>OU426987.1:168749711-171357391 GCA_911387755.1 Chrysotoxum bicinctum
GCAACGGAGATAAGTTTCGTTTTAGCGATAGAGTTTGGGGGCATTAAATTCCACCGCGTGAAGGATTCCCCGTTGTACAATGCCGCGAAGATCAGAATTAAGGGAACTTAACAAATGTTGACTTTGAAGTTCCACTTGTTTTATTGGAACGGCTGAGCAATGTTAACGATCTCCTTTCAAATCCTGTCCTACTTTCATAATTGCTCGCACTGTGCTAAACATTATGAGGGTATTTATAATACGTAATATAAGAAAATCTAAGTCAGTTAAAATAAGGAATTGGTTGTTTTATTTTCGATTTTTCTAGAGAGCTGACAAAGAAGTATAAAGTATGAGGTCATTGCTCCTTTTAACCGGTAGAAAAATGTATTCGGTATTTTATAAAGATGATGTTTCGACTACCAAAGAATACTTCAAATTATATAGTTTACTTGGAAACAGAAACTCCGCCAGTGATTACCGGCCATAACGTGCTATACACTTTAATTACATTTGCGCAACATTTTAAGTGATTTAGTGAAATGCTGAAGCCATTTTAGTAAGATACTCGTACTAAGTTAAAAAGAATTTTTTTCTAAATTTAAACTATACTTTACTAAAGTAAAAATCAAAAAACGCTTGCTAAATTCATATGACATCTGCATATTTCTCGAAAAAAACGTTCTTGGAAATTTTATTTGAAAGATCTTAATTGTATTTGCTTATGATTCGTGAGCAAATTGTTGTTTAAAGTTAATAAAATAATATTAAATATTTTCGGAAAAAGAATATTTCAATATGTTTGAAGACTTAGCTTCATTTTTTTTATTTTTATTATAATATGCAACTAACAGTTAAAAAAAAAAACAATTACAAGATGCATTTAAAATTCAATAATTTAAGCACAGTAGATTTAAAAAAGAAAATATAATTAAAAAGAGTGTATTATAAAAATGAAAAAAAAAGTTTAAACAATAATCCTTTAAATTTGTACCAAAAATTGTTTTAATCAAATATTTAGATTATGTTGAATTTTATAAAATAATACTTTTTTAAAAAAACAAGAAACAAAAGTGAGAAATAAAAAGTCAAAAATAAAAAAGAAAAAGCAAAGGCAAACTAGAAGTGGAGAAACTAAAAGTGGAGAAATGACTTTGTGCAGAAAAGTGTGATGTTTGGACGATGGAGAATTTTACTCCAGGTAAAGATGAAAAAGTTAGACAAGGTCTCCAAGCTAAACGACTGCATTAAGTAGAGTCGGTTTTATTGCTTAAACGAGAACTGTTTAAAATTTTGCGCCATAATATTTAATGGTGAAATCTGTAAGGAAGTAAGCGATTGGATAAAAGACTGAGTACCTATACTCCCTCTGTATGTGATGGACGTATATCGTACGTTATTTGTACTCGAAACGTTTGTAGGAAATTAATTAAAGAATCAAAAATACAAATCGAAAGAAAACAAAACACATTACAACAATCACAGTAAGCCAGTCAGAAAGATGTTCTTTGTAAATAGACCGTTACTTTGTCGCAATACAGCGAACGCAGTTCGGAACAGGGCTTAAAGTTCAACTAAAGTTCTTGGGGAACCCAAGAGATTATCAAAATTCGACGACATGAGGACTTGGCAAAAAAAGGTAGATCCTTCCGATAACATGCACATAGGAATGGTTGAGAACTGTAAGATAATAGAAGCTCATTCTACAATAGCTTTTGTACATCAAATTAATTTTTTCCAGTTTTGTAGGCAATAATAAAGGAGTGCACGCCTGTAAATATAATTTTCTTAACATTCAAAATGTATTTAAGTTAATGAACTATAGTTTCTAATTTCAAATTACGAAATGAAATAGCATTTTTCGATGGATAACATTTTTGTATGATATGTGTTTGGGTGCATCTTTTTATTATAAAACAAAGGTAGCTCATTCGAAATAGGTATACATTTGAAGTTGGAAAAATTGAACATGATTGTTTTCCTATTAATCGTTAGAGAGCGATCGAACACTAAAAAATGCTTTTAAAATGCTCATGTTTATTTGTGTGAATATAAAATAGACGAGGAGAGGTCATTAAAGTCTTACTCTTTGCAGGTAGACGATATTGTCTTGCTTGCAAACTCACAGCAATCGCTACAGCTTATGATAAATCGACTCTCGGAATCCTGCAGACGATGGAGCTTGGTAGTGAACCTGAACAAGTCGAAAGTGGTGGTTTTCAAGAAAGGAAAAAAAAGAAAGAGTGAAAGAGTACAAATACTTAGGAATATATTTTACCCAAAACTTAAATATGGAAAAACATCTCAATGAAAAACTTCTTAAGGCTTGGAAAGAATGCTTCAACAACAAAAACATCGCGCATCGTGGGGAGCTAAGAAATTTGAGACTGTGGAAAAACTTCTGAGATTTTATTTGAAACGTACATTTCGCCTTCCTCCAAACACCCCGAAATATATTATAATGCTAGAAACAGGCTTATCCCCGCTCTTCATAAAAACGTTGAAACTGCAAGTAGACTACATCTTGAAAGTACTAAGTATGCTCAACAATCGCTTACCAAAAAAGGCAGCTTTACAAGTTATACATAGAAAAACAGGATGGGTTAAAGACTGGATTGAGCTAGCAGAAATGACAGGTGTTGCTTTAAATTTCAGTGAGCAGAGTACATGGAAATCGTCACTGTACCAGTCAATTATGCGTTTGGATGAACATTTTAGAGAGGTGTGTACAGAACAGGCATCCAGCTCACTTCATCGGATGATCTATAGCAGGCTGAATTATAATCTTAATGAAAGAAACTATTTCCAAGATGACTATACCATAGAGCAAATCTAAGACATGTTTCGACTAAGAGGTGAATTTCTAAACATAAACTATGTTTCACATCGCGAAGATCTTCCAATACTCTGTGATATTTGTAACATGGCTGAACGTGAGGATGTTTTACATTTCGTCGGAAGGTGTCCAGTGTTGAGAGAAACCAGAAAACATGTACTACGTAGAGTCTTTTTATCTGATAACGAAATTTTAGCCCTCTTAAATGAACTAGATGTTTCCAAAATGCTGGAATATCGCAAAACAGCACTTAATTATAGAAGCAGAATAAGAGATGAATATTTCAGTTAATACAACTGTAACTTAATTAATTTATACAACTTAAGATTTAGTTAAAACTTTGTCAATCAGACAGACGGCAAAACCATGCTTTAAAGATTATTTTGAAATTGTAGAAATAATTGCAAGTAAATAAAAATCTTAACTAATCTAATCTAATCTAATCTAGACGAGGAAAAATGACACAATCTAATTTTACGGATTAAGTGGAAAAATATCAATCGTTGACACAAATCTGTCCCGTTCAAATTTGTAGATAACTAATTTAAAAATACTTTTATCAAGTAAAATTTTAGGAAAAGTTTAAAAAAACGAGTTATTTAACAAAAAACGTTTTTAATTTTACAGGGGGGCCAACACAAAAGGTCTAATAGGTAGAAAACACTCTATCTTAATTTTGTTATTTCTTCTTGCTAGTTGTTTCATTTAAATTTTTATATCTTGTAGACTTTTCGTCCAATGATATTCTGAGATATTCAATTTTAGAATGAGTGTGAAGCGTAAATAAAATGCACAACTGGATAACATAAACTTGCTCTTATGTTCATATAAGAAACTTAGAATTTAAGAAAAACTTGTAAAGAATAAAGGAAATTCAATTCCTTAAATTGATAAAGATATTTTGAGTTCAAGTGATAGAATGCAGTCTAATATTTATGCAAACAATATTTTAAAATTCCTGAAGACAGTTTTATCAATAATTATAATTAATAATATTATAAATGTTCTTAAATTTTTTAAGAAAAAAGCTTAGTATGCCCTTTTAAGAATTTAAAATATTATACATTTGAAGACAAAATTTCAAAAGTAAAGTATCATATGCAATATTATTTCAATGATAAAGTCGAAAATAGTATACAAATATTTTAGTGCAGGAGCTAACCAAAAAAATTAATATTCTCTCTAGGGAATCATTTAAGAACTTTAGACGAAAGTAAGGTGAAAATCGCATCAGCGCAGCGGTGTAGGTCGTAGGTGGAAGTACAGACGTGCAGACTGACAGTGGTAATTGCGGGACCCACTTTTTCGTCTTCTCTATCGTCGTTATATTAAGTTTGATCAAAATCACGAGTTTGATTTTCAAAACATTACTTATGGTACCTACACTTGCATATGTATGTACTAGTATTTATGTATACATATCGCAAGTAAAAAAATTAAATTTCGTCGTTCTCAGATAAGTACTTAACAAGTCTTATATCTATAAAATAAAAAAAAAAAAAAACAATTAGATCTTCGCTATCAGGTGGCGACTTGTATCTGTTATAATATCTCTGTTGTTATAGTTACAAACTTTTGACTAGAAATATGGATAGAAATTCTGTGAATCTAATCATATCTTTTCAATTATAAACTTGAAATTTTATAATAATCTATCTTTCGAAAGAGCTTTAGCAAATTATTTGGCTTTATTAATTAAACCTGTCCAATAAATCTAGCCTTATCTATCATCTTAACAGTTTGTACTAATAGAGTTTTTCTATTTGTGTATTTATTAAAAAGATAATTAAAATTACATTGTTCTTTATTGTTTCCTTAGTGATAAACCAAATTTTTTTTACATATATTTTACGTTTTTTTAATTATAATTTTCATAAAAAGTTGTTTAATCTCAGTCGTATTCAAGTCCCACAAACAAAAGGGGAGAAAATATATTAGTAAGAATTATTTGTCGTCAATCAGTATTCCAGCAACTTTATTTCTTTCACATATCGTAACGTATAGAAAATGTTAGAATATTGTTTCCATTGTTTCGAACTTAGAACATGTGAATTACGAGTAGCTTTCATCCGTACTGATACCGAATAATATGTGTAATACAAAATGACAGAACGTGCTTGCTAAAACTTATGTAATTTTTGCACGTTTATTCAATATATCTAGTTTTGTAAGGATATGTACCTATACAAATAGCTTAATAATTAAAAGTAAATAATAAATTTGGTGGCGTGACAGCTTTTGGAAAAACTTTGAATTTTATAAAACTTCTGTGCCAGTTGTATGCACGAATTGAAGGTTATGAAGCTCAAAAATAAGAAATTAAATAAATTTTTTGTCACATTTGCACAATACGAAAATGTCCGAAATGCCAGTACTAAACTATTCAGGAAAAGTAGTATTATAGATTTTGTACTATATCGTAAAGCTTTCGTTTTAATTTATAAGTTTAGATAGATAGATAGTTAGTTTTATCATGTCTTTCCACTACTGGGGCCCTATTTTGTATTAGGAAACGAGCGGCAAGTCAACGATACTGAGGAATACGATGGTCACGACAAAGAGCGATTAAGTAAAACGAAAAAGGCGTATAAAAGATTTTGCCAAGCTTAAACCGAAAAAAAAAAACAACCAACTTTTCGACTAGGTATTAGGAATGTCAGAAATTGACATAAATTAATGAAAAAAAAAATATAAATCAAGAAACGATAAAACGAAAGTTAAACGATAGGTATATGGCAGTCGTTAGAACTAACGAGTATCGTTAAAATTAAACGATTCTCGTTAAACATAATCGCATTTCAACGATAACGAAGTAATTTCAACGATAATCGTTTTACAAAATAGGGCCCCTGTATCCTTGATCAAACATCAAATGTAAAGACTGCAAAAATACAGACAAAGAAACCAGCAACACAAGACAAAAGAATAGAGCACTCAGATAAAGAAATTGACGTAAAATTTGAGTGGAACTGCATGTTAAAACTAATTTAGAATGATAGTAGGCTAAAACGAAATCAAATTATCAATTCATGATTCATTCTAACTTAATATGACAATTTAACTTTCCGAAATGTAAAACATGTTCTTTTTGATTAGTTGTTTTTTTGCACGAACTGTCTAAACAGACGTCATTTAGTAAGAAAAAATATACTTCACAAAATACTAGATACTATAGTTAAGTGTTTAAAATTAAGAAAAAGTAACTAAAATTAGCAAATTTCGACGAATGGTATCATGCTAATACATTAACATTAGTCTGTTTAAAATGTTGAGTCTTTAATCTAATGCATTTTAAACTCTTTCAATACGTTTTTCCTTTTCTTCTTCAGAATTCAATACTATATAAAATAAAGGATACAATGGAGAAACATTTTTAAGATATACATACTACAGTACCAGTGTTGTACTAAGAAACACTGGCGCAAAATTTTAAACATTTAAAACCTACTCTAAATCTATTTTAGAATGGGAGTCGACTCTAAATATTGAGTATAAAACGAGAACCGACTTTTTGTTAATTTTAAAGGACATAAACTATACTTTAACGTTAAAGAGCTCGTCTTACTTTAACAGTAGCAAATAGCTAGTTTATCTTTTAAAAGTATACTTTATCCATATTGACAGTGGTCATTTCATACAAAAGCAAATCGAAGAAAAAATGTTTACTGATGTTTTATTCGATGTTTTTTTGTAAATAGACTGAATATTATAAATTCGAAACAATCGTACGAAAGTGCTCTACGATGAACAAATCTGTAAATACAAATGTAGTATGTAGGTACATATACATATCTTATGCATGCACGCGCGCCGCCGCCGCCGAGACGAGTATAGCTAAATGAATCTGCACCTTGCAACAACAAATTGAATTTTTATGCTGTGAATTTGCGATTTATACTTTATTTCCATCTAAAATAATGTAAGTAACTTATAAACAACCAAAATCTGTACCGAGGTAGTATATAAAATGTACTTTTTTCGGCGAAAAATTTGGTTTAAAGTTGTCTGTTCTTTTTACTTTTTTTGTGTGTTTTTGTAGTTGTGTGAGTTATGTATCTGTCAAATTAAGGGTTGTTCGACGCAAATTCGCTTATAGACCAGGAGCCCACAGCAAATTTTGTGCGTGAAGATATAACCAAAAGTGGTTTATATGAGTATGAAGCCCGCAAATAACTAACGACAAATATGGAAGTCTGGCAGCATTTTTTTGCAGCTAAGATTAATAATAGTATGCCAAAGGTACATATATTTCCAAAATGTGGATCATAAGTATAACCACTTGAAACTGGCATTAAATTAAAGGGGAGAATGCACTGAATACAAATAGATAGGTGCCAGACGTTTTAGATGCAGCTTTCCCCTTGCCAGACGTACTAATAGTACGCAAAAAATCATTTTTTTTAAACAATTGGTATAATCAAAAGTCGTTATTACACCAAATGATATTCTCATTTCTCTACTTTGATTATGCAAAACAGCAATCTGTTTTGTACCGCTATACTTTGACAAAAAAAAATGTACCTTTGGCATACTATTATTAATCTTAGCTGCAAAAAAATGCTGCCAGACTTCCATATTTGTCGTTAGTTATTTGAGGGCTTCATACTCATATAAACCACTTTTGGTTATATCTTCACGCACAAAATTTGCTGTGGGCTCTTAGACTATTAGGTTCTGTTGTAAAACCCACATCAGTTAGAAGAGTTGTCTAACGTGTTTAAAATTATGCAAAAGTTAGACCAAGTCTCCAAGCTAAACGACTGCGTTAAGTAGAGCCGGTTTAATTCCTTAAACGAGAGATGTTTAAAATTTTGCGCCACTGAGTCCAAGAAAATTCTTTTTTAAATTCGCGTTTGTCTTATATAAAAACAGCGGATAGAGAAAAAAAATTGTATATACTAAACACGGATGCATTTACATAACTACCAAATGCTAAAGTTAAAATCTTTTATGCGTACTTTTTTGTTCTTGAAATAATAATTTTTGTACACATAACCCTTGTTTTTTCTTAAAAAGCAGGGAAAAGTAACATTCTTTTGGAATGAGTTTCTTATAAATGAGTTTTTCTTATCGGTTTTTGGGATATTTTTACCAAAACATAATTTGTGTTATTTATTAAATCTTTAGATTGAATCTTAAAGAAGGAGAAAACGGAATTCAATTTTCACTTGCTTTAACTTTTAATACTAATGCGTTTTACTGATCGCCCACATCTAAACATTCATGAGTTGACATGGAGATGTCCTGGTCTGACAACCAGATTGACCACATTGCAATCGATGCAAGGCACTCGTGTAATATCATGGATATTCGAGAGCTCCCAATGGCCAACATTCACTAGGATCACTAACTGATATTCAAAATAAACTCAAAACAAGAAAACGTTGTTAGGGAATTCGACCGTCAGATGTACGGCTAGATGTGCGCGCAGTGAAATTAAATTGCTCAGGTTCTTATGTAAGCTGATTCATTCTAGGGCTACCTTTAGCTTATTACTGCACGATGTCTATATTTCTAATTTGGCAGTGTAGCTTCATTGCAGCCACTACTCAGAAATCTAAAATAATTTATATCTGGCATTACCAAAATTGAAAGAATACTTTTTAAAAAAAATAATGAAAAATTAAGTGTTGTCGTTTTCTTTAAGACAGAACTATGCATCATAAATGTCAGAGTGTATGCACTGCACATGTTTTCAATCAAAGAAGTAAACAAGTAAACATTCTTTTCCTTTTGAATATTTTTGTTTTGTAAATAAGAGTAAATCCTTATATTTTAAATGTGGGTCTTTCTGAAAACCCTTGCTCAAATATTTGCCATTTCCTGATGAGCGGAAACAGAAGTAAACTAAAACTAATTCATTTAGTTACCTAATCGCGAGGTGTCTACGGTGAACTTTACAATTTATTTAAAGAGCTTCGAGTGCATCAAGACAGGTTTCAAGAATATTTCCGAATGACCATAAACACGTTTGATTATTTACTTGATAAAATGCATCACAAGTTTACGAACAAGTGGTTAAATTTCATCGCGAATATGAAAGACTACGATCACGTCTAGTTTATACGTAAAAATCAAAGCAAAAAGAGCGGTCAAATCAAATATTTTTAAAATCTTTGCTTTTTTGATCTCCTGTTGACTCTTTGTTCGACTTTTAAATGAGTTGCACTCTGTTTGCTACTCATTCACTACATGTCGCATGCTTAATGGAATACTGACCTAACTCGAAAAAAACGATTTTTGGGAGAATTTGTCCTACTTGTTGACGGATAAAATTAAAACTAATTCATGAATTAATCATGAATACTGGTATTCTTAGTATGATAAACTATTCATGAGATCTGAGGCTTGCAAAAGCCTGTATCTGTACGTAACTCAATTTTGACCTATCTCCTAATGGGTCAGTATTCCATTAGGCTAGCCGCGCACTGGCAACTGTGATCGAAATCAAATAGTTTAATCACCAGTTGATAGAGTACCGCGCACTGGCAAGTCTTTACTCACGCTCACACTCTTTTCTCTCTTGCACTTATAGAAAACAGGTCAACTGTTGCGAATTAATTTTAAATTTTAATTTAATTTTGCGAATTAATTTCTAGATGGTGTGAACTTGTTTCAAAACTTTCAGTTACATTGGGTTGTTTTTACCAGAGATCTGAACTCGAGCATTCAAATTGGAATCCGTTGAAAATTTCCAAAATCAATGACAAAAACCAGACAGAAAAAAATAACAAAATAAATATTACCCCGATCAAATTCAAAATGAAATGAGGTGTCAAAGGAAATTAGAAAATTTCAGATGAAAACACTTTTTCCTGATTTGCGAAATTACTTCATTTTGTCAATGTTGAAAAGACTCCACTTTTCCAAAAAAAAAATGTACTTAATTTCCTCTCTCGGTACGAAACAACTCCACTTTGAGAAGTGAAACAAATTCCCATGTAGATCAGATCCCCGTGGAATAAATTTCTTGTGCTGAAATGTTCCATCGAGTCTATAAAACGTCCTCTGAACATGTTTTTTTATGCTCTGTACGTAAAAAGATTTCAAGCTCTGAGTGTTTTTTTTTATTTTTAAGGCTGATAAAGTTGTTTTGGTGCATTTAGAGAGGAGAACAGTAATAATAATATATTTAAATTATTTTTGCGTAATCAAAATCAAGTAGATAATAATTAATTTTTTGAGGATTTTGTATGAAAAAGTTCAGAAGAAATAAAGCAGTACTTTTGCCGTACGGCAGTACGAAGTTTCCAAAAGCAGTACAAATGCTGCGATTGCAGTTCTTCGACATCGCTGGTGCTGACATGTCTGATTTCATCGCGTTGTTTTTTTACTTTTTGGTCTTTCTCCGCCAAAAACTACACATTTTTAAACTAAAAATACCAAAATAATAATTGATATAGAACATTGTGTATGACACTTAAATTCTCAATTTGCTTTTTTTGTAGGGCTCTTCGCGCCTTCAAAATTGCGAAGAAATTAAAAGTACTATTTTAAGTTATGAATTAAGATTGGTTCTAGAGAAATTGTAGAAGAATTCTTTGATGAAAATGTCATGGGCAATTTTGGATTAATTTAAAGAAACCCAAAACCTTTGAGGGGATGTTCAATGCTTGAACATAATGAAAATTAAGGACGATAATGTAAATACGTCCACTTTGGATGCAATAATGCAAATAATGCAATTGTCGAAAGATGTCCAAGGTGTTTTTGACCGACCCACATGGTTAGTTACATACGACCACTAAAATGCATTATTTAAATAAGCAATAATAAGAAAATATATTCCTTTTTTAAAGGGCTTTATTTAAATTTTAATAATAATAATACTTAGGCCGGTATTCAACGAGCGCTCATAACTTAAGAAGCTCATAAACCTATTCACCAAGCAATATTAGTGAAGATCTACGAGCGCTCTTAAAAGTTAGGAGTGGTCCCGACCACTCCTAACTTACGAGCGCTCTCTTCGAAAGTTTGTTCGCTTGTGCGTGTGCCACACACGCATTTGACTCGAATCCATATGAGCAATGCCAAGTAGAAGAGTATCCATTTGCTGTCAAGACCAGTGTTCCCAGGTTTTCAAACAAAAAATCCCCTTTTTTTGGCTCCAAAACCTTTATGTTTCCCCCTTTTTTTTCTTTTAAATCCCCTTTTTTCCCCAAAGAAAAAAACGAGTTTTTTATTGTTTTTCATATATTTTTTTATTTTTTTATAGACAAAAAAATTATTATAATCCATGAAGAATAACAAAAATAAAAAAAATAAACATAACAAAGTTCTTCAGGACTAAAAACTAAATCACAAAAACCAAAAATATATTCTTTAATTATGATGTTAAAGTGGGCTTTTTTGGTCAAATTGTTTTAGATGCAAATAAAAACAAATTATTTCATCTTTTCCAACGTTTCGTCGGTTTTCGCGACTTTTTCAAGGGTTTAATTTATAAATGTTTTTTGATTATTTTTAAATAAATGAATAAATGATAGTTGATTTAGTAGTATTATTTCCTATGTTAATTTACTAAAATGTGTATTACTAATTCATGAATTGCCAGAAAATATCATCACCATGTAGACAAGCAACGTTGTCCGTCATCCGTTTGACAGTTTAAGTTTCTTTTCTCTTTTGTATGCTCTTTCATTTGTTATATGTACATTACATGTACATAGTACATCAGTTATAAAATGTCAAAAGAATTAATAAGAAGTTGCATGCGCTGTCTTTTAGAGCATGTTGTTTTTTATATTTTCTAATTGGTTGTTTAGATTTGTAAATTTTTAAAGACTGTTTTTGATAAGATTATATTTTCCCCGTTATGGTTTTTTTCCCCTTTTTTTCCCCGTCCCCTTTTTTTCCCCTATTGGCATAAAAAATCGGCAAAAATGGTGGTTTTCCCCTCAACCTGGGAACACTGGTGAAGACCAACATTCCACAACATTTCACAGTTTGGGTATGCCTGAACAAGAGAGAGTGGCTCTTATTTTCAAACTTCGAAAAACACTTGCGAGTGGTTGGTGAATACCCCACAGAAATTTCAAGTTAAGAGCCTCGTAAAGTTAAGAGCCGTTTAGGAGCGCTCGGTGAATACGAACCTTAATGTGTACCCTTAATATTATTTCTTTTTTAACTATTTAAAAGTTATAGTTATCTTTGAAACTTATATTTTTTTCTTTATTATTTGTTATTTGTTACTTTTATGAATCTCTTTTATTAAAAACTTGAATTATGTTTAAAATGTGTTTCTTATTTACAAAATTGGGCTGTCATTTTCACGTAAACTAGGTTGGACTACATTTTAAATCAGTAATGCTCCATTTTGAACCAATTGGGTAGGCAACACTGGTTTGTACACTAACAAACAACAACTTTTCTGAAGAAAAAAGATAGAGCATGAATTCTAGCAAAAGCAATACATAAAACTCTTGAAGATTTCTCAAAACAAATTCGTCATTGTATATTGGAATAAGATTTGTATGAAGAATATAAACCAGAAAATAGAAATAGTAAACTTAATCAAAAAATTGGTTTCCTTGATCTCAAATATTTCTCATTTTCAATTTTCATTTCCACAAAGTAAAGTTAAAGAATAACAAATAAAATACACAACTGGATCCCGCGAACTTGCTCTTATGTAATAGACTAGGAATTTTAAAAACGAATATAATCAGAGAAAACTGTTCATAAGGATAAAATTTATTTTTTAAACTCTTCTAGTAGTAAGAGATAAAAACAGAATGAATATATGTACATATATGCAATTATGAATTTATGCAAGGACAAAAATTGTAAGTCGTTGAAGTGGTTTCTTAAAAAAATAAGATCTTATATTCAAAATTTTTGAATGATTTTAAAGAAAAAAATTTTGCACGCCAACTTTAAGGGCGGTATTCACCGAAGGCTCGTAAATGGCTCTTAAGTTTAAGAGACTCATAAATTGGAAATTATTTGTGCTATTCACCAACCTCTCATAAGTGTTTTTCGAAGTTCGAAAATGAGAGCCTCTCTCTCTCAACCAGGAATGTTCAAACTGTGAATTCAAACAAGATTGACAGCCGAGAGCCCGAGAAGTCAAATGTGAGATATAAAGCTGCTTTTAGACTTTCGGTGTTGTGCTCTGTGTACGTTTTTCATTGTTGATCGTACGCGGAACAACGAGAATCTAATAAAGTCAGGCCCATGCTGGGCTCTACAAATTGATCTGCGACCTGGGAAAAGTGTCGATCGTCGAGAAGCTTGCCATCGACAAAATTCACGGAGAAGAGCCGCCAATCACAAGGGCAATGAAGCGGAATGAAAAATTGCAGGTAGTTTTGAGGAGGAGACCACAGAAATGCAAAGTGGAATTCTTGTCTTGAATTGCCCAAAAAAATGGAAAAGAGATAGTTTTATACATTTTAATAGGCAGGGTGATGTAGTAACAGTTTTCTTGGGCAACATAAATTTTGGTGGCTCTCCCTAGACCACGAATATACAATTTTTAATCCTCTAAGATGCCTAGTTTATCCAGAAATCACGTTAGAAGATGTCAACTTTGAGGGGTCTACGAAGCTCCGTTTAGCCGCAAATCGCGTTTAAAGATAAAAATTTGTTTTCCGTTTCATGCGATACGTGGATTGAAAGGTGTCTCTCTCTAGACCACGAATATACAATTTTTAATCCTCTAAGATGCCTAGTTTAGCCAGAAATTAAGTTAGAAGATGTCAACTTTGAGGGGTCTACGAAGCTCCGTTTAGCCGCAAATCGCGTTTAAAGATACAAATTTGTTTTTCGTTTCATGCGATACGTGGACTGAAAGGTGGCTCTCCCTAGACCACGAATATGCAATTTTTAGTGCTCTAAGATGCCTATGTTAGCTAGAAATCACGTTAGAAGATGTCAACTTTGGGGGGTCTACGAAGCTCCATTTAGCCGCAAATCGCCTGTAGCAACAGTTTTCTTGGGCAACTACAGTACCTTAGAGGCACCAATCGAATGACATCTGTTGCAGACCAAGCACTATTATGACGATGAACACCATCATCGCCACCTGAGTAGCGTAGGTTGAAACCGAAAAGAGCCTGCGCGCATAAGCCAACCTTTTGGTATACAGAGCATGTGATCATCACCACCTGATGAACGGTGGTTGTGACCGAAAAATACGAATTTCTTCGCATGGAATTTAGGATCGCAGCACAGAGCAAGAGCTTCAACAACAGAACACTACCGGACCCAGAGCAAGGCATCACTTAAAAAAAATAAAATAAATTATAAATCTTTGAGCGTAATCCTTTTTCTTCATTAAAAATTCTGAGCTTTCCGAACATTCCGCAATAAAAAAATAATACAAATTAAATTCAGAAATCAAATTCCGACAGTGACGATTTAAAAAAGTCAGTTTGCTTCGAATGTTTTCGAACAAGTTTTCGAAGAGAGCACTCGTAACTTATGAGTGATCAGGAGCACTCATAATTTTACGAGCGCTCATAAATATTCAATATTATTGCTTGGTGAATGGATTTGTGAGCCTCTTAAGTTATGAGCGTTCGGTGAATACCGCCCTAAGTTTTTATTATTGTACGAATAAAAATTAAATTATCAAAAACAATATTGAGCCGTTTTTGAGATATCGAGTTTTCAATAGTAGTAATAGTAGTAACCTTGCCTTCATTCCAGTGCACAATACTAATCATTTTTTAAGCTTTTTTACTTCAACAGCACCCAGACTTTTCAACGCTTTACCCTCTGACGTACGTAGCATTCGCTCTACTCATTTATTCAACAAAAACATAAAAAAATGGCTCTTTAACTTTGATCTCAATGAAATCAATAATATTATCAAAATCCTTATCTAATTTTTGAACTTACTCTTCATTTCCCTTTAATTTCTTTTATTAATTTATATATATTTTGATTCTCTCCAAGTGTTTACCCCACTACATTTTTTAAAGAATATTTGTGTAAATCATTATTTAACTTCAATTTCTTCGGTACTTTCGATTCTTGTCTTTAGGCAACAGACTGTACCTTCTTCTTATTTATGAATTGGAAAACACTTAAATATAATATAACTAAGTCATTTCGAGATGAACTTTTCTTATTTTTTTTTTTTTTCTTCTCTTTTTAACTTGTATTTAATTGATTTTGTTATTTTTATATTTAAAATTTGTTAAATCTTTATTTTATAATTATTACAAAGAAGTAAATAAAAAATTAAAAAAAAAAAAAAAAAAAAAAGAAAAATGATTTTTTTTTTTCAAAAATTCAAAAAATATTTTTTTTTAAGTTTTGAAATGCAATATTTTTCAAACTTTTTAGAAGATTCTCTATAAAAAATTTCATTGGAATCAGTTATACCAATAACGAGAAATTCAAAATTCGAAAAAATGGTTTTATGCGGTAGGTACATTCTGTAATATCTTGATTTCAATTTTTTTTATTACATTATAGGTCGTAAAAATTAATTGAAAAAAAATTGTATCAAAATTCTCGTAATCATTTTCGAGAAAAATAAGATTTTTGAAAACCATTTTTTTACATTTGTATGCTGGGTACCGTTATTTTTTATGTAAAATGAACTTTTTTTTCTCACATCTTGTAGATTATATTTAAAAAAAAATCGTATGACACGTACAGTTATTTTTTGTCTTAAAAAAAAGCAAAAAACGTAAGGGGGTAGAAATTAAAAATACTATCTACCAAGCTTAAAGAAAATCGACCGATCCGTTTAGGTTTTAGTCGAACAGAAGGGCAGACAGACAGAATTGCGAGACCCACTTTTTTAGTCTTCACTATCACCGCAATGTCAACTTTGATCAAAATCTTGAGTTCGAGTTTTTTTTACGAATGCATAACTTGCCTTATAGTACCTATAAGTCGCAAGTAAAAATGTCAAATTTTAGCTCGAGAACAATGTACCGAACAATTCTTTCGTGTGTTTTATATTGACAGTTAAGTTATGTAGAGTTAGAAATAAACATTTGATTTTAAGTTGGAGCTGCGTACCTCTCGGTTAAATTGCTTGCCTTAACCTTGACCTGGCTTATATTCGTTTTAGCGACGGAGTAAAGTTACTTCGATTTTACAAGGGCTCTAACCCTGAAAACATTATTTATAATGAAAATGCACGAGGAATAGCGGTGGAATAAGCTAAAACTGGTTCATACGAGGTTTAAGGCGGTTTTAGTATCTAAATGTCATTTTGAGATGATCTTGTGAAATTTACAAAAAGGAGGAGTTTCTTACTAAGACAAAAAGGATAGATTAATAAATTATTTATATTTTCCAAACGCTCTAACAGTTGTACGGTATTGGGAACGCAATGTGTTTCGTACATTCATTTATTGGATTTGAACTTTATACAATAGAAATTTAAATGTATCCAGCTTCCAATTTTCAATATGCATAAAATGAATAATAATGGATATCAGCAGGGGTTTGCTTTACGTGTAGATAGATAGATAGATAGATAGTATTATAAATAAGGATTTGTTTGACGTGGCGTAAGCCCGAAGTAAGTGCTTCGGCTCGGTTTAACTATTCCGAGGTTGAACCTAGTATTAGTGAAAAATAATAAATAAGGCTATTAGAGTTTAACTATTTTCATTGGAAAATGCGTACAAAAAGAATTAATTTGCCATATTTATCTATTGTGATTCATTACGAAAGGAATATTTATAAAATATATGTATACACTTTTATTTGCTTAGTAACACCTTAGGATATAATTTGAATTGTCTTTTTTTTTTGTCGTAAAAGATTTTCGAATTATTTTTCTTACATACCTATTTCTGTTAATATTTAAATTTTTCAATCTACGTTAATTTTGAAGTGATAAACATAATAGGCAATTTCAATGTACGTACACATGTGTTTTCTTGCATATTAAATAACTATTCTGAAAAAAACTCGATCAAAAAAATTATTTTAATGAGCTCTTCAAAAGGCTTTCGATATACTGTCTGTCATGATGGACTTTTGCACAAGCTTTTGATGCTTAAATTTCCCATGCATCTTATACAAATTGTTAGATCCTTTTTATCGTCAAGCAGTTTTGTTGTTTGTGTTAATCATAGCTTTTCGGAAACCTTCTCTTGCACTGCAGGAGTTCCCCAAGGATCTGTTCTTGGTCCAATCCTGTATTCAGTTTTTACATCAGACTTACCTATCATCCAAAACTGCGATAGAACTATTTTTGCGGATGATACTTGCGTCTTTTCTTCGGATTCACTTAGTTCCATTATTGGAACCAATCTGCACTCTGCCTTAAATACGCTACAAAATTATTTTAACGATTGGAAGATTAAAGTAAATGCTTCGAAGACTCAAGCTATCTTTTTCACTCGAAAAAGAAATGCCTGTTTCATGCCAAGTAATTCGCTTTCAATCAATGGTGTAGCTACCGATTGGAAATTAATGCAAAATACCTTGGTGTTCATCTGGATAGCAAATTAACTTTTGGATATCATAATATACAAGAAATTATAAAAAAGATAAACAGAACTATTAAAATACTCTATCCATTTATCAATCGCAAATCAAAATTATGTCAAGAAAATAAACTCATGATTTTTAAAGTAATTTTTCAAGCTATCATGTTTTACGGATCACCTGCATGGGTAGGTTGTGCGAAAAGCCATATTTTAAAGCTTCAATTATCGCAAAACAAATTGTTAAAAATGTTGTTAAACCTTCCTTGGTGTTTTTCAACGAACGAATTGCACACGTTAGTTGAATATGTTACAAATGGAATTTTGAAATTTAAAGAGAAATATAACATTTCTTGTGTTACTTCTGACAATGATTTAATTTCAAATTTAACTTCTTAATTATATTAATAACCTAGACTGATTTTTGTTGTACCTATAATTATTCTTTTTGTTATTAATTTATTCAAGCTATGTATATATTTTATACATACTAGCCGACCCAGCTCTCGAAATTCGAGTGCCAATTTATTTATTATTTATTATTTATATTATTGTCAGTGTTTTCAAGCAAATTTATTAAATAAAATTTTATTTTATGTAATATGCAAAGTGTTCGATAGTGCAAAAACAAAAATGCCCCACAGTGGGTAAATGCGTGTCTCAAGTATATTCTGCACATCTCCGTAACTGTGGCTTTCCAACCATATAAAATTTATCGAAATCGGTTAAATACTTTTGGAGAAAAGTGTACCACAAAAAACATGTTTGCCGTTTTATTATATGATTGTTCATTTATTAATTCGTTTATACAATTATATATTTATTGATTGTTCTTATTTATTTATCTTTTTTATTTATTTATTTATTATTTATTTATTTATTCATTCATTTATTCAATTATCTATTTATTTATTTATTTATTCATTGATTTATTTATTTATTTATTTAATTATTTATTTATTTATTTATTTTAATTAAGACTGATTAATGTATTTTCTTATTAATTTGTCTATTTATTAACTTGTTTATTTATTTATTTATTTTCAAACTATCTGTTTATTTATTTAAATGTTAATTTATGCGTTCACTTATTTATTTATTAAATTCATTATTTATTACCCAAAATAAAATCCATAATTGTTAGTTAATATTGTAAAAGTATTTTTGAAAACTCATTGTTGGTTTTTGCGCAAGCCATCCCTTCTCTCTAGCTCTATAACATTTGTCTCTATTTGTATTATTTATACTATATATATATTTGTTTTTTGTTTTTTCTAATGAAGGTTTTAAATGTAGCTTTTCCTTCAATTCGATAATTTCAATAAGCTCATCTCTTTATAATCAAACGTTTTACTTGGCAGTAGTAAGGTAGTTTATATACCAATCTCTGTAAATTGTGCAATATAGATTTAAGAAAAAATAATGTAATATTTCCGCTACAATAAAATATACATATACATATACTATGGCTTAGGTGGAAAATACACAAACTTGTGTGCACACCGGTGCGGTGTCGGTGTACGGAAATGTGTGCCGTGTGTGGGCTGGGCTGGTGCGCACACCGATTTTCGGTGTCAGACACCGTCTGAGTAAAATCAAAAGTTTTTGATTTTTGGTGTCTCGATCGGTGTGATGTGTATGGGGAGGGGATGTGCGCGCACATTTGCTATTCAGTACAGTTGCAGCCGAAATATTTTACTAGAAAGATAGCAATTCGTGATTGCGAATTTTGGAGATCTTTCATTGAGTTCAAGAGTTTCCGGGTTCTTTTTTTCTTTTTATTTTCTTCCATGCACGAAGCGATTACAATTAATGCGCAAACCTCATCGTCCATATCACTTACGGTAAGAATGCCTGTGGTGTAAACACACCGGTGCACTGTGGTTCCACCGTAGGCCAAAATTCTAAAAAAATTACTGTAGCGATTATTATATAAAACGGTTAAAATGAGCTGAGAACATTCCAAACTAATTAGAAATAGAAAGAGAAAAACCGTTAGATTTTTATCTTCAGAGTAATAACATTGCAAACACATGGCATTTGAGTTTTAGTGCTCTAAGAGTAAGTGCGACTGCATTTGTTTAAATAATTTTTTTTCATCTGTTTGCGTTATTTTTTTTATAATGGATATATTAGTGGAAGGTAAGATATTTGTTATTTATTTTTTATGATTCATTTTTCGACTAAGCATAAGAGTCTATAAATTGGATCTAAATAAAATAAAAATTAAAATAAATTAGCTTAATGTTGTTTGTTTTAAACTTTTAACTGTTACGCCCCGTTACGCCCCCACAAAGTTATATATTACCAGAAAGGTAATTTCATGTCATTTACGAGAATGTTTCTGCTTCAGCATTGGTTAAATGCTGATGGAACCGACAAAAATAAGTCCCATTCAATATTAGACGTCATTTCCAAGTCCTTAGATGACATTCCAATTGCAGTATTGGAAACTAGAATCGTATATGTTTGTAAAAAACTTACGTATTTCTGGAAAGAAAAAGAGTCGCCTTCTTGTTAAAAATTATTCAGGATGGCTTAATACAAAGGAAGTAAGTATGTATCATTTCCAAAAATAACAATTATTTGCCATATTCAATTTCTGCGGGGTGACCTTCAACTTCTGCGGGGCAACCTGCAACTTCAGGGCAACCTTTTAAAGATTTTGCCAAGAGCAGTGAATAACATTGCAAAATGTTTAGAGAAGCCAGTTAATGAATGCAAATATGAATTCGGTCTTTCCCCACTCCACTCATGGATTCGTTTCTTTGAATTTTTTATTCACGTATAGTACAGATTACATATAAAATAAAATGCAAAAAATATTTTTATTTTTTTTAAGTTTTGAAATGCTATGTGTTTTAGACTTTTTAGAAGCTTCTCTATAAACATTTTCATTAAGATCCGTAATGTGGATAATGAGAAATGTAATATCTTAGTTTTAATTTTTTTTTTCTTAAATTAAATATCGTAAAAATTAATTGAAAGAAAAAAATTTTTATCAAAATTTTAAGTGCCGTTTTCGAGAAAAATACGATCTTTGAAAACCATTTTTTTTTAATTTTTTAACATTTGTATGGTGGCGGTGGGTACCTTTATTTTTAGGTAAAGTAATTTTTTTTTCTCACATCTTGTAGACTATATTGAGAAACTTTTATTTATCAAGTTTAAAAAAATTCTAGCATGGGGTTTTTGAAATATTGAGTTTTGAAAAAAAAAATTTGAAGTTTTTTTTTTTTAAAATCCAAACAAAGTTTGAGTACACAATTCTATTTATGGTTTTGGGGAGCTTTAGCAAAAAGAAAATGATCAAAATCGGTTGTACCGTTTTTGAGAAAATCAAAAACAAAAAAAAAATGGTTCAACTATGGCCTTGCTTTAATTAAATGAATTTTTGAATTTTTTTGTATTCTTATTTTTCAAATCTGTCGAACAATTTTTGAGAAAAAAAATGTTTATAAAATTTCGAAAAAAATAGTATGGCAGGTACCGTTATTTTTGGTCTTAAAAAAAAATAAAAAACGTGTGGGGGGAAAAAATTAAAAGTGATATCTACCAAGTTTAAAGAAAATCGGCCGAGCCGTTTAGCCTGTAGTCGAACAGACAGACAGACAGACAGAATTGCGAGACACATTTTTTTAGTCTTCGCTATCATCGTAATGTTAACTTCGATCAAAATCCCGAGTTGGATTTTTTTTACGAATACATAACTGGCCTTATAGTACCTATAAGTCGCAAGTAAAAAATTATATTTAAATAAAACTATATTAAACCGATCTTCAACCCTTTTATCGAACGTATCTCAAAGTCGTGACGAGATAGTTTAAAACTGATTGCAGATTCGAAATCAGAAAGCTCAAAACATTTTAGCACCAATCGTTTTAAGATTATCAAGTGAGTTAGTAATTATGACCGCCTTTGTTCGGGAGTGGAACCACTGTGCGGTGTGCACACAAATGTCGTGTGTATTTGCCGCTTTAGAACCAAGATAGTTGAAAGAAGAGTTGAAATCTTTGTGAAATATCTTTTCCAGATGTCTTAAAAGGTCAAAATGTTGATTAAGGAGCGCACGATCGAGGAAATAGAGCCACAACAATAAAAATAGAAAGTTTTACCAAAAGGTCAACATAACCTTAACTTAGACGACGTAAACTGAAAATTCCTTCACGGGACCTAGACGAAGTGAATATGGGCGAATTGACCTTTTTGGGGCTTTTCAAGTTTCTTTGTACACCACAACGGATAAATTGTCCTATTTGAAGGTAAATTTAATAGTGTTTTAATAGAGGTATATTTGAAAAAATGTTCAAAAAGTAAATAAAACAAAAACAAAAAAAAAACAAAGCTCGTGAGAGGAAGACGTCGCGAAAATGTTTCTTTTTTCAGTGAAATAAGAATGATTCCTTTTGAGTATTGTATGTAATTAAAATAATTGGATTTTGCGTTTATTTTACTTAACAATAAATTAATAATTTGTTTTAAGGAATAATAAAGGAATCAACTTTTTATCTACTGTAATTTTTCCGCAAAATTGTAAAATTAGTTTGAGGTTCTCCTTAAATTGAACTAAAATTGGTATAAATTAAAAGTTTTGAGAAGTAAGCAAACAGGCCAACAATCAAGATAACAAAATTTAATTTAAAATTCAACATAAGTTAGAGTTAATCCTAAGGCCTAGTGCCCACAGGGGAACTAATTTGCGATATCTCTTAGTCTCTGGCAAACCGAAGTGATACGCAGTAGCAATCGCTTTTAAAAAAAAGTCGATGGCCAATGTAAATAATTAATTTTGTCATCAACCCAAGAACGCCTATATTGGCCCGATGTCATAGGTTCCACTATCAAGCAGCGAACACTCCCATTAATTATGGAACACAACATCGTTCAAGCGAATTGGACCTTGTAGGCGAATAATCCAAGATCTTTATGCAGTATTCTCCTTAGGCTAGTGCGTGAATTGCGTGAATTGATTCTCACACTCTCGGCTCCAGCAGCCCCATTCTCGTCTGTACGGGACCATTAGTGTTGTCCACTAGCGTACAGCCAGCAGGCGCGGTAGGTGCTTCATTTCGGCCAAAACGCACTGTTTGGGCTACACAGTACTAACTTTGGAAATACGTTTTCAATATATCCCAAGGTTTCAATATATCCCAAGCGTAAAGCTACTCATTTCGTTCCGCGGAGGAACTAACTTCCTGTCAAGATTTCGAGCGGAAAACAGCTGTCGGTGTCAAAATAATAACATATGATTTACCACTAGATGGCCCACCCTGTACATTTCCGTTTAACGATACTTGGAGTTAAAAATGTAATGACTTATTTAGATATGCTATACTTATAAGCTAAAGCTAAAAAGCATTACGGGGGTGTTGTAATAAATAATAGATACACAAATTACACTAGAAACGCTTTGTGTTGTTTTCAATTAAAATTAAATACCTAGGGATGACTAATAGTAACAAAAAGTATATAAAATAGTATATAAGAAGTAATAGTTATTTTAAGCAAATTACAATTGATTTGCAAAATGTTAAGTCCAAACGTAATTAGGTTAGACATGGATGTGTGTATAAATGTTAATAAATGTGTGGGATCCTTTTTCCCAGTCGGAAATTTGCTCCTCAAGGAAAAATAAAGGTGAATTGCTCTTGGAAATCATGTGGCACTTTTATTGAGTAGAAGGTCTGCATTTCTTTCATTCATCGAAAGTCATGCAATCAGTTAGTAGTTTGCAATTCCAGTTGCATCTAGTGCTTTGTTCTCGAAAGAAGATGAAGATGACAAGAAACATAGCAATATCCTTTTTTGACATCAGCTAATATACTAATATATAATATATATAAATACCAGCTAATAAATACACGTTATAATTATTCCTGCATCTTTTCAGTGGTCTTTGTAATCCACATAGCATTGAGTGTTTAATGCCTGTGATGTGAAAGAGAAAACACACTGAAAATCAGTAAACAACCTTTCAATAGAGACAAGCTATGGTGAGTGATATCGCTAGGGAAAACCTTTGTGTAACAAGTCAGCCGTGAAAAGTACTGAGATCTAAAAGTATGCCAAGTTCTTACTTCATGAAGGTTTAATACCAAATATTAAAAGTAGAATAATATTGAAACAGCTACAATGTAATAGAGAAATTTTATTATTTAATGATTAATGACTAAAATTTGAAGTGCAATATTATTCTACTTTAAATATTCGGTATTAAACCCTCATGAAGTAAGAACTTGGAGTACTTTTAGATCTCAGTACTTTTCACGGCTGACTTGTTACACAAAGGTTTTTATATAAAAGAACTTGGCTCTTTTTTTAACATTTATGTTTTTGGTCTGATCTCACTCCTTTTTGCAAAGATTTTAATATTTTCCCATGTCAAAATCGCGAAAGATACGGAAAGATAGAAGGCTGTACTCTATCTACTAAAATCAACTTAGTTTATAGCTTCCTGTTTCTTTTGGTATATTTTCTTTTTGTTATTGGTTGTTTTGATTTTCGCTTCAATTATTTCTTCCAATCCTGGCAAGATACCTAACACTAACATACCTACCTTAATTACAGCAATCAGAAGTGCTCCATATAAATTAAACATTTTCTCAGAAAGTGGGCCCCTGAATGAAAAATCCCAATTTTTATTTTTGGTCTTTTATATGCAATTTGAGCCCTACTGTTCTACGAAATTTCATTGTTCTACTGCAATCGGAAGTGTGCCATATTTATAATTTACATCAGTTCTGTGAAACTGGGTGGATACCACGCTCCTGAATGGAAAACTTCAAATTTTATATTTTTTTCTATGTATGCAATTTCAGTTCTACAACTTTACCAAATTTCATCGTTTTACAGTAGTCGGAAGTGCTCCATTTAACCAACACCAATTCGGAGAAAGTGGGCGGGTACCACGCCCCCTGAATAGAAAACCCCTATTTTTATTTTTGGTCCTTTATATGCAATTTGAGCCCTACTGTTCTACCAAATTTCATTGTTCTACTGCGATCGGAAGTGCGCCATGTATAATTTACATCAGTTCTGAGGAAGTGGGCGGATACCACGCCCCTGAATGGAAAACCGCTAATTTTATATATTTTTTTTGTATGCAATTTAAACCCTACCGTTTTACCAAATTTCATCGTTTTACAGCCGTCGGAAGTGCTCTATTCAAACAACACCAATTCGGAGAAAGTGGGCGGATATCACGCCCCCTGAATGGAAAAATTCAATAAAAAATAAAAATTTCATAGTTAGAAGAGGTTCTGTAGCTTGAACTAATGAGAACTTAGACGAATTTAAATGTGGGAAGTGATGGTACACTTATGCCTGCGAGAAGGTATGGTTTCAAAGTGCATTGGGATAGTGGAGATCACGTAACTTCTGTAGCAGTGATGGTTCGTGGTTCACCTTCTGAATCCCGTTTCACCTTTTAGTTTAAGGTTTGAGCCGAGCATGGACTTGTTTGGGGCAACCAAGGATAGTTCAAAAGTTTTTAGCTTTTTTCTTAATAATCACGAAAAAGTGATTTTTTAACAACAAAAAATTATTTTAACTTACTATAACTTTTTTTTGTTTAAGCAAATGGTTTTTTTTATAATATAATAGATAATGTTATTAGGAATAAATATAATTTTTAATTCTTGTTTGTACGAGATAGTAGAGCCGAGATATTCGCAAATGACCAAAAAATTACACAAAACAAAACACATTTTTACCAATAAATTTGGTAAAAAAAAGTTGTCATGTGATGCAAATTTGGTTTTAAGCTTTTCTCATAAACACCTATCGATCCATGAAAAAAAAAAAAATAGACCATGCCTCTGCGCGCAAGGTCAGGCCTTTTTTCATGACGCTTTGACAAACTATATATGTATATGTAATAGGAGTAATTCAGGTGGATTTTATTAGATTAATATAAGTTTTCTGCAAACTTCCAAATATAAAAATGGTAGTAAATTTTCTCAACTAATATTTCATCTAAGATCTCAGTTGGTCCGCCATGGTAAGAATTCTAAGGAGAAGTGATGTTTGACAGCATGTTTGACGAATGTGAACGCAAATGGTTTCAATCCGTAAAATATTCATTCAAACATATTAGAAAATCTGAACCCCCCTATACTCCTTCTCCTAATAAAATATCCCCTAAATGTATTCTTTTTTTAATACTGAAAAAATAGACTTCAGAAATGCACACATTTCAGTAATGCATTATCACTTTATCAGTATCTTCAATGCTTCTTTCCATGAGGAAATTAATTGAATAAAGGTTGACTCATTTTTCATGTACTCATTTCCATTGAAGAAAGCATCACACCACTAGAACCAGTTTTTTCAGACTCCTACGAATTCGAAGATGCCATGAACATAGTGATTTCACTACAAAATATTCTTCGAGAGAGTGTGTGGTTCCTTCCAATGACAAGCCTGTGTTAAATTCATGATAGGATTCCATAGAAAATTCATGGGTGCAGTAGCAGTTCCTTTTCCATGAGGAAAAACGTACTTCTTCATTAATGAATTTTTGGAAATTTCCTACTGAGTTGTGGATTAGTTTTTTTTTTAATGAGACTAATTGAACCACTACAAGTTTCAAAGTGGGATAAGTCCGTTTTAACAACTTTTTCTTAGAAATATCAAATAAATGATTAGTTAACTGGAAGGTAACTTATACTTTGTAAATAAAGATAGATTGTTATGGTAGTTGTCATTAATTTACAGGAACTTTTTTAAGCTAGTTAAAACATGATTAATATCAATAAATATTTTATACCTACATTATTGTTTCAATTGATTACAATTTATTGTCCAAAGTTGAATTTAATTTACAATTTTACAACATCACCAATTTTTTAAAAATGACTCCAAACAAAAAACAATAGTTAGTAATCAGAACAGAAATTATTGCTGCTGATATTTTTTTATATTCTCGATAGAGCTATAATGTTAAACACTCGGTAATAATTGATTGTTTTGGAGATATTAAATAATATTTTTTTTTCAAATTCTGATAATCAAAAAGGTAATGCTCATTAATATGCCAATCCATAAAGTCCGATTTAAAAAAAAAACTCAAAACATTTGTTCTTAAAACGTAGAAGACTAAAAAACAATTAACGGATCTACATATTTATCGTTAAAAGTAAACAGGGCGTTCGGACGATAAATTACAACATAAAGAAAAAAACAATTATTTTTACATTTGTTTCCTTTTTCTTTTTCTGGAAAATTTTAGAGACATTTATATTACGAGTAATTCGAATAATTTTAAAACAAATTAATCGCACCAACTACCTTTACTATACTTAATTAAATAAACAATTAAAAATATATTACTTACCGTTAAAAAAGTAATTAAAAGTTTAGTTTAGTTAGGTCCATATTTATCAATTTAACGACGACACGAAATTCAATATTCCCGTACACTTTTATGACAGTTATTACATGAAAGAGTAGCTCACTAAAAAATCACAACAGCAAAATAACTTTCGTAACACAAACCAAAACAACTATTTATTTGTAATTGACAATAAATCAACAACTCCTAACTTTAATGAATCTATTAGGTATATCATTTAAATCTGAGATGGCAAATTTTCTTTAATATTTATTGTCTTCGAGTACGTATGTTCATAAATACTATTATGTATTAAGATAAAAATATGCAAAAATTTCAAATGGCACCTATGTTGAGTTTATTTGCTTTGGCAAATTTCTTTTTTGCTATTAACCGGCATTAATTAAGGTGACACCAACAAAGAAATATCTATGACTGAAGCTACTTCGTGTGCTATTACCAACAAACTACAAGCGAATACGACCGATTTCAGAAATTAGTTTAAATCAAACCGATCAAGACTTTAAGGGAGGGCGAGTAGATAAAGGTACAAATTTCAGGTGCACTACCGCGCAGGTGAACTAACTAAGTAGTATAACCAGGTACCAGGTAGGTCTGTCTGGCCAAATGTTAGTATCTTAATAATATAGACACAATACTGGTCGCATACGAAGTGATCGCGTCGGAGCTCCAGATACGAATGCGATCTGCCAGCCATACAGATGAGTTTTAAATTTGTTTGCGAAATTTTTGTGTTTGCCACTAAAATTGGTTGTATGAACCTTGTCTGGGGGTTTTCAGCAATTTACGCATAATCGAATGACGGTAATATTATAGCGAAATCGTTTCATTTAGCGCATGGCCACTTCCCTTACACATATAAGTATTTACACCAAAATCGTGGCATGCGAATTATATTGCCCACCAATCTACCATCTACCTGTTTCGATAAAACCGACGTCAATTCCCGTAGGTACTTGTTACAACAAAATTACTGATAAATTAAGACAAAGTGTTATGGTTTCGTTTGGATTTTTATTTTTTATTTTTTTGTTGACACAAAATCTGTGGTTTTTAACAATCACGGCTCTTACCTATAAATTTGGAACATTTAAAATTATCTTGGTGGTAATAAGTGTGCGGAAAACAACGATAAACGATAAGCATCGCTTGTGAGTACTGATTAAAGAAACTATAAAATCAGTCTTGTGATTAAATTTTCACTTTGTTAATGAAGATAAGTCAGCTTCTTAAGTTTGTGTGCGGGTTATATAATAAAAGCTATGAACATTTGCGCCTAAAAATATGGAAACCACGTATTAGTATTTTTCTATTTAAAAAAACGTTTTAAAATCGAAAATTACAAAACAGATCAACGTTCATTCATTAGGATGATGATTGTTTCAGATGAATTGTACATATGTACATATGAAAGGTAATGAACAAAATATATTTAAGCGTTAATAAATTTTTAAGGTATATATGTACCTTTTTAGGGAAATTTTGGTTGTTGTTTGTGATTATAAATCGAAATATCATAAAGCTGAGCTGATTTTTGTGAAAAATTATTGTCAGATGTTACAATGATATTTTTGCAAGTTTTTCTTGCTACAGCTATTTTATTGATATTTTTATGTCAAATTGATATTTGTGTTTAAATTACTATCTGAGGTTACAAGCAAAATTAAAATCTATTGAGGATATACCCTGGAAAATATATTAAACATTTTAAACTTACCAAGTCCATTAACTGGTTCATAATACGTACATAAAATATAAAACTCAAAGAAAAATTGAAAAATTTTAAATTGTTTAAAAAGTGAGTTTTAAAAGGGTTTTAATTTTCATGTTTTTAAGGAGTGGATGCATTTTTCTGAAATTTTGGTAGGTGATGAAGATTATGGATTCTGATATTTTTGTAAATATTTTAGTTTTCTAAAATATAACGATATTTAAGCAGATATATTTGAATATTAAATAATTTAAAAATGAATTGCTTATAGCTAGTTTGCATGATTATTTTTTAAGGGGTACATTCAAAAATGTTTAGTTTTGATATATTCAGTTTACAAGAAAAGCTATTCACAGTACCTATACAACAACTTTGAAAAAAATGTATTGACGAACCAGGTAAATGATTATTTTGTATGTACTTGACTGACTTAATACTTTAAAACGGTATATACAGAATTGATAACTAACCAAAATTGTATGTTAGAATGTAGGAAAATTTTTGATTTATATGCAGAAGATCACTAAACTCAAAAATCGATCTTCCTATTTAAGACTTGACATTACCCATCAGAAGTGGTAAATCCTCTAAGAGTATCTCTTTCAATAAAAAGTGCTTGAATTTAGTTGTAATCAAGCTTCTTTGATTACTTTTATATTCCAATATGTTTTAATAATTTTTTGATTAAAAGAAAAATAATTTATTGAATTTTATGATATATGTACAATTTTACTTTATTTAACCTCTTTGGAGTACAAGTATGTATATATAAAAAAGAAATGGCGATAGGAAGTAAATCCTACAGTGAGTTAATACTTCATACATATGAATTATTAAATGCATTTAGTGAACATTTGTAAGTAATTAACTAGATTATGAATCAATATTGTTATGTGAAATATCCTGAACATTCTCCCCCTCTTAAAGGACTAAAGTTGCTTCAACGATTGAAGATGCTTCAACGATTGGTAGTCTGCAAAGATTAGCAGTGACTCTTTTAAGATTTCCAGTAGCAGTTTTCAAAGTAACCAGTCGAACTATGTTGTCGGTACCGGGATGCAATTTGATTACTCTTCCAAGCTTCCATTTGAGTTGAGGAAGATTATCATCTCTGATGATGACAATATCATTTAATTGAAGCCCAGGATTGTCCCTTTTCCATTTATTTCGTTGCTGCAAAGTGTGAAGGTATTCATTCTTCAATATGTGAAATAGGCTGAACAGTGCTTGTCATTTCAGCCTCCCATTGTTACCGACATGTGTGCATGTCACATCGTTGTAAGGTTCTAGTCTTAGGTTCTCTATATGAGCCATTGGCTTCTAACTAATTTATTATTTTTTTTTTTAATTTTGTCATATTTCTCACAAAAACTATTGATCAGATTGACTTGATTAAAAAAACAAAATAAAAGAATGTAAATAAATTACCCCTTCCAATTGAACGAGAAATATATTCCCTCCATACTTTTCTTGGCTGGATCGCCAACTTTGTGTCACATTTTTGGCCCAGAAGGTTTCTGAGTTTAAAAAAATATGTAAAAACAAACAATTTGCAACAAAATCAAAGGTTTTAAGGTGTTTTCCTTTTTTTGACAACATGTCCAATGAAAAATTTCATATATATTTGAGCATATTATTTTGTGCGTGTTTTTGTAAAATTCAGATTTAAATAATAATAATAGTAAACGTGTTTAAGAACATTAAGAACATCTGCCAAATATTTTCGAATTTAGTTTTGGGGATTTGGAGATATAATTGAGCTTGAAGTTGAATATTGGAGATGGTAAAAAACGGCCTTTTTTGCAAACAATTACTCATAAATCCTAAAGTATAGCACGTAGAACAAATATTTTGATATCAAATGAAAGATAACAAAATTCGAAAATATTTGGCAGATAGATAAGCTTTCATTTGGTACTAGTCTCGTTATCGTTAGTGTACGCACAGGGCGGTCCAAAAATGGGTCATCTCCTTTCGGCGTGAAAATCTAAAAACCTAGTTTAAAATTTATGTTTTTTTTATTTGAACTAGTAAAAAGGACCATTTGTATTGAAATTAGGATCCAATTTTTTTAATGCAAAATTTAAAAATTATGGAAAATGGTTTTTGACCTTCAAGAGTTCTTAGCCTAAGCTCAACTTAAATTTTATCTTTGACTATTTATAAAAGGCAAGTGGTTGTAAAAACATTTCGTGTAAAAAATTTACATATTCTTAACTTCTTATAATCACCCCAATTACCATCTCGTTTTTTCGACGTCTCTGGTTTTCTCTGTCGTCTCGTTTTTTAAATGGCAATCCATAACTTCTTCGACGCGATGATTTTGTAACAGATTTTAAAACGATGAAAAAGTAACAAACATCTGTCAAAACCAAAGGAAAGTCTACATACAAAATTATTGTTAGATGTTCAATTAAAGAACAAATGCAGTATTTTTTTAATTGTTAGTAAATAAATATGTAAGTAATTAAAATGATAAGTGTTAAAATGTATTACATATATTTATTTGTTTCTTTTCTTTGTGCTTCTTTTCTTTACATCCCATGTTTATAAATTATAAGTGTGTCATCTTGGATCTTAAGCTGTTTTGTGTCTCTCCTAGCAGTGTCCTCCTTTAATTTGTGTAACTTAATTCCTCTGTTCTTCCCTTGTTTATACTTTCGTTGATACCATTTAATGTTATTTCTTGGAGTACACACTGCCAGGGTTCGAACTTAGGTTTTAAATTTTCAAAGTAAAAAAGGAAAAAAACTGAAGTAGATCCAAAATTTTCGAAGTACCTAGTTTTAAGAAATTAAAAAAAAAATAATTTTTTTGAAACAAAATTTCAAACTTCAGACTTCAATAGAAACAAATTAAATATACATATAACAATGCATGCAAGACTTCATAAAAAAAATATATAAACATAATACATATAAATAAATTCAGGCTTCAGAATTGTTATAAATACTAATTAAATATAACTATTTTAAAATAAATTTTCCATCAACAAAATTGTATTTTTGTATGAATTTTATCAATTCAAAAGGTGGCTCATAAATATCTTTACGTTTTGTAAGTGTAATCTGTAAATAGATAATCTTGTTTTTTACTAAATTCATTTCTTAAAGTTTTCTTTCAGCTGCGGCGCTACTGTGAGGCAAAACAGCTAAATTCAGAATGTACTCCGATAAATTTTTAAAAACAAATTCTTTCATTATATTTTTTGTATTCATTAGCTGTGTTTTATTTTCCCCCAGATCTGATCCAGATTGGATCTTCATTCAAAATTACATGTATAACAAAAACAACACAAGGCCCAGTTTTGTTTGTATTGGTTGTTTTACATGTTATTTTGAAAACAAAATCCAATCCGGATCGGATCGGATCGGATCTGGGGGAAAATAAAACACAGCTATTACAGAATACCAAAATTTAGGCAAATCACTTTATTCTATTTTACTAATATCGTAAATGCGGAATCACCTCCATTCATCATTTAAAATTTCGATAGAGCATTTGTGAAAAAGAAATGCCTCAACTAGTTTTAAAGTAGATACACCTTGAATTATGTAATACAAAGTGACCATCGCTGTCTTTAAATGTGTTGCAGAATTTTTTCAAACAGAAGTCGATCCTAAAAAAGAGAAGTAGAGAAGTAGATTAATTTTTTTTCTAAAAATCGAAGTAGATCTACTTCGATCAAAGTAAAGTCCGAACCCTGCACACTGCTTCTCCAAAAGCGTAGCTTATTTTTGTTTAAAAGCGGAAGCTTGCCGTTGTTTCTTTTCTGCTGGTTCTGCAGTTGTATGTTGCTGTTCTTGTTGCCCACAAATTCGGCGAAATTATCTTCCATATTTAAAACGATTACTTCTAAATACTGAAGTAAAGTGCCTGCATCTGCCTGAGTTTGTGTTAATGCAGGCTCAGATAAAGTTGGCAAGGGGCTTGGAAGCAAATTGTACTGGGATACACTGATTAAAGTTCCATTTGGGTTTAACCACTTTCCTAGCTGCTTTTATTTCCTTTAAATTTTTGATTATTTTCTTCTTCGGCCCAAACATAATAAGAGCAAAAACATTAAGAATTTGTCTATAATTATGGAATAATTGATTCAAAACTTTTTCCACGCATCTCCATCTCTTACTGGAGGACGTTTTTTGTATCTCCTTAAAAAAAACCCCTAACTGCTCGTCCTCTTGATCAGTTCTACGAGCGCACAGTGTTTTGTCCCATAGTAATAAATCGAAAGATGAACTGTCACGTAAAATTTTTTTTTATACATAAACTAGATTATCACTTGTCAAGTCATATTAAAACGGTATTTTTCCAAAGAAATTTTTATCACTGGATGAGATCTAAGCTCTGGAACATGGACACAAAGGAGAAATGGAAAATACAAATAAAGTTGATGCCGATGTTTGAGGAGTGTTCTTTTCCTTAAGTTCAAGTTTTTTTTGTTATAGAACAATTTATTTATTTTAATTGTGTTAAGCTATTGAAATAATTATAAAAAAATCAAGATTTTATAAGAAAATGGGTAAGTTATAAGCTATTTCTTGGCCGACTTCAAAAATTTATGAAACTGATATTCAAGTAAGGTTTAAAAAAAAACTCCTAAAAACACCTGGATAATTTTTTTATATTTTGTTGCCTTAACCTTATCCTTGATTTTGGCAAAATTTTATTTGCGTCTGTTTGCTTTTTCGTGAGATATTCGTCTTTTTTTTACAGTATTTCAGGTACTCGAAAACAGAGCTTGTTTCGAGAAATGGCGGTTAGTTAACTCCAAAGACAAGAGTACACTCGTTTTCGATTTTGTTTTGGATTTTTATAAGCTCCATGATGCTCCAGATGCTATTAAAATTAGTATAAAAAGATCCGTAAATTTATTTACTTTAAAAATGTTCAGTTATTGGAGGTCAACAGGAAGAAGTGTCAAAAAAATTTAATACAAAATATTGTGTTTACTTAAATAATCCTTTTAAGATGTATGTACATATGAAGATGCTTCAAACTTTTTAGAAAATAGAGCAGCAGAAATTCAAAGTCCCAAACAAGGTAGACCACGCAAAGATTTTGAAGACCTTAATCTCTTGTCGAAATAACGAAGAGTGGCGGATTTACTTCATGACAGAGATCACAATGAAATCAAGTTTGCTGCATCTGTATCAAGTAAAAAGGATGAAATGAAAAAATCTTTGTCACCCTTACACGCTTTAGCTTTGTTCATCGATCTTGATCTATCACATCGATCATATGAAAGGCTTAGAAAGGTTGTAAATAACATTCATCCTGATACATTCCCGAGTTACTATTCCATGATGAAAACCAAAAAGCATTTACTACCTCAGAATATCACTACTGATGAAACAAATGCAGAAGTAAATCTACAAGAGCTTTTACGTTAAACTGCTTCATCTATAATTCAATCAAGCGAAGAAATACATTTCAATCCTTCTGCTCCCCTTAAACTTATCTGTAAGTGGGGTTTCGGTAGTTCTTCAAGTCATAGCAACTATAAACAAAGATTTTCGGATTCAAATTTAACAGATTAGTTTTTGTGCATCACCGCCTTTGTCCCTCTTAAATTAGTAGAATCAAATACTGATTTAGTTAAGTGGAATAACACTGCACCGTCTTCTACCTTTTTCTGTCGACCTATTCGTTTGCATTTTATAAAAGAATCCAAAGATATTGTTAATAATGAGTTGACCAGAATGAACCATGAAATTGATAACTTTCTACCAATAACATTACCAATAAAAGAAGGCGGCTTTTTTATTGACATTAGTTTTGAAATGGTTTTTACAATGATCGATGGCAGTATATGCAACATTGTTACTGATACTCGTTCGACACAAACCTGCTACATATGTGGTGCAACACCAAAACTCATGAACCAACAAAATGTTGGCGATCTTCAACCAAATGTACAAACTTATAAATATGGGTTATCGACCCTACACAATTGGATTAGAAGTTTTGAGTGTATCCTTCATATTGGGTATAGATTGCCCTTAAAGTGTTGGCAAGTACGTGGATCTGCGAATAGGGAAATTTTTGATCAAAATAAAAAATGGATTCAAAGGGAATTCAAAGAAAAAATGGGTCTTCTGATTGACCAACCTAATATACGGTTCTACGAACGATGGTAACACCGCACGAACATTTTTTCGACAGGCAAATCTTAGCTCTGAGATAACCGGAGTAAGCGAAGATTTGATCTCTAACTTTTTTAAGATTAATAGAGTTTTGTCTAGTGGCATAAAAATTAATATAGAAAACTTTAAAAAACTACTGAATGAAACAAAGCTTTTATATTTAAATTTTTATTCGTGGTACTACATGCCAATGTCAATACATAAAGTTTTTATGCATGGTGCAGATGTTATTGACTTCTTCTCAATACCTATCGGACAATTATCCGAAGATGCCTTAGAAGGAAGACATAAGGAGTCAAGAAAGTTAAGGGAAAATCATACTAGAAAGTCTTCGCGGAAAAATACGAATATGGATTTGATGAATATGATGCTTATAACGTCAGATCCTTTAATTTCAAGTATTCGAAATAAATTAAGAAACTTTCAACCAAAAATTATAGAAGATATAATGGAATATTTAGAAAATTGATAAAAACCGATTCAAAATCCTTATATGCGTTAATATTTTTTTTTTCATTTCTAATAATTGCTTTTTTAGTTTTAAAATCGGCAAAAAAAATATATGAACATGTTTTTAAATTTAAAAAATGTTGGTTTTATTAAAAAACATTACTAAAAATGTAAATAAAAGCTAAAATTCCAAAAAACAATATCACAAGTATTTTTGATCAACTTTTGTATGGGCTCGCAACACTGTGGAGCGTCTCAAATTGGTTTTCATTTGTAAATTACAACATTTTAGTATATATGTATGTACTCGTATGTAGTATAGTACAACAAATATAGACAAATATGTACTTGTTTTAAACCTCAATTTCATACCTCACAGAGATGACCTGCCCTAGCTCTGTAGTCTATGTAACAGAAGAGAGAATGAAGATATTTCCCAGTAGGAAATTTCCAAAAATTCACTAATGAAGAAGTAGGTGTTTCATCATGGAAAAGGAGCTGCACCCATGAATTTCCTACAGAATCCTATGAGGAATTTAACACAGGCTTGTCATTGGAAGGAGGTACACACTTTCTCGATGCATATTTTGTTGTGAAATCACTATGCTCACGGCATCTTCGATTTCATGGATAATTTTTGTGTAAGGTAGGGGGGCCAAATAAGGCCCTGTTCCCAATAAGGCCCACTTGTCAGAAAACACAGAAACGAACAAATAACGGGACTTTTTCTGCTTTGCATATTTAAACCATGTCTACAAGAACACATACGAAGGAAAAAAAGCCAGCTGCGCGATTCAGGTCTTGACCTATAGTTCAATGAAGTTCGTCTGGGGGTGAAGAACTACCAAATTATAAAAAAGTAGTGTGTTTTGTGTTCTTTTTTAACAAATTTAAACCAAGTAAGTACCTATTTTTGATTTTTCCCGTATGATATATAATATTTTAAGTAAATTACAACATTTGTTTGTAAAAAATGTTTGATCGTTAGTTTTAAATAATTCTTTTTTTTTAGTCTTGCATGTTCCTAATAAGGCCCACAAAAATAAGGGATGGGCCTTATTGGGCACACGCAAATTTGCTTTTAATTTATTGGGTCTTATATTATATTTTTAATGTGTTTCAGACCAAATGCCAACTTTTCCCAAAAAAAGAGCTTCTAATAGGACAGTAACCAACATAAAAAAACGCATTGAGGTTAAAGAATATTTTTGTTTTATTTTTTTGCGAAGAAGTGAAGTGTAAATTTTTTTGTTTAAGTTTTTTGCTAAAATTAAGTTTTTTTAATTTGTGTTTTTGTTAAACTGAAGAGACTATTTTCTTATTAAATAAATTTAAAAGAAAATGTTTGTTGAAAGATATTAATTTTTTTGTGTGTTTTACTTGCGAAATTATTAAGAAAACTGAGTGGGCCTTATTAAGACCCCATGGGCCTTATTAAGAACAACGTAAGCTTTTTTTAAATGTCAAAAAAATATACTTTTCAATTTTACGAAAACAATAAAATCTATGTTTTCATGTAGATAAAACGACAAAGAATCATAACCTTTTTAGTTTACTCGGATACTCTCAAAAATCTAGCAGTTATTTCGAAAAATCCGTTAGGTGGGCCTTATTTGGCCCCCCTACCTTATGAAAAAACTGGCTCTATTGATGTGATGCTTTCCTCAATGGAAATAAATTAATGAAAAGTGAGACAACATTTAATCAATTGTCTCAGGGAAAGAATCATTGAAAATACTAATTATTCACTACAGAATTGTGTACATATTTGAAGCTCATTTTTTCAGTTTTGAAAAAAGGAATGCATTTAGGCGATGTTTTATTAAGAGAAGGAATATGAATGAAATCATTATCCATTTCTTTTCTTATTTCATCAATAGAAGAAGCGCTTGAAATGTACCTATAGGCAAATTTATCGCTTGAATGAAAAAAACAAATTAAATTTGTGTTATGTACGTATTTATTTTATTAACTATTATAGTACATTTTAAAGAAGTTAGTAGATATATGTGTCTTACATTGTCTTGTCTTGTTGTAAGACGTAACACAAACAGCTGGTCGAAAAACTCTCCTTTGACTCTTGGTAGCAGCTTGGGGATTAATCATCTTCATTCTCCTGTTCATTTGCGATCTAAGAAAAGGACGAATATGTAATTAATTTTTGCAAATCATTCAAAAGAATATAGGGAATTTACCGTTGGTGAATTGTTTTCCTTCTCGATAATTGTTATTTAATCTTGAGTAAATTGATTGAAAACACAGAAAACCCCGCACAACCGTTTTCTTTGATCACAAAATTGACACTAAATCATTCCAAAACAAAAGAAATAACTCATGACAAAAAAAGACCTATTGAGCGTCGCGGACCCATCGCGGGAAAAACCCAAAAAAAAAAAGGGATTGTTTATTGCAGGTCAAAATTTCTCTCTCTCTTTTTCCTCTCAGCTCGCAGACTATTTTGCCCAGTAAACGAAGTTCATGAAAAAATACATTCCTTTTCCCTAGCGATATCAGCTGATCACCATAGTTTTGCTCTATTGAAAGGTTGTTTACTGCTTTTCAATTCCAAAGAAAAGAAAGGGTTGTTTTCTCTTTCACATCGCAGGCATTAAACACTCAATTGTCGATTACAATAACCACTGAAAAGATGCAGGAATAATTACAACGTGTTCAGCATTGTATTCATTAACATTAAGGATGTGTAAGAAGGATATTGCTTTGTTTCATGTTTTCTGTACCTTCTTTCGAGAGCAAAGCACAAGATGCAACTGGGATTGCAAACTACTGACTCATTGCATGACTTTCGATGAATGAAACCAATGCAGACCTTCTACTCAATGAAAGTGCCTCGTGATTTCTACGAGGAATTCAACTTTATTTTTCCTTGAGGAGCAAATTTCCTACTGGGTTATTTATTTATTTATGAGCTTAATACAAGCAAACAAACATACTTAAAACTAGAATTACAATAATTAAGATCTTAAGACTAAATTAAAAACTTAGGAGCCAGAAAAAAAATAAAAAACTAAGGATTAAGTTAGGAGAGCACGTAGAAGGGAGGATTTAGAGAGATTGGGATCGAAAATGGTTGAACTGTTAGCTTTCCGAAGCATTCTAGTCATCGGCTCATTTTGGCCGTATTCAGTGCGATGGAAGGGAATACATAGAAGTGGTATGGTTCTTAAATGACGTTGGTTTACGTTGAATTTAATTTTTTCACAAAGAGCTTGACAATCGATGCCACCAGTCAAGAGCTGGTGTATAAAAATAATTACGCATTATCACGACGTCGGTATAAGGTATGTAGATTTATAAGTTTAAGACGATTTTCATAGGGAGGTAAGTGCAGTGGGTCATCCCAACTAAGGCCATTTCGTGGCTGCGTGTCTAATTTTACAAGAAATTCGTCGGTTATATTTTCAGGAAAGTTATATAACATTACAAAGACTTTATAAAATTTTAAACGGAGCAACCGGCTGGCTCAGCCTCTATAAAAATTGCCAACATGCTCTTACCTACCGTAATAGTTTTCTTTAATATAAATGCGATCGATTTCCCGGTTACTGCAAATATTTAAGCTACCATGTTCAGTTTTTTAGTTTTAATCATGCCAAATTGTCATAAAATTAAAATAAAAAAAAAGTGTTGCTAGCCTATTCAAAATTGATGCTTTTTCTTTAGTGTTTCAAATCACGTTAAATTTGACATACTGGTGAAAAATAGTTATGAACTAAACAATTAATACAATTTGTTAAATATTTTGTGTTTCAAATCACGTTTAAAATTGAAAATTTTGTTAAAAATAGTTAATAAGCTAAGTAAATAATAAAAAAAAAAAGTAAATAATAAAAAAAAATAATATGTTGTGTTTCAAATCACGTTAAAATTGCTATATAATTAGTGCTGCGATTAATTGAACATTTTTGTTTGCAATCATATACCTATCCATGAAGAATTCTTAAATTTAACCATTTATTAAATAATTTTTATTTTTATATGTACTTATTTTTTTAGATTTTTGCATTTATCTTTTATATTTTTTTTAAATCATGTAATGTTATCTCAGACAGACGGCAGTATTGCCATGTCTTGTTCTTAAGAGTAAAAATTGTAAAATTTGATGAAAAAAGAAATAAAGAATATATCTATCTATCTATCTATCTGTACTTGTTTTATTTATCGAAAATAAATTATTTAACAAGAATAGTTGCAGTTTTGCGATCTTCCATGTCTTTGTCGTGTGTAAATTTTTGAACGAGAGATATCGTCGTTTTTTTCTTAGTCGTCGTTTCCTTTCGTCTTACAGAATGCAGAACGAAAGTAATCAACGACGTTTGACGTTTAAAGACGACAATAAAACGAGTGACAAAAGTTGGAAACGACTTATGGAATGCAGGTCGTGTCAGGTCGTATAATTTGCTGTCGTTTACGACATTGGTAATCGGGGTGAATAAATATTTTACGGTCTTTCAGCCATTTTTTTGACTACCTCAAATTTAAAGAATTAGGACATGATTATTGATTATGGCTAGATAATACTTTTTTATGATAGGTCAGGTAAAATTGTAAAATTCCACAAGTCACACAACAAGATGAATTTTGGAAAACAAGAGTGAAAAGGAATTAATTGGACTTCCGAGAAGTCTAATGTCGTTTTTATTTGGCAATCCGGAATCTCTCTCCGATCCGGAATCCCAACTGAACACTTTTTTTGATTCTGATGATTCTGAAGTTTTTTGTGATTCTATTTGTGTAGCATTAAATGTGGACAGTAATGAAAATCAAGAATAATCTTTGCTGAAAGCTTTGAGTATATATAGTATGGAGGACTCGTTCCTATCCTTAATGCATTGTGGTACTTGCAGTTGTGATAGAGGTCGCTATTTACTTTCTGTAAGTTAAGGATACAGCAATCTGCTGTCAATTTATATACGGTATTAATTTGCTTGGAAAAGTTTTAGTATTTATTTGCTTGTTTATTGATACAAACATATTGTCAAATATCTGTCAAATTACTTTGTCTTACACAAATTTAAATAGCGCTCCCTATGACAGTCACGCATTTGGCATAGAAACGAGCCCTCCATATTATACAACTCAAAGGCTGAAAGATACACTTCTCACAATTAGGTTTAGGATACAAAAAATCACAGCTGTTGAGTTTGACGTTTAAGTATGTATATGAATGTGTGAGTGTTTCGATTCTCATTTCAAATCCAGAAGCAAATTTCTCTTCTTTTCAAAATCGGAACTGTCATTTAAAGTGAACATTTTCAGAAGAGTCCAGAAGGCTTCCGTCTTGCCAAATAAAGACGACATAACTTTACTTAGAAAATAGGGTTGTGAGGGATCATCTAGGTAAAGTGTCTATAAACAAAAAATAATAACAAGATAGCGGTACACCAACAGATGTCAACATGCTTATACTAGTAGCTTCAGTTGTTCGTCTCAGACTTAAAAGTAAATATTGGAAGAACCCTCGAATATCAGTTCATTTTTGCTGACTTATAATGTTCCGGTATGCAAAGGAAACTGGAAACCTTATTAGAAGTACAGTAAACGATAAGTAATTAATTATCTACCGACTGACTTTAAAGTTAATGGCGAAAAGGTTAATGTTGTCAATCACGAATTTTTTTAATTATGATCGACGTTGTTAAAATTTTAAATGAAACAACTGAAATGAAGTCGACCCGCGGTCATGTCCGATTTGTAAGCGTACCTAAAAAATCTTCGACAATAAGGAAGAATCAATAAATGATGAGCACAATTAAGAATATGGAATATATTTATTACATGCTAGAATAACGTGCTTAGAATTCATTTTTAAACTAGCTTATTCACTGTAAAAAGACAGAACATACATACTGTTACGCACGCAAACATAACACCGACACAGAGTTTTATACTCCTACAGCGCCATCTGTTGGAAAATAGCATATCTACTTTATGGAAGGAACAAAAAGTTCTTTACCAATGTCATATGTATTTCCCCTTATTCAAAAGAACTAGAACATTCTAACACGAGAACCTTCTCGATTTAGTTTCGAGAACAACCAATTTGAGTATATAAGGGAGTGTTCACGGTGAGTGCAAAAGTTTTGCTTATTGGATTGTGGAAAGTGTTATTAAACATGTGTGATTTAAATTTGAATAAAAGTGATTGAGTTGATTATAATTTGAGATTTATTGTTTTGATTTGGAAAGTGTAAATAAAGAAGAAATGCTAAAAATAGTAATAAGTTTTATCTAACGAACCTAGTAAAAATATTACAATACAAAAATATTGGAAAGAAAAAATACAAACAAGAATTCGTGAAGAACTCGGACTTGATGTGGATAAACCAAAACAAGGATTTGGGAATACTAACAATGGAAATACATCGAAGATTCTTTGCAGAAGAAGAAGTAAAAGCTCGGATAAGTGGAGTAAATGGGGAAGAAGATTTAAGGTGATACTTAACGTTTTAAATCGCAGAGAAAATACAAATGCTATCAAGTTTGGAGTGTTTGCAGCGGAAACGATGAAATTATTTAAGGAAAGATATCCCGAAAAGAAGCTTACACCTACTCTTCATAAAATATTGGTGCATGTACAAAGTATAATCGAGTATTATACTCTGTTCAAAAAAAATATGCAGTGTGGGCAAGATAGGACGTTTGCCTCGCATTCTGGCTACAGTGGACTGCATAAATCTGTCCTTCATTACAACTCTCACAGGGTTGTCGTAGTGTTGATTTTAAATGGACCCTTTTTTTAAAGCTCTAAAATCAAAAGCACCTCAACAAAAACCCAATGAAAAAAAAACTGAACAAGTTATCAAATGATCAAGGGTAACTCTGAATGCACATCAATATTTAATGGGGGTTGAAATTGAATAGCACTGACAGCCATAGGCCATAGGCAATTCAGTGCACACTCAGATGTGCGTTCAATAGGACGTCCGGTCTGCGTCAGACGCAGTCGAAAATTTACGGGCGCGCAAACACTCTTTTATGGAGGAGTTCTTTCAATTTAGTAGAGTGCAAAAATATAGCACGCTACTGATTTTGGAAAAGCTCTCCCATAAGACGTGTACTGCATATTTTTGTTGGATGAAGTATAGTCATTGCATGTAAGTCATACATGTAAGGTTTCAATAATTCACCAGAACGAAGACTTATTCCAGGCGCTACCTCATCCACTTATTTATTCACTTAGGCATGTTGAAACGGAAAAGGATCTCCAAGAATGGTACTCGTCTGAAATGATAATTTTGTTAGAAGTAACCTAGACGGGTTTTGAAGAAATCTGTTTTTCGTTGTTATTTTTTCAATAACTTTGGTTAACACTTTTCAACTTCCAATCTATAGATAAACCAGTTTTAAAATAAATGTATTCTAGATTAAAACTCAAATATTTTAAAATATTTGATGAATCATATTCTTTAAAAGTTAATATTTTTTTTTTCTACCAATATTCTTGTAGTTTTCTGAGTAAACTTTGCATATGTATGTTGGTTCGTTAACTTTTTTCCACACCTGTCAAAAAACAAAATCTGTGTCACAATTAGCTTTTTTGAAGGCAATACAACTAAAAAAAAGTGTTGTAAACTTTAAATAAAATGAAAACACAAATAATTTTTTTTTTTTTTTCACATTTTGTATTTTAATTTATACCCTTTTCACAGGAACAAACTCAGGCGATTTTTGACCCCTCCTTATCTTCAGTACCAATGAAGTCCGAATATTTGCTAAGCTAGCCAGGCACAGACGCCTCACCAAATTTCAATTTTCTAGCATAAGCAGTTCCTGAGATATAAGTCCTCAAAAATCACAAAAACCGTAACTGACCGACTGACAGATCATCAAAATTATGGAGCACTTCCCGACATCGTAGAATCTTGTAATTTTGCACAACGGTAGGTCTTGTCATACAAGCAGAGGAAAAAATTCAGGGGGCGTGGTATCCGCCCACTTTCACTTCCGACTGCTGTAAAACGACGAAATTTGATGAAGCGGTAGGGCTTAAATTACATATGTACAAAGAAAAAATATAAAATTTGAGGTTTTCCATTCAGGGGCGAGGTATCCGCCCACTTCCTCTGAGCTGATGTAAATTATAATGGTACACTTCCGATTGCAATAGAAAAATGAAATTTCGTAGAACGGTAGGGCTCAAATTGCATATAAAGGACCAAAACTAAAAATTGAGGTTTTCCATTCAGGGGCGTGGTATCCGCCCACTTTCTCCGAAATGGTGTTGATTGAATAGAGCACTTCCGACTGCTGTAAAACGATGCAATTTGGTAAAGTGGTAGGGCTTAAATTGCATACAATTTATTTTGGTATTATTCACCGTTGTTTGTAGAAGGCGTTTTGATTAAACGCCGAATGTCATTTGCAAATATTTTATTACGTATGGCGTCTCAGAGTCGTTTTTCTGAACGAAAGGGATTTGTTTTGACGCTATACTTAAAGTAAAGCAGCTACTGGAGGAGAGGACCATTTAAGAGCAAACTTTTAAACTTGATTGGACCAAGGAATGATCTTCTTGGTCTCCACAATGTGGTTTCGGTCTCGGAGGACAATATTTTTGGGAGTACACAAAAAAAAAAACGACAGCTACTTTATCAACTCCCTCCGTTTTATACATTACAATAGATAAACTGAATTCAATAACAGCGACGTTTTATTATTGCAGAAGTCATTGAAGAAGAAAATTTAACTCAGTAGTAGGATTTAACCGACAGAACTTCTTGCTCAAATAACACACGAGGGCTTCTTTTCAAATCCAGAACACCGGAACAAATGTAACAAATGATAATGAACCCCTTACAAAGAACACTCACACAAGGGCCCAAGATGCACGTCTCAATTACTTTCTTTAAATTTCTAAAGCAGAGGATTCTTTACTTCCTGACGTTTGGCGTTTATAAACAACTTAATAGATTTATTTTTTTTTTATTTAAAAGAATATGATTTAATTTTATTTAAATTAAAGGACAACACATTTCATCCGCACGATCATTTTCAGTAAAAATAAAAACAATTCCATGAAATTCAGCTGTCAATTGATTGGAAATATAATTTTCGACTCGCCTCGTATTCCACAATTGATAAAATCAAAGCGAGTCGAAAAGAAGATATCGAATTGACAACGATTTGCTTCCTGTTCCCTAATCAGGCCACGGACTTTGGGACAAAATTTTCACAACCGTGTGAACTAACAATTTAGCATGGTAGTGAGCAGGGACGAAGCGCCCATTATATTGAGTGGAATAAGTGCTTCCTTTGAACCATTTCAAAAAATCGTACCTAGCAAGGAATTAAATTCAAAATTGTATTCATTTTCTTATTATAAAAAAAAACAATTTAGTGCACCAAAGTTGACGGGCGTAGGTAGGGAAATACCTGCAATAAGATTTAATAAATTTAATAAAAACAGAGAACAAAACACGACTCTAGAATGAGAAATCTGTCTTTTGGTAGCTCCTTTTCAGCTATTTCTCTTGATTCGGTTTTTCTTGTTGATAAAAGGTTTTTTTCTTGCCACTCTTCCATGAAAATTACTTTTTCGCAGCACAGTTTTTACGGTTTTAGGGTTAAAATCTTATTGCAGGTATTTCCCTACCTACGCCCGTCAACTTTGGTGCACTAATTTGTTTTTTTTTTTAACTTATTACAATATCCAACGTTCATCGCCTGTAGTAAACTTTTTTGGTCTTCAATATTTTTGTAAATTTTCAACAGATTTTGTTGTTTTGAATCTTTTTATGATGTCTCCTACCGTAGACCTGCTTCTTTTTACAATTTCTGCAATAGCACGTACAGAGTTACCTTTTTAAAAAAATTTTTATCACTATTTTTCGTACTTCTGTCGTTGTATATCAACATTGTTCTTCCATTTTGACCTTATTAATAATAACGCATTAAATTCAAATCAAATAAACATCTAACATATGTAACGGAATTTTAAGAACCTAAAAGTGTTATATTTGTCCCGTTAAAAACAAAAAAAATGAGTATACCACAGAGTGTCCGATTTCTTTTTTGATATTAAATTTGCGATTGTTTTCTTTTAAATTAAATTTCGATGACAATTTGTTAATAAAAATGTAATTTTTGCTAAATATCCAGAGTTTATGGTAAGAACTATGTATAAATGCAGAAATACACTATTTCCAAACCTTCATCAATTTTATTTTGTAATTTAAAGAGAAGAAACTTGTGTGTCCGATTTCTTTTTTGATCCACTGTATATTATTTTATGTGTATTATCTTTAAGTAGAATTAAAAAGGTGTGATCTCAAAAAAAGGTCTTTCATTTTTGGTTTTACATATGTACATATGTATGTATGTTGAGTGCTTCCGTATCCGAAAAAGTCACGCCTCCTGCCTGGTAGTGAGCTAGTTGGCTATTGTCAGGTCTTTGTCAATATTGTCAGACAAAATTGTAAGTTTACATGGTTTTAAGACAATTGGGGCATAATGTTCTACTGACAATATTTATTTTTTCGCTTATATTTAAATTTGTAAGACTGTCAGAGCAAATAACTTTGATAATTGAGTGAGTTTCTGCAGAGAATTCAATTCAAAATGTAATTTGTCGTAAAACAAATCAGAGCCAAATGTGAAGACTGTAGAAATTTATTGAGCACTAACAAACAAAATTAACATGGGTATTTCAATGTGGGATGGAAGTTTGCAGCAGTAAATTTGAGCATTATATACAGACTCTATAGTACTTTCATGAAGAGGAACGAACGACGCACCATCTACCATACAAATTGTTGTGAAGTATTTAGGACAGTCGAGAAGTCAGAAATAGGGATTGATAATAATGGCCAAATCACAATCTCGCGTTCGTCGGTCCGGCGTTAAATGGGCGTTTGATCGTATATACGATTTTGTGTGTCAAAAAGCGCGACCGTAGCATTTGTAAAACGAAATTTAGCTTCAAACCTCGAGCGTTGACTGACATTTCCATGACATCTTTGATAAGTACCTACTTAATTGTTAGATTCCAATGAATTTTGTTACTGTTTATTAATTTACAAGGTATATAATATTGCGTATTTTAAATTTTGGGCATTTAAAATAGTTAATTTGTAAAGCTATTTTCTTAAACAAGAGATGGATATGGCCGATATGGATGATCTTGATGACCTCCTTGACTTTTCCTTGTTCGGTGTTGTGAGCTATGCTGGGTATGAGGCATTTAAAAACGACGAACAATGAGTAGAAAGGCAGCGATGGGTTCGGGAGCTAAATTTAAGCAGATACACTGATGGATTCCTTGCTCTTAATTATGATGCAATGCAAAAGCATGATCCAGAACATTTTTTTAAAATAACCCGAATGAAACCGGCGACATTCGATTTAATTATTTATAAAAAAAGAACTTCAATTACTTACTTCTTATTTCACTTCAGTTTTCAACTTTCAAAACAAATACAAAATACGGCCGACAATGAACTGTCAAACGCCCGACCGAATAGAAAATAGATCTACTTTTGCTTTGGCCTGGCGTTGGTCTGACGTTTACGATATTACGATATAAAGCGGTCGCAACGCCGGAGGTAACATTTCAGATTGCCTCATAAGAGTCTATTGTTTTTATTCAAAATGTCAAAGCCCGACCGACCAAACGCGAGATTGTGGTTTGGCTATAAAGGTTGAATCAAAACAGAAAATAGTGAACAAGAAGGCAAGAATAAAAGATCTTTTGTGTTATCCCTTGATTCATTTTTCTTACAAATGAGTATAATGGGGCTTTATTGCTTTATGCATAGATAAACAACGGCAATATTTTGCAGGTCTTAATATTTTTCTTTCGCTGTGACGTAGTGTTTGAAAAAAAAAACACAATTTTTTAGGTCGTAGATAAGAAATTCTGTTTTTGGTGTATTTTTGTAAAACAAAATAAATTATAATAAATTAGTTAGGTATTAGGGTGGTCCTTATTCCTAAGAATTTTTTTTTTTTTAATTTCGCGGGGCACCACGTAATTTGATTATATATCTACCATAAGAAAGTAGTTCAGTATTTTTTTGGAAATTTTTCAATGACATTTAGAGGTCGCTACCAAGGTTTGAATTTTAAATAAAAACTCAAAATCTGTATTTTTTTTTTATTTTATTTAACTTTATATCAGATGAAGACTTAAAGCTACAATATTTAGAATTTATGACCAATAATTAAATAAGCAATAGCATTATTAGATTCTTTTATTTTTATAGCCAGTACATACAAAATATTACAAAATTATTGTTGTTATAAATTAAGATATTCAGCCTTATTGTGAGTTTCGCCCGGAAAATCTTTCACCCGAAATATTTGTGTTCGCCCGGATTTTTAAAAGCTATTGTAAGTTTCGCCCGAATAAAATTTCACTTCGAATCAGGACTGACATTTCGAAAAATTGGCATGTTCAAAAAGCTGAGTCAGCAATAAATTTCCTCATCTCTGATAAAAACAGAGAATATTCTCTGAACCTACGTTCCTTCTTGAATATAAAAACTCAAATGAATGTATGAAATGCTGCAATTTCTGTTAAAATTGAGGACATGGAATGCAAAACCACGCGTATAAATCCATTTCCAATCGATTTTTCTACAAAAAAAAACTTAACTTATACTACGTTTTCACCAAGAGTAAATCCGGGATTTAAGTGGATTTACCATAAATCTTCTTTAAATCTCGAAGATTTACCATACAAATTTATTTCGTAAATCTAGTAGATTAGAAATAAATCTCTACTAAATCTTCATAGGATCGGTCGAAATTCGAACTGACCTAACATCCATACGGTGCTAAGCTATCTCGATGATTTTTCATCGTTTGGCACAAATGAAACTTTCTTTCTCTCGCTTCTACTTTATACGAAAAATTGAAACAACATTAGCATTTTGATAGATGCTGTTAAAGTTAATCTTCTTATTAATCTTTGCGGTGAAAACACAACATAAATCTCTTGCCTTAAATCTCAGATTATCTTTTGGTGAAAACGACGTATTAGTCTGTAAAATCACAAAATTTCCTTCTCTGTTTTTTTTTTTTTGACATGTGAGTATCGTGTTAAGAAAATGAACAAACCTAGCGAAGTTAAGGGTGGAATAAAGTGAATAAAGTTTTTGATGAGAGCAACAGCAAAGCATATGGTCACGGTCACGAGAAATGAAACCAAGCCACAATTTCTTTTTTTTAGAATTTACCGCTACTATGCTCATTCTTAGAAAGAATATACATATCTCATACTAATGGTTGATATCATTATCAACAGCAAAAACATTTTTGGTGTGCCCTAAGCCACACTTCAAATTAGCTTGTTGATCTCTTCACACATAGCCGGAAATTCAAGTACTCGAAAAAAGGTAATATAAATTACCTTTTATTTATTTTTTTGTTTACCTTCAACTACAATTTTTATGGAAAAGTCTTACTTTAACTAAATAACTCGTTTTTTTGGTAAAAAAAAATATTCAAACTTGTAAATTTTACAAAACAAAAGCGCTCTACTTTCGTGTAACGTTATAAGACCAAATTTCTTAAAAGTTTTCTTACTTATGATATGAAAGTTTTAGAAATTGAACTTTTAGAATTTTATTGAGTATTTTGTATTTATTTAATAAAACTATTAAAAAATCATTCAAATTAAGCGACCATTTTTATTTAAACAATATTGAAAGAAACCAATGAAGATTTTTTTTTTTTTTTTTGAAACTCTATTGACTTTAGGTGACCTTGAGTAGGGCTGAAGGTAATAAGAAATACTTCAATATTCATTCGACTCAGAGTTTCTGAAACACAGTTTTATCAAACGTGAATAATCAAAAACATTCAATAAACACGATCGCCAAGATCTACTTTATCCTTATTACCAAAGCAAATCGAAGTAAAAATGTTTACTAATGTTTTATTTTTATAAAGAAAAAAAAACCACATTACTTAAAAGACTTGTCTAACGTGTTTAAAATTAGGAAAAAGTTAGACGAAGTCTCCAAGCTAAACAACTGCGTTAAACAGAGCCGGATTTATTTCTTAAGATACTAGTACGGAATAGAATGCCAACAAAACGTGTGATTTTTGGGAATTTTTTTCTCGAAAACCTTATTAGATATTAACATAATTTTTTTTAAATAATGAATACATGCGTTTTTTAATTTTCGAATTTTGGCCGAATTATAGAGGGCACCAACGTCGACTCATCAAAAAACACATTGTGCCATTGCGGACAGTTAATCTCCAGATCTACTGAACTGATTTTCAAAAAATTTGTCGCAACTTAATTATTTTTATGTTTTCCAAGACAATTTACCACAATTTGATCAAAAAGTTATGAACAAAAAAATGGTGACCCAAAAATGGCCAACAAAATTGCCAAAAGAAAATGTTTTTTTTTTCAAAGCTTGACTTTTTTTTTTTGTTTTTGACTTTTTAAGCAAATTGTGGTAAATTTTCTCGTAAGAAACATTCCTTTAAATAATCCACTTTGTTTTTTTTTTGTTTCAGTTCAGCCAATCCTGAGATTAACTGTCCGCAATGGGATAATGTATCTTTTGATGAGTTGGCGTTGGTGCCCTCTATACTTTGGCCAAAATTCGAAAATGATAAAAAAAACAAATTTTTTTGTATTCTTGACGTATGTATTCATTATTTAAAAAACAAATATGTTAATACCTAATAAAGTTTCCGAGAAAAAAAATTCCCAAAACTCGTGCGTTTTTTTGGCATTCTAGACTGTACTAGTACTTTAAACGAGCACTGTTTAAAATTTTGCGCCACTTTGTTTATTTCTGTTTTTTTTTATTTCAATGAAAATTTTCAATTGCGCGTTTTTGTAACAGAGAATTTGCTAAAGATACCACTATCCCAAATTTGTACAAACTTCTTTAACACTTCCAAGTAAGTTGAAAGTTTTTAAAATTTGGATCGATTTGGCTATCTTCCCACTTCAAAAACAAATTCTTTGCAGCCTTCTGTCTTTGAATCCAAATCTGGGATAAAATTTTCTTGGAACTATTTTGCCACTTCCCATGGCAAAGGATGCGTTGATGGAATTGGAGCCATCGCAAAAACTGTCGTGCGAAAGCACATACGGGCTCGAGAGTGTATTGTCAAAAACGCATCCGATTTTGTGCAAGCTCTTAGCCGCACTTTTTCAACAATTTACGTTGAAGAATTCCACAATGATGACATCTTGAAAATTAATAATAATTTGAAATCATCTGCTCATGAAATCCAATTTAATGATGGCAAAATAAAAACTTACCATACTTCAAGATTGAGATATAATATTTATTTTTTTTGTTTATTTACGGATTAATGTTATTACAAATGAAGTACTTACTTTATAATAAATAAATTAACTTTGTTCAATTTGCTTGCTTTTCGTTTTTTTTTTATAGATTTATATTACTTTCCGCCACAGTGTTCCTATTTTTCATACAAAAATTCGAAAGGTAACGTTATAAGACTTTTTTCTGTAACGTTATAAGGCACACATTTGAGTTGAAATAACGTAAATAATATAAGTTTCTCTTAAAAAAAAAGTTGTAAGCTATAATTTGGAATTTCATTTCATTTCTCTAAAAAGAAAAACTTAATTTAGCACACTAAATTCGCAGAGTTTTCAGAGTTTATTCAGCAACCTCAAAATCTACTTCCAAAAAATGTAACGTTATCAGCGAATTTGAAGGGCAATATTTACAAATCTATAAGAGATAAACAAAAACTTTTTTCTACAAAAATTAGTCCTTAAAGAGATCTTTCAGATGTATGTTTAAAATTTAAACTAGCATTGCAGTTTTTCGAGTACGTTACGTTATAAGACCATGGCCGTGACCATATGTGTGTTTATAAATATTTTTTTTTTTAAAGAAAAGCCCAAAAAATAAATAAAAATATGATTAGCATTGCACTTCTAATGTTGGTAGAGGAAGAAGAAAGGACTGAGGAAAGAGTTGTTAGGAGGTACTTATTTAAGGGACCATTCTAATCCTTTGGAGTTGCGTGAACCATTGTAAGTATAAATTGCATTTAAACTCTTTGTTCTCAGTGGATAGCTTGGCCAACGCCACAAGAAGGACTTAAAATTGCTCAACACTTTTATGGACAATATAATCTACCAGGTGTTATTGGATGCATTGATGGTACCCATGTAAACATCATTTCACCAGCAGAAAATAAACATTTGTTTTATAACAGAAAAGGATCATGCAGTTTAAATGTTTTGCTTGTAAGTATGTAATGTAATGACATTCTTAAATTATTAAAACATACATATATGTACATTTACAGGTGTGTGATAACAAGCTCAGAATTCGTTTCGTTGATGCTAAGCACCCAGGAGCTTGTCACGATTCATTTATTTAGAATATAAGTGACCTTAGATCCAAAATAATATTAATATTGAAATTTTAAAATAATTCATTTATGTATTTTCTTTTTGTTTTTCATTGTAATTTATTTTGTATATACTTAATTATATACTTTTATTTGTAAATATTATTTCTAATATCTGTTAGCATAAGCTTGTAGATCAATAAATAAATTAAAAAAAAAAATAAATAAAAAAATAAAAAGTGACTATTTGCAGGGCATCAACAATGTTTGGATGCTGGGTAATTATTAAAATACTAATTTTGAACTTAAACCTTAACTAGCTTTTTTTGTTGAAGGAGATGCTGGGTATCCTTTGGCTTTTGACACCGTACAGAACACCTGACAGTGGCTCAATTCAATCTAAATTTAATGAGGTCCATTCACGTTGCCGAAACATAATCAAAAGAACCAACGGCGTTCTTAAAAACCGATGGAGATGTCTTAGTGCAAGAGAGCTGTACTATGCACCTGTAAAGGCTATCAAAATTGTCAATGTTTGTGCAGCGCTACATATGTAATATATGCATTTATTTCAAAAGTGACTTAACTTTGCCTTACGATGAAGTAAATAACACCAACGAAATTGAAAATGTACAAACCACCGAAACAAGTTCTAGTTATCTTAATGCAGGACAACGCATTCGCTCAAACATCGCCAATACTTTGCAATGATTGAACAGCAAAGTACCAATAAAACATTAATTTTATTTAAGAACTATATTTAATCAAATTAGCTTTTTTGGCCTTAAGTCCACAAAAATTGGCGTTTCGTCCGGGTGATCTCACATGGACTCATCAGTTGACTTGTGAGGACCTTGTCAATACGCAATTTTTGTTAACTAAAAAATTTATAAAAATTTTTGTGGACTAAAGGCCAAAAAAGCTAATTTTAATCAATAATTCAACAAGTCCAATAATAGTGCTAAGTCTTCTACTTGGCTGATTTATTTCAGTAGTATATAGAGTTTGTATTATAAAAACCTTCATATAAATATTCAATGCCAGGCCACGGGCAAAAAAAAAAAATTCCAACATTAATGATTACAATTCTAATCTTTGTTGGATATAGTTCACATTGGATTTTTGTCAAAAAATTCATGTAAGATGAACTGAACTTAACAAAAATTGCGTATTGACAAGGTCCTCACAAGTCAACTGATGAGTCCATGTGAGATCACCCGGACGAAACGCCAATTTTTGTGGACTAAAGGCCAAAAAAGCTAATTTGAATCAATAATTCAACAAGTCCAATATAGTGCTAAGTCTTCTACTTGGCTGATTTATTTCAGTAGTATATAGAGTTTGTATTATAAAAACCTTCATATAAACTATATTTAATCTTATTGAACTTCACAGATTTGTTAAGGCTTAAATTAAATAAATTAAATTAAAACTAACAGACTTTTTATTTCAATTCACAGTTTGAGTTAATTAATAAAATAAAAGTTAAAAAAAAACAGGTAATTTCAATGACAGCAAAAAAAGATCTCATTCACTTCTTTTTTCTTCTCGCATGAATTCAATTTTTAACTCCTCCAGCTCAATCATTTTATGGTTTTTGTCTATCATGTTTTCTATTTCCAACTTTCTGAAACTTTCCATTTCGTGATGATGCCGCTTCTCTTCTTTAACTTGTTCTTTTTTTTTCGTTAAGACTGTCCAAAGATCGATTAAGTCGTTTTACACAATCTTGCATATTTTTGTTATGATCTTTCATGATCGATACAGCTTCACCCACTTTCGCACAAAGGTCTTTATGAGCTTCAAGCTCCTCCATGAAGACTTCTTGGGTACTCATTTTGCCAATCTTTTGTCTCTTGGCATTCCGACTGGTCGAAGCAGGAGTGGTTGCTTGATCGCTGTTACTTTCAAGTGAAACTTGAGGATCAAAAGGTGGCAACGTCGTAACTTCAGCACACAGTTGGTTTTGTTCTTGATTTCCAATTGCGTCCAAAGAATCTTCAATTGAAATTTTGTTTTCTACATCGGCAAGTCTTCTTTTTTGGGGTAGATTGAATCCAAATGATTGAAAAGTTGCGACACCTTCAACTGCTTCCTTCATTCCAACGAGTTGAAAAATAGCCTCTTCGGCAGGAGAAAATCTTTGTGTCCTGCATGGTCCACCTCCTGTTCCTCTTTGACTAATTTTGTTGGTAGCAGCCTTTTTTCGCACGTAGCGTTTTTGGTCGGTCCAAGCCTAATTAAAATATTTTTTTTTGAGTCTCTAGCACTGAGAATAAATTTTAATCTTCACCTTTTTCCATTCGAACTCAGACTTGACTGGAGGCCCTGCGCTATTCAGCTCAAAAGTATAGTCTGCTTCCAAAATGCAATTATTTTGTCCTTACTTTCTTTGACGAAACCTCTTGCAATTTCAGGGGTTTCCTGCATTTTGCTAAGCAACAGGTCGCTTTGCCTCGAATTTATTGATTTGCTGTCCTTACATTAAGATAAAATGTTTTATATTATTTTGTTTTTGCAACCATAATTAAAAGAAATGACTTACATTGTAATTCCGTCTTCTCCTCTTCGCCGCCCAAAAATAAGTGAACATTTTAGCTATGAATGACGTTTAATTCCGCCCGAATTTAGTACTGACAATAAGGGGAATCATTCGAACATGAAATTTTTTTCGCCCGAGATTCACAATAGGCGAAAGGAAAAAAGGGATTTTTTCGGGTGGAATCTTTTTCATGCGAAACTTACAATAGGGCTGATTTTATGTAGATATTTGAATCATTTATTTTTAAGATTCAAGGGTTGACTTGTTAGTATTAGGGAACTTTTTCCTGTACTCTTTTACCAACAAAAGGAATTATTGCTTTTGTTCTTCATTGGTTGTAATTAATTTATTATATTCTTCCATTAAAGCAACACAGCGCTCAGCTACGTCGTTCACTACTCGCAAAGAGTGAACGATATTTTTGGCAGCTACAAAATCAGTGTCTTCGTTCCAAGTTTCCACGTCTTTTTTCAAAAAATTTTATGAAATACCTACATAGGATCTGGAAGAATCTTAAGGAATTACTACTCACGAAGTTTTCTATATTTTTTTCGTGGATATGTGTGATATCAAGGTTTATTCTTTTCAAGCAATCTTCTGTGCCTTCAATTTTCAGTGCTTCTACCATTTTTTTCTTCTCTTGAACTGAAAGTTCGTCATCGTAATAGGCAAGCGAAACTAGCTCTTCCGATTGAGACATCAAGACTGGAAGCTAATTGGCTGTTGATAATGTCTTTTTGAACTCGTTTCTGAGGTTGTTGCATTTCGGACAATTCTGATATGCATTCGAAGTCAGATGAAGTTGCTTCTTTACTAGTGGGGGTACTGGGGGTAGACGACGACGAAAGAAATGATAATGAAGAAAAAGAGCACTTTTCTGCTAAAGCCAAGATATCTTTGTTTTCACGCTCGCGCAATTTTTCAAGGCGTTCTCCTTTCTCTTTTATTTTCTTACATTTGTTTGAACTTTTTCCGTCCACTGAACCAATTAAAAATAGGCGTCGATTTTGTCGCACTGCTAATAAAAACTCCGTGTCTTCTTCTAAAGTCATAATATTTAAATTTTAAAGCATCATGATGAGCAATATCAAATGAATCTTCTAATTTTTGTTGCCACTTTTGTTCTTTTTTCTTTAATGCTTCTGAACGTTTTTTCTTGTTTTTTTATTTTTTTTTAGATTCTGCCATTCTTTGGGTAGTTTTTCAATTTTACTGATGACATGTTTTTTTAATTGAATTGGTATACTAACTTTTTCCCGTCAAAGTCGCAGATTCACGTATGCTTTTCTTTTCTTCATTTTTGTAGTAAAAAAAAACGCAAAACTTCACCGATGGATGGCAACGTTGATTGGCTTAATTCGGATAATAATTGTCCGATAAGCCAAACTTTACTTTCATTTCTGGTAGCTTTACTAAGTACACTATTTGTAGACGCCATTGCAAGTTAAAACACGTTACTATGATTTTTACAAATAAAATGCGTGCGCTCTCGTTAATAACTCATTAGAACTGAAGTGCGGGCGGGATAAGGGTGTTTGTTCACACAATCAAAAAGATAAGCCGTAAGACGTACAATTTAAAACGTACGCCTACGCATGCCCGCAAGCCAATTTTTAACTTATTATGATGTTAGTGCGCACGCGTACGCCTTAAATTGTACGTCTTACGGCTTATCTTTTTGATTGTGTGAACGGTCTAAATCTCGACGCGTCGGTACAGAAGAAAGGTTGAGGGGAGGAAGGGATAAGAAGCGAGTTTCACTTGCAAGGAAAATGTGATATATAAACGCCTAAATGAAACATTAATGAAACTATCATTTAAGCTGTTCTTCAATGAATTTTGTAAAAATTTTGACAGCTGGTAGCGACCTCTACATCTTAACAAAAAAAAAAAAAAAACGTATTTCATATTTAGAGGTATATAATCAAATGAGAAAGTGCCCCGGGGATAATTCAAAAGTCGAAAAATAAGGACCACCCTAGTAGGTACAGTGGTGCTAGAAACATTCCGGATTTTTTCTTTGTATAATGTCTTCCTTAATATCAAGGAGAAAAAATTAAACTGGATAGAATTTCTTTATTAATTTGAAAAATATATTGGTATACTTTATAATTACCCTTAAAAAATAATGATCTGATGGTAAACAAAAAATAAAATAAAATAAAATATATATAAATTTACCCCATAACACATCTGCTCAAAACTAACCGGATTTTATAAAAACTTCGAGTCTTGATGTTTAGGTAACGATTTTTCTTGTCTCTTGGATCACATAATTGATTGAAATGACTAAGCAGGTTGTGAGCTGTGCAAATTGAAACTAATTCGATCAATAAAATGGCTAAGACACGTCACACCAACGCAATTCGTCACAAAGTTCTAGAAAAGTATCAAGCCGGTACAAAACAAAATGTAATCGCTGAAATGCTGAAAATTCCAACGTCAACGGTTTATGACATCATCAAAAAGTTTAAAAGCGGAAAGTCAGTAGAAGCAGAGCATCGTGGTGGACGCCCTCGCAAAACAACAGCTAAAACTGATAGGCGCATAAAGAATTTTGTACCTTAAAGACCCTTTTGCGTCCTCGAAAAACATTTGTGAGGATCTAAATTTGCCTATAGCGCCGTCTATGGTAAGGTGTCGTTTGAGGGAATGTGGTCTTAACGCGTTTCAACCAGCAAAAAAGCCACTACTTACTGCAAAACATCGTAGAAAAAGTTTAAATATAATAGATGTTTCGGAAAGACTTTCAATTTCTTAATTAAAATATTTAATCAGGGTTGAATTTGCAAAAAATTATCTGAACTGGTCTATAAGCCGATGGAAAAGTGTGCTTTTCAGTGCTGAAAGCAAATTCAACTTATTTTACTTCGATGGTGAAGAAACAGTAAGGCGCTCGAGAGGGACACGTTTAAAGCCTGCAAATGTACTCCCTACGGTTAAGCACGGTGGCGCCTCGGTGATGGTCTGGGGTTGTTTTTCAGGTGCAGGCGTTGGTCCTATACATCAAATCGCAGGAATTATGGACCGTTTTCAATATAGGGATATTTTGGAGTCAACAATGCTGCCATACGCTGAGGAAGAACTGCCTTTGCGTTGGGTGTTTCAGCAGGATAATGATCCCAAACATTCTTCAAAGTTGCTAAAAGAGCGGTTTGCAACAAAACATATTCGTGTCTTAGAGTAGCCGTCCAAATCTCCCGATTTAAACCCCATCGAGAACTTGTGGCGATTTTAAAAAAGCGGGTTGGAAAGAGAACGAAAATCCGGTTAGTTTTTAGCAGACGAATTTCTGAATTTATTTATTTCTTTTTTTAATATTATTTATTGTATGGATTATTTTAAGTTGCTTTAATTTTTGTATAATCTAATGCCTTTATAGAAAATATATAAAATATAAAAGAAATTGTTTGTACATTTTTGGGTAGCAAAACAAGAATTAATAAACTTGACCAAAAAAATCCTGAATGTTTCTAGCACCACTGTATGTATGTATATGATATGCTTAAATAGGTATTTATTAATCCAAAAGATACATAGGTACTTATTAATCCAAAAGATACCTAGGTACTTATAAATCAACTCAAAAATCATCTAAAATAATTGAATGAACAGAAAATAACATGGAAATAGGAGTTCTGAATCTAATGCATTGAGAACATTTTGTTTACTTTTATAGATTGCACTGCAATATCAGCCACTAACTAGAATGTCTGTATTAAGCCAAAAAAAAAAAAAAAACAGTACAAAAGATACAGTCAGTTATCTATTTAAGTGAAGTGCAGATATCTCCGAGCCACTCAGAGACTAATGCGAAATTAATTCGAAAACAATTCTTTAGGTGGGTTTCACCGCTTCCGACATTCAAAAACAGATTACGCAGTTCAACTTTTTGCTTTTGACAATGGCGGGCCTATATTTTTACATTTTAGGTATAGGAAATAACTGACACATTTTTACAGCGAAGAAGAATCATATAATAATTCATAAGTCATAACGATTGTTATAAACCGGTTTCACGTTGTATGTTCTCCATCGATGTTGCCAGTCTACTATTGAAAAATATATTAAAAAGGTGATTCAAATGAGGTTTTTAAGTACAATAATTAAAAAAATGTATGGAAATGTTAAAATTCGTGTTTTTATTACTTTTAAACAATGCGCTTATTATATTATCAAGTTCTTATGTTCATAATAAAATTAAAGTATCTAATCAAAAATAATTTATGAATTTTTTTAATAAATGCATTTTGTATTGCGTTTTTTAAAACAAATATTTTTAAAAACTCGTATTGCATATTTAATTAATTTGCAAGGAGTAAGAAAATTACAAAATGAGCGTAGAACAAATTAAAACACAAAATCACATACAATTACAAAAAACTGAACATTATACCTAAACCAATACAATATTTAAAATAATTCTAAGGAGAGTGGAACGAAGAATAGTTTTATAATATAAACGACCACAAAATTACAACTTTGACTCTGTAAGCCAATTAAACGTTTGCGGTTTGCGATCCGCCGATGAATTGATAATAACATTAATAATTGTAGGGCGGTCAGTCAATTGTTGGGCTTCTTTTACTGCCTTTTGTAATTCGGGAATTTCCTTAACGAAGTGCCCTTGGAGTCCGAACATTTGTAGCATTTGTTCGTATCGAACCTGAACACCAAGAGCCGATGGAGGAGTTCTGAAAAGTTCTTGACTAGACAAAATGACGCTTAGAATAGGATAAATAAATTACTTACACTTGTGTTAGATCGCCCGAACTTCTTATACTGTCAAACATATCCTTATCAAATCCTCCATAAATTCCACTATTGTTTACAATAACAATTGTAATTGGTAGATTGTAACGCACCATTGTTTCCAATTCCATTCCAGAAAAGCCAAAAGCCGAATCACCTTCAACGCAGACAACTTTTTTGCCAGGGAAACGATCCCGACAATACAATGCAGCAGCAATAGCAAAACCCGGCCCCACTCCCATTGTTCCGAATGTGCCAGCATCAAGGCGATGCCTAGGAAGTATATTAAGCAACATTGTGCGGCCAATGTCCATGGTGTTGGCTCCTTCGCTGACGATTATAGCATCCCTGGGGATTAACTCTCTCAAATGATGGAACACGGTGTAATAGTTCAGTGGTGGCTCAGTGTTAAGGGACATTCTTTGAACTGATTCCCTATTCTGCTGACATTTAGAGTTTAGTTCCTTCCACCAGTCGTTGTCTGTCGAAAAAACATAATTTACAGCATTCATCTGCTCGAAAAGATGCTCAGCAAACGGTTTGATATCTGACTGCGCAGCAACACTACTCATCACACTATTATGCAGTTCTTCAGGGCACAAATCTACCTGAATAACTTTCACGTCTTTATCGAACCTTGGTGGACGACCAAAATGAAGAATCCAATTTAAACGAGCACCCAACAATAATACAACATCAGCATTTTGCAATGCATAAGTTCTTGCTGACGATACACATTGAGTAGCTGTATCGGAAACCACACCTTTTCCCATTGGAGTTGGTAGAAAGGGCAAATTCGTGTTATCTATGAAGTGCCGAAGAATATTTTCTGCATGGGCATACGCTGCTCCCTTGCCAATGATGACCAACGGACGTTTGGCAGTTGTAAGGAACCTCATGGCTCGACGAATATCTTCCGGATCGGGATAAACAAGTGGGGGTGCTGGATGCGCGATTACCGGTGCTACAGTGTCCACGCTCACCTTTGATTGAAGTAGATTGCCAGGAAAATCTAGGTATGCAACGCCTGGACGCCCATATGTTGCATATCTTACAGCTTTTTCGACGTGCATTGGAATGAGAGAAGCATTTGGTGGCCGGGCCGCATACTTGCAGTACGGACGAGTAAGTTCGACTTGAGGACATTCTTGGAAGCCACCGATGCCTTCATGATCCTCATTTGTAGCTCCTCCAATTATGAGGAGAGGCCAACAATTAACTTGAGCATTAGCCATGCCGCCTAAAAAAAATTAAGGAAGTTTTAAGTATTGTAGACACAAGAAGAAAACAAGTACATAGTCAAATTAAATAAGTAACATTAAATTATTTGTTTGCCTTGAGAAATTTTTATTTATACACTTGTTTGTTTTAATTTTTTCAACCTAACGCCCAATAGAGGTATCTTTATAACAGATTTAAGTTTATATACATACAAAGTTAGTTTGTTAGTTTCAAAAGGAAGGGATCTCTTTTCGTCAGATTGCGGGTAAAATGGGATGTTCTCATTCTACCATCGTTCAGCTAATGATGAAAACGGATAATTTGAATCTACTGGATAAAAAAAGGATCAGGAAGAAAACGGAAAACAAGCCAAAAAACATACAGTTTATTACTTAAAAGTGCTGTCCGTATAAAAGCGGAGATAAATGATTTTCATCAAGTTGACCTGAGCGCTGAAACAATACGCAGAAGATCACGGGAGAAGGGTTTATTTGGAAGACGACCAGCAAAAAAGCTTCTTCTCACAACCAAAATAGAAGCAGCTCGTTTACCGTGGGGGTAAAAGTACCAAGATTGAACGCAAGATGATTGGCGATGTGTGATTTGGTCTGACGAAAGCAAATTTAAATTGATGTGTGCCGATTATTTGCCATATGCACCACGTTTAGAAGGTGAAAGGTTTAAGGACGAGTGCAGAGTAAAAGCCATGAAGTTTCCTCAAAGCCAAATAGTTTGAGGATGTTTTCTTTCTACTTTCTGATCCCTTTACACTTTGTTAATGGCACTATGAACGCTAAAAGGTATGGAGAAGTGGTTAGGGAGTTTTTTTGCAAGCTATTGAAAAGCATTATTCGTTTACTAGAAAGTGCATTTTTCAAAACGCACCTTATAAACGCGCAAAATCGGTAAGTAAAGTGTTATAAATTAACTTCCAGATGTCTTCATAGTATTTAATAAAAAAAGTACGTATAGCGCTGCAATCATTTTCAGCTAAAAAAACATTTGATGAACTCGGTATTTCCAGACTACAATAACCAGTGAACTCCCCCAATATTAACCCAATTGAACACTTATGAGTTATGACATATAATGAAAAGCAAGGTAGTTGTAAAGGGTTATCTATTTTGCGGTTTCAAAAGTAAACGTAAATAAAACACATAAAATATTTTTTTTTTCATGATATTTCTATCACTACGTCATTTAAATGATCACCACGCGAACTGTTGCAAGCATCGATTCTTTTGAGGTAATTTTCGACCACTTTTTGACACATATTGGGCGGTATCTCAGCCATAACTTGACGAATGTTGGTTTTTAAGTGCTCAAGAATTAAAGAGTTACAGCAGCGATATTTACAGTGGTACGAGCGAAACGATGATGCACAGGCCTTACAATATCTGTAACTAATCCAGTCTCTTCAAATTTCTTCACAATTTTGCCAATTGCTTGCGTAGTTGGACGATTATGTAAACCATAATCTCCTCTTAAAGCACGATATGTGGCTGTGGCAGAATCACCATTTTTGTAGTAGGTTTTAACAATTTTTATGCGTTGTGCGATAGTTAAGCGATCCATTTTCGTAAATGTCAGACTTTCAACTGAAAAAATTGGTTTAACAACTTAGATGTCGAATTCCAGCCCTATACTTTTGAAACCGCAAAATGGATAACCCTATACATAAACAAGAAAGTAAAAAAAAATGTTAAAAAAAGTTTTGGAACAAGTATGGGATTCAAAAATTTCACCTGATATTATTGAATTTCTAGTAAGCTCGATGCCTTCTAGAGTAAAAGCGGTTATTACGGCCAAAGGAGGAGTAACACGGTATTAATTATTTTCCACTAAAAGTAGAATATCTGTACTTTTATTGTATACTCATATTAGAATATATCCCTTCATTTTGTTCACCAAAAACAGTTAATAAATAAATTATTAAAAAATGAGAAAATCCATTACTTTAATCTTTTACGAAACAGTAATATCCTTTTGAAAATATTCTATAACAATAAAACAGAAACGTTGTAAATAAAAACAAATTCATTATGTAAAAATAAATTAAATGCAATAAAATTGCTTTATCCTTTTTACTTTAAATAAATTAAATGAAAACTTTTAAGAAAATAATAAGATCAGCAGGTACAAAGCCCGTGGTGGCAAACGGCAGGCAGAACGCTTTGATAGATCAGTGGGTATAAAGCCTCTGGTGGAAATGAATTTTGCAAGCTGAACGCTTAACACATCGGCAAATACTAGGCAACTGGAGGCTAACAGGCGGAACGCTCTGGTAGATCAGCAGGTATAAAGCCCCTGGTCTAACAGCAGGCAAAAACGCTTTGGTAGATCAGCAAGTACAAGGCCCCTCGTGGCAAATAATTTATATTTACCAAGACGGAATTGTTGTCGAACGACTGGTGTTTTTCGTCTGCCAAAACAGTTCGTATTATGCTATATCAAAATGCGAACTGTAAGGCTGATGAATGTAAAGTTGAATTTGTTTACATTTTTCTGTGTTCCAAGTGAATGTGGGTTATATTGATCACATTTAAAACTTGCTGGCGATCTGTTGGAGATGACTTTCAGGTTGAAATAATATTATTAATAATAGCCGCGTTTTATTATCGCCAAAAATCCGAATGGATTAACCCTCAAAAATAAAACAACATGTATTACAAAAACAATTTCTCTATCTGGATATATTTTAAAGATTCAGAAATTAGTTCTTTGTCTGGCGAGTAGATGGCTTTTTATAGTAAGGTAGTGTAAGCTACAGTGTAAAGAAAAAAGACGACACATTTTAAAATCAACAAGCATAAGCAAGAGGGAAATGAGCATACAACACAACTGTCACTATGATCCGTATCGTTTTATTTTCGAGGGTTAATCTATATGGATAATTGGCGATAGTAAAACACGGCTAATGTTCTGTGGTATGAGGGTAGTAGAAGTCACATTTATTTCAGAATATTTGCGATTTAATCAGAAAAGCAGAAGTGTCAGCTGCGAAAGTAATGAAGAAAATTGTGTAGCATCATGGAACGCTTCGGTGCGCAGAAGCTCAGGCGATATTTGTTGGCCTTGAATGGAAAATGAAATTCAGCTTCATACTGAACCTGATTTATCTTTGCTTTAAAAAAAACAACACTTTTCAATTACAATCTGGTCTATCATCGTAATCGATAGGAACAAAATTATTTCCGATTTCTACAAAATGTACGAAATTTTGTATCATTGAAGGTCTTCTGATGGGTGAACCGGAAAGTTGAAATGTATCCGATGCGCCAAAAAGCTATAACGAGTAGGTTGGTAAAAGACAGGGAGGGGAAATAATTTTTTTGTTTTCAAAATTCAATGCTCTTATAAATTTTTAGTAAAAATAGAAACCCGGATGCTAAAATGTATCTTAGTTTTAAGGAAATAAAAAAATGAAAAGTACTTTTTTCCAAGAAAAACACTTTTTTTTGGTTTTTCCAAGTTTGATCTGCTCAGGTCAATTATTAAATTAGCGGATTATCCTTTTTTTATTTTTTATAGCATATCATCCGGTTTTTAGCAAATAATAAAAAAAATAAACTGGATTAAATAGCTTTCACCTTTTTCATTCAAGCATGTGTTTAATTTAACAAAATTGACCTGCATGCCTACCTGTTACCCAAATAAAAAGGATTACCTATAGTAAAAAAAAAAACAAGTATGTTTAACCTAACCACAAATCAATATGGAAGGACATTCTATTTAAAACTAATTTCTAAATTGCGTATCAAATCGTAAACACAAAACGATGGCAAGTTATTCTCAGGAAGAATTGAAAGATATGCACTATTGCTACAGTTTAGCGGATGGTTCCAGTCGGGAAGCACAGGGATTGTAGGCTTGTAGATTGTAGATGTCCCCACTATTAACTTTTTGCAAGACTTCGCAATCGTCTTCGGGACCGAGTGCTGGAGACTCGAAGGAGAGAAAAGTCATCTGGTGGATGAACACACATAGAGGAAAGGATTTTGTATTTGGTATGAAGTAATCTCACTGTTAGCAGCAGAAGAATAGCAAATGTGCTTGGATTGCCCCAGAGTAGAGTTTGGGCAGTGATTCATACCGATAGTCTTCAAACATATCACTTTACTTTAACATCAAATGATAAGATATTGAGGACTGAATTCTGTAGACAGATGAAGCGCAGTTTACCAGAGATGGAGTTGCCAATTTCCACAACATGTTATAAACAAAATAAATCGCAGCACAGCTTTAGCTGCAATGTGTGGCTTGGCATTGTTGGACGAACGGTAATTGGACCACGTAATTGAATACGGTTTTAAATGGAGAATCCTATCTGCAATTCCTAAGAACCCTTTTGCCAGATTTACTAGAAAATGTCCCTTTGGTTATAACAGAACATTTAATATACCCACAAGATGAAGCTTCAGCACACTTTAGCCTGGCTGTGAGAAACTGGTTGAATAATTATTTCAACGACCGATCGAAAGGAAGGAGAGGTCCCACTGAATGGCCACCAAGATCACCAGATTTAACTCCTTTGGGTTCATGAAGAATAATGAATGTATATGAAGTTGAAATTTCTTCTTTGGAGCAACCTAAACAACGCATTGAAGTCGCTGGAGTCAAATTGCAGGAGAATTTGGCGGACTTACATTAATCTGCAGCCATAAGAAGAAGATACAACCTTCGGCTTCTGAAGAGTGGGAATCATATCGAAAATTTCTTAGGGTATCATTAATTTTTATTAGAATAGGCTAAAATGTAACAGATATTAAAAATATTATTATTTCCTTAAGTTATTTTTTTATTACTTGCTAATAAAAACTAATAGTATTTATGCAAAGATAGAACAAACAAAAAAGTGGAAAAAGTACTTTTCATTTTTTTTATTTCCTAAAAACTAAGATACATTTTAGCATCCAGTTTTATGTGTATTTTTTATTAAAAATTAATAAGATCATTCAATTTTGAAAAAAAAAATTATACTTAATTACATAAAATTTTGAAAAATAAATTAGTTTGAAATTTTTTTTTAAATTTTTTCTTTCAAAATTTCTAGTTTGAAAATTGATTTTTCAAAAACTATTCACAAACACAACTTAATTTAAAATGAAAATTAAAGAAGAGATTTCTGGCTTTCCCAAAAGGTATGACAGGATATTGCAAGTTTTACCGTTGTTTTTAAATAATTTTTTTTCTGTTTAAAGTCAATTTTTTAGAAAATTGCCCCTCCCGCCTAAACGGAGGGTAATAGAATACGATTTTTTCTTGTCTTAACCCAACCTACTCGTTATAACTTTTTGGTACACCTTGTACCAATCACACTGTATAATCGACGGTTCATATTTCCGCCGTTGTTAGACCTTATTTTCTTCCCCGAAAAGAAGAAGAAGACAAATATTTAATGAAAAAAAGATAAATAAATGTTCAAACAAAAAAGAGAAGAGCAACTAAACATTATTTTTGTTATTACCTATTCTATTACCATGAACAGAATAAATTCTCCGATCGGAACTTTTCTTCGATTCTATGGTAGACCTGAATAAAAATAAATAAAACAAATTTTTCCGCGTCAATTGCTTGGTCAACATCCATTTTGACAAGCAATGCTGTGATTTTAACATTTAATTATCAGGCATTACATGAATTCTAACGCGTCACTTTGATTTCAACATATTCAACGTACATTTAAATTTTCTTCGGAGGTATGTAATGTTCGATTTATCAATGGGAAAAGTGACAATGATGCAAGATTCTTAAATTTCGTTCTAGAAGAAAATTTTGTTCCGATCGGATACGATATGATACATATGTATGTACATGTATCATATTCTATTTGTATTATTATTATATTTGTATTGATGTGAAGAAGAATCGGACTAAGGCAACAAACAAAGCTCTTGATCTAAGTACAATTTCTTTATTAAATCCGTAAACTACTAACTTTAACATGCGGTCTCCACTAGCGATGAATCCAGAGCATGCGTTCATTATCGCAAGTAGAGACCGTCATCGCAGCTATATTTCCATAGCTTGCGATAGAAAGTATGCTCTCATCGCATACCATTCATCGTTTGCTTTATCGCAAGGAGAACTGTCATATTGTTCTGGCTTACCCAAATTTAATTTGAGTGAGTTTGAGTTTTGCGTGAGAAGAAAACTTTTGCTTGAGATTTACGTTTTTCTTCCAAGTTTAAAAAATGTCTGATTTGAAATTGTTCATAGAACTCATTTATATTAATTCTTAGTTTGAAAGCTTTTGTTATTTGATCCATTAAAATTATTCAAAGTATGCGATGAAATGCCCAGCCAAAAAAAATTGACAGTTCTTCTGCTCTCTGCTTTGGCTATTGCGATTGTGATGGATTTATCGCTAGTGGAGACGGCGTGTAAGGGAAAGTTTTGCATTTGGAAAGAAAGAGCGTCGAACTTGTCGAGTTGTAGAAGCTAAGTAGGGTCAATGATTCTCGAGATGTCATCTCCAGATGAGTCCTGAAACCAAAGGACGCTCATCATCCTCTTACACATCCTTATATCCCTCCCTCTCCCACATTGGAAATGCGAAAAAGCTATCCAAAGTTACCAGCTCCTCTATCACCCTTAACGTCCTTCTTTTCAGAACGGTTCTTACTGTCTGATTCCCCGCCCACTCTCTCCTTTTCCTATTTTTGCAACTTCCCAATTGGGCTGGATTCAAGGTGTTATACGACCCGTGCCGATGATCAGCCTGGCTGGGGGCCAATCAAAAAACCAGCTCAGTCGCTAACGAAGTATGCGGATACCAGGCGACCTCCGGATTAACCAGCCTTATCTGCATATACGGATCTCTGTGCAGATGGACCACCATTTCTCCGTTACTCGTGGGATCTTATGGAAAATTTGAATTCAAAAGATGGTGGAAAGTCCTGGTCTTTGAGACAGGCCAGCAGTGCGACTGAAAAGCCGTCTGCTGTTTCTCCGGCTTGCGCTGGAAGTAGTAGTACTGTGGGTTCTCACAGTCCTATTGCCGAAAGCAAAAGCAAGAGTAAAATGGTAGAAATATCTCCTTCCAGTAACAGGGGGGCTGTGAAGCATGGCCCTTCTATTACTACCTCTCCAAACTTCGACACCGCGGTTCAGTGGTTGTAAGACTGTGAAGCATGGTCCTGCTACCACTAAGGAGAGTAAACCTCCCCGCACTTCTTTGCCAAATTCCAGCGGTGGTAGGACTGTGAAGCATGGTTCCTGCACCTCTAACAACTCCACAAATCCGAAAGAAGGCTCTGGGGGGAGCGGGCGTAAGCCCAACCCTTCTAAGACATTCTACAAGGACATTCGCAATTCTAAGAGAATACTCAGGGTGTTTGGTGAGCCTCACGCAGTACGAAAACAAAAGTGAATCATTATGCTTTTCCTACAAAAGCTCATTTTGCGCAATGCATTAGAGTATGACTATTTACTTTGCTTGTACATACTTATGAATATCTGAATGCGTGGTTGGCTCACACTCAAAACATTTAGACCGAGAGTCCACAGCAATTTTTGGGTGTGATTAATAACAAAAAATAATTAGCATAATAAGATAGGCATTTACGAGTAGTAGTTATTTACAAATGTGAACGTCTTACATGCTCTAGTGGGAGCTATAGGGCATAAAAGTGCATCATATATGCAGTTATTTTCAAGTCTAAATAATTGTGATAACAGCCTATTATTAAGGTAATAGTATGATACTACTTAGCAATTTGTTAACTATAAAGTAGTTTACTCGTACCTTATTCTTAATTTTAAACATTTCTTAACTAGTATCTTACTAAAGCTAATTTCTTAATAAACAATGACAGTGCAAAAAACTAAGTAAACAGAGCTTTTGTGGCGTTTGTAAACAGCACGATACTAAAAAAATGGGTTGGATTGGATATACCGCTTTTTATAATGCCGCTTTTAAAAGTGGTGATTTATTTCTCAACATAGTCTCCTTTTAGCTCGATTCACTTGCTCCAGCGATGCTCCAACTTCTTTCATCCATCCGAAAAACAGGTTTTCTCTAGGTCTGCAAAGTAGGCCTCCGTGGAGGTGATGCGATTTTTTCAAGTTTGCAAACAAAAAAAGTCGCACGGGGCCAAATCCGGAAAATGTGGTGGATGGGGCAGCAGTTCGTACTGCAATTCTACCAATTTGGCCGTGACGACAACGGTTGTGCCCATCAAACCGACAGCTTTCTCATGCCTACTGTTTCAGCTATCTGGCGCACCTTCAATCGGCGGACTGCCAATACGAGATCGTGGATTTTTGACACGTTATCCTTCGGGGCGACCACGTTGATACTCGTTCTATCAAGTTTTGACGGTCGCCACCGAAGGAGAAGAGTCACCGTACACATCATCCAAGCGCTCTTTGATTTCGCAGCGCGATTTACCTTCCAAAAATAAGAATCAAATCACCGACAGATATTGCTCCCTTTCCATTTTTCTAAAATTCGAGGACAAGCTGGCTTTTACACGTGTTCAAAACAAAACTACTAGTCCGATTCAGCTGAAATTCTGACAGTAGCCTAGCTGCCTAACAGGATGTACTAGACGATAGTAAATCTCTCTTGCGATACTGGCATGATCGGGCGGTGAGGCTTAGTACTTATCTGTACGTCCTCGTAAGTTCTACATTTTGGTTAAAAACACTTTTATCGAATGTCTTAAGTCTTATCCTATTGTAATTTTTAATATCAATGATAGTAGTGGTAATTAAATGAATATCTATGCATAAACAAGTTATTCTTAAACAAGTAAGCTATAAAATAATTTTAATGAGGTTTTAGGACTAAAAGCTAGCCTAGGTGAATGTCCATATAAATTGTTAATAACATATAACGCAAGATTTAAGAACATCGTGTAGAGATGAGTACCCTTTAGATTTCATGTTTAGGAGGCCTTTTCGCAGAAAGAAAAGAGGCATTTGAACTCAGTTGCCCCCTTAAACCAAAAACGAGGCAGAGAGAGTCTCCATGGTGGAATAAGACTTTCTCAAAATTAAGGTCCAAGTCAATGATGTTAAAAGAACCAGAGAATGGAATAGTAACTCCACAGAGTTGACTAATTACAACAAGTTGCTAAGAATAGCCAAGTGAAATATTTGTACATCCTTCTGTGAGGGTATTTCATCAAACCCTGCTGCGGCAAGGCTACATAACCTTTAACAGCACTCCCTACATAGAATGAATATCGCTGAAATAAATTAGAGAATACTGGAAGATAGCTGCAACCATCTGTTATAAACATTCAGCCTTATCATAGGCCCCGTCGTAATAGATTCGTAGTACGAACCCCCAAAAAAGGTATCATCGCTCCCGTCGTCGTACTAAAAAAAACTTGCTACGAAATTCGGAGTTCGTGAATAATGGTATCACTAGCCCCGAATGAATAGGAAGTTGACAGTTTTTTCTACGAACAGATATTTTGATCGGAGCTCAACTTAAAACGAAACACAAATATAATTAAGCGAACGAAGATAAAGGACATGCAAATAAAATGTATAAAAACAATTTTTATTATTGTTTTCATGTGAATTTGTTTATATTTTTTATTTTTTGAAGGGCAAATAAAGTAAATACAAATAAATATTGGTATCCTTCTTTCCTATCCTTCTTGGCGTATTTTCTACATTTATTACAAAGATTGCAACAGTAATGGTATTTATTTTTAACGACCAACAAAATTAAAATCAAATCAAAAGATGAAGAAAGGAAATTTATTTACAGTTTTATTCAACACGTTAAATACTAACGCAACAATCTTAAATTATATGATACTATTTACATAATAAAAAACTAAAAATACTTAAATCTATACTTTAAATTTAATTGTTAAAGATGAAGAACATATTCTTAAAACTGTGTGATTTTACGTTGTCATTAATTGAATGAATAAGAAAATAGTATTTATTGAAGACATTTATTAAGAGATTGAGAGGACTATTGGCGCCGTAGTTAGATCTACTGAAAATATTACAAAGAGGCAATTGCCTTCTTAAGCTAGAACGACTAACACTAAAATTCAATCTACAAAGAACCGATGGAGCTGTAACTGTTCCATTAACAATCCCCATAATAAAACAGAACTGTAAGTACTCACGATGACTTAGAAGGGATGGAAGATTTATTAGTTGAAGTCTATGTGTATAAGGTGGCAAATCAATAGTACTAGACCAAGGAAGAAAACCTAAACAAAATCTCATAAATCTTCTTTGAATACACTCTATTCTGTTGACATGAACCGCGTAATATGGGGCCCATACAATGCAACCATATTCCAGAATAGACCTAACAAATGAAACATACAGAATTTTAAGAACATAAGGATCACGAAAGTCACGAGCAAACCTTTTAATGAAACCAATCATCTTATTAGCTTTTTTTATAATGCAATTGTAATGGTCCGTGAATGAAAGTTTTGAGTCCAATACCACACCGAGGTCAGCAAAACTTGACAGACTACACAAATGAGACGTGTTCAACATATAAGTATATGACAGAACATTGTGTTTGCGTGTAAAACGCATGGTTTTACACTTGTCAATATTTAAAGACAGACGATTAGTATTGCACCATTCCCAGAATTTTTGAAGATCTTTCTGTAAAAGTTCACAGTCAGCTACTGAGTCAATTTTTCGAAATATTTTCACGTCATCGGCATAAAATAAAGACATAGAGTTACTCAAAACAGAAGGAAGATCGTTAATAAATAAGACAAACAATAAAGGACCAAGATGACTACCTTGTGGTACACCCGAATTTACAAGAAACCATTTAGAACGTTCATTTTTAAACACGACACTATAAAATCTATTTTTAAGATACGAAGAAATCCATAAAATAAAGCGATTGTTAAGTCCAATGCTGCTTAGTTTCATAAGTAATATTTCATGATTAAGTTTGTCGAAAGCTTTACTGAAGTCAGTAAAAACACAATCTACTTGCTTATACTTTTCAAAGGCATCTAAGCAGAACGTTGTAAACTGTAGTAAATTTGTGACCGTAGATTTTTTTTTCACAAAACCATGCTGGTTTTCACATATAACAGAGGTACAGTGAAACGATAGAACATCACAGATAATGGATTCGAACAATTTAGGAATGACAGAAAGCTTAGCAATAGGTCTGTAGTTTGTTACTAATTTTTTTTGACCTTTCTTATGAATGGGAGTAAGAAATGCATTTTTCCAAATGGCGGGAAACGTTGAACTACTGATTGACATGTTGAAAAGCAAAAATAACGGGTATGACATATATATTGCACATTTTTTCAAAATAAAAGACGGCAAGCCATCAGGGCCGGGACTAAAACACTCGTCTAACTTTTCGATATAGTCAAGAATAGTTGCTTCAGAAATTGCAAAATTTATCGAGTTAAGGTGTGAGAACTCATCAATTGGATAAGTTATATTCGAGTCATTTGTAGAAGCATTTTCGAAGGCACCTTGAAAGAAATCGGCAAACATGTTGGCTATAACCTCTGGGGAATGGCTAGTTGAATTATTATAACTCATATGTGCTGGGTAACCGTCAGATTTTCTTTTGGAATTAACATAATTCCAGAAGTTACGTGGATTAGATTTAAGTTCATTTTCTGTTTTAGATATAAAGCTTGTATAGAGAAAGTTAGAATAGTTTACAAATTCATCCCTTAAATTAATGTAACTATTAAGGGCTTCATCAGTTCTTGATAGATTGAATTTTATCCAAGCCTTGTTTCTTTTGTTTTTAAGCGTTTTTATATGCAGATCAAACCATGGCGGGCTGCTATTAAATACACGTTTTTTGCGCAAAGGAACGGTTTCTAAAAAGCAGACAAATAATATTTCATAAAAATGTTCAATCATATCGTCAAAATTAACATTGAAGAAAACAGAATCCTAGTTAATGTCATTAAGTAAATTAAACAATTGAGTAAAATTACATTTTTTAAAATTGAATTCATGCTTATCCTTACAAATATTAGATGAATGATAAATACTTAAGTTGAGAGAAATAGTTAATGCAGGATGGTGGCGATCTTCTTCTACAAGTGTTGTTTCACTCAATAATACTGCAGCATCAGAGTTGGAGACATCAGAGAAATATACAAGGTCCAAAGTTCTGCCAAATTGGTTACTAACTCCGTTTAATTGATCAAGACCAAAAGAAGCCATTCCGTCAATAACAAGAAACTCATTGTTGTTCGATTCGTCAACAGGTAGAAAGGCATCGCAATGAGTAGATTTTGACCATTTCAGGTGAGGTAGATTAAAATCTCCGATTATTAATAGTTCATCTGCGTCATCAATTTGTTCATGAATAGTTTCCAAACATTCAAATAGTTTATTATAAACGTCATTGTTCGAAGAGGGTGGGATGTAACAGGCAACCACATATATATGACCAGACAGGATTTTTATTTTCACACACAGAACTTCAACATCGGTATCCAAAAAATCATCGACAAGACTACAGAGAAAGTGGTTACGAACAGCAATTAACAAACCACCACCAACAGTAGCGGTGGGATCATGATGACGATCACGACGGTAAATTTGAAAGCTGGAGTTAAAAATTTCTGTATCCACAAAAGAGGAGTTTAGCCAAGTTTCGGTGAGAACAAGTACATCGTGGGGAATGTTGTTTATATTCTTGTAGACCTTATTGGTCTTTGTCCGAAGGCCGTTTACATTTTGGTAGTAAATTAATACTGGTTGAAGCTGCTCTGTTTGAGGTATGGCGTTGTCAGGTGTTGTTGAAAATGGTTATGATTATTTGGTGACGTCCTCTTTTGAAACTCATGCAAAATAATTCCTTTTGGCCAAAACGACGATGAGTTAAGAAGATAAAATATAGAATCTGGAACTTTAATCTTGAACGAAGAGTATTTTGCAAAATTACGATGAATCATTTTCTCTACGTGCGTTAAACGTAGCGTCCCAATTTTCTGTTTAATAAAGTTTTTAACATCGAGAGCATTCGTGGAGGGTTCAAGCTTCGAGATGAAGAGAGTTTTTTGTCCTTCTACAATTTTTAATCCACAGTCAATAGGCGATGTTAAGTTATCCACGATGAGCGGGGGCGAATTTCGGAATGGGTTGACGGGAGGAATTTTTGTTGAAGCTGAAGGTGGCGTTAATGAAGTTTGGTTCGATGTAACAGGTAGTTGAACATGATTTGAATTTGAAGTTGTAGGTTGTTCGGATGGATATTGAGTTGATGCAGGGACAGAAATTTGAGCATCAATCGATGTTGAAGATGGAGGTTGTTCAGATGATTGTTGAGAGAGATTTGATGTAGAAGCTGAAGGCTGTTTAGATGGAGGTATAGTTGATGCAGGCTGGATTGGAGGAATAGATAGAGTTTGGGTCGGTGTAGCGGAAAGTTGAGCATGTGTATCTGATGGTTGAGAAAGCTTAGAAGGATGTTGTTGAGGAGATTCAGGGGGCAAGTAAGGGGATTGTTTTTTCGAAGGGATTGGTAATGTCAAATCTAGTTCTTCACTTTTGCGTTTAAAGGATTTATTATCGACAGGGGCACTTTGAGATTTTAATGCACTTCTTGTTTGTTGACGTTTTAAGATTGGTATACTAGAGATATTTTCAATTTTATCGTTCAAATAGAGCAGTTGGTTCTGTAATCTATCAATCATCTTTGAGTTAGAAAGAACGTCACGTATAATGTTAGATTGGGCAAAAGGATCACAATTATCGCAGAAGAAATAAAACGGTTTCGATTTGTTAAAAAGTTTAATTGAACTAGAAGGTGCTCCAATGCACTGAACGTGGAATGTTTTATGGCAGTTACCATGGCACATGATTGAATCAATCATAAAGTCGCAGATTTCAGAACATTTCTCACATTTAGACATTGTGGTCACCATTAATAATTAAAATTTAAATTGGGTGCAATTTGAGCTACGGCCCTGTTTGTTTTTCAGAGATTATATATTAAACCCACAAATAGCACAAAAGTATGCAATATATTTTAAAAGTATGCAATAATTTTTAATTTGCTAAAAACTTTCATATAAATCACTAAAGTATGTAATAGCAAAATACCACGATACCCAGAGAAAGAAACAGCGATAGTTATTATTCTTATTTCCACTCAAAAAAAAGAAAGATAAAAAAAAGCACTTGATGGAGGTTTGCCAAAGCACAGAATGAAAAAATGTTGAAAAGTTTAAAGTTAATTAATTAAAAGACCACATTGTATTTTAGTTCAACACTTTGTGAAATTAAGTGACACTTTTAAATAGAATAAATATTAAATCAATAAATTAATTTATTATGATGAAAATAAAAATATAAAGATCTTAGGATGGAGCACAAAAATACACGTCACTTGCAGGCAGAGGCAGGGTTCGGACATTTTGACGCAAATCAACTGATTTTGAAACTCCGAAATTCGGAAAATGTTTTTTGATTCCGTTCGGGGCCTATGATGTAAATTTATTCGTATTCGTAGCGTAACAAAATTTTCGGGGATTTGTTACGAGGGACTCTGTGATAGGGGTGATTATTTGACTACTATTTTCAAGGCCATACTGAATTGTACAGATCGAAATTTCAAAAGGATGTACCGAAACCATAACCAAGCAGCACTCAAAGCACTAAACTCCACCGTTATCAGCTCTAAACTGATGTGGGGATTTGTAGGCAGGCTAAACGAACTTGATAAGAATAATGTCTCACTTCATTAGGTACGAGTACCTAGACATTTCGGTGTCCAGGGAAATGAGAACGCAGGTTCTTTAGCAAAAATTCGTGCAACGACTCCTTTAATTGGGCCAAAACCCTACTGTGGAATTAGAGATAAGGTAATCAAAAATCAAAATCAGAAAAGAGAAGGAAGTTAATAACTATGTGGGACGTAACCAGAAGAGAGTGATATGTCCTCTCCGAAGGTACTCCAAATAATCAAATTTCTTAAAATGATACATTTGGAGAAGCTTTAGATAACACAATAGGTGTTAACGTCGCAGTCATCAACATTGAAGACATAACTAGCAGTGGAAGAAATCTCTACAAAATAATAGAGGTAGAGCAGCAATGCAGAGTAGAATATATAACAGAAGCATATAGTTCGTTATACAGACCAACTTATTTTGAACAATATTCCTATTAAACTACTTTTCTGACAGAGCCGACTTGCCATTGGAATTTAGTATATACAACTTAGCGGAACGAGAAGATGTTATTCATTTCAATGGAAGATGTCCAAATCTAAGAGAAACGAAGATATGTGTGTTTTGAAAGTGATTTTGTATGGGAGGCTCAAGTTCTAATGAAAGAGATAAATGTTCCACGACTTTATGAGTACTGCAAAATTTCTTGGAAATACTCGTACAGATAAAAACTTCCAGCTTCTGACAGCCCTATACACACGTGTATATACGCGAATACTATTTAATCATCTAGCTTTATAATTTTCGAAGTCCCAGGTAGCTAGTGCTGATATTTTTTTTATTATATATTATAATGTAAATTTATTTTATACTGTAGTTAATAATAAAAATAATACAAAATAAAGATTGTTGAGAAATAGCTTACACTTTTAAAATTTAAAACTTAAAGATATCTTTATTATGAATAATTTATTTTATTTTATTGGTAAATTTTGCAGATTGCATAACGTCATGCTATATAGATGCTTGCATACATAATAATTGTATTTTGAAATGTAGTACCTCTTGGTATAATGGTCAGTGCGTTGGACTGCCATGTAGAAGATCAATTCAATTTTGTTTTATTGAACATACGAGTACTATTTACAATTTGGCTTACAACTAATAAGATACTACATATGTTTGTGTGAAAATTTACATTCGTTGGCTCATAGGGGGCCTAACTATATACAGTGACTAAGTTTAATTATTTTTATATAAAATTTAAATGACGAAAAAATAAAATTTAAAAGGTCGGTTGACTGTATTGTCCTCAGGGTGTTCATTCCCGGTTGTCAGTGTAAGGTCATGTCGTGTATAAGGTCTTGGGTTCAGAAGCTGTAAAAAAAGTTTTTCAGGGATGTACTCCCTCTTGCGGGGAATTGACAAATCCTCTATTAGTATCTCTTGCAGGAAATTGTAGGTGCCCTCCATTCCTGGTAACACGCACACAGGTATGGTTGAGAGTTATAATTCACTAGGTCCTGGATATCTTCGATCTGTTACGTCACCAAATTTAATTTAATTTAATGATCAAATGAAAACTTTAATCTGAATATATAATTTATGTATCTATTTTCAGTTAAATTTTGGGATATGTAATATATTCACCGCTTTAAAGTCATTTTCACAACTCAGTTTTGAGTATAAATTTTTTATGAAGTTGAAAGTTGAAGTTCTGCCTTTTTTGCAATATTTCAAGTAATTTGGTCTCTTCATGATTATTTTGAGAATCGAAATTACTGCCGACAGTAAAGAAAAAAAAAATAATAAAAGTAAGCTCCTTTACGCGTCTTGCAGTTCATTTGATATTGTAGACATTGTGACGGAACGAAAAAGTGAATTCTATTATATGAGTATGCATCCATAAATAGATATCAGATGAGTGCACGGCCGGATAGGCACTCTTTTTAATTGGTACATACCTCAACGTACATCCTCAACTGCTGAAGCGATTTTATTCAAACTTGTGCCGTCTGTGATTCCCAAGAGAAATTGATTTTTTTTTAGCTCTAAAACTAACGGGGAAAAATCCTATTTATCTCAAAAACGGCTCTAGAGTTTTTGACTAAAAAAATGTGAAGTGTATGATTGTAGACATGTCGTATATTGTGTTAAAAAATTGTTTTTGATTTTCGAAAAAAAAATCTATTTTTGACATCGGTATAATCGTTAGTGAAAAAATCGAAAAAATTCTATGACAGGAACCATTAGTAACATTTATACATCTTTGGAAATTTTTTGACCAAAATGAAGACATTACTTGTAAAAGTACATACGAGTATTATTTTGTTTGTCAAAATCGTTAGTTGTTTTCGAGATAAATAAGATTTTTCTATAGAAATACATACAGTGTTGGACAAAACTAAAGCAATACAAAATATCACATTGGAAACATACGAATAAAAAGTGAAAATACTCGTGATACTTTTATATTTTTTATTTGTTCTTGATCACAATATATTATTCTATATTTTACAGCTTTTAATTTGATTTTAAATCTTAACATATTTCAAAAAAATAAAAATATGTAGTTAAAAACTCATTAAAAAGTAGCTGGACAAAACTAAAGCACAGTTTTGATGTTAGTATTTGGTGGCGTAAATATTATTTTTGATGATTGAATCACATCGACGAGGCATGGAGGCAATGAGATTGTCAATTATTTATATGAGGATGTTTTTCCAGGCAATTTGTACTTGTTGTCATGTAGCGAGTCAAAATTGTTACATTTTGTTCGATCAATCCTCTGATCTACAATTTCCCATAGATGCTCTGTGGGGTTGTGATTAGGGGATTGCGCTGACCGCTTCATAACCGTAATATAACCTTCATTAAGCCAATCCTTCACCAATTTAGCGGTATGTTTCGGATCGTTGTCATGTTGGAAGATCCATCGCAACGGCATATTTTCCTCCGCATACGGAAACATGACGTTTTGAAGGCTTTCCTGGTACATGAAACGATTCATTATACCACTTATCTTATGAAGTGGCCCGATCCCTTGACTAAAAAAAATCACCAGACAATAATGTTCCCCCAAAGTGCTTCACAGTTGCCTTTTTGAATCGAGGATTGAGGCGTTCACCTTTTGGGCTTCGTACCGTACGAAATCTGTCCGATCCTTTTAAATTAAATTTCTATTCATCAGAGAATAGAACCGTCTTCCATTTTTCCTTAGTCCAGCTAAGGTGCGTTTAGTCTTGCACGTCTATTTTCAAGGGAAATAAATGGCCTTTTTTACAGCACGACGAGCTTTCCAGCCGCTATCAACCGCTCTTCGCCGGATCGTTCTGCAAGAGATTTATAAGTCTAGTTCTTTTTTTTTTTCTTTTTTAGAGGTAATATAAGGGTCCTTTTTGATTAACCTCATCATTGTTTTATCGCAATGCGACGTGGTTTTTCGTGGTCTACCACAATTGTGCACTGTTTGAACACTACCACGAGCACAAAACGAGCTATTATCCGAGAAATAACCCTATGGCTTATACCATATTTATTGCCAATAAATGTAATTGATTCACCGCTTTGAAAGTCGGACACTTATTTTAATTTATTGGAATATTTATTTCGCGCCATTTTAATATTTTTTATTTAAGTTTTAAATTGTTCATTAGCTTTGACCGTTAGCACCATCAAAGATCCGCGATTAACTTTTTTTTTTGTTTTGCCTAGAACATGCTTAACAAAATAACAAGTGAAGGTAGTAGCATTTAAGAAGTAAGCAGTAAAATTCGATAACTGTAAACAGATATATGGTACATGTGCTTTAGTTTTGCCCAGCTACTTTTTAGTGAGTTTTTAACTATTTTTATTTTTTTTAGAAATATGTTAAGATTTAAAATCAAATTAAAAACAATAAAATATAGAATAATATGTTGTGATTAAGAAAAAATAAAAAAATATAAAAGTATCACGAGTATTTTCACTTTTTATTCGTATGTTTCCAATGTGATATTTTTTAGTGCTTTAGTTTTGTTCAACACTGTATATTTTTTATATAAGAAATGTTTCTTAATTTTTGTATAACCTAATGCTGTTTTAGTATGAAATAAGTTAAAACAACGATTTTGCAAATTTTTATCGAATATAGCATCAATTTTTTTTTATTAAAATTAAAATCATCGAATACTTATTTTATTTTTTTAGTATCGTGCTAACTTCATATGACTCTTTGACATTTTCAAAGTCAAAATGTGTGTTTACTTCGTTTTTTGCACGAACTGCCATTATTTTAGGTGGGTTAAGAAACAATTTATTAATAAAATTGCCTTAGTACGAAACTAGTAAGAAATGTTTAAAATTAAGAATGAGTTAGTAAACTTCTTTAAAGTTAGCAAAATTTTAAGTAGTATCATACTAATACCTTAATATTAGGCTGTTTAAATTTTTGCGCAATACCGTTTTTAAGATATTGAATTTTCGAACAAAAATGATTTTTTTTGGAAATTTTTTATAAACAGTCGTGCAAAATTTTAAACAGTTTAGTATTATGGTATTACTTTACAATTTGCTAACTTTTAAATAGATTAGATTTGTTAAATTCTATCTAAAAGGTTCAAATGAGTAATGGGGCAACAGCTCCATTGTATAAATGTTGCCGAGATCATAATCTAATGAGCTTAGCATACACTGCAGTTTCAGTTCCACAACCGAAGAGCAGGGTTGTGATTCTGGAAACGAATATGAAAAGCTAAGGGAGCTGTCGCTAGAAAAACAATGAAGTAGATTAGAACTTTCAGACAAAAGATCATTGATGAACATAATGAAGTGTCGGTGACAGAACAGAGCCTTGGGCCACACCAGCATTTATTGACTTTATTTGACTATCAAACTGTTAACCGTCCAAAACAACTAGAATTAAACGGTCAGAAAGGAAATTTCTAATACAATGAAGAAAGACTCATCCATACGAAATGCACGCATTTCCGATAAAAGACCTTCCTGCCAAACTCTATCAATTGCCTTAGAAATATCAAGTGCAATAACCTTTGTTTCACCAAAATGATGTAAAAATTGGTTCCACGTTTCCTTGAGATATGCCATCAACCTCTTCAGAACTAGAGGATATACAATCTGGACCATTCATGTATTTCAAGATCTTTTTGGACTATTGCGACTATACGAGTGCGAAAGAAGATTTGCCCCATATAACCATTTACGCTCTCAAGTACAGGAGGCAAAGTTGAATTTGCAGCAAACTGCGCTCTTGCGAGTTACGTACATTGACCCTTCCAACGGAAATGATGAGTCTACTAATCAAAATGATACATTAAATAAATTCAAACCACTTTCATGGTAATGAAATGTAACACCTCATTTCCTTAGTTATGCTGAAATAGCAATAAGACAATTAATTAATTAATAAATAAACATTCATTGTAAATAGGCAGATAAAAAACTTGAAGAATAAAAATGAGTTGAGTTTGGAACACAGCAAAAGACGGTCGTTTTTTTTATTGCGGAATCTACGAAATTGTTACTGGCGCAGTCGAAAAAGAACCAAAGACGAAAGCAAAACAAAAATTTACCGAAAGTTGATACGAAGCAGAAATTAATCGCGAAGAAACGAATCTTTTGTAAAGTATTTTCTGACATTAATGGCTTAAAAGTAAGTTCTATTTTAGAATTAAGCGATAAAGTAAGAATAATAGTAGATGATATTGCTGAATGTGCAATATATAGTTCAAGTTCTGGAAACGTAGTAAATAACCTTAGTTGCGTAGTTATTCTAAAAATTAAAGAATTAGTTGCAGGTGCATTACTATCCGAAATATACGAAAAATATTCTTTAGGAGATATAAGGACAATTATAAATAAATATATTGGTCAAGATGACTTCAATTTAAAATATTTTAAGACACATATAAATGTTAAAGAGAAAGATCGATTCGGATCACAAACAAATCGATATACCAATCAACAATCACGGTATTATCGTAACAATTTAAATTTGAACTATCAACAAAATAATACTAGGAATCAAACAGTGCAACCACGGCATAGTAATTACAACAATAGTTACAACAATTCAGGTTCAGGTTATAATCAAAATAGACAAAACACTTATCAAAGTAGACAATATAGAAATGATAACAACACAAATGGTAGACAAAATAATTCACAGCAAACTAGACAAAGTTCTGGCCATATGTCTGTAGATGCTTTAAGCACGGATGAAGTAGATGACACATTTTTTACCAATTAGCCTCGGAAAAAAATAAAATGTATATAATACTTACATTTAATAAAGTACGTTATGCAACTCTGTTAGATACTGGTTCTACAGTAAGTCTTTTAAATTCCAAAATTGTTTCAAATCAAATCTATGAGAACATGGGAGGTGAAGCCTATATAAGTACAATTAATGGTAAAATAACAAAATCAAATCAGTATGTAAAAACAGAATGTCCAGATGAATTCAAACAGAAAAAAAATGCTAGGATAAGATGGGTTCAAATGAATTTAGAAAAACCATATGGATTTTTATTAGGAATGGATTGGATAAATAAAAATGTACGGCTTATAGATATACATAATGAAGAAGTAGTTCTCAATAATAATGAACGAATTCCATTTTTAAAAAACAAAATTGTGGATGATGTAAATATGTTAGAGGAAAGTCAGTGTGAAAATATTAAATTAGATCATTTAAACGAAGAAGAAAAGCTAGGGATAACACAATTATTGCATAAATTTAAAAATTTATTTTATAAAGATGGTGATCAGTTAACAAATACAACAAGTATAGTTCATGAGATCAAAACAACAACCAATGAACAAATTAATTCTAAACTGTATAGGTATCCACCTCAGCATGAGGCAGAAGTAAGAAAACAAATGAGGGATATGGAAGCTCAGGGCATAATAAGAAAAAGTAAAAGTAGGTATAGTTCACCCATTATTGTCATACCTAAAAAGGGGGATAATTCTGGTGTACAAAAATTCAGAATAGTAGTCGATTACAGAAGACTCAACCAAATTACGATTGATGACAAACAGCCACTTCCCAATATGGATAGCATATTGGACAAGTTGGGAAAAGCTCAGTACTTTACTGCAATTGATTTGGCAAAGGGTTACCACCAAGTCTTAGTAGCAGAAAAAGATATTGAGAAAACAGCTTTTGTTACACCGGATGGTCTTTATGAGTTTTTAAGGATGCCATTCGGCTTAAAAAATGCTCCCGCAACATTTCAGCGTTTAATTAATGAAATATTAAGGGATTGCATTAATGTAATATGTGTTGTTTATCTTGACGATATTCTGGTTTATTCAACAACTCTAAGTGAACACCTTAAATCTTTAGACAAAATTTTCAAAATTCTATCTTCTCATAACTATTATATATTTAAAGACAACCGGTTAGTTCGACAGTTCATTTATTTCTTCTTCAATATATGTATCACAGTTTAGTCTTAAGTCTAAGTATACAGCAAAAGGAAAAGTATATATCACAATAGCGTGATGTTGTACCGCATTAATACTCTATATATAAGTGATGCTTCTTGTACATAGAAAGTAGGAACTTTACTTCATGAGCTTACTTTATAATTAGGTATACTTATATCAAGATACATAACATCACCTCCTTTTTTTAAATATTAAATTACATGCCTATCAATTTTACTGAATTCAAATTAAAATTATAACTCATATACATTATCTATACCTTATACAAATTCAAAAATTTAAACCATAATTCATTTTTAAATAACGTTTAAAATTTCAAGTTGGATAAACTTTAATAAACTCAAAACAATATTTAATTTCACATTATTTATATTTTACCGGTTTTTGGTTTCTTAGTTTTTTCCGATATTGTTCATTTACAATTCTTATTTTGGTTGTAGCCATTTTCTTTTTTCTTTTCTCAACAAATTTTTCGTTTTCTGGTTTGGTTTCAGTTTCATTTTCTCTTAAATCATTATTAGATTCTACTTCTTTTTTACATTTATCATTATTTGGAGGGATGTATAAATCAACTTTATAATTTTTTAATTGATTTCTATGAACAATTTTTCTTTTTCGATTACATTCAATTGTGTATAACAAATGACTATTTCGCTTTATAATGACAGCAGGTATATATTTTGCATAACAGTTTTCTGGATTCAAATACAAAACTTTTTGATTAACAACAAAATTTAAAGAATTATTTTTTTCTTTCAAAAATTGTTCATAGACTTCGAGTTTCTTTTCTTTATAATTATTTTGTACGGTTTTAATTATTTGTTTTTTATTATTAGTGTTTATATATGTTAACATAGTTCTAGGTTTAAAAGTAAAAACTACCTCACTTGGTGAAATTCCTGTTACTGTTGTGGGCGTATTTCTGTATTTAAATAAAAAATTTAAAACCTTTGCTTCCAGAGAGAGTTTTTCGGGTTTGGTATCATTTAAATATGCAATTAAAGCTTTCTTGGAAGTCCCAACGGCTCTCTCTGCTAACCCATTACTTTCCGGATGGTATACAGGACTTGGGAAATATTCAATTCCATTGGTCTTCAAAAACATTTTGAATTCGCAGCTAGAAAATTGTGGACCATTATCACTAACGAGTGTTTTGCAAAAACCGAATACGGAAAACAGATTTTTAAGTTTGTCAATAATAGACAAAGCGGTAGTCTTTGTTAAAATAAAAATCGAAATCCACTTGCTATAATCATCTACTGCTATTAAGAAATCTTTTCCACAAAACTGAAAAAGATCAACATGCATCCGTTCAAAAGGAAAACTAGTTTTATTCCATGTAAAATTTGGACAAACTTTTGTTCTATTTTGGCCTTTCTGACACGTACTACAACTTTTAACAAATTGTTCTATATTTTTATCTATCAATGGCCACCAGACACTATCCCTAGCTAATAATTTCATTCGAACTACACCGACATGTTGATCATGCAAAATGTTAAGAACTTTAACCTGAAGATCTGATGGTATAACAACCCTATCACCATAATATAGACATTTATCATTAATGCTAATTGATTTTCTTACTCTATAAAAGGAAGTAATTAATGAGTTCGGATTCCTTTTTTCATTATAATTAAGCCAACCATCGTTTGTACACTCCATAACAGAAAGTAGTACTTTATCCTTAACTGTAGCTATACCAATTTCTCTCATTTCCAAGGGAATACTTCCTTCGGATCCAAAATAATTTAAAAAATAATTTAAATTATATTCGCTTACACCAGTTGGACTGTTTTGTGGCAAACGCGATAGACCGTCAGCGTTTTGTAATTTTTTTCCAGGTCTATATATAATTTTACAATTATATGACGATAAAAACAAAATCCACCTGTGGAATCGAATAGACACAATATTACTTAGTGCTTTTTGATCACCTAACAAGCTTTCGAGAGGTTTGTGGTCGGTATAGACTGTAAATCTGTAACCAAAAACAAATTTGTGGAATCTCCTTATCGCAAAAATTACCGCGAGAGCTTCGCGATCAAGCTGAGAATAATTTTTTTCAGCTGCGCTGAGAGTAGCAGATACCATATAACATGGTTTCTCCAACCCGTTATCCACTATGCTCAGAATCGCTCCAACACCGTATGGTGAAGCATCGCATGTTATGATAATGGGAAGCTTTGTGTTAAAGTGAGCCAATAAACTGTTGTTGGACAACAAAAGTTTGCTGTTTTCAAAAGCTTTCATACAACGTTCATCCCAGATGAACTGAACATTTTTATGCAAAAGTCCATACAATGGACTTAAAAGATCAGCTGAGTTCGGCAAAAACTTAGAGTAATAATTTATTAAACCTAAATAACTTTGTAGCTGTTCTTTATTTTGTGGCTGAGGTGCAGACATAATAGCTTCAGTTTTAGATTTTGAGGGACTTATGCCATTTTCCGATATGGTGTGCCCAAGGTACTCAAGACTTGATTGAAAAAATTTACATTTTTCCCAATTGACACGAACGTTATATTCTTCCAACCGTTGGAGAACATTCCAAAGCCTATTCTTACATTCTTCTATAGACCTACCTGCCACAAGGATATCGTCTATATATATCTCAACGCCTTCTAAATTTTTCAAAATTGTGTCCATTGTCTTTTGAAACTCCATTGGTGCTACGGACACACCATATGGAACCCTTAAAAATTTATAAAGCCCTTGATGAGTGTTTATAACTAAAAAGTCTTGTGAATTTTCTTCAACTCTTAGTTGTAGGTATGCATGCTTCAAATCTAACGTGCAAAACATTTTATTTCCACTCATTCCAGCTAAAATTTCATCCACCAAGGGGAATGGATATACATTTAATTCAATTGCAGGATTTATGGTTACTTTAAAATTACCGCACAATCTAACCGTATTATTTTTCTTTAGAACGCAAACTAGTGGTGTTGCCCACCTACTATACCGAACTGGTTCTATTATTTTTTCGTCACACATTCTCTGCAACTCTGATTCTATTTGCGGCCTCAAGCTAAGCGGAGTTGTATACGGCTTACAAAACTTAGCCTTAGCGTTTGGGTCTATAATTATTTGCGCTTTAAAATCTTTTATCGGATCTGATGACCCTTCAAACAATTTTGGGAAACTTACTTTGATTTGTTCAATTATACTAGCCTCGCACTTAATTTCATTGGTTACCGAGTTCAGCCACGTACTTTTTACAAAAACTTTTCTCCAATTAGGCACAATTTTATCAAGCCAATTTCTCCCTAGAAGTGGTTTGAAACTTTTCTTTGACTCTATGATATATAACGGCAATTTACAACACCCTTCAACTGTAACAGAAATAGCACCAGCGACTTTAACCTCTTCACCTGTAACAACCTGTAAAGGAGGCAAATTATTTTCTGAAGATATACATAATTTTGGAAATAAACTTAAATAATCAAATTTGGACATCACCGACACCACCGCTCCCGTATCAATCTCCATGCTGACAATATTTCCTTCGATATTAAGGTCTTTAACGGCTGGCTTTCCACAATTATCCATCCAGTGAAGTGTTCCCAGTTTCAACTCATTTACATGTGGTTTCTGCTGATAACTGTTGCTGGTAGTTTTCTTGTATTTTTTTGTCTTATTCATATTTTGCTTGAAGAAACAAGCTTTTGCTGAGTGTCCTTTCCGTCCGCAAGTGTAGCAAACCCAATCTTGAGCTGGGCAGGCCCCTTTGGCATGCTTCGTGGTACACTTTGTGCATTTTGGAGTACCTCTGTATGGCGCAACTTGCTTTGGGTACAATTTATTAATCTCCTGGGCTGAATTCATGTTTCGCTGCTCTCTATTGATGAGCTCAAATGACTGAGAGATTTCACAAGCGCTGCTCCAGGTTAGGTCTTTGGTAGACAGAAGTTTGGTTTGGAGCTGTACGTTCTGAACTCCACTTACTAAACGATCTCGCAGGGCTTCTGGCAGGAACGTCTTAAACTCACAATTTGCAGCTAATAACTTCAAATTAAATATGTAGTCTTCTACAGTTTGACCTTGTTTTTGCGAGCACGTGTAAAACTTGAATCTTTCGGCTATTAAATTTCGTGTGGGCGCGAAATGAGGTTTAATCGCGTCAATTAATTCTTTATATACTTTTGATGTTGGTTTTTCAGGCAAAAGAACCGACTTAATTCGCTTATACGCGTCTGGACCAATTAATGTAAGGAATAACGCAACTTTACGATTGTCTTCGGTTTCATTGATTTGGAACAATTGATCCATTCTTTCCAGATACTCGTCAAAATCATCACCAATTATAAATTGTTCGATGGATCCGATTAATGCCATTTTGACTAAGCTTTATTTTTTATTTTTTTTTTTTTTTTGTCTTTTTTACACAAAATATTTATTTTTATATTTTATACAAAATATTTTATTCAATGTAGTTTAACAACTTTTTAACTTTTTTTTCCAACACGTGATTCTTAATTAGCCTCGTCGCCAATATTATATATTTAAAGACAACCGGTTAGTTCGACAGTTCATTTATTTCTTCTTCAATATATGTATCACAGTTTAGTCTTAAGTCTAAGTATACAGCAAAAGGAAAAGTATATATCACAATAGCGTGATGTTGTACCGCATTAATACTCTATATATAAGTGATGCTTCTTGTACATAGAAAGTAGGAACTTTACTTCATGAGCTTACTTTATAATTAGGTATACTTATATCAAGATACATAACAATAACTTAAAAATACAAGCCGATAAATGCAGCTTTATGCAGAAAGATACTAAATTCTTAGGACATATTCTGACCAAAGACGGCATTATGCCTAATCCCAGCAAAATTTCTGACATTCAAAAAATAGAGTTACCGAAAACTGAAAAACAATTAAAGAGTTTTCTTGGAATGACGGGATTCTACAGAAAATTTATAAAAGACTATTCTAAAATAGCATATCCACTCATAAAATATTTGACAAAAGACCTCAAAATTAATATTAAAGACCCTCAGTTTATCGAAGCTTTTGAAAAGCTTAAAATTCTTATATCTTCACATCCAATCTTGAAATTTCCAAATTATGAAAAACCATTTACGGTCACAACAGATGCTAGTGACTATGCTATTGGAGCAGTTCTTTCACAAGACGGTCATCCAGTTTGCTACGTCTCTAGAACTCTGAACAGACATGAAAAAAAATATAGCGTCACCGATAAAGAATTTCTAGCAATAGTTTATTCGGTTACCTATTTTAGGCCATATTTGTATGGTAAAAAGTTTAAAATTGTGACTGATCATCAACCGATTAAGTACTTAAATTCTAAGTATAAAGGAAAAGAGTTCTCTCAAAGAAATCAAAGATGGATTTTGAAACTCCAAGAATACAACTTTGATATTGAGTATCTTAAAGGGAAAGAGAATACTGTAGCTGATTTCCTAAGTAGACAAGAAAATAGTCCGAAAATAAGTGATGAAAACAGTAGTGAATCTAATACGGACCTATCTGATACCATCCATTCAGTAGCGGAACAACGTCAAGATCATATTTTCATAAAAGAAGAAATTATAAATAAATACAGAACTCAATTTATTTTAACTTATAGTCCAAGTAAAGAAGTAAAGATACTTCATGGTAGACGAATAATAGAAATTAATCCACAAAAAGAGGAACATGATATTAAAGAATTATTAGTTAAGTATGTGAAACCAGGGAAAAATGGAATTTATTCTTATGTTACAGATAAAGATTATAATAAAATTCAACAGATGATTATACAATTATTTTCAAACGAAAAAAAAATAAAGTTTATGAAGGCTACAAAAAGGGCACAAGAAATAGAAACAGAAGAAGAATGTCATAAACAAATTTCTTTATACCATACTATTGAATCTTTACATAGTGGAATAAACGAAACTTATCAAGCACTTAAAGATAAAATTTATTTCCCAAAGTTGCAAGAACATATTCAACTTATTAAATAATTGTGGCAAGTGCCAAGAAATTAAATATGATAGAAATCCTATCAAACCAATTATGAGTGTTACAGAAACACCAAAAGCCAGAAGCGATATTGTTCATGTTGATATTTTTCACTATTGTAAGCAAACATTCATCACTATTATTGATAAACTTACTAAATTTGCTGTCGCATATTTAATAAATGATAGAAATTGGGTTAAGAAGACAGCAATATTAGAAGGGTATTTCGCAAGTTTTGATAAACCAAATAAAATTATAATGGATAATGAATTTAAATCGGAACAACTCATTAAGTTCTTAAATGACAAGGATATTGAAATACATTGGACCAAACCAAACAGTCACACTGGGAATGCTGACGTTGAAAGGCTTCATTCAACTATAATAGAAAAGATTCAGGCTATTGAAGACGATATTACAGTTGAACAAAAGATCCAAAAAGCAATTGGAAACTATAATGACAGGATTCATTCCACAATAGAAATTACTCCAAGACAGGCTAACAGAATAAATGACGATTTGGCTATTCAACAATTAGTAGATCGTATAAACAATAAAAAAATTAAAAATATTACTAAAATAAATAAAAGTAGGGAAAAGTATGTAGAAAATAGAAATAGAGGGTATATAAAAAATTATAAAAGAGTGAGGCATAAAGACCAGCCATATTATAGAAAATTCCCTTTGCAAAATGTACATTTATTAAATATTAAAAGAAAACCTAAATTTGCAGATATTGATAATCCTGTTGATGATGATAACCTCAGTACAAGGGTTATTGCAGGTTCATCCCATACTAGAAGAGAACGGGTATACTAAAATAAGAATCAGAGAAGTAGACATAGTTAATGAAACAGACACTATTTTACATATAATTAATCCAAGTGAGCTGTTACAAATTTTCAATAATTTAGAATTAAACATAGAACTTTTAAAAATAGAAGATAAGCATAGTTTTTATCACGAAATAAGGTTAATAAAAAGTAAACTTAGAACAATAAGCAGATCAAAAAGAGAAAAAAGAGGATTAATTAATGCTGTTGGTAGAGTTCAAAATTGGTTATTTGGTACAATGGATGATGCAGATCGCGAAGAAATTCTTGAACATCTAAAAATAACTGATGAAAATAACCATCTATCTATCAATAACCTTAACAAACAAATAAAAATAAATGAACATTATAATAAATCCTTATCTGATCTTAAACTTATAATAGAGAACGATAGAGCTAAAATATTAGAATCACTTAACACAACAAATGATTTTATTCGCAATTTAAATTATAAAATTTTAGTTTTGGAACAGTCATCTATGCTTAGATATTTAGAAAATAAAGTAAATCAAATTCTTGATAACATAATGGCTGCTAAAAATAATATTATTCATCCGAGTATGCTTACTTTGGAAGAACTAGAAACATATAATATAGATTTTCCTACAATTAAACTTTTAAAGGCAGGAGTTATGCAATATAAAAATGACTTGTTAATATTCGCTATCAAAATACCTGTAAATTTTATATCAACAGAGTTACAAATTATAAAATCATTACCAAATACCGATCATTTAGAAATTAAGGAACAAGAAGAAATGATTGTAGAAATTAACAATATTATATATCAATATGAAGAAAAATCCCTTTTTAAAAATTTAAAGAAAAGTAAGAACTGTATTATTACTGGTTCTTGTTATTTAATATACAATAATGTAACAATTATTGAAGAAATAGATGACAAAACGGTATTACTTAAAAATTTGTATAATGAACTAATTTGGCAAAATTGTGATCAAAGAAATATTACCTTAACAGGAAATTATTTAATAAATTATAATAACTGTTCATTAAAAATAAATCAAGTTAAATTTTCCAACAAAGAAATTATAATACCAGACAAATATTTTTATCCATCAAGTAAAAATAATGACATGTTTGTAAAACCTATCAATTTCAATAAAATTATAATGGAAAATGTAAAGAATTTAGAAGAAATAAGAGAATTACAATATCATAAGAAAATAATGTATGGCTCAAATATAAGCCTAGCTTTATTATTAATATTAAGTATAACTGGTGTTGTTATTTTTATTTTATTAAAATCAAAAAAAGAGACCATCAAAATTGTTAATAATATGAAGCCGGAGACTTCTAACTTAAAGCCGGGAGGAGTTACGTACATTGACCCTTCCAACGGAAATGATGAGTCTACTAATCAAAATGATACATTAAATAAATTCAAACCACTTTCATGGTAATGAAATGTAACACCTCATTTCCTTAGTTATGCTGAAATAGCAATAAGACAATTAATTAATTAATAAATAAACATTCATTGTAAATAGGCAGATAAAAAACTTGGAGAATAAAAATGAGTTGAGTTTGGAACACAGCAAAAGACGGTCGTTTTTTTTATTGCGGAATCTACGAAATTGAAGGGTTGTAAGTCTAAAGGGTCTAAGTGCCAAAAAATCAAAAATCAATATTTTTATCAAAATACAATCTAAGTGCCAAGCCTTATAATATCAAAATGGATTCAAGTGCCTATTTCTTTTAAAACTGTACACACACACAAATAAAGTTGTGGTAGAGCCTAAGTGCCAAAGGGCTTTTTATTTTGTTTTTCGTGTATATCTCTAAATTATAAAAATGGCACTTAGACCCTTTAGACTTACAACCCTTCAATTGTTACTTGCGCGAGCTGCCGAAAGTAGTATTATTGTGAACGAGTGTTGAAATCGATAATTTAAAAGTGAATTTAATATTTTTACAAAAGATTAAAAGTTGAGACAAACTCTCAAGTTGACCAACTTGAGAGTTGGCTTCAACGCAAGTTGAAATTTCTTTTCTTCACAAATTTTCTTCTCAACTCCCGAGTTGAAAATCTAAAGTTGATCAACTTCTGTTTTGAAAAATATCCCTGGGATATTTTGTTTAAATAAAATACAAACTGTCACTTTCAAAATTAAATTTGAATTTATTCAGTCAATAAAATTGAGTTTTTGTGTAATATTTGCGATGAATGATTTTCTCCTCGATCTGCCCAGGGATAAAATTAAGGTGTTACCAATCGGGAACGAATGTTTGCCTTGGATGTTGCCGTTTCCCCAAAGATATTGTTAATGGAACATTCGTGGCAGCTAAATCAACAAATCCAGGTATTTCTGGAGCAGTTTCTTACACTTTTGCATCAATTGCTATTTCTAAAGGTTTCTGCATCACTTCCACATGGTGATTGATACGGAATTGCACCAATTGTCCTAGGAAACTTTGCTTTAGCGAAAGAGTCTCGTGCTGCTTTAAGCTTTTCCTCGTGTGTTTCCGGCATTCGAATGAAAAGCGGCCCTAGATTGGCAATTGCTTTCGACACTCGTTTCAGAATGTGATGCACGCTGGAAATGCTTACTCTACTGAAGTTTGCAATAGTCGATTGGATTGATCCGAGCGCATAAAATCGTAGTGCTACCAATAACTGTGTGATTGGCCGTAATTCACGAGATCTATTTAAAGGGGGGCTTAAGTTTTAAGGTCCCGACTAATTTAAAACTATTACCGTCTCCCGTTGCAAGAAAGTGTATCCTTAATCAAGTCTAGCAGGGAAGCGTACGAAATGTCGACAAAAAAAATGTTGACTAGACAAATATAAATTTCATCGACTGTTAAAATGTCGACTGAAGTTTGATCGACAAAAAAAAAGTCGACAGTTTAAAATCTCGACTATTAAAATGTCGACTGAAAACTTGTCGGTGAAAATGTCGACTTTTATCCAAAATAGAGTTAAATAAAACAAGAATGCTCTCTTTTAATATGTTAACTAAATTTTATTATTAATTCAATTTTATAAATTAAAAAAAGGGGAGCGAATCGATTCTTTAAATGCTAAAGAAACGTTGCATACACCCAACCTCGCACCTACCCCAAATCCTATAGTGTGCCCAAGTAGGGGGTTGCAGGGGGGCAGCATGCCCCCCTTACATAGCTCACTGCTTACGCGTCGTAATAAGAAAGGGGATTATAAAAAACGGGATTATAAAAGACGGGGTTTTAAAAAGCGGGATTATAAAAAGCGGGATATCGTACCCAACCCAAAAAAAATAAGTTGTTATTTAAACAAAAAATAAACACAACTATGATCGACAGTGGCGGCGCCACATGCATGTGAGCATCATTCACGTTGCCACTGTCGACATTTTTCGAGTCGACATTTTTAAAATCGAATTTTTGATAGTCGACATTTTGATCAGTCGACATTTTTATCAATCGACTTTTTGAAAATCGACATTTTGACGATCGATTTTTTTAAATCGACATTTTAAAAATTGGTTAATCGTACCCAACCCAGTCTAGCACCATCATTACTTTCGGTTTTGAAAGACGAAAGCGGTCGTCCTTTTCACTCCAATGCGCAGCAACATCTTGTATTGACTTCTTTCAATGTACAATGGCTTAGTTAAATCATCTTCACTTTCACTGCCCGACGAAGTTGATGACCAATTTTTCCAAAAATAATTGCTGCGGAACATTAGGTATACCAATATTTTTCTTAATTTTTTGTTGTGAAAACTAAAGCAAACAAACTTTTGAAACGAAATGCATGTATTTTATTAAAAAAAAAAAACAATGTTTCATGTCAACTCTCAAGTTTTCTCTCTCAACTTCTACTATTTTCGGAAGTGGATAACACCAGAAGTTGATCAACTCGAGAGTTGAGAATCGAAAATTGAAACTGACAACTTTGAGTGAAGAAAAACAAAATCACAAGTTGAGAATAAAAATCCTCAAGTTGAGTTCAACTTCTAGTGAAAGAAATGGCTCCCGAAATGACACGTGGACACAGTGACATAATTATTAGGATAATACCTATGTGAGGAATAGGTCAAGTTCCTAACGATTTTGACAAAAAAAAAAATGTTATTAACGGTACCTGTCACAGAACAGTTTTTTTATTTTCGACCTCCTCTTTAAAGGCTCAACCGATTACGATCAAAATATTTATACAGGAGCTTCTTCGAATTTAAAATAATATTGCAAATAAATGCTTTTGTAAAAAGGAATTCAAGCGAGTGCAATTGTTTTTCTGTTTTGAAATTATTTCCTTAAATGTATATTAAATACTTAAAATTGAAAAGTTAAAATTCTTTTTTTAAGAAATTTCGAATACAAAAAAATTAATTTATTAATAATATTCTTCTAACGATTTAATACTATTTTTTTGTACAGACTTGTACAGACGAGCAAGTATACGTGCGATTGCAGTAGTGTATTTTAATTTCTAAGCATTATTGACAGTTTTTGCAAAATTAATAGCTAGCAATCCGCCGGATTAAAATTAATGTTTGAATCATAAAAATCGTGGCCATGGTGGAGTATCGTGGAGTAGGATACTGAAATCCTTAAGAGTTTTTACTTTAAGGATTTTATTTTGAACTTTTATTAATTTATTTTTTTTTTATTTAAAAGAAATACATAATTAAAATGCATAAAAACCTACGATAGTAGGTACATATCCTCATTGTTAAATGGAAACTCAATAAACACAAGTTTTCTTGGGGATATTTTTAACTGTAGACAACTTTAAACTGACAATAAATGGAAAATATTTGCATTTTAAGAATTTGTAATTTAGAAATATTAAAACATTAAACATAGGAAGCCTGTAACCTGCTCAGATTTCATTAATTTTTGTTTAAATATGGATTTTTATCTCATTTTTTGTAAAAGTGGACATTGAGAGGACAATGTTTTGTTTTCGAAGACAATACAAAAGTAAACATACATCTTAATGCATTGTCTATAAAATTTCCATAAGAAAAAATATTTCAGTTGTTATTACCTGTCACATGAAGCAGTCCTGGTCCAGACACAACCAAACAGACTCCCGGTTTGCCTGTCAAGTAGCCAATAGCTTGGGCAGCATAGCATGCAGCTTGTTCGTTTCGCATTCCAATGTACTTTAGGCCGGCTGCCTGCATTGCCATTGATAGCTCAACGACAGGAATTCCGATAATGCCAAAAACATACTCAACACCCTAATCCAGACAAAAACAAAGAAAATAAATATAAGTACACAAGGTTAAATTAAAGGGATTAAGATTTTTCACCAAAATATCTCCACGGAATATTGATATAATTTCGTTAATAAATTAATAACATTTTCTTATCAAAATACATATCAAAACTAATTCGATAAAGTTATGTACATTTATGTAGATGATGTGAACTTTGTTCATAAGTCTGTTTAAATAAAAGGGTGGTGATTCCAACGAATTAAATTGCCAAATGAATACGATAATAATGGAGATATGGAGACAAAAGAAATTTTCACTTTTTTGATGAAAGTACCTGAGCTTTTAGACTTTCCGCGATAATGGTGATTGCATCAACTTCGGCCATTGTTTTTTTTTTTTTCAATTTAAGCTTCTGATTTTTAAAATTAAAATCAACTTTTATTTAATGGGAGAAAAAAAAGTATACTTTTTCAGAGACGCTAAAAGGTAAAACACTTGTTAGCACGTCGAATGGGCACGGGCAGGCACAGCTGTTTGACGTTTCGATTGACCACAGAGTATGAACAAAAAGAGAAACTATGAAGTCATGCCAGCTTACCTACGAACAAGTTCAACTGTCAAATATCCTTGGTAATTTGAAATTTCACCAAGTTTCACATAACTTGGTATTTTTGCTCATTAAGACGAACGACTGGGGCGGAACCTTAAGGATAGCGGTAGTACTTGATAAGTTCTTCGCTGCTAAGGTTCGTATTCACCGAGCGCTCCTAAACGGCTCTTAACTTTACGAGGCTCTTAACTTGAAATTTCTGTGCGGTATTCACCAACCACTCGTAAGTGTTTTTCAAAGTTCGAAAATGAGAGCCACTCTCTCTTGTTCAGGCATATCCAAACTGTGAAATGTTGTGTAATGTTGGTCTTGACAGCAAATGGATACTCTTCTACTTGGCATTGCTCACATGGATTCGAGTCAAATGCGTGCGTGGCACACGCACAAGCGAACAAATTTTCGAAGAGAGCGCTCGTAAGTTAGGAGTGGTCGGGACCACTCCTAACTTTTAAGAGCGCTCGTAGATCTTCACTAATATTGCTTGGTGAATACGTTTATGAGCTTCTTAAGTTATGAGCGCTCGGTGAATACCGGCCTTAAATCTTGGAAAGTTAATAGGTGCGTTTTATTAGGTGCGTTTTATTATCCACAAATCTATCTGGATCCGGATCTGGATTAAGTTTTAACATGTATTACAAAAACAATTTGGGATCCTGTTTTCTATCGGGATCTATTTCAAAGATCCAAAAATTAGTTATTACACTGGCGAGTAGATGGCTTTTTATGGTAAGGTAGTGTAAACTACAGTGTAAAGAAAAGAGACAAGAAATAATTTAAAATTTACAAACCCAAGGATAAGAAGAGACGGACTTATAACACTGCTGTCACTAAGATCCGTATCGTTTTATTTCCAAGGGAAGATCCAGATCCGGATCCAGATAGATTTGTGAATAATAAAACGCACCTATTATCTTCAGATTTATGTGGATCCGGATCTGGATTAATTTTTAACATGTATACAAAACCAATTTGGGATCCTGTTCTCTATCTGGATCTATTTTAAAGGTGCGAAAATAAGTTCTTTTTCTGGCGAGTAGAGGGCATTTTATGGTAAGCTAGTGTAAACTACAGTGTAAAGAAAAAAGACAAGACACATTTGAAAATCAACAATCATAAGCAAGAGGGAGATGAGCATACAATACAACTGTCACTACGATCCGTATCGTTTTATTTTCGAGTGTTAATCTATATGGATCATTCGGTGCGTTTTATTATTCACAAATCTATCTGGATCCGGATCCGGATCTGAATCTTCTCTTGAAAATAAAACGATACTGATCGTAGTGACAGTTGTGTTGTATGCTCATCTCCCTCTTGCTTATGATTGTTGATTTTCAAATTTGTCTTGTCTAAGGCTAGCCTAAGAATAGTAGCGCACTGGCAACTGTGATCGAAATCAAATAGTTTAATCACCAGTTGAAAGAGAACCGCGCACTGGCAACTCTTTACTCAGCTCACACTCTTTTCTCTCTTGCTCTTATAGAAAACAGCTCAACTGTTGCGAAGGCAATCGTTAATTTTGTGTCAAAACTCAAACTTTTAAGTTGCTCGAATCGAGTTGCTCTAAGTGAGCGGTGTCTCATATAAGCCCATATGTTTCATTTTAGCAACTAAAAAGTTGCGAAACTAAAAATTGAATGTGCGCGTCTGGCCTTAAGCTCGTGTTTTAACTAATGGTATTTTGAACAAACGAACTCTTGTCTTTTCTGTCTGTCTAGATTTTTGCGTTCCTTCCCACAAGTAGTTGTGTTTCTTAGTTTTGTTCTAAATAAATTATAACTTTGTACAGTAAAATACCACCACATACCACAAAGAAAAATATAAGTTAAATAGTTAAATTTGCGTTTGTCTTATATAAAAAGTAGCGTGATATAGAAGGTAATCGTTTCGACATTGATCGATTGGAAGGTGGCTCCAACTGGCTGACATGGAAGTTCCTCATGAGATGTATTTGGAGGCAGGTGAGTTGTGGGACGTTGTTAATGGGTTTTTAGTTGCTGCGGTGGTTGGTACAACAAATTACGAAACGCTTAGGCTAGCCGCGCACTAGCAACTTTTAGTTGCGAAACTGCTTGGTTCGAGCAACTAAAAAGTTTGTGTTTTGACACAAACTAAACGATTGCCTAAAATAAGTTCGCCATTTTATTGAACATATAATTATCTGCAAATTCACGGACATTCAAATAAACAGTTCATCTGTTTTCTATAAGTAACCAAACAGTTTCGCAACTAAAAGTTGCTAGTGCGCGGCTAGCCTTATTGTTACATTCAGGAAGGCTGATGCAAGGGCACGTCGCATAGTGCAATTTCTGGTATACGTCTCAAGCCGCCACTTTTGCAAATAATGAACTGCGAAACAGCGTCTGAAATGTGGGCATCTCTGAAGAGTACATATGAACAGGGTTCAAAGACAAACATTTAAGTTTTGTAACAGAAGTACTACAGCTTTACAAAAGATGCATTCGATGACATAGCTTCTTTTTTTATAAAAGCTAATGGAAATCGTTCAGCAGATGAAAGATCAAAAGGAAATCATTTCCGATTCCATGGTGATGGCAAAGATCCTTATGTTATGACGAGCAGAGTTTAATAATTTCCACAGTGCCTGGGAATCAACTAGTGCGTCTGAGCAGATGATGGCCAACTTGCGTGCAAGGCTGATGGCAGAAGAACTTCAACTGAAAGCGCAGGGTAAAGTTGAGACGGTTGAAGCTTTGGTCAAGAAAGGGCATTTTCCAAAAAAGATAATTTATCTAACTGTGCCAAAGACAACTTGAAGAATGCTGAACCCAAAGGAGCATGTTTTTCGTGTGGTGAAAAGGGACACTAGGAATGAGACTGTCCACGTAGACAGAACGAATCCAAAACCAAATCGACGTTTGCTTTTTTGAGTCACATTTCCCTTTCCCCTACAGATTTGCAGTGCATGTTTTATTTCCGGATTAGTCACCGTACGAGCTGTGGTTCAAAATGCAAGCGAAAGTTGATCATATGCGCATTTTTGGATCTGACGTCTTCATACACATTTCAAAAAGCGTCGGAGAGATGTTTTTGTGATCTGAATGCGTTGCTCAGAAGGTGAATCAGATTTTAAGACGCCGGTGGAACAAACATATGATGCGTGCTATATGTAGTCTCTACAACAATAACATCATAAAAAGGCATGTTAGAAATCAAGTTGTATCACCACCACACAGACGTTTATCTTTTGAAGAAACAGAAAATCATGTAGCAGATTCAATGGCAATTTACGAAGAACCAAAATCGCATGAACAAGCAAGAGAAGTTGCCAGGGAACTTCTAGATCTTAATATAAACAGATCCGCTGGTCCTGATGGTATACCCTCCATTCTCCTGAATGAGTGTTCTTCATCGCTGGAAAAATAATTGCGTAAGCTTTTCTATCGCTCCTACTGTTCTGGAATCTAGAAGATGGAAAACAGCATTTGTCCAGCTTGTTCCTTAAAAAGGTGACCCTTCCTCCTCCTCCTCCTATCGACCAATTGCACTTACGTTCCTTCTTTCCAAGGTCATAAAATCGCTGATAAATCATCAACTGCAGAAATATCTCGAAGATCGAAAGCTTCTCAATGACCGGCAATATGACTTTCGCAGCAATCGTTCCACTGGTGATCTGATAGCATATCTCACTGAAGAGTGGAACAGATCTTTACATTGTTTTGGAGAAAGTAAGATTATTGCGCTTGATATTTTTAAGGCATTTGATAAAGTTTGGCACCAGGGTCTCTTATCAAAAATGCGTGCGTATAGTATTAATGAAAATCTTATTCTTTGGATTAGAAATTACCTTCTATATCGTTCAATACATGTTGTATTGGACGTGTTTTAAGTCCGATCTTCACAAAATAAATTCTGGAGTTCCCCAAGGCTCCGTTTTGTCTCCGACTCCCTTCCTCATTTGTTTTAATTTATATCCTAAAGTAACCTTTTTTGTTGTCAAAATAATTTTATTTTTAATTTTATTGATTTTCTGATAAATGATTTTTCCTGTACGTTCCTCACAAAAAAAAAAAAAACAAACATTTGTCAGACGAACATTTCCATCCACAACAATAGAAATATTCTGAACGCAATCGCAATAGAAAAATATTTTAGCAATTCATTTTCACAATATCGATTTTTAATTCAATACATAATTGAACTTCGCAATAAGGGTGATTTGATCTATCTAATCAAAATATATAACGTAATACCCCAGTCAAATTAGCCTTCAACCTCGGAATGAAAGCGAATAAGCTGAAAATTTGCATCAACCTTTATTTTGATGTTCTAATGACTGACAAAAAAGTCTCATATCATATCGTGTCGGCGTCACAAGTTATTCGAGGTCAAAGGTCAGGTAAATCGGTTTTTTGCAATTATTTCCTTTTCTATGCGAAATACCGCGTTCGAGGTTATTATGAATTTTGTAGATCATACACTTATCTACAATTTTCATTTCAATCATTTTTTTATAGCTCCAACCAGTCTCGAGATATAACGCGGAGAGTGAGGAGCGCGCATCCGTACATGTAAAGTCTATACTAAACGGCGCACAGTGGGCAGAAAGCGTGGTTTAAGTGGTCAAAAATCCATAACTTTTGAACCAGTTGAGTTTTTTTTATAATTTTTTTTTGTTTGTAACTTTATTTAAGTACCTTTCAACATATAATTTATCAAATATGTGTTATTTTGATTTTAAAATAAATAATAAGAAAAAAGTTGTTTTTCTCCCTGTTAATGTGGGATGACAAATTATTCAATATTGACTTAAATTGGATACAAAACTTATTTTAAAAGAACTTTCTTGAAGATCCAACAAATAGTGACCAGTAAACTATTTGTTTGAAATTCTTAGGTTTGCCCTTTGGGTCTTCACAAAAATACTCAAAAAGAAATTTGTAGTTCCCATTTTGTCCTCTTCAAGCCAACACTTTGTTTAAGAATAGTAACCAAAACCTTAAATCAATTTGGTCATTTCCATCATCCAATTATTAAATGTAACGGAACAATTAATGAGAACCACATAAAAAGAGCATACCACAGAAAATAAGTGCAAGTAAATTTACTAACCGCACTAAATAAAAACAATATGGTATGTAAGGTTAGGTAAGGTTAAAGTGGCTGTCACGATCTTATATGGAACAAAAAGGTTCCCTACTAGTTAAAACCATTTGGAGCTTCTTATGAAGCGAAGGAAACTTTTAATGTCTGTATTTATTAGATCGCTTAGTTCGTTATAGAAATATTCTCCTAGATGAAGTTTGCGTTTGGGTATGTACAAAGAAGGTGTGGGATTGTTTCCTCTTCCTCCTCGTCCAAGCAACTCCTGCAAAAATCGTTTCATAGTACACATAGTATGACACCTATTACGGAGCTGATCTGAGATCTACTAAGGGACAATAAATACATTGACCGCTTCAAATGTAGTTTGGGCCAGATTTGTTTGGTCGCCAAACATGTGGTAGTGTTAGGCCATCTTGTGTTTGATTGTTCCAGAGCAATTCGCTTCAGCATAAGTTTACTTGTAGCTACAGGCATACCTATAATGTTTACCCTAACTGGCAAGAAAGGCATTTCCGTTCCAGTTCTGGGAGTTCGTTGGCTTTACAATTTCCCCGGGATGTCCCTGTGTCGCGGCACCCGGAATAGGTGAATATTAAATTGTTTGGGCATCTTCATTGGAGACGAACGACAGTCTTGGTACATGGTTACAGTACAACATGTAAGATTTTGCATACAGAAGAGTCGCTATGTAAAATGTTTTTTCGCTCTAACTCGTAAATGCGGATACATGCGGATATGAATCTTTCGAGTTTCGATAGAGCACATAATCAATTTTCAATTCGTAAACAAATTAAAGTTGTGAATTTTTGTATCGCCTTTATAAACTGGAAAATTGAGTAAAATTAAGATGGGTGTTTCAAAATCAAACGGTACTAACTACTTAACGTTTCTTTATATTTTTTTTTTGCGTATTATAACATATAAATATGTGAAATAATTAGCTGTAATAAATTCGATTACTTTCCAAAAGGATTTTCAAAATAAATGGGGAAATAAAAATTGTGCCAAAAATGTTTCACACATCGATTTACAAGTTTTTCTCACTTTGAATTTATTTTTCTCTTAACCTCAGCATATTTATTTAAAAAAAATGTCATATATGTAAGGTATAAATATTTCTTTAATTAATTAAAATTAAACTTATGTGATTCGAAAACAAAAAAAAAAAAATTTTTGGCCACTTAAATCACGATTTATGCCCACTGTGCGGCGTCGACAAGTAAATTGTAGATCATTTTACTTGGAGGCGGATAAGATTTAGTCTCGACGATATCTTCTCTAATAATTGCAGCTGTAAATTCTACTACACTCATTCGTTCTTCTACCCAGTGCCTTTTTTATTATTATACCAAGCATTAGATAAAATATTAGCTTGCGTATCACGAAAACATGCCCTAGCGCAAAGACGTAGACTCCACTTGGGAGACTACTACTATAACGATCCTAGTGATCTAAATAATTCCGACATTCACTGTCTCAAACGCTTCATTATTAGCTCAAAATGGTTTAACGAGTAAGGGGGATTTTTGAAATCCTTGTGGTATCACAACGGACCAAATATTGGTCTAAGTGTGCTGTCCTTTTCCGGTCAGCAGCCACTTTAACCTAACCTAACCTATCACGAAAACAAATAATAGTAAATGATCCTATTTTCGTCGTTATTATTACTTCAGTTAAATATCTTTCCCTTAATTTTGAAATTATTGTTTTATCATCAGGAATATAGCCTATAATGACATCTCTCAGCTTTTTTAATGTAAATTCTTTCTCCTTCCGAGAGCGGTTTATCACATATAAAACACAAATCAGTCATTATGCATAAAATGCTAAGTATCTACGTTTTAAATTTTCACTCTACGCGCTATATTTCGAGAATGGCTAGAGTTATAAAAAAAAGATTGAGATGAAAATTGTAGATAAGTGTATGGTCTACAAAATTCATAATAACCTCGAACGCGGTATTTCGCATAGAAAACGAAATAATTGCAAAAAACCAATTTACCTGACCTTTGACCTCGAATAACTTGTGACGCCGACACGATATGATATGAGACTTTTTTGTCAGTCATTAGAACATCAAAATAAAGGTTGGTGCAAATTTTCAGCTTATTCGCTTCCATTCCGAGGTTTGCCCCTTTTTCTGGCTTATTTGACTGGGCTATAACTATATTCTACAAACGATGGAATTTTCGGTGGCCCAAGAAATATTTTAAAATCCGTTCAATTATTTAATCTGAATTTTTTTTATAAAATTAAATCTGATTGATATCTACCTGGCCTAACAATATTACGAGTATTAGGGTGACCTTATTTTATGTTGCTCAAAAAATTCTTCAAAGTGTCTGATTCTCAGTCCCCTGACGTATCTCCAGTGCGTTTTCGAAAAGAAAAATTATAACCGTTCTCTTATTTCAGGTCTCATACTAAGATGAATTCCACCGAAGTTACGCTAAATAATACATCTTTGCTACGAATTAGATAAATATTTTTTAGTAATTGATTTTATTACAAAAAAAAACTTAATTAAACTTTGTCCCCCGCATTTCATATCAGTCCCCTGGAATATTGACAGGGTCGAACAAATCAAAAACTAGGATATCGATCGAGTTTCCAGTACTGCCAATTTGAAGTACCAAGTCTCCTTACAATAAAATCTTGGTGCAACTCGATTCTGTTTCTTATGTTAGTATTGTGAAAAAGACATTTGTGCAAGAAGTCGTGGATTGTCCGGTTAGTTTATCAGTCCTCTGGTGCTGTTTTACAAAACAAATTTGTATGTAAGTAGGCATATTTGTTAGCAGTATAGTATAGGTTTAATAAAACTGTAATATTACATATATTTTTTTTTTTTTTTTACGTAAAACCTTAATATCTTTTTTGCTCAAAAACCATTAAAAACCTCAGTCCCTTGGCCTCAGTCCCCTGGCTAGTAAATAAACAAATGATATTTTATTCAGAAACCTGAGAAATTTTTAGTTATGTTGAACTTCGAACTTCATTGCGAAATATTTTTAAAATTTTTAAAAAGAATATAATTTATTTTAAATTGATTCTAACTAGAAAAAAATATTTAATTATATTCTTTTAATAAAATGCTAAGTTATATGTATTAACCATGAATTTGTATGTTTATGCAGACTTATTAAATTTAATTTCTATATTTCAATGTGTATCCAAAAGAAAATACAAAAATAAATATTTATTCAGTCCCCTTAAAAAAAACTCAGTCCCCGGAACATCCTTTTTCAAAAAATGTCATTAAAATCGTCATTTTTTATTTTTTTGACTGGCCGCTTTCAACACTGCAAAGAGACGTTCTAATGTTCAACTAGAACAACTTTTATCTCTTTTGGCTTCCAAAAATGTCGTGCCGAAATTTGTAACATTTTATTCCATTGTTTGTAGAATCACCCAAATTTATAATAAGTAACTTATAATGATTGTAATAATTATTATTATTTCGGTTATTCAAAATTTAAATTGGTGTAACTTTGAAGGAAAAAAAAATAATTACAATTAACTACATCTTTACATTAGATGCATTAGAGTTTAGAATAGATGTGCATTAACTCTATAGTATTTTCATGGAACAGAAAAAAAGTTGTGAAAGCAGCAAATATCTTTTTTTCGAATAATAAAATTTTATAAAATTCGGTGTCTTAAATTTCTCATGCGTAATAAAATGACTTATGTAACAATTAATTATAAAAATAATTTTGTTCATGTTTAGCACCATATTTGAAAAATAGTGTTTATAAAAGGCACGAGTACGATAACTTGGCCGCCAAGATTTGATAACGAATTTTTGTAGAGGGGTCAAAAATAAGCACTTTTTACTATGGGAGGGGGGGGTCTATCTCCCCCCGTTTAGGAGGTAGGGGCACTTTTCGAAAAAATGGTTTAAATTGAAAAAAAAAATATTAAAAAACAACGGCAACACCTACAATAAAGTGCTATACTGCGTTTGAAAGCCAGAAGATTGTTCTATAATCCTGCATTTAAATTAAATTACTCATGTCAATGGTTTTTGAGAAATTCGCATTTAAAGTCCAAATTTTGATAAAAAAAAACGTGAAAAAAAAGTTTAGACCGTTTGTTTTCAAAATTGTGAAATGAAATTGTAAAATAGCTTATATGTGTTTCATGTATCTATCAGTTCTTAATCGAACACAAAAAACCGCATGGTTCTATGTCTTCTGGTTTTTGAGAAAACCTCCGTTTAGGAGGTAGGGGCACTTTTAGAAAAAATGGTTTAAATTGAAAAAAAAAAAATTAAAAAACAACGACAACACTAACAATAAAGTGCTATACTGCGTTTGAAAGCCAAAAGATTATTCTATAATCCTGCATTTAAATTAAATTACTCATGTCAATGGTTTTTGAGAAATTCGCATTTAAATTCCAAATTTTGATAAAATAACGTGAAAAAAAAAGTTTAGACCGATTGTTTTCAAAATTTTGAAATGAAATTATAAATAAGCTTATATGCTTTCCATGTAACTATCAGTTCTTAATCGAACACAAAAAACCGAATGGTTCTATGTCTTCTAGTTTTTGAAAAAATTTAAATTAACTAAAACTACTTTTCTATAAAATGTTTGATATTTTTTGCTTCCTTACATAAATAAATCAGTGCTAGCTTCCAACATTACAATATATAAACAGTAAAGTATGTATGGGGGGGCATGCTGCCCCCCTGCAACCCCCCTGCTTGGGCACACTATAGGATTTGGGGTAGGTGCGAGGTTGGGTGCATGCAAAGTTTCTTTTGCATTCACAGAATCTGTATTTAAAAAAATTCAAATTTATTCTATTTATCCAATGTCCACTAAATGCATATAAAATACTTGAAAACCAAAACAAACTTCCGACCATGTTCACCAATACATGGCACTATTTTTCTATCGAAAATAGTGCCTAGAAAGGAAATATAAGGACGACTGGGGTTCGCAAATAATAGTTTTTATCAGATGTAAAAAAAGTTTACCCTTGTTATACCGATGGTGATATATGTGAGGGTTTACAGTTAAAAGATATCGATCCTCCCACCCTTCAGAGCGAAAATTTAGGAAGTGTTTTACCGCCAAAACATCCTCGGCTTCCCACCATAAAAGAGTAACTCAACGAACTCGACAGTTATAGTACGGACGATGGCTTTATTGACGAGACTTACACACCTTTTTAGTACATTTTGACCATTTTTAACTAACTATGACTGACTAACTCCTGACTAACTGACAAAATAACTGACCCAGATGCAATTCTACCTCCTCATGGTGCATTCTGGGTAACGCTAAATGAATTGCGGTACTGAACTAACAAAGATGCATTATGTTTATTAACATTAATCCTTAAAATGGAATAACCGTCATCACCAAAAATCAAAAAAAGCAGTTTTGGTAATTTTCGATTTTCTCAAAAACTAGAAGACATAGAACCATGCGGTTTTTTGTGTTCGATTAAAAACTGATAGATACATGGAACACATATAAGCTAACTTACAATTTCATTTCACAATTTTGAAAACAATCGGTCTAAACTTTTTTTTTCACCTTATTTTATCAAAATTTGGACTTTAAATGCGAATTTCTCAAAAACCATTGACATGAGTAATTTAATTTTTATGCAGGATTATAAAACAATCTTCTGGCTTTCAAACGCAGTATAGCACTTTATTGTAAGTGTTGCCGTTGTTTTTTAATATTTTTTTTTTTTCAATTTAAACCATTTTGTCTAAAAGTGCCCCTACCTCCTAAACGGAGGTTTTCTCAAAAACCAGGAGACATAGAACCATGCGGTTTTTTGTGTTCGATTAAGAACTAATAGATACATGGAACACATATAAGCTAACTTACAATTTCATTTCACAATTTTGAAAACAATCGGTCTAAACTTTTTTTTTCACCTTATTTTATCAAAATTTGGACTTTAAATGCGAATTTCTCAAAAACCATTGACATGAGTAATTTAATTTTTATGCAGGATTATAGAACAATCTTCTGGCTTTCAAACGCAGTATAGCACTTTATTGTAGGTGTTGCCGTTGTTTTTTAATATTTTTTTTCAATTTAAACCATTTTTTCTAAAAGTGCCCCTACCTCCTAAACGGGGGGAGATAGACCCCCCCTTCCGTAGTAAAAAGTGCTTGTTTTTGACCCCTCTACAAAAACCCGTTATCAAATCTTGGCGGCCAAGTTATCGTACTCTCCCCTTATAAAAATTTTCGAAAAAATAGTTTTTGGATTTAAAAAAAAATATTAATTTTTTTTTTTTGAAAATTTAAGATTTTGTTATCACAAATAATTTTTACAATTATGTTCTTAAATGTACACCTTTAAATACTAAACATTTGCATATTAAACATTTTTTTATACAAATTGTAACGAAAATTTAGTATACAAAAAACATGTTTCGGAATGATGTCTATAACTCAACCTACAGCCTTTTAGGCTGAAAACACACCGGATAAAGCAAAACGTTTTTTATTCGATAGTCTAAAAAATATTTTTTATTTGAACACACACCAAGCGAAACAGAATAAAACAAAACAAAATGTTTTGTTTTTTGTTTCGTTTGGTGTGCGTTGAAATGAAACAAAATACGAACTATCGTAAAAGCTTAACTCCGGCTGAAAGATTATAACTCTACGGCAAGTAAACACAAATAACAATTTTGTGTTTACAAAACAGACAGCTGATCAATAGTAAGTTTATTGGCATGTTCCTTTTCTTTATAATTATAGATAGGGCTTCTTGCCTTAATTAAAAAAAAAATTAACTTCTCTCCATCTACATATGTATTTCATATTTATTTAAAATTTGCGCACAGAGTAAACGTAGAAGCAAATAAATCTGTAAAGTGCAACAAAAGAAGAAAATAAAAACAACGGAGTAAAAATTTTGTTTTGCAAAAAACAATAGGTCAGCTATCGGCAACGAAACATGTTTTTCTGTTTTGTTTTTATGTTTTGTTTCATTTGGTGTGCGTTGCGCCATAAGAAAGTATGCAATTATTGTCAACGACCCTTGTTCGAAACAGTTTTGTTGCATTCAGTGTGTGTTGCTCGTATATAATAGCATGTATTTTCAACAATCACCATCGTAACACTTCAAAACAAAAATATGTGTTTTGTTTCGTTTTCTTTGGTGTGTTTAGTCTCATAAGAAACAATGTTCTCTTGTTTCATGAAGCAAAAAAACATGTTTTGCTTTATCCGGTGTGTTTTCAGCCTAAACCGCCGGGGCTATTTTCTTCAAACTCGATATTTAAGGGTCTTCGGTGATTCGGATAAATCAAAATTTAATAATAAAGTTATTACACCTATTTGACTCCCTGCAAGAAAGGTTATATGAGCATTATAGCTACAAATTCTCAAATTAATTAAAATTCTTTAATTTCAGAAAAAGGAAGCAATTTTGTTAGTTGGGTAGTGCCTGTGTCGCAAGTAAAAAGTCAACAGTGCAATTTATTTTAAAAAATGAACTAAATTCCAACAGTTTATTAAGGAATACCACTGTTTTTTACGAAATTTTTTAGTGAGACTGACATGTATTGCCGACTGATTGAAGTTATTTGTACTGCAACTGTGCACACGACACAATTTCAGCAGCAAAAGTTTTGATGGAGAAGCTGAGAATAATCAATTTATCAATAAATTAATCAGCAAATACGGGAACATACTCGTATCCTAGGTATACCAGAACTCCAGCTTTTTGTCACAGCTTATGGGAATTAGGTTAACAAGATTATCGCTGTCTTCTATAACAATTATATATACTTACATTATATAGTCCTAAAAGCATCTATAAAGAAAGCCTATGTGGCTTTATAGGAGATAATTCATGACAAAAATGAACCCGATTCAACGCCAGAGTGGTTAGCGAGCAAAAGTTTTGGTGAGATAGGAACCGAGTTCATTTATCAAATCGACCGACAAGTGTAAGTAATTTTAATAGTAAAAGTAGGAATGAAATCATAAAAAATAATCAACCCTAAGATTTTTACAGATAAAATGCATACTCCTTTAAGTATTTTATTCATGTGACATTAAGTCTTCTATTCATTGCTACTATCGGCGAAGTTGGAATAAAGAATATACTATGTTCACAAATATTATTTGATGACATTTATATAGACATGGGTAACGCAGTAAAAATTGGTGCGTTGATACAGTAATGGCTAAAACAGATGTGCAGCAAGTCTGCACGCAGCGATGCATGCAGCGCTGCAGCCAGAACACATGTGCATAATTCCTAACTTTAATGATGCCTAGTTCTGTTAAAACAAAAATGACATCTGCCAAATTTTCATTCTTTTTGTTTGCTTAAATTGTTTTGTACTTAAAGTCTTATAAGTTTATTTTAAATTAAATGGATATTTCAACAAACAAGGACAAAATTTTGATTTTGATTGCCGTGTATGAGAAATACCTCAAGTTTTTAAATGAATATAATTTGTTCCAGATCAAAACTTCAAGGTGGTGGACAAATTTAATTAATCAGAAAATGAAAGAGAATTGCACTTATACTTTCAAAAATTGTTCCTGGTGATAAGTAGGAAAAGCAAAAGAAGATACAAAGCACAAATGAAAAACAAAACTATACTAGACATGTAGTTTCCCTCGCGTTGATGTTGCTATAGCCGTGTTTTATTGGTTAGTGAATATACTACATCGCAAAATTTATCATGGAAAACAACAACAAACGATTAGTGAATAAAAATAAGCTAGTAATTGAAATGGATAATTTAGTGAAGATGGAGTTTCGGATGTTGAAATGTAGGAGGTGTTTAGGTGCTGTCCGAAAAAATATATGTGGCATACTTGAGGGTGTGTTCGTTGGTATTTATTTTGTTATACTTTGCCTTTGATAATCCAAAGTGTGATCGCTCCGAAATTTATAGAACAAATATTTTTTCAAATGCAAAACTTTAATTCATACCATAATTCCGGCTTTACACTACTGCCACTAATTTTGTCATAAAATATTGAATATTGAAATATTGAATTCGATTGATATGTTTTATCAGTTCACTGGCATTTGTTCAAAAATGTCGTATAACTGCGGCATTAGGCTGAATTTATATAACAACTGAAAAAATTAAAGCTAAACTCTCAGAACACCTATTTTATTTATTTTTTATTTTATTTTTTTAGTATCGTTATAACTTCATATGACTCTTTAACATTAAAAAACGTCAAAATAATTCTGTTTACTTAGTTCTTTGCACGAACTACTATTGTTTTAAGGTTGCTCAGAATCAATTTATTAAAAGAAATTGCCTTAGGCTAGGCTCTTTTGCAACTGTTTGGTTTAAGAAACTAAAAAGTTTGTGTTTTGACACAAACTAAACGATTGCCTAAAATGAGTTCGCTATTTTGTGTAACATATAATTATATGCACCTGCGCGGACATTCAACCAAATAGTTCATATGTTTTCTATAAGTATAAAAACAGTGTTGTGCAACTAAAAATTGAATGTGCGCTCCCAGCCTTAAGACGATATTAGTTAAAAAATGTTCAAAATTAGAAAACTACTTTAAAGTTAGGAAATATATAAGAAGTATAATACTACTACCTTAATAAGAGGCTGTTCAAAATTTTGCGCCAATGTCATTTTATTGAGTACTATGTTTTTTTTCTCCAATACTCAGTATATATATGCGATATATTTTCGTACTTTTGTAAGTTTTAAATCAAATTTAACAGTGAGAAGAACTCTAAATCAACTCGATTTGCATTTTCATGAACATTCAACTCAATCTGCATTTTCATGAATATTTCAACTCCAGCTTAAAAACGAGATTCTCCATTGCTGACACACTCACGTGTGAACTTTGCACAAATTTCCTCTACTTCTTTGACCATATTTGCCCGAAACATGTATTTAGCGCACTTGGAGTTAATGTACCTTTAAAAACACATCCACCATCATAATTAAATCAAAAATGTGACCTATTTTTTTTTACTCACCTATCCGCAGTATCTAAGCTCTGTGCTTCGTCAAGCCACATTCCACAGGACTACCAGCATGTTTGTAAATTCGCCCTTTGGTGACAAACAATTCTATCAGAGTAGGGGTATGATCGATGGCTTTCAGTCTCGCGTATAAAATCATAGTGCTGCGCCAAGAATAACGTTGTCCACAATAACGCCGACGCCGGTTCGTTGAGCTTATTTTGTTCACAATCGGCCTTGGAAAAATGTCCCGTACTTCGGATGTTCTCCGAGCACCAGGCTGTCGATAGTTTTAACCTTTTCGGAAAACTTGCACAAGGAACGAATATTGACAAACAACGGTGGAACGCCCTTTCTTAGGCCGCGTCGCAGATATTTATCGATGACTTCGACGAAACTGTCACCGGATGCAACATCCAATGGCAGACGTTTGGGACACATTGCTTGTGGATATTCTTCTTGGAATCGCTTATAGATTTTAAGTTTTTCACTATTGTCGGCTATTTCTTTGGCATCATCATACTTTTTATCTGATCTCTAAAGCAGACCGTAAACGTGTCAACAAAGGTGCGATTTCAAGTCATTACGCAAACACTGTCGCACATGCTTGTACGCCTCATCGCGACGACCTAGGCCATTTAAAGTGAGTCCTTTCATGGCTACTGTCTCTCCATGTTCGACATACTTGGGGTTGGATAGAATCTGCTTTGCCAGTTTCAGCGCCTTTTTGTATTGCTTCATTTCGTAACATTTCAAAAGTTTTCTGAAGAGAGCACTCTCCTTTTGCGGCAATGGATCGCTAGAAAGTATCTTGGCTAGAGTTGCTGCTTCTGTTTCTTGCGGGCGTTGCGGGGTTTTTGATGTTGACTTATCCCAGTTCTCGTGCGGCAGGAATTGGATTGATGTTTTTTTTTTGATATTTTGATGGCAGCGAGTGCAAATTAATTATTTTTTGGATTGTTTTTGCTTGAGAAATTAATTTTTGTTTTATTTTTCGGACAAGTCGAGGTTTCTCACTCATTCCATCATCCGGCTCAGCCTTGATTAAACCATATACTCGTAAGTAATAAGTATGATCTGAAAAATAAAATACAAAATAAATTATGCGAAACAATGCAATGAAAATTGAACTTACCTCCATTCTCTTCCATTTCGATTTAATGTTTTTATATTTATATAGCGACGAAGGATGGAAATGTCAAAAATGTTTGATAGAAGATATGAGAAAGAGAAAGAGATGAGATTTGATTTGTTTTAAAATGTCATTCCACAGCACAGTGCTGCCAAGTTTTTTTTTATGCCCCGATGCGTTTTATTTATCGTCGCCTATTAAGCCTGTAAAAAAAACACACCTAATGTCAACAATCTGTCAATATCAGTAATGCCAAATAGCAATTATTTGGAAATTTTTGTTTTACAATTATGGCTGCAATGAAACTAGGCAGCAAATTTAGGAATAGAGACATCGTGCAGCGGAGCGCTGCATGCAGACTTTCAATGATTCTGCTCCCTTAAGAACCTGTGTAATTAAATTTCGCTGCAGGGAAAATGCTGCACATCTGTTTTAGCCATAACTCAAGCGCACTTCACTGTATCAGCATAATGCATTAGCGCAGTTTGCGCCATAACGCAATTTTTGTTTTAACTCATTTGAAGCAAAAAAGCACAGCGCAGCGCAACGCAGCTGTATTTTGTTAACTCATCACTTCGTAGCGCACACAAGTTGTTCATGGCTGACCAAAAAGTCTGAGTGAGAATGGGGGTGTCTTTTCAAAAAAATTTTTTTTTCGTTCGAGGTGTGGAGACGTTTGCACTTATATCTTTGGTTCTAACACACCAATCTTCAAGGTTAAGGAATATTTCTAAAATTCCTAAATATTAGTCTGAAAATTATTGAGGAGGGGCAAAGTTTTTGTTACTAAAAGTGTGCAAGAAACTCCTTTCGATTCGATTTTAAGAACTCTAAATTCAAATGTTGATGAAAAATTTAATAATTTAAAAAAAATAAAGATGCGAATTAATTGCAATACCTAATGGTATTCTACAAATGCGTCACAGGTCATTTTGGAATATATGAAACAGGAGAGGAGGTAGGGTGACTTTTCTCAAATTTTCAATAAAAATTAAATTTTGATTAAAAATTTAATTAAAATCTTTGAAATATGCCGATTTAAATAGGTTAGGGCTTCTAACTTGAGTATCAGTTTTCAGATCTTAATAATTGAAGTACATATATATTTAATTGAGAAATGTCAAACTTTATTTCTGTGTAAGAAAAAATTCAAAATGTCAAAAAATTTCATACTAAAAAGTTGAATGACGCAAAAATCAATTCAATTCAAATCAAAAATTCAAATCAAAAATCAAAAGTTGATGAAAAATTTCAGAATTTTGAAAAAAGAATTACTATCTACTTATTGCCCCAACCTTGTTCCCCCTGAACAATGTTTTACAGTAAATTCGGCAGGAAACACGCAAAAATTGGTTGAAAGGATTTGAAACGAAAAAAATCGATTTTCATACAAAAAAGAAATAGAGATGTTTTCATTACTTCGAAAATATTATACAGATCTTTAACATAAAAGTCTTAATAGACATGGATACTATTTATGAAAAAAAATAATTTTCTTTCCTTAAAAAGTAAAAATATAATACACCATATCATGGAATTTTATTGAATTGCGTCAAACATGTGAAAAATATGGGAGCGCTATCTACAAGGAAGTCAGCGCTTTTTGAAGTAAAACTTCTTTTCCGGCGTTGGGGGTAAAAAAATTTCTATGCAGCTGTCAGTGACATGTCAAACCGCCACGCCATCCGTCAAAGACAGCGACATGTTTTTAGAATACAAAGTAATTATAACATGAAGTTGGATACGATTTAGAATTTACATATTTCAAATGGCTGCATTCAAAGATAAACATAAAACTATAGGTTCAGACGCGCAATGGCTATGCAACACGAATAATTATTGACAAGCATATTGCAATCCAAATAAATTTTACCAACACCTAACCCTCACATACAAAGTACTGGCCAAAAAGTTGGGTATATCCACTACCATTTTTGTATTCTTGCTGTCATAGACGGCATGCCATATGACCATCAGGTTGCCTGAAAGTTTTGAAATTATACTTTTTAATAATATTTATTCGCTTAATCGCACACGCCACCGACATTTGTTTTGGTATTTATAAATTTGAACGTCACCCGAATAATCAATCAAATACTTTAATAATTAATTTTACAAGAGTGCCGCTGTCAGTGTACTTGCTTTCCAAGTTGCCTGGATACTGAATTAATGCCAGGTGACTACTAAGTTGCTCGGGTTTGTACGGGTTAATAAGAAATGCTTGTGTACATTACAAGATTACAACATGCTTGCCAATACTTGCACGTGCAGCCCTAGGGTAATACAAACAAAGCGAGGCAACTTGCTTGTCAAGTGGCACTTTTCTTCTCGATTTCATTTAAGGCTAGGCGCGCACATTCAATTTTTTGAAGTAAATTGTAAAATCAGTTTGAAACTGTGAAAGCAGCGCACGTTCAATTTTTAGTTTGGCAACTGCTTGGTTCGAGCAACTAAAAAGTTTGTGTGTTTGACACAAACTAAACTATTGCCCAAAAAGACTTCGCTATTTTGTGTAACATATAATTATATGCACATACGCAGACATGCAACCAAACAGTTGTGCAACTAAAACTTGAATGTGCGCGCCTAGCCTAATTGCCTATGAGAAAAAAACATGTTTTACTAAGTCTCACAGTAAAAATTTCGTAGCATTAAGGCTAAGCGCGCACATTCAATTTTTAGTTTCGCAACTGTTTGGTTGCTAAAATGAAACATATGGGGTTATATGACACGCCGCGCACATAGAACAACTCGATTCGAGCAACTAAAAAGTTTGTGTTTTGACACAAACTTAAAGGATTGCATAAAATGAGTTCGCTTTTTTGTGTTACATATAATTATATGCACCTGCGCGGACATTCAACTAAATAGTTGAGCAGTTTTAAGCACAAGAGAAAAAAGTGTGAGCGTGAGTGAAGAATTGCCAGTGCGCGGTGCTCTATCAACTGGTGATTAAACTATTTGGTTTTGATTACAGTTGCAAGTGCGCGCCTAGGCTAAGAGTTGCGAAACGATTTTAAGGCTTGGCGCGCACATTAAATTTTTAGTTGCACAACTGTTTCGTTGCCTAAGCCCAGTACGCAGATCGGGAAAAATTTTGTCTCTCATAAATTTTTTGTCCTGGGATAAATTTTGTCTTGGATGTTTTTCCGAGCAGTACGCAGTTCGCACACAAAATTCATGCTTTTGTGCATTGCTGTACAAAATGTCTCCACAAAATTTTTCCAGGAAAAAGAATGATACAAGCATTATTCTGCTGGACAAATTTTGACGGCCACCGTATTTCCGAAAGTGATTTTTGTCAATACTGGTTTTATGTAAAAAGTGGTAATGCTGATCTTGAGAGCATCAAGAGGAGATTCCAAAAAGGTATGAACGATTTTTGTAAAACAATACGTTTCAGAGATACACTAAGGCTAGGCGCGCACTTGCAAATTTTTTGGTTGCGCGACTAGCCTAAAAAACACATTAAATTAGATTTTAACTCTTTAACTTCAATTTTTTGCGCGAGATTTGAAAAAGTTTTGTAGAGATTAAAATTGTAAAGATGAAATTTGTCTTGTCTCGATCTGCGTACTAGGCTTTATAGAAAACAGATGAACTATTTGGTTGAATGTACGCGCAGGTGCATATAATAAATTATAAGTTACACAAAATAGCGAACTCATTAGAAGCAGTCGTTTAGTTTGTGTCAAACACAAACTTTTAAGTTGCTCAAACCAAGCAGTTGTACAACAAAAAATTGAATGTGCGCGTGAGCACTATTAGTTTTGAGTTGCGCAACTGTTTGGTTACTTATAGAAAACAGATGAACTATTTGGTTGAATGTCGGCGCATATAATTATATGTTCAATAAAATAGTGAACCAAGCAGTTGCGCAACTAAAACTTGAAAGTGCGCGCCAAGCCTAAAACTACAAAGTTATGAGTGAATCATATACTACGTTTATATGCAGTATCGAAAGATCGATTTGGATTAGGGTTGGATTTTCGACCCAGGTTTTTCGTCATTTGAGTTGAGAGCTCGATTTGGAGTTGAGTTGACTCGACACCGCTCAGTGAGTGAGATCAAGTCGAACGAAGCTCATTTCAACTCAATACCCGTTTATAAAGGGTCGAAGCGAGCTTCAAGCCAGGCGCGCACATTCAATTTTTAGTTTCGCAACTGTTTGGTTGCTAAAATGAAACATATCGGCTTATATGGGACACCGCGCACTTAGGCTAGGCGTGCACATTCAATTTTTTGATGCGCAACTGCTTGGTTCGAGCAACTAAAAAGTTTGTGTTTTGACATAGACTAAACGGTTGCCTAAAATGAGTTCGCTATTTTGTGTAACATCTGTTTTCTATAAGCAACCAAACAGTTGTGCAACTAAAAATTGAATGTGCGCGCCTAGCCTTAGAGCAACTCGATTCGAGCAACTTAAAAGTTTGTGTTTTGACACAAACTAAACGATTGCCTTCGCAACAGTTGAGCTGTTTTCTATAAGCGCAAGAGAGAAAAGAGTGTGATCGTGAGTAAAGAGTTGCCAGTGCGCGGTTCTCCTTCAACTGGTGATTAATTTATTTGATTTCGATCACAGTTGCCAGTGCGCGATTAGCCTCATTGTTGACATTTCTGACAAAATCGGTTACGACGATTTTTCACTCACCAATTTTTTAAGATATTTCCAAATTAAATGGGTACCAATGTGAAAAAACATTGACATTGGGGAATTGCGGGACCATTTTAAAATTACAAAAAGATATAGGTCAGTAGATCATTACGCACCTAGTGTTCTTTTATTATCGATTAATGATTTGTACCCAGTTTAATAATCATATGCTTTAAAAAAAAGCACCATCTGTGTGTCATAAAGAACATCATCAAAGGTTTTCAAAGTTGGTAACAAAACAAACATACCTACAATTTTATTTTCCCAAGTTTCAAAGCACGCCATTTAAATTTCGTAAAACGGTATATTTTCAGTCTTTTATCTTTTCTAAAAATAATAGGAATAAAAACATTGTTTAAAAAGTGCATAACAAAAAGAAAAAATTTAAATAAAAGATGGAAGAAATCATTGAGAATCCATCGTGTTCTGGTGAAATCAATTCTTGTTTTTTCGAGAACGAAAATAATATAGATGTGCCTTTTACGGTTCCGATGGTTGAGGAAAATGATCCTGATGTACCAAGTAGCTCCACTAACAAAATTCATGGTCGTCGTAAAGAAGCATGTAAGTCTATTACTCTTAGAATCGTTTCAACTCAATATGAATATGAAAATGGTCAAACATTTAATCTATAAAAATTTTGGAAATTTTTAATCTTAACAAAAATGGAACTATTATTTTGCTCAAAAGGGATTTAAATGTTATCGAGCAAATTCTAAATTTCATTGCAGTCTGCAGTGGCAGAGTTGTTTTCGTTTTGATATTGATATTGATAATGAAACAAAATAGCCGCATTAAATGTACAGTGGCGAGCATTATGTGGATACATAATGCTCAAAACTGACTAAGTTGCTGTAAAACTCGCAAAAATAAAGCAATTACACATTTTTTTTTCGGTTTAAACTCTTTATTTATTAAGAAACAAAAAATATAAAAACATTTTTTAAAACTGAAAAGAAAAATTAACTTTTAATTTATTTAATAAGAAAACTCAATGTATCCACTTTTGCACGTTCAAAATAAAAGCGTTTAATACTACATTTTTGTATGTTGTCCAAAGGCCCTTGGCTTTAATGAGTCATTGAGTCGTTTGGACATGCTTTTTACTAATTTTTCGATTAGGGCGATCGGAATGCTGGCCCACTATGTCTGAATCCGGTCTAAGGTTTTTTGGTAAATTTTCATCATGTTCAACAATGAAATTTTATTGTATTTCATGCAAATCTTATGTCGATTTCCTTTTACACTAGGGATTTTAGGGATTGCGATCCCTTGTCAAATTTTGACTTTTACCGCACCAAAAAAATCGATTTTTTTTGACAGAGATCAAATCTTTCGAATCCGTATTTGGAGAGGGATTTACATGTATACGAAATACGCACACTAAAAAGACAAAATTTGACAAGGGATCGCAATCCCTAAAATCCCTAGTGCAAAAGGAAATCGACATTAGTTACAAAATGATGTCATTTCAAAACTACTTGCCTTATTTTGATCATTGAAACTGTTCTGAGTTGCAAATTTAGTGTTATGCTGAATTTTAAAAACCATTTTCAATTTCAGCAAATATTTCAAAAAAATTTCATATAACACAATTTTCATCATGTTAAACAATGAAATTTTATTGTATTTCATGTAAATCTTAGTTACAAAATGATGTCATTTCAGAACTATTTGCCTTATTTTGATCATTGAAACTATTCTAAGTTGCCAATTTAGTGTTATGCTGAATTTTAAAAACAATTTTCAATTTCAGCAAATATTTCAAAAAAATTTCATATAACACAATTTTCAACATGTTAAACAATGAAATTTTATTGTATTTCATGTAAATCTTAGTTACAAAATGATGTCATTTCAAAACTATTTGCCTTATTTTGATCATTGAAACTATTCTGAGTTGCCAATTTAGTGTTATGCTGAATTTTAAAAACCATTTTCAATTTCAGCAAATATTTCAAAAAAATTTCATATAACACAATTTTCAACATGTTAAACAATGAAATTTTATTGTATTTCATGTAAATCTTAGTTACAAAATGATGTCATTTCAAAACTACTTGTCTTATTTTGATCATTGAAACTGTTCTGAGTTGCAAATTTAGTGTTATGCTGAATTTTAAAAACAATTTTCAATTTCAGCAAATATTTCAAAAAAATTTCATATAACACAATTTTCATCATGTTAAACAATGAAATTTTATTGTATTTCATGTAAATCTTAGTTACAAAATGATGTCATTTCAGAACTATTTGCCTTATTTTGATCATTGAAACTATTCTAAGTTGCCAATTTAGTGTTATGCTGAATTTTAAAAACAATTTTCAATTTCAGCAAATATTTCAAAAAAATTTCATATAACACAATTTTCATCATGTTAAACAATGAAATTTTATTGTATTTCATGTAAATCTTAGTTACAAAATGATGTCATTTCAAAACTACTTGCCTTATTTTGATCATTGAAACTGTTCTGAGTTGCAAATTTAGTGTTATGCTGAATTTTAAAAACAATTTTCAATTTCAGCAAATATTTCAAAAAAATTTCATATAACACAATTTTCATCATGTTAAACAATGAAATTTTATTGTATTTCATGTAAATCTTAGTTACAAAATGATGTCATTTCAGAACTATTTGCCTTATTTTGATCATTGAAACTGTTCTGAGTTGCAAATTTAGTGTTATGCTGAATTTTAAAAACAATTTTCAATTTCAGCAAATATTTCAAAAAAATTTCATATAACACAATTTTCATCATGTTAAACAATGAAATTTTATTGTATTTCATGTAAATCTTAGTTACAAAATGATGTCATTTCAAAACTACTTGCCTTATTTTGATCATTGAAACTGTTCTGAGTTGCAAATTTAGTGTTATGCTGAATTTTAAAAACAATTTTCAATTTCAGCAAATATTTCAAAAAAATTTCATATAACACAATTTTCATCATGTTAAACAATGAAATTTTATTGTATTTCATGTAAATCTTAGTTACAAAATGATGTCATTTCAAAACTATTTGCCTTATTTTGATCATTGAAACTATTCTGAGTTGCCAATTTAGTGTTATGCTGAATTTTAAAAACCATTTTCAATTTCAGCAAATATTTCAAAAAAATTTCATATAACACAATTTTCAACATGTTAAACAATGAAATTTTATTGTATTTCATGTAAATCTTAGTTACAAAATGATGTCATTTCAAAACTACTTGTCTTATTTTGATCATTGAAACTGTTCTGAGTTGCAAATTTAGTGTTATGCTGAATTTTAAAAACAATTTTCAATTTCAGCAAATATTTCAAAAAAATTTCATATAACACAATTTTCATCATGTTAAACAATGAAATTTTATTGTATTTCATGTAAATCTTAGTTACAAAATGATGTCATTTCAGAACTATTTGCCTTATTTTGATCATTGAAACTATTCTAAGTTGCCAATTTAGTGTTATGCTGAATTTTAAAAACAATTTTCAATTTCAGCAAATATTTCAAAAAAATTTCATATAACACAATTTTCATCATGTTAAACAATGAAATTTTATTGTATTTCATGTAAATCTTAGTTACAAAATGATGTCATTTCAAAACTACTTGCCTTATTTTGATCATTGAAACTGTTCTGAGTTGCAAATTTAGTGTTATGCTGAATTTTAAAAACAATTTTCAATTTCAGCAAATATTTCAAAAAAATTTCATATAACACAATTTTCATCATGTTAAACAATGAAATTTTATTGTATTTCATGTAAATCTTAGTTACAAAATGATGTCATTTCAGAACTATTTGCCTTATTGAAGTAAAACTTCTTTTCCGGCGTTGGTGGTAAAAAATTTTCTATGCAGCTATCAGTGACATGTCAAAACGTCACGTTATCCGTCAAAGACAGCGACATGTTTTTAGAATACAAAATGTTTGTTCGTAGGTTATAATCTTACAGAAGCTTTGCTTGAGGAAAAAGAAGTTTTACTTCAACCGCGCGTACGTCAGTACACACAATCTTTTTTTTTATCTGCTTGAATGGTTTTTGTTTGTGCAGCGCTGCGCTTGTCAAAGCGCTATTCGAATATTGAGTTGATGAGTTTATGAACTGCGCTTTTGCGCCACTGAGTTACAAAGTGATGTATCAGCGCACATAACGCAGTTGCAATGAAAACTATTTGCATTTTGTAAGCGTATGTTATTTTTAAACATCAGAGACTAGCGTACTTTCGAAAACTTTCCCGATGTTGGAAGGATTCTGTTATTTGAAGGACAAATTTGATGAGCATCCTCATCACGGCGGAATATGTTAAGTATAATTTGAATATCTGCATAAAAATTCAAATTAAAACTAAATGCTAAATAACTAAACAGCTTTATACTTCAACAATACCTTTTTTAATGTATGTATGTATATAAAATTGTTAATAAATGAATTGCTTACTGCTTATTTTACAGCTAACTTAATTTAAAGATAACATTTTCAAAACAGGATGCAACTTTATGGTGCTAATGATAAAAGAAATAAATAAAATAAAATAAAATAAAATAAACATGGTGGTGCAACAGCTCGAAGAGAACAAGGACCTAGTGATTTACAATTCCCAACCATTCCTGTGTGTGTGTTACCAGGAATGATTAAAAAGTGACACTAAACTTTTAATGAAAATTGCCATATCTATCTTAGCAAGTTGGTTTAAGCATCGTACATTGGTACTTGGCAGCAAATATAAAGTTATGTTTTTCTCTAACAAAACAAGTATTTTGTGAAAGGACTTTCTATACTTGACCTGAACTGTGATCTTCATATGTATCTGCAATAATTCCAGCATGTAACTTAAATCTTCTTCTGAAGTAAAGTACCTTGGAGTTATTTGTCTCAAAACCGCCATAAGATGCACAATTTTCCATATGAATTCCATCATCCAATATTATTTTAATAAAAAAAATAAAAAATTTTCTTTTCATTTCTTAATCTCTTATTGCTTTTTCCTTACTCTTCTCGACCTGGGTCTTGTTACAATAAAATGACTAGTTTTTAAATAGAGAACACTAGCCGACCCGTACTCGCGTTGCTTCGCAAATTGTAACTACGAATATTTTTTTAATATTAATATTAGCATATGAAAACATTTCTCAATGGGAATGAGCATATTTTCTACAATAATATTAACTTTAGTTTATATTTATATGCATAACTTACCGTATCGAATTAAATTCTCTTTCACACTTGAAAAAAAGAGTTTGTTCATGTTTGTGCATATTATAAATGTAACAATATAGAAAATAATAAAATTTATTTCAAATAAATGGGTTGACTACTTTCTGAGATCCATTAACCCAAACTTTAAAATGGTTTCGCTTTTATAGAATAGTTCATGTGCACGGCACTGTATTGTCAATTGAATGTCCATTTTTGTCACCCAAAATGCTATTCAGTGTATTCAAGTAACTTAAAAAATAAAATGCACGACTGGATCGCACAAACTTGCTCTATGTAAAAGTACTTTGGAATTAAAAATACATTTTATAATATAAAACATGGATTTAATTAGATAAAAATGTTCAAATATATGGAATTGCCATCTGATTAATTTTTTAAAATTAAAGTAATCTATTTATATAAAAATCAATGCCACTTTTCGTTGTAATTCTATAACTCAAGAACGGGCTTACCTATCCAAACTAAATTTTGTGGCTTTGTTTGGACTATTTAGTAGATGGATTATGTGAAGTTTGCACAAAATCGGTCGAGTGATTCTTCATTTATCACATTTTTTGTAACAAATGAACTCAATAAATGTCGGATCATTTTGTTAGTGGGGATTTTGCTGTCAAATTGAAACTTATATTTTTAATTTGATTTATTCTTTTTTATATGAAGGAATAATGCCACAAGCCGAGCGAACAAATATAGGTCGGCGAACGCGTAATGCAAATGATGTGGCATTACTAAGTCGATCACAGACTGCAGATCAACGCGCACAAGCTAATACATCGCAGTAAACGTAATGCACGAAATAGATCTGTTGACCCTGTACCTGTACTGAACCTTGCACGCCGATCACGAATACGTCGTGCTGCTCTTTTGGCTAAAATGATGCGTGGTGCTTTTAATTACAACAGTCCACATTGTGATGCGGCTAACTTTCCACGTGAAAAGCCCGGCATGTGTTGTGCTAATGGCAAAGTGAGATTTCCAGCATTAGAAATACCACCCAAACCATTGTATTCATTTATTTTTGGGACATCTCAAACGTCGAATCACTTTTTGATCCATATTCAACAACACAATTCGGCATTTCAAATGACCTCTTTTAGTGCTGCTAAAATTATTAGAGATAATTATGCCGACGTTTAAGGTAAATACTTCAACATGATTGTCCCATGTTTATATCAATCTGAATCATAAAGTATTCGATAGTTTTAAAAATTCTGATCCAACATCTACCTAAAATTGCATATATGTTACAGATTCAGGGCCAGATTTATCATGAAGCTGGTTCGTTATTGCCATACTTCGACGCTGATCATCAATTTTTGCAAATTTATTTTATTGGTGATGAAAATCGTGAATTGGATCAACGTTGTGCAATTGTTTCGAATACAAGACGAAAAATTATTCGTGAGCTACAAAGGGTTTTCCATCAGCATAACGCATTAGTTCAATTGTTCAAAATTGCTCTCGATCGTATGCCATCTGATAATCACAAAATCGTAATAAGGGCTGATAGAACACCTTTTGGAGAGCATGCAAGGCGATTCAATACACCCACAATTGATGAGGTTGCAATTGTAATTATTGGTGATCAGTTTTAATCCCGTGTTATTGTACTTCATCGCAGAAATGAGCAATTGCAGCATGTTTCGGAACTTCATCGTATATGACACAATCATGCAAGCCGTTTCCAATAATGCAGGTGAATTATATTTCTTGGATGCGCCTGGTGGTACAGGCAAAACGTTCGTTATGTCATTGATTTTAGCTATTCTAACTATTCGATCGGAACAGAAAATTGTATTGGCACTTGCATCTTCGGGAATTGCTGCTACATTATTAGAAGGTGTTCGGACTGCACACTCTGCACTAAAATTGCCATTGAATGTACAGTTGATTGAAACTCCAACTTACAATATTTCAAGAAATTCTGCTATGGTAAAAGTTCTGCGATTAACGCCAATTATTTTATGGGATGAGTGTACAACAGCGAATAAAAAATCACTAGAAGCATTTAATCGAACAATGCAAGATTTACACGGTAATCAACAGTGTTATGAATCAAGAAGATGAGGCAATGAATTATCCAATTGAATTTTTAAATTCATTGGAACTAGCTGGTATGCCACCGCATTGCTTGAATTTGAAAGTTGGTTTTTTGATCTTATTATTGCGAAATATTAATCCACCAAAACTGTGTAATGGCACCAGATTGGCAGTGAAAAAGTTATTGCCAAATTTGATTAAAGCTACGATCTTAACTGCTAAATCAAAAGGAGAAGTTTGTTTGATAACACGTATCCCTATGATTCCAACTGATATGCCATTTGAGTTCAAACGATTACAATATCCTGTGCGTTTATCATTTGCGATGTCCATCAACAAGGATCAAGGGCAAACACTTCACGTTTGTGGTGTGAATTTGGAGGAATCATGTTTTTCACATGGTCAACTTTATGTTGCCTGTTCCACAGTCGGTACCCCCAGCCGTTTGTTTATTCATGCCCAAAATGAAAAAACAAAGAATATTGTTTATCCAAATGTTTTGGATTAAGTTTTAAAATAGCTAGCAATTAATAAAATATTTTTTTGTTTGAATAAATGAATTTGATGTTGCAATTAATTTTTTTTATTATTTCACTATATACTTAGCGAAGCACGTACCGGGCCGCTAGTTTTTTATATAACAAATTTCCTTAAAATTTTTCGCGAACAAAATTTCGGATGCCAAATTTTAAGTATTTAGTAGTTTAGATTTTAGAAATAGTTCTTTTTTTCGAATATTTTTATATACAATATTATTTTAAACTTAAGGGGGCTCCTGTTGAAAATTTTTGGTTAAAATCGTTAGAGCCGTTAATGAGAAAGTCAAAAAATCAAAAAACGGTTCTATGACAGGTACCGTTAGTAACATTTTGCCCCAAAATTTTGTTTGACCAAAATGTAGTCCATGTCCAATGTCCATAATATCACACATAATTTTCTTTTACAAAATCGTTAGAGCCGTTTTCGATGTAAATAAGATTATACATTACGGGTGTATGGGGGGTATCATTAGTTTTGGAGCTAAAAAAAATTTCAATTTCTCCTCTAGAGAATCACCGAAGACCCTAAACTACCCAGATTGAAGAACATAGGCCTAGAAGCTTAGGCTGTAGGGAGAGGTACGGCAAACAGATATGTTTTTTGTGTACTTAATTGTCCTTAAAATTTGTATGCAAAAAATTGATATGCAAGTTGTTAGTATTCAATAAAATACATTTTATAACGTTATTTAAAAAATTATTCGTGTGTCTGTTTTCTAGATATTGAATTTTCAAAAAAAAAAAATATTATTTTTTTAAAAATCAAAAAACTTTTTTCGAAAAAAGTTTTAGATTATATTTTTTCAAGTGTATAGAAGCTCCCGTATACAAATTTTAGTTCAAATCGTTAGAGCGGTTGATGAGAAATTCGAAAATCAAAGAAACCGTTCTATGACGGGTACCGTTAATAACATTTCCCCCCAAAAATTTTTTTTACCAAAATGTAGTCCGTGTCCATAATATCACACCTTTTTTTATCAAAATCGTTAGAGACGTTTTGGAGATAAATAAGATTATGCATTACGGGTGTATGGGGGGTACCGTTAGTTTTAGAGCTAAAAAAAATTTTTCAATTTCTCCTCTAGGGAATCACCGAAGACCCTTAAGTACCGAGTTTAAAGAAAATAGCTCCAGTGGCTTAGGCTCTACGTCGAGGTACAGCCATACAGCCATACAGACATACGGACATACAGCCATACAGACAGACAGACGGAATCGTCGGACCCACTTTATTCGTCTTCGCTATCATCGTAATGTCAACTTTGATCAAAATCTCGAGTTCGATTTTTTTTTCAAATGCAGAACTTGCCCTATAGTATCTACCAGGGATGGAAAATGTAATTTTTCAATTGTACTGAAATCTGGAATAAAATTGTACTGAAATGATGTCAATTGTACCGAAAACAAATTTTGTATGAAAAAAATCAATAATTCGACTATTGAAAAGTTTTACAAAGTATTTTATTAAAAAAAATCAAAGCAGAAAATATCAGTTTGTCTTCTTATAAAAAATATAAATAAATATAATTAGCTCCGTAGAAAAAAAAAATACTATCTTCATTTAAAAAAAATCATACAAAAAATTGAAATATAAAACTAAAATTCACAAATTAAATTTCTTAAAAATGCACAGACAAAAAACCGCAATCACAAATCACAATCACAAGCTTACAGTTTAGTAGGCGTAGCTTACATGTAAATACGACAACTACTAAAGTGTATACGGACTTAGCTAGGTCCAGATAATTTTCGAGACTTAAAATAAGTCCTGATAAAAAATGTGATGCAGAATAATATTATTTATATGTTATCGATAAATTTGTTCAGAGAAGTCAAAAGTGACGTTTCTGGATGCTATCGTCAATACAGCTGACAAATGCCATAGCATGCACACTGTACAGTGCTTCCATCTTTTTGGAAAGAAGTTACTAAGTCCCGATGTCGTTTTTTTCTACAATTTTATATGGACTTGCACAAAAAACACGGCCAGTGTTTAGTAACCAAACCGAAGCCATCTCTGAAAGAAAGCTGATCGATAGAGAGACAGAAAAGCAAGACGCCATCTTGATGTGAAAACTGTAATTAAGAGTTACAGCTGAGAGTTATAAGGTGCGTTTTATTATTCACAAATCTATCTGGATCCGGATCTGGATTAAGTTTTAACATGTATTACAAAAACAATTTGGGATCTGTTTTCTATCGGGATTTATTTCAAAGATCCAAAAATCAGTTATTACACTGGCGAGTAGATGGCTTTTTATGGTAAGGTAGTGTAAGCTATAGTGTAAAGAAAAAAGACAAGAAATAATTGAAAATTTACAATTTACTTTACTTTAGATGGCGCTTACAGTCCAGGGTGGACTACGGCCTCAACCAACAAGCCCCTCCAGCTAGCTCGGTCCCTAGCTAGCTGCCTCCAGTTACGCACTCCAAGTTGGTTGAGGTCGCTCTCCACTTGTACGCGCCACCTGATGTGGAGTCTTCCTCTGCTGCGCAGACCATCAGGGGTGGATTCGAAGATTCGACGGGCTGGTGCGTCGGTGTCCATACGCTCCACGTGTCCCAGCCATCTCAGCCGTTGTATTTTCAGCTTCTTGACTAGGTCAACGTCGCTGTAAGGCCCGTACAGTACAACTCGTTGTTGAACCTTCTTCTCCACACTCCATTGATACAGACTGGACCGAAGATCAAACGAAGAACTTTTCTTTCAAAGCACTCAAGCAGATTTTCATCCGTTTTTGACATTGTCCATGCTTCTGCCTCATTCAGCAGGACCGGGATGATGAGGGTCTTATACAAGGTCTCCTTGGTTCTTTGAGATAGGGCTTTATTACTCTAATACCTTCTTAGCCCGAAGAAACAGCGGTTGGCAAGAGTAATTCTTCGCTTGATCTCTGCACTGATGTCGCCCAGGTAGACAGAGTCTTTGACGACTTCGAAGTTATACCTATCCATCGTGACGTTTTGCCCGAGTCGACGTTGTTGATATTCCTTTCTCGATGATAGCATATACTTCGTCTTGTCCTCATTAACAACCAAACCCATTTTCGCGGAATCCAGTTCAATACTTGCTAACGTACCGGTTACAGCTCGCTTCGTCCTCCCAATGATATCAATATCATCCGCATAAGCAAGCAGTTGAACTGACTTTTGAAAAATTGTACCTCTTACTTACAAACAAAGGATAAAAAGAGGCGGACTTATAACACTGCTGTCACTAAGATCCGTATCGTTTTATTTTCAAGGGAAGATCCAGATCCGGATCCAGATAGATTTGTGAATAATAAAACGCACCTATTATTCTTGGTAAATGAATACATTCAGATCAGGATGATGTATCCAATTTTCAATTGCCTTTAATGTGCTTTTGTTTTGTGTTTTTGTGAAATACATAAAATATGGAAATTTTGAAATTGTACTGAATTGAGACAAATTGTACTTTTGTACTTCTACAAACTCAATTGTATCGAATTCGGTACAATTGTACCGAATTTTCCATGCCTGGTATCTACCTATATATCGCAATTAAAAAAATGCCCACACTGATCAGCGATGTGACGATAGAATTAGAGAAACAAAAAACAATGTGTGTGTGTAGGTTAGTTAGATGAACTATACAATAATACAATACAGAGAAATTGAATATGTAAGTAGGTAGGTAAGAGAAAAAACATAACTATTAAATGGAACACATATTAAGAGAAAAAGAGCATGGGAAGAAAAGAAAATTAAAAATGTTGGAATGATAATGAAATGAAACAAAGCAGCGATTGTGATGAAATCTAATTCCTGGATAAAAAGATCTAAAAACCTAGCGGTGGAAAATCAGCGAAAATGAAACAAAAAAACACCAAATCACACAAATGAGAGTAAATTTGTTGCTAATTTGTTGCTGTAAGATGTTCCAAGAAAAAGTTGAAAAAAAAAATATTTATTCACAGTTAATTTAACTAACTCAAATTTGATGTCGTCCACGCTAGCTTAACTCTCGATTTTTTCATGGAAAAATCCAATTAATAATTTGTTGCTGAGCACAGTAAGCCTTGTCTGAGTGCAAAGAGTCAGCAACAAAATAGAAACTGGAAGATGGTAGTGTTTAAAGACCGGTAAGCAAATAAACCGGTCACGCTAGCTTAACTCTCGATTTTTCCATGGAAAAATCCAATTAATATTTTGTTGCTCTTCATCTCTTGTAGCTTTTTTCTCGTTGATCCTGATCAACATTTTTAGAGGTATCTAAAAACAAAACGATAAGAATAGATTTATTTTGTGTAAAACATGCTCCAAAAGTTATTTCAAAATTATGAAAAGAATAAAGGACATCAAGGATATTTAGAAAAAGGGGTTTATAAATTTGTAAAAATATTAAAAATAATGAACAACATGCCATGTCCGCACGATTGCGTCCACAGCTCCTTACCAATTTTTGTATAATTTTTTAGATTGTTCTATGAATCAATACTAAGAACAAGTTCAAAAATAAACATAATCGGCTGATTAGATCAGGAATTGTGGGTGTTTAAATATTCTATCATTGTCCAAAAAAAATATATTTAGTCAATTATATTCTTATAACCTGCTAAAAGTTAAATATATATCAAAATAGATGAATTTACATTAAAGTTCACACGATTAGCTTGAATTCAAGCTATTATTTGTATAATTTTTAAAATTTCTTAAATTTGTTTCAAGGGTTTATAAATAGTAAAAATATTCAAACATTATTTATTTTATAGTCGGCGTGACTGAATGGCGCTTTTTTTATAGCTAACTAGTTGCTCTAATGAGAATTTTGTTGCTTGAATAGTTTTTGAGATATTGATAACAATGCCGGTCAGTGACAATGCCAACTTAGTTTAGCTGAATTTTCGTCATATTTTTTGTATGAAAAATAGAAAGATTTATTGAACTATTTTTAACCATTATCGAATTACTCACTATTCAATTGTCTATAGAAAAATATGAAATTTATTTTTATGTCGTGACATTCTAATAATAATTTAATAATAGAAAAAGTAGTAGGAAAGAAACAAAAACAAAAATAAACCGATCGTAATGTTCATTCCTCAATGTTTAACATAATGCGTCGTACACAAAAAAAAACATGTAAGTTGAAAACTACATTTTCAAAAACTAATTTTAATTCATGTTCAACAGGAGATGTCATTATTTTTGAAGTCTTTGCCGACGGGACGAACCAGAAAATTAAATTCGGTGGTTTAACGAATCCTTTAAATAGCAGAGAAATATATAGACTTGTTGGAGCTATAGACTTTACGCCCCCTACGAATACTCGAAGAACATATTCAGATTTAAATATAGGACACTTCACGGCCGTGTACTTACGAGGAACTCAGTGGACAGAATACGACGATCGTTGTGAAAAAGAAATGTTCAGAAAAAATACATACGCTATAAGCCTAAAATTTTAATGTATGTCAAAATCACATGACATAATTCTTTAGTTATAAAAAACGAATATTTTTTAGTAATGGAAAAATAAAGAACAATTAAATGTTAAACTGCCCGCTGCTCAGTAATGAGATTGTGGTACTATTTTTTTTGTTCTATTTCCTGCCTAGATAAGGAATTTCAAACTCGACCGATTCCTGGTTTCTATAAGTTGAAAATTTAATATTTCATAAAAAAAAAATTGGAAAACGGTTGACTCTAATTTGGAAAACGGTTCACTCTAATTATATGCTTTTGCACTCAAAATTCACTCAATACAACATTTTTGAGCTCGTAATTTCTTCGTTATTATGCTCCGAGCTCAAAAAGTAGCTGTTCTACGCTTTGGAGCTCTTCGAGCCACACAATATACTATAACCGCACGGAATTCAGCTATGAGATTTTGAGCATTAAATAAAATATTGCGATATTTGTTGAACTTTTCAGGTGAAAGAATCCGACATTCACGTTCAAAAAAAGTCATTATATAAAACCAGCTACAGAGAGCTTAAAACATATCGTAAATAACTTCGAAGAAGTCTATAGTTCAAAATAATGCGTAAATCATGAGAAAAATTCGTAAATGTTTAACGGATGCGGATCTAAATTTTACATGCGTATATAGTTAAAAAAAAATTTCGATTTACATTCAGACAGAAGATTTATATAAAGTTTTTTAATAAGTCGCTTAAAGGAATTATCTGTATTCAAAAAAAGAAACAGAGTAATCTAGCAAGGCCGGTTCGTTTGCTTACGGGTCTCCAAACACTACTGACTTCCGGTTTCTATTTTGTTGCTGACTCTTTGCACTCAGACAAGGCCTACTGTGCTCAGCAACAAATTATTAATTGGATTTTTTCATGGAAAATCTTACAGCAACAAATTAGCAACAAATTTACTCTCATTTGTGTGATCGGTTATTCTAAAATTTAGTAATTTCCACGCTATCTTAACATAAATCTAGAACTGTTGCCGATTTCTCGCGATCGGTTTGAGCAACAAAATCGGTATTCCAGCAACTAATTAGCAACAAAAAAGCCACAAATTTTGGTGTTTTTTTTTTCTTTTTCGCTGATTTTCCACCGCTAGGTTTTTAGACCTTGGATAAAATAAATTCAAAAAGTTTATAATTTTATAATTTATTTTTATTTATTTCTCAGGTTGTATGTTTAACTAAGAAGTGATTTTAAGCTTAAAATTTGCGCAACAATATTGACTTTATGAAGCAATGCTAATCTTTGTCGATTATTGTATAGGTTTTAAGATATGAGTGGTTGTATAAGTCAACTAATGAAAAAAAATGGACAAAAAATGTAAAATTAATAATATTTAAGTTTGACAAATTATTAATGAAAAAAAATTATAGCCATAAACACTCTTATAACAATATAGAAAATAATAAAATTTATTTCAAATAAATCGGTTGACTACTTTCTGAGATCGTGCGTTACAAACTTTAAAATGGTTTCGCTTTTATATAATAGTATAGATAGATATAGATATAAAGCTGGTTTAAGCACCACAAAGTTTATATATTTATTTAATATATCATTTCAGTTCATAAAAATCAATCTATTATATTGTATAATTGTCTATAATTTTAAATAGTACTATTGTCTTACACAAATCAACAAAATTTAATATTTTTTCTTGTGCCGAAACCAAAATAAGCTTTTCCAAAAGTTTTTAATGTGCTGAACTCGAATCCGAAATGGAATATTGGAAAAATAAAAATTGTTTGTCTCCGGGGTTATGTTATAAATTGAGGTAATTTTTGTTTTTCAAACATTATTTGTAACGGTTTTTGATAAAAATAATTTTCTCTTTTTAAATTCGGCTTAAATCTTTCCGATATTTCTTTTCTTCTCCGAGAAATATTACGTTGAAGATAATGTTGTTAATATTATTTTTCATGAAGCTATTGGTCAAAATATTCCAGTTTTGTTTTGCTTTAAACAATTTCATTCTTTCTTGAAATATAGTATAAACAAAACCAAAATATATTAAATCTCAATAAGTATAAGATAATCTATATATCACGTCTTTCTTAAATACCTAGCTTCTGGAAAAGCAATCTGGCAAACATTTTAGAGCCCCACTTGCCTTGATATCCTTTTTATATTAAACAAATATATATCTTGACCAAACAGTTTACGGTTTTTAAGGCATAAATCTAGAAAACACCTTAAAAATAAATAAATTTGGTGGTGCAACAGCTTGGAGTGAACCAGGACCTAGTGACTTACAACTCTCAACCATTCCTGTGTGTGTGTTACCAGAAACGGAGGGGACCTACAATTTTCTGCCGATTCCGGATGGCTAATGAGCAGCACTTTCCATGACAAGAGATACTCTTGGAGAATTTGTCAATTCCTCGCAAGAGGCACTACACCCCTGAAAAAACCTTCTTGCAGCGGCTGAGAATCGAACTCGAGACCTTTCGCATGACAGTCCAACGTAATAACCATTATGTCAAGGGGTACTACAAAAATACCTTGCGAGTAGTAAAAATAATGGCGCAAAATTTCAAATAGCTTATTGTTAAGATATTAGTATGATACTCCTTAACAATTTGCTAACTTTAAAGGAGTTTACTAACTCATTTCTAATTTTAAACATTTTCTAACTATTATCGTACTAAAGCAATTTTATTAATACAGTCGACTCCCTCTAACTCGAACTTTCACGGGATATCAAAACTAGTTCGAGTTAGAGGGAGTTTTAGAAAAATTCGAGTTAGAGAGAGTTTTTTATTTAATGATTTATTGAATTTAATAACAAGTAAAATAAATAAATAAATAAACCTAAGCTTCTTGCTTTTATCGCTCATTAATCTATAATTATGTATTAAAAAAATATTTTTTCAACTTAATTATTTAAAAAAAATTGTAATTTTAGACACCACAGTCATCACAGTCGCCGTGTCATCAGTGATCGCCTTTAAAAAAAAAAGATTCTATTTTAAATAAGCAATTTTGAATTTCTTCTTTCATTTCAAATGCAGATTGGAATGTATTTCTGGTATTTCAAAGTCTATTATTTCAGCTTCATCTTCTTCTTCAGCTCCATTTTCACCGGCATTAGTATCATGAGTATTTGCTTCCAAAATTGACTCGTTATCAGGTATTTCAGTGGCTACGATGCCGTCATCGACTTCAACATAGTCCTTCCAATGTACGCCTTCAACATTATAATGAGCTTCTGTTAGCCTCTCCCAGATTATCTCGATTTTTTGGGTGTCTTCGTTGTTACATCTAAGTAAGTTAAGCGGAATATCATCTTCGTCATCCCACGTCTCAGACAGCGCACACAATCGAGAAGTGATATGTTATATTGCTCTTTTTTGGATTCCCAAACCCTTAAGATCTTGGTGAGAAGACGGCGATTATAGCGCCCATGTCCATTGGCTGAACTATTGAGGTCATATTGGGGGGGAAATACTCAAGCTTTATAGACTTTAATTTTTCCTTAACTTGTTTTGGGTAAGCTGGGCAGTTATCGATAATGAATAATACTTTGCGCTTTGATCTTCCAAATTTAGAATCAAGTTTCAAAAGCCAACTTGTGAAAAAGTCTGATGTCATCCAAGAACAATGGTTTGCAACATAGTCCACCGGCAAAGTTTTAATTTTATTGAAACAACGAGGATTTTCGCTTTTCCCTATAACCAGAAGCTTTAGCTTTTCCGACGACCTCTGAGACCTGTTGTTTTACTGCTTTCAAATAAAGGACAAAATATTTTGAAGTTGGAATGGAATGGATCCAACCAACAAATGCTTTTTTTTATTGCCTTCCAATTTTTTTTATGAATATCTTTTTAGGAAGAGATTTTTGTGTTTGATAATATTGTAAATTGCAGGTATAGCAGCGCAGCACACTGACATGACGGTGACGGCGCAGGCGATGCAACATAGAGAATCAAAGAGTTCGAGTGCGTGCTTTTGATAAGAATTACAAACAATAACTAGTTGCGATTTGAGAGATTTTTTTTGATTTTTTTTTCGGCAAAAGAATAAAATTCGACTTAGAGGGAAAGAAAATAGGTCAATAATCAAGAGAATGTGTTCGAGTTAGAGGGAACTTCGACTTAGAGGGAGTTCGACTTAGAGAATAGTTTTTGTATGGAAAATTGAGGGGAATGCAAAAATACGGCTAAAAAGTTCGAGTTAGAGGGAATTTCGACTTAGAGGGAGTTCGACTTAGAGGGAGTCGACTGTAAATTGCTTCTGAACACACCTAAAACAGTTCGTGCAAAAAACTAAAGCTAAGTGTACACGATTGGTAGATCTTACAATATTGTCAGATATGTCAGTGAAAAAAATGCTTACAATTACCCCAAAATTACACCAAAACCAAAACACACACCACGAACTACTTCATCGAAGCATATTGTCGATAAGATTTTTGGGTCGTGTGAAATGAATATGTGTGGACACAGTAGTGCGAACTCTGGGAATCGAAGTAGTATGCCGACATGGCGTGTAAAAAGGACCGAACTAGTTCGTCGACACAGTTTTTTATGTTGTCATTCGGTTTTAGTTGCTAAAATTTACAAATCGCCTGAAAAAGCAAAAATAAAATTCAATCTCCCTAAGCAACAATTTAATAAAGCTCTGCTCAACACAAAACAGTGGTTCTGGAGCATCAAAATTCAAATATTTTACGGTCATTTTCACTTTTCATTTTAAATTTCACAACTCTACCATCTTACAGCTGATTTTGGCATGCATTAGTACTTCTGCGTCGGCGTATTCGCGTGTAAATGCCCATGCAAAAGCGAAATACTTTGTTGATTAGGTTGTTCGATGTGGCGTGTGTGAGGGGTAAATGTCTTACAACTTACAACCGTGTAGTCTTACAAATAATTGTCAGAAAATTTGTCTGTCAGAAAATGTAGCTGACAATTAATTGTAAGACGGTAAATTGGAAGGTATTTAATAATCGTGTACACCCACAATTTATTGTCAGACCTGCCAATTTTTATCGTTGTCTGCTGTTTCTGACAATTAAGAAATTGTAAGACTTATCTACGTTTTTTAGCTTCATGCAATTTTTCCATTGTCAGACAATTTGCAGCTATAAGGTTCAAATGAAGCAGTTTCCATAACCAACAAAAACTAACAATTAGTTGCGTGTGTACACGGTTGGTAGAAAATCTACCAATCTCTTACAATAAATTGGTAGGTATTTAGCCGGTTATCTGAAAATGAATTGTCAGCCAACTTCTGACAATAAATTGTAAGAGATTGGTAGATTTTCTACCAACCGTGTACACACACAACTTAATTGTCAGCTCAGTGGTAGATAATTGTCAGACATTGTCAGGTCTTATAATATTATAAGATCAACCAATGGTGTACACTTAGCTTTAGTAAATAGACGTTTTGCAGCGTTTGTAAATAGCACAATACTTAACAAAATAAAATAGGTATTAGATGATTTTAACTTTAATAAAAGGGTAGAGAAAGTATAATACTATATTCGATTGAAATTTGTAAAATCATTGTTTTAAGATAGTTTCATACTTAAACATCTTTAAAATCGTACTAGTTCAACTAAAATTTTGAGCCAATGTTTATCGACTATAAAATGTTAAAGAAAAAATATTTAAGAAAGATTTAAATAAAAATTTAATGGAATTAATAGATATCTATGTAGATATATATTTTTTTATTTTTAGCGAGTGCATATCAATTACGAAACGTCATAGCATATTTCTAACTTTGGATTCTAATTTAACACACAAAAAACCTTCAAGAAAGTATATCTTCGTTTTTGCACCAAAAACGTTTGGGACCTGGGGTGGAATCGGGTAAGGTGATTGTCACATTTATGAAAATCAAATGTGATCAAATTAAATTTTGCATCTGCGTAAGGTGATCAGCGATTTTTTTTTTTTAATTTGGCAGCGTTTTGACAGACATGTCAAAAAGATGGCATAAATCCATTTAATGAAGATACGAACATTATTTCGGTTTAAGTGGAGTGATAGAATTTAATTCAATTCAATGATTCTAGGTCTCTGAAGTGAATCAAATTCACAGTCTATTAATGAGTCGGTAAAAATCAACCAAAATTTGCGTCTAGGAAAGGTTCGGCAGCATTTAACTGATGAAGTGATGAGCCCACTGTCGTACCTGGACGAAAAGCACCTTATTGAATTTAATTTGTTGAGGTCACTTGAGCTTTCAATTGAAATAAATCAATTTATTTTTTTTTTGTCTGAAAACTGTTGTGTTTTGTATTGAATTTAATTTGTAAACGCTAACTTTAATTAAATAAAAAGAACTGAATGTACAAATATTTTGAAGATATAGTAGGTATGTACAGTACATATGATATTACTTACTGTATGTATTTACTTTGAATTTGGTTAATCTTAAATATTGAATTATTTTCTGAGGTTAACTTCAATAGTCGGATATTCATATTATTATTATTTTATTATATTATTATAATTTTCAATGTTCTCATTTTCAAGTCGTACAAATAAAATCACTGGGACACAAACATGTTAATTTTTATTGCAACCACAAAATATTAAAACAGAAATGTGAATCTTAGCTGAGAAACTTAACACATGAAAAAGTCATGAAAATATGATTGTCACATGCGACAATCGGCGGTCAGCCATCAGACGAATAGGGGGAACAATATGTAGCATACGAAAACATGCACGTGCCGTAACTATTCGGGACTGGTGGAAGTGTGATCATAGCCTCTCCGCGGCGGCCGCTAGAAACAAGCCTTTTAAAAAAGGTTTGGCTAATATGATCAGGCTGGTTCCTCCGGTTGGCGACAGGTTAATTCCCTGTCCCGTAAAACTAAAAGAATTACGAGACCGACAACAAGCCTCGGAAACGGACTGATCTCACGACGACAACCCACGCAAAGAAAAAGGAAAAACGATTTACGAATTTTCTTATGGAACGTACGATCGCTCTATAGAGCTCGAGCTGCTCAGCAGCTAGCCGATGCTCTGTCAAAGTATAAAGCTGACATAACAGCTCCTTAAGAAATCAGATGGACAGGGAATGGTGTTTTACAGAAGAAAGAATATGACATATACTACAGCTGTCATACAAAACACCATGTGCTCGGGGTAGGCTTCCTAGTCAGCAAAAAAATAAAGTCTACTATCATCGGCTTTAACGCTATAAGCGAAAGGCTATGCACCCTTCGCGTGCGAGGAAAATTTACGAACATCAGCCTCCTTAACGTTCACGGACCTACGGAGTAGTCCTCAGATGAAGAAAAAGAGACTTACTACGAACAAGTCGAGAGGGCCCTCAATGCCTGTCCAAGGTATGATGTTAAAATCATCCTTGGGGATTTGAACGCAAAAATAGGTCGGGAGCCGGTATTCAGGCATTACGCAGGCACCCATAGTTTGCATGAGAACACTAATGGCAATGGACTTCGAGTCTTAGAATTGGCAGCATCGAAAAACATGGTCGTTGCGAGTACCAGGTTCCCGCGTAAAGATATCTACAAAGCCACCTGGGTATCACCTGATGGAGTCACTCGTAACCAAATAGACCACGTGTTGATAGACCGTCGCCACTACTCGAACTTGATGACGGTACGAACGTACCGAGGTGCCAATATCGACTCGGATCACTATCTTGTTGGTATGGTTTTCCGAGGGCGGATTGCCTTGCGAAGACGCATTGCATCCGCCGATCAGGTTCGAATCAACACGGCTGCCCTGCGCAATGAAAACACCAGTAACACCTTTGGTAATGCGTTAGGACTCGCCCTAGAAACACCTGACTTAGGGAGAGTAAGTCCTGGAGCCAGTATGCTGGACGTAAATGAAAAGTGGACACGTCTTAAAAATACTGTCATTAGTACTGCCAACTCCATCTTAGGCAGCAGTCGTAAAAATCGGAACGACTGGTTTGATGATGAATGCAAGCTAGCGACTGAACGTAAGAATGTTGCGTACCGAGCAATGCAACAATCTCATAGAACGCGGGCACGCGAAGAGGAATATAAAGAGCTCAGAAGAACAGAAAAACGGCTTCACAGACAAAAGAAATCAGCCTGGGAGAAGAACCTAATCTGTGAAATAGAAAACAGCCGAGAGCGAGGTACACACCACGCTGCACATACTGCAAGGACGGAGAGGGAAATCTGATCACCGATCCTGAAAGCATACTGGAGCGATGGGAAGTGTACTTCAATGAATTGCTAAATGGTCAGCTCACTGCAGAAGTGGAGGCTCCACTACTTCAAGAAGAATACCCTATGTTGCCGCCACCAAGCATAGAAGAGGTTGAGAAGGCTATAGGCCGGCTTAAACAGAACAAATCCCCGGGAGCCGATGGCATACCAGCCGAATTATTTCATCACGGCGGGCCAGCCTTACGTCAAGCAATTCATGATATTATAGTGCACGTATGGGAGCAAGAAGAAATGCCAGAAGACTGGCGAAAAGGCATAATATGCCCCATACATAAGAAGGGAGATGTCACAACGTGCAGCAATTATAGAGGTATCACGTTGTTGAGTACCGCCTATAAGATACTCTCCTCTATCCTACAAGACCGGATAACCCCATACGCTAAAACCGTCATCGGACAATATCAGTGTGGTTTCATTCCAGGCAAATCAACAACTGATCAGATCTTTACCCTTAGGCAGGCGATGGAAAAATGTCTAGAATTTAACATCCCAACATACCATCTGTTTATAGACTTTACACGCCGTCTCCACTAGCGATAAATCCATCGCAATCGCAATAGTCAAAGCAGAAAGCAGAGAGCAGAACTGTCAGATTTTTGTGGCTGGGCATTTCATCGCATACTTTTTTAGTATAGTGAATAATTTTAATGGACATAAATGAGTTCTATGGACAATTTCAAATCAGATTTTTTTTAAATTTTGTTAGAAAAACGTAAACCCCAAGCAAAAGCTTTCTCCGCACGCAAAACTCAAACTCAGTTAAATTAAATTTGAGTACGCCAGAACAATATGACAGTTCTCCTTGCGATAAAGCAAGCGATGAATGGTATGCGATGAGAGCATACTTTCTATCGCAAGCGATGAAAATATAGCTGCGATGGCGGTCTCCACTTGCGATAATGAACGCATGCTTTAAAGCATGCTCTGGATTCATCGCTAGTGGAGACCGCATGTTAAGGCCGCCTATGATAGCATAGCCAGGGTAGAACTTTACAAAGCCATGAGAGAATTCGGCATCCCAAATAAATTGACACGACTATGTAGGTTGACCATGACCAACGTAACAAGCCAAGTAAAAATAGCCGGATTGCTATCCAGACCAATCAAAATCTTTAATGGACTCCGACAAGGGGACGGTTTGGCCTGCCTCCTCTTCAACCTGGCGTTGGAGAAAGCAATCCGTGACTCTGGCACGGCAACAAGAGGGACCATCGTCAACAGGTCCAGCCAGTTACTGGCTTACGCAGACGACATCGACATCATCGGAAGAACCGAACAAGCTGTACACGACTCCTTCATCCAGATCGAGGAGGCGGCACAAAATCTGGGGCTGCACATTAGTGAAGGTAAAACAAAGTACATGGTGGCGTCGAATGCGAGAGGAACAGTTGGTCAAACAATCAAGGTAGCGGAGCACGAATTTGAAGTGGTGCAATCCTTTAAATACCTTGGGTCAATAGTAGCAGCCGATAACAATATAGAAGAAGAAATACGCGGGCGGCTTCTCAAATCCAACAGAGCCTACTATAGTCTGTCAAAGCTTTTCAAATCCAGAAATCTCACCATAACTTCAAAACTGCTGCTGTACAGGACCATGGTCCTGCCAGTACTCACATATGGATCCGAGACTTGGGTGCTTAGCAAAAGGCACTCCGACCTCTTAGCTGCGTTCGAGAGAAAAGTCTTAAGGAGAATTGTTGGCCCCATATGTGAGGAAGGACGATTCCGGAGACGGTACAATCATGAATTGTACGCAATCTACCTAGAAGCAGATATCGTGACAAAAATTAAGCTCGGTAGACTCCGGTGGGCAGGGCACCTAGCTCGCATGAGCGAAGAGGAACCTGCTCGGAAAGTTCTTTGTGGTACATTCTATGGTAGACGGCAGCGTGGTAGACCATGCTTGCGCTGGAGAGATGGCGTAGACCAGGACGCCCGAAGCCTTGGGGTGCGCAACTGGATGGCGTCGGCTAGAGACCGGGATAGGTGGAGAGACTTGTTGAAAGAGGCCAGGACCGGAACCCGGTTGTCGAGCCGATGATGATGATGATGACATGCGACAATCACCTTAAAGCCACTTTACACGATATTAAAAATCATATGCTTTCTCATATGACCTATCAAAAAAAAAACATATCAAATCGTTTAAGCGCACGCATTAAACTCATATCACTTCTCAAACGAAAAAGCATATGTATGACTTTTTTGACATTAGGACTGCAAATAATTCCATTTGAGAAGTCATACGAGATTTGTTGTTTTCGTGTAAAACATTGAATGGAGTTTTGAAGTTGAATAAAAAAATGGTAAAATAGGAAAAAGGAAGCTATATGATTTTTTGTTTGAGATATTTCAGATCTCATTAATACATATACCGTACAATTTTGAAATAATATACTATTATTGTTGATAAAACTAATGTCATTGCTTTCTTATTGTTCTCCATCATGGAGTAACGACACAAATTTATTTCTGTTTATATTTTCTTTTTTTTTTGGTACGTAAAACCCGGTTGAGAGAAACCCGCTTAAGAGAAAAACCCGCCTACCTGCAACTCTTTTTTCATCCCCAAGTATTTTAAGACCAATTTCCCTTAAAACACTCCGCTTAAGTGAAACTCGCTTAAGTGAAAAACCCGGATAACTGAAACATATTTTCACTTAATTTTTAATATTTTTCATTAAAAAAAACTCTCTTAAGTGAAAAAAAAAATGAATCGAACAGAACAAAAATTTGCTAGTTTTCGTTTTCCAATAAATTATTTTTGTGTTATTTAATCGTTATTTTATTTAATTTCTTTCAAGGCAAGTCCAAAAGATAAAAACAATATTGTTTCTAGCATTAAATCTCCGCTTAATGGAATTTTTAAATCCGCTTAAGTGAAATTTTTTTTCACTTATCCGAACTCCGCTTAAGTGAAATTATTTTTCACTTAAGCGGGGTTCGCTTAAGTGAAAGAAAGACTGTGACAATTTGCAGTTTCTCTTAAGCGGGTTTTATACTCTGAAAATCAAAGAAGTAGTCATAGACGTGTAAAGAATAGATACCCCAAAACGGTTTGACCTGATTTGAAATAACAGCTCATTTGATAAATCATACAGAAAATATGATGACAGGTCATATGACTTCTATTATCGTGTAAAGTGGTCTTTACGTAGATCGAATTTGTTTATTGTGACCTTAGCCTATTCCACCCGTATGTTATTTTGATATTCTTGGGCACCGAAAATTGATAACGGTTTTTTGTAGAGGGGTCAAATACAAACATTTTTTACTATGGAGGGGGGTCTATCTCGGGGGAGGTAGGGGTGATTTTCGATATGAATATTTTCTTCTATGGCCTGAATTGCTTGGGGTTTGTTGTTGTAAGGCCTTGACATAGGGTAACCTAATTAAAAAATAAAACTATGTAAAATGTTGTGACTGGTCATTGCAATACGTTTCAAATCGCATTTTTGTCATTGTATTTAACTAATTAAGTAAGTCTTGGCCGAAAGATTGACAAGAGTTATTTTTCATTTAATTTATACTGGTATCATTGCCCGAGTTTTTATTAAAGAAAATAGAAGCCATTATGGCCCGTATCTTAAAACTAGTGACTTACATTTTTCTACCATTCCTGTGTGTGTGTTGTCAAGATTGGAAGAGATCTACAGTTCTCTGCCGCCTCCTCCGACCGGTTAATAAGAAGCACTTTTCTTGACAAGTGCTACTCTTGGAAGATTAGTCACACTTCCTCGGAAGAGACAGTACACATCTGAAAAACATTTTTATTTTTGTATCTGAACTAAATATAGAAGGGCAAACACACACATCTTCAGTGAAATGTGTCAAATAGAGAACTAACAAAACTTCAATGCTTCGCTATATCCTTTTGACTCTAGTGCCCCATATCCACCTCATGCCCCAACAACCCCACACTACCGTTCTGTGTGAATTGGACCGAATGCTTAAATTGCATATAGGTCCACTTCATAAATGTTAATGTTGGGAATCACTGCTAATTTCACGTTCTTTTTCTAGAGGCAAATATTGTGTGTTACAAAGTTTTTCTAATATGTTTGCTGTTTACAACGAAATAGACCGAGAGCCCACAGCAATTTTTGGGTGTGATTGATAAGAAAAAATAATTAGCATAATTAGACAGGCATTTTATAGTTATTTATGAATGTGAACGTCTTGCATACTCTAGTGGGCGCAATAGTGCATTATAGTGCATCAAGTATGCAGTTCTTTCCAAATTCTAAAAAATTGCGATACAAAATTTGCCATAACTTCAAAATGAACAGCTAAGTGCCCTAATTTCAAATATCGAGGTCCAAGACGTTTTGAAGGTGGCCTTCTTAGTACAAGAAGTAGCCTATTTTTATCGCGTCTGGCAGGTAGAAGGCTGTCTGTAAAACGTCTTGGACCTCGATATTTTCAATCAGGGGGCTTAAATCTGCATTTTGGCAAAGTTGTTATCACAATTATTTGGACTTGGAAAGAACTGCATACTTGATGCACTACTATGCACTATTGCTCCCACTAGAGTATGCAAGACTTTCACATTTGTAAATAACTATAAAATGCCTATCTAGGTAATTATGCTAATTATTTTTTGTTATCAATCACACCCAAAAATTGCTGTGGGGTCTAAAAGCAATTTTTTCAAAAATATGTACATACATACATACATACATATTACATATGTATCTACAGAAAACTCAAAGGAACAAACAATTTCATTTCCATACTGCGACATATCAAAAATTAGATTGTTCATTAGATTATGGTTGTTACGTCGAAAGCGTTCCAGCAACTGATTCTTTACCTTTGTTTAATGATTTGGTTGCCAAGTTAATCAGAAGGATAATAAAATATAAAAAAATCACTATAGATATTTCGATTTGTTTGTTTATTTTATGTGTTGAAGCTTAAAAAAATCAGTTACCTGACATACGCCAGAATATATGTACATACATATATTTGTTTTATAAATTTTACATTTTTGAAACGTTAAATCATAAAATTATAAAAAAAAAGTATTGTATGTATACATATGCACTTATTTTAAAATGTTTCGAATACCGGGAATGCCTTTATTACCTGGTACACAGTTCCGAGACGTAAGTGAATTAATACACATGCATTTAATTGCCATTAGTCTTAATATTTAATGTATTTTATTTTGTAGCTAACGAAAACGAATTTCGCAAAATCACAAACATTTCTTAATCACTATGGTATCGCAATGCTATCTGACCGCAAGCTACCGAAGTTTGTTGATCCAAGCGGTATGATTTCCGACACAAACTGCCCACCGCCTCAGCTTTTATCTATTAACCCACCGGAAGTGGGGCCTAAGCTTCCATCCTGGTTGGCATACGATAAGCAGGTGCTCTGCTTTGATGGTTATTTTAAGGAAACACTTCAAGAAGTCTATCATGCCCCATATCTTGTACGAAAAGTAAAAATATACTACTACCTTGAAGATGACACAATACAAGTGACTGAACCGAAAGTAGAGAATTCTGGAATAACGCAGGGTTGTTTGGTACATAAACAAAGAGTACCAAAGCCATCCCCATGTGAGAATGAATTTGTTTCTATTTTGGATTTGAATGTGAATACAAACATACAAATGTTTGACCGAGTGTATCATATTACTGGCTGTGATTTGTTTACTAGGCATTTCTTAAACAAAGCTGGAATTCCAGTGCCAGACCCAGTAGAAACTCCATTGTAAGTATACAAAATATAAAAAAATAACTAGTTAGTTTTAAGGCCGGTAAGGCACCCGTGATCGCTACCACATAAAAGAAACTTGAATTTAATATACACAGTGTTACTCAGTGACTCGTGAGTCAGTAGGCCTCTTCGGAAGAATAGGATCTAAAAGATCTGAGGAAAACATATTTTGGATTCGATTCCTCGCTTCCTCACTTTGTGATGACAACAATTTATAAGAACTCATTTTGAGGGAGGTTTCCGAGGTTGTCGAAAAATATGAAAAACTCGGACTACAAATCACGAAAATGATAATTATTCATAAGCAATTTAAATGTACACATGAAAGCCTAGGCTACTGTTAATAAAAACAACTGACAAAATAGACTCATGCTTGTTGACTGCCTGACTGGTGAAACGAGTTTCCGTGAGCGGGAGTGGGAGTTAAAATCCTTCCAACTTACCAAGTTCCCCACCAACGGTACTTTTAGTTAAAAAAAATGCAACGGTTTTTCCCTGACATAATTATATCAAAAGTATTGGATAATTAAGATGCGCAGCATATTTTTTTACTTTAGTTAATGTTTTTTCAGATGCCTGTACTTAATCATTCAATTACACTTCTTTATAATTACACGACTTTATTCTGTAATTTATGATATATTTTTCAATAACCCAGATATAATTTTATACGAAAAAGGCTTGTTATCATTTTGCATATAACAATGGAGCAATTTCCATGAAGTTACGAACCAATTTTTATTTTTTTTTATATCTTTCTTATTAATTTTGACCGTACATAAAAATCTTTGTTTTTTCAACCAGTCCCTAGTTTTTCTGAACTGGCCAACTTTATATGTATGTATTAATAATATTATAATACGAGTATACTACCTACGGTCAAGGATAATTTGGAAAATGATTCTTAGGTAAATTCTAAGAAAATGAAATGCACGAGTGGGTCTTTCATTTTTACTTGCGATATACATAGGTAGATACTAAAGGGCAAGTTCTGCATTTGGAAAAAAGTCCAACTCGAGATCTTGATAAGCTACTGGAGGTATTTTCTTCAAACTCAGCATTTAAAGGTCTTCGGTGATCCCCTAGAGGACAGATTGAAATTGATTTTTTAGTTCCAAAACCCCATACACACGTAATGAAAAATCTAATTTATATCGAATACGGCTCCAACGATTTCGATAAAAAAAATTAGCTGAGTTATCATGGGCATGGACTTCACTTAAATATGTAAAAAAAAAAAAATTTTTAAATGTTATTATCTGTCATACAACCTTTTTTTATTTTCGACTTTCTCATTAATGGGTAACGATTTTTACCCCTTAAATTAAAAATAATGTTGTATATAAAAATATTCGAAAAAATATTTTCTGGGTTTTTGAAAAAAAAAATAAATTTTTTTGAAACATCAATATCTTCAAAGCGTGTGAACGATTATTTTTTGAAACTATTTCCCAAAATATACATATTACGAAATACTTACAATTGGCATGCCACATTTTTTTCTTTAATAATAATAATTTAATAATTGAACAATTTTTAAACTTTGTTTGCATAAATTCATAATTTTCTAGAAATCAGACCACAATTTTATGCTGTTGAAAATTTTTATCTCATTAAATCCATGGATTATATTCTTATATAAGCAATTTTATTTTTTTTCATTTAATGAACAAAAATCCTTTTAGTACTTGGTGATTGAACGAGAACGTCAATGTGATTTCTTAAACAAATATGAATTTATGATAGAAAAAATTTTTACAACGTTTATTTTTGGTGCGCGAAAATTAAGTTCTTATTATTGTGCAGGTGGAAATTAGATTTCAAAAAAAATCATTCGCCTATTTTTGAAATATGATATGAAAAAAGAAACAAAATATTTTTTTTTTAAATTTGATTACACAATATGTTTTTAAGAAAACTAGAAACACAACAAAAACAGAATTTTAGAAGAAATAATAGCTATTGAATGCGTTCAAATAATCTTGATATCTTGGTGTAGTCTTCAAATATCCAATTTCTATGCCTATTCCATTTTTATTGTGGAAACAAGTGAACTGTCCCACTCCAATAATCACCCAGGCTGTATTCTAAAAATTGAGTTTCACCAGAACTAACTATTAGAGGTTATTTAAATAGGTTCATTATACATCAGGGTGTCCGGTAATTCGTGTGCCATAAAAAAAAAATTGTATTACAGTAAAGTCTGATTTTCAAACCAAACGCACTAAATGGCACAGTACTTACATTCAACACGAGAAGAAAAGAGACAATCATAAATTAACTATATATAAAAAATATGTTAATATAAATGACAAGTGGCAAATCGAATAAATTAAAAATCCGCCTGAAGATGGAAACATAATTTTCGAAACGCGTAGCGATATAAAAATCAAACTTTTTTTTTTTTTTTTTTTTTTTTTTTTTACACTATCAGAATTGGTCGAAGAAAGCTTATAGCAAGCTCCGTCTTTCGACCAATGGTTTGCCAACACAGAGAACTGTGTTATACCACCGGCTCATCATTTAGTGCAGTGTTAGTTGTTAGTAGGCAAACTCTATTACAATTAACACTGACACAAGAAAACATGAAAAATAAACAAATAAATAATATTACGTAAGAACAAAACAATAACATAACATAACATGAAACAAAGAACATTTAGGAGCGTGGACCACTGGTTTTGAGAAGATTTTTTAATTTACATTTATTTATATTAAAATCAAAAATATTTGAATTCCAATTTACAAGTCTACCCATACGTGTCAAGGGCTCATGAATGCCATAGTTGGTCCTATGTGTTGGGACCTTAATCATATCGAGGCCTCGAAGATTATAACCTCCTCCCCGATAATTAAAATAAACCGAACATAAAAGATCTGGTGCATCTGTGATGCCTGTTATTAATTGGTGGAAAAATACCAAATCATTGTTTGTTCTTCTATGTTCCAAAGTTTGCATCTGAAGAATAGATAATCGTTGGTCATAAGAGATGACATACGAAGGATCACTCCATTGAAGTCCTTTCAAGGCAAAACGAGTAAAGTTTCTTTGCACAGATTCTAATCTCTCAATATGAATATCATAAAGAGGAGTCCAAACCTGTGATGCATACTCAAGATGGGGACGCACCAAGGAGTTGTATAAAGCCCGGGTGACATTGGGATCAACAAATTCTTTAGACCAGCGCTTAATAAACCCTAACATTGAATTGGCCTTATTCACGATTTTATTAATATGAGCAGAAAAATCTAAATTGGGTGTAAAAAGAACTCCAAGGTCCCTTACAGTCATAACACGAGTTAAAATGTGCCGTGAGATAACATATTCATGAGAGTAAGGAGAACGTTTTTTAGAAAAAGTCATAGTTTGACATTTTGTCGGGTTGAGGTTCAGACTGTTCTTTTCACACCACAAGGCAAAATGGTTAATATCATCTTGCAGTAAAGCCCGATCATTTGAAGATACTATATTTTTATAAATCTTCATATCATCTGCAAAGATTAGAATTTCGCTATTGCGAACACACAGAGGAGCATCATTAATAGCCAATATAAAGAGTAGTGGTCCCAAATGGCTTCCCTGCGGAACACCTGATTTGGCAATAAACTCTCTTGAGTATGAATTTCTGAATTTGACTTGATATAACCTATCTTCAAGATATGACGATATCCAGTTGATGAAAGGTGGTGGAAATCCGTATGAGTGAAGTTTAAACTTGATAATCTCATGAGACAGTTGATCAAAAGCTTTCGAAAAGTCAGTGTATACACAATCAACTTCTTGACAACTTTCTAGAGAGTTTAAACATTTATTCAAAAAGACAACAAGATTAGTAACAGTAGAACGTTTTTGCATAAAACCATGTTGTTGGTTGCAGATAATAGTTTTACATATAAATGTCAAACTGTCACATACAACTTGTTCGAACAACTTCGGAATGCAAGAAAGTTTGGAAATTGGTCTATAGTTGGTAATATTGGCTTTATCTCCCTTTTTAAATACTGGCGTTAAAAATGCTTTCTTCCAAACTGCAGGGAATTTACCTAATTTCAAGGATAGAACAAAAATATTACGCAGAGGAAGAGCTAAAACAGACTTACATTTCTTCAATAAAGCGGGTGGTATTCCATCGGGTCCAATAGAATAGTCGTCTTTTAAATGTGACAGAAAGTCCAAAATTTTGTCATGATCTATTGTAATATTATTGAATGATACCTGAGGACAATTTCGTAAGAATTGAAAATAGTTATCGTCAACAACAACAGGGGAATCAATGAAGGATTGGCTAAAATTATTTGCAAATCCCTCACAAATTTCTGTGGTAGTACTCAAGATTACGTCATTATAAACGAGATAAACGAGATTAACTTAAGTTGTGATATTAGTTGATAAAATATAAAATAATTTAAAAAGTAATTTTGTTTATTTTATCTTTTTCATATATATAAATATACACGCAACTTGGAGACCAAAAATACCACAATGATTCTGATTTTCAACTTTGACATCACTTTTTGACGATTTAAAAAAAGGATAACTTTGGTGTACCCATGTTAAGGTCAATTTCTCTGTCATTACTAGTAGTAGAGAACTCATTTTGGACTTTTTTAGAAGAAATACTAACCTTTAAGACTACGTTTAAATTGGACTGATGTATTTTTAGGGTTGCCAGATATTCAATTTTAAATGGTGTTCAATTTTTCTTGCGTTTAATTTTACTACGTTTAAATTGGGCTGATGTATTTTTAGGGTTGCCAGATATTCAATTTTAAATGGTGTTCAATTTTTCTTGCCCGAGCAAAATTTTGACTTTGAGGTCAATTTTTTTCAAAAAATGCGTAGTAAACATAAAGTTTTCTTATTTTTGCCTGATGAACAAAACAATAATAAAAAAAAAACTCATTAATAAGTGCACTCAAAAACCAATACATTTTATGATACTTGAGAAAATCTAAAACAGTTTAAATTTAAAAAAAAATGATATTGTGCCCTGAGGTGTAATAGGTTTGAATAAAAGAATAATTTGTGTAGTTTTAAGTTATTTTTTATTTTATATACACACAAATACAGTCATAATAAGTGCTCAAAGTGCCCTCTCGCGTTTTGATTGCATGCTAGAGCCCGTTTTTGGATTTCATTTTGAATGTTTATTCTCGATAACTCTTGCCTTACTTTTAGTGATCCTTCCGAAATATGTTATTCTAATTCAGTTAAAGTTGTTATTTCAGATGAGTAAACGATTTCTTTCATTCGTTCCCATATGAAAAAAATCCAGTACAGTGAGATCGGGAGATCTTGCAGGGCAATGAATTGGTCTATTTCTGCCTATCCATCGATCACCGTATTCTTCATCCAGCCAATCCTTCAAAACTTCACGACCATAGTAGGCCGGAGCACCATCTTGTTGGAAATATGATGAAGCTAGTTGAATCAGTGCAACATCCTCCATTAGGTCTGGTAGATTATTTTGTAAAAACTCCAGATAGTTAGTGGTAATTGGGTGGTAATTTGAAATTCCCGATTAATTTATTTCCAATTACACCTGCCCACATATTGAAACTGAATATGTGCTGAAATGATCTTTGCCGTCTTAAATGTGGATTGCTCGCAGCCCATGTGTGGAGATTATGGAAATTCGTAATACAATCTCTTGTGAATTGAGATTCGTCTGTCCAAAGAATTCTGTTTAAAAACTGGTTGTCATCCAAGCTTTTCTCTAGCAAACAGTTACAAAATTCGAGTCTCTTTTCAATCATCGGGAAGCAGTTCTTGCACAGGTGTATGGTGATATGGATACATATTTTCTCCGTTCAGTATACTGGAAATTCTGTATTTGGAAACATTAAACTGTAGAGCCAAGCGTCTTATGCTGATGGAAGGATCGATTTCAACAGCTGCCAGTATTCTTTCATCCACCGAAACTTTTCATGTGCTTGCAGCTTCCGCATTAGGTCTTGCAGTTGAAACTGATCCAGTTTCTCGAAGCCTTCGAAAAGTATTTCCGAAAACATTTCGAGAAGGAAGTCGTCTGTTAAGATAAAGTTCCTGGTATCTTCGTTGTGGCCTTCTTGAATTTCCATTGCACAACCCATAAACGAATAAAATGTCTGCTTGTTCTTCTCTCGTAAATGAAGGCATTTCAAAAACTGCTATTATCCTATCCAACTGCATTCGTGACTTAATCTGATGAATGAATTTGTTTTTCTATTCTTTTATACCACTTATTTAGTTAATTTACCCATTAATCATTCATACCCCAAATTTAACTCTCCCTGAGAAGAGGTAAGGTAATTAGGGTTTTGACAGCAAGCCAAGTAGGCATAGGTACAATTGTAATCCTTTTGACGAGTGCACAGCCTTAAAAATTACCTAAAAACTATCAATTCTTGGAAAACCACTCCAATTGTCAAGTGCTGCAATAAAAGTAGATAAAAACCCAAAATTCGATTTTGTACCTGTTTCAGATTTTCCCAAGTATCATAAAATGTATGGGTTCTTGGGTGCACTATTTAACGAGTTTGTTTTATTATTGTTTTGTTCATCAGGCAAAAATAAGAAAACTTTAGGTATGTTTATTACGCATTTTTTGAAAAAAACTGACCTCAAAGTCAAGATTTTGCTCGGGCAAGAAAAATTGAACACCATTTAAAATTAAATATCTGGCAACCCTAAAAATACATCAGCTCAATTTAAACGTAGTTTTAAAGGTTAGTATTTCTTCTAAAAAAGTCCAAAATGGGGTCCCTACTACTAGTCCTGACATAGAAATTGACCTTAACATGGGTACACCAAAGTTAGCCTTTTCTTAAATCGTCAAAAATTGATGTCAAAGTTGAAAATCAGACTTTACTGTAGAACAATTTTTTTCTTAGAATATGACCAAGAATCACATCCCAAAGTATGGCACACGAATTTATTTTCAACAGATTAATTCAATCCACTATGGTCGAGAAGTGCAAAATTAGCCGGATGAAAAGTTTGGTAATCTTTGGCAGATTTACTGACCTTACAGTATCGGATTTTTGTGTATGGCGGATAATGAACAACTTGTTTCTTCAAATGAAATAGCAACTTTTAGATTGTTAGAACGGCGCATTTTCGGTCATAAATATCAATAAATATAACGATCTATACATATATCAACGTAATCGTACTAAATAAAATTAATAATATTTTTCTTTTCTGTCCTTATATTTTAATCATTTATCAAAATAATAAATAAAATAAATTATACCCATTGGCAAAATAATAAAATAATTAAATGCGCAACTGGATCGCTCGTTTCCGTCATAGGTTCTTGTCTGATTTGGGTTTTTGCGACTTACAGGTACTATAAGTTATAGGTACTATGAGGCTAGTTGTGCAATTACGATGATAGCCACGAAGAAAAAAGTGAGTCTGGCAATTCTAACTGTATGTCCGACTGTAGCTTAGACTTGGTAGATACCACTCTTAAATTCCTCCCCACAGGTTTTTTTTATTTTTTTTTAAGCCATATATAATTCAATACAACAAAAAAATTGAAATTAAGATATTAGGTGCGTTTTATTATCCACACATCTATCTGGATCCGGATCGGGATCTTCCCTTGAAAATAAAACGATACGGATCTTACTGACAGCAGTGTTATAAGCCCGTCTCTTTTTATCCTTGGGTTTGGAAATTTTAAATTATGTCTTGTCTTTTTTCTTTACACTATAGCTTACACTACCTTACCATAAAAAGCCATCTACTCGCCAGTGTAATAACTAATTTTTGGATCTTTGAAATAGATCCCGATAGAAAACAGGATCCCAAATTGTTCTTGTAATACATGTTAAAACTTAATCCAGATCCGGATCCAGATAGATTTGTGAATAATAAAACGCACCTATTATTGATATGAGTGTAAATACCATAGAACCATTTTCTCGAATTTTGAATTCCTCATCATCGACATAACGGATTTTTTTTCCAAATTTTTTATAGAGGAGCTTCTAAAAACGTGTGAAAAACATTGCATTTCAAAACATAAAAAAAAAAAATATTTGTTTTTTAAATCCCATATCTCAAAAATAATAATAATAAATTTCGTTGTATAACGACTTAGTCTATTATATAGGAGCAAGTTCGTGCGATCCATTTGTGTGTTTCATTATGTTTGTTATTGTTACTGAATTCAGGATCAATTATAGCAACATTCGGGGATTTGAGAAGAATTTCTGAGCTGCATATGTCTAAGCCCCTTGTACCCCTTGGCATAATGGGTAGTGCGTTGGACTGTCCTGCAGAAGGTCTTGGGTTCTATTCTCAGCCGCTGCTTCTGCAATTTAAGGTTTGAGTTAAAGTATACATTTTATATACAGAATATTCAGTACGGTAATAGTATCGCATGTTATTTTTACAATTAAGCAATCTAAAGGTTTCTGACTAATAAATCAAATTTCTAGGCAATTAAAGTTTTGTTGATGAACTTTGACAGAGTTTGGACTAAGCAAATATATTACATCTTGTTGTGAAGGGATTAGCCTAGGGTCAATTATGTACGGAGTTTTTACAGATAAAAAACATTTGAATTGAAAAAAAGTATTCGAAATGATTCCATTCCAATTTTAAGTTGAAGGTATAAGGACATTATCCCAACATTTTAGTTGAATTAGTAGCATGTTAAAACTGTTTTGCAAATTTTAATAGAACTTATAATCATAATTTTATTAAATTTTAAATAATCGAATTCTTATTTGTATTTTCATTTTTTTGAAAAAAAAAAAAAAAAATATATACATATATCATTGTGTTAGGTATGCTCAAAAACAATTTATTAAAAAAGAGCCTCAGCGGAATACTAGTTAAAAAGTGTTTAAAATTGAGAAAAAGTTAGTAAACTGCTTTGCAGATAACCAATTATTGTTCAGAACTATTATTCTAATACCTTAACACAAACACTAAAATAGTGTGAAACATTAATTAATTAGTTATTAACATTTCGCAACATAACTATATCACCAGACCTGAAATAGATCTTTGTCACTATTTTAAATTTGTTTTATGATGTAAAGGTTAAGAAACATTTGTATGCTGTAGTCAAACTGTTTATAGTTGTGTTCAGTGACGCTGTTCCGAACAGTTTAGAGCAGTTTGGAACAGAAAAGTACACCTTTTTGAAGTTCAATGAGAAATTTTCTGTTCTAAACTGTTCTGATTTGCTGTTCAATGAGTCTGTCTGGAACAGTTTGGAACAGCTTAGAACAAGATTTCTTGCCCTCGCTTTTTAGTTAGAGAAAGGTAGAACAGATAACTGACTGTTCTAACCAGTGTTGTCACTCTACCACAATTGTGGTAGATCTACCACAACTTTTTAAGATTTACAAAATCTACCACATCTACCACGGTAGTTCAAAATTCTACCACTATTTTTTACATTCCCTCCAAAAATAAAATTACAAACAAAAATCTGCTATAACTATTACAACACAATTTGTTTGTCTTAATTTTTCTGAATGCAGCAGTCACTGCAGTCAGCCTTCTACTACATTTTCTGGACAGACTTATTTGCTTATGAAGATGGTTTCATTTTCATTTTTTGTACATATACATATTTTACTCTACAAGACATTTTATGTTACAATTTTGTTTGCTTATAAAAAGTATAGCTAACACACACTTCAAGGAATTTTACTTTAGAAGCTTATTTCTATTGTTTTTATTATGCCTTTTGTGATATCGAAAAAAAACGCAGGCTCGTTAATAATACCAGAAACGAGGAATTTTGAATAACAAAATCAACTGAAACGTAAGTCTAGATAATTGTTTTCCATTTCCAACCAAACTTATTTGGATTTTTGATTTCTTAACCAGGAATCTTTCGAGCGACTATCGACTTCTAAACAAAATGAAAGCGAAAAACGTACTATTTGAGATTCATCAAGCTCTATATCTACGTAGGTACTACTACAAAAACCTGCTTATAAAATTCCCCAACTACTTCAAATTTTACAAGTTTTACTTAAACTCAAAAAACTTGAAACAGCGCATTTTGAAAACAAAAACAAATTAATACAATTTTTTTTAGATACTATATAGACGATTCAAATTAGGATTCAAAGATGAACAACTGTCAAACATTTCGGTTTCTAACTCCCATTGTTGTATTTAATCATCCTCAACATTTTATACCATTTCTAAAACTCTGAGTTATTGAAGTCATTTTCATAGGATTTTTTCTTGTAACAATCTACAACTGTAGCTCCCGAAAACACACTACTTGCAGCGTTATTTGTATGACATGAAACCATTTTATTAAAAAACACATGCAAACATAGTGGCCTTCCTTGTAACTTCTCAATTAATCTCAAAACTAGCTAAGCGATAATTTATTTTCTTGTTTCACACTTCAGAAGCCCAATCTTCGTCTGGCTTCGTCTGCAGCGAACACTGATCTGATCCGCAGACTGTTGCCACCTAGGAGCTAGAATCTCTTGTTTCCTTCAATTTACCAGAGTTAAGGATTTGCTTTTTTTTTAATGTTCTTTCAATGGGAAATTTAATAAAACTCTAAGGAACCCCCAGATATTAATGAGTCTGTCGCAGCTTTTTATTTAGTGTCATTTGGCTCATTCTGATGAGTACCTCCAATTAGATAGGATCAAATTCTAAAACTTTGTTCACTTTTGGGCAGGCATATTAAAGAAAAATCACCCGATTTTCACGAGTTTTCATTTATAGGTTAATTTATGTATATTTGGCTAGATGGAGTTAGAGCAGTTACTGATTGAATTGAACACATTCAAAAATATAACCAGGAAATTGAAATTTATAAAATTAAAGAAAATCTTCTTTACGTATTACATTAAGCTTTGTGATCAGCTAATAAAAGGGTTCGATTTTTCAAGTGTGCATCTCCAGCTGCTTCTATTCTTAAGTCCAAAAGAATTTCAAAAAGGTCGTCAACAAACTATTACCGTTAAAAAGAGTATTCCCTTTTAACGATATTCCGCAGGAAGTTATCAATAACTAGTGCGATCTCCATTCTTGCTCCTTGATGGTGAAAAAACGAATGACATTAAAGGGAATGGATTGATTTAAGCAAGGAGATGAATGTACGCGAAGAGTCCATATTTTCGAATTTTAGTAAATATATGTTCAATTTAGCTGCTTTACCATATAGCAGTGCTGCAGCAGAAAGAGCCTCTTTAGAAATGAATGAAATCAAAAATAAAAAACAAACTTGAAGTCAAAACTATAAACAGTCTTATTTTTGCTGAAGAAATGACAAATAAATCTGATATTTTTATTGCTTAAGCAGAATTGTCTTTATAAATGACTTTAATGCCCGATTTCACGAAGGACTTTTAAACATTTAACAGACTTCTAAAATGGGATGTTTTGGTTTCACCAAGACATTTTAAATTAATCAAGCTTTTAAAAAGCCTTATAAACTAAATGACCATTTTTGGCTCAATAAATTTTAAAAGTGTCAATGAAATGTCATCAGATGTAGATAACAAATATTGGATATAGCAGCTGAAATCATTGTTTTGTAGTACTTTAGTTTTCAATTTTTTAAGATACAAATACTAATATTTAAATTATCTGTTTTTTATTTAGAATAAAGTATAAAATAAATCTTCATCCAACGATAAAGTGCAACACATATGTAGTTATTCGTCGAGCAAGAGTTTAGAGTATTCCTGGTTTCACAGGAATCGATTCTCCGACTATGACTACCAAATGAGGTTCTGATTTTTCAAAAGCATCTGTTGTTCAGTTGCTGAATTTGTTTGGTCGTTATTTGGAACCAATAAAAACCCGTCAGTGCAATAAATAAAGTGGTTATTTCTTAAGCATTTTATGCCACAGAATCTCCAAATATATTTGTTTTTGCATTTCGTTTTTTTTGTTTGTTGCATTTCTTGACATTTGTTTCAGCACATAATGCTTTCGCATTTTTTTTTTTTTCATACATTTCGTTTGTTAGAAACAAAGAACCAATTTCTTTTTTACAGGCATTTGAAGAGAACTCAATTTTAGCAAAAAATTCTCTAAAATTTCCCTTTTATAGATTGGTGAAACGCGAAATATTTAAGAGTCTGATAAAATATAAGAGGATTTTTGATAAAAGTGCTTTTAGTGTTTGTTTATGAAATTGGCCATAAGTGCTTTTGAATTATTATCATTTGGGAAATTACAAATCTACCACACAAAATCTAAATCTACCACTGTTTTTTATCTCAATCTACCTCGGGTTTTGAAATGGAAGTGACAACACTGGTTCTAACTGTCTGACATTTCTCATGGAAACTGTTCTGCTCTGCTCTGTTCTGCTCTGTTCTGCTCTATTCTGCTCTGTTCTACTCTGAACTTTTATTCACTGAACAAAATATATGTATCCATTGATGAATAGATAGATGGACAGATATATTTAATTGTTTATAAGCTTTGCTTTTACAAATTGATTGGCAATTATGTAGGTACAATTTTACAGTGTTTTTTTCTTAATAAAATAAGTCATACAGCAAATACTCGTATAATATTTAAAATTAGTATTTTATTGATCTCAAAATAAATAAGAGGAAAATAAGCTTATGTAAAGTACTTAATATGAAACCTGGTTTGGTTAACTACATACATATTTAAAAATATTAATTGTTATGTTTTTATTTTAAGAAGCCATTATGCTACTTAAGTCGAGCAATCTGTTAGTAATCAGATAGTGGTTTCTGAATGTATTAAAGATAGGACATCTTAAGAGGAAGTGATCAATTGTGTCATCTTCATGCATGTTAGAAATGTTGATTGGGTCAAAACTGTGCCTTTTACCGTGCAAAAATATCCTAAAGGCAACGTGGGGCGCCAAACTTTTTGTAATGACTGGGTTTTCTAGCAACGGTGAAGTTACCCGTCATGAATCACATACGTGGTTCATGAATAATAATGCTAAAGAGAGCCATACTTGGCATGCTTGTATAAAGCGCGGGTAGGTGTGCCGGAGGGCGAGGTTCTTGCTCTATGATTTATGAACCACGTATGTGGTTCATGACGGGTAACTTCACCCTCGTTAGAAAGCCTAGACTTTTGTAATGACTGGATGGTGAACGCGATTTCTTTGTCACGTTTGCACACCTTATTTGCGAAATGACTTTATGTACAAACGGTTTTAGAAATATATTCAAATAGAGAGCCGTTGTTGCTTTTCTGAAATCTTCTTCTAACAACACTCTATTTTTGTCCTCTAGAATGCTTGCGTAAGATCTTCGTATGACTGCTAAGTTTTACTGTTCCCAAACGTCATTAAAATTCCTTAATAATAATCAAACTTACCATATGACACAAAAATAACTTAAGGAAAATGACCAATCTACTTTAACATTTTGTATTTTATTTGCTCAAGGTCAAGAGCAAGTACTGATTTCGTGAGCAGTAAATTCGTGTTCTTAAACAAAGTTTATATATCAATGAAAGAAGTGGTTTCCGTCATGAACTCATTCTTCAAGCCGACTGTACATAGCACTAAGGCCTTAGGCTTATCTCGCAGTCCGGTTTTCTTCAATTTTTTATACGTGAATCTATAGGGAAGAAATTCGAATATTTATTATATGTCGCTCATATAGTTCAAAAATGGCTCCTTCGCTAATCATCATACTTTTTACATTTAATGCTAATTTATATAAAACTATTATAATTATTAATATAAATGTAATTTACTTTCACTATTTTCTATTTTAGAGATCCTACAATAGAACACAGAAAAAGAGCCGTTATGAAATACTCTGGCCCGAAAAACAAAAAACATTTGTTTGCTCAATTTCTAGAGTTCGATAGGAAGATATTAAAATTCACATGTTACTGGGATGACCGTTCTGAATTTGGAGATGTAAGGAATCTAGAGCTATGCTATTATCTTTCCGATGATACAATGGATATAAAAGAAATCTTTCCTGCAAACTCAGGAAGAAGTGGTCCAGCAACTTTTCTTAAGCGTGGAAAGCTTCCAAGGGTAAGAAAAGAACAACAAAATCTACGTTAAAAATAAAGGCGCAAAATTTTAAACAGCCTACTCGTATTATTAAAAAAATAAAGTAGGTATTCGATGATTTTAACTTTAATAAAAGGGTAGAGAAAGTATGATGCTATACGACTGCGTTAGGAGCAGCCGGTCTTATTCGTTAAACGAGCAACGTTTAAAACTTTGCGCCATTATATTTAAATAATTGTTCATATGTAAATACGCTGAGAAAATTACGTGACTTTTTTGGTGTTAAGCATTTGCCAAGCACTCACGATTCTTAAGTTGACGCTCCCAATGTGACAACATTAAAAACGAAATTGCGGAAATAACAACAGAAGTCTGCCAAACTGTTATGAAAAATTCATAACACCCTTTTTAGGATTATGAAGAGAAATAATGCCGAAAAAAAAATATTTTATAAAATGTTTGCACTATTAGGAACCCTCAACGTAATTTGGTCTTGATTTCCCAGTTTTTGTGGGTCAAGTCTTCCGCATTACTCAGAAACTAATATTATTGGGTGCAAAATTTTAGTCGATTTAATGTTAAGACTGTTTTAGTATTTTAGTATGAAACTATGTTAAAACAATGATTTTGCAAATTTGAATCGAATATAACATCATACTTTCTCTATCCTTTTATTAAAGTTAAAATCATCGACTACCTTTTTTAATTTTTTAGTATCGATGAAAATTTGCAAGTTCGTTGTTTTAACCTAGTATCATACTAAAACAGCTTTAGCATCGTACTAAATCAATTAAAATTTTGCGCCATTATTTTTAATAGCGTTATTTATTACCTATCATATAACCTTTTTTTTTATTTTTTATTTTATCAATAACGACTCTATCTATTCAAGGGTAGAGAACCTTATAATGTTAAACACAGGACGGGCGATGGGGGAAATTAGGGAGGGCGGGGGGGTTGGTGGGTAGGAGGTGTCGATGAACATTGGTTTTGAATGTTTGCAAATTGAAATACCAAGGGAAAACCGTGCCGGGTAGGTTATTCCATAATCGTGTTGTGCGACTAAAAAACGAATCTTTATATGAATATTTTAATGAAACAAACGGTTATCGATTGTAAATATGTAGCTTGTAATATTTTTGTGGCTTAAAAAAAAAATTAAAAATTCGTTGTGCCTCAAAATCGCCAAACAATTATTTTTATTTCCAAAAAATATTTACACATCTATGAAAAATGAAGGTAATTTACAAAGTCGAGTGAATGCACTATATTACATAACTTCTAAAGTTATAAAGGTAACGCAGTAAAATTGACTTTTTTACAAAGCAAAGTCAGTTTAGTTTTCTTTTTATTTTTAAGTACGCGAGTTTTTAACAAGATCCAATATAAAAAGTCATAGTTTTGTCTGTTTGCTTTATTTGGTTATGGTTTTATCTTAAGTAGAAAAGGCTCAAATTGTAGCCTTACATGAGGAAATTTTTTTTCAATAGGGAAATAGCACGTCGGGTTGGTACCTATGAGTGGAGTGTTCTCAAGAATTACCAAACCAGTGGTTCAAATTCGCGAAAAATTGGAAGTGGAAGGCCTAAATCGTGAACTTCAAGAAAATAGCGTCTTATTTCGCAATCGATTTCGACATGCTGGGGACACCAATAGAAATTTTCAGTTAGTCAGCCTCAAACTGAAAAAAAAATAGTCACAGAACTATGCAAAGAATGCTTATCTAATAATGAGGGTTTGAATGCAGGGCGAACTGCCAAAAAGCCTTTGCTTACTTGCAAAATGAAGAAACAAATGTTGCCAAGGGCCAAAACTTATAAAGATTCGACTGGAAATGATTAGGGACAAGTTGTTTTTTTCAGATGAATCTAAATTTAATTTGTTCGGACCCAATGGCAATGCGATAGTCCACCGCAAGAAAGGAGAAAAGTATTCGGATGAATGTATTTTCTCTACTGTAAAACATTCTCCTTATGTGATGTATGGGGAGCTGTTTAATGTTGGGGCCATTATTATGCTGGAAGCGGAAGGTACTGTTAATGCTGAAAAATACATTAAAATCATAAATGAAAGTGTTTTGCCAACATTGGAGCAATTTTCCGAGCACTTTGGGAATTTAATTTTCCAGGATGACTCAGTTCCATGATACCTAGCGAAAACGGTACGTTAAGACTAAATTAAATGCGTTCTTTTAGACATTTTTAGAAACATGGATGAAATATTTAAGTATCTATATTCAGGTAAAAAATCACACAGATTGGTTGTATTCAAAAACGCAGAAAATCTGCGCTAGTACAATCGCAGTTATTTTCTAATGCATTCGTGAACGCACTCACAATGCAGAATGTCTGCAGTAAACAAAAAGGACTGAGTTTATTGAAAAAATGCATTCTTAATGAAGGTGGTTTCAAAGTATCCTGGCGATATATTCCGTAGTCATTTTAGGATGTCGAGGTCCACATTCAATGTAAGCTTCTTTCTGATTATTATACAGTGCCTCTTGGTCCTTCTTGGTGACTGTAAAATTAATTTTAAAAATTTCCGGTCTTCTGCAGCCAAAAAAAAATTCAGCTGCACAATCTGCCCGACGCTGACGACAGTTTGACGCTTATGAACGGTATGTACTGCAGTTGGGTTAGGTTAGTTCGATCGAAAATCTGACTTTATGAACGCAGATAATGCAGTTTTTAGTTAGGCTGACGATTATGAACTCACCCATTCTCTTGGGATTTCGTCACTTCCACGGCCAGGAAACAGTGCGGACCTGAATGGAATTGAGAACTATTGGCAGCAAATAGAGAAAAAAAATAAGAGAAAAACATCCAAAAACAAATATTGACATGAAATAAAAAATGGAAGAAGCTTGGTATAAGGAAATAAATGCAAATTATCTGAAAAAGTTGTTTAAATAGATGTCAAACCGGATTCGTGAGGTTATGGAAAAAAGTTATATTTTTTAAGAAAACAGGGTTTTTTTTACCCTGAAATGTTGTAAATACGAATTTTCCAAAACTAAGAAATATGACTAATTTTTTACCTTTATGGCTATTTAAAAGATAAATACATTTTAAAAACAAAAAAGCAGTTTTCTTAATTTAAAATATATAAAATTAAAAAAATAAACAAAAGAAAATGAAATATATCTCAAGAATAAAACAGGCGAGGTTTTATTCAGCAGATCAACTGCGAGGGTTTTTCTTGTCGCTGGGTGTATTTTTTGGATTTTTTGAAATTAATGTCTTCAAAATGTATAAACGATTATTTCTTGAAATTATTTTCTAAAATCTATATTATGAAATACTTACAATTCGCATCCCAAATTTTTTTATTAAAACATTTGAAAGAAATTTCGTTTCTAATAAAACAATTTTTAAACTTTGTTGGCATAAATACATACTTTTAAAGAAATCAGAGGACAATTTTATGCATTTAAAAATTTTGATCTATGTATGTATTATATTTATTTATAAATAATTTTTAAATTTCAGTCGTGTATTTTATTTCTCTTGTTTTTTGAAGAGTTCTTCGAATCACAAATAATATATATTTTTTCTCTACTTTGTCTTTAAGGAATGGCAAGGATTGCATCTCCCGGGGGAACAAACAGGAGTTACGGTTTTGAACGTTCTTGGAGGAGGTCTCCGATCTGGAAGATATATTGCCGATGTTCTTGGCACTGGGGAAAAGGAATTTTCTTATTATACTGATAAAGATCTTCAAATTGGAGCTGCAATAAACGTTTACGGACGAAATGTGGTCTTGACAAATTGTGACGCCTTTACCATGGAATACTACAGGAAGAAGGTAATGACTTGTATATTTGTTAAGTTTTTTCGATTTATGAGCATAAAAATTACAATTTCAGTATGGAATTGAAGATTTTTGCCCATTACCATATCCAAACCGATGCGAAGAACGTATATCACAGAAACCAAGAGAAAGACAACTTCCTCCATATAATGGATGGGGCTCATACGAAGATTCAGAAGGAAATTGCATATCTGTAGAGCCAAAACCTCCACAAGGAGATTTCAAAAAATTTGTTTCTTTGGATAAGTTTGTTCTACGATTCGGAGCAAAAATGATTTCCACGATACGAGAAAATTGCGAACGAGTCTTTATTGTATCTTATTTTCTTTCCGATGATACTATTCAAATATTTGAATTAGCTGAAAGAAATTCAGGATTTTTGGCCGGAACGTTCTTAAAACGAAGGCGTATTTTACTTCCAAATCAAGACAAATTTTCATCCCAAAGACCAGAGTATTATAAACCTCATCATCTTTATATTGGAGCAACTGTTAATTTAAAGGATCATATATTTTCGTTGGTTTCTGCGGATGAATATACTTTGATTTACATGGAATCACATCCGTTTGAGGTGAGTTTTATTTGATCAAAAGGTGGGTTTGGTTCGAAAGAAAATTTAAAAAATAACGACACCAGTGAATGTCGAAAAAAGAAAAACACATTCGCATATTTAGTAACCATACATTTTTTTCAGTTCCCACTAGCTGATGTGAAAACTATAATGAACAAAGTACGTGAAGCTCTCCGTCAAAACTATAAGAACTTTGTTGCAAAGCATTTACCAGAAGTAATCAGTGACTCCGAAACTAAATTAATCAGATATGAGATACTAAAAAGGAGTTTAACTGAACTTCTTGGAAACAGTATTACAGATCAAGAAATCATAACATTATGTCGATACTACTCAGCAGAGCAAAATCCTCCTTCATCATGCAACCGCGAAACTGTGCGCGCTGCAATCCATTCAGAAATTCGACGAAATCTTTGGGATGACATTGCTCATCTCAAAGAACATCTTTACCATATTAATCCCTCGCAAAACTCATTTCTCTCCGAGGGTAAACTTAAGTCTGCCATTAAAGGTTGTCGTTTGCCATTTACACCCGAGCTTATCGACGATATGTTTATGGTCTTGAACCACAACGATTTGGGAGAGATAGAAGTTTGTGATTTCATGTCGTTTATTGATGTAAATCACAACCCGGTGCCAGATATTACACCTATAAACTATGCATTCGAACTATGTCCAAAAATCCCATTTTTACACAAAGGCCGTTTAGTGAATTGGGACTGTTTTGTACAGCACCTTGGATTGGAAGATGAATTGATTAAAGAGTCAGAATAATCTTTAAGGCACTCTTTTTTCGACTAATAGAACTGAATTTCTTGAACGTTTTTAATTCTTTAATAAAGCAGTTTTGTAACACTGAAGTATTGCATTTTATTTGTTCTGGAAACTTATATCGACTTTTTTAAATTATTCTTTTTTGCGACTGTTGAAGATAAATATTTTATTAAAAAAGTGTTTATCTTTGACTTCAATGAAAAGTTGCGGGTGGCAACATACCATTCATCACTAAAATGTCGATGAATTTATAGTAAAAACAGAAGCTTAATAAAATGTTGCTTAGGCTGTGAGAATTTTGTTTGTAGAAAACAAAAAAAAGAGCCTGAACTCGACAATGAAGATTAGACAAGACAAGATTTGTAAAGGCATCCAACAACTTGCTGAATCCATGAATCAGGTTTGCTAGTTTGGTCTATTTATACTAAATTGAACGCTATCATTTTTAATTTTTTTGATTAGTTGCAAAATGTTGTAATATCTATGGAAAGTAGTGAACTAAGGTTCTCATGACCTTGTTTCTTGTTAAATTACGTTTTTAGCGTATTATTTTCCGATATTTCTTTAATGATTTCTCTATTTTCTATATTTTTTAAATATAAATCGTTAAAACTAATGTTTGGTACTATTTTATTTTCTTTAATTTTAGTTACAAAGTTTGGTAGTATAATTATACAGTACTGTCTGGGTCGCGTGAACTAATTATTGCACAGGCTGTCCATGCTAACCAGGTTGTTCACGCTATCCAATATTTTACCTATCAAGAAAAACAAACTTCGACAACAGTTTCCGAACTTTAATTAAAGTTTTATTTTACTTTGTTTTTCATTTAAAATAATCTCTAATACATTTTTGTTTTTTTTTTTTTATTTGCCAGCACCTTCTGCACAGCCTTTTCACGAAGTTTTTTTTAACATTATGATATCGGAATAGTCAGACATATTTTCTTCAGCCCACTCTATCCCCTTATCAAATATCTGGATGGCTTCTGACGCAGTTATTTTGGTTTGATTCGGAGTTTCGTCAGTTCCATCTTCATCAGATGATATTAGCTCGCTTTCATCTTCATTTGGCTCTACTCTATTTAACTCTTATTAAATTAAGAGGGGTATCTTCCTCTTCATATGAGCTTTGTAGTTCGATGTCATGTGTACAAATCTGTGGTAAAATATTGCGCCAACATTTTTCTATAACATCTGGTTTTAACTGAATCCAAGCTATTGCGAATAAAGAAACTGCGTCTTTTATAGTTAATGACTTTAAGAAAATCAAACCATCTTTTTTTCCAACAGCTAATCGTAAGAGACTTTTCCTGTAATACAGCTTTGTAATACGAATTGCATTTTGATCCATTGGCTGAATCAATGGTGTCACGTTTGGTGGCATATACATAGTGAATATAGAGCCATCATCTGTTTTCAATAAGGCTCCGAAGGATGACATGGTGCGTTGTCGAGTAGTAAAACAGCCTTTATTGGCAGGCCTTCTTTTCGTAAGAAATCTTGCACCTGGTAAAATATGTAGGAGCCAATAATTTTTCATCATGCGTCTTACCTGTGGGACAAATAAATTATGAAACCAAGCTTTGAAAATATCGGAAGTCATCCATGCGTTCTTAGAACTACGGTAATCAACAGGAATGTTGAAATTTTTGAAGCAACAAGGTTTTTTGGATTTTCCAATGATCAACGGCCTAATTTTGTGAAGACCAGTAGCATTAGTTCATGCTAAGAATGTAATTCTAGCTTTTTCAACTTTTCTACCGGGAGCAGTTTTTTCTCCTTTGGTCACATACGTTTTTTCAGGCAACAACTTCCAAAACAAACCTGACTCGTCAGCGTTATAAATTTGGTTCTGAGATAGCTGGAGCTCATGGATAGTCTTTGCGAGATTATTTTTGAATGGTGCAACTGCGCTGTGATCAGATGAAAGTTTCTCTCCACAGATTTTAAGAAGCCGAACACCAAAACGAGATTTGAATCCATCTAGCCAACCAGAACTAGAATTGAAGCCTCCTTCCTCTTTTAGTTTTTGATGCAACAGTTTTGCTTTTGCTTTGAGCATCTCACCGCCAACTGGTAAATTCTTTCGACGCTGCTTTAAAAACCATTTATACAGCACCCGTTCCATAGTAGGATACTCACCCTGTTTTAAGGTTTTTCTTTTGAGCGAACTGATTTGACTAGTGGCGACCACTTTAAAGAGTTTCTCCTTATTTTTCTTATGGCCGAAATTGTTGATTTAGCCACATTAGGGGTATTCATGTAAGCGCGGAAAACCCTCGTAAACCAGATAATTTTATCTCCGCAGAAACGAGCTGTCAAAATTTGTATGGGAAAAAGTTTCTGCAAATCGCATAAAATTATCTCACAAATTTGCTGCAAAAAGTGCAGAAATAAACCTCGTAAACTAAAGAAGTATGGATTCTGACTTTTAATTTGACATTTCACAAAATATTTCCCACATTTACGCAAGTATTTCTTAGGGGGTGTTCGTGAAAACATGCTGCGGAAAGTTATATCTTTCTACAAAGCGGAAAATTATCTCGTTACATGAATACCCTTAGTACAAATATTATGAACAAAAACGAGTATGCGGTGCAAAAATGTTTTTGAACGTGTATATAAAACTACGATGTCTAAAATAAAGGGAAATCCCCGAAATGGGAGCATAAATTTGATGTTCATGCTATCGAGGTTTTTGTTGTTCACGCTATAGAGTGCTCAGTATGAAACAATTGGTGTTCATGCGAGCCAGGTGTTCACGCAGCCCAGTGTTCACGCTACCCAGACAGCACTGTATCATATTGCTTCTGTTCGAAGTTTTCAAATGTTTTATTATTAATAGAAATCTTACATTTTTTTAATTTCACGGGGTAGTTTCCTTTTAACAAAAAGTTTTGCTTGTTACAATTATGTATTAGGTTTATTTCATTTACATGCTTTATATTTATTTATTTATTTATTTATTGATCTACAAGCATCTTAGGCTAACAGATTGTGAAATAAAAATATCTTAAAATATTTACATGTATTTGCCTAATGAACATTATATAAAAACATATTTAAAAAGTATATATTAGGACAAGATTAGCTTTAAACAAATCTCTAGAGCAGCTTAGTTCAATAAATTGGCAAACTTCATTGCCTAATTGATCTACACACTGGTTTATTACTACCATAGCTTGTTCTGTGATATTGCTCAAACAGCAAATTTCTGGAACGTAAAGATCTTAACGGCGCAAAAATTGGAATTTTAAAAAGTAAGGCAGGGCATTTTATATGGTAACATAAAATATCCCTCACAAGCATTATACTATGAATAGTTCGTCTTGATTCGAGAGATTTAATTCCAAGGAATAAACATCTGGCTTTATAATCCGGAATGAAACTCCATTTCATTTTATAAAATATGAATCTCGTAAAACGTCTCTGGATTTTCTCAATACGGAGACAGAAAGTCTTAAAACTCGGATCCCATATAACATCCGCATATTCAAGTATAGATCTTACGAGAGCCGTATAAAGGGATAGCAACGCGTATAAGGATCACTAAAATCAGCACAATTTCGCTTGATAAATCCTACAAGTGAATTCGCTCTTCCAACCACATAATCGAGATGAGTTTTCAAAGAGAAAGTTGATTCAAGCATAATGCCTAAATCCTTAATTTTAGTGAGTTAGACTCAATCATATAGTCAAAGCTTATATGAGTAATGGACTTACAAAAAGATATGGCGCTACATTTTTTTATGTTTAAATTTAAGAAATTTAAATTGCACCATTCAGAGACTTGATTAATATCAGATTGTATGAGATAGCAATCTTCTACACTGTTAATTTCTAGAAATAGTTTTAGATCATCTGCATAAAGAAGGCACTGAAGATATTTTATTACAGATGTTATATCATTAATAAAAATGTTGAAAAGAAGGGGACCCAAATGGCTACCCTGAGGTACACCCGAACTACATTCAATATATCTAGAAAAAGAATTATTAATAATAACTTTTTGAGACCTACCAATGAGGTATGAGGATATCCAATTTAAAAATGAAGAGTGGAATCCAAACAGTTCTAGTTTACTCAATAGGATGGAGTGGTTTACCAAGTCAAAAGCATTACTAAAATCTATGTAAATTGCATCTACTTGACTCTTTTTTTCAATGGATTTTATGACATAAGCTGAGAATAGAGTCATGTTTGTTGTGGTAGAGCGCCCTGACACAAGTTAAGAATTCTAACTTGGCTTTCACAACACTCTCGAACAACTTAGGAATTGCTGATAGTTTGGAAATACCTCTGTAATTTTCTATTAGATTCTTAGATCCAGATTTATGAATAGGGACAAGATAAGAGATTTTCCACTCATTAAGAAAGTTTCCTTCCGAAAGGGATTTGTTAAATAAGCAGAGCAGCGGAAAGCAAAGCGATGTCGAGCAATTTCTTAGAAATATAGCTGGTATACCGTCCGCACCGGGGATTGGTTTAGGCTTTATTGATTGAAGTTCCAGCAGAACTTCATTACCACTTAACTGTAATGCACCAATATCAACCTTACTTGGTATATTGGGCATACATGTAAAATTATCGTTCCCGGGTATCGAGTAAACGGATTGGAAAAAATCGGCGAATAAGTCCAGTGTAGAGGTAATGTTCGAAACTTCGGTGTTCCTAAACGACATGGTTTTTGGATAACCAGAAGATTTTCTCTTCGTATTGATAAATAACCAGAACGAGTTACTATTAGACCTGATGTTTTTTTCAATACTCATAATATAACCCTTATGAAGGAACTTATTAAGAACAAAAAAGTCTTTTCGCAATTGTTTGAAATAAGCATAATCTGAATCACTATTTGATTGCTTGTATTTATTAAAAGCCTTACGTATGACATTTCTAAGGTTAATCAGATGTTTATTGTAGGTACCACGGAAGCTTTGGTAGTTGATTTGATTTTGGCTTTCGAGTCAGAGGTATACATTTAGAAAAGCTTTCAAATACAATTGAGGTAAATCGCATGTACATTTGCTCAAGGTCAAGATTTAAAAATTCAGTAGACCAGTTGAAAGTAGAGAGAAAATTGTTAAGCTCAATGAAATTTGCCTTTTTAAAATTAAAACATTGTGAACATTGGTCAGATTCATTACTAGAAAAAATGTACCATTCAATTTCGTAAATAATTCTTTATGGTGAATAGATTCATTTAAAAGTGAGAACGGAACTAGTGAGACATTAGAATTGAAATAATCATTACTTAAGAAAACTAAGATATTATTTAATGAGTTAGGAATTCTATTAATTTGACTAAGATTAATTGAATAAAGGGAATCAACAAAATAAAATTCAAAATCTTTTATCATATTACAAGCTATTAACATTTTATCATTAACCGACCAATTCCATATAACATTTGATAAGTTAAAATCACAATTATGGTTCCTGGTGTGATTTCCTTAAATTCACTTTCATTTGTAACAATCTTAGAACATGATGCTTCTTTTGATTTCATAATATTATTAACGCATTTATCATAGAACATAATAAGAACTTAACTTCATTATAATTTTCTATATTATATAATAATTTTAGTTCTTCTGTTCCTAAAATATTTCTTGTAAGAACACCTAATTTACTTGAAACAAGTATTTGTTCAATGTCATGTACATGGTTTCAAAGGAGAATAATGTCATTAGTAACAACTTCACTGTCCAATGAATTATATATGATTCATGAATTTTGTTTTGTCCCGCGTTTTCTACGTCCATGAATCACATATCAAGTATTTTATCGAATGAAAACTATTCTACGTCCCAAACAAAAACATCTCTACGTTCATATTTTTTTGTTTTAAAAAGAAAACATCTGCATCACGTTCTATGAATCACATTTGATTCATAGATTTTGTCTTTCTACCGAGCTCACATTTGATTCAAGAACTTATGCTTTTAAGAACGTGTGTATTATATGAAAAAAATTGCCTTAACTGCATTATTTCAATATAAATGTATAGTTTAGATATAGCCCTTAACAGAACTGTAAAAAAAATGGAAAAATGTTTAAGAAAACGAATTTTTTCATCAATGAATCTTTATATTTTTATCAACAAATTAATTCAAAAAGAACCAGAAAATAGTACAAAAATGGAATGAAACCAAGCAAACAGTAATTATTTACATTTTTTAAAGCTTAGACATTTGTCCTTTTATGTTTACAGTTAAAACACGTTAAGCATAATGCCTTATTGTATGGTTTGCACCTGTTTTGCTTTCAAGACAGCTACATGACCGTCTCGTCTCAGGTTGTTCTAGCACATAGCGCAACGCTTTCGCACTCTCAACAGCATTTCTTAAGCTTGCAACATTGAAATTGGGCCCTCGTCTGGTAATGTATTACATATGGATCTCACATCAATAACTGCTACTCGGAAGGTCTACAGCAATTTTTTTTATACCAGGTGAGGTATTTATTTGATGGTGAATGGAAAGCAGCTAGATGATCTGCTATATCTATACATTTCTTAGCGTCATTATAGTCTATAACGGCATTTGGTTTCATTTTTTCACCATTGCACATACTTATTTTTCGTATTGTTACACATAAGTCCGTGATGCGATTTTTTAAGTACGTTACCAATGGTAAACAGGTGAAATAATTGCCACCGACAGAACCCTTCCATTGCCTAAGTTGCTCCCGAATATATTTCGTAGAACCACGTATAGTTATCAACGATGCACATTTTATACACTCTTATGCCGTACTTACTGGCTTTTGAAGGGTTGTAGATTTTTATTTGCAGTCGATAAGGAAATTTGACCACCGATTCATCCACGACCGAAAGTTAGCCAATAATTTTGTTATTAGATGATCAGTTTTTTACGTTTTTTGTATTCTTTCTTGAAGTAAGAGGGAAGTAAAATGCTAGCAACGCAATATAAGGGAAAATCCGTTGTACGACATTTTTTATCCGATACATAAGGGGTTAGCTGTACAATTTTACTCTAAATCCGAGTCAATCGTAATGCTTTCTACCAAAAAAAGGCTAAACGTAGAGACACTCAGAGAAAAACTCAGGTAAAATCAAACAGAATCTTACCAATTCTCATGTTATTATTTTTCAACATGATTGATCGGGTTAAGGTGTTAACATGATACCATATTTTAACAAGATTTTGATCTTTTTAACATTAGATGTGTAAAGCTTACATGAATATTCTGTTGTTCATCTTGTTATATCACCATTAGAAACTGGACCCATGTACCTGATATCGTGTCAACTTAAACCAGTATTAACGTTAAAGCAACATTTTTTTGATGTTATATCAAAAGTGGAATCCGGTCTTTTTCACAAGATTAAATGTTAAAATAAAACGATTAATGGTGTTAAATTTCAATGAAAACTTCAATAATTAATACGGTGATCCTGTTAAATTTACATGATCTTTGGTAAATTGAACTTATTTTCAGTGTTAAATCAACACGATAAAAACAGTTTCTCCTGTTGGATCTACTAGATATTTTTTTCAAATTGATCCTAGGTACCATGTTAAGTTATGAATGCTCACCTGTAATTAACATGGTACACCTGGTGAATCTACATGACATTAACTTTGTGACCACGTTAAAGTCACATCATCCTCAGTTTTAATTTACAATACTTACCTGTTGAATCTACTATACATTCTTTGTCAAATTGATGCTTAAGTAATATGGTGCACTGTTAAATCAACAGTGTTTAACTGTTGTAACATGGTACACTGTTATATTACTATTTAGCTCCAAAATTCAAAATAAAATAAACAAATGAATTTAAATATACACAAAATATAAAGATTTTTTTTACATATTCCACAATTTTTTATTTTATAAAGTTGATATTTTTAAGTCTACGAACTAAAATTTAAAAAAAAGTTTACTTAAATGATTTTAATCTTATGACTTTAAAGTTATTACAAAGCTCGTGAACATGAAGAGGCGGTGATATAAATTCATTTATGTTTAAAAAAGAATGTTCTTTTATGACTTCTCCTATGACATAAGCTTGGAAATGTGCATCAAAATATAGAACTTTATGTTCAAAACAAATTAAGGAAAGATTATCAGACTTTACAACAATGTCTTCGATTTCAAATAAACATAATTATATCAAATTTTTTGGAAATTAAAAAAAAAAAAAACTTTTTGTATTCTGTTCCTTTGAATGTTACTTTTTTATAAAACTTAAATTCTTTTAAACTAAATTTCGTTTGAAAAAAATCACTGTATTTGAAAATATTACTATTGGAAAGTAAATCTTTACTGTTGGTTAGTAAATTTGGCTGCAAAAAATTTCAGTGCTCAAGCTATATGCATATTTTAAAGCAGCTTTTATAGCTAAACTCCATGGAACATTTAAGCGTGAATTCATTGAACGTGCATATTCCTTAAAAACCTTATGAGTTGATTCAAATCTCATGCACCACAAATTTTTGAGAGGTCCGCATTTTTTAAAAGAGGAAACGTAGTGAAGTTTTTCGCAAATAATTTGCCTGAAGGCATTTTCGACAGGAATTTGTGTAACTCTTACACTCGAAGTTTTAAATTCTCCTTCTTCACTGTCTTCAGGCAGAAGGTATTCCAATAAGTACTCACCTTCGGCTTCGGAAAATTCACCCGACTCCATTATTATTATCTAATTATAAACACCTTTAAATAAATAAAAACGAAACTCCTATGACAAAACCGACGACCAACCCGACGCACGCCACTTTAATAAATCAACCACAGACTATGCATACATTCATACATATGAAAGAAAGAGATTGGCTTTCAGCAAAATTTATGTAGCAACAAGTAACCTGTTTCTTTTCTATAGAATGAAAATGTGTAAGACAAGATTTAGCACTGGCATCAGGTTAAGAGAAAATAAAAATAACGGTATAGTTTTTTTATGAAAACATGACGATCTGTTTAACTATATAGAGATAAGCTTATAAATAAGGTAGAATTAACACTGTGATGATGTAAAGAAACAAAAAATCTTATATATGTACATAATATAATGATATATGGGAGGTTTTTTTTTTTTTTTTTTTGACCGAATTGAATCTGTACAATATAGATTTAGAACTGTTACCATGTTAAAGGTTAAATGAGATAACTGCATATTTTTCAGAAGAACACGATGATCTCTTAAAATATGTTGACGTAAGCTTATGAAAACTGTAAAATTAACACCGTGATGACACTTGATTTTAAGCTGCGATCAAGTAAAAATTTAGAGGGAATTATTTGAAAGGTGATCTGTTTAAAAATGTCAAAGTAAGCATATACAGCGTTGAATTAAAGTTGTAATATATTAAGTATTTAAATAACATTACCCTCTTGGTAATAAAACATGATCTTTTTCCAAATCAACCAATAATCTTTTTAAAAAAGTAGACAATCTGAAAGTGTTGATATAAAACTATGCAAAGTGTTAAAAAAATCGAGTAAATTTCTTGCCAGGAATTTTTTTTATATGGAGTTTCTGTCCTGTAATATTAACAGGCCCATTGTCAACTTTTTACAGGACGTTTTTCTCTGAGTAGACGATTTTGTATCAATTTGTATAGGGATGTAGAAAACAGTTCTTACTTTTCATATTTTGAATCATATTATGATTCATGGACGATGGAAACGCGGTACAAAAAAATTTCTATGTATCAAATGTGATTCATAGGACATGAAGGTAATGTCTTTATTTCTGATAGAATTTTTTCCAAATTGCAACAGAGGCTTTCACTTCTAGCTTATGTTTCTACTAAAAGAAGTTATATATTATAGAACTACGTATTTAGTTTTAAAAGCCTCTGTTGCAATTCGGAAAAAAATGTGTTTAAACATTTTATACGGATTTTTTCACTTATTTGTTTATATTTCCGTGAGTTTTATTTTTGATGCTGATAAAAATACGTTTTTATTATCTACTTATCTTGATAAACCGATGACATAATGTTACCGCAGATACTATAGTTCCATAGATATTGCACGCAGAGCAAAAATAAATGACCAATTTTCAAATGCCTGGGACGTACTGCTACGTCCCAGTTGGATGGAACCCGTATTGACTATACTAGGACCAGCGTTGCCGCCAAAAAAAAAATTTCGTGCCACACTCTTTGAAAAAATGTGCCATTTGTGACATTTTCGTGCCATATGAAAAAAAATCAAGTTATTCTTTAAAAATACATTTTAATTAAATACTATTACAAACAAATAACAAACAAAAAATCAGTTCCTCTATTCGTGTATAGGTATTTTCCAAAAACAGGAGTTTTTGGCAAGTTCATAATAAGTTTGTATTATTTAACTACCTATTTCACATCACAAGATGAGTACCTATTATTATTATTAAAACATATAAAGACGTAATAAAGCTTTGTTAAAATAAGTTAAATAAATAAATTAGCTGGAGGCTTGAAATTTTGGCAATTATTATTAGGCTTAATAATTTCATTATATAACATTATAGCATTCATTGTTTTGTATATGACAGTCTGTTTTTGTTGATTGTTTTAATATTATTTAACCTTGAAAACACTCGCTCTGCTGATGCACTTCCGTGAGGCAAACTAAGAAGAATCAAAATAAATTTTGAAATACTAATGAACATTCCTTCGTCAATATTGTTTTTTAATTTGTACAACTTAACCTAGAACGTTTTGGAATCTTCAAGAAAGATACTTTCGGCTAGTCCAATCTGAAATTTTTTTCTTTTTTCACCAAAAAGAACATCTTTCTCCCACTCTAATAGATGAGAAAATTCTGATACCAAAATATTGAAGTGTGGCAAAATATTTTGCATGTTTGGATTATTTTTTAAAAAGGTTGGGTCAATTATCTTAAACGCATTTAGTAATTAAACGCATTTAGCAATAATTAAAAAAAAACGTGCCATATTAAAACTTTTTGTGCCACCGTGCCACGAGAAAATTTTCGTGTCAAAATGGCACGATAGTGCCACATCGGCAACGCTGACCAGGACTAGGACATGATGGTTTCTTGTATTATCAAGTTGATTTTGTATTTACTTTTTTTGTCTATCTCTTCAGTCTTCCTCCTTTCTTGACTTTTGTGTAAGGTGTGCGTGTTTTTGTTTGTGTTTCTGGTTGATGTGATTCTTACACCCCGACTCCACAAGGTATCTGTCTCTCCAACTTAATGTCTGACATCTCTACCTCTACATTTTCTTATTGCTTCCCTGGGCAAATTATGTCATGATTTTTCATTTCTATCCCTACTGCACGGGATGTGTTTTGTGCGGACAACAGAAATTAGCAAAAGGTCAATCTAACAAAAATTATATATATTTGCAAAGAAAAGAATGCGCATCTATCTAAAGTATAAATAAATAACACCAAACATAACTTAACGCACGAACAAATGAATAACATGACACCTTAATGTATTTACTTACAAAATAAAAAAAAATATTTGCCGACGGAGTACTTGACAAGAACCAACCAAATGAGAAGACACGAAATAATCATGTCGATTACAGAATCCGGCGAACTCGATCCGCAGTGCAGTACCATTTTTCCCATCTACTCATTTATCATGTAAAAGAAGGAGACGACTGCACTGTGAATCACTGCGGATCAGGTTCTGCGGATTCTGTAATCGACATGATTGAGACAAAAGTACGAAAAAAAACCATCTCTTAAATTTCATATCAGACATCTATATCAAGACAAAACCGCTGACATAGATCGCTGACATCACATCATAAGAGGAAATATCGCGTCTCCATTGGAGAGAGAATTTATCTCCTGTGGAGTCGGGGTGTTATGCAACGAATTCTTCTTGGTCAAGATTGTTTAAATCTCTTTTGTGGATAAGAGAGCATAAGTGTGGATAAGTGTAATACTACGTTTTCACCAAGAGTAAATCCGCTAGAGATTTAAAATAAATCTTGAAGTGTTTTCACCAAAGAAACTGAGATTTATTTGACGTTTTCACTCTGTCTTGTCATTCAATTGTCAATTTGGACAAGCGAAAAAAAAATTGCATTGGGTAGTAAACAGGAAAAAAAACAGATATTTCTATTTTGTGTTGAATGTCAATGAAGAAAGTGGGTGTTCATAGGTGCGTTCTACAAAATAAGGTTTGTTTGTTTTGCAAATCTTCTGATTGCGAGAAGATTTCAAGGAGATTTATTTTAAATCTTCATTTGAGTTGATTTATATTTGTATGGTAAATCTACGAGATTTAAAGAAGATTTATGGTAAATCCACTTAAATCCCGGATTTACCTTTGGTGAAAACGTATTATAACACACTAAAGTTTATTTAAGGTACCTACAAACTTTAGTTGTTTTTACATAAGGAAATAATAAAGCATATGCGGCGGTAAGGGGGTTGTGTTAAGAAAACGGGATTACATTTTTTCATTGAATAAATTTGAATTGGTTTCCGTGAAGATGATGCTTCAATATTTTCTTTTGAACTTTGTTTACAATTTTTATTGCCGAAGAAAAAAAGTTTGTGCATGTATTTTTCTTTATCGGTAATGGTTGTTTCTATATTTTTGTTTAAATGACGAAAATTTTCTTTCTACATATCGTCGCTTTTCCGGCAGACTGGCATAAGTCGAAATTTGCAAATTTTCAGGAGAGCCTTTTCAAGTTTTTTTCATACTGAAAAAAAAATCGTTGTTCATAAAAAAAAAAACAAAATTGTATTTTTTGTTTGTTAAGTTTTATAAAAAACGAAATAAAAAACAAAAACAAAAATTGATTTATGCCGTATTTATACGTAGAAAATGGCAGGGATGTTTGTGAAAATTGAGAGCGGCGCTTTTTCATAACTCGGAAACTAGAAGAAGTAGGTTAATGCCGATTACACAGAAAAATTGTGTTTTTTTTTTAGCTCAGTTCTGTGTTCTAAACTAAACAACGACAAATTTCGACTTATGCCACTCTGCCGGAAAAGCGACGATATGTAACTATGTACATATACATAAATATATAGAAAACTATCTGCGAATTTTTTTTTTGTTCAAATGATGTTGTCCCGTTGACAGTTTAAAGATTTAAAATATTTGTTGATTTTTGTTATTTATTCAAGTAACGTTTTAATTTTGCTTTGTTTTTTTTACATTAGCCGTGTTTTATTGGTTAGTGAATATACTACATCGCAAAATTTAACATGGAAAACAACAACAACCGATTAGTGAATAAAAACTAGCTAGTAATTGAAATGGATAATTTAGTGAAGATGGAGTTTCGGATGTTGAAATGTAGGAGGTGTTTAGGTGGTGTCCGAAAAAATATATGTGGCATACTTGAGGGTGTGTTCGTTGGTATTTATTTTGTTATACTTTGCCTTTGATCGCTCCGAAATTTATAGAACAAATATTTTTTCAAATGTAAAACTATAATTCCGGCTTTACACTACTGCCACTAATTTTGTCATAAAATATTGAATATTGAAATATTGAATTCGATTGATATGTTTTATCAGTTCACTGGCATTTGTTCAAAAATGTCGTATAACTGCGGCATTATGCTGAATTTATATAACAACTGAAAAAATTAAAGCTAAACTCTCAGAACACCTATTTTATTTATTTTTTATTTTATTTTTTTAGTATCGTTATAACTTCATATGACTCTTTAACATTAAAAAAACGTCAAAATAGGTCTGTTTACTTAGTTCTTTGCTCGAACTACTATTGTTTTAAGGTTGCTCAGAATCCATTTATTAAAAGAAATTGCCTTAGGCTAGGCTGTTTTGCAACTGTTTGGTTTAAGAAACTAAAAAGTTTGTGTTTTGACACAAACTAAACGATTGCCTAAAATGAGTTCGCTATTTTGTGTAACATATAATTATATGCACCTGCGCGGACATTCAACCAAATAGTTCATCTGTTTTCTATAAGTATAAAAACAGTGTTGTGCAACTAAAAATTGAATGTGCGCTCCCAGCCTTAAGATGATATTAGTTAAAAAATGTTCAAAATTAGAAAACTACGAGTACTTTAAAGTTAGGAAATATATAAGAAGTATAATACTACTACCTTAATAAGAGGCTGTTTAAAATTTTGCGCCAATGTCATTTTATTGAGTACTATGTTTTTTTTCTCCAATACTCAGTATATATATGCGATATATTTTCGCACTTCTGTAAGTTTTAAATCAAATTTTACAGTGAGGAGAACTCTAAATCAACTCGATTTGCATTTTCATGAATATTTCAACTCAATCTGCATTTTCATGAATATTTCAACTCCAGCTTAAAAACGTGATACAGATCTTTCGAACACATCCGAGTCCGAGTAAGTTAATTCTTAATTCCACAAGTAGGAGGAACAAGGAAGAGTGAGTTAAAGAGTGAATAAAGCGTTTTTTTGGTACTTGTATTACTGCGCTAGATATAGATTACCAATAAAACGCGCCTATTATGAATTCTGAGAAGGATGTTTTTTTACATTTGATTGTTTGATGTGAGTTCCCCATGCCTCTCACTCTTGGGTGCTTGTTTTAAGTGAGTTCCCCGTGCCTCTCAATCTTGGGGTGCTTGTTTTAAGTGAGTTCCAGTGCCTCTCACTCTTGGGGTGCTTGTTTTAAGTGAGTTCCCCGTGCCTCTCACTCTCCTTCTCAGTCCTGCCTTTCTCTCGAAACGTTTTTGAACGTTTATTTCCTAACAAAATTTGAACTTTTTGATTTTTACTTGTAATACATTTTTGTATTTTCCATGAACATTTTTCAGATTTTCCCAAGTATCATTAAATGTTTGGGTTTTTGGGTGCACTTATTAAAGATATTGTTCTTATTATTGTTTTGTTCATCAGGCAAAAATAAGAAAACTTTATGTTCATTACGCATTTTTTGAAAAAAATTGACCTCAAACTCAAAATTTTGATCGGGCAAGAAAATTTGAACACCATTTAAAATTGAATATCTGGCAACCCTAAAAACATGTCAGCTCAATTAAAACGTAGGTTTAAAGGTTAGCAGAAAGGACCAGTTCCAAAAACGTCTGTACCTACGGAACCCGCCGACTACCGCCCAATAAGCATTTTACCGTGCATGTCAAAAGTCCTCGAAAAAATCCTTACAAGGCAAATGATTGACCATCTCACGTCCAAAAAATTGTTATCTCCATACCAATCTGGATTTAGAGAAAACCATTCCTGCTCTACAGCAATGGTTAAGATCTTAGATGACATTAGACTCCAATACGATAAGGACAACGTCACGTTACTGTGCCTACTAGATTTCTCTAAAGCTTTTGACAAAGTCGATCATCGAGTCCTTTGTCAAAAACTTAAGCACTATTTTGGTTTTTCGAATTCTGCTGTTTCCCTCGTTAGTAGTTATTTGTGTAACAGAACTCAGCGTGTAGCTGTTGGAAACAAATTTTCAATACATACGTATTTGAAGATGGGAGTGCCTCAAGGTTCTGTTCTGGGCCCAATTTTGTTTAGTGTTTATATTAATGATCTGCCTTATGTTTGTCAGCATGTTTCTTTTCATTTGTATGCGGATGATATACAAATCTATCTCTCGCGTAGAATTGGGTTAGTAGAAGATCTTGTTTCTCGTGTTAATGAACGGTTTAATGCTCAATCCTGAGAAAAGTCAAGCGCTATTAGTTTCTAAGAAGACATATAACAATGAAGATCTACCTCAGATTGTCTTAAATAATGCTAATGTTAATTTTGTAAACTCTGTGACCAGTCTTGGTTTTAAAATCTCTAGTAATCTTTCTTGCAGAGGCCAGATAAATTCCGTCATTGGCCGTATTTATGGAACTTTAAGAAAACTCTGGATATCTAGTGCTTTTACTCCTCAAGAAACAAAACTTCGTCTAATGAGAACTTTACTAGTACCAATAATTTCTTTTTCTGAAGTCGTTTATCCGAAGCTTGATTCTTTATCTGAACACAAAATACGTGTGGCGTTTAATGATATGACCCGCTTTGTATACGTTGTTCGAAGATATGATCATATTTCAGCTTTTAGTACTAAAATTCTTAACTGCACTATTCAAGAATACGTTAATGTTCGTAATTGTATCTTTCTAAAAAGAATTATTCACACAAAAACACCAGAATACCTTTATAAAAAAATTCAGTTATGTACATCCTCAAGAACAAGTAATATAGTTATTCCATCATTTACTCGTAGATATCTAAACTCTTCACGGTTGTTCTTTGTACACAGCATTCGCCTTTGGAATTCTTTGCCAGTAAGCATAAAGAGGATAACAGATGCAGTAAGATTTAAGTCCGAAGTTTTCAAACATTTTTCAAATAATTAGGTTATAAAATAGGAAAATAGAAAAATATCGCAAGAGAGTAAAAGAAGAAAAGTCAATAATTTCCAAAAAAAAAAAAAAAAAAAAAAAAAATGTACATATTAAATTATTAATTTTTATTTAGACTTAATTAACATACAACTGTTCAACCAACTTATGAATACTATAAAAGACATGGTCTTAGTGTATTGTTTACAATAAATAATTGAATTGAAAAAAAAAATTTTTTTTTTCAAAATTGAAAAAAAAAAATATTTTTTTTTTTAAGTTTAAAAATGCGAAGTTTTGTAAACTCTTTAGAAGCTTCTCTATAACAAATTTCATTAAAATCCGTTATGCCAATGATGAGAAATTCAAAATTCGAAAAAATCGTTCTATGGTAGGTACAGTCAGTAATATCTTGTTTTCAAATTTTTTTTTGTTAAATTATTATAGATCGTAAGAATTAATCGAAAGAAAAAAAACTTTAGCAAAATCTCGGAACCATTTTCGAGAAAAATACGATTTTCGAAAACCATTTTTTAATATTTGTTTGGAGGGTACCTTATTCAATTTTTTTTCATATCTTGTAGATTATATTGCAACTTTTATTTATTAAGTTTCGCAAGAATCGAGCATGGTGTTTTCGAAATATGTATTGTTTTTTCAAAACAAATTTTGAAACTTCTGGGTAGCTTTAACATAAAAAAATGATCAAAATCAGTCGTACCGTTTTTGAGAAAATAAAAAAAAAAAATGGTTCCAGGGGGGTACCACAAAAAACCATTTTTTGGAAAAATTTGTTCAACTAAATTTTTTTTTAAAAATCTATGCAACAAAAAAGAAAAAAATATTTATAAATTTCGAAAAAAAAAAATCGTATGGCAGGTATTGTTATTTTCGGTCTTAAAAAAAAAGAAGAAAAAAACGTGTGGAGGAAAAAAATTAAAAACGATATCTACCAAGTAGTCGAGTAGTAGGCAGTAGTGGAACACACAGACAGACAGAATTGTGAGACCCACCTTTTTAGTCCTCGCTATCATCGTAATGTCAACTTTGACCAAAATCTCGAGTTCGATTTTTATACGAATACATAACTTACCTTATACATACATACATAGTACCTAAAAGTCGCAAGTTAAAATTGTTTATTTATATGATTTTGGCTGGTTTCTTCAATTATGTGAATGGACGTTCTAATATTTAGCTTGAGTTAATTTTGCGCCTTCTTACCCACACAAAAGTCGTACCAGCATTATCTTCATTTTATCTTTATTTCATCGTTTGTAGAATCACCCACGTAAATATGCCTGTGATGATTTAAGAGGAAAAGAATTATATTTCCTTATCTATGGAATTCAAATTTATAGCATAGCCTTCCGTATGTGGGTATGTGATTTTTTTTTAATAATAATCTTTATGACATATTGGTTGATAAAAAACTAACTTACTGTGGAATTCAAGAGCGGCCCCTCACGATGTCAAAATAATCTTCCCATAAATCTAGAAATGAAAAATTGATTTTAGATTTAAATTATGAAATATAAGGTTTGGTTTTATTTGGATTATTATAATATTAAAACTATTAATTATAGAAGTTTAAATCGACGCACACTGGGACCCATTGTATGGAGAGCGTGCTCAAAATGCAAAATTGAGATTAACGGTTTCTTCCAAAACAAATATTTTGTTGCAAAGTTGACATAATTGTCTATCAACCGGTAAAATTTTGAAGGTCGGAGGGGCTGTAGGTTAAAGGAAAATAAGTGATAAAAGTTTTGTGTTATCGATTAAGCAAGGTCAGTAGATAATTAAATTTTTTATAAGCATCAAAAATAAAACTCACGGAAATATAAACAAAAAAGTGAAAAAATCCGTATAAATGTTTAAACACATTTTTTTCCAATTTGCAACAGAGGCTTTTAAAACAAAATACGTTAGTTCTATAATATACATATATCATCTTTCAGTAGAAACATAAGCTAGAAGTTAAAGCATCTGTTGCAATTTGGAAAAAAATGTGTTTAAACGTAGATAGCTTTTCGATATGGGGGGGATGGATCTAGTTCGCTCATTTTTTTTCGACTTCACTAGGAAAACATTGCTCAAAATGTTTGTCACTTGTGGAACTTTCATTGTTTTTATCCTCAATGCTCACTACATCGGAACGAGGTATTTTTGAAACCGTTTAAGCAGATGATGTTGGCTTAATTGGCACTAAAGATCTCTTCATTTTGAACTAAAATGCAACTTTAATCACTAAAACTTATCACTTCACGTACACAGTAGTTATAATATTTCGACCGCTCGCAGTTAAATACAGTACATTAGTGATTCAGATTAGTATCATCATTCATAATATGTACATTCACACTCAAAATCATGCATCTCGTAGTCGTATACGTTTGTCATGTTTTTCTTATTTCTATTCCCACTGTGCCTGGTGTGCGTAAGAAGAAAACTTAAGAAGACATACATTTGAAAATTTTTTTCAGCAAAATTGGTTTGACTTCGCACAAATAACCCGCAAAATTACGACGAATGACGGTCAATCTGCCGCTTGTGTAAGGCATGCTTTATGTAATGGGTAATAGCGCATTTTGCTTTCTGGTCAAAATGAATGAGTGTGAGTTATCGTTACCGTTAGGATTCGCGTCAACTACACCGCAGTTGTGCGAACATTTGTGTTTGTGTGGATGAGTGTGCTGCGTGTTTGGCGTGGTTTCTTACACCAACTTAATACGCTATTCACACCTAATCAAAATCTAGATTTCGAGCAAAATTCTCAAAATCTCATCCAAATCTACTAGATTTCCCATACATTTTCAGATTTCCAAATCTACTAGATTCCGACAAAATCTCCTCAAAATCTACTTTCGAACACAAGATTGTCAAAATAAACAAACCTATCGAAATGTTTTGCCTTGTCAGCAAATTGTCAGCAAGCGAAAAGGCAGATAAAGGATTCTCTCTTTGAATTGTGGGGACAGAAAGAGAGAAAGTAAATTATATCCGAGGAAGCAGGAAAAATGGACAGATTTATAAAGAAATAGTTGCAGCTTTTGAATTAATGTCCATTGTTGATGAAATTTAAATCATTGACGAGCGCCTTAAAATAAGTAATAGTAGAAAAACTAAATGAAATGGATGCCGACAATAACAACATTCTAAAAGAATACATACATATATTGAATCAGCTAAGGAATTTCATAGAGGTGTATTGAAATATTAAAATAAATGAAAAAAAAATAAAAATATATGTTTTTGTTTACCTAAATGGATACTAATAGCATTCCGTATATTTGTTGCTGTGTTGAATTAAAGTCGCATATATTTATATACGTTGTATGTTCTGGATGTTCTCATTCCAAATTGTTTGTTAGCAATGACAACAATACCATCGACATCGAGTGTTTATGTGATCATTATTTGCATTAAATTTTGTAGAACACAACATGCTTTTAAAATTAAAGAGTGTTGTCAATATAGTTGTAAAGGCCTCTTCCGAAATCTTGTTTTTATTTTAAATATCCGAAACAGTTTTCTACAACTCGAAGACATTTTAACAAAGAGTAAATAAATTTTTTTCTTCGGACGATTAAGAAGTTGAGAAAGGATATGGCTTCATTAGGTATCTGGAAATCTTAGCACATTTATACATATAAAGAAATCTGTAACTTTAGGCCAGGCGCGCACATTCAATTTTTAGTTTCGCAACTGTTTGGTTGCTAAAATGAAACATATGGGCTTATATGGGACACCGCGCACTTAGAGCAACTCGATTCGAGCAACTAAAAAGTTTGTGTTTTGACACAAACTAAACGATTGCCTTCGCAACAGTTGAGCTGTTTTCTATAAGCGCAAGAGAGAAAAGAATGTGAGCGTGAGTAAAGAGTTGCCAGTGCGCGGTTCTCTTTCAACTGGTGATTAAACTATTTGATTTCGATCACAGTTGTCAGTGCGCGTCTAGCCTTATAGTACACATTATTATTGAGTATACAAAACAGATCTTTACAATTGCATTATTATATAGTGTGGGCTACAAGAACCTTACAAAAATTCCTCACTTTTACTATCAAGAATTTTTAATTATCAGGATTCAGTTTTTGTTCATATAAACAAGAAATTAAAAATAATTCGCAAGATGAAAGAAACGTCAAACGAAACTTGATAAAGGAGTCTGATGATCGGCTTGGCAACCGTGAAATAGCTATAACTCCAGCCAAATAAGAACCCACTTGGTGGTAGTTCATTCAAGTTGTTGTTGTAATATTCAAAAATTCATAAATATATGAAGCTTCGCAGGTACACTGCATGTATGTAACCATACAAAAACCCCTTCAATAGATTTAAAACTTGACCAGAGTCAAATCTTTCATTAAAATCTCCCTCCTTATAATATACAACGAATTGTTGGCTTATAAACAGAGTTCGGAGAAATAGAAAGAAACCGAATTTACAACAACAAAACTTGAATGACTAATAAAAACGCTAGTCCTCAAGTGATAATTGATAAACGATAAAACCTAAATTGGGATGGACCTGATCATGTGGTCTCGGTAGCGTGATGCGTAGGGCATTGGCTTCTGACGACGCTAGGTCTGGGTTCAAATCTCAGTCAAGGCAAAAAGTTTTTCGATTAAACTTGATAGTATAAAGGCTAAGCACCACTAATAAAGGAGTCTGATGATCGGCTTGGCAACCGTGAAATAGCTATAACTCCAGCCAAATAAGAACCCACTTGGTGGTAGTTCATTCAAGTTGTTGTTGTAATATTCAAAAATTCATAAATATATGAAGCTTCGCAGGTACACTGCATGTATGTAACCATACAAAAACCCCTTCAATAGATTTAAAACTTGACCAGAGTCAAATCTTTCATTAAAATCTCCCTCCTTATAATATACAACGAATTGTTGGCTTATAAACAGAGTTCGGAGAAATAGAAAGAAACCGAATTTACAACAACAAAACTTGAATGACTAATAAAAACGCTAGTCCTCAAGTGATAATAATTGATAAACGATAAAACCTAAATTGGGATGGACCTGATCATGTGGTCTCGGTAGCGTGATGCGTAGGGCATTGGCTTCTGACGACGCTAGGTCTGGGTTCAAATCTCAGTCAAGGCAAAAAGTTTTTCGATTAAACTTGATAGTATAAAGGCTAAGCACCACTAATAAAGGAGTCTGATGATCGGCTTGGCAACCGTGAAATAGTTATAACTCCAGCCAAATAAGAACCCACTTGGTGGTAGTTCATTCAAGTTGTTGTTGTAATATTCAAAAATTCATAAATATATGAAGCTTCGCAGGTACACTGCATGTATGTAACCATACAAAAACCCCTTCAATAGATTTAAAACTTGACCAGAGTCAAATCTTTCATTAAAATCTCCCTCCTTATAATATACAACGAATTGTTGGCTTATAAACAGAGTTCGGAGAAATAGAAAGAAACCGAATTTACAACAACAAAACTTGAATGACTAATAAAAACGCTAGTCCTCAAGTGATAATTGATAAACGATAAAACCTAAATTGGGATGGACCTGATCATGTGGTCTCGGTAGCGTGATGCGTAGGGCATTGGCTTCTGACGACGCTAGGTCTGGGTTCAAATCTCAGTCAAGGCAAAAAGTTTTTCGATTAAACTTGATAGTATAAAGGCTAAGCACCACTAATAAAGGAGTCTGATGATCGGCTTGGCAACCGTGAAATAGCTATAACTCCAGCCAAATAAGAACCCACTTGGTGGTAGTTCATTCAAGTTGTTGTTGTAATATTCAAAAATTCATAAATATATGAAGCTTCGCAGGTACACTGCATGTATGTAACCATACAAAAACCCCTTCGAAACTTGATTCTGTTCAGTGCGAACGCTTCAACGAGATTTCGCAATCTTGTTGCTGAAATTCGAGATTTTAATTCGGTGTGAAAAGCCTATAACAATGTGCCACATGGTGCGAAGTAATCTAAATAATTTTCATTTTTTGTGTCGGTGTGGGCTTTTGTGCTATGTGATGGAAAGCTGGATGTAAGCTCTTTTTCTTGCACGTTTACCTATTATCAATTGGTGAGAGACGTAAAAAAAATTTCAGAGTGCGTTTCTTTAACTTATTTGGTTCATGACTGGTTATGTTGAACAATTATCGATCCCCTGATCCCCCCCTATCTACGCCACTGACCTACAGCATCTTCGACCTTCAAAATTTTACCGGCTGACAGACAATTATGTCAACTTTGCAACTAAATATGTATTTGTTTTGGAAAAAACCGCTTTTTTACGCTTGGGAAAGCCTTGCAAGTTCTTGTCGCCAAGGAATCGACGACAAGCTGTAAAAATGATTGTATTTATTTGTTAATTTTTTTATTCAACTTCCACTTACATGCTAGTTAAAATTTTATATAAATAAAAAATAAATTAAAAGAATTATGAGAATAAGCTTTGGCCATTCGATAACTTATAAAAGTAAGAGTTGGATGACGGCTAGAATTTTTTGGTCAACAAAAGAATAACTGACGTGGGGTACTTTCTGTTTTTTTTTTTATTATTATTATTATTATTATTATTATTATTATTATTATTATTATTATTATTATTATTATTATTATTAACTATTGTTATAAATTATGAAAAAAAAAAAGATTATTGTTATTTTAAAGAAACATTATATAAACATTACAAGCAAAAAAAATAAAAAACGTAGTCATAAAAAAATCATTTCATCTGCATTCAAGTTCTTAATTTATAGATTAATTCTATTTCAATCAAGTTCTTAATGAAAAGCCTGATTTTTAATAAGAAAGAATGAAAGTTAAAGGTTGTTCTCTTTGAAATGGGAAGATTATTGAACAGTTGACGATGTCATTAAATAAAAATTCATAAAATGTGTTTTTGTGGAACTGGAATATTAACAAGTGCTAAATTCTTACCCATAAGTTGTATATTAAGAAGTTCCTAGATGGAATATTACCACTTTGTTTATAAAATTCTTTTAAAACCTTACAAATATAAAGGTGAAGTAATAGTAGTATTCTTGGCTCACAAAAACGAGGCCAGCTTTCAGTGCGTTGATTTTACGGATTATATGCTTTTGGGCAATCAAGAATGATTTAAAAGTATTCCTATACGCAACTCACCAACACACTCCCCCATATTGCAATTAAGATTGAGTAAGTCCATAGTAGATCATTGTTAGAACTTTTTTTGAGCAGAATGGTTGCAACAGATACATCTTTCTTGTAATCAGATTCATGTAAGTTCTGAGTGATTGTATATGAACTTTCCAGTTAAGGTTGCATTCGGTGAGAACTCATAAGTACTTATAGTAATTTACAAGCTCGATTGGAAAACAGTTAGGTGAGCACAGATTTTGTATTAAGAAATTAGTTTTACTACAGCGAATTTTTGACAATCATAGGAATGGAAAAAAGCTTCAAACTCCCTAGGGAAATCACCCGATAGCTTAAAACACATAACTTTAGTTTTCTCACTTATAATCAATCTATGGTATGCAAACTAAACTCAAAACATTCGAAAAATTAAGATTGGGTATAAGTGAAAGCTATGTATATCTATCACCTGCGAAGGCTATACGATTTCCAGACAAATTTTGGTGGAACAGTGAGTAAATTAAGAATAAAGTTGGACCCAATAAAGAGCCCTGGGAAACACAATTTTTTAGCATTAATACATAACTAAATATCCCATTATCTAACACACTTTTTTCCCTCCCGATCAAATACGATTTTAGCCATTCATAAAATATACCTCTAAAACCAACATTGTATAACTTATTTAACAAAATTTCATGATCGACTAAGTCAAACGCCCTGGTCATGTCAATAAACAATGCCATCGTTGATTGACTTTCATTTATTCCTTTATAGCATAACATACTTTTAGGATTGCATCTTTAGTGGATCTACTTTCTACTTGATCTGAAACCAAATTGAGCATCCGAAAAAAAAATCGTGTTTTCAAGAAATGATTTCTTCTTCTTCTTCTTCTTCTTCTTCTTCTTCTTCTTCTTCTTCTTCTTCTTTTTCTTCTTCTTCTTCTTGATTTAATTAATTTTTAAAAAGTTTTCGAAAACGCAGGAAGCAACGAGATAGACCTATAATCGGCTACATTTTTTCGGTTTCCTTTTTTAAAAATTGGAATAACCTCAGCTCTTTTTAAAGAACTGGGAAACTATCCCATATTAACACTTAGGTTACAAATATAACATAAAACATCCACAATTTCCCATGCCATTTTTTTAACTAAGAGCAAATATACCATCACTGGTACAAGAATTTTTATTTCGCAGACTTTGAATTAATTTACATATTTCTCCAGACGAGAACTCTTTAAAACTATTCCCTTGGGTTGTTTCTTTTTTCAAAATATTTTCAATAGTGCAGTTACAGCTATTGTGACGAGGAATACGGCGCGCGGCGCTTAACAGCTTCAGTAATACTAACAAAATAATTATTAAAACTACCTACTTGCTATTACATCCGAGTCGGAAGTAAGATGATTGTTGGTTAAGATATTAGAAATATTTTTTGATTTGATTTGCTTTCCTAAAATACAAAACAACTTTCCATTCATTTGGTTGGTATTATATAAATTGCGTGACTCAGCAGTTTGATTTTCAACTCGTTTGCAAGGCTTAGTGTGATATTTTTTTTTTTAGATTTGAGTTTTTCGGATGGTTTTTGCGCTTTCAAGCAAAGCTGTTTTTCAGTTTCATTTGCTTTAACAACCTCGGAGTCATCCAAGGTTTCAAACATTTTGTTTTGCTTATGTTATTTAAATAACTCTTAGCACTTTCAATGTGTGCATTAAAAATAGAAACAAATTGATCATAAGGCTCAGAAGGATCGCTCAAACACAGCGTCCCAAAATTCATACCTTAGTTTTTCACGCAGTATATTAAAAATTTAAAATCTAAAACAAATTTTGCTCGTTCTATCTGGCTTCGTGGAGTATTACGAGTATCAATTTCATTTACATTTAAAGCACATAAATGATGATCAGTTGTTTTAAGATCGTGCACCTCAATTAAAAACACTGACTTGTTATTTTTATTAAAAAGTACAAAAATATGATCTATACAACTTGAACTTGTGCTTGTTACACGAGTTGGAACATTTATTACACTCTTTAAACCAAATAAAGACATCAAAAGCATATATCATTATCATTTTCATCCAAAAGATCAGTATTTATGTCACCCAAAACTATTATTTTTTATCTTTGGTAGTATTTAAAACCTCATAAAACTCTTTAATATATAACTGTTTTTGCTAAAATTTTGTATGCGATAAATGCAAAGCAGTACATACCAATAATTTTTGTATAAAAATTTCATTCGTGGGATATCTGCACCAACAAACTCAATTTCCGAGTGGTCACACCCAACATCACTTTGTATGTATAGTGTATACTGCAACACAACCAGCAGAATAAGATTCATTACATTTGGCACACAAGGTGTACCCATCCATCTTATAAAAATCCATTTCATTACGATAAACCCAAATTCTTTCTTAAGCTGCGAACATTTTGATGAATGCTTCAGTGACATCCACATTCAGAACATCGCGAATGATTTTAAGAGCAAGGTTCGTACTTGTTACTTTTTGGTTGTTCAAGGAACTTCGACGATCTCAATAAAATTAGCAAGTAGTTGTTGTTCCAGGTTCTTCACCTTATGCTCCAGTGATTGAATTTTTTCCTCACACTCTTTGTTTTTGCTTGTGAGTGCATTTATTTAACAGAAACATTTGAATCTCTCGAGCTACGCAGCATTGTTTCTCGGATCGCTTAAGGGTTTCTTTTCTGGGGCAAATTGCAATTGCATTTCGTGTCTTGGCAAAGAGGTAAGACCTTTATTGATTTAAAAAATCTTTCATTTTTGGTGTTTTTCCTCTAGATTAACCCGTAGGCAGGAATCAGATTCGTACCGATTTTTCCCTGGTTAGTTTCTTCTGAGTGAATATTGTTATTTATTTTAAATTGAATTTGATTTTGTAAGATTGTAAGGGCCTATTTATAAACATTAAGTTCATGATAAGAAAAACAGGTAAATGCTTAGAGTTGTTTTTTTCTTAGCCCGAGTTTAAATTTCTTTCTTCAGGAATACCCTGCACATCTACAGTCTACCCCAACCTGGAGTAAAAAGCATCACAACTTTCTGTCTTCACTTGGTGATATACTTTTGGGTTTTAGTCTTCAATTTTCCAGAGACGAAATTCTTAAAACCACATATTGTATACGTACCAATTGCCTACTGTACCATATTTATAACATCCCGACACATACCGCGCTAATCAGGAGGAACTATTGAAGTGCATGTTTTCGGAAAATATTCGGTACCCCAACTCAAACCAAATATGTATGCACAAAACAACAACAACAATACAAAATTTTTTCATTTTCTTCTTTTCCAAGTTTTGGTGATATTGCATTTTGAATGAAATGCACAACTGTATCGCAGGAACTTCCGCTTATGTTTAAGATACTTGAAATTAAGCGCTTTAGTTTTTAAAACGCTTAAAGAATTTTGTTAGTAGTTGAAGCTAAAAACAGAATGCCATAAGCAAATATGAATTTTTTGCAAGAATATCAATGTTATCGTTAAAATCGTTAAAGTAAAATTTTGGTTGACCGATTTTAATATTAATTAAACCGTTTTTGAGATATCAAATTTCCAATCTTTTTTTTTTTTTTTTTTTAAAATTCAAAAAACATTTTTTACAAAAGTTTTAATATGCAATATTTTTTAAAGTTTCTAAAAGCTTCTGTATATAAATTTTCCTTAAGGCTCGTTACGCTGATAATGAGATACCTGAAAATCGAAAAAATGGTTCCTTGGTTGGTGCTGTCAGTAATATGTTAATTACATTTTTTTTATTAAATTACAATCGTTAAAGCTAAATAGAAATGCATTGTATTAAAATTCTTGGTGCCGATTTCGTACATACTGTTATTTTTTTTAGATAAAATTAGTTTTTTTCTATACGTTACGTTTCTATATGAAGGTTTCGGATTTTTTTAAATTCTGTGCAACAGTGTTGAGAAAAAAAAATATTTTCTAAAATATACCCATTTTAAAGAAAATCTGTTGGGTGCCTAGTCGAATAGACAGGCAGAAAACCATTTGGAGCTGCGAGACTCGCCTTAATCGTCTTTATTGTAATGATATGTTTGATCAATCTCGAATTCCATTTTTATGAAAATGCAAATGCCATATATCAACTACATGTAAACATAATTGTGGAAATTGTTCTTGGGTATACTCGTATTCTAAAACAAATACAGTAAAGGTCTATCTCCAATGTTGATATCACTTGTGGGGATTTAATAAAAGGCTTAAAGAATATATATAATATCTGTTAATATAAATGGTTGAAACTTTATTTAAGACTTTCTTTTTTACAATGCTAGCCTCTTAAAATCGGTTTTAATAAAATTAATACCTTGTTGGAGTCGTCATATATCTTATTTCGAAGCCTGTTTATTTTACCTATGCTAATTTTTGACTTTGATGTCAATGTTCTTAAAAAAAAGGAATTAACATATTCTTTATATATATTTTTCGTCTGATTAAACAATAATAATTCGGTCCAAGTGGTAGATTAGCGGAATCGCCATTCCATCCTGAACCAGCCCTCGACTGTTCAGTCCAATGCCAAGGAGTACTACTAGTTACTCGTAAAAATGCCTACATTAAAAGGTCTTTTTGCTTTAACTCGGTTCGATTTCGGTCATATTTCAGTTTACAAGAGTTAAAAAACAACGTTGTTTGTTATTTAGACGACGACGTGTAAGTTGGAGATGTCATTTGAGCTGACTGCGAACGCAATCTTTTTGTTGTTTTAGATCGTCTAGAAATGCAAAATATCCATATTAATGTCGAAAATTGTAAAGTTTTTTCTAATAGCTTAGATTATCTAGGTCATTATATGTATATTCTAAGTAAATAAATCCTATTCAAAAGAAAGTGGAAGCTATTGAGCAAACCCAATCACCAAAAGGTCTTCAACAATTGTAATTTCTTCTAGGTCTTCTCAATTATTATACTAAACTTCCTCCAAATCTCGAATCACAAATTCAACCATAATTCAATTTATTGAGAAAGATACACAGTTCTCATGGATAAAACTCGTTTAAAATTATTATACGTTCCTAATAAAGAAATTAATTAGTTCGCGGATGGCACGCCTTCTGTATCAGCACTATTTGTATGGTTACGAATTAACCAAGTATTTAAGGATATCTTTCACCCAAGCAAGGGAAATTCAGCAGTTGCAGCTGTGAGTTAACACTTACATAAGTGCTATTTTTTATCTGAGTATTAATATAAAATTCCACTTACAAGGGGTTTCAAAATAGAATACGTATATAAATTGTCTTTCAAAATGCGGAATATTGGGGCCAAAGCGGAAAAAACACGATTTTCCGAAAGTGCATAGATTTCGATTAGCCGATTCATGTTCCTCACAGTAAATTAGCCAGAGAATCTGAGTTCACTAAGGATTTGGGCCTAAACTTAAGTCTTTACACCTAAATGACGCCCATAGTCAAAATATTTAAAATTGAGTGGGAATTCAATTTAATTTTTGGAATTTTATAAACTCTAAACGTAAATCTAATGGGTATCCAAGCTGTATGAAGTACTTAAATACTCGTAATTCAACGAGCGACTTGAATGAGATCTGTAATCTTTTTGCTATATATTTTCAGTTTGTTTATTCGTCAAACTCTCCTTCTGATCTTGAATTACCACAGGTCCCCGCGTCTGTTAATATAGGTTCAATGAAATTAGACGTTTCAGAAGTTATGGCAGCCCTTCTTGATTTAAACACAACTAAGAATAAAGGTCCCATCTTATTGTTAAAATGTGCATCTTCTTTTGCTGAACCGTTGATGAACATCTTTAACTTATCGCTTTCCCAGGGTCAGTTCCTAGAGTGTTGGAAGTTGTCTTACTTAACTCCAGTATTTAAATCAGGATCTTAACAGGATATTACTAATTATAGACCTATCTGTAAAATTTGAGCTTTGACAAAGTTATTTGAAAAGATAGTCTTTGATAAACTGTCTTTTCAAATAAAAGGCTTTGTTTCAGTTTACCAACATGGTTTCATATCCTTAATGAATAGTTTTATAATTAATAATTTCGAATCAAGTTTTCAAACAGATATTATATTTACCGATTTTGCCAAGGCATTTGATCGCGTTAATTACCAGGTTCTTATGAAAAAGCTTTTTTGCAGTTTGGTTTTCATTCAAACTTTTTCGGTTGGCTAAAATCTTATTTAACTCTTAGGGTTCAAATAGTTAAAATTGGTGACATTTTGTCGGAACAAATCTTAGTACCTTCTGGTGTCCCTCAAGGAAGCCATTTGGGACCGCTATTATTTCTTTTGTTTATTAATGATATCCCTGAGATATTCAAGAATTCATTATGTCTCCTATTTGCGGAAGACCTTAAACTTTATCGGGTCACTAAATCCCTTCAAGATTGTGCTCTGTTAAATGAAGATTTGAATAGATTGGCTGATTGGTGCAAGATAATTTTTTTAAACTTGAATGCCTCAAAGTGTCAAGTTATGTCCTGTTTCCGTAATACTTCACCCATATATTTCAACTACTCAATCAATCTCCGCTGCGAATTTGATGGGAAATGTCGATGGTGTTGTTGTTATTCCTAATGCTGTTGTGCATGACGCTGATACTGCTGCTGTCGCCTTCGATTCGGCTGTGAATGCTGATCTTGTTGCTAATGGTGTTGTTGTTGGGACTACGATGCGTAATGATATTATCCATGGTGATGGTGTTGCTATTAAAGCTATAGATGTGGATGCTGCTAATGCGGCAGTCGCTGCCGATGACGATATACCTTCTGGTACCTGGTCAAAAATATTAAGTTCTAAAGTCCCACGAGAAGGTGTTGACCCTGTTGACTCAGAGGTACAAAAAAGTTTGTCAGTTACTCACAACAATTTAGACAATAAAATTATCGTCGGTACTAAGTTGCAATTTAATGACCTTAAAATTGTGAGAAATAGAAAATGGTTTCATAACGGATGCTTTCATCCCTCCACCACCACTGATGGAATTGTTAACTTTGTATCCACCAATCTTGGAATTGACCAAACTGAAATTTCGTGCTTCAAACTTGTGAAAATACAAGAATCTGATCGTAATTTGAGATTCATCAACTTTAAACTTGGTGTAACTGCAGAATGGTCAAAGAAAATCTATGTTGATACTTTTTGGCCTAATGGCGTCAAAATTCGTCCCTTCGTGCTCATGCCAAAAAACTAATAAGGTTAGAGGGATCTCTTATGCCCTCAAGCTCTCATCTACTTTAATTCATCATAACACTCTGCCGAATAAGTGCCATAAATCATCGCTGAATATATATTATCATAATGCAAGTGGTATTCGCACGAAAGTATCTGAACTTTTTAATAACTCGAGTCATCTTGATTATGATGTTATTATAATCGTCGAAACCTGGTTACACCCTGGTATATCTTCGTATGAAATGTTTGATTCTAGTCTATTTGTTGTCTATAGACGCGACAGATGTAACTCTGCCTGTGAACGTGGAGGAGGTATAATGATTGCCGTTAGTACTAAGCTTGATTGTAAAGAAGTTTCCTTGCCTTACCTGAATATTGAGCAATTATGTGTCTCTGTTAATTTATTTTCAACACAAAATGTTATATTATTCTTAATTGTGAGTTACATTGCACCTAGAAGTACTTTTGAAGTATATGAACAACATTTTATGAATATTGAATTTGTTAATAATACTTGCTCTGAATTTGATACTGTTTGTTGCTTTGGTGATTTTAATTTGTCAAATGTTATATGGAATTGGTCAATTATATATATAAAATATATTCAATTAATCTTAGTCAAATTAATAGAATTCCTAACTCATTAAATAATATCCTAGACTTAATTTTCTTAAGTAATGATTATTTCAATTCTAATGTCTCACTAGTTCCGTTCTCACTTTTAAATGAATCTATTCACCATAAAGAATTATTTATCGAAATTGAATGGTACATTTTTTCTAGTAATGAATCTGACCAATGTTCACAATGTTTTAATTTTAAAAAGGCAAATTTCATTGAGCTTAACAATTTTCTCTCTACTTTCAACTGGTCTACTGAATTTTTAAATCTTAACCTTGAGCAAATGTACATGCGATTTACCTCAATTGTATTTGAAAGCTTTTCTAAATGTATACCTCTGACCCGAAAGCCAAAATCAAATCAACTACCAAAGCTTCCGTGGTACAATAAACGTCTGATCAATCTTAGAAATGTCAAACGTAAAGCTTTTAATAAATACAAGCAATCAAATAGTGATTCAGATTATGCTTATTTCAAACAATTGCGAAAAGACTTTTTTGTTCTTAATAAGTTCCTTCATAAGGGTTATATTATGAGTATTGAAAAAAACATCAGGTCTAATAGTAACTCGTTCTGGTTATTTATCAATACGAAGAGAAAATCTTCTGGTTATCCAAAAACCATGTCGTTTAGGAACACCGAAGTTTCGAACATTACCTCTACACTGGACTTATTCGCCGAGTTTTTCCAATCCGTTTACTCGATACCCGGTAACGATAATTTTACATGTATGTCCAATATACCAAGTAAAGTTGATATTGGTGCATTACAGTTGAGTGGTAATGAAGTTCTGCTGGAGCTTCAATCAATAAAGCCTAAACCAATCCCCGGTGCGGACGGTATACCAGCTATATTTCTAAGAAATTGCTCGACATCGCTTTGCTTTCCGCTGCTCTGCTTATTTAACAAATCCCTTTCGGAAGGAAACTTTCTTAATGAGTGGAAAATCTCTTATCTTGTCCCTATTCATAAATCTGGATCTAAGAATCTAATAGAAAACTACAGAGGTATTTCCAAATTATCAGCAATTCCTAAGTTGTTCGAAAGTGTTGTGAAAGCCAAATTAGAATTCTTAACTTGGGAATCTATATCCGAACTGCAGCATGGTTTTGTGTCAGGGTGCTCTACCACAACAAACATGACTCTATTCTCAGCTTATGTCATAAAATCCATTGAAAAAAAGAGTCAAGTAGATGCAATTTATCCTGATTTCAGTAAGGCTTTTGACGCGGTTATCCACTCGATCCTATTGCGTAAACTAGAACTGTTTGTATTCCACTCTTCATTTTTAAATTGGATATCCTCATATCTCATGGGTAGTTCTCAAAAAGTTATTATTAATAATTCTTTTTCTAGATCTATTGAATGTAGTTCGGGTGTAGGTACCTCAGGGTAGCCATTTGGGTCCCCCTCTTTTCAACATTTTTATTAATGATATAACATCTGTAATAAAATATTCTCAGTGCCTTCTTTATGCAGATGATCTAAAACTATTTCTAGAAATTAACAGTGTAGAAGATTGCTATCTCATACAATCTGATATTAATCAAGTCTCTAAATGGTGCAAATTAAATTTCTTAAAATTAAATATAAAAAAATGTAGCGCCATATCTTTTTTTAAGTCTATTACTCACATAAGCTTTGACTATATGATTGAGTCTAACTCACTTTCGCGTGTGGACAAAATTAAGGATTTAGGCATTATGCTTGAATCAACTTTCTCTTTAAAAACTCATGTCGATTATGTGGTTGGAAGAGCAAATTCACTTGTAGGATTTATCAAGCGAAATTGTGCTGACTTTAGTGATCCTTATACGCGTTGCTATCCCTTTATACGGCTTTCGTAAGATCTATACTTGAATATGCGGATGTTATATGGGATCCGAATTTTAAGACTTTCTCTCTCCGTATTGAGAAAATCCAGAGACGTTTTACGAGATTTATATTTTATAAAATGAAATGGAGTTTCATTCCGGATTATAAAGCAAGGTGTTTATTCCTTGGAATTAAATCTTTTGAATCAAGACGAACTATTCATGGTATAATGCTTGTGAGGGATATTTTATGTTATCATATAAGATGCCCTGCCTTACTTTTTAAAATTCCAATTTTTGCACCTTTAAGATCTTTACGTTCCAGAAATTTGCTGTTTGAGCAATATCACAAAACAAGCTATGGTAGTACTGAACCAGTGTGTAGATCAATAAGACATTTCAATGAAGTTTGCCAATTTATTGAACTAAGCTGCTCTAGAGATTTGTTTAAAGCTAATCTAGTCCTAATATATACTTTTCAAATATGTTTTTATATATTTTCATTATGCAAATACATGTAAATATTTTAAAATATTTTTATTTCACAATCTGTTAGCCGTAGACGCTTGTAGATCAATAAATAAATAAATAAATAAATAAATAAATAAATAATTCAGATTTAGAAAGGGTAGTACAGACAAAAATCTAGGCGTTATTATAGATGCTAAACTTTCCTTCTTACCACACATTGATTACATTACCAATAAATCAATTCAGATGCTTGGGTTCATTAAGAGGAACACCAAAGAACTTAATGACCCATACACACTTAAGTCACTTTTTAATTCTTTAGTTAGATCATCGCTCGAGTACCTACTGCAGTACAATTTGGAACCCAAATTATAAAAACTCGTGTGAAAGACTTGAAAAGGTTCAAAGGAAATTTACAAGATATGCATTTTTTAAATTAAATTGGTCAATTGATACTTCATTTTATAAAACCAGGTGCCTGTTACTTGGTATGCTAAATCTGGAAAAACGACGTACATACTTTGGAATAATGTTTATCAGGGATATACTTTCATATCATATTAATTGTCCTCCGCTACTTAATTTAATTAGTATTCCCGTTCCTAGAAGTAATTCTCGTGATATCATTTTGTTTCATGAGCGTTGCGTTGAGAACGAATTACGAACGTAATGAACCAATCTCTCGTTGCATCAGATTAGACTTTTTTGGCAGTTGCAATAGAGAAACTTTTAAATAATATGTCTTAACCGTACTAAATTTGCTACCATTGTGATATAACAATAACTAATTATTAATATTTAAAAGGATTATATAAAAAACATTGTGATCTTATTTGTACTTTGGTTGGATAATATTTATGCATGTACGAGTATCTTATGAATGTTAGTTATTAAGTAGTCTATAAGAGATTTTAAGGCTCTGTTTGATGAAAAAAGAATAAATAAATGGGCGTATGCTCTAAAAAAACCTCTGCGGATTGTCCACTGAATCCAGACGAAATGTCATCAGTTTTTTCATCGTTGCAGTTCAACTCTCACCTACCTGTAATTATACCTGAAAATGACTTAGAGCTATTTTCGTTTTATTGTGTGAGTGAAAATGAAATCGTTAATGCTTTACAATCTGTCAAATCCGATGCAATCGGTTCTGACAACATTCCGCCTAAGTTCATCCGCTTAATTATTCCAGTCATCATAAAGCCTTTACATCATATCATTAATGCTTGTTACTACAGTTGCAAATTTCCTAAATCATGGAAATATGGAATAATTATTCCTATTCCAAAATGTAGTAACCCTTTAGTGCCATTAGATTTTAGACCTATTAGTTTGTTGCCCTTTTTTGGTAAGGTTTTTGAACGTCTTATAGCTAACCAAATATTGTTATATGTTCAAATGAGTGATAAACTCTCTAAATGGCAGTCGGGATTCCGCAACAAACACAGCTGTGAATCTGCTGTAATTAAGGTAACTTCTGACTTTCGATTTGCGCTTGATAAAGATCAGTTGGGCATTATGGTGCTTCTGGATTTTTCTAAAGCTTTCGACTGTGTAGACCACCAAATTTTGATATCTAAGCTGTGTCACGAGTTTAATTTTTCAAGGTCTGCTCTTAAGCTTATTAATGATTATGTGAGTAATAGATTCCAAAAGATAAAAACTTTACATGGTACATCTATTCCCTTCCTAGTTAACCGTGGAGTTCCCCAAGGATCTGTCCTTGGACCACTACTGTTCTCAGTTAAATGATCTTCCTGATATTGTTAATGATTGTAGTGTTCATATGTATGCAGATGATGTTTTGTTATATAAATTTTGTAAGTTGGGCATGTCGGAAGATGCTGTTGCATGTGTCAATGAAGATCTTCACAATATTCTAGAATGGGCTCGCACTAATAAACTTCAATTAAACCCTTTGAAATCTTTAAGTATGGTGTGTTCTCGGGTTGAACTATGTCTTGAAGACTTTCCGAGAGTAATTTTAAATTCCCAAATCATTCCATATGTTCGTAAAGTTAGATATTTAGGTTTTCAAATTAATGACAAACTCAGTTGCTGTAATGCAATATCAGAAACTATTAGACGTATTTACTTCTTTCTTCGTTCCTTAAGAGAATCGACAAATATTTTGAATCCTGTTATCAAAAAACATCTTGTGAAAAGTCTTATTCTTCCATTTTTTACTTTTAACTGTTCAGTGTATCCCTGTCTTGATTATGAGTGCAAGCGTAAACTTAATGTTGCCTTTAATGATTGCTTGCGTTTTATCTACAATATACCTCGGTTTGAAAGTGTATCTAGTGTTCAGTCTTCTTTGTTAGGAATTAATGTTGATAATTACTTAGTCACTCGTAATATCATCCTTCTTCACAAGATAATACATGGTAGGTGTCCAGAGTACTTGGGGGAAATGCTTCAATTTACACATTCTCGTAGGGGACTTCGAATGATTTTACCACGTTTTACACATTCCGTTGCTGGCCGATCTTTCTTTATCTATGCCATTAGAATTTGGAATGGCCTTCCCTTTGAAATTCAGAGAATTAATTCATTGGCTATTTTTAAGAAGAAGATTTTCATTTACTTTTCATCATCTAATTAATGTTTACTTTCACTTGTTTTATTTAAATTTAAATTCATAGTTTATATATTGTTATGTTTCTATTTATAAATTATTGTTATAAAAGCTTGTATTGTGATGAATTATAACTTGTAAATTTGCTTAGATACAACTAAAAGATTCAATCTTGATGTATCAAGTCATTTTAAGAAAATAAATACAAATACAAATACAAATACAAATAAATAAATAAATAAATAAATAAATAATAATTTTTCTCCGACAGTAAGAAAAACATCACATCTAAAACTAAAACACTAAAAAACACTAAACGTCTGAACCAACAAATACATACCAATCATCAATCATCAAGCATTTTATTTGATTTTTTCGCGAAATTCTGTTTTTCTAACTACTCAAAATTTAGTTTACCAACTTTGGAATTTAGATAACCTTTCGTGTGGGCCCACACTGCCACTGCCTCGGGTGGAAATTATTTGTGGTGCTTTCTTTCCGCAATTACTTTTGTTCCTGAAAATTTCATCCAAATCGGTTTAGTGGTTCGGTTTTTATGGATTTAACGATTTCAACAATATTAAGATTGTTTTTGAAAAATATGTATACAAACTAAAATTAATAAAATGCACGTCTGTATCGCGCGGACTAGCTCTTATGTAAAAGCACTTTGGAATTTCAGGATTTTATTAGAGAAAAATGTTCAAATCGCCCTCTGATTTTTTAAAAGTATGAATTTATACAAAGTTTAAAAATAGTTTTATTATTAAATAAAATTTCTTTAGAATATTTCTAGACAAAAAATTGGGATGCCAATTTTATGTATTTAATAATACAGATTTAAGAAAATAATTTCAAAACTAATCGTTCACGTTTTTAAAATATTGATTTTTAAAACAAATATTTTTTTTTGAAAAAACCTTAAAAATATATTTCAAATATTTTTATGTACAATATTATTTTAAATTTAAAGGAGATCCTGTAGAAAATTCCTGTCAAAATCGTAATGAGAAAGTCGAAAATCAAAATAACGGCTCTATTACAGGTACCGTTTTCACCAATATATGTATATAGAACACTTTTTTTTGTCAAAATCGTAAGAACCGTTTTTGAGATAAATACGATTTTCTATTTCGGCCATCTGGCAGGTCCCCTACATTTGGAGCTAAAAAAATGTCCATTTCCTTTCTAAGGAATCACCGAAGAACTTTAAATACCGAGTCTGAAGAAAATCGTTTTAGCCGTTTAGGATATACAGATACAGACGGAATTGCCATACCCACTTTTTTCGTGTTCTATATCATCTCGTAATGTCAACTATGATCAAAATCTCGAGTACCTGTAAAGCATGTAAAAAAAGCAAGCAATACAAATACAAATACAAATACAGAAATTTTCTCTATCAATGACAACATTAAACTAATTTATTATGTCATTTGAGCTCATGATGGAGAGTTCTCAACAAGTTCCGTTTAATGAAAATGTAAAGCTAAATATTTTTTTAATGTTTTTATTATGAACGTTTTAGAATATTTTTTTGAAAAAAGTGCAGTAAATTTGTGGCAGTAGATTTATTTTATGCCGAAACAAAGAGTAAATATGGAAAGGCACTCAAAACCAGTTATATCAATATTAATTTGAAAAATTTAATTTTCAATTAATTGCGGAATTATTATCATAAATTATCTCTCAAATAGACCTACACATTCAGAATTACAATATTTTTGTCATTCTAACTTGAGTTTTTTGTTTGTGTACTTTTTTCTTTTAAATCTGAAGCCGCCTCTTGTTCAGAACTGGACTCTAAACTTTAGAATTATTTTCTAATATGCCTTTTTAATCTACGAGTATAAGCACTTGGAAAACTGCTTATTCACATTAAAACAATATCTTAATTAAATCAAATGCGCATCTTTAATAACAAACGAAAAACCCAACCTATTATTTCTTATCGATATGAAGGCATATGAGTACACAATGAATCTTCTCTCTTTCGCTGTCTTTTTTGATGTTTTGACAAAAAAATTGCCACACTTATTTTTAAACGATTCCGCTAATACCAATAAATTAACTTTGATATCTTATAAGTGAAAACAAAATTATCGATAACAGCTAACAATTTCCTGATTTGATTTCAACAGGTATAAATAGTGAAAAGATTATTAAATTCAGAACAGTTCTGACCATGGCATTTTTGAAGGTTTTAGCTTTACTGATTGTAGCGGTTACTGCCATTAACGGCCAGCACAATCCTAACTACTGGGGTGGACGCGATGTTATGGTTCAACTTTTTGAATGGAAATGGGAAGATATTGCAAATGAGTGTGAACAGTTTCTGGCTCCAAAAGGATATGCTGGTGTTCAGGTATGTTTCAACAATTACAAACATATCGAAAGGCTGAAAATTATTCATAAGTTTATTAGGTTTCTCCTGTAACAGAAAATGCTGTTGTTGATGGACGTCCTTGGTGGGAGCGTTATCAACCTGTGTCGTACATTCTTACCACTCGATCCGGTAATGAGGATCAGTTTCGTGACATGGTGACCCGTTGTAACAAGGTTGGAATTCGTATCTATCCAGATTTAATCATGAATCATATGGGAGCTGGTGATAGTTCTGTAGGTACTGCCGGTTCCACAGCTGAACCCAACAATAAGAATTTCCCAGCTGTTCCATATTCACGTAATGATTTTAACCCAACGTGTTCCATTACAAACTTTAATGACCGCGTGGAAGTGCGTAACTGCGAGTTGGTTGGATTAAAAGACTTAGATCAAAGCAAGCAATATGTTCGTGAGCAGCTCGTTACGCTAATGAACAAGTTGATTGAAATTGGAGTTGCTGGATTCCGTTTAGACGCAGCCAAACACATGTGGCCACATGATATGCAGGCAAGAATATTTCAACAAATTTAAATATAACTAAATAATAGTATTTATGTATATAATAACTTCTAGGTGATTTTGGATTCACTTGATGATTTAAACACTAATCAAGGATTCGCCCCTGGTTCTCGACCATTTATCTACCAAGAAGTAATTGATAATGGTGGTGAAATGATTAGTCGTGAGGAATATACCCACTTGGGTGCTGTCACAGAGTTCCGTCACTCGTCTAAGATCAGCAACGTTTTCAAAAACGGGGATCTGTTGAAGTGGCTAAATAACTGGGGTACTGGTTGGGGATTCCTCCCTACTAAAGAGGCTTTGATTTTCATTGATAATCATGACAACCAAAGAGGCGAAGCATTGAATTTCAAATCGTCCAGACGTTACAAGATGGCATCCGCTTTTATGTTGGCCTACCCTTACGGTATTCCTCGAGTCATGAGCTCTTTTAATTTTGAAGCTTCCGATGACGGTCCCCCAAGCGGTGATGGTAACAGTATTTTGTCCCCAACATTGAACGATGACGATTCATGTGGAAACGGTTGGATCTGCGAACATCGATGGCGTCAAATCTACAACATGGTCGGGTTCAGGAATGCAGTCGAGGGTACTTCGGTTAATAATTGGTGGGACAACGATGGTAACCAAATTGCATTCTGTCGTGGAAATAAGGGTTTTGTAGCATTTAACCAAGAGAACTTTGATTTAAATCGGCGCCTATTTACTTGTCTTCCAGCCGGTACGTACTGTGATATCATTACCGGAAATAGGTCTGGGTCATATTGTTCGGGAAAACGAGTAGTTGTTGATAAGAATGGATCAGCTCAGATCAATATTTCAACTGGCGATGAGGATGGTGTTTTAGCAATACATATTGGATCAAGAGTCTAAGAAGGATTTGAAATGTTATATTATTTTTAAAATTAAATTACAAAAAAAAAATAAATAAATTTTGATTTTTATATATGTATCTATGTATATATATTATTAATGCATACCACGATTTTGTCATGACTTGGGCATATATTTTCCCCTACGCTGCGAAAAAAAAAATGAGATTTTTAAATTAAAAAAAGCTATAAGATCTTTTTCTCTAGCCTTATATCGTCTGGCATGATATGTATATTAGGGTGGAGCGAAAATAGCAAAAAAAAAAAATCAAAATTTTTTTGTTCCTGTATTGTTATTTAGCGACCCTTAATTAGGACATCATTTATGCAAAAAATCAGGAGTCTATGACTTTATCTTCAGGTGGCGCAGACTTCAATTTAAAAAAAATTATACTCACATGGAAAAAAGTATTGGCACAGCTATGAATTTTAAAACTAAATTACTTTTAAGAGAAAATTAATAGATGTTTTTTTTTTAAATTCATTTTAAGTAATTTGTATTTATAAATTTTCTAATAAATTTATTAAGAAAAATACAGCTTTTCATCATTTTCAGTACAGAAAAATTTAAATGATTTATAAAAAGTCCAGTTTTGTACGGAAAAAAGTATTGGCACACCCTATACATGCCCACTTAAAATGTACCGTTTTAAGCACTTTCCATTAATTTTTATTATCGTAGCCGCTCATTTAATAAAAGTCATTGTCAAGTAAAGTTTTATTCTTGCAAAAAATAAAAATCGAGAAGTTTAAGTGCTTTTGTTAAGTTTTTTTATAATTTTAATAAATAATTGTTAAAAAATGTCAAGGAAGGGTAAGAAAACTACCAATAGTGAAAGAAAAATTGTTTTAGATCTGCACTCAAAAGGAAAATCCTTTTCTGAGATCGGGGATATTATCAACAGAAGCCGTTATACGGTTCGCAGCATTGTAAATCGGTTTAAAGATGCAGACAGCTTGTTAAATAACAAAAGAAGCGGACGACCAAGGATGTTAACAAGGAAAGAAGAAAGGTCTGTCATTAATTCTATAAAAAAAAAACGAAAGTGACGTCCTCTGAATTAGCGGCAGATATTTCCGAACAATTTGGGAAAACGATTTCGACGAAAACAGTCAGAAACATTATACATAATGCTGGTTACTTTTCCCGGATTCCAAGACCAAAACCGTTTATAAGTAAAGTGAACAAAATAAAGCGTTTGAAATTCGCAAAAGCTCACATAAATAAGGAAACAGACTTTTGGGAGAAAGTTATATTTTCCGACGAAAGCAAATTTAATATCTTTCGGAATGATGGTCGAGAATTGGTGTGGCGGAAACCAAACACTGCTCTTAACCAAGAAAATTTGCTTCCAACAGTAAAGCATGGTGGTGGTGGAGTCATAGTATGGGGGTGTATGGCGGCATCGGGAGTAGGGGAGTTAGTTTTTATAGATGGCATTATGGATAAGATGGTATTTCTAAATATACTCAAGAATAATCTCCAGAAAAGTGCGGAGAAAATGGGTCTTGCTGAGAACTTCCATTTTCAACAAGACAATGATCCCAAACATACTGCTCATGTGGTCAAGGAATGGATCCTCTATAATACTCCTCATACTCTCAAGACAGCGCCACAGTCTCCAGACATGAATCCCATTGAATATCTTTGGGATGTTTTAGATAGAAGAATTAGAAAACACGCTATTACCAGCAAATCCCATTTAAAAACAGTGCTTGCTGATGAATTTTCCAAAATTGGTCCGGAAACAACAAAAAAACTCGTTTATTCGATGCAGAATAGACTCAAAGAAGTCATTAAGAATAAGGGAATGCCAACTCGCTATTCATTTTTTTTTTCTTTATTAAATTTAATTCACTTTGCTTATAATTTTTTAATTTGTGCCAATACTTTTTTCCTTCAAAAAACTGTAGTTGAATTATGTTATTGTTATTTTTGTTTATTTTAAAAATATAATTGTTATTTTTGTTATCACATACTTTATGAAATTAATTAAAATAAATTATTATAAACGAATTTTTCAAAAAACATCGTTAGTTTTTACTAAAAAATAATTTCCTTTTTAAAAACACAGGTGTGCCAATACTTTTTTCCATGTCTGTATAAAAAAAATTATATATATATAAAAATTCTCCCCTCAAATAAGAATAAATTTAAATCAAGAACCTTTGATTTTAATCTCAGTTGCCGTAAATTATTTGAATACAAAATAAATTCGAGGCCTTACATTTTATTTTTCCTTCCACTTATAGCAATTTTTAATATTTTTCCTAAGTAATGTGTCGGAATCGATGTCTATTCTATAAAGTATCATTGTGCGAATTAAACTATTTTTATATTTCTACATTTAACTAAGTTAAACTCGTTCCACAACTTTTATAAACATTTTTTTGGGATCCATTTTTACAGTAATACATTTGTTTGCTATTGAATCGCTCAAAATGCCTAAAACTCGTGAAAATTCGCGTTGTCCTGTTTTTGGTGATCCACAAAAACTTAATTATAATATGCTGCACACTTTTTTGATATAATAAAACATTATTTGTGGATTAGAAACGACTTAATTACATTGAATAATGGAAAAGACCCTTCAATCAAGGAGGTAATTGAAACAGTTTCTGAGGACGTCGAAAATATATGGAATAAAGCATCACTTCCTACCATCAGTCATCAACGAGTTGTTGCAAGGCTGATTTTATATTATAGTAAGTATAAGAATATGAAGAAATTGCGCAATGAAACAAAAAACATCAAGATTCTATGCAAAAGTTATTTGATATCGCAACATGTAAATGTATTTCAAGAGGACTGTGTAAATTTGAGACAAAAATACCAATTGTAGAAGAACCCTTTTTAAAAGATCAACGGAATGCTCGTAAAATGTATATTAGATCTGTAGATCAGGTGGCAACCAAGTCTTTGCATCATAAGAATCTCAGGAAACGAAAATATCAACAATTTTTAAAAACTACGGCTGATACTCCAAGCACTTCCTCTGCTGCTGCAGCTGTGGAATATTTGTCTGACAGTACTTCTACTGAAACTGAAGTCAATGAATTTTGTCCCTTAGAACCCTGCAAAAAAAAGAAAGAAACTATGCAAATGAGAAACAAACTACAGAATTTGGCTACAGCTTCTGATAGAACTGGGGTTTCAGATAGATCGGCAACTATCATAGTAAACACTGCTTTGTTGGATTTAAACGTCATAACGTCGAGAGTAATAGATCGCAGTAAATTACGACGAGAGCGTCAAAAAGTCCGTCTAGGTTTACAATGTGAAGCTGCAGGTTTTAGAAAACCTATAACATATCACATCGAAAGACTGTTACTGAAGAACATATCTCACTTATACCGGAGCCAGATTCAGAGTACATTGGACATCTTTCAATTGATTCGGGAAAAGGAGTTACTATTGAAAGAAGTATAATTGACTTTCTGGAAAAAAAAATTTTAACTTCATACGTCTTTAGTAGCAATTGGGTGTGATGGCACTGCTGTAAATACAGGACATAAGAAAGGCGTTATTGCATTGTTAAAAAAACATTTCGGTCTTCATTTACAATGGTTTGCGTGCTTATTACATTCGACTCTTTAACACAGATCAAAAATATTTGCATCAAATGTGCTCAGCTATTTCTAGAGGTTCAATTTTGCCCGCTTTAGCTAGCAAGGATCCAGGAAAATTGGCACATTCCCGATGGCTACCTTGTGCAAACAGGATTCTTCGCTATTATGTTGGCACAGAAGATCCTTCAGACAACCTCAAAGAACTTGTCATATTCATTGTAAAAGTCTACGCCCCAACCTGGTTTGACATAAAAACAAAGCCGTCATGTAAATATGGTCCGATTCACATTTTCAACGTGCTTTTTTTTTTTTTTTTTTTTTCGTGGGTAGGTGAAGAATCTTCATAGACACTATGAGCCCGGTACTCATAGTAGTGTGAGATTTTTACCCACTAAAAAACACCTCCCTTTTGTTCTTGCGACTACAACTAAGTTACCTTATCAAGTAGTTTTAATTTCATTATATTATAATCACGTTTGGCAGGAAGCTCCCCACTGAGAGGACCTGCGGATACCACATTTAAAGCGGATAATCCTTATGGCGCTAGGTCGAACGGTCTCGTTCTTTGAAGTCGGCGCACAAGGTTTGTCTCATCAATTGTTTGTCGAATAATTCTATTGCTATGGTTATTTAAGTGAGTTCGTAGCTTTCCAGCGAAAACTGCTATTTCATCTTCAACAGTTGGCAATCAAGTCTCTGTGTAAATCACTGTTTCTAATGTACCACGGAGCATTAAAGATTTCTCTGAGAACTTTGCTCTGAAAAGATTGTAGTATTTGTCTATTGCTTGGTTTAGTACAACCCCAAAGTTGTATACCGTACGTCCATACTGGTTTTATCACTTGCTTATAGATAAGCAATTTATTGTAGATGCTGAGTTTGGAATATCTTCCAATAAGCCAATTTATTTCACGTAATTTATTTTCAAGTTGATCTCGTTTCTTTTTAACGTGAGTTTTCCATTTAAGCTTAGCGTCTAATGTCATTCCTAGGTACTTTGCTTCATTAGTATATGGTATTTGCACCGAATTAATGTAGGTGGGCAGATTGGTAATTTTTTTGTAAGTAAAATTAACATGTGTTGATTTGGACTCATTAAGAACAATTCGCCATTTCTTAGTCCATACCGAAATTTTATCTAGAGCTCGTTGGAGCTTCTCGGTTGCAGATTCAACTGAATCGGATGTTGCAAGTATAGCCGTATCGTCGGCAAACGTACCTATTATGGTATCTTCTTCTTGAGGAATATCGCTAGTGTATAGTATGAACAGAATGGGACGGAACACCAGCATTGATTTCCTTAAAATCCGAATATTCCCTCCCTTGCTTAACTCGAAATAGCCTATCTTCGAGGTACGACTCAAGGATGTAATATATTTGATCCGGAAAGACCTGTCTTAGTTTAAACTTTAGGCCATCGTGCCAGACCTTGTCGAAGGCTTGAGAGACGTCTAGAAATGCGCTTGAACATACATTTTTTCTCTCTAGTGATTTCTCAATTTCATTGGTTATCCTGTACACCTGATCAATTGTTGAGTGGCTTTTTCGGAAACCAAATTGATGGTCAGGAATAAGCCGCTTTTCTTCGATAATAGGAAGCAGTCGCTTTAATAAGATTTTTTCAAATACCTTCGAGATCAGTGGCAAGAGGGAAATCGGTCTATAAGATTTCTTTTCGTTCGGAGACTTTCCCGGTTTTGGAACCATTAAAACTTCTGCGACTTTCCAACGTGCTAAAAAGATAATTGTACTTGCGGGATGACCTTAAGAACATCATTATAAGAACTATTCAAAGAAATTCATTCTTCATACACACAGAAAATTTGTTGCTAGCTATGTTGCAAGATGACCAATCACACATAAGAGAGCTAGTTCTCCGAAGAGTAATAAAGACAAGACAACTGAAAAAAGGCAATAAAGTTCGTGAGTTTCAACTTTCTAAGCTACAGTTTTTTTTTTGGACAGTAGAAAGATTTTGAAATCCATGAAGATACCTACTCAAAATGTTTACGATTCGCGAACGGCTTAAGATTTAGTAGTTAAAGCATGGAAAATATCATACGAGAAAACTATCATGCCAGAAAACTATATACCTACATATATCATACGAGAAAATTATTATGTGAGCAAAATATAATGTGATGGAAGAATAATAAATAGTTCTCCAACTTCAAAAATCTTATAACTAATGAGAATTAAAAAAAAAATGTCTTACCATTTTAAGTAAACATCACATATTCAGCCTTATCGCAAACAAATTCTCACTATCGCCGTGTACATCCACTGGATGACCTGCGGTCGCATGCCCCACCGTGTACCGAAGGTTTTTTTGCATGTGTAGAGAGTGCATAGTGCTCTTTTCATTCTTTCCTCTGTGTTCCGTTTCCATGTTAGCTTGGAATCAAGAATTACTCCAAGATATTTAGCCTCGTTGGAAAGTTTCAGAGGAATGTCGTTGAGCTTTGGAGGAGTAAAGTCCTCCAATTTCCTTTTCTTCGTAAACAGGACTAGTTCGGTTTTGGAAGGGTTAACCCCGAGACCGTTTTGTCCTGCCGAAGAAGATAGTTCTTTAAGTGAAGATTCCATAATATCCTTGATGGTGGTAAGATATTTACCCGATATCAAAATTACTATGTCGTCCGCATATGCTACTATTTTAATGCCCTGATTCCTAAATCTTGTGAGAATTTTGTTAACAACAAGGACCCAGAGGAGAGGTGAGATTACTCCTCCTTGTGGAGTGCCTCTTGTAACCGATTTCTCTACATTACTATCACCAAGTTGCGAGCTAATGATTCTGCCATTGAGCATGGTATAAATCCAGTCCACAATAGCAGATTGAACGCCAACTTCTTCTAGAGCAGATTTAATGGACTCCGTTTTTACGTTGTTAAACGCTCCTTTGATGTCGAAAAATGCTGCCAGGGTATGTTCTTTGTGCTTGAGACTTTTCTCAATTTGTGAGACGACCTCGTGCAACGCAGTCTCCACTGATTTACCTTTTAGGTAAGCTTGTTGGTAGTTGCACAGGTTGCTTGGTTTGAGAAGGTCTCTAACATGCAGATCAATAATTCTCTCCAGTGTCTTGAGGAGAAACGAAGAGAGGCTTATCGGTGTGTAATCTTTTGCAGTCGAGTGTGTCGGTTTTCCAACTTTTGGAATAAAGACTACTTTAACTTTCCAGTAAATCACTGTTTCTAATGTACCACGGAGCATTAACGATTTCTCTGAGAACTTTGCTCTGAAAAGATTGTAGTATTTGTCTATTGCTTGGTTTAGTACAACCCCAAAGTTGTATACCGTACGTCCATACTGGTTTTATCACTTGCTTATAGATAAGCAATTTATTGTAGATGCTGAGTTTGGAATATCTTCCAATAAGCCAATTTATTTCACGTAATTTATTTTCAAGTTGATCTCGTTTCTTTTTAACGTGAGTTTTCCATTTAAGCTTAGCGTCTAATGTCATTCCTAGGTACTTTGCTTCATTAGTATATGGTATTTGCACCGAATTAATGTAGGTGGGCAGATTGGTAATTTTTTTGTAAGTAAAATTAACATGTGTTGATTTGGACTCATTAAGAACAATTCGCCATTTCTTAGTCCATACCGAAATTTTATCTGGAGCTCGTTGGAGCTTCTCGGTTGCAGATTCAACTGAATCGGATGTTGCAAGTATAGCCGTATCGTCGGCAAACGTACCTATTATGGTATCTTCTTCTTGAGGAATATCGCTAGTGTATAGTACGAACAGAATCGGACCGAGAACACTTCCCTGGGGAACACCAGCATTGATTTTCTTAAAATCCGAATATTCCCTCCCTTGCTTAACTCGAAATAGCCTATCTTCGAGGTACGACTCAAGAATGTAATATATTTGATCCGGAAAGACCTGTCTTAGTTTAAACTTTAGGCCATCGTGCCAGACCTTGTCGAAGGCTTGAGAGCCGTCTAGAAATGCGCTTGAACATACATTTTTTCTCTCTAGTGATTTCTCAATTTCATTGGTTATCCTGTACACCTGATCAATTGTTGAGTGGCTTTTTCGGAAACCAAATTGATGGTCAGGAATAAGCCGCTTTTCTTCGATAATAGGAAGCAGTCGCTTTAATAAGATTTTCTCAAATACCTTCGAGATCAGTGGCAAGAGGGAAATCGGTCTATAAGATTTCTTTTCGTTCGGAGACTTTCCCGGTTTTGGAACCATTAAAACTTCTGCGACTTTCCAACGTGCTAAAAAGATAATTGTACTTGCGGGATGACCTTAAGAACATCATTATAAGAACTATTCAAAGAAATTCATTCTTCATACACACAGAAAATTTTTTGCTAGCTATGTTGCAAGATGACCAATCACACATAAGAGAGCTAGTTCTCCGAAGAGTAATAAAGACAAGACAACTGAAAAAAGGCAATAAAGTTCGTGAGTTTCAACTTTCTAAGCTACAGTTTTTTTTTGGACAGTAGAAAGATTTTGAAATCCATGAAGATACCTACTCAAAATGTTTACGATTCGCGAACGGCTTAAGATTCGGTAGTTAAAGCATGGAAAATATCATACGAGAAAACTATCATGCCAGAAAACTATATACCTACATATATCATACGAGAAAATTATTATGTGAGCAAAATATAATGTGATGGAAGAATAATAAATAGTTCTCCAACTTCAAAAATCTTATAACTAATGAGAATTAAAAAAAAATGTCTTACCATTTTAAGTAAACATCACATATTCAGCCTTATCGCAAACAAATTCTCACTATCGCCGTGTACATCCACTGGATGACCTGCGGTCGCATGCCCCACCGTGTACCGAAGGTTTTTTTGCATGTGTAGAGAGTGCATAGTGCTCTTTTCATTCTTTCCTCTGTGTTCCGTTTCCATGTTAGCTTGGAATCAAGAATTACTCCAAGATATTTAGCCTCGTTGGAAAGTTTCAGAGGAATGTCGTTGAGCTTTGGAGGAGTAAAGTCCTCCAATTTCCTTTTCTTCGTAAACAGGACTAGTTCGGTTTTGGAAGGGTTAACCCCGAGACCGTTTTGTCCTGCCCAAGAAGATAGTTCTTTAAGTGAAGATTCCATAATATCCTTGATGGTGGTAAGATATTTACCCGATATCAAAATTACTATGTCGTCCGCATATGCTACTATTTTAATGCCCTGATTCCTAAATCTTGTGAGAATTTTGTTAACAACAAGGACCCAGAGGAGAGGTGAGATTACTCCTCCTTGTGGAGTGCCTCTTGTAACCGATTTCTCTACATTACTATCACCAAGTTGCGAGCTAATGATTCTGCCATTGAGCATGGTATAAATCCAGTCCACAATAGCAGATTGAACGCCAACTTCTTCTAGAGCAGATTTAACGGACTCCGTTTTTACGTTGTTAAATGCTCCTTCGATGTCCAAAAATACTGCCAGGGTATGTTCTTTGTGCTTGAGACTTTTCTCAATTTGTGAAACGACCTCGTGCAACGCAGTCTCCACTGATTTACCTTTTAGGTAAGCTTGTTGGTAGTTGCACAGGTTGCTTGGTTTGAGAAGGTCTCTAACATGCAGATCAATAATTCTCTCCAGTGTCTTGAGGAGAAACGAAGAGAGGCTTATCGGTCTGTAATCTTTTGCAGTCGAGTGTGTCGGTTTTCCAACTTTTGGAATAAAGACTACTTTAACTTTCCTCCAACTGATAGGGACGTATCTCCATTTGATACAACTTTTGAAGATTACCCTAAGCAATTGGGTGATTATCTGTAGAGCATGTTGAAGAAATGCCGGAATAATCTCATCTGGTCCAGCTGATTTATAGGGTTTGAACGAGTTTATTGCCCACATAATCTTCTGCTCTGTGATAACCTGTTCTAATTCTGGTACTGATTGTAAGATATCTAAGGTGTTTGGTTGTGTAAAACCTGGTCCTGGATGATTCTTACAGCCCGGGAAATGTGTTTCTATAAAGAGTTCAAGTGTTTCTTGGCTCGAGTTCGACCACGATCCATCGGGATGCTTAATGTATCCCGGACTCGTGGGATTGTATGTTAGGATCTTTCGAAGTCTCGCCGCCTCACTTGTGGTCTCAATAGATTCACAGTGCCTAGCCCATGAATCCTTTTTGGCCCTTCTTAACTCTTTGGTGTATGAGTTAAGTTCGGTTCTATATGAATTACAATCTTCCTCCGATTTACTCAGTCTGGCTTTGTTGAAAAGTTTTCTGACCCCTGTTCTTCGTTTCTTAAGATCACTATTCCACCATGGCGGATTAGTGGGTTTAATGTTACGAGATATAGGGCAGTGTTTTTCAAAGGCCTTTTTCATTTTACTAGTAAGATTTTGAACAGCATTATCAATGGTTAAGGTTGTCGAAAGCATTTCTTCCTCTGGAGGATCGATTCGTTCATTCAACCATTTTGAGTACTTTGTCCAATTTGTTCTAGTTGGGTTCCTAAAAGGTTTTATCTCATTTATTTTCCTATCTAAGGTAAAGAGTATCCTTAAGTGATCCGAAAAGGATTTCTCAGGAGAGACTCTCCAATTCCCTACAGATATCTTATCATTATTACTCATAAGAGTGACGTCTAGAATTTCTTCCCTGTTTTTATTACGGAATGTTGGGTGATTGCCCCTATTACATAACATAAGATTAGAACAGAGAATGTATTCAAAAATTGACTCACCCCTTTTGTTGATATTTTTGCCACCCCATTGTGTATGATGGGCGTTGGCGTCGCATCCTATCACCAAAGGTGTCCCTCTTGCTGTGGTGTAATCCACAAGATCGCGGACCGTTTTTGATGGAGGATTTTCTTCGTCTCCCGGCATGTACGTTGACGCCAAGACGAAGTTGCCTTCCTTGGATTCAACGTTGATTGCCACGTTATCCCTGTTGCTGTACCTAGATAAAAAGAAAGCATTAATTGATAAGGTATATATAAGCTTATAGCTACAAAGGAATCGGTTGAAGGCATAGCCAAACCCGTGTCCTTTGGATTGACTCCTACAAATTTAATAAGATCAAACCTTGAAGAAACTAAAAAGGAAAAAGAGTTGAACTTGGCCTTAGACAGTGAGAACGATTAGAGTGAAGATGAACATACGCCAACTACTTTTATTTAAAAGGGTACTCAATCCTTAAAAAACCGTTCCTAAACTTAGTCATGTGGATGTTCTTCAAAAAGAACTTTCAATTCAAGAAGCGATGTGCTCAAATCTGGCAGAGATCAACGAAACCATAAAAGAACGTTACAAGGAAATCAAATCAAATTTAAAAAAGATATACCGTACAATAGACAAATCAAATGACTTAAAAATCCGCCAGCTGCAAGAAAACATCAGGCATAATGTTGAAACTGAAAATATGAGAAAAATTGAAATAGAGTCAAACATCGAGAAAAATGACGACTCATTGAAATCAAAGAACTGAAGTTTAAAGTGATTTAAATATTATTGTAAAATTATTTATTTTTCCATATTTAATAAATACTATTATTTTTTTATTTATTTTTTTTTTGATTTTATAAACATTCTTAGTTTTTTCTTTATTAAACAGTTACAGACTATTTCCTATATCTGTCCGTATACGCTGAGCCACGATCATATATTGAGATTGTGGTATAGCAGAAAGCTCATCAGGATCGTTGTCATTATTTTCCAAAGTTAAATCTTCAAAAAAGAGTCAATTCTAAAATGTTTACATAATGTTGTACAAGGCAAAGCAGACTAAACGTCTGCTATGTTAACCGCTTTTTCAGGAGAGTAATGCAACTTTCGCGCACTGAGAAGACATCTCCATTGGCCTTTTACATTACCTATTGTTCTTTCTATTATATTTCTGTAGCTTTTATGAGCGTTATTAAATTTCCTTTCATTAGAATCTTCTTCAGTGGATCTATTAGGTGTTAAAAGCCAGGGTTCCAGGGAATATCCAGCATCGCCTAATTGGAAATAAAATAAATGTTATGAATTTAAAATAAATAAAATAACCTCAAAATGCTTACCGAGTAACCAAAAATTATTCACACAATGCAAGTAATCCTGTTCCATGCTTTTTCTAAGTCCGCTAACATTCCAAATCATCGAATCATGGCATCCACTAGGATGCGTAGCGTCTATATATCGAATTTTCAATTCATGGTCGCACACCTTCATATTATAAAGTTTTAATTATTAATTTACATATGAATTAATGTGGACTTAAAATCATCTAATTTAATTACCAGCATCACGTGTAAACTAAAGAACCCTTTTCTATTATAATAAAGATGTCTGTTGTTGTTGTTTGGGCCCACAATTCTTACATGTGTCCCATCAATGCATCCGACAACACCCGGTATTCTGTGTTTTTTGAAAAACGATAACGCCACTTCTCTCGAATTCTATTTTGGTTTCTCTCTTAATCTGAAGGCTATGCTTAGCGTTGCCAGACGTCCCGGTTTATCCGGGACGTCCCGGATTTTCGACATAAATTCATCTTTCCCGCCGGTGCAGCTTTTTTCCCGGGTTGGGGCTAAACTAGCAAAATAATGCCTAATGTAGATACCTAAATATTCTTCAGTGCATTGTGATTTAACCTTAAGAAATTGCTTTTAAAATTTCAATCAAACAAACCTAACTTAACAACGAATATATTTTTCTCATCTGTCATTAAAATTCATCACAAAAAAGTCTAACTGACTTTTAGTACCTAATAAAAAGAATTTATTTATTTTGATCTACACGCATGTTTTGATTTTTTATTCTGTCCCGGGAAATATGTTGAAAACCCAGGATTTCTCATTATTTTAGCCATTTGTATGCTATACATTTAAAGAAATACCGAATCGAAATTTTTCAAAAATGTATTATATTTCACTTATTAATTCTCAACTTTGACAGTTTAATCATTTCAATTAATTAATTCTCTCAAAATATTTCGAAACTAGTTGGAAGTTATTTCCGGGGGAAATTGAATTCGGGGGAGATTGATGATAAGAGTATTCGATTCCTGGGAAAAAATAAAATCCGGAGGAGAGCAATCTCCGTCGGAATTGGCGATAAGGATGATTATTAGGTATACATACATATTCGTACCCCCTTATTACGGCTGGCGAGTAGAACAAATAAACATGTGAGTGTGAGAATTTAGTATTACGGTTGGCGAATCCAGAACTTTTGATTCGACTTAAATGTCATATATTTGATATTTTTAATAAACAATCAAATTTCGAACTCGAATTGTAAAGTTCGCCAACCGTAGTATGTCGAATATGTATGTAGTTCGCTAATGAAAAAATCTCACCTCGAACGTTCGATTCGCAAACCGTAATAGGGGGGGGTAATGTTGTATTTTGACTAAAATTTTAAAACCTACATTTCGTCTAAGTGTGTCGGTCCTTCGTCGGCACCTATTTCAATTTAACCTCACCTTCTTTTTGGACCGTCATAGAAAGTATCGAAATCAAAAGAGCTTATGGTTAGAAGAATAACAAAGGGGTAGGCCAACGTCTATACATACAAAATGTAAAAGCGGGTTGAAAAGCCGAAATTGCCGAATTATTATTTTAATTATAAGCTTATAAACAATGTGCGTTTTATGTTCCACATCGTTTTGTTCACTAACTTTTAAAGGAAATACATACAGTTTTACCCCCTTATTACGGTTTGCGAATCGAACGTTTTGGGGTGCGCAACTGGATGGCATCGGCTAGAGACCGGTATAGGTGGAGAGACTTGTTGAAAGAGGCCAGGACCGGAACCCAGTTGTCGAGCCGATGATGATGATGATAAAATATTGTAATGAGTGATTTATTGCTTGCATTGGCATTACAAAGTAACAGCCGTGAATATACAGAAAAAAAGAAGAAAAATGCTGGGAGATCATTCAAATCCATTTGAGATTACTGATGTTCCGTATGTGGTTAAAAGATTCGTATACTACTAACTTGATAAACGTGCCTTTCCAGCAATGCCTCCAAATCAGTAAAACTTCAATTCCAGAATCATTTCAACTGGCTGCGGTCTTACGTTTTCTTGCCGAAGGACTTTTTAAAGATCAGTTGGAATAGATTTTGATATCGTTCTTAGTCGAAGTTCTGTGTCAAAGATTTTAACACAAATTCTTAAATTCTTTGAGAATAAAATATGTCTAAGGCTGAGTTTCTTGGAACACACCACTACATCTGATCGATTTTAAATCACATGAAAGTTGAAATCTGGAACACGGAAGTTTGCCTGAATTTTACATTGAAAAAAAAGAAATTCAGTATATGAAAAATTGAATTTATATGTATTTATTTATTTTATTAGTATTCATCATTTTTTCGTTCCGATTACTTCCTCAGCCACGACTTGGAATATGAAAACTAAATAATGGAAATTGAATTGTAAAACACAAAATTTAATTTGTAATTTAAGCAATTTCGTTTTGTTGTCCTTAGTCATAGGTTGGTTTTACAATCGCATAATTATTTAAATATAATATTTTGTTGCTGCGCTAGGTGCTCCATTATACATTGATATATCCAACACTCTTGTAAGACATTTTTGTAAGATATATCTGTTATCAGTTATCACAATTATGAGAACGAGATATTTAATGAAATAAGGTCATAAGGTCGTGTTATGTAGACGGGCAGTCTTCGAAGAGTAACAAACTTAAGGTCCCTCAATACTCAACAAATTAATAGATATAAAAATGCATAATTAACGTCTAGACCAGTGTTTCCCAACCTTATTTGTGCTATTCCCCACCAGCACCTTTCCAAAATCATCATGCCCCACCTAATATTATTTCCAGTTATACATACCTACCAATAAATTAATTTTTTTTAAATGTTCAATAAAAAAAATTGAATTGCTGATATTAAAAAATCCATAGAAAATAAGTAAATACAGTAAGTTTGTTTTCAAAGCATTTATTGTAGAGCTGAGAAACAAGTACAAAATAATTGAATGTAATGAATATTGCATAATTCATTATTTAAGTTTAGTGAGATCCTTGCGCTTGATGTCTCCTGCAAATAGATTGTATGTCAGGTTCGAATTTAGAAAGCTTCAGTCTCATGTCTCCCCTTTTTGTTATATCCAGGCGGCTTCGTTTTTTTATCAGCAAGTCATTAATGGCACTAAATCCGCACTCAGTTAAATATGAAGATCGAAAAGGCAGTAAAAGTTGTTTTGCATATTTGGTTGCATTTGGATATTTGATTTCGGTTTCCTCACAAAGCCATGCCATCACTCCTTTTATATTAAATAAAGTTTTGATTGACTCATCATTTTGTATCTCCGCCAGTTCTTCTTCATACTGTATATTTAAAATATTAGAAAGATTTACTAACATTGGTTGCATCATCGAAGTTGGGAAATCAATTTTTTTCAAATCAGAAAATCTTTCTTTTAAATCAATTGATAACTTTTTCAGATGGTCGACAATTACATCCACAGCGGTATCAGTCACTTCGCATTTTTGTAGCCAAGGAAACTTTTCAAATTTTTTTTCGCGAATATGTGTCTGACATAATTCAATAAAGGTTATAAAACCAAATATCTTCGTTTTTGCTTCAACAAGAGTTTTATTTTTTCCTTGAAGTTGCTTATTTAATGTGTTTAGTTTTTCGAATATATCGGCTAAATAACTCACAAATGCCTTACCATCAATAGTTAACAGGTTTTTCATTTCCGGTTTGTCGTTTAAAAAATCGCTAAGAGCATCAAAAAGTTCAATAAATCTCTCCAAGCAGTTCCCTTTCGAGAGCCATCTTACATCAGTGTGAAGTATAAGTCTCACATAGTCCTGATTTTGTTGTTCACAAAAAAGCTTGAAAAGGCGTTCACATTTGGCACTAGCCTTAATAGAATTAATACACTTAACAACTGAATTAAGTACTTCATTAAGCACAGAAGAAATGTTTTTAGCTGCCAGGTTTTCCCTATGAATAACACAATGGACAAGAAGCATTTTTGGGTTCTCATCTTTCATTAGTTTTAAGCAACCATTTTTCTTCCCCATCATATTAGGGGCACCATCTGCTGCGCAAGATGTTATATTTTTCAGTGGTATATTATTGATATCTAAGTAATCTTTAAGCTTATCAAATATATCTTTGGCAGTAGTTGTGCTTTCTAAAGATTTACAGAACAGCATTTCTTCATGAAAATCGCCTCTCTCAATATATCTTACGTAAGTTAAAAGTACGGCCTCACACTGTCTTAAAGTGAACTCATCCATTTGCAGCGAAAAATTTCTTGTTTTCAGTTTTTCAACGAGTTGGCTTTCAACATCCTCATTTCATCTATTCTTCTACAAACAGTATTGATGCTTAGTGGCATAGCTTGAACGTCTTTGTCATCTTTTTCCAAAACAGTCTTAAGAAATGTTGATATTGCTGGTTTTATTAAATTCTCCCCTATGGTATGACTTTTTCCAGATTTAGCGATGAGTAATGAAATTTGGTACATAGCTTGCCTCAAAAGTACGATTGATATTTTCATGTTGAGCAGAAAATAAGGACTTTACTGTTCTTCTCTTTTCAAAATTTGTTTTTAAAGTTTTGAAGTAATTCAAATCTAAATTGGCATGGGCTTCATGTTTCACTTTCAAATGCGCTTCAAGACGACCTTGTTTCATTGATTCGTTGGTCAAGCACTGTTGGCATAAAAGACAAAAAGGCGAACGTTCATCGTGGACAGCAAGTATGAAACCAAATTTTAAATATTCCTCCGAATACTGACGAATTTTTTTCTTACTTGAACCGCTCATTTCACTATGGGCCGGAAAAAACTTTCTATAATGATGACAACCAGACTGATATTTCAAAAAAGACAGAAAACAACCGATTTCAAATTTGACAGCAAGTGTCATTACGTCAAGTGAAGTAGGTATCGGTTGACACAAGTGTTAAATGACAGATTCTGGGTGCGTTCAGAAAAATATCTTCAAGTGTGGAAGCATAAGAACCATATATTTTTTTGGCGAGAAGTGTAATGCAAATTTATTAATAATTGTTGCTCCATTTCAAGTATTTTTCCAAATAACAAATATCGAACTCAGATAATATACAATCTGGTAAACTTTCGATTTTATTTCCTAAAATTTCAATAAATTCAATATGGATATATCTTAATTTTAATATAAATGTAACTTACAATTGGTATTTTCTTGAATAAAAACTTGGAGAAACAATTTTTCTTGAATTAAATTTAATCTTGAAATATTCTTGAATTAACAATAATCTTCTAACACGAGATCAATTTGCAAAAGAACAATTACAAAAAACGCGCGATAATTTTTAATTAGGTTATGTTTTAATCATAGGTATACTTAAACGTAGGTACTCTTCTTAGTAAAAAGAGACGAAAGTATTTTGCCAATTATAGCAAGTTAAATGATAAAGGTTTGATGAGTTACCACTTTATTGCTAAGCTATAGTACTATGGAGGTCTTTAGGAGGCTTGATGACATTCCGGGGCCCGTCTGAAGACTAGGATGAAGACAAAACATCAAGCACAGCAAGCCGTCCAACTGATCTTTTAAGTCTTATAGCTCCATTTGGTAATCGGACATCGCAAATTCTTACTACTCTGTCAGGTCCAGGATAAACCTTAGTCACCCTACCCATTTTCCAAGATTCACGAATATCGTTTGGCTCTACCAATATGACGATACTTCCTTCAACCACTGGCTTGACGTTTTTATGCCACTTAGAGCGTCTAGTTATTTCCGGTAAATATTCTGTATACCATCTTTTTGTAAATTCCGTCATTAAATGCTGCGACCTTCGACTATACAGTCTGCTGTTGATATCACTCTCATAAAAAACTCCGGGTGCAGTAACATTTCTATCATCATCTCCGAAAAGCATAGAGTTAGGTGTAAGAGGCCTTGGATCTTCGGGGTCAACTGGAATGTGTGTTAGGGGACGTCGGTTAATTTGCCCCTGGGCTTCAATGAGCGCATTTCGCAGAACATCTTCTCTTGGAACGACCCCTTTTAAAATGAATTCGACAGTAATTTTTATTGATTGAATCAGTCTCTCCCATGCACCACCCATCCATGGTGAATACGCAGGAATGAATTGCCAAAGTATCTTTTCATATTTTGCCGAATATTCACTTAGAGCTTCTTCCATCTCCTTAATATCTTTTTCCAAAAGGTTCTTTGTTCCTATAAAGTTCAGCCCATTATCACTATATAAAAACTTGGTGACGACTCGATTGATCAAAAATCGTCGAAGCGCCATAGTGCATTGGTCTAACGAAAGATTTAGCAGTTCGATTTGAACGGCTCTAAACGTAAGGCAGGTAAATATCATTCCATACCTCTTTGCTGTTCCCCTTCCGAATTTGACTAGCAACGGACCAAAACAATCGACTCCTACGTGAGTAAATGGCTTGGAATCAAAAGAAACACGAGAAATTGGAAGCTGGCCCATCAATGGCATTATTGGCTTGGCTGCTATGCGTTTGCACATATTACACTTGGACTTGACTCTTTGAACAGCTACTCTTATGTTAATGATCCATGCCCGTTCGCGAATGTCGGAAATGATTCCGGAAGTTCCAGTATGTAAATTACGATCATGATGATATTTAATAAATGTTTCGACTAGAGGATGATCCTTAGGTAAAATAGCAGGGTTTCGAGAAGCATAAGAAATCAATGCCTTTTGTGCCCTTGAGCTCATACGAATGGTACCTTCGGGATCCAGAAACGGAGATAAGGTGTAAATGCTACTGGAGCTTTCAACGGTCTTAGTCCTACGGAGCGACATATATTCTTTATAATAAACATCCTGCTGAATTTTTCTGAAAAGCCAATCTTCTGCTCTGTAGAATTCAGATGGAGTGACGAAATGTTTCTTTTCAGTTTCTCTTTTAAAATAACAGTCTATGAATCGAAGAATAAAGGCAATCGTTCTCACAGAGGGACCCCAATTTGCTTTGAATCTGGCTTTTAACTCATCGAAAACTCGAAAAGAAATCTTATCGGAGCTAGTGTGAACCATAACACTAGAATCAGGTTCGCAAAGGTTCTAGGTTCTTACTTGGTTTAACGGGCCACAATCTAAATGGGTCCTTTAGAAAATTAGGTCCTTTGAACCACCTCGCATCATAATCTCCCAAACTAGAATCGCTCCATTTTGTCGCATCATCAGCCACATTGTCTGCCGAGCTCACGTGAAGCCATTGTCGAGGTGTAGTTGAGTCTAAAATCTCTCCGATCCTCACTGCAACAAATGAAGGAAATTTAAAATCGGTTGAGTTGATCCATGATAAAACTGTTCTTGAATCGGAGAGGAAGATAACTTCGCGAATCGATATAGAATGAGAAACTCTGACAGCTGATGCTAAACGCACACCGAGAACCGCTGCTTGCAGTTCCAAGCGCGGTACAGACAACTTTTTTACAGGCGCCACCTTAGCCTTTGCCATAACCAGAGCTACTTCAACAGCGTCATCTTTTTCAAAACGGAAGTATGAAACTGCAGCAAACGCCTTTTCGGAAGCATCCACAAAAACTATGAGACTGGCTTCAGAACAGTTAGGTGACCATGAAACATATAAACGGGGAATTTTCAGCTTCTCAAAACCCATTAGTTCCTTGATCAATATGAGCCATTGTTCCTTTAAATGCTTTGAGACAGGTTCATCCCAATCGAATCCTTCCCGCCAAATATCTTGTAGAATAATTCGACCTCTGATTATATAGAGTGAGATGAGTCCTAGAGGATCAAAAATTCGCATGATGATTCTAAGTATTTCTCGTTTTGTTACTGAACACTCTAAGTTGGACATCTTCTCAAATAATCCATCATCTGAAATTCTATACGTAAGAAGATCGGAAGAAGGAAGCCAATATAAACCTAAGATCTTTGTAACATGGCTTTCAGATTCACTTGGGTCCATGCTGATCAGCCTGGCATTAACGTTATTTTGTGGAAGTTGCTTCAAAAATTCAAGGCTATTTGATTGAACACCAACCAAGTCGAAACTCATTGATTTGCATATTTGAATGGCATCCTTTGTAACTGATAAAGCTTCTTCTATGGTGTCGTGACTGTTGAAGTAATCATCAACATAGGTTCTGTTAACTAAACCATCTACTGCCTCTGGGAATTCATCTTTGAACTTATTTGCATGAAAGTTCTTTACAAATTGGGCGCATGTAGGAGAACATCTCGGGCCGAACATCATTACCTCCATGATGTAAACTGTAGGTCTTTTGGTGACATCTCCATTTCTCCAAAGAACGCGCTGACATTGTTGATCTTCCGCTTTGATTCTTATCTGATGAAACATTTCTTTCACGTCTGCATTCACAGCTATCTTGCGTTCGCGAAGCTTAAAAATGCCAGCATGAAGAGAAACTAGATTGTCAGGACCTTTCAATAGATAGGTATTTAACGCGACACCGTGTACCTTTGCAGCAAAGTCGGCAACATCTCTGGGCTTGATTGGGAACTTATTTGGATTTTCAATTACGAAAGTAGGAGGATACCATACACGTGGCCAATCCTTTTTCAGCTCTTCTTCCGTAGCTATTCTTGCGTACCCTTTGGATAATAGATTCTGCATATGATTATTTTTCCATTCTAACAGCTGTGGTTTTTTCTTTAAAGATTTTTCCAAAGTGATAAGTCGATTTAGAGCCATGGAGTAGCTATCAGGTAACTTAATGTTATCGGCACTCCATAACAATCCAATTTCGTAACGGTTATTCACATATTTTATCGTACCCTCCATGATGCTCAGAGCCCGAGATTCTTCTTTGCTCACGAAGTCTCCTTTCGGTGGCATAACACCAAACTCCTCGGTAGTGAAGTGGCGCTTAACTAATTCGTGAAGTTCATCTTCGGATTTGATGGCGTCATGGAATAGAAATCGCATTGTTGGTTTGGCAACATTCTGAGCACAGGTTGCTCTAATCATAGGAGCAGATTTTCCATAAACTATCCATCCTAGGAGAGTTTTCAAAGCACAAGGCTCGTCATCTTTTCCGTGTCTTTGGCCATGTCCTAATAGAAACTTGGCCTGATCTAAACCAACCAGAATCTTCGGCTTTGCATCCACTAGATCTGTAAGTGGAAGCCCTCGCAGATGTGGGTACCTTTCTTGCAATTTGGAAGTATCAATCGACTGAACTGGAAGTTCCAACCCTTTCACCGTGTAAACATTTTTCAAAAAATAACGTTTATTATTTTGCATTCCAGAAACAGCTATATTAGTTCTTATGGACTCTTCACTTCTAGAAACACCCTTCGTCCATTGAAGGGTAAGCATTTCTTCATGACCATCGAGTCCAAGTTCATCAAATAAATCTTTTTCCACCATAGTCAACGACGAACCGTTGTCTAAAAATGCAAAGGTGTCAATGAACTTTTCCTTTCCATAGATTCGTATAGGGACTACCTTAAACATCACTGGCATCTTAGATTCTACGTGAGATGAATTAAAATTTAGATTTGGAACGTAAGGAACAGCTGACACATTTAACTCCTTGTTTTAAGGCACAGGTGGTCGATGTAAAAGTGGATGATGACGTGCAACGCATCCAGATAATCCACAGGTCTTCTTTTTCGAACAAGATCTCCAATCATGTTCAACTGGGTCTAAACAACGAAAACATATCTTTCGCTCGCGTGCAAAAGATAACCTTGTTTCTGGAGACATTGATTTAAACTCGTCACATTCACTGAGCATATGTTGTTTATGACCACATTTAACACAAGATGCATTTAAAGCTGTTGTAGGCGGTGGCTGATGGGTGAGCACTCGATTTGTAATTTTCTGCGATTTTCTAGGAAGAGAAGTTTCTAAAGGCTTAACTAACTCGGGTGGTAGGTCGATTACCTTTTGTGTTAAAAAATTTGTAAAGTCTTCAATCGAAACGTGAGGAGTTGACATTTGCTTTTTTCTCCAATCTTGGTAAAGACCAGGTCCTAACTTACACGCCAAGTCGGTCAAAACATAACCATTCAAAAGATCATCCCCTCTATTGATTGACTTTAAATCAGCTACAAACCCATTTAACTTAACGGCCCATATGTGTAGATTAGGATCACACTTTGACTTTAAAGACGGAAGCTTAAGAAGATCGGCTGTCAAGCCGTGAACTAAAACATCAGGACGACCGAATATAGAACTCAAAGAATCCATTATCGCTCCGTCATCGGTCGAATATTTCAGACGATCACTAACTAACTGATATGCTTCCCCTTTAAGAGCCTTTCGAAGGCGAGCCACGTTTTCCTTGCCATTATACTTTCCTTCTACTGTTGTGGATTTAAACACCTCTTCAAAATAAGGCCACTCCCGCTTATTACTTCCGGAAAAGCTAGGCAATTCTTGTACATTACTCCTATTTAGAATGGTAAGGAGACTCGTCATGTCGGATTGATGGATAGATGAAGAGTCTTGAAAGCTTTCCTGATTTGTAGCCCCAGCACGAATTGGAGTGGATTGATGTTGACTTAAATTCTTTAATAGTGATTGATGATTCGCCTGTATTGTTTTAATCATATCTAACCTTTTATCAGCAAATGTTTTTAAATCAGCCTGATCGGAAATGGAAGATATTTTCGCTAGTGGATGGCTTGGAATGGAAAAGCTAGCTAACTTTTGTTTCGCTTCCCTTAATTCACTTCGTAGAGAAGTTAATTCTACATCTTTTTCTGCAGCAGCTGCTTGAGCAGTCGCAGCAGCTTCTAATAGCAAATCTACAGTGGCAACTACATCTAAACCTTTACCTGTTGTTGGATCTCCTTCAGCTCCTTTATCAGAACCTGTTTCCTTAGGATCTTCTCTCGCTTCGCAATCGGTTGTCTCGCAATACCACGGATCAGCGGTAGTGTATAAATCCGGATTAAAGTTGACACAAGTAAAATGCCACCATCGCTTGCACTTTTCACAGGCCACCATCTCGTCCGTATCTGCCACGTTGCATGTCTTTAATGAGCAATTATATTCCATCTTGACAAAGTTATTTCAATTGAAATAAAATAATGTTGCTCCACTTCAAGTATTTTTCCAAATAACAAATATCGAACTCAGATAATATACAATCTGGTAAACTTTCGATTTTATTTCCTAAAATTTCAATAAATTCAATATGGATATATCTTAATTTTAATATAAATGTAACTTACAATTTGTATTTTCTTGAATAAAAACTTGGAGAAACAATTTTTCTTGAATTAAATTTAATCTTGAAATATTCTTGAATTAACAATAATCTTCTAACACGAGATCAATTTGCAAAAGAACAATTACAAAAAACGCGCGATAATTTTTAATTAGGTTATGTTTTAATCATAGGTATACTTAAACGTAGGTACTCTTCTTAGTAAAAAGAGACGAAAGTATTTTGCCAATTATAGCAAGTTAAATGATAAAGGTTTGATGAGTTACCACTTTATTGCTAAGCTATAGTACTATGGAGGTCTTTAGGAGGCTTGATGACAATAATTAATTGTAATTTTAAATTGCCCCCATACAAAATTAAATTGCTCCCCTGTGGGGCGTAGGCCCGACGTTGGGAATCACTGGTCTAGAACCCTACAACACCAAAGAAAAACTATCATTCGAAATGAAATTACGCGAACGATCATTGTACTTTTCATCTAGACAATGCTTAATACCGTTGGAATATTTCATTTATTTCTTTGTTGTATCGTTTTTTTCACAAGCAATGCTCAGTCCGTTGACCCCTGATACCCTCTCGCTAGGAATGCTCATCAGTTCACCCTCGAGTCTAATTTAAGTCGTACCATCAAATATATAGATTCATTTTTTTGCCGCACAACCCGTAATGGAATAACTTACCCGGCACGGTTTTCCCTTGCCTTGCCCCTTACGTTAATATGTCGACTCCCTCCTTCCATCTGGATTGTTGTTTTTAAAAGTTGTGATGTCTTATAAATTGATATTCGTCCGTGGAAAGAAGTCTGCGAATTAATTCGTTAACATCCAAGCTCTGATGCACTAGCTAGCAATTAGAAAACTCAAGTCTTTTTTCCAAACCATTGGAAAGCAGTTAGGTTAGAGGTTCCAAAAAGCTTCCAATTGATTTATTTAATATAGTCCACGAAAACAAAAACTATTCTTTTTTATGTTTTTTGTTTTTCCTTTTTCTTTTTATTTTGACAAATATGTAGTTAAATAAACGAGCATACTTTAAAACTTTATTATAGCTGACTAAACAAATATTACAAAATTATAAATACTTGGAAAACCACTCTCTTTATCAACAGTTGTTAGAAACGTTGTTAAAAAATCATTAATTCCTTTTTTTTACCTGTTTCAGGTTTTTTCAAGTATCATAAAAACTTGTTTTTATTATACTTATTATTTTAATAATTTTCTGGAGAAAATTGATAAAAAGTCAAAATTTTGCGAAGTCGAGAACAAATTTGCAGGCTTAGAAATACATGAAGACCCCAACGAGATATAAACTTTATGCAAACGCAGTTATAAGGGGTTGTTTATCTTCTAGAAATAAGTAATTGAAGTTTTTACCCTTCGTATTAACAGTGCAATTTTCGTTAAAATGGATCATTGTAGACAAAAAGGGGGCCTTTTCCTAAATCCTTAAAAATGCTGTCAACTTTGGAGAAAGACACAAACTGCAGAACAGTTTTGTTCAAAGAATACATATATACCAGGCACGAGGCGTGATTTTTTTGATAGCGGAAGCACCAAAAATGAAAGACCTTTGAGATCCAACCTTTTAAATTCCACTTTATGGTAATACACATAAAATAATATACATAAATAATATATTACAGTAAAGTCTTATTAAAAAAAAAAGCTTGATGCCTTGCGCAAAGATTTATCCTTTTTCTTTTAAGGCAAAATTATCTAAGTACGATTTGATAAGAACTAAGCTACGAGTAGATAACCTTTCTTGTCCACATTTATTTCTAAAAAAATATTTAATTCTCTTAAAACATGAATATGATCTCTCTACAGATGCCATTATTAAGGGATATTAAAAATCTTAAGATTCCTTGAAGTTTTTTTTGATTTAAAATTCTCATAATTGAAAATAACCTTTAGTTATATTTCTTCTGGAATGTCAAGAAACCTCAGATATGAATATAAGAAATACTATTTTTGACCACTTTTTTTATAATAACAAAAAATAAACAGAAATAAACAGAATAAACAGGTGGATTGTATTTATCGCCACGAAAATAATTAAAAAACTACCACCTTTTAAATTCATATTTGTTTGTTTTCTGATAGTTGAGGCGCTCAGCGCCAAAACGGCCTAACCCTCATTTTAAAAAAAATCAAACTGACTATGCAGATCGAACCGGAATATTATGAAATGTATAATAAAAAAAAATCCCTTATTGTACTGTATACAATGTTATACTACTTGCGGAAAACTCTTTTTGCTCTATGCGAAATTAAAAAAAATGCCGACGCCAAAATGGCCTAAGCCGCTTAGGCCAAATGGAATTCTAGAAATAAAAAATATGTGTGGGTTAGGCCAAAAACGCATTCAACCCTTCAACCGGAACAAAAATTTAAAAAATAAATCAAGTTAGCCAGGAGGTATTTAAACCTTCTTAGAAGGCTGTAGATACATCCCGAAGCGAAACGATGGAGTAGGCCGAGAAATTTTTGTTGATTTTTAAATATCTGTGAGATAATTCTATGCGTCTTTACCTTTAGTTCATGACATGCTTATTTTGTTGGTGACACGTTAGATACGTTATTTTTTGTAAGCATCGGTATAACTCGTTAAATAGTTATTCTCTTTAATTAATAAATCCACTAATTTGTCAAAGGTAAGTTAATAAGATCTTCTTTCAAAATATAGGTATGATAAGTTTTTTTTTTTAATTGAAAATTTATTAGCAAGAAAAGATAGTACGTAAATAATAATGTCTGAGGCTGGCTCGATAAGCTTACAAGATTTTGAAAACTCTGGATCGGAGTACGTCCCAACACCAAGTGGTTCATCAATTTCATCGCGCTATTCCGAAGATACATTGCCTGGGCCATTGGGAGTTGCAGTAACTGAATCCCAGATCAATATAACAGAAAATGATAGAAGGTCAGCTCAACCAGAAATTGAAGTGGAAAGCAACAATGAATTGAAAATATCTACCAGAAAACGGATTGCTAATAAATCGAACTGGAAAAAACACGTAAGTAAAGTTCAGAGAAATTCCGGAAAATATTATAAAACTGTGAAAGGAGTTGTGAAACCAGCTAAAACACTTGATGCACTTATATGTCCATGTCCACTAAAATGTCAGCAGCATTTCAGTGAGAGTAACTTGCGAAGTATTTTTGAAAATTTTTATAAAATTGGTGATCATGATTTGCAAAATGCCTATCTATGTGGACAGATTGCAGTAATTGAAAAAAAGAGATGTTATAAGAAATCTGTTGGCGAAAGCCGAAGATTAAGTACAAGAATTTACAAACTTCCTGGGGTTAATAATCTCGAAATTCGTGTCTGCAAAATGTTTTTTAAGCAGATTTTACAAGTAACTGATGGTCGTATTACACGTGCACTTAAGCATAGAACACCTGGAAGTGGTACAACTACACCAAAATTGGACCAAAGAGGAAGACACCCACCTCATAATAAGACGAGCGTTGAAGCTACAGATCTGGTAAAAGAATTTATTAATAAATTTCCAAGGTATAGCTCCCACTATTCAAGAAATAAGAACATACAGAGAGAATTTCTGGCACCCAACTTAAACATATCGATTATATACGAGCTGTATCGTGGAACTGTAGAAAACGACAAAGTTGTTTCAAAATTTGTTTTTACCAAAATATTTTCACAACATTTTAATTTGCATTTTCGAGCTCCAATTTCTGACAGTTGCAAGAAATGTGATTCTTTTAGAGTAAAAATTGAAGCCGCAGATGATCCTTCTGAAAAGCAAAGGATTGCGAACGAAAGAGATTTACATCACCGAAAAGCTGAATCAGCTAGAAGTGGGATGCAATTGGATTCGAAGCTTAACAAGGATGAATATGCAGTTATAGCGTTCGATCTAATGAAAACTCTGCCGACACCAGTAATTTCCACAGGGGTAGCTTACTATAAAAGGCAGCTATGGACCTATTGTCTTGGTATTCATGACCTTATTACAAACAAGTCATTCATGTATACCTGGAATGAGGGAATAGCTTCCCGTGGCCCACAGGAAATAGGGTCTTGCATTATGCATTATGTGAAAGCCAATGTCAAGAACAAGAATTTAATAATGTACAGTGACCAATGTGGTGGCCAGAACCGGAATATAAGAATGAGCACCATTTGCACATACATGGTCAATAATTCTACCTTCCAAGTGGAACAGATAGACCACAAATTTTTAGTATCTGGCCACTCATTCCTTCCATGCGACCAAGATTTTGGTCTCATTGAAAAAGAAAAAAAATATTATAAGGACATTTTTACGCCTGATGATTGGGATCGCGTAATCATCACAGCAAAAAAAAAGGAACCATTTCAACTAGTAAAGATGACAGCAGGTGACATTAAAAGCATATCCTCAATCGAGAAATTAGTTACTAATAGAAAAATTTCCACGGATAAGACTTCGAAAGTTGAATGGCTTAAAATTCAATGGCTTCGATTCCAAAATGTGAAGTCATTTATTATTCAATATAAATACTCAAACAATATAGATGTTTTATTTCAAGAAGTTGACATTTCAAAGAGGAACTCCAGTAAATTCGTAGATGTGGAATTAGAATCACTTTATCCTGAAGGAAGATTCATTGAAGCTGCAAAGTTTAAGGACTTACAAGAACTCAAAGAATTTATACCTCCTATAAACCACTCCTTTTATAATAATTTAAAAACAAATACAAGAGCCGAAGACGACGACATTCAGGAAGAAGACGAATAAAGATTTTCAGTTAATTTGTATTATTTAAAAAGCTGTATTATTTATATGAAGAAATTTATATTCGTATATTTATGTTTTAATTAATGGGAACAAAATGGCCTAACCCTCAGTTCCTATCAATATAATTTTTTTTAATGGATTCCAAAATGGCCTAAGCCACTTTTTTTTTTTTATTTATTGCTTAAAATAGCCTGTCTGTTATTCAATAAAGACCTTATTATTAACTTGAAACAAACATTAAAACTAATATTTATTTCCGATTAATAAAAAAAAAATATAAATATTTTAAAAACATGTTTTCTTTTAAAGCCGTTTTTCTCAGAACGAATTTTTCGGGCTTAGGCCGTTTTGGCGCTGAGCGCCTCAGTTATGAATGAATTGCACCTAAATTTGCACACACATTATGTTAAAATAAAACTCTTCTACCCCTTTTGTTCACGAAATTAAACTCATTATCAGTTTGAGACAATAAGCAACTCAATAGATACATTTTTGTTTTTCTATCTCTCTTGTAGGAAATTCTCGTAATGCATTCACTCAACTCATTCTTCACACATTGTGCAAAAGGCAAGAAACGAGACAAAATTATTTTGACTTTGGGTTGAGATCTAATGTCGATTTCCTTTTACACTAGGGATTTTAGGGATTGCGATCCCTTGTCAAATTTTGACTTTTACCACACCAAAAAAATAGATTTTTTTTTGACAGAGATCAAATCTTTCGAATCCGTATTTGGAGTGGGATTTACATGTATACGAAATACGCACACTAAAAAGACAAAATTTGACAAGGGATCGCAATCCCTAAAATCCCTGGCGATAATAAGGAATGCATAGCTGTTAAGCATTTTAGCAAGAACTTTCATGAGATTGAGCATTATAAATAATGGAGTGATGTTGAGCATTCTCAGTTGGTTTGCAGTGTGGCATTTTAAGTTGTACCTAATAACCAGAGAGATCTTGATTTCCTTTAATAATTTTAGTAAAAGATGATAATGTTGTCATAATGATGTTGGAATGTAATTTACATAGTAAATGAAGATTCATTAATAGATACAAATAAAATAATAAAAATATTAATATAATTTGGAATTTTGAATTTAATTCCTTGCTAGGTACGATTTTTTCAAATGGTTTAACGGAAGCACTCATTCCACTCAATATATGGACGCTTCGTCCCTGATATATACCTATATACAAAGGAATCATAACCCAAAATATTACTGAAGATTAAGTAAACACAGCTACAATGACTTAAAATTATTGTACGGACACAAGTTCATATACTATATTTAAGAAATAACTTGTATCTTTGTATATAATAACCTATAGTATTATCTTTGTATATATAACCTCTACAGGGTGTTTGGCATAAGGTGTGACAAAAAGCTAGGGCGTGTAGGTTGGACTTAGACAAGAAAAAAATCGTATGGGAGGGGGGGTCTATTTCCCCCCGTTTAGGCGGGAGGGGCGATTTAAGAAAAAAATCACTTAAAACAGAAAAAAAATTATTAGAAAATAACGGTGATACCTACAGAGTAATGCTATGGCATTTTGAAAAGCCAGAAATACATTCTTTAATTTTGTTTTTAAATAAAGTTGTTCGAGTGAATAGTTTTTGAAAAATTAATTTTCAAAATCAAAATTTTGAAAAAAAAAAAATGAAATTTTTTTTTTAAACAATTTTTTTTTTTCAAAATTTTACGTAATTAAGTATTATTTTTTTATTCAATATTAAATGCTCTTATTAATTTTTGATCAAACACAAAAAACCGGATGTCAAAATGTTTTGTAGTTTTTGAGAAAATCAAAAATAACAAAAACTACTTTTGTTCTAAGAAAAGCCTTTTATTTTAGTTTTTACGTTTTTGGATTCTTATGTAGGTGAATTTACGATTGAAAGGATTAACTTTCTTTTTACTATTCTTTTAATTATCGTCTTATAAGCATACAATAATGTGACAAAGTACTGGATTAACCATATTTCACACATTTTTTCATTGAGAACACCTGGGTGAGAGCATTGGATTAATATTGATCTGCGAATGTTTTTTAAATAATGCAGCGTTACACGCCCTAACTAGTGACAGAAAAATGCAATTGCGAAATAAGAACAAAAATGTTCCTGAATCTTGAAATCAATTTAAATAATAAATACGTGCATATTTAGATAAAATACATAATTACTGTTTATTTAAAGTTAATCCTTTCTTTCGTAAATGCACCTAAGCCAAGCCGACCCCACCATAATAAAAAAGTGGCAGGTCAATTTTAAACCAATGCCCTCACGCAGGTGTTCTCAATGAAAAAATGTGTGAAATATGGTTAATCCAGTACTTTGTCACATTATTGTATGCTTATAAGACGATAATTAAAAGAATAGTAAAAAGAAAGTTAATCCTTTCAATCGTAAATTCACCTACATAAGAATCCAAAAACGTAAAAACTAAAATAAAAGGCTTTTCTTAGAACAAAAGTAGTTTTTGTTATTTTTGATTTTCTCAAAAACTACAAAACATTTTGACATCCGGTTTTTTGTGTTTGATCAAAAATTAATAAGAGCATTGAATATTGAATAAACAAATAATACTTAATTACGTAAAATTTTGAAAAAAAATTGTTTAAAAAAAAAAATTTCATTTTTTTTTCAAAATTTTGATTTTAAAAATTAATTTTTCAAAAACTATTCACTCGAACAACTTTATTTAAAAACAAGATTTAAGAATGTATTTCTGGATTTTCAAAATGACATAGCATTACTCTGTAGGTATCACCGTTGTTTTCTAATAATTTTTTTTCTGTTTTAAGTGATTTTTTTCTTAAATTGCCCCTCCCGCCTAAACGGGGGGAAATAGACCCCCCCCCCCTCCCATACGATTTTTTTCTTGTCTAAGTCCAACCTACACGCCCTAGCTTTTTGTCACACCTTATGCCAATCACCCTGTATAGTATTATCATGGAGGGATCGTTACATTTTCCCATCATGGAGCGTAATTTTGTATTGCGAACGCTAGGTTGGTGGTGGCGCAGAAATCAGCGCACGCTTTTACAGTGGAGAGTAGGATAACATATAAAACAAGTAGTAAAAAAGAGAATATTTTTTTATTAAATTAAGCAAAGACAAATCTAGCAATTGCAGTCCCTAGCCTTAAGATGTCGCCGCAATCTTTTTTAACAGCATCCATTTATAAAATTCTAGGTCTCTTTCGCATAAGACCAAGTAGTGCATTTTTTACTTGCGACTTATAGGTACCTACTATAAGGCAAGTTATGCATTCGGAAAAAAATCGAACTCAAGATTTTGATCAAAGTTGACATTACGATGATAGCGAAAACTAAAAAAGTGGGTCTCGCAATTCTGTCTGTCTGTTCCACTACAGCCTAAACGGCTCGGCCGATTTTCTTTAATCTTGGTGGATATCATTTTTAATTTTTTTTTCCCTACACGTTTTTTTCTTTTTTTTAAGTCCAAAAATAACGGTACCTGCCATACGAATTTTTTCGAAATTTTATACATTTTTTTTTTACTCAAAAAATGTACGACATATTTAAATAATCATTGACTTATTATACATGGACTGCCAGAGCCCAACTTCACGGTTCAACTTAAAACTATACGGAACTAGCGCTATTGGTGCAAACTCGGAAAACATAGTGTAACTTGTGGTTTTGGTATTTGATAAATCAATTTTTGACATAATTGAGTTTGTAAAGGGTTTTGAGCGGGAATTGTTTAAGTTTATTATTAAATAAAAACTTGAAGGCTATTTTCATGCTTTATTTGTGGATTTAAGAGTCATAATATGCATTTATCATATACAGGAGAAGAGTGCTGTAATTCGTTACAGTTGAAAAGCACAAATAACTGTCGAAATGCTGATTTTGGAAAACTATTTAAATGGCACAAAAAATGATTTATATTCTTATATGAAGTCATGTATGCAAATCTATCATTATTTAGATTATTTCAGCAATAATTTTAGTCATAAGAGACCTGTGCAGGGACGGGTTAGAATATTCCTGCAGCGCCTCCCCGCTTGTCGTAAAAGGCGACTAAAGGAGTAAATACATCTAGGCCACAAACAGCAAGGTGAACCTAGCGACACGTAACACCTATAATATTTCCCAAAAGTGTGGATGCCAGTCCCTGGGTTGGCACGACTGGAGATCACCGGTGCCGTAAAAGAGAGATCAAATACAAAACTGGAGCATGCACACGTCGATACTTACAACGGATTTTGTGAATTCAAGCATTATGGAAGTACTCGTCCAAAATGACACTACCCCGCCAGGCACTACCATTGTTACACATGGTACTGATCCTGGACCGAGCAGCAAAGCTCGGGTCAGAGCTAGACGGATTCCGGGGGCTAGCAAAGTAATGCCGCAGATTATACAAAATCTGAGAGTTGCGAGTTGGAACGTTGGCAGTATGACAGGTCGAAGCGTCGAAAAGAAGGCGAGTGGACATCTTATGTGTTCAAGAAACAAAATGGCGAAACACGGGAAACAGGGCCCGTTTCTTGGATACGAGGACAAAAAACTATAAGATGTTCTACTATGGAACGGAAAAGGGTAAAAACGGAATCGGAATCATCCTTGCGAAACATCTATTAGGCGGCGTATTGACCATTTCGAAATCCAGCGACCGTTTGATGTCCCTTAAATTGGTGATTAAAGGAAAGTTGTGGAATATTGTCACTGCATATGCTCCCCAAATTGGATGTGAGCAGGTGCAAAAAGATGCATTTTGGCTAGACTTTCACAATCTACTTAAGGACATCCCAAAGGAAGAGTTTTTGTTCGTGGGCGGAGATTTGAACGGACATGTCGGGAAGACAAACGAAGACTATGAAGATTGCCATGGAGGCCTCGGATACGGCACCAGGAACCCTCCTGGTGAAGACATCCTGAGCATGTGCAAAACATACGGTCTTATCGTACTAAATACCATGTTCGTCAAACAAAGCCGACACCTGGTCACTTACAGCAGTGGTGGAAATGAAACCCAGATTGATTACCATTTGGTATCTAGTTTCATGAAACCCCGGGTAAAAGATTGCAAAGTGATACTAGGAGAAGCGATCGCCCACCAACACCGTCTCCTACTGACAGAATTTTTTATGGAGACAGTGAACGACAACAAACATACAAAAACTTTTGGGAAGATCAAATGGTATAATCTGGATAAGGAAAAAGGCGAAGCTTTTATTTCGAATATGCAAAACGTTCTGTATAACAACACCGATATAGTTCGAAATGAAGAGAGTACAGCACAAAGTATGTGGGATCTCCTACAGAGAACTTGCAAAGAAAAAGCCAAAACACTGTTAGGGGTTTCAAAAGGACACAACCAACAAGGCAAAGAAACATGGTGGTGCAATGATGAAGCTAAATCAGTTATAAGTAAAAAGAAAATGGCTTTCAAGGCTTGGTCGAAGTGCCCCTCTAATGATACAGATCAAAAGTCACGCCTCGAAGTGGAATATAGAAACTGCAAGAAAGAAGCGAAGAAGAAGTGCGCCCAAATTCAAGCAAAGAATACAGAAAACCTGTATCGGGAGCTGGATGAAATTTCTACCCCGACAGCTGGTGCTATTCAAGAGCTACGGAAAAACACGAATAAGGGCGCAACTATCTTCAAAATAGCCGCTCAAAGAAGAAGAAATGCCCAGGAGATTTGTTCGCCAAAGTTCATTAACAATGCTCAAGGCCAACTACTTGTGGAAGACAACGAAATTCTTCACAGGTGGCGACAGTATTGTGACGGACTTCTAAACGAACAATTTCCAAGGCTATACTTTCCAATAGCTTCACCTAACTTAAGCGAAGTATCCGACGTCACAGTCGAAGAAGTTAGTGAGGCGGTAAAATACTCCAAAAAGGGAAAAGCTGTTGGCCCAGACGAAATACCCTCAGAGTTTTGGAAAAAGATGGAAGACATCGGGTTTAGATGGCTCATGATTCTTGTCTCCAAACTTATACGAGGTGATCGCATGCCTAATCAATGGAGGGAAAGTTACCTTCTTCCAATTTATAAAGGAAAGGGTGATACTCGAAGCTGTGATAATTACCGTTCGATTAAGCTGATGTCACACACCATGAAGATCGTTGAGCGAGTCTTAGGTAGCCGACTGCGAAAAATAATTAGGCTATCTGATGACCAGTGCGGGTTTGTCGGGGGTAAGTCAACCACGGATGCAATCCAGAGTATAAGAATAATTATGGAAAAACATCGGGATTCCTTGGAGGATTTGCATGTCGTATTGGTTGATTTTGAAAAAGCATTCGATCGGCAACCACGGGATCTAATATGGGTGGCCCTCAGGCAACGAAGAGTTCAAGAAACCTTTGTGCGGATAATTATGGACATGTATGATGGAGCAGTTACTAAAGTAAGATGCGCAGCTGGAGTCACCGAAGAATTCGAAATCACAGTAGGTGTACACCAGGGAAGTGTCTTGAGTCCCCTGCTCTTTATTACAGTTCTTGATTACCTGCTTGAAGGCAAAGTGACGGATCCAAAAGTGCATCAGTTATTCTTTGCTGACGATGGAGCCATCATAAGTGAAGACCCGATATCCCTACAACGAGCACTTGACGTATGGGTGGATGTTCCAGAAGGAAGTGGGTACCGCATAAGCGCGAAAAAGACAGAATACCTATGCTGCCCATTTTCTGATCCACACAGGCCTATTCCACACATTTATTTGAATGGAGTAGTGCTTCCCAAGTGTGAAAAGTTTAAATATCTGGGGTCTATGATAAATAACGAAGCTACTTGTGATGACAATATCAATCATCGCGTAAGCGTAGGGTGGATGAAGTGGCGGGAAAATTCTGCTATCTTCTGTGACCGAAAAATGCCCCCTAAGCTGAAAGGAAAGCTCTACACTTCAGTTGTGCGTCCAGCACTCACATACGGTTCACAATGTTGGACAATGTACAAAAAGTATGAGAGTAAGCTAACTGCAGCTGAGATGAAGATGCTTCATATGACAGCAGGAGTTACAAAGCTTGATCGAATTAGAAGTACAAAGATCCGAGGAAGCCTTCATGTTAAGAATACCATTTCCCAAAAAATTGAACACGACCGACTCAGTTGGTATTGCCATGTTCAAAGGAGAGATCCTGAGAACCCCGTCAAAAAGGCAATGTCATACAACGTTCCAATTCGAAATAAAAAGAAAGGTAGGCCTAAACACTCCTGGTACAAACAAATGCAAAAACACCAGCATTCAGTTGGCCTCAGAAATGGAACAATACAAAACCGGGAGGCTTGCCGCCGATTTCTGAGGTCAACCCGGCGAACCCCACAGGCGGATCACTAGTGTGAAGCAGATACGTGGGAGAGTTATGATCCCCTCGACATCGAAATCATAACAGCGCCGAAGAAAAGGAAGAAGAAGAATTTTAGTCATAAGAGATATATATTAAACCGAACAACGTGGAAACATATAATTCACAGGAAAAGTGAAATTTATCAATTTGTACACACCTTATTGTTTAACACAAATCAAAATTTCAATAAATAAATGAAGTTCATATTGCTCTACTTAAAATTATGTAGATAAAAGATGATGATGATTTTTTTTGAAATACATAATAGCAAATTGACTTAATTAGATAAATAATGACAAAAATGCGATTAGAAATGTATTCCATTTCAAAATATAAATAAAAATTTACGTAGGACCGGTCACAGGATCTTACACCGTTCTACCTTTTAAATAGGTTACTTGTCGAAACCTTACAGCAACAATCGCCAAGCAATTCCTAGAAGACAATATCCGCCGTAAAGCAGTTTTCATTGAACTAAATGTTTTGTTCTCGCATGTTAACAAATTTCGCTGAACACCCTTTAAATTGTTGTTATTATTTTGTATTGGCCAACGTTTATTTTTACCACTTTTGCACCAATAGCTCTAATGTCGGTAGTGAGAGGTGGAACCATATCAGTGTTGTTCCATGTAGACAAAAAATGTAGACTACACGATTGTCTACGTGTAGACAATTCAACGTATACAATTCCTGATTGTCTACATGCCAAAGTCAACAATGTAGACAACGTAGACATTCAATTTTTCTTATTATGTTTCGTCTAATAAATCAGAGCTCGAGCCAAAATCATTGTCATCAATCAAAACAATCATAGAGACATCGCCGGATTAAGATGTCGCAGGTGATTGGGATTGCTTACAGGCATTCCTTTCATAAATGAATGTAAAGGCATTATTCAGCCTTATTCCGATAGGCGTTTTTCTAAAACGCCAACTGTCGTTTTAGGAGTCGTTTCGTTTTTTTTTTGGTATTCCGTAACTAAAACGCCAGCGTTTCTCTCGCTCTTACATTCCACAATACATTCCAAACATCTGACATATCAAATTGTTTGCAAATTGAATAATTTGGTTTTGAAAATTATATTTGTGTGAATTTGTTTCAAACAAAAAAAAATATGAAAAACGTATTGTGTAGAAAGTTATTTTTCTTGGAGCAGCAGTGACGACGAAGAAGAAGAAGAAAAAAAGAAAGATTTGATACTGCAGAAGATATACATACGAGTACATTCCATCTAAAGCAAATCCTTTTGATTTGGCTGGCAAAAAGTATGTTATTGAATAAAAAAATATATATGCAGTAGGTAATTCTACCACTGGTTTTGATTTTTGATTTTATCGCATTTGTTAACAGATTCAAACTTGCTGATACCCTTACCAAAAGAGGTTGGGAACGACTTCAATTTGGGACTAGCCCAGCCAAGCCTAAGCAACATTTTTAAGGAAATACCTGCTCGCGTTTTATCTTTGCCAAGTTGTAATTTCTACGAACTTTTATTTTCCATTTTAATCGGATAGATACATATGTATATAGATAGATCGCTTGATACAAATATTTGTATATATACATATGCATATGATGGAGGAGAAAGAAATACTAGACTTTTGGGTATGTGATTGTGACTGATAACAGTTCAAATAAAAATACATTTTTGCGGGAGATGCTGGGTACCCACTCGAGCCTTTTCTTGTAACTCCTTATAGATTTGTTATTTTCACCCTTAACAAAGAATTTTAAATTATAAAAACTAAAATAAATTTAAAAAAACTTATATTTTGTATCCTGTCGTCAACAAATTTCTAGACGACAGATTTCGGCGTTTTTACAGACGTTTTTTGCATGGAAACGACTAACGTAATACCAAAAATATATAATAGATAATATAGATAATATAGAAAACACGTTCCACAAGAGAGAATCGACAAATTGACGTTTATTTGGCGTCGAACGCCTTACGTAATACCAAATTCACACTGACGTTTTTATTTTGGCGTTCAACGCCTTACGGAATAAGGCTGATTATTAGGATATGAATATGCTTTTTTTAACAAATTTTTATTTACCTGTGCAGTATTTTGTAGATTTTTGTTGCACACTGTACAATATGCTACAAATTTGTTATTGTTTTCCATTAAAAGAAAACCTAGGTGATCGAAACCTTTATTTTTTCGTCGACCAATATTTGAATAAAAACTCAAATTAACACCTGAAATTTTCTTAAATGAAGTAAACAATGTGACAGAGAAATCAAGAATGACAGATTGGCTGGCATGCTTTGTCTACATTGTCGACACCATAGTCGACATTGTCTACATTGTCGACACAATTGTCTACGCATTAATGTAGACAATCAAAGTCGACACGTAGAGGAACAACACTGAACCATATTCATTGAAGCGTTTGTATAGAAATTTTATACGACTAGCAAATACGTCAATGTAAATTATAATAAAAACACAAAAAAAATTCATTTAGTTAAAGCTAGATAATGGTTGAAAAAAATTTACGAAAAATGGTTATTGAGGGTACCCCTATGGAACCATTTTTGTTTTGTTTTTGATTTTCTCAAAAACGGTATATCCGATTTTGATAATTTTTTTGCTAAGACTCCCCAAAAACTTAAATAGAATTGTGTATTCAAATTTTCAAAAAATTTCTTTTTGGATTCTTAAAAAAAAACTTCAAATTTTTTTTTTCAAAACTAAATATTTCGAAAACCCTATGCTAATTTTGTTTTAAACTTGATAAATAAAAGTTTCTCAATATAATCTACAAGATGTGAGAAAAGAAATTTCATTTTACCTAAAAATAAAGGTACCCACCATACAAATTTAAAAAAAATGGTTTTCAAAAATCATATTTTGCTCGAAAACGGTGCCTAGAATTTTGATAACATTTTATTCTTTCAATTCATTTTTATGATAAAAATAAAATAAATTTTGAAATTAAGATATTACAGCTTGTACCTACAATAGAACCATTTTTCGAATTTTGAATTACTCATTAACGAAATTTTTTATAGAGATGCTTCCAAAAAGTTTAAAAAACATTGCATTTCAAAACTTAAAAAAAAAAATATTTTTTTTAATATTTGGGAAAAATTGGAAAATTTGATATTTCAATATTTTTTAATTTTTTAATTTATTAATTAATTTATTAGTTTAATTTCCACTCGTATAGAATTAAAAACTTAAAGCTGGAGTACCATATTTTTTTCTAAAAAATATTTTAAAGAATTTGTATATAAAAGCTTATTTTTTTAAAGAAACCACTACAAGAACTTATAAATTTTGTTCTTGCATAAATTCATATTTGCATAGCATTCTGTTTTTATCTCTTACTAATAAAAGAATTGAAAAAATAATTTTTATCTTTATGAACAGTTTGTAATGGCAAGATCGCCATGTAAAGTACCTTCTATCTAATTATCTATTCGACGGGCAGAGCATAAAAATGCCATAGGTTTTCTGCCATAAATGAGAAACACTTTGTATAACTAAAATGAATCTGATTTTATTTTCAAATTTTACATGCTTATATACTAGTTGCTTACAAATATTTTATTGCTTACAAATACTTTATTATTTACAAATACTTTATTTACAAATAATAATAATAGAACTTAATATTGTATCTTAATATCTAGTGTCATATGTTACAAATTTGGGTGAACTACTTAGAGTTCAATACTGTTAGTCATTGTTTGCTTGTGTCAGCAGTTTAGGTTTAGGTGGGTCAGTCATAGTCATCGTCGAAGTCATTGTGTGCATGGTGTGCAGGTTTCGTTTTCGTTTTCGTTTGTTTTTGTTTTTATTTTATTTGTTTGTAATGTTTTCGTTTAGGTTGTCTCGTAGGGTTGAGGTAGGTTAAGTAGCTACACTACACCATCACCCTTAAGCGGAAAATTATTTGAAGAATAATTTTTCAAGAAAAAATTTTAATTGGACTGGTCTCAAAAGCTGTAACATATGACGTGGTTATGTTATTATGGAAGTAAAATTTGTGTATACATGTTAATATCTAATATTGTTTCAGATAACTATTTCTATTCTTTTATATAATATATTTCTTAAGGCTATTATTGTGGAGTTTTTTATGTTCCCCATTTATATTTATTACTGAATTGACATTGTTTGTTTCAATTATCTTATATGGTCCATGGTAAGGACTTTGCAATTTCTTTTTACTTTCTAATCTTACAAACACTAAATCTCCTAATTTAAAATTTGAAACATTCGTACTTTTGTCGTATTCTAATTTTCTTTTCTTTTTAACATTTTCTATAACTGTATTCGTTTTTATTATAGCGTGCTTAAGTCTAATCTTGAGTTCATTTACATAGTTTTCTAGATTATACACTTTATTATTTGAATTTATTACATCTTTTGGTAGGTAGGATAGTTTTCCAAAAATTAATTCGTATGGTGTGTAATTAGTGTCAACATGTGGTGTTGTGTTATATGAGAATGTGTAATACGGAACCCAGGTGTCCCATTCATGATCTTCGGTAAAGTTTAAAATAAATTCATTTAATGTTCTATGGTTTCTTTCTAGTGAACCTATACTTTGATGATGATATGGAGCTGAATAGATTGGTTTGATTTTTAACATTTCACAAATATTTTGCATTAACTCATTTTTAAATTCAGTTCCGTTATCTGATTTGAGAATTTTAAAACAGCCATATTTCAGAATGAATTGTTCTACCAATGTTTTGGCTATGGTTTTCGCGTCTTTACTTTCGATAGGGTGTGCAACAACATATTTGGTTAGTTCACATTGCATTGTCAATATATATCTATATCCATTTGATATCCTAAGAGGTCCTACTGTATCTATTTGCACAGTTTCGAAACTAGTCGTTGGTGTATCTGTTATAGTCATTTTTTCTTTAATATGTCGTGTATGTTTGTTTTTAGTACAAAGCTCACAAGCGTTGACAAATTTTTTAACCATTTGTCTCATATTTTTCCAAACATATTTTTGTTTAAGTTTAGTTATTGTTTTTCGTATGCCTAAATGTCCTCCATGTGGTGTGTTGTGGTAATCTTTTATGATATTCAATTTTTCTTTATTATTATTTATTCTTTTAGGGGGTTTATATATTAATATATTCATGGGCGAGTGTCTTTCATCAGGTTGCAACCTATTATAAATATCTTTTAATTTTTCTTTTTCTACATATTTAAATATTAAATCTTCTTCACTAAGCGCTATTTTTTCAACGGGTACCCTTTTTAATTCTGATACTAACTTCTCCAGAGTCGAAACTTGTTTCGCTGGATTATCGCTGCATCTCACAATAACTTCTTTTTCATTTATTTCAATACTAGTATTTTTTCTTTTATTATTTCTCGCTATTTCAAATCTTAAGTTTTTCATATTTCTGACGTCAGAAATGGACGTACAATCCCACATATGAAGGTAGCTAGTCTTCTGTTGAGATGTGTAGTTCTCCTTTATAATGTTATTATTCTTAGTGGCAATATTCTTTGCCATACCCCTTGTTATTGCCATGATCCGCTCCTTGGAGTCGCAATCACTTTGGCTCTTATTATTATCATTGTTTACCAACATGGATTTTAAAATGTCACTGTCAATTTTTATCCTTGAGAGTGCATCGGCATTTGTATTTGATGTTCCTTTTTTATAAACTATCTCAAAGTCGTAATCCGATAAATCTATTCTAATTCTTGTTAATTTTGACGATGGGTTTTTATGTGAAAATAATGAAACTAGTGGTCTGTGATCTGTTACAACTATGAATTTTCTTCCATAGAGATAAGGTCTAAAAAAATTAATACCCCAGTGGATAGCTAGTAATTCCTTTTCTATTATCGGTTTGTTTATATCATGTTTTTGTAAGGATTTGCTAGCGTATGATATTGGTAAATCATGACCTACTTCACCTTGTGATAGTACCGCACCTAATGCAAAATCTGATGCGTCGGTTGTAACGATAAATGGTTTATTAAAGTTTGGATATTGTAAAATTGGAGGGTTGATTAATTTCTTTTTTAAACATCTGAAAGCTGATTCACATTCGTTTGACCAAATGAAAGGTTGATTCTTTTTAAGGAGGGAGTTTAAACTTTTTGCAATTCCAGCAAAATTAGGTATGAACCTTCTATAGTAGTTGCAGAAAGCTACAAATCGTCTTACCTCGTCTGCATTCGTAGGTATGGGATAATTTTCTATTGTTTTATATTTAGAGGGATCAGTTTGAATACCCTTGTTTGTTATTAAATGCCCCAAGTATATGACTTCGGATTTAAGAAAATGACATTTGCTAGCATTTAGTTTTAGGTTATATCTTCTTAATCTGTCAAAAACATGGATTAGATTTTGGTTGTGATGTTGTATGCTACAACCAAAGATAATTATATCGTCTACATATAGAAATGCTTCTGATTCTAAACCACTAAGTGCTATCGTTAACATTCTTTGGAAACTATTTGATGATATTTTTAGTCCAAATGGTAGTCTTTTGAACTGATAATGTCCATCTGTTGTTGAAAAAGCAGTCAAAGGCCTTGATTCCTCCTTTAATGGTATTTGGTGAAAAGAACTTGTCATGTCAAGTGTGGAAAAATACCTTGCTCTACCTAGTTTATCGAGAACATCGTCTATTCTTGTCAGTGGAAATTTATCATTAACAATCTTGTTGTTCAATTTCCGGAAATCTACTACTAAACGCCATTTTTTTACATCTTCATCACTTTTCTTTGGTACTAAAAGCAAAGGAGAGTTGTATGGACTAACTGAATGTTCAATAATATCATTATTCAAGAGTTCTTCCACCTGTTTTTTTATTTCTAAATTTTGTGTCTGAGGGAGTCTGTAATTTTTGATGTATATTGGATTTTCATCAGTAATGTTAAGTCTTTGAGTGTAGAAATTGTTAGTGGTAAGCGATTCATCCTTGAGATGAAAAATGTCTTGATATTTCTCACATATCTGTTGTATTGTTATTTTCGTATTTGTATCCGTTTGTGCAATTTTAAGTTCTTTTAATAGTTTTGGTAATCTGTTGGAACTATATTTAGTCTTTGTTTGTAGTATATTGTAATTGTCTAAGCTCTCTATCTCTGGTTCTAAGTTTTTAATTACAACTTCATAATCGTTTATATTTAGTAATTTTATGTGACATCTACCATTGGCTGGTATTATCGAATTGGCTATAAAGACTCCATTTTCTATTTCTTTGTTCAGAATTACACTATCTTCGTTGACTGTTAGGCTTATAGGATAAATTTGTTCTGTTCTGGGTGGTATTTTAAATGATTTGCTAAGTGATGTGAAAATAGGTGTGACTATTTCATTTTCTTCTATAATACTAGTTAATGTATATGTTTCATAATCTATTTTACACATGTATTTTGTAAGAAAATCTCTGCCTAAAATACCATCAGTTGAGATAGGAAAATTACTTTCAACTATATGAAAATCGTGAGATATCGTATTGTTTGCAAATTTGAGACTTAGTTTTTTCGTACCTAATGATAGAATCTCTTCTTTGGATATTCCTGTGAGTCTGCATCTTTCGTTAGTTAGGCTATCTATGTCTATATTATCTTCCTTATATATTGAGATGTCTGCACCCGTGTCTATTAGAAATGTTTGTTTTTGATTAAGTTTTGTTAAATATACACTAACAAAGTTTGTTATCTTACTTGAAAAGTTGAGAACTATACATTTTGGTATCCCGGAGAATCGCCGTATGCAATTTCCGGACCATCCCCGTTTCCCTGATTGTTGACAATGTTAACTCTGTTCTTTGTGAATCTATTTCTATTGAGATTTTGAGTGGCACTATAATTTGGTCTTTGTTGGTTATTGAAGTTATTATTCTGATAATTTCGTTGTTGGTAATTGTTTTGGTATCTATGACTGTCTTGTTGTCGTTGGTTTGAAAAATTCTGTCTATAATTTTTATGATTTGGTTGTTGGAAATTTTGTCTTTGTATGTTATAGTTTGTGCGTCCTCTACTATAGTTAAATCGGTTATTATACCCCTTTCTCACGAACATCATTTGATTTGAACTTGTATCTTTCTCAAGCTCGAGGGATAGATTAATTGCTGTGGTTAATGATTTTGGTTGGGCGGCGAATAATGTTGGTTTTATGTTTTCATTAATGCCGTTCTTGAAAACAGTGAGTGCATAACTTTCGTTAATTTTTGTTATAACTTCTTTTTCTGCATTGGTTGCATTTGTGGCTAGTTCTTCTAATTGCAAGTTATTTAGATCTGATATCAGAGAGATTATTCTGTCTTTATAAACAGTGATGGTTTGGTTCCCTTGTGTGATCTGTGCTAATTTTGTATGGACTTGCGATATTGTAGTTGTGTTTTTGTATTTTTCTTTTAAGCTTTTAGTAAGAGCGTCCAAAGTCTCAAATTTTGTTGCAAACCCTAACGCAGTTTTTACGTTTTGCGATAATTTTACATGAAATATGAAATTTATAAATTCAATTTTTGCCGTATCTTTCAGAGCATCATACATTATCTTTGCTAGTGTTAGAAATGCATCAAGCTCTTTGAAATTTCCCGTGAAAATTGGGACAATTTTCATTGCAGATTCAATGTTAAAATCCGACATTTTTGTTTGTTTGTTTATATTCGTTTCTATTATATTTTTTACTAATTGGTATTTTTGTGTAAATTTGTCTATAAGTAAATTGTGACTTGTGTCTAATTTTTCTATTTTAGAATTTTCTATAAGAAATTCTTTCTTTAGTGTTTTTATTTCTTCTAGTTTATTTAACCAAGTGTTTTCTTTGTATCCTCTACCTACATTTTTTTTTATGTTTAAGTGTATATTCTCTAGTGCTTCAATTATCTCTTCCATTGGTTTAATTTTAAAAGCATTTCTTATTCTATACTGTATTTAAATTATTTCTAGTTACAATTTTTTTTTACATAATTTTTAAAATAGTTATGAATTTTGATTACTAAAAATATTATTACTATTAATATGATTATGATTAGTATAAAAATTTGTTCTAAATTTAAACCTTCTTTAATTTTGTTTTCTTTTGGTTTGATTACCAAAGGTGTTTTCCAGTTCATTTTAAAACAATATTTCCAATTTAGACTGTATTTATACTATTTATTCTTACTTTGTTCTTAACATAGTTCTTGTAATAATTATTAATTTTGTTTGCCACGTATAAAATAAATAAAATTATTGCTGCTGTAAAAGCTGCGATTTTGAAGGGATCTTCTTTGTCATTAACTATGACATTCTCCTTAACGTTATTATTTCCCATTATATAAAAAAATGTATTATTTATTTAAGTCGTTTCGGACCACTTATTTTTGGAGTAGGAGTGTATTGTGGTGCTCCCACAACTGGACCTGGTATGTATTTTTCAGACATTCAGAGATTCAGATATTCGAATCTGGTCAGGATCGCCATGTAATGTACCTAATGCAATTTATAGGATCGCCATGTAATGTACCTTCTATCTAATTATCTATTCGACGGGCAGAGCATAAAAATGCCATAGGTTTTCTGCCATAAATGAGAAACACTTTGTATAACTAAAATGAATCTGATTTTATTTTCAAATTTTACATGCTTATATACTAGTTGCTTACAAATATTTTATTGCTTACAAATACTTTATTATTTACAAATACTTTATTTACAAATAATAATAATAGAACTTAATATTGTATCTTAATATCTAGTGTCATATGTTACAAATTTGGGTGAACTACTTAGAGTTCAATACTGTTAATCATTGTTTGCTTGTGTCAGCAGTTTAGGTTTAGGTGGGTCAGTCATAGTCATCGTCGAAGTCATTGTGTGCATGGTGTGCAGGTTTCGTTTTCGTTTTCGTTTGTTTTTGTTTTTATTTTATTTGTTTGTAATGTTTTCGTTTAGGTTGTCTCGTAGGGTTGAGGTAGGTTAAGTAGCTACACTACAAGTTTTCTCTAATAACATTCGTTTTTAAAATTCCTACTCTATTAACATAGTACTTTGCGATAATTGGAGGGCTGTCTCCCATCTTCATATGATATATTCGTAACTACATTGGAAGCAAGAAAAGAATCAAAACTAACATTATCACTGGTACAAAGAAAATTACTAGAAGAATTTTCCAGGAAGAATCCAGACAATATTGTAAAACAGATTTCTGAAGGTAAACATAAAAAGTGTTTCTTTTACCAGAAAAATGGTCAAATAAAACAGGATTGTTGCAAAATATTGTCAATGGAAGACAAATCAGTTGAAAAGATCTGGCTATTTCGGTTATTTAAATGGGTGGATTTTGGATTCAGGAGCGCTTTGTAGCGCTAACACCAACAAAACAAGCAATTTTATATTTTCGGATAAATAATCAGGAAGTAAAAAAATTGTACCTGTTAATGGTCAAGAGGTTTTTTAAGTTGGCAAATGGATATGCTAACTGTTATATATATATTGTTATAGGCCATGATTATCCAGAAATTTTGATTCAAGTGAAGAACGTACTTTTTACTCCTGAATTCCAAAGAAGTTCCCCTCTGTGAGAGCGATGGCAAGAAAAAGTTCTGGTTGTCTAATTTATTCGAAACCAATACTCAATAAAAGTTCCGGAAGGTAAGCTGGTATCGGTTGCATATAAAATTTCAATTCCAAGAGGTAACGACAATTAACAAAAAATTGTATTGCAAACATTAGAAACTGGTAAGAAAATTCAATTTATCTATTTCTAATTGTAGATGTTCTTATGTGTGCAGAATATGCATGCAAGCTAAAATGACTCACTTACCTTTGAACTCACTTGTTACATAGCGACATTTGCAGATAAATGTCAAATACGACGCCTGGTGGAAAAAGATACTTTTTGACTTTTATCAACGATTTTTGAATATAATATAATAGTCTTTCTGCTAAAAGAAAAAAGGTGGTGGTACATATTATAAGAATGCCTCAGAGAATTTGTTGAAATGGTCGAAACTCTATTTTTGAAGCAGCTTAAGATTATTCAGTCAGATAATGGATGTGAATAGAAGGATACATGAATTATACGATATTTCAAGGCTGAAGAAATAGGTTATCAGCATACAGCTCCGTGCTTTCCACAGTAAAATGGTATAAATAAATAAATAAACAAAAATAAAAATGGCGAGATTGATACTTTTAGACGCTGAACTAGTTAGAGAGTATTGCGGTGCAGCTTTCATGACCTTTAACTAAAAGTAACAATGCTGAAATCATTCTCAATGAATCTTGTATACATAAAATCAACAATGTAGGAATCGATATTGGAACAAGTTCTGATGAATGCCAGATGAAGAGAAATTAAAAGAAATAACGATATCATCACTATCAAATAAAGAGTAACCACCACAACGATTTATGAATGGCACACATAATCATTTGTTTTATTAAAGAGCCAAAGAAGCTTTGACAATTTGGAATGCAGGAGGAGATTGAATAACTTTATATAAATAAGACATGAACTTCAATTCGATCTCCTGAAAGTCCCGTAGGAAATGGGTGTATAAGCTTAAACTTGATGCCGTAAAATTCAGAGATTTAAGGCAGAATTGGTTGCACAAGGACTTAGTCAAAAATTTGGCCAGGTGTTTGCTCCAGTTGTTAGACAAGCTATATTTAGGATTCTTATTATACTATTTAGGTAAAGAAAATAAGCATTAAGATGGAAAATCAGCCTTTTTCAACAGCAGTTTTAAGCGAAGATATACGAGCATACATATATGAAGCAGCCACCGGGACTCCATTTTAAAGACAGGACTTGTTTGTAAACTTCAAAAAAATCTTTATGGTTGGAGCAATTTTGGCTTTTCTTTGAGAAGTTTTAGCCAGAAATGGATTTAATCAAAACAAATCAGATTGATGTTTCCTTACAAGAAAAAGGGGAAGATCACACATATCTTGTTACAATATAATAGTTGCTTGAACATCAGGTAAATCGATTATTTTCTTTGGCTAGCACAGAAGACGAATTTTAAGACTACAAAAATTGTTAAAAATTAATTCAGGAGGAGAAACTTAGCAACGGGGATAAGCATATTGATACAAAAACTTATTTCGTTAAAGATAATGTTGACAAACAAAAAACTTGCATCATGAAAGTATTGTTGTTCAACAAATATGCTAGTCGAAACGCTTCCAAATCATCTTGCTGTTTCTCGCCTTGAATATTGATGACATCCGGATTGGTAAGAAAATGATGAGAAGTGTTAAGATATTCATTAACTTTGTTAGATACCTTGTTGTTAATAGTGTTGATTGTAATCTAATTAAGTATCCTCAACTTTATTTTTTATAAGAATTAGTAAGTGTACATAATTGCATTACTTTTTTTTGTAAATATACGTCTGTTAATTTAAAAGAAATCTACATAGCTACGTTAATAACTTTGTTGCCATTATTTTTTTTATTAGTGATCAAGACTCCTTCCAATCCTTGCATTAACCTAGAAATTTAAGTTTTCATCAAAATGTCTTGTTTTTTTTTTTAAAGTTACGCTTATATTCTTTATTAGCTTCCACATACGAGTATGTATGCTGATTTTATTTTTTATATTTTCTTGGCAAATGCAATAAAGCTAAAGTGAAAAATAATAACCTATTAGATTTTATCTAGTTATAAAAAATGATATCAATTTATAATTTTCACCGAACCAAAATTATACAACCTACAGCACAATGTTTCATGTTTGTCAGTTCAGTTGTTCTCTTAAACTTAAGAAAACGAGCACGACATACGACATGAACGCAGTAGTATAGCGTGAAGCAAATTATTATTGACGATATCGTTCATACATACCTATCGCTTATACTATATCGTCTGAAAAGTTACACAATGAGACCCGTAGGAGTGCCATGGGATTTAATAAAAATTGTTGTCAAATAAAGTAAAATCGATTGTCAAATTTCGTTCAAATGGACCTTAAACTTTAAAAATATTTAATTTAAACTATCTTCATCTTAATATTATTGACTGCCTAATAGTTCCAAGAAATAGATTATCTTTAATTAAATCAAGCACGCTTTTCTTCAACAACATATACATACTATAATTTCTAAAAAAAAGCGATAAGAGGACATTCACAATGGATTGATCCTCTTTCTTTTCCAAAATGTTATAATTATTTTACCAACAAAAAATGACTCCAAAACCTCAAATAAACAACAATTGATATCTATCTTTAAAATAAAAAAAAATTGTCGATAACAATAAATTATTTTTGATTTAGTCTTAACAGGTATAAATATGTAGTATAAAGATTATTGAATTCAGAATAAATCTTACCATGGCATTGTCGCAGGTGCTAGCTTTATTGATTGTGGTTGTTACTGTCATAAATGGCCAGCATAATCCTAACTATTGGGATGGACGCAATATTATAGTTCAACTTTTTGAATGGAAATGGGAAGATATTGCAAATGAGTGCGAACAGTTTCTAGCTCCAAAAGGATATGCTGGTGTTCAGGTATGGTTCAACAATTAAATACTTATCTAATTGCTTAAAATTATTCATGTTAGGTTTCTCCTGTCACTGAAAACGCTGTTGTTGATGGACGTCCTTGGTGGGAGCGTTATCAACCTGTGTCGTATATTCTTACCACACGATCCGGTAATGAGGATCAGTTTCGTGACATGGTGACCCGTTGTAATAAAGTTGGAATTCGCATTTATCCAGATTTAATCATGAATCATATGGCTGGAGGTCGTAGTGTTGTAGGTACTACCGGTTCCATAGTCAAACCCAACAAAAAGAATTTCCCAGCTGTTCCATATTCACCAAATAATTTCAATCCAACATGTTCCATTACGAACTATAATGACCGCGTGGAAGTGCGTAATTGCGAGTTGGTTGGATTAAAAGACTTGGATCAAAGCAATGAACATGTTCGTAAGCAGCTCGTTACTCTTATGAACAAGTTGATTGATATTGGAGTTGCTGGATTCCGTTTAGATGCTTCCAAGCACATGTGGCCACATGATATGCAGGCAAGAACATTTATTTTAAATTAAAGTACGCAATATTTTATTTGAATATACTAGGTGATTTTGGATTCACTTGATGATTTAAATATTGAACAAGGATTTACCCCTTCTTCTCGACCATTTATTTATCAAGAAGTGATTGATAATGGTGGTGAAATGATTAGTCGTGATGAATATACTCATTTGGGTGCAGTCACAGATTTCATTCACTCGTCTAAGATCAGCAACGTTTTCAACAATGGCCATCTTTTAAAGTGGCTTAACAATTGGGGAACTGATTGGGGGTTCCTTCCCAGTGAACAGGCTTTAATTTTCATTGATAATCATGACAACCAAAGAGAGGGAGCGTTAAATTACAAATCATCCAGACGTTACAAGATGGCATCTGCCTTTATGTTGGCCTACCCTTATGGTATTCCTCGTGTCATGAGCTCTTTTGATTTTGAAGCCTCCGATGACGGTCCCCCAAGCAGTGATGGTAACAGTATTTTGTCCCCAACATTGAACGATGACGATTCATGTGGAAACGGTTGGATCTGCGAACATCGATGGCGTCAAATCTACAACATGGTCGGGTTCAGGAATGCAGTCGAGGGTACTTCGGTTAATAATTGGTGGGACAACGATGGTAACCAAATTGCATTCTGTCGTGGAAATAAGGGTTTTGTAGCATTTAACCAAGAGAACTTTGATTTAAATCGGCGCCTATTCACTTGTCTTCCAGGCGGTACGTACTGTGATATCATTACCGGAAATAGGTCTGGGTCAAATTGTTCGGGAAAACGAGTAGTTGTTGATAAGGATGGATCAGCTCAGATCAATATTTCAACTGGCGATGAGGATGGTGTTTTAGCAATACATATTGGATCAAGAATCTAAAATCAATTTTGAGAATTTTAAAAACAAAAATATTTAATTTTACATCTTTCAGCTCTCAATCGTACTCTTTGAAATAAACCTTTTATTTTAAATAGAAATATAATATAACTAATTTTGATTTTGTATTACATATGAATAATATTGAATAAGTACATCAAATGATATTTTTACAGTACAAAAACATGTTTTTCATGTTCTACAACTCTTAATGTTTGGACTGTCATAAGAGGTGTATTTAAAGATTTGGCACCGTGTGCCAAAAAAATACTTAACTGTTAAGACCATTCATTTTATTTTTACATTTTTACTTGCGACTTATAGGTATACTATAAGGCAAGTTATGCATTCGTAACAAAAAATCGAACTCGAGATTTTGGTCAAAGTTGCAATTATGATGATAGCGTAGACGAAAAAAGTGTTTTTTAATTTTTTCCCCCACACGTTTTTTCTCTTTTTTAAGACCTAAAATAACGGTACCTGCCATAAGATTTTTTTCGAAATTTTATAAATAGTGTTTTTTTTTTGAAAAACTGTCCCACAGATCTGAAAAAAAAACAAAAAATGGTTATTTTCGGTATCCCCCATGGAACCATTTTTTTTGTTTTTTATTTTCTCATATGAGAATTGATCATTTTTGTATGTCACAGCTCCCTAGCAGTTTTAATATTATTGTGTATCCAAATTTTCAAAACGCTTTTTTTTTTTGATTTTAGAAAAAAAAATTTTTTTTTAAACTCAATATTTCCAAAACTTGATAAATAAAATTTTCTTAATATAATTTACAAGATATGAGAAAAAACTTTAAAATAACGGTACCCTCCATACAAATGTTAAAAAATGGTTTTCGAAAATTGTATTTTTCTCAATCTATAATTTACTAAAAAAAAATTGAAAACAAGATAAAACTGACTGTACCTAACATAAAACGATTTTTTCGAATTTTGAATTTCTCATCATTGGCATAACGGATTTTAATGAATTTTTTTCCAAAAAGTTTAAAAAATATTGCAGTTCAAAACTTTAAAAAAATTCATTTTTTGAATTTTGAAAAAAAATCTATTTTTTTTTTTCGAAAATTCAAGATCCCAAAAACGGCTTAATATTTTTGTTTGTGAATTTAATTTTTATTCGAACAGTAATAAAAACTTTAAATGGGCGTACCAAAATTTTTTTTAAATGTTTTAAAAATTTTTTACATTAAAGCTTATTTTTTTAGGAAACCACTATAACGAATTATAATTTTGTTCTTGCGTTAACTAATATTTGCTTAAGAGACATGGAATCCTGTGTTTAGCTCCAACTACTAAAGCAGTTGTTGTAGTCATTTAAAACACGAATTTTATGCTTGTGAACAGTTTTTCTCTAAACATTCATTCTTGAAACTCTTAGTCTTTTACAGAAGAGCAGGTTCGTGCGACCCAGTCGTGCATTTTATTTTTTTCGGTGATCAGATTGGTTGACAAATTCATCAAGAACACTTTCATAATTAACGGATTTTGTATAGTCGGCTTCTTTATTTAATATTGCTAAGATGTTTAATTGTTCTTCACTTAGCCGGGAACGGACATAATTTATAATTCTTTTGAGAATTGAAAACGAACGCTCTGCACTACAATTCTACAATTTGTGACTGCAGTGTAAAGGAACACACACAATGTTATTGCAAAAGAACACAATCTTCTTGTAGATTATCCACAAGATCAATTGGGTATAACGTATAACTTTTTGAGATTATTGGCGTTTACTCTGAATTTAGCTTCAGACAAGGTTCACTTTGGATAAGAATACGAAATTGGTGGTTACTGCGTCATATCTTTTTATATACAATCTGAAGTACTCTCATGAAGAGGGACGATTGGGGCTGCACATTAAACATAGCGATTGTACTTGTTAGATTTTGTATCTGCTAAATTTTGGAGAATTAATAATATTCAAAATATGGGTGTAGACATAAAAGAAAAATGAGAAAAATTAAACTTGGTTGAGAATTTGCATAGAAAAAAGAAAAAGGAATGCATTGTATACATACATAGATGGATACAGGCATACAGGCTATGTTTTGGGAGGAAAGGAAAAATATAATTCTATAAACAAATATAAATCTGTGACCATGATTGATGATGATAAAATTCATACAAATTGCGCAAGTAAACGAAGACATAAAGCTTTTAATAAAAAATTAAAAAAATGCGTTTACTTCTAGAGTTTCATTGACAAAATCTCAAAATGATATAAAAAAAAACGATTCAAAACACAATGTATTGAAAATTAATAATTCCAAGACTTTCGGATAAACAATGACAAAGTCAAAATTCAATCAGTATCTAATGTTATAATTTCAATTGTTTTTTTTATTGATTTATAGATCGTATACATTGCGTGAACCAAAAGAATGTAATCAAAATTCTAGGGGCCATTTTTGATAAAAATACGATTTTCGAAAACCATATTTTAACATTTGTACCGTAGGTACTGTTGTTTTTTAGATAAAATAAAAAAAGTTCTTACATCTAGTATTAAATATAAAATGCACGACTGGGTCGCACGAACTTTCTCTTATGTAAGGTTAAGAATTTTAAAAATGAATGTTATTGGAGAAAAACTGTTCATAAACATTAAATTCATTTTTTTAATGACTAAACCAACACCTTAAGTAGTTGGAGCTATAAACAGGATGCCATGTGATTCAAGAAAATATTAGTTTATGCAAGAACAAAAATTACAAGTCATTATAGTGGTTTCTTAAAATAATAAGCTTTTATATACAAAATTTTTAAGAACATAATTTACGTTAGTACGCCAACTTCAAGTCTTTATTATTGTACGAATAAAAATTAAATTTTCAAGAAAAATATTGACCGGTTTTTGAGATATCGAATTTCAAAAAAAAATGTTTTTTTTTTTTAATTCAAAAATTATTTTTTTTTAAGTTTTGAAATGCAATGTTTTTCAAACTTTTTAAAACTTCTCTATAAAATATTTCATGAAAATCCGTTTTGTCGATAATGAGAAATTAAAAATAGTTCTATGGTAGGTATACAGTGTCAGTAAAATCTTAATTTCCATTTTTTTTATTAAATTACAGATCGTAAAAAATTAATCGGAAGAATATTTTTTTCTGTTAAAACTCTAGGTGCCGCTTTTGAAAAAAATACGATTTTCGAAAGCCTTGACCATTTGTATGGTGGGTTCAGTTATTTTTAGATAAAATAAATTTATTTTTATCACATTATTTTGATTGTATTAAGAAACTTTTATTTGTCAAGATTAAAATAAAACGAACACGGGGTTTTGGAAAAAAATTGAAATGTTTTGAAAATTTGAATACACAAAATTGGGGCTTTAGCACAAATAAAAATTGATCAAAATAATTTCTACCGCTTTTGAGAAAATCTAAATCTAAAAACGTGGTTCTAAGGGAAGTACCAGGGATCTGCAATAAGAAGCTTGTTTTATGAGCCACTCACAACATTAATTGCCCTACGCATTCACTTTCATTTTGAAAAAATACTTACACTGTATACCTTTTCATGAATGAATCTGAAACGAGCTCCCATTCATTTGAATAAATGATTCATTTATTTCAATTTCTCCTCTAGGGAAGAACCTTAAATACCGAGTTTGAAGGAAATCTCTTTAGCGTGTTTAGCTGTAGGTCGAGGTGCAGACATATAGACATACAGACAGACAGAATTAACACTTTTTTCGTGTTCTCTATTATCGTAAAGTCAACTTTGTTTCGATTAAATCCAATGATATATGTATATCATTGTAGTCGAACAGACAGTCTGACATCGAAATGTCAATTTTGATCAAAATCTTGAGTTTGATTTTTTTACGAGTGCCTATGAGTCGCAAGTAAAAATCGAGTATATGTGGTTTTCGAAATATTGAGATATTAAGTTTTAAAAAACAAAAATATATATTTTTTTTAATATATTTCGCCGCCTGAGTACTTAAATGCCCCACAGACCACTTTTTCGGGAAACTGAGTTAAAGATGCAGTTATACTAATTCGAATATTCTCTATCGTTTGGCGCTATCCCCGTTGCTCTATCTTCATTATTAAAGAAGTTACATAAAGCCAGTTTGCTCCATAGACCACTTATTTGTGGGTCCTTTTAGTGGTTATTTGCCGCATATTCAAAATTTGTACTAAGTGGGGCAATCTTTGTAGAAGAGTTCTCAAAACGTTAATTTAATGCATAAGTGCCCCATATCCACAGAAAATGGGATATAGAGCATTTAAGCTCTCATATTTATCGTAACTAAGTTACATTTTCAGTGCTTATGTGCTCTATATCCTCTATGTCTCTATATGCTTTATATCTTTTAACATGCAAGAACAACATGTGGTCCAGGTTTCTATCGGAGGTTATTTCAATAACACAAAAGTAAGTTTTCGCTTTGACGATGGTAAAGAAAAAAGAAATCATTAAAGTTAAAAAACAATTAACCATGGGGTAAATAGAGATGGGTGCATTCAATGCAGTCTTGTAGATTTTTTTTAAGATTTAATTTAAGCATTTTTTTTTATTTTTAACTAAAGTGGATAAAATCAAAAAAGCTAAAAAAAATTTAAATTTAAAAAAAACTTTTGAAAATAAATAATACTTAATACAATGAAATGTTGACGAATTTTTATAAACTATTCCGAATTAAAAAAGACGTCTTTTTCTGGAAAATTTTAAGGACCAAAGTTAGTTTTAAGTATTTTTCATACTTTAGTATTAAAATACTTAAGCATATTCTTACTTATTTTGTTGACTTAGAAATGGTCCAATATGAGATTTAGTAAGGTATACCCACTAAATTTTTAATACTTTTTGTTTTATGTTCTTATCAATAAAAATAAAATTATAAAAAATAAATAATGCCAGTGATTGTGAATTTTTTGGTTCTTCTTGATTACATTGAATTACCTCCTTTCAGTGCACAAAAGTCCTATATCCATAGGAAATTTTCAATTTGGTTTTCATCGATTTCGCATTCGTATGGAAGAGGGTCCTATATCCATTACTGACTTTGTTCATACTTTTATTTTTAAAAAAATAACCGTTACAGTTTTTGACTTCTTTTCTTCAAATTCCAACAAAGATATTTTCAAAAAATGTACTCGTATATTAAAATTCAAACATTATATTTCTCAAGAAGAAAGTAAGGAAATTATTTTTTAAACCTTAAAATTCGTTTTCTGGGGAACATTTTTTTTTAATATGGGGCATTTAAGTACTTAGGCGGCGATTTGTCTATGTAAGAAATCAGATTTTGGAAACATTTTTCAACCATTATCTAGATTTTACTAAAGCAAATTCTTTTACTTTTTATCAGTGAAACATTTTTTGAGAACAAAAAAAAATTTTCTAAAATTTCGAAAAAAAGTGTATGGCAAATATTAATGGTACCACCTCTGGAACTATTTTTGTGTGTTTGATTTTCTTAAAAAGGGTAAAACCGATTTTGTTTTCTTTTATAATAAAGCTCACTAAAAGTTTGAATAGTATACTGTGTATTCAAATTTTCCAAAAACATTTTTTGGGTTTTTTAAAAAAATTTCATTTTTTTTTAAACTCAATATTTCGAAAACCCTTCATTGTTTTAAAACTTGACAATCCAATGAAGAAACATTCCACCCCCCAGTATAGAACAGGTGGGTCTAGCTATAAACGAGCTTAAGAACAACAAGGCCGCAGAATCTGATGGTTTACCGGCATAGCTCTTCAAACACGAAGGTGATGTTTTCATCGACCAAATATGGGCTGAAGAGAGGATACCCGATAACTGCATTATCAGCTTTAAATGCCCCATCTATAAAAAAGGTGATACTATGTCTTGCAAGCAATATCGAGGCATATCCGTGCTAAATATCAAATATAAGATTCTATCAAACGTGCTATTTGAATATCTTAAGCAATTCTGTTATAATTTAGTCGGCAAGTACCGGTGTGCTTTCTGGCCCTGCAGATCGACCATAGACCAAATAGACTTTTCTGGACGTTTGCAAATATGAAAGAGTCATATGAAGTTAGCACGATGCTAAAAAAATAAAATATATATTCCATGATTCTAACTTTAATAAAAGGGTAGAGAAAGTGTGATGCAATATTCGATGCAATTTTTATCAAACTTTTTAGAAGAAAATAAAAAAACGATACCAAGGGTTCCATTTTTCTGTCATTTTTTTTTTCAACCTTCACCTAGCTTTAACTAAATGATTTTTTTTCAATTTTGTTTAAAAAAATCTATGGAACAGTTCTGGAGAAAAAAGATTATTTAAAAAATTTCGAAAAAAATCGTTTGGCAGGAACTGTTATTTTTGGACTTAAAAAAAGAACAAAAATGTGTGAGGAAATATTGATATCTACCAAGTTTAAAGAAAATCGGCCGAGCCGTTTAAGCTGTAGTCGAACAGACAGGCAGACAGAATTGCGAAATCCACTTTTTTCGTCTTCCCTATTATCGTAATGTAAACTTTGATCAAAATCGATTTTTTTACGAATGTATAACTTGTCATAAGTCGCAAATAAAAATTCAAGAATGTATAGGGTTTTTTTATATACTATACTGATACCATTTGCAAATAATAACAGGAAATAAGTAGATATTTCCAAAATAAATTTTAGAAAAACAACAAATTGCGCTTAAAAATAATTGCGAATTTAGTTTAGGGAAATGATAACATGGCAAGTTAGATAATCTCAAAATAAAAATGCGCGAAATAAAGATTGGAAAATGAACAAAATTAATTGTGAATATTGTGAAGTATAGATTTTGATAATTTTTGCTACGCTCCTAATGATAATATACAAAAACTCCAAATTTACAAAGAATGCATTTTTAAAACTAAACAAAATTCCTTAAATCTTCCAAGTCTCCTACTTTCCCTAGAGCTGTGTCCTAAATTCACGCCATGTTAAACTTAGACTCACATAGATATAAGAATTGAAATAAGAAAGTACTCGTATTAAGTTTCGAGGGCTTGGATTGTATAAAGCTAATAAAGTTAAAAAAAAAAAAAATCTGACGTTGGAAGGGCGTGTTTCCCTTGTTTCATGTGTGTTGTTTGTTGCTATAGATAAACGTCGTCCTATTCACTATAAAAAACATAATCTGGTGAATACTCTGAACTCTTTTTTTTATAGTTAACTTACACTTAAGGGATCGTGACAATCCTGAAGACTAAACTGATGAGCATTCTTAGCTAGTTGAATATTACGACGGAATTGGTTTAGGGAAGGAATGCAACTGTAAAAGTAGCCAGTTCCATATTTGAGTATTCTTTATAGAAAAATAAGCAATATAACAATGAAACGATACGGTGTTCAAGAGGTTCTGTAATTGATGTTTTAGAGATTTTTCTGGATTCTATCCAATAGGTTTATATGAGTAATGGGCGTACATGTCCACATATGAGAGTTATATTCAAGCTTTATGCCATTAGAATATATGTTGTATATAATATATGTATACAATTATTTTTAAATAGAATTCGATTTGTTTTGATGTTTAATGAAATTAAATTGAAAACTAATAATTCAACCGAAATTCAAATGCATCAAATGAATGTTTGGCAAGGACCACATATGTATATATCCAATACTTACCTTAATAACTTATGAAAAACAAATATAGTTTACTTCACTCGAGAGTCGAGACTCCATATTTTTCGTTTAAAACAAATGTCAAATTGTCAAATCATATCATTTTCATTTACAAATTGATGAAATATCTGCTCAGTTTATGTGGTAAGAAACTTATGACTTTTACATATAATATTTTCTCAGATTCTTTTATGCAACTTTATTTTTACTTCATTTAAAACTCCCGATTTATGTATATTTATTTCGCAAATTAAAACTCTCTACTTTTCTTACTACAAAACAATTTATTATTCACCACTTTATTATACCTCAAAAAAATTTACTTATCTTATATTACAACCAACTTTACTCTTTCCCGACTAAGAACAAACTATCCATACGCTTTTTGATACGAGTATTAGGTGTGTTTTATTCACTGCTGCATAGCTAGCGCAGCAAAATTTCTCTCGACAAATAAAAACAATTTGATTGCTGGCGAAAAAGAAGCCAGTAAAAAAAAATGACAGTTGTGCTGGTGATAGAACATTAAATTATTGAAATGCATTAAATTTTAGAATTAAACATATGTACATACATGTTTTGACATCATATTTTGATATTTTCTTTAATAATGGCCAACATTGAAATATAAATTGAAATTGACATATGGAGTGAGTTTGATCGTTTTATTCACACTTGAATGCTGCGCTGGCTATGCATCAATGAATAAAACACACCTATTATTTGAAAAGAATTGGATTTCGCACGAATGTTCTAGTGTTTGCTTCTATAGTTCTTTCTGTTGCAGTTTCAGTATATTCACATATGTATATGACTATGTACAGTGAGATATACATTTTATAACGTACAATTCTTTGAGCTATACATATATATTATGTTTTATACAAATGACAAAATGTTTCGACATACAAAGGGAATTTATACTTTCTTGATGTTTTTGGCAGTGTTTTGAGTTAGAAAATTTCGAATGCTCACCAAAGTCGCAAGCCATGTTAGTTCATCCATTCTCCAGAAGATGGCACTAAAATGTGGTTCTCCTTTCGAGAATCGTTATAAATTAAAAGTCGTTAAATTGAGAAAATCTATCACTTACATTCACATTACATTATTCAGCCTTATCACAGGCCCCGTCGTAATAGATACGTAGTACGAACCCCGAAAAAGGTATCATCGCTCCCGTCGTACTAAAAAAAACTTGCTACGAAATTTGGAGTTCGTGAATAATGGTATCACTAGCCCCGAATGAATAGGAAGTTGGGCAGTTTTTTCTACGAACAGATATTTTGATCGGAGCTCAACTTAAAACGAAACACAAATATAATTAAACGAACGAAGATAAAGGACATGCAAATAAAATATATAAAAACAATTTTTATTATTAGTTTTGTTCAGTGAATAAAAGTTCAGAGTAGAGCAGAACAGAACAGAGCAGAATAGAGCAGAACAGAGCAGAGCAGAACAGTTTCCATGAGAAATGTCATACAAGTTAGAACAGTCAGTTATCTGTTCTACCTTTCACTAACTAAAAAGCTAGGGCAAGAAATCTTGTTCTAAACTGTTTCAAACTGTTCCAGACAGACTCATTGAACAGCAAATCAGAAGAGTTTAGAACAGAAAACTTCTCATTGAACAGCAAAAAGGTGTACTTTTCTGTTCCAAACTGCTCTAAACTGTTCGGAACAGCGTCACTGAACAGAACTATTGTTTTCATGTGAATTTGTTTTTACTTTTTAATTTTTTGAAGGGCAAATAAAGTAAATACAAATAAATATTGGTATCCTTCCGTAATGAATCTCATTTTTAGTGTTTGTCTTCTTGGCGTATTTTCTACATTTATTAAAAAGATTGCAACGGCAATGGTATTTATTTTTAACGACCAACGAAATTGAAATCAAATCAAAAGATGAACAACGGAAATTTATTTATTTGTTCACATTTTGACGCAAATCAACTGATTTTGAAACTCCGAAATTCGGAAAATGGTTTTTGATTCCGTTCGGGGCCTATGATGTAAATTTATTCGTATTCGTAGCGTAACAAAATTTTCGGGGATTTGTTACGAGGGACTCTGTGATAGGGGTGATTTATTCATGTAACAACAATATAAGGATCTTCCCAAACTAATTAAAAGTGACAGTCCCTCCCGAGTACGTAGACAACCTCAAAGAAAGACTCATTGACTTTCACAAAAACACAAGGCCAAAAATAAAGGTATAAAGTGACCGGAGGAAAACACGATACGACAACTAAGCAACAACGACAGGATTCGAAGCAGAAGACAGCAGAAGGTTTTATAGTTCAATATAAACCCCACAAGGTCTTCTGCTTGAAATCCTGTCATTGTTGCTTAGTTGTCGTATCGTGTTTTCCTCCGATCACTTTATACCTTTATATTTGGCCTTGTGTTTTTGTTTTCTTTGAGGTTGTCTACGTACTCATTCAGTTTTTTTTGACTCATTTCCTTAGCATCCAAATTTAATTTCACGTCGTAGAAGTATAGTGTTCCTCAGCTATGTACCGCCCTTCGATAGACCGTCAAAAATAGTGGAATATGTCAATTTATTCCTGTCTTGCTGGTAGGCGCTAAAAAGAAATTTATGTTTTCTAGGTGTCTTTGACAGATGGCAGTGCAGTGAGTTACAAGATTTGAAAAGCTCACCAAAGACGCAGGTCATGTTAGTAGTATTACATCCATTCTCCAGTAGATGGCGCTATATGTGGTTCTTCATTCGAGAATCATTATAATTGCTTAAAGTAAAAGTCGGAACTCTTAGTAAAAAAAAAAACAATAATAGCCGCGTTTTTTTGCAAGTTCATAAAGAATTGTAGAAAAAAACGACATCGGGACTTAGGAACTTCTTTCCAAAAAGTTGGAAGCACTGTGTACGTTATGGCATTTGTCAGCTGTATTGACGACTAGCATCAACCAGTCACTTTTGACTTCTCTGAACAAATTATCGATAACATATACATAGATAATATTATTTTGGAATCACCGTTCTTATCAGAATTTAGGATAAAGCCTAGTACGCAGATCTGAAAAAATTTTGTCTCCCATACATTTTTTGTCCTGGGACAAATTTTGTCTTGGATATTTTCATACTTTTGTGCGTTGCTGTAAAAAGGACATTTTTTGATGTCAGTTTTGACAACAAAATAATTTTTTTTCTTATTTATTCCGACACACATTCTTGGCGCAACTTCTATACAAAATAGAGTAAAGTGTTGAAAACTGTAAGAAATAAAAACGAAATTTGTGTTTTCCTTTGTGTTAATTGGTAAAGGCCAAAAGAAAAAACAACAACAAGATTCTAGTGAACCTGATGCAGGAAAAACTCGTTTAGCTCATAATTACCAGAAAAAGTCATCAAAAGCTGTTGCTCCATTTTGGGACGACTTGACTGATACACTTAACGAACATGAAAAAGAGATGCTTGTGCTTGATGGTGCTTCTTAAAATTTGCCTAAATGGTTCTCTATATACTAAGCAACCACTGTAGTTTACTAGAGTAGAGACTGGCTATAGTACAATAAATGAACAACAACACCTTTATAAGGTCCTCTGGTCATTTTTGACCCTTTTTAGGAAAGAAATTAGGTTTTCTCGAAAACTTAATATTTTAGGGACTTTATGTTTCATGACTTTTTTTTAAAGTTTTGAACTTAATATATTTAGCGTATTAAAATATTTTTTATCTTACGACGTACACATTTTTTTACGTCCGCAGATCTCGGGTCAAAATTGACCATACCGTAAACGAAACGTCAATTGTATTTTTATTTGCTTACAGGTTACTCAGTATTTGTTGTGCGGCTGCATTAGTTTTACTAACAGTGCTTTTATAGAATATATTGACATTTAGTAACTAGCACGTGCCTTTTGCCTTTGCAAGTTGGACTTATAATTTCCTTTTTGAAAATGAGTGATAGTGAAAGCGATTTTTCTTTGAGAGTGTCGGATGAGGAGGAATCGTGTTCTGAGTTCGAAGATCATGTTGAGGAAGCTGATTCATCAGATAGCAGTTTTAGTGAGGGTGGAAATGCCTAATAAATGGCCTAATAACTTTTTCTAAAAAACCTCTTCAAAACAGTGCCGGAAGAGCCTCGAGGGAAAATATTATAAACTTGTTGCCAGGATTGAAACGTTATTCGTCCTCAAGAATCACAGCAGAAGAAATCTCCAGCTTCGAATTATTTTTTCCTCCTTCTTTGGTACGTACTATATTGGCTTACACAAACAATGAGGGTAAACGCATATTTGATGAGGAATGGACTGATATTGATAACACTATACTGTTTGCATTCATTGGACTTCTTTTATTGGCTGGTGTTTTTCGATCAAATAACGAAAGCTCCGAAAGTTTATGGGACTCTCAAAAAGAAGGCCAATATTTGCAGCAACTATGTCACTGAAGACTTTCAAAAAAATATCTAGATTTATCAGGTTTGATAACAGAGAAACTCGAATGAACGGTGTTTGTTAGACAAATTTGATCCTATACATAGGTGAATTGTGGAACCATTGGGTTGAGATATTACCCAGGCTTTACAACCCATCCGAAAATGTAACAATAGATGAACAACTGGTAGCATTCAGAGGAAGATGTCCTTTCCGTCAGTACATTCCATCAAAACCTGCGAAGTACGGAATCAAGTTTTGGGTACTTTGTGATTTTGCAACGAGCTATGTTTGGAATATTCAACCTTATACAGGCAAGGAACTCGGAAGTACACCTGAAAGAAATCAAGGTATGCGTGTAGTTCTTGTTAGTTGATAACTTTTTCACATCAGATTCACATCTTATCAACTCGGAAAAAAATTATTGGAGAAACAGATTATACTAGTAGGAACAATACGCAAAAACAAGCCCGAATTACCACTAGAAACAGTAAATATAAAAGGAAGACCAATTTTGTCATTAAATTTTGCCTTTACCAAAAATACAACTATCGTGTCTTATATCCCGAAGAAAAATAAATCTGTGAATCTTCTAAGTACATTTCATCATGACTCGAAAGTGAGTGATCGCGCAGATAAAAAGCCAGAAATAATACTTGACTACATCAAATGTAAAGGTGGTGTAGACACATTGGACAAAGCAGTAAGTTGCTACACTTGGAAAAGAAAGACTAAGCGATGGCCTTAAGTGGTGTTCAATAATATGCTTATAATGCTTTTGTCCTTTTCAAATCGGCTAACCATGCTTGGAAAGAAAACTGTCTTGCTAAGCGCCGCTACTTTTTGGAAAATCTAGATATGCAGCTCGTTACTCCCTACATAAAAAACGGCAAACACTACCTCGAGCACCTTTTTCACTTGAAATTGCGGTCCTTATTCGGAATTCCCCCCCCACCAAAATGCACTTTTTTTTAATGAATCGATAAAAAAAAGTGTGCTGTTGATAAAAAACATCAAATTATGGAGGAGAAACACTTTTTTATGGTAAAAAAGTGAAGTATAAAAAAATTAATATAGGCCATAGGGTAAATTCAAAGTTTCTTTAAATCCAGATTCTGTGAATGCAAAAGAAACCTTGCATACACCCAACCTCGCACCTACCCCAAATCCTATAGTGTGCCCAAGCAGGGGGGTTGCAGGGGGGCAGCATGCCCCCCCATACATATATCACTGTTTAAACGCCGCCGTAATGCGTAAGCAAGCAAAAAAAGCAAATATCCCATACAAAAGTAGTTTTAGCTATAGTACTGTGGGTGGTCCTCTTTTACTTCACTTTTTTACCATAAAAAAGTGTTTCTCCTGCATAATTTAATGTTTTTTATCAACAGCAAACACTCTTTTATCGATTCGTTAAAAAAAAGTTCATTTTGGTGGGGGGGGGGAATTCCGAATAAGGGCCAACAGTACTGGGGGTGGTCCGCTTATCCTTCACTTTTTTACCATAAAAAAGTGTTTCTCCTCCATAATTTGATGTTTTTTATCAACAGCAAACACTTTTTTATCGATTCGTTAAAAAAAAAGTTCATTTTGGTGGGGGGGGGGAATTCCGAATAAGGTCCGAAATTGCAAATAAAATACGAGGTGCATAGTTAAAAATGAATAAATCTTATTTTGAATAAAAAAATAATCTTTATTGAATCGAATCTATCTTAAGACTAAAGTAACAATGTGTTTTAATAAAGCATTAAACCTAGCAATGTATATGAAATATGTAACGCTTGCAAAAATTACATTCTATGGAAAAATTGATTTGTGTTGCAGAGTTGTATAAATGAAATAAAATAATTCTGTGAAATGATATTTGGAACAGTTCTGTGGAATGATATTTGGAAAGAACAATATGTTAACTGATTCCGTGGAAAAAATGCAAAGTAGGTACATATATCTGTAAGTATAACGGAAATGAGGTTCGGTGCAAAGTGCGACGAACCTTTTAAATTATGTTTTTATTGGCGGCACGTGTAACACCCCCACCGTTAGATTGAGGCTCCGGCGAAATTTCTACAATGGATTTACTTTGCATTTTTTTCATAAGAATTGTTATTACAATAAATGCAAATAGTATTACAAAAATGTTTGTACTTAATGATGAAACATTGAAAGTTCTATTATTTTTTGAAATGTTTTTTATTATTTCTCTATTTTCAATGTGCTTAAGGTATAATTCATCGAGATTCAAATATGGTATAGTTTTATTGTCACTTATTTTAGTAATGAAATTTGGCAATACAAATTTATCATGAATAGTTTTTACAAAGTTTTGATATGTTTTATTTTGTATGCTTAACTTACAATTTTTAAATTTAATTAAGTAGTTTCCTTTTAATCTTATATCTTGCTTATTACAATTCTGTATAATGTGGCTTTCTTTAATATTTCTTAACAAAATAATGCCTGTTGTTATTTCTTTTATTTCTGTTATGTTTGATTTTATTTTATTACAAATTGCTTCTTTAGATTGCAATATTTGTTGAATACAATGTTCATCAGATATTTCAACGAGATTTCTTTTGATATTTTCTTTAACAGGAAATTCAAAAATATTGTTATCTTCATCCATCAGGACGTCCTTAATTTTAAACATCACCGTTATGTTCTCTTTATCTGAAAGTATTTGTATTTGTGAAAATCTATGATCAGATATTTGTGGTAATAGTAATACAATAATGATCTGGTCTTTGTAGGTTGTAACTGTTAATTTAATTTCGGCTAAGTTTTCTAAATCTGGAACTAAAGCTAATTCTTCTTGACTCAGAATATTTCTCGTTAAGATTCCTAATTTACTGGAAAATAAGATTTGTTCTATATCATCCATGTGATTTCTGAGGAGTAAAATATCATTGTTTATTTGATATAAATATTGCATGACTTCTAGTTCGGTTTCAATTGTTTGTACTTTTCCTATAAGTTCTTGATTATATGTGTTCAAATATGTTTCAATGGATTGTTGCTGTTTCTTAATGTGGTTGGTAATGTTAGCAATTTGATCTGTTATTAAGTTATTTATGACAACCTGTTTATTATTTTCATTTATAAGTTTTTTACTTTCCGAACTCAATTGTTCAAGTTTCTCTTTAATTTGGATTTCATCTTCTTGATCCATGGTGCCAGCTATGTATTTTAATCCTGTACCTAAAATGTTCATGAGTGCTCTCTTGGTTTTGTAATGGGGTTTTAAGTTTTCAATCTTTGCTTCTAATAGTAGAAGATTTTGATTGATAGTCGTAAACATGGGTCCTAACAATTCTGTCTTGTCTTCTAATTTTAAAATGTTACTATGAATATGTTGTTTAGTAATCTCAAATTCTGTTACATTAATTATATGAAGTACTTTAATATAATTTTTAAATATTTTTGCCTGTCCTAAGTTTATAGTAACATATCCGTTATTACTATTAAGGTCAGCAAGTTGAATGTCCTGAGTTTTAGCTATCGTCAGTAATGTAAGTAATACGAGTAACGTATTCCACGGTAGTGTCATCTTTATATCCTGTAAATAAATTATGCGTTATATTTCGTTCATAACTGTTGGTAAGTCTATGTTTGGTATTTTTTTCTTGATTTAATATGAGTTCTATAATATTTGTTTTGATTCTGCGAATCAATAACATGGTCTTCGTCTATTTTGTGTGTATTTAGCTTTCGATATTTTGAGTGGTTTTTCCCTCCTCTAACTTCCTTAATAAAATTCTTTCCACTTTCCAGGATGTCGTCCTTTCGGTTTTCGTTTAGTTTATCTATGACTCTCTGTTTTTTCTTAGAAATAATGTCATGGATGTCTTTATATTCGTCTTGGTGTATTTTACCATTAACAAAATCGATAGGTTTTCGATTGGTTGTGGAATGAATCGTGTTATTGTAATACGTTATAATCTTTAAAAGTTTTTCTTCGACTGTATCGTCTTTAGTTGTTTCCTTATGTTTTAAAAGTCGAATGTGTTCGTTAATTGTGTTGTGTAGTCTTTCAATGTCAGAGTTTGATGTGTGATTACTATTAGATGTGTAATGGATTTCTACGTTACAATTTTCTAGGTATTCTTTCATTGGAATTGCTTTAAAACCTAGTTCGTTATCTACTATAATTGTCCTTACATTTCCAAATTGACTAAAATAGTAAGAGAGGGCTCTCTTAAATTCAATCCAAGTTCTACTGGAAATTTTACTTGCCCAAGCATGTTTTGTGAATTTATCTATTATAGTTAAAAATAATGACTTTTCTAAGCTGTAAAACACGTCTACATGTATAACTTCGTGGGGTTTTAAGGGAGTTTCTGTAATTTTATATAACGGTTTGGGAGGGTTCCTAACGTATTTTTCAATATTACATACATCGCAATTGTTTATATACTGCGTTATTCGTTTTAGTAGTTTTGGGTTGAAATAATTTAGTTTTACTTCTTTGTATATTTCTGTTATACCTCTATGGTTGTTTCTTAAATGTTCTTTCTCTATTATATCTGCTAGTTTGGTTTCATCTGTTACATCTTCTAACAGTTTGAAGCACCGAATAATTCTAAATTTAATATTGTTTGAAAAATGTTCTTGAAAAACTTTTTCAATGATTTTATAAAATTGATCATCCTCAATGAGTATTGCATTCAAGGCATCAGGCTTAAAATGATTTTTTAGCAATACTATGGCTGACTGTTCGTCTAGGCTTTTTGTATGTACTGTACATCTATTCCTATCGAATACTTTTAAATGTTTCATTCGAGTAGCTCCTGATTTAGATTTTCTGATTATGAATTGGTTTTTGAAAATGTTAATACATGATTCACTTATGGGAATGCAATTGTTATCAATTAAATTTACTTCCGTTTGGGGAATACGTGAAAGGGCATCGGCATTACTATTGGTGGTGCCTTTTTTATATTTGATTTCATAGTCAAATTCGGATAACTTCAATCTCCAACGGATAAGCTTCGAATTCGGTTCCTTTATTGAAAATAACCAAAAGTTAAAGGTTTATGGTCTGTTTCGATAATGAACTTTCTGCCAAATAAATAAGGCCTATAATACTTGGTTGCCCACACAATGGCAAGGAGTTCTTTTTCAATTGTGCTGTAATTAATTTCATGTTCGTTTAGGGTTCGACTTGCAAATGAAATCGGATGGTTTTCTTGTGATAGAACTGCGCCTATCGCAAAATTGCTTGCGTCCGTAGTCAAGGTAAAAGTTTTCGAAAAATTTGGATAAACTAAAATTGGGTCGTTTACTATGAGAGTTTTAAGTGTCTCGAATGATTTGTTATATTCAGGATCGGAAATATTTATTTTTGCATCTTTTTTTAGATATAGTGTCATCGGTTTTGCGATTTTTGAGTAGTCTCTGATAAATTTTCTGTAATAACCGGTTAAACCTTAAAATTGTCTAATTTCTTTTATAGTTTTTGGAATGGGGTAATTTTGTACGCATAGTATTTTTTTTGGGTCTGGTTTTATACCATCGGGTGTGACAACATGACCAAGAAATTCGGTTTCTTTCTTGAGAAATTCCGATTTGTCAAGTTGTATTTTTAAGTTGGCTTCCCTTAATCGTTTAAAAATCTTTGTCAGAGATACGATGTGTTCTTGAAGTGAAGTCGAGAAGACGATTATGTCGTCGACATAAACGAGACAGATTTTATTAATATAATCTCCTAAAACATTGTTCATGAGCCTCTGAAATGTGGCTGGTGCTGTTTTTAGTCCGAATGGCATTCTGAGAAACTCGTAATGTCCATTCTCAATACTTAAAGCGGTTTTATGAACGTCAGCTTCGTGAATTTCAATCTGATGAAATCCCTTTGCAAGATCGAGTGTGGTAAAATATTGGCATCTGCCAAGCTTGTCTAATATATCGTCGATGTTCGGGATTGGGTATTTGTCATCAACTGTCACTTGATTGAGCTTTCTGTAGTCAATCACTAACCTCCATTTCGGTTTCCCACTGGCGTCAACCTTCTTAGGGACGATCCATATAGGAGCCGAGTAAGGTGAGTTGCTGTGACGAATGATATTATTATCTAACATTTCGTTAATCTGTCTTTTAACCTCTTCCTTGTGTATAAAAGGATATCTATAACTCTTACTCTGTATGGGAACATTGTCTGTTGTTCTTATTGTATGTTTTATTTCACTTGTAAATGAAAGTTTTGTGTGTTCTTCGTAAAAAATATCATGGTATTGTTTTATTAATTTTATTAACTCTCTTTCTTCTTCACTGTTTAAATGATTAATTCTTATTTGTTCTAATAACGATATACCTTCTGTTTGTTCTTCTATTATGTTGAAATTATTGAAGTCTACGCTTTCAATGTCCACTTTATCTTCAAAGGGGATCAAATCTGTGTTGCTTCCAACTTTTTCTGCCTTTGCAAACATGACATAATTGTCTATGTTGTAAATTCCTTCCTCTACTCTTAATCTGTTTCCTAATATTGTTTCCTTTATATATCCTATTCCTTGTTTTTGTTGTACAGGTATATCTACATCAATTAATTTAATTTCCGCATCACTATTTCTGTTAAAATGGAGTGTTATTATTTTATCTCCGGTTTTCAACAAATTATTTTCATAATCTATGTGTGCTTTCAAAGGAGACAGAATGTTGTTTCCTATCAAACCGTCGAACTCGTTGTGAAACTGACAAATAAAGAATTCTATTCTTTCGTTACTATCACCTAATTCACTAAATAAAGGGATCTGTACCTTTTCTTTTATTGTGACATTATGACTAAGTGTTTTTAGGCTTATGGGTTCGGGTAGAGTAGTATGCCACTTAGGATGACATATATATTTGGATTAATAATTGAGTGGGTTGCGCCCGTGTCAACTATAAATTTCAAAGGTCTTCCCTTTGATGCTACTGTTATATAAGGTAACTTGCTTCCGAGGCTACTGAGTGAAAATTTTCAGCTTCTGTCAAATAACTTTGAGTGTAGTTGTTTGAAAAATTGTTACTATTTCTATTATATCTATTATTGCCGTTCCTTCTATTTCTTTTTTGTGTTAATCCTATTTCCATAGGTTCATAATTATTGTTATTTCTAAAAGGATTTTGATTATTGTTGTGGTTCTGATTATTAGCATGGTTATTGTAATTGTTAATGTTGTTATTATTTGTACCCGTTGATCTGTAGTGATCGAATGGGGGTTTGACATGCTGATTGTTATTAGGTGGTCTAGATTGCCACGACGTATTAGGATGATAAGATCCATAATGATTGTTAGGTGGTCTTGATTGCGATGGTGTTCCAGTATTATTTGATCGATATTGATCGAATGAAGTTCTACCATTTGAATTGTCAGATTGCTTAGATTGCCGAAATGTATTGGAATTCAACGGTCCGTTATTGTTATGTGATTGTAAGTGTGTATGTGTAGCTTTGTTGAACGGGTTATAATGTGCGTATCCACATTCTTATAAGATGTTGATTGCGCCTTCTAAATCGGTTGGGTTCCTACAACATAGTAGTGAGCGCATGGGCTCAGGCATTTTATTTTTAAAAATTACCAAAGCTGACAACTTGTTGTTTTCTATATTGGAATTAATTAAACCTGAAGTATTTTCCGAATTTTCGAAGATTTGCTTTGTTTTAACATTGAGCCGTCTTAATATTGATTTTATATCATTAAAAAAGTCTATACTGTTAGTTTTAAATTGAACTGCTCTCAACTCATCGAATAATTCTTCGAGAGTTAACCTATCTCCAAAATTATTAATTAGGGCCGCTTTTATTTCGGTCCATGAAGTAATATGAACGTTAATTTCGATGACTTCCCTAGCTTTTCCTTTTAGTTTGGACTTTAAATAATCCGAGAAAATGCTTTGGGATAATTCGTCATAATTTGTTAAGATCGGGTGAATTTTATCGACTAAGTCTATGAAATTTTGTAGGTCCCTAAAATCTCCATTGAAATCGGGGAGCTTAGATATATATTTAAGGGGGTCAATGTTTACAGTCAACATGTTTCCTTGGTTACTTTCTGAAAAAAAATTTCCTAATATCTCCGAAATCTGATCACTTTTCTGTTTAGCTTGTTCTAATTGTTTTGAAATATCTTCTACCGAAGAACCACTTTCAGACATATTATAACATTCTACACAAGGGTTTATTTATTATTTCAAATTAAGTATTCAAATATAAATGTACGTAAAATAATAATAATAAATAAAAAAAAATACATATATATAGTCAGACCTTAGTTATTTGCTGCTGTTGTTGATTAAAAGTTAAAGTTGTTTAGGATTGTCCTTCTCAAGTTGTAGTTATTTGCTGCTGTTGTTGATTTAAAGTTAAAGTTGTTTATTCCTCCTCTTTTTTTTTGTTAAAAAGTTTTTAGTTTTTCTTGTTAGATTTATTTTTTTCTCTTCCTTTTTGATTTTATATTTGTTGTTTTAACTTAGCGATTACTTTTAGCACACGTTAGAATGTACACGCACTTTTCGTGTTCGAATTTAATTGTTCTTTTTAGTTCATTAGGTGTCACGCACAAGAAATTTATTATGGGTACGCCCGTGTATACTTGATCACTAACTGTAATTTTTTTCTTTTTCGTTCACGGTTGAAACGTTGATACGTACTACTGTATATTTATCTTAAAATAACAATATACCGTATCCTACCGACTGCGCCAGTTAAAAATGAATAAATCTTATTTTGAATAAAAAAATAATCTTTATTGAATCGAATCTATCTTAAGACTAAAGTAACAATGTGTTTTAATAAAGCATTAAACCTAGCAATGTATATGAAAAATGTAACGCTTGCAAAAATTACATTCTATGGAAAAATTGATTTGTGTTGCAGAGTTGCATAAATGAAATAAAATAATTCTGTGAAATGATATTTGGAACAGTTCTGTGGAATGATATTTGGAAAGAAAAATATGTTAACTGATTCCGTGGAAAAAATGCAAAGTAGGTATATCTGTAAGTATAACGGAAATGAGGTTCGGTGCAAAGTGCGACGAACCTTTTAAATTATGTTTTTATTGGCGGCACGTGTAACAGTGCATCTCAAAACGATCCACAATCTTCTTCATCAACTCAGTCGGAAAACAGCACAGGAAGGAAAGCAACCAAGAGAAGCCGATGTCAATTATGTTAAAAAAAATAACAGATAATAAAACAGGTTTAGTTTGCGACATTTGCAATAAATTTATATGTAAGTAGCATACTAAAACTATCACTTTGTGTACAAATTGTAATAACTGATAATATTTTTAATTTTCATCATTCAATAAAAAGATTTGTAAAAGTATAAATAAGATAAAAATGTATAACAAACATGTTTGAAGTAGCAATAAAATACCATAAATATATATTAAAATAACTTTTATTTTTCATAAAAAATAAATTATAAAGTTTAAATTAATCAAATATTTTACATGAATTCTGTAATAGTAGTAGGTCAAAATTGACCCGAAGCCCGCTTAAGTCAGTTACTTTGAGGACCATATTATGAAGGTTAAAGATGTGTAGGTATGCTCTTGTGATTGATTATTAGCGCAATTCACTTTCGCGGTGTCCCATTGGCTCTAAGAAAACGTACTCATAACCTTTTCCCTAAAATAAGTATATTGTTATAATTTTTTTTTTACTTTTTCAAAAATAAAACATTTGTGTACATTTTCTTTTGCAATTTTTCGATCAATTTACCTAATTAAATTCTCAGTTTAATAAATTATAATTTAGAACCAGCATGTATTGCCAGGACCCCATCTTCTTCTTTTGCCCCCACAAAAACGTTTGCGTTGCCATCTCCGTCTACCCTTACAGTTTTTCCAGAGCAAAAAGTTCCTACTTTTTTTCCAGAAATAATATCACAGTAACTTCCAGCCGCCAAACATGTATTCAAAGTCTTATTCAAATCTAAGTCTTGTTGATTGATGGCTATAAACCCCTTGTCTCCACGGCAGAATGCAATTTGATCCGCTCCATTATCCCACCAATTTTTAAGCGCTTTTATGCCAACAATATTTTTAAACTCAACCATATTATATATTTGACGCCAACGATGTTCGCAGACCCATCCATTGTCACAAGAGCCATCCTTTTTGATAATGGGTGATAATATTGTTTTACCACCATCTTTACTGGGTGGACCCTGATCTATATTCGAGAAGGCAAAAGAGCTCATAATTCGAGAATTACCATATGGATAGGCCAACATAAATGCTGTTGCCATTTTATATTGTTTAGGTTTCTTGTAGGTTAAAATGTCATTTCCACCAGCTCCATGCCCTCTTTGATTGTCATGATTGTCTACAAAAACTAATGCACTTCTAGAAGGCATCAGCCCCCAGCCAGTCCCAAAATTCGCTAGCCATTTTAATTGGTTCATCTTATTAAAAGTCTTTCCTATTCCATTAGAATACCGGAATTCAGTAACGGCTCCTAGATTTGTATATTCACTGCTAGATATAGCTTCACCTCCCAAATCAATTACTTCTTGAAAAATAAATGGTTTCGAACCCGCTGCAAATCCGTGTTCTATGCTAAGATTGTTAAGCCGACTAAAAATAACCTAAAAAAAAGTTGTTAATAGAACTCACCAGTTATTTTGAAAGATACAAACCTTAAGGTCAGTTGGCCACATATGTTTGCACGCATCTACACGAAATCCTGCAACACCTATATTAATAAGCTTATTAAGGAACTCAACAATGCGATCTCTTGTCCAATCTTTGCTTTGATCCAAATCCTTTAATCCAACGAGTTCACAATTTCGAACATTGAAAGGATCATTATAATTGTTCAAAGTGCAAGTTGGATGAAAATCTGTAAAAGTAAACGGAACAGCTGGATATATTTTATTTGTAGGGTCTGATGTTGATCCAGCCGTTCCAATTCCACTAGCTGCCGCCATGTGGTTAAAAACAACATCAGGGTAAACAAGAACTCCGACTTTATTACAACGTTCTACCATCGATCGAAATTCAGTCTCATTCCCAGAACGGGTGATAAGAATATACGAAACGGGTTGATATCGCTCCCACCATGGGCGTTTGGGCACTACTACATTTTCATTTGGAGGAGATACCTAAAAATAATATCACATTATTAATATTTCACATACAATTTTAGTAAAGCAAATTTTTCGGCAAAAAAACCTGAACACCACCATATCCCTTCGGACCAAGAAAATTCTCACATTCGATTGCAATATCGTTCCACTTCCATTCAAACATATGGACTATTGAGTTGCCATTGGCTCTAGGATTTGATTCAAATTGACAAAAGCTAGGCGTTAAGCATCCCAATATTGTTAATATCTTAAGCCACTCCATATTTCATACGAGTCGCGGTCAACACTAAAAAAGAAACTGTTACGGAAATTCAAAATTATTATTACCAGCCAAAGATAAATAAAAAAAAAAAAAAAAACAAAAAAAAATATTTTTTTAAAGTGATTAAGTTTTTTGATATATGTAGGTGTCCAAATTCACCTGTCATATCTCATATGCTTAAAATATGTTTAAACTTAAACATACTCGTAAATCCTGACCCAAAATTGCTTTTAATACCAATGGTTGAAACTTCGTTTAGGACTTTATTTTTAGAATAAGTACTAGCCTTTGTAAGGCATTTATTTTAGAATAAATATTACTAATACATGTCAAAGACTTGTTTGAGTCTTCAGTATCCAATTTTAGATGTCTCTGGCCTTATGGACATAACGCTTTGCAATAATTAAAATAAATATGTAAGTACAATGATACTCGTACTTAGTATAAGATGTGTGCTGTCTGATTGTCCAATATGAAAAATGAGCACAAAGCAAATTTAACGACCAAAACAAAATACAGTAATATAAGAATAATTAGCTATTATATAAAAAATAAAATGCACGACTGGGTCGCACGAACTTGCACCTATGCAATAGACTAGGAATTTTAAAAACGAATGTTACTAGAGAAAACTGTTCATAAGGATAAAATTAATTTTTAAATTCTTTTAGTAGTAAGAGACAAAAACAGAATGCTATCCAACTATGAATTTATGCAAGAACAAAAATTATAAGTCGTTGTAGTGGTTTCTTAAAAAAAAAGCTTTTATATACAAACTTTTTAAAAGCTTTTTAAAGTTTTTATTATTGTTCGAATAAAAATTATATATACAAAAAAAATATTGAGCCGTTTCTGAGATATCAAATTTTCAAAAAAAGAAAAATAGATTTTTTTTTCAAAATTTCAAAAAGATATTTATTTTAAAGTTTTGAAATGCAATGTGTTTTAGACTTTTTAGAAGCTCCTCTATAAAAATTTTCATTAAGATCCGATATGTGGATAATGAGAAATTCAAAATTCGAAAAAATGGTTCTATGGTAGGTACAAGCTGTAATATCTTAATTTTTTTTTATTAAATTAAAGATTGTAAAAATTAATTGAAAGAAAAAAAATTTTATTACAATTTTAGGTGCCTGAAGTCACCCTGGTGAGCAAATTCTAGGTTTTTTGAGACCTGGGGTCGCCCTGAACTCGCCATGAAGTAGATCTAGGTATTTTGCTGGGGCGAATTCAGGTAACGATCAAACTGTCAAAAGTCATTATGAGATAGTTGCAAAGAGAAATGGGCATGCACGCACTTGCGATTTTTAATCCACCTTAGATTAAGTGGCTTAGGCTTAATAAAAAATAAATATTAATATAATATAATATAATATAATATTTATATTTTTGCGATTTTTAATCCACCTTAGATTAAGTGGCTTAGGCTTAATAAAAAATAAATATTAATATAATATAATATAATATAATATTTATATTTTTAATAATTTTGTTCAGTAAGTGTGAATTTCAGACTTGTATTGCAAACAAAACTAAACATTAAAATGGCGAAGAGTATATTTTTTTTGTTAATTTTTTCTTTGTATCAAAATATATATTTTTTTAATTTAACCCTACTTCGAAGGATTTTTCCGTGCTCATGCTATCATTTTTGTTACATCAATAATGTATGTACAAATATGTATGGATGTAAATTTTATTGAGACTTCATAAGATTACATACATTTTTTTTGTTTTAGATAAATTAATTATTTTAAAGCCGACTTAGAATTGGTCTGACTGACACAGCAGTATTTATTAATTTCTAATTAAGTTAACAGAAAAAGAAATGAAATGCACGACTGGGTCGCACGAACTGGCTCTTAAAATAATGAATAAAATGACTTTTGTGATTTGTTCATTCCGAATGTGAAATATTAAATGATCAATATGAATTGAGTTTTCGGAGATGGAAATTCGTGTTCCACATTTCGAATACATAGCGTTTTACAGTGAATTCAATTCACTTAGTTTTGTTTGGTGAAACTTTGCATTTGCGCGACAATTGACAAACATATCAATAAAGCTTTGAAATTTTGCCTTGATTTTATTAAAATATAAATTGTTGTTTACAGGGGAATACACACGAATTCACGATTAGAAAGTTTTGTTGCAACTTATGAAATAAGTTAAGGAAGAAGTTTATGTGATAAGGAAATTGAAGTTCCAAAAATGTAAACAAATGCTTCTTCGTTTAGCAGAAGCTTTTTAGAAACTACATATAAACAATTCAAGTAGGTATGTCCATGTTAATTCATTCCCCAATTCAGTTTACACTGCTTCTGGAAGATCTAAAATTTTGGCTTTGGCACGTAAAACTTTTCTACGAACGCTGCTTGATTTAGTGAATCTAATTTTAGTTTTGCACAAGAACCAATGTTTGAATATGTGATGCAAATTGTCTTTCAGCTTATTTTGACATTAAAATAAATTCGGAGTGAATTGAATTCACTCGGAATGCAGAGCATGATGTTTCATTTAAAGTGAAATTGAAATTCGTTTTCGATTCACTTTCACTCGCAATGCAGAACATGCGTGACTGTAGTGGTTTCTTCAAAAAATAAGCTTTTATATACAAAATTTTTAAAAGGTTCTTAAGAAAAAAAATTTGATATGCCAACTTAAAGTTTTTATTATTTTACGAATACAAATTAAATTATCAAAAAAAATATTGAGCCGGTTTTTTAAATATCGAATTTTCAAAAAAAAAATTATTTATTGTTTTTGCAAAAATTCAAAAAATACTTTTTTTTTAATTTTGAAATACAATATTTTTCAAACTGTTTAGAAGCTTCTCTATAAAAAAAAAAATTCATTAAAATCCGTTATGTTGATAAGAGAAATTCAAAATTAAAAAAAAAATGTCAGTAATATCTTAATTTCAATTTTTTTTTATTAAATTATAGATCGTAAACATTAATCAAAAGAAAACAAATTTTTCTAGGCGCCATTTTTGAACAAAATATGATTTTCGAAAATCATTTTTTAACATTTGTATTGTGGGTATCGTTATTTTAAGGTAAAATAATTTTTTTTCTCACATCTTGTAGATTATATTGAGAAACGTTTATTCATTAAGATTTTAAAAAAATGTAGCTTGTGGTTTTCGAAATATTGAGTTTTGAAAAAAAAAAATTTTGGGACTTTTTAAAATTCAAAAAATTTTTTTTTTTTTTTTTGAAAATTTGACTACCTACACAAAAATAAAAAGAAATTATAAAATCCCTTGTATCGTTTTTGAAAAAATCAAAAACAAAAAAAAATGGTTTCAGGGGGGTATACTATTAATAACCCTTATTGAAAAAATTTTTTCAACCATTATCTAGTTTTAACTAACACCCTTATTACGGTTGTCAAAGATCAATAATTTGGAAATTGATAAAATTTATCAATTAATTGATAAATCGGTATTATGTACTCCAATTGATTAATTTTTGATCCATTGTTAACAACGATCAAAAATCTATCGTGAAAAGTGCCTATTTTGATTGAAGTTTACATTTTCTAAATAATTTGCCGCCAATATGTATCTATTAACATTTTTATCTTCTGTGAATTTTATTAAAAGTAGTTTGTATGCTTAATAAACATTGCTATTTACTTTCTGTTGTTTTCTTTACTTAGGAGTAAAATTATAAGCAACAAAAAAAAGATCTCAAGATTGATCGAGCTGATGGAAGAGAGCCCAAAACAAATAAAACTTCTTTCAAAACAACCGACACTGCGGGTTGTTCCATACCAATGTGGAAGTCGTTCCCAATGCTCTTCCCAAGGTAGCTGCAAGTTTAATTATGTTCGGCATGAATTGTAGTCTTTTCAGTGGTTTTAAATTGTCGACTATATCCATAAATACATTAAGGAAGGCTTCTTCGGAAAGTCTAGGTAGGTAGGTAGAGATGGTAGTCGCCAGCCAGCTGGCCCGCGACTCAATTAGCGCTGGGTTGCGCCGTTTTGATACCATTAAACTCGTGTCAACCTAATAAGGATTAAGTACGGAAGAAAATGGCTTTTATATACTTTAGCGGAGCATTACTAAAGCCATTTTGTCGCATTCAGAAAGATAATCAGATCTTTGATTTTCTTCTCCGAAAGTTCGCTGGGGTCATCGAGGAAGGCTTTCCCAAAGGAAGCCATCCTGTAATTTGCTAAGGCGGGGCAATCGCAAAGAAAATGAACCACAGTTTCTTTTTCTTGTGGATCTCCACAACTACGGCAGTGTGGGTTGAAGGGGATGCCTAGCTTTCTTGCATGTTCACCTATGGGCCAGTGCCCGGTGCATATTGCTGTGATCCTGGCTATGTCGCGCCTGGGTCTGCATATTAGATCGTTGGAACGTGAGTTGTTGTAAGTAGGCCATATCTTTCTTGATATGACACAGTTTGTGAGACTGCTCCACCTACGGTTGGATTCATTGAGAAAAATCGAGAAGATTTTTCTCTTCATAGCACCAAGAGGAATATTAACTTTTTCCGCCAGTGAGCTATGTAAGGTCGAGCCTTGCCGAGCTAAAGCGTCAGCCCGTTCATTACCCTCTATGTCACTGTGACCCGGAACCCAGATGAGAGTGACCTGGAGGTCAATGTTCAGACTCGCCAGTTCGTCCCGACATTGCTGGACAAGTACTGAGGTTGATGTAGATGATTTAATGGCCTTAATGGCCGCCTGGCTATCTGAGCAGATAGCTATATTTCTGAATTGGTTTTGGTTAGATTGGAGCAACTTGCATGCCTCCTTGATTGCTAGTATTTCGGCTTGAAATACACTCGCAAAGTCTGGTAGTCTGAGTGACTTGGAGATGTTAAAGGACTCGGAAAAAATTCCTGAACCAACACCGCACTCCATCTTAGATCCATCAGTGTAGATTATCGAATCGAAATCCTTTGTGACAACGTCATTCTTCCAATCCTCTCTGGTGGGAAAAATGGCTTTGAAATCCCCGCTTGGACCAAGAGGAGGTACGCGGTAGTCGGTGTTCGATAAGAAAATATCCGGAGGAATCAATTTTGTTATGTTTCCATGACCATAGGGTTTGGAGAACCAACAGTTAGATTCTTTAAGTCTTACAGCACTGCATGCCGCTTTATAAATATTTTTACATATTTACACATACGGGTTATTAACAAAATTGATTAGATTTCATTTTTAAATTAGAACGTTTTACAAATAAAAGTTTTATTTAACAAACAAAATTTGTAATTTTTGTCTGTTCTCTTATTGCCAACATTATAACAACTACAATTTTTCTTAGGCGATTATGTCGCTTTGGTCAAAGTCTTCATCTGAACACCATTTGAAAGCCTTTTAAAATATTTAATACTACGCATTGTCAATATTATAGGGCCCCCGAAGTTTTAAAAAAATAATTCAGTGCATTTTTATGTAGAAATGTTGAAAAAATTTCTGTTCACGTTTTAGAGCTTTTCGATTTGTTCACGTTTTAGAGCAGTCAGTGTAAAAATTACAGTGTTCACGTTTTGGGATAGTTCACGTTTTGGGGGGTTCACGTTTTCCAATGTTCACTGTAACTACTTCATCCGATCTAAAAAAAGTTTTGTAAGTAAATTTGCCAAACACAGTTCAGGAATTTCACATAATATTATCAAAATATTAATCTTATTAGAAACTAAGAAAGATGAGGTAAATTTAAAAGTAAAAAAATTCAGATTATGACATTATATGTCTCTCAGAAAATTATTGAAATAATATAACTGTTAACAAGTCAAATATTTCTCCTCTAACTATTTTATCTATATTTAATGCGGCTATATATATATAAAACGCGGGTCCTAATGGTATCCCAAATTTTCTTTAATAAGTCTTTGCAAGAAGCTTATTTTCCTGGGGCCTGTAACACAAAGAGCCACTTGTAGGATTATGTTAATCTTACAAGTGTAGATTATTTCTGTAACACAAAAAAAAAATACTCTACAGTTGCAGAAAACAAAAATTTCCCTACATTTGTAGGCATTCTGCTTGCATTCAAAGGGAGATAAGCAACGCGGAAGCATTTTAATAAAAAAAAATGAATAAAGAATCCGTTCAAAAAAATTACCGTTTTGTTAAAAATCCATGAAAATAAAAACATTCTTTTTGGTGCCTTTTCGGATTGGGATTGTATTTTTAATATAATTATGCATGTTCTGTTCCTAATTAATTCCTAGATCATTTTGCTTAGATTTCATATGTTTTCCCTCAGTACTAATTTTTCTAAATCTAAAAATCAATAAAAATTCAATTATTTCTAAGTAAATCTAAGAAAAGTAATAGAATGCATTATTTTCTATTATTTTTAATTTTTTATTTAGTTTACTGAGATTTAAAAATGCTTAAAATTTCAAAACCTTACAAAGTATAGGTATATTAAATTGACTATAATATTTTTCAGTTATTATTACCGAAACAACTAACTATTGAAAAAGGATCAAAAATATACACTATACACAAAAATATATTCACAAATTACTATTTGATATTCTTTCTTTGGTTAAAAATAATAACTACGAAGAAAAAAAATACGGAAATGCTGATTAGTTGAAAATATTGTTTCTTTTTTATTTGGTATATTTAAATACATCTTCTATACATCCTACAAGTTTTGAATCACCTGTAAGATTAAGTAGATTATTCTTCAAGTGGACGAAGAAGAGTTTTTCTGGTTGTTTGTATTCTTACCAGTGGAAGGATAAGTGGTTTGATCACTTTTCGAGCCATTTGCTTGAACGTTCTGCAGAGTTTAAGGAAAATTAATTGTATTAATCGTATATTATTTGTGTATCGCCTACCTCTTCTTTTCAAATACTCGATTTCGATTCGTTTAGGGCACTCACTAAAGTTTGCTGGATTACCTGAAGAGCCAAAATTAATACAAGCCACTTTGTCCTTGTCATCGTTTGAAGCTTAGAGCAAGAGCCTTGTTCATGAAAATCTTTGCAGTTTACGCATCTGTTACGATATGCACATGCACAATAGGCACTGACATGGCCAAATCTTTGGCACTTAAAGCACTAAATAACATTGTTACGTTTTAAGGAGTCCCAACGGACTCTGTGTCGAAGAATAGTCTTGATGTTCTTTAATTTGGTTAGACTTTCTTTATCGTCTACAACACAAACATATATTCCAAGATCCAAATCGTTTTCTTTAGATCATTTTGTTGAAAATGGTTTGACCTGCACCCTCAGTGAAGGATCCACAACTATACCAACTCATTCTTTATTTCGTTTTGGGAAAGACCATCGGAAAGCCCTTTCAGCAATATTGAACATTTCTTAAGTTGTCTAGGAACAAAAGAATAGGCGTTTGCTTCCTTCTTACAGAGGGACTTCATTAAATAGGAGTGTAAATCAACATCCCTTTCATAAATCTTAAGTCTGCCAAGAGCCCTATTTTCAAATTTTACGTTATCTAAAATAGCATTATGTATAATCTTTTTAAAAGAATTCTAAAAGGCTCTTAGAACTTACGCCTTTAGCAAAGATTGGTGGCCATCAATCATTGCTCTTTTTCATTAATGGAATACTCAGCTTGCTAAGATGCTGATGCCGGGTGCTAGCAGGTCCTTCAGAAAGTACACCATCTTTGTCCAGAGAGAGTAAGTGTAATTTATTATTGCCCAGTCTGTCTGTGAAGGCGAGTGTTAGATGACGATGCGGGTGAATTCATCGAAGTTCTCTTTCGGCTTATCACTTTTTCGAAAGTTTTCGAGTCGTTCTTCAAAATCCTTTTAAGATCATTTGCAACCGACGTTGAATAGCGAAATATCCATATTTTCCAAATTTTACATAAGCAAGGTTGATTAAAAGCGCTCTGAGCCGATTTATTCGCCAAGTCAATGATTGGCGATTCTTTATCGTTTACACTATGGGTAGAAAAATAATTTTTTTCTGGCAGCACTGCTGCATTCAAATCACATGCCTGTTCGGCATCAGCATCAATCACTACACTACAACTTGTTCAACATTGTTGTCACCAATGCATGTGTCCATGTCTGTTTCTCTATCACTGTCACTAGCCAGCTGCATGGGTGTTTTTGAGTTTGTCTGAGGTTAATGCGACGCCACTAAATGTATAGGTACATAATTTTCTGTTCGGAAGGCAAAATTAGGGGTTTATTTGGTAATCCCGGGTCAATAGGAAAAAGTTTAGTAAAGGAATTACCTTTTTCTTTTTCTCTAGACTTAGAGCCCATTGTAACACAAGATTTATTAATATCTACTTTTTGTACTGTTTTTTTTTTTTTTAATTTATCAATCGAAACACAAGGCACTCGGTAGGAGGAAACACTTCCGGATACATCAATAAATTAATTTTATTTTACCTTTTGTTTTTTTTTTAATTTAATTCATTCTTTTCTTTTTATTTTTTATCTGTATATATATTTCGAGGACTTATTTGCCTCATCATCAGTAGCTAAAAATAAATACATGCGTTTTTTATTAATATAAATATATACGAAATTTAATTATGTATAAAAATTACAAAAATTATGTTATAGAAAATTATTTGATAACAATCTGTTTTTAATATTAGACATTTGTTTTTGAAATTAAAAAATTAAAAATTAAAAATCATTGAACAAATTTTCTTATAAAGTTACTAAGTATTTAAAGTGTATAAATTTATTTAATTTTGAACTTGATTGTTCTGTAAATTTGCATTAACTATCAGATTGTAGTATGTATTAGTGTATTCTCTTTTATCTGTTTTGTAGTTAATAAGCCAACAAGAGTCTAAACACCTTCGTACATATATTGCTATTTCACCTCGTGCATTTGGACAATACAAGTATCATAAAGAAAATTTATCAGTCCGACCTATTATTTCAACAATAAATTCTCCGAGTTACAAATTATCAAAATATTTAGCTAACATTCTTAAAGAATCTTAAAAATCAAAATTTACAATAAAAAATTCAAAACAATTTGTAAAAACAATTACAATAACCAAAATTCTACCTGGAAATATACTTGTATCTTTCGATGTATCAAATTGTTTTAACAATATTTCAACTGAATGGCACTACAAACTGTATCAAACCTAAAACTAAAATTCCAAAACAAACATTTATGATCATGTTAAAATTTTGTTTTTCTGATTGTAATTATTTTTGTTTTAAAAATCAGTATATTCGAATGAAAACAGGACTTTTCATGGAATCATCTTTGGCTCCAATTCTCGTGGAATGGGTTTTGGATGAAGTAATATTAAATGCTTTGAATAAAATAGATTTTGAGCCACAATTTTGGATAGCATATGTAGATGATAATTTAACAGCTATTTCAAAAAACAAATTTGACGAAGTAAAATCTGCTCTGGAATCTTTTGACAAAAATATTATTTTTACATATAAATTGGAAGACACACTTAAAAATGAAATAAATTATTTGGATGTTACAATCAAGAGAAACTATGATGGTAATATTATCACAAATTGCTTTCATAAACCAATTGCATCAAATCGATTATTAAATTACGAGTATTATTCAGCTCATCCTACTCAAATGAAATATAATATGGTTAAAAACTTGATTCGTAAAGTATTCTCATTTAGCCATAAGACCTATTTTAATAATAATATAATAAAGATACAAAATATATTAAGAAAAAACAACTATCCAATTAATATAATAAAAAAACTTATTTCATCAGTTAAAAACGAAAATCTACAAGCCAAAATTATTTCACCTCAAAGATTTGACCAAAGTAACTACAGCTTTCTATCTAATAATGATGTTCGGACAAAAGATTCATCAGATACAGATAAGAAAATTTATTCAGCGATGACATAAGTATCAAAATTAAGTGAGTCCTTAGCAAAAGTGTGCCAATATTTTATAGCAGATGTTAAAACAGCACTGAAGCCAACAGAACAAAATTCAAAATTCTTTCTAAATACAAAGCAAAAAATTAATAAAACAGAAAACAGTGGATTAGTTTACTCTGTAAAATGTAATGATTGCGAAAAAATATACATTGGAGAAACTATTCAAAAACTGGGATCAAGAATGAATCAACACAATACCGAATGTCAAAAAGTTAACGAAGGATCAGTAAACAAAAATATAGCTGCTTTAGCTGATCACGTTAAGAAAAATGAACATTCTTTTGATTTTAATGGTGCTAAAATTTTAAAATTAGAAAGAAACAAATTTAAGTTACAAATTCATGAAGTTAACCAAATTATAAAGAATGAAAGCATTGCATGTAACTACAAAACAGATAAAAGAGAATACACTAATACATACTACAATTTAATAGTTAATGCAAATTTACAGAACAATCAAGTTCAAAATTAAATAAATTTATACACTTTAAATACTTAGTAACTTTATAAGAAAATTTGTTCAATGATTTTTAATTTTTAATTTTTAAATTTCAAAAACAAATGTCTAATATTAAAAACAGATTGTTATCAAATAATTTTCTATAACATAATTTTGGTAATTTTTAAATATAATTAAATTTCGTATATATTTATATTAATAAAAAACGCATGTATTTATTTTTAGCTACTGATGATGAGGCAAATAAGTCCTCGAAATATATATACAGATAAAAAATAAAAAGAAAAGAATGCGTTTTAATTGAATTAAATGAAGAAAAACAAAAGGTAAAATAAAATATAAAATTAATATAATTCAGCAAAACAAAAAATCATAATAAATAAATTAATGCTAAATTTGACATGACACAAACTTAACTACAAAAAAAATGCTGTCTGGATTCTACATGATACGAAAATATGTATAAAAATGCCCACGTGTCAAAAGGAAATCTATATAAGGATGATATTCGCTTTGAGTGTAAGCTACTTGTTGAAGATGGCGTGGTTAACCAGCTCTTTCTTCCTTCTTAATAATTAAGGTACTCGTACCTTACTCGTTTTTTTTTCAGTTATAACTCAATTATTGTTTGTATTTTTTACTTCTTATTAAGACATATAATATTAAGTTGATTTTGCAGAGAAGCTGCCAAGACCATGGTAGTCTAGAAGAAAAGAAGGCATGATGGGAATTGAATGCAAAACGGGCTATTACTACGTTTAAATCTTTGAGTATATATAATATGGAGGGCTTGTTCCTATCCCTAATGCATTGTAGTACTTGAAGTTGTGATAGGGGTCGCTGTCTCACTTTCTGTAAGTTAAGGATACAGCCGTATCCTCCGATTTGTGCTTACCTTCTCCTCGCATATAGTTCTCCGTCACATGTGATATGAAGCACTCGGCAATAACTTTGTCTTACACAAATTCGAGTAGCGCCCCCTATGATAGTCACGTATTTGGAATAGAAACGAGCCCTCCATATTATATATATTCAAAGGTTTAAATGGAGAATTGAATCGGAATTGAATCAGGATTTAGATCCGTGTATACCTGGATCGGACTGAAATAGGATTTCTCGATTTGATCCCACTAAACGAGCTGAATCAAATCGAAAATATGCTTGTATACCTGAATCGAGGAATCGAAGAATCGAGTGTGTGTACAACAACAGAGTAAAACCAGATTGTCATTTCTATTCCATTTCAATTCTATCTCTCGATCCAGTGCCGCCATATACCTGGATCGACATCTCAATTCGGATTCGATTCGATTCCTCAATCTACAAGAGTATATATATTATATACGATACACCGAGGCTAACAAGTCATCGCCATCCGAGTGCGTCTAAGCCGTGGCACGATGGTTGTGTGCTCGCCTGTCAACCTTATGATCACAGGTTCGATCCCTGTCGTCGTCTATGTCGTTTTAATTCCATTAAAAACCTTCTAAAAATTGTCATCAATGGGTTGCTGGTTTACTCATTACATGTTGTTCAGGCATAACACTAACAACATGTAATTGAGTTAAACTAGTATGCCCAACAATGATGAACACGAATAAAATAATGTGAATTATAAGCGACATAGAAATAAGACACGGCATTTCTCCGCTTTAGCTCAGCCGCCATCCCTGGAGATAAAAATATCTGAGACAACCACCAACAGTCTCAGAACATCGTGCCACACATCTTTCCTATGCTTCTATCTCTTCATTAACTTCACGCCCGCGCTGTGTTGAAACATTTAAAGGGTAATCATAATCCCTTGAGCGCGGGTAGATTATAAAAAAAAAAAAAAAAATGTGTATCACTCCAACTAGCGCAGGGATGTACTGAAAAGAATGGTGCACACTTCCGTACGTAGATGGCGTGAAAATTACCTGCCTCCTTGGCCTTAGTTTTGTGAGTACATTGTCCATTATTTTCGAACATTACGCGTTAATGCATCAATTGATAGTGCTTAGAGTAAAGTCGGGTATCTAATATGCACCACCAATCATATTTTTGTTAATAAAACACAAACGGTGTAAGTTTTCTTAAAGATATTAAAAAAACATATACCATATATGTATCAGTTCATTCTGATTAAAAAAGTAGCAACAAAAAAAATAAACTCACTTTGTAAAAAATAACAAAAAACAAATACATAGTTAAATAATTCTAAAACGTTACAAAAAAAAAAGTGGAGGGTAATATGGACCACCTGGTCTTCACTCCATTGACGGCTATTTATCCAGTTTGGACTCTGACATATGCCTTGCCAAACAATTCATATGTATCAAAATCATCAATGGTCGCTCATTCATCCTCATCCAGACCCGAAACTTCGTATATTAAAAAGGCGGGTAATGTGGACCACTAGTCTATATACTCCTTTCCTCCAGTGGAAAAAGCAATTTTACAACAAAATGAGACTCTTTACAATAGTTTTACAAATAAAAACCATAAAACAAATATTCACTTCTTATATTTAAAAAATAAAAGAGAACAAACTATATTTTTAACTATAGAAAAAAGGAGAAACACCTACGAAAAAAAAAATAATCAATGCCTTTGATTTTCTTTTAATCCAGACAACTTCGTGACGCGCTACTCCTGACTACTCAAACTATACTGAATTAAGTTTAAGCAGGTCACGCACAATCGCAGCCAATCGTCACCTAGATTGCACTTGTGTAACATGCGGTCTCCACTAGCGATGAATCCAGAGCATGCTTTAAAGCATACGTTCATTATCGCAAGTAGAGACCGCCATCGCAGCTATATTTTCATCGCTTGCGATAGAAAGTATACTCTCATCGCATACCGTTCATGACGGTGTTCACATTGGACTCACTCCACCGACTTATTTTGATGTCTCTGTGTTTTTTCTCGTTCGCACTTCATGGTAAGAAAGAGACGGCAAAGTGAGGCAGGATTTTTAAAACAAATTGAAAATTAATGGATTTTTTTTGACATTTGTCTTGGTGACATAATATGACACACGAAGATACAGTGTATCACAAAAGTAAGTAAGCACTCATTAAAAAAAAAATATAGTCAAACACTATTTGGAAAATAAATCGAAGTGCCAGAATGATAAAATTGTTAACAAAAGTCCATCTACTATACACAAAATAATAATCAAATAAAATAACATTGGAAGTTTGTAAAATGACCCTCGATCAATGACAATGACAAGCAGGAATGCCGTATTATTGTTAGGAAAGTGAAGAGGAATCCCAAAGTAAGCCCATCAAAGATATCAGCAGAAATAACCAAATAAAACAGGTAAGTCATGTGCTCTACCAATCCGGTTATCATGGTCGAAGTATTAGAAAGAAACCTTACATAAGTAAAATAAATCGCCAAAAGCGGCTCTTCTTTGAAAAAACCCATGAATCTAAACAAGCAGAATTTTAGAACATAGTTGTTTTATTTGAAATGTTACTTTTTAGTTCGAAATACATATCAATTATAGACAAAAATATTAAGTTTTTTTTTTTAACATTACTATCGATTGTTTGAAGGAAATGATCTTTAAACTAAGAGGTGCTTACTTACTTTTGTAATTCACTGTACATTTGTAGTGGCATGGCATAGCAAATGGCCAACAATTATGACAACTACAAGACGTCTGGAGTGTTCACACTACTTTTGTGTCTGAACACGACAGGGTGGCCTTACGTCAAAATGACTTGGTTGAGTAAGTCCAATGTGAACAGCGTCCATCGCTTGCTTTATCGCAAGGAGAACTGTCATATTGTTCTGGCGTACCCAAATTTAATTTAACTGAGTTTGAGTTTTGCGTGCGAAGAAAGCTTTTGCTTAGGGTTTACGTTTTTCTAACAAAATTAAAAAAAATCTGATTTGAAATTGTCCATAGAACTCATTTATATCCATTAAAATTATTCACTATACTAAAAAAGTATGCGATGAAATGAACAGCCACAAAAATCTGACAGTTCTTCTGCTCTCTGCTTTCTGCGTTGGCTATTGCGATTGCGATGGATTTATCGCTAGTGGAGACGGCGTGTAAGGCGAGAAAAGCTGCTGGTCCATATTAGCCGAGTGGTCCACATTACCCGACTTTACTCTACTGTGAAAGAATAACATGAAAAGTACAGCAAATTTTTCTCTGGCTCCCTTGCAAGGCCTTCCACACGAAATAATGCAGATTTTTTTCCGTTATCTGAATAGGCACAAGATCATTGGTGCAAAATTTTAAACATACATACATTGAGAGTCGACTCTAAATATTGTGCATAAGACAAGAACCGACTTTTTGTTATTTTTAAACTACATAAACTATACCTTAACGTCAAAGAGCTCGTCTAACTTTAACAGCAGCAAATAGCTTCTTTATCTTTTAAAAGTATACTCTATCCATATTGACAACATCATTTCATACCAAAGCAAATCGAAGTAAAAATGTAGTTTTATTCGTTTTTTAAAAGATGTGCTTTATAAATAGACTGAATTACTGAATATTAGAAATTCGAAACAATCGTATAAAAGTGCCCTATGATCAACAAATCTGTACGTATACAAATGTACATACTCGTCTCGGCATACATGAGACGAGTATAGCCAAATGAATTTGCACATTGCAACGACAAAATTGTATTTTGTGGCTGCCATTTAGCTATACATATGTACTTCATTTCCATCTAAAATAATGACCTATCAAAATCTGTAGCGAGGTAGTACATATATATAAAATGTACTTTTTTCGGCGAAAAATTATTTGCTTTGAAATTGATTGTTTTTTTATACTTGCGATATATACAGTGTATCACAAAAGTAGGTAAGCATTCATTGCTGTCGCATAGACATGTTAAAATAAAATTAAATTCCGTTATGAATATTAGGAAAAATGCATTCGTAATTAGGGTTAGCATGTGAACATCATGTGGTAGGCAAATTTTACCGTTTGACATTTGGATTATTTGTAGAACACTGTTTTTTCAGTTAATCGCATTTTCTATGCCACAAAAGTCGAGAATGGTAAAACTATTAACAAAAGTCCATCTACTATACACAAAATAATAACAAAATATAATAAAATAATAACATTAGACGTTTGCAAAATGACCCTCGATCTGGACGTCCTTGCAAGCTCACTCAAAAGGAATGCCGTATTATTGTTAGGAAAGTGAGGAGGAATCCCAAAGTAAGCGCATCAATGATATCAGCAGAAAAAACCAAAGAAACAGGTAAGTCATGTAACCCTCAAACTATTCGACAAGTGCTCTACCAATCTGGTTATCATGGTCGAAACATTAGAAAAAAACCTTACATTAGTAAAATAAATCCCCAAAAGCGGCTCTTCTTTGCAAAAACCCATGAATCTAAACAAGCAGAATTTTGGAACACAGTTGTTTTTTCCAATTAAAGATAGTTTAATATCCACGGCTCAGATGAACGCGGAAAAGTTTGGAAAAAAAACACAGAGCTTGAATCATCGAACATATCAGGAACCGTGAAGCTCGGAGGTGGAAACGTTGTGGTGTGGGGGTGTATGGCAGCATCTGGTGTTGGCAATATAAAGTTTATAGATTCTTTGATGAATAGATTCGACTATTTGAATATTTTAAAGAACAACCTTTATAAAAGTGCCAATAAGTTGGGTATGGGTAGGTCATTTGTCTTCCAGCAAGATAATGATCCTAAACATACCTCACATGTTGTCAAAGAATGGCTGCCTTACAACGTCCGAATCCAGCTCTAATCACCACCACAGTCGCCCGACTTAAATTCCATTTAACATTTATGGGATCATTTTGACCGACAAGTAAGAAAATATGAAATCTGGACGCAAGATGATTAAAGCGTGTTCTTCAGGATGAATGGTCTAAAATTGGACAAAACGTTACGCAAAATTTGGTTAACTCAATGCCTCGACGTATGAAAGCATTTATAAAAACCGAAGGGTATCTAACGAAGTACTAAATGGATAAGATTTAAAAAATAACTGCAATGAATTCAAGGTTTATTTGAACTGCTTACTTAGTTTTGTTATATAAATTTGTTATTTTTTTTAATTTAAGTCGAATATTTCTTAAGTTCTCTTTAAGTTTTTATTTGAAATGTTACTTTTAAGTTCGAAATACATATCAATTATAGAAAAAAATATTAAGCTTTTTTAACGTTAGATACTATAGATTGTTTGAAGGAAATTATCTTCAAACTAAGAGGTGCTTACTTACTTTTGTGATTCACTGTAGGTACTATAGGGCAAGTTTTGAATTTGGAAAAAAAATCGAACTCGAGATTTTGATCAAAGTTGACATTACGATGATAGCGAAGACGAATAAAGTGGGTCCGACAATTCCCTCTGTCTGTCTGTATGTCTGTATGTCTGTACCTCGATCTACAGCTAAGTCACTGGACCTATTTTCTTCAAACTCGGTGCTTAAGGGTTTTCGGTGATTCCCTAGAGGATAAATTGAAAATTTTTTTATTAGCTCCAAGACTAACGGCACCCCCATACACCCGTTAGGAAAATCTTATTTATCTCAAAATCAGATCTAACGATTTTGATAAAAAAAAAAATTAGGTGTGATATTATATACATGGACTATATTTTGGTCAAAAAAAATTGGGGGGAAGTGTTATTATGGGTACCTGTCATAGAACCGTTTTTTTTTTATTTTCGAATTTCTCACCAACGGCTCTAACGATTTTAACCAACATTTTTATGCAGGAGCTGCTTTGCATTTGAAAAAATATAATTTTAATTTTTTTTCGAAAAATAGTTTATAAAATTTTTTTTTGAAGATTCAATATCTTGAAAACCGATACACGATTAAATTTTTAAAGTACGTTTTAAAATGTATTTAATAAATACTAACAACTTGCATATCAATTTTTTTTATAAAAATTTTAAAGAAAATTTAGTACACAAAAAACATGTTTCAGTGTGTCTGTATGTCTGTACCTCTCACTACAGTCTAAACCACTGGACCTATTTCTTCCAATCTCGGTAGTTAAGGGTCTTCGGTGATTCCTTAGAGGATAAAAAAAATTTTTTTTTTAGCTAGAAAACTAACTGCACCCCCCATACACCCGTAATGCAAAATCTTATTTATCTCAAAAACGGCTCTAACGATTTTGATAAAAAAAAATTAGGTGTGATACTATAGACATGGACTACATTTTGGTCAAAAAAAATTTTGGGGCAAGATGTACCTGTCATAGAATCGTTTTTTTGATTTTTTGACTTTCTCATCAACGGCTCTAACGATTTTAACCAAAATTTTTCAGCAGGAGCCCCCTTAAGTTTAAAATAATATTGTATAAAAAAATATTCGATTTTTTTTTGTTGATATTTTTGAAAAAAAAAAATTGCAAGTTTTTTATGAAAAACCAATATCTTTAAAACGTGTGAACGATTATTTTTTGAAACTATTTCTAAAATCTATACTACTAAATACTTAAAATTTGGCATCCCAAATTTTGTTCTCGAAAAATTTTAAGGAAATTTGTTATATAAAAAATTATTTTAATATTAAAAAGATTAATAAGACGCCAATTCCATGCATTTAAACATTTTTATCTCATTAAATCCATGTTTTATATTTATAAAATGTATTTAAAATTTACTTTTACATAAGACCAAGTTTGTGCGATCCAGTCGTGCATTTTATTTTTTTCGTGCATGTACTTGTGTTTGATTTCTTTATCTGTCAAATTTGGGGTTGTTCAACATAAATCCGCTTAGATTCTGTTGCTAAGCCCGCATTAGTTAGACAAAGACTCCAAACTAAACGACTGTGTTAAGTACAGTCGGTTTTATTTCTTAAACGAGCAACGCTTAAAATTTTTGCGCCATTATCTTTATTATTTATGAATGTTCTTGTTTCTTTTTAAAAATACCAACATTGGACTAACTTTGGAAGCAGCTGAGTTCGCATAAATTTTAAATGTAAATTTCTCATTGAATATATCACCTTATTCTTACCCTTAGCATAATAAACATTTTCAAAGATTATAATGGAAATATATGATATATGATATAGAAGCCCATTTGTTAATATTTAATTTAAGATCATTTAAGGTACCTACATCACTTACAAAACGCATCAAGATCGTTTTCGGAGAGCAAGCAATTATTAAAGGTATAACGCATGTTATGTCATTCTCTTTTGCCAGTTTTATATACAGGAGTTATAACCAATATTTTCCAATCTTCCAAGAAAACACCAGAAGATACCTATTGATTGGTTGAATAGATCTGTTAATAGAAAAATATTCAAAATATTCATTAAATACTCCACAAGTATTGGTAGAGTTGTAGATACTTTAAAAGTAATCAGCAAACATTAATATCAATTTCATTTGGTTAGTAGGAAAAGTTCTGCAAAAAGTTTGCAAAAATTCGAAAACTGATTTGGATTCAATTGATTGTACATAATTGGAATATAAGAATTTAGACAAGAATATAAACTCCTTCCTTAATCTACAAGAAATTGAATAGCCATCTATAGAATAACTTAAATTTTATATTTAAGGAGGTAATTGTACTGCGCTCACAAAATCTTGTAATTAAATGTAAGTTATACAATTTCACTGATGTTTCAATATATCTAAACTATTAATAATGAATTTACGAAATAAAGAATTCGAATTATTGAAGTTAATAATGATGATCATAAATATAATCTTGAAAAAGAACAGCTTTATGGTGAACAGAGTTTGAAAGAATCGGAATAACCTTAAAATATTTACATTCAAATCTCCTGAAACAAAAATTAAGTCCAATAGTCTATTTAAAGAATTTATTTCATTATTAATTTAAATTCAAAGAAATAGCAGAATCCAAACAAACAAAACTTCAGATTCAGAATGAAATAAAAATAGTACTAATTTATTTTTATCTGTTTCAGACCAAATTAAATTAAAATAAAATCACCTAGAAGAAAACAGTAAAACAGATGTTCAAATTTTCAGATACGTTGTCAACCCTTTCAATCCTTTCAATTTTTTTTATATATATAAAGGTGGAATATAGCCGAGAAGAATAATTAGAAGTTTAATTGCAGAAAAAGAGAGTCTGATACACAGTTTTTTTAGAAGTATAGGAGAAGTGAACTGCTATCAAAATCACACCACCCCAGTAGGAAATTTGCTCCTCAAGGAAAAATAAAGTTGAATTCCTCGTAGAAATCACCTGGCACTTTCATTGAATAGCAGGTCTGCATTGGTTTCATTCATCGAAAGTCATGCAATGAGTCAGTAGTTTGCAATCCCAGTTGCATCTTGTGCTTTGTTTTCGAAAGAAGGTAAAGAAAACATGAAACAAAGCAATATCCTTCTTACACATCCTGAATGTTAATGAATACAATGCTGAACACGTTATAATTATTCCTGCATCTTTTCAGTGGTTATTGTAATCCACAATTGAGTGTTTAATGCCTGCGATGTGAAAGAGAAAACAACCCTTTCTTTTCTTTGGAATTGAAAACCAGTAAACAACCTTTCAATAGAGCAAAACTATGTTGATCAGCTGATATCGCTAGGGAAAAGGAATGTATTTTTTCATGAACTTCGTTTACTGGGCAAAATAGTCTACGAGCTGAGAGGAAAAAGAGAGAGAGATTTTGACCTGCAATAAACAATCCTTTTTTTTGGGTTTTTCCCGCGATGGGTCTTTTTTGTCATGAGTTATTTCTTTTGTTTTGGAATGATTTAGTGTCAATTTTGTGATCAAAGAAAACGGTTGTGCGGGGTTTTCTGTGTTTTCAAGATTAAATAGCAACCATGGAGAAGGAAAACAATTCACCAACGGTAAATTCCCTATATTCTTTTGAATGATTTGCAAAAAGTAAATATTCCTCTTTTTCTTAGATCTCAAATGAACAGGAGAATGAAGATGATTAATCCCTAAGCTGCTCCCCAAATTCTACCAAGTGTCTAAGGAGAGTTTTTCGACCAACTGTTTGTGTTACGTCTTACAACAAGACAAGACAATGTAAAACATATATATCTACTAACTTCTTTAAAATGTACTTTAATAGTTAATAAAATAAATATGTACATAACACAAATTTAATTTGGTTTTTTCATTCAAACGATAAATTTGCCTATACATTTCAGGCGGTTCTTCTATTGATGAAATAAGAAAAGAAATTCCTTCTCTTAATAAAACATCGCATTCCTTTTTTCAAAACTGAAAAACACGAGCTTCAAATATGTACACAATTCTGTAGTGAATAACTAGTATTTTCAATGATTCTTTCCCTGAGGCAATTGATTAAATGTTGACTCATTTTTCCTTAATTTATTTCCATTGAGGAAAGCATCACATCAATAGAACCAGTTTTTTCATACACAAAAATTACCCATGAAATCGAAGATGCCGTGAGCATAGTGATTTCACAACAAAATATGCATCGAGAAAGTGTGTACCTCCTTCCAATGACAAGCCTGTGTTAAATTCCTCATAGGATTCCGTAGGAAATTCATGGGTGCAGCTCCTTTTCCATGATGAAACACCTACTTCTTCATTAATGAATTTTTGGAAATTTCCTACTGGGAAGAGCTTTTTGATTTGTCGCTGTATTCTGTTTTGCGTCTTGACCGATGTGATATTAATGTCAACAAAAACAGAGGTTTCGCATCATATTAAATACATATGCTCATGAATACACGTCTCAGTGAACACAAATATGTCATATTCACAATCATTAATAAAGAGAGCAAGATCTCTTAAAATAGATGCTCAAATTTTATTCGTATTTATGATGACAGCTTGTTGATTATGAAGATGATGATGGAGAACTCCAATAGCTTTTTGGCCGATTAACAAAAGGTGCGTTTTATTATCCACAAATCTATCTGGATCCGGATCTGGATCTTCCCTTGATAATAAAACGATACGGATCTTAGTGACAGCAGGGTTATAAGTCCGTCTCTTTTTATCCCTGAGTTTGTAAATTTCAAATTATTTCTTGTCTCTTTTCTTTACACTATAGGTTACACTACCTTACCATAAAAGCCATCTACTCGCCAGTGTAATAACTGATTTTTGGTTCTTTGAAATAGATCCCGATAGAAAACAGGATCCCAAATTGTTTTTGTAATATATGTTAAAACTTAATCCAGATCCGGATCCAGATAGATTTTTTAATAATAAAACGCACCTAAAGTTGGTCACATGAACATCTGATGGTCAATTGTTAGCACTACTGGCTGACGGGAACAGGAGCTGCAGCTGGAATAGCTACCAAAAAGTGTCGTACTTAATATTTGTTCCTGGTTGGATTTTAAAACGTCAAAAATGCTGCACGTAAAAGTTAAAAGTTGGCAGCTTCGACTGCAGCTCCGTCCATGGCTGAGTTGCGTTTTGTTTCTTATATTGAATATTGAATTTCCTTGTACCCAATATTGCAACTCCATCTCCATTGTGTTCAGCCAGTTAAGGGCTAAATCAAATTTCTTAGAACTTCTTAGAACAAATACAAATAAAATTTATAAGCTTCAAGGTAGTAATGTTTACATTTTTTTAACCAACTTGAAACACTTAACGTTGTGTTCAGTAATGTTTAGTTTGGAAGTATGCAATATATTTTTGTATTGATAATTCAGATGTATTCTTTAGAATTTTGATAAGTGCATCCACTTAGTGGTCTTTTGATGATTTCTGCATTTCTTTATTTTTACATTTTTAAGGGAGGAAATACAAATAGAAGTTCCAAAAAATCGTTTTTTTTTTATCTTAAAATATCGTAAATTTTATGGAGAATAGATACGATGGTCTATTTCTGAATTTGAAATTCGAACTCCATTGGAAGACGTTGTTTGGAGCGCGCAACAAGTATTTTTGAAAAGTCGACGAGGGAATCCATTTTATATTGTATTTTTTTTTAACTTCTATCTAGAGGGGTTTTATGCATGTATACATATATATATGTGTATGTAAATATATAAATAAATTTGGTGGTGCAACAGCTCGAAGTGAGCCAGGACCTAGTGACTTACAACTCTCAACCATTCCTGTGTGCGTGTTACCAGGAACGGAGGGGACCTACAATTTTCTGCCGATTCCGAAAGGCTAATGAGCAGCACTTTCCAAGACAAGAGATACTCTTGGAGAATTTGTCAATTCCTCGCAAGAGGAATGAAAAAAACTTTCTTGCAGCGGCTGAGAATCGAACTCGAGACCTTCCGCAGGACAGTCCAACGCACTAACCATTATGCCAAGGGGTACTACTATGTGTATGTGCACAGTATAAATTCGCGTCGAAAACCGATTAGTAGTCAAACATCATTTTTCAGCAATTAAAATTTTGAACGCCTTTTTATCGAAACAGCATTTTTGAAATTTGCGTTCACGATAACTCAAAAAGTTCTCAACCGATATTGATCTACTAAGCTTTTTTCTTTATATAATTATCATCTATTTGAACTAAAAATTTTTGTGATCGAACTTTAAAAAATGTAAAAATTCATGCAAAAAAGACGCGGAGTTTCCTTCGATTTTTCGACATTTTTCGATAAATCTGGGCCAATTTTAAAATTTTCCATTTTTCTTCATTTTTTTTAGTTCAAATAGAAATTATAGCATCAATTAATATGTGATTTTTTTCCAAGACAAAAATTGTGGCCTCCAGAATGCACGCAGATCGATGCCTTACCTTCGACCCTTGCGTTTCGAAGGCCTATAAATCTGACATGTTTCCATGAAAAAAATAAATAAAAATATGAATTTGTAAATTTAATATGTTGTTAAAATCAGGTCAAGATTAGAGAGTTTTAAATAAAAATATTATTGACCCTTTAATTGTATATTCCCCCTTAATGCTTACATTTTTCAAGTTCCCAATATCACTTTTAATTCCCATGATCATGGCAGGAGAGGAGGTAGCTTCAGTTAAACACGCATTTTGTATTGGAGTGTGAGTGTTAAGATATAATTGGACATACCAAGAGCATGGTAGGGCAATGGCCTTATAGAATCACTGTTTATATTATCCGTGGTAAGAGAGTGGCAGGATGCAATATAGTCTAAACTTTGATATACTTTTTGTACATCAGCTTTTGTTGTATGAAATATTCATGTAATATTTGACACAGAACCGGCTGACTCGAAATTATCCACTATAAAATTGAACCTTAACAAAGGCAAGTGTACATATATGTTGGTACATACATACCTATACTTGGTCTATTTTAAATTTGAAGTTGTTGTCTGTCGAACTGCTGACAAAACCAGAAACTTTAATCAAATTAACACGTATTGTCAACAAATGGATTCTTTTACTTATATAAATACTTTAATTTTGAATTATAAAATATATATTATTGGAAAGATTTTGCATAACATGTATAGATGTTATTTGTTTAGTAATTTAATTTTTTTATATGATTAAATTTAAATGTTGCGTGGGACGAAAACTAGTAAACTTTAATTAACGAACACAAACAGAATATCCAAAAAACGATTAGAAAGTCATTCATATACTCGTATTCACCTCTATCACAAATTCCTTAGTAATCGACAAATATTACAATTCGTAACTAATTTCCGATTACGATGGAATTCGTGATAACGCTGATTTATCTATTCGCAAATAACGAAAAGGGTAGAATTACCTGAAAAATAGTTACTATGTATGTATGTATGCATTTGGTTTGTTAGAATGAAATGAAATGAAATCGCAACTACAATTCAAGCAAGCTTAACTTAAAACATAAGATCTATAAACCCTCAGGGTCATGATAATTACTTATACTTATTTTCTTAACTAAATATGTGCGTAGGTGGGAAGAATTAAATTCCATAAATTATGATAAAATCGTTGTTTTTTAGTGTCAACAAAAAATATTTATGATTGACAAAAGTTTTTTTTAATTTAAATCAAACAATCAGCAAGTTCTTAAACAGGGTGTCCCTTAATTCGTACATAATATTTTAGGGCATGCATCTTGGGTATAATCTAAGAAAAAAATCGTTCTACAGTAAGGACCAATCTTCAATTTTTATATAATATCATCATCATCATCGGCTCGACAACCGGGTTCCGGTCCTGGCAACAAGTCTCTCCACCCATCCCGGTCTCTAGCCGACGCCATCCAGTTGCGCACCCCAAAGCTTCGGGCGTCCTGGTCTACGCCATCTCTCCAGCGCAAGCATGGTCTACCACGCTGTCGTCTACCATAGAATGTACCACAAGAACTTTCCGAGCAGGTTCCTCTTCGCTCATGCGAACTAGGTGCCCTGCCCAGCGGAGTCTACCGAGCGTACAGTTCATGATTGTACCGTCTCCGGAATCGTCCTTCCTCACATATGGGGCCAACAATTCTCCTTAAGACTTTTCTCTCGAACGCAGCTAAGAGGGCGGAGTGCCTTTTGCTAAGCACCCAAGTCTCGGATCCATATGTGAGTACTGGCAGGACCATGGCCCTATACAGCAGCAGCTTTGAAGTTATGGTGAGATTTCTGGATTTGAAGAGCTTTGACAGACTATAGTAGGCTCTGTTGGATTTGAGAAGCCGCCCGCGTATTTCTTCTTCTATATTGTTATCGGCTGCTACTATTGACCCAAGGTATTTAAATGATTGCACCACTTCAAATTCGTGCTCCGCCACCTTGATTGTTTGACCAACTGTTCCTCTCGCATTCGACGCCACCGATGGTCCCTCTTGTTACCGTGCCAGAGTCACGGATTGCTTTCTCCAACGCCAGGTTGAAGAGGAGGCAGGCCAAACCGTCCCCTTGTCGGAGTCCATTAAAGATGTTGATTGGTCTGGATAGCAATCCGGCTATTTTTACTTGGCTTTTTACGTTGGTTATGGTCAACTTACATAGTCGTGTCAATTTATATGGGATGCCAAATTCTCTCATGGCTTTGTAAAGTTCTACCCTGGCTATGCTATCATAGGCGGCCTTAAAGTCTATAAACAGATGGTATGTTGGGATGTTAAATTCTAGACATTTTTCCATCGCCTGCCTAAGGGTAAAGATCTGATCAGTTGTTGATTTGCCTGGAATGAAACCACAGATATTGTCCGATGACGGTTTTAGCGTGTGGGGTTATCCGGTCTTGTAGGATAGAGGAGAGTATCTTATAGGTGGTACTCAACAACGTGATACCTCTATAATTGCTGCACGTTGTGACCTCTCCCTTTTTATGTATGGGGCATATTAAACCTTTTCGCCAGTCTTCTGGTATTTCTTCCTGCTCCCATACCTGTACTATAATATATTATAATATATCGGGGATTTAAGAATTGGCCTATTTCGATGTACCCTGACCCATGTTAACGGTAATTGCGCTGTTAGTACTCACGATAGAAACTTCATTTAGGCTTTTATTTTTAGAAGAAACACCAGTCTTTGTAATTGCACCTAAACGAATTTGATATCTTGTTTGGGTATTGAGATATCCAGTTTCTAGCATGTTCCGTTTTTCCTGCCCATGCTAATTTTTTTACTTGGGGCTCAATTTTCTCCAGAAAATGCGTAATAAACATATCGCTTTACTATTTTTATTTTAAAATAAGCGTAACAATAATAAAAATAAAACTCAATGACAAGTTTGGGAAAAACCTGTAGATTTTATGATGCCTGAGAAATGTAAAATTTAAAAAAAAATGTGGCTTTTGGATTTTTGGATTTTTCACGTTTCTAACAACAGAATTTTGCAGTGTTTTTAAAATAGCATAGCGGTTTTAAAACGTGCTCGTTTATTTGAGTATCTGTGAAAGCTCTCAATTCCTTTCCCAATTCCTTAAAAGTTCTCAAAAACAGTAAGGTTTGGGCTAAAAAGAAAAATAGTATAAAAAATTAGAAACGAAATTTATTCATCAGTTTAATTATATTACGCCCAGGCAACAGTTGTTTGGAATGGCTGTTTGAAATGTCTACATTTACAAAAATACAAACCAAAAATACGCTGACATTAATATTTTAGTTTATGGGCTGTGCAATGGACCGCTACGAAATACCAGGAACTTTATCCAAACCGACGACTTCCTAATTTAAGAGTATTTGGAAATACCCTGTATAGTAAGAGTCTTATCAAAAATATTTCAAACAAACATAATATCAAAAATTTTGTTGATATCAAAACTGGTGCCAGTCATCAATAAAAATGAGATATACTCGATTCAAATAGTAGTTTTAGGTAGATAATTTGTTAGTAGGTATGACGGTAATAATTGATTCAAGTGAGAACATTTTATTTGTTATTCATAAAAAGTATCATCCCTTCAAACCAGAAGCATAAATGGGCAAATTTTCCATTTTTGAGATAGTTGCGGTTTAATTGACCTTTGGGAGTTCTATGTTATACCAAAACCAAGAATGCCAGGTGTACAAACAACCCAGGATACCTTAAAATATCAATTGCACGAATCTAGTATTCAGTCTCATCAAGTTAATCTTAAAACACTAATGTGGTGAATGTACCAAAAGTATAAACAGTACACGTTACCACATCTGGTGTGAAAGTAGGTGCGTTTTTTTGGGAACTACGCAACACAGCTAAATTTCCCAATAAGCCGCTGTATACATATTTTCATCCCACTTTCATTAAATATCAAACCCAAATGTTAAAAGTAGCTCGTATGTAAAAGTACTTTACAATTTAATAATTGTTAAAAAATACATGCAAAACATGAGATACAAATTTTCAAATGCATACAATTGCCATCTGAATTTAAGAAAATAATGAATTTACTCAAACAAAGTTTAAACATATTTGATTTTATTAACCAAATTTTTTATAAAACAATTTCTTAAAAACTGCTCAAGAAAAAAATTTGGGAAGCCAATTCTAAGTATTAAGTAATAAGAGGAAATAATTTAAAAAAATAATATTTCACACGTTTTCAAGATATTGAATTTAAAAAAAAATTAAATGCACGACTGGCTCGCACGTACTTGGTCCTATGTAATAGACTAAGAATGTCAGAAATGAATGTTATTAGAGAAAAACTGTTCATAAGCATAAAATTCATATTCTAAATGACTAAAACAACTCCTTTAGTAGTTAGAGGTAAAAATTGGATTCCACGTGATTCAGGCCAATATAGGTTTATGCAAGGATACAAATTATAAGTCTTTGTAGTGGTTTCTTAAAAAAATAAGCTTTTATATAAAAAAATTTTAAAACATTTTTAAGAAAAAAATTTGATACGCCAATTTAAAGTTTTTATTATTGTTCGAATAAAAATTAAATTTACAAAAAAATTATTGAGCCGTTTTCGAGATATTGAATTTTCCAAAAAAAAAAATAGATTTTTTTTCAAAATTCATAAAAAAAATATTTTTCTTAAAGTTTTGAAATGCAATGTTTTTTAAACTTTTAAAAAGCTTCTCTCTAAAAAATTTCATTAAAATCCGTAATGCCGATAATGAGAAATTCAAGAGTAATATCTTGTTTTCAAAATGTTTTTTTATTAAATTACTAGCTGCCCCGGCAGACGTTGTTCTGCCCTTTTTTCTCTAAAACAACAGTTATAAAACATATTTCAGAGTGATCACTTTTCATATTTATAGATTTACGCCTCCATGATAAACATCGATTACTTACAAATATAAGTGTCCTATTTTGTAAGTTGCAAGACTTTGGTAGTAATAATCTGGTATTTTCATTGTAATGCCTTATCGTACACGATATTTTTTGTTTGATTGAAGCTGTCGGTTTTTCGACGCGAGAGCAGGCAACATACAATACTGTTCATGAGAGAAGCATGTGTTTTCCAGATTGACGCCGCAAACACTCAACGACTGACCCTGTGCTTTATTTATGGTTATAGCGAAAGCAAGCTGCACTGGAAATTGCAGTCTTTTAATTCAAGATAAGGTGGAGGTAATGCTGGCAAATCCAGTGAGTTAAAAAATTCTGGTGGATAATTGACGACATGATCTTGGTTAGTTGGCAATCAACTGATTTGTATGTCCTTAATTCACCGGCAATTTCATTTTGGATTTTGAAATTTATTTCATTTACATCCGTGTTCTTGGAAGCTAATATAGCTCGTTCACTCAACCAACAATAATTTCTGTAATTTTGAGCTACGTTTGGGAACACCTTTTCTATAAGCTCAGTTTTTTATTCTGTAAACTGACAAAAATTGACAGGAAATGTAATGCAGCCTGTCATAACATCTACAGGGATTTTACCATTACCAATGTCAATTAGTTGTTTTGAAAATATTTCTCCAGATCGATCATTTTGCAATCCGACACGCATATTCTGGCTCAAAAAGAAAATGGAGGACTTCAAACATGCATTCAGTTCATCCGTTGGTGTAGACCGGGGAATAACTGGTAATGTTTGATGAAAATCTCCTGCTAACAAAATTATCGCCCCATAGAATCGGTTTTGATTGCTTTGTAGATCTTTCAGAGTTCTGTCTAATGCCTCCAAAGACTTCTTATGTGCCATCGTGCATTCATTCCATACTATCAACTTGCATTGCTGAAAAACCTTTGCCATTGCAGAGTGCAAGTTGTAGTTTCATTGCTTTAAATATTCAATGGTAATTTTAGCGCTGAATGGGCTGTTCGACCGCCTTCCAACAATGTAGCTGCAATACCAGAAGAAGCAAGTGCGAGTGCAATTGCATTCTGTAAGCGAATTGTTGCTAAAATCAATGAAATTAAAAAAGTCTTTCCTGTACCACCAAGAGCATCCAAAAAGTAAAATCCTCCAGTTCCATCATTTACAACTTCCATAAGTGTATCAAAGAAATACTTTTGTTGTTGATTCAACAACGGAACATTATATTCGAACCGATTCCCTTAAAGCATCGTGATCGAGCAGTTTTGGACGATTTAACTCTTGATTAAAAGCGTCGTGCATTGGGCGATTAGGCGGGGCCATTCTTAATTGAGATAATAATTTGTTCGACATCATCAAGCACATATGTATGTACATATGTCTTCAATTGATATCAACGCCCCGTTGTAAATTTCTTCAGTGAATTGTAAATAGTGATTTCCTGTTCTATTGCGCATTTGATGCAAAATATCGTCACACATATCATCTTTGTATTTGATCCATAAATCAATTGGGTTTGACGGAAAGCATGTTCGTAGAAAACAATGTTCGTATTTGTTGAGCTTTAGAAGAAATTACAGCATTATTTAAAATTTGATCCCAATGAGCATCATTTTCTAACAGTTGCAAACGCTGACAGGGTTCTCTGTAAGAGCCACATAATTCACCATTAACTGTTCGTAAATGTTGGAATGATGTTGGGCCTCGAACATTGACTAAAAGTGTAATCTATATAAATAAAAATGTGTTGCTAAGCGTAAAACTCAGCAGTAAACGTTTTTTCTCTCCATAAGAACCTTCCTTGAACCTTAACAAATACTTAAAAAAAATCAGGCGAATTGGTCAATCCGTTCTCGAGTTTAACGCTTAGCAACACATTTTGCGATTCATTTTTATTTATATACTAGCTGCCCCGGCAGACGTTGTTCTGCCCTATTTTTTCAAAACAGCACAACATTGATTTTTTATGATAATAGTTCCTCCCCGACAGACTTTGTTCTATCAAAAGTTATTGGCCCTTCGCAGTAATAAAACATACTCGTATTTCGACGATTATTTACAAATATAAGTTTTCTATTTTGTACATTGCAAGACTTTAGTATATAAGTAGTAGTAATAATGTGGTATTTTCATTGTAATACCTTTATTGTACACGATAATTTTTGTTTGATTACCTGGCGCGTAAACAAATAAAGCTGTCGGTTTTCTGACGCGAGAGCAGGCAACATACAACTGTCCATGAGAGAAACATGGGTTTTCCAGATTGATGCCGCAAACACTCAACGACTCAGCCGTACTGGAAATTGCAGTCGTTTAAATTTAAACGGTACGTCAGTTGGTACCATTGGAATGCGGGGTATCAACACATCCTGTTGTTGATCACATTCTTCAGTAATTTTTTCACTGCTAACCGTGTGCCGTTACAAAGTCGCGGTTGGTTGATATTAATTGAAGATTATGGGGAGGTAATCCTGGCAAATCCAGTGTGTTTAAAAACTCTGGTGGATAATTGACTACATCATCTTGTTTAGTTGTGCAATCAACTGATTTGAACATTGACAAAAAACACTCATCATTACTACTAAAAGTGTTGTTTTTACTATTTTCCTTGTAATTTTACGTTTTTCTCTCCATAAGAACCTTCCTTGAACCTTAAAAAAAAACTTCAAAAAAAAAATTAGGCGAATTAGTCGAGCCGTTCTCGAGTTTTACGCTTAGCAACACATTTTGCGATTCATTTTTATTTATATAGATACAGGGTGATTTGCATAAGCTGTGACAAAAACCTAGGGCGTGTAGGTTGGACTTAGACAAGAAAAAAATCGTATGAGAGCGGGGGGTCTATTTCCCCCCGTTTAGGCGGGAGGGGCAATTTAAGAAAAAAAACAATTAAAACAGAAAAAAAAAATATTACCTATATATTATTATATTATTATATTACCTATAGAGTAATGCTATAACATTTTGAAAAGCCAGAAATACATTCTTTAATTTTGTTTTTAAATAAAGTTGTTCGAGTGAATAGTTTTTAAAAAATTAATTTTCAAAATCAAAATTTTGAAAAAAAATAAAATTTTTTTTTAAACAATTTTTTTTTCAAAATTTTACGTAATTAATTATTTTTTTTTATTCAATATTCAATGCTCTTATTAATGTTTGATGAAACACAAAAAACCGGATGTCAAAATGTTTTGTAGTTTTTGAGAAAATCAAAAATAGCAAAAACTACTTTTGTTCTAAGAAAAGCCTTTTATTTTAGTTTTTACGTTTTTGGATTCTTAGGTGAATTTACTATTGAAAGGATTAACTTTCTTTTTACTATTTTTTTAATTATCGTCTTATAAGCATACAATAAAGTGACAAAGTACTGGGGCCGAATTACCGCTTCAGTGACGAGTGAGTGAGTCCCATCAGTGATCGAATGAAAATGTCAAATTGGAGTAATTTATTGCTCGATAACGTAAGCGGTAATGCCAAACTCACATAATTCAGTCACGTATTACTCGATAACTGATGCGGTAATTTGGCCCCTGGATTAACCATATTTCACACATTTTTTCATTGAGAACACCTGCGTGAGAGCATTGGTTTAAAATTGACCTGCCACTTTTTTAATACGGTGGGGTCGGCTTGGCGACGCGACCTGTTTTCTTGTACAAATTATTTCTAATTTGAATGTCAAGTCGTCAACATATCACGATGTCAAATTACTCTCGTGCCGAATTAACGGATATGCATTACTGCTACGGTATGGCTCATGGTCGAAATCGTGAAGCGCAAAGACTCTACAATGAAATGTATTCCAATAGGAGGTGTCCCAGTCATACGATATTTTCAAGAATCCATCAACGTCTTCGAGAACACGGAGTACTGGAGCACCGAGGAAGAGAAAGTTCATCTTCTGCATCAGTACACATAGATGAAAGAATTTTGGATATGGTCCGACGTAATCCCTCCCTTTGTACAAGGAGAATAGCTACTATGCTTCAGTTGCCCCAAACTAGAGTATGGGCAGTGCTTCATACCGAGCATTTACACCCGTACCACCAGTTCAGGAGCTAACCGCAAACGACAAGTTACTGAGAGCTGCATTTTATCGAACATTATTGCTAAGAGATGAAACTGAACATAATTACTTTGGAAGGATATTCTGGACGGATGAAGCTCAGTTTACCAGAGATGGAGTAACAAATTTCCACAATTTACATCACTGGAGTAACAGCAATTCGCATAACAAGAAACAAACCAAATCTCAACACCGCTTTAGCTGTAATGTTTGGCTTGGTATTTTTGGACGAACAGTTATTGGACCACGGTTACTGAATTCAGTCATAAATGGAGAATCCTATCTGCAGTTACTACGAGACTTTCTGCCCGATTTGAATGACAATGTTCCCTTGGCCGTAGGCTATAGCCTTAATGAACATCTGATCCGTATGCTCCGTTTGGCCAATTTGAATCCAAATCCATTTGATATTAATATCAGCACCTACAACCTCAAACTCCTTTTGTCCCACCCCCACATTTAGTTATAAGTTTAGATTTAAGTTAGTTTTTAAGTTAAACTTATAGCTTGAATTAAGCTCAATAAATGGGGGTTAAGCCGCACTAAAAATTTGAATTAAAAATTAAATTAGAGTGTCCCTACTCATTGTAAGTAAATGTTGTTACGAATGGCAACACTGGCCTGGCACTGAAGTCAGGGGTGGATTCAGCATGTCAGCATCATTATGTCTATTTGCATTGTATTCTCAATATATCTTAATATAAAGTAGTCTTGTTCCGTCCCTCAGACGGGCAAGCCATGTAATTGATCTTTTTAAACTCGGAGACAATAAATGTGGGTTTTTTAATTAATATTTTTCCCACAATAAAAGTCGCACTGAGTTTTTATTTAAGAAAGGATCGATACAGATGTACTCTGTTCGGAACGAAACAACAAAGATTGAGGCTGGTATTCACCGAGCACCCTTAAACGGCCCTTAACTTTACGAGGCTCTTAACTTGAAATTTCTTTGGGGTATTCACCAACCACTCACAAGTGTTTTTCGAAGTTCGAAAATGAGAGCCACTCTCTCTTGTTCAGGCATACCCAAACCATGGATGGAAAATGAAATTTTTCAATTGTACTGAAATCTGGAATAAAATTGTACTGATATGATGTCAATTGTACCGAAAACGAATTTTGTATTAAAAAAAACAAAATCATTAATTCAACTAATTAAAAGATTTCCAAAGTATTTTATTTTAAAAAAATCAAAGCAGAAATGATCAGTTTGTCTTTTTATAAAAAAATATAAATAAATACAAATAGCTCCACAAAAAATCACTGCTGTCATTTTAAAAAAATGAAATATAAAACTAAAATTTTCCAAGACGAAAAACCGCAATCACAAATCACATCCACAAGTTTACAGTTTAATGGCTAAAACACATGTGCAGCATTTTCCCTGCAGCGAAATTTAATTACACATGTTCTTATGGGAGCAGAATCATTGAAAGTCTGCATACAGCGCTGCGCTGCACGATGTCTCTATTCCTAAATTTGCTGCCTAGTTTCATTGCAGCCATAATTGTAAAACAAAAATTTCCAAATAATTGCTATTTGGCATTACTGATATTGACAGATTGTGACATTGTCTGTCATATTTGCAAAAAAAAAGTTTGTTTTTGTCTTTGGTGGAAAACTTGATATTGATACAATAATGGAAGAAAAAATAAAACAAATTCATTTATGGCAAAACAAATCCGTACAATGAACAAGAAGTGAAAAGAATTTGTTTTGTCTCCGACTCGTATTTTTGTTTATTTTCAAACAGATGAAAGATTGTTACTGCTCACCAGTTCCTGTTTGGGATACTAAGGACATTTTCTTCAGCTAAACATAGCAACATCAACGCGAGGGAAACTATGTACATGTCTAGTATAGTTTTGTTTTTCATTTGTGCTTTGTATCTTCTTTTGCTTTTCCTACTTATCACCAGGAACAATTTTTGAAAGTATAGGTGCAATTCTCTTTCATTTTCTGATTAATTAAATTTGTCCACGGCCTTGAAGTTTTGATCTGGAACAAATTATATTCATTTAAAAACTTGAGGTATTTCTTATACACGGCAATCAAAATCAAAATTTTGTCCTTGTTTGTTGAAGTATCCATTTAATTTAAAATAAACTTTGAAAACTTTAAGTACAAAACAATTTAAGCAAACAAAAAGAATGAAAATTTGGCAGATGTCATTTTTGTTTTAACAGAACTAGGCATCATTAAAGTTAGGAAGTATGCACATGTGTTCTGGCTGCAGCGCTGCATGCATCGCTGCATGCAGACTTGCTGCACATCTGTTTTAGCCATAATGTTTAGTAAACAAAACGATGCGATGTCGGAAAAAAAGCTGGGGCCAAATTACCATCAGTTTTCGAGTAATACGTGATTGTATTATGTGAGTTTGGCATTACCGCTTTCGTCATCCAGCAAGCGATTACCCTAATTTGACATTTTCATTCGATTACTGATAGGACTCACTCACTCTGTCACTGAAGCGGTAATTTGACTCCTGATTGATAAATACTACGTTTATATGGAGAATTGAATCGGAATTGAATCAGGATTTAACTCCATGTATACCTGGATCGGATTGAAATAGGATTTCTCGATCCGATCCTACTAAACGAGCTGAATCGAATCGAAAATATGCTTGTATACAAGAATCGAGGAATCGAAGAATCCAGTGTATGTACAAAACCATAATTGTCATTTCGATCCCATTTCAATTCGATCTCTCGATCCAGTGCCACAATATACCTGGATCGAAATCTCAATTCGGATTCGATTCCTCAATCTTCTTTGTAACCGGGGTAAAAGAGACAGAAAAGCAAGAAGTGAAAAGAAAACTGTTATTAAGAGTAATATGGGCTTACAGCTGAGAGTTATTGTTCTGGTATGAAAATGAATGCATTCAGGATGATGTATTCAACTTTCAATTTCCTTTTATGTGCTTTTGTTTGTTTTTTGTGAAATACATAAAATTGGAAATTTTAAAATTGTACTGAATTGAGACAAATTGTACTTTTGTACTTGTACAAACTCAATTGTTTCGAATTCGGTACAATTGTACCGAATTTTCCATCCCTGACCCAAACTGTGAAATCAAACTATTTTCGAACTTGAATGACGGCTGGCAGTGAGAATCCTTCGGTCAATTTCGTATTTTGCTTGGGGAGCGTTGCTGGTGACGATAAATGGTTTTGGTTTTGCACTCACCGCGTTTGTTTAGTTTGAATTTTCGAAAAAACTTTCGAAGAGAGCGCTCGTAAGTTTAGGAGTGGTCGGGACCACTCCTAACTTTTAAGAGCGCTCGTAGATCTTCACTAATATTGCTTGGTAAATAGGTTTATGAGCTTCTTAAGTTATGAGCGCTCGGTGAATACCAGCCTGAATGTGAGCAACGTGTATTTATTATTTTAGACATTTTGTATGGAGAATCCATGAATTCTATTTCTATTTTCTATTGTTATTTGCACATGCAAATAGTCGACCACCTTATATGTTATATGTATGAATAAGTTACGAGTATGAAATGAATTTTATTCATTTATTTCTTTGTAAGCTTTTCTCTATATTTTTCATTTGATAAAAACAGATTTAAGTATGATAATTTGGTGAAAAAATTAGATCCATTCTTCTTTTTTACTTGCGATATAGGTACATACTATAGGTACGGTGACCATCCGTTCATTATTATAATGAACAGTTCATTATTGGAGAAAATGTGCATTATGAATTATTTAGTTTTCAAAAACATAAAAATGTTCATTATTGCAAAAGTTGTTCATTATATGTTCATTTTTTTAAATAATTTCGTAAAAAGTCAAACTTAGAACTAACCAACTCAAAATTCTTTCAACATAGTGATCATGTGAACGTGCCTTAGTTTCTTAGTGCAAAAATGGTAATGGTAATCATTCATTGAACATACTTAATTTCGAAACGTCAATATTAAAATAAAAATCAACAAGTGAATTGTTTTCATTCAGGGGTAAACATAAAAATTGGCATGTAAATTTAAATTAATTACTTTAAAAAAAAAAAACTGATTGAATACTTATAATTCCGTCTAAAGTATTTTCAATGAAGAACTTCAGCGAGAATTTGAGTTCTTAAAAAAAACTGATGAAGGTGATGTAAATTGCAATAAGTTCATGGCCATATTCTCCCTTGCAAATAATGAAAAAAAGAACATTGAACAGCATTTGAAAACGGCCTAACATCATTCTTCAGAGAGCACTAGTTAGACGATGCAGTCAAAATAAGCAGCGTAAACGAAGGTACCTGGGCTTTTCAAACCATTAAACATATTCACTCGTTTCGTTCAAATGACTGCACTTCAAAATTAATAAAAAAAATGTTTTGACGAAAAATATTCATGCGCGAGAACGAAGTGTGAATTAATTGTGCGTAATGTGCTCTCACCACACTCAAGAAAATCGCTGTCAGTTTTGTTACAACTTATTGTGTTACTTAAAATCATGGAAGTACGAAAATACGGTCCTTACTTGTCCGCTTCTTTATGCCTCAGAAAGGCATTTAAGTTAAAATTTTGGAAGTCAACAATCTGCCAGGAAAATCTTCTGATATTTTAACAAAATATGTACATATATCTGGAATCTCATGGAAAAATTTTATATTGAAATAAAACTAGTTGCCCTCTGTGCAGATAACACCAATTGTAATTTTTGCGGAGCGGCAAGGAGGGGCAAAAACCATGTGTTTAATAAACTTCAAGAAACAACTGGAAACGAACTCATTGGGGTAAACTCTGCACAACATATTGTAAATAATTGCGTTCAAACCTCAATTGAATGTTTACCAATTGATGTTGAAGTAATTGTTATAAAAATATATTATAATTTTTATATACATACTATATATACAGTAAGGGTTGGACATTTAAAAAAATATATGTTATGTTGCAGACATTGAATTTAAAATACTAATGAGTTTTAGTAAAACACGATGGCTTACGACCGGCAATAGAAGAAATTTTGAAACTTTTCGAGCCCTTGAAAATTTATTTTATGTCGCAACCAAAGTGCCCAACTATATTAAGACATTTTTTTACAATTCTTGTTCCGAACTCTAGTTATTTTTTGCACATTGTCAGCCTACTCTTTTTTAAAATAGCATTTTAAGGAATGAGTCCCAGAAAAAATGCATGATGGATGTATCGAATTTTCATGTGTTAAGAATTATGTTTCCTTGGAGAAAATAAATATATGGGAAGAAAATTCAGAAGACTGCAGAAAAAAGATGGATAGAATTTTTTAAACATTTAAAAAAAAAAAATTGTAGAGTTTGGTTTTGCCTTCCTGGGGCACAGAAAGAGTTTTTTTCAGTTTTAAAATTTGGACAGATGAAAAAAGTCAAATGAAAGTTGAAACTATAAAATCAATTTTGACAACCAAATTTAACCATGAAATGACCCGTTAGAGTTCAGAGAATATTTAAAACAAAAACCAGATTTAATTAAACAAATTTTTTCTTCTCAAAAGTATTCAAATATGTATGTGAATAATATGTACAAAATGCTTAGATATATATGTATTATACTAATTTCTTAATGAAAGATTGAATAATTTATTTATTTATTTATTACCTTTAGTTTATTAATGATACAAGAAGAGTTCCATTTCGATTTTGATAAAAAAAATTACGTGTGGACTATATTTTGGTTAAAAAAAATTGGGGGGAAATGTTATTAGGGGTACCTGTCATGGAACGGTTTTTTTGATTTTCGAATTTCTCACGAACGGCTCTAACGATTTTAACTAAAATTTGTATGCAGGAGCTGCTTTGCATTTGAAAAAATATAAACTAAAATTTTTTTCGAAAAAATAGTTTTTGGATTTTTAAAAAAATTATACAATTTTTTTGTTGAAAATTCAATTTCTCGAAAACCGATACACGATTAATTTTTTAAATTACGTTTTAAAATGTATCTAATTAAATACTAACAATTTCCATATCAATTTTTTTTATAAAAATTTAAAAAAAAATTTAGTACACAAAAAACATGTTTCAGTGTGTCTGTATGTCTGTACCTCTCACTACAGCCTAAACCACTAGACCTATTTCTTTCAATCTCGGTGGTTAAGGGTCTTCGGTGATTCCCTAGAGGAAACATTTAATTTTTTTTTTAGCTCCAAAACTAACGGTACCCCCCATACACCCGTAATGCAAAATCTTATTTATCTCGAAAACGGCGTTATATTACGAACATAAGCTACATTTTGGTCAAACAAAATTTTGGGGCAAAATGTTATTAGGGGAACCTGCCATAGACCCGTTTTTTTTATTGTCGACTTTCTCATTAACGGCTCTAAGGATTTTAACCCAAAATTTTCAGCAGGATTCCCCTTAAGTTTAAAATAATATTGTATATAAAAATATTCGAAAAAATATTTGTTGGTTTTTTTTTTCGAAAAAAAATTTTTTTTTAAATCAATATCTTCAAAACCTATGAACGATTATTTTTTGAAATTATTTCCTAAAATCAAAATTATTTAATACTTAAAATTCGCATCCCACATTTTTTTCTTGAAAAATTTTAGAGAAATTTCTTATATAAAAAATGTATTTAATAATAAAACGCTTTTTTAAAGTTTGTTTGCATAACTTCATACTTTTCTAGAAATCAGACGGCAATTTTATGCATTTGAACATTTATATGTCATTAAATCCATGTTTTATATTTATAAAATGTATCTTAAGATTCAAAGTACATTTACACAAGAGCAAGTTCGTGCGATCCAGTCGTGCATTTTATTTTTATTTGCGAATGCATTCACCACATCTTCAGGTTTAACTTCGATTTCTTTGTGAACGTTCAACAAAGCTAATCCGTTGAGCCTAGTCTCAGTTGTTGTGGCCCTCAGCCACGTTTTCAACCGTCTCAAAATTGAAAATGAACGTTCTGGCTCAGCAGACGTCACTGGTAGCACACAAAGAACTTTGAATTTTTTTCTTAAATGAGGATACAAATCCCGATTGCAAAATGGAAGCGACGCTGATATTGCACTTTCGGTTTCATCTTTCCACATTTGTTTCCATATCTAAATAAATATTAAATTAAAACTACTTTTAAAAACTTTGCGTGTTATATAACCTCTTTCACCAATATTGTCTAAATATTTACAACAGCTGTTTTTTAAAGAATAAAACTTTATTTTTCAAGTTTTAATGACAAAAATCGAATTTTATCGAATCAATTTAATCAACGGTAATAAGGGTATATGAAAATTTTGTTCATATTTATATATGTATGTATATTTATAGAATTTACTTTTTTCTGTGAGCTATAGTTATGTTTGTTATATTTCATATTATAATAATTTAAAGTAGCACAAGCAGTTGTAGCTAATACAATGAAAAAGAAAAGTTAAAATTTTCAAAGGAAATTCTTTTAATAGGTACGAATTATTATTTGGGTGTTTTCATAATGTTTGGCTAAACTCGTGATTTACTTAACTACAGTTAAAATAAGATCAATTAATACAAAATATTACAAACGTTAAAAATAGTGCATGACAAAATTTATTTATATGTAAGTGTGGTATTGCATGGAACTTTTTTTTTAGAGTCTGTGAATACTGAGATTCGTTTGAAATGTCAAACAAAATCTATATTATGGTTGGTATTAACTAATGATTTTATAACATTATACATACCTACCTTCCTATAGTTTTTCGTTAAATTAAAATTGAAGAATATTGTTAAAGCTAAAATTAAACAAATATAAAATTTAAACGAAAAAATAATTTAAAAAAAACTGATTTTTAATATTATACATATGAAAAGTTAACAAAGTATATCATTTAGCTTGGGGTTCGGGGCTTGAACCCCTTAAGCCCCTCTGCGCGTACGCCACTGCTGCTTGTGCACTTCCCTGTACTTTAATGTACATGTATCTCCCACATTTACTCTTCAACATAAATTTACTTTAATGTTGGATTAAATCCGTGTTCTTCTGAAATTTCCGAACCAAATGAAGTCATTTGAAAACAGCCATTGTATTTTTGAGTGTTCGCTAGAAATTAGCGGAACCAACAAATTTCAATTTGCCGTTAAGGCAGTACAATCCAGGCGTTTCTCCAGCAAATTTCAATGCCGCACAATGCTCGCAAACTTCGTCGATTAGACTAATGCAAACGAAAGGATGCGAGCTGTAGTTAATTGTACAATCGTATAGAAACGCTGCACGATTCAAACCAACACTTGAAGTATTTCTTTTTGCACTTCAAAGATCTGTGCGATTAGCTCTAAGATTTCTCGTTTCTAATCTAGCCGTTTCACGGACTGCCTCTCTTTGCTGTTGTGTTTGAAAAGCACTAAGTAGGACCCTATTCACATTATTCACGACATTATTAATAATAATACTCACACATAAAAAAATCACAAATAAAATTTATTAAATAAATTACATGAACATTTTGTATGGGAAAATGTTTTTTCTTTTATTTTATTTTTTTTTTCGTCAATTTTCCAATGTTTTTAATAGTTATTCTGCTGTTCGGGACGGAGACAAATAAAACAAATTAAAAACCATTGAAATCGGTCCAGCCATTCTCGAGTTATAAGTGTTCTAACAACCCCGACTTTGTTTTATTATATTATAATATTAAACAAAAGCGGACAAAAATTGTCACAAATAAACACAACACTCCACGAAAAAACCGTTGAAATTCATTCACAAACGCATTTCCTGTGTTGTTTTTAGTATAAAATGGAACATGTGAAGCAGATTGATGGCTTAAAAACATTTATAAAATATATTAAGGGTATTCATGCAACGAGAAAATTCTCCGCTTTGCAGAAAGATATAACTTTCCGCAACATGTTTGCTTGAACACCCCCTAAAAAATACTTGCGTAAATGTGGAAATATGCAACTGTTCGTCAAACGTCAAAGTAAACTCATAAATACTGTTTATCAAAAATGTATTTCATTCTATACTTACAGCCCGATTCTCCCCAAAGTCAGTTATTCCTAACAAGTCACAAGAAGAGGTGAAATTGATTTTGTGTCTTTTTCGAATTCTGCCGCTCACAACTTGTGAGTCACAAAAACAATCGAAACTGTGATCTCCTTCAGAGCAGGTCACAACTCATAAATTTTTAAGTTTCTTGGACTGACATTCAGTATATTTTGTAAGAAAATTTTCTAGATTTGTGAATAATTGTAAGTACACAAAAATGTTCTAGTGAATATAATTGCTGATCTTTCCCATGAAAATGAAAAGCAACATTTTTACATAAACAAAATTTTTTTTAAAAAACTAATAGTATCAAGAAGTTTGCAGCGCCGCCGACGGCTTTTAAAACCTCTGAGGGATACAAATGATCCATCCGCTCTCCAAAAAAATACATTTTTAAAGTAATTTCTTCGTTTTGAATAGTCACTGTTCAAATAATGACACCTAAAAATCTCACCATGCTGTGGTGAGTTTCGTTGTGGGTTTTCTTGTGATGATTAGGGGGAGAAAGAGAATACCAAAATGTTATCGAATCACAACAATCCTCACAAGGAATAGTCACTAGAGCTTGTGACTTGTGACTCCTCACAACTTAAAAAGTGATTCTGTTGATTAAAAGATGTCAAGAAAAGGTAAAAAAAGATTTTTTTTTAATTGTATGAAGAAAATGCTTCAAAAAACTTAGCGCTTTTGTTTCTTTAGTTTATCATGTTTATTTTTTCTCTTTCCGCATCAAATTCGTCAGATAATTTTATCAGATCTGCAGAAAGTTTTTTCCATACAAATTTTGACAGCTCGTTTCTGCGGAGATAGAATTATCTTGTTTCCGAGGTTTATCAGGGGTTTCCGCGTTTACATGAATACCCTTATTGAAAACCTTTGTTAACTTGTAGTTGAAATTATTTAAAAAAAAAAAATTTAATGACATTTCTCGAAAGTTCAAAAAAAGCTACATACATACATACGAGTACATATGTATTTCAAATTTCAGATTTTCGGAGGCTAAAAGTATATGAAAATTTTCGACAAGACAGTCAAAAACAGCCCAAGCTCCCGAAAGTAAGTTCCAATCTTGAAATTTAGCCGGAAATCGATTTTAAAGTATCGGTAATACAACTTTCCATACCTCTAGTGTTATTATATACAGGGTGATTTGCATAAGGTATGACAAAAAGCTAGGGTGTGTAGGTTGGACTTAGACAAGAAAAAAATCGTGTGGGAGGGGGGGTCTATTTCCCCCCGTTTAGACGGGAAGGGCAATTTAAGAAAAAAATCACTTAAAACAGAAAAAAGATTATTAAAAAATAACGGTGATACCTACAGAGTAATGCTATAACATTTTAAAAAGCCAGATATACATTCTTTAATTTTGTTTTTAAATAAAGTTGTTCGAGTGAATAGTTTTTGAAAAATTAATTTTCAAAATCAAAATTTTGAAAAAAAAATGAAAAATTTTTTTTAAACAAATTTTTTTCAAAATTTTACGTAATTAAGTATTATTTTTTTATTCAATATTCTATGCTCTTATTAATTTTTGATAAAATAACAAAAACTACTTTTGTTCTAAGAAAAGCCTTTTATTTTAGTTTTTACGTTTTTGGATTCTTAGGCGAATTTACGATTGAAAGGATTAACTTTCTTTTTACTATTTTTTTAATTATCGTCTTATAAGCATACAATAATGTGACAAAGTACTGGATTAACCATATTTCACACATTTTTTCATTGAGAACACCTGCGTGAGAGCATTGGTTTAAAATTGACCTGCCACTTTTTTAATACGGTGGGGTCGGCTTGGCGACGCGACCTGTTTTCTTGTACAAATTATTTCTAATTTGAATGTCAAGTCGTCAACATATCACGATGTCAAATTACTCTCGTGCCGAATTAACGGATATGCATTACTGCTACGGTATGGCTCATGGTCGAAGTCGTGAAGCGCAAAGACTCTACGCTGAAATGTATTCCAATAGGAGGTGTCCCAGTCATACGATATTTTCAAGAATCCATCAACGTCTTCGAGAACACGGAGTACTGGAGCACCGAGGAAGAGAAAGTTCATCTTCTGCATCAGTACACATAGATGAAAGAATTTTGGATATGGTCCGACGTAATCCCTCCCTTTGCACAAGGAGAATAGCTACTATGCTTCAGTTGCCCCAAACTAGAGTATGGGCAGTGCTTCATACCGAGCATTTACACCCGTACCACCAGTTCAGGAGCTAACCGCAAACGACAAGTTACTGAGAGCTGCATTTTGTCGAACATTATTGCTAAGAGATGAAACTGAACATAATTACTTTGGACGGATGAAGCTCAGTTTACCAGAGATGGAGTAACAAATTTCCACAATTTACATCACTGGAGTAACAGCAATCCGCATAACAAGAAACAAACCAAATCTTAACACCGCTTTAGCTATAATGTTTGGCTTGGTATTGTTGGACGAACAGTTATTGGACCATGGTTCCTGAATTCAGTCATAAATGGAGAATCCTATCTGCAGTTACTACGAGACCTTCTGCCCGATTTGAACGACAACGTTCCCTTGGCCATAGCAGACAATTTAATCTACCAGCAAGATGGAGCTCCAGCACACTACAGCTTGATGAACATTTTAGTGACCGTTGGATTGGAAGAGGGGGTCCAATAGAATGGCCGCCTATATCGCCAGATTTAACTCCGTTAGATTTTTATGCTTGGGGATTCATGAAGAACTATGTGTACGAAGTGGAAATAGAATCTTTGAAACAACTGAAACAACGGATTGAAGTGGCTGGAGTCAAATTACAGGAAAATTTATCAAGTATAAATTTATGTGCAGCAATAAGAACAAGAAGGCGCTATAATTTTTGCCTTCTACAAAATGGGGATCATATCGAAAATTTTTTGTAATAAGCTTTAATTAAAAAATAGTTAAAAATTTAAATAAACAGTAATTATGTATTTTATCTAAATATGCATGTATTTCTTATTTTACTTGATTTAAAGATTCAGGAACATTTTTGTTCTTATTTCGCAATTGCATTTTTTTGTCACTAGTTAGGACGTGTAACGTTGCATTATTTAAAAAAACATTCGCAGGTCAATATTAATCCAATGCCCTCACGCAGGTGTTCTCAATGAAAAAATGTGTTAATCCAGTACTTTGTCACTTTATTGTATGCTTATAAGACTGATAATAAAAAAATTCTAAAGGGTGATTTTTTTGAGGTTAGGATTTTCATGCATTAGTATTTGACAGATCACGCGGGATTTCAGACATGGTGTCAAAGAGAAAGATGCTCAGTATGCTTTGACATTTCATCATGAATAGACTTACTAACGAGCAACGCTTGCAAATCATTGAATTTTATTACCAAAATCAGTGTTCGGTTCGAAATGTGTTTCGCGCTTTACGTCCGATTTATGGTCTACATAATCGACCAAGTGAGCAAACAATTAATGCGATTGTGACCAAGTTTCGCACTCAGTTTACTTTATTGGACATTAAACCAACCACACGAATGCGTACAGTGCGTACAGAAGAGAATATTGCGTCTGTTTCTGAGAGTGTTGCTGAAGACCGTGAAATGTCGATTCGTCGCCGTTCGCAGCAATTGGGTTTGTGTTATTCGACCACATGGAAGATTTTACGCAAAGATCTTGGTGTAAAACCGTATAAAATACAGCTCGTGCAAGAACTGAAGCCGAACGATCTGCCACAACGTCGAATTTTCAGTGAATGGGCCCTAGAAAAGTTGGCAGAAAATCCGCTTTTTTATCGACAAATTTTGTTCAGCGATGAGGCTCATTTCTGGTTGAATGGCTACGTAAATAAGCAAAATTGCCGCATTTGGAGTGAAGAGCAACCAGAAGCCGTTCAAGAACTGCCCATGCATCCCGAAAAATGCACTGTTTGGTGTGGTTTGTACGCTGGTGGAATCATTGGACCGTATTTTTTCAAAGATGCTGTTGGACGCAACGTTACGGTGAATGGCGATCGCTATCGTTCAATGCTAACAAACTTTTTGTTGCCAAAAATGGAAGAACTGAACTTGGTTGACATGTGGTTTCAACAAGATGGCGCTACATGCCACACAGCTCGCGATTCTATGGCCATTTTGAGGGAAAACTTCGGAGAACAATTCATCTCAAGGAATGGACCGGTAAGTTGGCCACCAAGATCATGCGATTTGACGCCTTTAGACTATTTTTTGTGAGGCTACGTCAAGTCTAAAGTCTACACAAATAAGCTAGCAACTATTCCAGCTTTGGAAGACAACATTTCCGAAGAAATTCGGGCTATTCCGGCCGAAATGCTCGAAAAAGTTACCCAAAATTGGACTTTCCGAATGAACCACCTAAGACGCAGCCGCGGTCAACATTTAAATGAAATTATCTTCAAAATGTCATAAACCAATCTAACGTTTCAAATAAAGAATCGATGAGATTTTGCAAATTTTATGCGTTTTTTTTTTAAAAAAAGTTCTCAAGCTCTTAATAAATCACCCTTTACAAAAAAAGTTAATCCTTTCTTTCGTAAATGCACCTAAGCCAAGCCGACCCCACCATAATAAAAAAGTGGCAGGTCAATTTTAAACCAATGCTCTCACGCAGGTGTTCTCAATGAAAAAATGTGTGAAATATGGTTAATCCAGTACTTTGTCACATTATTGTATGCTTATAAGACGATAATTAAAAAGAAAGTTAATCCTTTCAATCGTAAATTCACCTAAGAATCCAAAAACGTAAAAACTAAAATAAAAAGCTCTTCTTAGAACAAAAGTAGTTTTTGTTTTTTTTTGATTTTCTCAAAAACTACAAAAGATTTTGACATTCAGTTTTTTGTGTTTGATCAAAAATTAATAAGAGCATTGAATATTGAATAAAAAAATAATACTTAATAACGTAAAATTTTGAAAAAAAAAAATTGTTTAAAAAAAATTTTCATTTTTTTTTTCAAAATTTTGATTTTGAAAATTAATTTTTCAAAAACTATTAACTCGAACAACTTTATCTGAAAACAAAATTAAAGAATGCATTTCTGGCTTTTCAAAATGCTATAGCATTATTCTGTAGGTATCACCGTTATTTTTTAATAATTTTTTTTCTGTTTTAAGTGATTTTTTTCTTAAATTGCCCCTCCCGCCTAAAGGGAGACCCCCCGTCCAACACGATTTTTTTCTTGTCTAAGTCCAACCTACACGCCCTAGCTTTTTGTCACACCTTATGCAAATCACCCTGTATAGTATAATATTTATCTTGATAGTACCATGCAAAGAAAAAAAAAACAAACAAAAAATAATAATTTGATTAAATAACATTTGTTGCAGGTATACATACGGGTCTTATAGGTTGTCACTATTTTGAATTATAAGCGTCTATTGGTAATGTCATTAGTACACTTTTTGGAAATAATTCTATTAAGTATATATATCGGCCGATAGTGTTTTTTTCATCAAAAATTTAAGATAAATCAAAAAGTTCTAGTTTTGATAACATCTGTCTCTTAGAACCGTTTTAAGCTTTTACGAGAGTTTTGTTTGTGCTCTCGAAATAAATTATAAACGAATTAAATAAAGAAGAATGTATTTGCATGTGGATATGGCGAACTATCTTCTATCACTGACAAAAATTATTGATCTTTCCTTGACGATCTATTTGAGCACATTTGTTTCATACATACACCATAACAATTTTCTTCACAAATGTGATGTGCATAATGCGTATGTATGTATATCTTTGTTTTTCACGAACTACATGATACTATGTATATATGATGTTTCAGCGGCAATAAAGTATCAAGAGGGATAAATTTTGTTTTATAAACGATACTCTTAAATAAAGATGTAAGCGAATTTTGTTTACTTTGATATGTATTTGTAATGAAATGTGTATGTTAAAATAAGAATAAGATACATTTAAGCAATTGATTAAACGATTGTAATTTTTAGATTGTTAGATATACATACATAAATAGAATATTACGAGTATTTTGAGTTTTGAGACTAGAGTCCAAATAATTTAAAACAAAGCAAACACACATTTTTTGATATTTGCAAATGTCAAAGTTTATATGAAGTTAGAACCATATCAACAATGAATTGGATAAAATGTACGACTGGGTGGCACGAACTTAATTGTATAAATAGTTTTTGGGTAGATGTTGAAATAGAATAAAACAAAATATTAAAAAAAAATCTTTTTTTTTTAAATTTGAAATGCCAATTTATGTCATTATATGTACCTACATATATAGAATATGATATCGTTCAAATGTCCGCCTCGGCTTCTACGGTGGCACTATCCGAGTGGTCCAATTTTCAATGACTTCTGGATCGGTCGATTGCGTTTTATTCGCATACACCTGTGAGTTCAGGAAACCCCACATGAAAACTAACCCTGGTGGTCAATTCACGTCACCTCTGTGAGTGTGTACCCTCAATCAGGGTTGCACATTTTTGAATTAAAAACACAGTAAGTCATAAGTCTGTAAATGACTTGTGAACTTAAAAAAAATAATTCGTAAGTTAGTTAATGACTTACAGTGTATCAAAATAAAACTTGTAAAAAACTTTCATTTTTATGAAAACGAAGAAATAAGTAATATGCAACCATTATATTTTAAATCAGATTTAGCTATTTTACAATTTAAACAGTCACTCGTGGATTTCTTAAGAAAAACTAAGGAAAATCTACTGTTAAATTACCATAAGCAAGGATTTCTTTAATATTAGTCAAAAAAAAAACACCTCAAAGTTAAACACGTACAACAATTTTTTTTATTTAAGTTTGCCATATTCAATATAAATATAAGTCAAATTAAGTTTTATTATTTAAGCTGTCATTACTGTGAGTTTTTTTAACAATAAAATATTTGAGTCTATTTGAAATGGGAGACAAAACGGCCAAACATCTGTAGATGTGCGAAATCTAGTTATAATGCATTTCAAGAATGGAAAGACTATTCGAGAAATCGGTTTTTTAGTGAATCGCAGTCACTCAACGGTAATAGTACATAATTAAGCGATACAAAGAAGAAGGAGCAATACAAAATAAAAGAAATAAAATGCACGACTGGGTCGCACGAACTTGCTCCTATGTAATAGACTAGTAATTTTAAAAACGAATGTTATTAGAGAAAAGCTGTTCATAAGCATAAAATGATTTTTTAAATTCTTTTAGTAGTATGAGACAAAAACAGAATACTATCCAAATATGAATTTATGCAAGAACAAAAATTATAAGTCGTTGTAGTGGTTTCTTAAAAAAAGCTTTTATATACTAACTTCTTAAAAGATTTTTAAGAAAAAATTTTGGCACGCCAATTTAAAGTTTTTATTATTGTTCGAATAAAAATTAAATTTGCAAAAAAAATATTGAGCCATTTCTGAGATATTAAATTTTCAAAAAAATAAAAAATAGATTTTTTTTTCAAAAATTCAAAAAATATTTAATTTAAGGTTTTGAAATGCAATGTGTTCTAGACTTTTTAGAAGCTTCTCTATAAAAATGTTTATTAAGATCCGTTATGTGGATAACGAGAAATTCAAAATTCGAAAAAATGGTTCTATGGTTTGAGTACACAATTCTATTTATGTTTTTGAAGAGCTTTAGCAAAAAAAAATATCAAAATCGGTTGTACCGTTTTTGAGAAAATCAAAAACAAAAAAAAGAGGTCCTTGGGGGGTACCCTCAATAACCATTTTTCGGAAAATTTTGTTCATCCAATACCTAGCTTTAATTAAATTACATTTTTTTTCTGTTTTTATTTTTAAAATCTGTCGAACAGTTTTTGAGAAAAAAAATGTTTATAAAATTTCGAAAAAAAAAAATCGTACGGCAGGTACCGTTATTTTTGGTCTTAAAAAATCAAATCAAAAAACATACGGGGGTAAAAAATTAAAACCCATATCTACCAAGTTTGAAGAAAATCGGCCGAGCCGTTTAGCTGCAATAGAACGGACAGACAGACAGACAGACAGAATTGCGAGACCCACTTTTTTGGTCTTCGCTATCATCGTAATGTCAACTTTGATCAAAATCTCGAGTTCGATTTTTTTTACGAATGCATAACTTGCCTTATAGTACCTATAAGTCGCAAGTAAAAATAGCGGAAGAAAAATTTTTAATGATTCAGATGAGCGGTGGATTATACGAAAAATTAAAGAAAATCCCAAAATAAGTGCTCCTAAGCTGGCTGAGGAGGCCGAAAAATATCTAAAGAAGAAAGCCTGTCCAGAGACCATTCGGATTATATTAAGAAAAAACAACTATAATGGGCGAGTAGCCAGAAGGAAACCGTTCGTAAGTAAAACCAACAAGTTGAAGAGAGTTGCATTCGCTAAAGAAAACCTTTGCAAAGATTTTAACTATTGGAAGACATTTATTTTCACTGATGAGAGCAAATTCAATCTTTTTGGCTCAGATGGAAAAGTAAATGTTTGGCGTAAGCCCAATGAAGAGCTAAAGGAAAAAAATTTAAAAATGACGGTTAAGCATGGTGGCGGATCGGTCATGGTTTGGGGTTGTATGGCGGCTTCAGGAGTAGGAAATTTACATTTCATCGATGGCATAATGGACCAACATATGTACCTCAACATTTTAAAGACAAATTTGCATGCTAGTGCGGATAAACTTGAATTAAGAGATATTTTTAAATTCTATCAAGATAACGATCCCAAGCACAAAGCCTACAAAGTGCGCTCTTGGCTATTGTACAACTGTCTGAAAGTGATTGAGACACCTCCGCAATCACCCGACATTAACGTGATTGAAAACATATGGAGTTATTTGGAAGACCAGGTAAGATCGCACCATGTTTCCAATAAAAATGACCTTAAAAAGGTGCTGCTCGAAGAGTGGACAAAAATACCTCCCTCTTATTGCGAAAAATTGGTTAAATCTTTGCCAAACAGGTTAAAAGCTGTCAAAGACAATAAGGGTCTTTCAACGAAGTATTAATTAATTGTTTTTGTTCTTTTTCTTTTCTTTTTCTGATCTAATGCATTTTGTACGAGTTTAACTTTGATGTGAATTTTCAATTGTTTTTAATAAATGTTAATAAATGTTTTTGTACTTTCATTTAAATTAAAATATTTTGAGTTACCATAAACGTGTTAAAAAAATAAAAATGATTGGAATAAACTTGGTAACAAACAAAAAAAGTTATAACCGAAAAACAAAACTTTGGAGCATTGTACGAGTTTAATTTTGATACACTGTATACATATATACTTATAAAAAAAAATTAATTCATAAGCTACTAAGCGACTAAGTGGATTGGAAATGTGTAAGCTTGTTTTGACTACATAATTATTTAATTATTAACGAAAGCTTTTGGGGAATTTTGTGTGTCATAAAATTATCACGCTAGCTTATAAATTTTCCAATTAATAATTTTTTAATCAGAATTCATCTATTGTAGCTTATGAATTAATTTTTTTTAAATTCATAAAGTGGGTCTGTACCTCAGCAAACCACTAAGCCATACAGCCGTTATGCAAAATCGAAAAAAATTATTGATAACAGAAATTAAGTGCGATACTATAAGAATGGATAAAAAAAATCAGGAAAAATATTATTAAAGGTACTTGTCATAGGTAGAAGAGTTTTATTGATTTTCGACTTTCTCATTAACGGCTAGAATTCAATTTTTTTTTTTTAAATCAATATCTTGAAAACGAGTGAACGATTGGTTTTTGAAATTATTTTCTAAAATGTATATTATTAAATACAAATAATGGTTTTCCTTAAGTGGGCTCAAGGTCAATTGTTTGTTATTATTTTTTATGTTGCGACGTTTCGGATGTGATTACACACTTCTCCAGGCCTACATATGTAAAGTAGAAGTAAATTTTAATTGAAAACATTTAAACATTATAATGTTTCCTTTCTTCGTGACCTTTTCTTTTTATAAAATTATGTTTTTCCTTAAGTGGGCTCAAGAGTTTTTTTTGTTCTCTGCTGCTGACATTCCCTGAATTTGGTTGTTAATGATTCAGATCGCTGTTCGTTGGAAGCTGTTAATTTTTTCGACATCGTTCAATGCCTATACCTACAACTTTAAATAAGGTTCAACAAAGAAAAAATAACAAAAATTGACCTTGAGCCCACTTAAGGAAAAACATAATTTTATAAACATTATGTACATAGAAATTTAAAGGAATTGTACTTACAACTTTAACAAATACAAATATTTCTTATTTGTTTGTTTGTTTTCGGTATATGTGTTTTTTAAAAAATCTGAAGAACAATAAAATTTTTTAAAGCTTAATTCCTTACCAAATTTACAAATAATGCATTAATTTAATAAGGTTGTTTTGATCAATATTTTATAATTAAAGGTTATTTATAAAATAACACATAATATATAAGAAACAAATAATTAATATCTAAACATTTTGAAAGTCATAAAACTAAATTTGTTTTAAGAAGTACTTGTCCAAGCTAATTCCAACAAGAGTACGTTGTATAGATGCGATACACTGGAGAATCTCAAAATACCATAAATGACGCGAATATAGTCATTGAAAGCAATATTAATAAGATAGACTAAACAGTTAAAATTGAAATATGGTATAATTAACGACTTTACAAGGTATTTATCCATATTGGCTTATAATAAGTCTGAAGAAAATCTCAAAGATCGCAGTCCAAAATAAAAATAAATATGCCTGATGGTTTCTGATATTGCTACAGCAGCTTAAGTTACTATTTATTCTGAATCCCAAGTATTTAACATCCCTAACATATACAATACATTCATTACCAAGAAATACAAAAGAAGATTCTTCAGGATTGAGTTCATTCGTAAGGCAGAACATGGCAACAGATTTATCAGGATGTGGTTTAGATACCCATTTAACCTCACGATATAATCCTCCATCAGACATTTTGTACGAAAAATGTAAATAATCACATAATCCGCATACAAATTAATTAGGCATTTTTGAATGACACTTGGAAGGTCATTATTAAATAACGAAAACAAAAGCGGGCCCAGGACTGAGCCCTAGAGGGTATTGCTTATAATTGGATTATACCTGCCAACATCAGTTTTTACTTGCGACTTATAGGTACTATAAGGCAAGTTATGCATTCGTAAAAAAAATCGAACTCGAGATTTTGATCAAAGTTGACATTACGATGATAGCGAAGACCAAAAAAGTGGGTCTCGCAATTCTGTCTGTCTGTCTGTCGGTTCGACTACAGCCTAAACGGCTCGGCCGATTTTCTTCAAACTTGGTAGATATGGGTTTTAATTTTCCCCCCCCCGGACGTTTTTTTCTGTTTTTTTTTTAAGACCAAAAATAACGGTACCTGCCATACGATTTTTTTTTCGAAATTTTATAAATATTTTTTTTTCTCAAAAACTGTCCCACAAAATTAAAAAAAAAAAAATTGGAAAATTTCATTTGGCTAAAACTAGCTAATGGTTGAAAAAAATTTTACAAAAAATTGTTATTTTTGGTAGCCCCCCTGGGTCCATTTTTTTTGTTTTTGATTTTCTCGAAAACGGTACAGCCGATTTAAGTAATTTTTTTTATGCCAAAGGTCCTCCAAAGTTTGAATATTATTACATATTCAAATTTTCAATTTTTAATTTTTTGGATTTTTAAAAAAAAATTCAAATTTTTTTTTTGAAAACTCAATATTTCGAAAACCCCATGCTCGATTTTTTTCAAACTTGGCAGCTAAAAGTTTCTTAATATAATATACAAGATTTGAGAAAAAAAAATTAGTTTTATCTAAAACTAACAGTACCTTCCATACAAATTTTAAAAAATGGTTTTCGAAAATCGCATTTTTCTCGAAAACGGTTCCGAGAATTTTGCTAATTTTTTTTTCGTTTTTTACACAAAGGAAGACACCGATAACATCAAACAAAGCTATGCTGTAGCACTTTAACAAAGTACCTGCCTAAAATCTGTGATATAAATGTCATTTCTTGTCTAATTTGATAGTTTTCTTTTTGTTTTATTTCGTTTTCATGTTTGTTATTTATTTTCAATTTGTGTCAGTGCCGTCATCGGGAGGATGCAATAATAATAAACATATTATGATATAGTACAAAAATTAAATAAATACAAAAAACCCCTGAAGAAGTAAGGAATTCTTACGAAACGTTGGGTGAAGAGTGGAATAAAGTCTTTTATTCGCATTCAAAAAAACAAATAGACCAAAAGAGCCTAAAAGTACAAAGTCATCAATAATTTTTTTTTCTTTTGATTAATCTTTACGATTTATAATTTAATAAAAAAAATTTAAATCTAGATATTACTGACTGTACCTGCCATAGAACGATTTTTTCGAATTTTGAATTTCTCATTATCGACATAACGGATTTTAATGAAATTTTTTATAAAAAGGCTCCTAAAAAGTTTAAAAACATTGGCGCAAAATTTTAAACAGTTCTCGTTTAAGGAATAAAACCGGCTCTACTTAACGCAGTCTTTTAGCTTGGAGACTTGGTCTAACTTTTGCATAATTTTAAACACGTTAGACAACTCATCTAACTGATGTGGGTTTTACAACAGAACCTAAGCGAATTTGCGTTGAACAACCCTTAATTTGACAGATACATAACTCACACAACTACAAAAACACAAAAAAAAAGTAAAAAGAACAGACAACTTTAAACCAAAATTTTTCGCCGAAAAAAGTACATTTTATATGCTACCTCGGATTTTGATTGTTTATAAGTTATTTACATTATTTTAGATGGAAATAAAGTATAAATCGCAAATTCACAGCATAAAAACTCAATTTGTTGTTGCAAGGTGCAGATTCATTTAGCTATACTCGTCTCGGCCGGCGGCGGCGCGCGTGCATACATAAGATATGTATACATATGTAGATACCTACATACATTTGTATTTACAGATTTGTTCATCGTAGAGCACTTTCGTACGATTGTTTCGAATTTATAATATTCTAGTCTATTTAAAAAAAAAACATCTTTAAAAAATCGAATAAAACATCAGTAAACATTTTTTCTTCCATTTGCTTTTGTATGAAATGACCATTGTCAATATGAATAAAGTATACTTTTAAAAGATAAACTAGCTATTTGCTGCTGTTAAAGTAAGACGAGCTCTTTAACGTTAAAGTATAGTTTATGTGCTTTAAAATTAACAAAAAGTCGGTTCTCGTTTTATACTTAATATTTAGAGTCGACTCCCATTCTAAAATTAATTTAGAGTAGGTTTTAAATGTTTAAAATTTTGCGCCATTGCATTTAAAAACTTAAGAAAAAATATTTTTTAAATTTTTATAAAAAAAAGTAATTTTTTTTTTTTTTGAAAAATTCGATATCTCAAGAACCTCAAAAACTGTCCCACAGAATTTAAAAAAAAAAATTGGAAAATTTCATTTGGTTAAAACTAGCTAATGGTTGAAAAAAATTTTACAAAAAATTGTTATTTTTGGTAGCCCCCCTGGGTCCATTTTTTTTGTTTTTGATTTTCTCGAAAACGGTACAGCCGATTTAAGTAATTTTTTTTATGCCAAAGCTCCTCCAAAGTTTGAATATTATACCATATTCAAATTTTCAATTTTTAATTTTTTGGATTTTTAAAAAAAAATTCAAAATTTTTTTTTGAAAACTCAATATTTCGAAAACCCCATGCTCGATTTTTTTCAAACTTGGCAGCTAAAAGTTTCTTAATATAATATACAAGATTTGAGAAAAAAAATTAGTTTTATCTAAAACTAACAGTACCTTCCATTCAAATTTTAAAAAATGGTTTTCGAAAATCGCATTTTTCTCGAAAACGGTTCCGAGAATTTTGCTAAATTTTTTTTCTTTTGATTAATCTTTACGATTTATAATTTAATAAAAAAAAAATTTAAATCTAGATATTACTGACTGTACCTGCCATAGAACGATTTTTTCGAATTTTGAATTTCTCATTATCGACATAACGGATTTTAATGAAATTTTTTATAAAAAGGCTCCTAAAAAGTTTAAAAACATTGCATTTAAAAACTTAAGAAAAAATATTTTTTAAATTTTTAGAAAAAAAAGTAATTTTTTTTTTTTGAAAAATTCGATATCTCAAGAACCGCTTAGTATTTTTTTTGGAAATTAGACTTTTATTCGTACAATAATAAAAACTTAAGGTTGGCGTACCAAATTTTTTTCTTAAAAATGTTTTAAAAATTTTGTACATAAAAGCTTATTTTTTTAAGGAACCACTACAACGACTTATAATTTTTGTTCTTGCATAAATTCATATTAGCATAGCATTCTGTTTTTATCTCTTACTATACTTAAAGAATTTAAAATATTCATTTTATCCTTATGAACAGTTTTCTTTAATAACATCCGTTTTTAAAATTCCTAGTCTATTACATAGGAGCAAGTTCGTGCGACCCAGTCGTGCATTTTATTTTTTTCGCTGCACACGATTCAACAAATATTTGTACATAAGCTTGAGCGAAGTGCAAGCGAAATTAAAATGTCTCTGAAGCTAAGATAGAAGCCTCAGAAAGATCAAATATGTCAAAAATGTCTGATGTATCTTTTATTACTGCGGATCAGGGCCGGACAAGCTATACGTGCAAACTGTGAAAATGCGCAGGGCGCTGAACCCAAGGGCCGCCTTGGGCGAGCGTTTAGTAGCCAATACCTCGTAATCACTACCTACCTTCTTTTTTAAGGTTTCATTTCTTTTTATAGCTCACACCAATATTGATATTCATTATTTAACTAGCAGCTAATTCTGAATTTAAAGACAGATATAATATCCATATCTAGATACTATTCCAAAAACAATTCGATGTTTACTCTCACAGTAAAAAAAAACAACATCACAAAATCTTTACAAAGTGCACGATTTTGTTCACTTAACAACAGCTACTCGTACATACCTACCTTTTTGTTATTTTTCTCTTTATCAATCTGTAAACGTTATTCTTCACACTCACCATCGCGTGTATGAGTGAAGGCATTTATTTTATTTTCTTCTTCTTCTTCTTCCTTTGTTTCGGCGCTGTTATGATATCGATGTCGAGGGGATCATAACTCACCCACGTATCTGCTTCACACTAGTGATCCGCCTGTGGGGTTCGCCGGGTTGACCTCAGAAATCGGCGGCAAGCCTCCCGGTTTTGTATTGTTCCATTTCTGAGGCCAACTGAATGCTGGTGTTTTTGCATTTGTTTGTACCAGGAGTGTTTAGGCCTACCTTTCTTTTTATTCCGAATTGGAACGTTGTATGATATTGCCTTTTTGACGGGGTTCTCAGGATCTCTCCTTTGAACATGGCAATACCAACTGAGTCGGTCGTGTTCAATTTTTTGGGAAATGGTATTCTTAACATGAAGGCTTCCTCGGATCTTCGTACTTCTAATTCGATCAAGCTTTGTAACTCCTGCTGTCATACGAAGCATCTTCATCTCAGCTGCCGTTAGCTTACTCTCATACTTTTTGTACATTGTCCAACATTGTGAACCGTATGTGAGTGCTGGACGCACAACTGAAGTGTAGAGCTTTCCTTTCAGCTTAGGGGGCATTTTTCGGTCACAGAAGATAGCAGAATTTTCCCGCCACTTCATCCACCCTACGCTTACGCGATGATTGATATCGTCATCACAAGTAGCTTCGTTATTTATCATAGACCCCAGATATTTAAACTTTTCACACTTGGGAAGCACTACTCCATTCAAATAAATGTCTGGAATAGGCATGTGTGGATCACCATAAAACTATAACCATAAAACAAAATCTCAACAGCAAATACAGAAAATTAACAGCTTGCATGTTGATAACATGCTCATGATGTCAGTTCTTCTATATGAAATCGAAATCAGCATTGTTACCCGAACAGAAATTCTGAGGGTAAAAATTCATACTCATTGACATAACAGCGCGAGTTAAGCATCCGTAGCATTATATATTGAGAAAAGAGATAACATTATTTGTATTCAATGATATCTTTAGTCTCTAGTACAGTCTTGCACACAACGCTACACCATTTATGTAACAGAAATAATTTTGTTTGTATACAATAGGCGTGTTTTTTTGCAAGTCCATATAGAATTGTAAAAAAAAACGGCATCGGGACTAAGCGCTTTACATGCAAATGCAACAACTACTTAAATCTATACAGAGTTAGCTAAGACCAGATAATTTTCGAGAGTTAATCTAAGACCCGATAAAAATGGTGTTGCCAAAATGGTACTATCTATATGTTATCGATAATTTGCTCAGAGACGTCAAAAGTGACGTTTTTGGATTGGTTGATGCTAGTCGTCAATAAGCTGACACAAATGTCATAGCGTAAATGCGAAAAATGCTCCTAAATCCCGATGTCGTTTTTTTTACAATTCTATATGGACTTGCGAAAAAAACACACCTAATGTTGCATAGATAATGTTATCTCTTCTTCATTATCAAGCAAGGTGATTGTATGCTTTGGTCTCCTTGTAGAAAGGTAAGGAAGGATATAAATACGACTGTATGATGAGTGGATCGTGAGTCTTATAGTAACTATATATCGGGTTTTTCAATAAGAGCGCTACAAAAGTTTTTTTAAATAAAACAAAAACGGTTTTGGATATCAATGAAATTCTTTATTCCTGTGAAAGTACGTTCGATGCCATTATTTATGGAACTCGATTTCTTTTGCATGGCCACCACGGGCACGCTTGCAGAAGTCCAGACGCTGAACCCAATTTCCGACGGTTTTCAATTCGCCACAACGACGTCACAGAGATGCCCAACGCTTGAGAACGACGTGTGAGAGACACATTTGGGCTTTATGCAACTGAAGCCTCAGCGGCAGCAATATTCTCGACACTACGGGCACTTCTTTGTCTCACTGGTACGGGAACATTTTGTACTGTGCCTATGGATTCAAATTTTTCCACTAGACGCTTAATTGTTGATCTGCTAGGATCGTCCTAGCATAACCATAAATTGGACGTAGCGCTCTTAACGTTGAGGCCACTGACTCCGAATTTCGGTAGTAAAGTTTAATAATTTTGACTCGTTGTTGACTCGTACATCTTTCCATCATGAAATGGAAAACCTTACTGAAGAGAAATGTCAAAAGAGCGGCAAGAAATATGGCGTCGTTTGCTGTCCCTGTCGCTCTACTTTTGTAGCGTCCCTGTTGAAAAACACTTTAGTAGTCTTAAACTCCTTTTAAAATTAATGAAAAATATTATAAAATAAAGGACATAGTTCCAAAAAATATTCTTTTAATTTTAAAAGTACAAAACAAATGTTTTAATTGGCGATCCTGCCAGGAGGTTAAATATACTTTTTAACTTCAATCGAGCGGAGCTCGGGAACAAGTAGTGAGATCTCGTATAAACAACACTCGCGTTACCGGTTACAAGAACTACCTAGCATAGCAGATACAAATATAGCTTCTTCGTACGAAGCAGCAAAATAAATCAGTGAAAGTGTATATTTGGAGGAAAAAAACACAAAAATTCGACGACAACAGACACGAGTTCAAAATGGAGTAACTCGCAGTATTGATGGCAAGATTAGAAGCCTTAGAAACCAGGTGCAACACAGTAACACAAACCCTAGAGCACACACGCACAGAGAATGCAAGGTTAGCAGCAATATTAACTAATCAAAATCAAATAAACACTAATTTAGAAACAAAACTAAATGGAGTGAAGGCTCAATTAGCCATAGTACCAAACATACCTGTGCTAAACGAAATAAGAACTATATATACAGATGGTAGTGAAATACAGTTAGACGCATTTAAAAGTCTACCTATTTTCAACGGCGATCAATCAAATTATCGGTCGTAGCGCGAAGAAGCTTTCAGATTAATGGACAGCATTAAAAACTTTAAAACACACAGTAAGTACGCAGCAGCATTGACTATAGTGAAAAGTAAAATACAGGGTGCAGCCGCGAATGTGTTAACTAATTATAACACAATTTTTAATTTTGAGGCGATACGTAACAGATTAGATTATACGTACTCTAATCAAGAACCTCTAACGTGCTACAAGACATGATGAAAGCGATCACGCAAAAAAAAGCACACTGTCTGAATACCACGACGAGATAAATAAAAATCTCAATTTAATAATATCAAAAATCACTATGTCAGGTGATCCGCCGAATATAATCGACAGACTAATTAAAAATGCTAACGACGACGCAGTTCGTATATTCATCGATGGTATGAGTGACAACTTTACAAGAGGATCATCTACAATAAATGATCTAGAACACGCATTCGCAATTGCTCGCAAAATAGAACATGATAATGTGCACAGGCATTTACATCTTACTCAAGATAGGCACCACAAAAATATACCACATGAACTCAGAAACGAGAGAAGACCAAATTATTCGAGCCAAACAACGAATTATCAACCCCAGAAGCAGTACGATAATATGCAGCAACACAATCAAGGACCACGCCTAAACCCATTCAAGAGAAATGACGGACCACAGCCGATGGAGGTAAACTCGAGACAAATTGTACATGCACAGCGACAAAATTGGAATCAGTACAAACCCGATGCATACAATCCACCAGTGAAACGTGAACACAGCGGAAGTTTCAACACACACAAACACAACAGACCGCAACGATCTTATCAGCAGAACTTCAAGCAGCAGAGAATAAATAACTCCCGACGACAACGAAGGGACGATGTCAGCAGTACATATGCGAAGCAGATGAAGATGGTAAATAATAACATAAGAATATATCATTTAAACCAATAGATGGGTTGCCCTGTTTAAAATTAACAAGTACTATTTCTAAAAAAATTTATAAAATTCTTATTGATACCTACATTAGTAGAAAATTAAAATTAAACCTATAAAAATAAAAACAATGCATGGTTATTCCATGGTAGATACTAAGAAAGTAGTTAACATACTGTTGTGAACAGAGCTTTATACTACTACAGCGCCATCTGTTGGAAAACTGCATATTATAACACTTACTCCCAGAAATACTTATATGTATATACCTATCATTTACTGTGCAACTTACAAACGTATTACTAACTTATTTATTCATGTACAACAATATTTCATTTAATTTAATTTAACCATTAACTACCTTTTTTTCATTTGTCTAACTTAATTTTGAGCTACAATTATATTCATCACATCTAGAACCCCAGTTACAAAAGAAAATACAGAAAATGTAAAACTAACGTAATGTGAAGCTTTACAAAAGCTTTTTATACAAGAAAAGAATATAAAAACATTGAAAACGAAAGCTCTTCAAGCATATAAAAGAAGGGCCACATGCCAACCAATTGTCACAATTGATTTTATCTGTGAGCAGTTCGGCTGGACTCTTCAGCCTCTGCAACCCTCATATTAACAATTGTTTTGGATAAAGTAGAAATTAATCACGATTTAATTAAATAAATAAAGCGGCACCCGCTAAAATAAAAAAGAACAAACGCTTTGTTTTTCTCATTTTCTTTCTTCTACTCATCCGCCACGCACAATAAGTGTGCATGTGTGTGTGTGCTGTAACACAGACGACTCTGTCCGATACCTTCACTCTCCCTTCACTCTTATACCAACAGTCTCATTCTCTACATTGGCGCCCAACGTGGGGCCAGAGTTTTTACAACAACAAATCACACCACGGATAATCTGCGCAGAAGTAAACGTTTGGCAAAAAACCAACAACAAATTACAATGGCGTTCACTGAAGAACAAATGCAGCGTATGCTTACTGCTGTTATGCAATCGACTAGACGCACAGGTAGCTTTACAACATGTACGAGTAGATTCAAAGGGGAACGGGACCCAGTCAAAGTTGAAGAATTTATTGCAACAGTATCATGCTTCAAAGATGTAGGGCATATCAGTGAGGATGACGCAATTAAAGGGTTCCCACTTCTTCTCGATGATGACGCTCGGAGTTGGTGGCAGGGTGTGAAATCCGAAGCGCATACATGGCAAGATGTAATTTCTTTATTGAGAAACGCTTTCGCTCCTACCAAACCAGCATATAGGATCTTATTAGAAATTATCGAGAGCAAGCAAAGAGCCAAAGAACCGACAGACAATTTTATTTGTAAGAAAAGAGCTTTGTTCGCGCAATTGCCCTCGCCAAGACCAAGCGAAACCTTGATGTTAGATCTGGTTTATGCTTTATTACATATTTCAATCAGGGATGGCGTACCCAGAGAAAAAATAGTATCGTTTCAGGACCTGATTGAACATGCAAGAAATATTGAGCACAGTATGGCTGAAAAGCAACAATATACTGAAAAAACTGAAGTCAAAAAACGCTGCACTTATTGCACGCATGTCGGTCATACTGTTTCTGAATGCCGGAAAAAGCAAAAGGCAGAATCTGACGCAGCAAAACAATCTATTTCACCATCAAACCAAGGCATATATTGTTACAAGTGCAAAGCCCCCGGGTTTTTAAGATCCAATTGCCCAACATGTAAAGAGTTGCCGAAAGGACCTAAAAAAGTGTCGTTCAATCTAATAAAAAATACCCTCGGTAATGATTTACCGACGATTTCAATAATGTCACACGGCGAATTGGGTATAGCTTACCTTGACACTGCAGCCAGAACTAGTGTTGCCGGCCGACATTTATTTGAACACCTCCTCCGTAATGGAACGAAATTCATACAGCTCGATGCTGATATTTGCCTTGCTGATGGTAGTACCCAGCAAAGTGAAATTTGTATGACAACAACAACAATAATATTTGGGAACCGATTAAGACCAATCACATTCATTGCTCTACCTAAAGCAAAAGACAACCGAACACTTATTGGTATCGACTTTTTGGAAGAAAATGGTGTTGTCTTAAATCTGGGACAGAGACATTGGTATTTTCAAGACCAGCCGAAAAAGACTTTTGACTTCTTTGACACAACAAACACCGTTGTCACACCATCTCAAATCATGCTTCAGGAAATGCGAGCTCATGATAACTTTGTAAAAACAATAAACCCAATTTCACCACTGCAAAAAACTCCAGAATTCAACACATCCCAGGTTGAAGATATTCCAATCCATGCGTTATATAGCCCGATAACACCAGTTCCAATGTCTCCTGACGATTATGAAGAACGCTATGGACCAGAGCCATATAAGAGTCCAATCCCAAGTCAAACCATGGATAACGAATACTCGCCACAATCAATCCACAACATCTTTCGCGATTCACTCCGTAATGAAATAACTCCTAATCGAAAGCACGAAGATACTTTGTTTCCGGAAATGAAAAGGAGTGAGGAACTTCCGAATCCCGACGACTTCTTTTCAAGAATAATGTTAATGTCCATTGACGTATGCATACGAAGTGATGAAGGAAACGACCTGGAAAATTCCGAGAAAGACAAGCTTAATGCATTAATTACTAAGTATGAAACAGTTTTCGAAGAACTTGCTGAACCAACACCATTCGCAGAGCACAAAATTAACACCGGAACTCATTTACCAATCGCAACTACACCATACAGACTTTCAGTTACAAGGAAAAAACAATTAAAAGATTCTCTCGACAAAATGCTAGACCAAGGTATTATAGAAGAATGCGAGTCACCATGGGCAGCTCCTGTAGTTATCGTTCCTAAGAAAGATGGTGACATTCGTGTATGCATCGACTATCGAGCATTGAACAAAATCACTGTACCCGATCAGCACCCGTTTCCGAGAATTGATGATATCCTTCACGCCACAAAAAGTACAAGATACAAAACTACTCTTGACCTCCAAAGTGGTTACTACCAAATAAAAGTTGCAGATACCGATGTAGAAAAAACAGCATTTATAACTCCATTCGGAATGTTCTGTTACCGACGAATGCCTTTTGGCTTACGTAACGCCCCTGCTACTTTTAACCGGCTAATGGAAAAATTTCGAAACGGACTTGATGCTGAGAGTGGTTGGCTGTTGATTTACCTGGATGACATCATTATTTGCTCCAGAAGTTTCACTGAACACTGTGACCACCTAACCAAAGTCCTTGAACGCCTAATACTGTTTCAATTGAAGGCCAGCAGAGAAAAATCTAAATTTTGTTGCGCAACAGTAAAGTATCTAGGACATCTAATTACTAACATTGGTATAGAAGTTGACCCTGAAAAAACAGCAGCTATTTCAAACCGTCCAGAGCCAAGAAATGTAAAAGAAGTCCTCTCTTTCCTGCAAACATGCTCTTGGTATCGTCGGTTCATAGAAAATTTTGCAGGCATCTCAAAACCACTGAGCAATCTTACTAAAAAACATGTTACATTTAAGTGGGGAATTGAACAACAGAAAGCTTTTAAAACATTAAAAACAGCACTGATTTCAGCGCCAGTACTTCGACAGGTTTGCGAAGACAAACCCTTCTACCTCAAAACTGACGCTAGTAGCTATGCCTTAGGGGCAGTATTGGTCCAGGGGGAGAAGGAAAATGAACACCCAGTCGAGTATATATCCCGGTTACTGACAGATGCAGAACGCAACTACTCGACAACAGAGCGTGAAGCCTTAGCTATCATCTGGGCAGTAAATAATTTTCGGGGGTATATAGAAGGATCCACTGTCACACTCCTTACTGACCATCAACCTCTAAGATGGTTAATGAGCTTGAAATCTCCAACCGGCAGATTAGCTCGTTGGGCACTACAGCTCCAACCGTATAACATAGACATCAAATATACCCCAGGTAATACAAATAAAGTTGCAGATATGTTGTCAAGACCACCCTGTCAAGCACTTAAGCATAACAATAACTCCTGTGAGATCTGCAACGTAAGAATCGATATACCATCCAGAAAAGCAAATGAAGTCCGAAAAGCACAACTTCAAGACACTGAAATAAAAACCATTATAACATCCTTTGAAGAAAACAACGAGGATTTACCCCGGTGGACAGCTAGAGGATACATCATGAATGATGGCGTTCTCTACAGATATTCACCTGAATCCGATTCCGAAGACGCCCAGTTAGTAGTTCCTGCTCAAGAACGCGCTGACATATTGCATTCTTACCACGACATTGCTACAGCGGGACATTATGGTGTGGAACGTACCATTGCTCGGATTATGGCTCGATATTACTGGCCCCGGATGAGGGATGACATAACTAAACATGTTGGAAAGTGTCTGGAGTGTCAACGGTATAAACCGACAAATAAGAAACCTGTGGGACTATTGCAAACAGTAGCAAGCAACCAACGTTTCGAGGTCTTGGCTGTTGACTTATTCGGGCCTTTGCCGAAAACCAAAGAAGGCAACCAATGGATCTTTATCGTCGAAGACATTGCCAGCAGGTGGACAGAAATTTTTGCACTAAAAGAGGCAACTGCAGAAAATTGCGCGCACACACTTCTCAATGAAGTCTTCTTGAGGTATGGTACACCTAGACGCCTCATATCAGATAATGGAGTACAGTTTATATCTGCTCTCATGCAGCAACTGGTTTATTGGTTAAATATTCAACATACGCTAACTCCACTATATCACCCAGAATCCAACCCGGTTGAAAGAAGAAATCGGGATATGAAAACCCAACTAGCAATTCTGGTCGGAAACGAACATAACACATGGGATGAAAACTTACCTGCTATCCGGTTTGCCATGAATACCTCCAAATGCCAAAGCACAGGGTATTCCCCAGCATATTTGACATTCGGCCGGGAATGCAGAACAATCGATGACGTAAACAACGACTTAAGAATAATTGCTGAATCTGAGAACTTCATTCCGCAGATAACACCAAAACTATTAAAGCTGACCGAAACCCTTCAAATTGCCAGAGAAACCACCGAAAAAACACAAGACCACAACAAAGCATACATCGACAAGAAGAGACATTCACAAGCCGATATAAGAGTGGGGGACGAGGTAATGGTAACGAGTCATGTATTGAGTAACGCAACCAAGGGCACAACGTCGAAATTTGTCCCACGAAGGGATGGCCCATATGTAGTCATAAAAAGAGTTGGGTCATCCGCTTATCAAATAGCATCCAAAGACGCCTTAACTATACCAATGGGAACCTACCATGCTTCTGCCATAACGAAGTGTGGCAAAACACAAAGTACCGCAGCACCTGTCCGAAGACTGCGTAAAAGAGGACGACCAAAGAAGTAAACACAATCCTGTCACTCCATCGAGACGATCAACGTTCCAGAGGGGGAGACTATAACACTTACTCCCAGAAATACTTATATGTATATACCTATCATTTACTGTGCAACTTACAAACGTATTACTAACTTATTTATTCATGTACAACAATATTTCATTTAATTTAATTTAACCATTAACTACCTTTTGTTCATTTGTCTAACTTAATTTTGAGCTACAATTATATTCATCACATCTAGAACCCCAGTTACAAAAGAAAATACAGAAAATGTAAAACTAACGTAATGTGAAGCTTTACAAAAGCTTTTTATACAAGAAAAGAATATAAAAACATTGAAAACGAAAGCTCTTCAAGCATATAAAAGAAGGGCCACATGCCAACCAATTGTCACAATTGATTTTATCTGTGAGCAGTTCGGCTGGACTCTTCAGCCTCTGCAACCCTCATATTAACAATTGTTTTGGATAAAGTAGAAATTAATCACGATTTAATTAAATAAATAAAGCGGCACCCGCTAAAATAAAAAAGAACAAACGCTTTGTTTTTCTCATTTTCTTTCTTCTACTCATCCGCCACGCACAATAAGTGTGCATGTGTGTGTGTGCTGTAACACAGACGACTCTGTCCGATACCTTCACTCTCCCTTCACTCTTATACCAACAGTCTCATTCTCTACAATATCTAATTTATGGAAGAAACAAAAAGCTCTTTTCCAATGTCAAATGTATTTCCCCTTATTCCAACCATCTAGAACATTCCAAGACAAGAACTTTCGAGAACAACTAATTTGAGTATATAAGGGAGTGTTCACGGTGAGCGAGACACAGTTGATTTTGGATTATGAAAGTGTGCAAAAGTATTGCTTATTGGATTGTGTTATTAAACAAGTGTGATTTAAATTTGAATAAAAGTATTTGAGTTGTTTATAAATTGAGATTTACTGTTTTGAATTGGAAAGTGTGAATAAAGAAGAAATACTAAAAAGAGTAATAAGTTTTATTTAACGAACCTTGGAAAAATATTACATTGGTGTCAGAAAAGTGGAATAAAACTTATTGTGCAGTGAAGTGTGCGGAAAATAAAAATAAAATAATAATAAAAATGAGCAAGTTACTAAAAGAGCTCAATTGTAATGAGCTGAAAAGTGAGTTAGGCAAGCGAGAACTTTCTAGAGCAGGATCGAAAAATGAGCTTGTTTTGCGTTTGGCCGAATATTTGAAACAACAAAATGAAGACCCGGACATTTTCGTCTTTGAAGCTGCCGCTGAGGAAGCAGACGTAACTAAAAATGTAGATGTTTCAAATATGATTAGTCTTCTGCTTCAACGTTTCGAAGAGCAACGAAATGAACAAAACGAACGTTTTAATGAACAGAAAAACGAACAAAAGAATGTTCTCGAACGTCTCGAAGAGCAACGAAATGAGCAGAAAAACGAACAAAAGAATGTTCTCGAACGTCTGGAGAAACAAAAAGACCTTCTGGAAGAGCAGAGGAACATGCTAGAAGGCAAGCTTGTTAATATCGAGAATAATGTATCTGCACTTGGTGAACGTGTTTCATTGCTGGAGAATCAAGTCGACAACAAAATGGAGACGTTTTCAAAAGAGTTAGATCAAGTCGAAAACAAAATGGAGACGTTTTCAAAAATGTTAGATGAACATGTTTCATTGCTAGTCGACAACAAAATGGAGACGTTTTCAAAAGAGTTAGACCGTGTTCGAAACATAAATATTCGGGAAAGTTCTGGGGAAACTTTTAGAAAAAAAGAGATGCAACCTCCAACCTTTGATGGACAAACTTCTTGGTCTATATACAAGAAGCAATTCGAGACAGCTTCCACAACAAATGGCTGGGATGAGGCTGACAAGTATATAGCCTTAACTCTTGCTCTTAGAGGAGCAGCTGCTGAGTTATTGCAAACCATACCAGCGGATAAGAGCGACGACTTCAATTCCTTGGTTTTGGCTATAGACAAACGCTTTGGTAACAGCCACATGAAAGAAGTCTTCAAAGTGCAACTTAATTCCAGAGTTCAGAAGAGGGGCGAAACTCTACAACAACTGCAAGCGGACATTGAAAGGCTTGTTCATCTTGCATATCCAGATTTTGGAGAGGAAATTTGTAACCAGTTCGCAGTTGAGGCATTTGTTCGCGCCATTTCCGACATACATCTTCAAAGGGCCGTGCGAACTGCTGGAAAACGAACTCTTTCGGAAACATTAGCGTTTGCCTTGACAATGGAAGCAGCTGAGCAAGCTTCTCGCGGAGTACATCGACTTAGAGAAGCCATCGTCGAAGAATGCTCATGCCAAAGAACTGATGTCCAAAGGAACCAACGAAACAGACTTGCAAAGTGCTGGAATTGCAACAAGACCGGACATTTACAGCGTCAATGTCGATTACCACCAAGAAGAGCTTGTCAACATTGTGGGCACGGAGTTTCAAACTCAGAACAAGGTAACAATAACACCAGTGTTACTTCCCGAACAGTTTCCCAACAGGGAAACGAGTAAGAACCAACTTCGAGGGGCAGAAGCTGGTTTCTGGTATCGATGGCCCCAGAAACACCATCCAGGTCTCTCAGACTAAGCGAGATATTAAAAGTCTGACTGTCGAGGCAACTTTAAATGGCAACAAACGTGTGGTCACAATCGACACCGGTGCCACAGCCTCCATTGTGCGTCAAGACCTAGTACACCTGAATTCCCAACTAACATTTCAATTTCTATTAGCTTTGAAATATGGACATGCTGGAAGTTTCAATTTATATTATGCTTCTAAAGAGCCTCCTTCAAAAATAATTTTCTTATAGAAGTCACGGTTTCAATATCATCTTTTTTTAAACCTTTTGCAAGTAAGACACAAAGTTTTTCAGAGACTAGAACCAATTTTTCGGATATGGTTTTATAAATGCAAAATAGAGAAGCTGGAACTTGTATAAAGATTGCAATGTGATATGATATAGAAGTTTACATCAGTGAGTTTTCAAAAGGTTTCTATAACAATTTCCTAAGAGCTATATAGAATACGTCTCTTAAGCCTAGCAGACTTTAAAAAAAAGTCTTTAAAGAAAATGACAATGTTCAAACTTCTAAGAACTCTGCAAATGAATCTTAACAGAAACTAATACATTTAATCTTAATTAAAGTTACGAATATTAAATTGCATGCATCAACTAAATATTTGTACACATTTATTGTAATCCATCTATGTACTTTTTAGATATTATACAGGCAAGTATAAGAGTATAAATCGAGTATCGAGATCCCTATGATATATAGCATAGACAATTAGTTTGATTGTTTGTCTTGTGAACCTTAAGGCTAGGCGCGCACATTCAATTTTTAGTTGCACAACTGTTTGGTTGCTTCTAGAAAACAAATGTCCGCGCAGGTGCATATAATTATATGTTACACAAAATAGCGAACTCATTTTAGGCAATCGTTTGTTTTATTTCAAAACACAAACTTTTTAGTTGCTCCAACCAAGCAGTTGCGAAACTAAAAATTGAATGTGCGCGCCTACCCTAAGAGTCTAGCGAAGATGAAGTTGAAGTGACGAATAACCAAAATTTAAGAAAAAATACCTTCGAAAGCAGGCAGCTGAATTTCAGATCAACCATTCGGCTCTTAAAAGTTGAATTGCAATTATAAACGAGCGTTTCGAAACAGGTGGGAAGTTATAACCTAAATATTCGAGAACTGTTTTGTTTTCAAACATATAATATAGCTGCATTTATATGATTATCTTCATTTTGATCTTCTGTGCCCATATATTAAATATAAATGTGAATTTCTTTGGAAGGGGCATATATGTAAATCCAGCATGATATCTCTATATATCCCTCAAAGTGGAAATGCATAAAACTATAGATGGGTGAACTGACCAAAATGTTTGATGGTTTTATTACAAATAATATAAATAAATATTACATGAAAATAATTCACGATATTGAAGAAAGGCATAATGTATACTTAACATAACAAATGTCAAACTAACGAAATACAAACATTTTACATATATGAATGAATGAATCGTTTTTGAGGACACAAATCATAACAAAGAAAGAGTTAAGTAAAACATAAAACACATCACTATGGTCAGCAATGAAAAGATATTTTGTGCGCTCCCATTAGGTATGAAGATTAGGGCTCAATACTGAAAATTAAATAAACATTTTGTAGGTAAACCCAACAAAGGAAACTTAAGACATTTGCTTAGGTTTTGTTTTTCTTGTGTGAACGTGGCCTTGGCAAAATTGTATATCGCAGTCTTGTGTTAATTTTGAAGTTTGAGAAAGAAATAGTCTGATTAAGTTTTTGCATCTTCCAAATAATATTCAATATGGCCCAGTGCGTAGAGAGATGGACTATTACACAAGAGATGCCGAGTTCGATCCCCAAATAAGGTATAATGTCATTCATGTTTTAAAATTATTCCAAATACATTAATTAATAATAATTTCAATGTGATACATAGTTTCAGGCTTAAAATTGATTAAATGTCGGAAAAACGTCTTCAAAGAAATATAAATTTACTTTTATTTTCGTATTTTTCAGGCTCGGTAAAAGTTGTAGTGTAAGCTTGTAATAGACATAAAAAGCCGTGCGTTTGTAATTTTTGCGAAGCTTTATTGAAGCCATCTGTCAAAACTTGAACTTCATTTCAATTTCGAATAGGACTCTGTTAAACTTCTAATAGTTCATGCACGAAGCTGGCACCTTTAAAAGATCTGTGCATGGTACTTCTAAGAAGATTGTCAGAATCACTTATAGAAGTACATGAAAGGCTTTGTGAGCTTGTGTAATATTCTCCTTTTTGTTCTTAAACAACCTTTACAAATGTATTAAAGAACTTCGAAAATATATTTAGTTAGACCGAATCGAAGCTGAAATGTTAGTTGGGTTGGCTACATAACACTAATAGCTACCGTCTTAGAACTGCCACAGGAGAAGCAGCTAGGGTTTATGGTGAAGTCCGACTTGGAATTCGAATTGCAGGTCTAGAATTCTCACAAAAATTTTTGGTGGCAGATATATGTGACGAGTGCATCATCGGAATGGACTTCATGAAAGAACATCGTGTAGTTTTGGATATCGGCAACCAGGTACTCAAATACCAGAATACAGAGATTCCAATGATCTATGGGCACGAAGGAACAACAACTCTAAGGACTGTCATCAAGGAAGACGTGATTATTCCTACTTCTTCTGAGGTATTTGTTTGGACAAAATTAGAAGGTGAGTGTGAACGCCATCGATACCTAATGGTGGAACCAGACCCAGATTGTTCTTCCCAAAAGGTCATCATTGGGAAGACACTTGTGGCTCCTAAGAACAATATGGTCCCCGTACGGATACTCAACACCAAACCGTACGATGTTAAGTTGACGAAAGGAGAAGTTATCGGTAAGTGCGAAACTGTCGCAGCCATAACACAAATTGACGCTGAAACACCGAGAAAGACATTAGACCCTGAGGAGCTCAATACCATCAAGGCAAAGATTCTCAATTCGTCTAACCTAGACCAACATCAGGTTAAAACGGCAGAAATCCTTCTGAATGAGTATGTCGACATTTTCGCTTCACCAAACGGGAAATATGGAAGGACACAAATGGTGCAGCACCGAATAAATACAGGAGATGCAAGGCCCATTCGTCAGCCCGCAAGACGTCTGCCACTGGCCAAACAAGGTGAAGCTGAGGAAATGATTACCACCATGAAGAAGGATGGTTTGATTGAGAACTCAAAGAGTCCTTGGGCGTCACCAGTGGTCCTAGTCAAAAAGAAGGACGGAAGTACACGGTTTTGTGTTGACTATCGAAGGTTGAATGATGTGACCAAGAAAGACAGCTATCCCCTGCCAAGAATCAGTGATACCTTAGATGCGATGGAAGGAGCACATTGGTTTTCAACACTGGACTTGAAAAGTGGATATTGGCAAGTTCAAATTCACCCTGAAGATCGAGAAAAGACAGCGTTCTCCACAGGTAATGGGCTCTGGCAGTTCAAGGTAATGCCGTTTGGTCTTTGCAACGCTCCGGCAACATTTGAGCGTTTGATGGAGTGCGTCCTTCAAGGTCTGACTTGGAAAACTTGTCTTGTCTACTTGGATGATGTTATCGTTTATGGAAAGACATACGACCAACACTGTAAGAACCTAAAGGGTGTGTTCCAGAGACTTCGAGAGGCTAACCTTAAACTGAACCCAGAAAAATGTGCACTGTTCCAGACTGAAGTAAAGTATTTGGGACATATCATCTCGTCCCAAGGAGTCAAGACTGATCCTGAAAAAGTTGACACAGTCACAAATTGGCCAACACCACAGGACAAACATCAACTACGAAGTTTTCTTGGTCCTGCTACTTATTATAGACGTTTTGTTAAGGACTTTGCCGGAATTGCGAAGAGTTTGCATCAGCTTACGGAAAAGAACAAGCAGTTTAGATGGTCAGGTGAGTGTGAAAAAGCCTTCCAAGAACTGAAATACCGTCTATGCAATGCTCCGGTGCTGATCTATCCGACTCCAGGCAAGCCTTTTATCATCGATGCTGATGCAAGCAACGTGGGAGTCGGCGCTGTTCTGTCACAAGTGCACAATGGCGAAGAAAAGGTTGTCGCTTATTTCAGCAAAGTACTGTCGAAGACCGAAAGAAACTACTGTGTGACCAGAAGAGAACTCTTGGCACTCATCTTGGCAACGAAACACTTCCACAAATACATCTATGGACAGAAGTTTATTCTACGAACCGATCATGGTGCTCTTAACTGGTTGTTGAACTTCAAGAACCCAGAAGGACAAGTCGCAAGGTGGATAGAAAGACTGCAGACTTACGATTACGAAATTCAACACCGAAGGGGGAAGCTGCACTCAAATGCTGACGCACTATCCCGAAGACCTTGTAAAATAGATTGCAAGCATTGCAGGCGACAAGAAGAAAAGGAATCCATCAACATTCTGCTGACCACATTTGTGGATGGAGCAATGAAGAAATAAGATCTGCTCAACAAGAAGACCCCGACATTGAACCTCTTCTCGCATGGAAGGAACATGAAGAAAAACCCGCATGGAATGACATTTCCGATAGGAGTCCAGTTTTAAAGGCTTATTGGGCACAACGGGACTCACTTCATGTGCGAGAAGGTATTCTTCGGCGAAAATGGGAGTCCGCTGATGGTAAATCCTATGTGATGCAGCTTGTGTTACCTCAATCGAAAATCAAAGAGGTTCTTCGAGAGATGCATGATGGACCTTCAGGAGGCCATTTGGGAGTCAATAAGACTTTAGAAAAGGTGAGGCAACGATTCTATTGGTTGCATGCAAGAGACGACGTTGAAAAGTGGTGCCGAAATTGTGACGCTTGTGCTGCAACCAAAGGACCTGGTAGAAAACTGCAAGGAAAAATGATGCAATATAATGTCGGCTCACCGTTTGAAAGGATTGCTGTTGATGTGGCTGGCCCATTTCCGGAAACGAATGCTGGAAACAAATACATTCTGGTGGTAATGGATTACTTCAGCAAATGACCTGAGGCATACGCTATTCCGAACCAAGAAGCCAAGACCGTGGCCGACCAGATTGTGTCTAACTGGGTAAGCAGGTTTGGTGTGCCTATGGAACTTCATTCCGACCAAGGAAGGAACTTCGAGTCGAACATATTCCAAGAGGTCTGCGCGTTCCTTGGCATTAAGAAAACGAGAACCACACCACTTCACCCGCAATCTGATGGAATGGTCGAGAGATTCAACAGGACCTTAAAAGAACACCTCACTAAAGTCGTAGGCGACTACCAAAGAAACTGGGATAGGCACATACCACTATTTTTGATGGCCTACCGAAGTGCAATACATAGCTCAACAGGACAAACGCCATCTGAAATCCTGTTTGGAAGAAGCATACGGCTGCCTAGTGAGATAAGGTTTGGACATCCATCACAAGAGTCTAAGGAAACAAGGGATTACGTGAGTGACCTACAAGAGAGGCTAATCGACATCCACGAAAGGACCAGGACTAGAATGAGCGCTTACAGCGATCGAATGAAGACAAGGTACGACACAAGAGCAAACACGACAGGATTCCAAGTAGGAGACCTTGTATAAGGCGTTTCGGTGACAGATAGGCATTGCCGCATTGGTGAAGCTAATCTAAATTTTTTTATAAAATAGTAGGGTTTCATTAGCTAGAGTAGGGCAAGTTTTACGATTATTAGGAGTATTAGCTAGAGTGGGGGAATATTTATTATTATTATCATTATTATTAAGAGTATTATTATTTACTAAACCAACCCGTTTCTTTCCTTTGATCTCCTCTTCAAGGCAGCTCATTGGACAGGTTCTCTTTATAGAGTTCCACCCGTTTATTTCCCTAGGTTGCGTGCTAGGGACAAGAGTTTTCTATAAGAATTCTCGACCGTTTATTTCCTTTGGGTTCCTCTTCAAGGAAGCTCACTGGACAGGTTCTCTCGTTAGAGTTCCACCCGTTTATTTCCCTAGGTTGCGTGCTAGGGACACAGGGCTTCCGATAAGGTTCCCGAATCCGTTTCTTTCCTTTGATCTCCTCTTCAAGGCAGCTCATTGGACAGGTTCTCTCTATAGAGTTCCACCCGTTTATTTCCCTAGGTTGCGTGCTGGGGACAAGAGTTTTCTATAAGAATTCTCGACCGTTTATTTCCTTTGGGTTCCTCTTCAAGGAAGCTCACTGGACAGGTTCTCTCGTTAGAGTTCCACCCGTTTATTTCCCTAGGTTGCGTGCTAGGGACACAGGGCTTCCGATAAGGTTCCCGAATCCGTTTCTTTCCTTTGATCTCCTCTTCAAGGCAGCTCATTGGACAGGTTCTCTTTATAGAGTTCCACCCGTTTATTTCCCTAGGTTGCGTGCTAGGGACAAGAGTTTTCTATAAGAATTCTCGACCGTTTATTTCCTTTGGGTTCCTCTTCAAGGAAGCTCACTGGACAGGTCCTCTCGTTAGAGTTCCACCCGTTTATTTCCCTAGGTTGCGTGCTAGGGACACAGGGCTTCCGATAAGGTTCCCGAATCCGTTTCTTTCCTTTGATCTCCTCTTCAAGGCAGCTCATTGGACAGGTTCTCTTTATAGAGTTCCACCCGTTTATTTCCCTAGGTTGCGTGCTAGGGACAAGAGTTTTCTATAAGAATTTTCGACCGTTTATTTCCTTTGGGTTCCTCTTCAAGGAAACTCACTGGACAGGTTCTCTCGTTAGAGTTCCACCCGTTTATTTCCCTAGGTTGCGTGCTAGGGACACAGGGCTTCCGATAAGGTTCCCGACCGTTTCTTTCCTCTGATCTCCTCTTCAAGGTAGCTCACTGGACAGGTTCTCTTTTTAGAGTTCCACCCGTTTATTTCCCTAGGTTGTGTGCTAGGGACACATTATATGAAATACCGTGTTAGTTATTTAGGCTTATGAAAACTGTATTATATGAAGTACCGTGTTATTTATTTTAAGAAAAGAAATATTGTTAAAAGTATATGAAATACCGTGTTAAAAATACGAAGCCAAATAAAGTAATTGAAAGTTTTGGAGTATTAAAATCATTATTTCATTCGGAGCTTTAGACCCTCCAAACCCAAGTTTGTTGCTTCTTTGGGAAGAACCCTGGATACCGACGAGTTTTACCTCAGCCACGAAGAAAAAGCATCAACAGGACAAACGCCATCTGAAATCCTGTTTGGAAGAAGCATACGGCTGCCTAGTGAGATAAGGTTTGGACATCCATCACAAGAGTCTAAGGAAACAAGGGATTACGTGAGTGACCTACAAGAGAGGCTAATCGACATCCACGAAAGGACCAGGACTAGAATGAGCGCTTACAGCGATCGAATGAAGACAAGGTACGACACAAGAGCAAACACGACAGGATTCCAAGTAGGAGATCGTGTATGGCTGTATAATCCACATCGTCAAAAGGGATTGTCTCCGAAGCTTCAACAAAACTGGGAAGGCCCTTATACTGTCGTCACAAAAATCAATGATGTCGTTTACCGAATTCAAAGAGGGTCAAGAGGAAAGTTAAAAGTTGTGCATAGCGATCGACTGCACCGATACAGTGGCGAATCTGGAGATAGAATTGTTCGGGACGAACAATCTTAAGAAGGGGGCAATGTTGTGAACAGAGCTTTATACTACTACAGCGCCATTTGTTGGAAAACTGCATATCTAATTTATGGAAGAAACAAAAAGCTCTTTTCCAAAGTCAAATGTATTTCCCCTTATTCCAACCATCTAGAACATTCCAAGACAAGAACTTTCGAGAACAACTAATTTGAGTATATAAGGGAGTGTTCACGGTGAGCGAGACACAGTTGATTTTGGATTATGAAAGTGTGCAAAAGTATTGCTTATTGGATTGTGTTATTAAACAAGTGTGATTTAAATTTGAATAAAAGTATTTGAGTTGTTTATAAATTGAGATTTACTGTTTTGAATTGGAAAGTGTGAATAAAGAAGAAATACTAAAAAGAGTAATAAGTTTTATTTAACGAACCTTGGAAAAATATTACAATACTAAAGAAAAATATAACATTTTTTGAATTACAGGATATTCAGTCTTTTGATATGATATTTGGATATAAAAAACTTAAATTTTTAAACGCGGACATAAATTTCAGGAATATGACTCTAACCACCATAAGCAGTGTCGAATCTATTCAGAAAATTAATTACATAATTGGAGAAAATAATATTTATAATAGCAGACATGGATAGACTGATGAAGACTAATAACAGCATAGGACCGTTACCTTTTACAGATACTATAAAAGCAAGCATTAGGACGACCAATAATAATCCGGTTTATGTTAAACAATATCCATATCCCATAGCAGATAACGAATTCGTTAACAAGGAAATACAGAAACTCTTACATGACGATATAATAGAAAAAAGCCATAGCCCTTATAGCAGTCCCATATGGACAGTACCTATGAAAGGTTTGGACGAAAAAGGAAAACCAAAACGGCGCCTGGTTGTCGATTTCCAAAAACTTAACGCTCACACTGTAACAGACAGATACCCCATTCCGGATGTCAACATGACTATTGAAAATTTAGGTAAAGACAAGTACTATACAACGTTAGATTTGGAATCAGGTTTCCACCAAATTAAAACCAAAGCAGAAGATAAAGAAAAAACAGCTTTTGCTATAAATGGCGCAAAATATCATTTTAAACGAATGCCTTTCGGGCTCAAAAATGCACCAAGCATCTTTCAGAGATGCGCGGACATTTTGAGAGACTTTGTAGGTAAATTTGTACACGTTTATATTGATGACGTATTGATATATTCTTCATCTGAGGAAGAACATATACAGCACATAAATCAAGTATTCGACGTACTCAATAAAGCCACATTAAAAATATCTGGTGAGAAAAGTAAGTTTTTTCAAGAAGAAGTAAAATACTTAGGTCACATAATCAGATATGGTAGAATCGCTACGAACCCAGAGCAAATAGCAGCTATAGAAAATTTTTCAGCCCCAAAAACGGTAAAGGATTTGAGAGGATTTTTAGGTCTTACAGGTTACTATCGTAAGTTTATAAAAGGATACGCATGCATAGCCAAGCCCCTGACATTATATTTACGAGGAGTTAACGGTAAAGCAAACAAAAAACAAAGTAAAAATATTAAGGTAAATCTGAATGACTCAGCATTAGAAGCGGTTAGAATTTTAAAAAAATATTTGAAAGAACAAGTCGAACTTTTTCAACCGGACTATAAAAACCATTCGAACTTACTACTGATGCATCCAACATAGATATTGGAGCCGTACTAAGTCAGAATAAGCAACCTATACACTTCTTGTCAAGAACACTGAGTAAGACAGAAGAGAACTATAGCACAAACGAGAAAGAGCTAATAGCGATCATATGGTCCTTGCAAAAACTCAGAAACTACATATATGGTATAACAGACTTACTTAAATCACCAGAGCCTTGCATATATATTCTGTATCAGAAAAGAATCCCAACACAAAGCTGAAACGTTGGAAGGGAATCATAGAAGACTTTGGAGCAAAATTAGTTTATAAACCAGGAAACCTAAATCTTGTAGCTGATGCATTATCACGTCAACGCATAAATACTTCTACCATAGAAACAGCACATTCAGTTGGAAGTTCTTCAAATGAAATAATAAAAACTGTGAATCAGCATTTTAATACATACGCTGCACAATTCGAACTTATTGACGATATAACAAATAATATCGAAACACAAATCTATTTTAGTAACAAAATAAGACTCATAATAAAGTTTAAGGACAAATACTCTTTACTAAGGACTAAGGCAGATGAAAGAAGTTATACAACCCCAGAAGATTATAGCTTTACATACAAAATTTGAAAACTTATACAAATATGGTGAAAACATAAAAAAGGAATTTCCACTAGTAAGATTTATATTCACACCAAGAAAACTTCAAGACGTGACAAATTTGGAAGAACAATTAAAACTTGTAAAGAACACTCACGAAAGAGCACATCGAGGGTTACGTAACAAGAAATCTCGGAGAAATATTATTGGCCCGATCTAAATAAACAGGCAAAGAGTTTTAACAAAAAATGCATAGCACGTCTATTTGGAAAATATGAAAGAAACTGAATTATTCAGAGAACCTCTGAAATACCAACACATGTGGGAACACACATTCATATGGACATATACTTCAACGACAAGTATACTTTCCTTGTAACAGTAGATATCTAAGTATTCTAAATATATTGGCATATCCCAAAAACTTTTTATTTTAGCGAAAAAAAAAATTATTTTTTTTACTTGTAGGCATACTATTTTCCTTTAGTTATTCTATTTAGAGAGAGTTTAAAAACTAATAAAATACCCACGTTACTCATTTTAAATCGACAGCCCATTGAATTAAAAATCCCAAAAAAATGCAATAAATATTTATTTTAATGTATATTTGTATATATTTATTTTTTAATTTATTATAATGCTAACTTCATAAATTGTTTCGAACAAAATTTTAAAACAAAAGTATAAATTGATTACATTGCACAAGGTCAGTTGCTGCATCGTTCGTAGCGTAAAAATCATTTTTTTTTGTTGATATTTAATAACTACTTCGGGTTTTTAAGATAGTTAAGCCTATAAAAGTTATATATGAATTTATAATTAACGCGACTATTTTTTTCGTTAGTTATGGGTTTTGAGAAAATAATTACAGCTATAATTAATTCTATGAAAACAATAGTATACATGTGCTACGTGAAAAACTGCCTTTTAAATACGAATTACGTTTGAAAAGTCAATTTTTCAAATGCTCTTGTATCAAAAGTATTCATAGCACAAGAATAGGCTTCAACTCAAATGTTCGTTTTGATGACAACTACAAATATTCATTACCATTTTTAGATTTATAAAGACGGCATGCATTTAAATTTGTTAATTCCAACAATATTGAAAAAGTTAAAAAATTTTCTTACACGCAAAAAAGTAATTTAATTTTTTTTCTGCAAATTGCACATCAAATTCCTTGGAGATGTAGCTTTGTAATAATTTCAATACTTTAACAAAGGAGGGATTTTATTTGAAGGCAATATAAATAATTCAAGTAAGATTTTTATCCAATTACCTTGAATATTAAAAGTTTTTGGGATATGCCCATATAATCCTTCGGAAAATCGAAACTCGAAACAGACTGTACGACGTTATGGAAGAGGTCTTATCTATTATTTATTATTTTTATCACTGAGCGAAGCAGAAATAATAGAAAAAAGTAATCCCTAGCTTAGGAATAATAGAACAAATTTCAACGAATTCAGAGACAAACTTGAAAGTTTTATAAACCTAAGATCCCCTATGCAAACAATTGAACAAATTGATCAAGAAGTAGAACAATTTATTGCTGATGTGCAGCAGGCTGCAAAAGAAAGTACTCCAACTATTTCGAACGCGAGAGAAAAAGGTATAAAATATCCTATCGAAATAAAGGAGTTGATATTGGAAAAAAGAAGAGCTAGAAGAAAATGGCAAACCACGAGATTCCCAGATGATAAGGTAGTTTTTAACCGTCTTAACAATGAATTAAAAAAAAGAATCTGTGAGTTTAAAAATGAGTCACTAAGTAGATTCCTGAAAAGTCTGACGACAGATGCTTCTACCGAATACTCCTTATGGAAAGCAGCTAAGCGCCTAAAAAGACCTCAGACACAAAACCCGCCAATAAAATCTCAAGATTGTAAATGGATCGGAACCCCGAAACAAAAGGCTGATCTCTTCGCTGAACATCTCGCAAATGTTTTCAAGCCATTCCCAGCAAACACAGCTACAGATCCCTTACAGCTTGTTGACAGAAACGACGAATGTGAAATACCTTTTGTGACGCTCAAAGAAGTAAGAAGAATGTGTCAACATAAGTTGTCTAACAAAAAATCACCAGGGTACGATCTTATAACTGCTCAGGTTTTGAAAGAAATGCCTCTAATAGCCTTGAAGAAACTCCAATTTATAATAAACGCATGCCTTAAACTAAGATATGTGCCACATCATTGGAAAATTGCAGAAGTCATTGTTATACCTAAACAAGGTAAGCCACCAACAGAAGTAACATCTTACAGACCAATATCGCTTATACCAATCATGGCAAAAGTTTTTGAAAAACTGCTACTGAAAAGGCTTAGCAAAATAATTGAAGAAAAAAGACTAATTCCAAGCCATCAATTTGGATTTAGAAATAAACATTCCACGATAGACCAAGTGCATCGAATTACGGATGTTGTTGAAAAGGCACTTGAAGAAAAACAAGTATGCTCTGCTTTATTCTTAGATGTTGCTCAAGCTTTTGACAAGGTTTGGCACTTGGGACTTGAGTACAAACTGCATAGGGACCTTCCCAGGCAGTACTACGAAATACTGAAATCTTACATTACGAACCGACTATTTAGAGTACGGTACGACCAAAATTACTCGGAACTTAAGAAAATTAAAGCCGGTGTACCACAAGGAAGTGTCCTAGGACCAACCCTGTATCTGTTATATACAAGGGATATTCCAGTGGACATCAACGCTTTCATGGCGACCTTTGCTGATGATACTGCAATATTGGTGCCAGATAAATCCGTTACGAAGACTACACAAAAATTGCAAAATGCAGTCGATAAAGTTAGTGATTGGACGCAGAAATGGCGTATCAAATTAAACGAAACAAAATCGACGCATATAAACTTTACAAACAAAAACATAAACAATGTTCCAATATTCATAAACAGTACAGAAGTACCTTACTCCAATACCGCCAAATACCTTGGAATGAATTTGGATGCAAAGCTTAAATGGAAAGAGCACATCAAAAAGAAAAGAGAAGAACTAAACTTGAAGTACAGAAAAATGTACTGGTTACTAGGAAAGAACTCTGACCTATCTATCCAGAACAAACTAATGTTGTATAAGCAAGTATTGAAACCCGTTTGGACATATGGGGCTGCACAAAGAAAACAAATGCTGAACCCATCCAAAAATTTCAAAGCAAGGTCCTTCGTGGAATAATAAATGCCCCTTGGTATATAAGAAATAGCGATCTACATCGTGACCTTCAAATTGAAATGGTTAGAGAAGTGGTTAAGAAACACGCTGTATCACACAATCAGCGACTGCAAAGTCATACTAACTCCGAAATGGAGACCGTATTAAATGTACGAGACAATGTTCGGAGATTGAAAAGCACCAAGCCTCATGAGCTGATGGTCTAAAAGCTATGGGAAAGTGTTATTTCCTCAAACTTCCCCCAATGCGATTTAAAAATTAAGAAATAAAAATCATTTGTCGATCTTTCATAGATTGGTCCTGATTCACCGGTGGTTTTAGTGCGGTAAGAGTCCCACACTACTTGGTACCGATTCTTACCGAGTGTCTTTTGAAGATTTCCATCGGATAAAAAAAAAAAAAAAATATCTAATTATTTCCCAAAATGTGAACGGCTCATGACAGATAACGAGAAGGGCTTCAAAACAGAAATGGTGAACCAAATGTGTTTGAAATACATAACTAAAGTAGAAACACCAGTATACAGATCGACAGCGAACGGTCAAGTCGAACGTGTAAACGGTACAATAACTGAACTGTCTAGACTCTAGAATATTCACAATTCAGAATAAAACAAGACTCATCAAGGAAATATTTAGAACAGTGCTAGTCCAGTCATTTTAGGTTTTATCTGCGGAGAAATTCCTAGTGAGCTGAATTTTTGTATACGCCTTTATTACGGCTTTGTAATGAAGATGTGAAAAATCGGCATTGATATCGTGCCGGCTAAAAAAGTTATAAGGGTCAAAAGGTCACGAAAATCAGTTTTTCGCAAATATCTCGCGATCTATTGCTCAGAGGTCAATAAAGGTCATTATAAAAATTGTTTGTCGTGAAATTGTCTACAAAAAATGTCTCCTGCATTTTTCTGTAAATAGTGAAATTATAATAAATAAATAAACTCAGCATCCAAAAAAGTGATCGAACGTTTAAATAAAGGAACTCGACACAGAGAGTATAAAAAGGAGATAAGATAATGGTAAGAATCACAGGTCTTAGAAGGAAATCTAACGCCAGATACATAACAAGAATAGTAGAAGAAGATAAAGGAGACACTATAGTCTCCAAAGAAGGAATAAAAATTCACAAGGATAACATAAAAAATTATCACTTTTCAGATGACGAGAATATTAATATTCCTAACATTACTAAGAATTGTACAGAATCAAGAAGGGCAAGGAAACACTCATATAACTGAGTTACTCAACAAGAAGATTATACTTACACAAACAGATGACGTGTATCTATTTAAAGAACAAACTTATTTGTTACATGCAACCAACCTGACTTCGATATTTCAACCTTACGTAAATATCATAACTACGTAGTACATATCAACCTACACAAGAAGAAAAAAATTGGTTAAGTAAAATCAAGAATCTAGCAGACTAATTACAAGAGCATACTAGGCACACTAGATCTATTAATTTTTTAAGAACACCTTTCAAATATGTGTTTTTGGTAATCCAGACCATGATGACTTAGTTCACAGAGAAACGAGTATAAATAATCTCGTAGAAAACAATAATAAACAAAACACTATAAATTCTAGATTTGAACAAATTTTGCAACAATTTGAAGGTCAGAGCCTTAGAGAACATTTAATAATAGAACAAGTGTAAGAACAATTATTATTATTGACCAGAACTATTAATGCAGCAAAAAATAATGAATATTTATCAGAAAGCCTAGACTTAGAATACATTAAAAATATTATTCAACATGAAATAATTCAAGTACCCATAATAAATATACTTGAGAACTCTAAGATATTATTAGCTAGAACTGATGAATTCTTCATCACAATATATATTTATCCAATTCTAATTAAATCATGTAAATTATATAAAGTAACACCTTTAAGTTCAAAACACGGAAAAATCATTACAGATAAAACAATTGCTTTATGTAACCAAACTTATATAAGAACAAAAAATTGTCAAAGTCATCTAAGTAAAAACATTTGTGAAATTAACTTTGAAGAAGAAAATTGTCTTATTCCACTTTTAAAGAATATAACTTCAAAATGTAACATTAAACAAGAATACGATTACGACTTAGAAAGGTGTTATGTTATTAAACGGTTAGCATAAGTTAAATAATCAAACAACTAATGGTATAAACTTAGTTATTTATGAAAATACTATAAATCTAGACGATAAAATATACATGCATAAGCAAATTAAAGAAGTTATATTAAGAAATCATAATTCAGAGTCTTACATCGAACAAATAATTAAAAAAGATACAATTTACAAATTCGATAACATAGATACTTTAAAAAACTAATTATTCCTTTTGAAGAAAAACCGATATTATCAACTATACTCACAATTGTAACACTGATTATTATTCTAGCATTTTTTTATGTAACGATAAAAATTATACAATGTATAACAGATTGTCAAAAACAAAAAAAGATTGACGCATATAACAAAACTTATGAAAGAGAAATGTTAAAAATAGCCTCGAAAAATCGGGACGATTTCATTTAACAAGGGGGGGAGTTAAGCATCCGTAGCATTTTAATTGATAAAAGAGATAACATTATTTGTATTCAAATATATCTTTAGTATCTAGTACAGTCTTGCACACAACGCTACACCATTTATGTAACATAGATATACAATGTTGCATAGATAATATTAGGGTATTTTATTGGTAATGTATACATAATGGAAGTCCGAATAATATGCTTTTTTGACTGCATATACACTTTTACTTTAAATTTTAAAGTTGGTATGTTTTGCATTTATAATCGTGTCAAAATCAGCTGATTTGGAAAAGAAGCAAAATAAATATGTAATTTCTTACAAAAATAATACAAATTGAAATGAATAAAGATCCAAAACAGAAAAAGGCTATATGTACATAATTTCTGAGTTTCTTTTAACAAATCATCTTAATTTAGTAGATATTTCAGACTCATTAAGTGAACAAAGTAAAAGGAAACGAAAACGAAAAATGAAATATATACCTACGAATAAACAATCCACTTTTGATTAAGCTAAGGGATGCGTTGGAAAAGTATACGTTTTGATGTGGTTTATGCTGAATTAACATCACTGTAAAATTTGTTGTCAAACAAGTTGCAAAATTATTAATAAAATCAAATCTCAATGGCATGTATGTACACAAAGTCAAATTAAGGTCTCCGTGTAAGAAAAAAATCATTTTCATGTCCTTCTTAATCGTTTGGCATCGCAGCCATCCTTCAATGATTTTCATACTCTCACGTGACAGATATGGAACATGCACACGCATTAAGAGGCAAAATTTTGACCATTGACTATTAACGTTTACCGTCTAATCGTAAATTAATATTTCAAACCACATAATTTTGCTCTTGTGAAAATTTACCACAAAATGAACAAATATCACCGAACACATTCTCGAATAATAAAAAATAAAACTTTTGCAGCCAATTTGATTGTCACTGTAATCCAGATGCTCCAAAACTTTATCAGCACTATTATGTGCACTCTTATTACTGCCTAGTTTATACGCACTATTCCTTTGTTGTTGTTTACTGTGTAAAATTTTACTGCGCTGCCTATACAATTCCCAATAAAAAACGACTATTATCTCTTCTTCATTATCAAGCAAGATGATTGTATTCTTTGGTCTCCTTGTAGAAAGATAAGGAAGGATACGAGTATAAATACGACTGTATGATGAGGGGATCGTGAGTCTTATAGTAACTATATAGTAGTCTTAAGCTCCTTTTAAAATTAATGTAAAATATTAGAAAATAAAGGACATAGTTCCAAAAAATATTCTTTTAATTTTAAAAGTACACAACAAAAATGTTTTAATTCGCGCAAAATTTAAAATTGCGTCTTTGAATTTCAACTCTTTCCATTGAGTGTTTTTTGTATTATGTTTTAGTTTGGCACTTTATGAGTGAAATCCTATCACTGTCATGTCGTGTGGCTCGTGTGTCTAGATGAGACAAAGGGTTAAAATATGGAAATAATGAGTGATGATGATTGATGAAGCGATGACTTATGTTGAGGTTTGTCGTTAATGAGTGAATCTGTTTTATTCAATTTTCTCTTTTTTTTGTTCTTGCCAGTTATTATTTACATTTAAAACAAGGCATTTTTTGACCAATCTAATTACTTTATTTGTCTATTGTGATAGAAAAAACTCAAAACAAAAACCAGATGGGAAAGCATAAGCGGTTCCTGAGATATAAGGCCTCAAAAATCACAAAAACCGTAACTGACTGACTGACAGACAGATCATCAAAATTATGGAGTACTTCCCGAGATCGTAGAATCTTGTAATTTTGCACAACGGTAGGTCTTCTCATGCAAGTAGAGGAAAAAATCGAAAATTTGAAGTTTTCTATTCAGGGGGCGTGGTACCCGCCCACTTTCTCCGAATTGGTGTTGGTTGAATGGAGCACTTTCGACTGCTGTAAAACGATGAAATTTGGTAAAGTGGCAGGGTTTAAATTGCATACAAAGAACAAAATATAAAATTTGAGGTTTTCTATTCAGGGGCGTGGTATCCGCCCACTTCCTTAGATATAAATTATATATGGCACACTTTCGATTGCAGTAGAACAATGAAATTTGGTAGAACGAAAGGGCTCAAATTGCATATAAAGGACCAAAAATAAAAATCGAGGTTTTCCATTCAGCGGGCGCTGTATCCGCCCACTTTCTGAGAAAATGTTTAATTTATATGGAGCACTTCTGATTGCTGTAGAACGGTATAGCTTAATGTACATTCAAAGCGAAAAATAGAAAATCTAAGATTTTTCATTCAAAGTATCTTTTATTGTCATTTTGGTCAGTAATCATTAAATAATAAAATTTCTCTATTACATTGTAGCTGTTTCAATATTATTCTACTATAAATATTCAGTATTAAACCTTCATAAAGTAAGAACTTGGCGTACTTTAAGATCTCAGTACTTTTCACGAATGACTTGTTACACAAAGGTTTTTTGTATAGAAGAACTTGGCTCTTTTTTAACATTTATGTTTTTGGTCCGATTTATTTAACAGCATTCTGGTTCTGGAAGCTACTAAAAACTCTTTAGTGGAAATGCGATCAGAAGAACAATTCACTAACGTGCAATCAGCTGAAGCCATAGATCTAAGTCTAGAAATACCATCACAGCTTCTTCAAATAACATGTATGCGCGGTAGGAAGAGGTTTTTACTATAAAATATTAGACCAAGCGATTAGTTCCATTGCGGAAAGATTTGAACAGCTAAAAGAATATAACAACATATTTTCATTTTTAAACAATATTGGTGAGTGTTCCAAAAATGTGGGCTTAGCTGCATCTTGACATTTGAAGAGTTCAAAGACTTAAATGGTGCAGAATCGCATCAAGAGCTATTACTTTTATCTCCACTTGTAAAACAAGGCAGTTCAGCCTTTGAAGTGCTTATCTACCTTCTTCTCAATGCAGTACAAATATTAAATTAAGTTGCCAATAACGGTAGCTTCAGGGGAACGTAGTTTTTCGAAATTAAAATTAATAAAAAACTATTTGAGGACCACAATGACTCAAGAAAGAGTCAAAGAGAAAAAGAGCTCGTTATGTCATTAGATTATGATGATCTGGTAACTGAGTTTGCTAAATAAAGGCCAGAAAAGTCAATCTATGGCAATAGTTTCGGTTCCATTTATTTTTATTAAAATAATAATTTTATTATTATTTCCTTCACTGAATAAATATGTAAATATGAATATAAAACTTTTAATTTAACGATAATTAATGAGTTAATTATTTATTTGTATATTGTTATATTTTTGAATTAGTTTTAAAATACTTTTTACTTCAAAAAAATATTTTTTTCGGTTCCTATATTTTTGTGATATATATTTTGACTATAGTTAGCAATTATTTTTGTATTCTTTAGTTACTATTATTTTTGTGATATAATTTTGATTTCTTAGTTTTTAATATTTAATATCATATTTATTTTAATTAGATATAAGTAATATCTAGGAATAGGCCTCTTGGGGATACCTCGTTAAAAAACGTATTGCAAAGTCTATCCCTTAAGTAATGAGGAAATGACTTCTACCGCCAATCGCCGCAATTGAGGGGCGCCACTGATGAAGCTTGCGCAGGGCTCTAATTTAACTCGGGCCGGTCCTGCTGCGGATCCACAGCTGTATTTGCTGCGAAGCCCAGATTAGCATTTTGAAAGTATATTATTTACTCGTACATTTATGTAGACTTAAATTTGATTGTGGAGAATTTTTTCACATTTTCACAAATTTTAAATCAGACCAAAAACATAAATGTTAAAAAAAGAGCCAAAAACCTTTGTGTAACAAGTCATCCGTCAAAAGTACTGAGATTTAAAAGTACGCCAAGTTCTTATTTCATGAATGTTTAATACCCAATATTTAAAGTAGAATAATATTGAAACAGCTACAATGTAAAAGAGAAGTTTTATTATTTAATGATTACTGACTTAAATTTGATGGGCTCACTGGTCAAGTTTTTAAAACCTTTCGAATTGGACATAAAAAAAACTTGCCATTCAGTTTGTTTATTTTTTGTCAATAACATTTATTATTCTTTTTAAGGAAAAAATTATTATTTCTTAAGAAAATAAACTGGGCTTTAATAAAAAAGCAAACAAAATAATTACTCATAAACGTGTGTTTTTTTGAATAAAATGATATCAAAGTGAAAAAACAACTTAAAAAACGAAAAAAATTAAGTTTGGTGCAAAATTGCGGAGAAACGGTTGTCCGCAGAAATAAAAGTTTTGGGACAAAGTAAAACTGTAATAAATTCTTGATTGGTTATAAAAAAATCTTACGAATCGTACGTAGTTTGGCAAAGATAAAGCCAGTTAAGGGAAAAATCATAAAAACCGTTATAACTCGAAAATGGGAGGAAAACGAGAAAATGACCTCTTAAGTTTTTCGACTTAAAATGACCTCAGGAATCCATGGTTTTCATTTGGGGTGGTAACTGTGGGACACCCTGTATATTACATTATTTTATATTATAAAAAGAGCTTCAGTATAAAAAAGTTGGTCAAAATCGTTAGAACCGTTAATGAGAAGAAAAAAGACGATTCCATGATACTGTTGCGAACAGAGCTTTATACTCCTACAGCGCCATCTGTTGGAATATTGCATATCTACTTTATGGAAGGAACAAAAAGCTCTTTTCCAATGTCATATGTATTTCCCCTTATTACAAACAACTAGGACATTCTAAGACAAGAAACTTCTCGAACAACTAATTTGAGTATATAAGGGAGTGTTCACGGTGAGCGAGACACAGTTGATTTTGGATTATGAAAGTGTACAAAAGTATTGCTTTTTGAATTGTGTTATTAAACAAGTGTGATTTAAATTTGAATAAAAGTATTTGAGTTGTTTGTAAATTGAGATCTACTGTTTTGAATTGGAAAGTGTTAATAAAGAAGAAATACTAAAAACAGTAATATGTTTTATTTAACGAACCTAGTAAAAATTTTTACATTGGTGTCAGAAAAGTGGAATAAAACTTATTGTGCAGGAAATGTGCGGAAAAAAAATAATGAGCAAGTTACTGAAAGAGCTCAACTGCAATGAGCTGAAAAGTGAATTAGGCAAGCGAGAACTTTCTAGAGCAGGATCGAAAAATGAGCTTGTTCTGCGTTTGGCCGAATATTTGAAACAACAAAATAAAGACCCGGACATTTTCGTCTTTGAAGCTGACGCTGAGGAAGCAGACGTAAGCAAAAATGTAGATGTTTCAAATATGATTAGTCTTCTGCTTCAACAACAAAAGAATGTTCTCGAACGTCTCGAAGAGCAACGAAATGAACAAAAGAAAGAACAAAAGAATGTTCTCGAACGTTTTGAAGAAGAAGAATGTTCTCGAACGCCTTGAGAAACCTTCTCGAAGAGCAGAGAAACATGCTAGAAGGCAAGCTTGTTAACATCGAGAAGAATGTATCTGCACTTGATGAACGTGTTTCATTGTTGGAGAATCAAGCCGAACGTGTTTCATTATTGGAGAATCAAGTCGACAACAAAATGGAGACGTTTTGAAAAGAGTTAGATCGTATTCGAAATATAAAGTTCTGGAGAAACCTTGAGAAAAAAGGAGATGCAACCTCATACCTTTGACGGACAAACTACTTGGTCAATATACAAGAAGCAATTTGAGGCAGCTTCTATAACAAATGGCTGGGATGAGGCTGACAAGTATATAGCCTTAACTCTTGCTCTTAGAGGAGCAGCTGCTGAGTTATTGCAAACCATACCAGCAGGTAAGAGCGGTGACTTCAATTTCTTGGTTGAGGCTATAGACAAACGCTTTGGCAATAGCCATATGAAGGAAGTCTTCAAGGTACAACTCAATTCCAGAGTTCAGAAGAGGGGCGAAACTCTACAACAGCTCCAAGCGGACATTGAAAGGCTTGTTCATCTTGTATATCCAGACGTTGGAGAGGAAATCTGTAACCGGTTTGCAGTTGAGGCATTTGTTCGCACCATTTCCGACATACATCTTCAAAGGGCCGTGCGAACTGCTGGAAAACGAACGCTCTGGGAAACATTAGCGTTTGCCCTGACAATGGAAGCAGCAAGCATCTCATGGAGTACATCGACTTAGGGTAGCCATTGTCGAAGAATGCTCATGCCGAAGATTTGATGTCCAAAGGAACCAACGAAACGGACTTGCAAAGTGCTGGAATTGCAACAAGACTGGTCATTTACAGCGTCAATGTCGATTACCACCAAGAAGAGCTTGTCAACATTGTAGACACGGAGTTTCAAACTCAGAACAAGGTAACAATAACACCAGTGTTACTTCCCGAACAGTTTCCCAACAGGGAAACGAGTAAGAACCAACTTCCAGGGCAGAAGCTGGTTTCTGGTATCGATGGCCCCAGAAACACCATCCAGGTTTCTCAGACTAAACGAGACAATAAAAGTCTCACTATCGAGGCAACTGTAAACGGCAACAAACGTGTGGTCACCATCGACACCGGTGCAACAGCCTCCATTGTGCGTCAAGACCTAGTGCACCTGAATTGGGTACACAACACCAATAGCTACCGTCTAAGAAGTGGCACAGGAGAAGCAGCTTGGATTTATGGTGAAGTCCAACTTAGAATTAGAATTGCAGATCTAGAATTCGCACACAATTTTTTGGTGGCAGATATATATGACGAGTCCATCATCTGAATGGACTTCATGTGAGAACATCGAGTAGTTTTGGATATTGGCAACCAGGTACTCAAATACCAGAATGCAGAGATTCCAATGATCTATGGGCACGAAGGAACAACAACTCTAAGGACTGTCATCAAAGAAGACGTGATTATTCCTGCTTCTTCTGAGGTATTTGTTTGGAAAAAATTAGAAAGTGATTGTGGATACATAATGGTGGAACCAGGCCCAGATTGTTCTTCACAAAACGTCATCATTGGGAAGACACTTGTGGCTCCGAAGAACAATATGGTCCCCGTACGGATACTCAAACCAAACTGTACGATGTAAAGCTGACGAAAGGAGAAGTTATCGGTAAGTGCGAAACTGTCGCAGCCATAGCACGAATTAACACTGAAACACCGAGAAAGACATTAGACCATGAGGAGCTTAATACCATCAAGGCAAAGATACTCAATTCATCTAACCTAGACCAACATCAGGTTAAAACGGCAGAAGGCCTTCTGAATGAGTATGCCGACATTTTCGGTTCACCAAACGGGAAATATGGAAGGACACAAATGGCGCAGCATGGAATAAATACAGGAGATGCAAGACCCATTCGATAGCTCGCAAGACGTCTGCCACTGGCCAAACAAGGTGAAGCTGAGGAAATGATTACCATCATGAAGAAGGATGGTTTGATTGAGAACTCCAAGAGTCCTTGGGCGTCACCAGTGGTCCTAGTTAAAAAGGACGGAAGTACACGGTTTTGTGTTGACTTCCGAAGGTTGAATGACGTAACCAAGAAAGACAGCTACCCCCTGCCAAGAATCAGTGAAACCTTAGATGCGATGGAAGGAGCACATTGGTTTTCAACACTGGACTTAAAAAGTGGATATTGTGAAGATGAAATTCACCCTGAAGATCGAGAAAAGACAGCGTTCTCCACAGATAATGGGCTCTGGCAGTTCAAGGTGATGCCATTTGGTCTTTGCAACGCTCCGGCAACATTTGAGCGTTTGATGGAGTGCGTCCTTCAAGGCCTGACGTGGGAAAACGTGTGTTGTCTACTTGGATGATGTTATCGTTTATGGAAAAAACATACATACGACCAACACTGTAAGAACCTAAGGGGTGTGTTCCAGAGACTTCGAAAGGCTAACCTTAAACCATCCCGGAGACCTTGTAAAATAGACTGCAAGCATTTCAGGTGACAAGAAGAAAAGGAATCCATCAACACTCAGCGAATAAGGGCTGACCCCATTTGTAGATCGAGCAATGAAGAAATAAGATCTGCTCAACAAGAAGACCCCGACATTGAATCCTTTCTCGCATGGAAAGAACATGAAGAAAAATCCGCATGGAATGACATTTCCGATAGGAGTCCAGTTTTAAAGGCCTATTAGGCACAATGGGACTCACTTTGTGGGCGAGAAGGGGTTTTTCGGCGAAAATGGGAGTCCGCTGATGGTAAATCCTATGTGATGCAGCTTGTGTTACCTCAATCGAAAATCAAAGAGGTTCTTCGAGAGATGCATGATGGACCTTCAGGAGGCCATTTGGGAATCAACAAGATGTTTGAAAAAGTAAGACAACGATTCCACTGGTTGCATGCAAGTTAAAAAGTGGTGCCGAAATTGTGACGCTTGTGCTGCAACCAAAGGACCTGGTAGAAAACTGCAAGGAAAAATGATGCAATATAATGTCGAATCACCGTTTGAAAGGATTGCTGTTGATGTGGCTGGCCAATTTCCGGAAACGAATGATGGAAACAAATACATTCTGGTGGTAATGGATTACTTCAGCAAATGGCCTGAGGCATTCGCTATCCCGAACCAAGAAGCCAAGACCGTGGCCGACCAGATTGTGTCTAACAGGGTAAGCAGGTACGGTGTGCCTATGGAGCTACATTTTGACCAAGCAAGGAACTTTGAGTCAAACATATTCCAAGAGGTGTGCGCGTTCCTTGGCATTAAGAAATCGAGAACCACACCACTTCACCCCCAATCTGATGGAATGGTCGAGAGATTCAACAGGACCTTAAAAGAGCACCTCACTAAAGTCGTAAGCGACTACCAAAGAAACTGGGATAGGCACATACCACTATTTTTGATGGCCTACCGAAGTGCAATACATAGCTCAACAGGACAAACACCATCTGAAATCCTGTTCGGAAGAAGCATACAGCTGCCTAGTGAGATAAGGTTTGTACACCTATCACAAGAGTCTCAGGAAACAGGGGATTACGTGAGTGACCTAAAAGAGAGGCTAATCGACATCCACGAAAGGACCAGGACTAGAATGAGCGCTTACAGCGATCGAATGAAGACAAGGTACGACACAAGAGCAAACACGACAGGTTTCCAAGTAGGAGATCGTGTATGGCTGTATAATCCACATCGTCAAAAGGGATTGTCGTCGAAACTTCAACAAAACTGGGAAGGCCCTTATACTGTCGTCACGAAAATCAATGATGTCGTTTACCGAATTCAAAGAGGGTCAAGATACAGTGGCGAAGCTGAAGATAGAATTGTTCGGGACGAACAATCTTAAGAAGTTGGCAATGTTGCGAACAGAGCTTTATACTCCTACAGCGCCATCTGTTGGAAAATTGCATATTTACTTTATGGAAGGAACAAAAAGCTTTTTTCCAATGTCATATGTATTTCCGCTTATTCCAAACAACTAGAACATTCCAACACAAGAACCTTCTCGAACAACGAATTTAAGTATATAAGGGAGTGTTCACGTTGAGCGGAACTTATTTTGGATTATGAAAGTGTGCTAAAGTATTGCTTATTGAATTGTGTTTAAACACAATTCAGCCTTCCACCTCGCTCTGCATCTGCTTTCTCACCACCACTACTATCAGCAGACCCGCTGACACCAATCTCATCTAATGCATCTTACACCGTCAAAACTTCAACCACCACAACCGCCTCTTTTATCAACACCGCCACCACGGCCACAGTCTCAACCGCTTTTACTGCCGCCGCCCCCACCACCAGCACAATCGCATCGCTGACAGGAGGTAATTCCACTGTAACTTTTGATATGGTTTACGCCGAAATTGTTTTGCTAAAGGAAGATCATAAGAAACAAATCGATGTCCTTATCGCAAAAAATATTGAATGTGAAACTAAAATTCTACATCTCGGGGAAAAGGTGAATAGCTGGGAGCAACAGCTTTTAATGATAGCATAGAAGTATTTAACGTTCCCAACAACAACACTATAATGTCGAACGTTGACACAGCTCTAAAAAATTTTAGCCATGGTTTAAATCTGAATATTAACGAAGCTGTCATCGATCAATGCTGTATGAAGAAAATTAAAACAAAGCAATCAAAGAATATTAACAGCAACAATTCAACGAGCACCACCACCACCAACCAACATTCTTCTTGTTAGTGCTAATGATTTTGATAAAATAATATGAATTTTGTTCCGTCTGCCCTCCGTCCCAATCCAAACATGTTTGATTTTCCAATCAATGTACCTTGTGACCTTGTGAGTTTTGTTTTTGTTAACAAAAAAATATCCGTAGTTTGAGACAAAATTTGTCGGTTCTCATATGTTTACCTGTGGTAATAGTTTTAAGTGAAATCTGGATATATGAAAATGAACTTTGTTTATATAATATACCAGGTTATTCGCTGTTTGGTAATTGTAATGAATTATATCCATCGGGAGGTGTAGGTGTTCTCTGTGTCTTTCTTTCATTTAATATATTAATGTTAATGTCACCTTATAAAATCAAATTTTTAGTATTACCAAGAATATTGCTTGATTCATCAATAAAATAGTGTAGTTATCATTTTCATAACAAAACGACAACTTCAACGCATCTGCACTAGAAATTTCAATTTTTGAACACTCGCATACAAAACCATCTCTCAGAGAATATTCTTGGTAATACTAAAAATTTGATTTTATAAGGTGACATTAACATTAATATATTAAATGAAAGAAAGACACAGAGAATTACTTATTTCTATTGGCAGCAAATAGTCTTAAGAGTTATATAAACGAGCCAACCCGTGTGACAGGATCTTCGAGCACTTGTATCGATCACATATTCGCTAGATTTAATAAAAACATAGAAGTATTTCTTATGGAAAGGTGTATGATCTTATGTTGACAGACCATCACATGGTTGCTCTTATCAACGTTTCTGATTCCACTTCAGGAAGCATTCGAAAAACACTCAAGAAAACTAAAAACTGTATTGATTACTCTTTATTACTGGAACTTTTAAAGTATGAATTTTGGGAGCCGGTTTATTTGGAAAGTAACCCATCTAAGGCCTTTGATTTATTCAATTCAATTTTACATAATCACATACATTCCTGTACTTTTAGTTCTAGTCAAAAACCTAACAGAAATAAGCATTCAAGGCCTTGGATGACTAATAATTTACTTAAGCAGATTTCTAATAAAAATACTTTAAGTATTAAGTTAAGTGCAAAAAAAATCCCCAAAACAGAAATCTCAAAAGTTATTATGTCTCTTTATGTAAAACCATTAAGCATAAAATAGAGGAAACGCGTAATAATTATTATATGGGTTTATTCGAAAAAGCAAATGAAAATATAAGAGAAGAATGGAAAGTGGTAGATAATATTTTAGGTAAGGATTCGCGGTTAGTCGAAATAGATAACTTGCAAATTAATGATATTTCCATAACTGACTTAAACTCAATATCAAATAAATTCAACGAATACTTCACAGAAATTTCAGATAAACTTAAACCTTCAGTTGATCCTTGCTCAAGTTGTGATTGTTCAATATTTTCGAATATAACGTCTGATCGTCTACAACCAAATAGTTTTGTTTTCAAATCAATATCTTCGCGTGAAGTTTACATGACTATTTTATAGTTAAAAAATAAGAATTCGTGTACTACTGATGGTATTTCTAGTATTTTACTTAAAAAATTGCTCTATATGTAGTCGATATATTAAGTTACCTGCTTAACACAAGTGTTGAAAACGGTTGTTTTTCAAACGCCTTTAGTGTGCTGAAGTTGTGCCTCTTTTCAAAAAAGGTAATAGAAAGAAAGTTTCCGACTATAGGCCTATTTCTCTGCTTTCAACTTTCTCAAAACTTTTTGAAAAACTAATAAAGGTAAGAATAATTTCCTTCTTGGACAAAAATAAATTTTTCAGCGATAATCAATTTGGATTTCGATCAGGAATATCAACTGAAGACGCTATTTTAAGGCTCTGTATACAATTATATAGCAGTATAAATTGTAATAAAACAACCATGGCTCTTTTTGTTGATATGACTAAGACTTTTGATATGGTTGACAATGACGTTCTATTAAACAAATTGTATAATGCTGGTTTTCGAGGTGTAATATTTAAATGGCTTCAATCCTACTTAAAGGAAAGAGAACAAAAAGTTAATGTGAATGGAATTTTTAGCAATTCACTTCTTTTAAAAAATGGAGTCCCACAAGGCTCCGTTCTCGGTCCATTATTTTTCTTAATTTATATAAATTCTCTTTCCGATCTTAAATTAAATGGTTCCCTTACTGCCTTTGCTGATGATATAGCATTCACATATCAATTTAATACTACTTTTGAATGTGTTGCCAAAATTAATGAAGATTTAGAAATCCTTAAGACATGGTTTGCTGCTCATAAGCTAATTATAAGCGAGAAAACTAAGTTAGTAACTTTTAAGCTTTCTCATAATAGTCTTTTGGATTATAACCTTTGTTTTCATGCACACAATTGTAAACAATTCTGCTTGCCTATTCATAAATGTGGTGAACGTAATTTCTATTCTTATAACCTTTGTTCCGATAATTGTTTTAAAATTGAGTCAGTGATGAAATTTAAATACTTGGGAGTTCTAATCGACTTCAACTTAAATTGGAAAGAACATATTCACTCCCTGAAATCTCACATGATGTTGGTTACTCGTAAAATGTATCTCATAAAACCATTTTGCTCGAAAAAAGTTTTAAAACTAGTTTATAACGGTCTTGCACATTCAAAGCTTCAATATGGAATTTCCAGCTGGGATGGATCATACGCAAATACTTTTAGACCCCTTATGTTATTGTTATCTCAAAAACATGTAATACGAATTATTTGTAATAAAAACCGTTTTGCTAAAAGTTGGCCTTTATACAAAGAATTGCAAATTTTACCAATGAGACATCTCTATGTTTTCAAAGTTTTAAGAGAGTTCTTCAAACAAAGTGGCAATATTCCAACTAGAAACTCACAGCTTTACAGTCTACGTATAAATAACTCACATCTTGTTACTGTACCACTCGCACGCAGAACTCATTTCTCTCTTTTTTCACAAGTACAGCTCCCAAACTTTTCAATAAATTACCGTTATTCATAAGGCAAACTACTTCTTTTAGTTCATTTTTAAAAAAAAGTTAAAGACTGGCTATTCACACATGACTATGAATGTATTGAATCCTTTTTAAGAACCTTATCATATTAAGCAGCACAAACATATGTACATAGTAAAAATAATGTCTTGTTGTTTTTTAGAGTATATTATTTTTGAATTGTTAAGTTTGTTATTTTGAATTTATTTTATTATTCTTTTTTTTTAAAGTTTACTTTTATTATTAATCAAATTTTTGAAATAGTTAAATTCTGATTGTCACCCCACTTCAGATATTACTTGAATTTATTTGTTTTGGCGTGTCGTTCATGATGCGTACTCATGAAATATTTTTTTTCTTGTAGTTCTGAGGTAGGTGACGACGAAAATCGACTGCTGCCACCTGGGTGGGTTGATTTACTGTGAATTTTTGAAGTTGCAAAAAAAACCGAACATTTGTCTAAAATGCGTACTCATGAAACCAGTGACATATGTTAGTTTAACATTTAAAACGATGAAAAAACTTGTGCTTACACCTGGGGGGTGGTGGAAAGTACCGCTGCCAGTTAAGGGAAGTTGGCCCCCCTCGTAGTGCACTGTAACCTAGTTATTTTTTTCCTGGCCTTAAAATCTTGTAGAAACAAATTTTTTTGATTGAATTTCATAGATAATTAGACAAAGATTACGGGAAAAATAGCACGTGCTTTAAAAGGTCATCTTTTACCCTAAAAAAGGGGCAAAAGGAGGAAAAAACACTCTTTTAAAAGTTTTTTTTTTTTTTTTTTAATCTCAAAAACTACATGCATTTTGATGAATCTAATAAAGAAATTTTAGATTTCATACAAAAATAGACCAAATGATAAAATTATAGAAAAAAATGGGGGGTGCCGTATGTATTTTGAAGACTTTTTCTTCTGAGGTTTTTTTTATTCACGAATTCATACATATTTTATTATACATATATAAAATAAGGGAGGGGGCTTGGGGAGGGGAATACATTTTTCGAGTTTTTTGTCATATATCACAACGAAATTCATTTTAAGTAATCCGCTAATGAGGTTTATTCTGTACACATTCAAAATCAAACAAATTCAAAACAAATCGAAAACAGAATTAAAAGGATGGATAAGAATTTCACAAGCCAATAACATTTTTTCCTAGTATACTTTCCTATCCGTTTTAATCCTGTTTCTAATAAGGTACTAATTACCTACAATTTCCTCGTCGCGACTTGCAAGTCACCTTAATCCCTCAAAGAACAACATACCCTTTTTATTCAGAAGAAAAATAATACAAAACGCAATTTTTTATATGTTTTTCTTCTTTTTTATTTTCGTGTTCTTTAAAAATTATAACATTATACTCTCGTCTGAATATCCAAAAGTTTCCATTAAACAGGATAAATCTTCTTCATCAAAATCCTCACTTGTGCTGACTTGGGTGTTTCTTGATTCTTCTTCAGCATCAGTTTCCTCACTATCATTTTGGATACTAGAGTCTATAAAATTGAGAAATAATTTCAAAAAAAGTATAAAATGAAGAAGGAGTCATTTTTGTAATTACCTGCATAACTGATTTTCGAAAGATCTTCGAATACAACTTCTCTGACTAAAGTTGGTGATTGATCACCTTCAAACCATCGAAAGTCCAGTTTGTTGTCGATTTCTTGCCATCCGCATTCCGAAGAAGACAGAAAGGTGTGGATTTGAACATATCGTCGTCGTTCTATGAAAACTCCCTAAGTCCATTTTTTGTGTTTTGAGATATTTGCATTTAGAGTTGGAAATTAATATTAAAAAATCCAAAAATTATGAGAATGGTCTTAGGCTTCAACTGTAAAATGGGTTTGGCGTAGCCATTGTCCAATGAAATTTTTTGCAAATAGTTTATTCAGAATGAATTAAATAAGAATTAAATCACAATTTTTTTTTTAAAATGGACGATATGCGTTGCACCATATCCTTGAGATGTAAGCACATCTCAAAATTTGCTGCCGAAGCTACGACTTGCTAGGTGGTAATATTGAATCGTCGAAGTTCTTTGTTTTGATTTTAAATTGCTCCTCATTATCATTGCATTTGAAGGATATTGTAAAAATTGACATTCGGGCTTCATTCACGTCGCTAAGCTGTTTGTAGCCGTACATACAGCAAACAAATTTCTCCAACGTTTGCAATACATCTGCTTCAACATCTGGATAATTTTGTAGTCTTGAGAAGGCTTCGATGAATTGAGGAGAGTTTTGCAAAATTGTGAATGCTCGGATAATTCAGTTACTTCAATGTTTTCACTTTAAAATATGGAAATTTGTACGTTAATAGAATTTTAGTATAAACACTTTTCATTTAGATTCGAAACTATTGTTATTGCACGAGATTGTGAAAATAGATAAATTATAATTTAGAAATTATTTAGGTACACTTACTTTGTGATCACAGATGTTTAAAGTCCCGATATATTAGATTCACTTCGCTTATCACATTGTTTATATTTTTTCCTTACTGCATTAAACTTGCTCAAACACTTTGAATGTTAACCTTCACTTTTTCTTAAAATTGGTTGCAATTTAATGTCGCGTTCGGTCAAGTTATTTTCTTGACGAATTTTCAAACTAACAAGACATTTTATCTAAACCTTTTTGAGTGAATAAAATAATTTTATCTTTTTTATTTCCACAAAAAACACAAACTGGTCGAGAATTAGCCATCGCACAAACTGATTACTGTTTACTGTCTTTATCTAAGAGAAAAAGAATTGTACTGAAAAGTTAAATATTTCGTGGTACTTCGTTAACTTCTTCTATGCATAATTAGAAACTGAATATGGCACAGGTAGGAACTTATAGTCAAAAAACGGTATGTTGTTCTTTGAGGGATTAAGGTGACCTGCAAGTCACGACGGGGAAATTTTAGGTAATTAGTACCTAATAAGAAACAGGATTAAAACGGATAGGAACTTATACTAAGAAAAAATGTTAGCTAGGTAGATATATTGGTTTGTGAATATTCTTATCCATCTTTTTAATTCTGTTTTCGATTTGTTTTGAATTTATTTGATTTTGAATGTGTACAGAATAAACCTCATTAACGGATTACTAAAAATGAATTTCGTTATGATATATGAAAAAAAACTCGAAAAATGTATTCCCCTCCCCAAGCCCGCTCCCTTATTTTATATATGTATAATAAAATATGTATGAATATGTATGAAATACATTTTGTTTTTGAGATGCGTAAAAAGGGAACATTTAACCCCGACACCCCCCATTTTTTTCTATAATTTTATCCTTTGGTCTATTTTTGTATGAAATCTAAAATTTCTTTATTAGATTCATCAAAATGCATGTAGTTTTTGAGATTAAAAAAAAAAAAAAACTTTTAAAAGAGTGTTTTTCCCTCCTTTTGCCCCTTTTTTAGGGTAAAAGATGACCTTTTAAAGCACGTGCTATTTTTCCCGTAATCTTTGTCTAATTATCTATGAAATTCAATCAAAAACAATTTTTTCTACAAGATTTTAAGGCCAGGAAAAAAATAATTAGGTTACAGTGCAATACGAGGGGGCCCAACTTCCCTTAACTGGCAGCGGTACTTTCCACCACCCCCCAGGTGTAAGCACAAGTTTTTTCATCGTTTTTAATATTAAACTAACATATGTCACTGGTTTCATGAGTACGCATTTTAGACAAATTTTCGTTTTTTTTTGCAACTTCAAAAATTCACAGTAAATTAACCCACCACGGGTGAGCCTGCAGCAGTCGGTTTTCTGTTTGTCGGGCACCTAAATTACACAAAAAACATAAAATCATGAGTACGCAAATCTTACAATTTTTTGTGTCGCCAGCTCCCGGACTATAACTTTAATAGTTACCGAATGTTCACTAATTTCATTCAATCTTTAAACATTTATATTGTATTTATAGCTTTAAGTTTGCTTGAATGAATAAAATTATCTATCTATCTGAAGATAGTCCCTTACTGAAAAAAAAATTTGAATAAAAGTAGATATTTGAAATGTTTATAAATTGAGATTTATTATTTGAGAAATACTAAAAAGAGTAACAAGTTTTAGTTTAACGAACTTAGTAAAAATATTACAATACATTACCAAAATGTAGCTGCAACTGCAAAAACGTGTAGTAATGGCACACTTTTTTTATCAAAATCTTCAGAGCCGTTTTTGATATAAATACAAATATTCAATTTCTTCTCTAGCAAATCACCGAAAACAATTTAGTACCAAGTTTGAAGAAATTACTCAGTGGCTTAGGCTGTAGAGGTCGGCTTAGAGACATACAGCCATTCAGACAGACCGAATTGCCGGACCCACATTTTTTGTGTTCTCTATCATCGTAATATTAACTTTGATCAAAATCTCTAGTTCCATTATTTTTCCAAATGCAAAACTTCCCCTAAATTATAATAGAATAGACAGTTACCAAAAAGACTGTTATTAATTTGCATTAAATCCATAAATTCCTAAAATATTAAAAGAATCATTTTTGGCGACCAACTATACAAAGCATAACAAACAATGATTTTTTATTATTTTTCGGCAAGGAGTAATGTTTAATTAAAAGAATCTTATTTGAAACTCAAATAAAACCAAGCAACATTGCGTATGATTTACGTATTTCGTTACGATTCCGATACACACATTTGGGTAATACTATAACGTGATACATACGATTTGTATTGGAATATCTAACGTAACGATAGTAACGAGTAACGACATTTTTGTAACGGGTACTGATACCTAAAGTAGCATATGCATGCGGGTATTCATTTACTTTTACAGCTTTTACAGCTCTACAATAAATACATGATCAATCATCAATCTTGTACAAGTATATAAAATATTTCTATGCAGTACGCTAGATTGAAAAGATTTTGATTTTTCTTCAAGCCTACATCCAATCTATGCGTGTGACTTTTTCACTAATACACTTACACGTGCTTGTCATACATTTGTACAATGTATATCTAACTTTAAACGCGATTGCTGAGGTTGAAAAAAATGTTGAATTATCGTTCATTCTTCTTTGTGGTTTTCTTTTTTTATATTTGGCGTTCGCTCAGTGAAATTCGCTTAACTGAGTAGAGTAAGGAGTGCGAAGAGATGACTCCTTTTCGCATGAACAAAGTTAACTTATATTTAAAATCGCTGTGTTTAAAAGCACAGATGCACTCGAAAGGAAACCAAAAGAGAAACAGAGATTAAAATCGGATTCGTGTAAAAACAGTCTATGCATTTTCTATCAGATAACATCTCTGTTAATGCTGTCTCAAATAACATCCCTGTTTAAACATAAGTCAAACAAACTTTACGTTACGTAGCGGAGTCCACTTACCCCTAACACACGCCACGAACTACTTCATCAAAGCATATTGTCGATAAGGCTTTTGGGCAGGGATGAGAATGCTAAACCCAGAAAGTGAAACAAATTGACCAAAAAAACGAAGTAGATTTGTAAAATATGTAGCAGATAATCACAAGAAAATGTACCTATATAAGAAAAAAAACACTTTATTTTCATTTTATTTAATATTTATATAAAGAAAACAAACATTGACTAGAATAAGTCTAACAAATTCATAAATTAAGTAGCTTAATTGATATACATATTATGTAAATTATTATATTGAAATAAATAGGAACTGTCTGTTTTAAATTTACCTAATTAGATTCTCCTCTAAGGGATAGGTACATAACACAAATTCATACAATATTATACTAAGTATATATATTATGTGATTACAATTTTAATCGGTTCTTATTTTCTTAACACATAGCCCTCCTGATCATATTTAAACTTTGAAAAATATCGTAATAATTTCTTAGGAGGTTGAAAATCTGCCAGCCCAGCCACAAAAGGAAGAAGCGGTACTTATGTCTAGCTTATTTCTTTTTTTTTTTACGTTATTGAAATCTGAAAATCTTATTTCGGCTGCTGCACTGCTATGCGGTAGACAAGCTAGTGTAAGCATATAGTCGGGCAACACTCTAAACATGTCGCGACCATAAGATAACAACGTCTTCGTCGTCCTTCATTGTAATATTTTTAGCAAGCATAAGCGTTCTAAACTCGGAGTTCAGAGATTCTATGCTTGTTGTATTATTATCATAGTAAGCAAAATCATTTACAAGTGGAAGGATTTTTGGATATATTTCAGTTTGTATTAATTTTGGATCCAAAAGTTTTATTAACAATTCTAACTTTTTGTCAGTTAAATCAAACCGAAGTTTTAGTTGATCGCAAAATTCAACAAAAAATGAAGCTAAATACATTTTAGTTTGAAACAAATCTACCTCCGTGTTATATTTTGATTCGTGTTTAACTCTTTTTCTTTATACTCCACGAATTGTATGGAAGAGTCAGCTAGTAGTTCTGCCTTAACAAAATTTGATAAAACGGTTTTAAAGACCATGAGCACACGTTTACGCAAAATTTGTATCTGTGTCTTTTCAGATTGAAATGCCTTATTAAAATTGGTAATAATTTCGAAAATGTAGGACAAAAATAAAAGTGAAAATTTAATTCCTGGATTATTTAAATCGTTTAAGATTTTTTTAGCTTTTGAAATCGCTTGTGTTTTACCTGTTTTTTTCAAAAACTATTAGATGGAAATAATTTATGAGCGCCAACCACTACTCCAACCACCTAGTCTTACTTAGGCGTAAAATTGTATGTATCTCAAGGCCAAAAGCTTTTTGAAATTCACAAAATTCAGTTTGTCTTTTAGAGCTGTGAGCAAAATAAAAATATCTTGTAAGATTATTTCAATTTGATATTCAATTTTTTTTATTGTGGCTGATGCACATAAATGCAGTGAATGACATACACATCCTAAATAAAATATATCTTTTTTTTGAATTTTTGAATATTACAACAACAACTTGAATGAACTACCACCAAGTGGGTTCTTATTTGGCTGGAGTTATAGCTATTTCACGGTTGCCAAGCCGATCATCAGACTCCTTTATTAGTGGTGCTTAGCCTTTATACTATCAAGTTTAATCGAAAAACTTTTTGCCTTGACTGAGATTTGAACCCAGACCTAGCGTCGTCAGAAGCCAATGCCCTACGCATCACGCTACCGAGACCACATGATCAGGTCCATCCCAATTTAGGTTTTATCGTTTATCAATTATCACTTGAGGACTAGCGTTTTTTATTAGTCATTCAAGTTTTGTTGTTGTAAATTCGGTTTGTTTCTATTTCTCCGAACTCTGTTTATAAGCCAACAATTCGTTGTAAATTATAAGGAGGGATGATCGGCTTGGCAACCATGAAATAGCTATAACTCCAGCCAAATAAGAACCCACTTGGTGGTAGTTCATTCAAGTTGTTGTTGTAATATTCAAAAATTCATAAATATATGAAGCTTCGCAGGTACACTGCATGTATGTAACCATACAAAAACCCCTTCAATAGATTTAAAACTTGACCAGAGTCAAATCTTTCATTAAAATCTCCCTCCTTATAATTTACAACGAATTGTTGGCTTATAAACAGAGTTCGGAGAAATAGAAAGAAACCGAATTTACAACAACAAAACTTGAATGACTAATAAAAACGCTAGTCCTCAAGTGATAATAATTGATAAACGATAAAACCTAAATTGGGATGGACCTGATCATGTGGTCTCGGTAGCGTGATGCGTAGGGCATTGGCTTCTGACGACGCTAGGTCTGGGTTCAAATCTCAGTCAAGGCAAAAAGTTTTTCGATTAAACTTGATAGTATAAAGGCTAAGCACCACTAATAAAGGAGTCTGATGATCGGCTTGGCAACCGTGAAATAGCTATAACTCCAGCCAAATAAGAACCCACTTGGTGGTAGTTCATTCAAGTTGTTGTTGTAATATTCAAAAATTCATACATATATGAAGCTTCGCAGGTACACTGCATGTATGTAACCATACAAAAACCCCTTCAATATCTTTTTTTGTTGCCTGAAGTCGAGTTTTTACCCCTATGAGCTCTCCCCTCATCGCAGAAGCTTGCCTGTGGCCAGGCGGATAAGATTTTCCAAAGGAATCTGGTTTTCCTTCAGAAAATTTATATTTTCATTAAGTCATTTTAGCATTAGACTGCTTCAGTCTTATATATGTAAGTTAAAAGTTTAAAAACTATCTTAGATGTACTTTGCTCATAATAACGAACTAATAACACTAAACATTTTTGCATAGAGACATCTGTTGTTTCATCGCAAATAATTGAAACTTTTCTTTTGTTACAATATGGAACATGTTTCTTGTAGAACAAATGGAGCGATCAAATTTGTACGTTAGATAAAACTAAGTAAAACGAAGTAGAAATAAGTTGCTACGTAGCAGATGCATACAAATAAATTAATGAAGTAGATCTGCTACATATGAAGTAAATACTCATCTCTGCTTTTGGGTCGTGTGAAATGAATATGTGTCGACACGGCGGCGCGCGGCGGCGGCAGTGCGAACTCTGGGAATCGAAGTAGTATGCCGACATGCTGTGTAAAAAGGACCGAACTAGTTCGTCGACACAGTGTTTTTTGTTGTAATTCCGTTTTAGTTGTTAACTAGTGTTTTTGATCCCATTAATCTTAAATTCACTCAATAATTTTTGATCATTACATTAAAACTATCCTAAACACAAGTAATAATGGAAAATAAAGAAGAAAAATGTGTTTGGACTCGTTCCGAAATAATAATTTTACTAGAAATAAGTATAGACAACTAAATAGTTGATTATTTCAATTCGGAAGAGCTCAAATTACACGCCGTCTCCACTAGCGATAAATCCATCGCAATCGCAATAGCCAAAGCAGAAAGCAGAGACCAGAAGAACTGTAAATTTTTTTTGGCTGGGCATTTCATCGCATACTTTTTTAGTATAGTGAATAATTTTAATGGATCAAATAACAAAGGCTTTCAAATTAGGAATTAATATAAATGAGTTCTATGGACAATTTCAAATCAGACATTTTTTAAACTTGGAAGAAAAACGTAAATCTCAAGCAAAAGCTTACTTCGCACGCAAAACTCATACTCACTCAAATTAAATTTGGTACGCCAGAACAATATGACAGTTCTCGTTGCGATAAAGCAAGCGATGAATGGTATGGGATGAGATGCTCTGGATTTATCGCTAGTGGAGACCGCATGTTAAGGAACATTAACAAATCGCCATCAGAAAAAGCAAGAACAAAATTCAATCTCCATAAATAACAATTAATAAGGCTCTGATAAACACAAAAAAGTGGTTCTGGAACATCAAAATTCAAATATTTTTCGGTCATTTTCACTTTTCATTTAAAATTTCACAACTGTACCATTTAACAGCTGATTTTGGCATATACTTCTACGTTGACGTATTGGCATGTAAATGCCCATGCAAAAAGGAAATACTTGTCGATGAGGTGTAAATGGTGCGTTCTTTTTCTTACAATATTTAAATTATGAAATAAATAGGTTTGTTCCTTTACTTTGAAACTTTACTACAGATACGTAAAAAAAAGTCTGAGGAGTAAGTTCAATTCTAATGTGAATACTGTCTTGAAATTGAAGATTTAAAAGTCAATCAATTAAATGATGGCTACGTATGCATGTGTATAACTAGCGCATAAGTCACCCATATTTATATCGATGTGATAGTTACAGGGCATGGTCCAAAAATATACGTGCTTAGGTGGAAAGCGTTATGTACAGCTATATAGAGATATTTTTGGATTTAAGTATAAGTGAAAGAGATAAATTGCGGGAAAAATAGTGGCTTCATTTGAATATATCTAAAGTCACAAACTAAAACGATTGCATTGTATGTTTATTGCGTACGTAGTACCTACATTGAATAACAAAAAATCGGCACTCGGACGAACGTTGATGTTTACACATCTTAACCGTGAGTCCAAGCACTCACACATTTTGTAACGTTCTTTGTACTCGTAGAATAAAGACATATTTTTTTTCAATAAAGTCTCACAGCGAAAACCTTTGAAAAACTTTAAATATACCTACATTCGATTTTTATTTAACATAAGCAAAAGAAATTATTAATATAAAAATAATATAATATATATAATAATATAAAATATGTAATATAAAATAGTTAAAAATTAAATTACAAAAATATCAAACAGAATTATCAAAATATCACATTAAATAAAATATTTTTTACTTTCTAGAAGTAGATACATATATCAGACAGCACAATTCCTTCCATATTTCTTCATGGACAAAAAAAAATTTTTCGTTCCAGAATAATCAAATAAAACATGAAAATCAAAAGGTATTAACAACAAAAATACTAAAAAGAACATTTTAGAAAAAATCCCGCCAAACAGTAGTATGACATTCGCGGCTCATTTTGTGGAAATGCATTATGATCGGCAGGATTTTGAATTCTTCCACTTCCAGCGGCAGCCAATTGATGAACGTTTGTCGTGAGATGAACCATTCGTCAAATTTCTATTTCTTAACATCGAGAGTTGTGTCGCTTTTATGGCGACCGTCTTGATACTTGATGTTCAAACGACAGGTCGAATATGTCAATGTAGTCTAGCTCTGGCTACAGAAAGTCGGTAACTGTGTGTTCATCCTCATTTAGAAAGAAATAAGGTCCTAAGATGTCTCCATAACATAGACCGCTCAAAACAGTCCATCTTGTCAAGCATTAATGCTTGGAAGACCACTTCTTGTGACGCAATTTAGCTTGTTGACATAGCCGCTGAGCAAAAAAGGGCATCACGTCGCTCGAATAGATGTAGTTTTGGCCAAAAATGCGGCTCTGGTCAACATTTCCGGCGCCGAATAAGCGAAGCCAAGGCGTTGTAACGTTGTTTATGGTCGTCCGGATGAAATGGCAAACAGTACTGATTACATTGACAGCTAGATCTCGTTGCTAAATTTGACAGCTGCCGAAACACAAAAATTTAACTAACTAAATACATATAATTGATATCTTGTCGCGCTTGATATTGTTTGTGTAGTTACTTGTACAGTGTTAGCCAAAACTAAAACACGAAATGTCTACACTTTATAAAAAAAGTAACTAGTATGAAAGAAAACCAGCAATAATTTAATAATTTTATATTTTTTATTAACATTTACTATAGCTATATTATAACTTTAACCTCAACAAAATAATTTTGAAATTATTAATTGTAATTATAATTGAAAAAACTAAAACACATTTTTGAATTCATAAATAAAAAACTAAATAAGGATCATTTAGTCCTATATCTTCAGCACACCGACGAGCCATGGAGTCAATAAGATTATTTGCATGGGGATGTTATTCCAGGCAATTTGTGGTTGTTCTAGGATGGATTCTAAATTATTACATTTGGTCCGATCAATTCTCTGATCTACAATTTCCTATAGATTATCTATGTTTTTTTGATCAGGGGATTTCGCAGGTCACTTCATAACAGCAGTACGGTTTTCGTTTAACCAAATCTTCACAACATTAACAGTGTAATTCGGATCGTTGTCATTTTAAAATATCCAACGCAATGGCATATTTTGCTTAGCATGAGGAAGCATGATAATTTGAAGATTTAAGCGATCGTCATTTGGCCGCGCCGGACCGTACGAAATCCGTCAGATCCCTTTGAAATGAACTTGCATTCAGCTGAAAAGAGAACTGTTTTCCATTTTGCCATATTCCAGTTCAATTATGCCCTGGCGAAATCCAGTCTCGCACACTGAAAAAATTTTTGTACATTCTTTTTATGAATGGCGATCATTCAGCCAAAATCATTAATTTTTAAAGAATATTCATATGAATAATGCACGAATTCATAAAAATTAATTTTTGTTTTATGACCAAGTCATGATTTTCATGAAAAACCATTCATAAAATCCAAAGCAATAGAATTGTTGTTGCAAAAACAGATTATGATATTTTACATTTAAAATATGAACAGTTCATACAAATTTTATTGTAAGGTTTTATGAAAAATTTCTTAAAATGCTTGAAACTGTTCTTTTATTGTAGGAACAAAGTGACTAATTATATGAAACCACATTCATGAACATGAGCAACTGAAATTTTATGAAAAATTACTTTAAATTCTTGAAACTATACATTTTTTACATGCAAAATATCATAAAATGCATGAAACCATATTCATAAACATTTTTTTTTTGTTGCGAATTCCAAGCAGGAAACTTTACATTTGAAATATGAACAATTCATACAAAGTTTAATATGAAGTTGTTACATGCAACATATTTTTCAATGCATGAGTAACGGACATTTTAAGAAAAATCGCTTTAAATGTTTGAATCCATTCATTTGATGCATGCAAAAAGTGAATTAATGAAAAAGTGAATTTTATGCTTCTGAACAGTTTTTTTTAGTAACATTAATTTTTTAAATTCTCAGTCTTTTACAATAAGAACAAGTTCGTGCGACCCCGTTGTGAATTTTATTTTAATAAGCTACATTATTATGTATTTTTTAGGTCATCATCTTTGACTTTTATTAAGACATAATATAATTATTTAAAAAGAAAACCAATTTAATGCGGCTATGAAAGTGCCGTTATAGAAATCTGGTGTTTTAAGAACTAATTCATACAAAATAAGATTAATTTGGTGTTTTAAAAACTAATTCATACAAAATAAGATTAATTTCATATTTTGCATGACTAACACTTCAATTTTAGGAACAGTTTGATTTTGCCCACTATTGTGAAAGAATTAATTCCTGAATCGTAGGAATTTTTTCATAAACTGCAAGCTCATTACTTGCAATTTATGGAATATTTCTTTAAAGTGCAAAATATTACCGTTATACACCTATGGCTGTAGTCTGGTGTTTTAAGAACTTATTCATAAAAAAGGAACATTTTCATGTTTTGTATGACTGACTCTTTAATAGTGGGAAATATGTCATAAACTTTGCGGTTACTTCATGCAATATACTTGTAATATCATATCAAGAGTTCATTTCTTGTTTGATATTACAAGTGTTAAAACGTGATTTTACAAAGTTCCCAAAAAGTTTTCTTTTCCAAGTTTATTTTAAAAATATGTATAAATTTTTCAAAGTGTTGCGCATTGTGGACGACGTTAAATTTATTCAACTACTTGATTTATAAAATTTGTAAGTACTTAGTCTATAGGTAGCGAATATTTTTCAGAAATTCGTTATATAATATTATTTAATTTTTCTAGATAAAAATGGATTTTGGTGTGTTGTTTGGAAATCGCCCAGGGATTGTCAGCAGATGGACAAATCAAGCCATCTGACTTAAGCCATTTTTTCTACAAGTAAGACATTTATGGGACAAGGAGATGAGGGCAATGCTGAAAAAAATAGATGAAGCAGATGTCAAAGTGGTAATTTTATTTTTCTTAGTTCATAAATTTAAATTGCTTTTGTTTTAATGATTAATTTATAGAAAACCACGTTTAATATCCTTGATTAATTGACTTTGTATTTTTATTTTTGTTTTAGATAATGCTGCAGTGAAATTAATGTGGTGTTTGCGTAGAATGTTTTTCACCCGAAATAATTTTTCAGGAAATGTTTTTCGACTGTCGGACACCCTATATATTTTATTTATATATGTTGTACGCAAGAATTTGATATTCAAAAATATATTCAATAAATAATTGTTCTATTTTTAAATATTTTTCTTTTCTTTTTTTTTCTTTTCTTTAAGTTTTCAGGTATACCATTTTATCGAAAATAATTTTCATCGGGGCTTTTGAATTTCAGGTGGACGTGCAAGTATAATTATTTGTTCTTAACACGAATAGAAATCATTGGAAAAAAAGAAGAAAAGATTCATTAGTTTTATGAAAAAATAGCTTAGGTTCCATAATTTCTTACATAAAACTAATGAAAAGATTCATACTAATATAAGAAAAGTTGCATTTAATTAATGATTGTTTCATTATTAAAAAGAAACTTTTCTTACAATTATTGCAAGCAAATGATTAAAATCATTAAAAATAAAACTATGATTCATTTAATCAATGAAAAACGTCATACATCTTAGGAAACTTTTCCTAGAACAAGTGACAGAGTTTTTAAAATAATGAATAAAATCATTTAAAACACAGACCGATTTCATAAAATTAATGAAAAACATCATGAATTCCATGAATTTTTACATACATTGTCTGAAATTGCTCATACTTTTTAAGAACAATAAACATGATTTTCATGATTTTTTACATTAAAACAGTGGATCGTTCCTTCAATTTATGTCAGAAGGTCATAAAATAAATGAAAAATATAGTAACATTGAATGACAAAATACATGAAATTAAAGCAAAAAATTATGAATTTCATGTTTACTTACTTACATCGAATGAAATAGTTCGTATGTTTTGTGAATTATCGAGAGAATTTTTTTATGACTTCCAATCATTAATTTAATGCATGAATCAAGAATTTTAAGAACCTTTTATAGTCGTAGGAACAAATTCATAAAACGTATATTCAGGGTTTCTTTTTTTTAATGAACTCGATTCTTGGCCCGTTTTTAATGAAGTTTTTCTTTAAAAACATGCAGTTTTTCCTTCGAATCATGTACCTTTTTGGTTCAGTGCACGTGTCGGTTTTTTCGAGCAGTACCTAAATGTTTTTTTTTTACTGCTCGATAACATCGAAAGCCACTACCAACCGCTCTTCACCAGATTGTCGTGTTTGAGATCTCTTAGTCTAGTTAATTTTTTGGTAAGTCTGTAGATTCTTTTATCTTCGTGGATTTTCGTGGTCTAACGTCAATAAAAACCGTTTGAAAATTTCCCCGAACACGAACACGAGCTATTATTCGCGAAATCACCGTATAGCTTATACCAAATTTTTTTGCAATGCATGTATTGTATTCACAGTAATTGTAATGATACATTATTTTTATTAATTCATTTTAATATTTATCACGAATCATTTTATCGGCAGAAAATTGTAGGTTCCCTTTATTCTTGGTAACTCGTACACAGGAATGGTTGAGAGTTGTATTCTAGTCACTAGGTCCTGGCTCTCTTCGAGCTGTTGCACCATCAAATTTAATTTAAATTTTAATTGAAGACTGATTAGAAAAAAAAAAAAATTATGAAATTATAATTTATTTTATTTTTTCTAAAGAGAAATCGTGCTACATTTTCGGCCAACACTGTATACGAGTATCTACCCCGAATTTAAGTTAGAAGCAATCTTAAAGTGAAAACTCCATTTAAATAATAAAAAGTTTCTTGGGCTTATGTTTTATTTATAAAGTAAATTGTGATCTGGTTAAAAAAAACATTTTTGTATCCAATTATAAATGATTTCTATAAAAATCACAAAATTTACTCATAGAGCAATTTTTAATTGGTCAGTTTATATTTTTCATAATACGGAGATCTCAATCAACAAAGTGTATACAATACATTACACACTTATTCATCACAATCACAATATTCCCATTCAATGCTACAGTACTTCTTACTGGTTTCCTTGGACCATAAATTGGCACAATACATGCTGCAAAAGTTGCAGGTAAAAATGATCTTCGATGTACTGTTTCGCCTAGAAGAAAAAACAAAATGTTAGTATAATATTGACCTAGCACAAATTCATAACCTTTTGACAGGCATAAAATAATACGATGTATATAGTGGATTGAAACAGTTTCTGTAGGTGCAACGGGCGATTGGCCCATTTTTTATGTGATCACCCATATATTTGGTTGGCAGTGAATTGAGGAGCATTTCATTTTTGTAGATGGGCAGGAAAAGATTCAAGTAATTTATCGAATGTAGGCAATCATCATAGAGAGTGATCCGATTCTCAGTTGAAGGCACAGGGAAGACTTCTAAGGTTCCGAAGGGAAGTAATAGTTTTGTGTTGGTGGCCTTTTCACGAACGAAGAAGAAATGAGGATGTTCAATGTTTCTAAGGGAGATATTTTTATTAAATAAACATTCAAACATGTTTTTAAAATTGATCAATTGTTTTTAATGTGATCAATTGTTAAAATAAATACATTTTTGGCGGTCGAATACTTAAATAAATCAGAAGTTCGGTTTTTATGTTTAGTATCATTCAAATAAATTTTAATAAACTAAAATTGTAAAATTAAGTGTCCAAAAAGCAATAAACAGACAAAAGTCACTGAATTAATTAAAAAACTATTGTGTTTGCCAGTCTTTTGTCTAAAAAACCGAGAACAAAGGCGACATTCCCTCAAATTAATTAAATTATGCTTCAAATTGTCTTTGAACCCAATATCGATATGCTAGTTGATTCCAAATTCGACCAAGTCATCTGCCTGCAACACAATGTCTTTCCGAAGATGGAATTTACAATACACTGTGAATCTATGGATATCATCAAAAGTAACCATGTTTTGAGGTGAGATAAATTGAAACCCTTGCAATGTACGTATGTAGTAACTTACCAGCTATTTTTCCAGAGCTATCATTCGAAAAAAATCAAAGAAGAAGAAAAATAAATCGAAATCCTTGGCATGTAATGGTTTTGGAACCGAATCAAGTCATGATTGTCTTGATATCAATAGAGAAAATGGCAAGTGTGACGATGAAGAAAGACTCACCTGTTCGGCGCCAATCTTCGTCCAAAGAAGAAAACAATAACACTAGCAGCATTATATAGGAATACATTTCAATCAAAAAATCGAAGAGTCACTAGCACCATTGATTCAAAAACAACTCTTGCACACCTAAATGTAAATACACTATAAAGTCCCACAAACAAAAACGCTCCTGTAATTTCAAATAAATCGATTAAACATGTTCACTTCTCTGACGAGGATGGATCAACTCCAGTCGATGAAAATGCCAAATCCAAAGAAGTTTTGTTTATGGTCTTTTGAATATAGATTGTGAGGCAAGCGAAAGTGCAGACCTTATTGTTTTCAGTTTTAATGATGTAATCTTTATAATGTAAAAGATGAGATTCTATAGAAATCTATATGTAACTTTTTGGTCCGAAGGAATAAAAAAATACCCTACACACAACAACCTGCTATTTGTTTGCTTGATAACAAAAAAAAACAATACATGTCATAAAGGTTTTAGCGTGTCTTTTTTGAATGGCTAGTGTTGGTTGATACCTTTTTGGAATCTGCTTTCGAGCTGTATCAATTTTTTTTCCTTTAGAAGAAATATTTCGAAAAATTACTCTTGAGTTGACCTGAAATGTATGCAAAATGCTAACGATTTTTGCCAAATGAATTCCTACGTTGTATAACGGGTCTTCTTTTATTAAAACAGAGGCTTACAAGCCAATCTATATATATTTTATTCTTTATCAAACTATAATAATTTTTAGAATAATGAAGTATCAAGCCTTAAAAAGTATACTTAGAGCTAGGTATGAAGTATATAATATTGTAAGATAAAGTTAAGAGTATATCTAGATATTGTTAAGTAGTTATGTACATATTATCGTCCTTATAGTTGTGTTTTTTTTAATTGTGTTGTTATGAGCGCATATTTTGAGATCTATTAAATAGTTTTGGTTTTGATATATTTACATTTTAATAATAAATATTTACGATTTACAAATAATAAAAATAAAGTCACATTTGTTCTCCTCTATGTTATGTCAAAATATTTTTTTTTGTGAAAAGAAGACGTCAAATTATGAAGATTACCACCATCTGTCATCTTCAATTGGATTAAAAAAACTGTTATACAATGTAAGGAATGCGTTATCCATTGTATATAGAGATCAGTGTGAGAGATAGATTGATTTTAAGGTCTCGTGCAAAGGCAAACTCAAATCTCATTTGAAAACTTCTGCATGTATTGGTGTACCTACACATATCGCTCTCTTTAGTTAAGAATTTTTGTGTTAACAAAATAAAAATATCTCGTCTCTTCTTTTTTCCACCCTTCTTCTTTCAGTGGAATATGTAACTACCGAAAACAAAAAATATACGTGCATTAAGATTATACTAGAGATCTACAAAATATTTTGACGCCATTCACTTGACATATCCATAGTGAGAGAATTAAGTTTTTTTTTTTGTTTTTTAATTAAGTAAACAAAATATCAAACAAAAATAAAAAAAAATATTCTTACAAATGCATTACAAATACTTTTATACTGAATTGCATTTTAATGAGAGGAGTTTTATTTTATTTTTAAAACTGAATTCAATTCAGCATATATAAATCTTTGATTACAAAAATATTTACAAAACAAATATTTAAGTAATTGCACATATTCATCGGCTTTGTATAAAAGTTAATTTGACTTCGTTGTCTTTTATAATTATGACGTTTTCTCTAGTAGAGCATTCATACCACTATGTAAATTTCCTTCATTTTTGATAGTTTTTTAAGTAAAACAAATAAAAACGAAAAGAACGGAACTCAATTTAAGGATATGTTGTTTCTATACAACATTTTAAACAAAATAAAAAAAATAATATTTTCCGAATTTCCCAATTTATTTAATGTTAAAAACGCTAGGTTCTGCAATTCACTCGAAATACAAATAAACTCGTAGTCTTTCTAGTTAAATGAAATAATCCATATTTAAATTTTAGAATAATTCACTCTAATCGATTAAGATTTCAACTTGGATAAAACAAGAAGTGCCTTAGTGGGAAGGTTGCAAGTTGCAACACTCCTCTCCCTCTCTCGATAAGTAAATTAATGATTCAATGAAATTAATTTGCAACAAGAAAGGAAGGTGCCTGAATCTGATGGCACAAATATAATACCAGTAATATGCACATAATGGTTGATTGACATTGATCTACATCTACAGATTTGAAAAAAATTAAATCGAAATACCGACGTTTGTACTCTTGGTAATTCTTTTTTGCTTATTATTTATTATTTTAATGACTTTTATATTAAACAAATTTTTTAAACATAGTTTGGATACCTATTATTTTTATAGCATGACTTACACCCGCCATCTACCAAAATGAGAACTTTTGTTATAAAAATTGAAATAATAAATACAAAAATAAATAATTAGTTTTATCTCATAAGAATAATTTTTGAACAATGTTTTGGAAAAATTTGAGAAACGAAAATTAAAAGACGATAGGTGTAGATGATAATTGATAACTATCGAAAAATTGACAGTTGGAAATCTGAAGGCAGCAATCGGCAAACGATTTTTAATAAAGCACTCATAATACGGATCTTAGTACCACAAATTGCATACAATATTTCATTCAATTCATAATTGTTTCATATTAATTAATCTATTATATTGTGTGATTATACATAATTTGCTACATATTCTCAAGTTAAAGCATAGAAAAAATCAGCTGCAGATACTTTGCAGACGTGGGAGTTATGTTCAAAAATGTCTCACTGAATCGGGTTTCAGAAAACTCCGTCTTGACAGTGGTGTTTATAAAAAAGTTTGATTTCTTCGGTACTAATTGTTAGAACGAACTGGTTAAGCCCATTATTTTTAAAAAAATATGTTTACCTTTATTTAAAAGTTAAAACAAAATTAAAACATTGACCCAGGTCTGAGAACCTCGATTTTTGCGAAACCATTTATTAATATTTTCCAACTTTCATCTCAAATTTTTGAAAAAAGTCAAGAACTTTTTTACTAATGATTTGTTCTTAATCAAATTTTGATAAAATAGGTATACGACTTATCTTAACATGTGTGACAAATTTCAATTAAATCCGTTTAAAAGTCAATTTTTTTCCACTATTCCATACAAACATTACATTAAAACCCTTCAATTTTATAAAAATGTTAATTATTTTGTTTCTAATTATTTTTTCCAATCCAAATTTCGATAAAATATATACTCGTATAAGACTGATTTAAACATGTGTGAAAAATTTCATTTAAACCCGTTGAACAGTTCAGATTTAATAGACTTTTTTCCGCTCTCCCATACAAACCAAACCACTGTGCGTGGCGGCCATTTGCTTTTAGTAACTATGGAATGTTACATGTTACATGATTAAACATCACATCCAAATGATAATACTTTATTATCAAAATGGGTGTTCGTTAGTGCAAATGTAGCGGTAGCTGTAGTGGCCCTTCACAATCGACTCTTAAACGTGTGGTGGCTAAACTTGAGACGACCGGTTTGGTAATCAATCAAAAATTTCAACCTTTTGTACTTCGGGAACGTAAGATCGGCAGAGAACATCACCACGGTCCGTGAAAGTGTGCCGATGAAGTCGATTCCTTTCCGTGCACAAGAAGTCGACCTTTCGCAGACTTCAACTTGGCGAATTTCGAAATCGGAACTTGAGCCTACACCAATACAAGATTCAAGTGACCCAGTACCAGTAGCTCAAAGTTCATGCCGTTTGTTCGCTGACTGGGGTTCGGAGCGTTTGAAAGAGGTCCTTATTTTAGCCAAACAATCATCTTTAGCGACGAGTCGTATTTTTGGATGAATTTCTTTGTTAACAAGTAAAATTGCATTTAACCAGTTAACAATGCATCCTAAAAAAGTCACCCTTTGGTGTAGATTTTGGGACGGCGCGCCGGCGCGGCGGCGGCATTGGTCCGTACTTTTTTCGAAATCAACGTGAGTGAGGCTGTTACTTTCAATGGCGAGCGCTACAGAACAATGTTAACAAGTTTCTTATGGCCTAAACAGATTTATATGAACCTTGACGACTTGTGTTTCCAGCAGGACGGCGGCGGCGCTTCACAGTGGTTTGAGAGCGGAAAAAAATTCATTTCAGAAAGTAATGAGTAGTCTTTTATGTCTAAGAACTTTTATATATCCGGAGCATATGATTTCAGAGTATTTTTTATATATATATTTTATATACATATTTACAAGCCCTCAAAGTCAAAAAAAAAAATTATTCAAGTCGCGAACCGTATTTTCAACAAAATTTTAGATGTCTTTTACCGAAGTTCCTTAAATTAAATTCTTAAAATGTATATACCGTTTTGTTGATCTATTCTTGGTTATCTAAAAAAAATAAAATGCACGACTGGGTCGCACGAACTTGCTCCTATGTAAGAATTTAAAAAATGAATGTTATTAGAGAAACTGTTCATAAGCATATAATTAATTTTTTAAATGACTAAAAAAACTTCTTTAGTAGTTAAAGGTAAGAATAGGATTCCATGTGATTCAAGCAAATATAGATTTATGCAAGAACAAAAATTATAAGTCTTTGTAGTGGTTTCTTAAAAAATAAGGTTTTATTTAAGAAAATTTTAAAACATTTTTAAGAAAAAATGTTGGTACGCCAATTTGAAGTTTTTAATATTGTATGAATAAAAATTAAATTTACAAAAAAAGTATTGAGCCGTTTTCGAGACATTTTCAAAAAAAAAAAATCGATTTTTTTTTCAAAATTCAAAAAAGTATTTTTCTTAAAGTTTTTAGATGCAATGATTTTTAAAATTTTTAGAAGCTTCTTTCTACGAAATTTCATTAAAATCCGTTATGCTGATAATGAGAAATTCAAAATTTTAGAAAATCGTTCTATGGTAGGTACAGTCAGTAATATCTTGTTTTCAATTTTTTTTATTAAATTACAGATATTAAAAAATAATAGAAAGATAAAAAATTTAAGCAAAATTCTCGGAACCGTTTTCGAGAAAAATACGATTTTCGAAAACCATTTTTTAACATTTGTATGGAAGGTACCGTTAATTTTAGGTAAAATGAATTTATTTTGCTCTTATATTGTAGATTATTTTTCCAAACTTTTATTTATCAAGTTTTGAAAAAATCGAGCATGGGGTTTTCGAAATATTGAGTTTTCAAAAAAAAAATTTGAAAGTTTTTTTAAAAATCCAAAAAATTTGCTTTGGAAAATTTGAATACACAATAATATTCAAACTGCTGGGAAGCTTTAGCATAAAAAAAATAATCGAAATCAGTGGTACCGTTTTTGAGAAAATCAAAAACAAAAAAAATGGTCCCAAGGGGGGTACCAAAACTACTCATTTTTTTGGAAAATTTTTTTCGACCATTACCTAGGTTTAACTAAATTAATTTTTTTTAATTTTTTTAAAGAAAATCGCAGGAACAGTTTTTGAGAAAAAAAATATTTATAAAATTTCGGAAAAAAATCGTATCGCAGGTACCGTTATTTTTGGTCATAAAAAATCAAATCGAAAAACATCCAGGGGTAAAAAATCAAAACCCATGTTTACCAAGTTTGAAGAAAATTGGCCGAGCCGTTTAGCTGTAATCGAACAGACAGACAGACAGACAGAATTGCCAGACCCACTTTTTTCGTCTTCGCTATCATCGTAATGTCAACTTTGATCAAAATCTCGAGTTCGATTTTTTTTACGAATACATAACTTGCCTTATAGTACCTATAAGTCGCAAGTAAAAATGATGAATTATAAAAGAAGCTTTTTATAAAAAGCGTCAGATATGGGTGCTAACAAAAAATGGTTTTGATGAAAACTTTTTGAGTTTCACTTTTAGCTACACTTACCTACACGTAGTGTAGTACGCCAATGTGTGCTCCATACCTTCAAATAACAACACAGAAAACATCAGCTGCGGATTCTTGCGAATCTGGAAATTCGTCTTATTGAATCGGTATTCAAAAAACTCGTTTTTGAGGGTAGTGTATATCAAATAGTTATAATTTATTCGGTTCAAATTATCAGAACAAGCTGTTTAAACCCATTATTTTTAGAATAAATGCGTACCTTTATTTTAAAAATAAAATAAAATTCATACCTTGACCAAGTTCTGCGAAATTCGATTTTTTGCAAAACAATTTATTTCTGCCTCGAAGATCTTTCAACTTTCAACTCAATTTTCTTGGCAAAATTATATTAATTTTTTTTTTTATTTTATGATAGTTGGAATTATATGATAGAGCTTAATAAAAAATAAACAAAAGGATTAGGGATAATCTCACAGTTTTCTTAATTTCACGCAAAAAGTAGAGGCAGGTAAAAATAAAAAAAAAACGTTTTTTTTTCTGTACGTGAGTTTTTCTCTACCTGTTTCGTTTCAGGCATAAATCGAAAACTAACAATTTTTATTGTTGTTTAAAGTTTTATTGCTTTGTTTTTGTTGTATATTGCACAATTTTTTATGAACTTTAATGATTAGTAAGTAATTCCCCATAAGAATGTTTAAGTTCTTACTTAAAGCTATATACAGGGTGTCCCACAGTCACCGCCCCAAAAGAAAACCATCGATTCCTGAGGTCATTTTAAGTCGAAAAACTTAAGAGGCAATTTTCTCGTTTTCGTCCCGTTTTCGAGTTATAACGGTTTTTATGATTTTTCCTTTAACTGGCTTTATCTTTGCCAAACTGCGTCCGATTTGTAAGAGTTTTTTTATAACCAATCAAGAATTTATTACAGTTTTAGTTTGTCCAAAGATTGTTTTTTCTGCGGACAACCGTTTCTCCGCAATTTTGCATCAAACCCTATTTTTTCATTTTTTAAGTAGTTTTTTCACTTTGACATCATTTTATTCAAAAAAACACGTTAATGAGTATTAATTTTTTTCACTTATTATTAAAGTCCAGTTTATTTTCTTAAAAAACATATTTTTTTTCCTTAAAAAGAATACTAAATGTAATTAACAAAAAATAAACAAACTAAGTGAATTTAAAAAAAAAAATAATTTTTAAATACAAAATTAACTTTTTCTGAGCTATTGTGGTTAAGAAAAGGACAAATATATAAAGTTGTCCCATTTCAGCGTATATTAATAATATTTCCAGATATTCTTGATAAGTGTAATCCATTGTTCGCAAATAATTGAAAAAAAAAAATACAATTTGAATAACAAATCCAAAATGGAGTATCAAGTGAAAGAACACGACGCGGACACTAGATCACGCGATAAAGACATTTACAACCTCCAAATCATAATGCAAATCTTTACTGTTTACATTAGTTAACGGTCTTACTAATTAACTTTATCTATTTGTCCTTTTCTTAACCACAATAGCTCAGAAAAAGTTAATTTTGTATTTAAAAATTATTTTTTTTTTAAATTCACTATTTGTTTATATTTTGTTAATTACATTTAGTATATTCTTTTTTAAGGAAAAAAAATATTTTTTTTTTTCAGAAAATAAACTGGGCTTTAATAATTAACGAAAAAAATTAATACTTATTAACGTGTTTTTTTTGAAAAAAATGATATCAAAGTGAAAAAAACAACTTAAAAAACGAAAAAAATTGGGTTTGATGCAAAATTGCGGAGAAACGGTTACCCGCAGAAAAAAAAGTTCTGAGACAAACTAAAACTGTAATAAATTCTTGATTGGTTATAAAAAAAATCTAACGAATCGGACGTAGTTTGGCAAAGATAAAGCCAGTTAAGGGAAAAGAGAGCAAAAATCATAAAAACCGTCATTACTCGAAAACGGGACGAAAACGAGAAAATTACCTCATAAGCTTTTCGACTTAAAATGACCTCAGGAATCGATGGTTTTCGTTTGGGGCGGTGACTGTGGGACACCCTGTATATAAAGGATTAAAAACAAAATAAGTCATTATTGACTGATTGTGCATTTGTGCAAAGTGTGTAAGAAAAATTATAACTGTTTTATCGACCAATAAGCAAACGTGAAGTGAAATATAAATAAAAACAAAAAGTGAGTTTAATGAGCGGCAGCCTTTGAATTGTTCGAGCGATAATTTCCCTCCATTAAAATGGATTCAATCGCAATTCCTTATTCGGTTTTGTGTTCCGAGCTTATGACTAATGGTCGCAAAGTAAAAAATATGCGACCATATTTTGAAAGACTATACCCCAACTTAACTTTTTGTAGAGAATTATAAATGGTACCATATGCCAGCGACCGTACATAAGGTTTTGATCCATGGAGAAGAAATCATAAAAACTTGTGCATTTCCTGTTGGATCACTCTCCGAGGAAGCCCAAGAATGCCGAAATAAGGACTACAAAATATATCGTAGTGATGGGTAGGACACGAATTTGAAATGAGTTTGTATGAGGTACTCATTTTTTGAAATGAGGTGGTACTTTGTCCCACCTCAAATGTCCCATGGTACATACCTATTTAAATGGATATTTTGAAATTCGAAATTAAACAATGCGTATTTTTTTTAATAGTATATATTTTTTCCAAAAACAGTTTTTAAAATTGCATTAAATAAAAGGGTTACAAAAATTAAATATCAATAAATATAATATATTTAATTAAATATCCTTGATACAAAACACTTTATTTTAAAATAAAACATTTAAAAACAAAATTAAAAAAGTGTTAGTTTTTAACAGAAATAAAGTTTAAAATAAGTAGGTAAATATAAAAAGATATAATAAAAAAATTAACCTAAAAAAAACGTTTAAAAGAAAAAGTGTTTTTAAATTTTATTTAAGTTATTTAAAGAAAACAAAAGCATTTAATAAAAAGATAAACACAAAAAGATATTTTTTTAACAAAAAAACAAATATTTTATCACATTCAAAATAAATTGAATCTAATGAGTTTAAAAAAATACATCATTACATTTTTGCATTTAAAAACAATATTTGTCCTACTTTCTTCCCACTCAACATGTTTCTTCTGTTAAGACCTGTTCTGATCACTTTTTTTACAAACAAATTTGATTACAGGACACTGGACTAAATACAACACTAATGACTCTTCACGTACGCAAACTCAGCACAATTGATTGATTGATTTTTTTTTCAATTCTCATATTTGATCTTGATCTCTAAACCCTAGTCTCTTTTTTCTAACACTAAAAGCAAAACAAATACAAATAAAAGCAATGCACTTGCATTTGCATATCAAAAACGAAAATTCCTACTCCTTCAAAAATTAACAAAACCTCCTACTCCAAACTGTAAAAAAACCTCCTTCCTTTTTTAACCCTTTGATTGTATAATTTTCGATAATGCTTCATACCTATCTTCATTGTTTGTTACATTGTAGTCAGTGCAACATTCATTCATTCATAAGTCCCACTCATTACCTCTTCTCATTTTGTCTCCTCAAACAGATGCAAAAGAACTCAATTCCTCAATCCTAAATGACAAATGTCCTAGTCTGGTACAAAGTCCCAGCCTGGTACAAAGTCCTAGCCTGGTACAAAGTCCCATCCTGGTATAAAGTTCCAGTCTGATACAAAAACCCAGCCTGCGACAATGTCACGAATTTTGTTTGAATGGGACGTTTGAGTAAAAAGTACTCAACAAGACAACAACTCAACTCACAACACATTCATTCATTTCATTTAAAATCCTCATCTTCCACAAACCTCATTCTATTTCCATTGGTTTGATCTTTGGTGGGTAGAGAGTTTGAGGTCTATTCCTCCTTTCATACAATTAACTACAATACAACTTCATTTTGCATCAGTCTCCCCAGTAGGAAATTTGCTCCTCAAGGAAAAATAAAGTTGAATTCCTCGTAGAAATCGCCTGGCACTTTCATTGAGTAGAAGGTCTGCATTGGTTTCATTCATCGAAAGTCATGCAATGAGTCAGTAGTTTGCAATCCCAGTTGCATCTTGTGCTTTGTTCTCGAAAGAAGGTAAAGAAAACATGAAACAAAGCAATATCCTTCTTACACATCCTTAATGTTAATGAATACAATGCTGAACATGTTATAATTATTCCTGCAACTTTTCAGTGGTTATTGTAATCCACAATTGAGTGTTTAATGCCTGCGATGTGAAAGAGAAAACAACCCTTTCTTTTCTTTGGAATTGAAAATCAGTAAACAACCTTTCAATAGAGCAAAACTATGGTGATCAAGTGATTTCGCTAGGGAAAAGGATTGTATTTTTTCATGAACTTCGTTTACTGGGCAAAATAGTCTGCGAGCTGAGAGGAAAAAGAGAGAGAGAGAGATTTTGACCTGCAATAAACAATCCTTTTTTTTTGGGTTTTTCCCGCGATGGGTCGGCGACGCTCAATAGGTCTTTTTTTGTCATGAGTTATTTCTTTTGTTTTGGAGTGATTTAGTGTCAGTTTTGTGATCAAAGAAAACGGTTGTGCGGGGTTTTCTGTGTTTTCAATCAATTTACTCAAGATTAAATAACAACCATGGAGAAGGAAAACAATTCAACAAACGGTAAATTCCCTATATTCTTTTGAATGATTTTCCAAAAGTAAATATTCCTCTTTTTCTTAGATCTCAAATGAACAGGAGAATGAACATGATTAAACCCTAAGCTGCTCCCCAAATTCTACCAAGTGTCAAAGGAGAGTTTTTCGACCAACTGTTTGTGTTACGTCTTACAACAAGACAAGACAATGTAAGACATATTTATATATCTACTAACTTCTTTAAAATGTACTATAATAATTAATAAAATAAATACGTAAGTACATAACACAAATTTAATTTGTTTTTTTTTTTCATTCAAGCGATAAATTTGCCTATTACATTTCAAGCGCTTCTTCTATTGATGAAATAAGAAAAGAAATGGATAATGATTTCATTCATATTCCTTATTCTCTTAATAAAACATCGCCTAAATGCATTCCTTTTTTCAAAACTGAAAAACGAGCTTCAAATATGTACACAATTCTGTAATGAATAATTAGTATTTTCAATGATTCTTTCCCTGAGGCAATTGATTAAATGTTGACTCACTTTTCATTAATTTATTTCCATTGAGGAAAGCATCACATCAATAGAACCAGTTTTTTCATACACAAAAATTACCCATGAAATCGAAGATACCGTGAGCATAGTGATTTCACAACAAAATATGCATCGAGAAAGTGTGTACCTCCTTCCAATGACAAGCCTGTGTTAAATTCCTCATAGGATTCCGTAGGAAATTCATGGGTGCAGCTCCTTTTCCATGATGAAACACCTACTTCTTCATTAGTGAATTTTTGGAAATTTCCTACTGGGTCAGTCTTAGTATCAGGCCGATGAGTGAGATGCGCGATACGAATAGTGTTTTTTTCCATGAAAGAGTAAAGAGAAATATTTTTCGTTGCTTTTGTGGTGAGGTGTGAGGTAATACATTTTTTCGTTTTGAGGTGATGGGACATTTCAGATTGGTGTATGGGACATTTTGTATTGCCTCATGTATGAGGTACACATCACTAATATATCGCAGTTTTAATTCGATAAAATACAGTCGGATTGCGACGAATGAAGATGTGATGCACCGTATCGTCAGATTCACTAATAACAGGATTGAGACCACAGGCAAAAAGGAAAATACTACCAATGAATGCACATGCTAGAAAGCTCATTTTAGCACAGTAAAATAGCTGCTTCTACTTTTTTATATTGTTTATTAATTTATTGCAAATCTTTTATTTATGTTTTTAATATTATTTTTGAAGAATTTGTTTTTATATTTAAAATATACAAACATAATTTGTCCTACTTTATTCAAAATAAAAAGTTCATATTTTACTAAAAAACAACAAAAAATATATTTAAGTACAACATCAAAAACCCATAAATTTAAGAAAAATGTCAATAACTTTTTTTCTAATAATTATTTCTTAACCAAATTTGGACCACATATGTATAAGATAGATCTAAGCATGTGTGCCAAATTTCATTTGAATCCGTTGAGTAGTTCAGATTTTACAGATTTTTTTCCGCTCTCCCATACAAACCAAACCACTGTGCGCTTTGTACCACACAGCCATGACTGACATTCAGCATAAACAATTCGAAGGTAAAGTTATCTCTCGCAGTGTAGACGTGAATTGGCCACCTAGGTTATACGACTAGACCCTGCTAGACTTTTTCTTGTAGTTTCCCGAAGTTGCAGATCTACATATGCGAATTAACCTCAATCGATCCATGCCTTTAAGTTTAAGGTGAACATAACACAGGTCATGGCTCAAATTCAGCCGGAATTATGCGGAAAAATAATCGAAATCGTACCACCCAAATCCTTGCCAACGTAAGAAGCCGAGGCGGGCATTATAGCGATGTCATATTTCATGCATAATGGCAAACATGGGTCTTTTAAATAAAAAAAGAAAACATAGCTTATTTTATTCCATTTCAACATCTACCCGACCTTATTTAAAACTATTTTATTATATTATACATAGTTCAGAAATATAGACTCAACTCCCCTTCTTTCACAATTTTTGGCTCCCTGTTGTTTATTTACATTTAAACTAATTCAAATACGATTACTTGTAAATCTATTTTAACAAACTCTCGCATCTAAAACACAGCAATAGACAAACTAAACCGGCGCGGCGTTGATGTATGTTGTACCAATAAAAAGTCAATATTAAAATCATTTTTGGATTTACATCAGAAATCATACCTTGGAATCCCGGTTTGTATTGCATCGTATACTCTGGCAAAAAATTTTTCATAGATCATAGGAATATGCGTGATTGTAGGATTTTGAAATATATTCACCCGATTAACAAACTTCGCCAAAGCGGCTGGCAGAAACAGCAATCCACAACCTAAAATTGGGAATAGAAATTGAAGAAAGATCCATTACAAGAAAGATCGTGACCTACGTTCCGCAGCCAAAAATTGCAAAGATTGCATATTGGCTATTCGTTCTGGTATGTATGTTAACTGAGTATTATCGCTCATTGAGAGTTCATTTAAATGGCTGCATTCCGACAGTTCCATTGGCAACGTTGATAGCTGATTAGCGCTTATGTCAAATACTTCCAATTTTTTTAAACGTCCAATACCTGAAATGTTAAGCATTTGCAAATTGACTGCACACTTTTGCTAGATTTGATTAACACAGCATACCCTTGGGAACCTCAGTTAGTTTGTTGCCACTCACATTCAGTCTTTGGAGAGCCTTCATTTCACCGATAGTACGAGGAAGGCTAGTGAGTTTGTTACTGGAAACATCCAAAAATTCTAAATTCTCCAAATAATAGATATTATCAGGCAGTTTTTCGAGAGCATTTCCCGATAAATGGATAAATTTCAGATTATTTAAGTTCAAAAGCCATTTGGGGATTTCAGTAATGAAATTTTCCTTGAGATATACCTCCTCTAGATTCTCGTAAAGGAATAGGTCAATAGGAACATTGCGATAGTCACGATAGCTCCAATGCAGGACAGTTTTGCTCATTCTTATGGCGGACCGAGAGTGCGCAAAATATTTATTTTTAAAAATAGATAATTTACTAAATATATTTTTTCTTTGTACATATGATATACAAAAGCACTTTTATTTCACAAAATATCAATAGTTTAATCTTACAAGTGTTTTATTTTTCACTTTTTGAACTTTATTGGTTTTTATTATTGTAGATGATCACAGTCAGTGTACTATTTATCTAATTTCTTAACTCGCAAACAGATATGTAAATGAATCTTGGATTCTAAATTCTTTACCGTCCGCACGAAACAACATAGAGTGACATAATTATATTCGCAGATGATTTTTTTAAGAAGAAAGTCCGAATGGTGGTTCTGACCTTGGCGTCACTCTATAATAGTTTTCGTCTTTTGCTTACATTTTGAAACAAATACATTTGATGTAGCTAAACAAAAGTGTTTACTGCCTTAGTCTCGAATTCTGTGTATCTAAACAAGCTGATTTTTTCGAAATGAGTTTGTATATTTCTAGGCACTTGCCAGATGCCACTGAGCTTTTCATTCACACTACTGTGTAGCTCTTGTACTTTTGTGCAGTATACGTATGTACATATGTATGTATTATATGATTGCTATGTAGTGTTGATATTGATTTTCAAGCTCCGCGAGAAATGCATTTTGACATTGACATAGTTTGTATGAACATGCGGGGTACATGGCTTAAATTGATTTTCCTTTAAGTACACTTTTGTAATTAGGTGCAGTAGCACTTGTTGTCGATAAAAATAGAAAATAAAAGATCATTGCTAAAATTGAATATAAATAAAATGCACGACTGGGTCGCACGAACTTGCTCCTATGTAAGAATTTAAAAAATGAATGTTATTAGAGAAACTGTTCATAAGTATAAAATTCATTTTTTAAATGACTAAAAAACTTCTTTAGTAGTTAAAGGTAAGAATAGGATGCCATGTGATTCAAGCAAATATAGATTTATGCAATAACAAAAATTATAAGTCCTTGTAGTGGTTTTTTAAAAAATAAGGTTTTATATAAGAAAATTTTAAAACATTTTTAAGAAAAAATGTTGATAGGCCAATTTAAAGTTTTTATTATTGTATGAATAAAAATTAAATTTCCAAAAAAAAGTATTGAGCCGTTTTCGAGATATTGAGTTTTCAAAAAAACAAAAAATTGATTTTTTTTTTCAAAATTCAAAAAAATATTTTTCTTAAAGTTTTGAAATGAAATGTATTTTAAACTTTTTAGAAGCTTCTCTCTACGAAATTTTATTAAAATCCGTTGTGCTGATAATGAGAAATTCAAAATTTTAAAAAATCGTTCTATGGTAGGTACAGTCGGTAATATCTTGTTTTCAATTTTTTTTCTATTAAATTGCAGATATTAAAAAATAATAGAAAGAAAAACAAATTAAGCAAAATTCTCGGAACCGTTTTCGAGAAAAATATGATTTTCGAAAACCATTTTTTAACATTTGTATGGAGGGTACCGTTATTTTTAGGTAAAATGAATTTATTTTTCCAATATCTTGTAGATTATTTTTTCAAAATTTTATTTATCAAGTTTTGAAAAAATCGAGCATGGTTTTTACGAAATATTGTGTTTTCCAAAAAAAAATTTGAAAGTTTTTTTAAAAATGCAAAAAAATTTTTTTGGAAAATTTTAATACACAATAATATTTAAACTGCTGGGCAGCTTAATCATAAGAAAAATGATCAAAATCGGTGGTACCGTTTTTGAGAAAATCAAAAACACAAAAAATGGTCCCAAGGGGGGTACCAAAACTACTCATTTTTTGGAAAATTTTTTTCAACTATTACCTAGGTTTAACTAAATGAAATTTTTATAATTTTTTTTTTTGGGGACAGTTTTTGAGAAAAAAAAATATTTATAAAATTTCGAAAAAAAATCGTATGGCAGGTACCGTTATTTGTGGTCTTAAAAAATCAAATCAAAAAACATCCGGGGGTAAAAAATTAAAACCCATATCTACCAAGTTTGAAGAAAATCGGCCGAGCCGTTTAGCTGTAATCGAGCAGACAGACAGACAGAATTGCCAGACCCACTTTTTTCGTCTTCGACTTTGATCAAAATCTCGAGTTCGATTTTTTTACGAATGCATAACTTGCCTTATAGTACCTATAAGTCGCAAGTAAAAAACAATTATTGATATTAAGTTAGAAGTGCCAATTTGAACTGCGCAAAACATACATATCATTTCATGCGTTATAAAAAGATGATAAAATGGAAAATACTTACATAGATACCTTTATTATTTTCATTATTTAAATTATATCCGCTATTTTTGTACGAATATAACGCAAAAAGAAAATAAATTTAATAGAAAGTTCCACGTTTACTTGTTGATATAAGTGCAACGTAGGCCGGGAAGGCTTTAAAAGGTCGGACTGGACATAGTTAAAATACATCCAATATGGTGAGGTCTCTGGCCCATCTGCTGTTTTTAATTTAATTCAATTTAATAGGGCATTTACAAATCAGACCATTTTATTTTATCTTACTTTTACAGTGGTAGACTTTAAGCGTTTGAATTTCTCTCCTAGGATAGTGCTCGACAAGGTTCTCTTCAGAGAATTTCCGACCATTTTGTTCCCTAGGTTCTCGTGCTCAATGAATATTGTATTATACGAAGTATTATGTTATTAATCTAAGGAGAGCAAAATATCATGAACTGCATTATATGAAAAATTATGTTAGAAACGCAAACTAAGAAATAAATTAATTGAGAGTTAAACATTATTAATTAAAGCCATTTCATTTGCAGTCTTATTTATTATTTTTCACTAATACTGGCTCCAACCTCGGAATAGTTAAACCGAGCCGAAGCACTTCGGATCTACGCCACGTCAAATAAATCCTTATTTAATATATATTTTCTTAGCCGTATTAGCTACGCCTTCCTTATGTCAAATATACTGGGAAAAAAAGTCACCAATCTAAAACTCTGGTTATTATACAAAAAAAAAACCCCAGCTGATTTCCATTACTATTCATTTTATTATCATTGTATGCATATTGGAAATTGGATGCATTTAAAATTGGATTGTATAAAGTTCAAATCCAATAAATGAATGTAAGTACCAACCAAACAACATTGCGTTACCAATACCGTACAACTGTTAGAGCGTTTGGAAAATATAAATAATTTATGCAAAATATCTATCCTTTTTGTCTTAGTAAGAAACGAAAAAAAAAAATTGCTTATACTCCTTTTTGTAAATTTCACAAGATGTCATCTCCAAATGACATTTAGATACTAAAACGGCCTTAAACCTCATATGAACCAGTTTTAGCTTATTCCACCGCTATTCCTCGTGCATTTTCATTATAAATAAGGTTTTCAGGCTTAGAGTCATTGTAAAGTCGAAGTAACTTTATTCCGTCACTAAAACTAGTTAGTAAATAAGGCTGTTAGAGTTTAGACCCTCCAAGTCCAAGTTTTGTTACTTCTTTGGGAACAATCCTGGCCACCGAATAACTACCTTCAGCCAACGCATCAAAACGCAATTAAGTAGTATTTTTGTTTCCAAAATTCAATGCTCTTATTAATTTTTAGTCAAAAAAAGAAAACCGGATTCTAAAATGCCTGGCACTTTTTGAGAAAATTCAAAAAAAAAAACCAAAACCACTTTTGTGTATTTCAGATACAAAATTGCAGTTTTTTTTTATCTTGACCCCACTAGGTGGATAGCCAGACGCGCTGTGCTAAAGGTTAACATAAGAAGGGTAGTATGTAATTATCATTAATACTCTCATTGATACGAGTACTTGTATCAACAAGGCCTCTTACTTTTGTAATTCTCTGTCTCTCAACTACCAATTGTCCAAAAATACCTAAAACTTATCATAATGTATGCAGTCTGTTAATAACCTTTGAGCAATCAACATTTAAATACTAAAAACTATTCAATAAATAAACTATTCAATCTGCCCAAGGATTACTGCAGTTTTATTCGAGTAACGATACAACAAGTGGAGACGAGGATGAGATAAAACAGATTCACAAAAAAAGGTTAAAAAAGGTTAGATCGTACGTACTTACATACGTAAAAGTACTTTTTTTTTGCCTGCGATATAGTTACTATAGAGCAAGTTCTACATTTTGAAAAAAATCGAACTCGTGATTTTGATCAAAGTTGACATTACGAAGAGACAAATAAAGTGGGTCCGACAATTCCGTCTGTCTGTCTGTAAGTCTGTACCTCGATCTACAGCCTAAGCCACTGGACCTATTTTCTTCAAACTCGGTACTTATGGGTCTTCGGTGATTCCCTAGAGGGGGCACTGAAATTTTTTTTAGTTCTAAAACTAACGGTACCCCTCATACACGCGTATTGCAAAATCTTATTTATCTCGAAAACGGCTCTAACGATTTTGATAAAAAAAATAGGTGTGATAATATGGACATAGACTACATTTAGGTCAAACAAAATTTTGAGGCAAAATGTTATTAACGGTATACCTGTCATAGAACCGTTTTTTTGATTTTCGACTTTCTCATTAACGTCTCTAACGATTTAAACCAAAAAATTTCTTAGGCTTAAAATAATTATGTACATACAAAATATGCCCGAAAACAGACTACCGAGAAAACTTTCTGATGTTATCGTAAAAAAACAGATTTACTGGGCAAAAGAGTGGTCAGAACTCTTTAATGAAGTCAATATCGTGTTTAACTGGTCAACAAAGTCTGAGTGGAAAGCGTTGCATATAGAAACTTGCACAAAACATGTAGAAAGGCATTGGACGGAAAACACAAACAGAGCATATCAATCACGGTTCCACGACGAATATTGTAACTTGAACTATGCCGAGACGACAAACTACTTCGAAGACTGTAACTCACGCGAGATGATAAGCATGGTTTTAAAGTCCAGGTGTGGATTGCTCAATCTCAATTCAAGAGCATTTAGAAGAGATTCAGTAGGCAATTGTACAATCTGTAACCTTGATGCTACTGAAAATACATACCACTTTGTTGGAGTGTGCCCTTGTTTTCGGACTTATAGAAGACAATTCTTAGGAAGTGAAAGCCTTAACCGTGACCAGTTCCTCAAAATTCTCAACGGACAAAACTATAGTCAACTGTACAATTTCTTAAAAAACGCTCTAAGATATCGAAACCTAGTTATTAATGAATTTTCTTAAAAAATATTAACCATTCGCCAAGTTTTAATGAATTTATTATAAACACTTTAACCTGACAGGCAACTTTAAAAGTTATTGTCATTTAATTTAATTTTAAAATAACGAAAACCAAGCCTTTGTAAAAACTTTACGAAGATAAAATTTTGTATCTATCTACTCGTATCTATCTATCTATATACAAATATTCGAAAATATATTTTTGGGTTTTTTGAAAAATAAATTTTGTTTTGAAAAATCAATATCTTCAAACGTGTGAACGATTATTTTTTGAAATTATTTCCTAAAATCAATATTATTAAATACTTCAAATTTTTTTCTTGAAAAATTTTAAGGAAATTTCTTATATAAAAAATTACTTTAGTAATAAGACGATGTTTAAACTTTGTTTGGATAAATTCCTACTTTTCCGGAAATCAGACGGCAAAAAAAAAAGTAGAAAGGAGATACCGATGCACATTGGTTTTGAATGTATGTAGTTGACAGTAAGTCCGAAATTGGGCTTAAGGGTAAACTGATGAGCATTCCTAGAAGTATGGGTATTACGGTTGAATTGTTTGATGGGAGGAATAAAACTGGCTATTTCACTAGAGCACTGTTTATGAAAATAGCGGTAAAATAATGATAGACATGAAACATTGCGGTGATGCTCGAGAGATAAAAATGTTTTAGTTAGACAACGGTCGCCTATCATTTTTATAGCTCTTTTTTGAATTCTGTCCAAGAGACTTTTTTGGAGCACCTGCCCAGATATGGGAATTGTACTCGAGCTTCGGAAGAATAGAGGCTTTATATATAACTACCAGATCAGACGGGGTAAAAAACTTCTTGCATCGGCGGAGAAAGCTTAAACAATATCAGCGTTTTTGGCGACGTCAAATATGTGATCACTCCACAAAAGATGATCTCTGATGCACATGCCTAGAACTGAAAGTTGTTCAGTCTGCTTGATGCTAGTGCCACTCATAGAATGTGGCATTGTGGGAGGGTTACGCTTTAGCGACAGTAAACAGCAGTGAGTTTTCGAAGCATTAAATTCTACACGGTTTTGGATTCCCCATTGGACAATGCTGTCAAAATCAGAATTGGACGTGCACATTTGATTGGCAAGGATGTGAATCTAAAAACGAATATGAAAATCTGAGGGTACTGTCTTCAGCGAAACAATAAAGTTGTAGTCAATCGTTGATATGTAATAAAAGATGTAAGTTGAAAACCTCTGTAAATCAAAGAAAACTTGTGAACTCCTTAAGAAACACTTAAGTATAAATCAGTATTTTATTAATTTATCGGTGTTTCTTATAAATGGGAAAGTGCATATTATTTCAAAACAATAATTAGTGGATCTCTTTGTTAGTTTTTTTTTTATTAAAATAATAAAATAACTTAATTTAACCTGGGGTGTTCATAACTAAAATGTAATTTTCAATAAATTCAGTGACCGAGAGGGGTGTCTATTACTGGCACGACTGGACGTTTTTGAGGATGTTAGTTACGGACACCATCGTTTATTAAAAAAAATTAAAGTATTTTGAAAAACCTTCCAAGTTGAATATATTCTGTTTTTATTTCTCTTAGTTTTAATAGTATGAAAACCACTTACGTTTTCACACCAAGCCCAAAACGCAGTTTACACGAAAATATCGGTTTTGGTGAAAAACAAATTAAGGTTTTCGCATACATTTTTGATGAATCACAAGTTTTTATAAACCACAAATTTTGATAAAACCTATCAAGATCAAGATCAAGTTCAAATTAAAAGATGAAAAAACAAATACCACCTTTAAAACAATCAGCGTTCAATTAAACTATAAAATAACAGCTGACGAAAATTTTACTGCTGGAATACATACAACATAAGGGAAGCGGGATCGATTATCCCTACTACTAAAGCAAGCCGGTTCGCTTACGAAATGAGTTTAATATCATGAGTCAGGATTCATCATCATCATCATCGGCTCGACAACCGGGTTCCGGTCCTGGCCTCTTTCAACAAGTCTCTCCACCTATCCCGGTCTCTAGCCGACGCCATCCAGTTGCGCACCCCAAGGCTTCGGGCGTCCTGGTCTACGCCATCTCTCCAGCGCAAGCATGGTCTACCACGCTGTCGTCTACCATAGAATGTACCACAAAGAACTTTCCGAGCAGGTTCCTCTTCGCTCATGCGAGCTAGGTGCCCTGCCCACCGGAGTCTACCGAGCTTAATTTTTGTCACGATATCTGCTTCAAGGTAGATTGCGTACAGTTCATGATTGTACCGTCTCCGGAATCGTCCTTCCTCACATACGGGGCCAACAATTCTCCTTAAGACTTTTCTCTCGAACGCAGCTAAGAGGTCGGAGTGCCTGTTGCTAAGCACCCAAGTCTCGGATCCATATGTGAGTACTGGCAGGACCATGGTCCTGTACAGCAGCAGTTTTGAAGTTATGGTGAGATTTCTGGATTTGAAGAGCTTTGACAGACTATAGTAGGCTCTGTTGGATTTGAGAAGCCGCCCGCGTATTTCTTCTTCTATATTGTTATCGGCTGCTACTATTGACCCAAGGTATTTAAAGGATTGCACCACTTCAAATTCGTGCTCCGCAACCTTGATTGTTTGACCAACTGTTCCTCTCGCATTCGACGCCACTATGTACTTTGTTTTACCTTCACTAATGTGCAGCCCCAGATTTTGTACCGCCTGCTCGATCTGGATGAAGGAATCGTGTACAGCTTGTTCGGTTCTTCCGATGATGTCGATGTCGTCTGCGTAAGCCAGTAACTGGCTGGACCTGTTGACGATGGTCCCTCTTGTTGCCGTGCCAGAGTCACGGATTGCTTTCTCCAACGCCAGGTTGAAGAGGAGGCAGGCCAAACCGTCCCCTTGTCGGAGTCCATTAAAGATGTTGATTGGTCTGGAAAGCAATCCGGCTATTTTTACTTGGCTTGTTACGTTGGTCATGGTCAACCTACATAGTCGTGTCAATTTATTTGGGATGCCGAATTCTCTCATGGCTTTGTAAAGTTCTACCCTGGCTATGCTATCATAGGCGGCCTTAAAGTCTATAAACAGATGGTATGTTGGGATGTTAAATTCTAGACATTTTTCCATCGCCTGCCTAAGGGTAAATATCTGATCAGTTGTTGATTTGCCTGGAATGAAACCACACCACGCGTATGGCGTTATCCGGTCTTGTAGGATAGAGGAGAGTATCTTATAGGCGGTACTCAACAACGTGATACCTCTATAATTGCTGCACGTTGTGACATCTCCCTTCTTATGTATGGGGCATATTAAACCTTTTCGCCAGTCTTCTGGCATTTCTTCCTGCTCCCATACGTGTACTATAATATCATGAATTGCTTGACGTAAGGCTGGCCCGCCGTGATGGAATAATTCGGCTGGTATGCCATCGGCTCCCGGGGCTTTGTTCTGTTTAAGCCGGCCTATAGCCTCCTCAACCTCTTCTATGCTTGGTGGCGGCAACATAGAGTATTCTTCTTGAAGTAGTGGAGCCTCCACTTCTGCAGTGAGCTGACCATTTAGCAATTCATTAAAGTACACTTCCCATCGCTCCAGTATGCTTTCAGGATCGGTGATCAGATTTCCCTCTCCGTCCTTGCAGTATGTGCAGCGTGGTGTGTACTGCGTCATGTTTCGGACGGATTGGTAGAACTTCCGCGCCTGGTGCGGACCTCGCTCTCGGCTATTTTCTATTTCACAGATTAGGTTCTTCTCCCAGGCTGATTTTTTTTGTCTGTGTAGCCGTTTTTCTATTCTTCTGAGCTCTTTATATTCCTCTTCGCGTGCCCGCGTTCTATGAGATTGTTGCATTGCTCGGTACGCAACATTCTTACGTTCAGTCGCTAGCTTGCATTCATCATCAAACCAGTCGTTCCGATTTTTACGACTGCTGCCTAAGATGGAGTTGGCAGTACTAATGACAATATTCTTAAGGCGTGTCCACTTCTCATTTACGCCCAGCATACTGGCTCCAGGACTTACTCTCCCTAAATCAAGTGATTCTAGGGCGAGTCCTAACGCATTACCAAAGGTGTTACTGGTGTTTTCATTGCGCAGGGCAGCCGTGTTGATTCGAACCTGATCGGCGGATGCAATGCGTCTTCGCAAGGCAATCCGCCCTCGGAAAACCATACCAACAAGATAGTGATCCGAGTCGATATTGGCACCTCGGTACGTTCGTACCGTCATCAAGTTCGAGTAGTGGCGACGGTCTATCAACACGTGGTCTATTTGGTTACGAGTGACTCCATCAGGTGATACCCAGGTGGCTTTGTAGATATCTTTACGCGGGAACCTGGTACTCGCAACGACCATGTTTTTCGATGCTGCCAATTCTAAGACTCGAAGTCCATTGTCATTAGTGTTCTCATGCAAACTATGGGTGCCTGCGTAATGCCTGAATACCGGCTCCCGACCTATTTTTGCGTTCAAATCCCCAAGGATGATTTTAACATCATACCTTGGACAGGCATTAAGGGCCCTCTCGACTTGTTCGTAGTAAGTCTCTTTTTCTTCGTCTGAGGACTCCTCCGTAGGTCCGTGAACGTTAATGAGGCTGATGTTCGTAAATTTGCCTCGCACGCGAAGGGTGCATAGCCTTTCGCTTATAGCGTTAAAGCCGATGATGGTAGACTTCATTTTTTCGCTGACTAGGAAGCCTACCCCGAGCACATGGTGTTTTGTATGACAGCTATAGTCAGGATTCATTGTACCTCCATTTTTAGTTACAACTGTATTTCAGTTTTGCATAATCCATTTTCCTTTTTGTGCGATTAACTTTGACACTGCGAATTTTTTTTCAAAGCGGTTGCAGCTCGATGTCAAAACAATTGAGGTGCCAAATTAAAACTTTTAAATATTCTTTTTTAACGCCTAACAAGCTTATGTCAACTTGTTGCCGAAAACTCCTCTTATAGTTTAGTGTGAAAAGCTACAGAAAAAAGGTGTCCATAACTAGTATTTTACGGGTGTCGGTTATTGAAAATAAGGTGTCCGTAAATAAAAAAGTGGTAAGCTATTACGATTTTGTGTTTTATTTATTTTTGGAATTTCGTACATATTTATTTCTTTAATATTGTAACAGAAGTTATCAACAATTATAATAATTTATATAAAAATCATTAAAATCGATCCAGCGAAAGAAAAGTTATGAATTTTCAAACTCAAAATTTCTCTTAAGGGTGTCGGTCACTGGATGTATTACCTTACTAGCTACCAGAATGTCCTGCCTCAGAGCGAAGTCGATCAGCTTGAATCCCTTATCGGAGGTGGTGTCGTGCAGTCTGTATCTTCAAACTGTGTCACCAAAAATGTCTTCTCTTCCAAGCTTGGTATTAAAATCTTCTAAGACAATTTTAATGTCATAACTAGGGCGCTGCTCGTAGAATATGTCTTTAGTATCTTCATCTTTCTAATCTGTTTGGACATGTGCGCAAATGAGTCTAGTTCCAACAAAAAATACGCATCCAACTAAGCACTGCTTAGTAGTAGTAGATATTGCAGTCTTTTAATTTTCGTCTCCCTGGTCCTTCCCATCGCGCTAATGTCTGCTTTGTAGCAGTTTAGGGCTTCCGCTAATTGTTCAGCTGCACGTGGTCTATTCTCACAAAATGTACGAGGGTACAGATTGAAACTTCTGTTTGTGACCTTGTGACGCGTTAGGCACAATAAGACCTGGCCTTGCTGTTAATATCGAAATCATATTTTGGAGCTAACCCAGTTGAAGGTGATGAAGTTTTACCAGCGCCAGCGGTATAATCGAGCATCCATATGCTCTTATTCGTGGTGCTCTTTGCAAGGACTCTATGTGCTTGCGCTCGATTATTTTACTCGCTACACCATTCACAACTACGACGCTATTTTCCCAGCTCCTAAGCCAATTTCTTCTTTTTTTTCAATTATCAGCTTGCCCAAAAAATCAGATCGTGAGACCCCTCAGACTTGGGCTCCCTATCCCCAAATAGACCTGGGAACCGCGTTAAGAAAGTTTGACGTCTTTGTTTGTAAAATTAGGGCTCTGTCTGTACTGTTTTGCACACTCTTTAAAATGCTCAGACAAACTTAAACAGGAAGTTAGCCATATACCTAGATATTTTTTAACGACTTCTACAGTGTCACCACCGTTTAGCTCCCAGATTCTAGTATTCTTGTTGACTTAATATTCCGTCTCTTTTTGTGAAAACCATAACTTTCGATTTTTCGATGTTAATAGGGAGGTTCCAGCGTTGGCAGTATTTATGTCCGTCTACTTCAAAATTTAAAAAATGTAATAATTGGATTAATTGTCGTGAATTTTTCGTAAATTTGTCGTGAAACGAAAAAATTTATCGCGCTTGTTTTTAAAAAATAACCCCTGGTAATGCTAACTTGACAGTCAAGTTAGTACTACCAACCCTCAAAATAGGGTGACACGAACTCGAAAAAGGACAGTGTAAATAACTGTCGCAAATTTGTCGTAAATATATCGTAAAAGAAAAAAATGTTCGCATCATTTTTTCTCAAAAAAATGCCATGAAAATGCAAAAGTCCATAGCATTTTTTCACAAAACCTAGCACTACCATACCAAAACTATTTTTTATAACTAATTTTTTACTATGCAATTTGTTTAAACAATTGTTCTAAGATTATTTTATGACGGAACTTATTCAAAGAAGTCTTACGACAATTGTTTAAACAAATTGCAGAGTAAAATATTAGTTATAAAAAATAGTTTTGGTATGGTAGTGCAAGGTTTTATGAAAAAATGCTATTTTATGGACTTTTGCATTTTCATGGAATTTTTTTCAGAACAAATTATGCGAAAATTTTTTTCTTTTACGATATATTTACGACAAATTTACGACAATTATTTACGCTGTCCTCTTTCTTTTTCGATTTCATTTGACCCTATTTTGAGGGTTGGTAGTGCTAACTTGACTGTCAAGTTAGCATTACCAGGGATCATTTTTTTAAAAAATTAACGTTCGTAGCCGCAGGCGTACCGCTACAAAATTTTTGGTCTTACAGCATATTTACGACAAATTTACGACAATTATTAGCACTGTCCATTTTTTTTTTCGCGTTCATTTTACCCTATTTTGAAGGTTGGTAGTGCTGACTTGACTGTCAAGTTAGCATTACCAGAGGTTATTTTTGTAAAAAATTAGTGCTACAAAATTTTTGATTTTACAACATATTTACGACAAATTCACGATAATTATTAACACTGTGCTTTTTCTTTTTTGAGTACATTTTACCCTATTTTGACGGGTGGTAGTGCTAACTTGACTGTCAAGTTAGCATTACCAGAGGTTATTTTTTAAAAAACAAGCGCGACAATTTTTTTCTTTTTACGACAAATTCACCACAATTAATCCAATTATTACATTTTTTTAAATTTTGAAGTGGCAGTGCTAACTTGACGGACATGCAGTATTTTGCAATCCTTTTAATATCCTGTTAATCATGCTCTGTATTACGTCTGGCTTTTTGGCTATTAGGACTTTGTCATCTGCATAAGCAAGCGTAATCGCCTTACATTCATTAAAATATCCCTCCTTGTAACTCGTGAATATCGTTTAGGTGTAGAGCGAAAAAAAAATGGGCTCAATAAACATTTGCAGTTTATAAAGAAGAGCTCTTCGTTCAATATACCAATCACAGTATCAAAGAGTTTACCAAGAAGGGTGGGTAGATGTTGAAATGCAATAAAACAAGCTGTATGTGAGTTATTAACAACGTTTTTTGTTATTTGAAAGGCCCATGTATAAATTTTCACCTCAGCTTTTTACGGTGGCACGGATTCGAGTGGTTCGATTTGCAATAACTGTTCTGCATAGACCCGGCTACATTTGAGCCATTACATTTGGTATTTTCACATTAAAAACAACGTTCAATTGTGGTTTATTTTCCCATAGACCTGCGATTTAAAGAAGCCTTAGAAGAAAAGTCTACCGCGGTCAAATCGCTTCACCTTGATGACCAGTTCACATCACCTCTACGAGAGACTACCTTACCCTCAAAACGTTCACGCAGAATTTCAATCGTAGCATCCGCTGTGTGGCACATACCGCCATCCTGCTGAATTTACATGTCGCATAGATCCATATAGTTCTATTTGGGTGATAAGAAATGGTCCTATAGCGCTCACAATATTGATGATGATGACTTCTCAAAATTCACACCAAACGGTGTTTTTTTTATGATGAATATTCCCCTGGCCAACCTCGTATGGGTTGGTGTCGTTTCATGAATGGCAATTTTGGTTGTTAACACAGCCATTCATCCGAAAATCCTCCTAGTCACTAAAGATTGGCAAAAATTGAGGTCCTCTTCCAAATGCTTCGAAGTCCAGTCAGCGAACATATGCTAATGAACTTTGAGCAATTTGGATGTTGTACGGAAAAATTGTAAAATTTGCCAAATCACACTTTCACGGACCGTGGCGAGGTTCTCGACCGATCTTGCCTTCCTTTGACGTATAAGAATGTTAGCTAATTGATTAACAAACCGGTCATCTTAAATTTGGCCACCAAATGTTGAAAAGTCGATTGATCGCCCCAATTGAAAATCTCTTTATTTATTTTTTAGAGCAGCATGCCAGTGTTGCCGCAAGCCAAAAAAATAGTCGCTAGATCGACCTTAACAATCCGCTAGATATGCTAAAATTTTGAAAAAAGTCACTAGAAAAAATTTTCAGTACACATATCAAAAAAACATTCAATTATAACATAAAATTTATTTTGTGTAGTAAAGATAAACTTATAAAACATTAAGTTAACATAAAAAATCTTAAAAAAAAAAAACAAATTCAGTCTAGAAAATATTACTACTTTTTATTTTTTAAATAAAAAGTAAAGGATTTTTAATAATAACTTCAAATACCTATTAAAAAAATAATAAATCACAAATAATTATAGCCATTAGGTATAGCATCTTCATCAATTTCATTGACTTCAATATCTAAGCCATTATTGAAATTATTTTTTGAAAAGAAGTACATATATACTTACAAAAAAGTTAAGTTTACTCCCGAAATCTCCACTTCGGCCGACTCGACAAAACCAAACAAAAACAATTACAGTTAAAATTGTACACAAAATAAATCATAGAAACGAATTGACTAGCTAGGCTAGTTTCTAAAACATACACCCGCTCACTCGCAATCACACTCGTTTCGGTCTTGTTTTGTGTGGTGAAGTTTCAAATTCAGATCAGTGGTGTGGTAAAACTAAAACGGCAGCACTTGCGTGAGTGAATTTTGTATATACTGTATATTTTTACTAGGTTCGTTAAATAGAACTTATTACATACTCTTTTTAGTAATTCTTCTTTATTTACACTTTCCAAATCGAAACAATAAATCTCAATTTATAATCAACTCAATTACTTTTATTCAAATTTAAATCACACTTGAATAATAACACTTTCCACAATCAAATAAGCAAAGCCTTGCACACTTTCATAATCAAAAATCAAGTGTCCTCCGCTCACTGTGAACAGTCCCTTATATACTCAAATTGGTTGTTATCGAAACTAAATCGCGAAGGTTCTCGTCTTAGAATGTTCTAGTTGGTTGGAATAAGGGGCAATACATATGGCATTGGAAAGATGGCGCTGTGGAAGTATACAGCTCTGTGTCGGTGTTGTATGGTGTGCGTAACAATACATAGATACACTCAGACTGCACTTTTGTTTGAAACTTTGTTTCTAATCACTTTTAAATTTGTTTAGCTTTTTTAACTTCACTGTTCTCATTTCATAAGATTATGGGATTTGAAATTTTCAATGAATGTATGCTTTTTGGGATTACATATTATGACCGATTCGAAAGGCTATATCTTATATACAACTAAATGGGTTCCAGTTCACACTTCAATTTTCAATATCGGTCGAAAAAGTGATTTTTTTATATTGATAGAAAATAGTTTACTGAAAATCTGGTTGAATATAGTATAATTTAGGCAATTAAAAATTTAACAATAAAAACACTATTTTTTACATTTTGTCATGAAATTCTTCTTTCATTAATGTAAATTTTCTTAAATTCACTGTCACTTAGAAATCGCCATTTTTTTCCGAAAATCGTTGAAATTTCTTTTTCTACGACGTCGTACGATTTTGATGATCGACGTAGCCAATTGTAAAAATCATCAGACCAATCTGGGTTTCTTGGCCAATCACAGCGTAAAATAACCGCAAACCTTCGAATATATAAGTTTCGCAAATTTTTTCCGGTTTTTGCTATTAACAAAACTGTAGATGTAGAGATTTTCTCTCTTATTATCTAGAAATTGAGAAATATATTTAATCTATTTTAATAATAATATTCAAAATTACTTACCAATGTTTCTAGATTACCTGATTTACGGCAAAGAAGTAACATTAGACTGTCTACTCTATTATCAAAAGATTTTGGGCTTACAAATTTTGGTAAAAGTTCGTAGCCGTAAATTGTGAGTGTCCATTTATAGTGGTCGACCATTCGGATCAACAAATCAGTTTTAATCTTGAACAGAGCAAAGATATAAAAGTTTAACTTGGTCTTACAGCGTACAAAAAGAAATTTAAAAAAACGTGTTCAAGATGAAACCGATAATTATATAATAACGGATTAATGTTAGATATTGAAGTGAGTAAGTTAATAACGCTCTATTTATCTTTTTTGCTGAAGGAAGGAGCAACCCACTTTTTTAAAGTTATGCACATCAATTATATTTTCCTAAACGAGAGTTTATTGGATCCAAAAGCTGTGGAATATTCTAAGAAAGGAATTGCTTAACATTTTGGGTCTAGATCCAATGTTGACATCATTTATCGGGGATTTAAAAAAGGGCTTGTTTTCGTGACAAAACATATAAACGGAAGTTGCTTCATTGATACTTAAAGTAGAAACGTCGTTATGGGTTTAATTTTTAGAAGAAATACTAGTTTTTATAATCGAGTTTTAATAATGTTGATATTTTATTAGGATCCTCTAGTAACTAACGAAATTGCTTCCTTTTTGTTAAATCTAAGAATTATTAGTAGCTAAAGTGCTCATTATAACCATTCTTGCTGAAAGTGAAGTAGTTATAGGAGTAATTCGAGGTTTCCCCAGTTAAAACGAGTCATTGATGTGGAGCGCACCACGCGCTTTTGTACCCATTTTAATATTCAACGAGTTAGCGAAGGTTCAATACAAAACTTATATCTTCGTGGGTTCAGAAGTTAAGGTAAATCGTCCAGGTCATCAAAGTCAATAGCCATACCAGAACATTTGACTCAACTCTTTTAGTAGCAAGAGATAAAAATAGAACTCCATGCAATTTCTTAAGCAAATATGAATTTATGCTAGGATAAAAATTTTAAGTCGTTTAAGAGGCTTTTGTATACATTTTTTTAAAGGTTATAGGAGTTGAATTTGAGTACTAACGGATTCTTCGTAGGTCTGCTTTGATCGATTATTAATACTCCTATAGTGCTGGACTAAATATTCTTTGATTTTGCTTATGGAAGTATTTGGTCATATAGTACCTCTATCTCATAACGATAACCATATTCTTCGAAGTAAAAAAGTTACCCTTTTAACTCTTTATAGTTTTACATAATTTGTGCAATGAATAGTAATAAGAAGCTTCTTTAGACGAATAGATAGATAGATTCTTTATTATACCAAAAAATGTTTAGCAATATTTCCTTACTTAAGAATAAGAACAAGTCATTTTTGCCGTCTGCCTGATATGAAATTTCATTTTAGTGATAAATAAAAAAAAAAATAAAATAAACATATACCAATATTTAATAATGAATGATTATAATAATTATAAGAGTTAACAATTTACAAAAGTTTAAAGGGAACCAAAAAAGATACCTTTATAGTGAATGATAATAATTTTCTCTAAATAATTAATAGCTAACGCTAATTTTAATATGATTTGAAACACAAAAGGTTGTCAATTTTGAAATGACTTGAAACAAAAAAGATACCAATTTTTAAATGATTTGAAACATAAAAAGTTTTACAATTTTGAAATGATTTTCAACAACAATCTTACAATTTTTCAATTTTAAAGTGATTTGAAACACGAAACAGGGTGTCTACTGCATTAACTGGTTGAACTAAAGGTTTTAAGCTTCGAAACTGTTGCAAAAAGTTAAGGCGTGTTTGCAATACTTTTATAAAGTAGATCATCCTAGTGCTCCATTAAGTATTTGATAAAGTCGACTTGGAGAGAGGTAACTCTCATCAAAGTATAATCGGCGGATTTCCTGCATTAGGCAGTTTGAATAAGCGTTTAAAGAAATATCTCTGCAACGTTTCAAACATCTCGAAGAATATATAGCCCAAAAATTTGGGCACCATAGCACATACATGTGTTAACCGATGCTTGAAAAACACGGTATTTTGACGCAAAATCGTTGTTCTGGTTTGCAAAGAACTTATACCACATTATGTTCAAAGACAGTTTGGCCTCATTGCTTTTTTGCTTAGCGTTTTTCGAAAAATTAAAAGACACATACATTTTTGCACAATTTCAATATCCACATTATTAAGAAACCAATTTTCTTCGGGCTGCCTTCTCCTTTGGCGCGCTTCAAAAATCATCACCTTAGTCTAGCTTGTATTAACGACTAACCTCCATTTCTCGCAAAAAGTATTCAGCCTGTTGATTTGCAACTGCAGGGTGAAAGGGTTGTCAGCCAGTAGCACTAAGTCGTCAGCGTAGAGCAGTACTTTCACTTGTACTCGTATATCTGCAGAAGGTATTCCTCCTGGAAGGACATCACAAATATCATCAATAAATAAAACAAAAAGTAATGGGCTTAAAATACAGCATTGAGAAGCACCTGTCGTTGTTTCAAACCATTCTGAGAAATACGTCCCATCCCATTCAGAGGCACTCGAAGAAACAAGAAAGTTAAAGTACATCCTCAAGAATTTCCGGGATATTCCTAGCGTTGAGAGTTTGTACAACAAAGCTTGTCTATTTACCTTGTCGAATGCTGCTTTAAAGTCTACGAAGCAAGCTTATATTTTTTTCTTTTTTTCAATTGACTTTCTAGTAATACTTGTCAATGTAAAGATATGGTCCAGCGTTGAAAAACCCGACCCAAAACTGGTTTAAAACATGCTTAGAAGGTTTCTGTCGTCGATCCATTCGGTAAGCCCCTCGTAGAGAATTGAAGTAAGAATCTTCCTCAAAGTTCTTAGAATAGAAATTCCTCTGTAGTTTTCTGGTAGGTTTGCATTTTCGCTCCTGAAATTTGCAAAAATAACTGCTTTGTTGAGGTTGTTTGTCACATACGATTCGATATATGTATAATCTGTTTAAGTATAGCAGAAGATAATTATTTAATTAATCAGTACTATACTGGAATTCCATCTATGCCACGTGCTTTGTTATTTTTCATCTTGTGAAGAGTTGATTCTAGTTCACACAAGGATATTGGGCCATCCACTTCATCAACAATAACGTTGGGTAGAGTGTAAGAGCTGAAAAAAAAAGTTTTAAAATGTGCTGCTAGTGTCTCAGCCCCGAGAGTATTCACCACATTCCGATAACGTCCACCCAGCTCACGAACATTATTCCAAAATGTTTTCGAATTCTTACATTCAGCTAGTTTTGTTGCTAGATTTTTCAAGTACTCTTTTCTTTTTGCTGCAAACAGTACTTTGTATTCCTTGTTCACATGTAGATACATATTTTTGAAAAATAAGGCATCTGTAAATCGAAATAGTTTGAGGTACACAAAAGATCAAACCATATGTTCCGTGGAGTAAAGGAATGAGTGTTGGTATTATTAGAAAATGGAGCTGAGGTTTTAATCAAGCTTATTATTATTTTTTCATCCAATTGTTCGGTGATGGTTGTCGGATAGGAAGGTAGAGAACTGCATTGGTGATTTAAAAGAGATTTATAAAGGTGATCGTCACTCTCTTTCCACTTGAGTTTTAGAAAATTACTTGAAGTTCTTTGAATACCTTCATTCGAAAACATAACTTCAACTTGTATTGGTAAGTGCGCGGAAAAAATCGCCATACCCACTTTGAAGTCTGCAGATGATTTCAACAATTCTTCCAATATTGCACAAATGTCAATTACTGACTGTCCTTGGCCACTTATAAATGTAAACTCACCCGAAGTATCGTCTTAAGTTGCTCCATTCACCACGAATAGTCAAAAGTTTTCAAATAATTTGGTGAGGAGTCTTCCACTTCTGCTAAAACGTTCATCTTTGGAGTTTTTCATAGCACAGATTAGAGTTATTCATAATGTCTATTAAACCATAAAAATCATTCTGCCAGTTATAACAGTTTAAATACACTGGAACTATTGAATATTTTGAATAGGCAAAATTTGGCAAAATCACAATTTAAAGTTTTTTTAATCCCACATAACATTCCACCACTGGCTCTGCAGTGTACATTTGATCTACTTGCAGGTGAACACCAACACATTACTCTAAAATCTTTAAAATATTTTTAAAAAATCATTTTCATTTTTTTCTTCTAAAAACCTTTTGCACAACTAAAGTGTGCACGATCAGTGCTGCCGTTTTAAAAATTTCCAGAGGAGTATTTTTTGTATTTTATGAGGAGTATTTACGATAGTTGAGGAGTATCGCCAAAATAACAAGAAAATTTATAGTTCAATGAAAAAAACACAGAAATGTTTTCTATAAATTAAGTTTTTTTAATTCATTTATAATCAAAATAGGAACTTCAATATTTGTGTTTTTTAATAAACAGAGAGTTAATAATAAATTAACTCTAACTTAAACTATGTAGATATATACTGTACATTGATTTTCAAGCAACTTATTGCTTATAAACATTAATATTAATTTTTTGTATTTTGTTTATTTAAACAAGAATTTGACAAAAGAAAAACAAAAGTCAAAATTAAAACTCAAATTTGTTTTTTGTATTTTTCGATCAAATCTTTTTATGGCTCCCACTTTTCTGCAAAATTGCCGTTTAAAAGCTCTTTGGCAGTAAGTATGGTATTTACTAAAATGAGAAAATTTTCTCTCTGCTGATGCACTGCTATGTGGAAGAGCAATAATTGTTCCAATAAATTAACGTACATGAGGAAACATGAATTCATTTAATCCGTTTTTAATAGTAAATACATTCCTATAAAATTCGGCAAAGTCTAAATCCTTTGAAACTAATGACTTGTTTCTTAAAATACGCCATTCATTATCAAGCTCCTCAACTTCGGACTCATCCACTAAATTTGGGAAAAGATCAACCAAAGGAACTAGGGTAACTATAGGCCTATATCTCTCCTGCCTTCGATTAGTAAGATTTTTGAAAAAGCTGTAAAAAATAGAATGGTGAGCTTTTTAACGAGAACGAAATTTTTCAGTGATGTTCAGTTTGGTTTTCAAAGTAATAAATCAACCGAAGATGCCTTGTTACATTTCTGTTCTCAAATATTTGTAAGCCTTGATAAAAAAGAGAATACAGCCATGTTATTTGTTGACATATCAAAAGCCTTTGACATGGTTAATCACGCAATTTTGATAAGCAAACTTGAAAGTGCTGGGTTTCGAAGTTTCATAAGTAATTGGTTAAGATTACTTTTAAATGTAAGAACCCAAAGAGTGAAATTTGATGGTATTAGGAGTGATACAAAGACATTCGATTTGGGAGTGCCACAAGGTTCGGCTTTGGGACCAATACTTTTTTTGGTATATATCAATTCTTTATTAAGATTGCCATTTAGGGGTTCTTTGACAGCTTTTGCAGATGATGTGGGCTTTTCTTATGGTACAGATAGTCGTCTTAATCTTATATCTGATATAAATTGGGATCTCAGCTGGTTCAGAATCTGGTTTGCAGAGCACAAACTGATAATTAGTTCTAAAACTAAGGTAATGTTTTTGAGTTTGGCTGGCCAAAAGATTGTTGATGCTGATCTCTTTTTCTATGCTACTGAGTGTCAAAAATTTAAACTTTTTAACTGTACCTGTAGTCCTATGGATACTTATACAAACTTTACTGATTCCACGAGCTGTAGTGATAAATGTTTTAAATTAGAAATAGTAAATGAATTCAAGTATTTGGGATTGATTATTGATTATAGAATGAGTTTTTAGAACCACACAGAAAATCTTTGACAGTATTTTCGCTGCACTCTTAGAAATTTCTTCTTTTTGCGTAAAGTTTGCTCTTCTAAACTACTCCTTAAAATTTACTATGGCATTTTTCATTCCAAACTAGAATATGGAATTTCAAAATACAGCCTCTTCTAGTTTTACAAAAAAGTGTTCTGAAGAAAATATGTGGTAAGCCTCGTTTGTACCCTAGTTTTCAACTATTTAGAGATTTGAAAATTCTTCCAGTGCGACATATGTATTGCTATAAATTTCTAAAAATTTTCTTTAAAAGATCAGGTAATCTTAATTTTAGATTAATTGATAGTCATACTCGTAGTTTACGTGGTCATTTTTTTGAACAAAGTGTTTATACCGGTGTTTCGAACAACCGCATTTCGAAATTTTTATAATATTTCCTCATGTCGAATATTTAATAGACTCCCTTATTTTATCAGGATGCAAACTTCTCATTTTGTATTTATGAAACAAGTTAAAAACTGGCTCCTTAGTCCTGATAATAAAAGTATCGAATTTTTTGTAAATGGTTTCACCTGATGTTTTCATGAAATAAGTACTTAACTTAATTCAATTTAATTTTTGTATGCATTATTAATTTAATGATATTTTAACTTTATTTTTTAATATTTCTTTTTTAAGGCTCACCCCACCCATTTAAAATAATACATGTTAAATCATTCTACTAAGAGTGATAATAACTCTATTTTTATAAAAATACTTTTGTCACGTATTTCTTTCTTTCTTTTTATAAATAATGTACTTACTTATTTTGATTTTAAGAAATAAAATGTTTAATCAATCAATCAATCAATTCTCTAGAGTAAGTTGACATTTCTTTTTTTAACAAAATGTTCGTCTGAAAAACTGCGAAATAACTTTCATCTGTACTTTTTTGCTTTGTAACGATCAATTTGTATTTTTTAGAAACGGTCAATTGATTGAACGAAGTCCGATTTAACTATCTCGCTCGCACTTGATAAATTAAAAAGAGGAAACAATATTTATTATCTCTGTCTTTTTATCTTGTTATCCAGGGATGTTTGCAAGTTCAACGATATGCGATCTTGTATGGAAAAAAGAACAGAGATGTGCAATTTGTCGAAAAAACGTTATGTTTGCTTTAAGTTGGTTTGTTGCAATTTTGTTTTATTTTTAATTGTAATTTATTTTTTTGGGGAGTATTTTTGTAACATGGGGAGTATAGGAGCATCGACTCCACGAAAGGAGTAAAATACTACTATGGGAGTAAGTTCGGCAGCGCTGTGCACGATTCGGTGTGCCGTGTGTGCTGGAATGCTGTAGGCACACCGGTGTGCACACAAGTGTCGCTTTAAGCGCCCAACACACACGACACTTGGATGCATACACCAGGGATGGAAAATGATCAGAAATCACATCCACAAGTTTACAGTTTTTGTTTAGTAAACAAAACGATGCGATGTCGAAAAAAAAGCTGATCGATAAAGAAACAAAAAAGCAAGAAGTTAAAATTGTAATTAAGAGTTATAAGGGCTTACAGCCCAGAGTTATTTGCCGTGTTTTTTTCGCAGGTCCATATAAAATTGCAGAAAAAAACGACATCGGGATTTAGGAGTTTTTTTTCAAATAGCTAGAAGCACTGTGTACGCTATGGCATTTGTCAGCTGTATTGACGACTAACATCAACCAGCACCCAAAAACGTCACTTTTGACTTCTCTGAGCAAATGATCGATAACATATAGATAATATTATTTTGGCATCACCATTTTATCGGGTCTTAGATTAAGTCTCGATAATTATCTGGTCTTAGCTAACTCTGTATAGATTTAAGTAGTTGTTGCATTTGTATGTAAAGTGCTTAGTCCCGATGTCGTTTTTTTCAACAATTCTATATGGACTTGCGAAAAAACACGCCTTTTTTCTGGTATGAAAATGAATGCATTCAGGCCAGGATGATGTGTTCAACTTTCAATTTTCTTTTATGTGCTTTTGTTTTGTTTTTTTTTTTGTTTTTATTTTTGTTTTTTCTTTGTGAAATACATACATAAAATTAGAAATTTTGAAATTGTACTGAATTGAGACAAATTGTACTTTTGTACAATTGCATCGAATTCGGTACAAGTGTACCGAATTTTCCATCCCTGGCATACACCGCTGGCTGTGGCATTCCACCACACACGCCACACTGATTCGTGCACACTTCAGTTGCGTAAAAGGTATCAAAGCGGAGAGATCTTACCAAAAGATCTCACAGAATAACGATTCGGCTGCAACTGAATAGTAAATGTGCGCGGACATAACCATACACATCACACCGATCGAAGATACCGGCACCAAAAATCAAAAAACTTTTGATTTTACTCACACGGTGTCTGACACCGATCGGTGTGCCCACCAGCTCACACATGGCATTTCCGTACACCGAAACCGGTGTGCACACTAGTGTCGTGTGTATTGGCCGATTTATGCTTATGAATAACTTTCTGTAATAACATTAATTTTTGAAATTCTAAGTATTTTACAGAGAGCAAGTTCGTGCGACCCAGTCGTGCATTCCATTTTTGATAATCTCATGTTTACCATTATGTAATATCCGAGTGGTACTATTTTAAATGACTTCTGCATATTTGAGCAATGGCCTGTGTTATGTTTACCTTAAGGGCATCGATCGATTGGGGGTAATTCGCATAGACCTGCAATTTCAGGAAACCCGAAAAGAAAAATTCTAGCCGGAAAAACCACATGATCTTGGTGGCCAATTCACGACACCTCTGCTAGAGATAACCTTACCATCAAATCGTTCATGCAGAATGTCAATTGTGGCGTTCGCTGTGTGGTACGAAGCGCTATCCTGCTGGAACCAAATGCCATACCATACCATGTCCACACATGGAATTTGGGCCATGAGGAAATAGTTACTATCGTTCTATAGCGCTCGCTCGCTATTGACGATCACGTCCTCATCAACGTCGTTTTCGAAAAAGTACGGACCAATGCCACCGCCAGCCCAAAATCGACATCAAACGGTAATTTTTTAAGTATGCATTTCATTTGATTAGCCTCGTGCGGGTTGTTGTTTTCCATATAGACTTTTCCCTTTTATACACAGCCATTCATTCAAAAATTTGCCTGGTCGCTAGAGATCATTTTAAGGCCAAAATTGTGGTCCTCTTCCAAACACTCCGAACCCCAGTCAGCGAACAAACGGTATTATATGTATGTATATGGCCATTAACTTTGAGCAATTTTGATCCTGTACGGAAAAATTGCAAAATTTGGCAAGTTGAAGTCTGCGAAAGGCCGAGTTCTTGTTGTGTACGGAATCGACTACATATGGTTCTGCTGCACACTTTAACGGACCCTGGCGATGTTCCCGACCCGACCAAAATTTGCACCAACAAACACCATAATAAGGTTATATCATGTAACGTGCTGTGCAATCGTGTTACTTGCCACGTTGATTTGGCATCAGCAACTTATAATAAACAACGGATTTGACAGATGCCATCAAAACAACATGGCCGCCACATGTCGCTTAAATCTAAATCTACCCGCGCCAATTGAAAAACCGTTTATATAGATGGAGAAAAGATACAAGAATGAATGAAATGAGTCGAGTCAATTTACTATGTAATACTTTGAGAACATAGTTCGTATTATGTACGTACATATGTAAATCTGTAGGTAGGTAATGTAGTAGTCGAAAATTAAAACCAAATTCCAAAAAGAGCTTAAATTGAAATCACATATATCTACATAATTGCAAGAAAAAATAATACTAAACTAATAAATGTTTTTTCAAGTCCGAGCCAAACTACGATTTTCACATTTTACTTACCTTGGTTTTTGGTGCATTGTACAATATGCTGTAAACAGGAGCCTCAGGTTGTAGCAGAATTTCTCCATCGGAGGCTGACTCCACTCGAAGATGAACTTTCAATGAAGGATTATCTCGTTTAAGTGCCCGCCAGGCCTTTTCTCCGCAAGCCGTGATTGACCCTGCTGTCGGCGTATATCGATTTTGATAAATATGTAAATGTTGAAGTTTTGAATCTGCCAGCAGATGTATCACATCGTCATCGATATTTTGAGGTGAAATTGTAAGAATCTACTTAACATTAATTAAATGAGGATTTAATCGATAATTTTACTAATTTACCCTGAGATTAGCGAAAAGTCCTACATGCATAATGGGGCAGTGAGTTGTTGTTACATTGACAAGATTTAAAACTCGCATATGAAAAAAACATGAATCGAGAACTTCATCCAGAAGATGGTTCGCTTCATAGCGCTCCAAAACGAAGTCAATTAATTTTAGAACTCTTAGCTGTGTAAGTTGTGTCATAAGATTCTTCAAACATTTTAGAAGTTGTCCTAAAAGCAGTTATGATAAGGTTCAATACAATTTACTTTTAAATAGTTTCAACCTCCGGTCCCAAACAGCTTTATACCCTCTGGATCATCTGTTTGAGACATGTTGCATGGGAACTCATAAACTAAGCTTCGTATTCTTAAGCCCACACCAGCTAGTTCAGGACGTTCATTTCTCTTAAAGTAAAATTAAGTTAAGCCAATTTGCAACAAAAAAAAATAAAAATTTAAACCTTCTCAATGCTCCACGATAGCATTGTCATAAATTGAAAAATGTTATTAAAACTGTGAATTGGTCGAAAAACCAAGCCTCCAATACGGCGCCCGACACGTTGCATGCAGTTTTGTGTCCTCATGTGATCGAGAACATACTGCCAACCTGAGTAATAATTGTATTTGGTGCGGGTTAGAGTTTGATCATCAACAACAAAATTTGACCACACCCGTGGCATGTGAAAAATGCTATACCAATGACGACAAACCTAGTCAAATTAAAGCTATATAAATATAAATTCCTTAATTAATTTGGTTATAATTTTAATCACCAAACTAGCATAATATCGTTCCTTCACTGATAAATATGAAAAGATTTCCTCCAGCAAAAGGTCAGGCAAAATACTCCATTCCGAATACTCCTTGTTTGGATCAAACTCCTCATCATCGTTTTCTTCAACATCAATATAACAAGCTGAAAAAATAAATAAAAAAAAAATAAAATATCTTAGTACAAACTAATAGTCAATATTTATGGAAGTGGATATAGGAACTATTAACAATGAGACACATATCGCTGGAAAGGTAGTTTTATGTATTAAAATTTAAATATTATTTTAGTTCATTTTATGTTAATGTGTTAAAAAGTTATTTGCTAAGTACATATTTATGTTGGTGTATTTTAGTGTGGACAAAATACATCCCAACAGGAAATTTCCAAAAATTCACTACTGAAGAAGTAGTGAAAGGCACAGGATTGTAGTTACCTACACACCTTGTCTATGAATATTTTGTAGTGAAATCACTATGCTCATGACATCTTCGAATTCATAGGTTCTTTTAAGTGTTTGGAAAACTGGTTTTAGAGATGTGATGCTTTCTTCAATAGGCGTTTTTCTTTTTTAGTTCAGTATAGAGCTCTGAACAGAGTCCGAGCATGTCGAGTATGTTCCGAACATCCTCTGAACCAAGCGTGCTCTGAGCGCTCTGACTATTTTTTGAAACACCTGAACACTTAGCTGTTGACTTTTTTTTTTTAATTTCCATCTGTCAAATGCCTATGTTAAGCATTGTACTCTGTCTGCTCAGTTATTTTATTCTGAGCTTATAGAGCGCACTCTGAACACGCTCAGAACAGTGCTGCCGTTTTAGTGACTTTGTCACTATATGTATATAGCGGAATTTTCAAAAGTTTAGCGACAAAATATTATTTTTTGTCACTAGATAATTCTAGTTACTTTTCTAGCGACTTTTTGCAAGAACATATTTTTTGTAAATATTACGCCCCAGGTGATGTTACATCTCTGGCATTAGAGTTTCTCACTTATGAAATGATATTCGATTGACTCTTTTTTTACCACGACCACTGAACTGAATTTGGAACTTCACCACACAAAAGACAACCGAAACTAGAAACTAGACTACCTAGTCATTTCGTTTCTATGATTTATTTTATGTACCTACAATTTTAACTGTTATTGTTCTTGTTTGGTTTTGTCGAGTCGGCCGCAGTGAAGATTTCGGAAGTAAACTTAACTTTTTTTGTAAGCATGTCGATACCTTAATGCACACATGTGCTATGTCCATTTTTGCTGTTTTTTGGCAAACTCAAGTTAAAGTTTTGATACGTGCATAACTCTACTAATGGAGCTCATTCAGCATTGATATTTAAATATGTTATGGCCTGATACCTTTTTAAAATTATAATGACCAAAAATATATAATTCTTTAACAGTTTTCCATTTTATTCATGATAAAATAAAATATGTAAGGACATAGCACTTTTATGCTTGATATCAGTTATCAAAATAGGAAATAGAACACAATTTAGTTCTTAAATTATTATGCTGAAGACATTACTTTTTTACCAAAACGTATTATAATGAAATAAAAACTATGTATATTATTATTATTTAATAAATAAAAATAATTTAATTTAATTTAATACGATTGCGGCTTGGACGAAACGGTCTCTGCTCTCCACCAGGAGAGCTTTTAAAACGCAGAGTTTCTGAGCACACTTATCCACACTCAGTCCACATTGCTGCAGGTAAATCTGTGCGTCTTCTTCTTCAGGTAGCTCTGCAGCTCAAAAGCCAAGAAAAGTGAGGAAGTTGAATGACTGCATGACTGTCAGAAGAAGACTGGCTACCGATCCGTCAATTCTTCCAGTACCTCAAGAACTTCCACAAACTTATTTTTAAGCGTCTTTACAGCTTCATGAGGTTCACTTTTTCTGCAGGCTTGTGACTAGATGCTTGAGATACTTCTGGTGAGTCGACTTCGTCTTGACCCTGCTCTGTGGTGGGACCAGAACGACTTCCAACTTCGACGGCAGGCACGTCTTCTTCTTCTGCCCGTAAAATAAGTTATGCATTCCCATGAATATTGGCCGGAGGACAATTCTAGGCCACTCACGATTGTAGATGGAGGAATCTTACTTACATTGGAATCACTTCCGCTGCTGCTGGATGCACTGAACTAGAACTGAAATATTTCGGGTCTTCGCGTCTGCTTCTTTCTTAGCCTTTTTCTTGCGGTATTCCGCGCCGCTTCCTTTAACTCTTTTCATTTTCAAACACTAGTTCAAAGGTTGAGTGAAGTATACTAAGTGCTTTGTTTTAGAAGATTCAACAGTATTTAAACTATAAACAACACAATCGAAATAACTTTCTGTGATGCGGGAGGGAGCAAAAACATTGAGCTGGCTGAGACTATAATAACGTTTCCGTCGAATCCTAGTTATCTTATCCTATCTCGCATATGCATATCATATGTTTCGGAACACTCCCTTTCAGTTTCGGAACGTTTTGTTTTAGTTTCGCGATCAGCGCGACAATACGGAATGCACTCTTACGGCCCTACTCACCGTCTACGAATTCACGAAAGCGGTCAACGACGAACCACAGATAGGGTGGCAAATTTCAAATTTACATCATTAGTCGTTTTTTATTGGGAATTGTATAGGCAGCGCAGTAAAATTTTACACAGTAAACAACAACAAAGGAATAGTGCGTATAAACTAGGCAGTAATAAGAGTGCACATAATAGCGCTGATAAAGTTTTGGAGCATTTGGATTACAGTGACACTCAAATTGGTTGCAAAAGTTTTATTTTTCTTGAGGTTGGCAGATTTTGATTATTCGAGAATATGTTCGGTGATATTTGTTCATTTTGTGGTAAATTTTCACAAGAGCAAGATTATGTGGTTTGAAATATTAATTTACGATTAGACGGTAAACGTTAATAGTCAATGGTCAAAATTTTGCCTCTTAATGCGTGTGCATGTTCCCTATCTGTCACGTGAGAGTATGAAAATCATCGAAGGATGGCTGCGATGCCAAACGATTAAAAAGGACATAAAAATGATTTTTTTTTCTGACACCGAGCCCTTAATTTGACTTTTTTTTTTTTTTTTTTTTTTTTTTTAATTCATTTTTATTTTCATTCATCTTAAAACTATCTTAAAGCTAGACAAAAATTCATAAAAACTAGCCTAATTATCCAATAACTTAAAACTAACTTACTGGCCCTATGCGGGCGCTCTAAGCTAAACTTTATCTTAATTGTAATACCTTTCGGCCTAAAAACTATATTTTATTTAAACTACATATAACTTTTTTTTTTTTTTGTTTTCTCGAGAAAATGTAAAAAAATCGGATTCTTTAACTTTTTTTTTAATTTTATATAAAACTTAAAACTAAAGTAGACTAAATAAAACTATCTAAAACTAAAGTAGACTAATTAAAACTATGTAAAATAAACTAAAACTACTTAAAACTAGAACAGCCACAGCAGCATTTTTTTTTTTTTTTTTTTCTTTTTTTTTACACAAATGTGTAGATTTTTTTTTTTTTTTTTGGTGCCACCCCGACTGTCCCTACCTAAAAATTACACTTAAATCTATGTAAGTCGGCCAAGACATACAAGAAGTCCTCGTCAACTTTCCCTATCATTATTACACAACCACCAAAACTGGTTCTCCTGTCTCTCCCTGTCCCTCCGGTCCCGATCGGACACAGTCCTACTGAACCGAAGGCGCTCTGCTCCATCTTGTGCGAGGGAGTCTCGATTATAAAGGAGCCGCCTATCCACAGTCCTCCGGCTGACGTGGTAGATTAGCGGAATCGCCATTCTATCCTGGATCAGCCCTCGACTGTCTAAGTAGAGAAATGCATCGGGTGGGATAAAGCCGCTTATACGTACACTCTCATAATAATCGTTGTTAGGGTAGTAAGCCCCAAAAATTAGGCTGTTGGTCGAGGACATCGCTCTTGCAATGTGACCCCGAATCAGCTTTATCAAAAAATTATCAATTCTGTTTATATTGGCTCCGTTGTATAGAACCTCGTTGGAATAATAATGTTTGTACTCCGACTCTGGTGTTCTGTGTAATCCAAGGCAACGTCTTAGACACTGCCTCTCAAACACCCGAATCTTTTCCATTTGAGATGGGGCAACGTTGAACCACACCGGACACCCATAGGCAATCATCGGCCGGATGAGGGCCATGTAGCAAATCACCTTCACCCTGCTGTCAAGCCGGCTGCTGTAAAACAACCGTTTCGTCAAGGCAAAGGCTCCCCTAGCCCTGTTCAGAGCAGCATTTATATGTCTGTCGAAATACAAATACTGATCCAACCAGATGCCAAGGTACTTTACTACACTTTTACTCGCCAATGGCTGTCTATGTGGCCCAACGATCACCAGCTTGCGCCAGTTCTTTCTAGTATCCCTAGGGGCTCTAGCCAGCGGAGTCCTGAACAGAATAGTTTCACATTTCTGAAAGTTGATTTTCAACTTCCAGTCATCACAATATCGCTGAATCTTGTCGAAGTCACGCTGCAAGAGAATTCTGATGTCCTCAACTTTTGGAGCTGTTCTGTACGCTATTAGATCATCGGCATACGCAATTGCCTGAGTTAGACTACCTATCAGATCGCTGGTGTAAATGCTGAATAGAATCGGCGAGTTCACCGCTCCCTGCTGAAGACCATTCTTAATATCGAAGATTGCGGTAGAAGTTATATTGCCACTTTTGACAACAAACGTTCTACCATTGAGCATGTCATAAAGTATATATAATAGTGGTTTACTTATGCCGAGCCTAGTCAATTTTAGATAGAGACCTTCTAACCATACGGTGTCGAAAGCCTTCTCCAAATCAACCAGGCAAGCACCAGTACATTGCCTTTTAGTTTTGTTCCATTGGATATCAGAAACGAGTTTAGACGCGGCGTGAATTGTATCATGTCGTGCCTTAAAACCGAACTGAGTATCCGGTATGATATTGTTGTCCTCCACCCACTTGGACAGCGCTCTATTAATAACTTTTTCGAATACCTTACTGATACTCGGTAGAAGACTTATCGACCGGAGATTCGCCGGATTGGAGTTGTCCTTTCCCTTTTTTGGGAGAGGATGTACCACAGCTGTCTTCCATCGCACCGGATAATATGCATTATTCAATGCGTTGTTAAACAGTGTGGTATAAATGTCCACTGCTTCCGAAGGTAAATGTCGTAGCACAACGTTGGATACACCATCGATTCCTGCTGACTTCTTTTTCTTTAATGAGTCGAAGATGAGCTGGAGCTCCACCTTCGAAACTAATAGGGAACTGGGCCCGTTTCGCTCGGCGATGATGGCGTTTGCCAGATGATCATCATTGAACCCGGCAAAACCGTGGTTCTCCGATCGCCATTGCGTCATTTCGTTACGAAGGTAGAAATGGTGCAGCAGAGCTCTGTTTTCCAGGTCGTGATTCGGGCGAATGCTAGCATTCACCTTGTACACTTGCTGAAGAGCAGCCCCCACCGTCTCCACTCTATCCCGCGGATCTTCGACAATAAAGAGTTCGTCGTCCAAGACGGCGTCCTCCGGATCTATCCCTGCTGTCAGAAGTATGTCTCTGTTTTCTGTCGTCCTCTGAAGCTTAAGACACTGAAGATCGTTTTGATCATTCTTCCTAAAGATCTTGTTAATTTGTGGAAACATACTCGGGTCGCTAGAATTAACAGCCCGAATTCTGTTATTCCAAAATAAATTAATGGACAACCGATAGTTCTCCTTGATTAATTGATTGATGTTTTTAATTGACGACTTCAGTGTCCTAATCTCCAGATCGTGTGTGTTAGTAAACCGTCTGTATAGGCGTTTAAGTCTTGTCAATAGTCCGCTTTTTTGTCTGTGCAGGGCGTCAATGGTCGCGTTACGGTACATGTCGGTAGAGTCACGTTCTTTGTATTTGGGTATTGTTCTGTTCATTGTTCGTTTGATTGTAACGTCCATTTGTTCTAGGTATTCGTCGATCTCTGTGTTTGTCAAATTCCTGTTATTTGGTGGGGATATATTGTTCGTACGTAGTTCTCTTGCTAAGGCGTTGGTGAAGCGTGGCCATCGCATCTTACTATAATTGTAAGAATGAACAGGCACATATTCCCCCAACTCCACAAGTTCGTTCGGAAGCTGTATTGCGGCTGCAAGTCCGCAGTGGTCACTGTCGTACTCGATCGTTCGTAAGCAGTTTCTTGATTGTTGACCCACAGTGTCTGTTATTGTCAGTCTTGTGTCTATTAGTAATAAATCCAGAAAAGCACCACTTCTTGGAAACGATGGCCTTTCTGTAGCAAGAAGGTCGATCCCGTATTCAACGCTGCGCTGACTCATCCAATTGTATAGATGGTTACCTCTAGGATTTTGTATTTGATTTCCCCAACTCGTGTGTTTGGCATTCAAATCACCGGCCATGAGGTAATAAATCTCTTCCGAATCTAATCGTAAACATTCAAAAAGTTTTTCAAGCTCTGTTATAAAATCAATGGGTTGAGGAGATACCGGTGCATAAGCAGCGATCACATACATCCGTTTCCCCTGTTGGAGAGGGATGCAAATGATGCATGCCTCTAGCAATCGAAATCTACGCACATCACTATTATAAATAACTTTATGATCGATACCTTTTCGTATGAAGATTGCAACGCCACCTCCTTGAGTCGAGTTGGGCCGATCCCTTCTTACGATATTGTAATTGTTGTGAGTCAGTTTATGTTTCTGGTTCAACTTAGTCTCGCTGGCCATAAACACATCTGGACTTAGGTCTTTCAGTAATTGGGAAAGATTAGCTCTTCGTTCGGTCCTAATCAGTGAATTTACATTCACAGCAAGGATCTTAAAGGGCCTCTCCGGCAGCGCGCCCTTAACCTATAAGCGTTAAGCTCGGCAAAACAGAGTAGAGATGGTCTACCCTAGTTGCCTGCTCCCGTATCTGGTTTTGAAGTCCTGTTAACTGGCCTTGAATAGCCAATAACATGCCTCTTATTTCTGCCTGTGCATCAGGAGCCTTTGGCAGAAGGGCCTTTGGGGCTGCCTTTTGCACAGGTTGTACCGTGCTTCCCCTTCCTGCGGCCATTTGGGCGTAGGAAATCTGGGGATTGACGGGTGTTATTGTGGGGAGCCGCGTTTGCGGGCGTTTTTCTTCCACAACTGTTTGCTTCGCTTTTTTTTGCTTGATTTCCTGAAACTTAGGACAGCCCCGATAATTTGCAGGGTGCCCTTCGCCTCGGCAAAGTATACATTTAAGCTGGGTCCTATCTTCGACCCGTTCCTGTCCGAGCCTACACTCTCCTATTTTGTGGTTCTCACCGCACTTAACGCAGCGTGACTGCATTTCGCAGTTTGCTGCAGCGTGGCCAAACCTTTGACAGCGCATGCATTGTAGCATGTCGCCGCGTCTTTTTAATCTATCCCAAGTGACAACCTGGTAGTCAAGGACGGAGATTTTCCTCAGACTATCCAGTTTGCTGCTGGGCGAAAGCTGAACCAGGAAGAACGGCAATTTCCGTGTCTCCCGTCTTGCCTTAACCGTGGAAAATGGCTTTACTCCGATAAATTCGAGATCATCGCTCGCTTGTTGACGGAGCTCATTTAAGAGCGCCTGTGGTTCCGTGCAGGAATCTATGCCTTTCAGCAAAACCGTTTGGAGTTTATCCTGTTTTGGGGTGAAACTGAAGAATTCAGTTGTAGATGCTTTCAATAGATCTTTAATTATCTTATAGTCTTTAATAGTTGTGCACTGAATTGTGTGCCTGTCTACATTTAATCTTTTTATAGTAAAACTGTTGCCTATGGCCGACTTACATAGATTTATGGTTTCCTTTAGTTCAATCTTATATGTGTTGATCGGTGGCACCTTCTCTTTCTTATTTGGAAGCGGCTGTGACTGCTGCTGGTGTTCCTTCTGTGTCTGCTTCTGTTGAGACTGCTGCTGTTGAATCTGCTGCTGCTGAGGCTGCTGCTGCTGAGGCTGCTGCTGTTGAGGCTGCTGCTGTTGAGTCTGCTGCTTTTGTTTTTGCAATAATTGTTGCTGTTGTTGTTGCGATGGTTGTTGCTGTTGTTGTTGCGATGGTTGTTGCTGTTGTTGTTGCTTTTGTTTCTTTGATGTTGTTTGCTGCTGTGGTTGTTGTTTGGTTTGTTTTTGTTGTTGTTTAGGCTGTTTAGGCCGTTGTTCTTTTGGCTGCTGTTGCTGTGTGAGCTCTATAGCTTTGGCCTGGTCTTGAGCTACTTTTTTTTGTTGTAGCGCCTTTTGTTGCTCTTGACGCATCATATCTCGCCTTGCCTCTTGTTTTGTTTTAAGAGCCTGTACCAGCGGCTCCAATTTTGATTTAAGAAGTGCAATTTCTTCCTCGAAAGCACTTATCTTCTTGGTCAGTATTTGCTCCTCTTCCTGGCACTCTTTTTCGTCTGACGACGACCCTGGTGATGTTAGGTCGACGAACAGGTTGCTGTCGCCTGTCGCATACATGCCCTCACCACCCTCAGACATGTATGTAATCTCTTCGTCTGATGTCGAAGAGTCCAATTGATTTTGTAATTTTGCTGCCGCTGACGCCCTGGCTGAGCGCGCCTTCTCCTTCACTCCAGCTGGCAGCTTGGCCGGAGTGGTGGTGGATCGGCGCTTTACTAGGTTCGGCGCACACTTTATCTTCTTCCTTCTCTTAGCTATTCCAGTGTCGGCTGATGCTACCTGCTTCCTAATTGGTCGAAGGGCATCTTTCGATGTGCCTGCTGCTGTTGCCGTTGCCGGCTTGGATATTGTTGCTGGGACATCTTTCGATGTCCCCGCAATGTTTTTGTCACCCATACGCCTTTCTTCCCACTCGATGAAGTCTACAACCTCCCGATTATGAAAAAAAGCTTCCAAAAGTTTTGTGCCCGACTGGGACTCGAACCGGCGATCCCTCACACTGCGGTCCGCCACTACTTCCGTTGAGCTATTCTCTATATTGAAAATGCTCTGACTTTTCTTGTATATTAAAATTAAATCGCGATTTTATTTGTTAACACTGTGAAAGCCGAAAACGTCTGCACACCTTCACAGTACAAGATCGACTGCCCTTAATTTGACTTTGTGTACATACATGCCATTGAGATTTGATTTTATTAATAATTTTGCCACTTGTTTGACAACAAATTTTTCAGTGATGTTAATTCAGCATAAACCACATCAAAACGTATACTTTTCCAACGCATCCCTTAGCTTATTCAAAAGTGGATTGTTTATTCGTAGGTTTATATTTCATTTTTGGTTTTCGTTTCCTTTTAGTTTGTTCACTTAATGATTCTGAAATATCTACTTAATTAAGATGATTTGTTAAAAGAAACTCAGAAATTATGTTCATATAGCCCTTTTCTGTTTTGGATCTTTATTCATTTCAATTTGTATTATTTTTGTAAGAAATTACATATTTATTTTGCTTCTTTTCCAAATCAGCTGATTTTGACACGGGTGTAAATGCAAAGCATACCAACTTTAAAATTTAAAGTAAAAGTGTATACATATGCAGTCAAAAAAGCATTTTATTCGGACTTCCATTGCTGCACTATGTATACATTACCAATAAAATACGCCTATTGTTGTTTGTTGACTTGTCAAACGATCTGTCATGAAACATATGATTTCTACTCTACCCGCATCACCGGCGACATTTTGCCGCCCCCCTAGGCCTGCCGCCCTTTCCTTCCCATTGCAATATTCAGACATTCAAGACCAATGTGTATGTGCATCGGTATCTCCTTTTAAATCCTCTTCAACTTTCCTAAACGCTCATACTGTTCTCAAATATAATAAAGGTACTCGTAGTCAAAATCCCCCTAGTACATGCATAATTTTTTCTTTCTCCAGTTGCTGACTTGTTCTTATTCGTCTCTTTAATGCTATTTAAAGATCAAGCACCAATAAATTAATTGTACGTTAGATGACTAACAGTGTACTCTTATTGAAATGGTCTTTTCCTGCTCATTTCGATTAACAATTTGTACTCCATAGGGGAGTTGAACTGTTGACTTCCGAGCTCTTTCTATTATTGCATGAATATGAATTCTGTCCGCTTAGAGATAACTATGTTCACTTTCAATGAATTTTAAATCAAGATTTTGCAGATTACTACCTGCGCTATTCACAGCATAAGACATTGTAGCGAGGACATTTTGATTTCGGTTCTGTCCGCCACAAGTATCAGCATACAAATAGGTGCTCATTATACCATTTAAAGTTAAATTTTAAGATATGAATTCTTTTACGAAAGAAGTTTGGAGCTCAACAAAAGGATTCAATCGATTACTGTCATACATCGCCTTTTCCGATTCCAAAAATAAAGTGCACAAAAGTGCTATATCCAGACGTAGCCCATAATACGAAACATATAATGCGGACATAGCACAAAATGTTGGACAAAGAACAATTGTGCTTTTCCTATAACTCAATAGGGGACATAGAACATTCGTCTTTTTTGTAAATTTAAGCAATTTTAGAGTTTATTTGGACATAGAACTTGAGTGAATATGAAAGTACTGCTTCTCACCTTTCTATTGGCACCAATATCTCAAAACAGCAAAAAATGGACATAGCACATGTGTGCATTAAGGTATCGATGTATACATATATAGATATCACACCCTTAGAATGAAAGTGACCTAACTGAAAAAAAGCAATTTGTGGGAAATGAGCAATAAAGTCTTCAAGAAAGTATAGTTTTGAGTAAGTTTGAATGTATCGCTCACATATTTCAAGTGACCGTGCGATGTATAGACTGTCCCTTTCTTACTCATATTTCGGTATCTTTTTCACCACAGGGATTTAGAGATCCCATTTTAAAGTCAATTTATTTCGAAATCAGAAGTTACGGGAATTTTGAGTTAGGTTAGGTCACTTTCATTCTAAGGGTGCGATATGTACTTGTTTTCAAAAAATAACTTCAATAATGCTTTAGATATTGAAGTCAATGAAATTGATGAGGATGATATAATAGCTATAATTATTTGTGATTGATTATTTTTATAATAAGTATTTGAAGTTATTATTGAAACTTCTTTACTTTTTATAAAAAATGAAAAATAGTAATATTTTCTAGACTTAATTTGTTTTTGTTTTTTCTTAGGATTTTTATGTTAACTTAATGCTTATAAGTTTTTCTTTACTATACAAAATAATTTTTTTGTTATAATTGAATATTTTTTTTTGATATGTGTACTGAAAATTTTTTCTAGTGACTTTTTTCAAAATTTTAGCATATCTAGCGGATTTTTAAGGTCGATCTAGCGACTCTTTTTTTTGGCTTGCGGCAACACTGGCTCAGAACATGCTCAGAACGAAAAAAGAAATACATTTACGAAGCTCTGAACGCTCTGAACTAAAAAAGAAACACAATTTATTTTTTGACAACTCAGGCTCTGTTCTGAACTAAAAAAGAAAAACGCCTAATGGAAATGGGCTTATGAAAAAATGTGCCAATTTTTAATTTATTTCCTCAAGGAAAGAAGCATTGAAAATATTGGTTATTCATTACTGTGTGTATATCTAAAGACGGTTTTTTAAGTATTGAAAAAATGAATGCATTAAGGGAATGTTTTATTAGGAGAAGGAAAATGAATGAAATAATTATCCATTGCTTTTCTGATTTCATTAATAGAAGAAGCGTCTGAAATGTATGGTTTGAATGAAAAAACAAATTAAATTTGTGTTACGTTGTGTACGTATATTATTAGATAGTATAATATATTTTAAAGAAGTAAGTAGATATTATATATGCGTAACAAAGTCTTCAAAACTCTCCTTTGACACTTGATAGCATTTGAAGAGCAGCTTTTAGATTGATTATCTTCCTCTTCTATTCATTTGAGATCTAAGGAAAAGAAGAAGATTAACTAAGTACTTTAAAATCATGAAAAAGAATCTAATGAATTTATCGTTGGTGAATTATTCTCCTTATACAGGGTGATTTTCACGCTAGGGCGCGTAGGTTGGACTTAGACAAGAAAAAAATCGTATGGGAGTGGGGGTCTATTTCCCCCCGTTTAGGCAGGAGGAGCAATTTAAGAAAAAAATCACTTAAAAGAGAAAAAAAAATATTAAAAAATAACGGTGATACCTACAGAGTAATATATATAGCATTTTGAAAATCCAGAAATACATTCTTTAATTTTGTTTTTAAATAAAGTTGTTCGAGTGAATAGTTTTTGAAAAATTAATTTTCAAAATCAAAATTTAAAAAAAAAAAAATGAAAATTTTTTTTAAACAATTTTTTTTCAAAATTTTACGTAATTAAGTATTATTTTTTTATTCAATATTCAATGCTCTTATTAATTTTTGATCAAACACAAAAAATCGGATGTCAAAATGTTTTGTCGTTTTTGAGAAAATCAAATATAACAAAAACTACTTTTGACCAAGAAAAGCCTTTTATTTTAGTTTTTACGTTTTTGATTTACGATTGAAAGGATTAACTTTCTTTTTACTGTTTTTTTAATTATCGTCTTATAAGCATACAATAAAGTGACAAAGTACTGGATTAACACATTTTTTCATTGAGAACACCTGCGTGAGAGCATTGGATTAATATTGACCTGCGAATGTTTTTTAAATAATGCAACGTTACATGCCCTAACTAGTGACAGAAAAATGCAATTGCGAAATAAGAACAAAAATGTTCCTGAATTTTGAAATCAATTAAAATAAGAAATACATGCATATTAAGATAAAATACATAATTACTGTTTATTTAAATTTTTAACTATTTTTTAACTATAAAGCTTATTACAAAAAATTTTCGATATGATCCCCATTTTGTAGAAGGCAAAGATTATAGCGCCTTCTTATTGCTGCACATAAATTTATACTTGATAAATTTTCCTGTAATTTGACTCCAGCCACTTCAATCCGTTATTTCAGTTGTTCCAAAGATTCTATTTGCACTTCGTACACATAGTTCTTCATGAATCTCCAAGCATAAAAATCTAACGGAGTTAAATCTGGCGATCTAGGCGGCCATTCTATTGGACCTCCTCTTCCAATTCAACGGTCACTAAAATGTTCATCAAGCCAGTTCCTTACAGTGCGGCTGTGGTGTGCTGGAGCTCCATCTTGCTGGTAGATTAAATTGTCTGCTATGGCCAAGGGAACGTTGTCATTCAAATCGGGCAGAAGGTCTCGTAGTAACTGCAGATAGGATTCTCCATTTATGACTGAATTCAGGAACCGTGGTCCAATAACTGTTCGTCCAACAATACCAAGCCAAACATTACAGCTAAAGCGGTGTTGAGATTTGATTTGTTTCTTGTTATGCGGATTGCTGTTACTCCAGTGATGTAAATTGTGGAAATTTGTTACTCCATCTCTGGTAAACTGAGCTTCATCAGTCCAGAATATCCTTCCAAAGTAATTATGTTCAGTTTCATCTCTTAGCAATAATGTTCGACAAAATGCAGCTCTCAGTAACTTGTCGTTTGCGGTTAGCTCCTGAACTGGTGGTACGGGTGTAAATGCTCGGTATGAAGCACTGCCCATACTCTAGTTTGGGGCAACTGAAGCATAGTAGCTATTCTCCTTGTGCTAAGGGAGGGATTACGTCGGACCATATCCAAAATTCTTTCCTCTATGTGTACTGATGCAGAAGATCAACTTTCTCTCCCTCGGTACTCTAGTACTCCGTGTTCTCGAAGACGTTGATGGATTCTTGAAAATATCGTATGACTGGGACGCTGAAATGTATCCCAATAGGAGGTACGACTTCGACCATGAGCCATACCGTAGCAGTAATGCATATCCGTTAATTCGGAACGAGAGTAATTTGACATCGTGATATGTTGACGACTTGACATTCAAATTAGAAATAATTTGTACAACAAAACAGGTCGCGTCGTCGCCAAGCCGATCCCACCATAATAAAGAAGTGGCAGGTCAATTTTAAACCAATGCTCTCACGCAGGTGTTCTCAATGAAAAAAATGTGTGAAATATGGTTAATCCAGTACTTTGTCACATTATTATATGCTTATAAGACGATAATTAAATAAAATGCACGACTGGATCGCACGAACTTGCTCTTATGTAAAAGTACTTTGGAATTTAAGATACTTTTTATAAATATAAAACATGGATTTAATGAGATAATAATGTTCAAATGCATAAAATTGCCGTCTGGTTTCCGGAAAAGTATGAATTTATGCAAATAAACCTTAAAAAATCGTTTTATTATTAAATAAATTTTTTATATAAGAAATTTCTCTAAAATTTTTCAAGAAAAAAATGTGGGATGCGAATTTTAAGTATTTAATAATATTGCTTTTAGGAAATAATTTCAAAAAATAATCGTTCATAGGTTTTGAAGATATTGATTTAAAATTTTTTTTTTTTTTTTAAACCCAATAAATATTTTTTCGAATATTTTTATATACAATATTATTTTAAACTTAAGGGGACTCCTGCTAAAAATTTTGGGTTAAAATCCTTAGAGCCGTTAATGAGAAAGTCGAAAATCAAAAAACGGGTCTATGGCAGGTACCCCTAATAACATTTTGCCCCAAAATTTTTTTTAACCAAAATGTAGTCCATGTCCATAATATCACACTTAATTTTTTTTTATCAAAATCGTTAGAGCCGTTTTCGAGATAAATAAGATTTTGCATTACGGGTGTATGGGGGGTACCCTTAGTTTTGGAGCTAAAAAAAAAATTTCAATTTCTCCTCTAGGGAATCACCGAAGACCCTTAACTACCGAGATTGAAAGAAATAGGTCCAAGGGTTTAGGCTGTAGTGAGAGGTACAGACATACAGACACACTAAAACATGTTTTTTGTGTACTAAATTTTCCTTACAATTTTTATAAAAAAAATTGATATGCAAATTGTTAGTATTTAATAAAATACATTTTAAAACGTAATTTAAAAATTTAATCGTGTATCGGTTTTCAAGATATTGAATTTTCAAAAAAAAAATTGTATTATTTTTTTAAAAATCCAAAAACTATTTTTTCGAAAAAATTTTTAGTTAATATTTTTTCAAATGCAAAGCAGCTCCTGTGTAAAAATTTTGGTTAAAATCGTTAGAGCCGTTGGTGAGAAATTCGAAAATCAAAAAAACCGTTCTATGACAGGTACCCCTAATAACATTTCCCCCCAATTTTTTTTTTCACCAAAATATAGTCCATATCCATAATATCACACTTAATTTTTTTTATCAAAATCGTTAGAGCCGTTTTTGAGATAAATAAGATTTTGCATTCCGGGTGTATTGGGGGTACCCTTAGTTTTGGAGCTAAAAAAAAAAAATTTAAGTTTTCCTCTAGGGAATCATCGAAGACCCTTAACTACCGAGATTGAAAGAAATAGGTCCAAGAGTTTAGGCTGTAGTGAGAGGTACAGACATACAGACACACTGAAACAGGTTTTTTGTGTACTAAATTTTCCTTAAAATTGTTATAAAAAAAATTGATATGCAAATTGTTAGTATTTAATTAAATACATTTTAAAACGTAATTTAAAAATTTAGTCTTGTATCGGTTTTCAAGATATTGAATTTTCAAAAAAAAAAAAATATTATTTTTTTAAAAATCCAAAAACTATTTTTTCGAAAAAATTTTTAGTTTATATTTTTTAAAATGCAAAGCAGCTTCTGCATAAAAATTTTGGTTAAAATCGTTAGAGCCGTTGGTGAGAAATTCGAAAACCAAAAAAACCCTTCTATGACAGGTACCCCTAATAACATTTCCCCCCAAATTTTTTTTTCACCAAAATATAGTCCATGTCCATAATATCACACTTAATTTTTTTTATCAAAATCGTTAGAGCCGTTTTCGAGATAAATAAGATTTTGCATTCCGGGTGTATGGGGGGTACCCTTAGTTTTGGAGCTAAAAAAAAAATTCAATTTTTCCTCTAGGGAATCACCGAAGACCCTTAACTACCGAGTTTGAAGAAAATACGTCCGGTAGTTTAGGCTGTAGTTCGAGGTACAGACATACAGACATACATACATACAGACAGACAGACGGAGTTGTCAGACCCACTTTTTTCGTCTTCGCTATCATCGTAATGTCAACTTTGATCAAAATCTCGAGTTCGATTTTTTTTTTTCAAATGCAGAACTTGCCCTATAGTACCTATATCGCAAGTAAAATAAAATGCACGACTGGATCGCACGAACTTGCTCTTATGTAAAAGTACTTTGGAATTTAAGATACATTTTATAAATATAAAACATGGATTTAATGAGATAATAATGTTCAAATGCATAAAATTGCCGTCTGGTTTCCGGAAAAGTATGAATTTATGCAAATAAACCTTAAAAAATCGTTTTATTATTAAATAAATTTTTTATATAAGAAATTTCTCTAAAATTTTTCAAGAAAAAAATGTGGGATGCGGATTTTAAGTATTTAATAATATTGGTTTTAGGAAATAATTTCAAAAAATATTCGTTCATAGGTTTTGAAGATATTGATTTAATTTTTTTTTTTTTTTTTTTTTAAACCCAATAAATATTTTTTCGAATATTTTTATATACAATATTATTTTAAACTTAAGGGGACTCCTGCTAAAAATTTTGGGTTAAAATCCTTAGAGCCGTTAATGAGAAAGTCGAAAATTAAAAAAACGGGTCTATGGCAGGTACACCTAATAACATTTTGCCCCAAAATTTTTTTTTACCAAAATGTAGTCCATGTCCATAATAACACACTTAATTTTTTTTATCAAAACCGTTAGAGCCGTTTTCGAGATAAATAAGATTTTGCATTACGGGTGTATGGGGGGTACCGTTAGTTTTGGAGCTAAAAAAAAAATTCAATTTCTCCTCTAGGGAATCACCGAAGACCCTTAACTACCGAGATTGAAAGAAATAGGTCTAGGGGTTTAGGCTGTAGTGAGAGGTACAGACATACAGAGACAGACACACAGAAACATGTTTTTTGTGTACTAAATTTTCCATAAAATTTTTATAAAAAAAATTGATATGCAAATTATTAGTTTTTAATAAAATACATTTTTAAACGTAATTTTAAAATTTAATCGTGTATCAGTTTTCAAGATATTGAATTTTCAAAAAAAAATTGTATTATTTTTTTAAAAATCCAAAAACTATTTTTTCGAAAAAATTTTAAGTTTATTTTTTTTTAAATGCAAAGCAGCTCCAGCATAAAAATTTTGGTTAAAATCGTTAGAGCCGTTGGTGAGAAATTCGAAAATAAAAAAAACCGTTCTATGACAGGTACCCCTAATAACATTTCCCCCCAATTTTTTTTTTTTTCACCAAAATATAGTCCATGTCCATAATATCACACCTAATTTTTTTTATCAAAATCGTTAGAGCCGTTTTCGAGATAAATGAGATTTTGCATTACGGGTGTATGGGGGGTACCTTTAGTTTTGGAGCTAAAAAAAAAATTTCAATTTTTCCTCTAGGGAATCACCGAAGACTCTTAACTACCGAGATTGAAAGAAATATGTCCAGTGGTTTAGGCTGTAGTTCGAGGTACAGACATACAGACACACTGAAACATGTTTTTTGTGCACTAAATTTTCCTTAAAATTTTTATAAAAAAAATTGGTATGCAAATTATTAGTTTTTAATAAAATACATTTTAAAAAGTAATTTAAAAATTTAATCGTGTATCGGTTTTCAAGATATTGAATTTTCAAAAAAAAAATTGTATTATTTTTTTAAAAATCCAAAAACTATTTTTTCGAAAAAATTTTTAGTTTATTTTTTTTCAAATGCAAAGCAGCTCCAGCATAAAAATTTTGGTTAAAATCGTTAGAGCCGTTGGTGAGAAATTCGAAAATAAAAAAAACCGTTCTATGACAGGTACCCCTAATAACATTTCCCCCCAAATTTTTTTTTCACCAAAATATAGTCCATGTCCATAATATTACACCTAATTTTTTTTATCAAAATTGTTAGAGCCGTTTTCGAGATAAATGAGATTTTGCATTACGGGTGTATGGGGGGTACCCTTAGTTTTGGAGCTAAAAAAAAATTTCAATTTTTCCTCTAGGGAATCACCGAAGACTCTTAACTACCGAGATTGAAAGAAATATGTCCAGTGGTTTAGGCTGTAGTTCGAGGTACAGACATACAGACACACTGAAACATGTTTTTTGTGTACTAAATTTTCCTTAAAATTTTTATAAAAAAAATTGGTATGCAAATTATTAGTTTTTAATAAAATACATTTTAAAAAGTAATTTAAAAATTTAATCATGTATCGGTTTTCAAGATATTGAATTTTCAAAAAAAAATTGTATTATTTTTTTAAAAATCCAAAAACTATTTTTTCGAAAAAATTTTTAGTTTATTTTTTTTCAAATGCAAAGCAGCTCCAGCATAAAAATTTTGGTTAAAATTTAATAAAAATTTAATAAAAATAAAAAAAACCGTTCTATGACAGGTACCCCTAATAACATTTCCCCCCAAATTTTTTTTTCACCAAAAAATAGTCCATGTCCATAATATCACACTTAATTTTTTTTATCAAAATCGTTAGAGCCGTTTTCGAGATAAATGAGATTTTGCATTACGGGTGTATGGGGGTACCCTTAGTTTTAGAGCTAAAAAAACAATTTCAATTTTTCCTCTAGGGAATCACCGAAGACCCTTAACTACCGAGTTTGAAGAAAATACCTCCGGTAGTTTAGGCTGTAGTTCGAGGTACAGACATACAGACATACAGACATACAGACATACAGACATACAGACATACAGACAGACAGACGGAATTGTCGGACCCACTTTTTTCGTCTTCGCTATCATCGTAATGTCAACTTTGATCAAAATCTCGAGTTCGATTTTTTTTCCAAATGCAGAACTTGCCCTATAATAGGTACTATAGCAAGTAAAAATAGTAAAAAGAAAGTTAATCCTTTCAATCGTAAATTCACCTAAGAATCCAAAAACGTAAAAACTAAAATAAAAGGCTTTTCTTAGACAAAAGTAGTTGTTGTTATTTTTGATTTTCTCAAAAACTACAAAACATTTTGACATCCGGTTTTTTGTGTTTTATCAAAAATTAATAAGAGCATTGAATATTAAATAAAAAAATAATACTTAATTACGTAAAATTTTGAAAAAAATTTTCATTTTTTTTCAAAATATTGATTTTGAAAATTAATTTTTCAAAAACTATTCACTCGAACAACTTTATTTAAAAACAGAATTAAAGAATGTTTTTCTGGCTTTTCAAAATGCTATAGCATTACTCAGTAGGTATCACCGTTATTTTTTAATAATTTTTTTTCTCTTTTAAGTGATTTTTTTTAAATTGCACCTCCCGCCTAAACGGGGGGAAATAGACCCCCTTGTCTAAGTCCAACATACACGCCCTAGTTTTTTGTCACACCTTATGCAAATCACCCTGCATAATAAATTGATTAAAAACACTTGAAAAACACGGAAAACCACGCACAACTATTCTCTTTGATCACATAATCAATATTGAATCATTGTAGAATAGAAGAAATGAGTCGTGATAAAAGGCTCTTAATGAGCGTCGCCGACGGATCGAGGGAAAACCCAAAAAAAGGTTTTATTTATGTCAAAATCTCTCTCTTTCTCTTTTTCCCCTCAGCTCACAAAGAATATTTTGCCCAGCAAACGAAGTCCATGAAAAAATGCATTGTTTTTCCCTAGCGATATCACCATAGTTTTCTTCTATTGAAAGGTTGTTTAGCAGGCATTAAGCACGCAATGCTATTTGGATTATAATAACCACTGAAAAAATGCAGGATTAATTATGTCGCGTTCAACATTGTATTCATTAGCGTTTATGATGTCACAAAAGGATATTTCTATGTTTCGTTTGTTTTTTAATTGCAAACTACTGACCATTACATTCGATGAATGAAAGCAATGCAGACCTTCTACTCAATGAAAGTGCAATATGATTTCCACGAGGAATTCACCTTTATTTTTCATTGAGGAGCAAATCACTGAGTAATAATGTTGCATGTCGCTATGTACAAAAAATAAACCTCTAAAAGGAAAAACATTTTATTGTATACTTTCGATCATTAGGTCGATCATAAAAGGTGTATAACCATATTTAACTTTTGAAAAAAATTATTGAGGTAAAATTGAAAGCAAAATTAAATTTCTTCAATTTAAACAAATGTCTACAAGAGGGGGCAAGAGGGACACTTGCTGTCACCTAACTGATTCGGGAATAACAGCCCGATTCTCCCCCTTGTGAGGAGTCACAAGTCACAAGCTCTTGTGACTATTCCTTGTGAGGATTGTTGTGATTCGATAACATTTTGGTATTCTCCCCCTAATCGTCACAAGAAAACTCACAACGAAACTCACCACCACATGGTGAGATTTTTAAGTGTCATTATTTGAACAGCTGATTATTCAAAACGAAGAAAATACAAAACGAAAGTTAATATTATTATATTTTATTATTATTATTATTAAATAAACTGACTATCGTGAGGCTTCAAGCTCTGATATCCCAGCATAAAGTTTTCCGAAAGCGACAAAACTTTATAAATGTATGTATTGTTTTGGAGAACGAATGGTTCATTTGTATCTCTCAAAGTTTTCAAAAGCCGTCGGTGCTGCAAACTTCTTGATACGATTAGTTTCTTAAAAAAAATTTGTTTATTTAAAAATGTTACTTTTCATTTTCGTGGGAAAGATCAGCAATAATATTTACTAGAGCACTTCCATTTTTGTGTACTCATAATTATTCACAAATCTAGAAAATTTTCTTACAAAATATGCTGAATGACAATCCAAGAAATATTAAACATTTATGAGTTGTGACCTGTTCTGAAGGAGGTCACAGTTTCGATTGTTTTTGTGACTCTCACAAGTTGTGACTGAGCGGCAGAATTCGAAAAAGTCACAAAATCAATTTCACCTCTTCTTGTGACTTGTGAGGCATCACTGACTTTGGGGAGAATCGGGCTGTAAATCACTATCTACTCGTATAAGTCGCAGTGCGCTTAGACTCCTCAACCAGTACTTCTTTAATATTTTACATTATATTTATAATAATAAGAATCGTTATTGAATAATATACATACAAAGCTACCTACTAGGCGTGTTTTTTTCGCAAATCCATATAGAATTGTAGCAAAAAACGACATCGGGACTAAGCGCTTTACATGCAAGCAAATACAACTACTTAAATCTATACAGAGTTAGCTAAGACCAGATAATTTTCGAGAATTAATCTAAGACCCGATAAAAATGGTGATGCCAAAATAATATTATCCATATGTTATCGATCATTTGTTCAGAAAAGTCAAAAGTGACGTTTTTGGATGCTGGTTGATGCTAGTCGCCAATACAGCTGACAAATGCCATATACCCCTCACACACGCCACACCGATCAACCTAATCGACAAAGTACTTCGCTTTTGTATGGGCATTTACACGCCAATACGCCGATGTAGAAGTATATTCCAAAATCAGCTGTTAAATGGTAGGGTTGTGAAATTTTAAAAGAAAAGTGAAAATTATCGAAAAATATTTGAATTTTAATGCTCCAGAACCAGTTTTTTGTGTTGATCAGAGCTTTATTGAATTGTTGCTTAAGGAGATTAAATTTTATTCTTACTTTATCAGACGATTTGTAAATTTTAACAACTAAAATCGAATAACATCATGAAAAACTGTGTCGACGAACTATTTCGGTCCTTTTTACACGCCATGTCGGCATACTACTTCGATTCCCAGAGTTCGCACTGCTATGTCGACACATATTCATTTCACACGACCCAAAAACCTTATCGACAATATGCTTCGGTGAAGTAGTTCGTGGCGTGTGATAGGGGTAATAGCGTACACAGTGCTTCCAGCTATTTGGAAAAAAAGCTCCTAAGTGCCGATGTCGTTTTTTTTTCTACAATTCTATATGTGTTTGCGAAAAAAAAAAACGGCTACTTTATATCATTTGAATATATACATAAATGTACATAACTAGCCACGTTTTATTTTGGTTAAACATATCAAAATTTAACAACGTAGCTTCTTGATGATTTTCATAGAGCACACAAAACATAACAAAAAATCAGAAATAAACAAACTCAAAAAGCAAAAAAAAATCATTTCTCATTTTTATTGTTCTCGTCGCTTTGATGGCAACAGCTGATACACTTATGTATATCGCTTTATTCTCCATTACTATCCCACACTAATTCTTAAGTTTTCAATGTAATTTTTTGTCTACCAAAGGGGCACCAGTATAGCCACTTCACAACTTTTTTTTTCTGTTCAATGAGAGTACTATGTATATACAAGGGTTGGAAAGTTCACAGCATTTGAAATGAATTTTTTTTTAAATTTAACTAAAAATCTCACGGAAAAAAATATAAGAACTAAAGTTCATGAGAAGAATTGTTTTTAGGAAGGACGCCTGGGGACGCCATTGTTTAAGGCCGGGCATTCACGACACAAAATAACTGCGCAAACTGACATTTCACTCAAGTCGGTTTGTGCAAAACACGATACAAGTGAACTGCACAGTTCTCAGTTTAAAAAAGTTTTCATTCTGTTCATATCATATAATCATCGGCTCCGGCACCAGCCATTATAAAAAAAAAACAATGTACCCAGCGTAAATAAAATTTTTCAACTGAGCGGTTGCACAGTTTTTGACATTCACGACACAAATAACTGCACAAATTTAAGACTTGAGCAAAAATATTAAAATTTTTTGATTTTTACATAGTTAAATGCACAAACCGCACAAACAACCCCATTCACAACACAACTAAACTGCGCAAACACCAGTTTGCGCAGTTATTTTGTGTCGCGAATGCCCGGCCTAAGTTGTTAAAGTGTTTTTTCTTCTGCATAATAGTACAATATAATATAATAACTATTATGATTTGAAATAAACTGTGACCAGTTTTGACATAACTTTAAATTTAATTATCGTTGATTTCAATTTTAATAGTACATAAAAGGTGTTTTTTTCAGAGGCGTATAATATTAAATTGGCAAACCCCGTTTTTCTTAACAACGGATTTTAAAGTTCTCCGTTGATTTGTAGTAAGCTTGGCAATTCATCATGAATAAACTCACACCGAAACAACGTTTGTTAATTGTTCATTTTTTTTTTTTGAAAAACATGGTTCATTTCGAGAAATACATCGGGCTCATATCAGAGCTATTAATTCGAGATAGCAACAACGTCCGCAACACGTTTACTCTAAACGGTAATACAAATCCATTAAGATGTAGTACAGTGAGCATAGAACAAGCGATTGTTGATGTGCAGCTTAGTGTTGGTGATGCTCGAAATGTGTCAATTTGTCATCGATTCAACAAATAAACCTGTGCTCTTACAGCCTGATTGGCCCATCAGATTTTATTGCAGAAATAATATTTTTTTTTATTTAAAAAATTTTCATCAACTTTTGAACTTTGAAAACGGACATTAAATTGTCCCCGCACTCAATCATCCCACTAGCAAGACATTTTTTGCACTTCCTTAATCATTTTTTAAACAACGTAACCATTAGGCCTTAACCTTGAAGTTCCAACCATTAGAATTAAATGTATATATTTTCCAATCAAAAAATATCAGTTTATTATTGAATTTTTGTATAAAATAACGGGGTTCTTTAACGGGTGAATGATATTTGGCATCGACCAAACAGACAATTTGGACTAATTTTTTTTAATGGCATATAAAAGTCCGTAGATATATGTATATCTTGATGTATGTACATATGTTGACTTGAGAAATAGAAGTAAATTACTTAATTCATCTATTTTTGTTTGAATATAATGCATTTTAAAATTATTTATACACAAATGTATATCTGCGTATTAAATATATTTCCACTATTCGTATTAGTACTATTTTTTATACATGGAAATATGTACGTTCACGTTTAGTTTTTTAAATCCTTTTTATGTTTTGATTTTACACGGCACCAAATACTGTCCAAACATTGTAATTTATTAAAGAATTTAATAAAATCAAGTTATATAAAACGTTCTCTGATTTTTTATTCTTCGACCGATATATCATAATTTTTGGAAAAAGAAATTAAAAAAATACTACACAACCTTCTTCATTCTGATCAATCTTCCAGCAACCTCTCTGAACTTTTTCCGACATTTTGTTACATATATAGCACTCAGCGAGAACTTGCAAAAAAAATTGTGAATGCTTTTACTATCCACACAAAACATCCAGAAATTTGGACATTATTGCGCAAAGCAAACAATTTTTTCTTTTCACTACTGGCACTTTTCCCAAATAAATTGTTTTCTGCTCTAACCATACGGTCTACTATATATTTTTCTTCTGCCGTTATTTTAAAAGTTCTTTCTAAAATAAAATAAACGATACATTAAAAACTATCCCAGAATGCAATCTCTAAAAAAAGTCTTTTAAAAATACACATAAAGAGCAAGTCAGCTGTTTGAGAAAAGCAAAGAGCACAAGATATACAATTCTCAAAAAGTTCTAACTTCTAATGATGAAAAACTTGAATGTTTATATTTCAAATGTATTGAAAATGCACGATATATAATAGTTCTGATGCAAATAGCGTTTTGTAAATCTTTGCAGCTATTTTGATTATTTCTGACTGAATGAAGGAATATCCATAATTTTGGTACGCCCACCGTTTGTCAGTTCATATGAATGAATGAAAATTAAATTTCTAAAAAATATTTAAATTTTGTTTGGTTAAAATTTTTTTTTTACTTTTTAGAAGCCTTTGTATAAGAACATTTATTTAAGTCCGTTATTCCGATAATGAGAAAGTCAAAATTAAAATAGAATGGAAATAGGTAGGTACTGTTGGTAATGTTAAAATTTAGAAATTTGCATATAGTCCAGTCAAATTAGTAATTTATGTCTACAAAAAATACTGCTTCGAATTTTTTTTTTGTTTCTTAGAGTACCTATTGGAGAGTGTAAATCCAAAAAGATTTTGAAGTAAAAAATGGTTTTTAACGTTTATCTCGTCTCATGTTCATCTGATCGAAAAAATACTTAAGTTGTTTTTTATAGATCACTTTATTCCCTACATTTTGGTATATTTAAATTTTATGTGCGACAAAAACTGTAGGAAAAAATGGCCAATATCCTGCGAAAATTAAAAAAAAGAAATTTACTCACGTTTGAAAATTTTCAAATTTGATTGTGTTTATTATGAAATTTAAAGAAACAGTTCAAACTCTTTTCCACGCCACCTCCACACTATGGGACCAAAAATAATGAAATCCATCTCAAAAATGGTTTTGGTGAATTTCGTAATTTGAAAAATCTAATGGTGGGATTATATACTAGAAATAGGGTTCTTCCAAACACCGTAATTTTTTTGTATTTTACTTTTGTTCTAGGTACCCAAAATTACCGTTAAAAATAACGTTTCGATATTTTTATTCTTAGAATTATTAGAAGTGAGAGTTTGAAGTCAATTATTATTAAGTATTATACCTTTTTTGAAAAGCCCAAGCCCTCTTCTTTATAAAACAATAATATTTTTTTTAATTAAGTTCACCAGTAAATTCATAAAAACAATTAGTAAGGTGCAGTATCTTTTTCATTTTTTTGTTTTCAATTGAAGTTTTCTCTGTTAGCTATGGCTGCTTCCGTTTAGTTAATGGCTGTTTAGTATTCTAAAAATATTCTTAATTTGGAATAAAAAATAAAAACTTTCGCATTTTCATGCATTTTTGTTTAAGAAAAAAAAACGTATGATGAGAAAGAAAAATAAGTTTTTAGAATAAAAATTCGTATTCTTATAACTTTATTGTTAAGTGATGAAAAAAATGAAAATTTGGCAAAAATGTGGTACCTTTAATGATGCACATAAATGTGTATTCCAAAAAGTTTTAGACCATTATTTTATTACTTTTAGCTCAAAATTAAAAAAAAAAACATGTTATTTTTTGTCAAAAATTCAAAAAAATAACTGTTAAAACATGTGCAACACATTTCATAAGCATCATATAAGTGACTATGTTTCCACAAAATTTATAAGTTTTTATCAGTTATTTCCAATATTATTAAAATTCGAAATTTTATTTTTAGAATAAAATATTTGTTTTCCAATTTTAAACTTCCTTACTCATATTTATATTAAAAAAATCATAATTAAATAAAAATAAATGCCAAGCATTTGAGGGTGGGAGGGTGTGTGTGGGGTATGTTGCATATAATACAAATGTAGGTACATATAAATAACACAAAACGGAAGAAGACAAAAAGTTAACAGTTAACTTAGAATAGAACTGCATACAATATGGAAACTGAATCGTAAACAATACCAAAAGCAAACGAAAAGAGTCTAAAAGGTGATAGAGTTAGCATGGGACAGCCAAATTGTTGTTGTAACATTAATCAATCAAGAGGCAAAATTCATAGATAATGTAATGAGATGATTACTAAGCTTTTATTCTCAATAAAGCGTTTGAAGGATTCGGATTAAATTAAAAAATAAAATCAAAATGAGAGAATTTATTTGCAAGGAAATGTTCAAGCTCAGCTACGAACGAAGATGTTCTACACACTTAATTATATACATCTGATCCGTGTATATCTAGTCTGGGAAAACCAAGAACAAAAAATGATACCAAAGAATTGTTTGACGAGGCTAAAGAATTTTAGACATTAATTAATAAACCTAGTAATAAGGTGTTCTTTTGAATTCCTTTTTTTTGTTGTTTTTTGTCTTAAGGGCGAAAAACTATCATATATCAAAAAGGGGCGTGGCAGTACACATTTTACTTACAAAAATAACACTTTTCATAAATTCACTTCTACATATAAAACTTAATTTAAAAAATGCCTGCTTTTAATGAACTATAAGCTGAAAATAAAAAATGGGAGTGAAAGTAGGCGGGAAAGTGGGCAGAAAAAAATATAAATGCGATGTCTTAAATTTAAAAAAACTCAAAAACAAATTTTAGTCTTTCTGTTCACTAAAAATAAGAAAATAACAAAAATCAAAAAAATATGGGCGTGGTAGTGGGCGAATTTTACAAAAACTACTTCCAAATGTTTTCATTTGTAAAAGAAAAAAATTGTACAAATTTCATCCAAATTGTCGCAATAATTCTGGCTCCAACAAATTTTGCCCAAAATCTAAAAATTTGTTATTTTATTTAATTAAAAAAAAAGAAAATAATTTACTTTTTAATATTTTAAATTCTTGGTTATACAAGTATAAGTGTGCAAAATTTCAAAAAAATATATTGAGAAACGAAAAAGTTATGGATTTTTGAGATGGTTTGCACCATTTGGTCTCATAGTGCTCCGAGGTAGAGTTAAGGCGCATTTTTTTTTAATGTGGTGTCCCCAGGAGGCCTATCGATAGCTCAATGTTGCATAGTTTTTTCATGTCGTTCTTATCTCCTTTTTTTTGGGTTAGGCGTGCGAACATGAATGATCATTATTAACGTTGTTAGTGCTGGGATCGTCATTGGTAGTTTCTTCAATGTTTTCAGGTGACGGAAAGTCTTCACATGCGTCTTCATCTTCCAGTAAATTTTGCAAGGAAGGAACATTCTCGCATTTTTTTCCACTGCAGTAGAAACATATTATAAGGAACAATTCAGACCAGATTTCCGACAGCCACAAGCTCGACCACACTGGCACTTGCATTTGCAGGATATAGTTTGCAATATGCTTTGTGGAGCTAGATCCTGAGTGGTTGTAACTGGCCCTAATCCTCTCGGAGTTCTTTTCTAACCCCATCTTAATGGGTTATGGTGAACATCGATCTAAGTCTGTACTCGATGGTAGGTACGGAATGTTTGTTGCCGAGCAGCTGCACTAAGAGGCAATGAAGATAGATTAAACTTAGTTTTTTCGACGTTTTAACAAAGTTTCTAAATCGCAAAGAATCCAGTGACTCATTTTCTTTCCCATTGAACAACGCAACACAAAATTTTTCTCCGGCGGCTCCCAAAACGTTGCGGTTGCTATCAACATCGTTGGATCTGGATTTAATACCACATTAAAAAAAATGCGCCGTTACTCTACCTCGGTGGTGGTGTGGAAAAGAGTTTGAACTGTTTCTTTAAATTTCAAAATGAACATAATCAAATTTGAAAATTTTCAAACGTAAGTAGATTTCTTCTTTTTTTGACAGGTTATATTTCCTACAGTTTTTGTCGCACATAAAATTTAATACCAAAATGTAGGAAATAAAGTGGTCTATAAAAAACAACTTAAGTATTTTTTCGATCAGAAGAACATGAGGCGAGATAAACGTTGAAAACCATTTTTTACTACAAAATCTCGACAGTTTTTCGTCGATAACTTTTTTTTGGAAAGAGGTTTCAAATTGTTTTCTCAATAAAAGTTAAAGAAGATATTTTAATGTATGTACAAACTTAAAAAAAAAAAAATACAGCTCTATATATGATAGGAGCCGAGAAAATTGAGTTCACCCTTTCCAAAGCCTTTTTCAAAATGGCGGACAGCGCATGGTCGCTTTTTGTTCGAACTTTTTGGATTTACACTCTCCAATAGGTACTCTTTGAAACAAAAAAATTCGACGCAGTATTTTTTGTAGATATTTCGAATTAATTAATTTAATTTTACTGGACTATTAAATTAATAAAAATTAAGGGATACGACAAACATTATCATAATTCTAGGTGTTGTTTCTGAAGAAAACAGGATTTTCGAGAACCCTTTTTTTCACATTTGTACGGTGTGTAACGTTATTTTTTTTTAAAGAACACTTCTTTTAGGAAGTGTTAAAAAACTAAAAGATATCCAGTTTCAAGAAATTGAAATTAAGTCCCCGGGACATAAGTCCCGATTTTGTTTTTCGGGACTTATCTTTACTGTGTGGACTTATATCCCACGTATATTTTTTTAAATTTTGCATATGTACCTAAAGAGACAATTTGAAGATCCCACAGCTGAATGTGCTCATTTTAATTTATAAAAGTAATTTCCTAACTATAACTTCTTTGATCATATTTAATAAAATACAATAGTTATATACTAACATAATTTAATTTTTTTTTACATTTGAAAAGGAATTTTATAAATCGGTGTTTGAAAGAATTTGAGAAAAATATTATAGGGCTAAAAATGTTTGCAAATTTTATCAAATAAAAACGAAAAAATCGCGTGATTTTTCCATTTTTATTTTATAAAATTCGCAAACATCTTAACCCTTATAATTTTATCCTCAAATCTCAAATCTCTTTTTAGAAATCTTATAACTAAGTTAAAGAAACTCAAAAACTAATGAAATTGCCAGATAATTAATTTGTTTTTTATTTAATAATACATATTTTACTAAAGATATATACATAATTTGATTAAAATTATTAATGAAAAATCAATCAATTGCAAAATAATAAAAAAAAAACAATTAAATAAATAAACAAAAACTAGAGAAGAAAATAAATAAATACATAAATAAGGGCTTAAATACTAAATACTTAAATAATATATACATTTATAAGTAATGAACAAAGGAATGCACAGATAAAGTAATAAATAAATAACGAATTGAATCAAAAAATAGTATATAATTTTTATACATAAAAACAGAAATATCCTAGAATTCATTATTACTTATAATGTAATAAGTTTCCATTTACAAGTTTTTGATTAGTAGATAAGTTTTCAAAGTATGTATTTACAATTTTCGAATAAAAATTCGCTTAGTTTTTCAATTTTTTTTTAAAGAGTTTTTTGGTACCACCCCTCTGTTGACATGTAACGAATTGAATCAAAAAATAGTATATAATTTTTATACATAAAAACAGAAATATCCTAGAATTCATTATTACTTATAATGTAATAAGTTTCCATTTACAAGTTTTTGATTAGTAGATAAGTTTTCAAAGTATGTATTTACAATTTTCGAATAAAAATTCGTTTAGTTTTTCAATTTTTTTTTAAAGAGTTTTTTGGTACCACCCCTCTGTTGACATGTAAGCGCGTGTTGAGTAATCCAGGGCAGATCTAACGTCATTTTAATTTTTTTATTTTGGGAAATTTGAAGTTTATTGGTATTCCCCGACTAGGAATTCATAGAGGATAATTTCTTAAAAAATTGCCTTGAAAATAAAATTTTTGCTATAATTACTCAAATAAGAGGGTCGAAAAGTCAATGGATATAACATTTTTGTTACGATATTTACTTTGTTTTAAGTTTTATTAATATATACCCGGTAAGTCAATTTCTTGTCTAAAGATTCACCAAGATATTTAACAGAATTTACCCACGAAATATCACATTTATTAATATCAATTGACTAAATTGCAAAGCTCAGGGGTTACTTTTCCAAATGAAAAAGATTGCTTGAGTTTTATTTGTATTGAAAAAAAATGTTATTTTTTCAAAATCCCAAAAATATTTTTCGAAAATTTTTATATGCAATATTATTTCGAATTCGAAGGAGCTTCTGATCGAATTCGGTGGTTGAGTCGTTAATGAAAAAGTCAAAAATAAAAAAAAATAAAACGGGTTTGGCCGTAGGTTGAGGTAATACACATCAGACCAAAAAACATAAATGTTAAAAAAAAGAGCCAAGTTCTTCTATACAAAAACCTTTGTGTAACAAGTCAGCCGTGAAAAGTACTGAGATCTAAAAGTACGCCAAGTTCTTACTTCATGAAGGTTTAATACCGAATATTTAAAGTAAAATAATATTGAAACAGCTACAATGTAATAGAGAAATTTTATTATTTAATGACTACTGAATAAAATTTGATGGGTTTACTGGTCAAGTTTTTAAAACCTTTTGAATTGGGCATAAGAAAAAACTTGCCAAGTAAGCCCATCAAACTTTAGACAGTAGTGATTAAATAATAAAATTTCTCTATTACATTGTAGCTGTTTCAATATTATTTTACTTTAAATATTCGGTATTAAACCTTCATGAAGTAAGAACTTGGCGTACTTTTAGATCTCAGTACTTTTCACGGCTGACTTGTTACGCAAAGGTTTTTGTATAGAAGAACTTGGCTCTTTTTTTTAACATTTATGTTTTTTGGTCTGATCTCACTCCTTTTTGCAAAGATTTTAATATTTTGCCATGTCAAAATCTCGATAGATACTGAAAGATAGAAGGGTGGACTCTACCTACTAAAATCAACTTAGTTTATAGCTTCTGGCATATTTTCTTTTTGTTAATGGTTGTTTTGATTTGCCCTTCAATTATTTCTTCTTATCCTGGCAAGATACCTAACACTAACAAACCTACCTTAATTACAGCAATCGGAAGTGTTCCATATAATTTAAAAATTTTCTTAGAAAGTGGGCGGATACCACGCCCCCTGAATGGAAAACCTTAGTTTTTATTTTTGGTCCTTTATATGCAATTTGAGCCCTACCGTTCTACCAAATTTCATTGTTCTACTGCAATCGGAAGTGCGCCATATACAATTTACATCAGTTCTGAGGAAGTGGGCGGATACCACGCCCCTGAATGGAAAACCTCGATTTTTATTTTCGGTGCTTTAAATGCGATCTGAGCCCTACCGTTCTACCAAATTTCATTGTTCTACTGCAATCGGAAGTGCGCCATATACAATTTACATCAGTTCTGAGGAAGTGGGCGGATACCACGCCCCTGAATGGAAAACCTCGATTTTTATTTTCGGTGCTTTAAATGCGATCTGAGCCCTACCGTTCTACCAAATTTCATTGTTCTACTGCAATCGGAAGTGCGCCATATACAATTTACATCAGTTCTGAGGAAGTGGGCGGATACCACGCCCCTGAATGGAAAACCTCGATTTTTATTTTCGGTCCTTTATATGCAATTTGAGCCCTACTGTTCTACCAAATTTCATTGTTCTACTGCAATCGGAAGTGCGCCATATACAATTTACATCAGTTCTGAGGAAGTGGGCGGATACCACGCCCCTGAATGGAAAACCTCGATTTTTATTTTCGGTGCTTTAAATGCGATCTGAGCCCTACCGTTCTACCAAATTTCATTGTTCTACTGCAATCGGAAGTGCACCATATATAATTTACATCAGTTCTGAGGAAGTGGGCGGATACCACGCCCCTGAATGCAAAACCTCGATTTTTATTTTTGGTCCTTTATATGCAATTTGAGCCCTACCGTTCTACCAAATTTCATTGTTCTACTGTAATCGGAAGTGCGCCATATACAATTTACATCAGTTCTGAGGAAGTGGCCGGATACCACGCCCCTGAATGGAAAACCTCGATTTTTATTTTCGGTGCTTTAAATGTGATCTGAGCCCTACCGTTCTACCAAATTTCATTGTTCTACTGCAATCGGAAGTGCGCCATATACAATTTACATCAGTTCTGAGGAAGTGGGCGGATACCACGCCCCTGAATGGAAAACCTCGATTTTTATTTTCGGTGCTTTAAATGCGATCTGAGCCCTACCGTTCTACCAAATTTCATTTTTCTACTGCAATCGGAAGTGTGCCATATATATATCACTTCTGAGGAAGTGGGCGGATACCACGCCCCTGAATGGAAAACCTCAATTTTTATTTTTGTTCCTTTATAAGCGATTTGAGTCCTACCGTTCTACAAAATTTCATTTTTCTACTGCAATCGGAAGTGCGCCATATATAATTTACATCAGTTCTGAGGAAGTGGGCGGAAACCACGCCCCTGAATAGAAAACCGCTAATTTTATATTTTTTTCTTTGTATGCAATTTAAGCCCTACCACTTTACCAAATTTCATCGTATTACAGCAGTCGGAAGTGCTCCATTCAATCAACACCAATTCGGAGAAAGTGGGTGGATACCACGCCCCTGAAAGGAAAATCTTGGTGTTTATTTCTGGTTCCTTATATGCAATATAAGCCCTACCGGTTCACCAAATTTCATCGTTATACAGCAGTCGGAAGTGCTCCATTCAACCAACACCAATTCGGATAAAGTGGGCCGATACCACGCCCCCTGAATGGAAAATTTCAAATTTTCGATTTTTTCCTCTGCTTACATGACAAGACCTACCGTTGTGCAAAATTACAAGATTCTACGATGTCGGGAAGTCCTCCATAATTTTGATGATCTGTCAGTCAGTTACGGTTTTTGTGATTTTTGAGGCCTTATATCTCAGGAACGGCTTAAGCTAGAGAATTGATATTTGGTGAGGCGCCTGTGCCTGACTATCTTAGCATATATTCGGAGTATTAAGTTTCTGACTGCATTTGTACTAAAGATAGGAAGGGGTCAAAAATCGCCTGAGTTTGTTCCTGTAAAAAGGGTGTAGTGCCAGAACTTGGCTGGGCACTACCGTGCCCTTTGATAAACACGGAATTGCAGGACCTACTTATTTCATGTTCTCTGTCAATGTTATGTGAAGTTTGAATTTTTTCCAAATGCAAAACTATTCATATAGCTATGTAGTACAACATTGCAAAAAATCCTTTTCAATATTCTTTAAAAGAATTGTCGAATTAATGCCAACCAAGAGTTGGAAAGAAGAGACGACATGAATAGTTTGAAGCCTTTCAAATTGCCGAAGTTTATGAAACTTCCAAAGTAAATCAGTGGCGATGGGTTCCATCTAAGCAAAACTCAGCAGATGGAGACACAAGGGCAAAGTTATTGCATTAAGTGTTATCATTTTTCATTCAAGCCGAATCGCAATGGCCGCAAATACTGGACGATTTTACCTTTCGCGAAGTTACGAATTATGATAAAAAAATTTTTTTTTTTTAATATTGTAATTATATCCATGCTTCCACAAGTTTAATATAAAATTAAAGTTTTTTGTATGAAAAATAGAAACTTTAAAGTCAGTCTTTTTTAAGACTTTTTTGATGCGTAAACATTTATGCCGGGCATATTGTAACTCAAAAACGTGGGTAAGACTTATACGTTCCGAATAGCCTCTTACGGGTACACGTTCCGTATACAGCTAGTTACGGTTACACGTTCCGTGTAGCAACTTACCTCACGGAAGATTTCATTTAAGACTCTGTTTACATTGGGAATATAACGTACTTACTACATCTAGTTTTGTTGAAATATCTGACAACCCTACACCACACATTATGAAATCAACTTAACATACCCACATGGCCACATGTACCTACAATCATTTTTCTTTATTAATTTCAATATGAAATTTTGCACTTAACTTAGTAGAGTAAGGAGTGCGAAGAAATAACTCCATTTCGCTTGAACAAAGTTAATTTTAATTAAAAATAGCTGTGTTTAAAGCACATATGCCAATAGAAAGGAAACCAAAGAGAAACAGAGATTCAAAATCGTTTTCGTGTAAAAGTATTTCTATTTCGTATAAGGTAACATCTCTGTTTGAATAAAGGTGTTAAAATGTCAATCAAATCAATCAAACAACATCCATGCTTAAGCATAGCGGAGTCCAATGATGCGTTCTTTTTCTTACAATATTTCACTTTTAAAATAAATTAGGTTTCTTTCTTTACTTTGAAACTCTACTACAGAGACGAAAAAATAGTCCAATGTGCTACATTCATCTTTTGGTTTAAAGTATAAGTAAATAAAAAATTGTGGGAAAAATAGTAGCTTGATTTGAATGAATCCAAAGTCACAAACTAAAATAATAGAGAAAATAAAGTTGACATTAATTTATGAAATTAATATTGTTATTATATTAATGGCCGATTTCACGAAGGACTTTTAAACATTTAACAGGCTTCTAAACCTTAAAATAGCATTTTTTAGTTTCACCAAGTGCTTTTAAATTTAACAAGCTTTTAAACACCCTTATAAACTAAATGCCCATTTTTGACTCATTGAATTTTAAAAGTGTCATAGAAATGTCATCATATGCAGTTAACAAGTGGATATAGCAGCTGACATTTATTGACTATATTGACTTCAAAATGAGGTTCCGACTTTCCAAAGCATCCGTGGAACAGTTGTTGAATTTGGTTGGTTGTCATTTAGAACCTAAAACTAACCGAAACAAACCCGTCAGTGCATTAAATCAAGTGCTTATTGCTTTACGATTTTATGCCACAGGATCTTTCCAAATCTGCGTTGGAGATACGAGTATGTTTAATATCTCAAAGTCAACTGTTTGCCGTACTGTACGAAAAGTAACCCACCAAATAGCATCAATGCGACCGCATTTTATTACTCTTCCTATTGATCGTCATGAAATAATGAAAGTTCAAAACAAATTCTACGACTTGGCGAGATTCCCAAAAGTTCTTGGTGCAGTCGATTGCACACACATTAGAATTCAGGTGAAGAGGAAGCAGAAGTTTATAGAAACAGGAAAGGATGGTTTTCAAATAACACGAAATGCGTATGTGACAGCAATTTAAAATTCCTTGATGTTGTGGCACGGTGGCCTGGAAGTGCTCATGATGCTAATATTTTTGATAATTCTTTTCTTCGTGCTAGGTTCGAAAACAATGAGTTTCCAAATTGTTATCTACTTGGTAATGGTGGCTATCCATGTAGAAATTATTTATTGATCCCAATATTAAATCCTCATACTACAGTTCAGATTGCCTACAAGCTATAACAAATCTCAAATCAAAACGAGAAATGTAATTAAAAGGGGTTTGGGGTTGGGAAAAGGCGATTTCCTTGCCTTTCTATTGGTATGTGCTTAGAAATACGGACCATAATGGCAGTCATTGTTGCAACAGCAGTTTTGCATAATATTTGTGTTGAAATTGGAGATGAGGAGCCTAAAAATGATCCGGAAGTTTTAAAACCAGTTTTTACAAATTTCGAATTATCTACAAAACGCACCCGAAAACAATACTGCAGCACGGGACCAACTAGTAGATACATTTTTTAACCGATAAACATATGTAATATTATTTCTTACTTAAACAAAAATAAAAAAAAAGTCATCTGTTTGAATTCAAATCTACTTGACGTCTGGCATTTATACGTACATATGTTATTTTTTGTGAATTATTTATTTGGCTATTCATAAAGCAGGTGGTCAACAATTAATAAGCTTATAACAGTTCATATCCAATTAGTAAGTATGAAGTGGTCAAAACAGAAATTTATATCTATACATACATATATTATGTATATCAAATTTAAATCTCTTTATTACAGCAAATTGAATTCATTTTAAACGCAGTGATAAAGAGAACTAAACAACCATGACCAGCAACATCTTCGGTTTACTTCTTTGGTTACTCCACCTGAACTGGAAAGATATCGCGTTCACTGTCAACGATGCACTTTATCTTCTTATTTCTGGACACTTGATCGGGATGAATTTGGACAAAAGCAGGTGGTACACATAACAATGTCAGCAATTCGGCTGCATGCCACATTTAATATATTTTCTGGATGTTAGAAGTGGAACTTTTAAGAAACTCCCAAACTAAAGAGAAAACAACAACAATATGTGTTGTCAATCATAGAACTGTGTTATTTAAAGGAAATAAGATACGAAAAATTAAAACATGAGAAATAAAATCAAATTTCCAGACAATGTGCGGAATATATTTCTTTAATTTTTATAAGAAAAGAAGTATTTTTAAACTTAAAGTAAAGACTTAAAACTATTCGAGGGTTCATTTATAAAGTTCTTTTTGTTTTAGCTGAAGCTCGATCTCCTTAATTTTAAGCTCGATGTCAAGTATCTCGAGCTCTTTTTCCAACTTTTTTTTTTCTTAAGGCAGCAAAGGTCATCACACTTACATATATGCGTTGGTTCCCCGCTTCTTGGCCATTCGTTTGTTTGCCTTGGATTTTTGAATGAATTTTTTTCCTATGTCATTATCTGTTGAAGTAGGCTGTGCCAAAAACATATAAGTGGATGGAGCAGGTAGTGTTGACACAATCATTTGATATGGCGGAGAACTTTTTCTCTCCGGAGATATTATTATTTTATATTCATCTAAAAATTCGATATCTTCAGTGACATCGCTCTCTACCTTCTTTATATTAGGAAAATCCGAGTTTGAATCAAATTCTCTTCCGGAGTGAACTGTAATCCGCCAATTCCAGCATTTTTTTTTTTCCTTAAGGCAGCTGAGTGTTGAAGTTGATGGTCCACCACCAGTTTTATAAATTTCGGTCAGTAGGAAAAAAAATATTATTAAATAACTTTTGTTTTTTAGGTATGTATTAATAATTATTATTAACAGATAACGCAGATCCAAGTGAATTCCTCTTTTCGCAAAATAAATTTAACATTTGCACAAATGCCTTTAAGTTTTCCACAACAAACAATTTTCTGCTTAGTATATTTAGACCAAGTATTGAGTTTTGGGATTTGTTAATTGTTTACTTACCTTATGAGTGGAAATTTTTTTTTAGTTTTATACTTTAAGGACTCATAAGTGCGCTTTAACTGCATATAACTACTTTCGCCTGAGGTTGCCGTTGTGGAGTTATTATAGATATTAGCTATTTTCTCCCAAGCTCTATTTTTTTCTGCGACAGTCACTCCATCAGTCGCTTTATTTTCAATTTTATTTCTGAAATGAGCAACAATATCAATCAGCCCATTTTTTTCAGCTTCGGTGTAATTTTTTACTCTTTCTCTTTTTTTTTGTATCTACATTCATTATTAATTTAATTGAAACAAAAATTCACTTTAAAAACTTTTCGGTGGCAGCCCAATGTTTCGTTTTTATTTGGGCAAAGTTTACCGTTTCCCAGGTTTGAATATATGTATGTACGTCGAAGAATAATATTTTTTTTTAATTATATAACACAAAAATATCATATTGATATGATCATCATATCAATATTGATGTTTTAAATTTTGGAAGACTTTTATTAACCAAAAATGTTAATTGTACAGTTGCAAAAACCATTTTTGCTCATCGAACAATTTTATCGTCTATGTTCCCATTAAAATGACTTTGTAGTCAACGAAATACGACACAAATTTTTTGTGATTGGCTTTCGTAAATCTGTGAAGGAGGTAAGGATCTATAGCCTCTTGTGTCGAATCTGAAGTACCTCGTCTCAAGAACCAATAATGGGGCAGCTATATGAAGACCGCCTTATTCCTTCAGTCAAACCGTTTACGCATATTGAAATGGACTGGTGTGTCCTCTTCAGCGGCATCGAAGGCGTTAAAAGGAAAAAACTGGGAAGTTCTTTTAACATGTTTGACCATCAGGGCCATACATCTCTAAAGGTGTGTCCACACCAAAGCAACATTTCAGGAAACATTGTTTAAAAAATGTTTCTGAAATGTTTCCCATTTGTTTCAAAAACATTTCAGAAACATTGCAGAAACATTTCAGAAATGTTTCTGATTTGTTTTTTTTTTTTTTGGTGTGGACGCTTTGAGAAGCATGAATTTTTTTTCTACTTCATCTACATACATATGTATATCACAATTTATATTTTCGCAAACTTCAGATACATACATACATATATCATCGGCCTTTTTTGATTTTATTTTTAAAATTTTCGTCACATTTTATATTTATATTAATATCTAACCACCCACGCACTTTCTACATATGTATGTATAAGTGTATATGCTTGGGAAACAAATAAATTTTCCCATTCGGAATGGGAAACAGAGAAACATTTCATAAACATTTCAGATATGTTCCGCGAGCGTCCAGACCAAAGAAACATTTTTGGAACATTTCAGAAACATTTAAGAAATATTTCAGAAATGTTTCTCTGTTTCTGAAATATTTCTTAAATGTTTCTGACTGTTTCTTAAATGATTGAAGATAGAAAATTATTTCTGTTTAAGTGGAGTGATTGAATGAAATTCAATTAAAAGCTCAAGTGACCTCAACTCCAGATTTCAATTCCATTTAAGCCCACTTTCAACACCTTTTAAACACAGTTTCAACCCATTTTCAACAAATTTCTTACTAGATAATCAAGCTTTTGAGTAATGTGTAATTCAAAGTGCTAAATAGAGCTCAAAGAAGACAACTTGATTTATATACAATTTATAGACTTATGGAGTTAAAAAAAGAAGGATAAATATATTGGGACAGGTATTTCTTGGTAGCAAAGGCTTGTGGAAATGTATCTTAAATGTTTCAAAAATGTCTCTTTGGTCTAATTCAATTTGAACCATGGAAAGATACACAATCGAACAACGCGTTAAAGTTATTCAGGCTTATTATGAAAATGGGCGTTCAAATCAAAATGCATATCGTGCACTTCGTGATTTTTTCGGTCAATTTAATCGTCCAAATGTACGTTCAATCGGAAAAATCGTGCAAAAATTTGAGCAAACCGGGTCTGTAGGAGATGTGAAAATACCAGTGCATGCTCGTACAGCTCATACTGCAGAAAATATTGCTGCTGTTCGCGATAGTGTGGCTGAAGAGCCGTCCACTTCAACTCTTCGTCGTGCGCAACAATTGCACCTCTCACGCTCGTCGTTGATGAACATTATGCATAAAAACTTTCATTTACACGCTTAAAAGGTGCTATTGACTCAAGAACTAAAGCCTCTTGACCATTTTAAGCATCGTCAATGGTCAGAATGATGGCAAGAAATGGCAACAGTGGATGATCAATTTTCGAAGAAAATCATATTCAGTGATGAGGCATATTTTCACCTCAGTGGATTCGTCAATAAGCAGAATTGCCGCATTTGGTGCTGTTTGGTGCGGCTTATGGGCTGGCGGCATCATCGGGCCGTATTTTTTCCAAAATGAGGCCGGTCAGGCAGTTACTGTGAATGGTGTTCGCTATCGTGAGATGATAACGAACTTTTTATGGCCCTAATTGGAAGATATGGATGTGGACGATATGTGGTTTCAACAGGACGGTGCCACTTGCCAAACAACTAACGAAACAATGGCTCCTTTGCGCGACAAATTCAATGGCTGTGTTATCTCACGTGGTGGCGATGTCAATTGGCCACCAAGATCATGTGATCATTTGGCCGATATTTTGTTCCATACATAATTGAACCATACCAATATTATCAGAATAAAAAGGAATGACAATAATTTTCTAAATAATTTGTGTTTTATTCAAAATCAACACCGGCCCTTAAAATTTAACCACGCTTTACTTACCCAACTAACAAATTTACTTCTGTTTTTATCTAGAGAAGCTTTTTATTAATATTTATTGCACACATTTAAGGGTTGTGTAAAACTTCAAAGAGTTAAATGGACAACTTTTTTTAACTCTTATTCTACCATTATGGAGTAAATTTTGTTACTCCTAAAAATATACTTATCGTTATGTGATAGAAATACTATAAGATAATTTACTTAGCAAAATCAGAGAATATTTAGTCCATCACTATAGGAGTATTGATTATCGATCGAAGAATCCATTTGTACTCAAAATTGACTCTTATAATAAACTGTTATAAGGCTGATCACATAATTTTTGCTAACATAATAAATGTTTTATTGCAGCATTTGCTTCGATAGTGGCAATGAAGAGAAGATTTACTGTCACAAAAATAGAATGGTAATAGGAGAATGTAAAAAAGAATATTTATTTTGTACTTTGTATTACATATTTTTTTTAGCCGTTTCTGCATGTTTATCTGTAAAGATCTTATAATATAAATAAATTTGGTGGTGCAACAGCTCGGAGTGAACCAGGACCTAGTGACTTACAACTCTCAACCATTCCTGTGTACGTGTTGGAACGGAGGGGACCTACAATTTTCTGCCGATTCCGAACGGCTAATGAGCAGCACTTTCCATGACAAGAGATACTCTTGGAGAATTTGTCAATTCCTCGCAAGAGGCAGTACACCCCTGAAAAAAACTTTCTTGCAGCGGCTGAGAATCGAACTCGAGACCTTCCGCATGACAGTCCAACGCACTAACCATTATGCCAAGGGTTACTACCTATAAAGATCTTAGAGTTAATTATTCAATTATTATTTCACTACCATTTCCACTATATTATTATTACTATTCTACCATTTATATTTATATTATTAATCAGTGAGCTCAAGAAAATAAAATAAATGATATGATATACTTACACGTAACGTTCATTTAATGATCCAATACTTCCGTGTATACAATATTTTTTGTAAATATTCTTTCGTCATTTGCTAAATGCCCTTGAAATATAAAATTTCAAGCCATCAAAAAATTGAACTCTGCGCATGTGTTAGTGCTGGCATAATTTGATGTGTAGATACCCTTTCTTTACACCCCGACTCCACAGGAGATCAAAGGGCACGGTAGTGCCCAGCCAAGTTCTGGCACTACACCCTTTTTACAGGAACAAACAAGGTAGTCAGGCACAGGCGCCTCACCAATTTTCAATTTTCTAGCATAAGCGGTTCCTGAGATACAAGGCCTCAAAAATCACAAAAACCGTAACTGACTGACTGACTGACAGATCATCAAAATTATGGAGCACTTCCCGACATCGTAGAATCTTGTAATTTTGCACAACGTTAGGTCTTGTCATGCAAGCAGAGGAAAAAATCGAAAATTTGTAATTTTCCATTCAGGGGGCGTGGTATCCGCCCACTTTCTCCGAATTTTGGAGCACTTCCCGACATCGTATTATGGAGCCTTTCCGACTGCTGTAAAACGATGAAATTTGGTGAACCGGTAGTGCTTATATTGCATATAAAGAAACAAAAATAAACACCAAGGTTTTCCTTTCAGGGGGCGTGGTATCCGCCCACTTCCTCAGAACTGATGTAAATTATATATGGCAAACTTCCGATTGTAGTAGAACAATGAAATTTGGTAGAGCGGTAGGGCTTCAATTGCATATAAAGAAACAAAAATAAAAATTTAAGTTTTCCATTCAGGGGGCGTGGTATCCACCCACTTTCACCGAATTGGTGTTGGTTGAATGGCGCACTTCCGACTACTGTAAAACGATGAAATTTAGTAAAGTGGCAGGGCTTAAATTGCATACTAAGAAAAAAATATAAAATTTGAGATTTTCCATTCAGGGGCGTGGTATCCGCCCACTTCCTCAGAACTGATGTAAATTATATATGGCAAACTTCTGATTGCAGTAGAACAATAAAATTTAGTAGAGCGGTAGCGCTTAAATTGCATATAAAGGAACAAAAATAAAAATTGAGATTTGCCATTCAGGGGGCGTGGTATCCACCCACTTTCACCGAATTGGTGTTGGTTGAATGGAGCACTTTGGACTGCTGTAAAACGATGAAATTTGGTAAAGTAGCAGAACTTAAATTGCATACAAAGAACAAAATATAAAATTTGAGGTTTTCCATTCAGGGGCGTGGTATCCGCCCACTTCTTCAGAACTGATGTAAATTATATATGGCAAACTTCCAATTGCAGTAGAACAATGAAATTTGGTAGAACGGTAGGGCTCAAATGTTATATAAAGGACCAAAAATAAAAACTGAAGTTTTCCATTCAGGGGGCGTGGAATACACCCACTTTCACTTCCGACTTTTGTAAAACGATGAAATTTGGTAAAGTGGTAGGGCTAAAACTGCATACAAAGAACAAAATATAAAATTTGAGGTTTTCCATTCAGGGGCGTGGTATCCGCCCACTTCCTCAGAACTCATATAAATTCTATATGGCACACTTCCGATTGCAGTAGAACAATGAAATTTGGTAAAACGGTAGGGCTCAAATCGCATATAAAGGACCAAAGATAAAAATTGAGGTTTTCCATTCAGGGGGCGTGGTATCCGCCCACTTTCCGAGAAAGAGTTTGATTTATATGGAGCACTTCCGACTGCTGTAGAATGATGAAGTTTGGTGGAAGGGTATAGCTTAATGTACATTCAAAGCGAAAAACAGAAAATCTAAGATTTTTCATTCGAAGTGTCTTTTTATTGTCATTTTGAAACTATACATGCATTTTGAAATTTCATAACTTTTCTTAGAACTAGAGTGCTCGATTTGGTACTCTATGTTATGTTAACATGAATGAAAAAAGAAAACATTTGCATACCTGAAAAAATTATGAGTTTACATAAAAAAAACTCTTAACTGTGATGTGAACTATAATAAAACCACTAATTAGGCTGTTAATTGGTGGTCTACCTTCATTTAAAAAAAGGATTGCAACAAAAACATCATCGCATCCTCAACAATTATTGCTTTTTTATGGCTTTGAGCGGATGTAGGTACTAGTATTTAACATTAAAGTAAGTATGTTAGTGTTAGGTATCTTGCCAGGACAAGAAGAAACAATTGAAGCGCATATCAAAACAACCAATAACAAAAAGAAAATATACCAAACAAAAAATAGGAAGCTATAAACTAAGTTGATTTTACCTTTTTTTCACCCTTCTATTTTTCCGTATCTCTCGAGATTTTTGCATGGCAAAACATTAAAATCTTTGCAAAAAGGAGTGAGATCAGACCAAAAACATAAATGTTAAAAAAAGAGCCAAGTTCTTCTATACAAAAACCTTTGTGTAACAAGTCAGCCGTGAAAAGTACTGAGATCTAAAAGTACGCCAAGTTCTTAATTCATGAAGGTTTAGTACCGAATATTTAAAGTAGAATAATATCTATTGAAACAGCTACAATGTAATAGAGAAATTTTATTATTTAATGAATACTGACTAAAATTTGATGGGCTCACTTGGCAAGTTTTTTTTTTTATGCCCAATTCGAAAGGTTTTAAAAACTTGACAAGTGAACCCATCAAATTTTAGTCAGTAATCATTAAATAATAAAATTTCTCTATTACATTGTAGCTGTTTCAATATTATTCTACTTTAAATATTCGGTATTAAACCTTCATGAATTAAGAACTTGGCGTACTTTTAGATCTCAGTACTTTTCACGGCTGACTTGTTACACAAAGGTTTTTGTATAGAAGAACTTGGCTCTTTTTTTAACATTTATGTTTTTGGTCTGATAAATTCTCTCAGGATGCTTATCATGATATGAAATCTCCAATGGAGACGCGATATTTCCTCTTATGATGTGATGTCAGCGATCTATGTCAGCGGTTTTGTTTTGATATAGATGTCTGATATGAAATTTGACAGATGGTTTTTTTTCGTACTTTTGTCTCATTATTTCGTGTCTTCTCATTTGGTTGGTTCTTGTCAAGTACTCCGTCGGCAAATATTTTTTTTTTATTTTGTAAGTAAATACATTAAGGTGTCATGTTATTCATTTGTTCGTGCGTTAAGTTATGTTTGGTGTTATTTATTTATACTTTAGGTAGATGCGCATTCTTTTCTTTGCAAAAATATATAATTTTTGTTAGATTGACCTTTTGCTAATTTCTGTTGTCCGCACAAAACACATCCCGTGCAATAGGGATAGAAATGAAAAACCATGACATAATTTGCCAAGCGAAGCAATAAGTAAATGTAGAGATAGAGATGTCAGACACTGAGTTGGAGAGACAGATATCTTGTGGAGTCGGGATGTTAAGAAGCGATCGCACCAAAAAAGTTGTTGTTGTTTAACTGTTTTCACTTTTTGGCAGCTTTTGGTGTTGCATGTGTGCGTAGAGTGTACCTACTCATTATAAGTAGATGTGCTCTGTTCTGAACGAAACAACAAAGATTGAATATATGTGAGCAACATGAAACACGTTGGAAGTGAACTTTGTTGACAAACAGCTGTGTGTATCGTGTATTTATTATTTTAGACATTTTGTATAGAGAATCCATGATTTCTATTTCTATTTTCACATGCAAATAGTCGACGGATTCACATAATCTCTTCTGATGGCACTTCTAATTAATATTAGCTTTCAAATTGTATATTTTTTATCTACGGGCGTTCAGTTTAAGTGTATATTAAAAAGGAACTACAAAAAAATTGTTAACGTGTATGGTAGATCTGGGATTTGAACTCGGGTCCTATCACACCAATACTTAAGTACTTAACTATTAAAATAAACTACTCGTACAACTACTTAAAACTAGAACAACCACAGCAGCAGGTTTTTTTTTTTTTTGTCCCCAAGTCGGCGAAAACATTTAGATAATATAATTCCACATCAACTTTCTCTATCATCCAACAACCACCAGAACTGGTTCACATGTCTTGTTCGCTAACCACTCGGCCAAACTAGAATATATAAAACTTGGAGTTGAATCGGGATCACTTATATCATGGATTGTCTCCTATAAAGCCACATATATGCTTTTCTTATAGATGCTTTTAAGACAATAAACATTTTTTAGCGATAATCTTGCAAAGTCAACTCGCATAAGCCGTGGCAAAAAGCTAGAGTTCTGGTACAAATTGAAATTGCCTTGCTTAAAAATAATATTTATGAATTGAAAAAAAGCTATAAAGGAACATTGTACCTTAAGCAATAATGTAGGTAATATAGGACAAGTTTTTCATTTGAAAAAAAAAAATCGAACTGGATTATTTTGTCAATATCTTGAAAACGTGTGAACGATTTTTAAAATTATTTCCTAAAATCTATATTATTAAATATTTAAAATTGGTACATTTAAAAAAAGTGCTTTTACATAAGTGCAAGTACGTGCGATCAGTGGTGCATTTTATTTATTTTTCCTTTTATATCAACTTTTACACTTTCTTGCATTTTAAAATCATTCATTTAATTTGTAATTAGATTTTAAAATGATTTTTTACTTGCTTTTAGAAAAAATGTAGTTCGAGACTTTCATCAGTTGATATTACGATTTACGACACGAAAAAGTAGTGATTCCGTCTGTCTGAGGAGAAATTGGAATGGTTTGTGGCTTGGTTAATTTCATACAGCCATTATGAAATATCATATTTATTTCGAAAACGGTTCTAATGATTTTTATAAAAAAAATATGTTATATAGACCATCCCAACAATGCGGTCAACAAAAAATGTGATTAACGGTACCTGTCATAGAACCATTTTTTTTTATTTTCTTCTTTTTCATTTTCGACCCTACCGATTTGGATACAAATTTTTATATCGGAGCCTGTTTGATTTTGCAATAATGTTGTATATATGTTTTATAATATATGAATATTATAAAACATTTCAAATTGTCAATATGTACTTTTCTTTTAGTTTTAAGGAAATTTGTATATAAAGAATTTATTTATTGATAAGACTTTCTTTTATAAAAAATAACATTAAAATTATTATAGTTAAATATAATTTAATTCTTAAATAAAAACACACACGCAAGCGAAATTTTTATAAGATTCGTGTACTAGTAAGTGTGGTGTGTTTCTATGCTTTTAAAATTACTCATATGCGTATTTGTATTCTGTTGACGTTCATTTTTGTTTGTTTTTCTTTTTTTTATGGTAATTCTGGGGTTACATACTACCTAGAGTGAAATAGAGAAAAAGAAGTAGATTTGGGCTTTTTTTTGTAAAATTGAAGTAGGTTGAAACAGAGATTTTTAAAATGAAGTAGATTTAAGTATTTTGCTAATCGTGCGAAGTAGGAAGTAGATTTTATTTTTTTTTGAAAAGAAGTAGATTTAATTCAATTGAGGTAAATTGGTACCACTGATCAGTATCCGTAACCGTTAGGTTTTGGTGGATCCTTTACGGAAGTAGTGTCAACTATCGTTTCAAGGTCTCACGCACCGACAACGATTGAGTACAGTACGCGGTGGTAAATATTGCACATCGATTTTTGTAAAGAGACAATCTGTTATGAGAGTTAACTCTTAAATAGGTCAATAACTTTTGTCCATAATAGATTGTCTCTTTCCAAAGGTCGATGACTCGATGTGCAACATTTACCGCCGCCTAATCTAAGAAAGTTAAGATCCGTATCCGTATCCGCGGATCTTGAGACCAAATATCCGTATTCAGATCCATATCAGCGGATATTCATTTTTTACGATCCGGCACATTACAATAGTAAGTTCTTCCATGTGAACTGTTGTGCATGTATACATATGTATGTATGTACGTGTTGAAAGCAAAAAAACACATCAGATAGTTTTGTTTTTTTTTGCGATGAATAGGCGCATCCTGCCAATCCGTTTAAATTTCTTCCTTTTATCTCAATTAATTATTATTTTCATCGTTTATTTACCGGTTTTGGGATTGTGGATAATATAAAATTGCGTAATCGGTAAATAATGGGAAAAGTGAATTGTTTGTTGTTCCGAGCGAGTGGGAGAAAAATTGCATACTATTTTGGCCAACTAAATCGTCTGGTACAGCTGCAATGTTATCGCTCCAAGACTCAAATAGTGTTCCTGGTGAAAAGTGTTGAATTAAATATAAATGCATTGTCAAACGGCCAAACGTAAAATCGGACTTCGATGCAGCCGAAAAAGAAGTGGGTGAAATGTGAATAAAAGTGACATCAGTGCCAGAATCAGCAGCGAGTATGATAGTAACAAAATGCCATCGCCAATACCAAAAAATTGGCTGAAGCGCCACGCTGCAGCAACATTTATATCAAATCCAGATGCACAACGAAATGATTTCAATGATGTGGTGTATTATTGTGTTCACATATTTATTAGGTACTAGCGTAAAATACCCGGCGTTGCCGGGTTCTTGCGGAGAAAATTTCTTTCGCACAGAAAGTCCTATGTAATAACTAATTATCCTAGAAAGTTTATTTCCGATACTAACAAATTCTGAGAGAATCTCTAGAGCATTATTCACCTACCCTAAGTTTAGTAAACGGGAAATATTCCGAGGAAAATTTATTCGCGAAAGCCCTTTACAGTTACATTATTTATCAAACCACAAATTGTTGGGGTAGATTTTTGCATATTTCATCCAAAATGAATATTTTTGCATACCATGCACACGTAGAATAGGTGAACTAAACATATTTAGTATTGATTACTATTTGTAAACATTGAAAAAGAATAAATTTATTGAAGCATATGCACCATTAACATATGTATGTTAAGCGCTTCAAACTTTTTTTTAGAGCATACTTTTATTTGCCGTAGCTATCACTATCTGTTGTTTCTTCATTTTGGGCTTCTTTAGTCACTTTATTTTAATTTACCATATGTTATTCATTTTCATAAAATTGATTGAAAAAAGTACTCGCCTTCAGATTCTAAATCGATTTTAATAATATTTCTGAAAAGACTCCTTAATTATCGAAGAATTCCATTTTTGTTTCGTTCAAAAAAAAAATGTTGTCTCTACATTTAAAATGAAATTGCTTGAAACCACTAATACTTTCAAGAAATATGCATTTGGAATAACTTTATTTTTGCTGTCGATTTAATTTTTTTAAATATACATACCTAAGCATGCGATTTTATATTATTGGCCATTAAATACTTTAAAAATGTATTTTATTAACTTCGTTAAGTAATTAATTTCATTGAATTTTTAAATAATTTTTAAATTAATTTTTATTGAAGCATATGTTCATATGTATGTATTTAATTAATAACATATTTTATTAAAACTAATATTTCAAAGCATATTTTTGCCCTAGTCATCACTATCTGTTTCGTCGGTTATTACTTCATTTTTATTATTTTTTTCATTTTCATCGTTTTTAAAGGACGAATGCCAGTCAAATTCAAAGAAAATAGAGCAAACAAAATGTAAGCAAAGAGTAAAAGAAAATGATAAAAAATTCACAACAATCAGTTTCTGTCTATTTTCTGTTTAATATAATCATATGCAACTGCGCGCACATTCAACTAAATATTTGAGTTGTTTTTTAGCTAGTTTTTTCCTTCATATGTTCTTGATTGCATGGGAAGTGTTACACAATTCACATATTTCTGGTGAAACAAAACATTTTTTTCAACCAAAGAGGAAAATAGTACTACTTGAAGATACCCTGTTAAGATATCATAAAGACGTTTTAGTGAAAACGTCCACAGAATATCTTCAAGATGTATTCGAAAGATTAAAATGAAAAACTCTTTCAGCATTTTAAAATTACTCCTTTTAAAAAGGTTTTATAGAGAGGGTATATAGAGAGTCAATATAATGACATTTGTCATGAATATCTTTAAAGTAGGCTACACACTATCATTTCTTAAATGACATTCCAAATCTGTCATTTCTGAACATTTCATTTGATGCTACACACTGTCATTTTTTCAATCATTTTTGAAATTTTATTCATTCATCGTACTAAAAACTTTCTTCGAAAAAAACTGACAACAAACAAACGCATGCAAAAACGACAGCGAGCACGACAAAAAGCAGGCAAAAATGACGCACACTGATTTGTTTCCCACACACTGTCAATTCATTTCATCATACCCACGAAAAATTTTGATCTTCATCATTTCCATCATCATTTATTCATCATTTATCATTTACATCTACACATTATCATTTTTTCCATCATTGCAGCAGAAATGATGTAAAAAAATGACAGTGTGTACCCTACTTAAGATGTTTAAAAGATGTTTTATTAATAGTATAACAGAAAGAACACTTTTAAAGAGTGAGTTAGGAGATTATAAGGTGAAATGGTATTAAAAAGATTGAACTAATAGCTTGTTAAGACCTGATGCATTTATTGAAGTACTCTCCAAGAGTTTATGTGTTGCTTGGGTATGTTATCGGGTTTTACCAACGATAAAAAATAAACATTATATATTTCTGGACGCACCCTTTAGCCAAAGAGCATTAAATTTGTCTGAACGCAGTCAAAACTTCCCCTTGCCACCATTGCAAATAGTTGCACATGTGTACACTGAGAAAAATATCAAACATATTCATATTTAAATCAAACTCAAACACATACGATTTGGCATGGAATCGATATCGATTTAATTTGAATAGAAACGTATTTACCCATGTTTGACCCGATTTGAACATGATTTGGTTTAAATTTACCACGTTTTCTATTTGATTTAAACATGCTTATCTTTGTTTTTATTAACTTTATTTGATGTTGTTTCAAATAGAATCATATTAATTTTTTGTTACTTCAGATTTTTCAGAAATTCAGAAATAAAAAAAAATACTCAACACAAATACAAATTAATAAGTACGAGTACCTACATTATGTATGTATTTATATTTTTATTTTATTTATTTACATTTTTCCAAAAAGTCATTAAATTGTTGTGGAGCGCTTAAAGATCTCATCTTTGTCACATCTCGAGAACATCTTCAAATTCTGGTTCATATAATTCGTCTTCTGCAAATTGCTTCTTTTTTTACTTCTTTCGTCGTGCTCTAGTCGTCCTGTGGCAAGAATATAGAAGTCAAATGATAGTTAATTATAAAACATACTTATTAATCAGTATTTTTTTAAATAAAACTATATATAAATAAACAGTTCTTGAAACAAATATTTTTTTTACACTTACAATAGAGAGCAGGGAACAATGGTATTAACTTCCACTCCTCAAATAATCTTATGGTTTATATTTTCGCTTGAAACAGAACTTCAGTTATGTAACTAATGGTAATCAAATATTTCTTTATTATTTTATAAATTACTCACTTTAGAAAGATCACAAACACACGCGGAACATAAACACACTCCATGACTTTCGATGCCAAAAAGAAGAAAAGTTGTATTTAGCTACTTCATTTTTATTCAATTCAAACTCGTTCGTGATTAAATTTAACATTTATGTTTAATCTCTTACTCATGTAAATATTTTAACTTCGTTTATATTTCAAACAAACTCGTTCATGTTCATTTTATGTTACAATTTTTAAGTTAGTAAAACAATTAAACCTGCATTTTAAAAATCAAACTAAAACTAATTTGAATACATATAAAAAATGAAGTGCAGATCTTAATGAAATTCTTAAACATGAATGAGTTTGATTTAAACATATTTTACTTTAAAATAATAGTATTTTCGAATCTAAACAGATTCGAGTTTAGTTATAAACGAATTCTATTTGTTCTTATTTAAACATGCAGTTAAACATGTTTCTATTTAAATAACTCATAGTACAGTTTTCTCAGTGTAATAACTACATCTGTCCGAATTGAAACAAATACATGCTGAACTGAAATGGAACAAAAATAAACGGTTCAAGCCTAAACTGAAATGAAACAACTATTCACTTTCCTGTTTTCTTTCACCAAATTTAAGGATCTGATTACACGACTCATTTTTTGCGGCCATATGGTTTTTCAAGTAACTGACTTTATCGATATTGCGAAATTTTGATGCACAAAAAGATGTGCTCAATGTGTAAACTTGTGCTTTTTTGATATTTAAAAATTTTGATCGCAGAAAATCGTGCGCAAAAGCTTGCATATATAAATGCTGACTCTGTAAGCATCGATGATTTTATCACTTGAATGTGAATGTTAAAACATAATTTCTGTAAAAATTAACATCATACAATATTGACGAAAGTAATATTGCAAAGCATTTTATGTGTAAACTAAAATCCGCAGGTTTTTTGAACAAAGTTTGTATGCACACAAAGTCGTGTGAAATGTGTTAAAAGAAATCCGTGGCTTTATCGAACATCGATGTTGAAAAATGTTGATGCACAAAAAGTCGTGTACAATGTGTCAACTAACATCTGTGCTTTTTCGATTTGGCAAAATTTTGAACGGAGAAAATGGTGCGCAAGAACTTGCATATATAAATGCTGTCTTTCTAAGCATCGATGACTTTATCACTTGAATATGAATGTTAAAACATAATTTCTGCAAAAATTAACATCATACAAAATTGACGAAAGTAATATTGCAAAGCATTTTATGTGTAAACTAAAATCCGCAGGTTTTTTGAATAAAGTTTGTATGCACACAAAGTCGTGTGAAATGTGTTAAAAGAAATCCGTGGCTTTATCGAACATCGATGTTGAAAAATTTTGATGCACAAAAAGTCGTGTACAATGTGTCAACTAAGATCTGTGCTTTTTCGATTTGGCAAAATTTTGAACGGAGAAAATGGTGCGCAAGAACTTGCATATATAAATGCTGTCTTTCTAAGCATCGATGAATTTATCACTTGAATATGAATGTTAAAACATAATTTCTGCAAAAATTAACATCATAAAAAATTGACGAAAGTAATATTGCAAAGCATTTTATGTGTAAACTAAAATCCGCAGGTTTTTTGAACAAAGTTTGTATGCACACAAAGTCGTGTGAAATGTGTTAAAAGAAATCCGTGGCTTTATCGAACATCGATGTTGAAAAATTTTGATGCACAAAAAGTCGTGTACAATGTGTCAACTAAGATCTGTGCTTTTTCGATTTGGCAAAATTTTGAACGGAGAAAATGGTGCGCAAGAACTTGCATATATAAATGCTGTCTTTCTAAGCATCGATGAATTTATTACTTGAATATAAATGTTAGGATAGTCGCGTACTGGCAACTGTGATCGAAATCAAATAGTTTAATCACCAGTTGAAAGAGAACCGCGCACTGGCAACTCTTTACTCACGCTCACACTCTTGTCTCTCTTGCTCTTATAGAAAACAGCTCAACTGTTAAACTAAAAATTGAATGTCCGCGCCTGGCCTTAAAACATAATTTCTGCAAAAATTAACATCATACAAAATTGGAGAAAGTAATATTGCAAAGCATTTTATGTGTAAACTAAAATCCGCAGGTTTTTTGAACAAAGTTTGTATGCGCACAAAGTCGTGTGAAATGTGTTAACAGAAGTCCGTGGCTTTACCGAACATCGATGTTGCAAAATTTTGATGCACAGAAAGTCGTGTTCAATGTGTCAACTAAGATCTGTGCTCTTTCGATTTGACAAAATTTTCAACGTAGAAAATCGTGCGCAAGAACTTGCATATGTAAAAGCTGTTTTTCTGAGAATCGATGATTTTATGACTTGAATATGAATGTTGAAACATAATTTCTGCAAAAATTGACGAAAGCAATATTTCAAGGCATTTCTTCTTAAATCCACACGTTTCTTTAACGAATTTTTTTGCACACAAAGTCGTGTGGAATGTGTTAACAGAAATCCGTGACTTTATCTAACAACGATTTTGCGAACTGTTGATGCACAGAGAGTTAAAACTAAAATCCGTGCCTTTTTTAAATATTGATAGATACTACAAAATTTATATGCACGAAAAAATCATGCGCTAGAACTTGCGTGTATCCATGGCCGTGTAAACAGTTTCTTACTCCAATAGCCCAAGTAGGTGTTCAGCCTCAAAATATATAGAGGAATAAAATGAAATGAAATGCGGAATAGTTGGAAACGGCAGACAGTTCTCAATCTGCTGCTTTGAATTTTCTATTTTGGAAATATTTTTTGGAGGTAAGTGAAAGTAATTTAAATTTTAATATATTATTTATTAGTTTTTTCATTTTCAGATGGCCCTATGTTACTATCGACATACAAAGGTAAGTATATAAAATGTTTATAAAGTAATACTTTTGTTTGTTTGTCTGCTATTGGAGTATTTACAAACAAACTGACAAACAAACAAAAGTCTTACTTTATATAATAGTATAGATTTGAGTTTTTTATTTTGATAATTTTATCTTTTCCATTAGGCAAAAGGAATGACGGATAAACCTCAACCAAAAACATCGCAATTATATTACGAATCATAACGACGTCGCGCCAGCAGTATATGTACGTGCAAGACACTAATAAACCGATTTTGTTTCCCAACAATACAATATGGACACCACCGGTTGCAAATAATTATAATGATGATCGAAATCTTTCGAAACAGTGGCCGAATATGTTATCGCTTTAAATAAAAAATGCGACCATTTAAATAAAAATTGACTGTTTGATATAAATGGCTGATAACAAGCCATCGAATTAAAACATTTGATGATTTTTACGAATTTGAATCTAAGTTAAAAACAAATGAGGAATTCAGAAGTAACTTGTTAAGATTCATATAATTCAATTATATAGGTATACTTATTATATACATTTCTACATTTTTTGTATTTAAAATTAAAGAGATAAAAAATGTTTGTAGCGAGAACTCAATGAAAGGCGATAACGCTGCCTACACTTTGGTCTATGTCATCTTTTTAAGAAAGTTGGTCACGGAATTGTCTAGGGCAAAAAAGGTGGCGCTGCAAAAAAGGCATTCAAACAGTTCGTGTAGAGATTATGGATACACCCTATACTCTCTATTAATTATTATTATTATAATGATTAATTGTCACTCAACTATAAGCCTACAGGGCAGTTATAATAAAGTCTTCATACCAAGCAGGTCTGCCTTTTAATCAACATAATACATGGCGCAGTCGGTGATCTGAGCCGTTAGCAAATGGGAAAACTGAAGTCTCATGGGAATAACTAAACGATTTAGTAAAAACCCCGTTCAAAATATAAGACCTCGTGGAAGACCACAAAAAACGAGAATAATTCACCACAATATCGACATAATATTCACTAGAAGTAAAACTTCTTTTCCCTCAAGCAAAGTCTCTGTAAGATTCCAACCTATAAACGTACAACAAATGAAACAACTCATTCCTCACTTATCGTCTCTAGAAAAAAATAAGTTTTGTGACAAAGATGTAAAGTTTGGGTGTGTTCTCCTTTTGACGATACGGAAATCTACGCTCTTTTTGACACACAGATCGCACTTTTTAAAAACCAATGGTTACTAATCTGGGTGCACAAAGGAACGATATCCAGAGCCTAGATACCTTAGTCCTCTGGATATGATAGAAAAGATCCCAGCCGACAACGAACCAGCAGTTCGTTTCTACGCTGACGCCGAGTAAGCATATCACCGTGGCTGAAAACATCAAAAAACAACCCCCAACAACCCGCCAATGCTAATTTTGAACCATGTACATTTTAAATATTATAATTTTTAGAGTTTAAGTCATTTTATAAGTTAGGCCCTCTATGTGCCAACAAATTTCTACCCTACACATATTATCCTTAAGTTTCACAATTGTATTATTGTATATAAAGGGTTTTCCAATAAGAGGTGTTATTTTGAATAGCCCGCTATTTCGGTAGCTGTCACTTTTGAAGCTGTCATTTTTTGACATTTGACAAGTAGAAACTACGTTATTAATAAAAATGGAACGATACACGCTTCAACAACGCATTGAAATTATTAAAATTCACTATAAAAATGGTGAAAATTTGGCAGAGACGGTTCGTAAAACTAAAACATTTTTGGGTCATCGTGAAGCACCTTGTCGGACCGCAATACAGAAATTGGTGGACAAATTCGAGCTGTTGGGACAAGTTAGTGATGTGAAGAATAAAACCCGTGCATGTCGCTCAAGAACAACTGAGAATATTGCTGTTGTAGCCCAAAGTGTTGAAGAAAACCCAGGTTTGTCCATTCCTCGTCGTTCTTTGGAATTAGGCATTCCACAAACGTCATTACACCGTATTTTGCATAAAGACTTGGGTCTTAAGGCTTATAAAGTTCAGTTAACACAAGAACTCAAGCCGGCTGATCATCAACAAAGTCGTGTCTTTGCTGATTGGGTCCTTGAAATGCATGAAAAAGAAAATGATCCGAAATTTCATCGAAAAATCATCTTGACTGATGAGGCCCATTTCCACCTCGGAGGCTATACGTCAACAAGCAAAACTGTCGCATCTGGGGCTCGGAAAACCCAAGAGTTATTGTTGAAAAGCCTCTCCATCCTCAACGCGTGACTGTTTGGTGCGGTTTATGGTCCCGCGGGGTCATTGGACCTTACTTTTTCGAAAATGAGGCTGGAGCAACAGTTACGGTCAATGGATTGCGCTATCGAGAGATGATTAATGATTTTTTATGGCCTGAATTGGATGGTATTGATCTGGACAACGTTTACTTTCAACAAGACGGCGCTACGTGCCACACAAGCAATGAAACCATCGATCTTTTACGGGAAAAGTTTCCGGACCGTGTTATCTCTCGAAGAGGTGATCACAATTGGCCACCGAGATCTTGTGATTTAACACCTTGCGACTTCTTCCTTTGGGGCCACGTGAAAGATAAGGTCTACGCCAACAGCCCAGCGTCGATTCAAGACCTCAAAGATGAAATTCGTGAGGCTATCGAGGACATAGGGCAGCCACTTTGCGATTTGGTTATGGAAAATTTCATGAAAAGGATATGGTCCTGTTAGCGTGGTCTTGGCGGCCATTTGGCTGATGTTGTGTTTCATTATTAACGGCATACCTTCCTCTTTATAATGAAATAAACATCCGATCATTTATCTCCAAAAATGCCATTTTTCTTTGAATATCAAAATAACACCTCTTATTGGAAAACCCTTTATTAAAGTTCAACAAAAAATCTTGAAACCTTGAAATCTGGGTGCACATCATTAATCGTGACGTCTAAGATATCAAAATTTCAATACCAGCCGTTTTTTAGTGCATTTTCATCTCCGCTCCAAATGTAAACAACAAAACAAAAAGTTTTTATAATTATGCCCGATTCATAACGCGATGAGAACACGAGATGAGAACACGAGATGAGAACGAGACATGATTCTCTGCCACCTTTTTTTTATTGTTATAAAATCGTTCCGCAATACCTAAGGTAGGAGCGGACATTCAATTTTTATATTCACAGCTGTTTGGTTGATAAAATGAAACATATGGTAAATATATACCTGGTATGTATAATGAAACATAAGCCCATATGTTTCATTTTAGCAACCAAACAGATGTGAAACTGAAAATTCTATGTGCGCTAATGTCCTTACTTCATTTATTAATCAAAGGGCACGGTAGTGCCCAGCCAAGTTCTGGCACTACACCCTTTTTACAGGAACAAACTCAGGTGACTTTTGACCCCTCCCTATCTTCAATACCAATGAAGTCAGAAACTTGAAATTCCGAATATTTGCTAACCTAGTCAGGCACAGGCGCCTCACCAAATTTCAATTTTCTAGCATAAGCGGTTCCTGAGATATAAGGCCTCAAAAATCACAAAAACCGTAACTGACTGACTGACAGATCATCAAAATTATGGAGCACTTCCCGACATCGTAGAATCTTGTAATTTTGCATAACGGTAGGTCTTGTCATGCAAGTAGAGGAAAAATTCGAAAATTTGAGGTTTTCCATTCAGGGGGCGTGGTATCCGCCCACTTTATCCGAATTGGTGTTGGTTGAATGGAGCACTTCCGACTGCTGTAAAACGATAAAATTTGATAGAACGGTAGGGCTTAAATTGCATATAAAAGACGAGAAATAAAAATTGATGTTTTCCATTCAGGAGGCGTGGTATCCGCCCACTTTATCCGAATTGGTGTTGGTTGAATGGAGCACTTCCGACTGCTGTAAAAAGATAAAATTTGATAGAACGGTAGGGCTTAAATTGCATATAAAGGAACAAAAATAAAAATTGAGGTTTTCCATTCGGGGGGCGTGGTATCCACCCACTTTCTGAGAAAATGTTTAATTTATATGGAGCACTTCCGATTGCTGTAATTAAGGTAGGTAATATGTTAGTGTTAAATATCTTGCCAGGACAAGAAGAAGCAATTGAAGCGCAAATCAAAACAACCAATAACAAAAAAGAAAATAGATATACCAAAAGAAATACGAAGCTATAAACTAAGTTGATTTTAGTAGGTAGAGTACACCCTTCTATCTTTCCGTATCTTTCGAGATTTTGACATGCAAAAACATTAAAATCTTTGCAAAAAGAAGTGAGATCAGACCAAAAACATAAATGTTAAAAAAGGAGCCAAGTTCTTCTATACAAAAACCTTTGTGTAACAAGTCAGCCGTGAAAAAGTACTGAGATTTAAAAGCACGCCAAGTTCTTACTTCATTAAGGTTTAATACCGAATATTTAAAGTAAAATAATATTAAAACAGCTACAATGTAATAGAGACATTTTATTATTTAATGATTACTGACTAAAATTTGATGGGCTTACTTGGCAAGTTTTTTTATGCCCAATTCAAAAGGTTTTGAAAACTTGACCAGTAAGCTCATCAAATTTTAGTCAGTAATCATTAAATAATAAAATTTCTCTATTACATTGTAGCTGGTTTCAATATTATTCTACTTTGAATATTCGGTATTAAACCTTCATGAAGTAAGAACTTGGCGCACTTTTAGATCTCAGTACTTTTCACGGCTGACTTATTAATAGTGGCGGCTGGTGGGTTGTTGAACAGGTGGTGCACTTTACTTGCTCACTAAGTAGGTATTAAGATTAGAAATCGCAAAAAAACAACAATTTACATGTATATGTTGATTTTTTATTATTTTGTATAATTGCTCGAAGAATTTCGACCATGTATAAAATTGACATACTTATTACATTTAGCAAGGAATCATGTTTTTTTATTTTTCACTTAAATGCATCAAATCGTGGATTCAGGTTTCTGTTTAAATCGATTCTCCGCCAAAAATATTGCATGTAAAATTTAAAAAGGGCATTGGCGATCCGGCTGATTTTATATTAACTTTATTTCAAAAAGATTTATTACTGTCTTTAATATACCTAATCACTGTTCATTTTATCCCACACCACACACTGTACACAGTAAGGAATCGAACCAAAACCAAGATAAAAAACAATTACTAACCTAACTCCTACAAACCAACACTATTTAACCAGTCAAGAATAGAGCGAAACAACATTACATATTCGCAGGCGCAGCGCATTCTAGTCAAACATCGGTTGCTCCCGTTAATCTTATGCTAGCTACACACGAGTCAACCATTGAAGCAACGTGTTGCAGCACAGTACACTTGGAGCAACCGATCGAAAATATCAAAACATTTTGATATTTCTGGCAACGGTCGCAGCAACTCAAAATTAATCGGCAATACAGCTATACACGAAGCAACCGTTTCTTCAACATGACCGTGTTGCTGCAACGGTTGCCTCATGTGTAGTGTAGCTAGAATTAGGTTCTCGACTTCTCGTGCGCCGCACGAGAGCAGGCTCATTTCTCAATACATTTCAATGAAATATCTTCTGTCTCACGCGTCAGGGATATTAGCTTGTAACTCATACAAGTTATGTATATTAGCAGTCCTCGTGCGCTCGCCGAAGCGCACGAGTATTTTTACTTGCAGTGAAAGTAAGTCTTAATAGTAAAGCAAAGCGCTTACATTGTTTCGTCATAATTGGAAATTTTACTTGTTTATGTTCTTGTATGTTTAAAAAATAAATACTAATATGGTAATCTAAAAATAAAGATGCAGTAATATTTTGTAATTTTTAAATCTTTTGAATTGTTGGTTCAGCGCACGAGCGCACTTAAGGTACAGCCGCCACTGCTTATTACACAAAGGTTTTTGTATAGAAGAACTTGGCTTTTTTGTAACATTTATGTTTTTGGTCTGATCCATTTTATGGTGTGAAGTATATAATTTCTGTCGAAATTCTGCATCTCTTATTTTTTCACTATGTGTCATCGGTAATATATCTGTGTTAGTAACCTAGCTGTATTCCCCAATTGTTGTGCATTTTAGACATCCGTGTTGGGAGTTAAAATTTAAAAATATTGTTTGATGTAATAATAATAAATAGACAGAAAACATAGTAATTATTTCACCTTTCACAAAAGCCTGCGCTGGCGAATAGCAAACAAAGCAACGAATTTTAACGTTAACTTTGTGAGATTGATGTATATGCCATTGATAGAAATATCGTTCATTTCTTTAACATACGGTGTAAAGAATGTTTCAACGTCTTAAATTTTGGATTTTCCACAAAATATACCAATGACATTGCAGGAATTTGTGGCTTTTCCGTAATATTGAATAGCATTGGCCAAAATTCAATTTTTGAACTTTTATAAAGTGGCGAACCGTCAATGTTGAATTTAAGCAAAATTGTTATTAGTTCATTCAGACATTGGAATAGTGCTTTTAAGTTATAACCAAGCCCATTGCCAGTATTCTCCGTCACTGAATGGCAAAAGTTCAATTTTTTTTGGTGTTTGTAATAACGTACGTGGGTCTTCTGGTAAAATTGATAAAGTTCTTAGCAAATATTTGTTGAAAACTTTAATAAAACTTCAGTGCCAAGTGATTTATATTAACTTCAATGCCCACTGTCTAAAATTCGATAGAAGTTTTTGATTTTTTGGGATTTAGTCATCTAAATTTTCATCTTCAGAGCCAAATGATTTATATTTATCATCGTTGTCTAAGAAATAATGTCAGAAAATGGCAAGTTTTTGACAAGTTTAACCAAAGTTCGGGTAAATTTTCAGAAGGTAAAACTAAGTCACAAGTAAACATTTTACTCAAAATTATTTTTTCAAATAAATAAACAACTAAATTTCTTTATATCTTTTATGTTTTCATTTGTTAATTACTTATTTTGAAAACTTAGCCACTCAGATGTATCTTGCATTTGTTGCAAATGTAGCATGGTGTCTCGATTTGAAACAAAGCTGATACAAATCCGGTTGATTGAATTCCTGTTTAGTGCGATGTTTTACCTCCAAATTGGTTTGCAATCACACTGCCTCGGGTGGTTTGTGAGGCTCTAGTGGTCATGTCGTCGTCTTCATCATTAGAAATTAAATATCTTCCAGATGAGAGATGATTATTTGTTACCAGGCTGAGCGTGAGCACATTATTTTAAGGAATCCCTTTTAAAGAATAAAAGAATTTCCAAATGGGTAAATCAAAATGTTTGTTAAATTTTTCTCTTTCAGGTTTCCCTCTTAAAAACTAGCCGTGGTCTTGGTTTAACTTTATAGAAACTTACTATTTTACCAATAGAGACATCATACCTATATCTGCAGAGAAATTTTCCGATTCAAGGGTTGCTTGGCAGTGGATTTTCGGAAAAATTGAATTCACTGTTATTTTAGTTCCTTATTTCCTGCGTTTTATTGTTGATAATTATTGTCGATGACACTGTTTGTTTAACTTTTGATGTGTAAGCATCTTTACGGAAAATTGCATTTAAGACCCTGCTTACATTGGGAATATTGCGTACTTAATACATCGTGCTTACATTGGATACTTTGAGTACTTAAATCTCGATTCCATTGCTAGCTAGAACTAAATATATTCACTCCCCCAACATTTCTTCACCTCTCACCCAATATGTCAAAAAGACGAAAGACAAAACAACTTGTGCAAAATCGTTTTCTGAAAAGTCTTTCAATTTTTTAAAATCAAATTTTGCTGGTCTTAATAATTACATTGGTTCGTTTGTCTGGAATCGTCAATTTAATGGTCGTTATATTCGATGGATGTATAGGTATGTAAAATTTGCTGATGTACTGAAGAATGGGTTTCATTTGTTTATTCTTTTTTAAGTGAAAAGGAATTTGTCTAAGCCCCATGGCATAACAGGCAGCTCTTGCACCTAAATTTGAAAAACAAAGCGCATTCTAAATATAGTAGATCAAGAAATGCTTCCGATTACACATTATCTTGTAAATATCGGAAGAACTTTCTAATTCTAAGCAAATTCTTACATAAAAATTATTGAATATTATTGAAAGTAAGATTGAAAACGACTCACGATACTTCTGGTCTCTTATGAACAAGAAAAAAATATCAACTGGATTGCCAAAATCAGTGTTTAATGATATTAATTTAATGATATTAAACAAACTGTAGATTTCTTTGCAAGGTTTTTTGAGTCAGTGTACTCGCATTCTGATTCTATATCTCCTATTGAACATAATTTATATTCTAAATTCGATATTGGTTCTCTTCATTAAGAATTATATACGAAGTTGAAAAAGCACTACAAGATCTTAAACCGAATTTCAAACCAGGAACCTGCAATCATCTTAAAAGAATGTTTCCGATTACTATCTTATCCACTCTTCCTTATTTTTAACGAATCATTGCTGTCTGAAATTTTTCTCGATGATTGGAAATCATCATATCTTTAATTCAAAAAATTTTGTTAAAAATTATAGCGGGATATGTAAGCTCTCTTCAATGCCGAAAATTTTCGAAAGCATAGTAAAAACTAAACTTCGATTTCAAATTAAGAAGCATATTTCTGAATTTCAGCACGGTTTTGTAGTTGGGAGATCGATTACGTCAAACTTTGCATAATTTCCATCTTATGTTATAAACGCAATTTGAGAAAGGGTTTCAGGTAGATGCCATTTACACTGATGTCAGTGAGGCATTTGACTCAGTCAATGATAGAGTTCTCATTAAAAAATTAAAAAATTTTTGTTTTTCTTATTATTCTTTTTTTTTTATTTATCTTATTTATAAATGATATTGTTTCTGTTTTGAAATTTTGTAATTCAATACAAAATGTTAATGACTGTATGAAAGTACAGTTAGATATCAATCTACTATCCAGATGGTGTACTCAAAATTGCCTTAATTTAAATATCAATGAATGTAGTACAATTTCGTTTTATAGAGATTCGTCAAAAATCTCGTACCTTGGATATAATTTATTAAAAAGAGTTGATAAAATAAAAGATCTCGGTGTAATAATGGACACAAAGTTAACTTATAATTATCACATTGATTATATTGTAGCAAAGACGAACTCCATGGTTGGTTTTATCAAACGAAATACGAAATATAAAAGATTTTACTAATCCTCGTACCCATCTAATGTTATATGTATACTTATGAAGTACATTTTGATCGAATAAAAAAAAAAGTTCAAAGGGGTTTTACAATAAAAATAAAATAAATTGAAACTATTCACCATCTTACGAAGAAAGATGCCGGCTTCTCGGTATACATTCACTGAAATCTAGAAGATACGTACATAAAACTATGTTCATAAAAGATCTGCTTTGCAATCACATTAAGAGTCCCTATCTTCTATGTCAAGTTCCTATTTAGGCTCGTGTTATACCACTTAGGGAATGACAATTTCTTTTCCAACCATTGCACAGAACGAATTACGGTCTAAGCGAACCAATTTCAAGATCTTCAATTCAATTTGGTGGGTACCGCTTACAGTAGTCACATTCAAGGAATTTCTAGTTTTTGTTTTTATCAAATTTACGTTTGAAAAACTGGCTCACAAGCAAGTAAGTCAAAATTTATTAGGGAAACGATCTTCTCCCAAACCATTTTCGGCAGAAAACAGGTCACACCAGAAACGTTCTAGTTCAAGTTCTCTAAACAAATCTGTAAAGTTAAGTAGAGCTCTCCACTCAGATTCTAGATCCTCAATGCTATTGTTTAGCACAAGGTTTGGAAATAAAGAGATGGGTTCTACTAAACTTTCACCTACATACATTTCTTGGATTTAGTTTTTGTATTTCTATAGTTTTATCGTTAAAATCGAATCTTTTTTTATAGCCTGGCAAAGACTTATATAATAGTTTACGCAAATCGATTTTATTTCAACAATTTGTATAATAGACATATTTTCTGCTTTTATTAAGAGTTCCGATTTAGGTCCAATATAGACGTCTTAAATACTTAACAGAAGATGATCATCATTCAAATTTATTTTAAAACGGTCTGTTAAATGTTCGCGTTCGATAAAATTTGATAAAATGCTTTTTAAAAATCCCTTAACTGTGTCCATCAACGTATGGATTCTGGGGTTTCAGCTTGAAACTCTGTATTTACTGGGAGAGTAACGAAATCCCGCCGATCAGAATCCCGAATCACGAAATCCCGCCGAAAATAAAAATAAAAATCCCGCCGACAGATATTTTTGGAAATATTTGACGGGATTTCAATACTATTTTAGTATTTTATTTTAATTTATTCTTGAGCAAATGGAAAGTATTTAAGGAACTGTTGGTTCGGGAAAAATTCAGTTCGTTGTAGAACTCCGAGATGGTAGTAGCTTGGAATTAATATTTCTTTTTCTTTGAAAATTTCATTGGTGAACATTGGTGAATGAATTTTTGGTCCAAATGACACTGAAAATTAATTTTTTGCTTGAAAAAATTATTTTTCGCTTAGAAAAAAAAAGAATTTTGCCAAAACGCTCAAAATTTATTTTAAGCGTGAAAAAAAATTATTTTTTTTTAAAGAAAAACCATGAAAACGCTCCTCAAATCAAATGAATTTTTAGCTTCTTGATAGAAAATTTCATTGGTAAATGGAGTTCGAAATGACACCAAAAACGAATTTTTAGCTTGAAAAAAATATAGAATGGACTACTTAGAAAAAAAAAAATATGCCAAAACGCTCAAAATGTATTTTAAGCGTGAAAAAAATTAATATTTTTTGAAAGAAAAAGCTCCTCAAATTGGACGAAAGAATTTTAATTTTATGCTTAAATTACATTTTAAGCGTTTTAGAAGTCCGTATCTAAGATGCGGCCTGATTTTGATGCCGATGATAGCGAATACGAAGAATATGTGTTGAGATATTCCTTGCCGATTAGCTTTAAACGCTGCTCAAATGATTTTGAGCTAGAAAAAGTTATTTTAAGAGATAAAAAACATTGAATATTGTAAATAGAAATAATTTTCTTGAACAGCAAGTATTTTGATTAAGAAAACTGTTGCTACAGGCGCCTGCCTGGCGACTTTACATACCCTAAGCGGAGCAACGGAGTTGCGTGAGCGGGTGTGTCTCCGAAAAAGGGAGTTAAAATCCTGAAACCCAAGGTACTGTTGTTCAAGAAAACAGTTGCTGCAGGCGCCTGCCTGGCGACTTTACATACCCTAAGCGGAGCAACGGAGTTGCGTGAGCGGGTCTGTCTCCGAAAAAGGGAGTTAAAATCCTGAAAACCCGCGCAGCGGGCCACCCAAGGTACTGTTGCCCAAGAAAACTGTTACTACATCACCTTGCCTATTAAAATGTATGAAAAAATATTTTTTATCTTTAAACGCGATTTGTGGCTAAACGGAGCCTCGTAGACCCCCCAAAGTTGACATTTCAAACGTGATTTCTAGCTAAACTAGGCATCTTAGCGAGTTAAAAATTGCATTTTCGTGATCTAGGGAGTGCCACCTTTCAATCCACGTATCGCATGAAACGAAAAACGAATTTTTATCTTTAAATGCAATTTGCGACTAAACGGAGCCTCGTAGACCCCCCAAAGTTGACATGTTCAAACGTGATTTCTGGCTAAACTAGGCATCTTAGCGAGTTAAAAATTACATATTCGTGATCTAGGGAGTGCCACCTTTCAATCCACGTATCGCATGAAACGAAAAACGAATTTTTATTTTTAAATGCAATTTGCGACTAAACGGAGCCTCGTAGACCCCCCAAAGTTGACATGTTCAAACGTGATTTCTAGCTAAACTAGGCATCTTAGCGAGTTAAAAATTGCATATTCGTGATCTAGGGAGTGTCACCTTTCAATTTTTTAAAAAACTTTTTTCCACAATTTTTTTGAAAAAAATTGAACTTTTTTTTTATTTTAAAAATAAATTTTTACTCTTTCAATGTTTTGTGGTTCTAAAAAGAATCGAGCTAACTATCCCTTCAATAATCCCCTAGAATTTCCAAAAAAAATAAATTTTGCTTAAACAGCAACTCTCCCTAGAGTCTGCAATCGCTTAAAATGATTTTTAAGCGTTAAATTAAAATTCCTTCAACGTTTAAAACTCACTTAAGCGTCGCGTCTTTGCACTACCAACCAAAATGTAATCAAGAACAATACCCCTTTTAATAATCATCTTTCTTTTTGTAGTTCTAAAAAGAACTCAGCTAACTTTCGAAGGAAAATTCCTTCAACGCTTAAAACTCACTTAAGCTTCGCGTCTTTGCACTACCAACCAAAATGGAATCAAGAACAATACCCCTTTCAATAATCTTTTTTAATTTACACTTTATTGCGACGACCGACGTGGTGTCACCTCCACGGAATTCGAAGCGAAACTGAAAAATATTCCGAAATCACTCCTGTTTTTATACTTTTTATTGACCAACTTATTTGGGTATAAGTGCGTTCTCGTTGATTCTCATTGTTTTATCCTTGTTCTTGATTCTGATTGGCTAATCACTTTGAAGTTTCCAATGATGATTACAGTGCTGTCAATTTAGTATTGAATAGATGCGTCCTCGTTGATTCTCATTGTTTTATCCTTGTTCTTGATTCTGATTGGGTAATCACTTTGAAATTTGCAAGTGCTGTCAATTTAGTATTGAAATGGCGGGATTTCGTGATTCGGGATTTCGTGATTCGGGATTTTGTGAATCGGGATTTTGTGAATCGGGATTTTGTGATTCGGGATTTTGTGATTCGGGATTTCGTAACCAACCCATATTTACTTCGTTAGTTAGTTTTAAAATAAGGGATAAGAAAGTTAAATATATATTATTTGTAGTATTTAGTTCAATACTAATAAAATCTGCTTCAAACCCAATAACAAAAAAGTGTTTAAGAAAAACCCATTGCTCTAAAACTCTATTGACAACACCCTCACTAGATAACCATCTTGTGAAAGACAGTTTAAAAATTTTATGATTTTTATGGAAATACACGAAAACTTTAAATATCGGTTTGCCTTTTTGCACTATGAGAGAAGAAATAAAGATGGGAAGGGAAACCTCTCTCAATCCGGTTTGCTAAAAAACAATGACCCTTAGTGGGTTTTACCAAAACACGCAATTTACTGCATTTTTTTTATTTTCACGCACGTTTATGAGTTTCATTCAAAGAGTTTATTCAAGAAATGTTAAAACAGTTTATATGACGACAGAAACAGAAACAAAAAAAAAACGCAGTGAGAAGAGAATAGAATAAATGGCTTGTCGGTTTTAATTTGATTTTTGGGTATGTTCGTAGAGTATAGTTTTTGAGTAAATTTAGATAGCAGCACATCAGTAATGAAAATTAATGCTTTGAAGATTTTGTATGGAAAAGTTGACGAGAAAAAAACAGTACTTTGACTATGTTTGCAGTACGGCAGTACGGAGCTTCAAAAAGCATTACAAATACTGCAATTGCAGTACGTCGACAGCCCTGATGAGCAGCACTTTTCATGACAAGAGATACTCTTGGAGGATTTGTCAATTCCTCGCAAGAAGCAGTACACCCCCTAAAAAAACTTTCTTGCAGCGGCTGAGAATCGAACTCGAGACCTTCCGCATGATAGTCCAACGCACTAACCATTATTCCAAGGGGTACCACAAAAAAAAATTCAAGATCTATAAAATCGAAATTTTGGCTTACACATCTCAAGGGCTTATTTCAAAGATATTTTATTGCATTCTTTATATTAATTTTCTATATGAATTCATAAATCACAAATCTTAATAAAATATTGAAAATATTTATATTATCAATCTTTTAATTGATTATTATTATCTGTTAAGCTAAGCTTGTGTATTCATTCACATATAAATACATTTTGATAATGTGAACGCTCCGCTCCATCTAGTAGCTTGTCAAACATGCTGGTTGGATTTCAAAATGTTTTAATATTTTGGCTACATGACAAGCATATTTGAGAATGTGAACGTATGTTCGTCAAGCCTAAAGCAAATTTCATTTTCCTCAAACTTCTCGAGCTGTGCAAATCGTAAGAAAATATTTGAAAATAAGTTTTATTATCAAAGCGTTAGACTTTGCAGACTTTGAATATAAAATTCAAGTAAATTTAAAATTTCATCTTTGCTCTTAGTTGATTCGCCACACAGAGGTCTGAGAGCGGAAAGAAGTCTTTGGAGAAAGTCATATAGGTATCTAGCCTTTTTAGCTTTATCTTTAAATACTCTTAGATAACCCGAGCGTATGATTTCAATGTAATTTTTTAACATACATATATACATACATATAGTATGTTCTGTTTTACAAGCCCTCAAAGTTGAAAAATAATTTTATTCAAGTTGCGAACCATATTTTCAACAAACTTTTAAATGTCTTTTTTAGAAGTTCTTTAAATTAATTCTACAGGGTGATTTGCATAAGGTGTGACAAAAAGCTAGAGCGTGTAGGTTGGACTTAGACAAGAAAAAAATCGTATGGGAGGGGGGGCCTATTTCCCACCCTTTAGGCGGGAAGGGCAATTTAAGAAAAAAATTACTTAAAACAGAAAAAAAATTATTAAAAAATAACGGTGATACCTACAGAGTAATGTTATAGCATTTTGAAAAGCCAGAAATACGTTCTTTAATTTTGTTTTTAAATAAAGTTGTTCGAGTGAATAGTTTTTGAAAAATTAATTTTCAAAATCAAAATTTAAAAAAAAAAATGAAAATTTTTTTTTTAAACAATTTTTTTTTCAAAATTTTACGTAATTAAGTATTATTTTTTTATTCAATACTCAATGCTTTTATTAATTTTTGATCAAACACAAAAAACCGGATGTCAAAATGTTTTGTAGTTTTGAGAAAATCAAAAATAACAAAAACTACTTTTGTTCTAAGAAAAGCCTTTTATTTTAGTTTTTACGTTTTTGAATTCTTAGGTGAATTTACGATTGAAAGGATTTACTTTCTTTTTACTATTTTTTTAGTTATCGTCTTATAAGCATACAATAATGTGACAAAGTACTGGATTAACCATATTTCACACATTTTTTCATTGAAAACACCTGCGTGAGAGCATTGGTTTAAAATTGACCTGCCACTTTTTTATTATGGTGGGGTCGGCTTGGCTTAGGTGCATTTACGAAAGAAAGGATTAACTTGTTTTGTACAATTTTTTTATTATCAGTCTTATAAGCATACAATAAAGTGAAAAAGTACTGGATTAACACATTTTTTTCATTGAGAACACCTGCGTGAGAGCATTGGATTAATATTGACATGCGGACGTTGATGTTTACACATTTTAGCCGTGAATCCCGACACTCACCCGTTTTTTTATTAATAAATTGTTCGCGAAGGTATTTAACTCTTTTTCGAACTCACGTTCTTTTTTCAGACTTTTGTATTAATTTCCAGATTTTTTAATTTTTGCTACGAATTAACCCTAACTTATTTAATTTTCACTATTGTATCAACGTAATTAATATATAGGTAAATAATACAACACGTAAGCGCGTAGTTATTCACACTTTATTCATGCTTGCACAGTCTTGCAATAGTAATATATTAACTATCTATATTCAACTATAAGAGTCCGACTGAAAAATTGGGCATGATTATACTCGTATTGCTATCAAGATAAAAATTTAATGAACTTATCATACGTTGCCATTGCAGGTCAGCATCGGAAGGGCAAGGATGTAAATTAAATCTGGAAACGAATTTGACAAGCTGAGAGTTCTGTCGTGTAGTAAGGAACTATCCCAGTATTTGTTTTATGATAATCAGACTTGAAATCGTGCAATACATTTTATACAGCCGTATGAAAGTAATTTACATATAACCCAACTAAGAGATTCATAAATTTCAAATGCACACTTTTGATACTAAACTCTGTCAACAGCTTTTGAAATATCGGATACGATAATGTGACATTCTGCAAAACTCCACTATTCGGTGAGATAAAGCAGCAGATCACCATTGGACCTATTGTCATCAAACAAAAATTTCGAATTTATCCTCTAGAGAACTATAAAAAAGGATATCCAAATGAAATCAGGCTCAATATTCAAACATGATGCACAGATAAACAGACTGACACTATGGGGGGTGTAACGAAAATCACTTTATTAGACTTCTCCATCATGTTTCATGGTAGTTTCACTTAGCACAGACCATTACTTCTTTCAGAGTATTACTCTAGCTTCCTTTTACTTTAAATCGAATGCGATTTAGATTAACAATCAAATTCAATTTTATATTGTTATGAATTTATGTTTTTATTTTTATTATTATTTAAAGTTAAAAGTCGTTTTAATAAAGAAACATTCCTACTATAATGATCGGACTGAGTCATTTTGAATAAAAAAATACACATTGTTTTATTTCATGATATAAATTGTTAGTAAAATTAAAAAAAAATCTATGTATAAACACTTTAAACTGTATATGTTATTTAGTTACAAATTCTTTGACTTAATCGATTTATTGTTAGTTTGACGAGAATATCCAGTTAACATTATTGCTTGACTATGGACCTAATACTCTGCATTTTATTTCGTTTCAAGCCTTATTCTGAAAGATGTGCGCCGCGTCAAACTCTGATATCCATTTGAAATGTAAATATAATTAAAAAGCGAGTAAATAATGGCTGGAATCCAGAACAATAGTTCATATTCAAAAAGCAGCCGATCTTTCGAATCGAAATCTATGAATATGTTTTCGTAATGCAGATTACTCAAGGAAATATTAATGCAGATTTATTGAAAAAATGGGCTGAACTGTTATTTCATTGATTAGCACCGAGTGATAACTTTGCGTTTTCCCTTTTCTATTGGGTTAAGTAACTTGTTCGAAACTTATTTGATTCTATATGAAGGAATGTAAGATTTTATTTGCGTCTTAAAGTCTCTTTTCGGGAGTCCATCGTCGACGAAAGATTTGACTTTGGGGCACTCGTACTTGAAGAATTTCTTACCGATGACAAATCTTCTTTGGATTTAGCAGTAGATGTTTGCTGTTTCGATCGAGTTGGCTGTTCTACTCTCTTGTTGCGCTTGACTGTGTTCGATGAAACATGTGATGGTGTATTTTTGCGTGGAAGAGTTAAGAGCTTCTTATCCTACAATTAAATATATCAATAGTGAGCAAGTGCTTGCATTACCTTCCGAGAACCTACCTTCTCATTTTGTTCCTGTGAATAGTTGATTTCATAACCTTCACTCATATGTTTTGGCTTCCATGGCGCCAGCATCGATACTGAACGGGAAACAGATCTTGTCATTGGTTGAAGTTTATTCTTTCGTATATCTTCACGTGATGCTGTCTTACGTCTTTCGGACATTGACTGGTATGGAACTGGTATTGCACCGACCGTTGTTGCATGCAGATATACAATACTGCGCTGACTTTGCATACTCGATTCCCCCTCAGTACCAGAACTATCTGGAAGTCGTTCGTGCTCCCTGAAATCAAAATGTATAGAGGCTGAAAAACCATGAAACCTTTATAATCTTACCTCGAATGGAAACGTCGCTCGGCACTTCTTAATGGCTTTGGCAGCGCATTTGCCTTATGACCAATAATACTTTGATGATCTGGTAATCTCTTCAGAGATGACGTTGAAGTAGTCTGATGACGTTCAACTTTTTTGTGATCATCATACCGAGGCGAATAGTTAAGTTTTTCTCTGGGTATTGATCGATTGACTGAAGTTAAGGGATGCCGGTGATATTGTTCCTCTATTTCTGATCCACTTTCGGATATGTCGTCGAGGTTTCGAGATCTGGAGTAGTGTCGTCGTTTGCGGGTATCAGTTTCATCAGTACCATCTTCGTCGAGATTATGAAGGGAACTGCTGCGAAGGTGATTAGATAAAGCTGATTCAGGTGTTTGATTTATCCGATCGAGGTGGAAAGCACTTTGAGAGTACTTTTGTGTTCGATTAAAAGTAGATACAGAAGGCCTAGATCTATAATAGAAATTTGTTGAATTTTTATTTAAGTTTTTTTTCGTACTGATTTTTTAGATATCTACATATTATGTATATACATACATACTCGTATGCTTTTATATTAATTCTTAAGTTTTACCTTTGAGTTGTATTTACTCTTGATATTGTAGGAGGGTTAGAGTCCAAATCGGTATCACCAAAGAAACGGAAATTTTTCGGTGGAATTGGCGGTGCAGCTGGTGAGGTTTGATATGATTTATATTTAAGCGCCTGACTTGAACCACTTTCAACACTTACTGAAGGGTCGAGCTAGAACATTGTTTCTAATTTTAAAATTAAATAAAACAGGATTGAGAATATTACCTTTTCTTTTGACTTGCTTTTTGATCTCCTTTCTATTGATTTGAACCATGAAGATTTTTCCGGTTTTACTTCTCCAGAGGTCTTTGAAGGTAAAGTTGACTTCTTACGACCTGACTCGGATGATGTTCGTTTCAGCAAAGGGCTTGCTTTAGGAGTTGAAAGCCGGCGACGCGTAGAAATATCGGTAGCTATCTAAAAAAAAATAGTTGAAATGTTTTAAAGTTTTTAACATGTTAAGTGTTGACAATAATTAGAAAAAAAGGTAATAAGATTTGGTATTGTAGTAATACTATAAAATAAATTAAAAATATTATTACGAAATATACTAATATTAAAAAACCAACAACTTAATTAGTGTTACGCTTAAGATATTAAAAGTGAGATAGAATTCTAAGTCAATCATCATTTTACCTGACGAAGATAATTTACATCGATTAACCGTGGTACTGTTGAAAACAAATAGTCTCGGATTATACAAGCGAACAAAACAACTTAAAATTCTGGAAATCTCAGTTTCTGTATGCAAAAAAATATGTTTGGTGCTGTAATGACCTTCTAATTTTTGAGTTTTCAAGATTTCTTGTATGGATAAAAAAAAATCGTTGCAAATGTGTAACGCTAAGTAGTGAGCCTGTTGAAGAAATCTCTTCACCAGATGAAAAACAACATGGAAAAAGGGCATTTGAATAGTAGTGTAGGGTCCAGTTTGATTTAATGCTTACTTCAAAAATACGTTTGTGGATAGTTTCATGACTTCTGGTGGGAGGTTGGGTGTAACAAATTGCTTTGTGATTTATACATAAATATATTCCTTATAAGGTTCTACCTAAATGGATATATAAATCTCAGAGAAATTTGTTACACCCAACCTCACACCTGAAGTCCTTAAGGTATTTTAAATAGCGTGTTTTTTTCTTAACTAAAAACCCTAAAAACTTTTTACGTCTGGCCGGCTTAAGGCTGAAAAGATTGTCTTGGACCTAAAATTTGACCATCAAAAGATTTTCTGATTTTTGTGTGTATCTTTCATTTTGTTATACGAGTATCTGGTAGGGTGAAGGCTGAAACCAAAACGTATGGGATCTATATTATGTATTTGTAATCTGAGGAACTATTATTATTAATTTATAATTTTTTAAATGTATCATATATTTGGCTTTAGCCCGATCATCGTTGATTTTTACCCATTTTGAGCGGCGTCTGGCGAGAAAAAAGTAAAATATCTGGGATTGAAAATCAGTGCATAATTCTATATTGCTTATACATATATAAATTCATGTGTAGGTATATATGTACCTCCAAAACAAAAATTGGAAAAATTACCCTTTTCGAACTCCCACCTCTACCTCGGCTGGAAAAATACCTGCCCAAGCGACTTAAGAATTTTTTTTTAAGAATTTTATTTTTCAATTTGTTTTATATACAATTTGACTTAAAACTAACTTATTACTAAATTAAATCATGTTGGCACAACAATAGGGGCCCAACGTTCTTCATTTGGCTTTACATAATGCTATTTGCTTACAATATCATATTAATGTTTTCTTAATCTAATTCATGATTTTTTAATATAAACTAAATAATAATTTTTGATGAGTGGGCGTTTTATCCCCTATAGTATTGATTGTTGTTCTTCTCGTAAAAGGGTGCATTGTCGTTATGGATGATGTCTTCAAATTGATTGTCAGTGATGGCTCGGGTGTATAGATACTTGTCACGAGGCTCTAGTTCATGCTGGAGAAGTTGTTGCACTTCTGTGTTGGGATGATCTTCCAGGTTCCTGATGATTTTTCCGGAGAGCTGCAGTAAATACTCGTCCAGTGGTATTAACTTTGCTTCTTTATACAGATTCCTTGTTGGTATATATTTCTTCGTCAGTGGGTTACGGTACAGTCCAGTGCAAATGCGGAGCATCTTTCTTTCAAAAAGCTTTATCTTTTTCATTGCTGTAGGTGAAATAGTAAACCAGATGAGAAAGGCGTAGGTCAGAACGGGTCGAAAAGGTTGTTTGTATACAAGCAGCTTGGTTTTTTTACTTAGTCCATTTCGCCTCCTGAGAAGCGGATGGACCAAGTGCAGAGAATAGTTGGCTCTCTTCAACATCAAGTCTGCATGCCTTTTGAATTTGAATTTGTTGGATTTTTGTTGATGATTTGACAATCACTTCAGAGTTGTCTGGAAGCTTTATTTTGATTGCATCACAGCGTGTTGCAAACGCTCGTCTTCTAATGACAGTCACTGGTGTTCTGAAGCAGATGAGTTCAGTCTTTTCGCTGTTTATCCTCAGTCCCCATTTGACATAGTATTCCCATAGGTTTTTAATGTGCTCTTGCACTCTCCTGGCAGCGATTTCTGGTGAAAAAGCGGTGGCGTATGTGATTGAGTCGTCTGCATAAAGCTTCGTCTTTGTACCTGGTATGTTGGCTGGTTGATCAGGAGTGTAAATGTTGAACAGCAGCGGTCCAAGTTTTGATCCTTGAGGAACTCCAGCGTTAATTCCTTTGGTTGATGACACATGTTTTTTTACCTGTACATACAAAAGTCTATGGGTTAGGAAATTTTTTATTATTCTTACTAAGTAATTAGGAAGTCCAAGTTCCGAGAGTTTGAATAGCAATCCTTTTATCCAAACGCTGTCGAAAGCTTTTTCGATGTCCAGCAAACACGCTACAGTTGTTTCCTTTTTGTTGAGTCCAATTGTAACATCAGTATGGAGACCCAGTAATGGATGTAGCGTAGAGTGTTTATTTCGAAAGCCATACTGAAACTCCGGTATGACATCTCTTTCTCTGCAAAAAACGTTGAGTTTCTTCAATATCACCGCCTCCAGTATCTTACTGGCCGATATCCTTCCACATTTGTGCGGTTGTTCTTCTTCGGTACAGGGACCACTTTTGCGGTTTTCCAGGCTGCAGGGAAATAGCTGTTCTTCAGGCAGTTATTGAAGATTATAGTCAATAGGAGAACAGCAAGATTTGGTAGCTTTTTGAGTACGTAATTAGAAATCTTGTCGCTTCCTGCTGATTTTTTGGAGTTTCCAGTGAAGATAATGTCAGCTACTTCTTCAGGGGAAGTGAAAACATCTGTCAGCGTCGGCTCCGATGATGGGTTTTCCTCATTGAACAGGGTCACGGTTTCGGTGGTTGCTGATATCTCTTGAAAGCGAGTTTCAACATCTTCGATAAAGTCAGGAAGGTGTACGGGAGGGCGGTCTTTGAAACTATCGTGAAAATGATTTGCAAACGCTTCAGCTTTCTCTGCAGAAGTTGTTGATACTTCTTGTCCATAAAGGATGGTGTCTGGAATTGAGTTTGGTCTTCCAACAATCAGATTGATCTTTTTAAACGTATCAGGTCCAGGTTTGATATCTTCGAGTCTCTTCCTGAAATCCTTTTCCTGGTGATGTTTTATTGCCTGGTTGAACATTGTGTTAGTGCACTGAAGTTCTGAGTGTAGCCGACGGTATTCGAAACTTTCCCTGTTAAAGGTCCTGTGGAATATTCTTTGGAGGCTTTTGCGGAGTCTTTGCCGGTGAGCATATATTAATTGTATAATGTTGGGGTAAGTTTGCATATTTATCTCTGCTGGTGCGGGGTGTTTTCTGCCTGTCCAAAGCATTGTTGACAACTGTTTCAAATTGAGCAATGGTGTTATCGATCTCATTGTTGTTGAGATTGTTGACGCTGGAGACTTCTGGTAGGCGTTCTTCGTATTGGATTTGGAATTCGGGAATACGACGTTCAGCTGTAATCCTGTAATTCAATCTGACTCTCATCTCAACCGCCAGATGGTCCGAGTCACTATCGTGTGCAACACAAGTGAAGTTTTGGAACTCAGGAAGGATGTTCGTAAAATTGGACGTCACTAAAAAGAAGTCTAGCAGCGACGGAGTTCTTGGAAATGTGGGCCTATGTTGTGATACAACCACCAATGAGTGAAGCTCGGGGCTGTCTTGCAGCCAGTCCACAATTGCATTTCCTTGTGTAGATTCCCTGGTGTCCAGCCAGAGTGGGCCTGCCCAAGCGACCGACGGTTGAATTTCGTATAATACTGTGTTTACCTACGCAAACATGTATGAATTTTCGTTATACCTGCATTCCCAAAACCTGCTTCCGGCTCCCGGTGTATTGTACCCTAAAGATTGTAAGCAAGGTACCTTGTGAAAAAAATAGAGACGGACTTAAAAGATTCGCGATTCATTATGCAACAAATTTGTTTCTAACTTGTGGATATTTTTATAAACGCTGTTCTAATGAAATAGCCAATTGCATTCCTGGACTAAAACAATTCACCAATAATACTTGCACATCAGGGAATGTCTATCAGTTTACCTCTGAGCCTTACTTTGGACGTTATAGTCTAATTCAGAATTTTAGCCGAACTACACGAATGGAGAATGCCTTACCCGCACCAATATTTCCTTACCATTGCGAAATCCAGATGTTCAAAACTAATGTGCGTCTATTTCTCCTTTAAAATTTCTCCAACTTTACTAAACATTTAAAGGGTATTAATAATCCTTTTAGTGAGTTTAAAATTTTGACATTACTTAAAGTGTCTGTCTGTCTGTAGTATGTACGTCTGTACCTCGATTTCAGTCTTCGTTGATTGATTACAATTGTTTTTAGCTGCCAAACTAAAGGTACATCCTTTCCTAATTGCTCGCACTGTGTTTAACATTATAAGGGTATTCATAACCCCTTGAGTGCGCGTATAATATATATAAAAACAAAATATATCGCTTATGAAAAATCTTATTTATCTTGAAAACGGCTCTAAAGATTTCGAATAAAAAATTGTGTTTGCTCTAGATATGGTCCAAGCTTTGGTCAAAAAAAATTTAACAAACAACGTTATTTCCGGTATCTGACATTGAATGTTTTTTTTTTTTTTTCATTTTCGAATTTTTCATTAATACATATATAACGATTTGGATAAAAATTTGTATACAAAAGCTCCTTTGAATTTAAAAAAATATATTATTTAAAAATAATTGTTTTGATTAAAAAAAAATGCTTGGTGCTTATTATTACTTATTTTTCGCATTTTTACTTGTGATATATGTATGTAGGTACTATAGGGCAAATTCTGCATTTGAAAAAAAAAACGAACTCGAGATTTTGATCAAAGTTGACATGACGATGATAGCGAAGACGAATAAAGTGGGTCCGACAATTCCGTCTGTCTGTCTTTATGTCTGTATGTCTGTACCTAGATCTAGAGCCTAAGCCACTGAACCTATTTTCTTCAAACTCGGTACTTAAGGGTCTTCGGTGATTCCCTATAGAGGGGAAATTGAATTTTTTGTTTTAGCTCTAAAACTAACATTACCCCATACACGCGTATTGCAAAATTTGATTTATCTCTAAAACGGTTTTGATAAAAACTTAGGTGTGATATTATGGACATGGACTACATTTTGGTAAAAAAAATTTTTTGGGGGGAAATGATATTAACGGTAAACTGTCAGAACGGTTTTTTTGATTTTCGAATTTATCATCAACGGCTGTAACGATTTTAACCAAAAATTTTCACCAGGAGACTTCTTAAGTTTAAAATAATAAAATAATATTATATATAAAAATACATATTAGAAAAAATATTTGTTGTTTTTTTTGAAAAATCAATATTAATAATATTTTTTTAAAATTATTTCCTAAAATCTATAATACTTAATACTTAAAATTGGCATCCCAAATTTTATTCTCGAAAAATTTTAAAGAAATTTGTTATATAAAAAATAACTTTAATAATAAAAACGATTTTTAAACTTTGTTTGGATAAATTCATACTTTTCCGGAAATCAGAAGGCGATTCCATGCATTTGAACAATTTTATATCATTAAATCTATGTTTTATATTAATAAAATGTATTTTAAATTCCAAAGCACTTTTACATAAGAGTAAGTTCGTGCAATCCAGTCAAGCATTTTATTTTATCATAAGCTAGCTCTTACTTAGTGAAAGGTTTGAAATTTTTTTCTTAAGGCCGTGTAATCCTACATATGTACATATATGTATATAATACCTTAATATCGCAAGCGAAAATACATTTGAGTTAATGTGTTCTTTCCGTAGGTATAAATCACGCATTTTATCACACTCTTAGACCGGATTTGTTGTTCCTTTCCTCATTTTTGACAAGCTGGATTACATAAGATTGAACCAAAACCATAAGCGACCTTCAAATGCAACTGCCAATGTTAGAACCCCAAACAGATAATGGAATGCATGTCCGCAACTCTTTGTTTTGTGGTAATCACGATGGATAGACTTACGATGTTATGAAATCTGCAATTTTGTATCAAACCTTCAATTTATCTTAGTTATTCTTGACTTGATATGACTACATCATAACAGGCAGAAAGGCTAAGGCTTTTGATATGTGCCAGACAAAAGTAAGAACAAGAAGATGAGCACACTACTCCATCGCTCAGTATCCATGTAATGTCTGTGTACTATGGTCGCTAATTCTTCACCTGACCCTTTTATATTTTCTTAACCATAACAAAGCTTTGCTTAAAATATGAACTTCAATAAAAAATTTACAATCAACAATACCTCAGTATTATTTTCGCCCGCACAATTACGGCTTTTGAAATTTTTAAAGACGTGGGCTATTGTACAATATAATGTTTAGTAATTCCAAACATTTACGAGTGCGCACTGCGAGCTGGTTCTGAATGAGTGGGTTTACCTATGAGAATATAGTTACGTCAGATTTAAACAGAAATGATTCTTGAATCTCTTTCTGTTTGTAAAGGAATTAAGTCATCGTTAAAATTTGGCTATACTCATTAATATCTTGGAAGCGATGATGTTTAATACACAACACACACAACCATGATCTTGAGCTCAATCTATACGCATGTGTAGTTTCCTATAAACAATAGTTTGGTCACCTAATTAACCAACGCAAATAGGAAATGACGTATGTGGGTTGGACAATTAATTTTTCTCCAAAACAGGAAGGAATGTTAGTCATAGGAATTAATCCAGCAGGAGCGTAACTAAGATTTTGCCTTACGTGGAATTTTATAAACAAAAAATTTAAGCATACATACTCGTACATATGTATGTAAAATTTTTCAATTTTAATTTTTTTAATGTAGGTATTTTAATTTTACATTTTAAATACATAAATAATACTAATTTTTATACTTGTAATATACATATATGTATGTAGCTATATGCTGTAGGACAGGTTTCGTTTTTAAAAAATAAAACTCGAAATTTTGATCACAACCTAAACCGTTAACTTGGTATTTAAAGGGCATCGACTTTTTCATCAACCAATTTCGATCAAATATACTCATTCGAATTTGAAATGATATTGTACTCGCATTTAAAAGTCTTCAAACAAAAAAATTTTTTTTGGATTTCTGGAAAAATAATTTTTGAAAATTTAAAATCGTTAAAATGAGTGACTGATTTAGTTTTTAAAATTATGTTCTTGAATGTATACTATAAAATTGACACACCAAATGTTTGTATTTTTGAAATTATTTTAAAGAAATCTCGTAAATAGAAAATTATGTATTTTGGATAGAAAATGTACTCTCGTATGACTTTTGACTTTTTTATATAGTTTTCACACACTAAAGAGCTTATGACTTCCCTTAAAATGTTTGAGTACAGTGCGAGTGGCTTAAGACATAAGACAGCATTGAGTTTTTGAATTCTACGCGGCTTATAGTTCCCCATTTGACAATGCTCTTGAGAATCATAGCAACTCCTAGAGCGTCAACTTTGTTAAAACAGCAACAGATTCATTTGAATTTGTAATTAATTAATACAACATTACAACACACATAATCAGCATATATGTATGTATGTAGTAGTTTAATTGGGATGGGACTATAAGTGGACAATCATTTTACTTAATTCTATTTCTTATTCTTGTTCGTCGAAAATAAAAAAAAAATAAAAATTGTTTGATGTTAAACACCCGTGCAGGTAATTCTTACCATTCAGAAACTCCTTTTGAACAAACAAACAATTGAGAATTTAATATGCCTAACGCATAAAACATAAAGAAGATTGAAATTCCATTAATTCAGCATTAAAGAACATTAAAAGTAAAGCCATTGAACTTTTAAATAATTCGCCTCCCTACCAAATTTGTATTTGCTATTATTTCTATTATGCTGTAAATTAGTGTCAAATTAAATTACCTTTGGTTCACGCAAGTCGTTCTGATGACTCGCACGATGTTCACGATACCTTGAACGCATCTCTTCCTCCTTCACCATATATTTGTCCTTAGTGCCGCCAGTATCAAGTGCAGATATACTTTTGTCGTTAATAACGAGACCCGATTCACGTTCTTTCTTCCGGTTCCCACTAAAAAGCAATTTCACCTTTTGAAAACCACCAACTTTCTTATTTCGCTTGAGGGTATCTTCTTTATGATTTGAAAGACTAGATGCTATAGATTGGGAAGGATTTTCCTTCCCATTTCGCCGCAGAGTAGAGGTAGAAGATTTTGGGTATTTGTCCAAGCGTGGGTCAAAATGAGAGCCATCATCGATGCTACGTTCCCGGTATACAAAATCGTACCTTTTACGTTGCGGATGTTGATCTTCCGTGTGACGACGTTCTTTTTTGATGAAAATTTCACAGACCGCTACATCATCTTTGAGTGTTCGTTTACGCCATCTAGAATTATAAATTTATTTTATAACGAATTTTCAATGAGTTTTATCAACATTTTGAACCGATTTAATTTTTTATTTAGTTAAAACAGAAAACATACATATGTACATATACGAGTAGCTTATTTTATTTTCTCGACAGAAGTGAAAATTAATAAATAAACAAAATATGTACACATGTATGTACATATGTATTTTTTTAAGTGAATAATTATGTAATTATATATATGTATATAATTAATGGTTCTTGAATACTAAGGAAATAACAATATAAGGAACCCAAATTAATTTTAATAGCAATTATTGGAAAGTGTTTATTTACTTGTATAAGTCTTGGATCTTATTAATCTGTAAGACATTTACACAAAAAATATCTAAGTAAATATATGTACATATATTAATGTTTGTATGTAAAATTTTTAAAAATTTTGAGAACAAAAAACTCGAATTACAGTGCAACCTCGATATAACAAATCGGAAGGGAACAAGTAAATATTCGTTATACCAAGTAATTCGTTCAACTGAGGTTTGTTATGTTGAGGTTAAGGTTAGGTTTGTCGAAAATTCCTTATAAAGAGGTAAAAAACTAATTTTATTCACCTCAACATTACGTACTCATCTTGTTATAGCGAACAACTTCTACTAATAAAAAATGATAACACATTTTTATCAAATTGCTGTATTATTACACTACATTCCATCAAACAACAATGATTATTTTACGAACAAAAGCGTGTCGAAACCTGGATCACTTACTATGAGATTAAGAGTCATACATTGGTGGGAACTTTATATAAAGGTTTTGGGTTGAAAAAATTCTTTAATTAGAGGTTCGAGTATCCATACTTTTTCTTGATAGTTGAAAATTCGTTATAAAGAGGTTGTTCGCAAAAACTGTTGGCAATGTAAAGGTATATTTTACATCGACTCTTATGGACAATTTAAAGGGATTACGAAGAATTTGTTAAATCGAAGAAGTCGTTATAGGAAGGTACGTTATATTAAGGTTGCACTTTGTTTAGTACTTAAAAAATTTAATCAAAAATATATGTTTTGAAAATAATCTTGTGGGCTTAAAGGATTTTGATAAGAATATACGTGCAATATATGAAATCCAAAGTATACTATTATGAGACAGTTTTTTATATATCGTTGTGCAGACGTTACCAGTCGCGTCGTCGATGACGTCAAATATGACTGGTGAGCTATTGTGGAACGTACAGAGTCTTATTATACTATATCATTGATTCTGACAACAAAAAGGAGAGTAAGTTTGTTAACAAAATTAGATGTTTTTGTCATAACAACAACCAGAAAAAAATAAAGTAAAACATTTTTTTCTATGCCTTGCCTATCTGCATATTATTTCAAAGCGGTAGGAGAGAAGGTGGTACATCTGATACTTAGTTTTAAAAGTCTGTATTTCCGAAAACTGTTAATGTATTCCAATGTTTTGTTTTGTATTTGATTTATTGATTATTCAAGACTATGCTAACATATAATTTTTTGTTTTAAAACATTTCCACGTTTTAAAGAAAAATATTTTCTAAAAAAAGTCATTTTGTCAAAAGTGCCCCGGGGCACCTTTGACTTTAAAAGGGGTACATTTGACAATGTTGGATTAAGCCCCACATCGTGTGCATTATATTTCTAAAAGTACGGATCCAGCACGCCTGTTGTTTGAATAGTAAAAAAGTAAATTTTTGTTTTTAAACAATTTATTAAATAATATAATAAAAAAAATAAATCAATAAATTCACTCTCTTAAAAAAACAACAAAAATAAAAAACATAAATTATTTCATTTAAAAACATAAAAAATCAGTCCATATAAACCTAAATTCAAATTTATCGATATCGACATTTTTTAAATAATTTATTTAATATATAATTTCCCGAAATCAACGTCAAACAAATATTTTTGGCGACAACGAGAAGTTGAAGCAGGATTAGTTGGTTTTGGGAGTTTGAACTTAATCTCACTTCTCAAAGTCAAAGAAATATCTTCGACGATAGGTTTAATAAAAACCCACCCCGATAGTGATGCTTTACGTAGATAATTGACTGTATAAGTCGAATCGCTATGCACTTCAGAAATTTCCCCAGCATACAAAAATGGATTTTTGGAATCTTCGCCAAATTTGACCAGAACATATTGTCCGACTTCCAATGTCTGATCATCTGTTAACTGGTATTCAAAAAGCTCAGTTTTTTCTATTTCTTGGTCGGAAACAAAACAGTTGGACTTGTCTGATTCGGCATAAGAAACGCTTTTGTCGCTTTTATCTGATGAGATTAATTCAAGTGCTAGCTGTTTTTTTGAAACTTTTTTTTCGGCCTTGTCCCACCCTTATCTGCAAGTTTAAGCGTAAGCGTTCTGTACAATTTTGTTAACTTCAAATTCTTCTATTCGACGCTTTTCCGTAGAGCTTGTAAGGATTCGCGAACCTCCACTAATTGGAGTTCTGTTTGGCATGCAAAGATGTGATATTGGTCTTACAGCCTCAGGTGTTAAAGCTTTGATTAAAGCATTTCACAAAACTGGCTTTAATTTATTGAACTTTAGGCATAGTACTATTATAATATTGAATCACGATAGAAAAATTTATTTTATTAGGTTCACAAATCTCTTACTTACCGGTGGTGAAAAATTATATCATAGACACAGAAAACACGAAAACACGTGGTACTCCACGAAGAGTTAAAGAATGACTGCCAAATTTCATAACGTTTCTTTAAATCAAACTAAGCTTCTTCCTTCATCCAAACAAAAAACGCAAAGTCAAATGTGCCCCGGTGTCAAATGTACCCCAGCATACCCTACATGATAACACACATATAAAAAGTATATTATTTTATCGTTTCCTATAAAAACTTGACTATTCGATTTGAAATTTTCAATTTTTGTAGCAACGTTGCTTATTTTCACTACCTCTTTGAGTGAATGGGGTATAGCAACACTTCGATATTTCGGGTTTTTTGTTGATTAGCTTTTTTGGTTTAAACGATTTTAATAACTTCTTTTTGGCAAAATATTATTTCTGTTTTTTAAAAATAAAATGGAAATTCGAAACAAAACAAGTAACTACTGAATTTTGTATTTTATTACAAATTAAACATTTTTGCACACTTAAATATAGTTTTTTTATAAACGAAAATATGTCTTGAAATATTTATAAAACCATTGAAAATTACTTTTGATTGTAAAATTTTGTTTTAAAGAAATAAACTCTTTAAAACAGCACCTCCCACACAACAGATAGGACATACTTTTCTACTTTTTATTTTTCACTATCGTTAGCGGTTGAACTGATTTGAATCGAATTATTAATTTCTTACAAAATAGGGAAAATATATTTTGCTCAAAAATGGCTCCAAAGATATAAATATGAAATCCAGAAAATATATACAATTAATATAGTTTGTTGTTTTGGCAGAAGATAATTTTTCAAATAACCATTATTTCATTGAACAGTTATTTTTTATTTCCGACTTTAAGCTAATGTTTCTATGGATTTATTTAGCTCCAATGCTCCATAACATCTAAAAAAATATTTTTTTTTTGTTTTTGAATATAAAAATTTAAATTTAAAATATTTTTTTAAAGAACAAGTTAATGGATTTTTTTTGTATTAAATAATAAATGACCATGTTTGCTTTTAATCATAAATAATCATAAATAATTATTAATTATTATTATATTAAGATACCGTACAGATAAATTTAAAACAAACCGAAGCTAAAATTATTGTGTAAAGAGTACAAAAACACTATCTCATAGGTTTTACGAGAGTTCATTTGAATTTCGAGTTCCGGGGTATACATTAGTCATGTTTTATAATCGCCAAAGATCCATATAAATCAACCCTTAACGAGAAAGCAAAACTGATCTTAGTGACAACAGTGTTTTTTGCAAATCTCTTTGTTTCTTATGTTTGTTATTTTTTAATAATTTCTTGTCTTTTTTCTTTGAGATAAATCCAAATAGAGAGCAAGTTCACGAATTGATTTTGTAATATGTGCTTAAAATGTATCCAGATCCTTATAGATCCGATCATAGTAAAACACGCAACTCATGTCTATTAAAATCTCTTTCCTTTGTTGATTCTACGGTTATGCATGAAAATATTTTGGCGGTCCCAAAATCACTTTTTTCTTAAACATGTAAATAAATGTAATGGTAGAAGTATCCAAAAAATTTTAAGAACATTTTTTTGAAAAATTTTTAATAAGAATAACAACTAGCTAATTCTTTTTATTTGTTTGATTGGTACTGATATGCGAAATTAATACATTTTTTAAGAAAGCTTCGGCATACAAGACAAAGTAGAACAAGGTTGAATATATGGAGTAATGGTAAATCAAATGTAGCAAATTCTATCAAGGGGCCCTTAGACTGTTTTAGGTTAGGCACTTATCAAGTTTATGGTATTAAATAAAACAAAACTGTTACAAACAAACTTTTCTTGATTTAATTTGGGAAAATGTATAAATAATGCTGTTGATATCGACTTCTCGGAGTAAATCATGGTCAATATTTATTAAAGTGAGGAGGTTAAGACGTTGTTGGCTCATCGAGTTCCTGAATTCATTTTTAACACGTTTTAATGTTGAGAAAGATCGTTCACCACTGCAGTTGGTGATCATGAGAGACAAATAAATGCGCAAAGCAATTTCAACGTTCGGGAAACAAGATTGTAAAGAATTATTTATCAACAGCTTGTAAACCTGCATTTCTCGAGCCTCATGATTCCTGCTGTCAATAATACCAGCTACATCAGAATTGAGCATTGAAGCGAATTGCACTAATTCGTTGCCCAGACTGTCCTCCAAATCATCTGCGTAAGCACTTACTATGGTTGCAGATTTTTAATTTCTTCTGGTGGAAGAGATTTTAAATGAAGGTTTTTAAAATACAAATTCTATATACTACTGAAATAAATCAACCAAGTAGAAGACTTAGCACTATTAATGGACTTGTTGAATTATTGATTCAAAATAGCTTTTATGGCTTTTAGTCCACAAAAATTAGCGTTTCGTCCGGGTGATCGCACATGGACTCATCAGTTGGCTGTGAGGACCTTGCCAATACTCAATTTGTATTGAATTCAGTTCATCTTACATTGATTTTTTGATAAAAATCCAATGTGAACTATATCCAACCAAGATTAAAATTGTAATCATTAACGTTGAAATATTTTGCTATTTTCAACAAATTCAACAAATCCATTAATAGTGCTAAGTTTTCTACTAAGCTGATTTATTTCAGTAGTATATAGAATTTGTATTATAAAAACCTTCATATATAATCAATGCTCGGCCACGGGCAAAATATTCCAACGTTAATGATTATAATTTTAATCTTGGTTGGATATAGTTCACATTGGATTTTTGTCAAAAAATCGATGTAAGATGAACTGAATTCAATAAAAATTGCGTATTGACAAGGTCCTCACAGCCAACTAATGAGTCCATGTGCGATCACCCGGACGAAACGCCAGTTTTTGTGGACTAAAGGCCAAAAAAGCTATTTTGAATCAGGAAGAGATTTTAGCTCTCGGAATATTCCGAAAATACCAGCAATTTTATGATAACTGTTCATATACGTTTACCTAAAGCAGTGAGTACGTCATCAATGGTGACAATAAATACCTGCATTTCATACCGTTGTCCAATTTGCGTTTGGTGCGGTGCGAAACATGATTTTTGGTAAGACCAGCAGATAGAAAAATAAAATTTTAGTTGATCATTTTGATGCAAATATTTTCTTCTTAGTAATTGTGACTAAATCTAATATGTAAATAATACTTTTTTATGGTCAGAAAAGGTTGGTGCGCGGGCCCCCAAATGCGCGGGGCCCGTAGCATTTGCTACTCTTGCTTCGTGGCTAATCCGGCGCTGCTGTTGCCCACATTTTTCTCTGCATTTTTAGGATTTCCTGCCACGATATTACAAATACTATTAAACCTTGTCATCATATTGTTATAATATGCATTAGTGTTTGTTTTTTTAATTTAAAAATGACGAAACAATTACATATTACAAGAACAACTGTATATTCAATAATATGTATACAAATTTGAATAGTTGCAAATCATAATCACTACTGTGCACTGATTAGAACACCGTTTAATCATTTCATTTCAGATAAGGAGGGCAGACGGAAACGCTTTAGTCAGTTAATTTTCCTTGTCGAACATTATGTACCATTTTACATCTTGGCTCGTAAGTACAGAGTGCGGTTAATGTTTTAGGTCGATTTTTTTAGTTGCCATTTTGGTGAGAATGAAATTTGTGAGTTGATATTTGATATTTTAGTCGTAGAGTGTGGTCAATAATAATATACATAAGATCATCTAACGCAAAAAGTCTAACAGAAAGTCTTGAAATTATAAATACGCGGAGAAAATTGCGTGGTTTTTTTGGTGCTAGTCATTTCGACTTGGCTGGCTTTGTGTACAAACAGAACAGCCGCTTTTGGGGCACTGAAAACTCTCGATTGATACACAAAAGACCACTACACCCTCGAAGAGTAACTGTTTGCATATGGTGCGTCAAATTTAAAAATTTCGCTTCTCAAAATATTTTATTTTTGATGTGTAAACATCTTTCCCGGCGGTAGAGTGAATTGAAAACGTGTGTAAAACTTATACGTCCCGGTTACACGTTCCGGTTACACGTTACGGTTACACGTTACGGTTACACGTTCCGTGTAGCAAGCTACCTTACCGACGATTGCATTTAACACCATGTTTACATTGTAAATATTGCGTACTTACGACATCGTGTTTACATTGGAGACTTTGAATACTGAAATCTCGATTTTATTACTTTCATATGTTTCATTTTAGCAACTGAACAGTTGTGAAACTAAAAATTGAATGTCCGCTCCTGGCCTTAAGAGGATCGAAATAGTTCGTCGACACAATTTTTTATGTTGTTATTCGGTTTTAGTTGTTAACTAGTGGTTTTGATCCCATTAATCTTAAATTCACTTTATAATTTTTTGATTATTACATTAAAAGTATCCTAAACACAAGTAATAATGGAAAATGAACAAGAAAAATGTGTTTGGACTCGTTCCGAAATAATAATTTTACTAGAAATAAGTAAATACAACAAAATAGTTGATTATTTCAAAACGTTTTTACAGTACATGGTCCAAAAATACATGTGTTTAGGTGGAAAGCGTTATGTACAGTTATGTAGAGATATTTTTGGATTTAAGTATAAGTGGAAGGGATAAATTGTGGAAAAATAGTGGCTTTCATTTGAATATTACCCCTAACACACACCACGAACTACTTCATCAAAGCATATTGTCGATAAGGTTTTTGGGTCGTGTGAAATGAATATGTGTCGACATAGCAGTGCGAACTCTGGGAATCGAAGTAGTATGCCGAAATGGCGTGTAAAAAGGACCGAACTAGTTCGTCGCAACAATTTTGTATGATGTTATTCGGTTTTAGTTGTTAAAATTTACAAATCGCCTGAAAAAGCAAGAGTAAAATTCAATCTCCTTAAGCAACAATTTAATAAAGCTCTGATCAACACAAAAAAGTGGTTCTGGAGCATTAAAATTCAAATATTTTTCGGTCATTTTCACTTTTCATTTATAATTTTACAGCTCTACCATTTCACAGCTGATTTTGGCATGTACTTCTACGTCGGCGTATTGGTGTGTAAATGCCCATACAAAAGCAAAGTACTTTATCGATTATATCGGTATACTATATCTAAAGTCACAAATTAGTACGATTACATTGTATGTTTATTGGGTACGTTCGATAACAAAAATTCGGCACTCGGACGAACGTTGATGTTTACACATCTTAACCGTGAGTCCTGGCACTCACACTTTTTTTAAATACATATCTCTTTCTATGTTTTTACTTGCGACTTATAGGCACTCCATATAAGGCAAGTTATGCATTTGCAAAAAAAAATCGAACTCGAGATTTGGATCAAAGTTGTCATTACGATGATAGCGAACACAACAAAGTGGGTCTCGCAATTCTGTCTGTCTGTATGTCTATCTATCTGTCTGTTCGACTACAGCCTAAACGGTTCGGCCGATTTTCTTTAAAGTTGGTAGATATCATTTTTAATTTTTCCCCCCACACGTTTTTTCTTTTTTTTTAAGACCAAAAATAACGGTATCTGCCATACGATTTTTTTCCGAAATTTAAAAAAAAAAATCTCAAAAACTGTCCTACAGAATTGTTTAAAAAAAATTCAAAAAAATTTATTTAGTTAAACCTAGGTGATGGTTGAAAAAAAATTTCCGAAAAATGGAACCATCTTTTTTGTTTTTGATTTTCTCGAAAACGGTAAAACCAATTTTAATCATTTATAAAATTATATTCGATATTTAATCACCGAAATTAAAATGAACGTGATTTTGTGGTCGTTATATATTAAAGAACGGAAAATGTTTATTTTCTTATTGACCGCAAACAATCGATAAAATATAAAAACACAAGATGAAATTTTAGTTTTTAATATTTAATTTAATTATCGTATGCATTTCGAACTTAAAATTGAAAGTTCATCTTCAGAGCGAGTTTAATGCAACAAAAATTGTTTTTATATTTTATCGATTGTTTGCGGTCAATAAGAAAATAAACATTTTCCGTTCTTTAACAATTTTAATCATTTTTTTACACTTTATTTAAATTTTTTTTGGATACTCAATATTTCGAAAAATCCATGCTCGATTTTCGTTGTTGATAAATTAAAATTTCTTAATATAATCTACAAGATTTGAGATTTTTTGTACTTAAAACTAACGGTACCTGCCATACAAATGTTAAAAAATGGTTTTCGAAATCGCATTTTTCTCGAAAACGGTTCCGAGAATTTTTTTCTTTCGTTTAATTTTTACGATCCATAATGAAATAAAACAAAATTTTAAATTAATAAACCTACCATAGAACCATTTTTTCGAATTTTTTAATGAAATTTCTTATAGAAAAGCTTGTAAAAAGTTTAAAAAACATTGCACTTCAAGACTTTAAAAAACAATATTTTTTGATTTTTTGAAAAAAAAAAATCATTTTTTTTTTGGAAAATTCAATATCTCAAAAACGGCTTTGTATTTTTTTGGAAATTTATTTTTTGTTCGTATTGTAATAAAAACTTTGAGTTGGGTACCACATTTTTTTCTTAAAAATGTTTTAAGAATTTTGTATATAAAAGCTTATTTTTTTAAGAAACCACTACAAAGACTTAAAATTTTTGTTTTTGCATAAACCAATATTATTCGGTTGAACCACATGGCATCTTATTTTTAGCTCCAACTACTAAATAAGTTGTTTTAGTCATTTACAAAATGAATTTTATGTTTATGAACAGTTTTACTCTATAACATTCATTTTTGAAATTCTTGGTCATTTACATAAGAGCAAGTTTGTGCGACACAGTCGTGCATTCTGTTTTTGAAGGTTCAGTTTCAAGTTATATTTTGAATACTAGGCGAATATTATTTGAGTATATGAGGCCAACAAGCGTTTTCATGTTAAAAATTAAATCTTCAAATTTGAAGGAATTCATTGAAAATCGCAGTAAGTTTTCAAATCATTGTTAACCTTTGTTGCAAAAGCAGTCTGATTTCAAAAAATTATGCAAAAGTGTTATAGGAAAGAGGATAGATTCTGCAATCAGTTTCAAGAATTACATTTTGGGACTTATTTTTATATTGGATAGAAAAGGATCTGACAGAGTAATTCATCTGATGAACTTTTTTTGTTGCTCAAATGAGTTTACGGTCTTCAAGTTAAATGGATGCATCTAAAGTTGTGAGGGAATTAACCACAAAATAACCCAAAAGAGAAGCTCCCTCGATGTTCGTTGAAGAAAAATAACCAGACATCAGGACAATGTAATAAGATTGAACGATTAGTCCAAGTGTCCATCTCATAAAAAAAAAAACTTGCAAAAAAGAGGTGTTACCCCCGAGAGAATATATTACTGTTGCTAAAATTAAATTGCAGGCCTTACATAAACATTAATTACGCAGTCAGTTAATCGGCTATTATTTTATTATTTTGAGGCCCAACAAACGGATACTTTGAATAATATGGAGCTAATATGTAAGTGGGGCCTGGTTGGTGTCGGCACGGTCAGAATACAAACAACATTTTTCTGACCCAAAAGCTTAAAACTCTAGTATATTCATTAGGTGCGTTTTATTATTCACAAATCTATCTAGATCCGGATCCGGATCTGGATTAAGTTTTAACATGTATTACAAATACAATTTGGGATCCTGTTTTCTATCGGGATCTATTTCAAAGATCCAAAAATTAGTTATTACACTAGGGAGTAGATGGCTTTTTATGGTAAGGTAGTGTAAGCTATAGTGTAAAGAAAAAAGACAAGACATAATTTAAAATTTCCAAACCCAGGGATAAAAGAGACGACTTATAACACTGCTGTCAGTAAGATCCGTATCGTTTTATTTTCAAGGGATGATCCAGATCCGGATCCAGACAGATTTTTGGATAATAAAACGCACCTATTGTATCGCTTCCCTTGTACATAGACGATTGATCTCAAACAATCCAGGATGGCAGCAGAGATGATGTATTTGGCAAAATGACAGATCTTCATCAACATGATAATGCAGACCAATTAGGGCCCTCATTATGAATAGCGAATCGAACTAAAATCTGTGCGAATTCGATAAATTCTTTTTATGAATAGCGATTCGCTTGAATTAAGTTCGCTCCAAATGTCAGAACCTTAGCGAATTTGCTTAGCGAGGAATTACGAATAGCGAATGTTCGCTAATCATGCCTCTTGAAGTGTGAAATCTAATCGAATCAAATTATTCAGTGATAACGCTAGCGAATGAAGAACTGAAGTACCTTACTATCAATTGTTATTGTTTATTTTGGAAGTAATGAGTTAAAAATGAAAATAATAGTTACAAAAAAAAATTTGTTATTTTAAATTTTTGTTTTGACCCAAAATTAACTTCTAAAGAAGCTAGTTCATTCTTTCTTCAATCGTTCTGTTTTAGGCTTGTGTTGCGAGATTCGTTAGGTAATGGCTCAATTGGTACATATGTACATATATGTTCATATATCGCCCATTTGCTACAAGAACGTCATAACTCAAATATTCAAAATTTTGAGTTAGCTGCAAGAATGTTAATAAAATTGCTTCTCCTTTACCTTTCTAGAGCATCATACTTTGATATATCTCTTTAATTTCACACAACAGTTTTGTTTTTGTGCACCGAAGTCCGTTTTCCATAACTGTTATGAGAAAAAAAAAGTTTTAACAGCATTCATTCCAAAATAATCAATTTTGAGTTATGACGTTCTTGTAGCAAATGATCGATATGTATATCTGTATCCATTCATGTTTATGGTTATGGTTCAATTTAGTTTTTTGTCATGTAATATGCGTTCCTTTTAAATGAATTTGTATTTTGTTTTCATTCCTAAATGAATTCTCGTTTTGTTATGCTTATATTGTTAATTTATTTTGACTGCAATTTTTTAAAGCTAGACACAATAAAAATATTATAAGGAAGCTAATAATTCATTCCAAAATAATGGCTCTGGTTCAAGGCTTGTATTGCGAGATTCATTAGGTAATGGTTCATCTGGTATATCCAACTAATTTGTACATGAGATCGCACGGTAAAATGTTGATTTGAATCAATCGTTCATTTCTTCGAGTACATACATAAATGCATCCTTGTTGAGTCGAAAATAAAAAACAAATCTTTGAAGAGAAAATATAAAAATATAAAAACAAAGCAAATTTAAAACCGAGAAGGGATTGGTAGTCGATAAGCCAAAAAAGGCTAGGAGATTTTTCAGAGATCCAGAAGTTGCAGCAAATACTACTAAAAATGAGTTCTGTAGAAAATTAAATGACATTGACATCTTACTATTTTTTTATTGAATGGCATCACTAATCAAGTAAATTGAGAAGAAAAAAAAGTTCCGTTATTTTCTCTTCTGGTGTTTAAAAATTAAAAACGGATTTTTATGTATTGCAAAAGTATAACCGCACAATGCAAGCCTCTCTGAAGCTTCATTCAGTTATGTGCTTTGAAATGGAAAAGATAAAATTCAAGCTTTTCGGTTAAGTGGCCTAAGATTAAGGTCTATTGGTAGAAAAATTTCAAGATCCGATCCTGTCGTCCGAAATTTTTTCCCAGATCCATAATCTTATGGGACAAAAATAAGACCAGGGCATCCGCAGAAGCTGGTACGCCGCAATAAGAGGCGTTTAATCAAAGCTGCATCCAATTCGATGCATTCTTTGCCGGAAGCTCGTGACGAATCGGGGTTAGGAGTTTCGGTTTCAACGGTTTTTCGTGCCTTAAAATTAGTGGAGTGATTTTTCGGGCAAAATGGTGCCAGCTCCAAATCTGACAACAGCCCACAAACAAAAAAGGTAAAAGTTGCCTCGTAAAAACATGGACCGGAATTGGAAAACCGTAAGTAACATTCCATTAATTTACACTTAACTCTTGTTATTCCTAATGGCATAATCCAATTAATAATTTTTTTTAAAGACTAATTTCAGTGACGAAAAAAAGTTTAATCTTGATGGGCCAGATGGTTTTAACGGATATTGGCATGTCTGAGAAAGGAAAAAAAGTTTTTTTTTTTCCAAGAGGAACTTCGGCGGTGGCAGTTGTATGGTTTGGGGGGCCTTCTGCGACCGTGGTAAGGTTGCACTTGCCTTCACCTCTACAAGAATGAACAGTTCAGCTTACACCCAGGTGCTTAAGGATAATTTGGTACCCTACTTAAGACGATTTCTTCGAGTTCGCCATGTCTTCCAGCAAGATAATGCCTCAATTCACGTTAGTCGTCAAAGTTTGGAGTGTTTCGAATCCAATAAAATACATTTGATGGAGTGGCCGGCACGATTTCCAGATTTTAACCCTATTGAAAACCTTTGGGAAATTTTGACCCACAAAATGCCCATAATAAGCAATTTTTCAGTGTTGCTGAGCTGCGAGAGGCAATTGTGGAAGAATGGAACTCTATAGACGATTTCATATTAAAAAACCTTGTCAACAGTATGCCAAAAAGAATTTATATCTTGGTCGAAAATAGGGGCAGCAAGATTCCTTACTAGTTTTTCCTAAAAAACTTACTTAAAATAAAGAAAAAAATAAAAATAAAAATACTGTTATACTTTTGTAATACAAGAAAATCTGTTTTTAATTTTTAAACACCAGAAGAGAAAATAACGGAACTTTTTTTTCTTCTCAATTTACTTGATTAGTAATGCCATTCAATATAAAAATAGTAAGGTGTCATTCTCATTTTAATTTTCTACAAAACGCATTTTTACAGGTGCGGTTATACTTATGCAAGGCACTGTAGAACCTACGAAATTGATGTGTACAAGTTTCAAAAATATACTCTTGATACTGCAGTCGTCTGTGGAAAAATATATTTCGTACCCAATGGCACCCTCAATCCATAAGGTTTTAATTCATGGTCCAGCCATAAATAGCATGCTTTATTGCCAATAGGTCATCTTAGTGAAGAATCGCGAGGAAATTTTCCTCGTAAGATATGCGTCTCAAAACCAGTGAAGATATTTTGAACCCTCTCCCGATTTCTTCGGACCCATTAGTAACGAGTTGCGAAAACTGTTCCAAAAACATTCAAATTATATTGAAAATTATGTTCTTGATGATTACTCATTTACTCCGGATACTTCCTGTACACCAGTAAAAGTTCATGTAATTCTTCCGATGCAGAATAATCATAATCATATTGCATTATGTTATTTGTTCTTAAATTCACTGTATTTTGTTTGATGGTAATATATCGTCATCGTTCTATGTATGAAAACTCCCTAAGTCCATTTTTTGTGTTTTTACAAAAGCAAAGTACTTTATCGATTATATCGGTATACTATATCTAAAGTCACAAATTAGTACGATTACATTGTATGTTTATTGGGTACGTTCGATAACAAAAATTCGGCACTCGGACGAACGTTGATGTTTACACATCTTAACCGTGAGTCCTGGCACTCACACTTTTTTTAAATACATATCTCTTTCTATGTTTTTACTTGCGACTTATAGGCACTCCATATAAGGCAAGTTATGCATTTGCAAAAAAAAATCGAACTCGAGATTTGGATCAAAGTTGTCATTACGATGATAGCGAACACAACAAAGTGGGTCTCGCAATTCTGTCTGTCTGTATGTCTATCTATCTGTCTGTTCGACTACAGCCTAAACGGTTCGGCCGATTTTCTTTAAAGTTGGTAGATATCATTTTTAATTTTTCCCCCCACACGTTTTTTCTTTTTTTTTAAGACCAAAAATAACGGTATCTGCCATACGATTTTTTTCCGAAATTTAAAAAAAAAAATCTCAAAAACTGTCCTACAGAATTGTTTAAAAAAAATTCAAAAAAATTTATTTAGTTAAACCTAGGTGATGGTTGAAAAAAAATTTCCGAAAAATGGAACCATCTTTTTTGTTTTTGATTTTCTCGAAAACGGTAAAACCAATTTTAATCATTTATAAAATTATATTCGATATTTAATCACCGAAATTAAAATGAACGTGATTTTGTGGTCGTTATATATTAAAGAACGGAAAATGTTTATTTTCTTATTGACCGCAAACAATCGATAAAATATAAAAACACAAGATGAAATTTTAGTTTTTAATATTTAATTTAATTATCGTATGCATTTCGAACTTAAAATTGAAAGTTCATCTTCAGAGCGAGTTTAATGCAACAAAAATTGTTTTTATATTTTATCGATTGTTTGCGGTCAATAAGAAAATAAACATTTTCCGTTCTTTAACAATTTTAATCATTTTTTTACACTTTATTTAAATTTTTTTTGGATACTCAATATTTCGAAAAATCCATGCTCGATTTTCGTTGTTGATAAATTAAAATTTCTTAATATAATCTACAAGATTTGAGATTTTTTGTACTTAAAACTAACGGTACCTGCCATACAAATGTTAAAAAATGGTTTTCGAAATCGCATTTTTCTCGAAAACGGTTCCGAGAATTTTTTTCTTTCGTTTAATTTTTACGATCCATAATGAAATAAAACAAAATTTTAAATTAATAAACCTACCATAGAACCATTTTTTCGAATTTTTTAATGAAATTTCTTATAGAAAAGCTTGTAAAAAGTTTAAAAAACATTGCACTTCAAGACTTTAAAAAACAATATTTTTTGATTTTTTGAAAAAAAAAAATCATTTTTTTTTGGAAAATTCAATATCTCAAAAACGGCTTTGTATTTTTTTGGAAATTTATTTTTTGTTCGTATTGTAATAAAAACTTTGAGTTGGGTACCACATTTTTTTCTTAAAAATGTTTTAAGAATTTTGTATATAAAAGCTTATTTTTTTAAGAAACCACTACAAAGACTTAAAATTTTTGTTTTTGCATAAACCAATATTATTCGGTTGAACCACATGGCATCTTATTTTTAGCTCCAACTACTAAATAAGTTGTTTTAGTCATTTACAAAATGAATTTTATGTTTATGAACAGTTTTACTCTATAACATTCATTTTTGAAATTCTTGGTCATTTACATAAGAGCAAGTTTGTGCGACACAGTCGTGCATTCTGTTTTTGAAGGTTCAGTTTCAAGTTATATTTTGAATACTAGGCGAATATTATTTGAGTATATGAGGCCAACAAGCGTTTTCATGTTAAAAATTAAATCTTCAAATTTGAAGGAATTCATTGAAAATCGCAGTAAGTTTTCAAATCATTGTTAACCTTTGTTGCAAAAGCAGTCTGATTTCAAAAAATTATGCAAAAGTGTTATAGGAAAGAGGATAGATTCTGCAATCAGTTTCAAGAATTACATTTTGGGACTTATTTTTATATTGGATAGAAAAGGATCTGACAGAGTAATTCATCTGATGAACTTTTTTTGTTGCTCAAATGAGTTTACGGTCTTCAAGTTAAATGGATGCATCTAAAGTTGTGAGGGAATTAACCACAAAATAACCCAAAAGAGAAGCTCCCTCGATGTTCGTTGAAGAAAAATAACCAGACATCAGGACAATGTAATAAGATTGAACGATTAGTCCAAGTGTCCATCTCATAAAAAAAAAAACTTGCAAAAAAGAGGTGTTACCCCCGAGAGAATATATTACTGTTGCTAAAATTAAATTGCAGGCCTTACATAAACATTAATTACGCAGTCAGTTAATCGGCTATTATTTTATTATTTTGAGGCCCAACAAACGGATACTTTGAATAATATGGAGCTAATATGTAAGTGGGGCCTGGTTGGTGTCGGCACGGTCAGAATACAAACAACATTTTTCTGACCCAAAAGCTTAAAACTCTAGTATATTCATTAGGTGCGTTTTATTATTCACAAATCTATCTAGATCCGGATCCGGATCTGGATTAAGTTTTAACATGTATTACAAATACAATTTGGGATCCTGTTTTCTATCGGGATCTATTTCAAAGATCCAAAAATTAGTTATTACACTAGGGAGTAGATGGCTTTTTATGGTAAGGTAGTGTAAGCTATAGTGTAAAGAAAAAAGACAAGACATAATTTAAAATTTCCAAACCCAGGGATAAAAGAGACGACTTATAACACTGCTGTCAGTAAGATCCGTATCGTTTTATTTTCAAGAGATGATCCAGATCCGGATCCAGACAGATTTTTGGATAATAAAACGCACCTATTGTATCGCTTCCCTTGTACATAGACGATTGATCTCAAACAATCCAGGATGGCAGCAGAGATGATGTATTTGGCAAAATGACAGATCTTCATCAACATGATAATGCAGACCAATTAGGGCCCTCATTATGAATAGCGAATCGAACTAAAATCTGTGCGAATTCGATAAATTCTTTTTATGAATAGCGATTCGCTTGAATTAAGTTCGCTCCAAATGTCAGAACCTTAGCGAATTTGCTTAGCGAGGAATTACGAATAGCGAATGTTCGCTAATCATGCCTCTTGAAGTGTGAAATCTAATCGAATCAAATTATTCAGTGATAACGCTAGCGAATGAAGAACTGAAGTACCTTACTATCAATTGTTATTGTTTATTTTGGAAGTAATGAGTTAAAAATGAAAATAATAGTTACAAAAAAAAATTTGTTATTTTAAATTTTTGTTTTGACCCAAAATTAACTTCTAAAGAAGCTAGTTCATTCTTTCTTCAATCGTTCTGTTTTAGGCTTGTGTTGCGAGATTCGTTAGGTAATGGCTCAATTGGTACATATGTACATATATGTTCATATATCGCCCATTTGCTACAAGAACGTCATAACTCAAATATTCAAAATTTTGAGTTAGCTGCAAGAATGTTAATAAAATTGCTTCTCCTTTACCTTTCTAGAGCATCATACTTTGATATATCTCTTTAATTTCACACAACAGTTTTGTTTTTGTGCACCGAAGTCCGTTTTCCATAACTGTTATGAGAAAAAAAAAGTTTTAACAGCATTCATTCCAAAATAATCAATTTTGAGTTATGACGTTCTTGTAGCAAATGATCGATATGTATATCTGTATCCATTCATGTTTATGGTTATGGTTCAATTTAGTTTTTTGTCATGTAATATGCGTTCCTTTTAAATGAATTTGTATTTTGTTTTCATTCCTAAATGAATTCTCGTTTTGTTATGCTTATATTGTTAATTTATTTTGACTGCAATTTTTTAAAGCTAGACACAATAAAAATATTATAAGGAAGCTAATAATTCATTCCAAAATAATGGCTCTGGTTCAAGGCTTGTATTGCGAGATTCATTAGGTAATGGTTCATCTGGTATATCCAACTAATTTGTACATGAGATCGCACGGTAAAATGTTGATTTGAATCAATCGTTCATTTCTTCGAGTACATACATAAATGCATCCTTGTTGAGTCGAAAATAAAAAACAAATCTTTGAAGAGAAAATATAAAAATATAAAAACAAAGCAAATTTAAAACCGAGAAGGGATTGGTAGTCGATAAGCCAAAAAAGGCTAGGAGATTTTTCAGAGATCCAGAAGTTGCAGCAAATACTACTAAAAATGAGTTCTGTAGAAAATTAAATGACATTGACATCTTACTATTTTTTTATTGAATGGCATCACTAATCAAGTAAATTGAGAAGAAAAAAAAGTTCCGTTATTTTCTCTTCTGGTGTTTAAAAATTAAAAACGGATTTTTATGTATTGCAAAAGTATAACCGCACAATGCAAGCCTCTCTGAAGCTTCATTCAGTTATGTGCTTTGAAATGGAAAAGATAAAATTCAAGCTTTTCGGTTAAGTGGCCTAAGATTAAGGTCTATTGGTAGAAAAATTTCAAGATCCGATCCTGTCGTCCGAAATTTTTTCCCAGATCCATAATCTTATGGGACAAAAATAAGACCAGGGCATCCGCAGAAGCTGGTACGCCGCAATAAGAGGCGTTTAATCAAAGCTGCATCCAATTCGATGCATTCTTTGCCGGAAGCTCGTGACGAATCGGGGTTAGGAGTTTCGGTTTCAACGGTTTTTCGTGCCTTAAAATTAGTGGAGTGATTTTTCGGGCAAAATGGTGCCAGCTCCAAATCTGACAACAGCCCACAAACAAAAAAGGTAAAAGTTGCCTCGTAAAAACATGGACCGGAATTGGAAAACCGTAAGTAACATTCCATTAATTTACACTTAACTCTTGTTATTCCTAATGGCATAATCCAATTAATAATTTTTTTTAAAGACTAATTTCAGTGACGAAAAAAAGTTTAATCTTGATGGGCCAGATGGTTTTAACGGATATTGGCATGTCTGAGAAAGGAAAAAAAGTTTTTTTTTTTCCAAGAGGAACTTCGGCGGTGGCAGTTGTATGGTTTGGGGGGCCTTCTGCGACCGTGGTAAGGTTGCACTTGCCTTCACCTCTACAAGAATGAACAGTTCAGCTTACACCCAGGTGCTTAAGGATAATTTGGTACCCTACTTAAGACGATTTCTTCGAGTTCGCCATGTCTTCCAGCAAGATAATGCCTCAATTCACGTTAGTCGTCAAAGTTTGGAGTGTTTCGAATCCAATAAAATACATTTGATGGAGTGGCCGGCACGTTTTCCAGATTTTAACCCTATTGAAAACCTTTGGGAAATTTTGACCCACAAAATGCCCATAATAAGCAATTTTTCAGTGTTGCTGAGCTGCGAGAGGCAATTGTGGAAGAATGGAACTCTATAGACGATTTCATATTAAAAAACCTTGTCAACAGTATGCCAAAAAGAATTTATATCTTGGTCGAAAATAGGGGCAGCAAGATTCCTTACTAGTTTTTCCTAAAAAACTTACTTAAAATAAAGAAAAAAATAAAAATAAAAATACTGTTATACTTTTGTAATACAAGAAAATCTGTTTTTAATTTTTAAACACCAGAAGAGAAAATAACGGAACTTTTTTTTCTTCTCAATTTACTTGATTAGTAATGCCATTCAATATAAAAATAGTAAGGTGTCATTCTCATTTTAATTTTCTACAAAACGCATTTTTACAGGTGCGGTTATACTTATGCAAGGCACTGTAGAACCTACGAAATTGATGTGTACAAGTTTCAAAAATATACTCTTGATACTGCAGTCGTCTGTGGAAAAATATATTTCGTACCCAATGGCACCCTCAATCCATAAGGTTTTAATTCATGGTCCAGCCATAAATAGCATGCTTTATTGCCAATAGGTCATCTTAGTGAAGAATCGCGAGGAAATTTTCCTCGTAAGATATGCGTCTCAAAACCAGTGAAGATATTTTGAACCCTCTCCCGATTTCTTCGGACCCATTAGTAACGAGTTGCGAAAACTGTTCCAAAAACATTCAAATTATATTGAAAATTATGTTCTTGATGATTACTCATTTACTCCGGATACTTCCTGTACACCAGTAAAAGTTCATGTAATTCTTCCGATGCAGAATAATCATAATCATATTGCATTATGTTATTTGTTCTTAAATTCACTGTATTTTGTTTGATGGTAATATATCGTCATCGTTCTATGTATGAAAACTCCCTAAGTCCATTTTTTGTGTTTTGAGTTGAGATATCTGCATTTAAACTTGGAAATTAATATAAAAAATCCAAAAATTATCAGATTAGCACGATCGCGGGCTTTAATTGTATAATGGGTTTGGCGTAGCCATGTGCAATAAAATTTTTTGCAAATGGTTTATCCGGAATGAATTAAATAAGAATTAAATCACATTTTTTTTAAAAGGGAGTTTTCATAGAACGACGACGATATAGATATTAAAAATAAACGTCCACCCTGTATTCGAGAGTTTGTTTGAAATGTATTTAAGATAGTAAACCTTTCACGACTTGTCCGCATAAAACTAAAAAAAGCCCGCTTTCATAGTGACACGCCCTTGGTATCAACAACTTCACCCTAATTCAAAGGGTAGAATATAAGAACTAAAACTTTATAAGACATACAATTTACAAGTGTCATGGCTGAAAATAAAATGTAATTTCAAAAAATAAAAACATGCTTACTTCGAACTTCTACTTCCACTAGATGCTTCTTTTCTGAAGTCATTCTCAATTCCAGAGTCTCCCTTATCAAAACTTCTCTGCTGACGTTTGTCTCTCTTCAAACTATTCTGCCAATTTTCTGCTTCCAACGAGTTTATTTGACTAACAGTTTTATGATTTTCTGGGGAAGACCTGCTCACATCTTTATTATTCGGGAGTTGTGAATCTAAACTTTTAGGTTCGTAATCGTTTGCTGTGAGGTTGTTGTTTACTGCATTTCCAGCTGAATCATAACGTTCTCTTCTTCGTGACTCTCTTACAATTAGTTTATTTTGGGCATCTAATTTTTCTTCCCGCTCATAGATTTCTTTATCACCACCTGTCCCATCGTCGTAATATTTTGTGTGAACATAGCGTGAGGTTTGATGTCTATGGTGACCATTACTTTTTTTTGGAGCAATCATATCCAAATGAGATCGCTCTGGAGAATACTTATTCATAATCTCTTCCGATCTCAATTTATGGAAGCGGTAATTATCTTCCCTCTCGGGTATTAAGTATTGAGGATAGTCTGCTTCGTTAAATTGTTCACGCACTCGATATCCGTCAGGGGAAGCACAATATTCTATTGAAATTGTTTCTGGTGCGAAGCTTCTTGACCTTATTCTCGACTCAAGATTTGCTCTTCGACGACTTAAAGTATTTATCTCATTAAAAGGTTTTGGCTGCATCTGATCTGGAGGAGTTGAATTTCGAATAGGTACGATAGGATTTTCATTGTGATTTTTATTTAGTTGATTATAGCTATGGTGGTGTTGAGAATCATCTTCAAAACATTTACGCGTTTCAGCACCTAAGCCCTCGTCATCGTCGCTTAAATTTCGGGGACTGAATTGCTGCCAAGGAGATGGAGATTTCTGTATTCTAATCATGGTATGTCTTTTACCAGGAGAGAATGGTTCTCTTTCTGGGCTAATGATAACACGCGACGGTGTTTCTATTTTAGTCGCACTTGATGTTAGATGACTAGATGAATGATCAAGAACGTCTTCTGATGGGTTGATGATTGATTTAGCGTTTTGACTTTGCCGAAATGGACTATTGAAAGCTGTCAGCCTTTTCAAAGGCCTTTCTTCTTCAGCGAGTTGAGCGTATATTAGGTTTTCGTTGGGTCGAGTATAAGAAAATGCTGGACCTGATATTGTAGGTGGGGGAGAGAATCTTTCCATCGACAAACGCTTAACCATTCCATTTACAGTCAGTCCTTTTGTAAGAGTTGGCTTCCTAGGAGGTATCTGAGAGCTGTGCATATCCTTTAAAGATTGTGTCTTGTTTTGGTGCAATGCTTGAATTGTTTCAGCTATGGGCTTGGAGGGCACGAGATCTAAATCTTCGTGGTTTGTATAGCCTATATTTCCACTTAGTTTAGGTTCAGTGCTATATTTTGACAAAAAATCTTTTAACTTTGTTGCGTTTTTTTCATGTGCGGTAATTGCTTCAGACTTTCGACGTTCGCAGTTAAAGAGTTCCTCAAAATATTCCTCTTTTTGAGCGTTCTCGATTATTGGGCTGAGTTGGATGGGTTTTGCAATTCCTGCGGCTAAATCTTCTTTTTCAGAATTTCTCCTCTTTGAAAAGTTCGGTTCTTTGTGTGATCCAACATCACTTTTACTCCGAACTAAACGACGACCACCACTCTCGGCAAAGCGTGAAGATGCTTGTTGGCTTTGATTGAGATTTAAATCGCTTTTTCGGCTAAATATATTAAATATTGATGGTTTTTTTGATTTTTTTAAGGAAGCGTCACTTATGCTCCTGGTTACTAGTTTTTGAACTGGCTTTTTCTTGCGTGTTGGAAGGGAATGAAATTTGTTAGAAGCAGGTATTTTTTTGTTTAAATTTTTGATCTGAGATTGAGTGTTTTTTGCACTTTCTGCTTTGCACTTAACTTTTTCTACCTGTGCGAGAACGTGAGCTGCTTCTTTGCGAATGCCTTCTTCAGATAGATCGGCAGGTAATTCTCTTCGTAAATGTTGAGTACTTGGTTGTTGAAGGTTTGTGGTTTCGAATTTGTAATTCGATTTTTCACTAGGACGTGTTCCTAAAATGTATAAAAAAAAATTATTTTCTAGAAACAGACACTTATGTAAGTAGATACAAAAATTATTTCTAATTTATTAGTTCACAACTCATGTTTCGACCTCATTTGAATAGGACCTGAACTTAGAGATATGGCAAGCTAAATAACAAATCTGACTTTCTGATTTTGATTTGCAAGATTTGTATTTAAGAACAAATGATTAAAAAAAAAAAGGATTTTTAAAATATTTAAATTCATCACCTGAATTGGGGAATAGAAATGAATAATATAATGTTTGTCATACCGGATATTACATATTGCACAAACATATGTATATATTTGAAGTTAACTTTGTATGTATCTAAGTTAAAATAAAAGCACACAATTGATACATAAGTAAATTAGATGAAATAAAACCGATTTAAGTTATATATTTTAACATTAAACGAAATTCCAACAATCACTTTCATCGTACATAAATTCGTCGGTGACGCGTGCAAAGTGTGTAACTCCGTCGAACCAAATTTTACAGGAGAGCAAAAAACTTCCTATTTTCAAAGTTAGTAGTGATATTTTCATGAAATTTTAACTACTAATTTTTGATAATGTTTAATATTTATCAATATTACTCAAAAGTTAAATAATGCGTTATTAAATATTTTTTTTGGATATACACACTTTGCCTTGAAAAATTTGTCGCTCGCTCGGGACTTACACAGTTTTCTTATTTAGTTTTCCTATGAAGTAAAATCTTTCTGGTACAAATAAAACTATTAAACAAAACAAGTAACGCTTATACTTTGAAAATTTAAACATTTTATTGAAACAAAAGATAACTGGAATAAATACTTAAATTTTATTTTAAACACGAAAATACAAGAAATTTAATTGGTACAAATAATAAAATAAAACTAGTATTAAAACTTCAACAAAATATAACGAAAAAAAAAACTTATTCTAACGGGTGATTTTTTAAGAGCTTGAGAACTTTTTTTTTAAAAAAAAACGCATAAAATTTGCAAAATCTCATCGATTCTTTATTTGAAACGTTAGATTGGTCCATGACATTTACTTTTTGAATATAATTTCATTTAAATGTTGACCGCGGCTGCGTCTTAGGTGGTCCATTCGGAAAGTCCAATTTTGGGTAACTTTTTCGAGCATTTCGGCCGGAATAGCCCGAATTTCTTCGGAAATGTTGTCTTCCAAAGCTGGAATAGTTGCTGGCTTATTTGTGTAGACTTTAGACTTGACGTAGCCCCACAAAAAATAGTCTAAAGGCGTCAAATCGCATGATCTTGGTGGCCAACTTACCGGTCCATTCCTTGAGATGAATTGTTCTCCGAAGTTTTCCCTCAAAATGGCCACAGAATCGCGAGCTGTGTGGCATGTAGCGCCATCTTGTTGAAACCACATGTCAACCAAGTTCAGTTCTTCCATTTTTGGCAACAAAAAGTTTGTTAGCATTGAACGATAGCGATCGCCATTCACCGTAACGTTGCGTCCAACAGCATCTTTGAAAAAATACGGTCCAATGATTCCACCAGCGTACAAACCACACCAAACAGTGCATTTTTCGGGATGCATGGGCAGTTCTTGAACGGCTTCTGGTTTCTCTTCACTCCAAATGCGGCAATTTTGCTTATTTACGTAGCCATTCAACCAGAAATGAGCCTCATCGCTGAACAAAATTTGTCGATAAAAAAGCGGATTTTCTGCCAACTTTTCTAGGGCCCATTCACTGAAAATTCGACGTTGTGGCAGATCGTTCGGCTTCAGTTCTTGCACGAGCTGTATTTTATACGGTTTTACACCAAGATCTTTGCGTAAAATCTTCCATGTGGTCGAATAACACAAACCCAATTGCTGCGAACGGCGACGAATCGACATTTCACGGTCTTCAGCAACACTCTCAGAAACAGACGCAATATTCTCTTCTGTACGCACTGTACGCATTCGTGTGGTTGGTTTAATGTCCAATAAAGTAAACTGAGTGCGAAACTTGGTCACAATCGCATTAATTGTTTGCTCACTTGGTCGATTATGTAGACCATAAATCGGACGTAAAGCGCGAAACACATTTCGATTTTGGTAATAAAATTCAATGATTTGCAAGCGTTGCTCGTTAGTAAGTCTATTCATGATGAAATGTCAAAGCATACTGAGCATCTTTCTCTTTGACACCATGTCTGAAATCCCGCGTGATCTGTCAAATACTAATGCATGAAAATCCTAACCTCAAAAAAATCACCCGTTATTTTATGAAACAAACATACAAGAAATAAATAAAGCGATTTAGTTTGTGGCAAATGGAATCGCATCATAGAAAGCATTATAGTCCGACTCTTAGCTTTTCTTTAAAGCTTGCAAGTGGTCGTATTTTGCTTTTTTGATTTTTCTGCTTTCCAGATAGGTAATTTTGATGTATCAAATGGGATCTGTTTCATCAGAGTTGTGCTATTTAGTTCATTTGATTGATTGATCAATTTAGTTCAATTCACCCTACTGCACTAATTCGTTCATTTTGGTTCGAAATTCTTCGTTTACCAGGAAAATTTATAAGAAACACTTTCTTTGACCCGATAGTCGGTTGTATATTGTCGCTATCTTGAATTAAGATTGAGTTTGCTTTTCTCCAATATTACTCTTAATTGTAAACTATTTTTGAAATAAATGGAAACAATTTCATATTTAAAATCCAAATTAATAATAATTTCTAACATCCCTTAAACCTTGATTTTTAAAAGTATCCCTTAAAGTAATAAAAATGAAAAGTGAACTGAAAGATTTTATTTTCAAAAAATGTGCTGTCAAAAAAAAAAAAAAAAAAAAAAAACGGATACATATATCAAAACTTCATCAAACATGGTAAAATATTTGTATCTTTCAGAAATATCAAATTCCTTAAATTCCAAGATCATTTTGATTTATTTGACTTTTCTAACAATTTGGACAATTTTCTAAAATTTCTTATGTTTAGAAAATCTATCGACAGATACAAATACAACAATACAAATAAGTTTTCTATACTTATGCCTGTTTAGTTCGTTGAACTTTTTTGTTCACGAACTACATAACTCTGGAGTTGACCCCCCGCCGTACATTTAATGTAGTCCATGCATTATTATCAGCTTCAATTTGAATACTGAATGGCTATCACAAGAAACGTATATCTCCTTTTTTTCTATTACAGTGGACAAGTGGAAATATCGTAACTCTTTTACGACTTTTTAGGAGATTTGTGGGAAAAATATTGATTTTCTTTATAAAAAAAACTGTTGCTACCGGCAATTTATTATTAAATTAAACCTATCAGAACTAATAACAAAAGCTAATATTCACGAATATTTAATTTTTTTCACAACACCATGTCACTCACAACCTTTTACAACTAGAAATTGTGGAGATACACTTTTTTCTTCACTAAACTGATAGGTCAAGGAGTTACACTTTTTTCTAAATTGCCATTTTAACGGTTATTTTAAATAAAATACGGAATTCCCGGTTTGAGGGATTGTAGTATTCGGTTCAATCGAACAGATTGCATCAAAATCTCATTTTCGAAAAATTTGGAGTTACACACTTTGCACGCGTCACCGACATATTATGTATGTTGTGGTCCAATAAATTACATTATAGGTATGTAAATGAAATGCCCAACACTTTAATTTGTAAATGAAATAAAATCCACAACTGGATCGCACGAACCTGCTTTTATAGTGTGGGAGTTCGTGACATTAAAAAAAAGTCCAATTTGTTCGTCGGTTAAATTTTAGAGAAACGTTCAATTGAGTTGTGTGTCATCAAAATGGATCGGTTACAAATAAATAAAGCTTTTATAAGCAACACATTTTCTTTTGAGATTTTTAATAAATTATTTCAAGTGAATTCGATTTAAAGTATTTTCCATAAAATTCATAATTGCGCACGTTTAATGCTGTATTTTAATTCATGTCTATCTCTTGAGACTCTTAAAACGTTGATATGAAGTGCAGCATAAGTTAATCAGAATAGAAATAGTAAACTAAGCCTTAGATCACCGGCTTTTTTGAATTCTTAAGTTAGTCCAACTTGCATTGCTGTAACAAGTTTCCACCTTCGAAGTTGTCGAGTTCAACATCAGCAAAGGCCCCAATTCTGCTTAATAGTACACACAATGCAGGAATGTTACATTCGGAATTGTCTATAACAGATTCAAAGCTGAAGAATTCACAAGACTAAAATACTTTGAATTGATCAAACATTAGTCAAGATGATGTTTAAAAATTTAATGATTATGTGCTCCTAGCTAATTTTATAAAGTCAATTAAAATGCACTCAAGGTCACCTTATGAAATTGCTGAGAATCTATTTTTGGACTTCCTTCCTGATTAAATCATTAACCATTATGAAGATTTAAGAATTTATATGAGTCGAATAAATTGCTCCAACTAACAAGTACACCTGAAGCGAAAAAAAATTAAAACAACCCGCAGTCACTTATTTTGAAGAACGTATGACCTTGATTCCACTTCCATTGTGTGAGTAAGTTAATTCGACCACCTACTGTTGTTGACAGGTCATGAAACGTTTACTTTTGAAACCATGAGGCGATTACGAATTTGCAAACTATTGAGGTGGCTAACAATCGCATTCTCTTAAAACATAATACACTGATACATATCTACACATACACATATACAACTTGTGTAGGGCTACTATGTTTGTTTATGAATACCATTTTAGTATATCGTTCGCAAGGTCGCGTCTGGCATGATTATGTCTGTAATTGCTTTTATAAAAGTTTTGTTACCTACGTGGACAACTTTATACATGCAATGGAATGTTATAAGCTGGTAAATGTAGATCGATGTCTGTTTTTGATTTCAGTTCACGTTTTTATTTTTTTGAATAAAGTTACAGATCACGATATTTATGTTTACGCAGACACAATTGACGCATGACAAGGATATGATATGGATAAGAAACTACGATTAATCAAGGATCAGGGCTTGGTCATTTAATAAATTAACAAAATTGTGTTATTAATTTTAATGTTAGTTTAAGGATTTTTTTTCCTGCCAACAATACGCACATACGAATGGTTGAGAGTTGTAAGTCACCTCTCACTATAATAGATCCTAGTGCTCTACGAACTTTTGCGTTTTAAATTTATTTCATTTTAAAAAATTTCCAAGAGATTTTGTTTTCTTATTTGATATTTTTGCAACGAAAAGAATAAAATTTGTATCTATTAATATTAAAAAATGTCGATTACCTATTTGAAAGTACTATAGTGACTTTAATATCGAAAACAAAAACAAATATGTTTTACGCTTTTATATTAAAAAATAAATAAATAATTGGGAGAGTAACGAAATCCCGCCGCACAAAATCCCGAATCACGAAATCCCGCCGAAAATAAAAATAAAAATCCCGCCGACTGATATTTTTGGAAATATTTGGCGGGATTTTCAATACTATTTTAGTACTAGTATTAATAAAATATTTTATTTTGATTTATTCTTAAACAAAGTATTTTTTATTATTTATTTAAGGAACTGTTGGTTCGGGAAAAACTCAGTTCTTGTTAGAATTCCGAGGAGGTAAGACCTCCTCCATCTTTAAAGAGATAAGATGATTTTCAAATTTCAATGGGGTAATTATTTTTGGACATTTTTGACCAAAATATTTTTGGACTTTTGCCAAAAATATTTTTGGACATTTTGTCAAAAATATTTTTTGACAAAAATTGGCCACCCAAGGTACCTTTAATCAAAAAAACTGTTTACATTGGCGCCTGCCAGCTGACCCTAAGCGGAGGGACGGAGTCGCGTGAGCGGGTGTGTCGCCGAAAAAGGGAGTTGAAATCCTTAAGAGCGGGACACACTAAGTATTGTTTGTTTATAAAACATGAACTGCAAGCACACCAATTATTGACATCATATATTATAAGAAAACCTAATTTTTATATCTCTAAAGTCGATTTTCTGGCAAACTACATAAGTGCCGTAGACTTATCAAAATTCACACCTTTTGAGAGATTTGTGGCTAAATCAAGCATCTTAGAGAATTAAAAAATACATATTCGTGCTCTAGGAAGTGCCACCTTTCAATCCACGTATCGCATGAAACGAAAAACAAATTTTTATCTTTAAACGCGATTTGCGGCTAAACGGAGCTTCGTAGACCCCCCAAAGTTGACATTTTCAAACGTGATTTCTGGCTAAACTAGGCATCTTAGCGAGTTAAAAATTGCATATTCATGATGTAGGGAGTGATGTATCACATTATTTTTTTAAAACTTTTTTGGACATTTTTTTGTAATTTTTTATTTTTTTTTGACTCAAGATACTTTCAAGACTTCATGCTTGTACTTTTTTGGACTTCTCTTCAGCTTTAAGCCAATCAGAGCTCGTTAAAAATTAAAGAAATCAGACCGGTCTTCTTTGTATTGAATATTCCAGTACAATAGTAGGAAACTTTGTTCTCGTTGCTTCTCATTGATTCGAGTCACCATTACTATGGAAGTGAAATTCCATACTGTGCTGTCAATTTAATATTGAAACGCGGCGGGATTCCGCGATTCGGGATTTTGTGACTCGGGATTTTGTGATGCGGGATTTCGTACCCAACCCTAAAGAATTTAATTTTATAATTATATTTCTTTTCTTATTTTATATATTTACACTTGAAGATAACGTTTTTTTTACATTTAGGGAGATATTAATGGCACTAATAATTTTAAAGCTTCTTTTGTCAGATCTAGATATTATTCTCTTAATTCAGAAGTTGTGAATACTAACATTTTTTTTTCATTTTCATAGATGACATAGATGACTGTTTTGACATATCCAAAATAGGATTAAATACCCATCCTTGCTCATTTGTAGCTTCGTAATTCAGTTGGGAAAAGTATTTTTATACTTTCTCCTCAAAATTATTCAAGTATCGTACAAGTAGAACTTACTACCGACGACGATGCATCCGTTCCAATCTTCAATAATCATATGAACGCAAAGGAACGACACATCTTTTTTTTTTTAGATTCTGACCACAAACAAAGTTTTCACAGGAATCTTTTAGTTGTGTCCTTGACCGTTATAATGATTTCTCCCTTAGAGTCTCCTTTTGAAAGACAATTTTAATAGCCAAACAGAGTCACAAAAACACTTCGCATATTCTAATTTAGCATCTTGTAAGAACTTTAATAATTCAGCTGTGAGTTCCAGAACTCTGGTCAATTCTTTTACTTCGGAGAGACATCTGACCTCCGTAATAAGAGAGATTTTGTCATGTCATGAAAAATGATTCTATAAAAAAACGACTTTGAAACGAAAGCAAGCACATATTTTACATCAGAAGGTAAAACCTTGGCTGCCAGAGCTTGTCGATGAAAAAAGCAATGTGCCAAGGAAATATGTATGTGGCATTATGATTTTAATGTTGCTACGGGTTCAGTGTTTTTGTCAGTTATGGCTTTAGCGACATCGTTACAAATACATTCCACCTGGGTCGTCGCCGGAATATGTTTGCTTGAAAAAGCTTCTAAAATGATTGAAAATCACTGAGTTATAAGTTATAATTCTTAAGTCAGACAATTTTTACTTGCGATATAGGTACTATAGGGCAAGTTCTGCATTTGGAAAAAAAATCGAACTCGAGATTTTGATCAAAGTAGACATTACGATGATAGCGAAGACGAAAAAAGTGGGTCCAACAATTCCGTCTGTCTGTCTGTATGTCTGTATGTCTGTACCTCGAACTACAGCCTAAACTACCGGAGGTATTTTCTTCAAACTTGGTAGTTAAGGGTCTTCGGTGATTCCCTAGAGGAGAAATTGAAATTTTTTTTTAGCTCCAAAACTAAGGGTACCCCCCATACACCCGTAATGCAAAATCTTATTTATCTCGAAAACGGCTCTAACGATTTTGATAAAAAAAATTAGGTGTAATATTATGGACATGGACTATATTTTGGTTAAAAAAAATTTTTGGGGGGAAATGTTATTAGGGGTACCTGTCATAGAACGGTTTTTTTGATTTTCGAATTTCTCACCAACGGCTCTAACGATTTTAACCAAAATTTTTGCGCAGGAGCTGCTTTGCATTTGAAAAAATATAAACTAAAAATTTTTTCGAAAAAAAAGTTTTTGGATTTTTAAAAAAATAATACAATTTTTTTTTTGAAAATTCAATATCTTGAAAACCAATACGCGATGAAATTTTCAAATTACGTTTAAAAATGTATTTTATTAAATAATAACAATTTGCATATCAATTTTTTTTATAAAAAATTTAAGGAAAATTTAGTATCTACACAAAAAACATGTTTCAGTGTGTCTGTCTCTGTATGTCTGTACCTCTCACTACAGCCTAAACCCTTGGACCTATTTCTTTCAATCTCGGTAGTTAAGGGTCTTCGGTGATTCCCTAGAGGAGAAATCGAAATTTTTTTTTTAGCTCCAAAACTAAGGGTACCCCCCATACACCCGTAATGCAAAATCTTATTTATCTCGAAAACGGCTCTAACGATTTTGATAAAAAAATTAAATGTGATATTATGGACATGGACTACATTTTGGTCAAAAAAAATTTTGGGGCAAAATGTTATTAGGGGTACCTGCCATAGACCGTTTTTTTTGATTTTCGACTTTCTCATTAACGGCTCTAAGGATTTTAACCCAAAATTTTTAGCAGGAGTCCCCTTAAGTTTAAAATAATATTGTATATAAAAATATTCGAAAAAAAATATTTATTGGGTTTAAAAAAAAAAAAAATTAAATCAATATCTTCAAAACCTAGGAACGATTATTTTTTGAAATTATTTCCTAAAACCAATATTATTAAATACTTAAAATTCGCATCCCACATTTTTTCTTGAAAAATTTTGAAGAAATTTCTTATATAAAAAATTTATTCATTTAATAATAAAACGATTTTTTAAAGTTTGTTTGCATAAATTCATACTTTTCTAGAAATCAGACGGCAATTTCATTTTAAATTCATGTTTTATATTTATAAAATGTATCTTAAATTCCAAAGTACTTTTATATAAGAGCAAGTTCGTGCGATCCAGTCGTGCATTTTATTTGTAACATAATTTGTTTCGAATATTTAGAGTATTTTTTTTTTTCGTTATTGTATTACATTATTGTTAGTTGCATATTTTGTATTATAAAAGCAAAACAAAAAAATATTAAAATACAACGGTTTTTCACTCCCTTCCAAATAAGGCAATATTTTCGGAAACAATGTATGATATTGTTTTTTATTATAAGGTCGAAATTAGAAAAAAAAAATACGACTAAATATTGTAGTTAAGAAATAAAAATTGATTGATAATTCATTCTAGTACATTCTACTAGAAAAAAATTATAAATATTATAAATTATAAAAATTATAGGGGTGGCCGTGGCACGATGGTTGTGTGCTCGCCTGCTAACCTCATGGTCTCAGGTTCGATCCCTGCCGTCGTCTATGTCGTTTTAATTCCATTAAAAACCTTCTTCAAAATTGTCATCAATGGGTTGCTGGTTTACTCATGACATGTTGTTCAGGCATAACACTAACAACATGTAATTGAGTTAAACTAGTATGCCCAACAAGGATGAACACGAATAAAATAATGTGAATTATAAACGACATATAAATAAGACACGGCATTTCTCCGCTTTAGCTCAGCCGCCATCCCTGGAGATAAAAATATCTGAGACAACCACCAACAGTCTCAGAACATCGTGCCACACATCTTTCCTATCCTTCTTTCTCTTCATTAACTTCACGCCCGCGCTGTGTTGAAACATTTAAAGGGTAATCATAATCCCTTGAGCGCGAGTAGATTATAAAAAAAAAAAAAAAAAAAAAATTTTCGCAAAACCTTAAAGTTTTAGTGGCTTAGAACAACCTATGTACGTATGTCTCTTTCAATTGAGGATTGGACAGAATCGCTTTCATTTTTGGTATGCCTCTTGATCGGGAATGAATGCATTATGATATTTATGAAACACGGGATCATAAATTAGTTCCTATTGTGACCGCAGCAGTTGCTGGTGTGGAAATTTATATCAATGAGCTTCCAAATTCTTGTAGATAACTCTTCCAATTGTTTTATTTTTGTTATATATATTTATTTTCAAAACACAAGTACCAATTTCTTTTTGTATTCCTTTTATTCAATATTTGCACTGTTCTAAGCTCTAGTTAATTTGAATTACAAATATTATGTACGCAGTGACATGAATGATACAAATAGGATACTGTTTGCATCTGTAAGAAAATATCAAATAATCATAGCTGGGCATTAACTCGTTAATCCGTTAATCGTTAATGAACGAAGTTAAGATTTTGATTAACGGATTAACTTTTAAGTTAACTTTTAAAAATGTTAACGGACACGTTAAATCCGTTAATCCACGTTAAGTCCGTTAATCGTTAATCCAATGCCTAGGTACTATTTACCGCGCGGCGCGAAAAACAGGTTCAGGCAAGTATGAGACAAGAGCCGTGCGGCGCGTGCCGCGGGTGAAACAAAAACAGCTAGGTACGTATTATATTTTGACGGCGTGTGCGAGTGAGAAAACTGCGAAGAGATTCGTTTCGTTTGATCATTTCATTATGCCGGTCGTCCACTATGTGCGCGATAAGTTCAACCAACTCTTTCGTTGGATAAACGAATTTAAAACCTCTTACACTAGCGCAGCAACTTACGTAATTCACGTTGAGCAGCTAAAGTTGAACAAAATGCGTTTGGAACCCCGTACACATAATTGACCAACTTTCCCATATGTTGCTTAACCCCGCACACCTAGTTGATCAACTCTTAAAACTTATTCCAATGTTGAATAGCTCCGTGCACTTAGTTGACCAACTTACTCAAATGTTGAATAACCTCGTACACTAGTTGATAAACTTGTTCGATTTTGACAGAAAAAATTTTTTTTCGAGTTGATCAACTGCGTTTTCGATATTGTTGCTCAACCAGTTGATGAACGATTTAATACCTTCGTACACTTAACCAAGGATCACTCGTTGGGGAACGCGTTGAACGCACCACGATAAACAAAAAACTCAAACGTCAAACCTGAAATAATTTTGACTTCAGTTCGGTACATACTATTGTCGACGCACGCCTTCGCTTTAAAATATTCCTAAATTTGTTACGTATGAGTATGATTTCCTCTAAGAAAAAAAAAGTGGCTGCCGCATTAATAATATTAGAAAATGAACGACAAAGGAAGAAAAAATAGTCAAGATGATTCTGGGTAGATGATTTTTTCTTGAGTCGCGAAGAAAATTGTTTTTCAATGAAATATATGAGAAATTAAAATCGATTGATCCCACCGCGTTGAATTTGAATTCAAAGTTTAGGCAATTGCATTTTCGAGGAAATTTGAGACCAAGCCAATTCCTTCTTCCTTGGCATCTCGATTTTTATAAGAGGGGCTCTTAGTGTCCCATATATTGGGCTTTTCCTCAATTGCTGAAATCATTTGCAAAATTAATTCCGTAGTCCACTCTGATTTTTTACCACCTTCCATGACGAAAAACCAAAATAAACTACAGTTTGCAAGTTCATGGCAACTCAATAGTTCAACCATCGTAGACACAACGCAACGCAACACAATATTACGTCAAGAAATCCCAAAGAAATTTAAAAAGTTGATCAACGCGTTGAACAAATAATATGCAACACCTTATCTTGAAAATGTTGCTCAACGTGTTGATCGAACATTTTCAAGGAACAACACGAGCTCGTACTCGTACACTACCCGTACACTTGTTGCGCAATACTTAGCGCCGCCGGTGCTCAGAGTAAAAAAAAAAAATAAAGTATGCAATTTTTATCACATGTTAATGGATTAACGATTAACGTTAACTTGCGTTAATTCTTCCGAAATTTAACGCTTTAACGTTTAACGAAGCTAACTTTTTTAGTAGCGGATTAACGATTAACGAAGTTAACTGTTTGATTAACGGTGCCCAGCTATGCAAATAATTAACTATGAAGTCACATTTAGTTGAAGCTTAATAAATAATTAATTGAAGATTATTATTAGTAAAATCGAAAAAAAGACATAATTTGATGGAACTGATAAAAATGTATTTTTTAATAATTTCCCGACAAATATTTTTAAGAAAAATGGTATAAGTCAAAAAAGTATCACTACCGATTTTTTTAATGTATTAAACATTAAAAGATTTTCTTTTAAAACATATGTATATTGTAATATTTAAGAATTAAATATGACAAGACATTTTAACATTTAACTTATATATTGCTGTTAATCCGTTGTCTATTTCTTGGAAAAAAGATTGCAAACATTGAAAACACAGATACAAAAATTTAAAACAATACTTATTTTATTACGAAAGCTGTTCCAAATATGAAATAGCACTTTTTAGAAAAAAAAACTTCCAAAATACTCTGCCCGCAAAATAAATAAAAACACTTTTTCACATAAATACAACATCTGTCGATCTCGAACTTTGGACAGCTCTGTCTTAAGTCTGCTTTATCCATTAACAAACCAAGAAAAAGGAACATGTACAGTCAATCGAATTCTCAAAATTTAAATCTACAAAACCAATTCAAATTATACCTTATATATATTAAACATGTTATAAAATATGAGGGATATGCCACGAAGTATTAAATTGTAAAACTGTTTTGTTTTTTGTATTTAACCAAGAAATAGTTAGATGTACGAATACGAATTTGTTGTCTCTCTATTGATTGTTTGAATGTTTGTTAATAAATGTTCTGTTTTTGTTGAAGAATGTTTTATTTTTGTATTTGATCTAGGCTTACCAAGTCTTAGATTTTACAACCAAATAAATTCCGAAATTTTTGAAAAAAATATAAAAAATTGCATGTTATCGACTGAACGAATACGAGTTTGATTGACTCTACAAAAGCAAAAATTTCACAAACTCCATCTGGTGAGATTCTGAAGTGCTACAGTTAACCCCGTAACACACCTAGTATAGACACCATAGTATGAATACTATAGTATTCTTAATACCATGCTAGGTGACACACTACAGAACGTAGTATAGTTTGACAGGCAGTCATATTCTGGCAAACAAAAGTTTTCAATCTTTCATATGAATATATTTTAAATTTTTTGATGGACCTTCTCTGCCAGCTCAGCACATATTTTATATAAATATGGGAATTTTTGTATATCCCCCCTTATATTTCCCTCCAAATATTCAAAATCTTGACGATTTGGTTGCTTACAAAAACTTTCTTTTTTAAATTCGTTGCCGTTTTGAAATCAAATCAAATTTGAAAATATTAAAAAGTCATAAAAAAATCAAAATAACAATGATTTTAAGTAAAACTATTATTCATGGAGCTGTTTTCGCTAGGAAGAAGATTATACTACGCAAAAAAAAACCCTAGTATCGATACTACGCTCATACTATTTTGCTCAGCTGGTATTACCGTAGTATACCCTGACAGACATGTAGTTCATTCCTTTACTATGGTGTCTATACTAGATGTGTGTCACAGGCATTATGTATGTCGACTTAACAAAAAGATAGAGTATTTTTTTTTCTAATTATGTCGGTTTTTTACAGTGATGTTGTCGTTGTGCTCAAAACTGACGACTAAGACCCCCCAAAATCAAAAGCCCTGGTCAAAAATTAAGGGATTTTTTTTAAAGAAATTCTAAAGGCAAGTAGAGCCTTATTTTTAGTTTTCTTTGGATTGAAATACTAAGTTAACTGGGCTATGCAAATTTCGGAGTTGGTTTGTTTTTCGCACGGTGCATGGTAAATAGCAAACACGATCGATTAATAAATTTCCCTCCAAGTTTGAATAAATTAGCTTCAGCAGTTTAGACAAGGTAAGTACACCCAAACCTACATACATACATACATAAATGTACATACCGATATATTTTTTCACATTCGTAGACAAATCGAACTCGGGATAATAAAACTTGACTTTACAATTATTATATGGAACACGAAAAAAGTGGCTGCTTCGATTTTCAGTTCAAATAAATTCCAAGGAAAACTTGTGGACAGTAAATTTATTAAAGAAATAATTTATAAAGGAACTCCGTGAAATTATTCATCATAAATCGTAAGTTATAATAGCTGTGTTTTATTTTCCCCCAGATCTGATCCAGATTGGATCTTCATTCAAAATTACATGTATTACAAAAACAACACAAGGCCCAGTTTTGTTTGTATTTGTTGTTTTACATGTTATTTTGAAAACAAAATCGAATCCAGATCAGATCTGGGGGAAAATAAAACATAGCTAATGGCTCAAAGTTCCTCTTCGACTCATATGATGGGGCTTAATGGTATTGAAATCTTATGTTTTGGGATTTTTAGTTGACTTGTGAATTTTATGTGTACCAGTGGCGTGGCGTCCATATAACACGATTCCTATCGTCTTCCCTTTTAGAAAATCCACAAATAACACAATCTACCAAATAAACATCGAATAATTTAAATTTTCCATTCTGCTTCTCAAGAGAGTCACAAAAATACTCTGACGTAAACTTTTCAATCACCGTCTTATTTATTTGTTTTATATCCCTTTCTTCCCCAAACATTGTGTTTCGGATCCTCTTTGTTCAACATCCGCAAAAAATAAGACACTACATTCCGTCTTATAAAATTTTCGATGTATACCAGTAGGAGTTGGAATTATTTGTATTTTATTCTCCCTTTAGCAATTAGCATTGCATTTCAGTAGGAAGATAATACATTGCAGGAGTTCAGGTGCCCGTCTTTTTTCAAGCTTGTGTAAGAAATAAGACGGTGTTCTTCGACTTATTTGTTTTTTTTTTTAATATGTCATATACAGTACATAACGCTTATAAGAAACTCAAAAATTGCACAAGATTTGTTTCTTATAACCGAGTGTTTCTTATATTCATAGAACGGATATGAGAAACAAGTTTCTTATACGGATATAAGAAACAAGTTTCTTATACGGATATCAGAAACAAGTTTCTTATACAAATATACCCAGCAGCGTTACCACTTCCGGAAAAAAAGTCGAAATAGATTTGGAGAAAAAAGTGAAGTAAATTGAGAAAAATCGAAGTAGATTTTAAAATGACTCTATACTTGGTTTTTGAAATATTAGAACTCAAGATTTTTATCAATTGATATTACAACACGGTACCTTTCATAGATCCTTATTTTGATTTTCTACTTTCTCATTTCTGAGTCTACCGATTTCGATCAAAATTTTCATATATGAGTTTCTGTGATTTTAAAATAATATTGTATACAAAACATTTTTATCCTTAAATATATATTATTAAATATTTAAAATTGTCAGTACATTTCTTTTAATTTTAAAGAAATTTGTATAGCTATAAAGAATTTATATGAACGTTTTTATAATACGAATTCTATATACTACTGAAATAAATCAGCCAAGTAGAAGACTTAGCACTATTAATGGACTTGTTGAATTATTGATTCAAATTAGCTTTTTTGCCCTTTAGTCCACAAAAATTGGCGTTTCGTCCCGGCGATCTCACATGGACTCATCAGTTGACGAAACGCCAATTTTTGTGCACTAAAGGCCAAAAAAACTAATTTGTATAAAGAATTTATTTATTAACACTGAACACTGAACTAAAATTCTCTTCAAATGTCGAATTGAAATGCTTTGAATTTTTCTCAAAGGTCTGTTCAAGTTTTTTGAGTTTCGTGATTTTTTTGAAAGTTTCTTAAATCCAACCAACTTTACATTGAAAAAAGAAAGTTCGTGGTTGAAGAAATGTTTCTTTTATCAGTGTTTTTCTTATAAGCGTGTTTCTTATAAACACACAATTCAACATTAAAATATATGGGAAAGTACACGGTGCTTTTGTTCAAGTTTCTTGTAAGCGAGGTTTTCTTATAAGCGTGTTTCTTATAAGCGATAAATACTGTAAATATAAATATGGCATGTGGGTATTGTTGATTCTTGATTTTGAATTTGATGTTGATGTACATGCTGATGTAAAATGCTTTCATTTTTCCCTCTCGTTTATAATATACACGATTGATATTCTTGCAAATTTACTGTGATAATTTTGAATTATGAAATAAATCATGGTAGAATATATGGCAATTTGTCAGCAGTGTAAATTTAGCATATCGCTGAATGAAGAGCACTTCTGTGTCAAATAAAATGCATTTGCTTTTTTTTTAATAGGAATTTCAATTTAGATTGAGTTGGCATTCAATAAAAGACTGTGTTGCACAGGTTCAATAACTTCAATTAAATCTAGTGTTTTGAAAAGCCAATTTGAACTTAATTAAAAATAGTGAAAAGTTAGATGTTAAAGTGAAGATTTAATTCCTTTTATTATACACTATATGATAAAAAAAAATTGGCTTCTTAATTTTAGTGTAGTTCTAGATTTTGTTTTTTGTCTTTGATAAATGTAGATTGCTGTTTAACAGATTACCTATCGGAGAAACCAAATAATTTTAGTAAGGATAGTTGATAGTTTATATTTTCTCCTTTTTTCCTTTACACACCAAGGATTTCGATCCCAGATCGAAATTTTTTGTTTAGTGTGCGTGTTTCATGAATACATGTAAATCTCTTTTGATACATAGTATCGCGGCTGTTATTAAATCTGAAATTAAAACAGAAATCATAGAAGCCCGGTTCGTGTCGATTATGATCGACGAAACATCAGATTTGAGTCATAGGGGACAACTGAGTGCCATATTTCGGTTCTTGTCAGAGAATGGAATACAAGAAAGATATCTTGTATTTTATAATGTTAGGGAGAGTCTTAATGCAGATAAGTTGTCCCATCATATATTCAATATTCTTGACACAAATTTTTGCAAGGAAAAATTAATAGAACATTCATAGAAAGATGCCGCAGTTATGTCCGACCGCCACTGGTGTGTACATAATACATATGGGATATTTTTTACAGGGCTTTAGTACCTAAAATAAGTTATCATTATCTACTACATATTGTGCAAGTAATCAAACGCATAAACCAGTAAAATTAGATTTTCACATCAAACAAATTTGAGAAAACTGAATTTTGGTGAAAAGTTTTATATGTATTATGTTATAAACAAAAAGTATATAAGAAACAGAACAATGACACTTACAATATAATACTTTAATTTTTCAATTCCCGAAAAATATTTTTTTTAAATTAATTTTCAAACAAAATATTTTGAAAAAATTAAAAAAAAATTATAACTTCACTAAAAATAAAATTTTAAATCCTGCCTACTAGTTTTTTTCAAATGGTCTCTTTTGAAATAGTCACAGAATTCAACGAAAATGAACAATCGCAATATCGATGGCCACGTGCAAAACAATACTAAGTGCGTTTATTCTATTTTTCAGGAGAGACGTTTGAAGTTTTTTTTACAATAATTTTTTTTTATTATGAACAGATTTTCAAGTTGAATGCTTTAATTTTCTAATAATTTAATAATAATAATTTAATAATTTTTTTATATAAAGCATCATATCTGTTATATATACATATATGTTATGTATATAATGTATAACTGAAAACTATATGTATTTAGGTACTATGTGCACTTAGTATATTTTTGCATGGGGCTATGTACAACCTAAATACACACTGAGAAAACTGTACTATGAGTTATTTAAATATAGAAACATGTTTAGTTATATGTTTAAATAAGGACAAACAGAAGTCGTTTATAACTAAACTCAAATCTGTTTAGATTCGAAAATACTATTATTTTTCAGTAAAATATGTTTAAATCAAACTCATTCATGTTTAAAAATTTCATTGAGATCTGCACTTCATTTTTTGTATGTATTCTTAGTTTGAGTTTCATTTTTAAAATGCATGTTTAATTTATTTTATTTACTTGAAAATTTTAACATAAAATGAACATGAACGAGTTTAATTTAGATATAAACGGAGTTAAAATATTTACAAGAGTAAGAGATTAAACATAAATGTTAAATTTAAGTCCGAACAAGTTTGAATTGAATTAAAATGGGGTAGCTAAATACATAACTTTTCTTATTTTTGGCATCGAAAGTCATGGAGTGTGTTTATGTTCCGCGAGTGTTTGTGATCTTACTAAAGTGAGTAATTTATAAAAAAAAATCATGAAATATAATGTTAGATACCTGTTTCACGCAAGAACAAAAAGGTTAAGATTACTCGAGGAGTGCAAGTTAATATCATTGTTCCCTGTTCTCTACTGAATGTAAGTGTAAAAAAAATATTTGTTTCAAAAACTGATTATTTGTAAAGTTTTTTTTTTAAATACTGATTAATAAGTATGTATTATATTAAATTATCATTTGACTTATATATTCTTTCCAAAGGATGACCAGAAGATGACGAAAGAAGCAAAACAAGAAGCAAATTCCAGAAGACAAATTACATATTATATAAACCAGAATTTGACGAAGATGTTCTCAAGATGTGACAAAGATGAGATCTCAAAGCACTCCACAACAATTTAAATACTTTTTGGAAAAATGTAATCACAAAATGTTACTTAAAATAAAAATATAAATACATGTAGGTACTTATTATATAATTTTTATTTGTGTTGAGTAATTTTTTTAATTTCTGAAAAATCTGAAGTAAAAAAAAATTAATATGATTCTATTTGAAACAACATCAAATAAAGTTAATAAAAACAAAAATAAGCATGTTTAAATCAAATAGAAAACGAGGTAAATTTAAACCAAATCATGTTCAAATCGGGTCAAACATGGGTTAATACGTTTCTATTTAAATTAAATAGATATCGATTCCATGCCAAATCGTATGTGTTTGAGTTTGATTTAAATATGAATATGTTTGATATTTTTCTCAGTGCATATATACACTGTCAGACAAAGTAAAGTGCAAAAGCATTTCATTTGATTTCATAATGCTCCAATTGAAAAGCAAAAAGCATTTCGCTCCATTTCATATTGATGACCAGTGGCGGCTGTACCTTAAGTGCGCTCGTGCGCTGAACCACCAATTCAAAAGATTTAAAAATTACAAAATATTACTGCATCTTTATTTTTAGATTCCCATATTAATATTTATTTTTTAAACATACAAGAACACAAACAAGTAAAATTTCCAATTATGACGAAACAATGTAAGCGCTTTGCTTTACTATTAAGACTTACTTTCCCTGCAAGTAAAAATTCTCGTGCGCTTCGGCGAGCGCACGAGGACTGCTAATATAACTTGTATGAGTTACAAGCAAGTATCCCTGACGCGTGAGACAAAAGATATTTCATTGAAATGTATGGAGAAATTAGCCTGCTCTCGTGCAGCGCACGAGAACCGAAGATTAACTACAGCAACCGATGTTTGACTAGAATGCGCTGCGCCTGCGAATATGTAATGTTGTTTCGCTCTATCCGTGACTGGTTAAATAGTGTAGGTTTGTAGGTGTTAGGTTAGTAATTGTTTTTTATTTTGGTTTTGGTTCGATTCTGTACTGTGTACACTAGACATGTGTAACGCAGCGCTGCGTTAGCGCAATGCGTTGAAGCAGCAGCTGCGTTATGTGCGCTGATACATCAGTTTGTAACTCAGTGACGCAATAGCGCAGTTCATCAACTCATCAACTCAATAATCGAATAGCGCTTTTGACAAGCGCAGCGCTGCGCTGCACAGACAAAATCCATTCAAGCAGATACAAAAGCGCTGACTTCCTTGTAGCGCTCCCATATTTTTTACATTTTTGACGGAATTCAATAAAATTCCATGATGTGGTATATGGTATTTTTTCTTTTTAAGGAAAAAAATTTTTGTATTGCAGAAGACTTATTGCAGCTTGTGGATAACGTAGAAAAGTATTTTATATACCAAAATAACCGCTGATTATTCAAGAAAATAATAAAATTTGAATTTTTAAAATCGGTTAGAAAATGTGGGCAGAACTGTCAATTCTGCCTAGGATTTCTTTTTTGATCTAACCAAGCCTCTTAACCATTTAAGTTGTATGACAACCTAAAATTTTTTTTAATATTCATATTAGAGATATTTTAACCTATCCATAGACACCTTAATCTTATATATAGAAGAAGTATTTCTCTAGTTATAGTCAATAGAGTGCAGCAAAATCGAACATTTTGAAAATTTTCTTGCATTTATCTGGAAAATAAATAAATCGAAGACATTTTTTTTGAATTTTTTTCCACATTAGGTACTATAACGAAGCTTTTAGGCTATGCACATGCATGTTGTATATATCAATATAAGTACTTACTTGTTCTTAATCGAATGAAAGATATTTTGTAAAAATCCGTTAAAATGCCAAGAGTAATGAGTGATATCTGAAGCAAGCAATGTGTAAAAAAATACAAGTCTTAAAAAAAATGTATTAGAAAATAGTTTATATCTGCCCTCATGTTGGACTGAGAGCTTTTCAATTTTCTTCATATATTTAGAAAATATATTGAATAATAATACAAAATAGTTTTAATTTTCTATGTTCAGGTTTTTGTATTTATTTAAATTTTTTCCACAATCAAGTGGGAGAACAAAAAAATCACTATTCCAGATTATTTTTACATTTTTTAAGTGTAGTCGGGAAAAAATTGATATTTTCTTTCATAAATTGTATGAATGTCTAATGTCTACAGTATTTTAAGATTTTAATCTTAAAGATCTGTATGATATTTTCGAAGTAAAAAAATAGTTTATGAAACCATCTCTCTTTCTTTTTTGTATGAAAATCAAATTTTTTCGTTTCAAATCCTTTCAACCAATTTTAGCGTGTTTCCTGTCGAATTAATTGTAAAACATTGTTCAGCATTATTTTAGAAGAGGTTTGGGACAATAAGTAAGTGGTAATTTTATTTCAAAATTCTGAAAGTTTTCATCAACTTTTGAATTTTGAGTGATTTGAACCGAATTGATTTTTGCGTCATTAACTTTTTAGTACGAAATTTTTTGTTATTTTGAATTTTTTTTTACACAGAAATAAAGTTTGACATTTCTCAATTAAATATATACTTCAATAATTAAGATCTGAGAACTAATACTCAAGTTAGAAGAACTAGAAAGTATGTAAGTCGGCATATTTTTAAGATTTTAATTAAATTTTCAATCAAAATTCAATTTCTATTGAAAATTTGAGAAAAGTCAGCCTACTTCCTCTCCTGTTTCATATTTACCAAAATGACCTATGAGACATTTGTAGAATATCATTATTGCAATTAATTTGCATCTTTAGTTTTTTAAAATTGTTAAATTTTTCATCAACATTTGAATTTAGAGTTCTTAAAATCGAATCTAAAGGAGCTCCTTGCACGCTTTTAGTAAGAAAAACTTTGTCCCTCCTCAAAAATTTTTAGACCGGTATTTAGGAAAACATTCCATCTTTCATTTAAAACATTAATCTTGAAGATTGGACTATCAGAACCAAAGATATAAGTACAAACGTCTCCACACTTCGAACGAAATTTTTTTTTTTTTTTTAAAGTCACCCCCATTCTCACTCAGACCGTTTGGTCGACCGACGATGAACAACTTGTGTGCGCTTGTGCGCTACGAAGTTTGTATGATGATGACGATGAGTTAACAAAATACAGCTGCGCTGCGCTGCGCTGTTTTGCTTCCAATGAGTTAAAATAAAAATTGCGTTATGGCGCAAACTGTGTTAATGCATTTCGCTGATACAGTGAAGTGCGCTTGAGTTAGTGTATCAATGCAGCAAATTTTACTGCGTTACCCATGTCTAGTGTACACGTACAGTGTGTGGTGTGGGATAAAATTAACAGTGATTAGGTATATTAAAGACAGTAGATAATAAATCTTTTTAAAATAAAGTTACGTGAATCCACGATTTGACGCATTTAAGTGAAAAAATAAAAAACATGATTCCTTGCTAAATGTAATAAGTGTGTCAGTTTTATACATGGTCACAATTCTTCGAGCAATTATACAAAGTAATAAAAAATACATATACATGTAAATTTTTGTTTTTTTGCGATTTCTAATCTTAATACCTACTTAGTGAGCAAGTAAAGTGCACCACCTGTTCAACAACCCACCAGCCGCCACTGTTGATGACGTCACATATTTTCAGTTGTTAACACTCTACCTAAAATTTTCTATTTGTTAAGAATTGCGGTAATATTGCAGCATTTCTAGTTGACACGCAACAAATTAAAGTGCATTTTTTATTTTTCCTCCAAATTAATTGCTAAGTAAATAAAATTTTTCAAGAAAAACCCATACAACCGAGAAAATACCAAAAAGTTAATGAATTTATAATCATTTAAGTGCTGAGATTTATTTTATCTGATTTAGGAATTACTAGTTTTGGATCGGCAACATGGGTTGACATTCCAAAAAATAGCAGAAAAGTAGGAATTATCCATTTCTGGGGTAAGAAAGACCGAGGAACAGTTGTCAGCTTTAAAGATTTTTGTGGGAGGAAAAGGAAAACCACAGCACTTGATGACCGCAGAATAAAAAATGAGGCTCGAAAAAATCCTTTATCTTCGGCCAGAAATATTGAAGAAGAGCTGCATCACACCAAGAACTGTACAAAGGTGGTGAATGTGGCTTCAAAAAAAAAAAAGCCTTTGCTTCGTCCAACTAATATAAGAAAGCGGCTGGCTTTCGCAAGAAAGTTTTTAGCAAGGCCGCAAACCTTTTGGGAAAGTATTATTTAGTCAGATGAGTCCAAATTTGAATTAAAAAACTCCAAAGCCAGAAAGCGTGTTTGGTGCAAGCCATCGGAAAGGCTCAGTCAAAGGTGCGTACGAAAAATCGTCAAACATGGTGGAGGATCATTCATGGTGTGGGGATGTTTTTCCATTAGTGACGTTGAAAATATTTTCAAAATCGACACCAAAATGGCAGATTCTAGTTACGTCAACATTTCAACATTTCTGCTTTAAAAATGTCTTTGGGAAATTATATTTTTCATGTCGATGTACTAGAATGGCCACCTCAATCCCCTGACCTTAACCCCATTGAGCACCTTTGGTCCATTTTGGATGACAGGATTCCCTTAGATCAGCGTCGTAATTTCACATGTTTTTGGGAAAGTATTCAAAATGAATGGGAGAGAATTCCAGCTCAAATTTTAAAAAATCTGGTTTGCAGCATGCCCAAACGTTTTGCAGCAGTTATTCAAAATAAAGAGGGAGCCACTACCTATTAAGTTTTTTTAAATTAATCAAGTTGTTTTTTGAATATTAAATATCTTTTATGTTGGTCTTCTGAATATGCACTTTATTTTGTCTTTTTTTTAAATAATGCAATATTTTTAATTTTTTAATCTCAAGTGTAAATAACCTTTCATGGTCACTTATATGGTCGTAAAATAGTCTTTAAATTATAGTGTATTCAATTTTTGGAATAAAAATTACTTAACATATTCCATAATAAAACTTTATCATTCTAATTTAGGTTTTGCACTTTATTTTGTCCGACAGTGTATGTGAAAGTAATTTGGATATAACTTACCTACCTAAATTTGATTAACATACACCATTCTTTCTTATCGGCAATTTTATATCACTTAACAAATTTCAAAAGATTGATCAAAATTATACACTTTACTCTTGGACTTTTTAGTCATAAATGTCCAATTTAAGTCCGATTAAATATTCGATAACCAACACAAAAGATAAGACAATCATATATTGCTTAGAATTCGGTTTATTTTTACATATTTTCGGTTAAGGTAGATATAATGTCAAGGAAAAGAGTTAGAGTTGCAAGAAATAAAAAAAAACAGAATTCATCTTAAATTACGAATCTAAGAACTCAGTTCAACAATGTTATATTTATTATATTTAACATTTAATACATTCCACACGGATTCCACACAATAAAACAAAAATATGACAGCAAAGAGATAATCAAAAAGTCTCACAATAAATAGCGAAGTACATCAGCTTAATTTTCTATCGAACCGTGTTGGTTCCACAGTTGGAACCGTATTGAACTTTCAAGCCACGATAACTCTTTACTAAACCTCCCGCAATAAGAATGATATACAAATAATGACAAATACGAATACAGCAAATGAAAAACACATACAACACTGTCTTTGAATTGAAGTAAATAATTTATAAACACCTCCACTCCAATTTTGCATAAGTTATAAATATAGAAAAATCTACAACAAAAAAGTTGAAATATTAAAAATGACTATTTTTATAAATCGTATTATAGGCTACAACGGGCTCATACCTGAGTCTGAGACTTTTAATTCATAAGCTCTAAAATGGACCATAGCAAGCAATTAAAATATGTACAGGAACTCAAGTAGGTAAACAAGAAAAACATACTTAAACACTACTTTTACTTTAGCATTCAATAAATAATATATTGCCTTATAAAAATTTAGCAAGTGAAATATTGCATTCAAATTATTGAAATATTAAATACATTTTGTTGTCTGTCGAACCCACCCTATTATTTACAAGTTTATTCATTATTTGAAGTATAACCTAAGGATTTTCTAGGTTTTCCTGTTAGGAATTTTTGTAATATTTTACTTCTTAAAATAATGGTGATCTGAAACCAAAATTCAAAAAATGAGACAAGAAAGATTGATTTTGGGAAAAACAAATTTCATTTCGATAACTTTTAGAGAAGTATCTTTGTGTTTCATTGCCCTGACCAGAGTTATAAAATGTTCAAATATTTTTGTTGCTGTAGCCTCATCCAAATTTGAAATGTATCCCAAAATAATTGAGTTGAAGACTTTCACGTGAAACCCCGACTTTAGGGGTTAGAAATTGTTAAATAAACAAAATTATTTTATTTTATAACATATTTATGTAAGTTCTCAAACAAACAAAAAAATCATCTGACCATGTTTTTATATTTTGTAGACCTCAAACTAGGCCTTATACTTCAGAGCAACGTTTTTTTCTAGACAACTTTATATTTCTCTGATAAGCTGGAATGTATCTTCAACTATCCAAGTAGTAACTAAACTGAAAAATAAAGTATGAAAATTGAATCTGCAACATAGGAAGCAAAGACTTTTTATAGAAATAGTCCAGTCAAAGCGTCATTTGACCTTGCGCACAGGGGCATGGTCTATTTTTTTTTTCATGGATCGTTAGGTGCTTATGAGAAAAGCTTAAAACCAAATTTGCACCACATGACAACTTTTTTTACCAGTTATTGGTAAAAATGTATTTTGTGTCATTTTTTGGTCATTTGCGAATATCTCGGCTCCACTATCTCGTACAAACAAAAATTAAACATGTATTTATTCCTAATAACATTATCTACTATGTTCTAGAAAAAAACATTTGTTTAAATAAATGAAAAAAAAGTTATAGTAAGTTAAACAAATTTTTTGTTGTTTAAAAATCACTTTTTCGTGATTATTAAGAAAAAAGCTCATTTAACGATGAAATTTTTATTTTTTATTATTAAAGTTCTTGTAATTCCCTACAATTTAAAAAAAAAATCAACACTCTACGATAAACGTAAGCCGAGTAATAAATTATTGAACATAGGTAAGTCAGCGCACCCACGCATTTTATGATTTTATGTTTTAATTAATATCTCAGCGCCAGTATGTCACAAAGTGAAAATAAAAAACTGTATTGCTAATAACAATATTTTCTATCAACTTGCATTTAATTTAATATGTTTGAGCAAAAACATAAAAAGTTACCGTTGGTTTCAACGTTTTTTTTCTTGTTTTTAATACCTTTTTTTCATAGTTATTGAGAAAAAAACTGTATTTCACGGTAAATACTTTTCAGTTTTGGATTTTTGTTTTATAGTCCTGCTAATTTTCTTCAAATTAAAAAAAAAATTAGTCCATTACGACAAACGGGAGCCAAGATATTCATGATTAAAAAACTTAGGAAAGCTTACAATTTAGTATTTTAACATTGTAGCTTGTAATTTTGGTGTCGCCGGCAATTTTTCATGACGCTTTGACTGGACTAAAATGCCTTCCAGCAGCATACCAACTAAGCATGGAAACATGTAATGAATAAAGAAAAATGTTACTGAACCATCTTTCTTGAAATGAAAATTTCCTTCAAAAATTCGAATTTCAAGTGCAAACGTGTTTATGATTTCTTGTCAAAAAAGAGTGTTTTCCGTAAAAAATCACTCACTCAATGCACTTGTTATTACTTGCGACATACATATATGTAGGTACTACATTTCTGTATGTCTATTCGATTACAGCTTAAACCGATTTTCTTCAAACTTGGTAGATACTCAGTTTTTTTTTCAACCAAAAATACCTGCCCTAGATTTTTTTTTGAAATTTTATAAAATATTTTTTTTCTCAAAAACTGTTCCACAGATTTAGAAAAGAATTCAAAAAATTTGTTATAGCTAGCTAATGTTAAAAAAAAATCCGAAAAATGGTTATTAAGGTTATTTTCTCAAAAACGGTACAACCGATTTCGATCACCAAAAGTTTTGATAGGATTGTGTATTTTTTGGAATTTTTAATTCGAAAACTCCACACTCGATTTAATTAAAACTTTACAGGTAAAAGTTTTTTTTAATACAATCTGGAAGATGTAGAACCAAAATTTTATTTTATCTAAAAAATAACGGTACTCACCATACAAAATTTAAAAAAGAATTTTAATAACAAAAACAAACAGAACCATTTTTTCGAATTTTGGATTTATTGTTATCGGCATAACGAATTTTATTGAAATTTTTTATAAAGAAGCTTCTAAAAAGTTTGAAAACTTCAAAATAATGGCGCAAAAATTTAATTAAATTAGTACGATGCTAAAGCTGTTTTAGTATGACACTAGGTTAAAACAACGAATTTCCAAATTTTAATCGAATATAGCATCATACTTTCTCTACCCTTTTACTAAAGTTAAAATCATCGAATATCTAATTTATTTTTTTAGTATCGTGCTAGCTTCACATGACGCTTTGACATTTGCAAACATCAAAAAAAGGTTTGTATACATTTCTTTTTTACACGAAATGTCATTGATTTAGGTGTGTTCAAAAGCAATTTATTAAGAAAATTGGCTTAGTACGATACTAGTTAGAAAATGTTTAAATTTAAGAATGAGTTAGTAAACTACTATAAAGTTAGCAAATTGTTAAGTAGTATCATGTTAATACCTTAATAATAGGCTGTTTAAAATTTTGATCCAATATTTTTTGAATTTTCTAAAAAACATTCTTTTTTTTTTAATTCTATATCTCAAAAACGTGTCAATATTATAATATCTTACCTTACCGTACCAACATTTTTTCTTAAATTTTGTAAATAAAAGATAATAAAAGCAGACACAAAAGCAACGAAAAGGCGAATTTGTGCAAGAGAGAGGTTCAAATTAAATTAGAATACTTTCTATATTAAAATTAAAAAATATGAAACTAAAGATCGGAAACTAAAAACCTGATAACACGCACAAGGAAATGGATGAGGGTTGTTAATCGCTAGCTTCAGGTTCTCTGCGAGGTGCAGTGTGCTGTACTTCTCCTATAAATTCACGGGCTATTTTCTGCTAAGTATGTCTTGCACATTTGTTCTCCATTAAATTTCTCGCATAAAATCGAATAAATTTGCATGAAGTAACACTTCTTCATAGAATTCATTAAATCGTCACTTATTTTGCACTACCAAACACACCCTCAATAAGGAGATTTCATCGGGGCATGTTCGTTGATCTAGGCTGCATCAAGCCATGTGAGGTCGCAAAAGGTGTAATTGAATTCTTTTTTCTAATTGTCGTTTATTGCCAACAGATAAATTCAGTCAGTGAATAATTGTCACTTATTCTCTTTTAACATTTTTGATTTTGCATGCAACGAATTGTTCTATTTTGTTTTTATACAGGGTGTCCGGTAATTCGTGTGCCATACTTTGGGATGTGGTTCTTGCTCATATTCTAAGAAAAATTGTTCTACCGTAAAGTCTGATTTTCAACTTTGACTTTCTCAAGTATCATAAAAGGTATGGGTTTTCGGGTGCACTTATTAATGAGGTTTTTTTTTATTATTGTTTTGTTCATCAGGTAAAAATAAGAAAACTTTATGTTTATTACGCATTTTTTGAAAAAAATTTACCTCTTGCTCGGGCAAGAAAAAATGAACACCATTTAAAATTCAATATCTGGCAACCCTAAAAATATATCGGCTCAATTTAAACGTAGTTTTAAAGAATAGTATTTATACTAAAAAAAAGTCTAAAATGAGGTCCCTATCATTGGTACTGACAGAGAAATTGACCTTAACATGGGTCAAGGTACACCAAAGTTAGCGTTTTTTAAAATCGTCAAAAAGTGAGGTCAAAGTTTAATATCAGACTTTACTGTAGAACAATTTTTTTCTTACAATATGACCAAGAATCACATCCCAAAGTATTGCACATGAATTACCGGACACCCTGTATATATTACACGCACTTAAGGGATTTTGATTGACTGCTCTTAATATGTTTGAGCACAGTGCGAGTGTTTAGGAAAGTTGGAGAGGATTTAAAAGGAGATAACCGATGAAAATTGGTTTTGAATTCCTGAATATCGCAATGGGAACGAAATTTTGGGCCGGGTTAAGCATTCCACATTAATGTAGTGCGGCTAAAGAAAGAATCTCTGATTTTAACAGAACGTCAGTACAATCGGCTGATAGGGAAAATAGAATTCTTATCAGTAAAATTTTGTTTCTGAAAAATATAATTCAAAGGATTTCTCATAGATTCTTACCTGTTTTATATTTCAAATCGTATGACGCACATAAAATTATCCAAAATAAAATGTTTTACCTCTATCATGCAAAAAGCATACCACTTCAGAACTTTACGAAAACCATATTCCAGTCTTGTGCGCATTTACTTAAGAGAAATATATCGTCAATATTGTTTTATAATTTTAATTTAGCATAGGCACTGCCAACTGACATCTATATACCCTATGTTTCTGTACAAAATAAATGTATGAAGCAAGAGTTGAAATATCTCCTCTTCAAAAGCATAAGAGATTTATGGTAAATGGATAATGGATACTATTTAAAACTTGCCTATGTATCATTAATAATAGAATAGCTTGTTTATTGTTTGAATTTCGTCTATGGAAATCTTACTGAAACATTTACTCTGATTAAAAGATGTTTCGCATTTCTTGTACTGCATTTACAATACTGATAAAATTGTCATATTAAATGGCATTAGGCACCCATTTATTATTTCTAATAAAATACGATTATGGTATTAAATGGATAAAATATAGCAGATATTAAGACATTTCCTTAGTAGTGTAAATTCGACATCATTCTAGACTGTTATAAAGTGGGCGAATGATTAAAAAAAACACAATATAACACGAGCAATGATTGACTCAGAGTGTATCTATTTAAAACTGATTTTGTTGCAGCCTCGTTAAGTTGAGGTTAAAGATGATGTCACATGATTCGATGAGTTTCCTTAAAATGAAACTTCAAATTTGTGTGGGTTTTTGAACTTATTTTATGTTCGTTTCTTAATTTGGCAATTATTTAATATAATGTAAAACAGAACTTTATATACATTTTATATAAGTAAGCGGTACATATTAACTTCAGCTGTTATGGTGCTGAGAGAAAACGTTATGGAAGAAGAAATCGTTGTGTTAAAATAAAATATTTTTAATACTTATAACGAAAAGAAACAGTAAAACAGGCAATGGTCAGTTTTATATGGATCTTGTACCGATATATGGATATGAATCTCCACGAAGCAACTATGGTTTGCGCATCATGGCAATACATTTCATTTTATTGACAAGCAGAAATCAAACTTAAAATTGAAAATAACGAAAACTCTAAAGTAGATTTCTAAATTTTGTATCTTATCATTAAACGGTCCTTACCATTGAAATAAAAATTGATATGAACATTGAATATTAGATGACAAATTAGTACTTTAAAATTAGAAAAAGTATTAAATATTACATTTAATTTTTTTTCAGCAAAACTAAGCTCGTAAATATATTTTTTGAATTATACCTCAATTAAAGCAACTTGAATAAACAAAAGTAAAGGTTTCTGGTCTTAAAAACGTACTTTACGTGCTGTTTTTTTTTTTGTAAATTACACTGGGGTCTAAAAGTGGAAAAAAATATCGCATCACTAATAACGTTTCTTTTTTATCGGAAAAGTTTCTAACTAAAATATCTATCTACTCAATAAAGAGAAAAAATAAGTTTTATATAGTATTATTTTATTTATATACATAAATTTAAATTTTACGTTTAATTTATATATATTAACATTGGGTATACATTTATTTTTTTGAAATGCCTTTTATTAAAAATTGAAAATTGCGGGATTGCAGCCTAAATTTAATTTAAAAATATTTTCAATTCACATATTTAAGGAGGATTTATATTTTAGTAGCATCTGCTGAAATCTTGATAGCAATCATGAAAAATAAAAATGTTTTATAAATGTTTTTGTTTATGTTTTATAAATATTTATAATATTAAATATATCATCTAAGAATATTTTCAATTCACATATTTAAGGAGGATTTATATTTTAGTAGCATCTGCTGAAATTTTGATAGCAATCATGAAAAATAAAAATGTTTTATAAATACAAATATTTATAATATTAAATATATCATCTAAGAATTCGTACCTACTCTATTCCGAGAAAATATTCATAAAGTAAATTATGCGTATAATGAACCTATAACTCGCAGTGTTAGGGATTTTAATAATATATCGAATAACTTTGATTTTTATTGGATTAGAAACTCATTCATAAGTATGTTAAATTTGTACTTTTAAAAAAATTAAATTTATGTTAATTCTTATTATGTAACTGTGATATTATTATGTTTATACTTCATTAGTCTATTTGAGATTGGTAACTCTAATTGATGTAAATAAATAAACAAATAATATTTAAGTGCCTTCTACATTTTTTTAAATTTTTTATTAAATAGAAAATTTCCTTAGATATTTGTGGAAAAACACATTTCTTAATCCAGTTTTAAACAAGAAAACTGATATTATGAAGTATAGAATCATATCCCAATTGTCTTGCGTTGCAAAGCATTTTGAACTATGTAGTTTTGTTTGAAAGCTTACCAATCCATATTAAAAAAATTAAATATTTGAACAACAGCATGGGTTTGAGAGAAGAAAACTAACAATAACGAACATCTTTACTTTCTATCAGAAGATGGAAAGTGAAGTTGACCAATAAAGACATCAAATTAATATCTTTCAACTAAAAATTTTAACTTTCCGAACTTTTGTATTGCCTGAAAAAAATCATATAATATACAATTTAGAATCTGCGTTTTAAACTTGTATTTGGCGTAGTGGTACGTTGGAATGTCCCGCAGGAGCTCTGCGAAAGCCTATGTCAACTAAAAACCAAGCGTGTTTTTTCAGCGGTATTGCTTCTGGGGAGTAAGTTACAAATCCTGCAAGAGTCTCTCTTCTAATGAAAAGTGCTTTCGTTTAAGTCGTTAGGTTTCGACAGAAAATTGTAGGTCCTCTCCATTCTTACCGACTTACAACACATACCCAAGAATGATTTCTATACATTTAGATTATGGGTGCTATAGAGCAAGTTTTGTAAAAAGGTCGAACTCGAGGTTATGATCAAAGCTGACATTAAATTAAATTGGGTCCCGCAATTCCTTCTGTCTGTATGTCTGTGCCTCGACCTACAGCCTAAATAGCTTAAAAACTTCAAAACTTGGTGATTCCGTAGACAAGAAATTAAATTTGTTATAAGAACAAACGGCACGTGTCATTGGATATGGTCGTTAGATCCATATTTTTATTTTCGATTTTAAATTAAGGGTTCTAACGATTTCGATAAAAATTTTTATACGAAGTGAAAAATCTATTGTATAAGCATACAAATTAAAAAAAAGTCTCATTTTTGAAAAAAAATCTAATTTAATATGTATCTTGACAAAGAGTTAACGACCGTTTCTCAAAATTGTCACCTTAAATGTTCATTATTAAATACTAAAAATTAGGTTTTTTTCTAAAAAAATTTGAAGAAATTTTCTATATTAGAAATTTATATATTAATAAAACATAATTTTATTTGCATATTATTTATTTTAATTTTTGAGGTCAAACTATTTTGAAATCCCAAAGTACTTGCGATCAAGTAATGAATTTTAATTTCCTTTGGCTCATTCAATGTTCACTCGGATTTACCTCGGTTATAGGAAAATCATCTGACCTCATATCTATTCACTCTCGCTATAAATTATTTGGCTTTATGTACGTTGCGGTCAAAATAATAGTAGTGTAAGTAAAATCATTGGTAAGTCCCTAAATTTTCTGGTTTTTGTGGAGAAATTTTCTGTGATCACACGAGTCCAAGATTGTGTTATATGGTGGAAAGGGATCTCGTCAATATGTAAGAAGGCCTCCAAACACAGAATATAATCCACGCTTCACAGCCAAGACAATAAAACATGGAGGATTCAGCGTAGTGGTGCGGGCATGTTTTTTTCTTTTATGGTGTTGTTTAGCATCCTTATGTGAAGATCATGGAGGAAGTTATGTTCCCGTATGCTGAAGATGAAATGCCATTGAAATTGGTCTTTCAACAAGACAACGACCCAAAGCAAAGTGGGTTAATATCATGGAGTGGCCTACGCAGTCCCCAGACCCCAACCCTATAGAAAATCTTTTGTGCAATATCAAGAGGCATGTTGCTAGTTGTAAGCCAACTACTAACACAGACCTTTGGGAAGCTATACAGCAGTCTTGGAGGTCCATACCTGTAGAAAGATGTGAAATTGTTATTAATTCGATGCAATGTGCGTCGTTGTGCTGCTGTTATTTTTAACTAGGGATATGCAACTAAATATTAATTTAGGGTTCAAACACTCGAATATCACTTATGACTTATAGTAGAAATTGTCTATTAACTTTCCCTTTTGTAGTATTTAAAGGTGGATTTTGAATGGGCTATTGTTTTGGCCCGCTGTTTTTCTATATGATTTGAATAGATTTGAAATTACCAACTAATTTATTAAATTTGAAAATGATTTTTTTTTAATTAAATGCCTTAAAAACATTAATTTGAAAATCAAAGGACTATTTATTTCTTTAAAATTAGTAGATTAATTAATTTTAGTTTTTGTTGTGCGAAAAGGTTCACTACTATTATTTTGATCGCGGCTATATACATTCTAGTGAGATATTTATACTTGCAGAATACTATGAAGATTTAAAGACAGTAAATGCTAACTATGTACCTTCAAATTATAGGTCCTATGAAGCAAGTTCTGCATTCGTAAAAAAATGAGCTATAGATTTTGATCAAAGTCGATGATAGCGAAGACTAAAAAAGTGGGTCTCGCAATTCTGTCTGTCTGTCTGTTCGACTACAGCCTAAACGGCTCGGCCGATTTTCTTTAAATATACTTTTATATAAGATATCATTTTTTAAATTTACCCCCCCCCCACAAGTTTTTTTATTTTTTATTTAAATCAAAAATAACGGTACCTGCCATACAAATTGTTTTCGAAATTTCGAAATTCCACAGATTTAAGAAAAAAATCAAAAATTTTCATTTAATTAAAGCTAGGTATAATTGTTGAAAAAAAAATTACGAAAAATAGTTATTAATGCAACCATTTATTTGTTTTTCTTTTTCTAAAAAACCTTAAAACCGATTTTTATCATTTTTTTTTTTTATGATGAGTCTCCTTAAAAGTTTGAATACTATTGTGTAATCAAATTTTCAAAAAAAATTAAATTTTTTTTCAAAACTCAATTTTTTCGAAACCCCTCGATCGATTTTTGGTTAAGTTTGAAAGTTAAAGGTTTTCTATTACAATCTACAAGATCTGTTTTTATCTCCCACTACTAAAAACTTCTAAATGAATGAATAGTTTTTTCTAATAACGTTGGCGCACAGTTTTAAATACCTTTTATTAAGGTACTAGTGTGATACTAATTAACAATTTACTAACTTTAGTGTAGTTTATAACCCATTCTTAATTTTAACCTTTCTCTAACTAGTATCGTACCAAAGCAATTTTTTTAATAAATTGCTTCTGAACGCACCTAAAACAATGACAGTTCATTCAAAGAAGTAAGTAAGTAAGTAAGTAAGTAAACAGACCTGTTTTGATGTTTGTAATTGTCAAAGAGTCATTTTGAAGTTAGCACGATACTAAAAAAATAAAATAGGTATTCGATGATTTTAGCTTTAATAAAAGGGTAGAGAAAGTATGATGCAATATTCGTTTGAAATTTTCAAAATCGCAGCTTTAACCTAGTTTCACACTCAAACAGCTTTAACATCGTACTAATTCAATTAAAATTTTGCCCCAATAATTTTTAAAATACTTGGTCTTTTGCATAAGAGCAAGCTTGTGCATTTTATTTTATTTAAAAGGCCCCCGTAAGCCATCCATCATGTATAAAATATAACATCGTTCTTCTTAGCTTCTTTCACGGAGCTAAGTGGTCCGAATGTCCCGCATAAATCCCGCTGAATTTGAGCAATGGCCTGCATTGTGCTCACCTTAAAGGCATAGGTCGATTTTGATTTATTCGCATTGACCTCCGACTTCAGGAAGCATAATAAGAAGTCTAAAGTCTCATCTCGAGTCTCGTCACGCGAGCCACACGACATGACACTCATGACAGTGATAAAATTTCACTCATAAAGAGAGGCCAGTGCCAAACTAAAACATAGTACAAAAAACACTCAACCGGAAGAGTTTAAATTCATAGAAGCAATTTTTAATTTTGCGCGCTGTTATGGCAATGAGTATGAATTTTTACCCTTAGAATTTCTGTTTGAGTAACATTGCTGACTTCGATTTCATATAGAAGAACTGACATCGGGCGCATGTTATCAACTTGCAAGCTGTTAATTGTGAATAATTGTCTGTATTTGCTGTTGAAATTTTGTTTTTCTGTTACACTGCATAAGGGGAGAGTTATCGAAATAAAATAAATGCCTTCTCATACTCATACTCATACACGCGATGGTGAGTGTGAAGAATAACGTAACAGTAGATTGATAAAGAGAAAAATAGCATATAGGTACATATGTAGGTATCTGTTGTCAAGCGAACAAAATCGTGCACTTTGTAAAGATTTTGTGATGTAGTTTTTTTTACTGTGGGAGTGTGGGTGTGAATAGGAAGGTAAACATCAACTTATTTTTGGTATAGTAGATATGTATGTATATGTCTTTATTGTTAGTTATAATAATGAATATATCAATATTAGAAATGAGACTTAAAAAGGAAAGTAGGTAGTGGTTATAAAGTAGTGGCTTTTAATGCTTGCCCAAGGCGCCCCTTGGGTTCAGCGCCCTGCGCATATGCACAGCTTGCACGTATAGCTTGTCCGGCCCTGTGCAGAATGTCAATCGTGGTGTCCGCTGTGTGGCACTTAGCGCCAAACTGTTGCAACAACATAGTTCAATTCGGGCCAAAAAAACATTTGTTTTTATCGTTCTGTAGCGCTCGCCATTTACGTTCACCACCTCACCAACGCTGTATTCGAAAAAGTGGGGGCCAATGTCACCGCGCGCCGGCCAAAAATTCACACCAAACGGAGACTTTTTGAGGATGCGTTGCCACCTAGTGATCCTTGGGTTGGTGTCGTCCCATACGACAATTTTGCTTGTAAAAACAGCCATTTTCGGCCTGAATTGGTTTACTCTTTCAAAACTACGAAGCCCATTCAGCGAACAAACGATGTTGTCTATGGCCATGAATTTTGAGCGTCTGAATTTTGAGCGGGTGAAGCCCCAGTTTTCTCAGAAAATTCGCCATGTTGAAGTCTCTGAAAGGCGGAGTTCTTGTGCACGGCGAGAAATCGAATGCTTCGGGTTGTAATGTACCTTTTACGTACAAATGTTGTCGTCCAATCAAATTTGGCCATCAAACGTTGAAAAGTCGTTTGCACTAATGATCACTCAATTTGATAATAAACTTTTATCATTTGGACATACTGTATAATCGTCTAACTTGCATAATAATTTGGCACCAGTATCTGAATAATGCACAATAGATTTAACAGATGTCACCAAAACACCGCTGCCCCAACAGCCGCCGAAATCGGCCCGAACCAATTGAAAAACTCTTTACAATATAAATTAATTAGTTTTGCTTTCAATTTTAAAATTTTTATTATTATAAGTGATTGTCTATTCATTTTTATTATTATAAGTGATTGTCTATTCATTTTTGATATTTTTTATACTTCATTTATTGTTTGCTTATAAATTTTATATTCAAATATATTTGCATTTACATTGTCGAACCACTCATAGATTATACACTTATGTATGAGCCTCTAAAAAACATGTCCTTTACAGTTTTATTCAAGAAATTGATAATTTTGTGCGAAAAAAAAAATTGAAAAAAAAGAAACTAATGCAAAAAAAAATCAATATATCTTTAAGAAATAAAAATAAAAAATAATCAATTCTTGACTAACCGATTCTTTTCACATGCACATCCCGATTAAACGATACTCTTGGGCCATTCGGTTGGGTTCTTTGAGAATCAGTTCGCTGTACAGCTGCTTCCATTTTACCTGTTACAGTTCCGTTGGTCTAATTATGTATTACTTTGGAATATGTTTTACAATGCGGGCATTTTAAATTATATTAGTGACTTTGGTACCAAGTTTCATTTCAACATACGAGTAATTTGTTTTAATCGATGGTGGATTTTCAAAATGTATACCCAGGTCTCTTTAATCATAGCGTTAGTGTTACGTTTAAGAAAAAAGGACAAGTTCCAGATATAAATGAAACTGCACAATTGCTGAGTACATTATCCCCTACTCAACATTTTTGGTTGGTTCTTCATTATAAATGATTATCTGGTCGAATCAGGTGTGTTTGCGTCGGAACTCAGAACATAAGACTTGCGTTTAAGCGGACTCTGAAAATTTAAAATAAATAAATTTACAGAAACATTAAATTAAAATTTCATTCATATTTTGTTCAAGTCCTGTTAAGTTAATGCTCAGCTATACTTGCTTTTTTAGTATGTTAAGATGAACGTGAATTGTTTAAGTTTTGGTTTTAAATTTAGTCACATCTGATGTTTTGTGTTTAAAAGTCATTCTGTTTCAAAACTATTCTGCCGTTTTACATTTAAGGTCATGCAGAGCAATAGTTGTTTTAAAAATTAACAGTTAAAAGCCTTCAAACTTTGTTATAATGAATGGATTTTAGATGGGGAGGTGTCTTTCGGCGGAATGTATTCGACAAGATCAATTTGCCAATTTCTATATTGCATTTCGTTACTTCGTGTATGGAGAGTATAAATTTTGACAACGAAAAAAAAAATCAACGTTACCAAAGCATTCCGAGAAATGAAATACAAAAAATCAACGGTAACTTAATTTAATTAAAAAAAAGCAAACTTTTATATACATATGTATATCATAATTTAAATTATCCAAAACTATACAAATCCAATTACTATAACTGTTCAAAGGTACAAATCTTAAATGATTCTTGTTATTATTATTAAATATTGAATTATTGTTTTCTAAGTACTTAAAATATCAGTTATTTGATTATAGTCGAGCAGCATGTTTAAAAATTATTATTCATAGGCTAATGTATAGTAAAGAAATTATCGGGTTAAAAAGAAAAAGATTTTTTATTAAATATATTGAAAACAGGATTTATACAATAAATATTACAATAAAGACCCAGCCCTTCAATTTATTACATTAATATGTAATACGCGGAAACTTCAGAAAGATTATTATTAAATATATTTATTTCATTTGTTTAATTACATTTACATGATCACAAAATGTCGATCAGTTTTCTAGTATCTTTGAATAACACAGAAACAAAAAAATAATTTTTGGTTTTTCTGTCTAAATGTTGATTTTCTGAATCTTTGCTATGAAAATATCTAAAAATATTGTTTTTTATTCTCGAAGTTTGTTGCTGCACTTTTGACATTGATAAATAAATATTATGTTTAGGCCATGATTATTATAAGGTTTAAGTCTTCTATTAAGTAAGAGCGCAATGTTCGGTGAAAGAATAATAAAATTTCAATCACGTGCTTCATAATCAATGCTAACAACCACAAGACAGAGGTTCAGTATAACTACCAAAGGAAGACTCGGTACACACAAATATACCGAAATATAAAAACTAAATTGAGACAGAATCCGAATAGAAAAAGAACAACCTTTAGATAATACTTATTTCTTTTATTGTGTTTGCAACTTTATGCATCAAAATCATAAACACAACTAGTGTTTTCATATAAGTACTTGTTTAAACAAATAAACTTAATGAACTTCGGCCACAGTTCAGAGAGTACTCGCTTAAAAAAAACGAAATATGGTACTTCATATAATCTTATACAATAGTGCATTAGATATGCAGTTCTTTCCAAAATCTAAAAAAAATTGATAAGAAATTGGCTATAACTTCAAAATGAAGAGCTAAGTGCCCTGATTGCAAATATCGAGGTTCAAGACGTTTTGAAGGCGGTCTTCTTCATGCAAGAAGTACGCTATACTTATCGCATCTTGCAGGCAGAAGGCTGGCTGCAAAACGTCTTAGGTTGCGCGTACAGTGGTGCGACAAAGCGATGCGATGCGAGAAGCGATGCGACAAGCGATTCGAGATGCGAGAATTAGATGCGAGATAGTGCGCACAGTAGAAGCGATATTTTCTGCAGTTATGTTGTTAATCCCTTTATAATTATTGCCACCAAAATTGTAAAAAGTTGCACCACACAACACAAGCACTGAAATAACAAAATTTTACTCTTTTGGTTTTTTTTTGAAACCTCAAAACAAACAATATGAGCCTTCTCGCACAAACTCGCTTGAAAAAGTGGTCAGAACAGTTTGTGTGCGAGATGCATGCGCACTGTGCGCACGTATATAAGAATCAATGTAAATATTTTTCTCGCACGCAAACGCTTCTCGCATCGCATCGCTTTGTCGCACTACTGTACGCGCAACCTTAGACCTCAATACTATTAATCAGGGGGCTTAACTCTACATTTTGGCAAAGTTGTTATCACAATTATTTAGACTTGGAAAGAACTGCATATACGAGTATGATGCACTTTTATGCACTATAGCTCTCACTAGAGTATGCAAGACGTTCACATTTGTAAATAACTACTAAATGCCTATCTAATTATGCTTATTATTTTTTGTTATTAATCACACCCAAAAATTGCTGTGGGCTCTCGGTCTATCAAGATTTGCAATCAATTTTATTTTACTATATTATTAACAACATTAATCTTGAGCGAGTAGAAAGGAAGAAAGATCAAGGAGTAATCTTAGATCTAAACTTGTCATTCTTGCCTCATTACGGTTATACTCGTATGATCAATAAAGCGAATCTATTGTTAGGTTTCATGAAAAGAAATACCAGAGAATTTTCAGATCCTTATAATCTTAAATCTTTATATAATTCTCTAGTAAGGTCAGTTCTGGAGTATTTTCTAATTTATGAACACTTCCTTCGTAACAATTTTGGTAGAAATGAGCCTACCTCCCGTTGCATCAGGGAGGTAAATTTAATTTGTAAAAGTATTAATCTTATTCTAAGAGATTGTATTCTAATTGACGAAATGATCAACTTAAATATAAATATTTATTTACAAAATTATTTTTGCTGTTGTCTAAAAACATATTCAAAATATGTAGTAATTTGTAGGTAAAAATTTGAATCTGCTAATGCATACAAAACACTTTTCAATATACTCGTATTTTACCAAAATCCATTTGAGATTCGTGGCAAAGATCAAAAAACACTCTCCAATTCCCCATATTTTGAACTTTCACCTTTAATTTTTTACCGGTTTTGGAATAATCCCTGTGAATTTACTAATTATTATTTATTGACTTAAATGTCGATATATGTATGTATGTAGGTCTTGTTTCTACAACAAATTTATAAAACAAAGCGCTCACATGCGGCTCTATTTCCAGATTACCTTGGCTCATAACAAAATAAAAATGGAATGACTAGCGACGATACAATAATGTATTGTGAAACTCGTTAAAAGCCTCAAGTTACAAAGTTGGCATGAATTAAATCGTTAATAACTAACAACTACCTTGCGCTAAGTGATTCTGATGTCAATGGTGCCAGTGATTGTAGGTTTGTGGTAGCAAGAAAGTGCTGGTTGCAAGCTTCATAAAGATCTACACAAAAAAATACCTGACTTCCAACTCAATATTTCTAATGGGCATTTTTATTATAATGACGAATCGTCATCAATGATATTGAACCATATTTGGAAACAGTAAGTGACCGAATTCAAAAAACAACAAATTCAATGAACATGTATGAATTAATATAGATATCTATACGAGTACATATGTATGTATTGCTGTACATAGATGTGTATATAAACTAAACAAAGACAGATAGAGTAGTTGATTTTATTTTATTGAAGTTGACGACCATCTCAGTACTTATTTGGCAAAATGGTTTTGAGATTTTTTTAAATCGTTCAGCTCATCTCTGCAATCAAATTAATGCTCACTAACTAGTCTTTTAAAGTTGAAGCTATTTAAGACAAATCTGAATAGATGGACAGATTGCACATGAACTCCAAATAAATGTTGTGATATCTTAACCTTATACATGTATGTACCATAAAAGGTGTTCTTTATATATTTCAGATGGGAGTTTGATATAATCTTAGTACAAATTTTCTGTTTTCTTAGAGATATGTACAAAAAAAACCAACAATTATGCTTAATTCACCTAAAAGTGGTGACCACTGGTCACTGGTTTTGTCCATCCAAACTTGATTTGCGAATCTAATAAGCCCAAGTGGTGAACATTAGACAAAAACACCCACATTAGAATTCCCTGTCGGAAATAGTTTCTGAACAAATAGACTTAAGTCTTGGACGACCTCATCAGAATTGTATTGCATTGTGTACAGCGGAATCAACCACATGCACTCATAAAGAGTTTAAGTCTGGTTCTCAGGTGGCACTCTAAAAAATAATGAATAGCCTTAAATTTAGGAAAGTTGATGAGAATTTAAAAGGAATTACCGATGCACATTGGTCTGAACATCACAATGGAAGGGAAATATTGGGCCGGATAAGGCAATCTACATTAATTTAGTGCGGCTGAAGGAAAATTATCTGAGTTTAACAGTACGTCCGAAGTATTCTTACGGACATTCCCTGAAGCCCGAGTATTCCGGATGAATTTTTTAATAGGAGAAATACATCTGGCTGTTGCACAAGAACACTTTTTTATACAAATAACGGTTATAATAAAAATATGAAACATTGCGGCGGTGCTAGAGAATGTAAATGTTTTTCTTGCCACCTATCATTTTTAGATTCTATCCAAGAGACTCGAATAAAAGCTTTTTAGATTCCAGCCAGATCAGAAGGGGTGACAAATTGCATGCATCGAAGAAGGAAGCCTAAACACTTAGCAGCATTCTTGGCGACGACGCGACGTTGACTATGTGGTCATTCCACACAAGGTGGTCTGTGATGCATATATCGAGAACTGAAAGCTGTTTGGTTTCCTCAATGCCAATGCCGCTCATGGATAGCGGCATGAAGAGTGGGTTCCGCTTTAACGACACGAGACACAACTGACTTTTGAAAGCCTTAAATTCTACGCAATTTTTGGTTCCCTATTTAACAATGCTATCGAGATCTGAATTTAATGAGCTTATCATAAGCTGTCGTTCTAGATCCACATCCGAAGAACAAAAACGTGCATGATATGCTAAGAGTACTGTCATCACCAAGACAATTTAATGGATTGGAACTTGGAAGTTTCAGAGAGAGCGAACTTTAGACTTAAAACCGTCCAACACAACTTTTATTGAGCTTTAGAAAGGTTATTTCTAATCCAACAAAGAAGAGATTCATCAATACAAAATTCACCCATTTTCGATAAAAGAGCTTGTTGCATAGCTCTATCAAATGCTTTTGAAATATTGAGTGCAATAATCGAACTTTCTCTAAAGCGATGTAAAAATTTGTGCCACTGTTCGGTGATATAAACCCTTATTTGACCAGTGGACCTATTTTTACGAAAGTCATACATTCATTGAAAATCTTTTGCTCTTGAAGATATTTTTGATTTGAGCTGATAGTTTATCAGCGTTTCCATGACTCTGAAAATATGCGGCTGAAGTGCAATTTGATCACTCAGAAAAAAGACAAGTAGAGTTTAAATAACTTACACAATGATTTTACCAGCGTTGAAGAACATCTCTTTAGAGTTAGAGTTTTAAATACGTTCCACTTTTGCTTTAAGCTTCAGTTCAAAAATTTATTCGATTAATTGAGTTCAAAATATAGTTTAAACTAAAGGGCAGTATTCTTCCATTTAAACTTTAGTTCAGCACTCGTAACCACTTCCCACCACATTGATATTTCAATTTAACAGAGCGAATTCGTTGAGTTGAATTGTGTTTGTGAAGTGTAGTATTTGAACGTCGAGAAATGTTCGTTCTCTCTTCAGAAAATATTTACAAGCAAAATTGCAAATTTAAATATTATTGAGTTATGAGAGTAATTTTGAAGTTATTAGCAATGAGTATGAGAAGATCAATACGCATTCAATAAAAAGAAAAAAGAAATCGGCTTAAACTATTTTGTAGCAAATTCGATACCAAATTGAAAATGCATCTAAATGCTAAGAAAAATAAATTAATGTACATTTGTAAGAACAAAATATAATATTTTCAGGAACCATTCTATATCTGCCGAAACCAAGCTGTTATTAGCCTTGAACAGTTGCTCATAACTGAGGGAAACTTTTGCCTCATCAAATTGCTTTGCTTCGGAAAAAATACATACAGTTCCCGACAACAGACGAGGAAAAATTGGAAGTTTTAATCGAATTTTACCAATTTGCAAAGTTTTCTCGAGGATTTAGTTCCAAATAATATGAATAAAAACCATAAACTTCGTAAAAACGATGATCGAATGGTGCAATATTTCGAAACGCAAAAGGCTGATTTTTTGGATTATACACATGTGCAGAATCCTCAAGAAATATGAATAAAAACCAATTTAATAAACGTTCCCGCATAATGTACCATAAGCTTTGTTAGGAAAATCGAAAAGTCAAATATTTTGAACCAGAAAAGCGAACTTTTCCTTAAACGTAAAGACCATGTGTGATTCAAAGTTAAAGTTAATGGACATACAGTGACAAGCAAAAGTGCTCAAATATTTTTGCTTACCTGAAAAATTGATTTTAAGTAAGAGTTTTTTTTAGCAGAACTAAAACCTTTTTTGAAGTAAAACTTCTTTTCGGGCGTTGGGGGTAAACATATTTTCTATGCAGCTGTCAGTGACATGTCAAAACGATACGTTATCAATCAAAGACAGCGATATGTTTCTGGAATACAAAATGTTTGTACTTTTATAGGTTAGAATCTTACTTCTACCAAGAGTACGTCAGTAAACACAACCTTTTTTTATTTTTTTCATTTTGTTTATTTAACTAAATTTTATTATTTATAATAACTTCTTCAAAAAATAATATATTATACAAAACAAAATATTCCATTAGTTTTTAGACTTGTCCAATTATGCACGTTTAAAATAAATGTTTTTTCTTTAGTATTTAGTCCATAAACCTTTATTTTAAATTACTTGGGAGCAACGCTTTCGCATACTTTCCACCAAATTATGGAATACGGTCCCATTCCAGCTCAATTCGTTGCCAAAGCTCCTGAGTGTTTGATGGGTGATTTTTGTGCTGCCCCAACCGTCGCTTCACAATTGACCATTAATTTTCATCGTCATAAACTGTTAATTTTTCAGCCATTCCGACAGAATTTTTGAATTGTGTTTTGGATCTCCGTCCTGCTGAAAAGTTATTTCACAATCATTGAAGCCTGTTGATGCAGTAAATTTGTCTTCAAAATGTCCAAATATTTTTATTTGTTCATGACGCCATCGATTTTCACCAAAGGACCAGCAGAGTTCTACGAGAAACAGACCCAAGCCATCACCGAACCTCCTCCATGTTTTACGGTCTTTTGAACTTGATGTTGTTGAAGTGGTTCTCCAGGACGTGACCGATAAAAAGATCTACCATCCGTTCCTATTCTATTGACCTTCGTCTCATCCGACCAAATGACTTTTTCCATTGGTCAATGGTCCAGTGTTTGTGCTTTTTAGCAAGAGCTAACCTGGCTTTAATATTTTTCGCTGACAGCAGACGCTTCTTCCGTTTCTCTTTACCGTTTAACCCAATTCTTTTGAGTGCCTGGCGTGCAGTCCATTCACTAACTGACTTGTCTATGTTTTGGACTGCCTGCTTATGTGTTTTAGACCCACAACTTCTCAACTCTCTTTCCATTCTTTTAGCTTCCAAATTAGAAAGTAGTCGTTTCCGTCCTTTTTTTATTGGGGGGACATCGATGTTTTTGTTTTTTGTATTAAACACAGAAGTTTTTGAAATTTTTAAAATTTTGGAGGCTTCACGCAATGATTCACCACTTTTTAGTAAAAAAAATAGCGCGGTCGACGGTATTTTTACAAATTTTTTTCATTTTGACAATAATCAGCTTTACACGTTTTAAAATGAACGATTTACCCACAACAAACTTTCAACAAATAAAATTATCTTAACTGTTACCTTATTTATTTAATTCGTTAAAATCTAACGTTAACAATATTAAAATAGTTCTTATAATCTAATATAATCTAATATCAATATATCATAATTTATATTTATTATTCAATATTGTTGAAAAACATAAGTTTAAATTTTTTACTTTTTATGTTATCATTTACAGATTCTAAACAAAATTGAAATTCGTTATAAATTGTTATTAATTGATTGAAAGGGCTACATACACCATAGTTTGATCTGCTAAATATTTGAATAATAGGTTGCTGTCGCCTTAAACATGAACGGCTGAAACTGAAATTTAATTTCCTTAGAACTGATGGCAATGATATCGAACCATTAATAATCCCAACAATAAAATAAAATTGTATAAACTTTCTGTGGTTAGTCAAAGAAGGAAGGCTGATCAAAGCTAGTCTTTGAGAATAAGGGGGAAGTAGATTTTCCCTTAACCATGGAAGAGACCGAAGACAGAAACGCAGAAACTTTTTTTGGATCGCTTCAATTCTTGTAACATGTGTTGAGTAATAAGGTGACCTGTGGTATGGTCCGTATTCTAGAATTGGTCTAACAATCGAAATAAATAGAAGTTTAAGGACATAAGGGTCCTGAAAATCACGACTGAATCTTTTAATGAATCCAAGAACCCTATTCGCTTTTTTATTTATACTAGCCGACCCAGCTCTCGAAATTCGAGTGCCAATTTATTTATTATTTATTATTTATATTATTGGCAGTGTTTTCAAGCAAATTTATTAAATTAAATTTTATTTTATGTAATTATGCAAAGTGTTCGACAGTGCAAAAACAAAAATGACCCACAGTGTGTAAATGCGTGTCTCAAGTATATTCTGCACATCTCCGTAACTGTGGCTTTACAACCATATAAAATTTATCGAAATCGGTTAAATACTTTTGGAGAGAAGTGTACCACAAAAAACATGTTTGCCGTTTTATTATATGATAATTTTAATGATCATTAAATGCTAATTTGGGATCTAGAATAATACCTAAATCAGAAAACATAGAAACTTTACATAATGAACAAGAATCTAACGTATAGTTGTACAAAAACGGACATTTTTTACGTGTAAAACTCATGGTTTTACATTTGTCAACATTTAAAACAAGTCGGTTTTTATTACACCATTCCCTAAATATTGTTAAGTCTTCTTGTAGTAATAAACAGTCAGAGGAGGATTTTATACTTTTGAAAAGCTTAAACATAAACAAGGACAGACGAGGTTTTTAAGTTTGAAACCAAGTCATTAATAAAAAAAAAAAAAAAAAATAGGACCTAAGTGGCTGCCCTGAGGGACGCCAGAATTGACAACAAATTGACTTGAACTTTCATTACGAAACAAGACAGAATAACGACGATTTTTTAAGTATGAAGAAATCCAATTTATTAAATTGTTGTTAAATCCTAGATGGTTTAATTTTAAAATTAGCGTATTGTGACATAACATAATTTTAGAATTTGGGCTAGATTTGAATTAGGAGAATTAGGAAATCATCTCACTATTTATAATGACTCCTTTACATAGTTGCAATATTGCACAATGAATCTCAGATTCGAACAAAACATTGTGTTGAACGTTCTTATGGCGTATGGAAGAAAAGGTTTCCTATATTGTCAACAGAAATAAAGGTGCAAATTACTACAGTTCAGAGCATTATTGCAACGGGTATCGCTTACTACATTTTCTCCAGCTGAGGAAAGAAAATTTAATAAAGGAACCAATAAATAATGGCCATGAGAGTCAAAGAGCTTCAAACTCTCAAAACGAAAATACATCAGAAAACTAGTAAACCCTGCAAAAGTTTGTCGGTAGTAATAATATCAAAATGTTCCCTCATAATTTGGTTTTTTTTTTATATTACTCTACTAAATTTTATATTAAAATTTATAAACTTACAACTTTTAGATCTCACTTCTTTTCACGACTAATTTGTTACACTGATGGTTTCTTGGTGCATATGAGAACTTGGTTCTTTTTTTAACATTTATGTTTTTTTATGTGTGTTCACTCCATTTGGCACAGAATTTGTTTTGTTAATTGTAAGGAATTTTAAAAACTGAAAGGAAAATCAGAAATTTTCGTTTTGTTTTTTATATTTTACATGTACTTAAAGCCCTACCGCTCTAGCAATTTTTATCGTTCTACTACAATTGGAAGTGATCCATATAATTTTTTGGAAATTTTCAATTTTTTTCTTTAAATGTACTTGAAGCCCTACAGCCAAGGCCGTCTTTACCCTTTTGGGGGCCCTGGGCACTTTTCGAAAATGGGGCCCCTGTATGATTATACTCCATGGAAATAAAAAAATTAAAAAAAAAAAAAAAAACGTATTTTTTTTTTTACGAATGAAGCTAAGTTTGGACATTAGACATCAAAGCGAATTGAAATTTCCGTGTAAAAACTTGATTTTTTTATACAAAATTTGTTTTTCGGCTACAAAGAAGATACACATACATATATTTTAATAAAGAAATTTAAAATTCGACGGTATTTAACAATTTTCACAAACGAGCTTTTATACTCTTTCTTTTAACCATCTCATTTAAAATTTATTAACGTTTTAGTTTAGCTTCGATTTCAGTTCGCTTTGAAAAATAAACTATGAATAAGTAAAAATTAAGAGATCATAATTATACGTTGCTTTGTTTTATTACGAGCTGTTCTGTTCTGAATTTCCATACAAACTTACGTCATAAATTTGTGTATTATTCAAAATTTCTAAATCATAATAGAATAGCTAATTCCGAATTAAAAAATCACCCCTATTGTGAGTTTCACTTTTTTGGATTTCGGGAAAAATAAAAATTTTATATGTAATTTGACATATTTTCTGGACGGAAATCTATAAAAGTGTAACTCACAATAGAGCTGAATACATAAGTATGAATACAATGATGTTTGTTATCCATAAACAAAAATGTTCCTTGTATTACAATGCCACATAGTAGCTGCATTATTTGAGATTTCGTGTTTGTGTCCACAGTCCGTAAAATCTGCGGCGCTTCATTGCTGAAAAATTAAATGGAAAGACTGTTTGTGCCTTCAATGGGAGAGTAACGAAATCCCGCCGCACAAAATCCCGAATCACGAAATCCCGCCGAAAATAAAAATAAAAATCTCGCCGACAGATATTTTTGGAAATATTTGGCGGGATTTTCAATACTATTTTAGTACTATTAAATAAATATTTTATTTTGATCTATTTTTAAACAAATGGAAAGTATTTAAGGAACTGTTGGTTCAGGAACAATTCAGTTCCTGTTAGAACTCCGAGGGGGTAAACCTCCTCCATCTTTAGAGAGATGATTTTCAATGTTTTGGCCAATTATTTTTGGACATTCGACCAAAATATTTTTGGACTTTTGCCCAAAATTTTTTTTAACAAACTTTTTTTAAAAGTATTTTTTTTTTAACAATTTGTTTTTGAAGAAATTAGATTTTTCATACATTTTTTTTGACATTTTTTTTTCAAAAATATTTCTTGACAAAAATTTGCCACCCAAGGTACTTTCAATCAAAAAAATTGTTTACATTGGCGCCTGCCAGGCGACTTAACATACCCTAAGCGGAGCGACGGAGTCGCGTGAGGGGGTGTGTCCCCGAAAAAGGTAGTTAGAATCCTTAAGTCCCGCGGGACACCCAATGTACTTTTAATCAAAAAAATTGTTTACATTCGCGCCTGTTAAATTGCATATTCGTGTTGTAGGGAGATACATCATCACATGATTTTTTTAAAAGCTTTTTTGGATATTTTTTTTGTAATTTTCTTATTTTGTTTTATTTTTTTGACTCAAGATACTTTCAAGACTTCATACTTTACTTGTCTTCAGCTTTAGGCCAATCAGAGCTCGTTAAAAATTAACGAAATCAGAGCGGTCGTCTTCGTATTGAATATTCCAGTACAATAGTAGGGAACTTCGTTCTCGTTGCTTCTGATTGATTCGAGTCACTGAAAATCCATACTGTTGTGTCAATTTAGTATTGAAACGGCGAGATTCGACTACCCGCTTATCCTTTTCTTTACTATTGACCTATAGAACAAATAGTGAGAATTTTCATCTATCTTATTAAATTTCATCGTCAAATGAGCTTTTTTCTTAATAATCACGAAAAAGTGATTTTTTAACAACAGAAAATTATTTTAACTTACTATACCTAACTTTTTTTTCATTTGTTTAAACAAATTTTTTTTATATAACGCAATAGATAGTGTTATTAGGAATAAATATATGTTTAATTTTTGATTTTACGAGATAGGGGAGCCGAGATATTTGCAAATGACCAAAAAATGACACAAAACACATTTTTACCAATAACTTTGGTAAAAAAAGTTGTCATGTGGTGCAAATTTGGTCTTAAGCTTTTCTCATAAGCACCTATCGATCCATCAAAAAAAAAAATAGACCATGCCTCTCCGCGCAAGGTCAGGCCCTTTTTCATGACGCTTTGACTGGACTATAGTATGAGTTACTGCGTTGATGCGAACTTGTATGCGCGTTGCAAATATAGAAACACCATTATCTTTATTTTTCCATACATTGATATTCAAAATGTGTGTTTTTTTTTTGTTTCTGTCAGAAAGCAAACTGCATTACCACTTAGTTAGTTATTCACAGCGGAGCATTGTTTATAGGTGCTTCATATTTCTGTTTCAATTTGAATATAATTTCGCAGGGAATGTGATTTAAAATGTTTAGCAAAGGTTGTTGTTCAGCAAAGAAAGTACGAAATCTGATCATTCTTTATGCATCTAAAATTGCATCGAAATATTTTTTTTTCTTGAAAATAGACCAATAGAGGTTAAGTGATGTTTCAGCAATTTGGGGGCCCCTGGTGATTGCGGGGCCCTGGGCCCGGGCCCAGTGGTAAAGAGGGATCTGCCTACAGCTCTATCTACCAATTTTCATAGTTTTTTTTTTTTTTTGATGAAAGCATCGCTTCCCATCGATCAGCGAAATCAAGCATCATTGTGCGCGGTTAGTTTAGTACTTTACTTGGATGGAGGACCGTTCAAATACCAATCATGTGCTGTTGACATGTGTTTCTTCTGTTGTTCTTTCTTTCTGTGTCTCTTTCTGTTGTATTGTCTAAAGCCGATGGCCTCAGTTGCCAGTGCTTTCCAGTGTCTCTGCTTGGTAGATTTATCTACGGAGTAGTGTAAGATGTTAAAAAATGATGATTTCTGTGACCTTTGGTTATAGATTTATGAAAGTTGGGTGGGCTATAGGTCAATATTAAAAGAAATAAGTCAATAAGTCCGTGACTTTTTGAATTTCTGACCTCTTTACTGAAACAGCAACACTGCTCCTGTCAACAGGCATCTGTCAGTTGACTCCTGTCAAAATTTAAACTTGCTGCGTCAGTTAGTTTGTGTTTGACAGCTATTTTTATCAGACTACTCACTAATTTGAGGAGAAAATGGAAAAAAGTGAAGTGAAGAAATGGCTTGGTGGAAAAAGATTTGACTCCAATGATGAAGTCATCTCGCAAACAAAGGCCTATTTTGAGGACCTCGACAAATCATTTTTTTTGGAAGGGATAAAAAAATTGGAGAAGCGTTGATAAACAAAAGAATAAGCATAATACATACATACATTAAAAGCAAATATTTTACTGTGTGACGACAGAAATTACTTACAAAAAGATTTAATCAAAGAATATTAATTGCAGCATTTAAACACATTAAACACATTATTTCCAACAATAGTTTTAAAAAAAAAATTGAAAAGAAAAAGTCTATGATACACACACAATCACCTACATTTAAATTTAAACTTTGTAGTAAGCCTTTTTATAAGTTGGCTGTATGTGCTGCTTAAATTATCGAAATCAGACCTACGGTTGATTGCATTGTTGTTGTTGATTATGTGCAGCATCTCTAGCAACATTCTTTTTGAATAGTGTCGGCCTGTTTGCAGAATTTTAACGTTCTCAAAATCTGGAGCCAAATTACCGCATCAGTAAACGAGTGAGTGAGTCCCATCAGTGATCGAATGAAAACGTCAAATTAGAGTAATCGATTGCTAGATGACGTAAGCGATATTGCCAAAGTGACATAATTCAGTCACGTATTACTCGATAACCGATGCGGTAATTTGGCCCCTGGCTTATGTCTCTCTTCTATGCAATGGAGAGCAAGTGCAGTTTTTTGTGCAGCTCCACTATTTAAATCTGATCTGTGCCCGGAGAGTCGATTTTTCAATTTTTGTTTTGATGTGCCTATGTAAACTGATGGGCATGCCACTTCTTTCCTTCCCAGACAGTTGATCCTATAAATGACATCTGCTTTTTCCATCGTCTCAACTTTACCTTTGACGTTGGTAAAAAGCTTATTTCTAAGAGGCAATGCAGACTTAAAAGCTAATTTTGTCTTTGTCATGTCTCTTAGAGGAGCCGTGGTGATGCGGTTGGAAAGATTAGGTCTGTACAGTACGCTCGTGTATACATTCACTTTCTTGTTCGGCATCATCAGCTTTGTTGACTTTTTTCTTTTTTTGATGATTTTATTAATGAGCGCAAATGCATCCGAAGAGGGGAAGGAATTGAAACATAGGGTGTTATAGATAATATCAATATTTTTCTGATGAAAAGAAATATCACTAATGTCTAGAACACGGTTGACGAAATTTTGTGCGGTATTAAAAATTATTTGTTTAGGATGTTTGGAATGATAGTTTATGAGGCGGCCTGACGCTGCGGGTTTTTGATACCAATCAAAAATCAGTTTGGGAGTTCACCTTTAGTTTCAAGTAGTAATTTCAAGTAGTGTAAGATGTAAATGTAAAAATTTTCATTATTCTACAACAATCGGAAGAACCTATCGTTGTGTTAAATTACAAGACTCTACGGTGTCGTTGGTAAGTGCACTATAATATAAACTTCCACTCTGAAACTGAGGAAAAACAAACTACTTTAGTAGTTGGAGTTAAGAAAACGATCACATGTGATTTCTTAAGTAAATATGAATTTATGCATTTAAATAGTTGTAGTTGTTTTTTCTTAATACGTATTTAGTATTTAATGTTTGGTTTAAATCGGAACTTAGTATTAGGATTAACATCTTTTGGATAATTAAGCCGGACCTTATTCGGAATTACACCCCCCCCCCCCCCCCCCACCAAAATGAACTTTTTTTTAACGAATAGATAAAAAAGTGTTTGCTGTCGATAAAAAACATCAAATTATGGAGGAGAAACACTTTTTTATGGTAAAAAAGTGAAGTATAAGCGGACCACTCACAGTACTATAACTAAAACTACTTTTTTATTATGGGACATTTTTGCTTTTTTTGCTTGCTTACGCATTACAGCGTATAAACAGTGAGATATGTATAGGGGGCAGCATGCCCCCCTGCTTGGGCACACTATAGGATTTGGGGTAGGTGTGAGGTTGGGTGTATGCAAGGTTTCTTTTGCATTTACAGAATCTGGATTTAAAGAAACTTTGAATTTACCCTATGGCCTATATTCATTTTTTTATACTTCACTTTTTTAACATAAAAAAGTGTTTCTCCTCCATAATTTGACCATTAAGCCTGCTGGAGGAATTAAGTTAACGGATAGACATGTACCTATATAATAATTAAATAATAGATAAATAAACATTTTTAGCAATTATTTACAAATAAATTACATATGCTTATTATAAATAAATAAATTCAAATATTATACACGTGTATATACAGATATAACAAAAGCAGGGGCGAACGTAGGTAGGGGTTTTAGGGGTTCAAACCCCCCCCGAAACGACCAAAAAAATAAGGGTTTATTTTGTAAAAAAAAAAAACAGTGATATTTTCGTGCCATAAATTCTTCTGCTAGTGTTGTTTTTTCTTACGACTTATAGGTACTACTTGCCTTAAGTAATGCATTCGTAAAAAAATCGAACTCAAGATTTTTATCAAAGTTGATATTACTATGAAAGCGAAGACGAAAAATGTGGGTCCCAAAATTCTGTCTGTTCGACTACGGCCTAAAAGGCTGGGCCGATTTTCGTTAAACTTGGTAGATATCGTTTTGAATTTTTTTCCCCCACACGTTTTTTTTTCCTTTTCTTTTTAAGACCAAAAAAACGGTAGCTGCCATACGATTTTTTTTCGAAATCTTATAAATATTTTTTTCTCTAAAACTGTCCCACAGAATTTTGAAAAAAAAAATCATAAAATTTCATTTTGTCATTTTAGGTATCTAATGGTTGAAAAATTGTTTCCAAAAAATGATTATTCTTGGAAACCCCCTTGGGACCATTTTTTTGGTTTTTTGATTTTCTCGAAAACAGTACAACCGATTTTAATCATTATGAAGCCCCACCAAGGTTTAAATATTTTTGCGTATACAAATTTTAAAAGTTTTATTTTTTGATTAAGTATTCAAAAAAAATTCAAAATTTTTTTCTGGAAGCTCAATATTTCGAAAACCCCATGCTCGATTTTTTTTTAAACTTGATAAATAAAAGTTTTTTAATATAATCTACAAGATCTGAGGTACCCACAATACAAATGTCAAAAAATGGTTTTCGAAAATCGTATTTTTCAAAAAAATGGCTCCGAGAATTTTGATAGTTTTTTTTTGTTTCGATTAATCTTTACTTTTAGAGAAGCTTCTAAAAAGTTTAAAAAAAACATTGCATTTTAAGACTTTAAAAAAAATATTTTTTTTAATTTTTGAAAGAAAAAAATTTATTTTTTTTTTGAAAATTCGATACCTCAAAAACTGCTCAATATTTTTTTTGTAAATTAAATTTTTATTCGAAAAATAAGAAAAAAGTTTAAATATGCGAACCAAAATTTTTTCTTAAATATGTTTTAAAGATTTTGTATACAAAAGCTTGTTTTTTTAAGAAACCACTAAAACGAATTACAATTTTGTTCTCGCATAAACTAATATTTGCTCAAAACACATGTCATCCTGTGCTTAGCTCCAACTACTAAAGGAGTTTTAGTCATTTAAAAAATGAATTTTATGCTTTTTCTCTTAGCATTAATTTTTGAAATTCTTAGTCTTTTACATGAGAGCAAGTTCGTGTGACCCAGTCGTGCATTTTATTTTATGTGTCTTCGTATTTTAACGCAACTGTCTTAATTTGAATTGATGATTAAAAAACAGAGACGAATCGAACAGCAATTGCGTTTTTGATAATTAACATTATGTATAGGGCAGAAAACGGACTAACGGAGCAAATATACCGATACAGATATCTGTGTTAATCTTAAGGGCCGATTTATGGCTAATAAATGATTTCGATTTATATATGTTTGAGTTATTGATGGCTCCAGGGTCGGAGTTACAGCAATAGAAAAAACTCACTCATTTCGTTTGTGTGAAAGTGACAGTTACAGATGAGTAGCACATAGCACCCTCTGAGAGCGTTTTGGTTATAATTATGTAGTATAGTTAACGTAGGTACCAATTGAGTGTTGATGGTGTCCTTATGTTTTCGTATAACTCTTTGTCCTATGATCACAAAAGTACAACAAGTTATAACTTCACGTACTAATATATACCGGATTTAGTTTTGCAGATTTGGACCACTAGGCGGACCTAGAACTTATTATAACTCTATTGTTAGGTACACTTATGGAATCACTTACACTCTTTTTCTTCTTGTTGCATTAATGATATTTTACGAACCAAATGATGGCCTCCATCACAGGGCCCGTAGTAAAAGTCTATGTCTAAGAATTGATTCCGGAATGAAAATGCCCGAATGGCAAGCACCAAAAAACGCCCTCGTAGTGAATATTTTCCAACTTTTGGTAACATTATTCAAATTTGCCAAATAGGTATCCGTTGCAACATCTTTATGATGTTTTGTTTTTGCGATTAGCTGTATGAAATTGTTCCGATAGGTCCTATCCCTAAGAGCAAATATTATTTACTTATAACATATTTATGATAATTACAATAAAGAATATGTAATTAACAAGTACCTACAGTATAGTAATAAAATAATATATTTATGAAAATCTCATATTTTTTTGAAAACCCCCCCCGAAATTATTTTCTGCGTTCGCCCCTGAACAAAAGACTTTCACCTTATATTCAATTTTCGAAATGATTTGAAAAATAATTTTGTTCAATTTTAATGATTTAAAACATAAATTCATTTGGAAACTATTTGGTTAAGTTTCTCTGAAAATGTAACAGAAATAAGTTTATACATATGTATAAAATTTTTAAACTTTGTAAGAAAATATTTTGATAGATCAATTTCAAAAAAGATCATTGAGCTGATTTTAAAAAAGAATATGAAATTTATTTTTCGCGGGAAGTTTTGAACTATTATTTTTTCAAATTCTAAATGCTTAAATAAATAGAATGGCTGAAAACGTTTACTATATTTTTGCGGAAACATAACTAATATTTTCTTAAATCCTTAATAGAAATAACAAAAACTACATTTCTTACCCTTCCTATCTATTGTTTTCTGAAATATATGAAATAAAACGCACCACTGGATCGCACGAACTTGCTCTTATGTAAAAATAATTTGGAATTTAAAATCATCATCATCATCATCGGCTCGACAACCGGGTTCCGGTCCTGGCCTCTTTCAACAAGTCTCTCCACCTATCCCGGTCTCTAGCCGACGCCATCCAGTTGCGCACCCCAAGGCTTCGGGCGTCCTGGTCTACGCCATCTCTCCAGCGCAAGCATGGTCTACCACGCTGTCGTCTACCATAGAATGTACCACAAAGAACTTTCCGAGCAGGTTCCTCTTCGCTCATGCGAGCTAGGTGCCCTGCCCACCGGAGTCTACCGAGCTTAATTTTTGTCACGATATCTGCTTCTAGGTAGATTGCGTACAATTCATGATTGTACCGTCTCCGGAATCGTCCTTCCTCACATATGGGGCCAACAATTCTCCTTAAGACTTTTCTCTCGAACGCAGCTAAGAGGTCGGAGTGCCTTTTGCTAAGCACCCAAGTCTCGGATCCATATGTGAGTACTGGCAGGACCATGGTCCTGTACAGCAGCAGTTTTGAAGTTATGGTGAGATTTCTGGATTTGAAAAGCTTTGACAGACTATAGTAGGCTCTGTTGGATTTGAGAAGCCGCCCGCGTATTTCTTCTTCTATATTGTTATCGGCTGCTACTATTGACCCAAGGTATTTAAAGGATTGCACCACTTCAAATTCGTGCTCCGCTACCTTGATTGTTTGACCAACTGTTCCTCTCGCATTCGACGCCACCATGTACTTTGTTTTACCTTCACTAATGTGCAGCCCCAGATTTTGTGCCGCCTGCTCGATCTGGATGAAGGAATCGTGTACAGCTTGTTCGGTTCTTCCGATGATGTCAATGTCGTCTGCGTAAGCTAGTAACTGGCTGGACCTGTTGACGATGGTCCCTCTTGTTGCCGTGCCAGAGACACGGATTGCTTTCTCCAACGCCAGGTTGAAGAGGAGGCAGGCCAAACCGTCCCCTTGTCGGAGTCCATTAAAGATTTTGATTGGTCTGGATAGCAATCCGGCTATTTTTACTTGGCTTGTTACGTTGGTCATGGTCAACCTACATAGTCGTGTCAATTTATTTGGGATGCCGAATTCTCTCATGGCTTTGTAAAGTTCTACCCTGGCTATGCTATCATAGGCGGCCTTAAAGTCTATAAATAGATGGTATGTTGGGATGTTAAATTCTAGACATTTTTCCATCGCCTGCCTAAGGGTAAAGATCTGATCAGTTGTTGATTTGCCTGGAATGAAACCACACTGATATTGTCCGATGACGGTTTTAGCGTATGGGGTTATCCGGTCTTGTAGGATAGAGGAGAGTATCTTATAGGCGGTACTCAATAACGTGATACCTCTATAATTGCTGCACGTTGTGACATCTCCCTTCTTATGTATGGGGCATATTATGCCTTTTCGCCAGTCTTTTGGCATTTCTTTCTGCTCCCATACGTGCACTATAATATCATGAATTGCTTGACGTAAGGCTGGCCCGCCGTGATGAAATAATTCGGTTGGTATGCCATCGGCTCCCGGGGATTTATTCTGTTTAAGCCGGCCTATAGCCTTCTCAACCTCTTCTATGCTTGGTGGCGGCAACATAGGGTATTCTTCTTGAAGTAGTGGAGCCTCCACTTCTGCAGTGAGCTGACCATTTAGCAATTCATTGAAGTACACTTCCCATCGCTCCAGTATGCTTTCAGGATCGGTGATCAGATTTCCCTCTCCGTCCTTGCAGTATGTGCAGCGTGGTGTGTACTGCGTCATGTTTCGGACGGATTGGTAGAACTTCCGCGCCTGGTGCGGACCTCGTTCTCGGCTGTTTTCTAATTCACAGATTAGGTTCTTCTCCCAGGCTGATTTCTTTTGTCTGTGAAGCCGTTTTTCTGTTCTTCTGAGCTCTTTATATTCCTCTTCGCGTGCCCGCGTTCTATGAGATTGTTGCATTGCTCGGTACGCAACATTCTTACGTTCAGTCGCTAGCTTGCATTCATCATCAAACCAGTCGTTCCGATTTTTACGACTGCTGCCTAAGATGGAGTTCGCAGTACTAATGACAGTTGTTTTTAAGACGTGTCCACTTTTCATTTACGCCCAGCATACTGGCTCCAGGACTTACTCTCCCTAAGTCAGGTGTTTCTAGGGCGAGTTCTAACGCATTACCAAAGGTGTTACTGGTGTTTTCATTGTGCAGGGCAGCCGTGTTGATTCGAACCTGATCGGCGGATGCAATTCGTCTTCGCAAGGCAATCCGCCCTCGGAAAATACATTTATAAATTTAAAATACATTTTATAAATTTAAAACATGGATTTAATGAGATAAAAATGTTCAAATGTTCAAATGTATGGAAATTTTTTATATAACAAATGTCCTTAAAATTTTTCGAGAACAAAATTTGGGATGCCAAATCTTTAGTATTTAGTAGTATAAATTTTAGAAATAGTTTCAAAAAATAATCGTTCAAATGTTTTAAAGATATTGGTTTTTCAAAAAAAACTTGGATTTTTTTTTTTCAAAATTCAAAAAAAAAATTTTCGAATATTTTTATATACAATATTATTTTAAGCTTAAGGAGGCTCCTGCTAAAAATTTTTGGCTAAAATCAAAAAAAAAAATCAAAAAACGGTTCTATGACAGGTACCGTTAATAACATTTTGCCCCAAAATTTTTTTTCTGACAAAAATGTAGTCCATGTCCATAATATCACACCAAATTTTTTTATCAAAATAGTTAGAGCCGTTTTCGAGATAAAAAAGATTATGCATTACGGGTGTATGGGGGGTACCGTTAGTCTTAGAGCTAAAAAAAAAATTCAATTTCACCGAAGACCCTTAAGCACCGAGTTTGAAGAAAATAGCTCCCAGTGGCTTAGGCTCTAGATCGAGGTACAGACATACAGACACACAGACATACGGACATACAGACAGACAGACGGAATTGTCGGACCCACTTTATTCGTGGTCGCTATCATCGTAATGTCAACTTTGATCAAAATCTCGAATTCGATTTTTTTTCCAAATGCAGAACTTGCCCTATGTCGCAAGTAAAAATCTACCCCCCTTTTACTCTAAGTTGTACACCTTTCGTCTCGTTATTCAGAATTTCAAACGCTATTTCCATATCCCTCGGTTTTAACAGAGGGAGAACTATAAATTTAAAGTAAAGGCCCTTACTTCCTTGTTTTTGTTTATATGAGCAAAGAATCCTGGAAGCTTAGATGTTTTTTTCTAATTGCTTGCCAAAAAAATATCGCTAAATTCCGAAATTCGGCCTTATTTCGCTTTCATATAGTGAAAAAACGCCGAATCTTGGAATTCGGCGATATTTCAAGGCACCATTATTATTTCTTTATTATAAAATAATCTAAAATAAAATAATATTATTTTTGTGTGGGTCAAAACTTTTCCAAAAATAATAATAAACATTTCAGAAAAACAAAGATTTTTTGTCATAGACGTGTAGATAGGACTCTCCTACCGTAAACAAATGTGGGGGCACATTTCTTATAAAGGACTTGTTAATTTTAAAATTTTATCAAAAATCAGAAGAAATAAAGCCTCGTTTTCAGTCTTCTATTAAAAATCCATAGTAAAACTTAATACTAAAAGCCTATTTATTACTTCATAAATTAACAATGTTATGAAAAAATTAAAGTTTTGAATTTGAGAGTTTTTTCGATAACTAGACTATATAATTTGATGTAGAAACACAACAAAAGAACAAGTTAATAATACTGTACGTTTTAAAGCTGTTAAATAGAATGTATAGCAAACATATACATCTCAATATTCACCATGCTTCGTCCATTAAAATATAGGAACACCAAATTTTACAAAAAAAAGTTAGCAATTAATGCAATTTCAAGCTAAGCTAATAAATTTTCAGTCCTTTTTTGATATTCAATGGGGAGAATTTTCTTTAAAATTTTACTCATCACTATCACTGCTATTCATTCGAAGTGAATCTGGGGTGGAATCGCGTAAGGTGATAGTTGATTATCAATTTGTTGATTGTCGTTTTGACTATCGCTCTCTCTATAATTATTTATTGATATGATAGAGACAGCTATAGTCAAAAACGACAATCAACGAATTGATAGTCAACTATCACCTTACGCGATTCCACCCCTGATTTACATCGGTAATATTGTGCAGTATTCTCCTGTTCACGTGAATGCATTCATTCCATACTCGTACAATAACAATATTGATCCGCATATAATTGATGTATTGTCTGTTGCTTGTCATAAAATACGAATAAAAATCAAATAAAAAAAATAAAAATTCTTTCAGGGTATGTAGGGGACGTCTTGTGTTTCTTATTCAACCGAAGTATAAATAGGGATTGTTTTCCTGATCAGCCTAAATGTGCGGAAGTTGTACCACTTTTAAAAAAGGAAGCAGAGAAAAAGTCTCGGAATATATTCTCTCCACTTTTTCCAAGAACATTCTTTAAAAAGTTGGCATTGTGTCGTTTTTAGATAAATTTGACATCTTTTGTAGAAATAAATTCGGTTTCAGAAAGGGAACGCCAACAGGAATGCCATATTGAGGGTCTGTAGTCAAATTTATGCGAGTTTAAACTGCAATATTTATTAATATGCCAAATGCATTTGAAATGGTGGATCATGATTTATTACATAATAAATTATACTGGTTTTCGATGTGATATTTTTCTGTAGCTTCAATCGTATTCAAAAGCCAGGAAGCTGAGAATAAATGTGAATGGAATTTAAAGTGAGTCAAAGCTTTTAAAAACGGTGTACCACAAGGTTCTGTAATTGACCCATTGTGTTTCCATATTTACATCAACTCTCTCCTTAGACTCAAACTTAATTGTATTCCCACTGGTTTGCTGATGATATCGCCTTTACGTATGAATGTCAAAATTTATTTAAATGTTGTAAAGATCGAGGAAGATCTTGAAATATTAAAGTTGTGGCTTACATCACATACCTAAGTTAATTATTATTAGTGAGAAACTAAACTAATTTTATTTAAGTTATCCGGAAATAGTTTGGAAGAAACTTCTGTTTTCAGGCTAATGACTGTAATCAATTTCGATTGCCTCTTCACAAATGTGGTAGAACTAATTTTAAATCTAACTTACCATGCTCAGAAAGATGTTTCAAAATTGAAACAATTAATAATTTTAAATACCATGGCATTTCTATAGATTTTAATCTAATGTAAAATGTATCTCTGAAATGAGTTTTGTTCCCGGAAAGTCTTAAATTGTATTTATTATGGCCGTGCTCATTCAAAGTTGCAGTACGGGATGACTTGTTGGGGTGTTTTGTATGCTGACTCTGTTGGACCCTTATTAATAGCTCAGAAGCGTTTAATAAGTATTACATATTTGCAACACGAATCGGTTTGTTGAGAGTTTGCCCCTATTTATGGATTTGCAAATTCTTCCAATGAGACATTTATACGTTTTTAAAGCTCTAGAGTAGAAATTCTGAACTGTATAAATTGCGTTTAAATAATTTGCAATTTATAAGGACAAGTATGTAATATGTACATACATAACTACTTAATATAATTTGCAATTTATAAGGACAAGTATGTACATATGTACATAACTATTTAACAATACCTACTCTAATTTTTATACAGGGTGTCCGGTAATTCGTGTGCCATACTTTGGAGATGTAATTTTTGGTCATATTCTTAGAAAAAAATTGTTCTAGTAAAGTCTGATTTTCAATTTTGACATCACTTTTTGACGATTTAAAAAAAGCTAACTTTGGTGTACCCTGACCCATGTTAAGGTCAATTTCTCTGTCTGGACGTTTTTTTAGTAGCAATACTAACCTTTAAAACTACGTTTTAATTGAGCTGACATGTTTTTAGGGTTGCCAGATATTCACTTTTAAATGGTGTTCAATTTTTCTTGCCCGAGCAAAATTTTGAATTTGAGGTCAATTTTTTTCAAAAAATGCGTAATAAACATAAAGTTTTCTTATTTAAAAAAACAAACTCACTAATAAGTGCACCCAAAAATCCATACATTTTATGATACTTGGGAAAATCTAAAACAGGTAAAAAATCAAATTTTGGGTGCCTTATATACTTTTATTGCAGCACTTGGCAATTGGAATAGTTTTCCAAGAATTCATAGTTTTTAGGCTGTGCACTCATGAAAAGTGTTAAAAGTGTACTTATGCCTACTTGACTTGCTGTCAAACCTCTAATTACCTTACCTCTTCTCAGAGTGAGTCAAATTTGAGGTATGAATGATTAATGGGTAAATTAACTAAATAAGTGGTATAAAAAAAATAGGAAAACAAATTGATTCATCAGATTATCAAGTTAAGTCACGGTTAAGAGCGCTTTTTGAAATGCCTTCATTTACGAGAGAAGAATACGCAGACAATTTGTTCGTTTATGGTTTGTGCAATGGAAATTCAAGAAGAGCACAACGAAGATGCTAATAACTTTATCCTAACAGACGACTTCCTTCTCGAAATGTTTTTGGAAATACCTTGCGAAGGCTTCAAAAAACTGGATCAGTTTTAACAGCAAGACCTAATGCGGGAGCTACAAGCACAAGAAGGGTTTCGGTCGATGAAACAATACTGGCAGCTATTGAAATCGATTCTTCCATCAGCATAAGGCGCTTGGCTCCAAAGTTTAATGTTTCCAAACACAGAATTTCCAGTATACTGCATGGAAAAAACATGTATCCATATCACCATACACCTGTGCAAAAGACCTGCTTCCCGATGATTTTGAAAAGAGACTCGAATTTTGTAACTGGTTCCTAAAGAGAAGCTTGAATTACAACCAGCTTATAAACAGAATTCCTTGGACAGACGAATCTCAATTCACAAGAGATGGTATTACGAATCTGCATACATGGGCTTCGAGCAATCCACATTCAAGACGGCAAAGATCATTTCAGCACAGATTCAGTGTCAATCTGTGGGCAGGTGTAATTGGAAATAAATGAATCGGTAATTTCAAATTACCACCCGGATTTAATTCTACTAACTATCTGGAGTTTTTAGAAAATAATCTACCAGACCTAATGGAGAATGTTCCACTGCTTCAACTAGCTTCATCATATTTCCAGCAAGATCGTACTCCGGTCCACTATGGTCGTGAAGTTAAGGAGTGGCTGAATGAAGAATATGGTGATCCATGGATAGGCAGAAATGAACCAATTCATTGGCCTGCAAAATCTTCCGATCTCACTGTACTGGATTTTTTGTATGGGGACGAATGAAAGAAATCATTTACTCATCTGAAATAAAAGCTTTAACTGAATTAGAACAACGTATTTCTGAAGGATCACTAAAAGTAAGGCAAAAGAATAAACATTCAAAATAAAATCCAAAAACGAGTTCTAGCATGCATTCAAAACGCAGGAGGGCACTTTGAGCACTTATTATGACTGTATTTGAGTGTACATAAAATAAAACATTACTTAAAACTACAAAAATTATTGTTTTATTCAAGCCCTTTACACCTCAGGGCAAAAAATCATTTTCTTTTTTTAATTTTACCTGTTTTAGATTTTCCCCAAGTATTATAAAATTTATGGGTTTTTGGGTGCACTTATTAATGAGTTTTTTATTATTGTTTTGTTCATCAGGTTAAAATAAGAAAACTTTATGTTTATTACGCATTTTTTGAAAAAAAATTGACCTCAAAGTCAAAATTTTGCTCGGGCAAAAATATTGAACACCATTTAAAATTGAATATCTGGCAACCCTAAAAACATATCAGCTCAATTTAAAAATAGTTTTAAAGGTTAGTGGTTAGTACATATTTCTACTAAAAAAAATCCAAAATGAGGTCCCTACTATTAGTACTGACAGAGAAATTGACCTTAACATGGGTCAGGGTACACCAAAGTTAGCTTTTTTTAAATCGTCAAAAAGTGATGTCAAAGTTGAAAATCAGACTTTACTGATACCAAGAATCACATCCCAAAGTATGAAACACGAATTACCGAACACCTTGTATACATACCTTACAATATTATATACTTTCATACTTTTTTAAAGCTTGTTAATTCAATATCCTAAAAACTGTTATTAAGAAAACTAAAGTGAGATTGAAACGAAATTTAGTTTGATAAAGAATAATATATGTATCAAAGGGCACGGTAGTGCCCAGCCAAGTTCTGGCACTACACCCTTTTTACAGGAACAAACTCAGGCGATTTTTGACCCCTTCCTATCTTCAGTACCAATGAAGTAAGAAACTTAAAACTCCGAATATATGCTAAGATAGTCATGCACAGGCGCCTCACCAAATATCAATTTTCTAGCGCAAGCGGTTCCTAAGATATAAGGCCTCAAAAATCACAAAAACCGTAACTGACTGACTGACTGACAGATCATCAAAATTATGGAGGACTTCCCGACATCGTAGAATTTGTAATTTTGCAAAACGGTAGGTCTTGTCATGCACGCAGAGGAAAAATCGAAAATTCGAAATTTTCGATTCAGGGGGCGTGGTATCCGCCCACTTTCTTCCAATTCAAATTTCATCAAATTTTAGTCAGTAATCATTAAATAATAAAATTTCTCTATTACATTTTAGCTGTTTCAATATTATTCTACTTTAAATATTCGGTATTAAACCTTCATGAAGTAAGAACTTGGCGTACTTTTAGATCTCAGTACTTTTCACGGCTGACTTGTAACACAAAGATTTTTGTATAGAAGAACTTGGCTCTTTTTTTAACATTTATGTTTCTTGGTCTGATATATATATATATAGATTGGTTTGTAAACCTTTCTTTCAATAAAAGAAAACCCATTATAAATTAGTAAATGTTCCACTTACGCATAAAACTCATTTGGATCATTGTTATACATACTTTTTTATTCGTTTTGAATTGAATTTCTTACCTAATTTTTTCGTTTCCATTTTTATTTTATATTTTTTTTGATTGTTATGTATGTAATGATTTATGAACATGTTGATAATAATTATTTTTTTTTCTGAACATATTCATTTTTTTAAAGCAATCTTTTTTTATTAAATCACTAGCTGCCCGGCAGACGTTGTTCTGCCCTTTTTTCTCTAAAACAACAGTAAAAAAACATATTTCAGAGTGATCACTTTTCATATTTATAGATTTATGTCTCCATGATAAACATCGATTACTTACAAATATAAGTGTCCTATTTTGTACATTGCAAGACTTTAGTAGTAGTAGTAATAATCTGGTATTTTCATTGTAATGCCTTATCGTACGCGATATTTTTTGTTTGATTACCTGGTGCGTAAATAAATAAAGCTGTAGGTTTTCCGGCGCGAGAGCAGGCAACATACAGCTGTCCATGAGAGAAGCATGGGTTTTCCAGATTGACGCCGAAACACTCAACGACTGATCCTGTGATTTATTTATGGTATAAAAGACGCACTGAAAATTGCAGTCGTTTAAATTCAAACGGTACGTCAGTTGGTAAAATAGGGATGCGGGGTATCAACACATCCTCTCCCTTATATTTTCCCTTCAGAATATGGTTGCTTCGATCACATTGTTCAGTAATTTTTTCGGTTGATATTCCGTAACATTATGACCACCGATCATACTTTTAATTGAAGATTATTGGGAGGTAATCCTGGCAAATCCAGTGAGTTTAAAAAATCTGGTGGATAATGGACGACATCATCTTGGTTAGTTGCGCAATCAACTGATTTGTATGTCCTTAATTCACCGGCAATTTCATTTTAGATTTTGAAATTTATTTTACTTACATTCGTGTTTTTGGCAGCTAATATAGCTCGTTCACTCAACCAACAATGATCTCTGTAATTTTGAGCTACGTTTGGGAACACCTTTTCTATAAGCTCAGTTTTTGATTCTGTAAACTGACAAAAATTGACAGGAAATGTAATGCAGCCTGTCATAACATCTACAGGGATTTTACCATTACCAATGTCAATTAGTTGTTTTAAAAATATTTCTCCAGATTGATCATTTTGCACATATTCTTGCTCAAATTTAGTATCTTAATTTTTGTCCACAAAATGGAGGCTTTTAACATGCATTCAGTTCATCCGCTGGTGTAGACCGTGGAATACCTGGTAATGTTTGACGAAAATCTCCTGCTTACAAAATCATCGCTCAACCGAATTGGTTTCGATTGCTTCGCAGATCTTTCAGAGTTCTGTCTAATGCCTCGTGCATTCATTCCATACTATCAACTTGCATTGCTGAAAAACCTTTGCCATTGCAGAGTGCAAGTCGAAGTTTCGTTGCTTTGAATATTCAATGGTAATTTCGGGCTGTTCGACCGCCTTCCAACAATGTAGCTGCAATACCAGAGGAAGCAAGTGGGAGGGCAATTGCATTATGTAAGCGAATTGTTGCTAAAATCAATGAAATTAAAAATGTCTTTCCTGTACCACCAGGAGCATCCAAAAAGTAAAATCCTCCAGTTCCATCGTTTACAACTTCCATAAGTGTTTCAAAGACATACTTTTGTTGTTGGTTCGACATCATCAAGCACATGTCTTCAATTGATATCAACGCCCCGTTGTAAATTTCTTCAGTGAATTATAAATATTGATTTTCTGTTCTATTGCGCATTTGATGCAAGATATCGTCACACATATCACCTTTGTATTTGATCCATAAATCAATTGGTTTTGACGGAAAGCATGTTCGTTGAAAACAATGTTCGTATTTGTTGAGCTTTTGAAGAAATTACAGCATCATTTAAAGTTTGATTCCAATGAGCATCACTTTCTAACAGTTGCAAACGCTGACAGGCTTCTCTGTAAGAGCCACATAATTCACCATTAACAGTTCGTAAATGTTGGAATGATGTTGGGCCTCGAACATTGACTAAGAGTAATCTATATAAATAAAAATGAATCGCAAAATGTGTTGCTAAGCGTAAAACTCGAGAACGCCGCAATAAACGTTTTTTCTCTCCATAAGAACCTTTCTTGAACCTTAACAAAAACTTTAAAAAAAAATTAGGCTAATTGGTCAAGCCGTTTTCGAGTTTTACGCTTAGCAACATATTTTGCGATTCATTTTTATTTATAGAGATTATCATAGGTGAATGGGCTGACAGTTGATCTTGTTACCGTCACACTTAGATCAATTTAGATCAGTTGTGATACACTAGGGATTGTGACTCCCTTGTTTTGAAACATATGATATTCCGATATCATTCAAGTCCGTTAAGGGTGTTGATGGGTTACAGCAAGCTATAGACTGAAATGTCGGAGGGTACTTCTAAGTCATTGAAGAAATGTATGTTGTAACATAATCACCTGGTTGAGGAGAGGTGGACGTCTTCTAAGGGCGTGGTCCTTTCGTTTCATTATCACAGATTGTCACCCCACATCAGATATTATTTGAATTATAAATTAAGATTTTGATATGTTACCGCTTACATCCAAAGTTAAAGAATGGACATTATTATTATATCGTACGAAATTTTTTGTAAAATAGTTTTTAAGTAAGAAATTAATAAATAAACCAATCAATGTATTTATCTATCTATCAAAATTTGTTGCTAAATTAAAAATATTTGTTTTTAATTTTTTTTGGGGGCAGAACATGAAATACATAGATACCTTACCTACCAACATTATTTTGGATGTCATATTTTTCACATTCGCAAAATGAAGTAAGGTTCCAACATATGATCTTCTGTTGCTTTGTTAAATAGATACAAGCCATTTTTCATTAAAGTCTTTTGGCACTTTCCCAAATCGAAAAACTTTCTATAATTTTTGAATATCCTTTCTTAAAAGCGGTTTTAGGGAAAATAACTGTGATATTTTGCCATTACATATGAATTCGAGTGATAAGACTTATAATGACACATCTGAATAATTGGACTCTTTTTAAAGTCTGAAATCAATCAACATGTATAAAATCTGAAATTACTGAAAAAGTGATGAACTTCAATAGTCACTTCCGTCTGTTTGGGATGAAAATGGTAATAATAATAATAATAATAATAATAATAATAATAATAATAATAATAAATTTTAAATGTGTTTATAATAATGTGGGAAAAATAATTGAATAACAGCTTTTCCAAAAGCTGATAAAATAGATAGATCTTTATTGTAACTGAAATTCTTATAATTTTTTTTCCTAGATTGCACAATTTAAAGAGATATGGTTTCTCATACTATTCCTTACTACTGAAAATATTACAATATGTATTCATTTTATATCACAGATTTATTATATTTTGAAGGAAAAGTTAGGAGAAATAACCTTCATTTGAATTTGTCCATAAGAAGTGAAGTGAGAAGTGGGGTGAAGAAAACTGTCTTGAGATGTTGTTTACATTTAGTATCACAGATAATAATATAATGTAATAAATAAATAAATATATAACTAAACGAGAAATTAAATAAGTTAATAAACAAACGAAAAAATAAATGAATAAACAAAAGTTAACACATAAATAAATAACAAATGGTTAAGTAAAGAAAGAAAATAAATGAAACAAAAACAATTTAATTAAATTGAGGAACAAATCAATAAATGTAAACAAATGTATATATGAATAAATAAATTAATAAACAACAAATAATTAAGTAAACAAAAAATTAAAAAAAAAATAAACAACAAAAAACAAAATAGATCAAAGAAGAAATAAATAAAATGATAAATAAGAAAATATATGTATATATTAATAATAAATAATAAAAGCTGATAATGTTTAAAGTTTATTTATTAATTATGATGCTGAAAAATTCTCCGACTAAATATATTTTCTCTGATTAAAGCTTTCAAAAAATCTTTATTGAGTTATGATTTATGAAAACAATAACTTTACAATCATTATTAACATAATTTTGAATAAGTAGGTATTTTGTTGGTCTGTTGTTGCTATAATGTTATTGTTATTTCTTTTACTTTTTTTTCTTGTAATTTTGTTTTCTTTTTATTGACAATATAGGTATCATCAGAATTTGTCTGGAAATATCTATCTATGTCTAACCAAATATCAAATGTATTCGACCTACTGTAACATTATTAACACTTTTGTCTCTAGCTCAACAAGAACTTCCTGGCAAATATATCCCTATGAAATCCTGTACAATGATTTTATGCAACTTAATCATAGAAAATAATACACTTTGTAAATCCGTCCACATTCAAAATTAAAGATTATATAGGTACCTATATACTTGAAGTATTATTTACAATAATAAATATTGTTTTTTTAGCTTTACCTACTAATGGTTCCATACAATTTATGTAGGTACTGCCTAAAACCAGTTTCATTCGCAATAACTTTTACAGCTTTCTCAGATTGGTTTCTATTTTTATTGAATATTTTCTAAGAATTTGTCATATACCTACGCTCCAGTGGTACAGAGTACCAATGAATTTCTTAATTAATTTTAAAAGTAATAAGAGAGTGGGTATTCAAAAGTTAGTAGGTATACATAATACATGTAACTTTTCGTATCTTAATTAATTCAGAAATGATTTTCGTTGTTATCATAACAACCCAAAGTTAAATAAAAAGAATTACAGACTGCAGATAGGTACTACTAATAAATCTAAAGAAAACAAAACCTTCGCAAAGAAATGGGGTGTGCTGGGCTTGAAGTTGTTAGATGTTGTTCGATACTTTCGTACTTTTTGTGGAAAAATGATGTCATCGATGTATTTTTGATGCCGCGCGCGTCCAAAAATATAATACGAAGAAAACTCTCAACAACAAAATACCTACCTATGTATGAAACAACTACATAAATGTAGCCAACCTTAAAACAACTACCTGGTCAACCAACTTTTACTTTACTTTATTTTTTGTATTTATATTCAATAGTGTAGCCCAGGGGCACACTCGGTAGTAGACGACTCAAAGAGCCCATGAGCCATGAGTAGCCAATCCACTCAAACACCCATTAACCTGCTAAACAATGCTCCCGAAAACAAGTAGTTCTTGTTGTCGTTTCACAGATGTGAAACATCTCTGGTGGACTTTTGAACCTGATTGTATGGGCTAAAAAAGTAATTGACCCAAATAAGTAGAATTGCAAAAAAAATCGCTATCACTGTAATTGTCTTTTTTTTTTTTTGTTTATTGATTTGGATTGTTTTTTTTACCTGACCATAATAATTCCAGATTTTAATCGTATAAGGCATAATACTGGTTTTTGTTTTTACTAATTAATTAGTTATGTACCTACTTATTTATATTATTCTGTCAGTCTATTTTTATCTCGACTAAAACTTTAGCCACTGAGGTGATTTTCTTTAGATTGGTACCTACTTAATTTTTCTTTTTTGTACTTAAAATAAAATCGGTTTTTGGTGCATACTAAAACAAAATTCGTGTGTGCTATAAATACTTTTTGATATTATTTAAGAAATTATTTTTCTAAATAAATTATTTCAAAACTTACGACAAAATTTAATGGGATTACAAAAATATTTTATTTTTAAGTGAGGATCAACTACGTTTTAATTGAATAAATGTAACACTTATTTGACCAAACAGGGAACTAGGTGCTCTTAGTTCGATACACAACTATTCATATCTTCACAATCTCTCAAGAGAATATTTACACAAAAATCACTTTCCTATACACAGTAACCAGACTTTATCAAAGTTTGTTACAAAAGTCGGAAATCTAGGAAATAAAATTGATTCCGTTGAATATAGGCAGCCGTTGTTGTTTAAATTTGAAAAAAAAAATGCGTTTTGAGTTATAAATAAATAAATAAGAGGCCAACGTTTCGTAGAGAGATTAATCCTAGTGACTTACACCTCTCAACTACTCATGTGTGAGTGTTTCCCATTGAGTAAGGCAATAACCAGAAGAACTTTTCATGACAAGAAATACCCACTCTTGGACAATTTTTCACTTCTTCGCAGAATGTAGTACACCCCTCAAAAACATCTTAGCAGCAACTGAGAATCGAACCCAGACCTTCTGCGCACTAACCATTATGACAAGGGGTAAGGAAAATGTTCCACAATAGACAAAGTGCATTCATCTGAATACTGTCCTCCTTTTATATGAGAGACTATCGCATTGCTATGTCGGGCCCGAACAAATTGAGTTTGGAAACTTATACCTACGCAATTAATACCAGTCCAATTTTGTAAGTTTTAGCGCATTGTAAGTTATGATTCTGCAGAAAAGTGAGAGTTTCTTGGGCCGTGGATTTAATCCCATTATTTTAAGCAGTCTTTGCAAGGTTTCGTGATTTGTTAAAATTGATTGTGATTTTTGCCCCTCCCCTCCCAATTTTGCATGAAATTGAACCACAAATTGAGCCTTTTGCACTAAAAATAAACTAAAGTGACGAAACTAAGACTTTCTGTGTTAAAGTTTGTTCATAGTAAGTGTAATTCAAATTTGTCGAAACAAATGAATAAATAGTGATATAAATAGACTAAAAGATCACCTATAAATAACAAAATATGTAATTTAAAAATGTAATGGGGTCAAATCGAAGTATTTTTGATGTGTAAACATCTTTCCCGGCGGTAGAGTGAATCGAGAACGTGTGTAAAACTTATACGTCCCGTGTAACCCGTTACGGTTACACATTCCGTGTAGCAACCTACCTTACCGACGATTGCATTTAACACCATGTTTACATTGTTAATATTGCGTACTTACGACATCGTGTTTACATTGGAGACTTTGAGTACTGAAATCTCGATTTTATTACTTTTCATTGCTGGCTAGAACTTATTCAATCCCTCAACATTTCTTCACCTCTCGACCAATTAGGCCTATTCTGCCACATTTGTTATTCTGCTATAGATTTTCTGTTATGAATCATAAAAGATTTCCACCTTAAAAGATCTTTTATGATTGGTATTCAGAGGTTCGAACTTTTATAAAAGTCTGTTAGGCTAGTCGCGCACTGGCAACTGTGATCGAAATCAAATAGTTTAATCACCAGTTGAAAAAGAACCCCGCACTGGCAACTCTTTACTCACGCTCACACTCTTTTCTCTCTTGCGCTTATGGAAAACAGCTCAAATATTACGAATTAATGTTAGGCAATCGTTTAGTTTGTGTCAAATCACAAACTTTTTAGTTGCTCGAATCGAGTTGCTTTAAGTGCGCGGTGTCCCATATAAGCCCATATGTTTCATTTTAGCAACTAAACAGTTGCCAAACTAAAAATTGAATGTGCGCGCCTGGCCTTAAAAGGATCCAAATAGTTCGTCGACACAATTTTTTATGTTGTTATTCGGTTTTAGTTATTAAAGCCTAGTACGCAGATCGGAAAAAATTTTGTCTCCCATACATTTTTTTTCCTGGGACAAATTTTGTCTCGGATATTTTTCCGAGCAGTACGCAGTTTGCGCTCAAAATTCATACTATTGTGAATTGCTCTACAAAATGTCTCCACTAAATTTTTCCAGGAAAAAGAATGATACAAGCATTATTTTGCGGGACAAATTTTGACAGCCGAAAGTGATTTTATATTTTTTATAAAAGGTGCTTTTATATAAAAGGTGCTGATGCTTCTCTTGAAAGGTGATTCCAAAAAGGTATGAACGACTCTTGTAAGACAACCCGTTTCAGAGATACACTACAAAACACATTAAATTATTTTTTAATTCTCCAACTTCAAACTTTTGCGCGAGATTTGGAATAGTTTTGTAGAGATTAAAATTGTAGAGATAAAATTTGTCTTGTCTCGATCTGCGTACTAGGCTTAACTATGTTTTAGATCCCATTAATCTTAAATTCACTTTATAATTTTTTTGATTATTACATTAAATGTATCCTAAACACAAGTAATAATGGAAAATGAACAAGAAAAATGTGTTTGGACTCGTTCCGAAATAATTATTTTACTAGAAATAAGTAAAGACAACAAAATAGTTGATTATTTCAAAACGTTTTTACAGGACATGGTCCACAAATACATGTTGTGTTTAGGCGGAAAGCGTTATGTACAGCTACACTGAACCAAAAAGGTACATGATTCCAAGGAAAAACTGCATGTTTTTAAAGAAAAACTTCATTAAAAACGGGCCAAGAATCGAGTTAATTAAAAAAAAAGAAACCGTAAACATGCGTTTTATGAATTGTTTATATTTCAAATGTAAAGTTTCCTACTTGGAATTCGCAACAAAAAAATGTTTATGTATGTGGTTTCATGCATTTAATGATATTTTGCATGTAAAAAATGTATAGTTTTAAGAATTTAAAGTAATTTTTCATAAAATGTCACTTGTTTCATAAAATCATTCAATTTGTTCCTAAAATAAAAGAACAGTTTCAAGCATTTAAGAAATTTTTCATAAAACCTTACAATTAAATTTTTATAAACTGTTCATATTTCAAATGTAAAATATCATAATCTGATTTTCCAACAACAATTCTATTGCTTTGGATATAAGGAATGGTTTTTCATGAAAATCATGACTTGGTCATAAAACCAAAATTAATTTGTATGAATTCTTGCATTATTCATATGAATATTCTTTAAAAAATTAATGATTTTTCAGTGCATGAAGAGATATTTTTGGATTTAAGTATAAGTGGAAGCGATAAATTGTGGAAAAAAAGTGGCTTTCATTTGAATATTACCCCTAACACACACCACGAACTACTTCATCGAACCATATTGTCGATAAGGTTTGTGAATATGTGTCGACATAGCAGTGCGAACTCTGGGAATCGAAGTAGTAAGTATACCGACATGGCGTGTAAAAAGGACCGAACTAGTTCGTCGAAACAATTTTTTATGATGTTATTCGGTTTTAGTTGTTAAAACTTACAAATCGCCTGAAAAAGCAAGAATAAAATTCAATCTCCTTAAGCAACAATTCAATAAAGCTCTGATCAATACAAAAAAGTGGTTCTGGAGCATTAAAATTCAAATATTTTTCGGTCATTTTCACTTTTCATTTAAAATTTTACAACTCTACCATTTAACAGCTTATTTTGGCATGTACTTCTACGTCGGCGTATTGGTGTGTAAATGCCCATACAAAAGCGAAGTACTTTGTCGATTAGGTTGATCGATGTGGCGTGTGTGAGGGGTAATATCTAAAGTCAAAAACTAGTACGATTGCATTGTATGTTTATTGGGTACGTTCGATAACAAAAATTCGGCACTCGGACGAACGTTGATGTTTACACATTCTAACCGTGAGTCCTGGCACTCACACTTTTTTTGGGTGTATTTAAAGATTACAAAAATACTATATATACAAATAAATATAAATAACGGCTAACTCTTTTATTTTTATATAAAATATTATTTTAAATTTGAACGAAATCCAGCATAAAAGTGTCTTCTATTTTATTCTATTAATAACATTTTTTTGTAAAATTTTTTGTGCAAAATTTTAACTCTGCTTACAAATGAACACATAACTTTTTGTATCTAAATCGTTAGAAATGTTTCATAACGGCTGTATGGACGTACTCTTATTTTTGGAACTAAACAAATTCTATTTCTCCTCTTGGGAATGATCGAAGACCCTTAAGTACCAAGTTTGAAGTAACTCGGTTCAGCGGTTTAAACTGTAGTCCAAAGAACAGACACACACACACAGAATTCCTAGATCTACTTCTTCCCGTGTTCAATATCATTAATGTGAATTTCGATCAAAATTTCGAGTTTGATTACTTGCACACATATACAACACACATAATATACATAATTGCAAAAAAAAAAAAAGAAACGAATAGAAATTTATGACAACAAAACAAAAAACATTTGAATTGATTATTTGATGAGGAATAAACAATATATAAAATAATAAGGGTATTCATGCAACGAGATAATTTTCCGCATTGTAGAAAGATATAACTTTCCGAACGACCCCTAAGAAATACTCGTGTAAATGTGGAAAATAATCAGTTGTTCGTTAAACGACAGTCAACTCAAACAAATTTCTTGTCATCAAAAATGCACATCATTAAATATTATAACTTTAAAGAAAATAAAACAAGTTATTTAAAAAAAAAAAAAAATTTAAGCCATTTCTTAAAATTTAAAGAATTTCTTAGCTTATCAGGTTTATTTCTTTCCTTTCTGCATCAAATTCTTGAAATAACTTTATCAGCTTTGCGAATTTGGACAGCTCGTTTCTGCGATTAAAAATAAACAAAAAATAGTTTAATAATATAGTAAACACGAGATATCCCTCAGCCATGATATGATAAAAGGGTGCCAAAGTTAGCTAAAGGCCTCTTTGAAATGGTGCAAATTCAGTGATTCATTAACGTATTCCGGGCGCCTGCCATGGATGATGTTATTCGATTTAAAAATATTTCTAAACAAATAATAAGCATCAAAGGTAATTCACAGAATAGAAATTTGAAAATGAAAGAACTGAGAAACCTAGGTTTTTTTTTTTTATAACCTCAAACCTCGAGAAATGCATATATTTTCCTAAAAGTGACTAATTGCGTCACAACAACTAAGAGAGCTATTTAAGGTAAAGCTTTAATATGCTCAGAACAATTGAAAAAAAATCTGCGGAATGTAGTAAATTTCTAGAACAAATAAATGCAACAGTTTTCGTAGGGTTCAGTCTGAGTTTATTCTCACTTCCCCACAGTGAATTAATTTTACATCCATATTAATTCCATCTCCAGCGCCTCCTATCAATCAATTTGGCGATTAATGTTAATTGAAGCGTCATCTTTATACATGTGAACCGAGCAATCTTCAAAAAGGTCAAGAAGATCATTGATAAAAAGTGAAAATGAGTTTTCAAAAAAGGGGGCAGATGTACCAATTAAAACTTCAACTGATTGTGCTCCATTTTTTTAAATAACTAAGAGTACAAACAAAACGAATTTCTATGTTAAATAATTTAAAAATGTTTTGAAGCTTAGAAATTAAAATTCACTGATCAATACAATCGAAAGTTTTAGAGAAATGATACAATATCAGGAGAATATCGAAACCTGACAGCCATTTGGAAAGTTTTTGGTGTGCATAAAGGAAGCCTAACGTTTGGTTGTACATAATTTTCTCAAAGACTTTCGAAAAATATAATAACAAACTAATGAGTCTGAAATGAGATGGAATATGTGTGTCATGAGAATGCCGTGGCATATCTAAACATCATTTTTAAAATTTTGTTTTGGCTTATTTGAAGCCTTCTTATATGGGTTTTCGCACATTCAACCCAAACTGGAGACCCGTAAAACATTAAAGCTTGAAATATTGATTTGAAAATAAGAAGTTTGTTTTCAGTACTTAACTTGGAACGTCGATTTACAAATGGATATAGAATCTTTATAGTGATACCTACTTTCTTTGTTGGATATGTAATCCAAATGTAAGTTTCGCATCAAGAAGTACTCCAAGATATTTAGCACTTGTATCCCAATTAACCCTAGATCCACCAATTTGAAGGCTATTGCTTGGTAAGAGGCAAGCTTTCCTTTTACGCGTAAAAAATACGGCCTGCGTCTTAGAAGCATTTAATTTGATTTTCCAATTATTGAAATATGCCTGTATTGTATGTAAATCAAATTGTAGGTTGGTTTCTATTATGGAACCAACTGAATCTGAAGTATAGATGCAAGTATCATCTGCAAAAATACCATTTTTACATTACAATATCAAACTAGTGAAATCTGAGGTGTATAATATATACATATAAAACTGGACCATTTCGGACAAAATTGTTAACAGATACTTTGAATTTTCTTGAAAGAAGAAATGACTTTATCATTTTTATCAGGCACGATGGGAAATTAAAAGTAACGAGTTTGTGAAGAAGGCCAGACAGTATCAAATACTTTTTCAATGTCAAGTAGAAGTAACAAACTACATATTTCGATTAATGTGAGCTATTAGTTTAATTTTAATAATTTTTTCGAAGCATTTGCTCAGAGAACTAAGCAGACTAATTGGTCTGTAATTGGAAGGCTCGCTTGCATTTTTACCTGGTTTTAAGATCGGTATTATCTTCGCTGTCTTCGATTCCAATGGAAAATAACCAATTTTAAAACAACAGTTAAACAATTGTCTTAAAAACCTTATTCCAGACATTGAAAGATTTTTTAAATACATATTTTTTAGTTTATGAAATCCTACAGCTTTTCTCGTTTTTAAACTAGATATTATAGATTGAATATCTCTTATTGAAACAAAACTTTCATTCATGTTACTCGTAATTGAAGTTGTATATATTAAATCAACAGATCTATTTACTGCAGCTTCAAGTATAAAAAAAAAATTATAATGTCAACAATTAAATGAATTTGATAAACTTCGGTGAAAATTGATCACTGTCAATAGAATTTGACTTAATTTTACGAGTTGCTTCAATAACGTCGCATTAATTTCCACATTCAAATAAAATGTGTTAAGACTTTCATTAACAACAGACTCATATGAAAATAATTGTATCAGAATTATAATTATTCAAAAAAAAAATAATCGTTCACACGTTTTGAAGATAATGATTTTTTTTTTTCAAAAACCCAAAAACTATATTTTGTAAACAATATCCTGTATAACAAATTTGGTTAAAATCGTTAGAGCTGATAATGAGAAAGTCGAAAACCAAAAACAAAAAAAAAAAAAAAAAAAACCGTCCTGTGCAGTTAATAACATTTTTTCCCAAAATTTTGCTGACCAAAATTTAGTCCATGCCCATAGTAGAACACTTAATTTATTTTTATTAAAATCGTTAAATCCGTTCTCGAGATAAATAAGATTTTGCATAAAGGCTGTTTGGAGCTAAGAAAGAAACTTTCAATTTCTCCTTGAGTTTGAAGAAAATAGTTCCAGTGGCTTAGCCTGTAGGGAGAGGTAGGTAATCACCGAAGACCCTCAAATGACAATTTTGAAGAAAATACATTCAGTAGTTCAGGCTGTAGGTCGAGGTACATACATACAGACAGACAGAAGGAATTGCCGGACCACTGTGGTCTCTATCATCGTAATGCCAACTTTGAGCAAAATCTCGAGCTCGTTTTTGTTTTTTTTAATGTATGTACACAAGTAGCACAAAATGGTATAATTTCGGAATCACATTTCTTAATTCATTATTTATTCCTTCTTTATTAGGTATGTCAATTTATGCCTACTTAATTCCATCTTAATATGATCTTTATTAACTTCCCATAGGGAGTTATTGTAATCGGTCCGATTTGTCAAATTGGAATTTTTGACATTTCTCGACGTTTCAAGGTCCCTAGAGGCTATATCAATCATTTTTAGAAAGATGTCTGTGTGTGTGTGTGTACGTACGTTCGTACGTTCGTACGTTCGTACGTTCGTACGTTCGTACGTTCGTACGTTCGTACGTTCGTACGTTCGTACGTTCGTACGTTCGTACGTTCGTACGTTCGTACGTCCGTACGTTCTTGTACCATTTTTCGTCGTCGATATCTCAAGAACGAGTAAAGATATCGGCTTCAAATAAATTTTGTTTAATAGATAATAACTTCGAAAGAGGCTGAAAGGGCGTTTATTAAAATTCAGTGAGTAGTTTTTTCACTATAATGGTTTAAAAAAAAAGTAAAAATTTTGGTTAGATTCAAATATCTCACGAAAAAATAATGCTATTCACTTCAAATAAAATTTAATGTACTCATTATAAGGTCATACAGATTTGGTATGAATTTGGAAAAAAATGAACATACCGTTATTTTTTTAAATAAAAAAAACTGAAAAAAAAAATTTCATAACCCAGATATTCTAAGAACGGAAAACAATTTGAAACTCAAAATAATTTTATTTTACGAAAAATAATGTGTTTGACAACTGGTGAAAATTTCAAAAAAAATCAGTTTACAGTTTTTTTACAAAAAATAAAAAACTATATAAAATTCTATTGAAAATTGGTAAAAATTGTTTTTCGACTCAAATTTCTCGAGAACTAGTAGTGATATTGACTTCTAATTTAGTTTATTTTATACATAGTATAATTTTGTACAATTGGTAAAATGTTGACAAATATTGAACTAATAGTTTTTTTTTTTAATAAAAAAACTTTTAAAAATTCTAGTGAAAACTAGTTAAAATTGTATTTCAAGTCGAATTCCTTGGTTATGAACAGCGATTGTGCCTTCTAAAGTATGTTGTTTTATACATCGATACCTCCCCGTAAGAATGTATACTAAGCGACATTTCTAAAATTGTTCAGGAAACGAAAAAAACGAAGAAAGTTCTAGTTGAATGTCTAAGAGACAATTTTGGTTAAACAAAGACATCTAACAAAATTTTTTGTTGCTCACGACAATGAGATCTTTATTAATGTCGCTTAGCATAATTTTTTTGGCGGATAATACAAATTTCAGGTGGCAACATTATTTTAATGAGAAAACATGGCAGTTGATAAATTTTTTTATTTGTACTCTAGTTTCCTTTTCATGCATAATAGGTTGGCGAAACCCAGGCCAAAACGTGGCCCTTAACATATAGTATATTTCCTCATCAAAAAGTCATTTTCGAAAAAAGTGTCGCTTAGTACATTCTTACGGGAAGGTATCGACATAATACAATTATTAATATATGGTTAAATTTTGACAAGTATCGAATTGACAGTTTTAACAAAAATATTTCGTTTTTAAATTTTTTTCAATTAAAATGTTCGGAACCGAAATAATAAAGTAATTTCTATAATATATAATACATAATTTTATTATCAACTTAGTTTTTAGAAGAATGTATGTACTGTACATACGTATATGAATAAGGTTGTTCAGTTGTACCCAAGTCCCACATATTAAAATTCCATTAATAGCTATGGTAAAATTGAAGAAAACGTCACAATATGTTTTTATCTTTTTGTACATGAAAAAGAAGTAAAATTCTACTCAAGGTTTTCTCAGGTGTAGGAACACAGATATATTAAAAAACACGGAAATCTATAATTCAGTATAACATGTACCTACCAACCTTCGTAATTATTACAAGAAATTTAACATTTTAAATAGAAAAGTTTAAAATTAGTTAAACACATTTTCTGTAAAAAAAAACATAAAATGAGCGACTAAGTATCCTTATCATCAACAAAACAAAGCAAATTTCCTAATATCATAGTATGCCACAAGCATCATCGATTTTTAAAACAGGAGTCATTGTATATCCAGTGCTGATCACAGCCTTTCAATCCGGAAAAACCGCAACAACAATTACACTATGAAACCATTTACTTCGATCTTCCATCTACTGCTCTATGATCGAAGTATGTGTACAAAATATCATACCAATTACCACACCAGATACAGTACAGACACAGCTAAAGTTTGTTTCGCTGAAAATTTGGTTATTTGAAAAAAACTAAATATAAAGTTTTCAAGACCACAAATGGGAAGTTATCAGTGTGGGTCGCACCCAGCCTCTTTTTAGGTATTGTTTTAAAGAACTTAACTTGGTGTGTTTACTTCTACTTAAAGCATTTTTAAATACTTCTTAAATTGGCATTTCCTAAATCGGTTTTTTTTGTTACTTAATTCCTTCTTTAATCCTTCTAAAAACATAACTTTATTATTTTGGTCCTAAATCGGTATTTTTTAGATTCTTTAATACGCATTAAAGTCTTCTGAAACAGTATAATTAAAAACACGGGAGAGTTGTTTGAGTAGCAGTTTGAGACAAGATATTTTATGTATCACAGTGGCACAATAGCAAGCGAGAGGACTCGGGTTCGAATCACACACAGACCACAGAGGTAAATTAAAAAAAATACTCGTATCTGTTAAAATTCTTTCATTCCAGCAAAAAGTCACATAAAGAGTCGAATGTAGGGAGGCAAAGAAAAAATGAAGAGAACTCCAAAATAATCTCAACAATAATAAAAAATCAAACAGTTAATTAAAAAACTTTATTTTTCTAATAATTTTTTTTTAAAATAGCCGTAGCTCTTTAAGTAGGAGTTAAGAAATATTTAAGGAACTATTTAAGAAGGAGTAATGAAGTATTTGAGAAGAATGATATTCCGATTTAAGAACATTTTAAGACTCAATTTATCTTCTTATTTCCTTCTATCGGACCGCTCACTTGTGCCTTTTCTCTACTTAATATGAACTTAAACCCGTCTTATAGAAGATGCCATATACCGATTTAGAATTCTTAAAGACTTCGTTAGGTAATTCTGTGCTACTTGTGTAGAACTCGCTCTAAGGTAGCTACGACCTACGAGTATATCACAAGTGTAGAGGGGCAAAATGTACATATGTCTTCAGCACTTATTTAACATTTCTGCAATTAAGTAGCCTTACAAATTCCTGCCACTAAGATTGTTGGGTCGGGGGATGGGTTGAGTTTTTCTATTGAATAAGTCGTTTTTGAGGATCAAATAAGGCTGGGTACCTTGTTTTCATTATAAGGTTTTCAGTAGATTTTAATCAAGTCAACGTTTTGAAATGATCTGCATGTTGAACCTGTAGCTTTCTCTTCTCATCTCACTATGTCATGGATGATATCATACGTGGATTTCAACTGATCGTTTGCCAATATACGAGTACGTAGAATTCGTCTAAAATAAATCAAAAGTGGTAAGGAGAACAATAACAAATTACCATTATCGTTATCTCTTGCATTTACTGAACGGATTCAAATTTTTCCTTTATTGAACCAATTTGAAATCTGCCTTTCGGATAAGGTATATGTACGAGTATGTTAAAAGAAAAGTTAAGTCATCTTTTTCACAAGGAAAAGTTTTCTTCATAGCGGAAGGTTATAAATTATTACTTTGTTAACAGAAAATCAAATCATAGTGACGAAAATAAAATGCACGACTGAGTCGCACGAACTTGCTCCTATGTAATAGACTAATAATTTCAAAAATGAATGTTATTGGAGAAAAACTGTTCATAAAAATAAAATTAATTTTTTAAATGACTAAAACAACTTTTTTAGTAGTTGGAGGTAAAAATAGGATGCCATGTGATTCAAGCAAATAAAGGTTTATGCAAGAATAAAAATTATAAGTCTTTGTAATGGTTTCTTAAAAAAAATAAGCTTTTATATAAAAAAATTTAAAACATTTTTAAGAAAAAATTTTGGTACGCCAATTTAAAGTTTTTATTATTATTCGAATAAAAATTAAATTTACAAAAAAATATTGAGTCGTTTTCGAGTTATTGAATTTTCCAAAAAAAAAAAATAGATTTTTTTTTCAAAATTCAAAAAAAAATATTTTTCTTTAAGTTTTGAAATGCAATGTTCTTAAACTTTTTTTAAGCTTCTCTCTAAAAAAATTTCATTAAAATCCGTTATGTCGATAATGAGAAATTCAAAAAAATTAAAACCCATATCTGCCAAGTTTGAAGAAAATCGGCCGAGCCGTTTAGCTGTAGTCGAACAGACAGACAGACAGAATTGCGAGACCCACTTTTTTGGTCTTCGCTATCATCGTAATGTCAACTTTTATCAAAATCCTATAAGTCGCAAGTAAAAATGATAGTATTCATTAATGTAACCTTTTAAAGTACGGTACGGATGTTCTGTTTTGAAAACAGTGGAAAAAGTATAGTTACACAGCTTCGAAAATGATGCTTAATCTGCCTTGACATTATTCAACAGAAGAATACCATAGCATTGCAAACGTTGAAAGAAATTCAACTGAAATTCAACTTATGTACGTATCCTGTAGTTGTAGTGTATCTGAAAACTAGATCGTTTTGTATGTCTTGTCTATTATTATTATTCATTTAATTATTTTTATGAATTACGTATTAATAGTAACTAGCCGACCCAGCTCTCGAAATTCGAGTGCCAATTTATTTATTATTTATTATTTATATATTTGGCAGTGTTTTCAAGCAAATTTATTAAATTAAATTTTATTTTATGTAATATGCAAAGTGTTCGACAGTGCAAAAACAAAAATGACCCACAGTGTGTAAATGCGTGTCTCAAGTATATTCTGCACATCTCCGTAACTGTGGCTTTCCAACCATATAAAATTTATCGAAATCGGTTAAATACTTTTGGAGAAAAGTGTACCACAAAAAACATGTTTGCCGTTTTATTATATGATGATAACAATAAAAATAACTTTATTTTCACATTATAAGCAATTTTATATATAACAAATAAACCATGGCCCTGGTTTTCATATATGAATTAATTATTATTTTATTATTTGTGTAAGTGTAAGATAAAATTTTAAGCTAGTTGAAAATTAGAGGACGAAAAATGATAACAAAATATAATAATAATTACTGTTTGAGTTTTTTTTAATGTATATTGCATTCTTTTTATGCCTGAAGGAATAAGGTGCGTGAACTTTGTGGAGAGCAGAAGTTGATTTTATATATATATATAAAGGGTTTTCCAATAAGAGCTGTTATTTTGATATTCAAAGAAAAATGGCATTTTTGGAGATAAATGATCGGATGTTTATTTCATTATAAAGAGGAAGGTATGCCGTTAATAATGGAACACAACAGGACCATATCCTTTTCATGAAATTTTCCATAACCAAATCGCAGTGGCTGCCCTATGTCCTCGATAGCCTCACGAATTTCATCTTTGAGGTCTTGAATCGACGCTGGGCTGTTGGCGTAGACCTTATCTTTCACGTGGCCCCAAAGGAAGAAGTCGCAAGGTGTTAAATCACAAGATCTCGGTGGCCAATTGTGATCACCTCTTCGAGAGATAACACGGTCCGGAAACTTTTCCCGTACAAGATCGATGGTTTCATTGCTTGTGTGGCACGTAGCGCCGTCTTGTTGAAAGTAAACGTTGTCCAGATCAATACCATCCAATTCAGGCCATAAAAAATCATTAATCATCTCTCGATAGCGCAATCCATTAACCGTAACTGTTGCTCCAGCCTCATTTTCGAAAAAGTAAGGTCCAATGACCCCGCGGGACCATAAACCGCACCAAACAGTCACGCGTTGAGGATGGAGAGGCTTTTCAACAATAACTCTTGGGTTTTCCGAGCCCCAGATGCGACAGTTTTGCTTGTTGACGTAGCCTCCGAGGTGGAAATGGGCCTCATCAGTCAAGATGATTTTTCGATGAAATTCCGGTTCATTTTCATGCATTTCAAGGACCCAATTTTAATAATTTCAATGCGTTGTTGAAGCGTGTATCGTTCCATTTTTATTAATAGCGTAGTTTCTACTTGTCAAATGTCAAAAAATGACAGCTTCAAAAGTGACAGCTACCGAAATAGCGGGCTATTCAAAATAACACCTCTTATTGGAAAACCCTTTAGTTCTCCAACTATTCACAACTTTCTACTCTCGGGGAGAAAACATACGAGTATATAATATTAACTGGTGAGCTTTATGAAGTGTTGATTTATTTCTTAAGTCTTAAAAAACATATGCTTCAAAAATCGGGCTGTAAAACGAGATACCATGTTGTGTGTGACGTTCGCTCATTATTTGGTTCCACTTGAGTGTAGTTGCAAAGATGGTAGCAAAGAGGGTGTGTTTCTCCAGTACGGACAAAAACCGTATAAGGATGCTGCCTTAGGTTGTGAGGGAGAGAGATTGGTGTCGTCTTCAGTTCCACTCGATCGAAGTGAATCAGATAGATACGGAGTACAACATCGTGTGTGCTTTGCCGGTTTCACTTAACCGATATGATATTGTAAAGGAGTGTGTAGTGAGCTGAGTGGTTCCGTTGTACACTTTGTTCCTGCGTATTTCCTCCTAATTTGCTTATTTCTTAAAATTTTAAAGTGCCTATTGTAGAGGTATTAGTTTTATACTACTTAATAGTACTTTAAAGTACTAACTCATTCTTAATTTAAATCATTTTCTAGCTGATATTGTATTAAAGCAATTTTCCTAATTAATTGCTTCTGAACACACCTGAAAGAATTACAGTTCATGCCAAAGAGTCATCTGAAGTTAACACGATACCAAAAAAAAATAATTTTTAAATCAATTAAAATTTGCAAAATTATCGTTTTAACCAATCATCATACTAAAACAAGTTTAATATTGTACTAATTCGACTAAAATTTTGCCCCATTCTCTCTTCATACATTATGTATATTTTCATCTGTTTATATTTTCTTGTACCTACTTTGCTATGCAGCTCAAAATATTTTATTTTCTTCTTTTTTCTTGCAGCGATGAAGAAGATGATAATACTCGTATTCTTAGTTCAATTTTATCAGTTCAAATATTCGAAACTAACTATTAAATAAATAATGAAAGAATGCTTTTATTTTTGTTTATTTTTTTTCGTTATATTTTAGTATTCTTACATAAATGTAAATGCATGTAGGTATGTATGTACATATTTATTTACTCATATATATTTCTTGTATTTATTATTTCCTTGATCTTTCTTTAATTATTTATTAAACATGTTATTTATTTATTCATTTTATATTTATTAGGTTTATATTTATTTCAAAAAACTTGTGTAAAAAGTTAATGATTTGAATGAGGCATAATTCAATTTTTTTCCTCCCTTTTTCTCATGTATCTTCTCCTTGAACCAATTCATTTTATTATTTATTATATATAAAATTATTGTTATACATTTTATATATAATAATTCATCTGCATTATATAATCTTAATGTTAATTTAAGCTAATGAGGTGTCAAATACTACCGATAAGCAAGCTCAGGCCAGTTCATCTACCCGCAAGAGTAAAAATAATTTTTGTTTCAATAAAATACATATATTCCAAAATAGAAAGCATGGCATCCCAGATGTTGATTTTGTATTAAGTGTTAAAAATGTATGCTGATATCCGAAGATAATAAAACGGTGCTAATGACAACATTTCATCTTAAACTATTTAATTGGTTTAAAATTGTTTATTTTACTTTTATTAGAGTTTAAGTCAATACACAGCAATCAAATCAAAGCAATGTCCTTAGCTATCTTATATTTTTGGAGCAAGCGATAACAAATAGCGATTATCGTTTAGACATCTAGGGTTAAGAGTCTAAGCATGAAAATTATTTGGGTTAAGGTAAGTCTCGTGAAGTAATGTTTAGAGCTTTGGACTATCACGCCGAAGGCCTGGCATCTCAGCTTCTATCTGTCAAATTCTCAAAGAATCTGTCATACAAAGTGCTTCTTATCTTAGTCGTTTGGAATCGGTAGAAAATTGTAGGTACCCAAAACACGACAACACGAACACTGGGAATGATTGAGGGTTATAAGACACTAAGCCCTCGTTTCCACAAGCTTGTTGCCCCCCCCCCCCCCCCCCCAAAACAAAAAAAAAAAAAGATTAAGGTTTTATATTTTGTAATTAATTTACTCCTCAAAAAATTGTGTTTCTGTTGTATTGATGGAATTTAAAAATCAGTTTATTATAAAAACTAAAAACAATAAATTTTATCGATTAACACCGATTTAATTCGAGTTTTAAATTGACTGAAAACGTATTTCAGAGGAGCTGATTCAAATTTATCCCGGAAACACGGATGATCTCGCTCTGACAAACTGGGGCTTAAAATATGTTAGCATTTTTTTAAAAAGCTCTATAAATCTGAACTTCACTTAGGGTTTGAGTATATATAAACTTTGTTTTATTTTTATATAGAATTCGTAATTTATTCATATAACTTGCCGTGAGTAAAACAAATTTAATTCTCAAATAAATGGGAGAGAGAAAAATATTTTTTTGTTAAATGTTACTTTATTAATAAAAGTATCTACATTATGTTTGTCATCTAAAAGAAAAAGTTAAAGAGAAAAAATGCAAGTTGAATAGTATCAGCATGTGTGCACCTGTTGTTACTAAACCCCACGAAAAATTAAATTTACTAGTCAACATTGATTTATTTTTATTATTTAATCTTTGAAAGTAATAATTCGATTAAAACTCACCTTTTTATCGATAGTATTGTACAGAAAACTTCTCAGAGTTTATTCAAAGAACCATTTGAATCATTTAAAGAAATTTCAATTAACACTTGTGTTTTATTTAAAAATAAATAATGAATGACATAACAAAGTTATGCATATTTTTTTATTTAACTGCGTTTTGAAGTAGGTATACTGCACTAAACTGACAGTGTAAACATAGTCGCACAGATACAATAATTACTTAATATGAGAATACAACGAAAAGGAAAATGACGTAAAGAATAATTGTTATTTCTACGTCTTATTTCGACTTGTCACTTATTATACAAGGAACATCATTAACTCCCTAAAAATTTGCTAAACGACCGATTTACGAAAGACGTCTTTATTCGTTTTGCGATTATTAATTATTCTATTTTTGATGAAGAAATTGTAAAAAATATTAGGAACAACAAATTCTTACAGTAAACGCGACCACGTCCAATATGAGACTGCGCGCAACCTAATATAGAAAAGCTTAACGCTCGCCATTGGATATACATAATGTATGTCGATACAACTTTCAGTTGGATTTTTTTTGCATCTTAACTTTTTATTTCGCGAAGACTGCTACTATGTGTTAAACAAATACCAAACCATTTGATCGTTTTGAGCGGCTCCATACCAATTGGAATTCAACTCGTAGTTATAAGAAATAGCAAGAGAGGTACAGTGGGTACACTATTCGATCGTACAACAGAGCTCACAGCAAAAACGTAAATTTGATTTAAATTTAATAAAACTTGGTCTATTCTTTTGAAAATAAGCTGGAATTTTGGTGTAAATGAAAAAAATGATGTATGTACACTTCATCCAACATTCATACATCCATTAAACCAGCATCACATCGCTTTTTGTGTAACGTGTTCATTCTTCCGAAATGGCTTCAATGGCCCTATCTATATGTATCTATATCTATGAGTATAATGTATGTTTACTATCATAGATATGGTTTATATTTTTATATAAGAAAGGTTTGTTGTATGAGTTTATATCGGCTACACACGATTTAGAAAACGCACTGATGAAATTATGCATTACTTTTGATTAACTCAATCATCGTACGATTTTCTCATCATATCATCATTAAATTTGAATTTATTTATTATTTCAAGCAAAGAAAGTTGAAATTTTTCTCTGTTCTGCTTCTCAAAGCAGCGGAATATATGCACCATTTAACTGTTTTTGTAATATTTTCGAAACAGATGGGGTTATAAATATATTTTTATAGTAAGCAAAAATAATAGCCGCAAATTTTTTTTATAATTTATTTTAAAACAAAAGTGCAGTCTAGGACCTTTACAGATTAGCAAAGAGGCCACTTAGTCAAAATACAAAAAGATTCATATGAATATTAATATGTACATATGTATGTACATAGGTATATATGTACATACAAATTGTATGTAAAAAATAATAAGAACTTAAAACTATTTTTTTTACTACAATATTATTAAAATTTACTTGCTCTCCCTCAATTGATCCAACACATTCAACATTTAATACTGGCAAGTATCTTTTTTGAAAACATAAAACGGCTTTAAAATGTTTCTGATATGATCAGGCAGAGAGTTCCATAATGAAATAGAACGAAATATATATGAACGCTTCCTTATATTATTTCTGTGCGTGGTTATCATTATATTGGTCGGGTGGAGTCGAAGTCCACTAAAAGTAATGCTATTGAAGATATATGAGGGAGTACGATGTTAAAGCTGTATTAATAGGAAACTATGTAGGTTAAAACAACGATTTTGCAAATTTTAATCGAATATACCATCATACTTTCTCTATCCTTTTATTAAAGTTTAAATCATCGAATACCTATTTTATTATTTTAATATCGAGCTATTTACAGACGCCACAAAATATGTTTACTTATTTTATTGCACGAACTGTCATTGTTTTAGGTGTGTTCAGAAGTAATTTATTAAGAAAATACTAGTTAGAAAATGTTTAGAATGAGTTATGTACTTAAAAGTTAGCAAATTGTTAAGTAGTATCATACTAATACCTTAATACTAGGCTGTTTAAAATTTTGCGCCATAGAGTTTAAATGTATGTGTAATAAAAGCTAAAACTATTATCCATGTCCTTTTAATTCCTAAAAAACAAAGAGAACATTTTGTATTTATAATATTATCTGCATAATTAACAAGAATTGGTCGAGCCATTTACGAAATATACGGGAATAATGTTAGATTATGATAGTTTTCTATAAAGATTTCAAAATCTGATTTCACCTCAGTAACGAATTTAAATTAAACCGGAAACGAGGCTCTGGTTTGATGTAGAGTTTAAAATATTGATGTTTACAAGAAAAAACCTACCGACGGGCGGTATGAATAAAACTTATTGGTTTGGTTAACACTACGATATTTATTCACACTAAAGATAGGTGCAACTAAACAATATTACTATAAGTTTTATTTTACCTTTTGTTTTTCTTCATTTTAATTCAATTAAAACGCATTCTTTTCTTTTTATTTTGTATCTTTATATAATATATTTTGGACTTATTTGCCTCATTTAATTGAATAAAAATGAAGAAAAACAAAAGGTAAAATAAAATATACGAGTAATATAATTCAGCAATACAAAAAATCATAATATATTACTATAAGTGTTTGATTGACTGTACTTAAGACTACGCAACACAAGAAGTGAATAAGAGAGAGGATCCCAATTGGGTCGGCAATTCTGAGATCATTGAAGCTGTTTCACCTTTAAACTAAACTGGTTACAAAATTCAGCCACCGCATATCTTGGTAGTACTTGTGTGGTCAGCCGCTCATACCTCAGACGAAGACGAACTCTACAAGCAAGTGCGCAGTTTTAAGCTTTTTCTTACAACACATAAAATAAAAATGCCGTATATGTGTGGAGGAGTAAGTTAAACAGGTGTCGTTTGCGAAGGTAGAAACTTTGAGCTTTTGTTATACATACATAGTGATATATGTTAAGAGTTAGATTGATCCCCCGCACACTGCAGAATTCGTATCGGGCTACATTTTAGTCTTAATTATTTTCCAACGCGCAGACTACAGCTAAAGGGATGAGACAGTCTTATTGGTCGGGGGTGTATGAGCAATAAGTACCCTACTCAAACTTTACGTATTATTTGTTTATTTTTTGTATTCACAAACAGACTAAAACTTGTCCAATTCATTATAAGTATAGCGTTTGTAATTTACAAATATGAATGAACTGTTATTTTTTTTACAATAAATATAAATACATACCTAGAATTAATAGAAATAAAAGAATTTCAAAGTGATGTGGGCCTAATAAAAGTCCAACAAGTTTTTTGTTTCGGGAGAATCTAGAAGCTCTTCAAACTTTTTGGATGATCTGTTGTGATTTCCTTATACCGCCCTGCTTATTATAAAAAAATAAATACTAGACGATGAAAAGACTCTAGTTTACGGAGCCTGTAAAGGTAATTCTTATGCGTGGCTCTTCCTACACATTGTGGTGGCTTTCTTTAGTGTTCCATAAGATAAAATCGTGTGGTGCATAGGGCAGATTTGGTTAAAGCATCAAATTAAAAAAAAGTCATTCGCAAAAAATAAATAGTGGTTCGAATATTATCTAATTAATATTCACCTATTTAAAATAGAATTAAGGAAAACTACAAAAATATTCAAACGCGACATTTGTGTATTGTGGCTTTAACCACTATCCATCATGTGGGCTGATTTGAGTACGGGCGGCTTTAAGTGTGTTAGTTAATCTAACACTGATCATAGTTCGCTTTCTAAGGCAAACGAAGAAATTTCATGGTTAACTGGTTTTGAAGAGTTGTTTTGTGAATGAAAATAATTGCTGTAGTTGTTGCTAAATATGTATTTGTAAATGTTTAATTTGATAATTCCATTCCTGCAAATTTACAATCTCAATTTAAATACATAACAAAACTATAATTATTGAAAAAAGTGCAATGACTGTTCATTCACAAGAAATATATAAACATTTAATAAGAACTAATAAAGCTATTAAGTTTACCATAAGATTTACGTTACTTACTAGTAACGAAACTAGGATCGAAACCTGGCAGATGTGAATCGTTTTGATCACACATAAAACATACCAAGCTGCTTCGGCTCAAATAGTAAGTGTGTGTATTGCCAATATCAATTTTTTATTTGCGACTTATAGGTACTAATATAAGGCAAGTTATGCATTCGTAAAAAAAATCGAACTCGAGATTTTGATCAAAGTTGACATTACGATGATAGCGAAGACTAAGAAAGTGGGTCTCGCAATTCTGTCTTTCTGTCTGTCTGTTCGACTACAGCCTAAAGGACTCGGCCGATTTTTCTTTAAACTTGGTAGATAGATATCATTTTTAATTTCTTCCCCCCAAACGTTTTTTCTTTTTTTTTTTTTAAGACCAAAAATAACGGTACCCGCGGCACGAGTACGATAACTTGGCCGCCAAGATTTGATGACGGATTTTTTTTAGAGGGGTCAAAAATAAGCACTTTTTGCTATGGGAGGGGGGGGTCTATCTCCCACCGTTTAGGAGGTAGGGGCACTTTTAGAAAAAATGGTTTAAATTGAAAAAAAAAATATTAAAAAACAACGGCAAGACCTACAATAAAGTGCTATACTGCGTTTGAAAGCCAGAAGATTGTTCTATAATCCAACATTTAAATTAAATTACTCATATCAATAGTTTTTGAGAAATTCGCATTTAAAGTCCAAATTTTGATAAAAAAAACGTGAAAAAAAAGTTTAGACCGATTGTTTTCAAAATTATGAAATGAAATTGTAAATTAGCTAATATGTGTTTCATGAACCTATCAGTTCTTAATCGAACACAAAAAACCGCATGGTTCTATGTCTTCTGGTTTTTGAGAAAACCTCCGTTTAGGAGGTAGGGGCACTTTAAGAAAAAATGGTTTAAATTGAAAAAAAAATATTAAAAAACAACGGCAACACTTACAATAAAGTGCTGTACTGCGTTTGAAAGCCAGAAGATTGTTCTTTAATTCTGCATTTAAATTAAATTACTCATGTCAATGGTTTTTGAGAAATTCGCATTTAAAGTCCAAATTTTGATAAAATAACGTGAAAAAAAAAAGTTTAGACCGATTGTTTTCAAAATTGTGAAATGAAATTGTAAGTTAGCTTATATGTGTTCCATGTATCTATCAGTTCTTAATCGAACACAAAAAACCGCATGGTTCTATGTCTTCTGGTTTTTGAGAAAATCGAAAATAACTAAAACTACTTTCCTACAAAATGTTTGATGTTTTTTTGCTTCCTTACATAAATAAATCAGTGCTAGCTTCCCCCTGCTTGGCACACTATAGGATTTGGGGTAGGTGCGAGGTTGGGTGCATGCAAAGTTTCTTTTGCATTCACAGAATCTGTATTTAAAAAAAATCAAATTTATTCTATTTATCCAATGTCCACTAAATACATATAAAATACAATAAACGATCTTGAAAACCAAAACAAACTTCCGACCATGTTCACCAATACATGGCACTATTTTTCTATCGAACATACTGCCTAGAAAGGAAATATAAGGACGACTGGGGTTCGCAAATAATAGAGTTTTTATCAGATGTAAAAAAAGTTTACCCTTGTTATACCGATGGTGATATATGTGAGGGTTTACAGTTAAAAGACATCGATCCTCCCACCCTTCAGAGCGAAAATTTAGAAAGTGTTTTACCGCCAAAACATCCTCGGCTTCCCACCATAAAAGAGTAACTCAACGAACTCGACAGTTAAAGTACGGACGATGGCTTTATTGACGAGACTTACACACCTTTTTAATACATTTTGACCTTTTTTAACTAACTATGACTGACTAACTCCTGACTAACTGACAAAATAACTGACCCAGATGCAATTCTACCTCCTCATGGTGCATTCTGGGTAACGCTAAATGAATTGCGGTACTGAACTAACAAAGATTCATTATGTTTATTTAACATTAATCCTTAAAATGGAATTACCGTCACCACCAAAAATTAAAAAAAGCAGTTTTGGTAATTTTCGATTTTCTCAAAAACTAGAAGACATAGAACCATGCGGTTTTTTGTGTTCGATTAAAAACTGATAGATACATGGAACACATATAAGCTAACTTACAATTTCATTTCACAATTTTGAAAACAATCGGTCTAAACTTTTTTTTCACGTTATTTTATCAAAATTTGGACTTTAAATGCGAATTTCTCAAAAACCATTGACATGAGTAATTTAATTTAAATGCAGGATTAAAGAACAATTTTCTGACGCAGTATAGCACTTTATTATAGGTGTTGCCGTTGTTTTTTAATATTTTTTTTTTCAATTTAAACCATTTTTTCTAAAAGTGCCCCTACCTCCTAAACGGTGGGAGATAGACCCCCCCCTCCCATAGTAAAAAGTGCTTATTTTTTACCCCTCTACAAAAACCCGTAATCAAATCTTGGCGGCCAAGTTATCGTACTCTCCCCGTACCCGCCATACGAATTTTTTTCCAAATTTTAGAAATATTTTTTTTTCTCAAAAACTGTTTGACAGATTTTAAAAATAAAAATACAAAAAAAAATTAGTTTAGTTAAAGCTAGGTAATGGTTGAAAAAATTTTCCGAAAAATGGCTATTGAGGGTACCCCCCATGGAACCATTTTTTTTTTGTTTTTGATTTTCTCAAAAACGGTACTCAAATTTTCAAAAAAAAAATTTTTGGATTTAAAAAAAAAACTTGAATTTTTTTTCAAAACTCAATATTTCGAAAACCCCATGCTATATTTTTTTTAAACTTGATAAATAAAAGTTTCTCAATATAATCTACAAGATGTGAGAAAAAAAATTTTATTTTACCTAAAAATAAAGGGACCTACCATACAAATGCTAAAAAATTAAAAAAAGAAATGGTTTTCAAAAATCGTATTTTTCTCGAAAACGGCGTCTGGAATTTTGATAAATTTTTTTTTTCTTTCAATTAATTTTTATGATCTTTAATTAAATAAAAAAAAATTGAAATTAAGTATTACAGCTTGTTCATTTTTTCGAATTTTAATTTCTCATCATCCACAAAACGGATCTTAATGAAATTTTTTATAGAGAAGCTTATAAAAAGTTTAAAACACATTGCATTTCAAAACTTTAAAATAAATATTTTTTGAGGTTTTGAAAAAAAATCTATTTTTTCTTTTTTTGAAAATTCGATATCTCAGATACGGCTCAATATTTTTTTTTGTAAATTTAATTTTTAAAATAAAAAAAAAAATTAAATATTTTCTTAAAAAACTCTTAAGAAGTTTGTATATAAAATCTTTTTTTTTTAAGAAACTACTACAACGACCTATCATTTTTGTTCTTGCATAAATTCATATCTGCATAGCATTCTGTGTTTGTCTCTTACTACTAAAAGAATTTAAAAAATTAATTTACTCCTTATGAACAGTTTTTCTCTAATAACATTCGTTTTCTAAATTCCTAGTCTATTACATAGGAGTAAGTTCGTGCGACCCACTCGTGCATTTTACTATATTTTGAATTTTGCAATAGGCGTATTCGTAACTTTGGGAATATGCAATTTAGAAAAAAATCACAATTATCTAAGGAATTTGGTATACAATTTTCTAAAATACATAATTGCTTCAAAACTCGCGTATGTTTTATATTTGTTGCTATCAACAGATAAAGAAAAATAAAATGCACTGCTATGTAGATTGAATGAACTTAATATTATGTTCAAGAGACTTATATGCCATCAGTATTGCTTAATGCAAGCATTTGTAAGAGTTCAGAAGCATGGAATTCATTTTAAAATGGCTTACAGAACACCTACAGTGGGTCACAGCTTATTTGACCCACACCTTATATTTACATTTAATCGAGTATGGCTCCTTAACAATAAAAGTTATTTGGAAAGTACAAACACAGAAAGGTTTATTAAGTTTTTAACTTGAACATGACATTTGAATCAATTAATTTTATTTTAAAACACCATGTTTAACTTAAAAAAACAGAAATAATTACATTTTCTAGTACTACAGCTTATTTGACCCACTGTGTTCAGAGATCACCTGCCTTAGAAAAAATATCGAGATAACGGTGGTTTTTGCTTCTTTCTCGTATTTGTTTTATTTTCAAATAGAATTATCAGTTTTAGTTATTTTTCGCAAAAGCAATACGTGTTACGAAGATGGGAAAACGAACAACAGTTGAACAGCGTAAAAATAGTGCTTCATCATCATAAAAATGGACTTTCTCGGCGAAAAATAGCCGAAATTGTTAACATACCAGATGGCACGGTCAAAGCTATTATCAATACAAAAAAAAAAGAAAATAATAAAAATATATGATAATTTGCATACAAAATAGTTATAAGAAAATTTACATTATTTAAAAAAAAATAATAATAATAATAGGAAACAATAGATACAAATTTTCAATTACAAATATCGTTAATAAAAAATGAAAACAATAATTATAATGAAAAACAATATGAATTTCGATTATTTAAAGCACTAATTATATATACTCGTATTTAAAAAAGTTAAGTTCAACGTGATTTGAAACACAAAAGAAAAAGCATCCTTATGGATAGCAATATGAAATTCTAATATTTGAATAGATTATTTGATATATAGTTTAAAACAAAACAATGCTTTGGCTATGTATTTAGATAAAAACTGTAATAAGTGGATAATCAACCGGATTATCTTACAGAAAACTAGAACGGTAAGTAAGTGCATGATGATAATATTAAGAGAGGCTAAGCCAACCCATTGACCCTTTTAAGATTTAATAGAGTTTTTGTAACGTTATAAAACTTTCCTGAAAATATAACCGACGGATTTCTTGTAGAATTGGACAAGTAGCAACAAAATGGCGGATGTCTTCATTGTCCTTTCTGTTACATAAATTACAGAGCCTAGGCCGGTCACTCTCGTCCTAAAAATAATGCATATTATTGTGGCTGAATAATCGTTACCAAAGTAATTAGCATCCGAATGCAGATGATGGTTTAAGTTTCTGTAGATACCTCTTGATGCAGACGTAGTTGCTTTCGAAAGTTTATCTACAAAGATTTTATGATCAACCTTCGAAATGACATCAGCAAACTGGGACTGCCACTCATCAACATTATTTTCGGACAAACTTAGAGAAGTTTCGTGACATAAGACTAGTTGGTTCCAGTCTTTAAAATGGGAAGCATTTATTTGGAGTAGTTTTTTTTCAAAATTAGTTTATGAAGGCATGAATCACTTCTTTTCATTACTTTGGTAATAAAGTCCGCTTTTGCCTTTTAATTTTGTATGTACATAGGAGTTATACCTGACTCTACATATATAGCATAGTTTGGTATTCTCTTAAAGAAGTTCCTTTGCACGCTCTCGAAAACTTCGAAATGTACATAACCGAACACTTGTACACCATATGACATGCATGCATTAACTGCCACTTTGAAGACTTTGAATTTAGTCGCTAAATCAATATGTTGGTTGAATAAAAACTTCCGCCATATTATATTTAAGGCCAGCTTGGCATCGTTACTTTTTTCTTTGAAATGCTTAAGAAAGCTTGAATTGTGGGTGAGAAGTACTCCCAAATATTTAAACTCCTCGTCACCTGAAAACTCATTTGTTTAATCAACCTAAGTTCAAATTGTTCAGGAGACGTTTTTTTGTCTCCTAGTAAGATATTAAAAATGCATGTTAGAGGAATGGGGTATTTTTTAAATAATACTTTCAATTCACAAGTCTGCATCAAAAAAGCTGTCTTGATTTTTTCAACTAATTTCTATGTATTTAGGTGTTCTGAAAAATAAAAAAATACTAAAAAAAATTCCAGAACGTCAGGTTATTTTACAAAACGCAAAATTTTATTATAAAAAGGTGTTTTTTGGGCTTACTTAGTCATAAATAATAGGTACAATTTTGATTTGACTGCTGTTTTTAATTGTATATAGGCCATAACTATCATTTCTTTCTAATTAAAGAACGTCCTGGGTGAGCTAAATTAACAAACATAAAAATGTTGTAACCTGAACGTGCGCGCTCTGCTAGTGTAGAAAGTGGCGTAGATGGGAAAAAACCGGCCGTTGTGTGGAACCTGCGACATTATTCACCACTTCCACCTTTTCTCTGTAAGTAATTTAGTATAGTGGTAGGAAGTTTATATCGTTTTAAAATTGAGATTTTGTGTTAACTAGATATGTATAAATGTCTGTTTTTTTTCGAAAATTATTTTATTTCATTTCAATTAAAACAATAGTATGTAAGTAACACAACACTTTCACTAGATGATTTTGAAGCTTTCTGAAAAAAGCTTATATACATGTACATGTTTGTATAGTTTATTTGATATGAACATACATATTTTAAGACTTCAAAATTTTTTTATTTAAAAAACCGAAAACCTGTTATTGAAAAAAAAACGGTTTTTTGTCCGATTAAAAACAGATTAAATCGGTTTGGAAAATAGCCGGAAAACCCGAAAACTAGTGAATTGGGAAAAACCACTATCCCTATGGCGCAGTACAATTAGGTATTAACTCGTCATTGTTTTATAGATCTTGGTTCAATATAGTAGAATGTCGTCTGTGCGGAATAAACAACAAACAAAGCGTTGAAAAAATGTTAAAAGCATTTCAAGCTTTAGGTTGTTTTATGAGTTTAAAAGTACATTTTCTAAATTCTCACCCCGACTACTTTCCAGATAACTTAGGAGATGTGAGTGAAGAGCAAGGTGAACGATTTCACCAAGATATTAAGGAGATGGAAAAAAGATACCAGGGAAGATGGAGCGTCTCAATGATGGCAGACTACTGTTGGACGCTTCAGAGAGACATTCCAGATGCTTCCCACATGCGAAAATGTACCAAAAGGAGTCTCACTGGGAAAAAGATATGTGTTTAGTGATTAGTGCTTACTAATAAATGTATTTTAGATAAAAAAAAATAAGTTTTGTTACGCAATTATAAATTTAAAAAAATATTTTTAGTCTTTTATCTTTTATTTTAAGATGATAAATTGTTTAACATAGATACCCATATTGTCAGAAAACGTGACGTTCTGTGCCAAAATGAAAGTCATTTTCGGATTCAGCACACCCAAAATCATAAGAATTACGCAAAAAAATCAAAACAGCTCTCAACTTTTTTTTTTTTTGCAGACTTGTGTTATTTTCTATAATTTCGCATAAGAATATTCAAGAGTTGTTTCAGACATTAAATTTTTAAGAAATATATTAATGGTGATTGAACAATACCCCATATACTAACTAAAAGTAAAAAAAAATTGGATATTGAACAATTCTTGTGTCGTTGAGCAAATGAAAACTTTTTTCCTGTTTTACAAAATGAATAGGTACTGTGGATATACAACAATCAAAAACCAAAATCATGGAAAATATGTTTTTATTCAAAAGAAAATTATATAAAATTATAAATAAGTAAGAACTACATGAGTATTTAAAGGTACCAGCAGGAAATCAAGTTTTGATAGTAAACCTAATACTCACGAACTAATCAAAATATTGATCAAAGGGCACGGTAGTGTTATCCACCCACTTTCTCCGAATTGGTGTTTGTTGAATGGAGCACTTCCGACTGCTGCAAAGCGATGAAATTTGGTAGAACAGTAGGGCTCAAATTACATATAAAGGACCAAAAATAAAAATTGAATTTTTCCATTCAAGGGGCGTGGTATCCGCCCACTTTCTTCGAATTGGTGTTGGTTGAATGGAGCACTTCCGACTGCTGCAAAACGATGAAATTTGGTAGAACAGTAGGGCTCAAATTACATATAAAGGACCAACAATAAAAATTGAGGCTTTCCATTCAGGGGGCGTGGTATCCGCCCACTTTCTCCGAATTGGTGTTGGTTGAATGGAGCACTTCCGACTGCTGTAAAACGATGAAATTTGGTAAAGTGGTAGAACTGAAATTACATACAAAGAAAAAAATATAACATTTGAAGTTTTCCATTTAGAGGCGTGGTATCCGCCCAGTTTCACAGAACTGATGTAAATTATATATGGCACACTTCGGATTGCAGTAGAACAATGAAATTTGGTAGAACTGTAGGGGTCAAATTTCATATAAAGGACCAATAATAAAAATTGGGATTTTCTATTCAGGGGGCGTGGTATCCACCCACTTTATGAGACAATGTTTAATTTATATGGAGCACTTCCGATTACTGTAATTCAGGTAGGTATGTAAGTGTTAGGTATCTTGCCAGGACAAGAAGAAATAATTGAAGCGCAAATCAAAACAACCAATAACAAAAAGAAAATATACCAAAAGAAATAGGAAGCTATAAACTTAGTTGATTTTAGTAGGTAGAGTCCACCCTTCTCTCTTTCCGTATATATCGAGATTTTGACAAGGCAAAATATGAAAATCTTTGCAAAAAGGAGTGAGATCAGACCAAAAACATAAATGTTAAAAAAAAGAGCCAAGTTCTTCTATACAAAAACCTTTGTGTTACAAGTCAGCCGTGAAAAGAGTATTGAGATCTAAAAGTACGACTAGTTCTTACTTCATGAAGGTTTAATACCGAATATTTAAAGTAGAATAATATTGAAACAGCTACAATGTAATAGAGAAATTTTATTATTTAATGATTACTGACTAAAATTTGATGGGCTTACTTGGCAAGTTTTTTTGTATGCCCAATTCGAAAGGTTTTAAAAACTTGACAAGTGAACCCATCAAATTTTAGTCAGTAATCATTAAATAATAAAATTTCTCTATTACATTGTAGCTGTTTCAATATTATTCTACTTTAAATATTAGGTATTAAACTTTCATGAAGTAAGAACTTGTCGTACTTTTAGATCTCAGTACTTTTCACGGATGACTTGTTACACAAAGGTTTTTGTATAGAAGAACTTGTTTTTTTTTAACATTTATGTTTTTGGTCTGATTTAATAATTCAAAAATATTCAACCACAATTTTAAAATAAAATAAAAATATTGTGAGCCTTAAATTCAACTGTCACTTTAAAATAAAAAATTATCATGGTTCATTGTTTGGTTTTTAACAAAATATTATAAAATTCGACATCAATATGTGGCATCCAAGGCAACATAGATTTGATATCTAATTTTTTTATTCTCCTTAGATAAAGTAGATATTCCCATAATTGTACGAGTATTTAATACCTTTGGAAGACGAACATCGTTCATCAGTGCCTGCTTTTTCAATGCACTTTTATTTGTTTCTGGGACTATAAGAACTAGCTGGAAATATAAAATAGTCATATGGATATTGAACACTTAGGAATAATTTTTTTTTTAATTTCATAATGAGTTGTTCAATCACATACAAAATTTGCTTTTCGAACATTTAAGAACTAAACTCGATTGACGAAAGCATTCATTTTATGGTCCTTTGAACAAAAGGACACAAATTATTTCAAAACCTAAGCAAAATATAGTAATTCTGACAACGTCAATAGAAAGAGCGTGTTCATAAGCCTGAGAATCGACATTAAAACCATTTTCGCAAAAAGTGGTCTATTGAACAAATAAGTTCTCAGGTGACGTCCTGTACAATGTCGATATGTGAGTTATTAAGAGACCATTTTTCTTCAGGTTTCAGGACGTCTTCTTGATTGTCTGCCTTCAAAAATGACAATCTTAGTTTTTTGGGCATTAATTTGCAGTCCCCGCAAGAGCCACAAAAAGAATTTAGTCGGTTTATTTGCTTGAAGCGTAAAGCATAACTAAATCGTCAACGTATAAAAGGACTTTGTATTTATGAATTATATGTGTTAAAGAGTTATCAAGGTTTATTCTCATCGGCTGTGTTGGTCGTTTTGTTTAATAAATGAAAGATTATTTCATTTTCTTTTTTCCCAACGTTTCAACGGTGGTGCCGTCCTTCAGGCGAGATCTTTATTTAGTATACAAAACTTACTTTAAATAAAAACACAAATATTTTTTAAATATACAATTTTACGAGTAAATAAGAACACAAATATTTTTAAATTTAAGTAATTTTTTTTAAAATAAATATTTTGATTTATACACTCTTGTGAAGAAGTTTAGTCCAAGTTGTGCAGAATTCTGGATGTGTTTTCCGAAACTAAGGAGCAGTAATATGCTGAAATGTTTTGTGTGTCTTGTTTGCGGTTCATATTGTTTTAGTTGTTAATTATGTGTAATGTCTCTAGCGTGTAACGTTTGGATGGGTGTTTCTCTGTGGCACTACTACTCCTTCAAAAAAGGACTAAAAGGACTTTGACAATAATGTTGGCGAAATTAACTTCTCCAGGAAGAATTTTACCGACGTCATCTATGAATAAGGCAAACAATAATGGACTAAGGATACATCCTTGAGCAACTCCCGCAGTTGTTTGAAATCGGTTCGGGAACGTAAGACCATCCCATACCCTTGCGTATGTCGATGAAATTAAATTGGCATAGATTTGGAGAAACTTACGTGACAAACCTATACAAGATAGTTTGTAGATTAAAACCTGTCTATTGACTTTGTCAAACGCAGATTTAAAATCAAAAAACAAGTTTCTTCTTCCTATCAATAAAGCCTCTGGCAATACTTGAGATAGCAAAGATATGATTCATGGTCGAAAAACCTGGGCGGAAACCAGCTTGGATAATGCTTAAAAGATCATTTATCTCAATCCATTTAGTAAGCCCTTCATTAAGAATTGCTGTAAAAATGTTCCTTATTGTACTTAGGATAGAAATGCCCCTATAATTCAATAATTGGTTCTATGTTAATAGGTAATATTAAAAGTGTTTAAATTTTTCTTTTATTGAATACGTACATATGTATATCGTGAAAATAAAGCAATAGAGAAAAACAATTTATCAAAATTCTAGGAGAGTTTTCCGGAAAAGTTTTATTACATTTGTATGGTGCATATCGTTTTTTTTTTTTGAAATAAAAGATAATTTTGTTTCGAGATCTTTTAGATAGTATTAAAAATTGTTAGTCAAGTTTAAAAACAATCCAGCATGTGGTTTTCAAAATATCGAAAAAACCATAAAACAAAATTATATACACATTACTATTTAAGCGTTTCAAGACCTTTACGTCATACAGCCGATATCACTATTCGTCTTTTTATCGGATATGACCAACAATTAAGGAAAAATACTATAATGTTCCAAACGTAGTACGAACTTTTGGCCCTTATAAACTCCACTTCGTCCTCGGTTCTCGGTCTCTCTCGCGAAAGCTAATATTTTATCGATATAATAATATAAAATATGCACAGATGCCTACCAATAAAAGTATGTGAAATGCAGTTCGTAGGAATAGTTTTAGGGTTGTAAAAAAATGAGATCAACAAACTCAAATGCGATAATAAAATCATTGTTTTTCTATTTATCCGCGTTGGATATCGAAGTGTAGATAGATGCATACCTTCTGTAGATAGATTCTGCTTCAGCTGCGAACCCCAATCTGAAGCCCTCATCTTTAATAGAAATCAGCTGATACAAAGAAAGTTTCCATAATCTGTTCTCACCCAGCGTTGGTTCTATATTAGATTCATCCGCTAGATCTGTCCACTCTCTTAACAAACCTAATATGTTATTAATAGTTTGAAGCTGCTGTTTTTGGAAGACGATCATTGGACATTTCCAGAACATTACATTATCTACATGGTCAACTTGTATTTTAAGAATTTTAATAAATAAAGGAGAGATACCAGTTTCTAGAACAAGTATGTAATTTGGTGCATTTGATGGTAGTCGAAATATCCGCTTGATATAAAATCGTTGGAGTTGCTCAGATGTATAAAGTATAAACGCATCAATTCGATACTGAAATTCTAAGTATTTAGTAGCATTTATGGCGGTCTCGAGAATGTGGTCATTCAAACGAATATTGTCGTTGACACACATGCCGATTACTGAGAGCTTTTCGGTTTCTTCGATGCAAGTGCCATCCAAGTGCCATTTAACCACCATACAGCATTGAGTTTTCGAAGCATTGTACTCCACACGATTGTTTGTTCCCCATTTAACAAGTTTAATGAGATAATCATACGATATCGTTGCGCGATAAGAGATCATTTATAAAAATGTTGTGAAGATCAAACTTCACACCGTCTAATGCAACATGTATTGAACGATATAGAATATAATTTCTAATCCAAATCTAATTCGAATGCCTTAGAAATATCAAGCGCAATATACTTTCTCCAAAACAATGTAAAGATCTATTCCGCTCTTCGGCGAGATATGCCATCAGATCACCAGTAGAATGATTGCTGCGAAAACCGTACTGATGGTCATTAAGAAGCTTACGATCTTCGAGATGATGATTTGTCAGCGATTCCATGACCTTGGAAAGAAGGGACGTAAGTGTAATTGGTCGTTGGAGGAGGAAGAGTAAGAGTCGCTTTTTTTTGGAATAGACTTGTTTGTTTATATCAAGATCTCGAAGGGCTCCCATGGAAGGGCAATGTTGCTATCAGGCTAAGTAGTATAGATTCAAGGAAATAATTTCAAAAAATAATCGTTCACACGTTTTCAAAAACCCAAAAAATATTTTTTCGAATATTCTTATATACAATATAATTTTAAACTTAATGGGCTCCTGCTAAAAAAATTTAGTTGAAATCGTTAGAGCCGTTAATGAGAAAGTCGAAAATTAAAAATACGGTTCTATGGCAGGCACCGAAAATAACATTTTTTCTCAATTTTTTTTTTCATAATAGCACACATTAATTTTGTATCAGTTTGTATTACTTTTGGAGCTTAAAAATCATTTTAATTTCCCTTCTAGAGAATCACCGAAGACCCTTAAGTACCGAAGTTGAAGAAAAAAGCTCCAGTGGCTTAAGCTGTAAATTGAGGTACAAACATACAGACAGACAAACGGAATTACCGGACCCACTTTAATTGTCTTCGCTATCATCGTAATGTCAGCTTTGATCAAAATCGATTTTTTTTCCCAAATGCAGAACTTACCCTATAGTACCTATATCGCAAGTAAAAATAATAATGTACTTACATGAACCAAGAACAATACAGAGATAAAGTTAAAAATAAAACTCATCAAGTCTTACAGTTTATTACAATAATGTACTCTTCACTTCTTATTAAATTATTTTATGATTCTTCAAATAAAATTACTAGATACTAGGTACACTGCCGCTCATCTGAATAGGTTCACTGTTTTTCGTAACTTACTGTAAGACTATCTGCATATATATGGAAATGACTCGTCTGTGTTATGTATGTAATGAAAGAGCATTATTATGCGCTTAGTTTGGGAAAAAAAGTTTTCTCTTAAAGCTTACCGTTATTCTCACACGCTAGCTAAACTTAATTTATAAAAAAAAACTAAGTGTTTTTTTGGCTCATCTGAATAGGTTCAAAAGCAAAAAATGGAGGAAAACAAGAAAAATAACTGTAATTAAATGATTTATTTTGCACATTGAATAGGTAGAGACATAATAATTCATATTAATAATGTGTATCGCCACCTTTTTTTTGAAACTGTTTCGAAAATTGGAATTGGAATGAAGTCATACAGTTTTTCTAGATATTGCAGCGAAATCTCTGCCCACGCTTTCTTAATTCCCTCGATTAAGGACAACTTGTCTTCATATTGTCTCCCCGACTCATACACCTTACGGAAAAGAAGTCCCCAAACATTTTCAATTATGTTAAGGTCAGGTGAGTATGGAAGCCATTCCAACACCTCTACATTTTGGTTCTCGATCCATTGTTTTACCGACCTCGCTGTATGGATAGGGGCATTATCATGCTAGAATGACAATGGTATTGGTCTGAAAAGGTCAGAGATTTGTGGGAAGACCTTTTCAAACACAACTTTGTACACATTGATATTCATTCGCGATGTAAGAAATTGCAGCTCAAAGGTTCCATAATATGAATTTGCTCTTCACACCATGACACTGCCTTCACAGCTATGCAGACGGTTTATATAATGTTCTTCTTTACGAAGGTCATGAAAGTAATAGTTGTAGCCATCTGGGCCCTCTTAGTTGTATTTTTTTCATCTGAAAATATAACTCGCCTCCACTCCGATTTCAACGACATGTATTTTTTTTGCAAAATTGGAGACGATTTTCTTTTCGTTTTTCGTTCAAAGGTGTTTTTTCGGTATTTTTTTCTTTTTGAATGCTTAGTACTCTTAATAACGCGTTTCACCATCACCAAACTACACTTAACACCAGTTTTGAGTCTAATTTTTGACGCGGAATCATGCGAATTAGAAGCAGCTGTTATGATTGCGCGTCTATCGGCCATTGATGTGGCCTTATAAGTGTAACCTTTCATATTTTTCCCGTAGTTTTCGATGTTCCGCAAATATTTACCAACTAAATTTTGGCTTCTTTCTATTTTTTCTTGCGATTTTTCTTTGGCTTATCCCTAATTCAATAAATGCTTTTATTTTGCCTTTTTCTTCCTATTTTAAGGATTTTCCGCGACCCATTTTTCTTGTTAAACGGTTTAAAACAATTCGATTTACCAAGAAACTTAACTTTCAGTACACATCCGCCGCGCACATCAATTAAAAATGATTTTTTTTGCTTTTGAACCTATTCAGATGAGCCAAAAAAACACTTAGTTTTTTTTAATGAATTAAGTTTAGCTAGCGTGTGAGAATAACGGTAAGCTTTAAGAGAAAACTTTTTTCCCAAACTAAGCGCATAATAATGCTCTTTCATTACATACATAACATAGACGAGTCATTGCCATATATATGCAGATAGTCTTACAGTAAGTTACGAAAAACAGTGAACCTATTCAGATGAGCGGCAGTGTATATGACTTATGTACGTTATATCTAATTGTAATTTTTTTCAATGTCATTATCATTAGAAATACGATTTTTTCAATTCCGAAACCATCATTTTGAAATGTATGTACTTGCGACCGAGAAAAGTGGCGTTAAAGTGAGAAAAAAGAAGAACAATAACGAATAGCTTTTTTCATGAGTTTCCAGAAGATGATAGAATTCAAGACATATTTTTGTACTTTCGTACCTTCTCTAAGCTAAAACTAATTAAAAACATTCTTAGAATAAAAATGATTATCTTATGATTTATTATTTATGTCCATAGAAGTCGAATTATATGAAAAGCTATGAAAGACTCAATTACTAAATTCCAAAATTTGAGAAACTTCTGTCCTAAATTCATTTTTTTTTTAATTTTATAAAAAATGCGTATTTTAGATTATTGTACTTTTTATTTAAACTTATCGAATATGCTGATGAAACTATAATGGTTTATTTTGTAGGAAAAAATCCCTTACACCAATTTAATTATTTGTTACACTTTTTTCATAAAAAAATACCTTGATTGATTGAAAGGAGAACTTAATCTAAAATACAAGCGAATAACTTAAGTTTGCAAGACTTATGGTGACATTCTGATGCAGCTTGTTGTTTTCCATCAAACGTTTTTTAGTCAGCCCACGAGCGTGCGTTGTGCAAAGATTCGGTTATCAATCAGCCAACATTTGAGCGTCAAAGGAACGCAAGTTTAGCCGAAAACATGGTCGTGGTCCGTGAAAGTGTACAGCAAACCCGAGGCAGTTGATTCTTCGCCGTGCACAAGAACAATGACTTTCATAGAATTCAACTTAGCGAATTTCGCGTCGGGTCTTGGGCCTACAACCGTTTTTTAAAAAATTAAAAAAAAATGGTTTTCAAAAATCGTATTTTTCTCGAAAACGGCGCACAGAGTGGGAATTCGCGAATTTAGCGGAATAAAATTAATAACGCTTGCATTTAAAATTTTTTGTGTAGTTTTTTTTTGTTTAGTTCATTGAAAATGTCTATACAATCAAATTTAACTCACATTTTGGTCATATTTTATTTAAGTTTTTGTAAAATGAGATTTGAAGTGACAGGTTGTTTACACCAAAAAGTACTTTTTTTTTGAAAATCATAATTTACAAAAAAATCTTTTGAGGAAGGATGTATTGTTTAATTTTAATACAAATATGAATAAAATAAAGAAAAAAGTTAATTATTATCAGAATTTACTGGTTTTTTTTTGCAAACCGATATGTCAATGCCGTTGTTTATGAACTAAAGAAACTCCATTCTTAGAAAGGGTATTAAAACGTATAAGAAATTCTATTTCAAAGGAAGTGTTAAATTAGTTTTATTTCTAGACAATCAATGTTTTTTTTATATATTGGTAAGTGTTGTATCACGAAATTTTTCTGGCATACATCATCAAGGATACCAAAAATTAAAAGAACCGAAAACTTCCTGTCGAAGAAATACATTTTCACTGGAATAGACAATTTTTATTTACCAATCCTGTTATTCTTGTAAAATAAAAATCAAATTTAAATGAATTTTATTTAATTGTTTTTTATATGTTTTATTTTTATTGTGAGCAATTTTACCTTTACTATAATTTTAACTACATTCAACAATTCAACATATGTATATTGTACATATAACATATTTTATTTACATTTTAGATTAGTTTGCAATATCCAAAATTTCAAGAACCTCAGGCTCTTAGTTACTTCGTTTTCTTTTAGGAATACACCTTAGGCTTGCTAGATATGGATCTGATGTAATAAGTAGCTTATGAAATCAAATTTTATGTAAAATACGCATAAAAAGCACTTTTGCTCTTCAAATAAAAAATTCGTTTTTTTTATTTTTAAATTAATTTATTTTTGTTATTATTATTGGAACACCCTTTATCCGATATAATAGTGTTTTTTTATTAATTGATAGTTTCCGTTTTTAATTTTTTAAATAACTTAGTTCTTTTTTTTCTTACTGTTAACTTTGAATTTAAACACCCTGTATTTTTGTTGTAACTATCAAATTCGCAAAATTATTTTTTTTTGGAATACCCCGTGCAATAAAAAAAGTTTTTTAATTTATAACATTCTTCTTCTAAGCAAATCCCAAAAAGTTATTCGATTTTGACGGTATGCCTTAAATTTTTTGCTGGACAGTCATTTAGAAACATTGGAAAAAAATATATCACAACATAATTGGCGTGTCAAATTTAAGTGATTCTTGATAGATAATAAATCAAGCTTTGCAGTGAATATTGTTTAGAGGCGCAATAACGCGGAATAACTAAAGTTTTGCTCTAATAAAGGTACAAATATAAAAAAAAACACATTTTTTTAACTTCAATCACCAAAACAAAAATGTGAAACACCCTGTGAAATAAAAAATTACTTACATTCTTATGCCTTGATATTTAGGAAATATAAAAAAAATAAAACTTTTATTAAAACGCACACCAAATGCACAAAAAAAAAATTAAGGGCAAAGTAATCTCTTCCAGCAAATATACAGAATAAAAATCGCCAACTGCAACTTCAATGCTATTTTTTTTTTGTTTACATGATCCCCACCCAACAGTGCTTTTGTAATCACTTTCTACAATCTTTTAGCTTTAAGAAAAACCGGTTTTGGCATCAATCGAGACCAGTCATTTTTCGAATTAAATTCCCCTAAATTCGCGAATTCCCACACTGTGCGGCGCACACTGGGGCAAAACGACCCTATTGCTGGCAACAAATCAAAAAATGGAAATGCTCGTATGGGGTCAAAGCTATTTTTTTTTCTAGTCAAATATCCCACTGTTATTATTGTTAAAATGTCAAGCATTTATCTTAAATTTAATAGTCACAATAAACCTCGGCGCAAGCCATTCTTGTTGACTGATAGCTCATGTTGAGTGTGAGAAATTTAGTGAAGTCTTTTATATTGAACAAGAAAAAAATTCCGATCGTTAAAAAAAGAAATTAGTATGGAGTCTTCAACTTCTGCTATGTGATGAGCTATTAATTTTTTGTTTTTTGTGAGAAAGTGCTTTTAGTCAATAAAAAAAAATATTAAAAAACCCCTCAAAAAAATGCTTTTTTTTTATTTTGTCTTGCAAACATTAATATTTTTATTTGTGTTCCAAAGCTCTCCAAGACTTAATTTTTGTTGTATTGTGAAGCTAGTGTTGTTTTTTATAAGGATCTGCATACAAAGTTTGCAGATTTTTTGCAGTTTTCATAATTTTTTGTTTGAAAAATTGTGCTTTCTTACAAAACTTAATATTTTTTTCCGGGAATTTATTTTGTATTTGTCTTAAACTTTAGGTACAAGTGCGAATACGTTTTTTACGACACGAATGGAGTTGGTAAATATATTGCGCAAGTCAGAAAAAAACAATTTTGAGGCACAAATTGTTTTTCTTGAAGAGGAGTTAAAAACTAAAATTCCAAATGTCGACAATAACAGCTTAAAAAAAACACTATCATATTTCAAATGGCAATATAAAACTCGATGGGGTAAGGCACTTAGAATGTATGATACGTTTTTAAAAATGAACAAGGTTTGGCTTGATACATCTGTTGGTTTTCTTTTCCAACCTCAAGAAGGTCTTAAACGAGGGCGACCAAGTGTTCCTTTCTATGGAAGTACTGAACGTACAAAAAGAATTAAAACTGCGAATTTGAGAGAGTCTACATCAGTTTCTGAGTTGTGTTATGCAACTCAAATGAGCTTGAGAGCAGTGGGTCAAGTTAATGCTTCTAAAGTGTTGAAAGATATAACAACAACAACTCCTGATCGAGCAAAAAAATACAGGAGGTCATACGAGAAGTCACTTGACACAAAAAGTTCTCGAATGTCAGGCAGAGAAGCACTTGCAGTCACAGTTGAAGCGCAACTATCTCGACATCAGTATGATATCATAAGAATGAGTGCACCAGAAAAATTCCCCTCATACAATGTCGTTCAAGCTACAAAAAAAAAGAGTGTTATCCACCCTCCGAATGCATTACAGTTACTGAAACTTTGGTAGAGGTTACTCTTCAGGGATTGCTCGATCTTACCACAACACGATTGTTAGAATCGCAGAAGGAAGTAATGGATTCTCTAACAGCAAAGGAACTGGAAAACCTTTGTTTGTTTTCCAAATGGGGATTCGATGGGAGTTCGGGACATAGCTCCTACAAACAAGCCTAACATGGTCTTGAAGCTGATGATTCATCGGTTTTCATTACATGTGTTGTTCCACTAAAACTTTTTTCTGGATCCAAGGTTATCTGGCAAAATCCACGCCCGGTTCTACAAGATATTGCAGACCCTTAAAAACAGAATTTGTTAAAGAATCAACAGAAATGTCAATCGCCGAAAAAAATAGAGTTGAAAACGAAGTACGAGTACACAATTTGCAAAAGACAACAAAAGTTTATGAAGAAGGAGAAGCGAAAGTTAATCATACTCTACTTTTAACTATGATTGATGGGACAGTTTGCAACGCTATAACGGAGACGTCATCAACTCTTAAATGTTTTATATGTGGTGCGTCATCTAAAAGCTTCAATGATATTGATAGTATGGTGACAAGAGTAACAAAAACCGAAAATTTGGAGTTTGGCATGTCGATTCTTCATGGTTGGATACGGTGTTTTGAGAACTTACTGCATTTATCCTACAAACTACCTCTTGAGAAGTGGCAAGCTCGAGGGGATGCTGACAAGATGGTTGTCGCTGAAAATAAAAAAAGGATACAGAAAGAATTCAAAGATCGTTGTGGATTGATCATAGATAAACCAAAGCCCGGATTTGGTAACTCAAACGATGGTAACACGGCAAGGCGTTTTTTTCAAAACCCTGAAATTTCTCCTTAAATAACCAAAATTGACATTGAGCTCATAAAAAAATGCATATTATATTGATTGTCGTTGCTAGTGGTTATAAAATTGATGTAGAAAAATTCAGAAATTTCGCAATTGATACCGCCAAATATTATGTAGCTAAATATCCATGGTATTATATGTCAACAACACTTCATAAATATTTTATTCATGGACCGGAGATAATAGCCCATGCTCTCTTACCGATTGGCCAACTTACCGAGGAAGCTCAAGAGTCCAGAAACAAAGACTTTAAAAACTATAGAGAACATCATTCTAGGAAATCAAGCCGAGAAAATACCAACCGGGTATTATTTTTCTTATTAAGCTCTGATCCCATACTTACAAGCATGAGGAAACTACCTGAAAAAAAGGACCAACACCTGCCCCCTCAAGCAATGGATTTGCTAATAGCACCCACTATAGAGCAAATCAATATTAGTGATGAAAGCTGTGATGACGTAAGCAGTGATGAAGAAAGCAATGCCATGCAATCTGAAGATTTTGTTTTAAATTTAAAAAAATGCAATGAATTTATTTATTTATTTAATTAATTATTTATTTAAAAAAAAAGTGTGTACTTTTTTCACTAAAAACTTAAAAAAAATAAAAAAAAATAAAATAAAATAAAAACTAGGCACATAGTTTTTTAATTGTTTTCAAATTTAAAAAAGTGGGCGTTTTTTGTAGGCGTGGTCATTGTTGAGTTTAAATATATAAACAAAATGGTTTAATTAATATTTTCGTAAAGTTTCAGGTCTCTAACTCTACTGGTTGATTTATTGCCATAAATAAGGTCGTTCTGCCCCAGTGTGCGGCGCCTAGAATTTTGATAAAATTTTTTTCTTTCAACTAATTTTTACGATCTTAAATTTAATAAAAAAAATTTTGAAATTAAAATATTATAGCTTGTACCTACCATAGAACCATTTTTTCGAATTTTGAATTTCTCATTATCCACATAACGGATTTTAATGAAATTTTTTATAGAGAAGCTTCTAAAAAGTCTAAAACACATTGCATTTCAAAACTTTAAAATAAATATTTTTTGAATTTTTGAAAAAGAAAATCTATTTTTGATTTTTTTTTTAAATTCGATATCTCAGAAACGGCTCAATATTTTTTTTTTGTAAAATTTATTTTTATTCGAACAATAATAAAAACTTTAAATTAGCATACCAAAATTTTTTAAAAGTTTGTACATAAAAGCTTTTTTTTAAGAAACCACTACAACGACTTATAATTTTGTCTCTTATGTTTTTGTCTCTTACTACTAAAAGAATTTAAAAAATAATTTGATCCTTATGAACAGTTTTCTCTAATAACATTCGATTTTAAAATTCCTAGTCTGTTAAATAAGAGTAAGTTCGTGCGACCCAGTCGTGCATTCTATTTTACCTCACCCTTGCCACTGTGATTGACAGCAGTTGGTGTCACATGAGAAATAACAAATGTCAAATCATTTGAAGTAAACATTCGTTGAATTCAATATACATATGGATGTTTAGTTTTTAAAAACCTATGAAGTGATAAATAATGTGGTGAAAAGTAAAGCTGTATTTTATATTTAATAATTTTATGTTTTATGAATTTATTCAATTGTTTTTTTTTTTTTGTCTTAAATTATGTTTTTATATGTTTTATATAGTTTCTTGTCATACATTTAAAAGTTATTTAAATTTAAATAAATTTATAATAACTGTTGTACAGTATTAATCTTTGAAATACTCCAGCGAAAATTTGAAACGGCAGCCCTGCAGTTATACTATGCGCATATTATGGCATCTTTTATAAGTTGTAGATGGCGTACCTCTAGAAGTGGAGCTAGTATTTTGAGCATCAGCATTTGAGACGTTATTGTATGGTCCGGGGTAGTTGTGGTATTGTTGATCGAGTTTGTTGTTCAGTTGTAACAGCTTGATATAAACACACAGTAATGGAAAAGCAATCTCGACTAAAAAGGTTCTTGAGGAAATAACCAGCTACTGAGAACCCCAATAATGTTACTTAAAAAATAGTGCGGTAACAACTTCTTAAAAACTCCGTGGGGTAAAGTAAACCTCATGCGAGTAACTAAGGGTTATTGATATCAATTAATGATATCCTCTATAAAATGAATTCATTGTTCTACTCACCAAAATTTTTGAATTTGAATTTTTTGAGGACGAAATTTCCTAGTGTGACGAAAGCAAAAGCATCCGCCGAAATAAGTAAACAAATGCGTTCGTGTTGTGACAGAAGCAACGAATATTTGATTATAGCACAAATATTGCATGCAGGGAGTAGTTTAATTTATGGTCTACTGGAAATGTTTAAGTCTAACAAAAATATAATTGATCAGGGTGAATCAAATTGTCATTTCGACCGAGATGTATTAAATTAACCAAATGTTCAGTTCTTAAAAGTTACTTTACGTCACATACTATAAGTGTTTAAAAGCTAAGCCCGTCTAGTTGAAATGCAACCTTAATATTCTATCAACTGAATTTTAAGACAAAAGGCCTTAACACAGTTTTAAGCACTGTGGGATTTACAGGAATGAAGTTGAGGGAATAACGTTTTGGAGACATTTTGCTGCAACTAAAACTTAAACATACCTCAACAACATTTTTCTTGGTGAAAAAAAAGTTCAAGGAAAGAGCTTTCCCCACTTTTGATGGCATACCAAGTTCTAGTTTTTCTTCTTTGGTTTTATTGAAACAATCATTGCCATGTGACATCAGATATTAAAAAAACTTTTCCAAAAGGCGGAAGTGAAAAAGCTTGTCCATAGAATCAGTTGGCCATGAGCATGAATCAAGGGTGTTGAGTTGTGTAGCTACAAATCCCTCTAGAATAAGTGTTCGAGTTCTGCCAATTTTGTTTGTCTTATCATACGTACCACTTCGATGTGAAGAACGTGTTAATCAAATTAGCAACAAAATTATATTAAATGATAATCCACCGACAAAACAAAAGTCATCAAAAAATTGCTATTTAGTTGCTTTTGACATTTGCTTCCATAATACTCGTAAGAAGTACTAAAGCTTTTTGTAAACAAAAATACATATAATATTCTATTATAGTAATTGGAATATTTTTGTTTAGTTAATATTTATATGCATAAAATATGTAAATAACAAAAGTGCACAAAGATAAGTTCATTGTTTTGCTTATATAAATATATGTAAATATTTTTGTGAAATTGAGTGGTGCGCCTTCCGAGAAAAGTACCTTAATAATAAATAAATCAATGGCTCTTATCAGGTGTTGTTTTGAACCTGTGGAACTTCCGGAATTCCTTGAATCTTTTGCACAAAAATGTACAGATCCAGGCTGTAAGTGAATTTATGATAAGTTTATCTAAGTTGTTTATTACTCACTAGGTATGCCGTGATTAAATAAAATAAGCCCAAATGAAATACGACCAACTTTCAATTGCATTTATTTCTTTTAATATACATAAGGGAAACCCAGTCAATTTTCAGCAGTTGTTCTTAATTAATCTTGATAAAGTGGCAAAGGTCAAGTTAGTTTAGGAAATAAGACAAAGTAAAATAAGGACAAGTTTTAGAATTCATAACATAGCCCAAGAAATGTATAAGAACAAAGCCAAGGCCAAAAAATCCAATTAAAGATTTTTATTTCGGTATTATGTAGGTATGTATATTCTAAATATATATTATCTAAAATGTACATTGCCGAATCGTGTGCGCGTTAAAAATTATTCAACGTTAAATGTCAATAATATCGTTTTCCGATAATATTTTTTAAATCGTGAATGGAATCAAAAAGTACCTAAATGTTGATTGATTGATGACCTACTTTAACAAATGAGGCAACGATTTCCTGGACTGATTTCGAAAACACCGCGATTTAAAAAATGTATAATGACAAAAAATAAGGCTTTTGAGCAAAACTCCTAAGCCGTGGATATTTTCGAGAATAGTAAAATGCACGACTGGATCGCACGTACTTGATCTGAAGGAAAAGTAGTTTGCAATTATTTAAAACTAGCGTACCCGTGCGGGAACTCCCGCAAGCAAATTTTTTTTTTCAACTCATGCTTTTCAAAATAAATCATGTGTCTAAAAGTTTCTGTAGATTCGCTTAGTTTTTCTTGCACCTTACCTTTTCTTAAAGGTAATGGAGCCAAGCAAAGGATAATTTGAAAAAAAAAACTAACAATGAGCAAATCACATACGTATGTAACTATCCTATAACAATGTATGTAGTTAAACCTGTAGGCACATAAAGTTTAACTTACCTTAAAATAGTTTAAATTCAAAGACACACAAATATTTGTCAATTTTTTTTTGTTTTTAATTCGGAGAATTTCATTTTTGTTTTATTTTTTTAAAAAACTTTTTTGAGTGTTTTTATCGTTACTGCTTAGGTAAATTAATCAAACAATGCCCCTCCTCTGGGCCCGCACCACCAAAGTATGGCATTTCAATGCAACTACTTATGTATATGTACTACATTTCAGTGCAATACGAAGATAGAAGTAGAGATAAATAATTTTGGGGTGTTTCGACCCAATGCCCCTCCCCTGATAATAAAGAAAAAAGTAGCCTATACGGTAATCCAGACTATAACTTTTTTGTGTGTTAAATTTTACCAAGATCCATTCAGTTGTTCAAGCGTTATTGAGTAACAAACATCCATACATCGTAACATTCACATTTATAATATTAGTAGGATAGTAGGATAGGATAGTAGGATTTGCTTATACATATATGTATATAAAAACATGAATTAATTTAGAGAAAAATGTTGAAATGTATAAAATTGCCGTCAGACTTGCAGAAAATTACAAATATAGGCAAACGCAGTTTTATATTTACTATTAAATTAATTTTTTATGTAACACATTTTCTTAAAAAAACATTGAAAAAAATATAAAAATATAATTTGGTCAAAATCGTTTGAGGCGTTAATGAGAAAGTCAAAAATAAAAAAAACGTTTCCACAGTAGGTACTGTTAATAGATTTTTTCTTAATGTAATGTAGTCTATGCCTAAAATAGCAGGCCTTATTTCTGTATCAAAATTGTAACAGCCGTTTTAGAAATAAATAAGATTTTGTAAAACGGCTGTATGGCATGTACGGTTGGTTTTGAATCCAAAAAAAATCAATTTCTCCTCTAAGGAATCACCGAAGACCCTTAAGTACCGAAATATAGCTACATAATAAAGTACAGACATACAGATAGGCAGATAAAATTGGAAGACACACTTTTGTCGAGCTCTCTTTCATCATAATGTCAACTTTTATTAATATCTGGAAAAACTTTTCAAAATTGCTTTTTTTGGCCTTTGTCGTTTCGTCCTAGGGATCTCACATAGACTCATCAGTTGACTAGTGAGTGCCTTATCAATACGCAATCGCAATGTTTGTTAAATTCAGTTCATCTTACATCGATTTTTTGACGAAAATTTAATGTGAGCTATATTCAATTTCTGATAGGATTCTTTTGTATTTACTATGGTTGGTTGATAAGTAACTGAAAAATAAAATAAGGAACACTTTTTTCGGCATTAAAATATTTTATTTCTCCTTCTAGCTCGATAAACTTCATCACTTCATGGGTAGAAGCAAAAAATAGTCGCAGAGTGTTAAATCTGCGGCATATGGTGCATAACGGGGGAGTTCGTAGTCTAACTCATACAATTTTGCAATTTGGCGGACCTGCGCCAGTTCAGTCTTGGCTTCGATTCACTAGGAGAAATCTATTGTTTGGACGGTTGCTTGATCTCTGGGGTGCTGTGGTAAATTCATGGTTGATCCACGGTTACGAAACGGCACAAAAACTCTATGAAATTTTTCTTGAAAATTGATTAACACTCCTTTGAAGTTGTCAAACGATATCGTTTGTTGCCGATTGTAAGCAAATGCGGATCAACCTTGCGAAAAGCTTTTCACGGTATTTGTTCATTATTAAACCGTGGATTTTATTTAGGTAAACCAGTGGTGAATCGACGCTGAAGAGCCCCTATAGTATTTGTCGAGCTTTTGTTTGATTTGTGTGATGGTTTTTTCTAAGATTAAGAATTTTATTTTTCATGATGGCTCAACAATAGCGGCCCAACGTTTTTCATTTGGCTTTACATAATGCTATTTGCTCACAATATCATATTAATGTTTTCTTAATCTAATTCATGATTTTTTGAATATTAACTAAATAATAATTTTTGATGAGTGGGCGTTTTATCCCCTGTAGTATTGATTGTTGTTCTTCTCGTAAAAGGGTGCGTTGTCGTTATGGATGATGTCTTCAAATTGATCGTCAGTTATGGCTCGGGTGTATAGATACTTGTCACTAGGCTCTAGTTCATGCTGGAGAAGTTGTTGCACTTCTGTGTTGGGATGATCTTGCAGGTTCTTGATGATTTTTCCGGAGAGCTGCAGTAAATACATGTCCAATGGTATATTAATTTTGCTTCTTTATACAGATTACTTGTTGGTATATATTTCTTCGTCAGTGGATTACGGTACAGTCCAGTGCAAATGTGGAGCATCTTTCTTTCAAAAAGCTTCATCTTTTTCATTGTTGTAGGTGAAATAGTAAACCAGATGGGAAAGGCGTAGGCGTAGGTCAGAACGGGTCGTATAAGTTGTTTGTACACAAGCAGCTTGGTTTTCTTACTTAGTCCATTGTGCCTCCTGAGAAGCGGATGAACCAAGTACAGAGAATAGTTGGCTCTCTTCAACATCAAGTCTGCATGCCTTTTGGATTAAACCTATTGAAAGAAAAATGGTCGAGAAACAAAGGCAAGTTCTTTTAGATCAATATAAATAATTTGGTGAGAGATTTTATCGAGTGTTTTACTGATGTCGGTATTTAATTCATCGATATAGTTGGTAGACTAAAGCGGTCCCTAGACGCTCATTATTATTGTGCAATATTTGATATTGCACAAAATTATTGTCCGTCTGTGGATAATATTGCAAGGTTGTGCAATATATTGAAGAAAATCAAAACCCTTTTGATATTTATTGCACAATATAAAATATTGTATCGTCTGTGGGTACTATTGCACAATATCTGTTTATTTAATTTTCAAGTGTCGAAGAATAAACAAGTCGGCAAATGATTTCAATAAGTGAAAATATAAAAAGCATGTTGTCTCCACAAATATCAGCTCTGGCAACTAAATTATTGTATAAAATATTGAACCGTCTGCGCCTTGCCAAGAAATATAGTGCAATATTTTACCCAATAATATTGAGCGTCTAGGGACTGCTTAAGAGCCCACAACAATTTTTTTGTGTGATTGATAACAAAAAATAACTAGTATAGTCATTATGTACTTATTTACAAATGTGAGCGTCCAGGTGTTCCTGCAATACCTTTCCGACAAAGAAATCATGCTCAAAAGAAGAAAATGACCGCGGTAAGTGAGTTGGGTACTCCAGTCTAATGTCGTTTTCCATTGGTTTCACTCAAGGATCCACTCATTCTGAAATCCAATGGAACGGTGTTAACTTCTTCTACTCAACTTTGAAATTTTGCCTTTGTATTAAGTTAATAGTCGTGTTGGTGAAAATTTGCGATAGTTGCTTTTGACATTTGGGTATGAGTATTAGTGCTTCTTGAGTGGATTCTGACTTGAAATCGAGAAGCGAAATTGTCTTCTCAGAAGAGTATTTTTTTCCCAATGGAATGGTTTGAGAAGACTTCTGGACGCTTCCAAACGCTTCTGGACGACCAATGGAAAATGACATAATTGACTTAATACGAAACGTAAATACACGTTTATGGTGGACAGATTCGATACTACATACCTACGAATGTGTAGAGAGTTAGGTGACGACCATACGCGAATATTCTAATGTCGTTTTTATTTGGCAATCCGGAAGCCTTCCGGACTCTTCTGAAAGTGTTCAATTGGGAAAAAATGACAGTTCTGATTCTGAAAAAAAGAGAAATTTGCTTCTGGATTTGAAATCAGAAGCAAAACCAGAAGCACTCACGGCACGAGTACGATAACTTATTTTTTTCACGTTATTTTATCAAAATTTGAACTTTAAATGCGAATTTCTCAAAAACCATTGACATGAGTAATTTAATTTAAATGCAGGATTATAGAACAATCTTCTAGCTTTCAAACGCAGTATAGCACTTTATTGTAGGTGTTGCCGTTGTTTTTTAATATTTTTTTTTCAATTTAAACCATTTTTTCTAAAAGGGCCCCTACCTCTTAAACGGGGGGAGATAGACCACCCCCTCCCATAATAAAAAGTGCTTATTTTTGACCCCTCTACAAAAACCCGTCATCAAATCTTGGCGGCCAAGTTATCGTACTCTCCCCGCACTCACACATTCATATACTTAAACGTCAACCTCAACAGCTGTGATTTTTGGTATCCAAATTGTGCGAACCAGGGTTGACCGAATTAACTACACTACATTTTCTACATGATTTATTACGTTTAAATGAGGTGTTAAAGCGAGCTTGAAGCTCGCTGCAAACCTTTATATACCTATATTGAGTTGAAATGAGCTTCGTTCGACTCGATCTCAATCGCTCAGCGGTGTCGAGTAGAAATGTGGGTCGAAAATCCAACCCTAATCCAACTCGATCTTTCGATACTGCATATAAACGTAGTATTTAACTACGCGTAGTTTATTGAAGAAACTACATGCCTAATTTACTACAATTTGTTACGTCTGCTACATATGTATATAGTTAATTCATAAAAATCAATATACTAAAGGAAAAAAAAAAACAATTTTGCACTTTTATGATCTAATGAAGGTTTGTAAAAAAAAAGTTTCATTTACCATAAGGATGAAGAATTGTAGGAATAACAGAACGTTTAATTTAAAAATTCAAATTTCAAATGCACAACTGACAGTTAATTGACAGCAATGCTACAATTTGTTATATTAACTACAATTAACTACATTTAACTACATTAATTACATAAACTACGTAGCAGACGTAACAAATGTAGTTATTTCTAAAAAGTAACAATTCGGCCAACCCTGCTTTCAAAAACATTTTTCTTGATTTTGATTATTGTACGCATTTGATGTTTCACATATACAATCAAACAAAACTTCAGAATCATCAGAAGCAAACAAAAGTGTTCAATTGGGATTGGGATTCCGGATCGGAGAGAGATTCCGGATTGCCAAATAAAAACGACATAAGTGGAGACGAACAAAAGAGATGTAGAACGAAGATGTTACGAGACAATACGAAAATTCCTTACTCCAGCTCCTACTCGTAATTAAACAACATATTTAAAAAAAAATAATTAAATGAACAACAATCGGAAAAAATATTTAAGTCATTTTGATAGGATACAGAATTACACTAGTTTCTGAAGATATTAAATAATTTAATATTATCAGCAAATACAACTACCCTATATGAATTTGTTATCGAATCAACTATCAACGTCATTGATAGCAACTGTAATACGATCTGATCCATTGAACGAAAACTGAAGTAAACAAAGAGATGGAAGTTTTAACAATATGAGACAAATCGTTGAAGTCCGAAAAGGTTTACAGCTGAAATAAAAACTTTTAAGAATTATAGCCGGACCACGAGAGTACTCGTACATAATACAAAAACTTTTTAAATTTGTCAAGATGTTCTTTAACCTAGTCAAGTGTGATTATAAGTTCTTTTTGTGGGCTTTAGGTCAAAATTTGTTTTTTTTTTTTTTTTAGTTGCGACGTTTCATATATTCTTACATGCTTCTTAGGTCTTTTTTTCGTTTTTAATTATTGATAATTACTAGGGCTAGGATTTCCATGCAAATGCATATTTTTTTTTGAGAAACTAGAAACAGGAATAAAATACAAACACCAATCAATCAATTTGCTTTAAAAAAGTTACTGCATATTTTTGCATACTTTACTATAAATGCATATTTTACTTTTAATTCCATATTTTCAATATTAAATGTATATTTGTGCATATTTTCGAAAAACAAAATAATCCTAAAGTAAAAAATGCACATACATGGTAATGGCCGCTCGAGGAATTAAAAATTTTATATCCGAAAATGATCATGTAACGTGCTTAACACATGCAGTAGATAGAGTGGCAGAACAGATAAGAAGTAATTTTAAAAATGTGGATTTATTAATCTTAAATGGAAACAAAAATATTTTTAAAAGCATTGGCCATTTCAAAGCAAATTATCCCTCGACCCCTCTTCCTCCCCAGCCGATTGTTACCAGGTGGAAACTTGGTTAGAAATTGTTGCTTACTACGCCAAAAACTATGAACATTTTGAAGATGTTGTGAATGATCTTGATAACTCGGATGCGTTGCCATTGAAAATATAAAAGAAGCATTGAATCAGCCTTTGGTAAGGAGTCAAATCATATTCATCATTTCCAACTACAGTTTCCTGCGCGATACAATTGTATAAATTGAAGGAAAAAATACGTTAAAAAAAATCAATTTAATTGAAATAGTTTTTAAAAAATGAGTGCAGTTGAAGGACCTTTTGGTGCAGCAATTCAAAAAAAAACTGTATAATTATCTAGAAAAAAATTAAGGTCTTGCAAAAATAAAAAATATTTACAAGGAATTTACACTGAGTTGTGTCGATGAGAATTACTCGAACAATACCTCAAGAAATATGATCTTTAAAAAATGATCCATTAATTTCAGTGGAAGTTGAGCGATCATTGTCTAAGTATGTATAAAGCATTTCAGAGACCGAATCGTCAAAGTTTTACGTTTGAAAATTTGAGAGAAAGCTTTATGATTTATGCGAATAAAGCATACGAAAATTTTGAAGATTAGATGTAATGCAATAATTGAAATTCTGTGCTATTTTTAATATTTTTTTTCTATTTTAATTGAAATGAAGAATTTTATTTTTCTGTTTTTATTGATATAATTTTGTGTTCCTCGATAATAAAGATTGAGTTTGTTATATAAACCTAAATACTATGTTTTTCCCATAAAGATGGTTCGCAAGGTTTTAAATGCATATTTTAGGTGCATATTTTGCATTTTTAAGAGCATGAAAATCCTAGCCCTAATATTACTATACCTGTTTAGCACTCTAGAATTTTACTGACAAATCTCAAAAGAATTTGTGAAAGAAAAAAACGTTTTTTTTATTCTTTCTTCTTCTTCTTTTTTGAACGTATTTGTTTTGAAAAAAAAATAAACGAAATATGTCCTTTGTGTAATACATTGTGTACATATGTGTCTATATGAAAAATAGAGTAATGCGAGAAACAGAATGGCACAGCAACTTTGACAACCACATCACTCTTTTTAGAGCCAGTGGTTTTAAATGGCTTTGATTACATAAACACAGCAACTTCGACATCGACATCAACGTTAGACCTAAACCCTAAATTTGCTGTCGCTGTGCAAATGCTACCAACTTTTAAGGTGAAATTTGTCAGTATTATCAACTTAAATGAAAATGTGAGACCCATCTTTTTGTTTTGTCTATTTATTTTGGTTTTGACAATGGAAGAATTACTAAAAACAATTTAATTTAGTACGACAAATTGCAAGTTGTTTACATTGATGCAATTTACGTTAATTTTTATCAAATTATGTACGGCAAATTGATTATATACATATATGCTGTCAAAAACGCTGTTCACGTTGTAATTTATTTCACAAGACTTTTGATGTTGAAGTTTTCGTTGCTGTTGAAGTTGCTGTGTTAATCTGTTTCTCGCATAATATTTATATAAGTCATAAGCCATAACATCACTTAGTCTTTCACAATCTGATTGGTTATTAATTATATTTTCTGTGTATGTAACATCTCAAGTAGCATTTATTTTATTATAATTCCTCTCAATGCGACTCTAATGGCCGATTTCATAAACAAACACTAAAAGCACTTTTATCAAAAATCCTCTTAAATTTTATCAGGCTCTTAAAAATTTTTAGTTTCACCAATCTATAAAAAGGACATTTTGGGGAAATTTTTGTTAAAATTGAGTTCTCTTCACATCCCTGGGAAAAATAAATTGCTTTTTTCTTTCTAACAAACGAAATGTATGAGAAGAAATGAGAAAGCGTTATGTGTTCAAACAAATGCCAAGGAATGAAAAAAAAAGAAATGCACACAAAATATTTGGAAAGATTCTGATCCTGACATTCTGTGGCATAAGATCGTTAAGTAATAACCACTTAATTCATTTTTTATTGCATTGTTGGGTTTGTTTTGGTTCCAAATGAAGATCAAACATATTCAACAAACTCATCCACAGATGCGTTGGAAAGTCGGAACCACATTTTGAAGTCATATAATGTATTTCTGTGAACCGAGAATATTCTTGCTCAGCGAATAACTTTGTGTTGCACTTTATTATTGGATGAAGACGATCAATATCAAGAAACAAATCATTTAAATATTTAGTATTAATTTATTTATTTTGTATCTTCAAAAATTGAACACTAAATCCTTACAGAACGATAATTTCAGCTGCTATACCTATAACCAATTGTTGTTATCTACATCTGATGACATTTCAATGACACTTTTAAAAATTAGTGAGCCAAAAATGGGAATTTAGTTTATAAGGGTGTTTAAAAGCTTGTTTAATTTAAAAGCGCTTGGTGAAACCAAAACATCTCATTTTAAGGTTTAGAATAAGCCTGTTAAATGTTTAAAAGTCCTTGGTGAAATCGGGCATAAAACTAAATTAAACAACCGAATTTTTGCCTGGAGAACTAAAAACATTAGGGGTATTCATGTAAGCGCGGAAAACCCTCGTAAACCTCGTAAACCAGATAATTTTATCTCCGCAGAAACGAGCTGTCAAAATTTGTAGGGGAAAAAGTTTCTGCAAATCTCATAAAATTATCTCACAAATTTGCTACGGAAAGTGCAGAAATAAACCTCGTAAACTAAAGAAGTATGGATTCTGACTTTTAATTTGACATTTCTCAAAATATTTCCCACATTTACGCAAGTATTTCTTAGGGGGTGTTCATGAAAACATGCTGCGGAAAGTTATATTTTTCTACAAAGCGGAAAATTATCTCGTTACATGAATACCCTTATTATGTAAGTTGTTCATAGTAGGCGTATTTTATTGGCAATCTACAGTGAAACACAAAAGTAAGTAAGCACCTCTTAGTTTGAAGATCATTTCCTTCAAACAATCGGTAGTAATATTAAAAAAACTTTAAATATTTTTGTCTGTAATTGATATGTACAATTTCGAATTAAAAAGTAACATTTCAAACAAAAATTTAAAGAAAACTTATAGTCCAGTCATTTTAGGTTTTATCTGCGGAAAAATTCCTAGTGAGCTGAATTTTTGTATACACCTTTATTACGGCATTGTAATGAAGATGTGAAAAATCGACATTGATATCGTGCCGGCTAAAAAAGTTATAGGGGTCAAAAGGTCACAAAAATCAGTTTTTCGCAAATATCTCGCGATCTATTGCTCAGAGGTCAATAAAGGTCATTATAAAAATTGTTTGTCGTGAAAGTGTCTACAAAAAATGTCTCTTGCATTTTTCTGTAAAATTAACCGTTTTCGGAGTAGAGCGCTGAGAAAGCGAATATATTATGACGATGCACTCGTTTTCTCACCACCTTCGAGGTTTTTATTACATGGTTTCCCCCGTAGGCATAATCCATGATATTTAATCAGAGGTTTTTTTTATTTACGAGTGAATAATTTTTTATTTGAATACAGAAAAATACAGAAAAATTAACTTTATTATATAATTTTTTTTTATCATTCATTGTCGATATCTTCAGTTTCTGTGTCATTAACAATTGCATACCGCAATCTTCGATATTAAAAATGGTCTTCAGCTGTGAGCGGTTAACTCGCTGATTCTATTCAGCATTTACACCAGCGATCTAATAGGTAGTCTAACTCGGGCAATTGTGTATGCCGTCGACCTAATAGTGTACAGAACAGCTCCCAAAGTCGAGGTCATCAGAATTCGTTTGCACTGTGACTTCAACAAGATTCAGTGATATTGCGATGATATGGAAGTCAGTTTCAGAAATCTGAAACTATTCTGCTTAGGACTCGATCCATCACTGTGCCACTTGATGATATTTGTTTCGAGGATCTCAAGATAACTCCCATTGCCGCACTTCTGATGGCCTCGTGTAGAGGGGATAGATAGAGCAGAACCTCTATAGCTGCGGTAGGGCAGGTTCTCATTGCTCCTGTAATACAGATACACGCGAGCCCTTAGACTTTTTCTAGAGCTTTCCTTGTTCTTGATAATTCGGTTCTCTTGTGCCATGCAACAGCCCCATATGTAATGATTGGTCTTACCATCATAGTGTATATCCAGCTAAGGATGTTCGGTTTGCATCTGCATGACTTGCCTGCAAGTCTCTTGCAAATCATTAGGGCTTTTGTGGCTTTCGCGACTATAGCTTTTAAGTGTTTGTTCAAAAGGAGTCTACTATCTGGTAGACTTCCTAGATATTTTATCCCTCTCTGCGTTTCAATCACTTCACCAGCTAAATGGATAGGTTTCATATGTCGCAGAAGTTATTCCTTGTAAATGGTATGATTGTCGTCTTGGAGGGGTTTATTGATAATCCTACAGATATTTACCTGTCCTCTATTTTTGGTATGAGAGGTATTCTATCTACCAAGTTAGCATTTTAGGTTTTTTTGCCATATTTAAGTAATTTTTTGAGGCATTCACGGGCACGAAATGTCTTGTCTCTACTAGTATTACTAGTGCTATATGTCTGTGTATGTAGTAGATTTTACTAACAACACACTTACAAACATGAATAAAAAGCAATGAGTTTACGCATTGATATACGCCGTACGGTATACAATACCGTATGTGAGTGCATTCTAGTCGTTTTCTCTACCTACTTCAAAAACGGTTAATTTTACAGAAGAATGCAAGAGACATTTTTTGCAGACAATTTCACGACAAACAATTTTTATAATGACCTTTATTGACCTCTGAGCAATAAATCGCGAGATATTTGCGAAAAACTGATTTTTGTGACCCTTTGACCCTTAAAACTTTTTTAGCCGGCACGATATCAATGTCGATTTTTCACATCTTCATTACAATGCCGTAATAAAGGTGTATACAAAAATTCAGCTCACTAGGAATTTTTCCGCAGATTGGGGTTTAAAATGCCTAAAATGACTGGACTATTAAGAAATATTCGACTTAAACTAAAAAAAAATAACAAATTTATATAAAAAAAATAAGTAAGCAGTTCAAATAAACCTTGAATTTATGACAGTTATTTTGTAAATCTTATCCATTAAGTACTTCGTTGGATACTCTTTGGCTTTTATAACTGCTTTCATACGTCGAGGCATTGAGTTAACCTATTCATCCTGAAGAACACGCTTTAAATCATCTTTCGTCCTGATTAAATGTTTTTTTGCTTGTCGGTCAAGACGTTCCCATAAATCCTCAATGACATTTAAGTCGGGCGACTGTGGTGGTGATTTGAGCTGGATTCGGACGTTATAAAGCAGCCATTTTTTGATAACATGTCAGGTATGTTTAGGATCATTGTCTTGCTGGAAGACAAATGACCTACCCATACCCAGCTTATTGGAATTTTTCTGAAGATTGTTCTTTAAAATATTCAAATATTTGAACCTATTCATCAAAGAATCTATAAACACTAAATTGCCGACACCAGATGCTGCCATACACCCTCACACCACAACGTTTAAACCACCGAGCTTCACGGTTACTGACACGTTCGATGATTCAAACTGTTTTTTTTTCTCCAAACTTTTCCGCGTCCATCTGAGACGTGGATATTAAATTAGCTTTCATTGAGAAAACTGTCTTCTAAAATTCTTCTTGTTTACATTCATGGATTTTTGCAAACAAGAATCGCTTTTGGCGATTTATTTGACTTATGTATGTAAAGTTTCTTTCTAATATTTCGACCATGATAACCGGATTGGTAGAGCACTCGTCGAATAGTTTGAGGGTTACATGACTTACCTGTTTCTTTGGTTATTGCTGCTGATATCTTTGATGGGCATACTTTGGGATTCCTCTTTACTTTCTTAACAATAGGCGTATTTTTTTCGCAAGTCCATATAGAATTGTAAAAAAAACGACATCGGGGCTAAGCGCTTTACATGCAAATGCAACAACTAATTAAATCACCGAAAGTGGAACAAATCCTTGCACCATTTTGGTGAAACCAAGGTTATTGCACTTGATATTTCTAAAGCATTTCACAGAGTTTGGCATGAAGCTCTTACCGAAAATGCGTGCATTTAGCATCGATGAATGTCTACTTCGTTGGATTAGAAATTACCTTTCAGGCCGGTCAATTCGTGTTGTTTTTGACGGTTTTAAGTCTGGTGTGCCCCAAGGCTCTGTTTTGTCTCCGTCTCTTCCTCATCTTCATCAACGATCTCTTGTCTGTATCTTCTAATCCACTACATTATTTTGCTGACGACAGTACCCTCAGCTTTTCATATTTGTTTCCAGATCCACATCCTTCATCTTCGGAAGTGGCTCTGCAACGGCAGAATATGATAAAGTTCATTAAATTTCGACCTAGACAGCATTGTAGAATGGGATGTTAGAAACCGCGTGGAATTTAATGCTTCGAAAACCCAAAGCTGTCTTCTGTCTGTCAAGCGAAATATTCCACCCCTGCCATTATCCATGGATGGCACATGCATCGAGGAAACCGAAAAGCTTTCCGTTCTTGTTATGTCGAACAGACCATTTTTTGTGGCATGGTCACATATTTGATGTTGCGAAAAATGCGGCGAAATGCTTAGGTTTCCTCAGAAGATGTAAGCAATTGTTTTCCCCTTCTGATCTGGCTACAATTTAAAAGGCATACATTCAGCCTAAGCTTGAGTATAACTCCCATATCTGGACAGGAGCTCCTAAGACTCACTTGCACCTCTTATACAAAATCCAAAACAGAGCCCTTAGACTAATTGGAGACAGGTCTATTACGGAAACTTTTGTTTCTCTCGAACACCGTCGTAATGTCTCTTGTCTAACTTTGTTTTATCGCTTCTTCTATAAACAGTGCTCAAATAAAATAGCCAGTTGCATTCCTCCCTTGAAACAATTTCGCCGTAACACTCGTCTTGCTAAGAATGCCCATCAGTTTACCCTTGAGCCTAATTTCGGGCGTACTGGTAAAATACAAAGATTGATTCTTTAGCCGTACTACTAGAATGTGGAACACTATACCCCACTCGATTTTCCCCCCTCATTGTGATGTACAAGCATTTAAAGCTAATGTGCATCGGCATCTCCTTTTAAATCCCCTCCTCATTTCCTAACTGCTCGCGCTGTGCTATTATAACATTATAAGGGTATTCATAACCCCTTGAGTAAAAAAAAAAAAAAAAAAAAAAAAAAAATCGATACAGAGTTAGCTGAGACCAGATAATTTTCGAGACTTATGTCCGATTTCACGAAGGACTTTTAAACATTTAACAGGCTTCTAAACCTTAAAATGGAATGTTTTGGTTTCACCAAGAGCTTTTAAATTAAACAAGCTTTTAAACACCCTTTAAACTAATGGCCGATTTCATGAAGGACTTTTAAAAATTTAACAGGCTTTTAAATCCTAAAAATGGGATATTTTGGTTTCACCAAGCGCTTTTAAATTAAACAAGCTTTTAAACACCCTTATAAACTAAATGCCCATTTTTGGCTCAATAAATTGTAAAAGTGTCATTGAAATATCATCAGATGTAGATAACAACAATTGGATATAGCAGCTGAAATTATTGTTTTTATTTTATTTTAGTTTTCAATTTTTTAAGATACAAATACTAATATTTAAATTATCTGTTTTTATTTAAAATAAAATATAAAATAAATCTTCATCCAACGATAAAGTGCAACACATAGTTATTCGTCAAGCAAGAGTTTTCCTGGGTTCACAGAAATTGATTCTCCCACTATGACTACAAAATGAGGTTCCGATTATCCAAAAGCATCTGTAGGTCAGTTGCTGAATTTGTTTGGTCGTCATTTGGAACCGATATAAACCCGTCAGTGCAATAAATAAAGTGGTTATTACTTAAGCAATTTATGCCACAGAATCTTTCCAAATAAATTTTTTGTTTTTGCATTTAGTTTTTTTTTTTTTTTGCATTTCTTGACATTTGTTTTAACACATAATGCTTTCTCGTTTTTTCTCATACATTTCGCTTTTTAGAAAGAAAGAACCAATTCTTTTTACAGGGATGTGAAGAGAACTCAATTTTAACAAAAAAATCCCTAAAATTTCCCTTTTTATAGATTGGTGAAACTCGAAAGATTTAAGAGTCTGATAAAATTTAAGAGGAATTTTGGAAGTGCTTTCAGTGTTTGTTTATGAAATTGGCCATTAATTTAAGATCCGATAAAAATGGTGATGCCAAAATAATATTATCTATATGTTATCGATAATTTGTTCAGAGAAGTCAAAAGTGACGTTTTTGGATGCTGGTTGATGCTAGTCATAGAGTACACAGTGCCTTCAGCTATTTGGAAAAAAAGATCCTAAATCCCGATGTCGTTTTTTTCTACAATTCTATATGGACTTGCGAAAAAACATGGCTAATAATTCTACACTTCCAATGTTATTTTTTTTTTTAAATGAGTGCTTACTTACTTTTGTGATACACTGTACCTTCGCGTGTCATATTAGTTTTGTTCACTGAATAAAAGTTCAGAGTCGTACAGAACAGAACAGAGTAGAATAGAGCAGAACAGAGCAGAGCAGAACAGTTTCCATGAGAAATGTCAGACAAGTTAGAACAGTCAGTCATCTTTTCTACCTTTCTCTAACTAAAAAGCGAGGGCAACAAATCTTGTTCTAAACTGTTCCAAGCTGTTCCAGACCACTGATCTCTATAATACACTGGATAGCGCATTCATCAAAAAAAGTTGACTCCAATTGAACATTGTTATATTATGAAGGCGACCACCGTGCCGTATAACAGTATAACTGTATAACATCTAAAACAGCATCATAAAGCGCGGAACAGATTGAACCAGCAACAGCACCGTCAACAGCAACAACGGCCGCCATTAATTTAGAATCAATGCATTTCAATTGTTCAACACACATTAAGGGTATTCATGTAAGCGCGTAAAACCCTCGTAAACCAGATAATTTTATCTCCGCAGAAACGATCTGTCAAAATTTGTAGGGGAAAAAATTTCTGCAAATCTCATAAAATTATCTCACAAATTTGCTACGGAAAGTGCAGAAATAAACCTCGTAAACTAAAGAAGTATGGATTTTGACTTTTAATTTGACATTTCACAAAATATTTCCCACATTTACGCTTTGAGTATATATATATATTATACTCAAAGCATTTACGCAAGTATTTCTTAGGGGGTGTTCATGAAAACATGCTGCGGAAAGTTATATCTTTCTACAAAGCGGAAAATTATCTCGTTACATGAATACCCTTATTATAAGAACAGCAACGCCGACAGCATCGTAAGGCCAAAGTCCTAAACTTGCTGTTGCTGGTGCAGTGTTGTCAACTTTCCCACTGCAATATTTAGTGGCACCACAATGCAAAACAAAATAGAACTCAAAATATTTTTTTCATTTTGCTACTTTTTTATTTTGGTTGCAATTATCGTGTGAATAAAAAACAAAAAATAATTTTTGATAAACTAAAATTGCAAAATTAAGTGACCGAAAAGTAATTATGAATAAAAAACTATCGTGAGTGTTAAAAAATTGCTGAATAAATGAAAAAAATTACTGTGTTTGCAAGTCTTTTGCCTAAAAAACAGACAACTCAAACGACATTCCTTCAATTTTATTAATTTGTCAATCAAAACAAATGATTTTCGTCCAATTTTCAATTTATTATTTTAATTTTAATAATAAATATGTAAAATGTACAAATAATGCGAGAAACAGCAACTTTAACAATTTTAACAACCACTCACTCTTTTTAGGGCCACTGTTTTAAATGGCTTTGATTACATTAACAGCAACTTCGACATTAACCCTAAATTCGATGTCGCTGTGCAAATGCTACCAACTTTTGAGGCAAAATTTGTCAGTATTATCAACACTTAAATGAAAAACAACCATATTTTTGATTCGTCTATTTATTTTGGTTTTGACAATGGAAGAATTGCTAAAAACAAATTAATTAGTACGACAAATTGCACAAGTCGTATACATTAATGCAATTTTCGTTAATTTTTATCGTTAAATGTACGGCAAAATCATTTCGCCTTTGAATTTACTTTGATTATATGCTGTCAAAAACGCTGTTCACTTTGTAATCTATTTCACAAGACTTTTGATGTTGAAGTTTTTCGTTGCTGTTAGACTAGACGCGCACATTTAATTTTTAGTTGCACAACTGTTTGGTTGCTTATAGAAAACAGATGAACTATTTGGTTGAATATCCGGACAGGTGCATATAATTAGATGTTACACAAAATAGCGAACTCATTTTAGGCAATCGTTTAGTTTGTGTCGAAACACAAACTTTTTAGTTGATCGAACCAAGCAGTTTCGCAACTAAAAATTGCAAGTGCGCGCCTAGCCTGAATGTCCCATATATTGGGCTTTTCCTCAATTGCTGAAATCAATTCCAAAATTATTTCCGTGGTCCATTCTGTTTTTTTATCACCTTCCATGGCGAAAAACCAAAATAAACTACAGTTTGCAAGTTGCAACAGCTGCAAGTTCATGTCAACGTAGACACATTTCACTGCAACCAACGCAACGCAACACAATATTACGTTGAGAAATCCCAAATAAAATTAAAAAGTTGATCAACGCGTTGAACAAATAATGTGCAATACATTATCTTGAAAATGTTGCTCAACGTGTTGATCGAACATTTTCAACGAGCAACCCGAGCTCGTACACTAGCCGTACACTTGTTGCGCAATTCGTTGAGCAACGGCCAACAACTAGATCCAACCCGTTGGTTGAACAGAATTGAAGGCACCGTACATTAGAGTTGAATGCGTTGAATTCGAAATTTGTGCGTTGATCGCCTAGTGGACGACCGGCATTAGTATCTTCCCGCAAGGCAATCAATCCTGCCAAAAACTTTTTTTTGGTTGCCGCTGTCAAATAACTTAGCCTTACACAAATTTGAGTAGCGCCCCCTATGATAATCACGCATTTGGAATAGAAACGAGCCCTCCATATTATATATACTCAAAGGTAAAAAGATAAGAAACACACACTCTTGCAATTTTATCCGTCATCGTTCTGCTAGACATTTATAAAAAAAAAATTTCAGCACGAAATGACAGCAAGGGCTTGGCATCTATAATGGAATATCTTTGGTTTTGATATTGATATCAATTTTTCTGGCCTTTGCCTTTCATGTTCTTCAAATTGTGGATAACAAGAAATTGATTATCTTTCTGTGATTAATTGAAACTTGCTTGGGAGCAATTATGTCAGGTAATGTTTGTATTAATAAACTATCATCTACAAGATAATATTACTTAAAAGTTCATTCGAAAATTATATAAGAACTAAGATACCTTATGAATAGTGGTTGTCTATGTTTGAATATAAATATTTATCAATATTGTTTGCCCAAGGTTGCTGCGGGTGCTGTTCGGCACTACGACCTCGTTATAAACGCCTCGTGGATAATATATTCCCGGAAAATCCCGAGGATGGATTGGTCAAGTCTAACATGGAAAAGCTGACCTTCTATTCTCTAAGCTCACCGGATAAACTAGATCGCATTGGGGAGTATCTGTACCAGAAAGCAACTAAGGACATTAATCGGAAAAGATACAAGTATGTAGAATCGTTGACAAAGATGATTTGAATGAATCATATTTTCATTTTAGGTTTGTTGAAATAGCAATGGAGGCTATGGATCTGCTGTTGGTCGCATGTCATGCACAAACCTTGAATCTCTTTGTTGAGTCATTCCTGAGAATGGTACAGAAATTGCTAGAGGATTCAAATCCGAACCTACAAATTATGGCTACAAATTCGGTAAAACCAACCGCGAATACATCAAAAACAAATTTGGTAATTTTATTTCCCCATTCAGTTTGTAAAGTTTGCCAATATTGAGGAGGATACTCCATCGTATCATCGTCGTTATGACTTCTTTATCTCTAAGTTCTCGTCAATGTGCCATGGAAATCATGACAACATTGAACTAAGAGATAGTATTCGGTTAGCTGGGATAAAAGGGCTGCAAGGCGTCATTCGAAAAACGGTATCAGATGACTTAGTGGAGAACATCTGGGAGAAACAGCACATGGAAAAAATAGTTCCATCATTGCTATTTAATATGCAGGTAAGTTGCACCAATTTAATCAATATAGAAATGAACGTTCAATTCAACGTTCAATTTAGTTTGGTGATTTGACCCCAACAGAAGATCCAACTGATATAACGCCACCAGTGCTAGCTGAAGAAGTTTTAAGAGAACTAGTAGGTCGAGCTTCGTTTGGACACATTCGATCAGTGCTGAAACCACTTTTAACGTAAGTTTATTTTCGTTAGAAAAAAACATAAAATTCAGTACCTTCGCTTTATCTAAAATGACAAAAATCAGTTGAAAAACATTAAAAAAAGACTAGTCAATTCTAAAATCTCGGGTGTTCAAAACACTTTTATTAAAACAAAAATCCCAAAATAAATCTAGAAAATAATACATAAAAGTTACTCATGTTCCTATGAATATCTTACATTTTATTGAGTAAGGCCATTGTATATGAATCTAATAGTATTGGCATTGGACGAAATTCTTTTATGACTGTCTGTGAAACCAGAGAGCTTGCGATCCCCTATGGAATAAAATGCACGACTGGATCGCACGTACTGCTCTTATGTAAAAGTGCTTTGGAATTTAAAAATTATTTATGAATAAATAGTACCCATTAGCATGATGGTTAGTGCGTTGGACTGTCATGAATAAGATCTTGGGTTCGATTCTCAGCCAGTGCTGAAGTAAAAAGCATAAAATTGCCGTCTGATTTCTAGAAAAGTTTGGAATTATACAAACAAAGTTAAAAAATTTGTTTTAGTATTAAATTAATTTTCTTATACATATAAGAAACTTCTATACAAAATTTGAGACGTCAAGTTTAGATATTGAACAATATTCATTTTAGGAAATTTTAAAATCCAAAACATATTTTTTCGAAAATTTGTATATACAGTATTTTTTTAAATGCAAAGGATCTCCTGCATAAAATCTTGATGGTGAAGTTATACTAAAAATAAAAAAACTAATTTTTGATTGGTACAAAAAAACAATCTCTTCAGGCCGTTTTATCAATTTCAATTCGATGTCAGACAATCAAATCAGAATATAACTTTACCACAGATAATATCGTCACCTGATTGCAAGAACTAGGTAACTCAATTTTTTTAGTTTTGAGATATCGACAAAGGCTTTTTTTAAAGTACTCTTATCAATATAAAGCCCCTTTTAGACGATCATTTCAGTTTCAGTTTCAGTTGAGCTATCAGTTAAGCTTTCAGTTAAACTGATGTCTAAATACAAAAACTGAAGCGTTTAACTGAGACTGAAACTGAAACTGATGAAATTCCCATAAGTTTTCAGTTCAGTTATCAGTTAAACTGATGTGTAAATACTTTTCAGTTCAGTTGTCAGTTCAGTCGTCATTTCAATTTTAGTTTGCGGTGATTTATTAAGCGACAAAACTATAGCTATTGCAATAAGGCTTTCATCGTCCATTACGCAATGTATTTCCTCTGATTTTCGACTGCTCACAAGTAAAATGAAAGCTCAACCGAACACTTTACTGACGTCTAGATACACTGCCTTTTTTAACTGAACTGATAACTGAAGGAACAACTGATCGTCTAAATACACTGCCTTTTTTAACTGAACTGAAAACTGAACTGATAACTGAAGAAACAACTGATCGTCTAAAAGGGGCTTAACAAACAAAAATTTTTTTTTTGTAGGAATTTTTGCTAAGAGTAAAATGGCGAAATATTCGAAAGTAAATATTTATTTTTTTTAAATTATAAAATTATTAGCTAAAAAATAGCCAGTTGCCTACTTCTTGCACCAATAACTTTCAATTCCTAGAAAATTATCTATTATCTGCTTGTCATAATTTTTCTTATGTTTGTCCCTCTGCTAATGAACAAATTCAAAAAAAAAAAAAAAAAAACAATTTTCTATTATTTAAGTCTTACTTGCTTCATAATTTGTTCATAATTTTACATTTTTCATAATTTTTTTTTTGGATACATCTTTATTCGTTTCATAAGTTTATTTAGAATTAAAACAATAAAATTTCATAATTATACGTTTATTTATATGTACAGCTGCGGTCAAAATAATAGCAGTGAAAATAGGTCCAAGAAATATTCAATAAAAAAAGAAAGATGGTGCTCATGAAACGTTATAATAAAATTTTATTTATTAGGTTACATTTATATGAAATCAATTATAAAAGAAAGATTTAAAAATATCGAAAAAAAGCTTAAAAAAATATCTTCAATGTATATGTAAGAAAATAGCCCTGTCAAAAAAATAGCAGTATTCATAAAAATGGAGAAAATAAGAAAATTACATTGGATTAAAAAGTAAAACAAAATGTATTTGTATTTTTTACGTCAATACTTGGTGGAAAACCCTTATTGCTTATAACAGCTTCGCAACTTCTCTTCATTGAGTCCACCAAAGTTTGACATCTCTCCAATGAAATATTTCTCCATGCAGTCTCCACTGCTTCCCCAAACTGGTTGTTATTGGAGGGTTTTGCATTTGAAACGAATTTCTTGACATCTGTCCAAAGGTTCTCTATTGGATTCAAGTCGGGGGATTGCGCAGGGCACTCCATAACAGAAACTTCATTGACCCGAAACCACTCTTTGGCTTTTTTGCTCGTGTGTTTTGGGTCATTGTCTTGCTGAAAGATCCATCTTATTGGCAATTCCTCTTCTGCGTAAGGCAGCATGGTTCTTAGAAGAATATCCACATAAAGATTCTGATCCATTGCACCATTTATGCGATATATGGGCCCTACACCTTGATAGGAAAAACAACCCCATACAATTATGCTTGAACCGCCATGTTTTACAGTCTTCCGCGTATACCTAGACACATATTCAGCATTAGGTAGGCGTTGTACATATTCCCGAGAACCAGAACCACCATACAGAACAATTTTGCTCTCATTAGACCATAAAATATTTCGCCAATGCTGAAGGGGCTTATCGACATGGGCTTTGACAAACTGCATTCTTTTGGCGATGTGTTTTTCTGTCAAAAGAGGAACCTTCTGTACGTTTCTAAACTAGCGCTTAGATTTAGCTGTTTTTTTTTTATTTCCGTAGCCGGCAAATGGGGAGAGACCCTTGAGTATCTCATAGTTCTCCTCTCTGATTTTGGAGAAATAACTTTTTTCTGCCCCTGGTTTCGGGGTTTTCTGTATAGTTTTTTGCGTTAATAATCATCTTAGCAGATATTTTTAAGGTTTTTTGAATTTCCGTATAAGTTTTTCCATCAGAGAGGAGTTGGCGTATGATTCGCCGCATTTTCGGAGAGCAATGCTTATTACGACCCATACTGTAAGTTTGAAGGAATATAAATGTAGGAAAACTATGGGTTTTTATACCTTACCTTTTAGTTTCAACAACAAACAAAAAAAATATTCCTAAGATTCAAAAACAATAAAAGAAATTCACAAACTATTAAACCCTACTATTATTTTGACTGCGCAAAAATGCACTTTAAGTGAAATCAAATAACTTTTGGAAGAAAACCTTTATGATATGGCTTTTTTTTATTCTGGAAACAAAAGATAAAATATTCTATTACAAAAATAGTACTAGAAAATTTTAAAAAGTTGCCTATATCTTAGTTTGTACTAAAATATGTCTATAGTAAGATTACACTGCTATTATTTTGACCGCAACTGTATATACAAATAAGTATTTTAATGCCACTTGTTGATCATCTTCATAAGCTTTCTGGGAATGCGGCAAATTTTTATAAAAACGAAAATTGTCGCCACTAATAGAAGGAGGACACGAAGTGAGAATTGATAGTAAATCGTTGTATTTAGCTTCCGTGATGGGATGTCCTGCAGGGTAACATGGATTTAGCTTTACTGCAGCTAAGCTTAAGCTCCTTGAGGTCCTCTTCAAGCAATCAGCTGTTCTAAAATGTTCTGTTCCGAATGATTTCTGGCACCGGTATGAACATGCAAGTTTTTTTTTAAATTTAAACCAAGACATTTTTTGAATCAGTATTGACTTTTCAGATGTGTCGATTTGTCTAATCGTGAGGTATTGTTCCACAAACCTTTTCCAGTAAAGGATATCTTCCGAAGTTATGTCGTGTATGATGTATGGCTTATCCCCTTTTTTCCTAGCGCCTCGTGCTTTTCGAACACGTTTTGCCGAATGCATCGATTTGAACCATGAATTTTAAATGAATTGGGGCAAATGTTAAACAACCTATTATTAAGGGCTAAGCAATTTATTAGTTAGCAATTCGCTAAAATTTTAGTAATTTGTTAACTCTTCGAAAATTTTAAACCGTTTTTTTTTTTCGTTTTATTAACTAGTGTCAGTCAGGCCGATTCTTTAAGACGTTTCTTTAATTAAATAAAAACACTTTTCTTAACTTTGAATTATTTATTGCGACTTAACACTTCGACCGCTCGTATAAGACTCTCAGTTGGATTCTAATTAATAAGGAGAGAGGAATATGGGATATGAAAAGGACAGGCATAGGTTCAATATGGGATGTGAAATGGATGTAAAATCTACGGATGAGGATGGGGAGATAATAGTGATGACAGCTCGGCCCTTCCTGACAAAACTCGTCCCGAGTTACTCGAGATCTGTGCCATCTTCATCGTCATCTTCGTATTCTTCATCGATTTCAGGGTATAATGCACACCAGGGTTTGAGTTTGTCGCTACTCGCAATTGTACTGAATCGTCGTTGCTTTAACTGTGCACCATCCATGTCTTCGATAATATATCGGTCGAATCTTAGACTTTTCGCTATAACATAAGGACCTCTGTATTTAATCTCAAGCTTCCGGGATTCACCAGTACTAGGGATAACACTCTCGATTAATACCAGGTCTCCTTCTTCGTATTTATGTGGACTTTTATGCTTTGCATCAAATCGAGTTTTCCAAATTTGGCGTGCTGCTTCGATATTTTTAATGGCTTCTTCACGTTTTTCATTAGCTGGGGGGTCGTTGAGATTTATGTTGTCGTCATGCAGTGCCGCCAGTAGTTTGTTGCCTCCAATGTCACGGAGCGGAAAATCATATATAAGTTCTATAGGCGAATATTTTGTCGTTGCATTGGCTCTAGTATTTATAGTCCATTGTAGTCCGCGTAGTTCAGCGTCCCAGTCTTTTATGTTCGTTGGTGATGCTTTTAAATAGGCCAGTATGCTCTGGTTCACTCGTTCAGCGAGTCCATTAGCCCGTGGCGTTCTGACAGCTACTTTAATATGTTGTATGACATTTTCGTTGCAAAAATCTGCAAACACGGCTGAGGTGAATGCTGTGCCTCTGTCTGTAACAATTTTCTTCGGCACCCCAAAAGTTAAGGTTAACTGACTTATTGCTTCAATGACAGGTTTAGTTTTTGTTGACTTTACGGCAACTAAAATCGAATATCTTGTAAGAGCGTCGACTAATACGAGGATATATTCGTTGCCTCGACGACTTTTAACAAAAGGTCCTAGATGATCCATGTGCAGTACTTCGAAGGGCACCTTGGGGATATCCATACCGTACAGCTGACATTCTTTTTGCTTTGGATCTCGGCTAAAGCAGCATTCGATACATGATTTGATGTATCCTTTAACAAAGTTTCGACTTCTTGGGAACCAGAAGTGTTGCGCTATCCGTTTGACAGTACCGTCGACTCCTGGATGTCCAACATCGTCGTGGCACAATTTAATAACTCGCCATCTCATGCCACGAGGAACTACCAGCAGAAGTCTCTTCTCGCTATCTCTTTTAAAAAGTCGATTATTTTTCAGAATATATTCAGATAGATATTTTGTTCGTTGATCTGAATTTGATTTCCCACTCATAGCGTCCATTATTTGCTGTAGTTTTGGGTCTTGTTTCTGTATTGTCCACAACCAATCATCGACAGATGTTCTTATATTCAATATGCATGCTCCGACATCTTCAGACTCTCTAGATGATTCAACTGGGGCACGACTCATGGCGTCGACATGCTTCATTGTTTCCCCGGGACGGTGTACGATGTCGTAGTCATATTCGAGTAACTTCAAAAACCATCGGGCTATGCGAGGAATAAGTGGCTTTGTTGACTTCAGGCTCGAAATCGCAGCACAGTCAGTAACTATTGTAAAGTGTTTTCCGAGTATATACAATCTAAACCGTTCGCACGCCTCCACTACTGCTAGAACTTCAAGCTCATAGCTATGATACTGGCTCTCCGAACAACTGCAAGCTCTGCTAAAATATGCTACCGGTTTAAACTCTCCTTGGCTTTCCTTTTGGACTAGAATTCCTGCAAGACCGACACTACTTGCGTCTGTGTGTATTTGATGCTCTTTTGTCACATCGTAAACCTTTAAGACCGGTTCTTCTGTTAAGATTTTAATTAGCTGTCGAAACGCATCGTCACACTCGGTCGACCATTGAAACTCGGCGTCCTTTCTTGTGAGACGCGTCAAAGGTGAGGCAATGTGAGCATAATTAGCTACAAATTTTCGAAAAAACCCAGTAAGGCCCAGAAATCTTCTTATTTCGGTGACGTTGGAAGGAATTGGATACTCACGAATAGCATTCGTTTTATTCTGACCCGGTTTTACGCCGTTGGAATCAATTTCATGACCGAGAAACTTGACGCTACCTTTCATAAACGCACATTTTGACAAACGTAATGTGAGCCCCTCGTGTCTTACGACCGTTAGAAATTCTGCAAGATTTTGAAGCCCTTCCGCGAAAGTCTCTGAGGCCAATCCAATTTCGTCAACGTATATCGATACCTTTGCTTGTAGTTGTTGTTTTAGTCGCTGCATCATTTCTTGGAAAGTGGACGGGGCATTTTTGAGCCCAAATGGCATGCGGTTAAACTCAAAATGCCCGTCGCGCGTCACGAAGCCCGTATATTTTTTGCATTCCTCTTGAATCTCTATTTGGTAGTAACCAGACATCATGTCTAAAGTACAAAAGAATGACTTACCTGCCATGGCTACTAGAACTTCTTCTACAGTTGGCATCGACCATGGTCGTTTTTCAGTGATCGCGTTCAATTCGCGATAATCGACGCATAATCTTTCTTCCCCGTTTTGTTTTTTAACGAGCACTATTGGCGATGCGTAGGATGAAGACGCCGGACGAATTATATTTAAGTCAAGTAGTTCTTGGACAATTCGATTAACAGATTGTTGCTTGGGGAATGGGATGGCATATGGCTTTTTTTCAATTGGCTTGTCCGACGTTAGCCTTATATCCATTTTAACCGACGCGCACTTTCCTAGCTCTTTTAAATTTTCGCCGAAGCAATCAGAGAACGAGTTAAGCAGCTCAAATATCTGGTGTTTTTCGTCAGCAGACAATTGATTACCTATATCGATTTTTGTATTGTCCAACGCCACCACGTTACATTTTCCGTTCTCTATTATAACGCGCCCTTTGCACAAAATATCGGTGCCGATCAGAACATCGTAAGCCATTATATAATCGTCAACTATCATCAATTCGCTTTCATAATCACGACCGTCTATGGTAATTGGTAAGCAAAGCATTTCCCGGCACTTAAATTCACCGCCAGCGAATCCGAATAAATTTTTATCACAGGGAGCCATGTAATTAACGAAATTTTGGGCCAGTTTTCTTGTAATTAGCGAACTGCAACTTCCCGAATCAATTAATGCCAAACACTTCACACCCTTTATATCGATTTCTTTTAACGTTTCTTTTTCTTGTCGAAAATTGTTTTCGATTACATTTACCGGCGCTCTATTTAGATATGGACAATTTTTAGTTTCATGTGTAGTTGTCGAACACTTTTCACATCGAGGTTTTCTTTGCGTTTGCATACAGTTTCTGGACACGTGACCACGCTCGCGACAATTGTAACACATAGGGCCAGAAGGACGTTCCATTGTTTGCGGTTGGAAAATTGGAGCAGAACGTGGTGCCCCCGCATACGGACCTTCACTCGCGCATACTCGGATAAGTGTATTCAACAAATCGGAGCACTTATTAAAAGTTGTTGCCGATAGCATCCGACGTAATCCGTCATCGAAAAGACCATTAATTACGTAGCTTATAATTGCGTTATCGTCCAGACAACCTCGACGACCAAGAGACAGCACTTTGTAATAAAATTCGATTGTGGTTTCACCTTTTGTCATTCGCGTTTGCATCATTTGCCTGTGCACGTCGGCTGTATTTATAACACATGGAAAATCAGAAAGAAATACTGTCACAAAATCTGACCAAGAGCGAAAGACGTTTTGGGCATCCACCCACAATTTGGCGGCCCCTTTCATTTTGCACTGTACCGCAAATAACACAGAAGTTTCACTCCATTGATACACATTTATTAATTGCTCAATGCGTTCAACGAATTGCATGGATGATATACTACCAACGCACGGGTCGAACTCCGGCATTACATATAAAAGATCACGAATGTTACTATATTGCACCGATGGCAACTCGGTTTGCCTTGCAGCTGACACTTGGGTATAATTTTCGTTTCTACTTCCAAAGAACAGATCGCTCGCGCCTCTATTTACTCCGCCCGACAATGGAGAGACAGGTATATTTTCGGTAAAATGAACGTTGGGTGTATATGTTGTCGGTGTAGTTGTAGCTACATATTGAGTCGCGAAAAGAGGTAGAGACAAAGCGTTTGTCATTTTGTCATTAGAACGAGAAGGTTGTATTATCGAATTTTGCCTATCATCTTGTGCAGTCATTTGCAATTGTGTTGGTGGTGAAAAAGCGAGAAAATTGGATGAGACATCTGTTTGCGTCGTTTTGTTACCACCGACGACCGTTACGATTGCCGACTCAGTGACGGACACTGGTATAGAAACAACTGGAATTGGATGTACGATTTCCTTCGTCAGCCTAACGTTTTCGTGTTGTAGCTGCGTCGACAGATGGATGACGGTTGCAAGTTGTTGGGTCAGCACCTCCATTGACCGTTGGAGTGCACCGACATCGTCCCTCAACTTACCTACGTCCCCGTCATCATCCTGCTCTATTTGGCTACCCGTCGAAACCGATTCTGCTGCTTTTTGCAACTCTTCAAATTCGAATTTGGACAACCGAGTTAGTAATTCACTTTTAGTTCCCGTCGTTTTTTCGTTTAATTGTCCCAGAATGTTTTTTAATTCTTTCACCGTCAATTTGTTTAATGTGGTTAAATCCATTGTTTTTTCTTTATATTCGTTTGATCTATATCCCACTTCTGATTTTGTCAGTCAGGCCGATTCTTTAAGACGTTTCTTTAATTAAATAAAAACACTTTTCTTAACTTTGAATTATTTATTGCGACTTAACACTTCGACCGCTCGTATAAGACTCTCAGTTGGATTCTAATTAATAAGGAGAGAGGAATATGGGATATGAAAAGGACAGGCATAGGTTCAATATGGGATGTGAAATGGATGTAAAATCTACGGATGAGGATGGGGAGATAATAGTGATGACACTAGTAAATTACTAATTGCATTTTATTAAAAATGCTGCATCTGAACACGTCCAAAAAATAACAGTTCGTGCAAAAAAACAAAGCAAACAAAACTAAATCTTAGGAACGGACCTAAGAGTTTGACTTGTCTGAATTCAAAGTGACAACCACAATTTATTTCTCCCAAAGAAGTGTAATATAACTAGTATTTGTAATTCTGGTGCAATTGAAATCCCACGGCATGTAATTCGGTCTTGGATTTTCAGGTTTTCAACCAAGAACCGAACTGTTGTCTTGTGAAACTTATGCCGTGAGTAAAATTCTCCATCGTCCAGCTCTTCAAAAGGATTTGCTGAGGACTTAAAACATCGTACTTTTCTGCACAAAGCTGAGTCTTCAAACATATCGAAATCTTCGTCTTCCGAAAACATTTTATATTATTTTATTTACTTTTAAAAAGAATTAGCTCATGAATCAGAAAAAAAAATAATTTAACTCTTTCAAATAAAATTATCAAGAAATTTTGTACGAACAAAATGACAGAAGTCATATGGATTTAGCAAATTACTAAAAGTAAAAGTAGTGAGTTTGCGATTTTAACTTTAGTAAGATGTTAATAGATAGTAATATGTTAAAATCGTTTAAAATTATCAAAATCCTTAGTAATTTAATAAAATGGGTTATAGTACATGCACATCCCAAAAACAAATTTATTTAAATTCTGACCACCACAACGATCGCTAAAGCACTTCACTTCCTCGGCGCTTTGTGGGAGGGATTAAAAGTATCAGAAAAGAAGACTAGTCACCTCGCAACTTCCCTTACCACCTTGTTTTGATACATCCCCATAGATCGTGAAGTTGTAGGTTGCCAGTCCGCGCTTGTAGAAAAGGGCATTATTCGTTGAATCACTCGGGTAGAGCAGAACCTGCTGAAAATCAAAGTTACAACTTATTATTTTTAAGTTACTTTCTATTTCTACTGCCTCCTTGTCATTTTTTTGCATTGCGGGTATCTTCTTTCGTCTTTATGATCCTATTATTCATTATTTTTAATTTTCAATACTTTATAATACTTTTTATTGTTGCGGTGTTTTAAGGTTTTTTTTTTTTATTTTTCAATTGCAACTTTTCCAAAGCTCTATTTCTGAAACTATAACCATCTTGTCTGAGAGTAGATTCTCAGACATGTTAGTGCTTGTCGAGTCCTCAAATATTACTTGAATATTGAATTCCGATTGAGAACTCACTCAACAAATTCTTGCCACAAGTAGATGTCAGATATCTAATTCTTGCACTGAAAATAGAAGGGTTATTTTAGTTATCTAGTTTTTTCACTACTCAATTTAAAAGGGGAGAGAGGGGAATTTCAGCTAAACATTAATTTAATTAAATGATCATCACCCTAAGGTACCTAAAAGCGATGCTAACTCACAAAGGTCAAAAATTGAGTTACCTAGTTCTTGCAATCAGGTGACGATATATAAAAGTGCTTTCTACGTTCCAAATTTTTCAAACCGTTTGTTGAAGGCACCAATTAGAGGTTAGGAAAAAACTAGTGTTGTTTCACAAAACAAAACTGAAAAACTATATCGATTCAAACCAAAAATAAATATTGAATATCCAAATGTATAAGCCAATCCAACGACGATGGTTTAACAATATTAGAAAAAACAAAGCACTTCTTCTCGACATTACAAATTCAATTTTATTTTCTGTAACTATATATATTATAAATTAGAATCCCTAAATAAAAAAAGTTTTATGTAACTTACAATTTGGTATCTGATATTAATTTTTAATTTCAGTTTGCTTTGAGCACCTTAAAATATATATCCTTATTAACGCAGGTCTAAATTTAAATAATTAATTTTTACAAATAAAATAATTTATAAGATTTTACCTCTAGCGAATCTTAACAAGGTCGAATGGCTTTTTGGTTTTTAACCTTTGTGTGCATATCTTAGAGGTAAAGGGACGTAGGTTTCAAATTTAACTATTAAATAATTTTCTGTCTCTTTCATGTGTAAGAAAGTGATGAAATTATTTAAGTTATTAACTAAATAAATAACATATAAAACTTTAGAGTTGCCATTGAATAATAATTTAAATAGCACTAAATTTTACTAAATGATAATTTTGTATTGACTCGATGACATTCTTAAACATTCTTCAAAATTTAGTTTTCTCAAAATTAAAAGATAATTTCGAAAAAGAAGAAAAATCAAATATAGCATGCAAGATTAAATGTGTATGAGTCAACATGATGTCCAAAACTTTATGTAGGAACCTCAATGCAAAAGCTTCGAAATCGTATATCAGGTCATAAATCTGCACTAGCTCTCCATTGAATAGAGGGGGATCGTCGTCCTGATTTCTAAAACGTAACGATTTTACAATCAGAACAGAATAACAATAAAAGAATGTTTATAGTATGTTACATATTAGAAACACCGAAAATAGCATTACATACGTTCAGATTGTGATGGACTTAGTAATATTTATGGTCACTTTATTAATTAAGGTGAGGTCCTCCTTTTTCAGTGTCAAAAATGACACTTTCACATGATTTTTTTTTTTTTCATTGAAGGAATGATATAATCAATTCAATTTTTTTTTTTACTTTTTTATTATCATATTAAGTACAAAAAATTATGTTTTCATCAAAAAATAACGGGCCGTTAAAAAACAATGCGCCTCGGAACGAGACCACCTCCAAAAAAAGTTGTTCGCTGTTGGCCACTCTAGCTCCTGCAAAAATGATCGAAAATTAAAAAAATTAAAGTTTTTCATAAAATAGAAGACTAGTTGGAGTCTGGACCAAAATAATTCCCAAAGTCAAAAAATAAAAAATTGCGGACGCTTGAATTTTAGTGTTCGTTTTTCCACTTTTTTTGCTCTTCTGAGCGCTATACAAAAAAAAGTTTTTCATATATCAGCCTGATTTTGGTCCAGACTCCAATAAATTTAATAAGCTTAAAAAAGAATTATGACGATCCGTCAAGTAGTTTTAAAGTAATCGTGGCCAACAGTTGGGAAAACGTGGTTTCGAGGAAAACGCGTTTAAAGTTTTTTTTTCGACTCATGGCTCATGTGTCGACACCTGGTGGCCGACGACGCACACAGTTAATTTTCCCAAATTCATGGCCAAAACTACAAAAAAAAATTTACGATTTGTTGTTTTTGTTTAATGCCAAGTTGTTTACAACTAACAAGAGCTTTGAACCTGATAGATCATGCGATGCAAATTGTAACTATTTAATCAGTAGATGCTTTCAAAGTGGAAACTTTAAATTACCGAGTGCAGTAGCAAGTTTGGTTTGTGATAAGCAGTGGTTTGCTTTATTTTTTATTAATTTTTTTTGGTGCTTTGTAAAATAATTTAATATGGATTCTGTTGCTAGTGGTATGTAAAAAAAAGTATAATGACACTTTTTTGCAATATTTTAAGTCTAAAGATTTTTTTTAAGCTTTTTAAGATAATGTGTTTGCGCAGTAAAAACAAAAAAAAAATTTCTTCTTCATTAATGAAAAAATTAAGTTGATCTGCGTTGTTTTGTAATGAAAATAGTGTTAAAAGTTAGGTTAATGTTTCCTTTATAGGAAACAATCCTAAAACATTTCGGCTTTTTGCGACTTTTTAAAATATTGGCTTTAAAGGATATTGAGGACCGTGATTTTTTTTTTTTTTTTTTAATTAATTTTTTTTTTCTTGACACAGGATCGCAATCAAGTTTCATTTTTCTTTCAAGAAATCAGCTTTCTGAATTTTTTATAAGCTGTACGTCTCGTGACATTAGAAACAAATTATTTTTTTGGTAGAAAAGGTTGAAAACGAGACCAATACTGAAATTTCAGAGCAAACAAAGAAACATTTAACTGACTTTGCTTATGAACATAGAAGAAGATGGCTGAGCGCCTCAAGAAATTACAACACCTTAAAACAAAATACAAATTGGCTTCAATATGAAATTTCTTTTCCATGCCGAGCCCGTGGCTTTGTTGGACGGCCTCAAAAGAAATTTTTCGGACCTAGGCGAACGATCAAAGAGACGTAAAACAGAAGATTTGCGTACTAATTATAATAGGGAAGAATTAAGCTATGCTGCGCAGATGCTACTTAGAGAAGAAGGAAAACTAGATTCTTCAAATGTGATGAAAAATATAATCTTTTCAACTCCTTCACGCGCCGAAAAATATCAAAAATGGACCAGGAAATTATTCCATATACAGCGAGAGAAGCTCTTTCTATAGTTGTTGAAGGGAAATTAACTAAGTTCCAATACAATGTTATTAGAGATTCTGCAATAAAACATAATAACCATATGTATCCAAACTATGCAGCTGTTTTAGAAGCAAAAAAAAAATGTTATCCTGAAAACTTGGTTATAACTGAATCAATCGCAGAATCACCGCTTCAAAGTTTATTAGATCACACAATTCGACGTTTGTTTCATGGAATCAGAAATGTTATAGAAACATTGCATATTAATGAAAAGTCTAACATTCACCTCATTTCCAAATGGGGTTGTGATGGAAGCTCAGGCATGAGTGAATATAAGCAACGTTTTTCAGATCCAAACATTTCAGATGCTAATATTTTCTTAACATCTTTTGTTCCTATCCAGCTAGTTTGAAAATTTAAAACATACTGTTCATACTATTTGCAATATAATGCAGAGAATAACGGTATAAGGCGAGAATACGAGGTTTAATTTGCAACTGGCGCGCAGACTCGCTCGTCTTTTTAATTTGTTTGCAATAATAATAATCGTTTCTCCATTTTCCTTTGTCATGGAGAGAAGTAAATGTTATTTTCATTCCCAAAATTGGCAAACCTAGCCATGTTAATCCTAAAGATCTAAGACCTATTAGCCTTTCATCTTTCCTTCTTAAAACATTTGAACGTCTGATTGAAATCCATTTGAGGTCCATTGATAAGTCCTTACTATCCAATGCTCAACATGCTTATAACAAAGGGAAATCTGTAGAAACCGCTCTACATACGCTGGTTCGTCGAACACTCCCTTCATCATAAGGAGTTCACCTTAGTTGCTTTCCTGGATATAGAAGGAGGTTTTAACAATGTCGACGCATCCGCAATCACATCTGCGCTGTCATCTCTGAAGGTGGATAAGTCAATCAGTAATTTGATAAATCATATGCTGATAAGCAGGATTATTAATTCAAAACTGGGCGATTTTACTACTCGAAGGACTGTCAGTAGGGGTACGCCGCAAGGCGGCGTCCTCTCTCCTCTCCTTTGGAACCTAGTCGTGAATAAACTACTAGTGATTCTTGAAGGGGGGGGGGGCACAGGGTGATTGCCTATGCGGACGATGTTGCGATAGCGATATCTGGTAAGCATCCTAATACTCTGAAGGAACTCCTACAAAATGCTCTAAACAAGCTTACTAATTGGGCAGATCAATGTGGACTCGGTGTCAACCCCCACAAAACTGAACTTGTCCTATTTACCAGGAAATATAAAATCCCACACATAGACCCTCCCCTCATCAAAGGTATACCGCTTAAATTCTCAGACAAAGCAAAATATCTGGGTCTTATTTCAGACAAGAAATTAAGTTGGAAGCCCAATATCCAAGAGAGAGTCAACAAAGCCAACATAGCTCTTTTCTCTTGCAAAAAAGCCGTAGGTAACAAATGGGGTCTACAAACTCATATAACACACTGGCTATACATCTCAGTCATTAGACCGATACTTACATATTGAGTGACAGTCTGGTGGACTGCGCTGGAAACAGCAACAAACCGCGATAAGCTCAGCAAAGTCCAACGAACAGCCTGTTTAATCATGGGTGGAGCTCTCCGCTCAACTCCTTCTGCTGCACTTGATGTTCTTTTTCATCTCATACCGCTAGATATTTTTAGCAAACAATCGGCCGCTAACACAGCCATTCGACTTAAAGCCTCCTCGCAGTGGATCAATAATGATATTGGTCACTCTACTATACTGAACTCGTTCAGTAGTATACCTAGTAACGTCGATTACACCACCCCTCATCCAAAATTTGATAAAAATTTTCAAGTATCCATCCCTTCCAGGTCTTCTTGGGAAAATGAGTCGTTTTTGATAGACGAAGCAATTCATTTCTATACAGATGGATCTAAAACCGATGACGGGGTCGGTGGAGGCGTATACTCCGAAAAATTAAATCTTTGTCTATCTTTTCGTCTTCCCAATCACTGTAGCGTGTTCCAGGCAGAGCTTTTAGCAATAAAAGAAGTCCTCTCTTGGCTAAAAGAAAACGTTACATCGACAACCGATATACGTATCTTCTCAGACAGTCAAGCTGCCTTAAAGTCACTGGACTCTGTCTCCATTAACTCACAAACAGCCCAAAATTGTCGATCATCTCTGGTGGAGATGTCAAAACAGTTTAACATTCACCTTACATGGGTGCCGGGGCATAGAGACATTCCAGGAAATTGTAAAGCTGACGAACTTGCAAAAAACGGAACAATATTACCTTTGTTGGATAGCAAATCTAACATCGGTATACCCCTAGCTACTTGTAAACTCATGCTAAAGCAAGATACAATAAAGAAAGCTAACCACAGGTGGACCAGCACCCCAACTTTTTTTTTTTTTTTTTTTTTTTTTTTTTTTTTTTTTTGTGCTTTATTTCATAACAAAAATTCTTAAAACTATATAAACATAAATCCATAATTATAGACCAGTTACATTTTAAGATTACCGGTCTACTAAACTGATTTGGCCATTATTTGATGCTAAACGCTCAAAACAACTAATTTCTATTGGTAGATTGCATATTAGCTCCATTATAGGTGTCCTTACTGGGCACTGCCTAATAGGAAGACATGCTTTTCGTCTTGGAGTTCCTGCAAATGATTTTTGCAGAAGCTGCATGGATGAAGAAGAAGAGGAGTCAATTCCCCACCTTCTATGCTCTTGTCCTGCCCTAGCGCAAAGACGTAGACTCCACTTGGGAGACTACTACTATAACGATCCTAGTGATCTAAATAATTCAGACATTCACTGTCTCAAACGCTTCATTATTAGCTCAAAATGGTTTAACGAGTAAGGAGGATTTTTGAAATCCTTGTGGTATCACAACGGACCAAATATTGGTCTAAGTGTGCTGACCTTTTCCGGTCAGCAGCCACTTTAACCTAACCTAACCTAACCTCCATTAATAAAAAAAGCATTTTCGATGGAAAATTGGACGTAGAATACGATGGTCATACTTTAAACGCGCTAAGTGGTGGGTTTCGTTGTTAAAAATTGATTCAAACATTTCAATTGTTTATAACAATATGAAATTGTTCTAACATTTTTTTTAATCTATTTTTTTTTTTCTTAAAATTCACTCTTTTACCTTCAAAATAAAAAAAAAAATTGTGTCTCTAGCTTAAAATGAACCGGAGTTATGAATTTTTGAAAATCAGTCTTCAAGCCAAAAATCACCGAAATCTGAAATTTTCAACCCCCTCTATTTTCGAAAAAATAAAAAAAAAATTAAATTCCTCGGACAGGTGTCTTTTCTTTTTCGATAAAGAACACGTAAAAAAAATTTCAGCCAAATCGGAAATGGGTCGGTCATTTTTTGTTCGATTTCGTACGGTTTGTAAAAGAATTACCCATATGTGTTGATAGGAAAAGGTTTTCCCTTCTCCGTTTTGGTCACAGTTATATTAGCAATGGAACAAAATTAAACAGTGAAAGTTAAACTTACACTTTTAGAATATTAAAAATAATTTACATTATTTGTGAAACAAATGGTTATAGCACTTCTAATAAAGAAGTTATTCTTAAACTAAGAGAGAAAACATAAAGAGATAGGTAGCGGTAAGTAATTGTCTATGTGACAAGCGAGCAGTATACTACTGAGATGTTTTGTTGTTTTTGTTGTTCAATATATGAAGTGTTTCGAGGGTATAACGCTTCGAAGCATGTTTTTCACTTTGAAGAATTTGGACACCTTCAAAATCTGGAGAATAGCCAAATTCGATAGTATGATTATAGAGTGCTGTTTTGGCAGGGTTGCTAGTGTTGATGTCAGATCTGTGATTTGATGACGCAGAAATTGTTAATGGCAATTTATTAGGAAGTTTTTCTGGGGCCCAAGCCTCTGGTCATTTGTAAAAAAATTTACGAAATACTACTTCGCCCTCGGTCCCAACACTCGTTATGAATGACAGCTCACTAGATAAAGCCAATTCGCTTGCAGTTTGCTGTTAATTCGACGCTGTTAATACGTTAATATGACTCCTCCTGTAGCTTCGCAATGACCTGCAGTACAGCGTAGCAATAGGTCCACTGGTGATCTAATTGTATATTTCACCGAACAGTGGCACAAATCTTTATATTGTTTTGGAGAAAGTAAGATTATTGCGCTTGATATTTCAAAAGCATTTGATAGAGTTTGGTATCAAGCTCTGTTATTGAAAATACGTGCATTTGGTATTGATGAATCTCTTCTTCGTTGGATTAGAAACTACCTTTCGAACCGCTCAATACAAGTTGTGTTGAACGGTTTTAAGAATGAAGTTCATAAAATAAATGATGGTGTGCCTCAGCGTTCTCGATTTCGATAGCGTTGTCAAATGGGGAACCATAAAGCGCGTATAATTTAATGCTTCAAAAACTCAATGCTGTCTCCTGCCCTTAAAGCGGAACCCACCTCCCATGCCGCTATTCATGAGCGGCACTTGTATTGAGGAAACAGAGCAGCTTTTAGTTCTCGGTATGTGCATCACAGACCACCTTGTGTGCAATGACCACAGTCAGTCGCCAAAAACGCTGCTTAGTGCTTAAGTTTCCTTTGACGATTTTTTTTTTTTTTTTATAATCTACACGCGCTCAAGGGATTATGATTACCCTTTAAATGTTTCAACACAGCGCGGGCGTGAAGTTAAGAAGAGATGCAAGAAATTTGTCACCCCTTCTGATCTGGCTGTAATCTATAAAGCCTATATTCATCCAAAGCTCGTGTATAATTCCGATATTTGGGCAGGTGCTCCAATAACCCACTTGAGTCTCTTGGATAGAATCCAAAAAAGAGCTCTAAAATTGATAGGTGATAGAACTATAACAGAAACATTTGAATCTCTCAATCACCGCCGCGATGTTTCTTGTCTGTCATTATACTACCGTTATTTTTATAAACATTAGCCGTGTTTTTTTGGAAAAGTTATCCGTAGTACAGTAGGATTTTATATGAATAACAAATACAACAGCTGCAGTATCATCACTGCCGATACTCAAATAAACGTCAAATCTCTATCCGCAGCAGGATTTCACTTCTCCTTTTATCGGCAGTGATCCTACTGCGGATGTTGTATTTGTTATTCATATAAAATCCTACTGTACTACGAATAACTTTTCCAAAAAAACACGGCTATTGTTCCAGTGAAATAGCCAGTTGCATTTCTCCCCTTAAGCAATTTAACATTAACACTCGAGCTTCAGAGAATGCCCATCAGATTACCCTTGAGCCCAACTTCGGACGTACTGTTAAATTCAGAGATTCTTTATATAGCCGCACTACACGAATGTGGAATGCTTTACACGACTCTATATTTCCCTCCCACATCTTTCCTATCCTTCTTTCTCTTCTTAACTTCACGCCCGCGCTGTGTGGAAACATTTAAAGGGTAATCATAATCCCTTGAGCGCGGGTAGATTATAAAAAAAAAAAAATATTTAGACATTCAAAACCAAAGTGCATTGGTACCTCTTTTTATCCTCTCCAACTATCTTTAACGCTCGCACTATGATCAAACATTTTAAGGGTAGTCAAAAATCCCTTTAGTGCCCGCATAATATAAAAAAAGTCAACTGTATTTTCTAGTCTTGCTTGGCTTTCATAATATTTTTGATTTAAGTTTATACGATATACTCATCAGATAGACAACTTAAGTTAAAAAAAAACGTATTTACTTTCTTACAGTCATTTGGATCGCCATGAACTTTGGGTGCCAAATACCTTTGCCATCCATACATTCCGCATCGTGATGATTTCAATTCAACCACAGTACTCCTACACTGTTGTGGAGACTCTAATGAAGCATCTTGATAATAACTTCAAGTCCTCTCCCCGAACAAGAACATCCCTGGCTGTTGTACTTTCAAAAATTATCGCAATAGCTGCAGGAGAAAGTGTGGGCCCTTCCGCTTTGGATATTATCAACAATCTTCTAACACATCTAAGAACAAGTGTCAGCACTACCACTGAAATCACTGCTGAAGAATCGCAATACCAAGAAGCACTTATTAATGCGCTAGGTGAGTTTGCCAATCATCATCCGGATTATCAAAAAATCGAAATTATGCTCTTCATCATGAATACTGTACCGGACCTGAGCAAGAAAAGCAAAGGAGATCAAATGTTGCAAAATATTCTCTTGAAGAGTTTGTTAAAGGTCGGCACTCAATACAGTACTGTCTCTTTCGAAAAGGCCTTCCCAGCTTCGTTCTTACAGCCATTGTTAAAGATGGCTCGAGCTCCACACGACCCGACAAGAATAATTGTTATGCAAATTTTCCAGGCATTGCTAGATCGCCATCAAAATCAAATTGTTTTAAGCAGTGTCACGGTTAAATCTTATAATGCATTATCGCAAGAACCTCCTTCACGATCTGACATTATTTTTACCCACAAGTACGGGGCTAATATTATGCAAGCTTTGATTGAAAGCATGGCGTTGTCAGACCGCATTGAAGCCCTGGCTTCCAGCTACAACACAGCTGCTCTTTTGATTGTTGAAATGGCGAGCAGCGAGACAGTGCAAGAGTTCCTATTGTTCATCTTAGGGTAAGACATGCAATAATACTTTTATAATCTGTGTATTAACCGTTTTTGTTTAGAATTCAACAAGTCACAGTAACAGCTGAAGATCTAGATAATGTACACAAGTGCAACTTGCATTCTATAGCGATTTCTCTTCTGTGTCTCATAGCCAGAGTGACCGGTATAAATAATCTCATGGAGTACGCAGATAAAATTGTAGATGCCAGGAAGGAAGAAGCTTCACACTTTTTGCCACCTCTATTAGATTCTAAAAAGCAAAGTGGCAAAGCTTACAATATAAACTTTCCCCATTTATGCATTGATAAAATAGCTTTGGCTGAAAATCTACAAAATGCTGGTATGGATTACAACCGGTTGCAAACTGGAAGTCCATATTCACTCAATCAAATAGACAACTCAGCCCATAGACATTCATGGGTTGAAGCAGCTAGTAATATGCCCACAAGAAACAGTTCAGCGGATCTTGCTGCTTATAATAATGATGCTGATAGTGTTAGTAGTTCACCGGGTGTTTCAAAGGTGAGGAGTAGAAATATTTCGCTTAAATCATTTTAATTTTTTTTTAATTTTAGAAAACGCTCGCTCCAGAGTATAACTTTGAAGCAATGAAAAGAGCTTTGGCAGAGCCAACAGAAGCTGTTAAAAAAGAACAACGTGAGAAGCAATTCCAAATTGGAAAAACATTCCGAGAATGTGATTTCGATGATCTTGTCAAGCGCACAGAGCCAAAGGTAACGATAAATTTGAATTTTTGTTTTATTGCAAGCCACGTTTTGCACACCAGTTTACTTAAATCTCAGACTATAAAATCACCTATATTTCCATTAATAGTCCATCAATTTATTTCTTTGTGTTTACTTTTATATCATGAAAACAAACGAAAAAAAGTAAAATACCAAAGGGTTAAAAAGTACATGGCGTTAAAATCGTCGACAAACTCGAATGGGGGTTGGTGAAAACTCGTAAAGCATTCACACCGAATACTAACACATTTTTGTTTTAAATTTCGATTTTTTTGAAACTGTCAAATTTTGTATTGATGCAATATTCAAATATTTTGGTCTACCGCAATTTCCTTTTCTTGCCATTTTTCTACCATGTTCTGGTACTAAAAAAGATTACTATTTGTTTAATGGGGATCTTTATAAACAATATAACTTACCCCGGAAAAATGTGTTTTTATTGTTAACAAATAGAAAGTTTTCCTGTCGACCAAAAAATCAATAATATTATTATTTTTTGTATCCTTGACTGGTTTTGGCTTTCCTTTCAACCAAAAGAATTGAAAATCGTCACTACAATTTTTGTTTTACATTTCCAATGTTATGTCAAATTTTGTAAGAGTTTTGTGATTATTTAATATAAAAATTGGATTAAGCTTCCAAACTTTAATTCCGGTTATAAATAAAAGTGAACAAATATCGTCTTCTTCCTCATCATCGTCCGATTCGCAATAAACACAAATAACGACCGAGAAAATAATAATTGCTGCCCCCATCATCGACATCGAACTGCATTAAATAAAGTTGTATTTTATTTATATCAATGAAGATATTATATGAAATACGAAAATTGTTTCGGTTTAAGTGGAGTGTTTGAATTTAATTCAATTGAAAGTATTTTATTTATCATCACTAAGAATTTACAGTTTCAAAAAAAAAACAAGGCAGAGAAGGCTGCTGCTAATCATTAATTGGTTATGGATCCGATAGTTTTTGATTCCTCTTTTATTAAAATAAATGAAATTTATGCAGTAATAGTATATCAAAAAAAAAAGTTGGCATTGGATTAAAAGGGAGTGTAACGGAATACCCCTTTTTATAATCCTGTTTTTTTCAAAAATCCCGCAAAAAAAGTTTTAAAATACCGTCCTCTATAAAACCGTTTTTTTTTTAAATACTGCTTTTTAAAATCCCTTTTATTCAAAATCCCGTTCTTTTATAATCCCGCTTTTTAAAATCCCGTCTTATACCGCTTATCCCGTTTTTTAGAATACGTAGCTAAAATGATTGTATGTTGGTTATTTTCCAGATAAGAAAAGGAATTGTAAAAAACGGGATTATAAGAGACGGGATTTTAAAAAGCGGGATTTTAAAAAGCGGGATTATAAAAAGCGGGATTATAAAAAAGCGGAATTATAAGAAACAGGATTATAAAAAACGGGATTATAAAAACGGGATTTAACGGGGATTATAAAAAGCGGAATATCGTACCCAACCCTTTTCGATATATTTTTTTTTAGAAAACATGTTGTTTTTTTGTAATTTGCAGCAATATTGGGGAACGTTTGAGCACAGAATGAGCTGTTCGTCCTTCTTCCAACCATATGGCGAATGGAGATAATACACAAACTGAAATCAATTTAATCTTTGAAATACAAATTGAAGAATTTTACGGTTTTAAAAGGACAACAGATATGATCTCTACTATACTCTGTCCAACAAAAATTGTCAGTACAGGGAAGATAGGACGTTTGTCTCTCATTCTGGTTGCATTGCCATGTGTCGCCTTTTAAAGCTCTCACAGGGATTCCGTAGTTTAAATTATAAATCGCCGCAAATGAGAGTAAAAAACGCGTAGGGTTACCGTCTGCCGATTCAAAACGACTGAACACATTATTCAATTTACCTTTTCCCACAACGCCAAGCGGTAAGATAATAGGCGCGTTTTTTTTTTAAGTTGAAAAGCAATACGACAACACTCAACATACTCATCTTCTTAAAATGTGTTCTCGAAAGCTTCAAATCCCAAAAGCTCCTTAATAAAATCCACTGAAAAATCTCCTTGCTTGCAATTGAGAATGATAATGGTAACTCTGTTTTAATGTAGATAAAGAGCGCACGATCATATTGAGTGACACTTGACTTGACACACTTTTGACAGTACCTCATCAGCAGTGGGATACGACCGTCGTGTTGGAGTGTACAACTTTTTGCAAAGAATTACAACAACAATTCCTTAAGAAAAGTCAGTGGCTTGCTCTTTTTTTAGTGGCATTTTTCTTAACGCATTGTAGTGAGGGTGCATCAGGTGCCACTGCTTTAGAAAAAGCTCTCCCATAAGGCCTGTACTGACAATTTTTGTTGGACAGAGTATAATAACTTGCTAAACTATTGCGTTCAATTCAACAATTTTTCACAAAAATCAACATTCAATGCGGAATTTGTTGTTGTCTGCCTGTCTGTTCGAGTGTCTTACTAAAAAAGACCACCAAATTTCTAAAAGCGAGAGAAATTAAGAGGGACCACTGCCTACATTCTGTTTTTACGCGAAATGGGAAGTGTACGTACGAGAATTCGGCGATAGCTACCCAATACACATAGCGAACATGCTGTCACTTAACTGCCTCCGCTCTTCTTCTTCTCCTACAAGAGGCAATAATTGTCCTCCTACGATTACAAACAATACCGTTCTCGATGTCAAGTCAACAGATGATACTAGCACTGATGTGAGAATCATAACACCTATTGCTGATAATATTGCTGGAGAACCTGATCTGCTGTTTTATTTCTTGTTTTGATTTTTGATTTCATATGTTTTTATTTGTTTTTGTTTTGCATTTATTTTTTCTTTTCACAGTAACATTTTAATTTAAAATTTAAATTTATTATATAAATTTATGAAATTCTTAACGTAACTTAATTGCTCATTCTTTCTTTCTTTTTATGATAATTATGGTTTTGGTAATGATTTACCATAGAAAGATCAATTACTATAATGGGTTTTGTTTGGCTTCTTGGTTTGTGAGGTTTATATTCTCTCTGCAGGTTGCAGATCGTTTCAAAACATTGATTTTGAAGGTCTTCAACTTTATAGCAGTAATCTAAACTGGGATGATATTTATTATACCCCGGATATAAATAGTAAAACTTGGCTCTTAAATAGCTTAGTCAACTCCTTATACGAAAACTATGTACCTCTTGTAACTAAACGAATAAAATCTACAACTTGCCCCTGGTACAATGACCGAATTAAATGTTTGATAAAAGAGAGAGAACGATTTTTTAAAAGATACAAACAAAATCCAACTGAATATAACAAGAGACAATATTGTGTCACTCGAAATAATGTCACGGCTCTTATTTGTTCATCTTTTAAATAAACTAAATCCATCACTAAGTTCAAAATAACTATAGAAGAATTTAAAAGGTGTCGGTATAGTTGCGACTAAAAATATGTCTGTGTTCATTTAACCCTGATGTTATGATGTCACAATTTGCTCCAAGCAGTTTAAGCTCCTCTTTACTTGAAGACGATGTTAATTGCCCTGATTCAAACATGGGCTTTTCCTTTAACTGTATCGAAATAGATGATGTTTTTGATTCAGTTCGTTCTCTTAAATCGGATGCCATCGGGCCTGATGATATATCTCCAAAGTTTATAAAGTTAATTTTACCCTTAATTGTGAGGTATGTTAAGCATATTTTTAACTCCTGTATCTGTAGAAGTATTTTTCCGATGTGCTGAAAGGAGGCCAAAATTGTTCCTATCCCTAAGAAAACAAGTCCATCTTTGCCAGGTGACTTCAGACCCATTAGCTTGTTACCCTATCTCTGAAAAATTTTTGAAAAATTTATTCAAAATCAAATGTAAATTTTTTAAATAACAATAACATGATTTCTAGCTGGCAATCTGGATTTCGGGTCAAGCATAGTTGTGAATCAGTAGTCATCAAAGTCACAACAGACTTGCGGATCGAACTAGATTTGGACAAATTTGGTGTATTGTTGTTATCGGATTTTTCAAAGGCATTTGATTGTATTGATCACTCAATTCTTATGTCAAAATTGAAATAACTTTAGCTTTTCAAGTACTGCTATACGTTTACTGCAGACCTATCTCAAAAACAGGATTCAAACAGTTAAAACTGATAGCGGTGTTTCAAGACCACTTACTGTAAACCAAGGAGTTCCACAACGCTCTGTTTTAGGGCCGCTTTTGTTCACACTGTTTATAAATTATCTGCCTGATAATATAGAATTAAGTAATATTCAAATGTACGCAGATGATGTTCTTATATATTTGATTCGCCCAGCTGGGTTAATAGAAGTCCTAGTAGTAAGAATCAATGAGGATCTTTTGAGGATACAACTATGGTCCAGTCAAAATAAACTAAGGTTCGTATTCACCGAGCGCTCCTAAACGGCTCTTAACTTTACGAGGCTCTTAACTTGAAATTTCTGTGCGGTATTCACCAACCACTCGCAAGTGTTTTTCGAAGTTCGAAAATGAGAGCCACTCTCTCTTGTTCAGGCATACCCAAACTGTGAAACCTTGTGTAATGTTGGTCTTGACAGCAAATGGATACTCTTCTACTTGGCATTGCTCACATGGATTCGAGTCAAATGCGTGCGTGGCACACGCACAAGCGAACAAATTTTCGAAGAGAGCGCTCGTAAGTTAGGAGTGGTCGGGACCACTCCTAACTTTTAATAGCGCTCGTAGATCTTCACTAATATTGCTTGGTGAATACGTTTATGAGCTTCTTAAGTTATGAGCGCTCGGTGAATACCGGCCTAAAACTCAAGGAGAGATATTAGTACCCAAGAATTTCCAAACTTATTCTTAATAAAGAAATTATACCATATGTTGAAAAAGTGAAATATCTTGGGTATACGTTAAACATCAATGCGATGCTATTTTGGGTACAATAGGAAGAATATATTCTGGACTGCGAAGTTTGAGGGCATCTGCCAGTCTCTTTCTCCCAAACATGAAATTGCATCTAGTTAACAGCCTCATTATACCATTTTTTTAATACAATTGTTCCGTATATCTCAGTTTGGACTACGACTGTAAACGCAAAATAAACGTAGCATTCAATGACTGTTTACGCTTCATTTACAATATTCCAAGACACACCCGTGTTTCAACTATCTTCGGAATTTATCGTAATGACTATTTTCAGTTGTGTCTTATGATGAAGCTACATTCTATCATACAAAATAAATGTCCTGTTAATCTGAACGAAATGCTTCGATTTTCCCAATCTCCTAGAGGTATACGCCTTATATTGCCTAAGTTCACGCACACCATTGCTGAGCGATCATTTTTCGTAGCAGCAATTAAACTGTAGAATAGTCTTCCGGTTGAGTTGCAGAGGTCACGAACACCCACAGAGTTGCAGAAAGGATTACTTTCACATTTTTCCCACAACAGTTGAAGCCAATTAATATCTATTGTTTCCTTTTTCTTTTTGTTTATTTTTGTTTTTTTCTTTTTATTGCTGAGTTATATGAAAAATATCATACTTGAATTAAATAATATAGTTAGTTTATTAATGCATTTATTTTTAACTGCTTAAATAAGTATAATAATTTTTCTCACCTTTTAATTTGAGTTAAAATACTGTAAATTTATTTTTTTATGTTTGATCATAAGATATTAAATCTTGAAGCATTATGCCAAATACAGCCTTAACGGCCGATTTTCTTTACACTTGGTAGATATCATTTTTAATTCCCCCCCCCCCCCCCCCCCCACATGTTTCTCAAAAACTGTTCGACACATTTAAAAAATAAAAATACAAAAACATTTCATTTAGTTAAAGCTAGGTAATGGTTGAAAAAATTTTCCGAAAAATGGTTATTGAGGGTACCCCTATGGAACCATTTTTTGATTTTCTCAAAAACGGTACCACCCATTTTGATCATTTTTTTTTGCTAAAGCTCCCCAAAAATTTAAATAGTATTGTGTATTCAAATTTTCAAACAATTTTTTTTGGGTTTTTTAAAACTCAATATATTTCGAAAACCCTATGCTAGATTTTTTTAAACTTGATAAATAAAAGTTTCTCAATATAATCTACAAGATGTGAGCAAAAAAATTGATTTTACCTAAAAATAAAGGTACCCACCATACAAATGTTAAAAAATGGTTTTCAAAAATAGTATTTTTCGCGAAAACGGCGCCTAAAATTTTGATATTTTTTTTTTCTTTCAATTTATTTTTATGATCTTTAATTTAATAAATAAAATTTTAAAATTAAGATATTACAGCTTGTACCTACCAATAATCATTTTTTCTAATTTTGAAATTTTTCATTATCGAAATAACGGATTTTAATGAAATTTTTTTAAGAGATGCTTCTAAAAAGTTTAAAACATTGCATTTCAAAACTTAAAAAAAAATATATTTTTTTAATTTTTGGTAAAAAGTCATTTTTTTTTTTTGGAAAATTCAATATCTCAAAAACGGCTCAGTATTTTTTTTGGAAATTTAATTTTCATTCGTACAATAATAAAAACTTTAATTTGACGTACCAGATTTTTTTCTTGAAAATGTTTTAAAAATTTTGTATATAAAAGCTTATTTTTTTAAAGAAACCACTACAACGACATAATTTTTGTTATTGCTTAAATTCATATTTGCATAGCATTCTGTTTTTATCTCTTACTACTAAAAGAATTTAAAAAATAAATTGTATCCTTATGAACAGTTTTCTCTAATAACATTCGTTTTTAAAATTCCTAGTCCTAGGTTCGTTATTGAGAGTTTCATAAAATATTCTTTCATAAAAACTCTGTCCCGACAATACATACATGCTGCAATTGGTTACTATTTATGAATATAGATATATAATGTGCAATGAAATTACTCGTTTAAAGGTCCTCATGAGTACACAAAATTATTTTTTTCATTCAAACACTTTAAGAGAATCTCCACCCATTTTGATAATTTTTTTTGCTAAAGCTCCTCAAAAATTTAAATAGTAGATATTGTGTATTCAAATTTTCAAATAAAATTTTGTTGGGTTTTTCAAATCTCAATATTTCCAAAACCCTACGCTAGATTTTTTTAAACTTGATAAATAAAGTTTCTCAATATAATCTACAAGATGTGAGCAAAAAAATTGATTTTACCTAAAAATAAAGGTACCCACCATACAAATGTTAAAAAATGGTTTTCAAAAATAGTATTTTTCGCGAAAACGGCGCCTAAAATTTTGATATTTTTTTTTTCTTTCAATTTATTTTTATGATCTTTAATTTAATAAATAAAATTTTAAAATTAAGATATTACAGCTTGTACCTACCAATAATCATTTTTTCTAATTTTGAAATTTTTCATTATCGAAATAACGGATTTTAATGAAATTTTTTTAAGAGATGCTTCTAAAAAGTTTAAAACATTGCATTTCAAAACTTAAAAAAAAATATATTTTTTTAATTTTTGGTAAAAAGTCATTTTTTTTTTTGGAAAATTCAATATCTCAAAAACGGCTCAGTATTTTTTTTGGAAATTTAATTTTCATTCGTACAATAATAAAAACTTTAATTTGACGTACCAGATTTTTTTCTTGAAAATGTTTTAAAAATTTTGTATATAAAAGCTTATTTTTTTAAAGAAACCACTACAACGACATAATTTTTGTTATTGCTTAAATTCATATTTGCATAGCATTCTGTTTTTATCTCTTACTACTAAAAGAATTTAAAAAATAAATTGTATCCTTATGAACAGTTTTCTCTAATAACATTCGTTTTTAAAATTCTTAGTCTTGTAGTTCGTGCGACCCAGTCGTGCATTTTATCTATTGAGAGTTTCATAAAATACGAGTATTCTTTCATAAAAACTCTGTCCCGACAATACATACATGCTGCAATTGGTTACTATTTATGAATATAGATATATAATATGCAATTAAATTACTCGTTTAAAGGTCCTCATGAGAAAATTATTTTTTTCATTCAAACACTTGAAGAGGCTCTCCAAAGTGACTTATAAAAAATAAGTTATTTATCCAAATCCAATGACATTTGTATACACTCGAAAGCTATCTCCTTTTAATAATAAAACACGTCATTACCCATTATTCTTTGAAACGTGCAGTTATTTTTGTAATCTAGGTGGAATCTTGGATAGTAAATTAATATTTTGAAAGCTCTGTTAATAAATAATGCTAATAGAAAACTTGGGAGTATACTACTGAACGGTCAACCGATTTTAACAACCTGCAGATGCTGGAAGTCCTCTATTGTGCTCTTGTAAGAACGGGCTTGTGAGGCCTGTGTATGGAACGAATGAACGAACGAACTGCCAGCGATTTTTAATAATACATTACTTGGTTCAAGCGAAATAGAGTAATCTCTTCTCACTCTTTACTCAGTTAAGCGAAGTTCATTGAGCGAACGCCAAATAGAAAATGAAACATACTGGAGAAATAAAGAAAACCAGAAAAACGATAACTCCGCAACTCCACAGCGAATCGTGAAATAATACCATTAAAAAAAATGTGTGCTCAGAAATTATAAGTTTTAAAAATTTGACAGTAGTAAAAATTGTGTATAGTTTTTTGTCAGACTTCAAACATTTAAATTCCCTGAATTGGGATGGCTTATTTCCAAGGTTTTTCTTTGTTAATTTGTTGTTGAATTGTAGACTTTGGAAGATAAATTACTTTGGTCCTCGTTACTAATTTTGAAGCCACATCTTCAAAATCTTTGGTGAACAATAACGCTATCATCTTGGCTTAACATCTATTGTTTAACTAATATTTTAACATTCCCTCCAATGCCATCCACCACTCCTATGCAATGTGATGTTGCAGAATACTTTCAAATGAAATGACTGAGAAAATTTTTGATTCAGACAATGAAACATCACTCCAAATAACATTATGTATACTTTTTTCAATTTGTTCTGTCATATAAATGCTTAATATAAACAAATATATACAACAATATATAAATACAAACCCGAATAGTTGAAGGCGACTTTTAAGAAATTTAATTTTATGAAGAAACCAAATGTATTTATTATGTTGTTAAATTGTCATTCTGGTAGACGGCTTTAAGCCAAACCATATTAAACTTATGAAAAAATTTATTATAGATATACATACATACATGGAATATAATAAATAAAGTTTCTATTACTACTATTACTACTACTATACAAATGTTTGTCCTTATATGGGCACTCAGAAAATCACGTAAGTTCTGCATTCTTCTTAAAAAAAACTGCTGCTGTGGACAGAAGTAGATACTGTCGATCTAGACCATAAGGCACTGCGCTTCGTTCTGATATTCGCAAGAGAATGACATTGCTAAGTCGATCTGTAAAATCCAAACTTGTGGATTTTTTTTTATCATTTTCAAACTCCCAGCTTTGTATTCTCTTTAATTCACATGCTAAACAAATTTAGGATAATTTTCGATGATTAAACTTAATAATTCGCCTGCATTTGTTTCGTTAATCTATTTTCTCTATCTTTTTGCCATTTTTTCCACATTACAGAAAGTTAATTGTCAACAGACAATTACAAAGTTGCAACATATTTCACAGGTATTTTGCCAACAGGTTGAAATAAGGGTTGTGTTGCAAAGAAATTGCTCCCAAAAAATGTTGGGAATATGTTATTTTTAATGCTATAAACATAAATGAGAAGTTTTCATGGATTTTACTTTTACATTGCCCGGATAGTGTCTCCTTTATTAGTAGAACATTTTTAGGCCGAAGATCACAAAATTTTGAAAATCCGATTTTAATGTCTGGGTGTTCTTTTTTAAACTCGTAAAAAACTTCACCAAAAACAGATTCAAAAAAGTGTTTTTGTAATGCCCCTTTTTCCAACTTGTCATAAAATCCTTCATACCGGGGCAGGTCTGGGCGAAAGTGAAAAAGTTTTACTTTTTCTGAATAATCATATCTAATTCGTTCCTTATCGAAAAGTACCCCGTATTACTAAACCTTTAATAGCACAACTACGCTTTCTAGGAGAATTAGGAAGGCTCTTTAAAAATCTTAAAAGGGATTTTTAGTAGGTTTGCTGGCATTGTAAAGGAAATTGTTCATTTTCGTTGGAACCCTTTGCGGCAGGCTCAGCAGAGCCTTTTAATTGCGTGACGTGTTTCAAATATACTTGTCAAGAAACAAAATATCAAAACATTTTAAATCCATCCGACATGCTTGACAAGCCGGTCAAATGGAGCGTTCACATTATTAAGATCAAGCCAATTTAAGAAAGTGACCCTATCTAATGGTGCACGAAAATGTGATACTTGAGTTTGACTCTTGGAGCCTGATTGCACGATTCTTTTTCTCGTTCGTTTCGTCTTCAGTCATCATCCCGTTCATGGCTTGATGTAATATAGAATATTTAATTCGAAATTTGGCATTATGTGGTTTGACAATTAAATTTTGACGTATCGAGAATTTTTCGTTGCAAATGACAACCGATTACCATGAAAATGAATTTTCCAGTACACAAAATAAAAAACAACATTTTCGCGAATTTTTAAATGTCAACTCTGAAAATGCATTTTTCCGGAGAATACAATCAAATGCGATCGTAGATCACTAACGTAAAAGGGATTTGTTTGAAGCATTAAATGAAACGACGTAGAAGCTATTATTTTTATCTTCAGATTAAACAAAAAAATGATAGTTTTCGGGAAATTTTCATTCCAGTCCTTTTCACCCAAAACGAATTTTAAGTTACTTTTTAAGGCTTACAAAAAAGCTCCCTCTTAAAATTGAGTTAAGTCGGAATTTGTTCAAAGTAAAAGTCTAATTTTCATTGGCTGTTTAGATATATTTTCGTTTCTTGTACACCATACATCTGAAGAAAAACTTTTCTAAAAAGAAAAATCAGATCCGATCAGTCCGATCAGAATTTATTCATGCGCCCATTATGGATTACAACTCAACTTAGTTGAGTTGTCATCAACAAAACTCAACTCTTAGGCTAGGCGCGCACATTCAATTTTTAGTTTCGCAACTGTTTAGTTGCTAAAATGAAACATATGGGCTTATATGGGACACCACGCACTTGGAGAAACTCGATTCTCGAAACTAAACGATTGCCTAAAATGAGTGCGAGCGTGAGTAAAGAGTTGCCAGTGCGCGGTTCTCTTTCAACTGGTAATTAAACTATTTGATTTCGATCACAGTTGCCAGTGCGCGACTAGCCTTAGGCAACCAAACAAATTTTTCGTATTATGCAAGTCAACTAAAATCAGTTGTAATAAACTTATGTACACTTCTATTCCTAAAGTATGTATTTTTTGGTTCGAAACAACCACAGCGTTCCTCAGCGATTCCACCAATTGTTAAACTTGCTACTGCTCTTCGTTTCATGAGCGAAGGAAGTTACCAAAAGTGTAGTAGCAATGGCGCAAAATTTTAAATTTTTTAGCATTTTGCTAACTTTATAGTAGTTTACTAACTCCTTCTTAATTTTAATCATTTTCTAACTAGTATCGTACTAAAAGAATTTTCTTAATAAATTGCTTCTGAACACACCTAAAACAATGACATTTCGTGTAAAAAAGTAAGTACACGAACCTTTTTTGATGTTTGCAAATGTCAAAGAGTCATATGAAGCTAGCATGATACTAAAAAAATATAGTAGGTATTCGATGATTTTAACTTTAATAAAAGGGTAGAGAAAGTATGATGCTATATTTGATTAAAATTTGCAAATTCGTTGTTTTAACCTAGTATCATACTAAAACAGCTTTAGCATCGTACTAATTCAATTAAAATTTTGCGCCATTGATTTTAATTTAGGACTGAATCAATCGATAGTGTCAGTTGTATTAAAAAAGTGGTAGATGTGATTGAGAAACTCATTTGTGGAAAATGGATAAATACTCAGCTAACATAGATCAACAAGTCGTTTAAATTGTGATGGCCATGTAGTTTTCAAACTAAAATACACTCATTAGTCATTACATTCTATTTTTATTAAAATTGTTGTTTAACTTACTGTTTTGTGTCCATATTTTTTATCCGAATGCAAATTCTTTCATTAAAATGTTCTACACAACTGCTTCGAACCAGTTGTTTGATTTTGACGCTTATTACAACTGTTTTTGTTATTAGTGAAACGACTAGCCTTTGTGAGTTCAAGAGTATAACTGATTTATTAATAATTCTTCATTACGTTATAGTTCATTATGATACAAGTGTGTGTGTGTGATATACATACTATAACACCTCCCCTACTTTAATAAAAAAATTAAATGAAAACAATAATAAACTTAAAGCATTAAACTATGCTTCCAAAAGTAAATACAAAAATTAAGTATTTCAAAATAAAGTAGTACGTAATCCAACTTAAACTAAGATACCTAATTTGAAAAGTAAAATGAATTAATATAATGGTAAATCTGGTGCTACTTTTGATCATAACCGAAACGGACTGGTTGTCGAACCTGTCTTCTGTGTCCTTTAGGAAGTTGCATCATTAGTTGAGGAGCTGCTTGTTCTTGGTGCTGATGATTTGAAAATGTTTGTTGATCTTCATTAATAATTTCACGTTCAACACCTTCAACCGGATTCCCCTCCTCACATTTTCCTTCGCAATTAAATTCCTCATCGCCAACAGTCCTTTCTTTTCTGGTGCTTGTTTTTTCACTAGAAGACTCATCATTGTCCGTTTCTATTCGGATAGCTGGAAGTTGTAAGATATGCTTACGATTACGAAGATACTGTTCGCCATCTACCTCTACCGTTGCTGCTCGATTAGAATTTATTTCGCTTATTCTTCCTTTGGTCCAGGAGTTATCTCCTGCTTTTCGCTTAAGTTGAACCATTACATCCTGCCCGTATTCTAGTCGTGGTAATTTTTTACTTGATTTATCGTGATACTTCTTGGTTTTTCGTTTGTGTAGAATTATCTTATTCTTGACATTAGATTGTAACATTGGCGTAAGTTTTTCATTCATAACTGGTATGGCACTTCTAGTGCGCCTTGACATTAAACGTTGGTTAGGGCTAGAACCTATTTGATTTTCTGTGTTGCGGTACTCTAAAAGCATTTTCCAAAAACAATTGCCGGATTTTTTAGATTTTTTAAGTAGACTCTTTGCTATTTTGACAGCTGACTCAGCTTTTCCGTTTCCTTCTTGGTGATGAGGTGAGCTTCTTGAGTGCTGAAATTCCCAATCTTTTCCAAATTTTTCAAACTCTCTATTGATGAATGCAGTACCACCATCGGATACGACAAGCAAGCTTTTATTACTGAGGAAGCAGTAAGATTACATAGTTCATCAACCTCAAAATAGTCTGAAAAATAATCAACGGTTACTAGAAAATACTGTTTTGTTGAATTATTGCAAAATTCAAAAATATCTAATCCGACTCTTTGGAATGGCAGATCAGGCAATACAGGACACTGAAATGGCGGTTTTTGTTGATTGGGTCTATTTTCCAGGCAAATTTCACATTTCATGCATAATTCTTTTATGTGGTTATTAATATTTGGCCAAAAAACAGAATCTCTGGCTTTTCTTAAACATGATCCCAATCCTTGGTGACTGTAGTGTATTTTTTCTAGTGCAGATTTTCTTAACTTACTTGGAATGATCATGCGATCACCTTTAAGCAGAATGCCATCTTGAATTGTTATGTCTTCTTTGAAGTTCCAGTAGCAAGTGATATCATCGTCCATAGAATGTTTCTCAGGTGGCCATCCATAGAGTACAGCTTTTGCAAATTTTTGCAAAGTTGGATCCAACGTTGTTTCTTGCTTTATTAATTCTAACCGACTATCTTTTATGTGGAGATCTTCAATCGTATTTATCTGACTGATTTCTGAAAATAATGATTCAATCTGTTCAAGCGTATATATGTCAACATCTTTGCATAACTTTTCAGGCTTACGCGGTTCTACAGCTCGTGAAAGTGTATCGGCCAAATACATTTCTTTTCCTTTCTTGTACACAATTTTAATATCATAGCGTTGTAAGCTCAAACGCATTCGCTGCAATCGTTTTGGTGTTTTCAAAATTGACTTTTTAAAAATAGTTTGTAAGGGTAAATGATCAGACTCTACGATAACATTTCTTTTGGCACAAATATACTGATTAAAACGCTTGCAAGCAAATAAGATAGCAAGACACTCCTTTTCAATTTGAGCATAGTGCTGCTCAGTCTTAGTCAAAGCTCGAGAAGCATAAGAAATCGGATGTCCTTCTTGGATTAGAACGGCACCCAGACCATCTTTGCTAGCATCGCATTGGATTTGAACATCCTTATTTACATTGAAATATTGGAGTACCGGAACCTCTGATCATTAAATGATTGCTTTTCTTCTGATGTCCATACCCATTTTTCATTTTCTCGACAGATTTTTCTTAATGGAGCTGAAATTTTCGACAAGTTAGGTAGAAATCTAGATAAATACGTACACATACCGAGAAATCGTTGAGTACTTGCAACATCTGTTGGTGGTGGCATGTTGCGTATTGCACTTACTTTTTCTGGATCCACCTGGAGCCCCTAATCGGTTAGTAAATGCCCAAAAAATGTTACTTTTTTCAAACCTATCTGATTCTTTTTTGCATTAAGTTTGAAATTATTCTGTCTTACCCTTTTTAAAACATTGTACAGGTTTTGGTCGTGATCTTTTTGTGCTTCTTCTTCTGTAGCTCCTTTTCCATATACCAAAATATCATCGGCAATCACTTCGACTCCTTTTAATCCATATAATATTTCGTGTTGTAATTTTTGAAAATATTCAGGTGCTGGTGCTATGCCAAACGGCATGCGATTCCAACAGTATCTTCCTGACGGTGTCCAGAAGGTTGTTAGCTCACGACTTTCCATATCCAATTGGACTTGCCAGAAACCATTTTTAGCATCCAGTTTACTAAAAATTTTGGCGTCTGCTAAATTTGGAAGCATTTCTTCAATTGTAGGAATTTGATAGTGAACTCTAAGCAAGGCTTTATTCAGATCTGTTGGGTCCAAACATATTCGTAGCTTATTGTTCTTTTTAACCAGTAACAAATTACTTATCCATGGTGTATGGTGGTCAACTTTGCTTATAATTCCTCTGTTTTCCAATTCTTTAAGTCTATTCTGTAGATCGGATCGCAACGCCACTGGAATTCTTCTTGGTTGTTGATGTGATGGAGTAACACTTGGATCAATTTCCAATTTCAGAGGAACTGGCAAAACACCTTCTCCTTCAAAAACATCTGCAAATTCTTTCAAAATTAAACTCGTTTTTTGGTTTGGTTCTTTTTCTTTAACATAATTAACGCGGATAATATCCAAGTCTTGTGAGCTACGGGCACCGATAATGGTCTTGAAATTCTCTTTAATAACTTGAAACTCCATCAAATGTGTTTTACCATTTGACTGGCAAAGTAAATTAACTGCACCGATTGGCTTAATTAAGTGACCACTGTAACTTTTTAATCTCTTCTTGGTTTTTTGAATTTTCGTGGAATCCTCTGAGATTTTTTTGAAAATGTCTAAATTTATTATGTTACTCGAGGCACCTGTATCAATAATACATTCAATAGTATGGATATTGTCTTTGTTGGATACAAAGTCAATGTTGCGCATTATCAGATTTTTCTTAGAAGCTTCAATGCAAGTAATAAAGAAAATATCGTCATCTGTTTCTTCTTCACTGCTTGCACCATCGCGAATTTCATTTATCCTGTTCTGATTTTTGCTTTGGCTTTTTCTTACATTAGGTGTGAGAGATTAACTCCTACATACTTTGCTGAAGTGATTAATTTTACCGCATTTTTTACATATTGTCCCATATGCTGGGCATTTACCTTTAGTGTGATGAGCACCACAGTAATCACAATATTTTTTAGTGTCTTGTCTTTGTCTATTTAATTTGTTCACATATTGTTGGTTATAATTAGTAGTGTTACTATTTCGGTACTTTGATAAATAGTTGGATGTTATTTGGTTTGCTTCGAATGAACTGTTTGAGTCTTCCTGAGTTAGAGATTTCATTCTAAGGCTTGTTTGCTCTATCAAACGGCAAATATTTATTGCTGATTTGAGTGTAAGATCGTTTTCCATAAGCATTTTTTTTTGCATATCAGAGCATATGATGCCTGGTATCATTCTATCGCAAATAAAATCTTCCTCATATTCTGCTGGATATGAACTTTTTATGAGATCACGCAAACGACAGACATAAGAATCTACGCTTTCATTTACAGTCTGCTTTGCTGTATTGAATACATACCTTTCATACCTGATATTAACTTTAGGCTTGAAGTGATTTTCCAATGCGTCCAAAATGCCTGTGATTGTCTTTTCTGCCTCCTCAGAAATTTTTAATTGCAATAAAATTCTAAAGCAATCTTCACCAAGACATGTTTTAAGAATTGCAACTCGTTGAGATTCTGGTCTTTTCGATAGATCTACCGCTATTTCAAAATTTTCCCATTGTTTCCGAAATATCATCCAATTTTCCGCCTGATTTTCTTTAATGTTTACTGCGCGAGGAGGAGCGATATTCATGTTTTCGTTTTCACTTGAGCTGGTTATAGAATTTGAAATAATTTCACTGTCAGTATTATCTTCTTTTATATAAATTTTTAATTTCTTCATTTGCTAAATTGTAAATTTACACATCTGACACCATGTTTTTGTTATTAGTGAAACGACTAGCCTTTGTGAGTATAAGAGTATAACTGATTTATTAATAATTCTTCATTACGTTATAGTTCATTATGATAGAAGTGTGTGTGTGTGTGATATACATACTATAACAACAACCAAAGCACAACTCAACTTACTTACATAATACAAAGAGACAACTGAAAAGTCGAGCATTTTGTTAGTTGTCTGCTAAATGGCAACTGGTTGTGCTTTGACAGTCAACTGGTTGTGATCGATAATACCAATTCCAAGAATTATATAGTTGACTTGTCTTCCATAATAGGGGGGTCAGATTTTGTGACTTAACGTAACCATTACATGTCTTTTATTTAGCCTAAATCCATCGAATCACTCAAAATTAAATATTAATTTTGTTAGTATGTAATTTATGAACTGTACCGTTGTATTGAAAATCTTTTTTAGTTTATAATTTCTAACAAAAATAATTAAATTTTGTATTTTTCCTTTTCAGCATGACGTCATCCAAAACCGGCTTAATGATCTTTTTAATTCCCTCGCAATTGAGCGGCAAATCTCTCAGAGTGATATTAAAAATCAACAACAACAGCCTCAAAAGCCAATTTATGAAATAAGTTTCCCAGAGTTGTTTTACTACTAATGCTTGACGAACAACCAAATGTTTAATTACTTAGTATAACGTTATTCTGTTGAAGTATTAATTCTTATTCAACGTATTTATTTCACACTCACTGTTTTTAATATATTTTTTTAATTATTTTTGTTGTTTAACACTTTAACCCAGAAAGGTATTTTAAATTGGTTCCGACAGAATTAAATGCTAATATTGAAAGAAAGAAAAATAAATTTACTGTTTAAATGCGCCCAAAAGTTCTATATTTATTTTTGGTTTATTTATTTATTTAATTATTAATTTAGGTCGTCACAAGTTGTGGAATTTCGATAACTTAAACTACTCATTCAACACCATCTTAAACATTGTAAGGAGTTTATAAAAAGTTAAGCCCCTCTCCTTCATATGTACATAAGTCAATTCGCGATTAAAAAACTTGATCTTAAAAATGAGTAAGAATAACTTGAATCTCACAAGAAAAAAGTGCTGTAATTTTAAGAAACAAAAATGAAATAAGTATAATAATATATTTCCTTTTGCTTTTTAGACATTGAGGAACAATAAAATCTTAATTGGCTATTTTAAATCCAAAAAAGCTATTTCAAATGTTTGTGATCTTAAATTCCATTTTTTGTCTTATTACTATAGAATCTCCCCCTCATTATATGCACTTAAATGCGAAAATGTTATTTATAAAACTTATGCAACGTTAAATAGAGGCATTATAAGGAAGTTGAATAGTGTCTGTATAAGGAAATTTTAGTATTGAACAGTCACTTTCACTGTGACATGACATTATCAAAACACAAATGACTTGGTTATTATTGAAACTAAAACATAATTTATTTTTATTTATTGAAACCATAATTTTATATAATATTAAAATCACATTAAATTAAGAATTGTTTAGAATTAAGTAGATACATATACTTGTTGGAGGTCTATCTCCCCACATCCTTCTTCATCCGTTATGTGTTATAAATTATTGTCTGAAGAGTATCTGCAGATTATGATAAAAATAACATCAATTGGGTTATAAGTATTGTGCTTGAAATAATGACACCATATCCGACGAACCATTCATCCGTAGCGAATTGTAATAAAAAATAGGGCTGATAACAATAAATATAATAGAATTTTTTGGAGATACATAGGTAATCACATTTTTCATTTTGGTTATTTTGTCTTTTTGCTAAGTGTCCCAAAGAGGATTATGTCTTGTTGGATTCTTTTAGATTCGGATGTCTATAACATACGTTATGTAGTGTTGGAAAAAATAAAAGAAACAAAGCTTTACATAATGATCAACTATTAATAACTACATACAATTACGTCTTCCTCGGTTCTAATTTTTATATATTAATTGCACCTAACATGACTTTAAAATGGTGCAGCTGTTTGTTGTCATTAGCTCTTAGTTTGGACTTAACGGTAAAAAAGATGAGCTAAGTGATAATTTCACCTGGAAAAAATAATAGAAACAAGGTACTTTGAGTTTCAATTTGACTTAAATTTCGTTTTTTTTTATTTTTATTGAAATAGACGTTTTATGGTTTGTTTATTAGTTTTGCACGTGTTTCAGTCGTTTTAATAAAAAAAAATATAACAGTTATTTTAAAATTTTATAAAAATGGGTCGTGGAGTGCATTGTACTGAGGCCAATTTAATAAACAACTTCAGAAAAAATGGGAAAACTATAGAAGAAATAGCACAAGCATTAAATTGTTCAAAAAAGAAGATATTTACAGCTCTCCATTCAAGTCCAAAGCCAGAAACAAGAGGCAGAAAACGAAAGACCTCAAACGCGGTTTGATGAGATATTGGTACGACTGTGTAAAAAAAGCCTTTTTCTTCTTCAAACGACTTGAAATTGAACTAAATGCGCCTGTTTCAAGTCGTACAATAAGAAACCGACTAATGGAAGCAAGGCTTCCTGGAAGGAGTCCCAGAAAGAGATGGATGTCTCTCGATTCCTGTCTTACAACCAAAAAATTATGGCCTAGTTTCAGTAAACAAAAGACCGAAATTATCATCCAACTGAATAAAAAGTCTCTCTCTCTTCTCGTGAGCATTATCACAGGTCACTACCAACTTGGTTATCACAAGAAAAAGATGAAACTCAGTATGGACGACTTATGCAGAGGATGCGGTGACGAAGAGATACATGAGGACACTCCTCACTACCTGTGTCACTGCCCTGCGCTATATCATCTAAGAAACAGACATCTAGGGAGGCACTTCTTCAACGACTTAGAGGAGCTCTCTGACATTCCAAGCAAAATCATATTAAAATTCGTTAATGATACCAAATGGCTTGAGAATTCCTGATTTATGAAAACCGCCTTCAACTACAATACGACAGAGTAGTACGAAAGTAAATGACAACGACGCGACGCACGTGTTTCTTGTGAGAGCGGCACCAACGGAGAATGGGCACCTCGCCTATACACCTGCGGTTGCCACTCCTACGTTAAGCATGAGCATCAGTGGGTCGATGGGGCCACATCTACCTAAGATTGGTAAAATCCTCTTTGGTTTGGAAGCAACCTCTTCGACTTAACTAACGAACAAACAAACGAACATATACACCAGAACTGACTTATCAAACTCATCAACCAGACGTTGCAAGGAGCCACATGCTCCTACGGGTCTGGTGGGGGGAATGATTTCTCAAGTGAAGGTAAAGGAAAGGAATACCCTCGACAAGTACATTTCAGGCTAAAGCTTGCTGTAACCCAACCATACCCTTAACGGGCTTGATCGACATAGGATTATCATAGGTTTCAATAAAAGGGGTCACAAACCCTAGGGTATCACAATGGATCTACATTGATCTAAGTGTGACAGTAACAAGATCAACTGTCAGCCCACTTACCTAACCTACCTAGTCCCAGAAAAGTACAATTCTAGAGCAAAAAAATATTCTGCAGAGAATGAATTTTGCAAATAAACTAGCAAATGAAATTTTTTATTTTCTGCAGTTTCAACAAATAATTTAAAGCTTATTGGTTGCGATGGGACTAATGTTAACACCGGAATAAGAAATAAGAAATCATTCGCAAAATCGAAATGAAAATTAAACGACCTTTGCAATGGTGTATTTGCTTGCTCCACGCAAACGAACTACCGTTACGATACCTTTTTGAAAAATTTTATGGAAAAACATCTGGTCCAAACGCTTATCCTGGCAAGGATCTTAAGAACTGCCAGAATCTAACCGTCGCTGATTACAAAATCATTAAAGTGAACTTACCTGAAATAGCCTTACAATGCCTGACTTCAGACCAAAAATATCTATATGAAATTTGTATGGCCATCAGTAATGGTGTCAAAGAAGGAGCAATTTTTTCGAGAAATCCTGGAGCAATGGTCCATTCAAGATGGTGGACGACAGCTAACCGCATTTTAAGAGTTTATGTTTCAAAACAAGACCCAGAAGGGCCATTACAACATATAGTTCAGTTTATTTGCCAAGTTTATGCTGTGATGTGGTTTGAAATTAAATCCACGTCTTCATTTGTCTACGGTGCGAAACATTTTCATAAAGCTATTCAACTCACAAGATATTTACCAGAAGACCTGAAAAAGGTAGTAGACCCAGTTTTCGCTCGCAATGGATACTTCGGACATTGTGAGAATATTTTAGTAGCCATGCTGCTGGACGATCGCCAATACATTCGAGAACTTGCTGCTCAAGCAACAACCAATATATAACAACAATACAGTGCATCCAGAAACGGTAAGAAGAGCTATTGTTCAAGAGGGGTTTAGGTCACGCAAACCCAGGAAAAAACCATTGGTCAGTAAAATAAACAGAAAAAAAGTCTAGCATTTGCAAAATAGTATGTTAACAAGCCTCCGTACTTCTGGCGTAAGGTTATATTCTCCGACGAATCAAAATACAACATTGTTTGGTTCTGACGGTCGTTTGAGGGTGTAGCGACGACCAAACGATGCTCTTAATCTCAGATGCACAATTAAGACTGTCAAGCACGGTGGTGGAGGTGTTATGGTTTGGGGCTGTATGGCGTCCTCAGGAGTCGGTAAGCTGGAAGTAATAGAAGGAACAATGGATCAATATGTATACATCGATATCCTCAAAAGAAATTTAAAAACAAGTGCTGAAATTCTGGTTATATCCAATGACTATAACTTCCAGCAAGATAATGACCCCAAACATACCGCCCATAATACGCGTATGTGGCTGGCATATAACACTCCCCACCTGCTACGAACCCCACCAAGGAGTCCAGATATTAACCCTATCGAGCACTGCTGGGATGAATTTGAAAAAAAAGATCCGAACCCACGATATCCGCAAAAAGGCGCAGTTAAAAGAAGCCTTGTTGCTTGAATGGAGTAAGATCAATAGTTCTTATACAGAAAAACTGGTAGGGTCAATGCAAAACCGTTTGAAAGAAGTTATAAGGCTAAAAGGGTATCCGAGCAAATAATAAAAATATTATTTGTCTACATTATTAATTAACTTTTTTCAATTTCTGTTACAGCTGTACGCAAACTTTTGTGTAGGAATTTCAGAGGTTTATTTTGTTGTTATTATTTTCTTCTTGTTATGAATAATTGTTTTAATTCTTTTTGTTGAAAATAAAAACCTTGTACATTTCTTTATTAAAAAATATTTTTTTTTGGAACAAATCACTTTAAATTTGTGAATTACAGCAGTTTTTAAAAATATTTCTTCCTTGTACATACGCAGACTTTTGTGGATCACTGTATGTTTCTGAAATTGTTCGTTTTTACTAGATGACAGTTTTCCGTAAAGCCTAGTATCTTTGAGTATATATAATATGGAGGGCTCGTTCCTATTGCATTAGGGGCATTGTAGTACTTGAAGTACTCAAGTGTCATTTTTTATTCACAATACATTTGATGACGGGTTAAGAAAGTCCAAAAAGCTAAAGAATTTCTTTCTAATAACTATATTTTCTTATACAAAAAGAATGGATACAAGAAATAAACTTTCTTATATGGGTGATTCTACAAACAATGGAATAAAATGATACAAATTTCGGCACGACATTTTTGGATTCCAAAAGTCGTAAGAGTTGTTCTAGATGTTAAGAAAATAAAAAATAACGATTTTAAGGACATTTTTTGAAAAAGGATGTTCAGGGTACTGAGTTTTTTTTTAAGGGAACTGAATAAATCTTTATTTTTTTCTTATTTTCTCTTGGGTACACATTGAAATATAGAAATTAAATTTAATTATTCTTCATAAACATAAAAATTCATGTAAATAAATATTATTTAGCATTTTACTAAGAGAATATAATATGTTATAATTAAATACTTTTTTTTCTAAGAATCAATTTAAAATAAATTATATTCTTTTTAAAAATTTTAAAAATATTTCGCAATGAAGTTCGAAGTTCAATATAACTAAAAATTTCTCAGGTTTCTGAATAAAATATCATTTGCTCATTTATTAACCAGGGAACTGAGGCCAGGGGACTGAGGTTTTTCATGGTTTTTGCGTAAAAAAGGTATTAAGGTTTTACTTTAAAAAATAAAAATATATATAATATTACAGTTTTATTAAACCTATACTATACTTCTAACAAATATGCCTTCTTACATACAAATTTGTTTTGTAAAACCTCACCAGAGGACTGATAATAATCTAAAGGGACAATCCACGACTTCTTGCACAAATGTCTTTTTAACAATACTAACATAAGAAACAGAATCGATTTGCAACACAATTTTATTGTAAGGAGATTTGGTACTTCAAATTGCCAGTGCTCGAAATTCTATCGATATCCTAGTTATTGATTTTTTCGACTGTTTCAATATGCCTGGGGACTGATACAAAAAGCGGGGGACAAAGTTTAATTAAGTTTTTTTGTAATAAAATAAATTACTAAAAATATTTATCTATTTCGTAGCAAAGATGTGTTATTTTCCGTAACTTTGGTGCAATTCATCTTAGTATGAGACCTGAAATAAGAGAACGGTAATAATTTTTCTTTGCGAAAACGCACTGAGGACACGTCAGGGGACTGAGAATCAGACACTTTGAAGAATTTTTCGAGCAAGATAAAATAAGGTCAACCTAATAATATTGTTAAGCCAGGTAGATATCAACAAGATTTAATTTTATAAAAAAAAATCAGATTAAATAATTGAACGGATTTTAAAATATTCCTTGGGCCACCGAAAATTCCATCGTTTGTAGAATCACCCATATAAAAAAAGAGTGTGTGTACTGACGTACGCGCGACTTAGATTCGTTATCAAAGCAAAAGCGTTTTTAAAAAATATTATTAAACTTTATTAAACGGTGTTTAGTATCCAACTGCAATTACATTCTTATATTTTGTGAAGTCGAAGCTATGTCAAGCAATGCACGGTTGGATGCATTTGTTAGAGTCAGCATAATATCGGTATTCGGAATTAAGGCCAAACGATTGGCAAATGAACTCGATTATGAGTTGTCATCATTTCTTTTGCTTTATTAGGTGCGTTTTATTATCCACAAATCTATCTGGATCCGGATCTGGATCTTCCCTTGAAAATAAAACGATACGGATCTTAGTGACAGCAGTGTTATAAGCCCGTCTCTTTTTATCCTTGGATTTGTAAGATTTAAATTATTTCTTGTCTCTTTTCTTTACAATATAGCTTACACTACCTTACCATAAAAAGCCATCTACCCGCCACTATAATAACTAATTTTTGGATCTTTGAAATAGATCCCGATAGAAAACAGGATCCCAAATTGTTTTTGTAATACATGTTAAAACTTAATCCAGATCCGGATCCAGATAGATTTGTGGATAATAAAACGCACCTATTGTTAACTACGGTTGTGGGAACTTCCGTTTGAGTTGCTGAGCTTGACATAACTTCTCCCTCCTTTAATTTGAAACTCTCCTGAGTTACATACATTGTACGTTTCATTTTTTGAACTTTAATATAAACATAAATGAATATACATAGCTATGATTGACAAAATTATAAATATTACAATGTATACATTTAACAAGATGTGATTTTTATGATTAATTATATTTTCGATATTTTCTATTTGTTTCATTACCATATCATCAAAATTAAGTGTTTCTGTTGTATGATTTAGATTTATCTCGTAAGGAATAATGAATCTCTGTTCAAATATATCTTTTCTGTTACTGAATGTGGTATTTTGAATATTTAGTTTACAATTGTTAAAATTCAATAAAAAGTTTCCATTTAAATTTGTAATTCTTTCATCACAAGTACTGGTTAGAGTTATATTTTTTACATTCTTTAGCAATAGCAAATCATCTTCTATTTCAACAATTTTCATTTGGGAATTCTTTGTTTTGGTACAAATATTATTGTATATACATAAATTATATTTCTTTAGGTTTTTAAAATCAACATTTCTTTCGTATATGTAAATAGTTTCATTAATTTTTACAATTTCTTCATCATTTATTATTAGTTCTTCATAATGCATATTTGTTAAGGATGTTACTAGATATTTTCTTGTTTCTATTATTTCGTTTGGAATTTTAATTACAAAAACTATTTTTTCTTCTTCATATAAAGCAGTTCCCATTTTTATATTCTTGAGCTTTTCAAAAGTGATATCATATTTAATTATTTCTTCTTTACTTAAAATATTGTTTCCCATTATACCTGTTCTACTAGAAGCTATGTTATTTTGGATATGTTCAACATTGTCTTTTATAATTCCTATTTTTAATAATGATTCTAAGTACATTATTTTATTGTTGAATTTAACTGTTTCTCTTTTTATATTATTAAACTGATATAATATTTTAAATCTATCTTTTTCAATTGTTTGTTTTAGTGTCAAAAAGGTTTGGTTAAAACTATCATTAATGAACATTTGTTTGTTACTTTGGGCTATTAAATTATGATTATTTTCATCGATGACTTTTAAATGTTCCTCAATGTTTTTCCTGTCATCGTCATCCATAGTACCGTATAACCATTTAAACCCTGTCCCTATTACATTAATAAGCCCTCTTTTGTGTCTATGTGGAATAATAGTGTATATTTTATATTTTAGTGAATCTAATTCGTTTATTAAAACTTCCTTTCCATTTTCGACTTGTATATCCGAAATATTTTCTTCTAAACATGAAATAATTTTAAGAATTTCTGTTGGGTCTATGATGTGTAAAATAACATCATATCTATTAACTATGTTAACATACCTACAATAATTTCCGTAAATCCACTTTGCGTATCAATTTTTTCTATTGTCAACGTTGCGTTAGTTGTCATCAATAGGAATATTAGTAGTATCCATTTTATCTAAAAATTTATTCGGTCTTTTTATATTTGAAGGATGTACATTTTCAAGTTTAAGTTTTCTATATCTAGGTTCTTGTTTATGTCTGAGGGCTTTGTAATTTTTAACAAACCCTTCTTCTCTTTCTTCGTTATATTCTTCTCTATCCCTATTTAGTTTATCGATAGCCTTGTCTTTCATATTTATCATATTTAATCTAATTTTTTCCTTATCTACTCTTCCTTCTAAAACATCTATTGGTTTGAATTTAATTGCTGAGTGTACTGACTTATTGTACCATTCTACACATTTATATATTTTCTCTTTTATTGTTAGTTCTAATTTTTCTATAGTGAGGACTCGCATTTTCTCACTAATGGTGTTATGCAATCTCTCTCTATATCGGAATTTCCGGTGTGGCTATTTGGTTTAGTAAAATGAACTTCAATATTTTCTTGTCTTAAAAAGTCTTTAACATTTATATTCTGGAATTCGTTATCCAAGATGATTTTACTGGGTTTGCCTTTAATAGAGAAGTATAATCGCAATTTTTCTTTAATAGTAATGCTATTCCTGTCTTTTAAATAAAATATTATGCAGTGCTTGGAGAATTTATCTATGAAAGTTAAGAAGTTGTTTTTAGTATTAGTATAAATATCTGCGTGGACTATTTGATTACAGTCAGTTGGAGTTTCTGTGTGTTCAAATTTTTGTTTAATTGGTTTCCTATCGTATTTAGCTTGATTACATGTATCACAATTATTAATGTACTTTTGTATCAATTCTTTTAAGTTTCTAAAATATATTAAATTCTTAAGACCAGCATAATTTTCATTTATGCCTGCATGACCTGTCTCAAGTTTATGATATTTTGCTATTTGTTTATAAGTGTCATCTTCATTTTTCATATTTTGCAAATGATATGTACATTTGATAAATTTTATTTGGTCACCGTCAAATAATTCAATAAGTTTTAATTGAACTAAGTTATATTCGTGTTCTGTAAGTTCCGAAAAAATACCTACTTTGCCTTTCCTTTTAATAAACCTCCTAAATAATGTCTACAAGTCTTTCTTCTATAATGTCTTCGGAGTTTATATATATAACTCTTTTATTATTAAGAATCTCTATCTCTATCTCTTTTGTTTTATTGTTTGTTAGAATAATTTGTGTATAGAATCTATTAACTACTGTGTCTAGAATAACAAAATGGTCATTCTGTTCCTCTTCTTGAGAGTGAATTGTATTATTATCTACACTTATATTGTCAGTTTCAAAATTTAAATTTTCATTGGGTGTAACTGTAATTTCTCCCTCCTTTTGTGTGAGCGTCTCGATCACATTAATTTCTCCTGTTTCAATATTAATCCGACTGAGAAAATCTGCGGCTTTGTTTTCCTTTCCTTTTATATAATCAATATTAATATTGTATTCTCCTAGTTGTAATAGCCATCTCTGACGTCGTTGATTTATATCTTTACCCTTATGTTTTGATTGCAACCATTTGAGTGGTTGATGCTCTGTCATTAAATCAAAAGGTCTACCATAAATATAAGGTCTAAAGTAGTTCACAGACCAAACTATTGCTAGCAGTTCTTTTTCTGTAGCTGAATAATTTCGTTCGTGCTCATTTAATGTACGGCTTGCATAGCAGATTGGGTGTCCATCTTGTGTAAGTACAGATCCAATAGCAAAATTACTTGCATCGGTTGTGAGCTGAAATTTTTTGTTAAAGTCAGGATATTTTAAAACTGGTGAATCCGTGAGGATTATTTTGAGTTTTTCAAACGCACCTATATAATTTGAATCGTTCAGATTTATTCTTGTGTTCTTTTTGAGGTATCTGGTCATTGGTTCTGCAATTTTTGCGTAATCCTTAATAAATTTTCTGAAGTAACCAGTAATGCCCAAAAATGATTTTATCTGTTTTGTGGTTTCTTGTAATAGAAGTTTTTGAATGGCTTCTATTTTATTCTTATTAGGTTTTACCCCTTCAGTCGTTAAGACGTGGCCTAAATAGTCTGTTTCTTTTGAAAAGAATTTGCACTTGTCTATCTGGATTTTAAGATTATGTTGCCTTAGTTTTTCTAATACTTTTTGGACACTTATGATATGTTCTTTGAGTGAAGAACTGAAAATTAAGATGTCGTCCAAATATATGACACATATCGGTTAGTACCGAATTGATTAGTCTCTGAAATGTTGCGGGGGCATTTTCGAGTCCAAAAGGCATTCTTGTGAACTCATAATGCCCAAGAGGAGTCGAAAACGCTGTCTTTTTCCTATCCTCTTCCTTAACTAAGATTTGGTGGAAACCCTTAGCTAAGTCCAGAGTTGCAAAATATTGAGACCGTCCCAGCTTGTCTAATATAGTATCTATATAAGGAATTGGGAATTTGTCATCGATTGTCGCTTCATTAAGCTTTCGGTAATCTACCACAATTCTCCATTTTTTCAGTCCGGAGTTATCCAATTTTTTTGGAACTACTCATAACGGACTATTATAAGGAAAATTGCTTTCTTTAATTATTCCCTGTTTAAGCATTTCCTTTACTTGTTTATTAATTTCCTGTTCGTGTATTTGAGGGTATCTGTATATTTTAGCATAAATGGGTCTATCTGTAGTAGTGACAATCTCATGTTGAACTTCATGTGTACTACTGAGGTATTGACCTTCGTGATAGAATAAATCCCTATTCTTCCTAAGAAGTTTTTCTAATGTCTCTCGTTCTTCTACGTTTAAGTGGCTACCCAAAAGACTCTGTGGTACGCTTTGGTCTCCTGCTGTACCTTCTAAAATATGTACCTCCTCATATGTATATGGACATGCATTAATGAATTTTATTTTATTTCCATGTATTTCTATATATTCTTTTTCTAAGTCAATTTTAGCTTGCAAAGGTTTTAATAAATTTTGTCCTATAAGTCCATCGAAATGTTTGTCTATAAATGATGTGAGTTTCCAACTCATTCGAGCTTTTTCTTCGAATTCTTGTGGAAGTTCTGTTATGATTTCCGTGTCTATGGAGGTTTTTCCGTTAAGTGTATTAAAAACTATGCTTTTTTTTAAAGGAATTCGTTCATAAGTTTGCAATTTTGTTTGGTCAAGAAGTGTGGTGGTAGAGCCTGTATCAATCAAGCATTTTATCTTTTGTTTCCCTATAGTCAATTCTACTATCGGTAGATCACCTCTGGAGGCTGTAAGTGAAAATTTACAGCTTCATCTCTTTCGACATGATCACATTCCATTGGTGTAAGATTATTTTGTTGCCGGTGATTGACATTATTATTATTGTTGTAAGTATTCCTAACTTGGCCCGAATTGTTTCTATTTCGGTTAAAGGGATTCCTATACTGACCTGAGTTGTTTGTATTTTGGTTTCTATATTGGCCCGAATTATTATAATTGTTATAGTTTCTGACTTGACCTGAGTTATTATATCGATTTCCATTATATTGTTGATTATTGTTTCTATTTCTAACCTGATCATTTTGGTTATTAAATTGAGGACGATTTGAATTATTAGAATTTCTATGGTGTGTCGTTTTGTTTAATAAACTTGTTTCTGTTTGTTTGGATAAGTCCTGTTTCTTCTAACGTATAATATGCATCTCTTAAATTATCAACCTGCCTACTTATGACGACGCTCGCTAAATTTGGTTCTAACCCATTAGTAAATATTTTCAAAATCATTGCCTCATTCGCAGAGGGCGAAAACTCAAAGGGCTTTACAATATCAAACTCGTACTTAGTATTTAACTTATCTAATAACTCTTTCAAATTTTCAAAGTATTCTCTTACATTATTATTCCTGAAGCTCAGCGCCTGGTGGTGAAGATTGTAATACGTCTCTCGAACCCCAAAATTCCGTATGAGTTCTGCTTTAATGTTTTCCCAATCTGTGTTCGGTCCCAGTGTACGTATAGCTTGTAGTGCAGCACCTTGTATCTTATTTATCACGTTTCGTTGCAGTATATACTGTTCTAGAGGAGTTCCCATGAAGTGTGGCAGAAAAATCTCTACTTCTCTAATGAATGACGCTAAAGCGTACTCTGATGTTCCCCAGTATTCTTTTATTTTTGAACTTTCTTTTATAAGCTCAGAAATACTAATATTTATTGCGGAGGCAGGAACACCTTGAGCTGGATCCACATTGTCTTCGACGTTAACACTCATTTTTATTTGATCTTTGGATCTGTTTTTGTTTAATCACAATATTTTTTTTTTCTTTAGAGTTTATAGTTTTGATTTAAATCACAGTGATATGAATAGCACTTTTTAACTATTTAATTCTCTTTATTGTATAATAATATAATAATATAATTATGAATTCCAATCTTCGGATTGAAATCCTACCGACTGCGCCACTTAGATTCGTTATCAAAGCAAAAGCGTTTTTAAAAAATATTATTAATTTTTATTAAACGGTGTTTAGTATCCAACTGCAATTACATTCTTATATTTTGTGAAGTCGAAGCTATGTCAAGCAATGCACGATTGGATGCATTTTTTAGAGTCAGCATAATATCGGTATTCGGAATTAAGGCCAAACGATTGGCAAATGAACTCGATTATGAGTTGTCATCATTTCTTTTGCTTTATTGTTAACTACGGTTGTGGGAACTTCCGTTTGAGTTGCTGAGCTTGACATAACTCGCGCTAGAAGTAAAACTTTTTTCCCTCAAACAAAGCCTGTGTAAGATTCTAACCAATAAACGTATAAACAAACACACTAATTAATTGTTTATTAAGATAATAAGAAATAATTAATTGTTTATTAAGATAATAAATTTACAAATTGGTTATATAGCCGATTAGTTTTCGAATCGTTAAAAAATGAAACTATTCATTCCTCACTTATCGTCTCTAGAAACAAATGAGTTTTGTGACATAATATGTAGATGTAAAGTAGGTACAGTATGGGTGTGTTCCCCTTTTGACAATACGGAAATCTACTTTTCGTTGGTTTTCGACATTACCTTTCAGTGCTTTTCGGAAACATAAAAAAATTCAATTTAAAAGTAATTTTAGTATAGTCTTGCAAATTGAAAGATGTCAAAATCACTTCCAAATAATTTTTTTTGTTCGAATATTTGCTCCATGAAAATGATTTGCAAGATAAGTTAGAAAGTTTTAAGTTTCAATTATACCAATGATGCAATTAGTTTTATTCTAACTGGCATTTTCTGGAATTTATTGAGAAAATCAAGAAAGTCATATACATATAACTTCTTTATTACCAAGGTTGAGGAAAATAGATGCCGCTGTTTTTGACGCAAAGAGGTGCTCTTTATGTCGCATGGTGGTACTTTTTTATCGCACATTATTAGATACTAAGCTGGGTGCACATCATAAATCGTGAAAGTACACTGACGTCTAAGATATCAAAATTTCAATACTAGCCGTTTTTTAGTGCATTTTTATCTCCGCCTAAATTTGTCAGATGGTGACATTAAAATCCAATTGAAAATGACAGACAAGTGATCTTATAACTATGCCCGATTAGTAATGTGAAGAGAACATGAAACGAGAGCGAGATATGATTCACTGTCAACTTTTTGTAGTTTTAAAATCGTCCCGCAATTCCCAAAGCCACGAAATTTTTCACGACGAGATTTAGTTAAATCATATGTTTTTCTGTGATGTACTTTGTGGTCAAAGGCTGAGGTTTCGATCGGCGGTGTCCAGGGTACTAACTAAAGTACATAAGTACATAAGCTTTAGTTTTACAGGTTTTCTTTATTCACAAATCCAAAATTTTAAAATACTTTACATTTATTACATACAGAGGGTTACAATATTTATTCTTCATTGGCACTCATTTAATTTCGAAATAGCTTCAAAAATTGTCGTAAACGATTTTGTCAGATGTCGACATTAAAATCCAAATAAAAACATGAGAAATGATTCACTGTCACATATTTGTTCTCATACAACCGTTCTGCAATTCCTTAGGCCTGGAGCGTAAATTCAATTTTTATTTTCGCAACTGTTTGGTTGGTAAAATTATATGGTAAATACATACATATATATAGAAAAATTAAACATAAGCCCATATGTTTCATTTCAGCAACCAAACTGATGTGAAACTGAAAATTGAATTTGCACGACTGTCATCAGTTCGTTTATTAATTTCATTTAACGTGACGACGAGAAATTCTTTATTACGTACATAATTATTTCCTCGTCTGCTTTCATAGTTTTAAGGAGTATTTATTTATTTTTAAGGAGTATTACAAGAATACTCGGCCACATAATTCATTAAAAAAAGCTTTTATTATGTGTTTTTTTTAATGAAATTATGTTTTTAATTGACTTGTTGGTTAGTTGTTGTAGTTTTTTCATTAAAAGAACATTCCTTTTCGGCAATAAAAGGTGTTTTTAAAGTGTTTTAAAAAACCTCGAACAAAGTTCGAACAATAATTGTAAAAAACATGTCACTGTCTTTGACAGATAACGTATCGCTTTGACATGTCACTGACAACTCCATAGAATATTTTTTACCCCCAACGCCGGAAAAAAAGAGTGGTTAAAACTATAAAAAAACAGTCACGCATGGACATACAAACAAGAGTGTTTTGCACTTATACGTGATGATGAATAGGTACTTTGCGTAATTCTTACGAATTGAACAATTTTAAATTGAACAATTGACCAAAAATGGTAAAACCGCAATGTCGTATTTTCAGATTAACGTTTTTAATAAAACTGCGATAAACACTCAACTTCGTGACGCGACTGACTGCCAACAACTAATATTATAGAAGAGAAAAATCTTACTGCCATTTTATTGTCCTGTTATCATAAATAACTATTGCATACAAGAAAATTAGTTAACCTTTAAATTTTGACTTTTGGCCTATGGGAGAAACCACTGTGAGACGGTTCACTAAGCCACACGACCTGGAGATTAGGACACTGAATTCGTCAGTCAAAAATATCAACCAATTAATCAAGGAAACTATCGGTTCTCCATTAATTTGTTCTGGGATAATTCTTGCAACCCGGGTATATTTCCACAAATTAATAAGATCTTTAGGAGGAATGATAAAAATGATCTTCCGTGTCTTAAGCTTTATGGCCTGGAAAGCAGAGCCCTGCTTCGCCATTTCTACCTTCGATATTAAATGACGCAATGGCGATCGGAGGACCACGGTTTCACTAGGTTCAATGATGGTGCAATCGCCGACCGAAACGCCCAGTTCCGTGATAGTTTAGAATATGGGGCTACAGCTCATCTTCGACTCATTAAAGAAAATGAAGTCAGTAGGAGTCTATAGTATATCCAACGTGGTACTGCGACAGCTACCTTCGGAGGCAGTGAACATTCATACCACACTATTTAACAATTGTGTTAAATAGTTGCAATGATGATCTGCAACCCACCGTGAGCCTAGTTTTTGCATCAAAACAAACCAAAATATTTATATAATATATATATAATATAATAAATTCAGTGCGGTCTATGAAAAAAAACAGCAAGCTTCATGTGTGCTGCCCTCCCACTCCGTTCCAACTCCTCATACAGTTGCCTAGTATAACCACTGCATGCAATGTATAGTAAACAAACAGTGTTGAATTTGACTAAATATTATTTTTGGGTGTAAAGTTTTTTGGTACCCAAAATTAATACCTGTATAAATAACTATATAGTTTTGGTTCTCTTCTCTGTTTTTTGTATTGTAATGGCTGGTATGTTTAGTGTCGAATATAGTAACATTCGGGGGCTTCGAAAAAAATTCTTTGCTGTGTACATTTTAATTATATGTGGCACTGTTCAAAGGCGCATCATTCATACATGTTTTATTTATCGCAGTTCATTTGAATGATTCGACTTCTAATGAATTAGATGCACTCTCCGACTCTATTCAGATCTGGTTAGACAACACCCGAAGGAAGGTATGTCGAGATTTATGCTGAGTTAAACAACCTGACACGGCTTGTTGACAAACCAACTCGGATTCCTGACGTTGCAGATCAATGCGCCAACACTCTAAATTTGTTCCTTACCTCTGAACCTGATAAATACACCATAAGTGTTTTTTTTTTTTAAATTCATTTTTATTTTTAATTTATCTTAAAACTACTTAAAGCTAGACAAAAATTCATAAGAACTAGCCTAATTATCCACTAACTTAAAACTAACTTACTGGCCCTATGCGGGAGCTCTAAGCTAAAACACCATAAGTGTATTATTGCCTCTATTCACATCAGACCATAGCTAAAGAAAAAACCCTCTGATAACCGTTTGGCTGTACTAGAAAGCCGACTGGGACGGTCTCAATGATTTCTTCGAGAAATTTAACTGGTCACGCTGGACTATGCTTCCGCAAAAGTGACATAGACTCCAGTAAAGAGGCTATCAGGGTTCAAGAAGTACGTTCCCGTAGTTTTAAAGCCAACCCTACTAAGGAAAACCGGAATAAGTACAAACAAGCTAGAAAGACCTGTAACGTTCATATCCGACAAAAATGCTATTATGTCCCAAAGGTAGTAAAAATTGTTGGCCATTTGTAAAAAACGTACGAAACACTACGAAATCCTCAGTTCCAACGCTCGTCTTCAATGGCACACCTGTTGTAATTTCAATAGAAAAAGCCAATTTGCCTGCAGCATAGTTTGCTGTTATTTCGACGCTACCAGAGAGTGCCATGACTCCTCCTGTACTTGAAAACGTAAAAAAATTTATGGTACGAATCTGATTTCCTCTCCGAAAACGAGAATGAACAACTCCAATCCATCAAATCTCTGGTCGATAAGTTTCCTTCCGAGCATCAGTAAGATATTCGAAATAAAATGCACGACTGGGTCGCACGAACTTGCTCCTATGTAATCGACTGGGAATTTTAAAAACGAATGTTATTAGAGAAAACTGTTCATAAGGATAAAATTAATTTTTAAATTCTTTTAGTAGTAACAGAATGCTATGCAAATATGAATTTATGCAAGAAGCTTTTATATACAAACTTTTTAAAAGCTTTTTAAGAAAAAATGTTGGTACGCTAATTTAAAGTTTTTATTATTGTTCGAATAAAAATTAAATTTACGAAAAGAAATATTGACCCGTTTCGGAGATATCAAATTTTCAAAAAAAAAAAAAAAAGATTTTTTTTTTCAAAAATTCAAAAAATATTTATTTTAAAGTTTTGAAACGCAGTGTGTTTTAGACTTTTTAGAAGCTTCTCTATAAAAATTTTCATTAAGATCCGTTATGTGGATAATGAGAAATTCAAAATTCGAAAAAATGGTTCTATGGTAGGTACAAGCTGTAATATCTTAATTTAAAATTTTTTTTTACTAAATTAAAGATCGTAAAAATTAATTGAAAGAAAAAAAATTTTATCAAAATTCTAGGCACCGTTTTCGAGAAAAATACGATTTTTGAAAACCATTTTTTTTAATTTTTTAGCATTTGTATGGTAGGTACCTTTATTTTTAGGTAAAATAAAAAATTTTGTTTCACATTTTGTAGATCATATTGAGAAACTTTTATTTATCAAGTTTAAAAAAAATCTAGCATGGGGTTTTCAAAATATTGAGTTTTGAAAAAAAAATTTTGAAGTTTTTTTTAAAAATCCAAAAAAATTTTTTTTGAAAATTTGAGTACACAATTCTATTTATGTTTTTGGTGAGCTTTAGCAAAAAAAAAAAATGATCAAAATCGGTTGAATCGTTTTTGAGAAAATCAAAAACAAAAAATATGGTTCCATGGGGGGTACCCTCAATAACCATTTTTCGGAAAATTTTTTTCAACCAATACCTAGTTTTAATTAAATGAAATTTTTCTGTATCTTTATTTTTAAAATTTGTCGAACAGTTTTTGAGAAAAAAAAATGTTTATAAAATTTCGAAAAAAATTCGTATGGGGGGTACCGTTATTTTTGGTCTTAAAAAAAAAATGAAAAAAACGTGTGGGGGGAAAAAATTAAAACCCATATCTACCAAGTTTAAAGAAAATCGGCCGAGTCGTTTAGCCTGTAGTCGAACAGACAGACAGACAGACAGACAGACAGAATTGCGAGACCCACTTTTTTAGTCTTCGCTATCATCGTAATGTCAATTTTGATCAAAATCTCGAGTTCGATTTTTTTTACGAATGCATAACTTGCCTTATAGATTATAGTACCTATAAGTCGCAAGTAAAAAATATAAATAGAGCACTACCGACTCGGTTTTGTGGTGAGACATTATATAATACATGCCGCGTCAAAACTGGTCTCTGATATGCAATTGAACAAAACAAAAAGCAATCTACTGGTACCTGTCTGGTTGATTTGGGGAAGGCTTTCGCCACTGTATGGTTAAAAGGAATCTATCTAAAGCTGACCAGACTCGGCATAAGTAAACCACTATTATATATGCTCGATGACATACGAAATCGTAGAAAGTTTATTGTCAAAAATGGTAAAGTAACTTCTACCAGAATCTTTGATATTAAAAATGGACTTTAGGAGGGAGCGGTTGACTCACAGGTTCTATTTAGCATTTACACTAGATATCTGAGAGGTAGTCTTACTCAGGCAATTGCGTATTCCAAAGATTTTGTAATATTTTTAATAGGTCCGTTAAATAAAACTTATCACTCTTTTAGTATTTCTTCTTTATTTACACTTTCCAAATCACAACAGTAAATCTCAATTTATAAATTATAATCAACTCAAATACTTTATGGAAATTTAAATCACACTTGTTTAATAACACAATCCAATAAGCAATACTTTTGCACACTTTCATAATCCAAAATCATCTGTGTTCCGCTCACCGTGAGCACTCCCTTATATACTCAAATTAGTTGTTCTCGAAGGTTCTCATCTTGGAATGTTCTAGATGGTTGGAATAAGGGGAAATACATTTGACATTGGAAAAGAGCTTTTTGTTTCTTCCATAAAGTAGATATGCGCTGTAGGAGTATAAAGCTCTGTTCACAACAATATTATTGCGCACAGAACGGCTACAAAAGTTGACGTCATCAGAAATCTCTTGCAGCATGACTTCGACAAGATGACTGAAAGATGAAAATGAGCTTTTAGAAATTATTATCATATATTATTCTGTTTAGGAATGGAGCCCAAGGGATGCGAGAAGGAACTGGGGTAAGCTGGAGATCGTAGGGTCACCTAAATACTGGCGAGTAAAAGTATACCAAAGTATCTTGGCATCTGTGGTCTATTTCACCAACTTACAAATTGTAAATTACAAGTGCTTTTTTACACAAATTTGTAGAAAAAATGATTAATTCTGTTTCATGAGATAATAATTTTACAAAATTGTAGTTGTAGATTACAAAGGGAAATTTGTAGAAATTTCATTATTTTCGTTTCACCAAAAGTGTTTTTTTTTGTAGTTTACAAATACAAATTTGCAATATATATTTTTTTTTTTGTAAGTTTGTGTTTCACCAAATGAAATAACTTTACAATTTTGTTCAGTTTATGAAGATTTCTTACAATAGAAAGATGATGTGTATATGTGATTACAATTTGTAATTTTCAATAAGAATCTCGTTTCCAGTTTAAGAATGTAGTAACGTCGTAGGCATAGTAGCACCGATAGTGATACAAGTGACCATTTAATGCTTAATAGACGAAGACAAATTTATCGACCGCGTATAAATTACGAAATTTCTGATACTTTTACATTCAACGAAAAGTTTCGTTTGAAACGTGTTAAGGCAGAAAAAATATTAGGATAAATTGGACCACGGATTGAAAATGAGACTGAAAAAACTTTTCATTGACACCGATGTAGCAATTTTATTTTGCTTATTCATAGCTGTTGATGTTCTCTATCGGCCGACTTACAAATTTGTGAAAAAAATTGTAGTCTACAAGTCTAGAAATTAAACGTTGTAATTGTAAATTACAATTTCCCCTACTTTTTGTCTCTTTTCTTATAAATTTGTTGGAATTATGTTTGTAGTTTGTGAAACAGAAAATCAGTTTACAAATTTGTAGGTAATTGTAGTTTACAATTACAAATTTGTGATTGTAATTGTAGTTTGGTGAAATAGACCACTGGTTGGAACAGTATTTGTTTTTCGACAGAAATACCATATATTGCTGCACTGACCAGAGCTAAGGGAGCTTTTTCCCTGATGAAACGGTTGTTTTACAGTAGCAGACCTGAAAGCAGGCTGAATGTGATTTGCTACATGACCATTAACCGGCCGATGATTGCCTATGGGTGCCTTGTGTGGTTCAATGTTGCCCATCACAAATAGAAAAGTGTCTTAGACATTGGATTACAAAGAACACCAGAGTTGGAGTACAAACATTATTATTCCAAAGGAGCCAACATAAAGAGCTTCGAAAATTTTTTGCGATTCGGGGTCACATTAAAAAAACGACCTCCTCGACCAACTTCCTATTTTTTGCGGCTTACTACCCTTATGATGAGTATTATGCATAGCTGGGCACCGTTAATCAAACAGTTAACTTCGTTAATCGTTAATCCGTTACTAAAAAAGTTAGCTTCGTTAAACGTTAAAGCGTTAAATTACGGAAGAATTAACGCAAGTTAACGTTAATCGTTAATCCGTTAACATGTGATAAAAATTGTATTTTTTATATTTTTTTACTCTGAGCACCGGCGCTAAATAATGCCGGTCGTCCACTAGGCGATCAACGCACAAATTTCGAATTCAACGCATTCAACTCTAATGTACGGTGCCTTCAATTCCGTTCAACCAACGGGTTGGATCTAGTTGTTGGTCGTTGCTCAACGAATTGCGCAACAAGTGTACGGGTAGTGTACGAGCTCGTGTTGCTCCTTGAAAATGTTCGATCAACGCGTTGAGCAACATTTTCAAGATAATGTGTTGCACATTATTTGTTCAACGCGTTGATCAATTTTTTAATTTTCTTTGGGATTTCTTGACGTAACATTGTGTTGCGTTGCGTTGGCTCCAGTGAAATGTGTCTACGTGGTTGAACTATTGCGCTGCCATGAACTTGCAGTTGTTGCAACTTGCAAACTGTAGTTTATTTTGGTTTTTCGTCATGAAAGGTGATAAAAATCAGAGTGCACTACGGAATTAATTTTGCAAATGATTTCAGCAATTGAGGAAAAGCCCAATATATGGGACATTAAGAGCCCCTCTTATAAAAATCGGGATACCAGCGAATAGGCTTGGTCTCAAATTTCCTCGAAAATGCAATTGCCTAATGTACCGAACTGAAGTCGAAATTATTTCAGGTTTGACGTTTGAGTTTTTTGTTTATCGTGGTGCGTTCTACGCGTTCCCAAACGAGTGATCCTTGGTTAAGTGTACGAAGGTATTAACTCGTTCATCAACTGGTTGAGCAACAATATCGAAAACGCAGTTGATCAACTCTAAAAAAAAATTTTATTCTGTCAAAATCGAACAAGTTTATCAACTAGTGTACGAGGTTATTCAACATTTGAGTAAGTTGGTCAACTAGGTGTACGGAGCTATTCAACACTGAAATAAGTTTTAAGAGTTGATCAACTAGGTGTGCGGGGTTAATCAACATATGGGAAAGTTGGTCAATTATGTGTACGGCGTTCCAAACGCGTTTTGTTCAACTTTAGTTGCTCAACGTGAATTACGTAAGTTGCTGCACTAGTGTAAGAGGTTGTAAATTCGTTTATCCAACGAAAGAGTTGAATAAAAAGTTGAACGAAGTTGGTTGAACTTATGGCTTACATAGTGGACGACCGGAATAATGAAATTATCAAACGAAACGTATCTCTTCGCAGTTTTCTCACTCGCACGCGCCGTCAAAATATAATACGTAGCTAGCTGTTTTTGTTTCACCCGCGGCACGTGCCGCACGGCACTTATCTCACACTTGTCTGAACCTATTTTTCGCGCCGCGCGGTAAATAGTAGGCATTGGATTAACGATTAACGGACTTAACGTGGATTAACGGATTTAACGTGTCCGTTAACATTTCTAAAAGTTAACTTAAAAGTTAATCCGTTAATCAAAATGTTAACTTCGTTAATTAACGATTAACGGATTAACGAGTTAATGCTCAGCTATGGTATTATGAGAGTGTGCGTCTAAGGGCTTCAACCCGCCTGATGTATTTCTCTACTCAAACAATCGGGGGCAGTTTTAGGATAGAATGGCCATTCCGCTAATCTACCACCTTGGCCGTAGAATTATGGATAGTCGAGACGTCCTCGTATATGTATGATCGGGACCGGAGGGACAGTGTTAGAACTAGTTCTGGTGGTTATTTGAAATGGGCAAGCTGAAAAAAATTTCTTACGCCTAAAGGTAATAGTTAAACTTAGAGCGACCACATAAGGCCAATAAACTAAGATATTTATAAAATTAATGTTTATAAAAATGAATTTATTTATAAGAAATAACAATTTTTATTTTAGTAAGTAAAGAATGGAAATAGTAAGTCGGTAATTTTAAAATAAAATGACAAATGTTTGGTTATTAACAAGTTTATTTTCATTACACTTTGGTTAAAGATTATGAGAGGGTTAACAAAATCTTTTACAGGTATAAGAATGAAAAAATATGTAAGTTAAACTCAACAAGAATTTTTAAGCATCACTATTATCGCTTAAGTTTTCTCAATTATCATCAGTTTGTAAAACACAAACCACTGCCATTGTTACTAGCTAATTAATTCAGCAGGCATAAATCTTAGACTATTACTACAACCACAAGTTTTATTATATATACTGCAGAGTGCGTAATCCTTTAAGCTTTAACTTCCAAGATATCGATTGTATCCAACTTTTCATCTTTACCTAAAATATTATCAACAATTCTTTATTCTTCTTTGGTGTTTTCTCTAGCATTTTGCATCTTATTGCTATAGTCATAATCGAGTGTATCAATTACTTTTATATTAATTTTTTTGCATAATTCTTTGCTTTGTTTTGCTTTCTTTATTAAAGAGATGAATTTTCATCCAAGGTTTAATTTTGTTGTATTTATTTCTAATAGAATCATGCATAGATAAAGAAGTGCAGATGAGAGATTGCTTTCAGAATAAACTGGTTTCCAAAGTTCATATTTAGGACTTGAGAATTGATTTGTTTTTGCGAAGTTATTGTCTTTACCTGTTCCAAGAGTTACCATGATCAGTTTGTCTGTAATTGTAGGCATTACCACAGAAATAACTACTATTATATATTTGTATGTATGTACTCTTGTAAAAATATGATCGATTTAGAAGGAGTATAGTTTGTCAGTCTCATTTAGTTAAACTTAAAAGAGAATCAAACTCATCGAAATTCATGTAATTTATGGGGGCACAATATTGCATTTTATTCATTAGCTAGTAAGGGACAGTTTCACTGCATCGGCACTTGGAATATTTATCAAAGTACAATTACACATACAATTAGATTTAACAAAAACAGCAACCCCACCGGTTGAGTAAGAAACATTAAAAAATAAATAAATAAATTTGGTGGTGCAACAGCTCGGAGTGAACCAGGACCTAGTGACCTACAACTCTCAACCATTCCTGTGTACGTGTTGCCAGGAACGGAGGGGACCTACAATTTTCTGCCGATTCCGAGCGGCTAATGAGCAGCACTTTCCATGACAAGAGATACTCTTGGAGAATTTGTCAATTCCTCGCAAGAGGCAGTACACCCCTGAAAAAAACTTTCTTGCAGCGACTGAGAGTCGAACTCGAGACCTTGGGCATGTCAGTTCAACGCACTAACCATTATGCCAAGGGGAGTAAGAAACATTACATTTTGCAAAAAGTAAATAACCTGGTATATGAAAAACTATAACTCATTTTGATAAATTGAAATTTCTCTTAAAACAATTATCATTGGTAAAATAGCAAGAAACTCGATATCCGTTAACAATAAATGGAATGAGTAAATATGATTAGATAACGTGCCTACAGGTTTTCTGATAAAATAGTTTCGACTTCTAGCTGCAATTGTTCTTCTTTCCGGAATCATATATGTTCCACTTTTCTGGCGTTGATCTCCAACCCCAGCTCAAGCAGGGTGTTTTCAGGTTTGTCACTTGGTCTTGTACATATTTTACGAGCTGAATTCTTTGGTTATGGAGACGTGGTAGTCGTATATGAGATGAAGTCATATGTATGAAATGTTGTCCTTATTCCTGGTGTATTCTCTGTTAGATCTGCAGTATAAATGCTGAAGAGCAATATTGTGGTAGATTGGATCATTGTGGTACTTTTCTGCCCTGATTTGCTTCAATCATGATTCTTGTTCAGAACCTGTAAAAAACGAGTCCTTATGTTAGAAAATTTTAGATCAAAGGGCACGGTAGTGCCCAGCCAAGTTCTGGCACTACACCTTTTTACTCAGGCGATTTTTGACCCCTCCCTGTCTTCAGTACTAATGAAGTCAGAAACTTAAACTTCCGAATAATTGCTAAGTTAGTCAAGCACAGTCGCCTCACCAAATTTCAATTTTCTAGCATAAGCGGTTCCTGAGATATAAGGCCTCAAAATCACAAAAACCGTAACTGACTGACTCACTGACAGATCATCAAAATTATGGAGCACTTCCCGACATCGTAGAAAATTGTATCCGCCCACTTCCTCAAAACTTATGTAAATTATATATGGCACACTTCCGATTGCAGTAGAACAATGAAATTTGGTAGAACGGTAGGGCTCGAATTACATATAAAGGACCAAAAATAAAAATTGAGGTTTTCCATTCAGTGGGCGTGGTATCCGTCCACTTTCTGAGAAAATGTTCAATTTATAGGGAGCACTTCAGATTGCCGTAGAATGATGAAATTTGGTAGAGTGGTAAATCTTAATGTACATTCAAAGCGAAAAATAGAAAATCTAAGATTTTTCATTCGAAGTGTCTTTTTATTGTCATTTTGAAACCATACATGCATCTTGAAAATTCATCACTTTTCTTAGAACTAGAGTGCTAGATTTGGTACGTCATTTAAAAAAATGAGTTAAAATTGCAACGAAAACATCATCGCATCCTCAACAATTATTGCTTTTTTATGACTTTGAGAGGATGTAGTTACTAGTGTTTACAATTAAGGTAGTTATGTTAGTGTAAGGTATCTTGCCAGGACAATTAGAAACAATTGAAGCGCAAATCAAAACAACCAATAACAAAAAGAAAATATACCAAAAGAAATAGGAAGCTATAAACTAAGTTGATTTTAGTAGGTAGATTTCACCCTTCTATCTTTCCGTATCTTTCGAGATTTTGGCATGGCAAAATATTAAAATCTTTGCAAAAAGGGAAGAGATCACACCAAAAACATAAATATTAAAAAAAGAGCTAATTTCTTCTATACAAAAACCTTTGTGTAACAAGTCAGCCGTGAAAAGTACTGAGATCTAAAAGTACGCAAAGTTCTTACTTCATGGAGGTTTAATACAGTTTTTGGGTGCGATTGATAACAAAAAATAATTAGCATAATTAGATAGGCCTTTAGTAGTTATTTACAAATCTGAACGTCTTGCATGCTATAGTGGGAGCAATAGTGCATAAAAGTGCATCATATATGCAGTCCTTTCCAAGTCTAAATAATTGTGATAACAACTTTGCCAAAATGTAGAGTTAAGCCCCCTGTTTGAAAGTAATGAGATCTAAGACGTTTTGCAGACAGCATTCTGCCTGCAAGGCGCGATAAGAATAGCGTACTTCTTGCACGAAGAAGACTGCTTTCAAAACGTCTTGGACATCGATCAGGGCACTTACATAGATCTTCATTTTGAAGTTATTCCAAATTTTGTATCACAATTTTTTAGACTTTTTAAAGAACTGCATATCTGCACTCTTATGCACTATTGCTCCCACTAGAGCATGCAAGACGTTCACATTTGTAAATCATAGAATAAAACGGCAAACATATTTTTTGTGGTACACTTTTCGCGGCCCACAAAAACCGAAGGGGTATAAATTACATATTAAACGAAAGCATTATGTGCATAGATGTTCAGAATGCCAAAATTATTTAAATATACTACACAGAAATTTTTTAAAACAACAAATAAAAATTGCAAAAAATGCCCGGAAAACAAAAACATTTAGAAATGTCAAATCGACTAGCGACATCTGTTGCTGAATAGAGCATACATTTACACTATACTGTCATACAGTATACTGTCATACAATACTGTTCCTATGTCCCCTATTACACGTTGTCTCATGAGACATGTCTCATTTTTGACTTTCCTTTTAAATTCGTATCCCGTGAGGCAAAAGCTATTACACGTTGACTCATGTCTCATGAGACTCATGTCTCAAATTCGACTGTTGTTCGTATTTTTTAATGCACAACACAACATAAAACGAATATGAGAAAAAGAAACGTCAAAATGAGACTACTAAAAATCAGCCCGGTACTCACCGGGAATATTTTTTTGCATCTTCTTTCCTCATATCTGCTTTCTTTTTCGCACTTACGTGAGCCTCGTCTCGTGAGACATCGTGTAATAGGGGACTATTCGATTAGATTAAGTTTAGTAAAAGTTAGAACCATTTTAACTTTTGCTTTTGTTGTTGTTTTGGAAAAATACAGCAAATTTTGTTCACTTTTCACTCTTTGAAGCATAGAGGAAATATATTACCTAGAGTCACGACTTCGGGGGTTTGCTCTCTTTAACCCTACAATCTGAATTGAGAGGAAAAAACCCACAGTCCAAAGATGTGTTAGTTGCCCCATGCATTTTAAATGGGGACCAACACAGCTTTGTTCAAATTTTGTGGGTTTTTGCTCAATGCGCAAAAAGGTTGAATAAGTGCGTTTGAATATTCAAAAAAGGAATCCGTTAAATTCAAAAATTTTAAAATACAAATATTTTTGTATTAATTTCGCTTTTTTTATCTCTTTATCAATAAAAACTGTATTAGATATTAATTTTATTGCTTTTCGGATACAAATTCCTTAATATTTATGTATATTTCTGTTAAAAACTAAAAAAATCCAAGCAAAAGTAGAAGCGCACCCTAGAAATTCAATGCGTATAGTGCTGAACACTTACCACGGAATACCGACATTTTAGCCCAAGGTGAATATTTTGACAAGTAAACAAATCGATAAAAAAAAACAAATGTCATAAAAACAAAACTCGAGAAACCCAGCAAAAACAATTGTTAAATTTCGGAGGCAAATTTGTTTTAATAAAATCCCAGGATAGCCCTTCGAAGTTTATCAATTTTAAATTTGTTAAAAACAAAAAACAATGTTTTTCTTAAAAGTATAAGTAATACCGGATTAAAATCAATTGCAATTCTTTACAGTACAGAAGTTACAGTGCAGGCTACTCTAATGGATGTCAATAAACAAAAAGTAAGCAAAGCCATGAAAGCCTATCTAACGGGTGATTTTTTTGAGGTTAGGATTTTCATGCATTAGTATTTGACAGATCACGCGGGATTTCAGACATGATGTCAAAGAGAAAGATGCTCAGTATGCTTTGACATTTCATCATGAATAGACTTACTAACGAGCAACGCTTGCAAATCATTGAATTTTATTACCAAAATCAGTGTTCGGTTCGAAATGTGTTTCGCGCTTTACGTCCGATTTATGGTCTACATAATCGACCAAGTGAGCAAACAATTAATGCGATTGTGACCAAGTTTCGCACTCAGTTTACTTTATTGGACATTAAACCAACCACACGAATGCGTACAGTGCGTACAGAAGAGAATATTGCGTCTGTTTCTGAGAGTGTTGCTGAAGACCGTGAAATGTCGATTCGTCGCCGTTCGCAGCAATTGGGTTTGTGTTATTCGACCACATGGAAGATTTTACGCAAAGATCTTGGTGTAAAACCGTATAAAATACAGCTCGTGCAAGAACTGAAGCCGAACGATCTGCCACAACGTCGAATTTTCAGTGAATGGGCCCTAGAAAAGTTGGCAGAAAATCCGCTTTTTTATCGACAAATTTTGTTCAGCGATGAGGCTCATTTCTGGTTGAATGGCTACGTAAATAAGCAAAATTGCCGCATTTTGAGTGAAGAGCAACCAGAAGCCGTTCAAGAACTGCCCATGCATCCCGAAAAATGCACTGTTTGGTGTGGTTTGTACGCTGGTGGAATCATTGGACCGTATTTTTTCAAAGATGCTGTTGGACGCAACGTTACGGTGAATGGCGATCGCTATCGTTCAATGCTAACAAACTTTTTGTTGCCAAAAATGGAAGAACTGAACTTGGTTGACATGTGGTTTCAACAAGATGGCGCTACATGCCACACAGCTCGCGATTCTATGGCCATTTTGAGGGAAAACTTCGGAGAACAATTCATCTCAAGGAATGGACCGGTAAGTTGGCCACCAAAATCATGCGATTTGACGCCTTTAGACTATTTTTTGTGGGGCTACGTCAAGTCTAAAGTCTACACAAATAAGCCAGCAACTATTCCAGCTTTGGAAGACAACATTTCCGAAGAAATTCGGGCTATTCCGGCCGAAATGCTCGAAAAAGTTACCCAAAATTGGACTTTCCGAATGGACCACCTAAGACGCAGCCGCGGTCAACATTTAAATGAAATTATCTTCAAAAAGTAAATGTCATGGACCAATCTAACGTTTCAAATAAAGAATCGATGAGATTTTGCAAATTTTATGCGTTTTTGTTTTTTTAAAAGTTCTCAAGCTCTTAAAAAATCACCCGTTACAACGGGCTCAAGAGCACGATCAATTCATGAAAACGCAACACATTGAGTATGAAATCGGTAAAAGACATTTGGCCAATATGATGGGAGAAGATCGTGAAACGTTCACTCAAGAGGACGTTGATGATGCCATTTTTCCATCGGGAATTTATGATAAATTCGCCAGACCCGCTATGAAAAGTCCCGATCAAGTGTTTCCAGCACGGAAAGCGTCTGAATTCGATGAAACTGGACGTCCTTTCCACAGCATGTTCTACAGTGGCAGGCCTAACTTTTTTAAATTGCTTTATGTAAGTTTGCAGTTCACTGACAGAAAAGAAAGAAAGACAGAAAAATTATTTTGTATTAATTTAAGGACATTGTTGAAGAAATCAACAAGTTGAACGACTTGGAGGAAAGAATGCTGCGTCGCGGTACAAAGGCAGATGCTGACCAGAAAGTGTAAGTATCTCAAAATGTTCACTTTTAGGTTCGATCCATCAGGTCAAGACCAACATTCCACAACATTTCACAGTTTGGATATGCCTGACAAGAGAGAGTGGCTCTCATTTTCGAACTTCGAAAAACACTTGTGAGCGGTTGGTGAATACGCCAAAGATATTTCAAGTTAAGAGCCTCGTAAAGTTAAGAGCCGTTTAAGAGCGCTCGGCGAATACCAGCCTTAGGCTGTGAACTGTTGTGGAATGTTGGTCTTGTCTTGACAGCAAATGGATACTCTTCTACTTGACATTGCTCACATGGATTCGAGTCAAATGCGTGCGTGGCACGTCTAAGCGAACAAACTTTCGAAGAGAGCGCTCATAAGTTTAGGAGTGGTCGGGACCACTCCTAACTTTTGAGAGCGCTCGTAGATCTTCACTAATATTGCTTGGTGAATAGGCTTATGAGCTTCTTAAGTTATGAGCGCTCGGTGAATACCAGCCTAAATGTATTGTTCTTATAAAGACTGACATATTAACTTTAAGTCCAGCTTGTTCCTAAAAAAAAGGCGGCCTTGTCACCCCCTTCTTTTTTTTTTTCTTTCATGATTTCAGCTCCCAAGAAATTCAGGGAATCATAATGTCGTTAAAGAATTCAAACTCTTCTTCCGAAGATAATATCTCTAGCACTGTTTTAAAGCAAATTTCTTTCCAAATATCAGATGTTTTATGTTACATTTTTAATTTCAGTGTACAAAAAGGTATTTTCCCTACAGCGTCACAAAAAGCCATTGTAATACCATTGCATAAAAAAGGATCGACTACCTGCTTAAATAACTATCGTACCATTTCACTTTTTTCAGTTTTTTCAAAAATATTTGAAAAAGGCATGAAGTCTAGAATGATTTCTTTCTTTAAAAGAAACAACTTCTTCAGCAGGTTTCAATTCGGTTTTCAGAGTGGTAGGTCTACAGAAGATGCTCTTTTAAAATTATGTGGTGAGATCATCGTTCTTGTTCATTGATATAGCTAAGGCATTTGATACTGTAGATCATACTCTGTTACTCAGTAAATTATATAAAGCTGGTTTTAGAGGTAATGTACGAGTACATGATTGGATGGCTTTTTATCTTATGAACAGAAAATAAAAGGTAAAAATTCAAGGCAAACTAAGCTCTGAGAAACCTATTTATTTGGGCGTGCCTCAAGGATCAGTTTCGGCCCCAAATTTATTCTTAGTATTTGTTAACTCACTTTTTATTCAACAATTCAAAGGTAATATTACAGCTTTTGCAGATGATACTGCCCTATCCTACTCATCGAAAAATTATTTTCAGTTAGTTGTGGATGTTAATTATGATTTAGAGATTCTTCGTAAATGGTTTTATCTTCACCGACTTGTGATAAGTGATAAAACTAAATTTATGATCTTCAATATATTGGGTAATGTCTGTGAAGATATTAAATTCTCATACCATTCACCGGTTTGTCGTAAGTTTTCTTTAAATAATGATTGCATGCGTGTTGAATTTACTTTCAATGAAAACTATTTATGTTCAAAAAACGGTTTTGAAATTGAGCGCGTAGAAAGCTTTAAATACTTAGGTTTGTTATTAGATTTTCGAATGAGTTGGAAAAACCACACTTCTATTTTAAAGGATTATCTTAATAAGGTTGTAAGACAAATATACCATTTAAGCCTGTATTGCCGTCGACCGATTCTAACTCTAGTTTACAATGGTTTATTTAAATCCAAACTACAATATGGTATCTCTTGCTGGGGGGGGGGGGGGGGGGGGTACTCATTACAATAAAATTGAACCTTTACTTATTAAGCAAAAACATGCTGTTAGAATGCTTTGTAGAGTTAACCGCCGAACCCCAAGCTTTGATTTATTTAGAAACGTCTTTTTAATAACCTACCAGAAGGAATCCGATGTGATACAATCAAGTCTTCATATTTAAGAAATATTTAAATTCTTTTATTTTCCTTGAACTTTGATGTAATTGGTAGTTTATTGAATTATATAACTTTGGCTTTTGAACTATAATTACTTAATGATTTTGTTTTGCTTTTAATTTTTAATTGTGATTTCATAATTATTTTTTTTTCTTGAATTTTTGCAATATCCTGTAAATATTAATTTCAAATTGTAATAATGTTACACTTTTGTTAAGATCCCCATCAAAAATACTAGTTTTTGGTAAATTGTGACTTAATTCGGTAAATCCAACTCTTGTCCTTAGGATGCACCTAACTATTTTATGATGATTTTTCTTATTATGTATAATTCCTATTTTATAAATTGTTAAAAGTTAGTTTTTAAGAAATCATGCGAAATAAAATATTGATTAAATAAAAAAAGACTAATTGTGCTTACGCCCCTTCTTTCCAAAGTTATGGAATAGCTGATCGATCATCAGCTCAAGAAATGTCTCAAAGACCGATATCTTATTAATGGCCAGAATACGGCTTTCAGAGCAATCGTTCCACTGGTGATCTCATGCATATCTTACCGAAGAGTGAAACAAATCTTTACATTGTTTTGCAGAAAGAAAGATTATTGCACTTGATATTTTTAAGGCATTTCTGGATCATTCAATACTTATTATGTTCGACGGTTTCAATTCTGATCTTCACGAAATAAATGCTGGTATTCCCGAAGGCTCTTTTTTCTTTCTTATAAATGATCTATTATCTGAAATTTCTAATCCGCTTAATTGTTTTGCTCACGGCACTACTCATACTAGTTCTTAAATTCACGTCCATCAAATAGAATGGTAACGATACCGCGTCAAACTCCGATTTTTACAGAATTACATCAGTTTAATGTCGTTGAAGTAAAATGTAGCCCTTATACCACTGTTTTTGAATGCCACTTGTATCAAAGAAGTCGAAAAACTCTCAGCACACGGCATGTGTATCAACCAATACGTTCGTTGGAATGACCACATCCTCAAGACTGCAAAAATGCTACTAAACGTTTAGGATTCTATATCGACGTAATTAGTAGAGTTGTAAAAGAGTGCAATATTATGGTATTGCATTGCGAAAATTCCCACTCATTCAACTGATTCTTCGGGAATGCAATAGAATTTATCATCTCATTCTTTTAACTTCAGAAATCCATTCCCATTCTATTTTGAAGTCTTAAATAATGCAATCATCAAAAGCAGTCAAAAGACTTTAAATAAAAAGAATGCATTCTTTTTTTACTGCTTGCAGTCTTTGAAGTCTTTTACAGTCTTTGCAGTCTTAAAGTTTTTTAAATGCATTCAATGTATTGAAGTCTTTTTACGGTTTTGAAGTCTTTTTATTGATAGAATCCTTTTTACTGCTGAAAGCTTTTTAACTGCTTTCAAGTCGCATTCGCAAAGAATGTAAAAGACTTTTGAAAGACTTCAAAGACTTTGATTTGAATTCATTTGACTGCTTCAGATGATTTTTAAATAAAAGACTGTAAAATTGACTGGGACTTTATTTTGAAAGTCACAGTACTGAGGTTAAATCAAAAGACTTAAAAAAAAGTATTTCCATTCAATTGCCTGCAGTACTAAAAAGACTGCATTCTTTCACATCTCTGGTAATTAGGCACGTGCAGCATTCGAAAGAATCCAGAAGAGAGCGTTAAAACTGATGGGAAACATATCTATAATGGAATTATTCCCATCTATTAACCGTCGGAATGTTTAATATCTTTCCTTGTTTTATCGCTTTATTAACAAGAAATGCTTCATTAAAGTAACAGGTCGCATTCTTCCCCTACATCAGTTCACCTGTGGTACCCGTTTTATAAGCATTGCTCATCAATTTACCATCGAGTTTAATTTTGAACGTACCGTTAAAGAGATTCCTTTTTTTAACGGCACAACACGATTTTGGAATAATTTAACCGACACTGTTGTCCCTTGACATGTAAATTAGCAAATTTTGGAAACCAATGTTCATCGACTAGTCCTTTCTCTCCCTTCCTAATTTTTAAGCAAAATTTTAATTGTAAAAGCAAAATAAATAAAATTGTAATAATTTTCTAATTTTTACATGAAACCATCTGCTTTTCAGTGTTCGATTGAAAATCAATAAGGGTAGTAAATACAAAAAGCCACTTTTGTAATTTACTTCATAAATCTTTGAAATTAAATCAGTTTAATTAATTTTAGTTTTTATTCTTTTTAAGTTAAGAGAAAGAATATTTTATCATATTATTGTTATACTTTATTTTTTGTGTTTATTAGTTTAAACTGATATTAATGTTTTTCATCATTGAATTTTAAAGATTAAAAATTCCAAAAAAATCATATCTATTACTTAAAAAAAAAGAAAACTTTCTTAGTATAACAGGGTACTACTTCAATAATCGACCAATTTATAAAAAAAATGAAGTGAATTGAAATGAAATGAACCTATCTATATATTTGATTCTTGCGGCAGAGTAAAGGAAATAAATATTTTCCAGGCAACAAATCATATTTTTATGCAATTAGGAATCATGTACATATTTTTAATAAAATATTTTATGTTGACTTATTTTCATACAAATGGAGAGTATTTAAGGAACTGTTGGTTCAGGAAAAATTCAGTTCTTCACTCTTGTTAGAACTCCAAGGAGGTATGACCTCCTCCATCTTTAGAGAGATAAGATGATTTTCAATGGTTTGGCCAATTATATTTGGACATTTGACCAAAATATTTTTGGACTTTTGCCAAAAATATATTTTTAACATTTTTTTTTTCAAAAATATTTTTTGACAAAAATTTGCCACCCAAGGTACCTTTTATCAAAGAAACTGCTTACATTTTGCGCCTGCCAGGCGACTTAACATACTCGCGGAGCGACGGAGTCGCTTGAGCGGGTGTGTCCCCGAAAAAGGGAGTTAAAATCCTTAAGACCCGCGGAGCGGACCACCCAAAGTACTGTTTGTTGATTAAACATAAACTGCAAGCACACCAATTATTGACATCATATATTATAAGAAAAACAAATTTTTATATCTCTAAAGTCGATTTTCTAACAAACTAAGTGCCGTAGCGTAGACCTATCAAAGTTGACAACTTTTTTTTAATGTGATTTGTGGCTAAACAAAGCATCTTAGAGAATTAAAAAATACATACTTATTCGTGCTAGGGAGTGCCACCTTTCAATCCACGTATCGCATGAAACGAAAAACAAATGTTTATCTTCAAACGCGATTTGCGGCTAAACAGAGCTTCGTAGACCCCCCAAAGTTGACATTTTCAAACGTGATTTCTGGCTAAACTAGGCATCTTAGCGAGTTAAAAATTGCATATTCGTGATGTAGGGAGTGATTTATCACATGATTTTTTAAAACTTGTTTGAACATTTTTTTGTAATTTTTTATTTTTTTGACTCAAGATACTTTCAAGACTTCAAACTTATACTTTTTGGGACTTGTCTTCAGCTTTAAGCCAATCAGGGATCGTTAAAAATTAACGAAATCAGAGCGGTCTTCTTCGTATTGAATATTCCAGTACAATAGTAGGAAAATTCGTTCTCGTTGCTTCTCATTGATTTGAGTCACCATTACTATGGAAATGAAAATTCATACTTTTCTGTCAATTAAGTATTGAAACGGCGCGATTTCCTGATGCGGGATTTTGGGAATCGGGATTTTGTGATGCGGCATTTCGTACTCAACCCATTCTTGCAGATAACCTAAAACCTTTCAATTAGAAGAAATAAAATTGGTCATGAGTTGGTTTTCAAATCATAAAAAAATCCTTAAAGTAATTTAAAATGGAAATTTTAAAACTGTTAAATAATAATAATAAGATAAGTTAATAACATACAAACAATAATAAAGTAGCTAAAGGTAGTAATTAAAAATACCTAATCTTCAAAACTCTATCTACCTAGGGTACTTATAAATTTTAATCTATTAATACTAAAGTATAAAAATTAAATAAAAGACAATGTAAACAAGTATCTATTCTCTTTATATCAACAAATTAAAAAAAATCTACGAGAACAAAAAAAGCATAACGAGTTAAATGACCTTACAAAAAGTGACAAACGATTTTTTCTCAGAACTGAAATCACTGCGAGCACACCGAGTGGTTTCTTTCTCATTCAATCTGAATATATTCTATGTACTATAGCTATGAATTTATCTCAATATTTCAATCAAAGTTAAAAGATGCGAACACAATACTAAGCCGAACTTAAAGTTGTGAAAAGGCCAATACAAAGTTAACTGTTGTAATCAGGAGGCAATTCTGTCTCCTCAAGGCATAAATGATTCCACACCCTATACATCCACTGACATCAATGAAATCGTAAGCCTTTGTAGAGCTTAGTCATTTTTTTTAATAATCTAAAGTAAGCTTAATAAAGCGGCCAACAAAACCAGCCAGGTGATGCAAGTACCTGAGAGCCTAACAGCATAAGACAGTCTAAAAAAAAATCGCGACTTTTAACAACTTTAACTGAAATACAATCAAAATACTTACATATAAACATAGTTGATTGTGCTGACTTCAGGTTTTTAATTCATAACTTCAAGCAGTCAACAATCGACCGCCGCGAAAAGACGAACAAATCTCTATCACTGAAAAAAAACTTAATATATAAAATAAAAATACTATAATAATTACAAATTAAAAAACAGTGTGCATACAAAAGCAATTTTTTTCATAAACATACAAAATATTACTAATAAAATGATTTAGAATCTTTAAGTTAACTTTTCATGTTAGAAAGAAGTGCCCATTAATAAAAGCTTTAAAGAGTGTACATACGAGTACATAATATCTCACCCCAACATAGGAAGCATAATAAATAAAGACAAGTAAGTAAGTTCCAGATAACAAGGTTTTTATTGGTAAATGTGTTAATTAATTATAATGTTTTCGTTAAAATATTAAAATATGAGTTCAAATATCTACAAATGTTTTTTTTTATGAGTACCTAACTAAGATTTTAAATATAAATGTTAATCATTAAGTTGATAAAAATTGTCATTAAATCTTAAACCCTTCATATTTAGACATATTATCTTCAATATTTTTTATTTGTCAGGATTAAACAGATTATTAAATGAAAACAAATATGCCAAAACGATATTGCTGCTAAATTTGCTTTAATAACTCACTGTGAGGTTTTCAAAATGGCTATATCTAAAAAAAAAATGTACGCTGTTTTTTGCTGTTGATAGTTTTAAGTCAATAGGACTAAATTTATTTATATTTTATATCCGAAAAAGTAGTCTGTGTATTAAGATATTATAAAAAAATAGGTTTTTCTATTGGTAAAAGATATCAATTTATTTTTGAATTGGGTCTGTCATAAGGTTGATTTTGATTGAGTCAAACAATTCATTTATTTTTTTATTTAATGCCTTATGTCGATTTCCTTTACACACTAGGGATTTTAGGGATTTTGATCCCATGTCAAATTTTGTCTTTTTAGTGTGCGTATTTCGTATACATGTAAATCCCTCTCCAAATATGGATTCGAAAGATTTGATCTCTGTCGAAAAAAAATCGATTTTTTTGGTGTGAAGGAACGTAAAATCTGTCGTAAAAGTCAAAATTTGACAAGGGATCGCAATCCCTAAAATCCCTAGTGTGTAAAGGAAATCGACATTAAATATTAACAAAACAATTTTCAGTTGTCAGTTTTTGTTTTTCTTTTTTTTTCATTTGTGAAATGTGTGTACATCTAGTACAAAACGGTATAGCAATTTTAAATGAGGTAAATTGAAGGAAAACTGAAAACGTTTTGGTTTTCTTTAGTTGTTTCCACTTATATTGTTTCATTGTCCTTAATCAACTTTAAAACATTATAGATTACTTTTTCCGAACTTGCAAAAACAAGCAGATGAAAAATTAATAAACGTTATATATTTAGATTCTTTAACGCCAGTTAAGCGACAGGGCTCCGGAACTGGCAGTTGATATTTAAATAAAACGGAAAGTTTGGGGTTCGCTCCGTTCTTCACTTTTATAACCATTTTAACCATAGTTATTCTACAGAAATTTCAATTGTCGGCTGTGAACAGCTTTCAGTTCTCGATATGTACATCACAGACCATCTTGCATTTAATAACCACATATTTGACGTCGTCAAAAGCGCTGCAAAGTGATTAGGTCTCCTTCGACGATGCAAGAAAATTTTCACCCCTTCTGATCTGGCTGTAATCTATATAAGGCTTATATTAGTCCAACGCTTGAGTTTAGTTCCCATATTTGGTCAGGTGCTCTAATTACCCACTTGAGTCTCTTGGATAGAATCCAAAAAAGAGCTTTAAAAAAATATGTGATAGAACTATAATAGAAACATTTAATTCTCTCAAGTATAGCGAAAAACAACTCCTCTTCATTCAATTTTGGTTCATTATTAAAATATCATGGTATATTAATCACTACCACTTGGTCAGAATTGTAAGAAGCCCAAAGTATACCAAAAAAAAAAAATGGAAAAAAATCACTTAATAAACAAACAAAAAAAATCCTTTTTTCACTACCGTTTCCCTTAATATGGTTCTTTTCTGTTTCCCTAGCATTTAACTTAAATTACCCTAAAAATCGTTTAGAAATTGACTTTCGACCTATGTAAAGCAAAATATCAAATATGTTTATCACTAAAACCTCTTATTTCAACAGCAAATTATGAAAAACAACAAAACATATGGACAAACACTTTTCTCCACAACTATGTTTAGGATTTTCCACTTTTGTTCTATTTTTACATTAAAAAATGCAACACCAAAACACGTAATAAAAAGAATCGTTTTTGCTCACAACGACCAGTTGAAAAATTTTACGAAGTTAGTTTTTACACATTACAACTTACCCCTAAAAAATAGTAAAACTAGCCCCGCCATGAAATTTGCAATCGGCACCGTATCTGTTTATGCGAAGATGAAGTCCAAAAACACAACGAAAAAAAGTTTTATACCTGCTTATTTTTGCGACTTTTAGCAGAATATCCTTCAATGGTCTCCCTCCAGTTAACAACTGAAGTCAATAAGCGGAAGTAAAAATTTTACTTGATATGAAATATGATCTAATCTGGTAAAGGTGGTACTCAATTGTCGGGAAGGGGTGATAGATAAGTTTTCATTCATTTATATAATGGTTTATATTATTATTTCTCTTAACATATTATGTTCAGTATACCTACATAGATAACATACAAAGTTCTTTGAATTCTTTGATTCGCTATATATTAAAAATACGAAGGACTTCATCTTCATTTAGATCAACTGACTTGGTTCTTTTATTTTCAAAGGCCAGAACTACCATGCCTGCCTTCCCTTCGTGTTTAATTAGGTGCGTTTTATTATCTTCAGATCTATATGAATCCGGATCTGGATTAAGTTTTAACACGTATTACAAAAACAATTCGGGATCCTGTTCTCTATCTGGATCTATTTTAAAGATCAAAAAATTAGTTCTTATCCTGGAGGGTAGATGGATTTTTATCGTAAGATAGTATAAACTACAGTGTAAAGAAAAAAGACAAGAAACATTTGAAAATCAAGAAACATAAATAAAAGAGAGATGAGCATACAACACTACTGCCAATAAAAAAACAGTTTTAACCCATTGCATTTTTCCAACGAAAATGACTTAGACCCCTTTGCTTAAACGAAAATTAAAGTTTTATAAGTTCAATTCTCATTTAAAACTTTTTTGAGACATAAGCGTTGAAGTTGAAAATAAATATTTATGTTTCTCTTCAGCAAATGGGTCTTAGTAATTTTGTTATGATAAATTTAAAAGTATGTATTTATTTATTGTCATATAAAGAGGAGAAATAAAAAAGACTTGATGTTCTTGCAGTAACTTATGGCCAGTTGCACCAAATTGCAATTAAATGTGTTTTCGCTAAAAGTTTTAAAGTTTTTTGACCCGATACATTTATCTTTTGTGGTTCGTTTATTGGCCTTTTAGAATTAAAAGAGGCTTGGTGAAACTGTACATTTTACAAATAATTTACTTAAGTTTTTCAACGGTACCATTTTGTCTACATTCAACTCATCGTCATTGTCCGAAAATCTCATTTATAATTTAGCAATTAGTACTTCCAACGCTTTGAAATACTCAGACTTAAATGGCTGAGCGTTCCGATGGTCTATATTTTGTCTCGCCGAGGAACCGAAAAGGCCATATACCAAGTAGTCTACTATCCGATTTGATTTGTCTCTTTTGGATATGAGTCGTATTTTCGGAATCGCCGCTTGTCATAAACTTTGCTTCTTCCAAAATTTGATGATACTGTTGTGAACAGAGCTTTATACTACTACAGCGCCATCTGTTGGAAAATTACATATCTAATTTCTGGAAGAAACAAAAAGCTCTTTTCCAATGTCAAATGTATTTCCCCTTATTCCAACCATCTAGAACATTCCAAGACAAGAACTTTCGAGAACAACTAATTTGAGTATATAAGGGAGTGTTCACGGTGAGCGAGACACAGTAGATTTTTGATTACGGAAGTGTGCAAAACTCTGCTTATTGGATTGTGTAAAACAAGTGTGATTTTAATTTGAACAAAGTATTTGAGTTGATTATAAATTGAGATTTATTGTTGTGATTTGGAAAGTAAAAATAAAGAAGAAATATTAGAAAGAGTAATAAGAGTAATAAGTTTTATTTAACGAACCTAGCAAAAATATTACAATACATTTCTGATCAAAGTTTCCTGTTATGGCGTCTTTCAATCCTGCGCTTCGGGATTGTAAAGCTGCGTCTGCAGGCTGGAGCATGGATCATATTTTTTTGGCCACAATCAAGCCCATTCGGAATTCCAAATTGACTCTTGGCCACGTCATCACCATTAAATCTGTCATTTCTAATTTCAGCCAAAGTCATCAAAATCAATGAATAATTACCGTGTAAAAATTTTGTTACGGCCAAGTGTCCTGACCAACTCTGTTCTAGAAGCCGGGAAATCCTTTTTCCACCATACAAGGCAGCTATTTTTCCAGGCTGAAAAAATTCATGTAACATGATGCATTGATCAAAAACTAAACGAATAAAAGTCATTTCCGAGATAACCCTAATGACTACAAAATGCAAGTGATGGTTAAAGCAGTGGACGTAAGGGATTTTTCGGCCCAATTTATTTTCTATTCTGGTCGCAACTCCCAAAACTTTCCCACTCATTACACTTGCGCCATCATAGAATATTGGCTTAGCATACAAGAGTGGTCAATGTTATTTAACATTAATTCCGTTAAATTTTAACTTCGTACTGGTATAATCATTGCTTGAATTATTTTATTTTGAATTCAGGTGAACGGTATGTTGCAATTTGTGCATATGAGTAAGAGCCTCTATCAATTGTAGATTTAAGACTATTTTTATCGTGGTTCTGAGACATTTTAATAAAAAAAACAATTTACGGACTTACCGCGATTATTAATTATTATATTTTAATCAAATTTGTATTTGATATTGTCCGACTTTTCGACAGGGTTTCACTTGTCGTGCTCACGTGTTTGACAGTTTGGAAAACGTCGGGCAATATCAAATACACATTTGATTAAAATATAATTAATAATCGCGGTAAGTCCATAAATTGTTTTTTTTCATTAAAAAGACTTAAATTTGGATCTTACATGCAGGGGCCTGTTTCTCAGATCATACAAATCATACATTTCATACAACATACAACATTTTCATACATCATACACATCATACAATTTTCTGTTTCTCAGATTTCACTGGAAGTGTTGTATGATAATTATGATTCTGACATTTCATTATTATTTGACTGTTAGGTTAATATAAATCTCAACATTGTTTTCTTGCGAAATAAAAAAGTTAATTGTTAGATAAAAAAACTAAAGTTTTACTAATTTAAAAGTAGTATGGGAAATAATTTATATATAAAACTATTGAATTACTACACAATAGTGTAAACCATATTCTTTGATTAGTAATTGCAATTGATTATAATAGCTGATTACAAAAATAAAATTCTTGGAAGAATCAGGAAAATGCTTCTATGGTTCTACTTATTATTATTATTATATTGATATGTACTTCTCAACTTCTATGAAGTTGGAAATTACCTATCCCGGGCTATGCCAAGGGATTAGACTCTGATGGGGCATAGACCATGTTCTAGCCCTGCGTAGTTGGTTGTTTGGATTATGGTAGTGAGGGGGGGAAGTTCCCCCATCCCACACCCGTTTATGGTATGTTTTTGTTAATTTACAGTTTTATCTTTCTTTATTATTTCAAAGTTGCAGGAATTTTCTGACGATGTTGCAAGTGTCCAGCAGTACCGATTTTTGGATCTGAGCCAAAAGCCATTCAATATTATGATTTTTTAGGTTTCTACTCAAATTTTTCGGGACAAGGCCCGTTGTTGAGATAACTATTGGGGTCACATCTACCCAATTCATTTTGTACATGGATCTTAACTCTATGGCTAAGGAAGCATATTTGGATATCTTTGTGGAGTATGTTGTTTGCAGATTGCGGTTAAGTGACTGCTACATCAAAGATATCAATCCTTCTGTTCGCTTTGTGAAACAGAACAATATCTGGCCTATTCGCGGAAATGTGCTGGTCGGTGGTTATTGCTCTGTCCCAGTAGAGCTTGAAATTAGAGTTTTCCAGTACAGGGAGAGGTAGGTACTTGTAATATGGTATTTGATTTTGGATCAGGCCACTTTTGAGAGCTAAGCTGCCAAGCTAAGGTTAAGGGGGTAAAGTTGTCATCAGCCAAGCATATTGTCTTTATAAGTGTTGATGAACTACTAAGCAGGTATTGCCGTATATTAAGGCATTGCTGGTGATGTAGATTTGTTATGTTCACAATCCCTCTTCCACCGATTTTTCGAGGTAGGGACATCCTTTCAATGGCGCTTCGTGGGTGTTGGCTGTTATATCTTGTGCATGATGTTCGGATCAGCATATCAAGGTTCGCGAGGTCAGTTGAAGACCATTTGATTACACCGAAAGAATATGTGAGCAAAGGAATAGCCCAGGTGTTTATACCTTTGCATTTGTTTCCACCAGAAAGGCTCGATTTTAAAATATTGCACATTCTTTTTTTAAATTGGGCGGTCAGGCTACTCTTGATAAGACTGTGATTTATTCCTCTGAGTTGAAGGAAACCAAGATATTTGTACGATTCCTCGTGTTGTAAGTCTTCAATGATTTGTTCTTGGTCTATTAGGAAACCCTCTTTGTTGACCTCTACTTTTTCTCTTACCAGGTGAACCATTTTGCATTTTTCCATACCGAATTCCATTTGAATGTCTGTGCTAAAGCTTTTTACAACTTCAATCATTCTATGGAGTTTTTGTTTATTTTTGGCGTAGAGCTTTAAATCGTCTACATATAACAAGTTGTTGAAGGAGTAGTCATAGGTTTCTGTTTTGATAACGAAGCCAGATTTTATTTTGTCCAAGATTCTGCTTATGGGGTTTAGACCTATACAAAACCAGAGAGGGCTGAGGGCATCGCCTTGAAAGATTCCGCATCGTAAAGAACAGGTTTGCTAAAAAGACCATTTTGACTAAGCCTTGTGTTCCAACCTCCAATTATGATCTTGAGACAGTTTACAATGGTTGGGTCGATCTTGTAAACTTCTAAAATTTTTAAAATCAAATGCTTTTTTGTAATCGATATAAGCCATACTGATACTCCGCTTCTTCCTTAATGCTAGGCCTGTAATTACGGCATCGATGGTTAGTTGATCTTTGCAGCCCATTGTTTGTCTACTACATCCCTTCTGTGTATCTGGTATGACGTTGTTGATGGTACAGTGGTCATAAATTCTGTTGGCTAGTATCATTGTGAAGAGCTTATATGTTGTACAGAGGAATGTAATAGCGCGACACTTAGAGGCGTCTTCACAAGGCTTTCCTTCGGCAATTAAAAAGGTCACTCCACTAATAAAGAATTTGAGTGGCATGGTTTTCAGCTCAAGTAAATCCGTAAAAGACTTTGCAAGCCGTTCATGACATGCGGACAACTTTTTAAGCCATATGTTTTGAAGCTTGTCAACACCAGGGGCTTTCCAATTACTGGTTTCCAAAATGGCATTGTTGACCTCTTCTCTGCTAATCGGCTGGTAAGGCATAGATGTTGTATCTTTGAATAGTTCGATCTCATCCGCAATCCAGTGGGCATTCTCATTGTATTGTTTTGGTTTACTCCAGATATTACTCCAAAACTGCTCAGTAGCACTGAATGGTGGGTAAACATCTTCAGCTCCTGTTATGGGTGAGGATGCAAAGTTCTCCTAAAAAATGCTTTTTGATCCCTGGAAAAAAGAGCATTTTCAGACTTTCGGTTGCTGCATTTTTCGTATCGTTTAAGTCGTTTTGCTAGAGTGGATAATTTTTGAGCCTTCCTATCGATTATTTCTATAATCCCATCCCTAGATATGTTCGAGGGACTGTGTGGTGCAATCAGACGTCTTATATGTCTGCAGAGCCGACTTGAATTTGAACCATCTCTAAAAGAGGTTAACCTACCAATATCCCGTCTCAGCTTTTCTAGAAAACTCTCGATCTTTCTTGCTGTTTGTCTGGGATTTTTCAAAGTTGATATTGGTTTCTTTCCAAGAGCTCGCAGAGCGGATATTGCGCTAACGAACATAAGGTAGTTAATACGTTCCATCCTTGGTTCATCAGTTAGATACTTTGGCAAAATTTTGGAATTGATTATATTTAAAACAGCATCAAGTTTCTTGGGTTCGTGTACTTTTGGGATTTTTGGTCTCAGAGATGGATCAGTACCTTCAAACTCAATTAGAGAAAATCCGAAAATGTCACGGATTTTTATGGCTGAGGGTTCTATTTATTTTGAGTCTTCTAGGTGGATTTCACTTCAAACATAAAATTCTCTTGTAAAACTACGAAATAATTTGGATTTGTGAGTGTCAAGCCAGTGAACTTTCCACAAATAAAATTTCTTGTTTAAAGAAATGACTGCTGATGTATTGTTCTTTGGATGACTGTAGAAAAGAAAACAATGAAAATTAATTCAACATTGTTATAATTTTACTAGTTTAAAAAATACTAACTTGTATATATTTCGTTTACATTTTGTACATGCAGTTTACAACAGAATTTTGTGTTGTATTAAATGTATGAAAATTTGTAGGTTAATTTGCTGTATGATGTGTATGATAAATTTCTGAGAAACAGAATCATACAACATTCCAATATTTCCAGTGTAATCTTCGGTCATACATTGTTGTATGACAGCAGATCATACAACGAATTTGAGAAACAGAAATCATACAGCAGAACTGTCAATATCATACAATAGCCGTGCTTTTTTGGAAAAGTTATCCGTAGTACAGTAGGATTTTATATGAATAACAAATACAACATCCGAAGTAGGATCACTGCCGATAAAAGGAGAAGTGAAATCCTGCTGCGGATAGAGATTTGACGTTTATTCGAGTATCGGCAGTCATCCTACTGCGGATGTTGTATTTGTTTTTCATATAAAATCCTACTGTACTACGGATAACTTTACCAAAAAAACACGGCTAATGTATGAGGTGTATGATCTGAGAAACGGGCCCCAGGTGTATTCAAACAAATTCTGAAAAATAATCCTTGTTCTTTTTCTTCCTCCAAAATATTATATGTATAACCTCAATAATAGACCTAGCATAGTACCAATGTTTCTCTAAAGCTTTTTGATGTATCAACGTTTCAACACTGCTAGTTGTAGAGACTATTTAATATGTCCTGCCACATCGCCATAGTTTGGTTATGGGAAATGGATTTTTCTCGTTTTGGAAAACTAGTTTTTGAATCAGTGGCATTATGAAACGATAGTTCATTTTTTAAGGTAGGTAGGAGGTTTTAAGGTAGGGCATTGCCCCCTAATGCCCCCCCACCTCCTAGCTACGGCCATGGCTTCACATTTAGGGACTATCTCCAATTCTTATATCATATATCGGGGATTTTAAAAAAGGCCTATTTTGGTGTACCCTGACCCATGTTAACCGTAATTGCGCTGTTAGTAATAATGTTAGAAACTTCATTTAGGTCTTTATTTTTAGAAGAAATACCAGCCTTTATAATTGCGTCTAAAGAAATTTGATATCTTATCTCGGTCTTAAATATCCAGTTTCTAGCATGCTCCGTTTTTTCTGCCCATGCTAATTTTTTGACTTTGGGCTCAATATTCTCCAGAAAATGCGTAATAAACTTAAATGGAAGTAAGCTAAAATCATTCCTGTACCTAAAAAAACACATCCATCTCTAGCAACAGATAACCGCCCCATCAGTATCTTGCATTGTTTGTCCAAAGTCTTGGAGAAATTCCTTGCTAATCAAATGTCAAATTATTTAGATAAACATAATTTGCCAGTTCAGTCTGGGTTTCTAGCAAATCATAGTTGCTCTACAGTTATGATTAAAATTTTTGATATAAGAATAAACTTTGATATGGATCATGCAACTGTACTTTGTTTGCTTGACTTCTCCAAGGTTATACTTTGGCTTTAGCCAGAAATCTGTCCGTTTACTTCGCAATTATCTAATCGGCATCAAAGAATTTTGTATGATGGTAAGTCCTCGGAATTTAAAGCTGTGTTAAATGGAGTACCTCAAGGATCAGTATTAGGATCAATTTTATTTTGTATATTTATTATTGATCGCCCCAGTACTTCTTTAAATGCTTCTTTTCATTTTTACGCCGACGATGCCCAGATATACTTATCTCGTCCAATTTGACTGATTGAGGATCTAATTGCCAGGATATATGAGGATTTATTGAAAATTTACCACTGATCACTTTCCAGTGGGCTTAATCTTAATTCCGAAAAATGTCAAGCAATTCTTATATCTAGGAAGTATTACGATACGAATGAGCTATCACCTGTTCTATTTACTAATAGACAAATAAAGTTTTATAATGATAATCGATCACTTTCCAATTTTAAGGTACGTCTATGGACTGCGTAGATACGATCATATATCGCACTACCACACTTTGGTACTCGGTTGCACTTTTCAACCGTTTCTGAACGTCAGATGTTGTCAATTCATGTACAGCTTTGTTATTAGTAGATCACCTAGATACCTCTTTGACAATTTGCTCAATTACTTAAACTCTTCTTGCCTCTTCTTCATTCATGCTACTAGACTTTGGAACTTACTTCCCACTACGGTTAAATTCATAGCGCAAACAAATTCAAAAAAATTGCAGTATTTGTAAAAAAAAAATTTCAATATATTTGTTTTTTTTTTCCCTTAATTTTTTCGCCTTCTATTTCTTCTCATCACTGTACTACTATTTAAAACCTTATGGCGCAAAATTTTAGTTGAATTAGTACGATGTTAAAGCTGTTTTAGTATGAAACTTGGTTAAAACAACTTGCTAATTTTAATCGAATATAGCATCATACTTTCTCTACCCTTTTATTAAAGTTAAAATCATCGAATAACAATTTTATTTTTTTTAGTATCATGCTATTTACAAACGCCACAAAAGGTCTGTTTACTTAGTTCTTTGGTTCTTTGCACGAACTGTCATTGTTTTAGGTGTGTTCAGAAGCAATTTATTAAGAAAATTGCTTTAGTAAGATACTAGATAGAAAATGGTTTAAATTGAGAATGAATTAGTAAGCTACTTTAAAGTTAGCAAATTGTTAAGTAGTATCATACTAATACCTTAATAATAGGCTGTTTAAAATTTTTATTTACTATTTCTTAACGTTACGTACATATATTGTGCCAATTATTTGTAATATAAAAGACTACGTCTTATTATTACGCACCTTTACTTAAATAAATTGAATTGAAATTGAACTGAATTAAATTGTATAAACGTTACAATAATAAAAATAAAACTCAATAACAAGTTTGCGGAAAAACCTATAGATTTTATGATACTTGGGGAAAACCTCATACATTGTATTATCTATGATAGAGATAAATGGGTATAATATAATTTTCAATCCTTCACAATTGCTTATTGCCATTGACATTGCAAAGTTATTAGTACCAGCTAGGTCATACCCGCTTTTGACTGGGATATAACCTAATCTAAAACAATACACAAGGATCCATTCTTGCAAGTTATGATCTGACCGCTTTATAAATCTGACAATGTAATCTGAATTAGCCTCTATGTAAGTATTTTAGGAATATTTGTATGAAGTTGAAAGGTAACCGAAATATACGCTCAAAAAAGAACCCTTATATCTTTTTCATTTCTTCCAATTGTTCGTAAACGCAAACTTTATTCCCATAGCAGAAACAGTTATTCACTGAGGCGTTGAAAACTTTAAATTTTGACACTGGATCCACAAATGTTTTGGCAAAAAACTGAGAACACATAGAGTTTGCTTGCAGGTTTACATATTTAAATTCGTTTACAAATTCAATGATTTCACCATCTAGAGTCCAGTTACGTCCATAGATCTAATTCAAGAAGTGAATACCATTATTTAAGATTTTGTAGTAAAGAATTTGTGTAAGCACTTTGCCGGAAAATTTTAAACAATTTAATTGTAATGCATTAGTATGATACTACTTAACAATTTGTTAACTTTAAAGTAGTTTACTAAGTCTTTTTTTATTTTAAACATTTTGGCCCAAATTTTAAAAAGATTTAATAAAATGCTAAATCCAATTTAGTACGTTACTTAGTTAAAAACAAGATTTTACTAATCTTAAACGCTTTTCGCATCACTTTTAGTGACTTGCTAAATCCACATGACATCTGGCATTTTCCTCGAAAAAAATTTCTTGGAAATTTTATTTGAAAGAGTTAAATTGTGTTTTTTGTTTGTGGTTCGTGAGCTAATTGTTTTAAAAGTAAATAAAATAATATAATAGACTCAGCTTTGTGCAGACAATTGCGATGTTTTAAGTCCCGAGCAAATCCTTTTGAAGAGCCGGAGGATGGATAATTTTACTTCAGGTAGGGATATGTTTGACAAGACAACAGTTCGGTTCTTGTAGAAGCATTTCATGGAATTGAGCAGTCCACAGAGGGGGAAAAAAAACATCGAAAAAGGTTGATGGTTGCACAAAAAACATATATATACATTTTTTTTGCACGAACTGTCTTTGTTACGACGTGTTCATATGCAAAGTTTTTAATAAAAGGGAATAAGTATTTTCTAGCAAAACGAAAGAAAAAGATTTAAAATTTCAAAAAGCTAGTAAATTACTAAATGTTTAGCAAATTGCTAACTAGTATCATGCTAAGACCTTAATAATAGGTTGTTTAATATGTTGCCCTTTTGTAAATATTATTGTGCTAAGTCTATTTTTTTAATAAATTGCTTCTGAACACACCTAAAACAATGTTAGTTAGTGCAAAAAAAAAAAAAAAAAAACGGACCTTTTTTGACGTTTTGTAGGTAAGCCTAATCTCAATGAGAGTTTTTAAAATTTATTCTATAAGCTTCTTTGTAAATAAATAAATACATAAATCTTTTTGATGATTCTAACTTTAATAAAATCTTAAGGAAAGTACTCGTATGATACTTAACCCAATTAAAATTTGCATTATCTTTGTTTTAGCCAACTATCATTCTAAAACAGTTTAAGCATCCCACTTATTCTACTTAAATTTTGTGCCTTTATTTTTATTAAGTATAATAACATTTTCCCCGAAGATCTATAGAATAGCATACTGAAGATATAACCTTATCGGTTTTATAGGTACTTTTTTAATGAATTCTTCTTTTGAATTATAACAGCTTTCGGACTATTAGCCTCGATACAAAATGATTCAAGTTAAGTACATAAATATCTATTTTATATTGAGGTTCAATATGTATGTTAGTTTTTACCTTTGAGCATGACAGCTCTGTACCTGTGTATATAAAAAAAATACAAATATATTTGGAAACTTGTGAATATATTCATAAAACAAGGTTTGTATTAGATTTTTTATAAGTACTTACATCAGACCAAAAACATAAATGCAATACGTGCAAAGTACTGGGATTTAAAAGTACGCCAAGTTCTTACTTCATGAAGGTTTAATATCGAATATTTAAAGTAGAATAATATTGAAACAGCTACAATGTAATTGAGAAATTTTATTATTTAATGATTACTGACTAAAATTTGATGGGTTCACTTAGAAAGTTCTTAAAACCTTTCGAATTGGGCATACAAAAACTTGCCATCAAATTTTTACCTAACACATTCAATTTTTAGTTTCGCAACTGTTTAGTTGCTAAAAATGAAACATATGGGCTTATATGGAACACCGCGCACTTAGAGCAGCTCGATTCGAGCAACTAAAAAGTTTGTGTTTTGACACAAACTAAACGATTGCCTAAAATAAATTTGCAACAGTTGAGTTGTTTTCTATAAGCACAAAAGAGAAAAAGAGTGTGAGCGTGAGTAAAGTTGCCAGTGCGCGGTACTCTATCAACTGGTGATTAAACTATTTGATTTCAATCACAGTTGCCAGTGCGCGGCTAGCCTAACATATCTACCTTAATTATAAATACTATTACCTAGTACCGCTCAAAGTCATAAAAAAAAAACAAAAATTGTTGAGAATGCGATGATGTTTATGTTGCAATTTTAACTCATTTTTTTAAATTAAGGTAGCCCACCAATTGATAGCCTAATTAGTGGTTTGATTACAGTTCACATCACAGTTCTAAGAAAAGTCATGAATTTTCAAGACGCATGTATAGTTTCAAAATGAATGATGGGGGTGGCCATGGCGCGATGGTTGTGTGCTCGCCTGTCAACCTCAATATCAAAGGTTCGATCCCTGCCGTCGTCTATGTCGTCTTTAATTCCATTAAAACCTTCTATAAATTGTCATCAATGGGTTGCTGGTTTACTCGTTGTCATTACATGTTGTTTAGGCATAACACTAACAACATCTGATTGAGTTAAACTAGTATGCCCAACAAGGATGAAAAACGAATAAAATAATGCGAATTATAAGGTAGATAGAAATAAGACACTCCAATTCTCCGTTTTAGTTCAGCCGCCATCCCTGGAGATAAAAAATCTGAGACAACCACCTTCAGTCTCAGAACATCGTGCCACACATCTTTCCTATCCTTCTTTCTCTTCCGTAACTTGTGGCCCACGCTGTGTTGAAACATTTGAAGGGTAATCATATTCCCTTGAGCGTGAGTTGATTATAAAAAAAAAAAAAAAAAAGACAATTCGAATGAAAAATCTTAGATTTTCTATTTTTTGCTTTGAATGTACATTAAGCTTTACCGCTCTACCAAATTTCATCGTTCTACAGCAATCGGAAGTGCTCCATATACATTAAACATTTTGGGATACCCCCTCCCCCCTGAATGAAAAACCTCAATTTTTATTTTTGGTTATTTATATACAATTTGATCCCTACCGTTCTACCAAATTTCATTGTTCTACTGCAATCGTAAGTGTGCCATATAATTCACATCAGTTCTGAGGATACCACACCCCTGAGTGAAAAACCTCAAATTTTATATTTTTCCCTTTGTATACAATTTAAGCCCTACCACTTTATCAAATTCAACCAACACAAATTCGGAGAAAGTGGGCGGATACCACGCCCCTGAATGGTACAGCTTATGCTAGAAAATTGAAATTTGGTGAGGCGCCTAGCCTGTGCCTGACTAGCTTAGCAAATATTCGGAATTTTAAGTTTCTGACTTCATTGGTACTGAAGATAGGGAGGGGTCAAACATCGGCTGAGTTTGTTCCTGTAAAAAGGATGTAGTGCCAGAACGTGGCTGGGCACTACCGTGCCCTTTGATTTAAAACTGTGAGTGGAAAAACTCTGTAAGCGCCTCTCGCAGAGAAATTAATAAAAATGTTCTGCTTTCTTTTGATACAAGGGTATAGGATCAAAATTTGAAAATCATTTAAGACACTCAAATTGTGCAAAACCATGGAATTCCCTCTCGAATTATGACAGGTTATAATTAATACTCCGTCAGATGGTGTGAAGAAATTTTATTGCGAAATACGAAGTAGCATACTTTTTCACTTACATCGTTATAAATAAATAAATGATGCTTGGGAGAAAAAATATTCAATTACACTTTTCAATATTTATAAAAATAAGTTGTTAGTATTGTATATGAAGTTTTTTATAATACAAATTCTATATACTCGTACTACTGAAATAAATCAGCCAAGTAGAAGACTTAGCACTATTAATGGACTTGTTGAATTATTGATTCAAAATAGCTTTTTTGGCCTTTAGTCCACAAGAATTGGCGTTTCGTCCGGGTGATCTCACATGGACTCATCAGTTGACTGTGAGGACCTTGTCAATACGCAATTTTTGTTAAATTCAGTTCATCTTACATCGATTTTTTGACAAAAATCCAATGTGAACTATATCCAACCAAGATTAAAATTGTAATCATTAACGTTGGAAGTTTTTGACAAGGTCCTCACAGTCAACTGATGAGTCCATGTGAGATCACCCGGACGAAACGCCAATTTTTGTGGACTAAAGGCCAAAAAAGCTATTTTGAAGTTATTAGTATTGTATCATTACTAAAATATTTGTAGATTAGCTATTTTAAATATTTTAATGCAACACAGTGCGAAAATATGCTTCAAAAGTTGTTATTAAATCAGACGATACAGATGAACCTAATAAACGACTATGGTTTGCTTCTCAGACTAATCCCTTGTTATTTTTATACACACCCCTATAATTCCCAAGAAAACGTATACTTTTGTGAAATTTGTCTAACTTTCTATAGGAAACGTTATACTTACCTTCCACAACCACTATAATGCTGCTTCATATCGTGTTTATACATTTGTCTAGTATTTATAAGTTATGACAAATATCCCAAATAACGCTGTTAATTAATTAGTTTTTCGATTCATAAGCCGAAAAGGCTATAATACACATAAATAATACTAACTGACCCATCTATCGTTGTTCCACCGAGAATAATTATTTTTATCTAGGATATGTGTTGAAATGTACAAGAATTACGGTAGGATTTTTTTTAACGAGATTGAAAGGAAATTCATTATGTTATCTGCAAATGCAAATTTTGTATCGATTTAATAAAATTAATTATTTGAAAAAATTTTTTAAACACCTTATAGACCGCAAATATCGTCAAATAAAAGCAAAATCAAAATAAAACAAAATTGAAAACAACGACTTTTATTTTTGAAATTTAAACTTTTATTGTTAGTACGAATGCATTTCGGTTCTCGGCTGCGGAACCATCATCAGCGGGCGACAATTAAACAAAAGCATTCGTACTAACAATAAAAGTTTAAATTTCAAAAATAAAAGTCGTTGTTTTCAATTTTGTTTTATTTTGATTTTGCTTTTATTTGACGATATTTGCGGTCTATAAGGTGTTTAAAAAATTTTTTCAAATAATTATACAGACTACAAACTTGGCTTTAAAAAAAAAAAAAATTCGCGATTAAATTGCTTAATTAAATAAAAAATAATAAAATTAAATTTGTTTCACAGAATACAATGTTCGTCTTATCTTAATTAACAATAATTTATTGTAAAGCCAACTTGTGGACAATATTTTTATTGCTTCATTTTTGGCGTATAAAAACAAATTGATGGGCTTATCAACTCTGCAATAGGCCAAATAGAATTGGCCGTTAGCGGAACAACAGTTTTCCATATCCAATCCATCGTTTGGAAGCACGCCTTGGCATATTGGTTGGTTCGTTTTACTGTCATGTACAGGGTCTTGGATTCGATTCTCAGCCGCTGCAAAAGAATTCTTCAAGGGTTTACTACCTCTTGCGAGGAGTTGACAAATCCTCCTAGAGTATTTCTTGTTACGAGGTGTGCTGGTTCGGAAAATTATAGGTCCCCTCCATTTCTGGTAGCACGCATACAAGACAATGGTTGAGAGTTGTAAGTCACTAAGTTTAGGGTCTCTATGAGCCGTCATGGCCTCTTATTTATTATTTATCATTATACAAATGGCAGACGAATTGGGAATTTTAAGCGTTTAAATGCGATCGGTTATTGAAGTTGTTTAAATTAGTGCGTTTCTAGATGGCACAATTATGCATACACTATCTGGAAACTTGATTGTCTGGCTCATTGAATTTACATTAATTTGGCCTTCTCCAATATTAAGCAATTGCTTTGGGACTAACGTTAAGCATCGTAAACCATGTGGTATGTATGTATCTATGTATTTCTCAATATTTAAGAGGGATAATAATAGGAGTTTTGATGCAATTATAAATAAAAGTATAAGTATAAGTATAAATATAAGTATAAGTATAAGTATAAGTATAAGTATAAGTATAAGTATAAGTATAAGTATAAGTATAAGTATAAGTATAAGTATAAGTATAAGTATATGTATAAGTATAAGTATAAGTATAAGTATAAGTATAAGTATAAGTATAAGTATAAGTATAAGTATAAGTATAAGTATAAGTATAAGTATAAGTATAAGTATAAGTATAAGTATAAGTATAAGTATAAGTATAAGTATAAGTATAAGTATAAGTATAAGTATAAGTATAAGTATAAGTATAAGTATAAGTATAAGTATAAGTATAAGTATAAGTATAAGTATAAGTATAAGTATAAGTATAAGTATAAGTATAAGTATAAGTATAAGTATAAGTATAAGTATAAGTATAAGTATAAGTATAAGTATAAGTATAAGTATAAGTATAAGTATAAGTATAAGTATAAGTATAAGTATAAGTATAAGTATAAGTATAAGTATAAGTATAAGTATAAGTATAAGTATAAGTATAAGTATAAGTATAAGTATAAGTATAAGTATAAGTATAAGTATAAGTATAAGTATAAGTATAAGTATAAGTATAAGTATAAGTATAAGTATAAGTATAAGTATAAGTATAAGTATAAGTATAAGTATAAGTATAAGTATAAGTATAAGTATAAGTATAAGTATAAGTATAAGTATAAGTATAAGTATAAGTATAAGTATAAGTATAAGTATAAGTATAAGTATAAGTATAAGTATAAGTATAAGTATAATATAAGTATAAGTGTATGTATAAGTATAAGTATAAGTATAGGTATAAAAGCTTTTAACTATACTTCGTCAATATATAAGTGGACACTGACATACTCTATATCAGATCTAGTGAATTCTTCTCAGAATAACGAAAAATTAGCTTGAGCAATACGAGCAATCATAAGGGTTGCTGTTTTCAATAATATAACCGCTGATATCAAGCAATATTATCCATGTAAGATTTTTATCTGTATAAGAAATTCGAGATTTTATTTTGCATTAACCTACTATTAAATTTAAGACACAAATGTGTCTCGTCGCTAAAAATGATTATTTCTTGGCGTATTTGATAAATTTCATAACTTGCATCGTTGTTATAAGCGATTTGCCAAACACTAGTTAACAATTCGAAAAACAAATTCACAGTTTTGCATCCTTATTAAAAGATCACTTACGAAGGTAGTAACAATCAGTAGTAAGTATATTTTCCCGTCACTTAATTAGAAATCCATCTTTTAATGTTTTTGGGAGGACTGTTTAATTTTTAATGTACTGTAGTCCTTTGGTTCGTGAAAAAATCGATCTCCAAATTTGAGCCAAACCAAAAATTACCCTGATCCAATTTTAAGATTTTAATGTAGTCCCTACATGAATTCTACCTATTTTAGTTCTAAAACTATAGTAGTTTCAACTGAGCGATTTTGATTTTTCAATTTTTAATATTTCTAAACTAGTAATAATAATGACACTGCTTTTCAGTTTTTCCAAAAAACTTTGCATAACCGAAGAAGTGAATTGGCGTTATTTTTTTTAAAGTACAAGGAATACCGTATTTATTTGCATATTATAAAATCTTGATTAACCAGGCAACAAATCAATTAACAAAAATCAATTTTCCTACTTTTAGCACTTTTTTCAAATTTTATTAAAACTTTGTAGGTACCTGTTATTTCTATATATAATAAGCCGTAATAATAATGTTATAATTGTAAAATCGAAAAACAGTTTCCGTTATTTTCTCTTTTGGGTTTTTAAAAATTAAAAACAAATTTGTATGTATTGCAAAAGTATAACCGCATTTTTATTTTTTTTTTTTATTTTAAGTACATTTTTTAGGAAAAACTAGTAAGGGATCTTGCTTGCCCCTATGTTCAACCAAGCTAAAAATTCTTTTTGGCATACCGTTCATAAGGTTTTTTAATATGGATTCGTCTATAGAGTTCCATTCTTCCACAATTGCTTCTCGCAGCTCAGCAACACTGAATAATTGCCTATTATGGGCATACGAGTACATTTTGCGGGTCAAAATTACTCAAAGATTTTAAATAGGATAACAATCTGGAGAACGTGCCGGCCACTCCATTAAATTTATGTAATTGGATTCGAACCACTCCAAGCTTTGGCGATTAACGTGAATTGAGGCATTATCTTGCTCGAAGACATGGCGAACTTGACGAAGTCATCTTAAATAGGGTACCAAATTATCTTGAAGCACCTGGGTGTAAGCTGAACTGTTCATCTTTATAGCGGTGAAGACAAGTGCAACCTTACCACGGTCGCAGAAGGCCCCCCAAACCATACAACTCCCACCGCCAAGTTCCTCTTAGAAAAAAACTTTTTTTCCTTTCTCAGATCGTGCCAAAATCCGTTTAAACCATCTGGCTCATCAAGATTAAACTTTTTTCGTCACTGAAAATAATCTAAAAAAAAAACATTCATTAGATTATGCCATTTAGAACAACAAGAGTTAAGTGTAAATTAATGGAATATTACTTATGGTTTTCCAATTCCGGTTCATGTTTTGACAGGCAAATTCTAACCTTTTTTGTTTGTTAATTGTTGCTAGATTTGGAGCTGGCACCATTTTGCACCGAACAGTCACTTCACTGCTTTTTAAGGCACAAAAAACCGTTGAAACCGAAACTCCTAACCCCAATTCGTCACGAACTCCCGGCAAAGAATGCACCGAATCGGATGCAGCATTGATTAAACGCCTCTTATCTGGACGTGTCAGCTTCTGCGGACGCCCGGGTTTTATTTTTGTCCCATAAGATTCTGGATCTTGTAAGAAATTTCGGATGACACGATCGGATCTTGAAATTTTCCTACCAATAGCCTATAAGCTTAGGCCACTTAACCAAAAAGCTTGAATTTTGCCCTTTTCCGTATCGCTTAAATGTGTACCACGCGACCTTGTTGTTTGTCATTTCAAAGCACATAACTGAATGAAGCTTCAGCGCAGTGCTGCCGTTTTAAAAATTTCCAGAGGAGTATTTTTTCTATTTTTTGGGGAGTATTTACGATAGTTGAGGAGTATCGCCAAAATATCAAGAAAACTATTAGTTCAACGAAAAAAACACATAAATATTTTCTATAAATAAAATTTTTTTAATTCATTTATAATAAAAATAGGAACTTCAATATTTGTGTTTTTTAATAAACAGGGAGTTAGTAATAAATTAACTCTAACTTAAACTATGTAGATATATACTGTACATTGATTTTCGAGCAACTTATTGCTTATTAATATTAATATTAATTTTTGTATTTTGTTTATTTAAACAAAAATTTGACAAAAGAAAAACAAAAGTCAAAATTAAAACTTAAATTTGTTTTTTGTATTTTTCGATCAAGTCTTTTGATGGATCCCACTTTTCTGCAAAATTGCCGGCGAAGTCTAAATCTTTTGAAACTAATGACTGGTTTCTTAAAATACGCCATTCATTATCAAGCTCCTCAACTTCGGACTCATCCACTTAATTTGGGAAAAGATCAACCAAAGGAACTAGGGTAACTATAGGCGTATATCTCTCCTGCCTTCGATTAGTAAGATTTTTGAAAAAGCTGTAAAAATTAGAATGGTGAGGTTTTTAACGAGAACGAAAATTTTCAGTGATGTTCAGTTTGGTTTTCAAAGTAATAAATCAACCGAAGGTGCCTTGTTACATTTCTGTTCTCAAATATTTGTAAGCCTTGATAAGAAAGAGAATATAGCCGCGTTATTTGTGGACATATCAAAAGCCTTTGACATGGTTAATCACGCAATTTTGATAAGAAAACTTGAAAGTGCTGGGCTTCGAAGTTTCATAAGTGATTGGTTAAGATCACATTTAAATGTAAGAACCCAAAGAGGGAAATTTGATGGTATTAGGAGTGATACAAAGACATTCGATTTGGGTACCACAAGGTTCGGTTTTGGGACCAATACTTTTTTTGGTATATATCAATTCTTTATTCAGATTGCCATTTAGGGTTCCGTTGACAGCTTTTGCAGATGATGTGGGCTTTTCTTATGGTACAAATAGTCTTCTTGATCTTATATCTGATATAAATTGGGATCTCAGCTGATTAAGAATGTGGTTTGTAGAGCACAAACTGATAATTAGTTCTAAAACTCAGGTAATGTTTTTGAGTTTGTTTGGCCAAAAGATTGTTGATGCTGATCTCTTTTTCCATGCTACTGAGGGTAAAAAATTTAAACTTTTTAATTGTACCTGTAGTCCTACGGATACTTCTACAAACTTTACTGATTCCACGAACTGTAGTGATAAATGTTTTAAATTAGAAATAGTAAATGAATTCAAGTATTTGGGATTGATTATTGATTCTAGAATGAGTTTTTATAACCCCACAGAAAATCTTAGACGGTATTTTCGGTGCACTCTTAGAAATTTCTTCTTTTTGCGTAAAGTTTGCTCTTCTAAACTGCTCCTTAAAATGTATGATGGCATTTTTCATTCCAAACTAGAATATGGAATTTCTTGTTGGGGAGGTTCCTATTACAACAAAATACAGCCTCTTTTAGTTTTACAAAACAGTGTTCTGAAGAAAATATGTGGTAAGCCTCGTTTGTACCCTAGTTTTCCACTATTCAGGGATTTGAAAATTCTTCCAGTGCGACATATATATTGCTATAAAGTTCTAAAAAATTTCTTTTAATAGTTATAGTTTACGTGGTCTTTTTTTGAACCAAGTGTCTATACTCTTGTTTCGAACAACCGCATTTCGAAATTTTTATAATATTTCCTCATGTCGAATATTTAATAGACTCCCTAATTCTATCAGGATGCAAACTTCTCATTTTGTATTTATGAAACAAGTTAAAAACTGGCTCCTTAGTCTTGATAATGAGAGTATCGAATTTTTTATAAATGGTTTTACCTGATGTTTTCATGAAATAAGTATTTAATTTTATTCAATTTAATTTTTGTACGCATTATTAATTTAATGATATTTTAACTTTCTTTTTTAATATTTCTTTTTTAAAGGTCACCCCACCCTTGTTGTTCTTAAGTTTATTTAGGTTTATTTAGCTAGGCCTAAGTACATCTTCTATACTGGTGGTGGAACTATTTCTTCATTGATTGGAAGCGGGTTGTCTTCTTGCCCTATTAAATGCTCTACATGATGCCCATTTGCCAGCTGCTGGAAATGCATTGAATGCTACTTGAAAGCATCCACAATTCCCTCGGGTTCCGTGACTAGGTTACCTTCCTTGTTTCAAAGAGACTGCTTTCCGGACTTAAAACAAGCAGCCAGTTGCTTGTTTTTTTTTTTTATAAAACTTTCGGGTGTTGTTTCTATCGCAAGACTCTCTGATCTCCTTGAGCTACAAAGTATCGTAAACTCTCTTTTTTCTACGCAAGATATTCTTTACATCTTTTCTCTTGCTCAATAATTTTCCCTCGCTGCTCCTCTGTTTTCCGCTGCAGCATATTCGCATGTGCATCTCCTGTCACCCGTTTCAGTTGAACGCATTCATCATCATACCACGGATTCTTTTTCTGGGGTGGTTGGTAGCCAACGGTGGTTTCGGCTACCTGTTTGATGATATCTGATACTGGAACCACTGATTGTTGATGTTGGCGTCTGTGCTACGTGAATGCACAGCGGAGAGCTCCTCGCTGAAGCTAGCCCTAAACGACGAACATGCTCGCCGAACTTGTTCGTTTGCGTTAGCCCCTACACGGCGAACACATTTGGCGAACATTCATTTCGTGTTGATTCTTCACAGAGTAAGGATGTGCGACGCACAGTGGGTCCTGTTGGTACTAAGCAGTCTCAAAATTCAGAGTCTTGTTAAAAATGCTAAAAACTGTTATAAATAGATACTAACTGCTTCTGAAAATGAAAATATTAGTAATAATGAATATAGTTCTGACTTTTAAAAATAAAAGAAAACTGCACACAATTAAAACTTCTGCATGTTTAATGAAAAAGCAATGACACAGACAACTTAAATGTACCGTAACTTGGCCGTTAGACAGAGAGGAAAGATAATACTGTGTTATAATATTTGTTATAATATTTATATTGGTTAGGCATTTTTATTTTGTTTTTATTGACAAAAATTGAAAACCGTATTTTGAGCACTATTATGTATGAAGAGGACCCACTGTGCAACGTTCACGGTAAAAATAAGATTTGCTCGCGAACATGGCCCTACACGACGAACATCGAAGCCAACGAACATGAGAAAATCGAAATTTTTCGCCAACAGCGAGCGGCTCGCGAACCAGCCCCTACACGACGAAAACATGGCGAGCACGAACAAGTTCAGCGAGCATGTTCGTCGTCTAGGGCTAGCTTGAGGTACTCTTTGGAAGCTCTGGCAACTCCAGGTATGCTGAGGCGCCCAACTTCAAATTTATTTTTCTGAGCGGTTTGCAGTTTCTTTCGGTTTGACAGTCGAGCTCTGAACTTAGCCGCAACAAAGAAATGGTCAAAGTCGACGTTTGCCCCTCGAAATGTACGCTCGTCGATTTGGTTGGTGGTTTTACCGTTTGCAAAATCACTTTACTTGAATGAAACTCCGGCATAGGGTACCATGGAAACTTTCTGATATTTCATTGTCTCAGTAGATAAACTAAATGGCGCACATTTTTAAACATTTTAAAATTGGCTTTATATCGGTCTCAAAATGAAATTGAACTCTAAAAAATATTTAATTTTAATCTTTATCCAGCTTCAAAATAATAATTTCGTACCAAGACAAATTGAACCAAAAATGTTTTCAGATGGTTAATTTAATCTTTTTTTTAGATTGTGAGCTTTTTAAAAAGATTGTCGTATTAAAATCCATTAAAAAACTTGAATTTTCCAATAATGTGGCAATGGACAAACAAACCTGTTTCTACAAATTTACAGCAAAAAAGATTTTCAACATTGAAGTGTTTTTCTTAAAATGATTAGCATTTAGACTTCTTCTTCATCTAGAAAATGTTGAATGATATCTAAGCAATCAAAATTCTTATACGTATTTATGTTTACATATTTATGTAAATATTTTATAAATACTACTTTTTCAGCAATTTTTTTTTCTCTTTTTTTTTGCCTTGCGAAACCCACCTGAGTTAGAAGACTTGTTTGACGTATTTAAAACTATAAAGAACCAGTTTTTTGCTTAAACAAACAATGTTTTGATGTTTTCGCCAATATGTCAGACAAACCAGACTCTGACTAAACATTCAAGCCTCAAGCTACGTATCCATGCATATCTAACGTATCGAATTTTCACTCATCTTCTCCAATCGGCGACTACAATTCAGAATCGTAGCATAAAGTCGAAGTTTGCATTCAAAAAATATTTATAAACGGGTTGATGATTTCAACTTTAGTTTCTGAGTGAAAGTAACTTCTTGGTTAAAATTTCAACTTTTATTTTTTTGGACACGAAACCAATGCATGCTCTAAAGAGAAAGAAGTCAAAATGTCGTCGTATTGAACTATTTAAATTGTAAATGTTTTTTTATAATTAGTATTCTCCCCAATCAACTTTTTTCTTTGTAAACAAGTCTTATAAAGAAGAAACAAAACAAAAGAACCGGTGCTATACAAATCCCAAGCTTAAATAAATAAAAAACCCAAAATTTGGTTTAATATGCATAACACAAAAAAAATTAACCTGGAGGCAATTTTTTTAACACATCATAATATTATGGCTAAGAGTGAATCATTTAATTTTATTACTAAAAATATCAAATAGAATTGAACAGTAGATCAATTAGATTACCTAAGCCGTGTTTGTTCACACTTAACGATTAATTAGCCTTTCATTTGGTCTGAACAAAAACAAGAGAAATATTGTGTAGTATGTTTAAATCATCTAGTATCTTAACATCGTGATATATCAACAAATTTTGACTTTGTAGTCAGCATGTAGTCCATTAGTCATTATAACAAACCAAATTTATTTTGTCAGAAATTTGTATTTCTATACCTAAATAACGTAAGTAAAGGATTGACATACAAGTATTGCACATATCCAGAAACAGCTGCTCGATAAGTCACTATATTCCCTGATTAATCTAAGGTCAAAATAAATACACAGACTGTGTAAATGAATCGAAAACATTTCATAATCACTTACTGAGCCATTGATCCCACAAACTCACCTTCCAACCATTTATAGAACAATAAGAGACGCATTGCATGCAAATGATAAATGTTTACATACAAAACGTGACAAGAACATTGTTTAACCGGTTGATCGGTCACAGTCTTTTTTTTAGAGGAAAAATCAAAAACCGGAAGAAAATGAGAAGGTTTTTGTTTCATATGAAGAAATTCAAGATTCAGTTAACACTAATTTATTCGATTCACGGATAGGACCATACTATGGTATTCAATAGCTTTAAGGTCTGAGTCATATACGAAAGTAAATCACATTCACAAATCATAATATAGTCGCTTATGATGTTGGCGTCATGGTTGAAATTAAATACATACATATGTACATATTTAATATGTTCAGTTAAGAATCATTGAAAATGTTATGAATTTATGTTGTTTTTTATGTCCAAAAAATTTTATCTAGAATAATGCCATAACCAATATAGGGAAGACATCTTCAATAGATAAATATCAAAAGAGAGTGTTTGCTTATAGCATTTCCGGAAGAACCTTCCGGAGCTCTCCGATACGGAATGCCAAGCAAACAAGTTGCAACACTTTTTTTAATTATGTAGTTTTTGTTTCTTTGTTCTTGTGAATTATCAAATGCAGATGTTCGTGGCAATACTTTGAAAGAGCTCTCCTATTTGCTAGGAATATTCCTCTATAACTTCCAGTAAATTCTCGATCTGGGGTCTCGATGTCAAATCTGTTATGTTATACGATTGAACAGCACACATACAGGAGAACTCGATGCAGTGGATTACTTGTGTGCAAATAACTCGCTGACTTCAACTTAGCGCACTTTACGTCGGGACTTGGGCATGCACCCGTACAAGATCGAAAAGACCTAAGACAAAGTTAATGAACATAAGCAACGGCGTTTGTTCGCTGACTGGGACTGGGAGTGTTTGGAAGAGGAAACTAATTTTGGCCGAACAATCATCTTTAGTGACGAGAATGTCTGTGTTAACAAGCAAAATTGCCATGTATTGGACCACAACAATCTAACGGCTTTAATGAGCGCATTGGTGAGGAGCTCCACGTCAATGATGAACGCTACAGAACGATTAAAACCCATTATGAGCTAAATTGAACCATGTGGACCTAGACGACTTGTGGTTCCAGCCCAGCAGGATGTCGCTACGTGACAGAAAGTCAACGCCATAATTGACATTCTGCATGAACGATTTTAGGGGAGGGCTATCTATGGCTGAGGTGTCGTAAATTGATCACCGGACTCATGCGACCTACCCAGTGTTGCCAGAAACACCGATTTATCGTATTTCTCCCGATTTCTAAACCTATTTCCGATACACCGATTTTTGATGTAAATAGTGCACTTTCTCCCGATTTTCATATTTCAAAAAAAGTTCATATATTCTCCGCTCTTGAATGAAAATAATTTATTATTTTATTGAAAATTTTGTAACATCTTACATAACTTAAATTTGCATTTAACTATTAATAGCAACTTTTTTGATGTGAAAATACATTACAAAGAAAATGTAATCGGTTTTGCGGCGGCGGATGTAGCAAATAATTTGTCAGATAGTAAAAACTCTGTTGCTTCATTATCAAAGGGTGATTGCCCGAACATTATAATTTTGAAATGCATCTGCAATTCTTTTACCATCTGTGCATCATTATGCCTGCTTCAAGCTTCAACAGTTATAGAAACAATGTGTCGCGATATATATAACAATGTATATTCAAAACAGTCAAAAAGAGTAGCGAAATATCAAGAATTTTTAAAATTATTATAGCTGCTTCATGCATCACAAACTCGTTGGTTATCATAAGAATGTGTTGTTTCGCGGATTTTACAATTATACGAACCTCTCAAAATGTAGGTACTTTGCATTTGAAGCCAAAGTAGATAATCTTGAAAGTGGAAAAGTTATTTTAAAATATTAAGAAGATCATGTTAATGAATTATATCTTAAATTCTTACACCCATATTAATAAAGATGGTTTAGTGGAGGTTTATCGTTAAGTCCTGGACTTAGTGTGAAATTGCATTAATAACAAAAATGTGACGTTTACTAACTATGATTAAGCTAAACCACCAAAGTAGTTTAGCGAAGGAATAAGAAATAAAATTGTCAAATTTGCTTTGTTTTATCAAAAAAATTAAACAAAAGTGCGACGTGCGTGTCTCCACGATTTGTCAATGAATTTGCTTTGAAAGCCAAGCAGCTTAAAAAAAATGACAAATACGAAAGGATTTAAGATCGTAAATGAATTTCGACAAGTCATAGGAGCATTTAACAGCACCCATATTAGGATTAATAAAATAGGCAGGAGAAATCGGTCAAAAATATGTGAATGTATGAAGTAAAGACAGCTTAATAAAAATTATTTAAGTAAATATAAATCCAAACATGTTATTAATTTTGCTTCCTTATCTTTTTATCCTCGGTACATAGGCAGATTGTGACGTCAATTTAAAACTAATAAGGGAGAAATATTTTGGAAAATTGTTTGTTCAATCAAAAGGACCAATCAATATTTATCCTTTCCATTGATGGCTAACATTATTTCATCGATATTAACAGTACCAAACTAATTAGCTAATGTGGAGAGAACTTGTTCTCAAATAAATTTAAATAAAACAAAACTCAGAAATCGCCTTGATGTTGGAACTTTATAAGGAATTTTACTATCTAAGGACTTCTTGAAGTATAAGGAGTGTAATTGCTTGAATCTTAAGTTTTCTGATTAATTATTCAAAAAAATCAGTTAAAACAAATATATTTAATTTAAAAAAAAAATTGAAACACTAAGTTCGTTTGTGAGTGCGATAGGAAACGCATATTTCTAAATATAGGTATATAAGAACGTATGTGGCTCAACCTAAACGCTTATATACAAGACTATTTGTTTTAGAGGAGAAATATTTATTTTTAATTTAAAGAACTTAAATAAAATATAATAAAATGACGAACAACATTGTTTTTTAAAGTAGGTAAGATTATTTCAACTTCTAATTCCCCGATTTCCCCGATTTCTGATATGAAAATCTCCCGATTTCCAAAAATATTTTATGGCAACACTGGACCTACCCCGCCAGACTTTTTGGAGTGGGGCTAGTGTGTTATATTCGCATAGACCGGTTATGCGTAGAAACCACACTCGACGTAACACAGGCCGAATTCAGCTCGATCTATGCGGAATACTCATTGAAAATTGAACAACTCGGATCCGTGCCACCTTAAGACATTTGTTTGTTTTCCTGTTGGTCGAGTTATAGACATGCAGAAAAATAGAGCAATTTGAAAAGGGTCCCGATAAAGAGATAATCGATTGGAAGAAGAAACGTTTGTTTACATTTTACATTTAGCAAAATAATATAAATCGAAATATACACGAGACTTACCAGCTTCTTCATTGCTGTAATGGGTATAGTAAACCAGATGGGAAATGCGTAGTTCAGAACGGGTCGTGTAAGTTGTTTATACACAAGCAGCTTGGTCTTTTTACTCAGTCCGTTTCGCCCTGAGTAGCGGATGGACCAAGTTGGCTCTCTTCAATATCAAGTCTGCTTCTTGAATTTCAGCATTGTCTGGTAATTTTAGTTTGATCGCATTACAGCGTGTTGTAAAAGCTCGTCTTCAAATGACAGTCACTGGCTTACTGGTGTCCGGAAGCAGATGAGTTCGGCTTTTTCACTGTTTATCTTCAGTCCCCATTCGACATAAAATTCCCATGGGTTTTTAATATACCTCTGCTTCTTGCTTGTTTTCCAGGCTTCAGGGAAATAGCTGTTCTTCAGACGGTTTTCGAAGATTATAGTCAGCAGGAGAACAGTAAGATTTGTTAACATTTTAAGTATGCAATAAGAAAAAATTAGAGTTTCCAGTAATGATAATATCAGCCACTTCTTCAGCAGAAGTGAAAACATCTACCACTAGCGGATCCGATGAGAGGTTTTCTTCGTTGAACAAGGTCACGGTTTTGGCATCTGAAAAAGGCGAGTTTCTTCTTCTTCTTCGATAAGGTCAGGAAGGATTATGTAAGGGTGGTCTTCGAAACTATCCTCAAAGTGTTACCAATCACTTCAGTTTTTCTCAGCAGAAATTGTTGAAACTTTTGTCTTAGATTCTTTGGCGACTTTTGCGTCTCTGCTGGTGCCAGAAGAAGAAGCAGCATCTCAGCCTACGACATATTGAAGAGAATTACTATTGTTTCCATACAGTGAAGTCCAGGTATCAGTGTATACGTGTCCGCTTCTGAGGTCCGATCTTAAGAGGATGACAGTTCCCCTGCCTTCAGATTTCTTTTGGTGTCTATAGGATTTGTAGCCTTCTGCTTTAAGGAAGTGCTCTGATGTTTGTTTCTTGTAAAAAGATAATATCGGATTTCTTTGATTTAAAACAAAAATTAAAGTGAAATACGTGAATTAACGTTATGTGTAATGAAGGTATGTGGTTTCTTATATACAGGGTTGGCAAAATACAAGTTTCTTTTTAAAAAGGCAATTAAATGAACAAAATTAAATGTTTTCATGTATTATGGTTTTATTAGTAAGAGCAAATTTTCCCATTAATTATGGAACACAATGTCAAGCGGATGGTCGTGCGATATCCGATATCTTTCCGCAAAATTCTCCTTAGGCTAGTGCGTAAAATGTTGACCTGTTGATATCGTTGGCGAGTTGATGTTTGAATTGAGTCTCACGACATTCAGCGACATTCTCCTCTGTGTGCACCATACGACGACACAGACCATGAGTGTTGTTCAAAAGCATATCAGTCTCACGAACTTTTTGCATAAACTTATGTACAGCAGGCGCCGCCGTGTGCTTCATTTCGGCCAAAACTTTATTTTAAAAAATATACTGTTTATGCTATACAGCACTCACTCTGGAAATAAGCTTAAAATATTTCCCAACGTTATTCAAGCGTTCAAGCCCACCCTTTACATAATGAACAAATAAGTTTAAGAAATATAACCGCCTGTTCTTTATCATTTTAGAGAAGAGAAAAGAGATATGTTCCAAATGTCTTTCAATATCGTCAAATATGTTGAAAGACTGTGATTGTCCTTTTTGGTTTGGTTTGTTGCAGGATATAGTGCAATACTCTTCTGGACTGCTGGATTGTCTCGAGGAGTTGTAGCTGGTAATGGTGGAGGGTGGAGCCTTTTTCTGCCTGTTTAAATGGGCGTCCCAAAAATTTTCAAGCTGCTTCAGATGCGGCGGTAACGCTGGCGTAGAATAAGCCAGTCACAATCGCTTTTGTTGCTGATATTACAGCAAACTTGTATTTTTTGTGCTTCTGTATTGCTGTCTTCGTTTTTTCGCCAGATACCTTAAGTACGCCAAAAATGTTATTAAAACAAAAAATACCCATAGAGGTAGCGCCATATTTGTGGGGGTCGAAACGAACCTAAATAGCGAAAATGGAATTACGTTTAACCTGGACTCTGGCATCACCTTATGCTAATAGGTAATTTGCTAAAACTAAACTTAAATATTAATGCGTTTAACTCTCATGACGGAGGCATTGGTCCGATTTTATTGAATCCTGAAAAAAAGGAGGATTGCCTCTTGCATTGAAGTTACAAAACTTCGAACTTGTCTAAACCGTTCGAACTCGAAAGGAAACTGCATTCCTGCCGACAGCTCGCAAAAAGAATTGGTGGTAAGTCACTAGGATCAGGTTCCTTACGGGCTGTTGGGAACAAGCGATTTATTGAAAACTCAATTCGATGAACATGTTGTATAAAAAAATAATCTTGTCGAGTGTACGCCTAGATTGTGTGATTTAACACCTCTTTACTTTTCGTATGTGGTAGTGGTTACGTTAATTCATTGACCTATGCCAATAAGCCGGCGGCGTCGTTAGAGGAGCTCAACGAATCGAAGACAGCTGTAAACATGGCATGATGGACATATGAACGCAGTCTGTGCATAAATGTTTTGATTGTACTTCAAACAAATAATAAAATCTTAGAGATACCTCAAGCGGTTTGTGTTTTATTTAAAAAAAAAAGTTTCCAAGTCCTTATTGTTGCTTTAGGTTTTGGAGGATGTTATATTAAAAAAACAACGCTCGTAAAGCATTCATTTTTTGTTAAATTCTGTTTATTTGTTTAGCTCGGGAGCTTCAGTTTAACAATTTGAAACAAAGCTTAAAAAATTTTCAAGTCTTCTTTTTCTATTTTTAGTTACAATATCTATTTATATTTTCAAAGATCTGTTATCTGCAAAACTTATATATGTTATTTAAACGGATTAATTAAGATTCAAAATTCCCAATAACTAGCAATTTTCATTAATGAAAACTTATGTATATTGAACAATATAAATTATTATCAAAATGTTTCCGTCATAGCTTTACAGTTACTTATTTTTATCTTAATCGACTTATCAAAATTCAATAGCTTATAATATTTATAGTATTCAACGAAGACGAAAGAATTATATTATATATTAATCTAGTACATATATTAAATACCTATCTGTAGATATGATAGATACTCCTATATTACCAACATAATTTGAGTTTGTATTTGTGATAATGGTTAAAACGGTTTCTTTATTTATTGAAATGTGAATTATATTGTTAAATAATATAATTTAGTCTTCTGTGGTCGGTTATTTCGTTCAGAACTAATTCACTTCGTTTAAGAATTAACGCAAAGGTAAAGTTATGGTTGAAATTATATCTAATCTACTAAGTTCTCATTTTCCTTTCAATACTGTCTCTTGTATTTTCTTAAGTTTTGTTTATATTTTACTCTTCAATATCTGTGCGACTTTCTTGCTAATGATCCATTAAAAAAACGCATTATATACATATTAAAATAAAACACGAATAAATCAAAGCAGCAAATCGGATTGACTTGGCGATTATGATAAGAAATGTAAAATAGACCCAAAAACGTTGCAGCGTGAACGTTCTTTTATTTGATGTCAATAATGGGGTACAAAAACCATTACAAGTCTGAGATCATGGAAAAATCACTTTCTGTGGAAGTTTTGATTTCAAAAGAGACGAAGAGAAATCCAAATTTTGTGGGAAATATATTATACTTGCCAATAAAATAGCAATAATAATGTTTTAAAAGTTCAAAAGTATCATACACGTTACCGGTAGACTGATGTTTACATTTTCGACCAAAATGTCAATTACATGGAAAAATTAATGAGTATCGAAGCGAGAAATCCATTATGTATACTCAATGACCTTCTACTTAAAGAACTTCCTTTAAATAAGGCATTCTATTAAAGAGCAAGCACCTTACAACTTATATACATTATTATAATCTTCAATTTAAAAAAAACGTATGAAAATTATTGGTAAATACCGATCAGTTTGTTTCCTTTTCTATTATTTACATATATATTATTCATTATTTGTTAAGCCCTTCGGAAATAAAAATTCGAGTGAATTCATGTTTTATAACAAACCTCTATGCAATTAGTCTAATAAAAACCAAATTTAAAATTTTGCTTATTACGGGAATTAAAATAAACTTAAAAAAGTCAAAATTACTTCAAATTATTGTTAATTTAATAAAGTAAGGAAAAAATGTTTTCTGTGAAAAATGAAAAGTGGAAAAAAGAATGATTTATGCGAGAAAAAATAGATTTTTGGACAAATTAAAATTAAAGTTTTTTTTTGAACAGTCGTTGCTCACAACTTCTTAGTACTACTCGCAGGTATCAAGACATATGGTCGTAAAAAATTAGGATATACTGGAACAAAAAAGGGCTTATTTTCAAACTGAAAATAAAGTTTTGTATCCCTTTTGAAAAATAGGGTGGTACTCTCTTTGACCCGCCCGCCAGCGAAGTTTCCAAGTCTTGAACAATGTTCCTTTAATACTGGATCATATTTTGCCATTAGTTGCACCAATTCTAAAAAACTTTCTCCATTTGTTGATAAAACGTCTTCAAAATGACCGCGGAAAGGAAGATTTTGCTGAATTAAAGAAGGCCATGTGTTCAACTTTATCCAGCTCACCTCCGCTCTTTATTCGGCACTACTACGTTGGGAATTCTGTATGTTTCATTTTCGTTGCTTCGCAATGCTGTGGGATTTTGCAAAAATTCCTTTGCTTAGGAATATTTATTACAATAACAAAACAGGGTTTTTGTGAACTACAAAAATATAATATAAAAAATATGAATGAGTGGAAAGTATTTTGTATGCCTGTAATCGTTGCAACGTCAATGAAAAAATTAAGTGGATTGATTGAATGTGTAGATGTATTAATGTCACAGTTTTAACATCTTTGTACGAGTATTTTGATGTTTATCAAATTAAAAACAAAGAGAAGTAGTTTTTTTTATTTTTAATTTTTAGGCAAAACTAGCAGACTTTTAACCATCTTGGTTTTAAAACTTAATTTGAAAATAAATAGAGCATTGAATATTTAAGACAAAACTAATATGTAGGTACTTAAAAATGTACATTTTTGAGAAAAGGTGATTTGAACAAAATAATTCATATTTTAATTTCGAGAATAAATTTCTCAAAAACTATTTACTATAAAATTTAATTTAAACAGAAAATTAACGAATGGGTATCGAAGTTCCGGACTGAATATTTTTCTTTTTATCTAAATTCCCTAAAAACCTAATAAGTAACATGACTTTATGAACACTGTCGTTGTGATGTAGAAACATTATGACAACAATTATTATGAGTAGGTACTCTCCGCCCTTACCTTAGTCCGTCAGTGAGTCTTTCTATTTTAAATTTTAAATACGTTGGCGCAAAATTTTAAACATTTAAAACCTATTCTAAATCAATTTTAGAATGGGAATCGACTCTAAATATTGAGTATAAAACGAGAACCGACTTTTTGTTAATTTTAAAGGACATAAACTATACTTTAACGTTAAAGAGCTCGTCTTACTTTAACAGCAGCAAATAGCTAGTTTATCTTTTAAAAGTATACTTTATCCATATTGACAATGGTCATTTCATACCAAAGCAAATGGAAGAAAAAATGTTTACTGATGTTTTATTCAATTTTTTAAAGATTTTTTTTTTTGTAAATAGACTGAATAACTGAATATTATAAATTCGAAATAATCGTACGAAAGTGCTCTACGATGAACAAATCTGTAAATACAAATGAATGTAGGTACATATGTACATATCGAGAAATGAATCTGCACCTTGCACAGTGCCGGATTAAGCCAGCGCGGGGCCTGTAGCAAATTCTATCAAGGGGCCCTTAGACTGTTTTAGATTAGGCACTTATCAAGTTTATGGTATTAAATAAAACAAAACTGTTACAAACAAACTTTTCTTAATTTAATTTGGGAAAATTTATAAATAAAGCTGTTGATATCGACTTCTCGGAGTAAATCATGTTCATTAAAGTGAGGAGATTAAGACGTTGTTGGCTCATCGTGTTCCTCAATTCATTTTTAACACGTTTTAATGTTGAGAAAGATCGTTCACCACTGCAGTTGGTAATCATGAGAGACAAATAAATGCGCAAAGTAATTTCAACGTTAGGGAAACAAGATTGTAAAGAATTATTTATCAACAGCTTGTAAACCTGCATTTCCAGAGCCTCATGATTCCTGCTGTCAATAATACCAGCCACATCAGAATTGAGCATTGAAGCGAATTGCACTAATTCGTTGCCCAGATTGTCCTCCAAATCCTCTGCGTAAGCAGATTTTTAATTTTTTCTGGTGGAAGAGATTTTATATGAAGGTTTTTATAATACAAATTCTATATACTACTGAAATAAATCTGCCAAGTAGAAGACTTAGCACTATTTAATGGACTTGTTGAATTATTGATTCAAAATAGCTTTTATGGCTTTTAGTCCACAAAAATTGGCGTTTCGTCCGGGTGATCGCACATGGACTCATCAGTTGGCTATGAGGACCTTGTCAATACGCAATTTTTATTGAATTCAGTTCATCTTACATTGATTTTTTGAAAAAAATCCAATGTGAACTATATCCAACCAAGATTAAAATTGTAATCATTAACGTTGAAATATTTTGCTTTTTTCAACAAATCCATTAATAGTGCTAAGTCTTCTACTAGGCTGATTTATTTCAGTAGTATATAGAATTTGTATTATAAAAACCTTCATATAGAATCAATGCTCGGCCACGGGCAAAATATTCCAACGTTAATGATTATAATTTTAATCTTGGTTGGATATAGTTCACATTGGATTTTTGTCAAAAAATCGATGTAAGATGAACTGAATTCAATAAAAATTGCGTATTGACAAGGGCCTCACAGCCAACTGATAAGTCCATGTGCGATCACCCGGACGAAACGCCAGTTTTTGTGGACTAAAGGCCAAAAAGGCTATTTTGAATCAGGAAGAGATCTTAGCTCTCGGAATATTCCGAAAATTCCAGCAATTTTATGATAACTGTTCATATACGTTTACCTAAAGCAGTGAGTACGTTATCAATGGTGACAATAAATACCTGAATTTCATACCGTTGTCCAATTTGCGTTTAGTGCGGTGCGAAACATGATTTTTGGTAAGACCAGCAGATAGAAAAATAAAATTTTAGTTGATCATTTTGATGCAAATATTTTCTTCTTAGTAATTGTAACTAAATCTAATATGTAAATAATACTTTTTTATGGTCAGAAAAGGTTGGTGCGCGGGGCGCCCAAATGCGCGGGGCCCGTAGCATTTGCTACTCTTGCTTCGTAGCTAATCCGGCACTGACCTTGCAACAACAAATTGAGATTTTATGCTGTGACTATACGATTTATACTTTATTTTCATCTAAAATAATGTCAATAACTTATAAGTTATAAACAATCAAAATCTGTACCGAGGTAGTAAATAAAATGTATTTTTTTCGGCGAAGAATTATTTGGTTTAAAGTTGTCTGTTCTTTTTACTTTTTTTTTTTTTTGTGTTTTTGTAGTTGTGTGAGTTATGTATCTGTCAAATTAAGGGTTGTTCAACGCAAATTCGCTTAGGTTCTGTTGTAAAACCCACATCAGTTAGAAGAGTTGTCTAACGTGTTTAAAATTATGCAAAAGTTATACCAAGTCTCCAAGCTAAACGACTGCGTTAAGAAGATCCGGTTTTATTCCTTAAACGAGAACTGTTTAAAATTTTGCGCCGTTGCTTTTAATATTAAGAAGTTAAGGTATCGATCAAATTTCAATTACAAACAACAAAATTTTCATCAATGAAAACTTATGTTTATCGAAAGATAAAATCGATCAAAATTCCATATACATATGTTCACCAACTAATTTTTTTAATCTAAATCAACTTATTAAAGATATTCCTACACACAAAAAACTATATAGCTTTTAAAATTGTCAACAAATTAATATGTTTAAGAAGTATAATTTAGTATAATGCTATCGGTTATTTCGTTTGGAACTTCTTCCTTGGTTTAAGGTAAGAGTTATTTATACGAGTATTTATATATTATTTCTTTCTTTCTTTCAACGTTTGAATTATTATACTGTAATACACCTAAATATATTTTTTTTTTTTTTAAATCTACACGCGCTCAAGGGATTATGATTACCCTTTAAATGTTTCAACACAGCGCGGGCGTGAAGTTAAGGAAGAGAAAGAAGGATAGGAAAGATGTGTGGCACGATGTTCTGAGACTGAAGGTTGTTGTCTCAGATATTTTATCTCCAGGGATGGCGGCTTAACTAAAGCGGAGAAATGCCGTGTCTTATTTCTATGTCGCTTATAATTCACATTATTTTATTCGTATTCATCCTTGTTGGACATACTAGTTTAACTCAATTACATGTTGTTAGTGTTATGCCTAAACAACATGTAATGAGTAAACCAGCAACCCATTGATAACAATTTTAGAAGGTTTTTTAATGGAATTAAAACGACATAGACGTCGCGACGGCAGGGATCGAACCTGTGATCATGAGGTTCACAGGCGAGTACACATCCATCGTGCCACAGCCAACCATGGTCGATCATTATCAATGACCATCCAAAAAACTTTGGAATTTATTTAATGTGAAAAAAATCAAAATATACATATCGATACAGATTTGTTTCCCGTAAGAATGTATTAAGCGACATTTTTAAATTTGTTGCGTCTAATAAAATACACAAACAAATAAATAAATGAGACGATTTTTTCGTTTCCTGAACAATTTTAAAAATGTCGCTTAATACATTCTTACGGGAAGGTATCGCTTTGTATATGTACAAAATAAAGGAGTTTCCATTTCAACTTGGGCAGTTATTGTATTGTAGAAAGTTATTCAGGAAAAATACAAAATATTTTAAACCTAGGGCCAACTTGCGTGGAACAAAAGGATGATCCAATAAAATTGATTAAAGCGGTCAATGGCTAATCAAATAAATGGGGCTTGTCCTTTTGCTTGCGATAAAGGTACTATATAGGACAAGTTTGGCTTTTGAAAAAAAAAAAAACAAAAGACGACTTTAAAGATTTTAATTTAGAAAATTATGTGTACTATTGTAGACATAAGTCTACATTTTGTTCAAACAAAAAATGTGTTTAAAAGTACCTGTCCTAAAACCGTTTTCTTTATTTTCGACATTCTCATTAATGATACTACCGATTTTGATGAAAATGTTTATGCTGGGGTTCCTTTTAATTTAAAATAATGATGTTAATACAACTTGATGAAATAAAACACATGTTTATCTGTGTGTCTGTATGTATGTACCCCGACCTACTGCCTAGGTCGCTGAAGCTAAAGTTCAAACAGTAAGTACTTAACCATTTTTGTAACTTTAAATCTGTTTACTTACATTCTGAATCTGGAAATCTATATAGAGCGTTAATTCATTCCCTAGGGTCTAACAGTTACTTCAGTAACAGTTTGACAATTTACTAAACTCTACGAGTATACCTCGATTGTATGCCATACAGACAGATTTATCGAAAACAACTGGCCGCTTCTGTTCCATAAATGTAGCCCACTTCCTCGCAGAATGTCCAATTTTACTTAAAATAAGACTCTATTTGTCCAAGAAATTTCGAACTCTTCAAGAAACAACTGATTTTTTAAATGGAATACACGGTTGAAAGGTTTTATCGCAATATGGTATTCATGCCTATAAGTATCGTAATAGCTTTTTGGACTAAGTTCATTTCAAAACATTTGTAGTCCGTAAGCTATACTTATCATTTAAATCTTCGTCCAATTTAATTTGTATTTCTTTTTTTATTCTTTTTATCTATATTGTCTATTCATTTACTCGTCTTTGCGTAGTTATATGTGTATTAGGATATATTTTATTTCTAATTGTGTCATTTCATTTTGTCTCTCCATATTGTCTGCAAAATACAGCCATGCTTTTTTATTTTCCTTATGTAAAAATAACTACCAATTTAATTTATGTAATTTAAATTGATTAATAAAGACCAGTTAGGTAAGTTTAGGTAAGGTTTAGGTGGCTGCTGGCCGGAAGAGCCAACACTCTTAGACCAATATTTCGTCCAAAAATCACTCTTACTCGTTAAACGATTTGGAGCTAACAATGAAGCGTTTGAGACAGTGAATATCGGAATTTCTTAGATCACTAGGATCGTTATAGTAGAAGTCTCCCAAGTGGAGTTTATGTCTTTGTGCTAGGGTAAGACAAGAACATAGAAGGTGAGAAACTGTCTCCTCTTCTTCTTCATCCATGCAACTCCTGAAAAAATCATTTGCAGGAACTCCAAGATGGAAAGCATGTCTTTTTAATAGGCAGTGTCCAGTAAGGACACTTATAACGGAGCTAATATGCAATAATATCCAATAGAAATTAGTTGTTTTGAGCGTTTAGCATCAAACAATAGCCAAATCAGTTTCGTAGACTGGCAAGTTGGAGTGCTGGTCCATCTATGGTTCGCTTTCTTTATAGTATCGTGCTTTAGCATAAGCTTACAAGTAGCTAGGGGTATACCGATGTTAGATTTGCTATCCGACAAAGGTAAGATTGTTCCATTTTTTGCAAGTTCGTCGGCTTTACAATTACCTGGAATGTGTCTATACCTCAGCACCCATATAAGGTGAATGTTAAACTGTTTTGACATCTCCACCAGAGATGATCGACAATTTTGGGCTGTTAGTGAGTTAATGGAGACAGAGTTTGATTCGAAGACTTTCCGGGCCGGAGCATTCGGGTCCATTCGCTCTACATGACCAAGCCATCTCAGTCGCTGGACTTTCATACGTTTGACTAGGTCAGTTTTGCTGTACAGCTCGTACAGTTCGTGGTTAAATCTTCTCCTCCACTCCCCGTCTATGCAGACGGGACCAAAGATCACACGAAGAATTTTCCTCTAGAAACAGCCTCATCCACTTTCGACAAAGCCCATGTCTCTGCACCATAGATAAGGACCGGGATGATAGAGGGACACTTTAGTTGCTCGAGAGAGGACTTTGCTACTCAATTGCCTTCTTAGTCCATAGAAGCAGCGATTGGCAAGAGTTATTCTCCGTTTGATTTCAGTGCTGGTGTAGTTTTCAGAGTTTATAGCGGCGCTTAGGTATATGAAGTCCTTCACTACCTCAAAGTTATAGCTGTCTATAATGACGTTCTGTCCAAGACGTCGGTGTTGTGTGTCCTTTCTTGATGACAGCATATACTTGGTCTTGCCCTAGTTTACAGCTAAACCCATCTTCTTCGCTTCCGTCTCAATGTTCACAAAAGCGCCACTGACATCACGCTTTGTTCTTCCAATAATTTCAATGTCGTCGGCGTATCCGAGTAATTGGACGGACTTTTGAAAGATTGTGCCTCTTGTGTTGACGCGTGAGTTTTGCACTATTCTTTCAAGAACTATGTTAAAGAAGTCGCACGATAGAGCATAGCCTTGCCTAAAACCTTTTTTGACATCAAATGCATCGGTGAGATCTTTTCCGACCTTGATGGAGCAGCGTGCATTCTCCATCGTCATCCTGCATAAGCGGACAAGTTTGGCAGGGATGTCAAAACTAGACATTGCTCTATATAGTTCGTTCCTGTAGTTGCTATCGTACGCGGCTTTGAAATCCATGAAAAGGTGGTATGTGTCGATTTGTAGCTCCTGGGTTTTTTCCAAGATCTGCCGTAATAAGAATATTTGATCGATTGTGGACTTTCCTGGTCAAAAGCCGCACTGATATGGACCTATCAGGTTGTTGACGAAAGGCTTCAGATGTTCACATAATACGGCAGAAAGGATCTTGTACGCAATGTTCAGGAGACTTAGGCCTCTGTAGTTGGCGCAGTTCAGAGGGTCTCCTTTCTTGAGGATCGGACAGACAATGCTGAGATCCGATTCGTCGGGCATGCTTTCTTCCGACCATATTTTGCAGATGAGCTGGTGCATACTCCCAACCAAGTCATCGCCTGCCGCTCTGAACAGTTCGGCAGCGAGGCCGTCAGCTCCAGCGGCTTTGTTGGACTTGAGATTCGATATAGCTATTTTTATCCCGTTCAAGTCGGGTGCGGGCGGTATTGTTGGTCTGCGTGCGTTGCCTAAGTCACTGCTATCACTATAGCAGTGGCATTTTCTTCTTCATCGCCGTTATAAAGATTGGAGAAATGTTCTTTCCATATTCTCAGCATGGACTGTGGTTCTACTACGATGCTCCCTTGATTATCCCTGCAGGCTTCGGCTCAGGGATTGTATCCTTGTGATATTTTTTTTTACCTTTTGGTAAAACTTCCGAACCTCATTTCTGCCATGGCATCCTTCTATTTCCTCGATCAAGCACTTCTTATGCTCCGTCTTTTTCTTTCTTAGAAGCCGGTGTTCTTCTCTCCTCTTCTGCTCGTAGAGCTCGCGAGCAGCTCTAGTCCTTCCTTGCAGCGCCGCTTTATATGCGTTTTGTTTTGCTGCATGTGCTTGCCGGCACTCATCGTAAAACCAGGGGTTTCGTTGTGGTGGTCATGTAAAACTCAGCACATCAGAGGCGGCATCTCTGATGGCTGCTTAGCAATGTTGCCACTGGTCCTCAATACTTGATGCTGGCGGCATAGGACTTCCTTAGAGGTTGTTAGAAACTCGATCGGAAAAGGACCTTGCGATCTCTTGCGATTGTAAGTGTCCAACGTCGAACTTCCTCGCAGTACTTCCTTGTTTTGGCTTGGGTCGGGATATCCGCAGCCGAACCTTGGCTACAACGAGGTAGTGGTCCGAGTCGATGTTTATCCCTCGGAACGTGCGGACATCCTCTATACTGGAGAAGTGCCTTGAATCGATCGCAATGTGGTCAGTCTGGTTTACGGTTGAATGATCAGGAGATCGCCATGTCCCTTTGTGAATATCCAGATGTTTGCACTGCATACTAGCTACAAGAAGGTCTCGCCCCACAGCAAAGTCGATCAGCCTGATTCCGTTATCGGAGGTGGTGTCGTGCAGGCTATATCTTACAATTGTGTCACCAAAGATGTCTTCTCTTCCTAGCTTGGCATTAAAATCTCCAAGGACAATTTTAATGTCATAACTAGGGCACTGCTCGTATGTTTTGTCCAGGAGCTCGTAGAATATGTCTTTGGTGTCTTCATCTTTCTCCTCCGTTGGGGCATGCGCGCAAATCAGGCTAATGTTGGCGAATTTGGCGTTTATGCGGATTGTCGTGAGGAGCTCGTTCACACAGTTGAAACTTAAGAATTTTTTCCTGAGCCTAGTTCCAACAACAAATCCGCATCCAAATAAACGCTGTTTTTGTTCTCGGTAGCAGTGGCCGTAGTAAATATCGCAGTCTTTTAATTTTCGTCTCCCCGGTCCGTCCCATCGCATCTCTTGGATGGCGATAATATCTGCTTTGTAGCAGTTTAGGGATTCCGCTAATTGTTCGGCTGCACGTGGTCTATTAAGGGACCCACGTACAGATCCGAAGTTCGTTATCCTTATTTCGTTTGCATAGTTCGTCAACAGTAAATCCGTCCGTATCCGAAGCTTGTTTTTGCTTCGCAACTAAGTCGTATTTTATGTGGCCGGGAAGTCACCCCGACGGCACAACCCCCAACCTGGAGGGCCAGGTCCTTAGTATGACTCCAAGAGCGGGGAGCCGGATAAACCGCTCCTTACAGGCCTGAGCTCCAAATAGTTCGGAGTAGCCCTATAAGGTGTTCACTAAGTAGTTCAGCCTCACTGGAACTGTAGACGCCACCGTTGATTCCATCTGGAGAATTCCTCCGCTATCGCCAGGATGAAAGGAGAGATGCCTTAGTGGAAACACCTCTTCCCCCTCTCTCGTTTGCTACCCCCAACAACCTTCCACTGAGGTTGTGACCCAATCTCCAGTTGAGGTACTAGGCACCCGATGTTCAACGCGAGGAGGTGAGAGTAGGAGTCGATAAACAGAGGTGGGTTTTAAGAAAAACCTGTGGACGCTTGTGTCTTCTTGGGTGCACGTGTCTACCATTCGAACATCAGAGCTATATTACAAAATTACAATACTTAAAAATTCTTCAAGATGTCATGTCGATAATGAACATTTTAAAAAATGGACTTAACAAACAAATTTGTGTGCACTATCTATTTACGTTTGAAAATTTATCCGCTCATCGTTCTTTCCATAAATATTTAATACTCGTAGAAAAAAAAAAGTATTTCTTACGAACGATGAAGTCGGAACGTCAAATGAAGTTTGATTTACAATGGTAAATATTTTTAGTCCATAATCAGTATGATTCTAAAGGTATTTGAGCATGATTCTAGGGTAAAACGACGATGTTGCAATATTTAATAGCGTTATCATACGTTCATATGACTATATTATACGTTCACTAAATATTATTTAAATCTAAAATCTTTTTCGTATCGTACTAAATTCAAATGACACGTTCACATTTCGAAATGTCAAAAAGAGCAAGCTTGGTTCTTGCACGAAATGTCATTGTTTCAGGTGTGTTCAGAAGAAAATAATAGCCCATGCACTATACAAGTTGGGCACTATTTAAACAGCTTTCATAAAAATGTTGATCTATCTTCGCTAAGTAATCATGAAACTTGTTTTGCCAGTAATTTAAGTTTTCGGGAATTAAACTAAACGAATACAAAAAATTGTATTAATTGTACTGTAATTATGGACAAAAATGAGTTTTAAACATTAAAATCAGGGATGTTCATGTCCACGAGCACAGAAAAGTTTGGTCTAGATTTGTCTCGTCTCGTGGCCAAACATAAAGTAGTTTTGCAAGTTTACGCAATAAACAGAGTTTAAACTTGCACTCTGAAGCTCACCATTATAGATATGAAGATATATTACTTATATCTTTTTCAAAAAAATAAGAAAACTGCTATCCATAAACATAAATACTTAGTAATTATGTACTCGTATTAATAAATGTATGTTTTCTAATGTAACTTTTACACAATATTTATTTAATTATTTTCAATAAATTGGACTTGAGCTTATAAAAATAGAACGTCGATTTTTATATATCAGATCCTATAATAAGATTCAGCAACATACTTGCATACACTATATGATAATAATCAATTTCAGAATGTACATATCAATTTTTTGTAATACCAAGAATTTTTTTGACTAATTTTCAGATGGCAGAGATTAACTCAACATCAAAGGAAAAATCGAAATCAGTATTTACACTTACTGATTTTAATTCAAGGTATGATATTATCCTCCTGAAATAACAATTTAAAATTTAAAAATCTTAAGTAGACTCATTAATTGTTATGTTAAAATTACAGAACTGTTCTAACAGAAAAGGGGAGTCTCGATTGTTACGATCCATTTGAGCATAGGGATCAGATAAATGGTGCATCCACGAGTGGATCGTTGGCACATTTGCTTAAAAGTTCCCTAGGGTCTGGAATTTTGGCAATGCCTCTTGCTTTTAAAAATGCTGGTTTATTATTTGGAATGATCGGAACTTTGGTAGTTGGATTCATATGTACACATTGCGTTCACATTTTGGTAAGTGATTTTTAAAACCCTTTTAAAATTCAAATATATGAAAATATAATTGCACCAATTTTGGCAGGTAAGCTTGCTCATTTAATTGTGCTGACTTAATTGTTTGACAAAGAAAAATCAATTACCAAAAACCCCAAGAAAAATAGCTTTAAAACAACAATGCGCGAGAAAATATTGAAATCTAAGAAACATAGTTTGTTTTCATAAACGTGAGACTAATAATAAATCGCAATAATGAATGCAAAATACATTACTGAAAATCAAATATCGAGTTTTCCAATGAGGACTTGACAATGTAAGGTATCTCGAAAATTTTATAAATGGTTTGAAGTACAACCAAAATATATATATATACATATATGAATGGATCTCATATGTTCACCATGGACACGCTTGCATCGGTCGATTAGTTAAACCAAACCTGGATGACTTGGCCACATATTTTGTCGGAAACTTTTAATAATGTGGAATGTTCTCTTTGGTTCTATTTTTCCCTCGCATTTGTATTTATATCATTAAGAGCTTCAAAACCAATGTGTATCGGTATCTTTCCTTAAATTTCCTTATTTTCATAAAACTCGCACTATTTTTAATCATTTTTAGGGTAGTCAAAATCCTAGCTCTACTGATTCCTCTTCTTGTGGAAAAGCGTCCCAGTTTTGAATAGATAATCCTGCTGGTCAGCATTTGATTAATCAATTCACCAAGCGAACTATCTATGTGCCTTCAGAACAGTGCAGATGTGATTGCAGACGTGTCGACATTGTTAAAAGCGCCTTATAAATCTAGGAAGGCAACTATAGTATATTATTTATGATGGAGGTATTCGATGGTTCGCACCAATGTGTGGGAAGCTGTGTCTACCGATTTCTCTTTAGATATATGTAAGTCTCGTTTTAATGCTTGTTCTTAAATGGATAGCAATTAACCTTTCGAAGATTTTTTGGGCTTAGAAATATAGGTTCTACTAGACTATTAAGTGTTTTGTTTTTCCTGGTTTGTTTATCAAGGCTACAATGACTTTTTTGCGTTCTGCTTCAGCTATTAGTCTCTCCAGTGTATGTCTTGATAGAGGGCAAAGGTTGTTATGACCCAGATACGCCGATACTAGTCTAACCGTATTTTTAGTCACTTTCAGCTTAGCGGAGTTAATATCCCTACTGATAAAATTGGGCAGATTAAATTCCTCCACACTGTTGTTGCGTCTTCCAAATCTGATGATAAACAAAGAAGGTCCTCATTCAAAAGAACCGACTTTATTAAATCTTCAGTCCTCAGTTAGATTGTCGACGTTGGTAGCAGACTGACCAGTAATCGAAGATGAAATGGATATATAGTCATCCATACATGAAAAAAATATTAATGCACCAGGAACCTAAAACACGGATTCAGCGCCAAGTGAATGTATGGCATGGACTCTTTGTACATCACGATTATTGCGTTCCTATAAAGACACCTTAACTCTTCTAGCTCTACAACATTCCAGGGAAGGATTTCTGAGCTTGATTATATGGAGAATCTCCTCCCTGCCAGAGGATTCAGCTGGCATCCATGTGCGAACTCTTGGTCTGCTTGGGTCTGCTGATTACAGCTAGAGATCACATGAACTCTGATTGTCATGAACTATGGGTTTGGCATGATCTTAATGCCAGCCATCATCGCTTGTGGTGGGGGGTGGCTTCGGGTTTTCCTTCACCACGTTTAAAAAGCCTGTCATACGTACTATCGATATCACTCCTGTCGATAACTCTCCATAGACTTGTCTCGATTTAAAACGGGGTCACCGCTGGTCTCTAGACTTGCGAGAATATTCTTGGCCCATTAAATAGTCGCAGAGAGTTGTGATTTTCCTCCAGACTTTGGTGAAGCACTTTTATAATACTAGATGGATATTGCCTTTCTTTGTAGTGATTTTTGCTCGATGGAATGACCATATTTCACAGACTCCGATCAAATGATAGGGTCCCCTGATGAAACATTGTTTTGAGAGATTGTATCTCATAAGTAATGGAATGGGCATAGTGCACAACCCCACAACTACGTTGTTTGTGTGTTACTCCCTTTTTACTTTTCTCACAAGCTCTACACTGAAACAATACACTAGAAACGGCAAACATCGTTGACACCACCGTGCCGCTGCACGATATGTAGGTATGATATACGTATTTTTAAATTTTGTAATTTTCGATCTCAACCTTTTAGTTTCGACCTCAACTTCATAATTAAGGTCGGTCCGGTCCTGGTGAATTTTTGAAAAAGAAGTGTTTTTAATCACCTACTTTTGTATGAATCGATAAAACTCCTTTTCATGGGGAAGTGTTAAATGATAAATTTTTTAAGACTGTAAATTAAATGACATATGACATTTTAAAATAATCTTGTTAATAATTGATGGCAATTGAAACAAACAATGCTTAGCGTGTATGGCAAATCATAGTTAAGCTTAAGATGTTAAGATCAATTAAGACGATAAGAATTGTTATCAATACTGAAGTATACCTACGTATAAACCAAACAATCTACAACTTATGGATTATCATAATCTTTTATCAATAAGTTAAGGTTAGTAATTTTAAGATAAAAGCATTAATTCTGTCACCAACAATTGTGTACTTTTCACATGCAAGTCAAGAACCATGTGACTTAGATTATACTACTCTTTTTCTTTGATATCAAACCGTTCACACCAAATCAACCAAAAAATATTGAAGGCCGCAATCACTCAACTCTTTATTGCAGAAGGCACATACATGTAGATATTGCAAATTGTGTGTTAAGATATCCATGTGTTTCAATCTCAATAAACGAGCCGTGAATTTTTATCAGTTAGCGAATTATTGTTAACTTTTGTAATAAAAACCAATTTATATCTTTCTTTTGTTGGGGAAATATCAACAATAATTTTTTGCTGTTTTTGGAGTATACCAAACAGAAAAAATTGTGACGCAAAGTTTGATGCGAAGTTCAAGTACTAATTTATTGTTGGCTTAACAAAAACTGAAAAATACATTTCTTGATTCATGGAATTACCTAATTACTTTTTGTATTATCTTGGCGTCATTTTCAAACAGATATTGGTTAGTAGGAATAATATATGGAGGGCTCACAGCTGTACCGAACCAAGTAATTTTAAAGAAATCCAAAACTAACGCCAGGGGTGGAATCGGCTAAGGTGATAGTTGATTGTGATTGTCATTTTGACAATCGCTCTCTCTATATTTCTTTATTGATATGATGGAGACAGCTATAGTCAAAATGACAATCACAATCAACTATCACCTTAGCCGATTCCACCACAGGATTTCCGCAAAATTGACCTCTATTTAGAGCTGTAATGAACTACATAGTTCATTTAGAGCTACATAGTTCTATTTAGAGCTGTAATGGAATATACATAGTTCATTACAGCTCTAAATAGAGGTCAATTTTGCGGAAATTTCGGCGTTGGTTTTAGATTTTTTTGAAATAACTTGGTTCGGTTCAGCTGTGAGCCCTCCATATACCTACCATCAAATAAAATTTACCAGCGATCAAAGGAAATTCAATTTAAAGAAAACGAATTCTTGAATATAAAAGGTGTGTGGAAGGGCCCTCAAAGGATTTGAAACTTTCCATTATACATACTGATATTATAGATTCAAAATAGCGTAGATATTGATATTATATGCACAAAATGTACCTAACAAAGCTGACAATGTTTATTAAAGTGTACTGAAATCGCCTTATTAGCGCCCAATTATTCACTTTTGGTTATTTCCAACTTTAAAATATACTTTACATTGCAAAACAACACAACTACCAAGATCATCAACAAAAAAAAATTACATATATCAGCTGAAATGTTGATAAAATAAGTCGTCAAGAAATCATAGTAAACGTTCTTTTGTTATAATTTTCTGTTTGTAATAACTTTAAATATTACTTTTGTAAAAAAAGTAAAGTAGTAAATTAGTTTTAAAAGAATTAATTCGACTTTTATAATGAGGAAGACAAAATAAAATAATTAAAAATCTTAAAAACTTTAACTAAAACTTAAACTTTTATATTAAACTTTGGAATACACGAAGAAAAGTAGCAGGGAAGGTTTGAACAGTTAGGATTTTTTTTGTGGAAGAATCGCTAGTAGTTTACCAAATACGAGTACATAATATCATAAAAACTGCTATAATTCGAAAACAAAGCGACAAGAGAAAAATTATCCCTTAAATCTTTCGACTAAAAATTACCTCCGGACCTATAGTTCTCGTATGTGACGGTGACTTATGCCCATGAGCCATGATACACATCGATAATATACACTGTTCAATTTATATTTGCAGTACAGGCCTTATGGGAGAGCACGGCACCTTAACTTAAGAAATTGCCACTGAAATAAGAAACCGAATCACTGAGTTACATTTAAATTGTTCGTATAATCTTCTTCCAGCTCACGTACATCTCACCATTACCTACCTGCTCTCCGAGTGAAAGGAGGGAGACTGATCTGATCGCCAATTTGCAACCAGGGCTGTCAAAGTACTGCAGTTGCAGTATTTGTACTGCTTTTCGAAGCTCCGTACTGCCGTACCTCAAACATAGCCAAAGTACTGCTTTCGGCTCTGCTTAACGCAGTCGTTTAGCTTGGAGACTTTGTCTAACTTTTTCATAATTTTAAACACGTGAGACAACTCTGTGGTTTTTACAACCGAACGTAAGCGAATTTACGATGAACAACCCTTAATTTCACAGATAAATAACACAAACACAACTACTCAAAAAAAAAGAACAGACAACTTCAAACCAAATAACAGATTTTGATTGTTTATAAGTTATTTACATTATTTTAGATGAAAATAAAGTATAATACTTGTATCGCTAATTCAGAGCACAAAATCTCAATTTTGTTTTTGCAAGGTGCAAATTTATTTAGCTATACTCGTCTCGGCATGCATACATAACATACATATGTATGTACATTTGTTTGTCCATCGCCCGCCGCAATTTATATTACAATATTACAAAGTTAAAGATTGTAGAGCACTTTTGAACGATTGTTTCGAATTTCTAAGATTCAGTGCTTCAGTCTACATATTTACACATCTTTTAAAAAATCGAATAAAACGTCATTAGACATTTTTACTTCGATTTGCTTTGTCAATATGGAGAAAGTATACTTTTAAAAGATAAGGTAGCTATTTGCTCATGTTAAAGTTAGACGAGCTCTTTAACCTTAAAGTATGGCTTATGTCCTTTAAAATTAATATTTTATGAAAAAAGTTTCATTTTACTGCCGTACTTGCTGTGTACTGCTTTTTTCGAAAATTTGTACTGTAGAGGAAAAGGTGTTGACGCTTGGTGTTTTTCTGTTTTCATGTTTATTTTTGATGTTTCTTTTATGTACGGAAAACAGTTAAACATTAAATTGCAGTTAAACAATTGTTGGCTATTGTCTTGGTTGACGCAGAAAAATTGCATCGTTGTGTCAACACGTTGAGAAAATGAATGATGAATGATTTTACTAAAGGTGAAATGGAAAGTTTGATAATAAGCTTGAATGGAGAAAGCAGTAGCAGCAACTACTCGTCGGCATCTGAGTAATGACGTGATTTGTTTTAATTAATAAAGTTTTTTCTGTGATTTATTGTTTACATAGAAAAGGATTATGCCTCCTGGCGATACTCTTAAAAAAAATGCACCCGCTATCTTACCTCTCAGTGGTGTGGAAAAAGATACGAGTAGATTCAATTTATTTAATTCATCATTGTTTTTGATTATAAAATGTCCGTATATTAATAAATAGTTGGTAACTCTATCGATATTTTTGTGATATATGCGGCAATTTTTAATGCTAACTACGGCAACCCTGTAAGAGCTTTAAATTAAAGATAGCTTATTGAAATTCATAATAGTCAGACTGAAAGGCAAATATCCTATCTTCCCTGTACTGCAAATATAAATTGAACAGAGTATAGTATAGATACCATAGTATTCTTAATACCTCAATGTCATGCTGCGTGACACACTACAGAACATAGTACATAATTTGACAGCCAGTCATATTCTGGCAAACAAAAATTTTCAATCTTTCAAATGAAGATATTTAAGATTTGTGATGGATCTTTTCAGTTTAATCACATCAAATAATAATATATTCCCCCTTAAACCGTCGATATTTTCCCTTCAAATATTCAAAATTTTGGCGATTTGGTCGCTGCCAAGAACTTTCCGTTTTTTAAATTCGTTACCTTTTTGAAGTCATAAATTTTAAAATATTAAAAATTCATAATAAACATCAATATGACAATGAGTTTAGGTAGGTATCCGTCTTAGAAAAATGGCGCTGTTTTCGCTAAGGAGAAGACTATACTATCCCAAAAAACCCTAGTAAAGATACTATGCTTTTAACATTAGTATACCTTGTATAAGTAAAAAACTAGAAGTTGAAGTGATCAGCTCAAGAGATTATCGTGAATGTAATTTCTAATAAAAAGTATTAAACTTTACTCGGAAATCGCACTATCACCTCAATAGAAGAAAAAAATTATTATTTTATAGTTTCCTTATCGTTGGCAGTAGATTTTATCAGCAATTTTTAATTTAACATTAATTTAATTTAATTATCTTTCTTCAAGAGTGATGATGAGCGACGGCTTAATACACAAAATCACCACTTGATATTAACAGAGTGTTTTGCATTTTGTCTATCAGTAAAAGGGAAAGTGGCGTTTTTTTCACAAACGTTGACCATCATTTTATGTAGACAACGGAATTTAAATGATGTTCCACTTACCATGTTGTCAACTGACTCAAAAATGTGTCATTCTTGTAGATAAATCACAATTGAAATCCTACCATGAGAGCATAAATATATATTGTAGGCAAAATTGGAGACAGTTTACTCCTTTACCAAAATGTTTGTTTAGTTAAGAACAGAAGAGGTTGGGCTATATTTTAACTAAAATTAGAGCTAAGCAACTTTTTAAATCACATTTCCACTAAATTTATGTTTTTAACACACCTTGGCGCAAATTTCACAAACAAGTTAAAGATTCCGGGCAGTATTCCACATCGAAAAAAAAAACAAAATGTATTAAATTAAGAAAACAAAAATATGTTTTTATTTTATATTATTATAAGTCCCATTTTTAGCTTAAGATAGTGTGTCCATTTTATCAAAGGGCACGGTAGTGCCCAGCCAAGTTCTGGCACTACACCCTTTTTACAGGAACAAACTCAGGCGATTTTTGACCCCTCCCTATCTTCAGTACCAATGAAGTCAGAAACTTAAAACTCCGAATATTTGCTAGGGTAGCCAGGCACAGGCGCCTCACCAATTTTCAATTTTCTAGCATAAGCGGTTCCTGAGATATAAGGCCTCAAAAATCACAAAAACCGTAACTGACTGACTGACTGACTGACTGACAGATCATCAAAATTATGGAGCACTTCCCGACATCGTAGAATCTTGTAATTTTGCACAACGTTAGGTCTTGTCATGCAAGCAGAGGAAAAAATCGAAAATTTGAAATTTTCCATTCAGGGGGCGTGGTATCCGCCCACTTTCTCCGAATTTTGGAGCACTTCCCGACATCGTATTATGGAGCACTTCCGACTGCTGTAAAACGATGAAATTTGGTGAACCGGTAGGGCTTATATTGCATATAAAGAACCAAAAATAAACACCAAGGTTTTTCTTTCAGGAGGCGTGGTATCCGCCTACTTCCTCAGAACTGATGTAAATTATATATGGCAAACTTCCGATTGCAGTAGAACAATGAAATTTGGTAGAGCGGTAGGGCTTCAATTGCATATAAAGGAACAAAAATAAAAATTTAAGTTTTCCATTCAGGGGGCGTGGTATCCACCCACTTTCACCGAATTGGTGTTGGTTGAATGGCGCACTTCCGACTACTGTAAAACGATGAAATTTAGTAAAGTGGCAGGGCTTAAATTGCATACTAAGAAAAAAATATAAAATTTGAGATTTTCCATTCAGGGGCGTGGTATCCGCCCACTTCCTCAGAACTGATGTAAATTATATATGGCAAACTTCTGATTGCAGTAGAACAAGGAAATTTAGTAGAGCGGTAGGGCTTAAATTGCATATAAAGGAACAAAAATTGAGATTTGTCATTCAGGGGGCGTGGTATCCACCCACTTTCACCGAATTGGTGTTGGTTGAATGGAGCACTTTCGACTGCTGTAAAACGATGAAATTTGGTAAAGTAGCAGAGCTTAAATTGCATACAAAGAAAAAAATATAAAATTTGAGGTTTTCCATTCAGGGGCGTGGTATCCGCCCACTTCCTCAGAACTGATGTAAATTATATATGGCAAACTTCCAATTGCTCTAGAACAATGAAATTTGGTAGAACGGTAGGGCTCAAATGGTATATAAAGGACCAAAAATAAAATTGAGGTTTTCCATTCAGGGGGCGTGGTATCCGCCCACTTTCCGAGAAAAAGTTTGATTTATATGGAACACTTCCGACTGCTGTAGAATGATGAAGTTTGGTGGAAGGGTATAGCTGAATGTACATTCAAAGCGAAAAACAGAAAATCTAAGATTTTTCATTCGAAGTGTCTTTTTATTATCATTTTGGCATTTTGAAAATATACATGTAGCTTGAAAATTCATGACTTTTCTTAGAACTACTTGAATGAAAAAAGAAAACATTTGCATACCTGAAAAAATTATGAGTTTACATAAAAAAAACTCTTAACTGTGATGTGAACTATAATAAAACCACTAATTAGGCTGTTAATTGGTGGTCTACCTTCATTTAAAAAAAGGAGTTAAAATTGCAACAAAAACATCATCGCATCCTCAACAATTATAGCTTTTTTATGGCTTTGAGCGGATGTAGGTACTAGTATTTAACATTAAAGTAAGTATGTTAGTGTTAGTTATCTTGCCAGGACAAGAAGAAACAATTGAAGCGCAAATCAAAACAACCAATAACAAAAAGAAAATATACCAAACAAAAAATAGAAAGCTATACACTAAGTTGATTTTACCTTATATTTCACCCTTCTATTTTTCCGTATCTTTCGAGATTTTTACATGGCAAAACATTCAAATCTTTGCAAAAAGGAGTGAGATCAGACCAAAAACATAAATGTTAAAAAAAGAGCCAAGTTCTTCTATACAAAAACCTTTGTGTAACAAGTCAGCCGTGAAAAGTACTGAGATCTAAAAGTACACCAAGTTCTTACTTCATGAAGGTTTAATATCGATTATTTAAAGTACAATAATATTGAAACAGCTACAATGTAATAGAGAAATTTTATTATTTAATGAATACTGACTAAAATTTGATGGGCTCACTTGGCAAGTTTTTTTTTTATGCCCAATTCGAAAGGTTTTAAAAACTTAACAAGTGAACCCATCAAATTTTAGTCAGTATTCATTAAATAATAAAATTTCTCTATTACATTGTAGCTGTTTCAATATTATTCTACTTTAAATATCCGGTATTAAACCTTCATGAAGTAAGAACTTGGCGTACTTTTAGATCTCAGTACTTTTCACGGCTGACTTGTTACACAAAGGTTTTTGTATAGAAGAACTTGGCTCTTTTTTTAACATTTATGTTTTTGGTCTGATAAATGTTTTCAAGCTTAATAATAAATATAGTGAAAATATATATAGCAAGGGTATTTATGTAAATGTAAAATGGAAAATCCTGATAAACCTCGGAAATCAGATAATTTTATCTCCGCAGAAATGACCTGTCAAAATTTGTATGGGAAAAACTTTCTGCAGATCTGATAAAATTATCTCACCTACATGATGCGGAAAGTGAAGAAATAAACCTGATACACTAAAGAAATTGTGACTTTTAATTTGACATTTCACAAAAGTGCTAAGTCATTCAAAGCAATTTCCTCATACAATTTAAAAAATGTTGTTCTTGGTATCTTTTAATCAACAGAATCACTTTTTAAGTTAAATTATAGAATGAAATACATTTTTAATAAACAGTTTTTATGAGTTGACTTTGACTTTGGCAAACAGCTGAATATTTCCCACATTTATACAAGGGTGATTCTACAAACAATGGAATAAAATGTTACAAATTTCGGCACGACATTTTTGGAAGCCAAAAGACGTAAGAGTTGTTCTAGTTGATCATTAGAACGTCTCTTTGCATTGTTGAAAGCGGCCAATCAAAAAAAAATAAAAAATTACGATTTTAAGGACATTTTTTGAAAAAGGATGTTCAGGGGACTGAGTATTTATTTTTAAAATACTGAATAAATTTTAATTTTTTTTGTATTATCTGTTGGGTACACATTGAAATATAGAAATTAAATTTAATTAGTCTTCATAAACATACAAATTCATGGTCAATACATACATATAACTTGAAAAGAATATAATATATGTATTATAATTAAATATTTTTTTTCTACTTAGAATCAATTAAAAATAAATTTTATTCTTTTTAAAAATTTTAAAAATATTTCGCAATAAAGTTCGAAGTTCAACATAACTAAAAATTTCCCAGGGGTGAAATCGGCTAAGGTGATAGTTGATTGTGATTGTCATTTTGCGATCGCTCTCTCTATATTTCTTTATTGATATGATAGAGACAGTTATAGTCAAAATGACAATCACAATCAACTATCACCTTAGCCGATTCCACCCCAGGTTTCTGAATAAAATATCATTTGTTCATTTATAAGTTTTTAATGGTTTTTGCGAAAAATATATATTAAGGTCTTACTTAAAAAAACAAAAATATATATATAATATTACAGTCTTATTAAACCTACATATAATATACTGCTAACAAATATGTCTACTTACAAACAAATTTATTCTGTAAAACCTCACCAGAGGACTGATAATCTAAACGGACAATCCACGAACCACGACTTTTTGCACAAATGTCTTTTTCACAATACTAACATAAGAAACAGAATCGAGTTGCACCACGATTTTATTGTAAGGAGACTTGGTACTTCAAATTGCCAGTACTGGAAAGTCGATCGGTATCCTAGTTATTGATTTTTTCGACTGTTTCAATATTCCAGGGGACTGATATGAAATGCGGGGGACAAAGTTTAATTAATTTTTCTTGTAACAAAATCAATATTTATCTAATTCGTAGCAAAAATGTATTATTTGGCGTAACTTCGGTGGAATTTATCTTAGCATGAGACCTGAAATGAGGGAACGGTAATAATTTTTCTTTGCGAAAACGCACTGGGGACACGTCAGGGGACTGAGAATCATACACTTTGAAGAATTTTTTGAGTAAAATAAAATAAGGTCACCCTAATTATATTGTTAGGCCAGGTAGATATCAATCAGATTTAATTTTATAAAAAAAAATCAGAATAAATAATTGAACGAATTTTAAAATATTTCTTGGGCCGCCGAAAATTCCATCGTTTGTAGAATTACCCACAAGTATTTTTTATTTATGGTGTTCATGTAAACATGTTGCGGAAAGTTATATCTTTCTGCAAAGCGGAAAATTATCTCATTGCATGAATGCCCTTAGTATTAAATATTATATATAATTTATTCATTTAAATCGGCGGATAATAATGTTGCACGAGCAACAGATTTTCGTAAAATGTGACGATTCCCAAAAAAAATATTAGATATACCAATTTTATCGTCTAATTCTTTAAGGCCTTCCAATTACAAATACCGCGTGCATATGTGGGAATTATTTGTGACCTCTCAAATTTATTACAGAGAATAATTTGTGCGGGCTCTAGGTCCATAAGACAAGATGTTACTGGTTAAGCGACGTTTCGAGCATGAATACGCTCTTCTTCAGGCCTTTTTTATTTGAAATTTAAACAAAAATTTTATGTCAGTAAAACATATTTTAACAAAATACACTGTCATAAAACTTACAATAAACATTAAGAAACTCGTTTTAACAACATTAAGACATTTATAAAATACTCTTCACACTTGATATTAATGATAAAAATGAAATTAATTAAAATTTAGCAAACAATGACAAAAAATTAAATAATTCATTACATTTTATGAATATTTTTATATAAATGGCAAAAAATACCGCTTACCGTCTATAGCGACATTTTGCCGCAGATGTGGTTCATCTGCAATGTTTTTATTTTTGGGAAATATACAATTAGAACATTAAAAAAAAAAATGTTGCAATTAACGCAGGTTCAAACGTTATCCCTTCTTAGGACTTAAGCAAGGTGTGTTTAGTGTTCGGTGAACCATTTTGTATGAAATTAAGAACGTTCCTAAGTGTTGAAAAAGTATTTCGCGAGGTCTACTTTTCTGGTCTGAAATAGGGCATTCACAAAGACAGTGAGATATTTTTCCGCATATTCATCAAAACCCTCTCTGCTCTATTAAAACAATATAACAATTCGCCATATTCACAATTGATTTTAGTTTTGATTTTTTCGCTCGAAATTTATTAACATCTAACAGATGAGATGAAGAAATAATTTGAAAGCTAAAGAGCAAAAAGCAAAACAACAAACGCCACTGAGTAGCCAAAATGCGAAGTAATAATTTATTCAAAATAATGATTTGCTAACTAAATGAAAAATTCCGCCGATTTTCTAATTTAAATTCTATTTATGATTCTTTTTGCGTTTTTATTTATTTATTTATTTATATATTTCATCTACGAGCTAAAAAGCTTAACAGATTACATTTAAATATATAAGTAATTGTAATATACTAATATTAATAACAATATTAATATAATAAATAATATAAATATAATATAGACAATAATATAATATGAATATAAATAATATAAATAATAATAATAATAAAAGTTTAATAATAAAAGTTTAACAACAATACCAGATATCAAGTTCTTAAGAATAAGTAAAACAGTATATTTTTAAACCTTTCTCTTGAGAGAATCAAATCTATATGGTCATAAACATTATTGAACTCTCTAATTGACCTTGAAATTGGTTCATTCATACCATAGTTTGTTCTATGCCTTGGCTCAAAAAGAAGGTGTCTTTCCCTTAATGGGCGAGTTGGTCCATAAATATGAACGATGGCAAGTAACAAAGGACACTTAATATGATAACAAAGAATATCTCGCACAAAAACAATATCCTGAATTGTTCTTCTGGACTTGAGATCTTGTAACCCCAAATGGCTTTGCCTGGCTTGAGAATTAGGGCTAAAATTCCATCGCAATTTATAAAATACATATTTTGTGAGTCGATTCTGAACTCTTTGAATTCTATCGGAGAAAGTTTGTTGGTAAGGGTTCCAGATGATACCCGCATATTCAAGATTTGGTCTTACCAAGGAAGTATAAAGAGAAACTAGTGTATAAGGGTCCGTAAAATCAGAAGAATTTCTTTTTATGAATCCTTACATAGAATTAGCTCTAGCAACAACCGTATCAACATGAAGAGAGAATGAAAATTTTGAGTCAAAATGAACACCTAAATCTTTCACTTTTAAAGTTCTCATAAGCGTATTGCATTCAAGAGTATACGCAAACTCATGAGTGCGAAGTTTTCTAGATAGAGAAATAACGAAACATTTTTTGACATTAAGTTTTAGAAAGTTCAAATTACACCAATTAGACAGATTGTCAAGATCCTTTTGAAGCTTAAAGCAATCATCAATAGAAGATATCTTTAAAAATAATTTCAAATCATCATCATATATAAGGCATTTGCTATAACTGATACAGTTAACAATGTCATCTAAAAATATAATAAAAAGCAAGGGTCCTAGGTGGCTACCCTGAGGGACACCAGAAGTACATTTAATTGACCTAGATCTTTTGATCCTTGAACTTTTACTTTTTGGACTCTTCCAATTAAAAATGAAGATATCCATTTTAATAAGTTAGAATGGATTCCAAAGGTTTCGAGTTTGAGAAGCAGAATTTCATGGTTAACCGAGTCAAAAAGCTTTGCTAAAATCAGTATATGGGTTTATCCGTGCAAATTTTAACTTTTGCCATGCGTCGAAATATATAGACATTATTATTAAATATTCAGGTTTTGGAACTTATAATATTATATATATCATTGAGTTTTAACTATTCAATTTATAAAATGAACCATCGAGATAGTGCGAAAGTGTTTGAAATCGAAAAAATCATCGAATATTGAGACTTGGCTGCGTGCGTGGATAATTAACGTTTTGTATTATTGAAAAAAATAATGTTTAACATAAGATTACTTAGTACAGTTTTTGTTTTTTCAGATAAGTGAAGGTCAAAATTAATTGAAATCATTCATTTTGAGTGCGTGCCTTCCTTATAAATAATCCTATATGATATAAATTTTAGAAAAAACTGCCATGCGTGATTTTTCGTAAATCTTTAATTGTCACAAATTTTCGTATCTATTTTTTTAACATTGATCATGGGGCATTTTTTTATGGTCTGCATCATTATTTAAGCTATCTAGAGTAAAAAAAACTTTGGCTTCAATGCGTGCTTCATTATGTAAAAATTTTATGAAGTTAACAAAACGAACGTAAAAACCGTAACTGTTTCAAAAAAAGCACATTTTTTACTAGCACACCAAAGCATTGTTTGAATTTACCCTTACAATGACCGTAATTTAAACTGTAGAAATTATAAAAAAAAGGTAAAAGTGTTAAACAAATAAGTTTGAAAACAGAAGCTGTGAAGATTAAAAATAAAAACCAAATCAATTAACTCGGTGCTTAAAATAAATTATTTTAAATTCATTTTTCTATACGTTATACCCTTATACTCCTTAACAAACAATACATATGAGTTATTTTGAAGTTTTTTATTTATTCGTGGTCTATAATTGAAGAAAAACTCAAATTTACATGCGTGCCTTAATTTTTTTTTTGTTTTTTTCAAACTCAAGAAGTTAAAATTTACCTGACTTCTATTTTCGATAGTGTCCACAAAAAATGACGAGAAACAAGCCAGGTTTGTAACGGTTGATCTTCCCGAAATAAACACGTGTTGAGCATCACTAATATGTTCTTTTACAAGAAAATCAAGTTTGGTTTTTACCAAACTTTCAAAAAGCTTAGGAATTGCCGATAGCTTGCAAATACCCCTATAATTATCAATATTATTTTTTGAACCCGATTTAAAAATGGGGATTGAGAAACAAGACTTCCATTTGTCTAGAAATTCCGCAGCTGACAATGATAATAATTGAAAAATATATAGTAATGGTGTACAAAGTGAGTTTGAACAACGCTTCAAGATTATTGCAGGGATGCCATCAACACCCGGATTTGAATTTAGTTTGAGAGAGTTGAGTGCGTTTAAAACATCAGAGTATTCTATATGTATAGCTCCAATATCAACCTTATGGATATTCCCTGGAGGCTGAGTAAAATTTGGACTTGAACTAGAATACACAGACTCAATAAACTGAGCAAAGAGCTCTAAGGTATTATTGACATCTGTAGATTCATTGCTTCTAAAATTCATAGACGTTGGAATTGCAATAGATTTTCGTTTCGAATTAATGAACGACCAGAAGCGTTTTGGGTCAGTCTTCAAGTCCAGTTCTAAATTCAAGATATAACTTCTGTGTGAGAACCTACTGAGAATATTAAAATCATTACGTAGCTTACAAAACTGATTTTTGTCGTCTAAATTATTTGTTCTTTTAAACTTAGCAAAAGACTTGTTTTTTAAATTTTTAAGATGTGCCAATTTCTTATTGTACCATGGAAGTTTGGACACATTCTTTTTGTTTCTACGTGGCACATATAAATTAAAAGCATTTGTTAATATAGCTACGAAATGATTAAATGAATTATGCAAATTCAAATTCAAATTATGAAACTCCTTGTTCCAGTCAACATTACCAAGATAATTATTTAGTTCAATAAAATTTGTTTTTGAATAATTAAATGAATTATCAAATGATTTATCGTTTTTTAAGTAATTATATATCTTTAGCTCTATATATAATTCCTTGTGATGAATCGAGTTATTCAATAGTGAATAGGGAACAATTTCATTTACTGACGCCTTTAGTTTTGTTAATTATTTGCTATAATTTACGAACAAAACAAGCCACAATTTAGAAACAGACTCCAACAATTGAAAATTAATTTAGGGAGACATAAAATATAAAGAAGGGAAATTTACTTATCGTAGACGATTTTTTACAGGCTTTTTGATCAACGTCACTTACTATTCCGCGAACATTTCCTAACTATTCCATGGTTTAGTAAAATCGAATAAGCGATTTTTATTAAATGGATTGTTAAAGTTCTCTATAAGCATTTGAAGGCATTTTACATCACCAATATATGTTTCTTCAAAAGGGCACATTATTTTTCTTTTCCGGTTAAATGAAGATTTTCTTTTAAAGTGTTCGTTAGAACTTCTTCTGGTACATAAATGTTTTCATCAATTTTAAGATTAACATATTACTAAATGAAATCTTGTTGGTTCAACAATAGGGGCCCAACGTTCTTCTTTAAGCTTTATAAAATGTTTCTTGATCTAATTCATGATTTTTTTTATACACGCATTGTAATTATTTTTGATGATAGGGATTTTTATCCCTGTCGTTCTTCTCGTAAAAGGATACATCGTAGTTGGTTGATGCTAGATTAGTTGTTACACTTTAGAATTGGCATAATCTTATTGACGATTTTTCCTGAGAGATGCAGCAAATATTGGGCAAATGGTATTAATTTATCTTCCTCGTATAATTGGTATATATTTCTTTTTAAGTGGGTTACGGTGTATTCCAATGTAAATTCAGATGCGGAACATCTTTCTTTCAAAATGCTTCATCTTCTTCATTGCTGTAATTATATAGTAAGCCATGTGAAATAGGCGTACGTCAGAACGGGTCGGATAAGTTGTTTAAATGTAAGCAGCTTGGTTTTCTTACTTACCCCCAGTTTCACAGTAGAAGTTTAAACCCCACTTTTGGTTTAAACTTCAGTTCAACAATAAATTTGGTTTCACAGTCCTTGAACGGAGTTCATTCTGTAGTTTAAGTTAAACGACACTATTCTGCCGTTTAATTCTCAGTTCGACAACCCCTTCAAACATTTGAAAATAAAATTTATTTTCATTTTTAATTTTTGTTTCCTGTCACAGGTCAGAACTGAAACAAAGCAAACTTTCTTTGATTGTTTTTTCTTTTATTCAGATAGAAAGAGAAAACAATTTACTTAAACTACGTTTAATGAACTGAAGTTCAGATAAGACTGTGAAACCGGACGAGTTGAACTTCAAATTTAAACTCCAGTTCAGGTTCAGCAGAACTTAAGTTTAAACTCTCACTGTGAAACTGGGGGTTAGTTCATTGTTTATCCTTGTACTTGGTATGTTGGCTAGTTGATCAGTAGTGTAAATGTTTAACAGCAGTGATCCAAGGTTTGATCCTTCATGGACTCCAGCGTTAATGCTCTTGTTTGGTGATACGTGGAATGCTACCTATAGAAACATAAAAAGTTTATGGGTTAGGAAATTTTTAATCTTTACTATCAACCGATTAGGAATTCCAAGTTCCGAGAGTTTGAACAGTAGTGCTTTAATCCAAAGCTTTATCGATTTCCAGCAAGCACATCTTAGTCGTTTTCTTTTTGTTGAGTCTAAATGTAACATCACTATGAAGTCCCAGCAGTGGATGAAGGATAGAGGTTTTATTTCGAAAGCCGTATTTGAACAATCAGATTGATCTCTTTAACCCATTAACTCCCAACCGTATTGAAAATTGGAAAAATCATATTTTTATGGTATTTTCTCTTTATTGAGGTTAAAATAAGAACATTTATACGAAAAAAGTTTTTGAAAAAAAATTATGTTGTTGGTAATGAAGGTGTACTTTATATAGTACAGTGGGGTCACACATATCATTTTAATTTGAGTTTACATGGATATTTTTAAAACAGTTTTTATGTATACACAATGTTACATTGCACATTTCACAGCACCATTTTGATCGCAGATGGTACTATCGACATCTGAATTGATTTGGAAATTTTTTGGAGAAGTGGTATCCTGGACTCTCCGCAATGCTTCGCTTGACAGTTAGTTTAGGTTGTCCTTGTCCTGCATTCAGAGTGTGGAACTTTAGGTAGTGAAGAGTTATTGCTCTGGTGAGTTCGAGTAGATCACCTTTATAATTATTCGTCAGCTTGTGGAGCCTCCAGGCATTGTAAACAGTGGACGGAAACATGGAGGTGAAAATGTTCCACCACCAATTCTTGCCTCGAATTTTATTGGAATAACAGTAAGATTCCAATTAAAATTTTCAAATCCTCGTCATTGAATGAAAAGTTGTGTTGGTGTTTTTGCCCTCCATACAACATAGTTTGATTTACAATAAGTTGTCATACTTCGGGATCAAACAAATTTTCAAAAATGTCTATTTCGTTCATGCCGAATAAATCTGAAGTGTAGTTTTGGATTCTGCGCAAGAAATGTTCGGTTCGTTGGAACTCGGCTGAGGAATTTTTTTTTCTCCATACCGGTGGAGCAATCGACTTCTTCAACTCTGATAATGGGATGTCATCATCGCTGTCGAATACGTCGTCGTCAGCCGCTAAATAAGCTTCCACAAAACCCTCCACCTCACCTGGAACATCTAGTGGTAATCCCGTTGTTATCATATTGTCTTCATCTAAATCCTCTTCGTTCGTCATGTAGTCAACCGGTGGAGGAATCATGACGATATCAGCGTTGACGATATGTGCATTACTATGCAGTTCTTGATTTTGAAAACGTTTACCATAAAAGTGTTTGACAGGGATAGTTTGAAAATCCATTCTAATCCCTAGAAAAATAATGCATGCATGATCCCATTGTACTTTTAAAAGTACATCAAACTTTGGCATTGCTTACCTCCGTATATATATACAAAAATATGAAGGGACTTGTATACTCGTAAGCTTTAGTTTGTTTCAAATAAAAATCAAAGAATAATTTTTAGTATTTTGTCAATTGAAGTTTATATGACCACAAATGTTTTTGAAGGACACAAAACGAGAAATATTTCAGAATGCTTTATACGAAAAGACAATTGGACAATAACCTGTTGTGATCAAATAATAAAAAACTATCTGAAAAATTCAAATAATATTGGCTTTTGAGAAAACAAAATCAAAAAGATGATTTTTATTTCATGGCATATTGTTAAATGGCCATTTGTAAAATTCATTTTAGTGTACTTTAAAAAGTACAATGGGAGAGAATGGGTTAAACGTGTCAGTGTCAGGGTCAAATTAGATATCTACGGGTCTCTTCCTGAAATCCTTTTCCTTTACTGCGTGGTTGAACGTTGTATTGGTACACTGAAGTCCGGAATGCAGTCGCCAGTATTCTTCACTTTCCCTGTTGAAGGACCTTTGGTAGATTTCTTGGAAGCTTTTACGGAATCTTAGCCGGTGAGCTTATATTCACTAGCGCAGCTAGGATATTTGCCGCCCGGGCGAAACAATAATTTGCAGCCCCTTTGGTCTAACCATAATGAAACATTTTTCTTGCACACTATTTTCTTAGCTATACTAATGAACAACGATCATAATTTTTTCGCCCTTAATGGTCTGAATAGAATTGAAATTGTACTTTCTTATAACAAAATTGATAGAATTTTTAATTTAAGAAAATAAATGTTTGTGTTTATAACTAACTTCTATATTTATCAATGGTGATGATTTTTCCACCCCTAAAGATATAATGATAAAATACTCGTAAAATAAAAAATGCTGAGGCAAGTTTGCGTATCTGTTTCCTGTGGTGCGTTTTGATCAATGTATGTAATAATTCTCAAAGATTAAATATTATTATATAAATAATATACTATGTGTGAAACTGCGATATATATGAACTTAACAGAAGTGCATAAGATGTGCCCCTTTTCTTACTAACAAGAAAGTTAGGGGTTTACCGATACATTTATGTACAACATATAACGAGTGAGTTTTTAAGAGTTATTGAATAAATAAAAATTAAATACATACATATATACATAGTTATCGGAAATTAAAAACAAAAAAACATAAAATTCAGAAAAATGCATGAAATCTTTATTTGAATCGATAGTACGGTTGATATAATTTAATTTCTGAAGATTATTTCATGCAAATGTTAACCGCGGCTGCGCCACAAATGGTCCATCCGCTTAGTCCAATTTCGGCATACTCTTTCTAATATTTCGGCCGGTATCTCACGAATAAATGCTTCAATGTTAGCTTCTAGTGCGTCAATCGAAGCGGGCTTGTCGCTATAGACACGAGCCTTAACATAGCCCCACAAAAAATAGTCTAGAGGTGTTAAATCGCACGATCTAGGCGGCCAATTGACCGGCACCAAACGTGAAATAAACTGGTTCACCGAACTGGCCTCTCAATTGGTCCATTGTTATACGTGCTGTGTGGCATGTGGCACCGTCTTGTTGAAGCCACATGCAAGTTAAGCTCTTCTATTTTGCGCAAAAAAAGTTTGTTATTATCGCACGGTAGCGCTCACTATTCACAGTAAAACGTTGCGATTCACATCATCTTTGAAGAAATACGTCAGCCCATAATCCGCACCAAACAGTGACTTTTTCTGGCGTTGTGGTAGCTCGTTCGGCTTCAATTCTTGCACCAGCTGTATTTTGAAAGGCTTCAGACCTAAATCCTTCCGCAAAATTTTCCACGTAGTGGAGTAACAGAGGCCCAATTGCTGCGAACGGCGTCGAATCGATAATTCACAGTCATCACTAACACTGGTCGATACAGCTGCGATATTTTCCTCAGTTTGCACTCTACGTAAGCGTGTTGGTGGTTTAATGTCCAACAATGTAAATTTGTTGCGAAATTTAGTCACAATAGCCCTAATAGCGGCCTCAGTAGGTCGATTAAACTTACCATAAAACGGAAGAAGCGCGCGATGAACTTTCTTAATTTGCAAGCGTTGTTCGATTGTAAGACGATTCATGGTTAAATTATAGACCAAACTGAAGATGTTTGACAGAGTGACACAAAACACGAAACGTGCGTGAGGTGTCAAAACCAGTGTTGCGAAAAATAAATAGCAAAACAATCACCCATTTGTATATACTCGTACGAGTATATACATTTAGCTGCATGGTATGCACTTTCGCTCAAATTTCGCATTATTAATTTATTGCTTGGACTTTCTTTGTCATCCATTGTTTGACCTTTTGTGGTACGTATCAAGAGATATCCTTTTGGAAACTTTACTGTCAAAGGTATAAAATAATGAAATATCATTGATCTCTTACATCTTAGGATTGTGTCTTTGACTTTCCCTAAGGCCGTGGTTACGGCCAACGCTAGTAAGCTAGTGCGCTAGTCCGCGCTAGTAAGCTAGTAAATCTAATGTTTGTATAATCCATAACGTGGTCATAGACCACGCTAGTTGCTTTAACGCTAGTAAAAGAGTGCGCGCTAGTCCTTGCTAGTAAGCTAGTAGATCAAAACTCATTTGATTTTCAAGCTTACTAGCGCGAACAGTGTTTTAATTTTTGTCGGAATGGACATCCAATTATTGGTAAGTAAAGTAAAAAAAAGGGAGTTCTTGTGGGATGTAAGGTCCAACAACTACAAAAATAAAAAAACTATAAAAAATCACAGAACGATTAATAATAACAAATACATACCAGTTATTTATTCATATATTCAGTTTTTTATTATTAACAAAGGCATGAAAAACATAATTAAACATTTTCGCTTTTTCACACAGCTAAACAATTTTTAATAATTTTTTACGATGCATCATCTTATAGTATGTCAAAAAACCTTCAATCACATGTTTTATTATAATTTAATTATTGCAGTTAATTCCTTTAAAATTTACATACAAAATAGCTTTTTCATCCCAGTAAAAATTCAGTGTAATCTCCGTGGCCTTCTTATCTTTGTACCAAATTAATATTTTTTAGTCTTACCACCGTCAAAAAAAGGTATTTAATCATACTTGAACCTAATATGATTTGGATGACATTGAATTATATTGACTATATTAAAATTAAGAAATAGTCGATTTTGTAATCTCCGTGGCCTGTAATCTCCGTGGCCATTTTCGTATTTGTTTTTTTAATATGTTCTTTTAGTTTATAATGACTCATATTATTATTAATTTTTTTATATTCTAGATAAGTATACTGAATTTCATGATTATTAATTTTAATTTTAATTTTTTCATTATTATAAATTTCAAAGAATAAAACAATTTTCCCCTGATGAGTATGATTTTGAATTTATTTAATTTGTATTTTTTATTAATTATCCTATTAAATTTATTTGCTTTCCACAAAATTTCAACTATTTATTGTTACTATTTATTTTGTGGATTATTGTTATTTTATGCAAGAAAAGAACATTTTTAGTTCATTCGAAATTTTAAATTCAAACTCTTATCAAAAAATACTCGTAAAATGAAAAATATTTAAAATTATTTTTGCGCAACTCGGAGAACTCCTTTTCTACTTGTTTACTATAGATTTAGAAACTAAAACCCAAGAAAAACTGAAATTTTTTTTTTTTTTTGAAACGATCAATAAGAAATGTGAATTTTTAAAAAATGACCCATATATGTAAATAAATAAATTCTATAAATTGTCCACTCTTTTCTCTTCCCAAATGAATAACCTGATGATGCTCTCAAAATAAACAATACGATGAAATACCAACTAGTGCAAATGGAAGTAGCGTGAACGAACGTCCACCATTTTCTTACTAGCGCACTAGCACAAAATAGCGAGAACTAGCGTGGGCTAGCGCACTAGCTTACTAGCGTTGGCCGTAACCACGGCCTAAGGTGAATTTATCATTCATAATGAATTAAAGATACTCGTACAATGCTTCAATTTATTCAGGTAATTAAGTAATTAATGAAACAACGTTCCCATGAATGAACATTCTTTTGAAACTGCTTTCCTGCTCTCATAGTCGACCTTTATTACTTTTGTTATTTATTATTTAGTAACTGCGTTTTATACTCATAACTTGTAAATATGTGATTCATAGTTCATGGAGGTATATTTTGTACTTGCGATATACATATGTGTACTATAAAGGTCAATCATTTCTGTATATATTTGAGGGGAGGCTTGAATTATTCAAGTTGGTTTAGCAATTTAAAGAATTAATTTTCTGGTATTACATTTTCTCTAATTTACCTAAATTTATATAAATATACAATTTTTTATTCCGAACTGCTTTAACATAAGAGCAATTACGAGCGACCTATTTTATTTTATTTAAATAGCAAATAAACTTTGCAACAACCAATTAACGTTGTTTTTATTTTGATTAAACATTTTAACAGGTGTGCGATTTATATATTTTGTGTGTTTTTAGAAATATCTATAAAAATCATTTGACAGGAAACAGTTTTTTAATTGTGATAGAGAAGATTCCCCTCTTTTTATAGTGTGCACTCCTTGTTATATTATTTGCTCGTAATTTATTAAATTTTTATTTAAATTGTATTTCCAAAAAAAAAGAAAACAAGACAAAAATGAGATACAACTTTTACAATTTTTGAAAAGTAGATATTATTTTATTTTCGTTCCCAAGTTGTTCGAACTGAAAAATTGTTGGTATGTAATTTTTAAGTTTTTATTATCGTGCAAAAAAAATAATTGATTCATTTTTATCACGTTTTTAAGAATTTAAGAAACAATATTTTTTCTTTAAATAAAATGCAATAAACTTTTAACCTTCTCGATAGTAAAAATGTAATAAGATCCGTTGTCCATTGTGAAAAAGTCAAAAGTTGCGGCTGGATCCCAAGTACTTGCTATTATGTACAAGTCCTTTGAAATTTAAAAATTGTATATAAGATAAATGTTCTTTTTCGCGGAAAGATTTTTTAAAAAAAACAAAAACACTTAGAACTCCTGTTGGAAGAAAAGATTATCTTTATTCACTGATGTCTCACTTAGAACTAACAAACTTTTGGTTACAAAATATATCATTCATTTTAATTTGCTTTCGTAAGCATATTTGGAAAAAGAAAGAATTAAGGTGTGTGGGAAATAAAATGAAATAGGATCTGGATTGCATTGACGAATGTTAATGCACTTTTGGTTCTATGGGAAATCAAGCGAAATTGGATATTTAGATAAAGTAAGGAAAATACAAAGTTAGGAAAATATAGATTGGGTGGAGGAATGAGCGGGATACGTAACCTCTCCCCCCTTTAGGTTAAAATTCTCCTGAATTTTTGGAGTTTCTTTACAATTTTCTTCTAAGTTTTTAATATATTTTTCTTTCATATTTTTAATTGATATAGTAAGTGTTTTATGTTTTTTAGAAATATTAATAACTACAAATATAAATACAAAGATAAGTATTATGGTTGTAGAACCTATAACATAATGTATGTTTTTATGCAATTTCAGCAGCTTTATTGGTTTAAGATTAACAATGTTCTTGAGGATAATTTCTTCAAAATTTAGTTGTTTAGTAAAATTATAATTTTCAGTTTCATCATAGTAAAATCTTTCAATAAAATATATGTTTTTATTAGTTATTGTTTCATTAAATATATAAATGGTACAATTATTAATAGTTATTAAATAATTTCCTTCCAGTTTGATATTTCTATCATCGCATTTGTTAACAATGTTTTCATTCTTAATGTTTTTACAAATAATTGTGCTATCGTCTATTCTTTTTATTTCTGTAGTATAGTTTTCCTTAAGAGAACAATTTTTGTTTGTTATGCAATTATTAATAGTTATTAAATCTTTTTTATATTGAACATCATTTTGGTAATAGTACATTGTTTTGTTTATTTCAATGAAATAGTATTCTTGTAGTTGGATTTCTAAATTTTGTTTATTTGGAATAGGAGTTATAAATTTCAAATCAACTTGTTCATACTCATTTGGAATTTTTATTGCTATAATTAAAGTTTCGCTATTATATTTAAGAGTTCCAACTTTAACATTTTTAAGTTTCAATAAATCAAGTTTTGTGTCTAAAATTTCTGTTGTTGTTAATAAGCTAGGATGTATTAGTCCATGTTTTATTAAAGCTATATTGTCTATGATCTGGTTTAATTTCTCTTCTAACATATTAAGTTTTAAAATCTGATCTAATTTAATTTGTTTTAGTATAAACTGTTTTTCGTTTTGTTTTAGTTCGGAAAAGGATTTAGTAAAATCTATCCTATCTGTTTCTATAATGTTTTTGAAATGTCTTATGCTTTCGTTAAAACTTTGATTTATTTCTATTTGTTTATTTACTGTATTAACCGCGTTTTCAGTGTTTGTTTCTAATATGTTAATGTGTTCTAGTATATCTTTTCTATCGTCGTCGTCCATTGTACCAAAGAGGAAATTGCTTGCCTTTCCTACAATATTAACTAATCCTCTTTTCTTTCTAATATTTGGCGTTGGTTCTATTGCTTTTACCTTGGCTTTGATTGTATCTAATTGTCTTCTAATTATTGAATCGTTATATAGTTGTAAATTTTGGATGTTTCTCTCAATTGCACTGATTGTGAGTATTAAGTCCTGAATGTTGATTATATGGAGTATTATCTTTGTGTCCTGAATAATTTCTGTTTCACCCATGTTAATAACAGAATATCCGTTTTCTGTCGTTATTTTATCAACCGTTAGTGTGGGTGTTACTGATGTTACTTGTGTTAGTAGTAGAAACGCTAAGATTATCATCTGCAAATAAACGAGGTCGTTTTATATTAATTGGGTGTTCCATTTCTAATTTTTTTATTCTATATCTGGGCTCGTTTTTGTAATAGTTTCTTTTGTAATTTTTAACTGGTATTACGTGTCTATTTTCATTATAATCTTCCCTATTTCTATTAAGCTTTTCTATTCTCTTTTCTTTTTCTGTTTTAATGTGATTTCTCAGAGTAGCTATGTCAGCGAACATTGCTTCCTCTGGAGACATTCTAATGGTTGAATGGTATCTATTATTGTAGTTGTTAACGGCTTTATGGACTTTTTGAATTATTGTAAGGTCTAAATTTCTCATTGTTACTAATTTTTCCTGCAGTGTTGAATGAAATCTTTCAACATCACTGTTACCGGTATGTGTGTTAGGTTTTGTTAGGTGAAGGTTCACTTCATGTGCGTTAAAAAATTCTTTTAAGTTTTCGGACTTAAATTCGTTGTCAGCAATTATTTTATAAGGTTTTCCGAATTTAGAAAAATGTTCCTCGAGAGTTTCTATCTTTTTTACCCAATTTCGATTCGGCAAATAGTATGCATATGCTTTCTTTGTTAATTTATCTACTAAGGTCAGAAATGGATGTTTCATAAAGTAATAGATATCTATGTGCAAAATTTCGTTTGGCCTATTCGGGGTTTCACTCAGTTCAAATTTCTTTTTAATTGGTTTTCTTTCATATTTTGTTTGTAGACATGTTTTGCAATTATTAATGATTTTAGTTATTTCTTTTACTAATTTGGGGTAATATATTTTATTTTTTAAACTATGGTATGTTTCAATAATTCCACTATGGAGACTTTCTTGAGTATGGTACAATGATATTTGTTTCTGTGCTTCTTCTAAGTTACTTATTTCCTGTGCTCTCAATGTTGCTTTAATAAATTTGATCTGATTATTATGACCGAACAATTGTATTAACAATTGTTGTATTTTATTGTATTCATGATATGTTAATTCTGTGTATATTCCTGTAATTCCTGACTTAATAAATCTTCTTAACACGTCTGTCCAATATTCCTTTCCTTTTGTCATATCAATATAAATAATTCTTCTACCATGTAAAATTTCTATTTCTTTATCTGCATTGTTTGCTAAAATTAACTGAGTTTTATATATATTCACTATTGATTCTTTTATAGGAATGTGATTAAGCTGTTCTTCTTCTACTGAATGTATTGTTGCATTATCTGATACATTATTAACTGATTGTTCTACATCTACCTCGTCCTTTTTATTATTCTCTTCTGGAATCCTACTTAGAAAATCGGCGATATTATTTAATTTACCTTTTAGATATTCTATGTCATATTGATATTCCTGTAATTTTAATAACCACCTTTGGGTTCTCTGACTAAACTCTTTTCCAGAATATTTTTTATTTAAGTATTTTATTGGTAAGTGGTCTGTGATGATTTTAAATCGTTTACCCCATAAATAGGGTCTATAATAAGTAACTGCCCAAACAATTGCTAAGAACTCTTTATCAGTTGCAGAATACTTTTTTTCATGATCATTTAGTGTTCTTGACGCATAACATACAGGTTGACCTTCCTGCATAAGTACTGCTCCTATCGCATAATTGCTTGCGTCGGTGAACAATGTGAAGGGTTTTTCAAAGTTGGGAAATTTGAGTATGGGGTGTTTGATAATATTTGATTTAAGTGTTTCAAACGCTTGAATGTACTCAGGATCATTAAGGTTTATTTTCGTTCCCTTCTTCAAGTATTTCACCATGGGATAAGCAATTTTTGAATAATCCTTCACAAATTTTCTATAATACCCTGTGGTGCCTAAGAAAGATTTGATCTGCTTCTCTGTTTTGGGTAATTGGTATTCTTGAATGCATTTAATTTTATTTGGGTTCGGTTTCATTCCTTCCGCTGTTAATATGTGCCCTAGGAATTCTGTATTCCTTTTCATGAATGAACATTTATCAAATTGAATTTTTAAATTATGTTCAGAGAGCTTTTTAAAAATAAGGGATAAGGATTGAATGTGTTCTTTAAGAGTCGTTGAGAAAATTAGGATGTCGTCTAAATAGACAACACAAATTTTGTTAATATAGTCTCTTAAGATCTCGTTCATCAATCTTTGAAAAGTCGCCGGCGCATTTTTCAACCCAAATGGCATTCTAAGATATTCATAGAGACCGTTGGGCGTCACAAATGCTGTTTTTGGAATATCGGCGGGATGAACTTTAATTTGATGGTACCCTTTTGCAAGGTCGATTGATGAAAAGTATTGTGATCTACCTAATTTATCAAGAATGCTATCGATATTTGGGAGTGGATATTTATCATCGATAGTTATTTCATTAAGCTTTCTATAATCGACACATAGGCGAAATTTCTGTTGTCCTGAGTTATCTATCTTCTTTGCCACTACCACAATAGGCGATGCGTATCTGCTATTGGATTTTCTGATTATTCCCTGATTTTCCATATCTTCGATTTGTCGTCTAACTTCTTCTTCGTGTTGTGGGGGTAGCCTATAGAGTTTAGCATGTATTGATTGATCTACGGTAGTTTTTATCTCGTGCATGATCGTATCTGTGTTCGTCAGTTGATCACCTTCACGATAAACTAAATTTTTGAATTTACTTAATAATACTTCAATTTCTTTCCTTTCTTCTTCGTTTAAATAGCTTAGATCTAGTTCTTTCCCTTCTCCGATAAGTTCAAAGCAATCAAAAGTGGCAATGTCTTTTTCAGAGTATAATGGGATCATTGTGTTATTTTTTAATACGAGAGTTCTATTGTCGAAATCAAGAGTTTTAACAATTTTACTTAGTAAGTCCATGCCTATTAAAATATCGTAAGGTTTTGGACCTAAGTTCCTCTTATACCATCTTGTCGCTGTTTTGCAATCATAATTAAATTCTTTCGGAATATTTGTAATAATTCTTTCCACTACCTCATTCGTTATATTATTTATTGTTTGCAGTTGCATATTTATTTTGTCGTATACTTGAAACCTACTACAATCTACTACACTAGAATTGATTATACTCATAGTTGACCCAGTGTCAATGAGTGCTCTATATATATTTTTATCTATTGTTAAGTTTACAAATATTTTATTTCCGAGGCTTAGTTTAGAAAAAACTCCAGATTATGAATTTCTTCTTCTCGGTTTTCAGTTTGATTTACCGACATCGGTGCCGGGTTTTGTACTGCATTTCGTATTTGTCCAGAGGGGTTAAAAACAGGTTGAACATTCTGTCTATATTGATCTGATGTACTCTGTCTATAGGCATTTGTATTAAAATTATTTTGTCTGTTATAATTTGGATTGAAATTATTATTATTTGCCCTGAAATTATTATTATTTTGTCTGATATAATTTGGATTAAAGAAACTATTGCCATTTTGCCTGGGGAAATTGTTATTAAAGTTGTTGTTATTTTGCCTATTAAAATTTTGGTTTGAGTTATAATTATTTTGTCTGAAGGGATTATTATTATTATTATTGTCTCTCCAATTCCTACTGTTCTGGTGATTATTATTTGAACTTTGTATACTACGCCTATCTTGACTTATAAATTCTCTATCTATGTTGTTATAATCATATCCTACATAGGAGTATAGGATGTCTTTTATTAAATGTAAGTTATAGATATCTTTTATTTCTCTAGATAAATTTCCTGACACTAACTGCTTGATTCTATTGATTAACAATGTATAAAAAGTTTGTTTTGCTTCTACAGGGTTAGATTCATAAGTAGCAAATTGATTGATTTCTTGTGTTATTGTTTCAATTTTTTCATTTAAATCTTGAATTGAACTTACTTTAATATTACAAATTTTCCTAGATATATCTTTGTAGCTGCATATCGGCCGGAAGTGCTGCTTCAGGATTACTTTAGTTGCTTCCCATCCTTCAGGTCTGTTGTTCAGAAGTAGCTCCTTTGCTCGTCCTATAATTTTGGTGTTGTAAATAGCCTGCCAGATTTCAGCTCTTAGTGGTTCCTCTACAGAGTTAAGATGAGTTTCAACGCTTGCAAAGAATTGGCTCAGTGTTTCGTTTTTTCCTTCGAATGTTGGGATGTGTTGGATTTCCTTCATTAAGTAGACTATTCTACTCGGTCTTTGGGTGTGGGGTGCGGCTAGAGCTTCCAGCACGTCCGCTAACCGGTTCATCATCTCTTCATTCATGATCTCTTCGATTTCTTTTCTCCAAAAGTCTAGTGCTCTTTTCCGACGAATTGTTATTATTTTTTTTTTTCAACGATGATTTAAAAATTATAGCGTAAGGGGTTCACAATATTCGTTTGTTTGATACGCACTAACTAATTTTTTTTTTTTATCAACGATGATTTAATTATTATTCGCGTTAGGGTTAAACAATATTCGTTTGTTTGATACACTTTAACACGATTTATATTTTTTTTCGAATAGATTCGTTCTCATATGGATTCCTACAATTTATAGGAATCCTACCGACTGCGCCAGATAAATGTTCTTTTTCGCGGAAAGATTTTTTAAAAAAAACAAAAACACTTAGAACTCCTGTTGGAAGAAAAGATTATCTTTATTCACTGATGTCTCACTTAGAACTAACAAACTTTTGGTTACAAAATATATCATTCATTTTAATTTGCTTTCGTAAGCATATTTGGAAAAAGAAAGAATTAAGGTGTGTGGGAAATAAAATGAAATAGGATCTGGATTGCATTGACGAATGTTAATGCACTTTTGGTTCTATGGGAAATCAAGCGAAATTGGATATTTAGATAAAGTAAGGAAAATACAAAGTTAGGAAAATATAGATTGGGTGGAGGAATGAGCGGGATACGTAACCTATATAATAATCTGGATGTAATTAGAGAGAACAGAATAAGCTTCGTGGTTTTAGTTTGCTAAAACATATCCTTAAATACTCGTAGTATGAGTTTACAAAAACAAAGTTGTAAATAAAATTATTAAAACATTTTACGCAAACATTTTGGAAAGACAACCTTATATTTTATTATTTTAAGAATAAAAACCAAATTTCAGAAAAAAAAAATACTGACCCGTTTATGAGATATCGAATTTTCAAAAACAAAACTAAAAAATATTTTTAAGTTTTGACCACTCTAAATCAATTTTAGAATGGGAGTCGACTCTAAATATTGAGTATAAAGCGAGAATCGACTTTTTGTTAATTTTAAAGGACATAAACTATACTTTAACGTTAAAGAGCTCGTCTTACTTTAACAGCAGCAAATAGCTAGTTTATCTTTTAAAAGTATACTTTATCCATATTGACAATGGTCATTTCATACCAAAGCAAATGGAAGAAAAAATGTTTACTGATGTTTTATTAGATTTTTTAAAGATGTTCTTTGTAAATAGACTGAATCACTGAATATTATAAATTCGAAACTATCGAATCGTACGAAAGCGCTCTACAATTAAAAAATCTATAGATACAAATGTATAACTTATGTATGCACGCGCGCCGCCACGCCGCCGGCCACCGAGACGAGTATATAGCTAAATGAATATGAACCTTACAACAACAAATTGAGTTTTTTATGCTGTGAATTTGCGATTTATACTTTATTTTCATCTAAAATAATGTAAATAACTTATAAACAATCAAAATCTGCACCGATGTAGTATATTAAATGTACTTTTTTCGGCGAAAAATTATTTGGTTTGAAGTTTTCTGTCTTTTTACTTTTTTTTGTGTTTTTGTAGTTGTGTGAGTTATGCGTCTGTCAAATTAAGGGTTGTTCAACGGAAATTCGCTTAGGTTCTGTTGTTAAACCCTTATTAGTTAGAAGAGTTGTCTAACGTGATTAAAATTATGAAAAAGTTAGACAAAGTCTCCAAGCTAAGCGACTGCGTTAAGTAGAGCCGGTTTTATTGCTTAAACGGGAACTCTTTAAAATTTTGCGCTTTATGTGGCTCTATGGTTGGTAGGTAAGGTACCTATCTATCTATCTTAATTTCTATTATTTTTTACTGAATTATAGATCGTTAAAATTAATCGAAAAAAAACGAGCAAAATACGATTTTTAACATTTGTATACATTTGTATTTGGATACAATACATTTTTTTTTCTTGCATCTTGTAAAATGTTCAAAAAAAACTTTTAATCGTCAAGTTAAAAAAAAAACTATTGAAAATAAAAATTTGATTTTTTTTTTAAATCAAACTTTTTTTTTGAAAAATAGAAATACAAATTTGTTCTGAGAGGTGTGAGATTTTGTGATTTTTTTTTTAATCTGTGAATCACATGATCTTTTGAGATGTGTACTATTTCAGCTATCTCGCGCAACTTTAATCGGCGGTCTGCCTATACATTTTTGACAAGTTATCCTCCGTGGTAGCCATTTTCGGAGCACCTGGACGGAGCTCATCAAAAACCGATGTGCTGCTAAGTTGAAACTCGTTATAGGTACCAATTTTTGACGATCGTCATCTAAGGAGAAGAGTCAACGTACACAGCATCTAAGCGCTCTTTGATTTCGCTGCGCGATTTCCCTTCCGAAAACAAGAATCGAATGACCGACCGATATTGCTCTGCTCTTTTTCCATTTCTCTAAAATTCGCGGACAAGCTGGCTTCCACACGTCGTCAAAACAAAACTTCGAGTCCGATTCAACTGAAATCTGTCAAATTAAGGGTTGTTCAACGTAAATTCGCTAAGGTTCTGTTGTAAAGCCCACATTTGTAAGAAGAGTTGTCTTACGTGTTTAAAATTATGAAAAAGTTAGACAAAGTCTCCAAGCTAAACGACTGTGTTAAGTAGAGTCGGTTTTATTCCTTAATTGAGCAACTTTTAAAATTTTGCGTCTATATGTTTCTTTATTAATATTGTCAATTATTTTTTTACAGGTTAAAACTTCGCATAATATTTGCCAAAAAGCAAAAGTACCACATTTAGGTTTTGCTGAAACTGCAGAAAAAGTATTTGAAAATGGACCTAAGAATTTACGGCCGTGGTCGAATTTTGCAAAGTAAGTTTTATTTCACTTTAAAATCCAGTTCTTCTTAACTAAATACAAAGGGTAAGAGGCAATTACCGCGATGAGCATAACTCTGTGCTTGCTTTTTCTATAATTTTGCACACACTTATGTACAGCCTTATTTTTTAGATTTTACTAATACATACTCAGTCCAACCTCGGTGTCACTGCCAGCACGAACTTCCTCCATATTACTTTTTACTTGCGACTTATAGGTACTATAAGGCAAGTTATGCATTCGTAAAAAAATCTAACTCGAGATTTTGATCAAAGTCGACATAACGATGATAGCGAAGACCAAAAAAGTTGGTCTCGCAATTCTGTCTGTCTGTCTGTCTGTCGGTTCGACTACAGCCTAAACGGCTCGGCCGATTTTCTTCAAACTTGGAAGATATGGGTTTTTTTTTCCCCCCAGACGTTTTTTTCTTTTTTTTTTAAGACCAAAAATAACGGTACCTGCCATACGATTTTTTTTGAAATTTTATAAATATTTTTTTTCTCAAAAACTGTCCCACAGAATTTAAAAAAAAAATCATAAAAATTTCATTTAGTTAAAACTAGGTAATGGTTGAAAAAAACTTTCCAAAAAATTGTTATTTTTGGTAGACCCCCTGGGTCCATTTTTTTTTTGTTTTCGATTTTCTCGAAAACGGTACAGCCGATTTAAATTATTTTTTTTATGCTAAAGCTCCTCCAAAGTTTGAACATTATTACATATTCATATTTTTAATTTTTAATTTTTCGGATTTTTAAAAAAAAATTCAAAATTTTTTTTTGGAAACTCAATATTTCGAAAACCTCATGCTCGATTTTTTTCAAACTTGAAGAAAAAAAAAATTTTAACATAACCTACAAGATTTGAAAAAAAAAATTTGGTTTTATCTAAAACTAACGGTACCTTCCATACAAATATAAAAAAATGGTTTTCGAAAATCGTATTTTTCTCGAAAACGGTTCCGAGAATTTTCCTAAAATTTTTTTTCTTTCGATAAATTTTTACGATCTATAATTTAATAAAAAAAAAATAAATCTAGATATTACTGACTGTACCTACCATAGAACGATTTTTTCGAATTTTGAATTACTCATTATCAGCATAGCGGATTTTAATGAATTTTTTTTTTAAAGAAGCTCCTAAAAAGTTTAAAAAACATTGCATTTCAAAACTTGAAAAAAAAAATATTTTTTCAATTTTTAGAAAAAAAAGTAATTTTTTTTTTGAAAAATTCGATATCTCAAGAACGGCTTGGTATTTTTTTTTGTAAATTAGACACTTATTCGTACAATAATAAAAACTTAAGGTTGGTGTACCAAAATTTTTTCTTAAAAATGTTTTAAAAATTTTGTACATAAAAGCTTATTTTTTTAAGGAACCACTACAACGACTTATAATTTTTGTTCTTGCATAAATTTATATTTGCATAGCATTCCGTTCTTATCTCTTATTACTAAAAGAATTTAAAAAATTCATTCTGTCCTTATGAACAGTTTTCTTGAATAACATTCGTTTCTTTTTTAATTCCTAGTCTATTACATAGGAGCAAGTACGTGCGACCCAGTCGTGCATTTTATTTATATACGTTTACTTTACTTAAATTTACTTGTTTGATATTTATAAGTAAGTTGCTATAGTTTTTAATTTAGTTTTTAATTATTTATTTTTCAATATCATTCATCAATTAAATACAAGTCAATAGGTCCAATTAATGGAGCTTAATAAGTGGTCTTCGAACCAGATCTTTAGTCTGCAGTTGGATTAAAGTCCATAATAATAATAAAAACAAAAAAGTCTTATCGGGGATAACGAACTTTTATTGAAAACCATAAATGGCAAACTCTGGGAAAATCCTCCTGATGTGCTGGAGCGTATAGAAAATATGAAATAGGGTAAATTAAGGTATTTACAGTATAAAATGGTCCAAGAGACTCCTAATGCGAACTTATTCAAGAGGAACATTCGAAAAGTTAATGGATTTTCCAGTGACAAAGCACAAGTTCTCAACATTAAATGTGCTAAGGAGTTTATAAGTCTCCAATGACTAAAAGTAGTGTGTAAAATACTCAAAATCGAACAAGAGGGAAGCGAATCAGCTGACTTCGCCAAAAGCAGATGCCAATCTCAACGATAGAGCAGTTTCAAATCAAGCATCCTCACTCAAAAATCACAGCGCGTCTTCAAGAAAATCCATTACTACAAATAGAAGAAATCGATAAATAAAATCGGCAGCTTGTAATGAAAATTAAAGAAGAAGAAGAAGAAATCGATGTCATCACAAATGAACTGCACACATCAGGTATCAGTCAAGAGGAAGCAACAAACCTTCATCAACAAAAATCAAAAATTGAACGAACATTAAGACTTCTCCAAGATTAAATAAGCTTTTCAGGATTAGAGTCGTTGTCAAGTCGAATTTACTTTACTCTGTGGCTAAAACGAGTTAATAAATAAAGCTGTTTTAGTGCTACGCAGCAACAAAGTGTGAGCGTTTGGCTACAGTGGAGAGGATTTAATATGAGATGCGGATGCATATTGGTCTTGAAAGCCTCTACATCATATTGAGGGGGAGACATTGAAAAGGGCAAAATATTTAACATTTTAGTTGTGTGGCTAAAGGAATCTCTATTTTTGAAGTCCGAAGTTAGGCTCAATGATAAACTGATGAGCACTCACAGCTAGACTTGTAAAGGCGGGATTTTTTGAAGGGGGCATATAACTGGCTATTTCATTTAAGTATTGAGAAGGGGAAACAAATTTATTTCATCTTTTAAGAAAACCTAAGCTTAGCACACATACCGGCAATAGAATGCTTTTCACTTTTTTTCATGCAAATGCCAAAGAACAGGGTTATGATTCTGAAAATGAATATAAAAACCTGAGTGTGCTGTCGTCAGCGAAAAAATGAAGTGGATTAAAAGTTTGAGACAACATATTGTAATATTTTTGCTAGGTTCGTTAAATAAAACTTATTACTCTTTCTAATATTTCTTCTTTATTTTTACTTTCCAAATCACACCAATAAATCTCAATTTATAATCGACTCAAATAATTTATTCAAATTAAAATCACACTTGTTTTACACAATCCAATAAGCAGAGTTTTGCACACTTCCGTAATCAAAAATCAACTGTGTCTCGCTCACCGTGAACACTCCCTTATATACTCAAATTAGTTGTTCTCGAAAGTTCTTGTCTTGGAATGTTCTAGATGGTTGGAATAAGGGGAAATACATTTGACATTGGAAAAGAGCTTTTTGTTTCTTCCATAAATTAGATATGCAATTTTCCAACAGATGGCGCTGTAGTAGTATAAAGCTCTGTTCACAACAATATAATTAGATAATGAAGATAAGAAACCGTCTCGGAGATATAGCGGATGAATATCGGACTTAAAACCATACAGAACATGTTGAATTGAATGGTGAGAAAGGTAATTTCTAATTAAAGGAAGAAGAAACTCACGGATACTAAATGTATGCATTTTTGATAAAAGAGCCATTCTCTATAAAACGCTTTTAAAACTATTTTGTGCATTTGCCTTTGTTTCTCCAAGGTGATGTAGAGATTGGTTCCACTCGGTTCGGTGAGATATGCCATATCACCAGTGGACCTATTCCTACGAAAACCGTACTGCTTTCGTTCTTCGTGAAAGTATAAAATGATATTTGATGAGCTGTCCAAGAAAATTACATTTTTTTCGGAAGCAATAGGTATAGCAAAAGACTTTTATGATTTTAGGGGCCAGTTATAGCTATCATTGAAATGTATCATTGAAAATTTTCATTCTCATTTTTAAGACGAATAAACAAAATGCAATGGCTTTAATTGGAACCAAAATGAAGGTAATGAGTAGTAGAATTTTTTTACTCTATAAAATACAAAATTCTGATTTAACTTTCTTTTAAATCCACTTTTATTATTTCACTGATAGAAATCAATTTCAATGAACAGCTGATTTTCGTTTCTTTAACTTGGAACACAATCGTTCCAATGAATGTGTTCGATTCTCTTTCTTTTCTCAAATGTCAGTTTTCCTTTCAATGATCAACTCTAACCTCAAATACATAGAATTTGCTCTAATCAGCCACTGACAGGATCTTTAACTGAAACCAATTTTTTCAATGATTGGTATAACTGGCTTGTCAAAAAAATGAAGTCAGCATTCCACTGATTTGTTCCAATGATGCATTTCAATGAAAGCTATAACTGGGGCCTTAATTAGTATATTTTTTTGACGGAGTGGAACAAAATGTTACTTTTTCAATGATTACACCAGTTACATCGGAACAAGAGCGGTACGAATCGTTCATTTGAAAGATCGAATCAACCAATCAACCAATCGTTCATTCAATTAAAATCTTTTTTTTTTTAATCGTTTCATTTTGACCGAGACCGAAACAATGTGAAAATGAACGAAATAATAACATTCTATACTCGAACATAAATCTTTAGCTTTTATCGGCAGTTTTCCTACTGTTGATGTTGTATTGGCTATTCGTGTAAAGTCCTACTACACTACGAATAAATTTCCCGAAAAAATGGTTTCTATGTTTCCAAGCGGCAGTGCTGTCTGCTGTTGGTGAACACTCCAGCGTTCTTATCGCAAAGATTTCTTCCAAGGAATATTCGTTTTCGTTGACAAATTGCATGATTTGAATTTTGTATGGATGGAACTTTAATTTATTTTTCACAATATTTGTAATGTACACTGTTGATCTTTGTATACTAATAGGTACAGGTCGCAATCTTTTTTATCGATTTTGGATTGCGCATAATTTCTCAGCTTAAATTGAAAGTTTCGAAGGATTTTTCTTAACCATTGTCATTTCTCGTCTGAGCTTTTCAACGGACTACTAGATAAGTTGCATAGTGCGTCAATCACAATCTCACCAATTATTAATGTCATCATTACTTTAAAAAAATTATTAAGAAACAAATAATAAACGGTTATTAAAGAAATCTACTAGCAATTGTGTGTATGAAACTTGGTCCGAGTTAAATTCGATTGATTTTGATTTTTTTAAACCGATGTAGCTATTCAAAAATAAAAGATGTAAATATATTTCTAATGTTCATTAAAATTAGATTCGGTTATTTATTTCTTATTTTAAAACATAATAATATAAGGTTTTCTATTAGTAATGTGTATAAATTATATACAAAAAATAGTAGTATTTGCTTACGTTTTATGAGAAAATTGTCCTTTTTCGGATTATTTCCGTATATTTCGTTAGTGACTCTTTAATAAAATGTATAATGTATCGCAAGTTACTGTAATTGGCTATGTGATATTTAGGAATTAATTTATAAGGGGGACATAAAGTAGGAATATCTATGTACATATATACTATACAAAAACTAATTGATTGTGTTTCGAATGTTTCTTTCAGACAATTTGTTGATGGAGCTCTTATGGCCACTTACTTTGCAGCTGCGTGTGTTTACATCGTCTTTATTGCTTCATCATTCGAAAACGTGATTAACTTTGAATTAAATATAAACTGGAATATACGCGTTTACATTGCATTAACTATATTACCGTGCCTTATCATCGGACAAATCAGAGACCTCAAATATTTGGTACCATTTTCCGCGATGGCAAACATTTTTATTGTGATTGTCTTCGGAATTACCCTGTACTATATGTTCAATGAACCTTTGACTTTTTCGGATAAGCCGCTTTTCTCAAGCTGGGCGAAACTTCCCTTGTTCTTTGCAACTGTAATTTTTGCCATGGAAGGTATTGGTGTAGTTATGCCAGTGGAAAACTCAATGAAGAGTCCCCAACACTTTCTCGGATGTCCCGGTGTTCTCAACACTGCTATGATCACTGTTGTATCTCTTTACGCTATTATTGGATTCTTCGGTTATGTAAAATACGGTGACGCGGTTCTTGGCAGCATAACACTCAACCTAGATGAAGGAGCATGGTGGGTTTAAATTCTTTTGTAAAATAAAATAAATTGTTTAAATGTCTTTTGTTCATAGGCTTGCAGATAGTGCCAAAATATTGATGGCTGTGTCTATCCTCTTTACATTCGGTCTGCAATTTTATGTTCCCAATGAAATTTTGTGGAGAAAAATTAGCCACAAATTTGCAGAGGACAAACATAATATCGCACAGATATTACTCAGGACAGGAATTATTTTAATAAGTGGAGGTATATCAGCTGCGATTCCTGATCTCGAACCTTTCATCGGTCTGGTGGGAGCAGTATTTTTTTCATTGCTGGGTAAGAACTAGTTATCAAAATGCTTATGTAATTTTAAAACATTCTGATTTTCAGGAATTATGGTCCCAAGTGTAGTGCAAACAGTCTTCCTATGGCCTAATAATCTGGGTAAATGGAATTGGATATTAGTTAAAAATATAATTCTTTCAATCTTTGCGATACTTGCCTTAATTGCTGGTTCATTTGTTAGCATTTCGGATATAATTAAGATGTATAATAAGTAATATACCTGTGGATGCAGAGAATTTTCGCTATCAAGGATAGCTCGATTTTAACAATTATTTTTTCAATTAAGTATCTGCAATGAATTTATAATGTGTAAGTTTTCAACTACTGTATCTAAATATTAGTAGTATAAAATGTGCGATTTTAGAATAAATTATGTGCTCAGTTTATTTGAGTTGTAGATTATATTACAGATTTTTCAGGAATTATTATATGACGTGATATATTTTATGTTCAATTAATTGTAAGCTATGTTAGGTATATAAAAAATCTATAGTATACATGTTTGTTCAAAATACATAATTTCATAATCCTAAAATACTAAAAGATTTTTAAAAGAACTATTGAATTTAATAAGATAATGATTCTGTTTTTGTAACACAATGCTTCTAATGTATTTTTTAATATGACTTTTTATTAAATTATTTTTGTCATATACATATGTACATATGTATGTGTTATCGTTTTAAATATATTTTTTAAGAATTAAATATTTATTAATGTTGTTGAAATATTTTACTGACTAAAAATCTTAACTTATTGCATGCTATGCTATGAGATGGCCAGAGTAAGATAATAACATGATTTTTCGTAGGTTGAAATACCTTAGTTTTATTAAAACTAAATTCTTAAAATAAACGTGGTTTGCTATTTCTGTACGAATATAGTCAAGTTACATAAAAACTGTAGGTAATATCGTTCGAACTTTCATAAGATAAGAAATGATGATACAAAATAAATTTAGCGAATATTCAGGCACGGATCTAGAAGCTAATGGAATGCTACATTTAAAATGACATATGGTTTGGTCATACAATGTGATCTTTACATTGTTATTTTTGTGTACATAATGTACATATGCTTGTAATAAAGAACGTGCTAGATGATTGAAAATTGTTTTTCTTTTAAGTGTAAAAAAACTTAAAAAATTGGTGCGAATATTAATTCACTACTTTTTGATACTGAAGTAAGAACACTTGGTTTTCAGGAGGAAAAGTACAAGGCTACAGGAATTAATTAAAAGCTCACACCGTTCATATCTTAATCACGAGATCTCATGTTGTGAAATGATGACAAAGATCATTCCATTCTGGAGCATCCAGGCCAGCTATCATATTTAGGCAATCTAGATGATCTAACCCAAAAGATATTTCGGGATTTAAGGCAAGAGATTTAAAAATAATTTTGAAGAGTTTCTACCAAGGAATACGACGTTTTCATTGACATTTGAACAAAGCAAAAGAGTAAATGCTATCATTTTGGCTTTGTAAGCAATATTTCATAATAATAACATGCAACAACTACAAAATAAGTGTAAAATTATTAATATCGCATCATTTGATTGCTAAGTTATTTAAAAAAAAAATAAATAAATAAATGTCAGCAACTTTTAATTAATATTTTGGTTTAAAGTGAGTGACCTTAAAGAGAGGCTAATCGACATCCACGAAAGGACCAGGACTAGAATGAGCGCTTACAGCGATCGAATGAAGACAAGGTACGACACAAGAGCAAACACGACAGGATTCCAAGTAGGAGATCGTGTATGGCTGTATAATCCACATTGTCAATAGGGATTGTTGCCGAAACTTCAACAAAACTGGGAAGGCCCTTATACTGTCGTCACGAAAATCAATTATGTCGTTTACCGAATTCAAAGAGGGTCAAGAGGAAAGTTCAAAGTTGTGCTTAGCGATCGACTATATCGATACAGTGGCAAAGCTGGAGATAGAATTGTTCGATACGAACAATCTTAAGAAGGGGGCAATGTTGTAAACAGAGCTATATACTCCTACAGCGCCATCTGTTGGAAAATTGCATATCTACTTTGTGTTAAAAACAAAAAGCTCTTTTCCAATGTCAAATGTATTTCCCCTTATTCCAACCATCTAGAACATTCCAAGACGAGAACCTTCGAGAACAACTAATTTGAGTTTATAAGGGAGTGCTCGCGGTGAGCACAACACAGTTGATTTTTGACTATGAAAGTGTGCAAAAGGTTTGCTTATTGGATTGTGGAAAGTGGTATTAAATAAGTGTGATTTAAATTTGAATAAAAGTATTTGAGTTGATTATAAATTGAGATTTATTGTTTTGATTTGAAAAGTGTAAATAAAGAAGAAATACTAAAAAGAGTAATAAGTTTTATTTAACAAACCTAGTAAAAATTATTACAATATCATATCTATGAGCTGACTACCCAATTTTTTGCAAAGAAGTTCCTTCATTGTCCTGATTATAAAAATGCTACAATTCAACAGTTCTACAATCTGCTGTAGATATAAATTACATTACAGTGAAATGCAGTACTTAATCATTTTATTGCAGTGTTGAATTAACATTTAAGTTACTTTGAAATTGTAAGGGTTGAATGCTTTAATACCTCGGTATCTATACTGATCAAAACGTTGTTGGGAACATATGTATACACGTCTATTTTAAAAACTACCCTTCTCATGCATCCACTGTTTCTGATACTTGAGAAAGCTTTGGTCTTCAAAATTCTTGAAAACGGTTTATTTTGGTATTGTTGATTCAAAGTAGTAATACGAAATATCCTGTTGGGGTGGTGCTTAGTCAGCAAACTTCGACACTCGGTGTTCTAAAATCTGCTAAATTGCATTGTTAAGGCTTCTTAAGTAAAGTAAAGATGCCTGCCATATGAATTATTTTCGAAAATTTATAAAAAAATAATTTGTTCTTTCAAAACTGTTCCACAATGGTTATTAGTGGTACTGCCCTACAACCAATCTTTTATTTCTGATTTTCTGATAAACGGTACAACCAATTTTGATCACTTTTTTGTATGCTAAAGGCTCTCCAAAAATTTCAGTAGTATGTTGTATTCAAATTTTCCAAAACAAAATTTTTGGATTTAAAAAAAAACGTTTTCTTTTTAAACTTGATTTCAATAAAAATAAAATGCACGACTGGATCGCACGAACTTGCTCTTATGTAAAAGTACTTTGGAATTTAAAATACATTTTATAAATATAAAACATGAATTTAAAATGAAATTGCCGTCTGATTTCTAGAAAAGTATGAATTTATGCAAACAAACTTTAAAAAATCGTTTTATTATTAAATAAATAAATTTTTTATATAAGAAATTTCTTTAAAATTTTTCAAGAAAAAAATGTGGGATGCGAATTTTAAGTATTTAATAATATTGATTTTTGGAAATAATTTCAAAAAATAATCGTTCATAGGTTTTGAAGATAATGATTTTTCAAAAAAAAAAATTTTTCAAAAAAACCCAACAAATAATTTTTCGAATATTTTTATATACAATAATATTTTAAACTTAGGGGGACTCCTGCTGAAAATTTTTGGTTAAAATCGTTAGAGCCGTTAATGAGAAAATCGAAAATCAAAAAAACGGTTCTATGACAGGTACCGTTAATAACATTTTGCCCCAAATTTTTTTTTTACCAAAACGTAGTCCATGTCCATAATATCACACCTATTTTTTTTTATCAAAATCGTTAGAGCCGTTTTCGAGATAAATAAGATTTTTCATTACGGGTGTATGGGGGGTACCGTTAGTTTTAGAGCTAAAAAAAAAATTTCAATTTCCCCTCTAGGGAATCACCGAAGACCCATAACTACCGAGTTTGAAGAAAATAGGTCCAGTGTAGGGGTGTCCACTTAAGAAAAACATCGATGCTTTTATTCGATGTTAGACATCGGAAACCAGCATCGATGTCTTTCGATACATCGCTTAAAAACATCGATGTTTTTTCAACATCGAATACTTTATTTAATGATTTTTTACAAATAGAAACTAACAATATGCGCCGGCAAAAGTATTATCTGTTATTTTAAAATTCCAAAAAAAAATTGATCAGTTTAATTGATTAATTGTTTTAGATTAGCGTAAAGTGGCAAATTTCGATTCACAAATCACACTCTAGATGAGTGAGAGCAAGAGCAAGTATATGAAGCAGTATATATCGTCGCTGTAGATCGAATACCTCGTAACCCAGAAAAAACCGATTTTTAGGTAATGATGCAATTATATTGTGAAAAAAATTCCGGATCTAATGAAAAATATCCTGTGAACCTAAAAACTATAATTGCAGAGCCACGCGCATAATTAACAACACGTCTCTCATTGCCTCTCATTGATTTGATAATAAGTTTTTTGTCTCTCCTGAAAAATCGACTTTTCTGGATTACGAGGTATTCGATCTACAGCGACGATATACTACGTTTATATGAAGAATTGAATCGGAATTGAATCAGGATTAAGCTCCATGCATACCTGGATCGGATTGAAATAGGATTTCTCGATCCGATCTTACTAAACGAGCTGAATCGAATCGAAAATATGCTTGTATACCTGAATCGAGGGATCGAAGAATCGAGTGTGTGTACAACAACAGTTTAAAAGAGATTGTCATTTCGATTCCATTTCAATTCGATCTCTCGATCCAGTGCCGCCATATATGTACATGGATCGAAATCTCAATTCGAATTCGATTCGATTCCCTCAATCTACTCTTGTAACCGGGGTAAAGCGCGGAACAGATTGAACCAGCAACAGCACCGTCAACAGCAACAGCGGCCGCCATTAATTTAGAGCCAATGTATTTCAATTGTTCAACACACATAAGAACAGCAACAGCAACGGCAACAGCGTCGTTAGGCCAAAGTCCTAAATTTGCTGTTGCTGGTGTGGTGTTGTCAACTTTCCCACTGCAATATTCAGGGGCACCACAATGAAAAACTTTTTTTCTATATGAAATGGCAAGCAGATGAAATGACGTTGCTGGTGGCAATGTGTTTGAGAAATATTTGCTGGTCAGCGTGCTGTTTGCTGTTGACGATGCTGGTGCTGTTGCTGGTTTAATCTGTTTCGCGCATAACAGTTCAAGCAGGACAGTGGAATGAAAGAGTAAACCGAAGAAACTACTCAAAGACAAAAAACCAAAGACAAAAAAGAGCTGATGCACACATTTTTGCAAAAGTATGCGTTATCTCGGTTGCTTAGTTGTCATTTCTACAAATTCGAAAAAGCCGATGCTCACATTTTTGCAAAAGTATGCGCAACCTCAGTTGCTCGGTTGTCATTTCCATTTACATAATATCCAAAGACAAACTCGTAAAAGAGCCGATTTTCATATTCACCGACCTGAATGAAATTAATAAAAATAAGTCTATATGTTTTGTCATAGTTTTTCGATTTTTTTAAAAAAAAACATCGATACATCGAATAGAAAACTTACTAGGCAAAACATCGGATCAATCCGATGTCTCGTATGGTGAACATCGAATGGATTCGATACATCGATGTTTAGTGAATATCCCTAGTCCAGTGGCTTAGGCTCTAGATCGAGGTACAGACATACATACAGACAGACAGACAGACAGACAGACAGACAGACAGACAGACAGACAGACGGAATTGCCGGACCCACTTTATTCGTCTTCGCTATCATCGTAATGTCAACTTTGATCAAAATCTCGAGTTGGATTTTTTTTCCAAATGCAGAACTTGCCCTATAGTACCTATGTATATCGCAAGTAAAAATGTATAGAGTAAGCTTCTAAAATGTTTGGAAGACATTGCATTTCAATACTTAAAAAAAATACTTTTTGAACTTTAAAAAAAAAAAAATCAATTATTTTCGAAAAACTCGATATCTCAATAACAGGTCAGTTTTTTTTTTAATTTAATTTTATATTGGTACAACAATAAAAACTTCAAGTTGGCGTACCAAAATTCTTTCTTAAATATGTATTTTCTTTCTTCGTGACCTTTTATTTAATTAAATAATGTTTATCCTTAAGTGGGCTTTAGGTCAATTTTTGTTAATATTTTGTTTTATTTTTTTATGTTGTGACGTTTCGGATGTGGTTACACCCTTCTTCAGACCTATTTATTAATTGAAATATAGTTTAAAACATATAAGTACATATATATAAAATACATCAAAATTCTAAAAGAGTATACTTACAACTTTAAAAAATACAAATATTTTTTATTTGTTTGTTCGTTTTTGGTTTCCGTGTATTTTTTAAAAATGTTTAAAAGACGTTTTAAATCTTTTTCTTTTTTGTTGTATATATCTTATCTCTATTGTTTTTTTATATTTTAATTTGTTTGAAAATTTATTTCAAACAAAATGATGTTTAACTATCTAAATTTTTAAATTCAAATAATTTATTTTGAAAATAAATTCAAATATTTGTATGTATATATGTATAATATATTTAATCGTTGAGTTTTGTTTACGTAGATATGGTTTGATAATTAATAAACTGACCGTAAATATTACTAAGTCTATCACAATCTGAACGTCTATTAATACTATTTTCCTTGTTTCTAATATGTAACATTTCTAGTAACTTCTTCTTCTTGTAATTCTGTTCTGATTGTAAAATTGTTATATTTTTGAAGTCAGGACGATGATTTTCTTCTATGCAATGGAGAGCTAGTGCAGTCTTTTGTGTACTACCACTATTTATATCAGATTTATGACCTGATATACGATTTCGAAGTTTTTGTATTGAGGTTCCTACATAGATTGATGGGCATGATGTTGAGCCATCACCTATACATTTAATCTTGTATACTATATTTGATTTTTCTTCCTTTTCTAATTTATCTTTTAATTTTGAGAAAACTGAATTTCTAAGAGTATTTGTTGATTTAAAGGCTATTCTAGTTTTTTCTTTATCTCTAATTGGCGCTTTCAACAAACGGTTTGAAAAATTTGGAACGTATAAAGCACTTCTATATATTCTTGGTGGTTCATTTATATTTTGAGTTGATCGTCTGGCACCATTGAAATAGGTAGTTGTTAATAAGTGATTTAGTTATTTCTTTTGGAAATGAATCAGAGTACATTGTATCTTTTATTATTCCAATGTTTTTTTGTCGAAATATAAAAAAAAAAAAAAAAAAAAAAAAAAAAACATTGGAATAATAAAAGATACAATGTACTCTGATTTTTTTTTTTTTTTTTTTTTTTTTTTTTTTTTTTTTTTTTTTTTTTTTTTTTTTTTTTTTTTTTTTTTTTTTTGTCGAAATATAATATCATAATGTCTAGAACGGCGGTCAGCCATCAGACGAATAGGGGGAACAACATGTAGCATACGAAAACATGCACGTGCCGTAACTATTCGGGACTGGTGGAAGTGTGATCATAGCCTCTTCGCGGCGGCCGCTAGAAACAAGCCTTTTAAAAAAGGTTTGGCTAATATGATCAGGCTGGTTCCTCAGGTTGGCGACAGGTTAATTCCCTGTCCCGTAAAACTTAATGAATTTCGAGAACGACAACAAGCCTCGGAAACGGACTGATTTCACGACGACAACCTACGCAAAGAAAAAGGAAAAACGATTTACGAATTTTCTTATGGAACGTACGATCGCTCTATAGAGCTCGAGCTGCTCAGCAGCTAGCCGATGCCCTGTCAAAATATAAAGCTGACATAACAGCTCTTCAAGAAATCAGATGGACAGGGAATGGTGTTTTACAGAAGAAAGAATATGACATATACTACAGCTGTCATACAAAACACCATGTGCTCGGGGTAGGCTTCCTAGTCAGCGAAAAAATGAAGTCTACCATCATCGGCTTTAACGCTATAAGCGAAAGGCTATGCACCCTTCGCGTGCGAGGCAAATTTACGAACATCAGCCTCATTAACGTTCACGGACCTACGGAGGAGTCCTCAGACGAAGAAAAAGAGACTTACTACGAACAAGTCGAGAGGGCCCTCAATGCCTGTCCAAGGTATGATGTTAAAATCATCCTTGGGGATTTGAACGCAAAAATAGGTCGGGAGCCGGTATTCAGGCATTACGCAGGCACCCATAGTTTGCATGAGAACACTAATGACAATGGACTTCGAGTCTTAGAATTGGCAGCATCGAAAAACATGGTCGTTGCGAGTACCAGGTTCCCGCGTAAAGATATCTACAAAGCCACCTGGGTATCACCTGATGGAGTCACTCGTAACCAAATAGACCACGTGTTGATAGACCGTCGCCACTACTCGAACTTGATGACGGTACGAACGTACCGAGGTGCCAATATCGACTCGGATCACTATCTTGTTGGTATGGTTTTCCGAGGGCGGATTGCCTTGCGAAGACGCATTGCATCCGCCGATCAGGTTCGAATCAACACGGCTGCCCTGCGCAATGAAAACACCAGTAACACCTTTGGTAATGCGTTAGGACTCGCCCTAGAATCACTTGATTTAGGGAGAGTAAGTCCTGGAGCCAGTATGCTGGGCGTAAATGAGAAGTGGACACGCCTTAAGAATATTGTCATTAGTACTGCCAACTCCATCTTAGGCAGCAGTCGTAAAAATCGGAACGACTGGTTTGATGATGAATGCAAGCTAGCGACTGAACGTAAGAATGTTGCGTACCGAGCAATGCAACAATCTCATAGAACGCGGGCACGCGAAGAGGAATATAAAGAGCTCAGAAGAACAGAAAAACGGCTTCACAGACAAAAGAAATCAGCCTGGGAGAAGAACCTAATCTGTGAAATAGAAAACAGCCGAGAGCGAGGTCCGCACCAGGCGCGGAAGTTCTACCAATCCGTCCGAAACATGACGCAGTACACACCACGCTGCACATACTGCAAGGACGGAGAGGGAAATCTGATCACCGATCCTGAAAGCATACTGGAGCGATGGGAAGTGTACTTTAATGAATTGCTAAATGGTCAGCTCACCGCAGAAGTGGAGGCTCCACTACTTCAAGAAGAATACCCTATGTTGCCGCCACCAAGCATAGAAGAGGTTGAGAAGGCTATAGGCCGGCTTAAACAGAACAAAGCCCCGGGAGTCGATGGCATACCAGCCGAATTATTCCATCACGGCGGGCCAGCCTTACGTCAAGCAATTCATGATATTATAGTACAGGTATGGGAGCAGGAAGAAATGCCAGAAGACTGGCGAAAAGGTTTAATATGCCCCATACATAAGAAGGGAGATGTCACAACGTGCAGCAATTATAGAGGTATCACGTTGTTGAGTACCGCCTATAAGATACTCTCCTCTATCCTACAAGACCGGATAACCCCATACGCTAAAACCGTCATCGGGCAATATCAGTGTGGTTTCATTCCAGGCAAATCAACAACTGATCAGATCTTTACCCTTAGGCAGGCGATGGAAAAATGTCTAGAATTTAACATCCCAACATACCATCTGTTTATAGACTTTAAGGCCGCCTATGATAGCATAGCCAGGGTAGAACTTTACAAAGCCATGAGAGAATTCGGCATCCCAAATAAATTGACACGACTATGTAGGTTGACCATGACCAACGTAACAAGCCAAGTAAAAATAGCCGGATTGCTATCCAGACCAATCAACATCTTTAATGGACTCCGACAAGGGGACGGTTTGGCCTGCCTCCTCTTCAACCTGGCGTTGGAGAAAGCAATCCGTGACTCTGGCACGGCAACAAGAGGGACCATCGTCAACAGGTCCAGCCAGTTACTGGCTTACGCAGACGACATTGACATCATCGGAAGAACCGAACAAGCTGTACACGATTCCTTCATCCAGATCGAGCAGGCGGCACAAAATCTGGGGCTGCACATTAGTGAAGGTAAAACAAAGTACATGGTGGCGTCGAATGCGAGAGGAACAGTTGGTCAAACAATCAAGGTAGCGGAGCACGAATTTGAAGTGGTGCAATCCTTTAAATACCTTGGGTCAATAGTAGCAGCCGATAACAACATAGAAGAAGAAATACGCGGGCGGCTTCTCAAATCCAACAGAGCCTACTATAGTCTGTCAAAGCTCTTCAAATCCAGAAATCTCACCATAACTTCAAAACTGCTGCTGTACAGGACCATGGTCCTGCCAGTACTCACATATGGATCCGAGACTTGGGTGCTTAGCAAAAGGCACTCCGACCTCTTAGCTGCGTTCGAGAGAAAAGTCTTAAGGAGAATTGTTGGCCCCATATGTGAGGAAGGACGATTCCGGAGACGGTACAATCATGAATTGTACGCAATCTACCTAGAAGCAGATATCGTGACAAAAATTAAGCTCGGTAGACTCCGGTGGGCAGGGCACCTAGCTCGCATGAGCGAAGAGGAACCTGCTCGGAAAGTTCTTTGTGGTACATTCTATGGTAGACGACAGCGTGGTAGACCATGCTTGCGCTGGAGAGATGGCGTAGACCAGGACGCCCGAAGCCTTGGGGTGCGCAACTGGATGGCGTCGGCTAGAGACCGGGATAGGTGGAGAGACTTGTTGAAAGAGGCCAGGACCGGAACCCGGTTGTCGAGCCGATGATGATGATGAATGTCTAGAACTCTATTTATGAAATTTTGTGCTGTATTAATAATTACTAGTTTGGGTTGTTGAGAATTGAAATTTATCAAACGGCCTGAAGATGTTGGCTTTTTGTACCAATCAAAAATTAGATGTGTATTTTTTCTTATAACTTTAACATCAAGATATAGGAGCATTCCTTGTTTTTCAACTTCAAATGTAAATTTAATTTTAGGATGAAAGGAATTTAATGCTGTTAAAGTTGAATTAAGTTCAGTTGATTTGATGATTAAAAATAAGTCATCTACATATTTTTTAATAACTTTTGGTGTATACGATAGTTTTTTTTAAAACGTTATCAAGTAAAGTTTCCATAACTATATCTGCTAAAATTGGGGATAAAGGACTTCCCATAGGTACACCTTCTTTTTGTTGATAAGTTGTTTTATTAAATTGTAAATAATTATTATCAACTATGCAAAAATGTAGAAGTTCTAAAAATTGTTTCTTTTCAATTTATGTATTTTCTTTGATAGTATTCCAACTTTTATCAACAGTTTCTATAGCCATATGTACTGGTATATTTGTAAACAGAGAAGGTACGTCAAAAGAAACTAGTATATCGTTTTCTTCTAAAATAATTGGTGATATTGTTTCAATAAAGTGTTTTGTATTTTTAATATTATATTTTGAATTTTCAGTTATTTTGTTAAGAATTTTAACAATATATTTTGAAAGCTGATAGCAAGGGACATTTGTAGAAAAGCATATTGGTCGTAAAGGACAATTTTCTTTATGAATCTTAGGTAAGCCATACATTTTTGGACTATTGGCTGTGTATGTTGTCATACATTTCTTTTCTGATTCATTTAGAATTTTTTGATTGAATAAATCTTTTATATACTTATTATTACGAACTTGAAGTTTGTTCGTGAGATCATTTCTTAAAATAGTATAGGTTTCTCGATTTTCCATCATATCATTCATCTTTTGAAGATATGTATCTTTTAAAATCGCTACCGTAACATTTCCTTTATCTGCTGGAACTATGTAAATTTCAGGATGTCTTTTGAGAAATTTTCGTGTATCACAAAATATTTTATTCAAATATTTGTCAAATGGGGGTGTTGAAGTTGACTTTAAATAATTTTGTAACATTTGTGTAAAACATGTTCATGCAGATTCATGTTCACTTTGTACTTCAGTTTTAATAATCTCTTCTCCATCTGCTATCATTTTAAAAAGTGGAAATTCCCTTTTATCAATAGGTAAATAGAATTTGGGACCTAATGATAAAAGCAACTTGATATCATCGGGAAATATTGTATTTGTTTTGTTAACAAACCAATTTTTTTGAAATTTTATCCTCATTTCTTGTTTAATTTTAAGTTTCATTTGTTCTAACTTACGTTTTTGGGTCGTTTTTGTAGTTAAATTAATTTTGTTGTGTGTTAGTTCTTGGCTCTTAAAGAAGAATATATATTCATTATAATCTAGTTTATTTTTAATTTTAATTTCTAAATTATTTATTAATTGTGTTTGTTTTTTTAAAAAAGATTGTTTTTGGGAGATTGTTAAATTTAAAATTTTCGTATGAAAATAGAAACTTTACTTGATAACGTTTTGATAAAACTATCGTATACACCAAAAGTTATTAAGAAATATGTAGATGACTTATTTTTAATCATCAAATTAACTGAACTTAATTCAACTTTAACAGCATTAAATTCCTTTCATCCTAAAACTAAATTTACATTTGAAGTTGAAAAACAAGGAATGGTCCCATATCTTGATGTTAAAGTTATAAGAAAAAATACACATCTAATTTTTGATTGGTACAAAAAGCCAACATCTTCAGGCCGTTTGATAAATTTCAATTCTCAACAACCCAAACTAGTAATTACACAAAATTTCATAGAGTTCTAGACATTATGATATTATATTTCGACAAAAAAAACATTGGAATAATAAAAGATACAATGTACTCTAATTCATTTACAAAAGAAATAACTAAATCACTTATTAACAACTACCTATTTCAATGGTGCCAGACGATCAACTCAAAATATAAATGAACCACAAAGAATATATAAAAGTGCTTTATACGTTCCAAATTTTTCAAACCGTTTGTTGAAAGCGCCAATTAGAGATAAAGAAAAAACTAGAATAGCTTTTAAATCAACAAATACTCTTAGAAATTCAGTTTTCTCAAAATTAAAAGATAAATTAGAAAAGGAAGAAAAATCAAATATAGTATACAAGATTAAATGTATAGGTGATGGCTCAACATCATGCCCATCAATCTATGTAGGAACCTCAATACAAAAACTTCGAAATCGTATATCAGGTCATAAATCTGATATAAATAGTGGTAGTACACAAAAGACTGCACTAGCTCTCCATTGCATAGAAGAAAATCATCGTCCTGACTTCAAAAATATAACAATTTTACAATCAGAACAGAATTACAAGAAGAAGAAGTTACTAGAAATGTTACATATTAGAAACACCGAAAATAGTATTAATAGACGTTCAAATTGTGATAGACTTAGTAATATTTACAGTCAGTTTATTAATTATCAAACCATATCTACGTAAACAAAACTCAACGATTAAATATATTATACATATATACATACAAATATTTGAATTTATTTTCAAAATAAATTATTTGAATTTAAAAATTCAGATAGTTAAACATCATTTTGTTTGAAATAAATTTTCAAACAAATTAAAATATAAAAAAACAATAGAGATAAGATATATACAACAAAAAAGAAAAAGATTTAAAACGTCTTTTAAACATTTTTAAAAAAAACACGGAAACCAAAAACGAACAAACAAATAAAAAATATTTGTATTTTTTAAAGTTGTAAGTATACTCTTTTAGAATTTTGATGTATTTATTATATATGTATATATGTTTTAAACTATATTTCAATTAATAAATAGGTCTGAAGAAGGGTGTAACCACATCCGAAACGTCACAACATAAAAAAAAAACAAAACAAAATATTAACAAAAATTGACCTAAAGCCCGCTTAAGGATAAATATTATTTTCTTAAATATGTTTTAAATTTTTCAATATAAAAGATTATTTTTCTAAGAAACCAGTACGAATTATAACTTTTGTTCTTATATAAACTAATTTTAATTTCTGCTTAAATCGCATGGTATCCTGTTTTAAGCTCCAACTACTAAAGGAATTTTAGTCATTTAAAAAATGAATTTTATCTTATGAACATTTTTTCTCTAATAACATTCATTTTTGAAATTCTTACTATTTTACATAAGAGCAAATTCGTGCCACCCAGTTATGCATTTTATTTTTAATGTAAATGGATTTGAATTCATTTTGAAAATCGTTAAAGTTCACAAAAAATTCGATAGAGGTACCGACTATTTATTAATATACGCACATTTTATAATCAAAAACAATGATGACCTAAATAAATTGTATCTAACTTTTTCCACACCACCAGGAGTTAGGTAACAGGTGCGTTTTTTTAAAAGTAATCCCTTTCTAGAGTAATCCCTTTCTAGTTAAAAAATATATCACAGAAAAAACTTAATTAAGTAAGATGCCGACGAGTAGTTGCTACTGCTGCTTTCTCCATTCAAGCTAATTATCAAACTTTCCATTGCACCTTCAGTAAAAACATCAATTTTCCACACCTTCGGCTCAATCATTTTCTCAACGTGTTCGACACAACGATGTTATTTTACAGCGTCAACCTTCATAAGTCATAATATAAACTTTCTCTAAAAGATAATAACCAAAAATTGCATAACTGCATTTTAATTTTTAACTGTTTTTCCATACATAAAAGGAAAACATAAAACATGAAAAAAGAAAAACACCAAAGTAGAGATATTTGCTATCAAAAGCTTAAATCCTGAAAGTTACATAGCAAAAATTAAAGAAAATGCTATATGAATTTCCATTAACTCGGCAATGGTAACTCTGATTCAGTGTTTTTTTCTTAATAAACACAATCAGCCTTATTTACTAACTCGTTTTAGCGGCGGAGTAAAGTTACTTCAACTTTACAACGGCTCTTATCCTGAAAACCTTATTTATATTATAATGAAAATGCACGAGGAATAGCGGTGGAATAAGCTAAAACTGGTTCATAGCAGGTTTAAGGCCGTTTTAGTATCTAAATGTCATTTTGAGATTACATCTTGTGAAATCTACTAAGCTATTTTTTTTTTCGTTTCTTACTATACTCTGTCCAACAAAAATTGTAGGTACAGGGAAGATAGGACGTTTGTCTCTCATTCTGGTTGCATTGCCATGCATAAGTGTGTCGCCTTTTAAAGCTCTCACAGGGATTCCGTAGTTTAAATTATAAATCGCCGCAAATGAAAGTAAAAAACGCGTAGAGCTACCGTCTGCCGATTCAAAACGACTGAAAACAATATTCAATTTACCTTTTCCCACAACGCCAAGCGGTAAGATAATAGGCGCGTTTTTTTTAAGTTGAAAAGCTATACGACAACACTCAACATACTCATCTTCTTAAAATGTGTTCTCAAAAGCTTCAAATCCCAAAAGCTTTTTAATAAAAACCACTGAAAAAGCTCTTTGCTTGCAATTGAGAATGATAATGGTAAATCTGTTTTGATGTAGATAAAGAGCGCACGATGTATTGAGTGACACTTGACACTCTTGTTTTGGTCTTGACACTTTGACAATATCTCATCAGCAGTGGCATACGACGGTCGTGTTGGGGTGTACAACGTTTTGCAAAGAATTACAACAACAATTCCTTAAGAAAAGTCAGTGGCTTGCACTTTTATTAGTGGCATTTTTCCTAACGCATTGTAGTGAGGGTGCATCAGGCGTACTGCTTTAGAAAAAGCTCTCCCATAAGGCCTGTACTGACAATTTTTTTTGGACAGAGTACTCTTTCCAACAAAAATTGTCAGTACAGGGAAGACAGGACGTTTGTCTCTCATTCTAGTTGTATTGCTATGCATAAGTGTGTCGCCTTTTAAAGCTCTCACAGGGATTCCGTAGTTTACATTATAAATCGCCGCAAATGAGAGTAAACAATGCGTAGGGCTACCGTCTGCCGATTCAAAACGACTGAAAACAATATTCAATTTACCTTTTCCCACAACACCAAGCGGTAAAATAATAGGCGCGTTTTTTTAAGTTGAAAAGCAATACGACAACACTCAACATTCTCATCTTCTTAAAATGTGTTTTCAAAAGCTTCAAAGCTCAAAAGCTCCTTAATAAAAACCACTGAAAAAGCTCCTAGCTTGCAATTGAGAATGATAATGGTAACTCTGTTTTGATGTAGATAAAGAGCGCACGATAGTATTGAGTGACACTTGACGTTGACGTTGACAGTGACACTCTTGACAGTATCTCATCAGCAGTGGGATACGACAGTCGTGTTGGGGTGTACAACTTTTTGCAAAGAATTACAACAACAATTCCTTAAGAAAAGTCAGTGGCTTGCTCTTTTTTAGTGGAATTTTTCCTAACGCATTGTAGTGAGGGTGCATCAGGCGCCACTGCTTTAGAAAAAGCTCTCCCATAAAGCCTGTACTGACAATTTTTGTTGGACAGAGTATAGCAACATAATTCTTGACATCGCATCAAAGATTTTTTAGAGGGTTGAGGTCTGGGGACTGCGCAAGCCACTCCATGATAATAACCCTCTTTTCTTGGAACCACTGCTTCGCAAGTATACTTGTATGCTATGGGTCGTTGTCTTATTGAAAGACCCATTTCAGTAGCATATCATCTTCAGCATATGGGAACATAGCTTCCTCATTGATCTTCACATAAGGATGTTGATCCATAATGCCTTCAATCCGGTATATGGGACTATTATTTTGACCGTAAATGTATATATAATCATATCGAATCACTAAAATTGGGTTTTTCTCTAATTGAACAAATCTCACTGTAGTTTTTATAGGTAACATACATATATGACAAATTGTTAATGTAAAAAGCCACCAATATATACCTACCCCGAAATTTGTGCGCTGCGAAACCGAAGGTGTCATCTCAGCAATGAGATTGACAAAGGGGGAGGGATGCTCATGCTCATAAGCTTTAATTATTATTGAATGATAAATTCTTGAATAATGCTTAATTATATTATATAATATTAATTTAAACTTTTTTTTTTATTTTACGCATACCTACTTGATTATATGTATAGGATTTTATAAATAAATGCAATTCATATGTATATTTTAATTTTTTTTAGTAGGTATTACTTACCTATTATCAGAATGGGATCAACTCCGTTCAAGGAATATAAAATTAAAAATAAAACACATCGTACTACCTGCTGAACACAAATCTATACTTTTTCATAAAATCAACATAAAAGGTCAAAAAAAAATTCATTCACACATTCATGTGACAAAAATCAAACCCCCTTCGACGCTACGTACAAGGATATTGATTAAGCCATTGCGATTCGATTGCATGTTACTGGCTGTACGTGCGGTTAGATTTAGACTTTTTTTGCTCCACGAGAAGGTTTCATAGCCTTTACTTAGTCTATTATAATAACAACAATAATGCTAATATAATCAAACAAAAATCATCTACACTTGACAGATAGAAAACTGCTAATGCAGACATCCAACTTGTGCAGGCATAAAAGAAAAACAACGGGCCAGGCAACACAATACTGATAACTGCGAAACTACTACCGCCCTGCTATCAGACACGCTTTCCGATATATTTTAATACTTCATTGACGTCAAGGTGACCATAACAGGCAACACAGACAGTTGTAACCCATTGCGAGGATACTCGGACGAACTTTTGAGGTAGGAGCTTTGGGTATGGCATGCTTTTCAAGGCGTTTGATAATTGACGAACTCTATAGGCAAAAAAGTTAAGCAGCCCTAGAGCACACGATGTCAAATAACAGGACTCCTGCCTTTCCGACCTTAAAGACTAAAAAGGATAAGTATAGTTTATAGTTGCTTTCTCCGATATTGTATGCATTACATACAAACAACTTTAGATGTATTGCCACAAAAATTTAAATACAAAACTAGGAATTCCTCCACTATTCATAGTCATAGTCATAATGAATAAAGGCCAGGCCCGCGCTCGGCATGGCTCAAGCAGAAACTGAATGCCAATACAGCGAAGGCATGAAAAGGGAAGACTCCTTCGTGTACCAGTATCGTGTCGTATCGTCAGTTGATGGCGCTGGCGGTGCTTGCTTATATTTTTGAAATTGTATATTCAACGGCAAAGTAAAAAATCAAATTTCCACACTGAGTTAGTTCTTTTCGAACGGCGGAAGGATTTTCACGCAACACACCCTGTCACGTTGTCCTTTTACCAATATTTATAGCCTACAAATTAGCTGCGCTGTGATTGCTTCGCTTTTAATCATCGTCTTTACCGCCACCGCCGCGCCGCCGTTGTCGTCGTCCTTGTCGTTCTTAAGTTTCAGCAGCAGCACAAATCGATGTTTACCGCCTGAAAGGTACTGCAGTGTGAAACGTGTTTCTATGTTTCGTTTTCTTCTGCTTAAACTTTCGTACGGTCGATGTAATATACATCGTTAGAAGTGTTCTTTGATTGTTATCTTGGATTAAAAATAATTGTATTGTGCTAATTATAGAGCTGAGCTCAAGAGCATTTTGTGATATTGCTTCGCAAACATATGGTCTCGCGCAGTGAATTATTAAATAGCCAATAAAACATGAAAATTTGTATCGCATAGAAACCCACGTTATGCCGTTGTTTCAGGATAAAGTGTCTGCTTCACTTGAGAAATATTTTACTCTGTGCGGATAGTCTATTGGGAATTCTAACGCTCCTTAATGTTAGCCAAGAAATTTGATAATATTTAATTCAATGTGCGAAGCCAAGGAAACTACACAAGAGTTGGATGTTATTTTTTAGTATGGATATGGATATTTACGTGATGGTTTACTCAATTTATATTTAATTCAATTTAAGTTTGAATTTTAATGGGATAAACTGTTATTTCAACAAAAAATATTTGTTCAAAAGTATTTATAAAGTCAATTAAAGCCGAAACAATGTCAAATTAGGCAAAATCAGAAAGTTTTTTTTTAAATAGTGTATCCTTTCTTCTATTGAGATTCGGTTTAATTTTAAACAGCTTACAAGAAAGTGGGTAGTTTAAATTTAAGAACTGTTACCTTGAACTATCCATACTTTAGTATTGAGATCGGATGTAAAAATAAGATATATATTTAAACTTGTAGACAGGTATTACTTAATAAAAAAAAGCATAAAAGTTTCTTTCCCAAAATTGATTGAATTTTAAAGTGACTTTATTATTAATTCTACTTTCCTGTTCTTGCCAAAATTTTTATAACATTTTATATTTACACTGTTTCTAATTATTTATCATGTGGTTTTATCATTGATAAATAGATTACGGAACAACATGATTCAACAAATAATTCGACTCGTTAAGATGCGGAATAAAATCAATTTTTTATTTTTGTCATGTTTGATAGGCTATTGTTTCTGTTAGTAGGGAAAAACTATTCTGTTTCGTTTTTTTTTTTAATTTAATTTTTGTGTGTGTATATGTATAAGAAATTTCTTTCAACAAAAATTTGGGATATCAATTTGAAGTATTTAATAGGACACATCTTAGGAAATAATTTCAAAAACAAATCTTTTGCTCGTGTTCAAGATTATTGATTATTAAAAAAATTTTTTTTTTTTTTTTCAATACAAAAAATATTTTTTGGAAAATTTGTATGCATATACAATACTATTTCAAATTCGAAGGAAATCCTGCGAACAAAATTTCTTTAAAAATCTTTAGAACTGATAGTGAGAAAGTCGAAAATCAAAAGAACTTTTCTACGACAGCTACCGTTAATAACATTTGTTCTTAAAAATTTTTGAACCAAAATTTAGTCCATGCCTTTAATAGCATACCTAATTTTTGTTTTATAAAATTCGCCGTTTTCGAGATCAAATAGATTTTGTATAACTGTTGAATGCCAAGTACCTTTAGTTTTGGAGCCAAACAAAAATTTTAATTCACCCTCTAGGGAATCACCGAAGAACCTTAAATACTAAGTTTAAAGAATATCGCTTCACTGGCTTAGGCTGTAGATCGAGCCACAGACATGCAGGCAGATAGGCGGAATTCAAGGACCCACTTTTTTCGTGTGCTCTATCATCATAATACCAACTTCGATTAAAACATTAAGTTCGATTTTTTTTTCAAATGTTTACACGGTTAGTGGTCTATGTAACACATGTTGTCATTAAAATAGGAACTCTTTTGGATCAAATAAAAAATGCAAAAGTTGTTAAGTTATATCAATTTTTATCGGATTTTTTTTTTGCATGGAAGAGATGATCTTGCGACAAGTTTCAATGCAAGTTTCATACCACAAATCTTTGACTTTTTGCCATAATGCAGTCTTATTTTGTTTCCCAATCCTTCGTTTTAAGTCCATTACTTCCACACTATTCTGCGGTCAGCCATCAGACGAATAGGGGGAATAACATGTAGCATACGAAAACATGCACGTGCCTTAACTATTCGGGACTGGTGGAAGTCTGATCATAGCCTCTCCGTGGCGGCCGCTAGAAACAAGCCTTTAAAAAGGTTTGGCTAATATGATCAGGCTGGTTCCTCAGGTTGGCGACAGGTTAATTCCCTGTCCCATAAAACTTTATGAAATACGAGACCGACAACAAGCCTCGGAAACGGACTGATCACACGACGACAACCAACGCAACGAAAACTGAAAAACGATTTACGAATTTACGAAATGCCAGAAGACTGCCGAAAAGGTTTAATATGCCCCATACATAAGAAGGGAGATGTCACAACGTGCAGCAATTATAGAGGTATCACGTTGTTGAGTACCGCCTATAAGATACTCTCCTCTATCCTACAAGACCGGATAACCCCATACGCTAAAACCGTTATCGGACAATATCAGTGTGGTTTCATTCCAGGCAAATCAACAACTGATCAGATATTTACCCTTAGGCAGGCGATGGAAAAATGTCTAGAATTTAACATCCCAACATACCATCTGTTTATAGACTTTAAGGCCGCCTATGATAGCATAGCCAGGGTAGAACTTTACAAAGCCATGAGAGAATTCGGCATCCCAAATAAATTGACATGACTATGTAGGTTGACCATGACCAACGTAACAAGCCAAGTAAAAATAGCCGGATTGCTATCCAGACCAAGCAACATCTTTAATGGACTCCGACAAGGGGACGGTTTGGCCTGCCTCCTCTTCAACCTGGCGTTGGAGAAAGCAATCCGTGACTCTGGCACGGCAACAAGAGGGACCATCGTCAACAGGTCCAGCTTACGCAGACGACATCGACATCATCGGAAGAACCGAACAAGCTGTACACGATTCCTTCATCCAGATCGAGCAGGCGGCACAAAATCTGGGGCTGCACATTAGTGAAGGTAAAACAAAGTACATGGTGGCGTCGAATGCGAGAGGAACAGTTGGTCAAACAATCAAGGTAGCGGAGCACGAATTTGAAGTGGTGCAATCCTTTAAATACCTTGGGTCAATAGTAGCAGCCGATAACAATATAGAAGAAGAAATACGCGGTCGGCTTTTCAAATCCAACAGAGCCTGCTATAGTCTGTCAAAGCTTTTCAAATCCAGAAATCTCACCAGAAATCTCACCATAACTTCAAAACTGCTGCTGTACAGGACCATGGTCCTGCCAGTACTCACATATGGATCCGAGACTTGGATGCTTAGCAAAAGGCACTCCGACCTCTTAGCTGCGTTCGAGAGAAAAGTCTTAAGGAGAATTGTTGGCCCCGTATGTGAGGAAGGACGATTCCGGATTGTTGGCCCCGTATGTGAGGAAGGACGATTCCGGAGACGGTACAATCATGAACTGTACGCAATCTACCTTGAAGCAGATATCGTGACAAAAATTAAGCTCGTTAGACTCCGGTGGGCAGGGCACCTAGCTCGCATGAGCGAAGAGGAACCTGCTCGGAAAGTTCTTTGTGGTACATTCTATGGTAGACGACAGCGTGGTAGACCATGCTTGCGCTGGAGAGATGGCGTAGACCAGGACGCTTGAAGCCTTTTGGTGCGCAACTGGATGGCGTCGGCTAGAGACCGGGATAGGTGGAGAGACTTGTTGAAAGAGGCCAGGACCGGAACCCGGTTGTCGAGCCGATGATGATGATGATGATGATGATGATGATGATTCTGCTGAAAGCAATCTCTTATCAACTTCGAAGAGTGTTTCGGATCGTTGCCTTCTTGGAAACACCAAGGAATAGGCATTTCTTCCTCAGCAAAACGCAGCATGACATCTGCCAACAAATCCTTGTACAGAAACTTTATCATAGTGTCACTGATAAGATAGACTCCATACCAAGCTTTATAGTCTTCTTGGTTTACCGTGGATTGAATTCTTGTCCTTTTGGACGTACATATAATACTTAATTATTGTCAGTCTACTTTATTCTTAAAGAGCGAGCGTCAAGACCAATATTCTTAAAATTCAGTTTATTGAGCAATAAAAAATCGTCAAAGCTGTCAATTTTATTATAGAATGAGAGGTACATTTTTTAAATTTAATTTTAATTCAATTGTTTTTTCGTACTGAATCGAATGAAGTTATCTGCATTCTCGAAAAATAGAGCTTTTTTTCATTTTTTCACCGTTTGGCCCAATTTTTTAAACAAACGATACGATGAACCCAGTTGTTTTAGGTTTTACTAGGAACGTCTATACGAAAAACAAAAAAGAATTAAATGAAAACGTTTAAAATGTGGGTATGGGATAAGACCTTGTGTGACCTAAAATAACAATTTTCTTTAATATGAGTATTTACTCAGAACACAACGAAAATAATGATTTTGAAGACAATAATTTTTTTTTTTCAAAGGAAAGGGGCTGGGAGGGCTGAAGTATTGTCAATATGAAAAAAAAACTACTAGTTTGTTCCTTTTTAATTCTGGATCCAATATGTTTTCTTTTTATGGTAATTAAATGTTCTTTAAAAGTTTTAGGTGAGCAAAATTTTATATTTTTCAAAATAATTTGTATACTATTTAACATATAGGAAGAAACTGAAAAATTGACAGTTTGGCTTCCGAAGTCACACAATCTAATGAATCGGAAAGAAATAAAATATATTAAAGCAACTCAACTTAGGAAAAAATGAAACAAAATTCCTTTTACCCTGTCATTAAAATATGCAGATGAACAAAAAAATAGAATTATTTTTAATAACAGATTATAAATAATTCACTTGATTAAACGAATCGGTTCCAATACATAAGCACTCAAACCAAAAATCAATTAAAACTCACCACGGGTTTGTTTGTATGGTTTAGATTTTAGGGAACAAAAAAAATGTTTAGTCCAGTCCATATTACACACAATTTTTTTTAATTCTATATTCAATTAATCAGTGAACTCTAAACTGATGAAAATCTGGCGATGAAATTGATACAGAAAATTCGCATTAATAAGAGAACTATGAGGAAAAAGCTGATTAAGACTTCAGGAAAATGGCACTTTTTTGGAAAATCTAATGAGTGTGTCATCAAATACTATAGCCTATGGCTTTAGAACCAAAGATGAAATGAGGTATAGGTATGCGGGTAATAAGGCCTAGGTAAGGGAGATTTCAAATTAAACAAAAACTATTTATCAGAATGGACATATTTTATTGTTAATTAATGTATTAGATATATTATTATAAAAAAAAAAACAAAACATGGCAACTTATGCCTTAAACAAAAACAAAATTCAACATTTTTAAAAACATTGTCAATAGGCTTTATTAAACTATAGTCGGATAATATTCGGGTAGTAAGGCCTAAGTTTTAAAAACTACATAGAAAATCAAAATTGAGATCAAAAAAATATAAATAAATTAATATTTCTTAATGCTTTAAAAACAAGACATTGTTTCTTTGTCTAACAGCCAGCAGGACAGTCAAAATTATCTTAATCATCCGCTGATAGGCCAACGCACTCTTCATGATACAACCTGGTGCATTTATAACATTGCCTTATATCAGCAATTTTGTCTACCTCACAGCCGTGGCAGTACTAACTAACCTGGATTTGTTTACCACTACTTTTAACTTTGGGTGTTGCGGTATCTTTTATTGCATTCTTAACTTTGTCAAACAGATCTTTTTTGAATGGAGTTTCTCTGTAATTAATCGCTTTTCTTCTGATTGTTGTGGGTAAGGAGGATAATAAGGCCTGCCGTCAAATTTGGCAGGCCTCAATAACCCCATACACTATTTGTATACAAAAACTAAATAAATCACTATTGAAACTATAATATATTTTCTTCCAATTTATAAAGGAAAGGGTGATACTCGAAGCTGTGATAATTACCGTTCGATTAAGCTGATGTCACACACCATGAAGATCGTTGAGCGAGTCTTGGGTAGCCGACTGCGAAAAATAATTAGGCTATCTGATGACCAGTGCGGGTTTGTCGGTGGTAAGTCAACCACGGATGCAATCCAGAGTATAAGAATAATTATGGAAAAGCATCGGGATTCTTTGGAGGATTTGCATGTCGTATTGGTTGATTTTGAAAAAGCATTCGATCGGCAACCACGAGATCTAATATGGGTGGCCCTCAGGCAACGAGGAGTTCCAGAAACCTATGTGCGGATAATTATGGACATGTATGATGGAGCAGTTACTAAAGTAAGATGCGCAGCTGGAGTCACCGAAGAATTCGAAATCACAGTAGGTGTACACCAGGGAAGTGTCTTGAGTCCCCTGCTCTTTATTACAGTTCTTGATTACCTGCTTGAAGGCAAAGTGACGGATCCAAAAGTACATCAGTTATTCTTTGCTGACGATGGAGCCATCATAAGTGAAGACCCGATATCCCTACAACGAGCACTTGACGTATGGGTGGATGTTCTAGAAGGAAGTGGGTACCGCATAAGCGCGAAAAAGACAGAATACCTATGCTGCCCATTTTCTGATCCACACAGGCCTATTCCAGACATTTATTTGAATGGAGTAGTGCTTCCCAAGTGTGAAAAGTTTAAATATCTGGGGTCTATGATAAATAACGAAGCTACTTGTGATGACGATATCAATCATCGCGTAAGCGTAGGGTGGATGAGGTGGCGGGAAAATTCTGCTATCTTCTGTGACCCCTAAGCTGAAAGGAAAGCTCTACACTTCAGTTGTGCGTCCAGCACTCACATACGGTTCACAATGTTGGACAATGTACAAAAAGTATGAGAGTAAGCTAACGGCAGCTGAGATGAAGATGCTTCGTATGACAGCAGGAGTTACAAAGCTTGATCGAATTAGAAGTACAAAGATCCGAGGAAGCCTTCATGTTAAGAATACCATTTCCCAAAAAATTGAACACGACCGACTCAGTTGGTATTGCCATGTTCAAAGGAGAGATCCTGAGAACCCCGTCAAAAAGGCAATATCATACAACGTTCCAATTCGGAATAAAAAGAAAGGTAGGCCTAAACACTCCTGGTACAAACAAATGCAAAAACACCAGCATTCAGTTGGCCTCAGAAATGGAACAATACAAAACCGGGAGGCTTGCCGCCGATTTCTGAGGTTAACCCGGCGAACCCTACAGGCGGATCACTAGTGTGAAGCAGATACGTGGGAGAGTTATGATCCCCTCGACATCGAGATCATAACAGCTCCGAAACAAAGGAAGAAGAAGAATACATTTTTGAAACATCAAAAATAAATAAACAAAACAATAAATAACGGGAAACATAAGCTCAAATTCATAAGCATTAGTGTAATTTTAGAAAAACTACTTACGATTCAATAGGATTATTTCTTTTTATTTGGACCGCACAATCACCTCTCATAATAAATTTTACAACACTGATAACGATTAGCGAGCGAACTAGTGTCGACAAGTTTGATGAGTCATTTATGACTGTTAGCTACATAGTAGACTCGCAGTTAGTGCCCACTACTATCATAACTTCCTTTTTTGAAATTTAGGCCTTATAAGCCGACAGGCCTTATTACCCGCACCTACCTTAGTGTTTTTTTTTACATATGACAAAAAAGGTTTACTACCTTTAGGACCTTGTAGTTATTTTTGGCTTAATTGTTGGTCATGCAAAAATTTGGTTCGTCGAATATGATAATTACAGGTCTTTCTATCTTGCTTGAAATTATTCCGGTTGGCCTCATAACATAGGAAACTAAGTTTTCTGACCCTAATAACCTCCTTCCAGCTCGAATCAAACAATGAATTCTATTCGGTTTGATATATTTTTTCCTATTGGAGATAAGCTTTCCCATTCCAAGAAGAATTAAATTTGGAATCATACCTGCACTGGAGTCGACGTCACTATCGAGGAAGCATAGTGACCAGTAAAAATTCCTGGAGAAATCGTTGAGACCTTCCCAGTTGTACATTTAAATCACCCGTAATAACTTCACTATGCCGAAAATAAGAAACAATCCAAACTTGGGCTACGAGAAATAAAGCATGTATGAATGATGCGATTATGGACGGTAAATTTCAACTACATGAAATTAAAGTTTGTGTTTAAACAAATGACATATTTTGGTAGAAGCTGATAAGCAACATTATTTCGTACATATGTATACGGCTAGGCCATAGTGAGAGAAGAATAGGGCACTAAGCTATACCTACCTGGGTTTCGCAAAGAGCCAAAACTGCTGGCCTCTTTTTCGCATAATGGACATACAGTGAGTGTCAAAAGTATGTAATCACCAATATGATTTCTGGAGTTACGTGGAATTCGAACAAACAATTCTAATAATAAAAATCAAATGTTTTATTCAATAAAAATAAATCAAAACAGAAGTAATAATTCAAAATATAACTTTTGCAATTTTTTCTAATTAAAACTAAATACACTCCATATTTAATGCGTCGGAAAAAAAATATAAGGAGTACAGTAAAACATGGTGGTGTGGGGATGTCTGACAGCAGCATATTCGATCTGAAATCTTGTTTTCATTGAAAGTACAATGAATAAACAAGACTATCTTAACATCCTAAGCAATAACCTTCAACCGAACTTAAGTAAATTAGCTATGCTTAGCAATTGGATCTCTTAGCAGGACAATGATCCTGATCATAACTCGAGGTTCCTTAAAAAATGAATGCTTTACGTATATATGACCATCCTCCCCAATCGCCGGACCTAAGCCACATACAACATTTATGGGATCATTTGGACCGGAAAATTTCGCAACTTTCAACAACAAAGATGACCTAAAAATGCTTTAATTGAAGAACTATCCAAAATATCATTGTTGTTTCCATGTCACGCCGCCGGCTAAGAGATGTTATGAAGTCTAAAGGTGGTCAAAAGAAATACTGAGTTTTTTACTTATTTATGATGTTTACTATATTTATGATGTTTACTTACTTTTGACGCGTAAAATATGGAGTATTTTTAGTTTTAATTAGGAAAAATGTATTAGTTCGGTTTTTGAATTATTATTTTGGTTTTGATGTATTGCTATTAAATAAAGCTTTTATTTTGTATTATTGGAATTCAATTTTTGCTTATTTTTTGGTTTCAGTTTCATGTAACTCAAGAAATCATTTAGGTGTTTTCTCACTTTTGAAGCTCACAGTATACAGAACAGGAATGTTTTCTAAGCTCCCTAATAGTACAATAGACATTAAATACACTCAAAACTCTAAAAAAACCAACATAACACACCAAATCAGACAATAATTATTCCTAGACCCCACTGTGTGCCACGTAATCGTTTCTGATGTTGCATTAATTTCAGGCAAAAAAGTCGCATAGTTTTGTTTGCTAAAAAAAACCCACACAAATAGAAATGAACTCAAAACAATTTTTTTTTTAAATTTCGAAACGTCTTTAGCATTTCTGAAGTGAATTTTTACTTTTTCATAATAAACCCATAGTTAATATTTGCATAAGCTCAAAATTTTAAACGATTTAGTAAAATACTAAAGCCATTTTAGTAAGTTACTAAGTTAAAAAGAAGATTTTTTTATTTTAAAAGATTTTAGCATCTGACTATCTCTTAACATGGTACTAAAGTTAAAATCATAAACTGGCTGCTTCAACTTTTAGTAACTGTCATTTTCCTCGAAACAAATTTCTTCACAATGTTATTTCAAAGAGATACTCGTAATTTGTGTGTTTTTTTGTATGGTTCGTGATCTAATTGTTTTTAAAAGCAAATAAAATAATATAAAATTTTTTGGGAAGACGAAGATTTTGGATGACTCAGCTTTGTGCAGTAAAGTGCGATACGAGTTTTCTTTTTTTAGTTTAATTTTGTATTCATCTTCAGTTTAAATACATACGTATATTGATTTTTACATAAATTCATCTTAAAACTAACATAATGTATTATTTATCATTAAAAAAGGAAGCAATAGTAAAAATACATTATTAATTAAAAGTGTTTTCCAATACTTGAAGAACGATAGATACACTCTGTTGTCTTAGATAAAAATAATAAATACATATATACAATTTTAATACCGTTTATAAATAAAGTTGTGGGGTATAATATTATAAAATATGAAACAAAAGTAAATAAAATGGAAATTAAAGGAGAAAGATTCATTAACATATAAAAACTTAACTAGTGATTCCAATTATGTTATTGATTTCATCAAAATTGAAGTCAAAAAGCCATTTCTTAACATTTCTATTGAAAGATAATTCAGAGCGAATAGAACGAACCTCAAGGGAAACCACATTATACAATCTGGACGCTACTGATGTGTAAAATTTAAGAAAATGCTGAGTATTATGTGCTGGAATATAAGCGAGATTACTTTCGTTACTGCGTAAAGAGTAAGCAGATGAATTCGTATTAACAAGATAGTCGCTTCTTAAATAAAATATTTTTAAAACTTTATAAAAGTAAAGATGTTTTAATGGTAAAATCTTAGAGCTTGAAAATAAAGAGAAGCTATGTTCAGGATGTCTTTTCCGCCAAATTGTTCTTAAAATATGTTCTTGAGAAACTAACAATGGTTGTAGGTAGTTTTTAAAAGTTCCACCCAAACAAACTATACCATAATGAAGTTTCGATTGAATCAATCCGTAGTAAATCTGTACACGAGTATTTTAAGTCCCAGGAAAATTCTTTTGAAGAGCTGTAGACTGGAGAAGTTTATACTCTAGGTATAGATTTGACAAGACAACAGCCCTTGTGGGGTGAAAAACTAAACATCCAAGACCGAATTACAAGCCGTTGGCTTCCGATATCACCACAGAATGACAAGTTCTTTTTACATTACACTTCTTTGGGAGAAATATCTATCAGTCTGAAGCTGGTAAATTAACTTCCTTATGGAATACAAAGGATTTACATATGTACAACAAGTGATCTTAAGGAACATTATATGGAATAGTCCAGTCCACTGTGGGGAAAATGATAAAAACATTTCAAAAAAGGTTGTCAGAAATAACAAAATAATTTTAGGTTGCAACTGTGACTTCGGAGTTTCCGACATTTTAATTAGGTCCGTTCCCCAGATTTAGTTTTGTTTACTTTGTTAATTTTCATGAGCTTTCATGATTTAAACGTGTTCAGATGCACCGTTTTTAATAAAAATGAATTAGTATTTTACTAATTAGTAAAACAAAACAAAAAAAAAACGGATCAAAATTTTCGAATAGTAAACTACTAAATGTTAAGCAAATTGCTAACTAGTAACATGTTAAGCCCTTAACAATAGGTTGTTTAAGATTTCGCCACATAGCTTTTATCAACCTACATTATGTTTATGTAAGTATGTATTTATTTTTTTTTTTGTTACTTATTTCAAAAAATGGAGACAATATAAATGAGTGTAGTTTTTCCAACCGCAAAGGAAATTGATCGACAAAAAACGAAATCCGGAATTACTGACAAATCCATATCGAAAGAAATCTTATCTTAGCGATTTTACACGCATTCGGAAAATATCCTATTTTTAAACACCCACTGAACAGCGTGTTTAGGTACCTTACGCCTATTTTGGAGGAATCTTTGAAAATAGATTTTTAATATGTACCATCAAATCCAGGAGATTTTGTATTTTTTAAGGGTTTTTAAAATAACAACTAAATCACTAGCTTAAAATAAATAAAAAAATTAAATTATCCGTTATATCAATGTTACTTGCATTTACCAGTTCAATAGATTGAGTAACATTGCTTTCAATACACCTGTTTCCAGCTATGTTACCTGCAACTAAATGGTTACGACAGAATTCATGGGCCAAAGCTCTCGCTTTTTCTTCGTCAGAAAGCAACTCTGCGCTACTTTAAAAGTCGGAATATGTATGTTGCTTCTTCACAAAAGGACTTACTTCTTTTATTTAGACCTTGAAGTTCATGGTTTCATGCTTGGTTTCTAAATTGTACAATCGATGATTTAATACAGACTTTTCAGACTTTTCATTTCGGTGTAGTAAAATTGTTCTCTTGTTCTGAACTACTATTTGAGGTGGAAGTGCATTACCGTTACCTCGGCATTGAATTTTTTTGGGAACAGATTGGTCTATGCTTTCAAGTACCTATTGTATTTGTGAAAGTGTTCACAGATTCATCAATTTGAGTACTAGTTTATATAGTTTGAAGTAACAAGCAAAAGTTTGATGTCACTTTTTTACTGAAGTGTTTTATCAAAGGACAGTTTTTAGTTCACGCTCTTTCGCTTTGTGGGTTCGATCTGACATATACATATGTATAGTTATTGCAATCAAACAGAGCAAATTATTCAATATTTAGTCTAATAGAAAGATTTTTATAAATAAATGTAAAAGTTTGCATGTTGTTGTTCAAAGGAATGTTTAAAAAAAATGATTTTTTTTTTCAAAAATCTAAAATTTTTAAAAGTTTATGCATAAATAATTGAACAAGATCAGTTAAATCGTTTGCTTACCATGCCTACAATAATATGGATATTTTTGTTGGTTATGTTTGATTTCTACAACATTATTTGTACATATAAATTCAAAGTATTATTTTCCATAATGCTTGGGTTCAGTAGAAAGTTCTATTGAAGGTTTTTATGTTAGACGTAAGAGGTTTAATAAAAAAGGGTAAGTTCAACCTATGAACTAGCCTTGTCAAAATTATATATTTTTGATTATATTTATTTATTATGTGAATAAAAGTCAGCGAATCCACTTCTTTTTTAAACAAGTTTTCGATTTAATCAAAGCCGACACTTTCTGCGAGCCGGAAGGGTTCATTATTTGTAGATCGCAGATGCGTTCCAGCCTTTTTTATTATTTTTATTTTTTATTTTTATTCGATTTAAGCATTCTGGCTTACCCTTGGCTGATAGTCAGTTTATCCGGATGCTAAAAATATTATACCTACTTGCTTTTGCAAACAAAAAAACAAACACACTCGTTCTCATAAAATTTAAATTAATATTAATTTAGACAAACGTGATAAGAGCTACAAAATGGTAATTAACATTGATATTCGGTACACTTTGTTCAATGAAAATATTAAGATATTCAGCGGCGTACATGAAAAGGGGTCAAATGGCTTGGATGCCCCAAGGAATATAAAAAACTCTTATTTTTGTTAGTCGTTCAATTTAAATTAAATTACTCGCACCATTTCATTTATTATTATTCAATTTTAATGTGACAGAGTAGAAAAATCAATGATGTCTACATCAAAATTTAATGAACTCATCATACGCTATCGTCTATGAAAAAATTTAATGCATTAAGAGTTAAAAAGATCATTTCTAAATTAAAAAAAAAGAGAGTCCGGTCCGGACCAGCGGATTTGAGAACTAAGTGCTCAAGGGCGAAATAAGAGTCATCCCATGACATCGTTTATGTTTTAAAGTACAGCAAATTGTCTTTCTCTTTAGCGACCTGACAAAACGAAACTAATTGAAGACGAGTGTGAGAACCCAAGGCGAAACTGTAATTCGTAATTCGGCGTTGGGGGTAAAAAAATGTCTATGCAGTTGTCAGTGACATGTCAAAATGACACGTTATCCGTCAAAGACAGCGGCATGTTTTTTTACAATTATTGTTCGAGATTATTTAAGACACTTTAAAAATACCTTTTTTCGCCGAAAGAGAATGTTCTTTTAATGAAAAAACCACAACTAACCAATAAAACAATTAAAAATATAATTTCATTAAAAAAAACACTCAATAAAAGTTTTTTTTTAAATAAATAATATGGCCGAACAATTTCTCAATCGAAAACCACTTTTCTTTGTAAAAAAAAAACCAAATAAGTACATCTTTTTATGGTTTTATTTATTTAAAACATTAAACACTTTATCCTACACAACTGAATACCTACTTATATTTTTTATACTATGTAACCTGAAAACTAAGCACTAAAATTTACAAAATAGTTAATGCAAAATATAAAAAATACAATAAACATTGCCTAAAATTAGAAGAATCATTTGGCTCGAACACAATGAATGCGATAAGAAAAAAGAGATGTGAGCGTTATGAAACATCGTCGTTGTTGTAAAATCAGTTTCAAACTATGAAAGCAGACGAGGATATACACAATAAAGCATTTCTCGTCGTCACGTTAAATGAAATTAATAAATGAAGTAAAGACACTCGCGCACATTGAACTTTCAGTTTCACATCTGTTTGGTTGCTGAAATGAAACATATGGGCTTATACGAGTATTTCATTTTACTATTTACCATCAGCCGTATCTATAAGATTTTCTTAAACTGCATCTTAGAGGTTATTTAGTTAAGCATACTTAAATATTTAATTTGGCTTTAAATGACGAAACTTCAATTCGTATCTATAATCGATTTTTCATTGGTACTTAACTAAACAATGGTTGTGTCACGTAACGTAAAAGAATGTGAAAATCTAGTACAGAAAAAAAAAACAAATGCTGCTTCATTTTATACAACACAGCTGTTTTGTGACACCTTCTTTCAGTAAATAATTGGAAGACACATTTTTTATTTGTGAAATCAAAAAAAAAATGGCTATCGAACACACACCCACACCCGCCGCCACAAATAAAAGAAAAAGATCTGAAAATTGGGATGCCTCCTACAAGGAAACTTTTTTATTTTAGAATTTGCAATAATACACTACAAAACAGAATTATTTTATGCACAGATTGGGCGTTTTCCTAAATGCAGTGTTGCAGCGCATCATGAATTTTGATGCTTTTTTTTATTCACTTGCTTCAATAAAATAACGTTATTAAATACGAATTCTAAATTTTAGAGTTTTTTTTAATGAATTGTAAAAGTATATTTCAGAGTGAAGAAAAAAGTTGCAAGGGCATCAAAATCCACGATGCGCTGCAACACTGCATTTAGGAAAACGCCTATTCTCTTCCAACAACGAGGAAGAAAGTGTCGATGCAAACACTTCAAAGGCTAAGAGGGAAGTGTGGACGAAATTTCTTTGCTCTTACACATACTTTAATCAATACAAATTTTATGTTTCTTAAATCGTTGCACTTTATAGTTCTAATATAATATCACAACAAACAATACCTACAAACTCACAATTTGAAATTTCAAAGATGACAATCGATATGTCAAAATACATTTTAAAATGCCTTTAAGTGACCCTTAAACGCGGTTGATGGCGTTTAAGTTAAGAGGCCTTTAAGTAATTGATTATAGATACCGATTTCATACTTAAGAGCTACTTAGAGGTATTTTAAAGTTAAGTAACCTTTAAGATTTGTTTATAGATTCGCCTGATGCATTTGTAACTAACGAAAAATAACAATTTATTAAGCTTAATTACTCAAAAACGGCTTGTCTGACGAAAATTTTCAATCAGACCTTTTTTGTAGGGAATTTAATTTTATATAAAAGTAAGTCAAAATGAATTTTTTTTACTTCAATGTTTTGTCAGTTCTGACGCAAAACATGAAATTATGACTAAAAATCAAAATTAGCGATGATAGCCCTCTTAAAATTGATATTAAGGGCTCAAACTTTTACGAACATTTTTTTTTTGTCATTCTGAATAATATTCTCGATATATCTTTGAAAAAAAAAATAGTCAATTTTTTTGGCCCAGTCTACTGTACATATAGTTAAGAAATTAATAAAATAATAATAATTTAATATGCGTTTGAATGGGAACGTTTTTTGCACGTTACTTACAAATTAGAAAAAGATTTGCCGGAATGAGCATTTGAAAATGCTATCTACTAAGTTTGAAGAGCCGACCTATTGAGTCTGCTGTCGAATATATGTATAGACAGGCAGACAGAATTGTGACACCCACTTACCTATCATCGTAATGTCAATGCTTAAATTACTATACAATTATGGTATAGCAAGTAAAAATAATATCAAAAACACGAAACTTCAAATTATTGTTGACAACAGAAAAGTTAAAAGTTCAGATGTTGTGTTCCATATGGGTAACTTTTTATAAAAACGCATGTATTTCAATGGAGTTGTCTATTGCACACGTCATTATTTCGACCCCGTTATAATTATATGTAAAAAGGAATCTTATTTTTATAGGATTTTCTTACTGCCCAACATAATCAGGTTTTAAAGTTTAAGGAGAAAATACCGATACAGTTATTTGAATCACCCAAATATTATGCAGATACCTATGTATATATGTACATATATTTATAAAATAATTAAGTAGGTACCTGCTTACAAAACTTTTCTTAACCATTAATTTTTAATTTAAACGGTTAATCCCTGTTTGTTTTGTTAGATATGTGTAAGGTTTGGTTCAACTTGAAAAATTGTTATTATTTTTCAAATAACTTGTTATAATTTCCTTGTTCAAAAAGTATATTAAAAACTATTTGGAATGACTTTAATCCAAGCCTCCTTAAAATAAAAATCAAGCCTACGCTACTGAAGATATTGAGGAGAGAACATAATTTCTATTAAGCACATGAGCGTATTTCCATTGAAGTAAGATCGTATTAGACTCGTAAGGTTTCATTTAAAGAATTATTTGAGCATAACATAATTAAAAACCGTTTAATAGAGCATTTTATTTGAATATAATAGTTAATAGTTTAGAGAAGAAATTAAACATGCGTCAACTGCAGCCTAAGAGTATGGTCTGTTCTTCTTTGAACTTAGTAGCACAGATATATGCATGTATATATATGTATAATTATCTGTGCTAGTAGCTTCATATGTACAGTCGGTTTAGTCACTATAAAAGACAAACTGAAAAATGTATCATCAATACGAGTATGTATGTATGTAGTAGAACCTACGATTCTGTTCGTCGATTTGTGAAACATGGATACACGGATCCCGTGTTATTATTATCCGCCACAAAAAATTCGTGTTCTAAAAAATGTGTTTATTTTTCTTTTTATTTTGTTTATATATCTATATATTTTGCGCACACTAAAGGGATTTTGACTACTCTTAAAATGTTTGAGCACAGTGCGAACGTTTAAGAAAGTTGGAGTGGATTTAAAAGGAAATACCAATGTTTTAAATGTCTAAATATCGAAATGGGAAAGAAATATTGAGCCAGATAAAACATTTTCATTGATAAATATGAGAAAGTTTGTCGGAGACAAAACGGAGCCCTGTGGCACCAGCATTTGTTTTATGAACTTTAGACTTAAGGCCGTCCAACAAAACTTGTGCTGAGGGCTTCGAAAGATAGTTTTCAATCCGACGAATAACAAATTCATCAATTTTCGATAAGAGAGTTTGATGCCAAACTGTATCAAATGCTTTAGAAATATCAAGTGCAATAATCATACTTTCTCCAAAACGATGTAAAGATTTGTGCAACTGTTCGGTGAGATATATAATCAGGTCTTCAGTAGACCTATTACTACTAAGGCCAAACTACCGTTCAATAAGTCTTGTTGGATGATATCCTATGCAAACATTTTTTTCATGAGTGTACTGACTCTTGCGAAAAAGTGACAAATCCTCCAAGAATATCTCTTTTCATGAAGTGCTGTTTATCAGCAATTCGGAATCGGCAAAAAATTGTAGTTCCCTTCCATTCCTGTTAAAACGCACCAAGTTTAAGAGTTGTATTGTAAGTCAAAAGATTTAGGCTCTCTCGAGTCGTAATGGGCTCTAATGAATTTATTTTATTTAATATGTATGTAGTACATTATATGGCATATTAGGTTATTATGCTCCTTGTTTTATTGTAACTTAAAGAAATTAATTTATAAAATTATTTACATGGAGGACATCAGGGCAGCAAGACCATAGAAGTGGTATTACGAGCCCAAACTCAAAATAGTTGGTCTACCGAGGATAGAATGCAAATATGTGTTCATTCGTAACCTATTTCGAAACAAAAACTATTTTTTGATATACATATAAAGTCCTATTCATTTTAAATAAGAAAAGTGGACAAAAAAAGAAAGTGGCTTAATAAAATATTGATATGGAGTCTCTTTACAAAACTTAATAACGATTTATACACATTTCTTAGATGCAAAATAGTTGGTCTATGGTTCTTTATGTTGATTTTACCACATTGTTAAGCGACCTTTGGCCTTAATCACTGCTTCTATAATGCACCTTGGCATAGTGTCAACTAATTGTTGACACTCTTCGGCACCAAAAGATTCCCAATTATTTGTAATTGTGGATCTTAAGTCTTGAAGAGTCCGACGCGGTTCCTTTCGCAATTTTTGCTTCATCGTGTGCAAAAGATTGGTGAAAGATTAGGGCTGCTGGAAGTCCATTCCAATAAAGAATTGCTTCAGCAGTTAAACATATCTACCATTGTTGACCTAGCCGTATGAAAAGAAGCACCATTCTGTTGGAAAATATACTCCGCATTGCTATATTGAAGACGTAGTATTGACGGAGGCGGCTCCTGTTCCAAAATGTTGCGGTAATACTTGACAGCATTAGCTATCCCAATTACAAAATGCAAATTACTCATACCACATCCCGACATGCACCTCCATACCATTAGAGATACTGGGAGCTTTACGGTTTGTTTAAGGCAGTCCTTGTGAGTTGTGAAAGGCTTCTTTAGCATTTTTTATCACTGGTCCTCGTTCATCACCAACACAAACTTCCAATCTGTACTGATCACTCCAATTAACGTACCGCCATTGACTAAAAGTCCAAATTTTTAAGTTGTTTGGCCCACTCAATGCGCCTTTTCATTTGCTTAGGTGTCAGTAGTGATATTTCTTTTGCCTGTGTTTGAGATTTGTGCAGTGGCAACATTGGTTACCTTTTGAAAAGCTCTTACGAAACTAGAAAGAGGGAGAAGCAGTTCAATGGGCAGTCACAACTTTCAACCCGAATGAATAACATCATTTTTTCTTGTAGTTCTTTGCTAATAAATTTATATTCAGTATTAAACATTTTGTCTAATGATTTCTTATTTCGGATCTCTGCGTGTATTTCATACAGCCTGCGTTTTTAATGATTTAAGTTGTCGTAATTTATGCAAAACTTAAATATTTTAAATTAAACCTTATAAAATTTATATCCAATTTTGTTCATCATCTGCTTACAACTGTCCACCGAAACACTTTTTTGAATTTATTCTCTCCACTGAACCGTTATTGAAGCAGATAAATATCGTCGATTTTCTTTAAAAATTTGGCAATCGCGAGGTTTTGCTGTTAGTGGATGTCCCGTTCTGTTGCATATATCCACATTTCCAGAATTTTTAAACTTTGTTATTATGTTCTGCACTGACGAGGGCGGTAAATTAAAATTTTCAGGGATTTCGTAGCTAGACAATCCTGTTTCAAACGCTTTAATCATTGATTCCCTTAGGTCTCCTGATAATGCAACGCCACGCGCCAGGATTAACATGAAACTCTCGCTAGCTTGAATAAAATCATACAATAATCATTAATAAAACTAGTGCTTGTCATTTTTTTAATAAAGGTTAACTGAAACTATATTTAAATAGTCTTAGATCAACTATTTTGCACCCAAAAAAGAGTAGACCAACTTTTATGCTCTTATCTTTGTCTGAGATGAAAGGAATATTGTTGCTATTTGCTCTCTCAAATTTTGTTTTGTTAGGTCTAATTTACTCTCAGTGAAACTACTTTATTAAATTGACAACATTTTTTAAATGAACAAAAGCTGACTGCCCGTAAATTTAGGATATATGAAGAATTAATGTGTTATTAAATGAATAGACCAACTATTTTGAGTTTGGGTCGTATTATTATTGATTCGTCCAAGATTTAATATAAAACTTTAAGTTGGGTTTGATTTATATACCACACCGCCCACCCTTCTCCTCTCTACATCCACAAAACACTTTTTAATGAAGGTTTTTTTTTGTAGCTTTTCCTTCAATATATTGTTACTATTTGCTTTTCATTACTTGTATTAAAAATTTTATTATTTGTCAGTAGTAAGGTAGATTTATACCATAACTCTGTAAATTGTGCAATATAGTTTAAGAAAAAATTTAAGAATATTCTGCTACACTAAATACAAATACAAATACAATATTAAAAAGTGATAATTAAACATATATTTTTCTTAAATTGAGAATTGTATATTTCGAAAATAAATTAAGTAAGTTTGTGGCTACTTTAATGCACTGAAAGGATCGGATATTGGGTGAATTAAGGATTTCGGCTATTTGTATCTGCTTATCTTCCATTGAATCGGTATCTGTAGTTTGGCGAGAAATTGGACAATCGACAAGTATGTGCTAAACTCAGAGGATCTCACTACAATATTTGCGTTCTTCTAGAGCGTGATTAGTAAAATAGTGACGACTAGAAAATAGAGTTTTTCCTACTCTTATCCGAAATATAGCTATTCATTCTTCTCTGGTTACAGTTTTGTTGTAAGGAATTCGATAATGTGTTTTGTGATGTTGTCGAAGAAAATTCTGTTCACTGCGCCAGAAGCTTTCGAATTCTTCATTTTCATTTGCAATGAAAACTTTCCTGATGATTTCTCAGTGCTTTTAAATACGGGTAACGAGTCGCTTCTTTCTGCATCCCGATTTCCTTTAATACCAATATGACCTGGTATTCATGCTAGAATTATTTTTGTGTTATTATGGAGGATGCTTTGGATGTAATTGACAATCGAGCAGTTATTAGTTGCGCTTTTGATTCCTATAAGGATATTTAGACTGTTAGTGACAATCAATGTCTTTCCTATCCAGGTCTGTGCCCTAGAAAGAGCTTTTGACAATGCTGTAAATTCCGCTAGATAACTGGAAGACTGCCTTGGAAAAGATGGTTTCTTCGCTGTTTACTTTCAGTTCGATGACTGCATAAGTAGAATTGTTATCTCTATAGGATCCATCGGTGTATAATGTTCTCAAAGGCTTGATAGATTTGATTAGTTCACGGTGAAGCATAAGGAATTGAAGATTTAAAGTGTTTTCTTTTTGGTGGCTGGAGAGTCTGGTGTCGATAGTTAGCAAGTGTCTTTTCCAGTGAGGGGGAAGGGAAATGCAGTGGTTTGCTAAAGTTTTTAAAGGAGTACAACCATGAGCCGAAATTAAGGTACTTGTAACTATTTTGGTGCAAGAGGTTGTTGAATTTTTTCTTGTTTTTTTTTTTTATTGGATAAAGTTTTCTTTGAAGCTATGTGAAGAAGATGAGAAACATAAGTAAGAGCTATGCTCATTAAATTTACCGCTCGTTTTTGTCCTAGTTTGTTGATTGCTTTAACCCCAGCTTCTATTCTGAGAGCTTCGATTGGCGTTGTCCTTAGCGCTTCTGTAGCTCTTCGGTAGCATTCGTTTATGACTATATCGATGCTCTCCAAGTTTTTGGAGAGCCCGTGCTGGAGAGTACCTTCAACCAGAGCTTTGGTTATTTTAAAAGATGTGCTCCTTTTCGACGAGAACAAATTAGTTTCAGAGCATTCTTTCTATTCTTAAGTTGAATGATGGTATTTTTGATGTGGAGATCCTATTTCAGATTTCCACTAAATGTTACACCGATGACTCGAAGTTTTTTTTTAATGTTCACAGTGGAGTTGTAAATCACGAGTGGGATAGTTGAAAATAAGCATTTCTTTTTCCGATGGTGGGACAATTGTACCAGTTTTTCGGGTCCACGCATGAATTTTATTGTCTGCCGATTTTAAAATGGCGTTCACCGTAGATGGATCTCCAGAAGCTACCATGAAGATATTATCTACGTATACACTAACGAAATCTAGGTTAGGACCTGGTTTTACAAGATTATTTATAAGGGAGTCTATGTATGTTTGTATGTATTATAGAGGTCTACTGACAAAGGAGACCCTTTTGGTATACCATTTTCAAGTTTTAATTTGTTTGAGGTAAAAGCCATTAACATTATCACAACAAGTTCTTCCCGATAAAAAGGATACTATAACCTTAAGGATATGTTCAGGGCCTCCCCATTTATGTAACAGTTCAATTATAGGAAAAGTTGTGACGCGTTCGAAAGCCTTCCCAAGGTCAGATCTTACGGGATGAGAGATTGTCTGCTAATTTTTGTTCCACGAGATGAATTAGAGATTGAACTCCTCTGTTCGGTCTAAAAGTATGTTTCTGATTGCTAATTGAGTTTTCCTTGTAATATATACATATATTTGAATAGAAATAGAATAGACTGAAAGGCCGACTTCTTGGGACTGTATCAGGTTCTGTTGCCCACTTTCACGGACCGTGGCGATGTTTTCGACTGATCCAACGTTCCTTTGACGTACGAATGTTGGCTGATTGATTACCGAGGTGGTCGTTTCGTTGAAGGGCCAGCACGTCCAGCGCTACCGTAAAATTTGCGCAACACGCACAACGTTTGCATTTGCACTAGCGAACACTCATTTATCCCGTGGTTTTATCCTGTTCAATTGTGCAGCTTTCAATGTTGATTTGGCATCAATTACTAAATAACAAACAACAGATTTGACAGATACCATCATATGGCCACCATAGGCCGCCAAATTCTTCCCGCAACAGTTGCAAAATCTTTTACAAAGCTCGTCCTAACAATAACAAAAACACAACAACGAATAAATCGAGCAGTTTGTCAATGATGTAATGATGCAATGGATTTTTATTTAAATAGATAGAACATTATGCAGCTGATTAAGCGCTATTTTTTTTACATAATATGAATCTAACAAGTTTAATGTATCTTTCAGGTCTTCATTCAATCAATCAATTATATAAATATTGGATTGAATGAATTCGTATCAACAAACCGATGAACAAATTCCAATAAGAAAAGCTTCAGCGTTTTTTATCACACACCATGCGAAACTTTCATATCATTTACGGAACAGTTTCTATCAATTTACTAGATTAGAAACGAACTTTCTTTCTACTATTTTATTTCTTAATTGATACAGCATTATATGATATTCAATAATTTCATCTTCTCTAATAAATTGTTGTTGCTCTTTATCTGTCGGTATAAAACGCAATCGTTCATTAAGAAGAACAACAAAAACAAGATAGCTTACTTTATAATTTTACAAATATCTCGTCGTACATTCATCTGCCATTGAAGAAATCGCATTTGCCATGATCTTGAGATTGCAAGAAAATATAATTTTTTGCATCAACAATTCGTTTATTTATTCAAGATCATTATTATGGCTGCTGTGCAGCAAGTTGCATGCACTGATGACAAAAAGTCTTCAGACCTTTCAAATGAAGTAAAGTATGTAGGACTTCTATGATTGTATTGTTGTCTACTATGTTTTATTTAAGTTTCTTACATACTTATTTTAGGACATAGCGATTAATTAGTATACTAATATAATTAATTGGAATACTTTTTTAAGTATTGCTTCATGTATATTTCCTTCTACCGAGGAACCGTATATGAGGAAAAAGAAACTTTTTGTCGAATCCACATGATCGTAATGTAGGATTTAATAAAACATGAAGAAAAAATAAAATTAAAAATAAATATATTAAAAATAGGGATCACCGAAAAGTAGATAATACCTCAATTTCAATCTATAATCTCATTTTTTTGAGCTACCATAAAGCTGGGTTTGGTATTTATAAATATACTTAAACTAGACCGAGAGCCCACAGAAATTTTTGGGTGTGATTGATAACAAAAAATTATTAGCATAATTAGATAGGCCCTTCGTTATTTACAAATGCGAACAGCTTGCATGCTCAAGTTGCATAATAGTGCATCATCATCATCATCAAGTCTAAGTAATTATGTATGATATCAACTTCGCCAAAATGTAGAGCTAAGTCCCCTGATTGAAAATATCGAGGTCCAAGACGTTTTGCAGACGGCCTTCTGCCTGCCAGACGCGATAAGAATACGGTACTTCTTGCACGAAGAAGGCCGCCTTCAAAACGTCGTGGACCACGATATTTGCAATCAGGGCACTTAGCTCTTCTTTTTGAAGTTATGACAAATTTCTTAACACAATTTTTTAGACTTTGGAAAGAACTGCATATCTGATGCACTCTTGTGCACTATAGCTCCCACTAGAGAATGCAAGACGTTCACATTTGTAAATAACTACTAAAGGCCTATCTAATTATGCTAATTATTTTTTTTTATCAATCACACCCAAAAATTGCTGTGGGCTCTTAGTCTAAAAGGAATTGAGCTGCCGTATCTAATTTAAAAAATGGTATAGGCAAAAAGAAAGTAAGACCAAAGAGCTCCGTCACCTGTTCGTCAAGTTATACATCGAGCTAGAGCATAAAAGAATGAACGGATTTGCTTTATACATGTTTCAGAACCAGTTTTACGTTATTCACTAGAGACAAAATTCAAATTTTCGTTGTAACGCTCATTAAGTACCAAACAATGATTTTGGTCTTTTCAAACTTTGTGTAAAATTACCCTACGATTATAATGATTCTGCGGATAACAGAATTAAGGTCTTAAGGTTTTTTTAGAAAATTGCTTTCGGATTATTCCTATATATATTTTTACATATTCAATATCCAGCCATGTTACATCCTTGAACCGTAAGAAGGGTTAGGGTTAGTGCGATACAGTCGTGCATTTAATTTTCTTATTAAATTCTTTGTATTGATTAGAAACCCGTAATTAATTCAAAAGCGTTTACCTATGAATGTTTATACATTACGTAAGTATGTATTTCTAATATTTCGATAATTTTTACAAATTAGCTTTCACACTCTTCTTTTAATTTTAACGTTTGAAGTTTGACTTTTCGAGATAATAAACAGGCTTTTTTTAATAATTTTTTGTTAAACAAAAAAAAAGAACTATTTTACCTAGCTTCAAATCTTAAATACAAATTTTTATTTGATTTGATAGCTTCCCCATTTTGTCAACCAACTGATTTATATTAGGTATGAGACTGAATAACTATTAATTAGGTGATGGCACCTAAGGTCGGCCACCTCCAGTAGTCGGCCACTTCGTCGTAAAGTACAGCGTAATAGTAAAGGCCTTCGTTCAACTTCCAGGCAAAAAATATTTTCTAATAGGCAACCGGTTTTTCTTCCTGGGTGCAAAATTTCATTCAATTGCAGCTGCTGGTTTTCTTGTAGAAAATAAAAGTTTGCATCGAGATTTCGTTCGTTGTGTTTTTATGCTTTTTTGAACAAAAAAAATTAGTGGAAGTAAGTTTTTAAAACAGGTTTAATTGGCAAGATATTGAAGGTAGGTGCACTATGTGTTCATTTTTTATTTGTTTATAGTTTATATTTGAGTATTTTCGCTAAAAAACTTAAAAAATATTTTTTTGTTATTAACTACAAGGAGGGCCGGCCACAGAAGACATTTTTTTTTCGATTGTTCTTAGCTCGCGCCGTGGTATTGAATAGAGTTCCCGAACATGATGTTGGCTTGCGGTAGCTCATTACAAACTATCTGTAAGTTTCTGTTGGTTGTATTCAGTTCACTTTGATGGATCCGCTAGAGATGTTTTCTTATACCAATGAAGATATGAAAATTATTTCGGTTTAAGTGGAGTAATTGAATTTAAGGTGCGTTTCGCCTTGGAGTTGTGGTCACTTGATTTTTTAATTGATTCGTTTTCTTAGAAGCTGGCAGTGAGCATAGAGACTCTGAAAGTACTCGGGAAAGTGCTGGTACCTATCCTTTGACGTTCTAAACTGTTTTTGCTTGTCCGAGGCATTAGATAAGGCATGTTAAAATTGACAATCGCTGCATCGATTTGGGTAGCCAGAAGATTCCTGTCTGAAGGTATAAGAGTTAAGATGTCTTCGATATCCCTGTGAAGTCTATCAATATCCATCCGTCTGAAATTCTCAGGAACTTCTGTTGTAAAGTTTACGGGTTGGTTGAGAATGATCGACAGTTGAACAGCTTCATGCATGATTCGTGTCACTGTGCAATAATGTACACATATAATTCATGAACAGTGTGTACTAGGTTCGAGGAAGCCAGGAAGAATTCCAGCGTTGAGGGTAATCTGGGAAAGGTGGGTTTGTGTTGTGAAACAATCACTAAAGAGTGCTGGTCATTGTTGCCGAACATGTTCCTGTTCTATTAAAATTGTGTTTTGATAGTTATTAAATGCTAAAATGCTTCTTAGATACTTTTTACTATTGCAAATAGTATGAAAATATGAATTGTCGAATAGAGGCCGACTACTAGATACCTATGCGGCCGACTACTGAAACTGAAAGGGCCGACTACTCCAAGAATCACACTTTCATCTCCATAAAGGTAAATAGTTTGTTTCATGTAGTAAATATACTTAATTCGTCTAGAATTTCCCAATCTACACATTTCAATTAATCATTAAAACTGATAACTCTATCAAAAACTTAAATAAGTGATTTTTAAACGCTAACCAAAGATAAAAAAAAAGTTAACTGGCCGACTACTGGTGTATATCATTTATGAGAAAGTCTTCCTCATAGTGAACGCTATTATAAATCATCACATTAAGGTAGTCTCAAAGATCAGAGTAATGAGGTCATACTAGATTTTTAGGATACTAGTGGTTGATTCTGTCAAATTGAAGGACAAGGAAGTATGTATGTACACCTTTTTCATCAAAACTATATATCCTGAAAAATTGTTTTGAACAATACGTAAGCAAGCAAAGCATTTTCAAAAGCACATACGCTTTTTATATTTTCTTGCTTGTGAGTCGCAAATTTATATCATGAATGGGTTTCTGCGAACTTAACACAACGACTAAAAAAAAATTGGTTTCTTAAATCACAAGCGGTGATAAACGTCAACTTTTCCTTAATTTTACGTAACAATACGGACAAATTTAGTAAAATCAATAAAATAAACGTTAAAATTATGCTTTCTCTACGATTAGTAGACAATAATATATTTTGGTGTCGAGGTTTTTGTATATTTTGTTTCAGATATTTCTTTTTTAAGAGATCTCATTGTAGACTTGAAAAAAACAAATTTTTCAAAAACCAAAAAAACTTTAATACATACATGCATACATATGTATATACATTTGTTTTTGCCTTCAAAGATCAATGAAATAAAGAATTTTAAATCAAAAGTGACTTTAGGTCTTATTTTTTAGATATTAGAAAACTTAATGTTCTTTCCGAATGGTGTCATAATTGTCTTCTGAAAAGAAGAGAAAATACTTATGGATTTGGTTTCACATTCAAAACATGATATCGAATTGCTCTTTAGGATGCTAAACATCTTTCAGCCAGTGTAGACGTAAATTGAACGACACAACTAAAAATTACCAGAAGTCATACCTATCAGCTGCAATAGATATACTTCCGATACTATCACCGCAAAAGTGGACAAGTTTTGTTTCACAACTACTGTTTATCCGTCTATTCGTCATCGCACACGACATATTGGAATAATGAGGAAGTTTTAAGTTCGGTAAGCACACACAACACAACATATTCGTTGTTGTTGTATGTCATGTAGTCAGTCAGGCACACTTTGAAATTCCACACACATTTATTCAACTAACGCTAACCCCACACTGAATTTGACTCTAGCATGACCGCATGAATAGATGTCACTTAAGTATGTCCATTAGAAATGAATCCCATTCGGCTAAATACTTTCAAGTGAGATAGGCACGCGATTCAATTGTCACACTTGTAGCTGAAAATCTACAACTTGCAACCACTCAAAAATATTTAACAGCAAAACGCTGCAAATACTTCAACAACTAGCCTTACTGCAGTTTAACTATAAATTTTAAATATTCAACTACTATTAACACAAGACTGTTTGCAGTTGTTTAAAAACTTGGAAACAAATACCTGAACAAATCTGAATTATTTTATTTCGAGAATTAAATGTGTATTCATTATTTTTGATACCAATTAAGTAATTTGAATGAATATTTTTTCCATTGAAGAGAATTTGACAACTTGATACGCGCACAGTTAACTGTTTAAAAGGGGAAATAAAGTGATTAAAAATTATTATATTCCTAAGCTTAGCGGACAACTTAATTTTACTACGATAAAGACTAAATTACGAAAAGTCTTGTAATTTGTAATAAGAAAATATATTTTAAGACTTTTTTTTTTGCGCTTAAAGACTAGTGGGTCAAAGTAAAAACTTTTTTTTTCCTACTGGAAATGTGGTGTTAATTTTTTAAAAAGTGCCTTATTTGTATGTGTTTTTTAACAAAATTAAGAAAATATTAAAGTGTATCTGAAAAATAAACACAACGCAAAGTGATGAATGAAATAATTATGTATAAGAAGAGATGATTTTAATTTCATAATGCTGAGGAAATACATCAACTCACCAGCAGAATCAATAGGATTTGGATTTGCATTACTTTGGTAAGTTTTGTATTTTTTCACTTAAAATTTAGAAGAAGGAATATACATTATGTACAAAGCTACTATATATAGCTGTTTGTTTTCGAAATATAATTCTTATAATAGGGAAGAAGATGAGAAATGAATTTAGCGGAATATTGGTTGTGAGTTGGATAAAAAAAAACTCTGCGACTTACATTTTGTTTCCAAAATTCTCCTTTTTAAATTTAAGCCTTACAAAATTCAGATTTTAAGAAGTATAGCACTGGCACCTTTGTTTACTTGTGCACGAAATAAAGGAAATACTACACCAATTTTGTTTATATTTGATAAACAGAAACTATTTGATTGCAATTTTGCATTCGATGTTTGTTGTATATATGAAAATATGTTTATACATTTTATTTATATGTGTCTAAGCAAGGATTTTTCAAAACATCATCGCTACTCGCATATCTGTCAGAAAATAAATGTGACTTTTTGTACTAAAATAAACCAAGTGTTATTAACCTATTCCTATATACATATATTAACCTATATTCCTATACATATTTTTGCATTTTTTCTACTATGTAATAAATATAAATTATTAGCGCAAATGTGATTTTAGGTTAAATGGACTTGGATAACTTTCCAAACCCAAATATACCAAAATTCCAAAACAAAGAAATTCAAAATTTAAAATTCAATAATATGGTTAAACGAAACTTTTCTAAAAAAATTAAAAAAAACGCAAAAACCTTTTGCGAAGTAGACTCAATATATAAAAATAAACTGTTGGTATAAAAATCAAAAATCTGTATATGAATGTAATGCACGAAACTTGAGCTCATAGTTCAAGTGGCTTAAAAATACCTATTCATGAAACATGGAGGTAATTAGAGAAAATCTGAAAATCATGAAATTCGTTCCTTAAATTGTTGAATATGGGCGATTCCGCTATAGACGATTTTTGACATCAATTTTTAAACTATAATATTTTTTATATGAAAGTTTTTATAATACAAATTCTATATAAATCAGCCAAGTAAAAGACTTAGCACTATTATTGGACTTGTTGAATTATTGATTCAAAATAGCTTTTTTAGCCTTTAGTCCACAAAAATCGGCGTTTCGTCCGGGTGATCTCACATGGACTCATCAGTTGACTGTGAGGACCTTGTCAATATGCAATTTTTGTTAAATTCAGTTCATCTTACATCGATTTTTTTGACAAAAATCCAATGTGAACTATACCCAACCAAGATTAAAATTGTAATCATTAACGTTGGAAGATTTTGCCCGTGGCCTGGCATTGATTGTATATGAAGGTTTTATAATACAAATTCTATATACTATATATATTTTTTTTTACTTTTTTTGATTAATATGCAGAGTACAAGGATTATATTTAATATCAAAAACAAAAAGTGAAACCTAAGTTAAATGATACGATTTTTGTTTGCGCTTTGTATCATTGTCGTACGAAAAGTCGGTACGAATTGCAATTGAATCGGTGATTGTTAAAACAACATAAGTAACACATTTTTCGAAATCACTTTTATTATGGTTTTGCACTGCTTAGGGGTAGAGCTATAGTTTGAGAGCAAAACTAGCATAATTTTATACCTGAAACACACAGAAATTCGAGCGCAAAATCAGCATTTAGTGTTAAAACAACATATCTGTTTTGCCATTTCGACAAATGACTGCTAAAACACATTTAATTACACCCAACGCTGGCAAAACGTAGTAGGCCAACTATTGTTTTTACTTGCGATATAGGTACTATAGGGCAAGTTCTGCATTTGGAAAAAAATCGAACTCGAGATTTTGATCAAAGTTGACATTACGATGATAGCGAAGACGAATAAAGTGGGTCTGGCAATTCCGTCTGTCTGTCTGTATGTCTGTCTGTCTGTCTGTCTCTCTGTCTGTATTTCTGTAATTCGATCTAGAGCCTAAGCCACTGGACCTATTTTCTCCAAACTCGGTAGTTATGGGTCTTCGGTGATTCCCTAGAGGGGAAATTGAATTTTTTTTTTAGCTCTAAAACTACATAACGGTACCCCCCATACACCCGTAATGCAAAATCTTATTTATCTCGAAAATGGCTCTAACGATTTTGATAAAAAAATTAGGTGTGATATTATGGACATGGACTAGGTTTTGGTAAAAAAAAATGGGGCAAAATGTTATTAACGGTACCTGTCATAGAACCGTTTTTTTGATTTTCGACTTTCTCATTAACGGCTCTAACGATTTTAACCAAAAATTTTCAGCAGGAGTCCCCCTAAGTTTAAAATAATTTTGTATACCTACAAAAATATTCGAAAAATTATTTGTTGGTTTTTTTTTTTGAAAAAAAATTTTTTTTGAAAAATCAATATCTTCAAAACCTATGAACGATTATTTTTTGAAATTATTTCCTAAAATCAATATTATTAAATACTTAAAATTCGCATCCCACATTTTTTTCTTGAAAAATTTTAAAGAAATTTATTATATAAAAAATTTAATTATTTAATAATAAAACGATTTTTTAAAGTTTGTTTGCATAAATTCATTTAAATATCATTTTAAAATAATGTTAAAATAGATTTTATATTTTTCATTATTTTGTATTTTAATGAATTTCTGGCTCTAAGCTGTGTTTTTGTTTATTTTTTGTACTTGTTTTTTTTTTTAATAAAATACTGAAATCTTAATAATGTGTTATTTTATATTGTATTTTATATTTAATTGATTTCGCTAAGACTTATGTGGCAAATTGAGTGTAAAAACAACATAACTTAACGTATTTGAGTTGTTTTGGCTCTCAACAAAACGTTGGGTGTTAAAACAACACAAAAAACAAAGTTAGCTTTTTAAAAATCTCCTTTACTAAAAAGATTTTTTTAAAACTTTTAACTGTTTACAACTCGCAGAACTACCACTAATCAGGTTTTAAAGTTAAAATTGTCAATGCGGCCGCGTCCTCAAAAATATAAGGTTTTTTGTCTCTCCTGTAAAAAAACAAAAATGTCACTTATGCTGTTTTAACAATCACCGATTCAATTATTAGATATAACTGGTAACATAAGCGCGGAATAGCCACTACCGACAGTTTTGGGTTATGGTATGAAGAAACATGTAATTCAGTCGTTTGCACAAAAACATGTAAGAATTTCTTATAATATTTTTTGCATTATTGATTGCAAATAGCCATTGTAAGTTTCTTGCACCCGCGATATAAAAGATATAAAAGTTTTTTTTTTTGACACAAATAAAGTTCAAACTTTTAAAACTTTCTGAAAGTAAGAAGAAAACAAAAAGAAAATTAAATCTGTCGTTATTAGGAGTAAATTGTAAGTTGAACTACAAAAAATGTTGATTCAAATTGGTTGCACCCGCGATCGCAATATTAAGATCGGGGGTGCAACTTATTGACTACTAACATTAGGTGTGTTTTATTCACTGCTGCCACAGCTAGCGCCGCAAAATTTCCCTCGACAAGCAACAACAATTTGATTGCTGGCGAAAAAGAAGCCAGTAAAAAAATGACAGTTGTGCTGGTGATAGAACATTAAATTATTGAAATGAAAAAAGCGCTATGCATTAAATTTTAGAATAAAACATAATGTACATACCTACATGTTTTGACATCAGATTTTGATATTTTCTATAAAAATGGCCAACATTGAAATTGACATATGGAGTGAGTTTGATCATTTTATTCGCACTTGAATGCTGCGCTGGCTATGCAGCAATGAATGAAACACACCTTATAACTGATTCAAAATAGCTTTTTTGGCCTATAGGCCACAAAAATCGATGTTTCGTCCCGGCGCGCGATCTCACATGGGCTCATCAGTTGACTGTGAGGCCCTTGTCAATACGCAATTTTTGTTAAATTCGGTTCATCTTACATCGATTTTTTGACAAAAATCCAATGTGAACTATATCCAACCAAGATTAAAATTGTAATCATTAACGTTAGAAGATTTTGCCCGTGGCCTGGCATTGATTGTATATGAAGGTTTTTATAATACAAATTCTATATATACTACTGAAATAAATCAGCCAAGTAGAAGACTTAGCACTATTAATGAACTTGTTGAACTTGTTGTCGGGGGTAAGTCAACCACGGATGCAATCCAGAGTATAAGAATAATTATGGAAAAACATCGGGATTCTTTGGAGGATTTGCAAGTCGTATTGGTTGATTTTGAAAAAGCATTCGATCGGCAACCACGAGATCTAATATGGGTGGCCCTCAGGCAACGAGGAGTTCCAGAAACCTATGTGCGGATAATTATGGACATGTATGATGGAGCAGTTACTAAAGTAAGATGCGCAGCTGGAGTCACCGAAGAATTCGAAATCACAGTAGGTGTACACTAGGGAAGTGTCTTGAGTCCCCTGCTCTTTATTACAGTTCTTGATTACCTGCTTGAAGGCAAAGTGACGGATCCAAAAGTACATCAGTTATTCTTTGCTGACGATGGAGCCATCATAAGTGAAGACCCGATATCCCTACAACGAGCCCTTGACGTATGGGTGGATGTTCTAGAAGGAAGTGGGTACCGCATAAGCGCGAAAAAGACAGAATACCTATGCTGCCCATTTTCTGATCCACACAGTCCTATTCCAGACATTTATTTGAATGGAGTAGTGCTTCCCAAGTGTGAAAAGTTTAAATATCTGGGGTCTATGATTAATAACGAAGCTACTTGTGATGACGATATCAATCATCGCGTAAGCGTAGGGTGGATGAAGTGGCGGGAAAATTCTGCTATCTTCTGTGACCGAAAAATGCCCCCTAAGCTGAAAGGAAAGCTCTACACTTCAGTTGTGCGTCCAGCACTCACATACGGTTCACAATGTTGGACAATGTACAAAAAGTATGAGAGTAAGCTAACGGCAGCTGAGATGAAGATGCTTCGTATGACAGCAGGAGTTACAAAGCTTGATCGAATTAGAAGTACGAAGATCCGAGGAAGCCTTCATGTTAAGAATACCATTTCCCAAAAAATTGAACACGACCGACTCAGTTGGTATTGCCATGTTCAAAGGAGAGATCCTGAGAACCCCGTCAAAAAGGCAATATCATACAACGTTCCAATTCGAAATAAAAAAAAAGGTAGGCCTAAACACTCCTGGTACAAACAAATGCAAAAACACCAGCATTCAGTTGGCCTCAGAAATGGAACAATACAAAACCGGGAGGCTTGCCGCCGATTTCTGAGGTCAACCCGGCGAACCCCACAGGCGGATCACTAGTGTGAAGCAGATACGTGGGAGAGTTATGATCCCCTCGACATCGAGATCATAACAGCGCCGAAGAAAAGGAAGAAGAAGGAGAATGAACTTGTTGAATTATTGATTCAAAATAGCTTTTTTGGCCTTTAGTCCACAAAAATTGGCGTTTCGTCCCGGCGATCTCACGTGGACTTATCAGTTGACTGTGAGGACCTTGTCAATACGCGATTTTTGTTGAATTCAGTTCATCTTACATCGATTTTTTGACAAACATCCAATGTGAACTATATCCAACAAAGATTAAAGATTTTTGTGGACTAAAGGCCAAAAAAGCTATTTTGAATCAATAATTCAACTAGTCCATTAATAGTGCTAAGTCTTCTACTTGGCTGATTTATTTCAGTAGTATATAGAATTTGTATTATAAAAACCTTCATATACACACCTTATAAAGTGATTTATCATATTTCATTGATAAGATAAGCTTTGATAAATAATTTCTGCTGTTCAGGGTTATTTTTTTTTTTGTTAATTGTGTAATATAATTTTTATTCCTTTTTATAAAAATAAAGGTATGGTTAAATGGAAAAAAGACTGCTTCACAGAAATATAGGCTCGTGATGGGAATATGGAGGCAAATAAAGATTTGAAAATACTGTCCAGAATCAGACCAAAGAAAGAATTCAGGCAACTAGAAAGCTTCGTAAAGAAGAACAAATTAAACAGACAAGCACACGTAACATCTGTGACAAAAGTGAAACATAATCACCCAAGTAGTCCCATTAAAGCAGAGTTGAAGTTCTAAAATAATAGCCGCTCAATTTGAAATTGTTGTATCTGAAAAAACTGATTACGCCAAAGCACTAATAATATTAGCAGACAAATGCCGTTTTAGTCAGGAGTTAAGAATCGAGAAGAGAACAATGATTATGACAATATGACTTATGAGTATTCGAGAAGCTTTCAATGATTATCAGCTTATCACGAAGCATCTGTTTGTAAGACTATATTTTATCAAGAAAGACCTGCTCATATTCTACCTATCAATTATATCCCTCATAATGTCTGCATTTGCACATCTCTTTCAAACTAAATAAGTCTACTTTTTGCTATTTCGGAACATGCGACAGACTTTCCTAAAACATAATGAGAGTTTTTGACGTATCGTGTAATGTAAATAATGAAGATTGTATGTCTAACAGTTGCGATGTACGCAAAGAACCCAGCATTTGGAACATAACCCTAGATTCAAACCCTAGTTAAAATTGGAAGATCTGAATTTTTAAGCATCACTATCAACAAAAATTGCGCGTTTCCGATTTTATTTTTGAGCCAGAATATGGAGCTTTAAATTCTAAATCACCAACAGCGTTGAGCCCTCTATATTACCAGCAGATGCATGCTCTAAAAAACCAAACACTTTTTACAGCAGTAATCTTGCCAAAAGTAATTTCAGCTGGTTTGTACGTTCTCGTACAGGTACCTTACGGTATCAAAGGGCACGGTAGTGCCCAGCCAAGTTCTGGCACTACACCCTTTTTACAGGAACAAACTCAGGCGATTTTTGACCCCTCTCTATCTTCAGTACCAATGAAGTCAGAAACTTAAAATTCCTAATATTTGCTAAGCTAGTCAGGCACAGGCGTCTCACCAAATTTCAATTTTCTAGCATAAGCGGCTCGTGAGATATAAGGCCTCAAAAATCACAAAAACCGCAACTGACTGACTGACAGATCATCAAAATTATGGGGCACTTCACGACATAATAGAATCTAGTAATTTTGCACAACGGTAGGTCTTGTCATGCAAGCAGAGGAAAAAATCGAAAATTTGAAGTTTTTCATTCAGGGGGCGTGGTATCCGCCCACTTTCTCCGAATTTGTGTTGGTTGAGTGAAGCACTTCCGCCTGCTGTAAAACGATGAAATTTGGTGAACCGGTAGGGGTTAGACTGCATATAAAGGATCAAAAATAAAAATTTAGGTTTTCCGTTCAGAGGGCGTGATATCCTCCTACTTTCTCCGAATTGGTGTTGGTTGAATGGAGCACTTTCAACTGCTGTAAAACGATGAAATTTGGTAAAGTGGCAGGGCTTAAATTGCATACAATTGAAAATATAAAATTTGATGTTTTCCATTCAGGGGCGTGGTATCCGCCCACTTTCTCTGAATTGGTGTTGGTTGAATAGAGCACCTCCGACTGCTGTAAAACTAAGAAATTTGGTAAAGTGGCAGGGCTTAAATTGCATACAAAGAAAAAAATATAAATTTGAGGTTTTCCATTCAGGGGCGTGGTATCCGCCCACTTCCTCAGAACTGATTTAAATTACATGCTCAAATTGCATATTAAGGACCAAAACTAAAAATTGATGTTTCCATTCGGAAGGCGTGGTATCCGCCCACTTCTTGAGAAAAAGCTTAATTTGTTTGAGTTCTTCCGATTGCTGTAGAATGATGAAATTTGGTGGAGCGGTATAGCTTAATGTACCTATGTACATTCAAAGCGAAAAATATAAAATCTAAGATTTTTCATTCGAAGTGTCTTTTTATTGTCATTTTGAAACTATACATGCATCTTGAAAATTCATGACTTTTCTTAGAACTAGAGTGTTCGATTTGGTACTCTATGTTATGTTAACATGAATGAAAAAAGAAAACATTTGCATACCTGAAAACATTATGAGTTTACATAAAAAAAATCTTAACTGTGATGTGAACTATAATCAAACCACTAAGTAGGCTATTAATTGGTGGGCTATCTTCTTTAAAAACAGGAGTTAAAATTGCAACAAAAACATCATCGCATCTTTAACAATTATTGCTTTTTTATGACTTTGAGCGGATGTAGGTACTAGTATTTATAATTAAGGTTGATTGTGTTAGTGTTAAGAAAGTGTCTTGCCAGAACAAGAAGAAACAATTGAAGCGCAAATCAAAACCACCAATAAGAAAAAGAATTAGCTAAGTTGATCTTAGTAGGTAGAGTCCACCCTTCTATCTTTCCGTATCTTTCGAGATCTTAACATGGCAAAATATTAAAATCTTTGCAAAAAGGAGTGAGATCAGACCAAAAACATAAATGTTAAAAAAGAGCCAAGTTCTTCTATACAAAAACCTTTGTGTAACAAGTCAGCCGTGAAAAGTACTGAGATCTAAAAGTACGCCAAGTTCTTACTTCATGAAGGTTTAATAGCGAATATTTAAAGTAGCATAATATTGAAACAGCTACAATGTAATAGAGAAATTTTATTATTTAATGATTACTGACTTAAATTTGATGGGCTTACTTGGCAAGTTTTTTGTATGCCCAATTCGAAAGGTTTTAAAAACTTGACCAGTGAACCCCTCAAATTTTAGTCAGTCAGTCATTAAATAATAAAATTTCTCTATTACATTGTAGCTGTTTCAATATTTTTCTACTTTAAATATTCGGTATTAAACCTTCATGAAGTAAGAACTTGGCGTACTTTTAGATCTTAGTACTTTTCACGGCTGACTTGTTACACAAAGGTTTTTGTATAGAAGAACTTGGGTGCCGTGAAATAAGGCCAAGTGAAATAAGGCCAACTTTCAAAAACTGGCCTTATTGCACTTTGATAAAGTGAAATAAGGCCAATTTTCAGTAGTAGGTCTTATTTCACTTTGACAAAGTGAAATAAGGCCAAATGATTTTCAGAAATAAGACCAAATTGGTCTTATTTCACTTTTTGAAAGCGTAATAAGAGCAACTGAATGTATTTAACGGTGCAGTGACATAAGGCCAAGTAACAAAAGGCCAAATTTGTTTGTGACATAAAATGTTTTGTCTTGAGCAACAGTACCTTGGGTGGCCCGCTTCGCGGGTTTTCAGGATTTTAACTTCCTTTTCGGGGCTCACACCCGCTCACGCAACTCCGTTGCTCCGCTTAGGGTATGTTCAGTCGCCAGGCAGGCGCCTGTTGCAGTTTTGTATTTTACATTAATTGGAGTAAGCAACTAACAGTTATGTACTGCTGCTCAGGAAAACTGTTGCTACAGGCGCCTGCCTGGCGACTGAACATACCCTAAGCGGAGCAACGGAGTTGCGTGAGCGGGTGTGAGCCCCGAAAAGGGAGTTAAAATCCTGAAAACCCGCGAAGCGGGCCACACAAAGTACTGTTACTCAAGAAAACCCAGAACATCGGCCCCCAATAAAAAATAAATTATGTATTATACGAATAAATAATACTTATAAATGAAATGAAATAAAATATAAAAATGCAGTTCGGCCTTATTTCGCTTAGTCAAAGTGCAATAAAACCAACTGTTGAAAGTGAAATAAGACCAATTTGGCCTTAGTTCGCTTTGTAAAAGTGCAATAAGACCAACTGCTGAAAATTGGCCTAATTTCACTTTGTAAAAGTGCAATAAGGCCAATTTTTGAAATTTGGCCTTATTTCACTTGGCCTTATTTCACGGCACCAAGAACTTGGCTTTTTTTTAACATTTATGTTTTTGGTCTGATCACAATATCGCTATTTGGGGTCGTCTCTAACCGATATCGATGAAGATTGAGACGTTAAATTACAATTTCTGAAAACAATTGACCGTCGACGTTTCAATGAAATAGAACATGATATAGCAGACATCATATTAAATTTGGAAGCACCAGAGATTTAAGAATTTAGGATTTAAGAATTCCTCCACGGGCGAACAAGATCCACCCACTAGTCCTGAGCTCGGATGGCACCGTATTTTTTTTTTTAATAAAAAATTATTAATGATCTTTAAAGTAATTTAAAATTTTTAAAGATATACTTACGGTATGCATTTTATGAAAATTAATCCCCCGGTTAACTTTTACTATTTTTTTTTTTTTTTTGCAATAAGAACTATTGGGCTATCATATATCACCACGTTGTGGATTTTTGGCGGTTCCTGCGAGCCACAGCAGCGGAGTATTGGGCTGCCACTCACTTTTATATCTAATTTATATACTGGTTCTCTTATTTGATGGTTCCTGTTAACAAAAAATATTAGAAGTCATCTGACCCCATCAAGGTTTGAAGTAATTACGTTCTGCTAATCCCGTTTTTTGTTTGTGGTGAAAGTGCTTGATCTCTGCCAGGATACATTTTCATCGTAGCTACTTTTGCAGACGATACCGCAATACTTGCAGTAGGCAAAACGGCTAACGAATCGACATGTAAATTGCAAAATGCTCTTAACAATGTCAATGAATGGACAAACAAATGGCGAATAGCGCTTAACGAATTTAAGTCAGTCCACGTGGACTTTACTTATAAGAAAATTAATAGATTACCAGTCTTTATTAATACAACTCAAGTTCCATTTGCAAATGAGGCAAAATATCTCGGGATGACTCTTGACGCGAAATTAAAATGGAAGTCACATGTTAAAAATAAATGTGATCAATTAAATATTAAACTAAGGGAAATGTACTGGTTACTCGGACGACATTCTAAACTTAGTATCGAAAACAAATTATTAGTTTACAAACAGGTACTTAAGCCTGTCTGGACATATGGTATTCAACTCTGGGGTTGTACCCACGATACAAATCTAAATAGTCTACAAACTTTTGAAAACAAATTATTAAGGTCCTTTGTAAATGCGCCGTGGTATATTAGAAACGAAGATCTTCACAGGGATCTTGGAATCCCCACGGTTCGCGAAGAAATAAAAACTTTTTCGCAAAGGCATAGAAAGCGTTTAGTTGAACATACCAATAGAACAATCTTAGAAATTCTTGACGAAACAAATTTAGTACGACGTTTGAGAAGGACCAAACCTTCCGATCTAGTACGGTGAAATTATTGTACTGTATTATGTATATTTAAATCATCGCTTAAAATAGAAAGAAGCTATTCAACTAGCTTATAATTAAACCAGTAGGAACTTTCACCGGAAAGTTGCCTACAACACGTTACTTAACTTCGAGAAAGATAAATTGCTAGATAAGTTCCATATGAACTTAGTTGCAATCGGGAGGAGGAGGTGGTTTTAGTGCGGTCGGCCTGATTAACGGTCTGCTTGCATAGAGTCTTACCTTCCGTAAGGCTTTATGGGGGCAGAGTTGTTGGTCGGGTGAGTCCCACATATCTATGAGCGCGCGTTTTTCGGTCCTCATAGAATCTTTTGAAGATTTCAACACCTACCCACGGGAAAAAAAAAAAAAAAAAAAAAAAAAAAAAAAATTTTCATCGTCCCATTGTCGTGGAAACCTCTTTTGTTTCTTGATCCCGTTCCCGTTCTCCTAGAACCCGATCGAATATTCCTCTTTATATTATATTCTTCATAATATCATTATTCTTATATTTATTTTATTATTCCTTTTTTACCAATTTAAATCAGGTTGTAAGTAAAAAGTTTGATTTTCAATGTCTATTATTTTGATTACTACTACTACCTACTCCTACTTTGTTAAAAATATTTAGTTATTCTAGCTACAATCTCTCTCATTCAATATCAATAAAACTTCGCAAAACGTCTCTTTTGATGAAACTATTTATTTTCTTCGATTTCTTTAAAGGAATCATGGCGTCTTAAAGACGTAATTTTCAGGGGTGTGTATGGTAGCAATGCCTGGCCGGCCGCCATGGCCGCAGATTTCTAGGTTAGGTGTGTTAAGGTTAGGCTGAATTGTACCCAGTAGCTCCTTACTGTGGTGATTGTCCGTCCGCTGTCGTTTTGATAGTTTTCTGTGGCCTTAACTGTGTTTTTGTTGCAGGTAAGGTTAATTTTCGGGGGCAAGGTCCCCCTCTTTCCGACGAGCTAACTGCCGTACATAGGAAGCAGGCCACGTCATCTGAAACTTGACATTCCTATATTTTTCTAACCTGATGACTTTTTTTTGTTGATTCTTGCTTTTTATAGAATCATCAATAAATCCGATATGCTCGCTTAAAAATCTAATACCATGAGTTCTATTAATCGGATCGTCAAGATTAAGGTGCTTACCCCCAGTTTCACAGTGGAAGTTTAAACCCCACTTTTGGTTTAAGCTTCAGTTCAGCAATAAATATGGTTTCACAGTCCTTGAACAGAGTTCATTCTGTAGTTTAAGTTAAACGACACTATTCTGCCGTTTAAATCTCAGTTCGACAACCCCTTCAAACATTTGAAAATATAATTTATTTTCATTTTTTATTTTTGTTTCCTCTCACAGGTCACAACTGAAACAAAGCAAACTTTCCTTGATTGTTTTTTCTTTGATTTAGATAGAAACAGAAAACAATTTACTTAAACTACGTTTAATGAACTGAAGTTCAGGTAAGACTGTGAAACCGGACGAGTTGAACTTCAAATTTAAACTTCAGTTCTGGTTCAGCAGAACTTAAGTTTAAACTCTCACTGTGAAACTGGGGGTTAGTGTTAGGGAAACTGTCTGAACATAATTATCTGTTTTTATAAGAGGAATTGATGTTGTTATACTGACACATGCAGGGTGGGCCAAATACAAGTTTCTTTTTAGCAACGCAATAAAATGAACAAAGTTAAATTGTGTCCACGTATTATATATTTATTAGTAAGAGCAAACATTCCCATTAATAATGGAAACACAACATCGTTCAAGTGGAATTAATTGGACCTTGTACGCCAGTAATCCGAGATCTTTGTGCAGAATTCTCCTCAGCGCGTGAAATTTTGAGCTGTTGAGGTCGATGAAGAGATGATGTTCGTAAATTAAGTCTCACACTCACATCAACAGTAGCCACATTCCTTGTTTGTACGACGATGGGGACTATGAGTATTGTCCACTACCATACCAGTCTCACGAACTTTTTGCACAAACTTGCGTACAGCAGGCGCGGTAGGTGCTTCATTTCGGCAAAAAACTTCTTTTCAAAAACGCACTGTTTGGGCAACACACACAGCACTCACTTTGGAAATAAGTTTTCAATATTTCCCAACGTTGTTCAAGCGTAAAGCGACTCATTTCGTTCCGCGGAGGTATGATACTGACTTTTTATCAAGACTTCGAGCGGAAAGCAGCTTTCAGTGTCAAAATAACCCACCCTTTATGTACACTAAAAGTACTAAATCGGACAGGATGTTTTTTATAATTTACAAGTGCTCGAGGTTTTATTGTGAGGCCCTTATAAAAAACGTATTTATTTATAACTTCATAAACTTTTTGAGTTTGTTCATGTAATAGTTTGTATATATGTAAAATGTACATATCACCTGAAAACTGAAAACCGGTATGAAATTAATACAAAAGTTTTGCTCTTTTCAAAATTTTTGAAAAAGTAAGATCTTTATTTTTATTACAACTTTTTGTTTTAATTTTTTTTACCATAAACGATATGATATTTTTTCTATGGATGTAAATTGAAAATGAAAGCTAGGACTGCAGTTTTTCTTAAAACAAAAGCCTGCAACTGTGGTCAAAAGTCACTGAACCCGGATTTTTGTGATTCTATCTTTCTTTAATTGATTTAATGGTATTAGTCTACTGAGATGATAAAGCTTTATGATCAGAGGGTATCATCTTCGTCTAAGTGTATTGTCAGGCTATTACTATTACTATGTTCACATTTATACTATTTGTTTTAATTTATTTCAGTTTTAATCATTACCATTTTCTTTCAGGCTTATTAACATCACGGATGGCTATATGAATTATACAGCTAAGCCTCGAGTGGTACTTCCTCACAACTATGTCAAGGGTAAGTTAGTGGGGCCATATTCAAACATAACAATACACCTTTATTTAAAATTTAAGCGTTTGTATATTTCAACTCTTCTGTATGTATGTGCAAAATACTTATAGATATCTATATTATATAGAAATAAATACTTTCGCTGCCGGCCGACATCGTCAGTACAAAAATAGACGTTTTTTATTCTCAGAATATTACACATACACCTTTTCACCAAAACCATTTGTTTAGCCTGACTGACTGACGTGGATGACTGACTTTTTAAAATTAAATCGGAGTTTCAAAAAGGAGCAGATATTCTTTTGGGGGGTACAAGACTGTTTACTCGTTGCATATATAATTTTTAAAGGATACACAAGTAAATTACAATGTTACACATTTTACACGCAAGCAATTTCAATATTTGTGGAAACGGAAACAATTGCTGCACCGGTAGTTACTCATCTTAGAAGAAAATACAGTATAGTATAGTTGTTATGCAAACAAGAGTCTATTTTGGATTTTTAAAAACAATTTGCATACCTAGTTTTTTCTTAATTCAAATTAATCTGAAGTACTAAGGTAGATCTTGGTCAGTTAGTTTAGTTTTAGAAAACGATTTTAAATGTTTAAGGGTGAAGCGAACTTCTCATTAACAACATCAACTTCCCATCAGCATATATATATATATATATATATATTTCAATAAACCTTAAACTTTTATTGAGAAAGTTGAATTACCATTCTTGTTTGGGAAATAAAATGCACGACTGGGTCGCACGAACTTGCTCCTATGTAATAGACTAGGAATTTTAAAAACGAATGTTATTAGAGAAAACTGTTCATAAGGATAAAATTAATTTAAATTTTTTTAGTAGTAAGGGACAAAAACAAAATGCTATGCAAATATGAATTTATGCAAGAACAAAAATTATAAGTCGTTGTAGTGGCTTCCTAGAAAAAAGTTTTTAAGAAAAAATTTTGGTACGCCAATTTAAAGTTTTTAATATTGTTCGAATAAAATTTTAATTAACAAGAAAAATATTGAGCCCTTTCTGAGATATCGAATTTTCAAGAAAAGAAAAAATTGATTTTTTTTTTTCAAAAATTGAAAAAATATTTATTTTAAAGTTTTGAAATGCAATGTGTTTTAGACTTTTTAGAACCTTCTCTATAAAAATTTTCATTAAGATCCGTTATGTGGATAATGAGAAATTCAAAATTCGAGAAAATGGTTCTATGGTAGGTACAAGCTGTAATATCTTAATTTCAAAATTTTTTTATCAAATTAAAGATCGTAAGAATTAATTGAAAGAAAAAAATGTTATAAAAATTTTAGGCGCCGTTTTCGAGAAAAATACGATTTTTGAAAACCATTTTTTTAATTTTTTAGCATTTGTATGGTAGGTACCTTTATTTTTAGGTAAAATAATTATATTGAGAAACTTTTAGTTATCAAGTTTAAAAAAAATCTAGCATGGGGTTTTCGAAATATTGAGTTTTGAAAAAAAAAATTTAAGTTTTTTTTAAAAATTTAAGTACACAATTCTATTTATGTTTTTAGGGAGCTTTAGAAAAAAAAATGATCAAAATCGGTTATACCGTTTTTGATAAAATCAAAAACAAATAAAATGGTTCCATGGAGGGTACCCTCAATAACCATTTTCCGGAAATTTTTTTCAACCAATACCTAGCTTTAATTAAATGAAATTTTTTTGTATTTTTATTTTTAAAATCTGTCGAACAGTTTTTGAGAAAAAAAATGTTTATAAAATTTCGAAAAAAATTCGTATGGCAGGTACCGCTATTTTTGGTCCTAAAAAAAGAAAAAACGTGTGAGGGGAAAAAATTAAAAATGATATCTACCAAGTTCAAAGAAAATCGGCCGAGCCGTTTAGCCTGTAGTCGAACAGACAGACAGACAGCCAGAATTGCGAGACCCACTTTTTTAGTCTTCGCTATCATCGTAATGTCAACTTTGATCAAAATCTCGAGTTCGATTTTTTTTACGAATGCATAACTTGCCTTATAGTACCTACATATAAGTCGCAAGTAAAAAATATAATACGAGAAATTTAAGTGCGAATCAAATTACTACGATGTGAATTCGAAATCGGAAAATGAAAAGTGAATAATAATAATTAATGTATGTATTATAAAAAGGAAATTAGCCTAGTGCATTATTAGAAAGAAAAAAAAATAAATAACTTCGAACAATTTTGTGTAGTGAGTGCAGTCAAGATCAACAACCTTTTTAACGATCATCATTGAGGGAATATCGGTGTCAGAAAACTTAACTAAAAGAACCATATTCAAAAATGAACCCGGCATTGGTCATTGTCTAAATGTAAGTACTGAAATCGCAAACAACAACAAAAATATCCCGTAGAAAAAGTAAAAAAAGAAAGACTCCTTATCCTAGGTTCCTATACATAAGGAAATAACCAAATTTAAGATAGTGAAAGAGAAGACACACGTTAGCTCATAAACCTATTCACCAAGCAATATTAGTGAAGTCTGAAGATCTACGAGCGCTCTTAAAAGTTAGGAGTGGTCCCGACCACTTTGCTGTCAAGACCAACATTCCATAACATTTCACAGTTTGGGTATGCCTGAACAAGGGAGAGTGGCTCTCCTTTTCGAACTTCGAAAAACACTTGTGCTTGTGAGTGGTTGGTGAATACCCCAAGGAAATTTCAAGTTAGGAGCCTCGTAAAGTTAAGAGCCGTTTAAGAGCGCTCGGTTAATACCAGCCTTACCATACAAATTTATTTCGTAAACCTAGTAGATTAGAAATTAATTTCGTTAAATCTTCATTCGATCAATTGTTCTATAGTTCGAACTGACCTATATCCATATAGTGCTAAATTTATTCGATAATTTTTCATCGTTTGGCACAAATAAAACTTTCTTTCTCTGGCTTCCACTTTATAAGAAAAATTTTAACACCATTAACATTTTGATAGGTGTTGTCAAAGTTAATGTTCTTTTTAATCTTTTAATACTGTGGAAACACGATATAAGCACAGATAATTATATAATTATCTGTGATATAAGTCTCTTGTCTTAAATCTCTGATATAATCTTTTGGCGAAAACGTAGTAAAACAATGCAGTCGTAATGTCAATATTGTTTTTTAAATAAAGAAAAATATTGCTTAAGAAATAATAAGTTTAATATTTTAAAAATTAATTTCAACAAAGATCATAAATTAATGTCAACTTTAGTTCTGCCATTTATGTTTAAGAAAATAATATAATTAAATAGAACAAATAGAAAGCTAAAGGAAGTTTTATTTTATTTTGAAGCAATAACCTTTAAAACTAACCTCTCAAAAAATTCAATTTTTTTTGGACCTTAACTTAAATAATAAAAATAAATATTTTCCTTTATTAAAAAAAAACTTATCAATTATATAAAAACAAATAACAGTTATTATAAAAACGTATAAAAAAAGATTCAATCTTCATATTTTTGTAAAGCTTAGCAATCCGCACTTACATATACAGTAATCCCCGCTTAGTTGCACCTCGCTTAATTGAACATCCCGCTTAATTGACCGAAAAAGTTGCATTGCAAAATTTCCCGTATTAGTAGCATAGCTTTTTAGATGGTTAATTGAACCCCGCTTAATTGAATTACTCGGTTAGTTGATCTTTAAAATATGCACCCGAAAAAAAAATAAATGGACATTTTTCGGATAATTGGACGTACAAAAAAATTATAATGAAACAAATATTAGAAATATTTTATTACTTAACCTACGTCTGAAGTGGTTTTTTAAAAGACCGGTATTATTCAAGATGAGGAGCAGCCGAAAAATGATATCGTGGTCATAGACAACATACTAAAGTACAATGGTTAACAGACGTCGAAATTTTAAAGTTTTAAGAAAAAGAAGAAGTTGAAGCCATGTTACCATCGACTTTCGAAATTCTTCAGGACATTGCAATTCTACGTTTATACTTCTTACCACTAAATAAATTTACAGTTGAGCTGAAAAACAAGAAGACATTGTTCAAAACAAAACAATCAATCAAAATCAAATCACAAATTTTTTCAAACCAATGTATGCAAATAACCATTATGAGCCTTTTGAGGTACATACCTATACTATTGTATTTATTATTTTTTTTTATCCTTTTCGAAGCTAACAGTGACTTTTCTTTAAGAATAATTTATTTCTGTTTCATAGTTTTAATTATGTATGTATTAGGGTGGGCCAAAAAATCAAGTATTTTTTTTTTTTTTTGGATGCGACACATGAAAACTAGTTCAAATTTGAATCATTTTGTATCAATACTTTTATTAAATTATAAAATTTCATATGGTGAAATAGAATTTTTTTTTCTGCTGACATGTTAAATTATATTTCTTAAATAAAAACCTTCTTTTCCTGAAATAGAACATGAACTATCTTAAAATTCAAAAATTAACTGGGTAAATTGGGAATACTTATTGAAAAACTACTAAAATCAGTAGGCATTGTAATTCTACTGCAAATATCTTTTGAATGGCTAGAGTAATCGATTAACTACAGAGATCTTTTTTGTAGAGCGTTCAATTTCCTATAGAAATAATTGAAACTTATTTGACAATAATTATTTTTTATTAAGTTACAAAATTCAAAACAAAAAAGTTATTTTCCTTAAAATACTTCAATCTTTGATGTTGAATATCTTTCAAATGGTTGGATTAATGAAAAAAGTATATAAGACCATTTTTGTAGAGCGTTCAATTTCCTATAAATATTGACTATGCGATTGGTTAAACGATTGTTAATAAGATATGACCATTTTTATATGATACTAAATTGAAAATGGAAAATTATGATGAGCATAATCTTCCCGTCAATATTAAGAGCTATTATTTGGTAAGTACTTTCTAGAGGTACCTAGGAACTTGTTTTCATGTGTCGAATCCAAAAAAAAAGATACTTGATTTTTTTGACCCACCCTAGTATATATGTTTATTTTTTAAATAAAACGTGTTCAAATATTTTTGTGTGTGTATTCTTTTTCAGTTTTTTCAAGGTTTTCGTAAGTTGAAAATGAAATGTTCAAAGTAAATTTCTGGGATGAATATTTTAATTTTTAGTTGACCGACTCGTGCAATTATACGGGTTTCGTTTAATTGAACAGGTCGATCAATTAAGCGCGGTTTCGTTAATTGAACCACCCGGATAATTGAAGGAAAAATCTGACAAAATGGTCAGTGCAATTAAGCGGGGAATACTGTATTTGCGTCGGTCTGAAGGACCAAAAACTCACAAGAAAAGAACACATCTACTCGGCACGTGCGCTTGCGCCGAGCTAAACGATGAAGAAGGAGAACACTTATTTAGGAAGCTACTGAAAACTTCAGGGAGTCAACGTAATATTTTTCAAGAAAACGAAGAATTAATGATTTGTCGGTCTGAGAGACCAATGCGCGAGTATAGGAAGGTTAAGAATCATGAATGAGAACGAATAAGAATTATGAGTGATTTCTGCTGTGAACAATCTTGTAAGAATTCTGTCACCAAATATTCTTCTCAATATTATTCCATTTCAAATTTAAATTGAAATTTAGCTCGAGAATAAATGTGACAGACAATAATTATTACGTGCGCTAAATTTTGATAGATAAGTTATGTACAGTTCGAAGAGAAGTTTTGATTTTTTGGCTGGAGCAGCGTATCTCTCGGCTTAAATGCTTGACATAATTTTAGCTTGGCTAAATTTGGAGAGAATTTTTTATGGGAGATACAATTTAGCGCGATCTGCGTACCAGGCTAAAGCCTAGTACGCAGATCGACAAAGACAAATTTTATCTCGATAATTTTAATCTGTACGAAATTTGTCCAAATGTCGCGCAAAAGTTTGAGTTTGGAGAGATAAAAAATAATTTGAATGTGTTTTAAAGTGTATCTATGGAACGGGTTGTCTTACAAAAGTCGTTCATACTTTTTTGGAATCTCTTTTTGATGCATTCAAGAAGCATCAACACCTTTCACAAAAGACCAATTTTGACAAAAATTACTTTCGGAATACGGTGGCTGTCAAAATTTGACCCGCAAAATAATGCTTGTATAATTCTTTTTCCTGACAAAATTTAGTGCAGACATTTTGTACAGCAATGCACAAAAGTATGAATTTTGCGCGCGAGTTGCGTACTGTTCGGAAAAAAATCCAAGATAGAATTTGTCCCAGGAAAAAAATTTTATGGGAGAAATGTTAATTTTTCATGTTTTTACAATTCAAAATAATAGCAATTTTTCTCAAAACTTACCTTTGTCACATATCATTTGTACCTTTTTTATCAAGTAATTATCAAAGTAATCGTTTTTTTGTAGATTAACAAAAATTAAATGCACGACAAGGTCGCACGAACTTGCTCCTACACCTATGTAATAGACTAGGATTTTTAAAAACGAATGTTATTAGAGAAAACTGTTCATAAGAAAAAAATTTATGTTTTAAATGACTAAAACAACTCTTTTAGCAGTTGAAGCTAAAGAAGGATGCCATGTGTTTTAAGCAAAAATTAGTTTATGTCATTGAAATCCGTTATGCCGATATTGAGAAATTCAAAATTCAAAAAAATCGTTCTACGGTATGTACAGTCAGTAATAGGTATCTTGATTTCAAATAATTTTTTTTATTAAATTATAGATCGTAAGAATTAATTGAAAGAAAATAATTTTCTCGGAACCTTTTTAGAAGAAAATGCGATTTTCGAAAACCATTTTTTGATCTTTGTATGGAGGGTACCGTTAGTTTTAGGTAAAATAATTTTTTTTCTCATATCTTGATTATATTAAGAAAAGAAGAAGTTTTTATTTCAACTGGCACTGCAACTGATTCAAAAAAGCGGGAAAATTATTTGCAAGAAAATATTTTGATATGGCATAGTAAACAAAATATATCTACTACATGTATTCACAAATCCACAAAAAACCGTTAAAATTTGCAGAGGAAAAATCAGACAGAAAGTCATGGTTGCCAAATTGATTTATTTTCAATGCATTATGTTTCGAATCGTTTGTTCCATATAATTTTGATTGTTTTTTTCATTTTCTCAAAATGTGTTTCTTTACTTGTGCAAAACTACTAATTTCAATGTATTAAACCAAAAAATAACGCTACCCACCATACAAATGTTAAAAAATGGCATCTAGAATTTTGCTAAAATTGTTTTCTTTCGATTAATCCTCGATCTATAATTTAATCAAAAAAAATTGAAATTAACATATTACTGACGGTACCTACCATAAACCATTTTTACAAATTTTGAATTACTCATTTATCTACATAATGGATTTTAATGAAATTTTGTATAGAGAAGCTTTTAAAAAAGATTGCATTTCAAAACTAAAAAAAAAACATTTTTTGAATTTTTGAAAAATATATTTTTTTTGGAAAATTCGACATCTCAAAAACGGCTAAATATTTTATTTATGTTTATTCGTACAATAAAAGAAGCTTAAGTTGGCCCACTAATTTTTCTTTCTTATTTCATATTTGCATAGCATTCTTTTTTATCTCTTACTACTTAAAGAATTAAAAGAAAAATAATTTTATGCTTATGAACAGTTTTCTCTAATAAAATTCGTTCAAAATTCCTATTATATTACATAGGAGCAAGTTCGTTCGACCAAGTCGTGCATTTTATTTATTTAAAAAAATATATAACCCAGTAAGTGCAACAAACTCGGTTATTGCAACTGCCTTAATTTCTATTAGTTGCGTAAATCGAGTTTGTACTGTTTATCCTAATAATTTACTGTACACATATTCATATATACTAGCCGACCCAGCTCTCGAAATTCGAGTGCCAATTTATTTATTATGTATTTATATTATTGGCAGTGTTTTCAAGCAAATTTATTAAATTAAATTTTATTTTATGTAATATGCAAAGTGTTCGACAGTGCAAAAACAAAAATGACCCACGGTGTGTAAATGCGTGTCTCAAGTATATTCTGCACATCTCCGTAACTGTGGATTTCCAACCATATAAAATTTATCGAAATCGGTTAAATACTTTTGGAGAAAAGTGTACCACAAAAAACATGTTTGCCGTTTTATTATATGATTTTATTTTACTTACAAGTATTTAAGGTACTTAGTAAAATAAGGTTAACCAAAACATAAAAAACTTTCTTTAATTCTATATGTCATGATTACCTACATTCTATATTTATATTTATTTGTTTTTGGCAACCATGGTCACAGATTTATATTTTTTCATACAAATATATTTTTCCTATCCTCACAAAACGTCACATATACATCCATGAATATAATTTTCTCATTCTGTTGTTATTCCTATTTTTTCTTTCTGTACACATTCTCAACACAATTTATTTTTTCTCATTCTACAATTATCTCTACACCCATATTGTGAAGTTTTCAAAATTTAGCAGAGACATATTTAACAAATGGGGTCCGTAGCCTGAAGATGCCGCCACAATCGTTCGACTTGTCGATATTACTATAAGTTATATATACAAAGATATTACTATCAAGAAGACGAAAGATTGTGGCGACATCTTAAGGCTAGGGACTGCAATTGCTAGATTTGTCTTTGCTAGATTTAGTAATAAAATATTCTCTTTTTTACTACTTGTTTTGTATCTTATCCTACTCTCCACTGTAACAGCGTGCGCTAATTTCTGCGCCACCACCAGGTTAGCGTTCGCAATACAAAATCACGCTCCATGATACATAATACTATAGGCAGTGGCGTCTTTAGGCATGGGCCCGGTGGGCCAGGGCCCAGGGCCTCGCAATTATTTGGCCCCCGTTCCACCAACTCAAAATGAATTATGTAACAAAACGAAATTAGGTTAATAGACAATAACAGAAAAACAAGTTTCATTGTACATATGTACATATGTATATTGACACTTTTAATTCACTGACAACTGATAAAATTAATTCAAGTTGCGAGTTTGATTATGACAACATTCAAGAAACTTTAACTTTATCGAAAAAGTTCTCATGCCGAAAATCAAAAAATGTCAGCAATAGAAAGAAATTCAACTGACTCTGGTGATTACTTTCAAGAAAAAATTACCGAAAAGATACGTGAATTTTGGATCCGTAAGGGTCCGACTTATTTTCAAAATAATGATTCCGGTTTCTCAAAATCATCAAGATTATATACATTGAATCAGATGGTAAATCAAAAACAAGAAATTTCAATAAAACACTCTTTTATCGTAAATTAAGGAAAAATGAAGATGGTGAAAGAAAGTGGCTTTTATATTCGCCTTCAAAAAAATCTTTGTATTGTTTTTCATGTTGTTTATTCTACATTTCAAATACAGCCTTTTGTTCTCCCCATGGGTGTAACGATTGGAAACACATAAATCACCTCATTTTGGAGCACGAAAATATTTCATCAGATAGACAAACTATTATGACTTATCTACAACGGAGTAAAAACACTGGTAGGGTAGATACAGATTCATTAAATCAAAACAAAATAGAAGTAGACTACTAGAAAAATGTTCTCAAAAGAATTGTTGCAGTTATTAAATTTTTTGCATCAAGAGGGCTTCCATTTCGTGGTAAGAACGAAACCATTGGGTCAGCAAACAATGGAAATTATTTGGGATGCCTGCAACTTCTAGGTGAATTTGATTCATTCCTCAAAGATCATTTAAAAAAATGTGGGAATTCAGGAAAGGGATACTCTTCCTATTTATCAGCAAATATTTGCAACGAGTTCATTGATATAATGGGAAAACAAGTCCTAATGAAAATTTTAGGTGAAATTAGATCGGCAAAATATTTTTCCATAAGCGTTGATAGTACAACCGACCTTTCTCATATCGACCAGTTGACTTTTGTATAAATCTGAATATTTGGCTGACACAATCTTGACATTTTTGGATAATCATGATATTCCAATAGAGGATAGTAGAGGACATAGCTATGATAATGCGTCAAATATGTCAGGAAAATATTCTGGTTTGCAAGCACATTCTCTTAATTTAGTAGGCCTTCATGCAACTGGTTCTGTGCAGGAGGCAACAAGTTTCTTTCAAGTGGTTCAAAAAATATAATTTTTTTTTCGGCTTCTACCCATCGCTGGAATAAATTGAATGAATTTTTAGGTTCACATAGAGTTCTTAAAAGTCTTTCTGAAACAAGATGATCTGCACGAGCTGATGCAGTTAACGCGCTCCATCGTGGTTGCAAGCAAATTACTGAAGCCCTGACATCTATCTCTAGAGATCCAGAGCAAGCTTCAGAAACAAAAAGCAAAGCGCTAAGCCTGTCTAAGAAAATGTCAAAACTAGAATTTCTCATTTTAACAGAAAATTGGGGCACAATATTAGAAAGAATTCATAAAACCAGCAAGAGCCTTCAAAAAGAAACAATAACGATTGAAGTTGCTGGCGATTTGCTTTGTTCACAATGTTCTTTCATAAATGATCTAAGGGAGAATTTTGATAAATTTGAAGCTTGTGCCAAAATTCAGAATCCGGATGCTTATAAAGACTTAATGCAACGAAAAAGAGTACGAAGTTCGCGATCCACGTATTTTGATGGTCCTGCACCATCCGTGTAGCTAATTGGGTTTAAAATATCAACTTTTTCCCAATTATTGACACTATTACTTTGCAATTGAAAATACGATGCAACTGCTACCAAGAATTTCGAAATAAGACCGAATAAAAAATGAACTTCGAAGCACAATGCTGCAAGAAAGTTTCTCAATTTTATCAATTGAAAATGAATTACTGCAGGAAATTGAATTTGATGACTTAACTCATGATTTTGCTACTGACAAAGTCAGAAAAGTATGCCTTCAATAATATTTTATTGTATAAACTTACATACCTATCTAAAAAAAAAACCAAAACAAAAAAAATAAAATGCACTACTGGATCGCACGAACTTGCTCTTATGTAAAAGTACTTTGGAATTTAAGATACATTTTATAATTATAAGACATGAATTTAAAATGAAATTGCCGTCTGATTTCTAGAAAAGTATGAATTTATGCAAACAAGCTTTAAAAAATCGTTTTATTATTAAATAAATAAATTTTTTATATAAGAAATTTCTTTAAAATTTTTCAAGAAAAAAATGTAGGATGCGAATTTAAGTATTTAATTATATTGATTTTTGGAAATGATTTCAAAAAATAATCGTTCATAGGTTTTGAAGATATTGATTTTTCAAAAAAAAATGTTTTTCAAAAAAACCCAACAAATAATTTTTCGAATATTTTTATATACAATATTATTTTAAGAATTTTTGAATATTACAACAACAACTTGAATGTACTACCACCGAGGGGGTTCTTATTTGGCTGGAGTTATAGCTATTTCACGGTTGCCAAGCCGATCATCAGACTCCTTTATTAGTGGTGCTTAGCCTTTATACTATCAAGTTTAATCGAAAAACTTTTTGCCTTGACTGAGATTTGAACCCAGACCTAGCGTCGTCAGAAGCCAATGCCCTACGCATCACGCTACCGAGACCACATGATCAGGTCCATCCCAATTTAGGTTTTATCGTTTATCAATTATCACTTGAGGACTAGCGTTTTTATTAGTCATTCAAGTTTGTTGTTGTAAATTCGGTTTCTTTCTATTTCTCCGAACTCTGTTTATAAGCCAACAATTCGTTGTATATTATAAGGAGGGAGATTTTAATGAAAGATTTGACTCTGGTCAAGTTTCAAATGTATTGAAGGGGTTTTTGTATGGTTACATACATGCAGTGTGCCTGCGAAGCTTCATATATTTATGAAAGCACCACCACTAATAAAGGAGTCTGATGACCGGCTTGGCAACCGTGAAATAGCTATAACTCCAGCCAAATAAGAACCCCCTCGGTGGTAGTTCATTCAAGTTGTTGTTGTAATATTCAAAAATTCATAAATATATGAAGCTTCGCAGGCACACTGCATGTACGTAACCATACAAAAACCCCTTCAATATTATTTTAAACTGAGGGGGACTCCTGCTGAAAATGTTTGGTTAAAATCGTTAGAGCCGTTAATGAGAAAGTCGAAAATCAAAAAAACGGTTCTATGACAGGTACCGTTAATAACATTTTGCCCCAAATTTTTTTTTACCACAACGTAGTCCATGTCCATAATATCACACCCAATTTTTTTTATCAAAATCGTCAGAGTCGTTTTCGAGATAAATAAGATTTTGCATTACGGGTGTATGGGGGGTACCGTTAGTTTTAGAACTAAAAAAAAAATTCAATTTCCCCTCTAGGGAATCACCGAAGACCCATAACTACCGAGTTTGAAGAAAATAGGTCCAGTGGCGTAGGCTCTCGAAATTGCCGTCTGATTTCTAGAAAAGTATGAATTTATGCAAACAAGCTTTAAAAAATCGTTTTATTATTAAATAAATAAATTTTTTATATAAGAAATTTCTTTAAAATTTTTCAAGAAAAAAATGTAGGATGCGAATTTAAGTATTTAATTATATTGATTTTTGGAAATGATTTCAAAAAATAATCGTTCATAGGTTTTGAAGATATTGATTTTTCAAAAAAAAATGTTTTTCAAAAAAACCCAACAAATAATTTTTCGAATATTTTTATATACAATATTATTTTAAGAATTTTTGAATATTACAACAACAACTTGAATGAACTACCACCGAGGGGGTTCTTATTTGGCTGGAGTTATAGCTATTTCACGGTTGCCAAGCCGATCATCAGACTCCTTTATTAGTGGTGCTTAGCCTTTATACTATCAAGTTTAATCGAAAAACTTTTTGCCTTGACTGAGATTTGAACCCAGACCTAGCGTCGTCAGAAGCCAATGCCCTACGCATCACGCTACCGAGACCACATGATCAGGTCCATCCCAATTTAGGTTTTATCGTTTATCAATTATCACTTGAGGACTAGCGTTTTTATTAGTCATTCAAGTTTGTTGTTGTAAATTCGGTTTCTTTCTATTTCTCCGAACTCTGTTTATAAGCCAACAATTCGTTGTATATTATAAGGAGGGAGATTTTAATGAAAGATTTGACTCTGGTCAAGTTTCAAATGTATTGAAGGGGTTTTTGTATGGTTACATACATGCAGTGTGCCTGCGAAGCTTCATATATTTATGAAAGCACCACCACTAATAAAGGAGTCTGATGACCGGCTTGGCAACCGTGAAATAGCTATAACTCCAGCCAAATAAGAACCCCCTCGGTGGTAGTTCATTCAAGTTGTTGTTGTAATATTCAAAAATTCATAAATATATGAAGCTTCGCAGGCACACTGCATGTACGTAACCATACAAAAACCCCTTCAATATTATTTTAAACTGAGGGGGACTCCTGCTGAAAATGTTTGGTTAAAATCGTTAGAGCCGTTAATGAGAAAGTCGAAAATCAAAAAAACGGTTCTATGACAGGTACCGTTAATAACATTTTGCCCCAAATTTTTTTGTACCACAACGTAGTCCATGTCCATAATATCACACCCAATTTTTTTTATCAAAATCGTCAGAGCCGTTTTCGAGATAAATAAGATTTTGCATTACGGGTGTATGGGGGGTACCGTTAGTTTTAGAACTAAAGAACTTGCCCTATAGTACCTATATCGCAAGTAAAAAGAAATAAACTTACAAAAAATCTTAACAAAAAATATATAAAAACATTAGAAATCAACCAAAAAAACTATAAAAATTATCAAAAATAAACAAAAACAAATTTTCAACTAGGTATTAAAGGTAATTAAAAAAATTATAAATTTATAAAAAAATTATCTCTTTTATGTTTTTTTTAGTTCTTTATAAAAAGTACAAATATTTTTGAAAAACAAATTCATTTTGAAATGATTTTGTTTACCTAAAAAATTAAAAAAAAATATTATACTCTTTTTGGCCCCCAAATCCTATTGGGCTCAGGGCCCCCAAAATTCTAAAGACGCCCCTGACTATAGGTTATATATACAAAGATGATACTCAAGTTTGACTCTTGGATCCTAATTACACGATTCTTTTTTTCGTTCGTTTCGTCTTTTTGACATATTGGGTGAGGTGAGACTCTAAGAAATTTTGGGAGAATGAAGATATTTAGTTGTAGATTTTTGTATGTTACACTTTTTTTTTTTAAATCCAAAATTTTTTTTTAATTTGAATACACAATAATGTTCAGACTTTTGGGAAGCTTTAGCATTCAAAACAATGATGTACCGTTTTGAGAAAATCAAAAACAAAAAAATGGTTCCAAGGGGGTACCAAAAATAGCCATTTTTTGAAAATTTTTTCAACCATTACCTATCTTTAACTTAATGAAATTTTTGGATTTTTTGTTAAAAATATCTGTGGAACAGTTTTTGAGTAAAAAAAAATATTTATAAAATTTCGAAAAAAAATCGTGTGGCAGGTACCGTTTTTTTTGGTCTTAAAAAGAAAAAAAGAAAAAACCGTGTGGGGAAAAAATTAAAAATAAAAAAGGCTGTAATCGAACAGACAGACAGAATTTCGAGACCCACTTTTTTCGTCTTCGCTATCATCGTAATGTCAACTTTGGTCTAAATCGAATGCATAACTTGCCGTATAGTACCTATAAGTGGCAAATAAAAATAATGCTTTAATAATTTCATTACGTTTCTTTTTCATAATTGGATCATCCTGAGCCTTCTTATACAATCCATATTTTACTGAACTACAAGAACTAAAGTTAATCTACTATGTCTATAATATCCAAACCTTTGGTAACCATATTCATGTTTTGTTTGAAAGATAATGATAAATCATCATTGAAACGAAACGGAATATAATTAATTCTATCAAATTAATTAAGGAAAGGAAAAACGAAGCGTAAGGAAATCAAGCAAACTATAATGCTCCCTAAACATGATATTATACAAAATGTATGTACATACACAATACGAGTTCCGTTCTGCCAGAACCAACGTTTAATTACGTTTCCTTCGAAAATCACTAAGCTGAATAATAGTACTCGTAATGATTTTAATTATTAATAGCTTGGCATTGACAATTGACACGCAAAGCGTTAAGGTTTCTATTTCATATTGACGCCAAATTCTTTTTTATAAAATATAAAATGTGTGTATTCTGCCTGCAGAATCTAGATCGAGATCAAGAAGCAATTCTATTAAATTACAACCAAAATATTATAATAAATCGATGGGGCTTTTTCAAATAACAAACAAAAAATAATCAATTGAATTCAATTGTGTTTTATTGAACGATTCTATCTTATTGGCTTAAAAGTTACATTGTAATTGAAAAAAATTGACTTTTTCGTCCTTGTTCAGTGGTGGAGGTAGGGTTAAGGTGTAGCTAAAATAGTAGGTTCACCCAGGATCAATGTACAAATCGTTAAATGATATTCTTGTCTGGATTTTCCATAGCGGATTTTCGGATGTCGCTATTGATTTATAATCCTATTCATTAGTTGTTAAGGATTGTTTGCGATCGACGTTTACGCCGACGATGATCGACGCACCGTGGGTCCCGTTCATACTAAGCAGTGCTCAAAATTCACAATCTTGTTTAAAATGCTAAGAACTGTTATATGTAAATAGAAAATGTTGAAAATGAAAATAGTTTTAGATAATGAATATAGTTCTGACTATAGTTAACAGTATCTACAACATTTTCAAGGTTATTGATAGATTTATTTTAAGAAAACAATGGTTATTCGAGTAACATATTTATGACTTCAGGATAAAACATTTTTCGGTTAATGACTGGCGCTGTGCGCGATGTTATCAAGGGATCGGGAAATATAAGCAACCTATTTATAACATCCTACATTTGCTGTCGGCCTTTGTATATTATTTATTTATTGAACTGCGAACTCAAACTGTGGTATTCCAAATTTGCGCACCTAACTTTTACTTCTGACTTCGAATTTTTAATAACAAATATTTCTTCATTCATGCTGTATACTAAGATTCAAAAGTTCCCTGCGCTAATTAAAATAATACATTTTAATGATTTCATTGCCCGTGAGTAAAGCCGTCCTCCATTTATGTATTTTATACACTAAATAACACATTTCAAACGAAAATAAAAATGTATTTGCAATCTACATACCTTGATCAACAAACAACAAAGTTAACTTTTAAAAATAAAATAAAACTACACAAAATTAAAACTTGCGCATGTGTAATGAAAACCCAATGACAAAGAGTCAACTTAAATGTACCGTAACTTAGCCAATTGACAGAGAGGGAAGGTAATACTTACGATGGGCGTCACAGGCCACCTTACCTTGTATAGAATGATCGACAGCGCTAAAAACGTTGCTAAGTCTTCTCCTTCTTCTGATCTGGATGTAATCTATAAAGCTTGAACTAGTCCAAAGCTTGAAAGCAATCCCCATATTGGAGTAACCGACTTCGGTCTCTTGGATAGAATCCAATAAATAGATATTTTATAGGAGATTTAAAAGGAAAATTTGCATCTCTCGAGCTCAAGTCGCCCGTACGGTTAAATTAAGAATTTCTATCTTAAACCACACTACACGAATGTGTGTGTGCCTTATCGGGCTCAATATTTTCCGCCCATTACGATATTCAGACATTCGATAAAAACGTGCATTGGTATCGAATTAGGGACTTCTTTTTTTCTTGATTTTCAGATGCAATTCCGCCAAAATAATTCTCGATATTAAAGTGAATGCATAGAGTAAACTTATAAGTCCATCACTGCCGGAAAGATGCGCGATCGTTTACGTCAAACTTTCATAAACGCAAAAATTTGGCATCACTTTAACTTTGTACTCAACTGTTCATTATTGAAGCAAAGTTTCAAGATACATTTAGAAAAATTGTGACTACGCGTTGTTTTCGGTGATCAACTGATATACATACATACGTACATACATTTTTAATTAATATTTAATAATAACTTTGAAGCAGTTTATAATTTTTGGAATATTTATTTTCTAATGAATGATGTCTTTTTAAACATATTGGGCCGTACCAGCAATCAAATTAAGAGACGACTTTAATATTTGAGCGAAGTGGACCATTATTAAAGAGCTCTATAAAGTTAACCATACATGTTATGAACTTAATATTTATGTGAACTTTAAATTATGAACCACTTATTGTACGGAACCTAAAAAATAAAATGCAGCATATACGGTCAGATATATAGAGTCCATTAAATTATACTTCATTTCGCTCAAATATTAAAGTCGTCACTTACAGCCTTATTTACTAACTTGTTTTAGCGACGGAGTAAAATTACTTCGACTTTACAACGGCTTTAATCCTGAAAACCTTATTTATAATGAAAATGCACGAGGAATAGCGGTGGAATAAGCTAAAACTGGTTCATAGGAATTTTAAGGCCGTTTTAGTATCTAAATGTCATTTTGAGATGACATCTTGTGAAATTTACAAAAAGGATTTCGTTTCTTACTAAGACAAAAAGAATAGATATTTTGCATTAATAAATTATTTATATTTTCCAAACGCTCTTACAGTTGTACGGTATTGGGAACGCAATATGGTTGGTACATTCATTTATTGGATTTGAACTTTATACAATCCAATTTAAAATGTATCCATTTTCCAATATGCATACAATGATATTAAAATGAAAAATAATGGAAATCAGCTGGGGTTTGCTTTATGTGTATAATAACCAGAGTTTTAAATTGGTGACTTTTTTCCCAGTATATTTGACAGGAAAGCGTAGCTAATACGGCTAAGAAAATATATTATAAATAAGGATTTGTTTGACGTGGCGCAAACCCGAAGTAAGTGCTTCGGCTCGGTTTAACTATTCCGAGGTTGAACCCAGTATTAGTGAAAAATATTAAATAAGGCTGTTAAGGTACTAGTACGGTCTAGAACGCTAAAAAACGCACGATTTTTGTGAATTTTTTCTCGGAAACTTTATTAGGTATGTAACATGATTTTTTTTTAAATAATGAATACATGCGTCAAAAGAATAAAAAATTTTTTTTTTAAATTTTCGAATTTTGGCCAAATTATAGAGAGCCCAACGTCGACTCATCAAAAAAATACATTGTCCCATTGCGGACAGTTAATCTCAGGATTGGCTGGACTGAAACAAAAACAACAAAGTGGGTTATTTAAAGGAAGGTTTCTTACGAGACAATTTACCATAATTTGATTAAAAAGTCAAAACAAAAAAAATCTCGAGCTTTGAAAAAGATTTTTTTTTTGCAATTTTTTGGGCCATTTTTGTGTCGCCATTTTTTTTTTTTTTGTTCAAAACTTCTTGGTCAAATTGTGGTAAATTGTCTTAGAAAACATAATAACAATCAAGTTGCAACAAGTTTTTTGAAAATCGGTTCAGTAGATCCGGAGATTAATTGTCCGCAATGGGACAATGTGTTTTTTGATGAGTTGACGTTGGCGCCCTCTTTAATTTGGCCAAAATTCGACAAACAAATTTTTTTTTGTACTCTTGACGCATGTATTCCTTATTTAAAAAAATTATGTTATTACCTAATAAAGTTTCCGAGAAAAAAATTCCCAAAAATCAAGCGTTTTTTTGGCGTTCTAACCGTACTAGTACCTTAATTTGATTGTTGGTAAGGCTCATTGTATACTGAATTTAAGCTGCTGGTTTTGGTAGTGTTATATAAGTCCAATTCGCTTGTTTCCGTGCATTTAATGGATTGCACCTAGAATGAACTTAATGAACTCAATTTTAGAATGCAATAAAATGTATTTGAATAAGAAAATTAAGGGTGTTTTTACCTCAAATGGACTTATTCCACTTTCAATAATAACAATTTTTAAAAACAAAAATCGAGAAAGTTTAGGTCCATTTTTATATACAGATTATCCCATTATTCGTCAAGAATATTTTGGGGATTGATTATGAGGTATATTCTTAAAAAAATCTTTCCAAAGTAAGTGTCCGTCTTTGATGTTGATATCTAAGCCATTGGCCTCAGTTGCCAGTGCTTTCAGTGTCTCGATACTTCGTAGATTTATCTACGAAGTTCTGTAATATGTAATGTAATGTTAATATTGACATCATTTATCGGGTTTTTAAGAAAAAGCTTACTTTAATGTAAATTGACCCATGTTCATGGAAATTGCAATTTTATTACTAATGGGAGAAAATTCGGTTAGTACTTTATTTTTAAAAATACCACCTACTGTTACTACGTATAATTAAAGTTATTTTCATCTATTTATATTCTTCAGATATCCAATTTATATCCCTGTTCCACTTTTCTTGCCCATTCTATTTGTTTATATCCAGAAAATTCAAAATTTTGACTACCCTTATAATGTTACGGTGTAATACAGCAGGGCCGCCGCTGCCATATGTGCAATATGTGCGGCGCACAAGGGCGCCAACGTCTAGGGGCGGAAAATTAAGAGATCGATCTAACTCAACATTATAGCATACTCCAAAAGTCTCAATTGAGACTCTTTTTATGAGTATATCAAAATATAGTTCGCACACAAATCACAAAATGTCAAATTCCATCAAAGGATACCTAACATGTCAAGGAATTATATATTTATAATACTTCCAGATCCGGAAGTAAATGATTAAGGCCCATTTGCTGATACAGAACATAAACACTTATGCTCCACATAAACTCTTATGTTCCACATAAACTCTTATGTAGTAGAACATAAGCGCTTAGGTTGAACATAAATATTTAAGTTTCGTTTCAGCAAATGACGCTAATTGTCTTTCCTATCCTTCTTTCTCTTCCTTAACTTCTCGCCCGCGCTGTGTTCAAACATTTAAAGGGTAATCATAATCCCTTGAGCGCGTGTAGATTATAAAAAAAAAAAAAAAAAAAAAAAAAAAGGGAGGTGAAAACAAAAACTTTTAAAAGTATCAAAAACTACTTTGTCTTCTTTCAGTCAAGCTATAAACTATTGATTTTCATACATAATTTGACATACATACATTAAAAATTGTGCTAGGAACTCGAATCTTTGCATTTTATATGAAAATGGTTTTGTTGAAGAAAATTATTCGCAATCGCCATATTTTGTGTTTCCTCTTAAAATAAAATACACGACTGATTCGCACGAACTTACTCTTATGTAAAAGACTTCAAAAATTAATGCGATTAGAAAAAAAACTGTTCAAAAACATAAAGTTCATCAATTAAATGACTAAAACAAATCTTAGTAGCAGCTGGAACTAAGAATAGAATGCCATGTGATGAAAGCAAATTATAGTTTGTGCAAAAATCTAAAAATACTCTCTTAAAATCCGTTCAGCCGGTAATGCGAAATTCAAAAATCGACAAAATGGTTCTATGGTCGGTACAGTCAGTAATATATTGATTTCAATTTTTTGTTTGTTTAATTATAGAACGTAAAAATTTATCATAAGAAAAAAAATTTATCAAGATTCTCGAAGACGTTTTCGAGAAAAATACGATTTTCGAAAACCATTTTTTAACATTATGTAGAGTAGGTATCGTTATTATTAGGTAATACATTTTTTTCTCTTTATATTAAGAAACTTTTATTTATCAAGGTTTTTTAAAAATCTACCAAATCCAAACAATTTTTTTTTTTGAAAATTTGAATGCACAGGAATATTTAAAATTTTGGGGCACTTTATCATAAAACAAATTATCACAACCGATTCTTTAAATTTTTTGATTTTTTGTTTAAATCAATTGGACATTGCTTAAAAATTTTTTTTACCCCCTTATTACGGCTGGCGAGTCGAACAAATAAACATGTGAGTGTGAGACATTAGTATTACGGTTGGCGAATCGAAAACCTTTGATTCGACTTAAATGTCATATATTTGATATTTTTAATAAACAATCAAATTCCAAACTCGAATTGTAAAGTTCGCCAACCGTAGTATGTCGAATGTATTTCGCTTATGAAAAAATCTCACCTGGAACGTTCGATTCTCAAACCGTAATAGCGGGGTTAATTTCGCTAAAAAATCGTATGGCAGGAACCGTTATTTTTGGTCTTAAAAAAAAAAGAAAACAAAAACGTGTGGGGACAAAATTTCGAGACCCACTTTTTTCGTATTTGCTATTATCGTAATGTCAACTTTGATCAAAATCTCGAGTTCGATTTTTTACGAATGTATAACTTGCCTTATATGTACATAGTAAATATAAGTCTCAAGTAAAAAGAGTAAATAATCTTAAAATGACTCGTATTGTATATGGTATAACAGAAACAAGAGAGACCCCCCAAATCCTAGTCTGACTACGTTCGTTGTATAAGAATTTGATGTAGATTGGAACGCCACAACAACAATGCACGTTTGCTTAAATTTTTCAACTGCGAAATGGAGAATGAATCAAACTTCCACTTATTCAACGAATATACCCCCGGCACACGAGATATGGGGCGGCAATTTAAGGTTCTTGCACAAGGGCGCACGAACAACCAGCGGCGGCACTGTAATACAGTAGGAGCGTTAGGTAAAGTTGAGAGGATTTAATAGGAGATTTCAATGAACATTGGCCTTGAAAGCCTGTATATCACAGTGAGGGGGACAAATCGAGAAGTTAGACCCATGGGTTAACTGTTGAACATTCCATGCTAGAGAAAGAGAAGTATTACGGAGGAATTGTTTGAGCGGAGGAATGCAACTGATAATTGATATTTTTTTATATATTCTTGAGCGCACTTCAGAGATCATGACTACCCTTTAAATATATATTCAGTACAGTGCGAACGTACTGTACTCCACATACCTGGAGGAATCCACTTTGGAGATGTTTCTGTCAAAGTTTTGCTTTACGCAGATGATTTAGTGATTTTGTCAGACAGCCCGCTTACCCTACAGCTTCAGATTAACAAGCTAAAACAGTTCTGTAATTTGTGGGATCTTAAGATAAATACTACCAAATCGAAAATAATGGTTTTCAGGTCTAGAAACAGATCTATTGGGTATGCACGGAACTGGACCTTAGATGGTGAGATTATTGAAGTGGTCGATGAATTTAAGTATCTTGGATATATAATGACATCCAAATCGAATGTTCACGCGCATATTAAAGCAAAAATAAATGTTGCGAAAATTGCAATAAATACCATATGGTCTCAGTTTTTTGCCAACAATTTCGTGGATCCAGTTTCAAAATTCAAAGTCTATAACTCTACAGTGAATAGTTGTCTCTGCTATGGGAATGCAGTGGACGTGTACGAACAGTTAGAAGAAATAGAAAACCTGCAAAGTTATTTGTTTAATCGAATTTTTAGGTTACATTCCAACACCCCTAATTACGCTATTCATCTGGAGTCAGGTTTACCCCAAATATTCCTGAAAAATCTAAAGGCAAAGCGATCAGATCGAAACCTGCAGAAACGGATTCTTAGGATTTGTTTTAGATGCGGTTACAGTACAATCAAAAACTGGTATGATTTTAATATAACACATAGTTTTGCAATATCACTGACAGTGGACAATTTAGAAGATTTATTATACGAATGTTTATCTGTAATAGATGATACAATGTACCAGCTTGGTATTTTGCGAGGGACAGAATCAGCATCAAGGAGTACATACAGACAGCTTAATCTGAAACTGGGAGAAAACAACTATTTTAGAGCAGAGTTTACCGTATTCGAAATGAGTTTAATTTTCAGGATTAGAACCGAAATGCTTAATCTGAATTTAAAGTCTCATAGAACAGATTTAAACTCTGTGTGCTCCCTTTACCCTTTGCAACCTTAATCAGAACGAAGATGTTTTTAATTTCTTAGTGCTTTGTCCAGTTCTGCAGGAAATCCGAAGGCTTTATTTTTGTTCTAGTTTTCTTTCGCTAGCGGAATGTGTTAGGGTTCTTGATGAACCCCTTGGTTGGAAGGTTGTTATACGCTATGTTTCACATGCAAGAAACTTTCGAAATGAATATTTGAATATGTTTTGAGATATAATTATAATTGTTTATTTTTTTTTTGTTTTAGCCAAACAAAAGGCCCTTAGAAAAAATAAATATTTTAAATATCCAGGCCTTCTTTTTTTTAATTTATTTTTGACAGCCTTAAGAGATGTATGTATCTCCATAATTTTTTGTTTTAGCTAAACTAAAAGTTTGTACTTTTCTTCAATTTTGTTTGTTTTGACTAAACTAAAAGTCACATTATTATGAATTGTATTTGGGAAATTAAATCTTTCTACTTTTTGAATTCAAACTTAAACTTTCTTGTAAACATACATATACATAATATCTTTTGAACTTTTAATAAAGAATAATAAGACTGTTAAAGTATTTTTTTATATTTTGTTTCGACTAAACAAAAAGTTGCAATGCTAAATACAAATGTACACTAAAGATATTATATTCATTGTTACACATACATATGTATATTTTAAATTATTTGTTTAAATTATTTTATCCCTTTATAGTATTACTACATTTTTATTTTTATTTTATTTGAGTTCTTCCGGCAGACGGCTTATCAAGCAATGCTTTGTAAATCTTTCAGCCCAACTATTGTACTTTTAAATGATTGACAAAATAAAGACTTTATCTGTTTATCTTTAGGAAAGTAAGAGAAAATTTAAAAAGGGAATAGATACCGATGCACATTGGTTTTGAATGTCTGAATATCGTAATGGGAAGCAAGTATTGATCCGAGTTAAGCATTCCACATTCGTGTAGTGCCGCTAAAGAAAGAATCACTGATTTCAAATGTACGGCCGAAGTAAGGCTCCAAGGTAAGCTGATGGGCATTTCCTGAAGCACAAGTATTACGGTTAAATTGCTTAAGGGAAGGAATGCAACTGGCTATTTCACTAGAACAATGTTTATATAATACTGACGATTAGAAAATGAAAAACAAAAAACGTTGCTGCGGTAATGATTCAAATGTTTCTTTTATAGTTTTAAGCGACTTAAGTGGGTAAATGCGAAGCACCTGCCCAAATATGGGTATCATACTCAAGCTGTTCATACAACTTAGAGCTGTTCGGTTTCCTTAATGCAAGTGCACTCATAGATAGCGGTATGAGGCTGAGGTCCGCTTTAATGAAAAAAATCGTGCTCCATTGAGTGTATATGATTACAGATATATGTATGTATATTTACACTGGAAGGTCTTAATAAGAATCATTTTAATAAGAATACATCCATCATTAAAAATAATAAAGTGTTTTTAACGTCAAATAAGTAACCGATCACAAATATTTGACGTTTGTGAACTTATACATATTACTCACAGTTATGCCAGGCATAATAGTATAGGCAATATTTTGAGGGGAATAGTAAAGTTGACATGCTGCCAGTACGCAGCACCGTAATTGCGTTTTTTAACTTCAATGATTCTCTCCGCCATATTAAGTGTTTCACTGGGCCTTACCAATAGTTAATTGCTAAACAAGTGTTTATTTAAACTCCATGTTAAACCCTAAAGACGAGTTAAATTGTGCGTTCACCAATAACCAAGTTAAACATGCTTTTAACTAAACAGCTCTCTTTTACAAAATCCACTGTTAAAAAGACATTTGTTTCAATGACATTTGTGTTTTTTGAAAAACAAAGAAATATATTTTGCTTAAATTCTATTTTGATTTAATAATAATAATGAGTTTCGACGATCGGGACATAATTTTGACGATATACCTACAGGGTGATTTGCATAAGGTGTGATAAAAAGCTAGGGCGTGTAGGTTAGACTTAGACAAGAAAAAAATCGTATGGGAGGGGGGCTCTATTTCCCCCCGTTTAGGCGGGAGGGGAAATTTTAGAAAAAAATCACTTAAAACAGAAAAAAAAATTATTAAAAAATAACGGTGATAGGTACCTACAGAGTAATGCTATAGCATTTTGAAAAGCCAGAAATACATTCTTTAATTTTGTTTTTAAATAAAGTTTTTTGAGTGAATAGTTTTTGAAAAATTAATTTTCAAAATCAAAATTTTGAAAAAAAATGATAATTTTTTTTAAACAATTTTTTTTTCAAAATTTTACGTAATTAAGTATTATTTTTTATTCAATATTCAATGCTCTTATTAATTTTTGATCAAACACATAAAACCGAATGTCAAAATGGTTTGTAGTTTTTGAGAAAATAACAAAAACTACTTTTGTTCTAAGAAAAGCCTTTTATTTTAGGTTTTACGTTTTTGGATTCTTAGGTGAATTTACGATTGAAAGGATTAACTTTCTTTTTACTATTTTTTTAATTATCGTCTTATAAGCATACAATAATATGACAAAGTACTGGATTAACCATATTTCACACATTTTTTCATTGAGAACACCTGCGTGTGAGCATTGGTTTAAAATTACTCTCTAGGTATCACTGTTATTTTTTAATAATTTTTTTTCTGTTTAAATGATTTTTTTTTTAAATTGCCCTTCCCGCCTAAACGGGGGGAAATAGCCCCCCCCCCCCCCTCAAATACGATTTTTTTCTTGTCTAAGTCCAACCTACACGCCCTAGCTTTTTGTCACACCTTATGCAAATCACCCTGTATATATTCTCATGTACCCAGTAAGTCTTACTGAAATTGAAATTTATAAATATTTAAACAATACAAATGGAAATAATCAAATACTAAATTGTTTATTTGACTTGCATACTTCTTTGTTGAAACCGCACAAAATTCAAACAAATTTTCATCACATAGAAGAGTAGAATTATTTTTTTTTCTCTTTCTTTTGCTTTAAGATGTCACAATGACAGTAAAAACGTGGAGTTTACACTTAACCGCAAAGTTAAAGTTAAAGTTAAAGTTAAAGTTAAAGTTAGAGTTAAATTTAAAGTTAAGCTGACTTTTAAATTAATTTTTGGTATTGTAAATTATTTAGAGTTCACCAAAATATTTAAGTCATCTCTAAATTTGATTTTTGGTAAGGCTCACTGTGTTCTAAACTTAAGCTTCTTTGAGGACTCCCAACCTCAGAGGAACGGAATGGAGGTAAAGCATTATATATATATATAAACATAATTATAAATAGAGGTTATATACAAAGTTTAATTTCCGATTTGTTGTATTTTATAAATTATTTTGCTTACGCGTATAAAAACAAACACACCTTTGATTTTAAATCTCTTGAAGAAACATTATAATTCTTAAATATTGGTTTGATTTAATTTCAGAAATTCGGCCTCCTTCTAGAAAAGGCGCACCCGTAATAGTGGATTTTAGCATATTCGTTGTAGATATTAATTCAATTAATGTAGAGGATATGGACTTTAGGTAAGTTTTTGTTAACTGGTATATACATATATACTTACATTTTACATTTACTCTTACTGCTTATTATGGTAATGTAATTAATATGAATTCAAACTCTCAAGCATTCATGTCATCATGTCTCATGTGTGCCTTGTATTAATCGGTAGGAATAAAGGGTTCCGACAAGTTTTTGCCGAATCTGAGTGGCTTATAGCAGTTCCGCTTTTTACATACACTTGGATGTTTTGTGACATCCATGCCCTATGTTGGTAAGAATGTGATTTGATTTTGTGAGCATTAAGAGGTAATGCATAATTCGGTATGATTTTCGCATCTACTTGGTCTATATAAATCTACTATTTACAAGGGAAATTACGATCCTATCCCATCTTGTCTCTTGAAAAACATGACACGAATCGATAGTTTTAATACAAACACTTACCAAGGAGCAATGTTTAAAATCTAAAATGTTTTCAACACTTCAGCAACGAATAAAATTATGCTGAACTGTTTCTAATCAATTTGTATGGACTTGATAAAAAGGGCTCTATATTGAGGATGACGATGAACTAAGCAATAATTGTAAAAACCAACCTTCCAATATGTATGTTAAAATTCTTAAGCACATCGCTTATTGAAATGTGCAGAGTTGACACACTTAACGATTAAAGAAAGTGCTATGGAATGGCGAAACTCGTTTCTGCAGAAGAGCCTCCCAGGCTCGATAGGTTGAAGTCGAGGAAGATGTTATTACTATACTTCATCCAACAAAAATATGCAGTACACGTCTTATGGGAGAGCTTTTTCAAAATCAGTAGCGTTCTATATTTTTGCACCATACTAAATTAAAAGAACTCCTCCATAAAAAAGTGTTTGTGCGCCCCGACGTCCTATTGACTGCACATCTGAGTGTGCACTGAATTGATGTGGCCTATGGCTGTTGGTGCTATTCAATTTCAACCCCCATTAAATATTGATGTGCGTTCAGAGTTATCCTTGTTCATTTCGTAACTTGTTCAGTTTTTTTTTCCTTGAGTTTCTGTTGAGGTGCTTTTGATTTTAGAGCTTTAAAAAAAGGGTCTATTTAAAATCAACACTACGATAACCCTGTGAGAGCTTTAATGAAGGACAGATTTATGCAATTCACTGTAGCCAGAATGCAAGGCAAACGTCCTATCTTGCCCACACTGCATATTTTTATTGGACAGAGCAGCGTTACCGCTGTGCCACTTTAGTGTCAAATTGCCACTTTTTTTCAGGCTGTGCCACCGAGCCACCACCTTTCAGTCTGTGCCACTTTTTATTCCCAAGAAGTAAAACTAAACTTAGCAATTCACCATGCCATTTTTCCATACCTTTTCATATCTGTCATGCGTACGATACTTATACCATCAAAGTTTTAAAATTCAACATAACCCACACATTGAAAAAGTGGGTAACATTAAAAATAGTTTTAATAAATACCTATTTTAACCTTGTCTTATGGCAGTGCCTGCGCTAAGAGGGTTTTTTCAAAGCTAACTTTGATGAAGAACAAACTCACCAACAGACTAAACACTGAAATTTGCGAAAATATGTTGCCTTCTTTAAATTTAGAAAGCAACTGTGATTTAGCTGAGTGGAGTCCAGATGAGCTCCTCATAAAAAAATATAGGGAAACCATCATAGGAAAGTAAAATGTGATACGAATTCTTTTAAATAAATTATTATTTATTATTTATTCATACTTTTATTTATTTATTTATGTTGAATAATCAATACAAAATGAACTGTTAAATTTTTAGTTTTTAGCTTACGTTGCAATAAACGTTAAAATGATTGTTTAAATTATGTGTTTTCTTCAACTCCTATAAATTCGTTGAGCTGAGTGTGAAATTTGTTCCCTTAAGTCAATTTTCATACATACATATATGGTGTTGTTTTGTTTTTAATTTTAAGTGCCACCTTTTCTTCTCGAGTGCCACTTTTTTCGCCACTTTTCCAAAATATCCTAAGGTAACGCTGGGACAGAGTATAATGAGAATAACCCTGAAAAGAAAGTGCGCTCATACTAAGGAGCTTTTGAAAGACCACAGTGGGAAAATTCTCCAGATATATAACCAAAAAAGGTTTCAAATTCCAGCGAGGGCGAACAAAAAGGTTTTTTAATTGGTGCTGGAATATTTTGGTACACTACAGCTGCCATGATGTTTTGGTGATTTAGGTACTGTTGGAAAATCACCATGGTAAGTGAAACGATTGAACAGCACGTCCAAATGATAAAAATGTATTATCAAAATGAGTGTTCATTACTGAAAATGTTGAGCGCATTTTATGGTAGACGTGGTGGCGACAAATTTAAGACGACCGCAATAACGGCGAGAAGATAGCTGGGGGCAGAACACGAGGGTGTCGATTTCCGCCATGCACAAGAATTCGGCCTTTAGCAGTATTCAACTTGGCGAATTTTGCGTAGGGCCTACAGACGTACAAGATCCATCCGACCCAGGAGCTCAAAGTACATGAGCAGAGGACCCCCCTTTTGACTAAAAAATCATCTTTAGCGACGAGGTCCATTTTTGGATGAATGGTTGTATTAACAAGCACAATTGCCGTGTATAGGATGGCCCCAAACCATGTAGAATATTTAGCTTCCGCAAACAAATAAACATGAGAAATAAATATATAAGCAACTTGTTGTGTTGAAACAATATTATCGAATGAAAATTTATTGAAACATTAATTGATAAGAAACATAAAAAGTATGTGATAAAATTATATACATTAAAGTGTGAACGCTACAGTAGAGACATATTTCAACAAACCACTCGAGGTTCAACAGGTGACAATGCATCCTCAAAAAATTACTGTTTGGTGTGGATTTTGAACCGGCAGTGTTATTGGTCTATATAAACTTTCGAGAACAATGTTTAAAATAATTTTGTATAGCTACATAAAATTCTTAAAACATTTTTAAGAATATATTTTATCACGCCAACTTCAAGGTTTTACTATCGTACAAATTATTTTTTTTTTTAAATTTAAAAAAATTTGTTTTTTTCTTATACAATAATTTTCAAAAAATATTTTATTATGCAGATAATGAGAAATTCAAAATTCGAAAAAATGGTTATATGGTAGGTTCAGTCAGTAATATCTTAATTTCAATTTTGTTTATCAAATTATAGATCGTAGTAATTAAGCGAAAGAATATTTTTTTATCAAAAAAAAAAAACATTTTGTTCATATACATATAAGATATAACATATGGTGGCCGGGTATCGTTATTTTCAGATAAAATGAAAATTGTCTTCGTACATCTTGTAGAGAGTGTTAAGAAACTGTTAATTATTGAGAGCATGGGCCATGGGGTTTTTGGGATACCTATATATATAGCTTATGCTTAAGCTAATGAGAACCATTTTTTTCCAATTTTTTTTTAAATGAATTTTTTGGATTTTTTTATTAAATCTGTCGAACAATTTTTGATAACAAAATATTTTCTAAGATTTCGAATAAAAATTGTATGGTACCGTTATTTTTGGTTTAAAAAAAAAAAGAAAAACGCATGTTGTGAAAATTTTAAAAATAAGTTAAGGCCCAACAGACAGAAAGAATTGCGAGACCTACTTTTTTGTCTTCCCTATCAACGTAATGTCAAATCTGATCAAAATTTCGAGATCGATAATAATTATATAACGCAAGCAAATAAATTGTTGTTGCATAAAGTTACCTTAAGTCCATCTTTAGCTGAGTACAGACGTTATCTCGCAAACATCTGTAATCAGCATTACAATTAAGTATTTAAATTACAAAAATACATTAATATATAAATTCCTAGAATCTACTTTTTCTTTTACTACTTATGTATATTATTTCTACTTCCAGAGTAGATATGTTCGTTCATCAGAGGTGGATGGAATCTCGTCTAGACATATCAGACGATATCTTCGAAGAAGGTGATGATTATGTAACACTTCTTCCGGAATTTTTTGATAATCTTTGGCAGCCAGATCCTTATTTTTTAAATTCAAAAATAGCAGGTATGTTAATGCAATTTCAAAAAATATACAACTTACTCGTATACCTAATTTGTGTTTAAATAAATAACTTTGTGTTCGTATCTGTTGCTGTTGTCTTTGCAGTGGTAGATTATGTAGTTTTATGTTTTATTTTTATTCGCATACATAAAATAATAATTTTGTGCATGTTCTCATTAAATTTACAATGCTAATAATACATATATTTTTTTGTGTTTTTTCTATGTCCTTTTGTTTGTTATTATTGATTTATTTCCAATACTTTAGGATATGGAAGCCCCTACATTGCATCTACGTCTTTGCTACGTTACAAGAAAGACAGAGAAACGAAAAACTTTCATCTAAATAAAGATTTAAGTATGATATTTATTTTCTATAAGAAAATAGCTTAGTTACTTTTATGAAATAAAAGATTCACAAATTCGTTCCTGCAAATAGCAGTATATTAAACAAATAAGTTGTGTATACATAATTATATAAGTTCCAAAGGGGAGACCGATTTTATATAGAAAAAGCGCAATGATTGGATTATGCAGATATTTTTCTTATTATTATTTTTTTTATATATCACTATTATTTTATTAATTTTAATGCTTTTGTTTTATGTTAGTTTGAAACTTAGGAAAAATATTTGCTTAAAATTGATAAACAAGGATAAAAGATCTTCCCTTTATTTAAAAAAATAAAAATAAAATTTATAAGCTGATTTAAATCAAAACACACGAACGTTATAAACCAAGACAGCTTTATTAGAGATTTTGTAGGTTTTTAGGAATTGCATTTTAATTCATAATTTCCCAAAATAATAAAAGTTCTTTATTAAACAAGATATGTTTATCGTATTAAGTAGTAGGTATGGTATAACATAAACTCTATTATACTACTGAAATAAATCAGCCAAGTAGAAGACTTAGCACTATTATTGGACTTGTTGAATTATTAATTCAAAATAGCTTTTTTGGCCTGTAGTCCATCGCTATGGTATAACGCCAATATAAACACTGGGGATAGTGATTTCTGATTGATCAAATATAAATAAATTATAATGAAGGTAAGGAGATACACACCATTTGTTAATAGAATCTCAATAAGGAAATATGTACTTGTTGTAGGGCTTAATTGGACAGTTTGGCAGTATTTTTTACAATCACGTTATGAAAAGGAGGGATTATTTGGGTACCTACGTGGTTTATTTTATGTTTCGAAATATAATGGTTTCTCATTCAGATTCTTATATGTTAATAAATACAGGGTGTCCCTTGATTTGAGCATAATATTTTGGGGTATATTCTATCATTAATACTAACCCAACAATTAGCGTTAACATGGGTCAGGGCAAACCAAAGTAAGCCTTTTCTTAATCCCCCGATAAATATGATATAAAAATTAGAGATAGGCCCCTTATTGTAGAACGAATTTTTTCTTAGAATATACCCAAGAATCACGGCCCAAAATATATTATGCACGAATTATGGGACACCCTGTATATACAGAGTTGGTTTAACATCCTAAATGGGGCTGACTCGAAAGATTGTGTAATTAGGATACAACTCGGTGTGGTCAGTTAAATATATGCTTATTCACTTATTGGAGGTCACGTATATTAATTAAATTAACGGAATAATAGGTCTGAAGAGAAAACATGAGTTATGAGAACGAATTTTTTCAACTATTTAATCAAGAAAGAGAAAAATTTTAAGAAACTAGATAAGACTGAACATCTTCGAAGCATTGCAACCATGTAGTTCTTCAACGTATCTACTTTATTCCTAATAAGACACTAAATAATTACGATGTTTTGAAAACAGATTTCAAACTCAATTGATTAAAAAAAGTACAACTGGATCGCACTAACTAAATTTTGAAATTAAGGCAAAATTGTAGGTATAAGTTATTATGATATTTTTACGAGTATACTGTCGCATTATTACGACTATGTCTGTCAAATAGAGTTGTAAAATTTCAAGTTCAAGAACCAGTACCAGTGTTAGGACTTGCACACTTACTTCAGTACTCGGATAAAAAAGACAAGTGCCAGTATTTTTAAGAACTTCGTTGCAAGTAGTACTTGATCAGTTATTTGATTCAAAAAACAAACATTATTCGATAGACAAGAAAGAATTTCAAACTACTGATGAAGTACTTGAAGTACTGATCAAGTAACTTTCAAATACATGTACTGTGGTGCTAAAGTACTTGATACTTGGTTTGGTTCTTGCACCCAAATAATTGAAAAATACTGAAACTTGTATTTTCGTAATAAACAGTATTATGGTATTGAAGTAAAAGTACCAATAGCCCTAGCACTTAAATTTAAGAAGACTGAGATGATGAAATATTTAATTACTTCATAATTATGTTTTCAAAAGTAGGTACTATACAATGAAGTAGTCCTTCCACCAAAAATTGGGGCATGGACCTTATTACGCAAGTCTTGCTCTGTTTACTGATAAGAAAAGTGCATAATTTGTGTTATATTTTTAAGTATCTGAAAAAGAAGCAAGAAGCCTGATAGTAAACTGCTGTACTGGCACTCTATGGACGGCGCACACCGACACTCTCGTCTGTGTGGTGCAATTTTAAGAACCAGAAGTACCTTTCTGCAAAATTGGTCGAGCAATGAAGGTAATATAGAATTTAGAATTTTTTTTAAAAAGTTTATTTCTTATAATTTTATGACAGCTTTCGGTTATTTCAAAAAAGAATTATTTATACATTTTAAGAAAATATAAGAAAGGTTGGTGACATTCATTATTTTCAAGACATTTAAAAAATAGAGATGAATGTCACTTCAAATAATTAAAATATGTATTTACAAAGTTTTTGGGTGGGGTGACCCTTAAAAATTCATAAAAGTTTCAAAAAAAAAAGAATTATATAATACAAAAATTCTATATAAATGCAAAAAAAAAACACAAAAGAAAAATGAAGTTGTTAAAAATTATTTACCATGTAAATGAAAAATTAAGCCAAAACATCACAAATATAAGATTCCAGACCAATAAAGTCTATAGAAAAAAACCAAATTTTAAGATTTTTGAGAAACGCTCCAGGTATAGTGATTGTCCTTATTGATTATAGAAAAAAAATTACGATACGCAGTGGTACGAAAAAAAGGTACTTATAATAAGTTAGAAATGATTCCACGAAGATTGTATCTCGAAATTAAGCGAAAATTCACATTACCAGATTTCATAAAGAATATTTTAAACGTCTTTAAACAATACAAATGACGCATTGGAATAATTTTGAGAGCACAGAACAGAGAAAAGCTGGAATATCTACGAGACTTACGACAAATTTTTCTAAGGACATGTTTTTGCAAGGTTAAAATTGGTTGTATTTTATTTTGATAAATACCATCCCAGCAAGCAATTCCCATATTGTAGCTTGGAATGGAAAATACCATCTTAAATATCTTAGTTGAACACACGTTTCGTAAATAATAAAAATGTCGCAGGGTACAGCGGAAATACTTTTTCGGGGATTCAGCATGATTTGCAAAAGGTGAGTCCCAAATATTTGAACTCGTTTACTTTCTCAACTACAAAACATATATCACTAAAGTAAAGTAGGTGAATAGAAGCCAGACAAACAGTGGCAAGTGAACAATTTATATCTACGACACTCAGGCGCATGGAAACAAACATTTGCATCCAATAATCTAGATGAAGATAAGCTATAAAACATTATCTTGGTTTTGGAGCGTATTACCAAATTGTGTTAAAAAAAATCAAAGTCGCAATAAGTCAAGTTCAAAATTATTATTTGAAATCAGATCTAAAGGACTATTAGCACCGTAGGAAAGCCCAATATCTTCAGCACAAGCTGTTGGCAAGCCCTTGAAACCCAAAGTAAAAAGCGAATTGATGTATAAAAAAATAAAATTAGACCCAAGACAGAACCTTGTGGAACACCCAATTTAAGAAACCTTACGTCATTTATCTTCACTCTCTGCGATCGGTTTTCAAGGTAATATACCTAAACCAGCTAAGAATAAATCCTCTAAGACCAGCTTTCTCCAACTTTCTTAACAAAATATTGTGGTTGACCATATCAAAGGCTTTAGTGATGTGAACAAAAAGACCAGCTACACATTTTTTCTCATCAAGTTGAGACATTGTTACGGAACAAATTTGTAATTTGTAATTGTAAATTTAAAAAACCAAATTGAGCTGGATTAAAAAAACTTAGTTTTATCTAAAAAACATATAATCCTATTTTTCATAAGTTTTTCAAAAATTTTGCTAAAAACAGAAAGAAGTGAAATAGGCCTGTAGTTACTAATTTCAGTAGCAAATTATTTTTTAAATAATGGCAAGACATCTGCACACTTGAGCTATTAAGGAAATATACCATCATAAACGCAGCGCTTGAAAACATAAGCTAACACATCAACTAAGTAAAAAAGAAATGTTTTGAGTACATCACTTGAAATACCATCAGCTCCACACGAAAACGAATTACGTAAGTTCTCAATATCTTTCAGTACTTCAAATGTAGTTATGGACTGAAAAACAAAACTGCTGCTTTGTATATGCTCAGTACATGGACAATTAGAAGAACAACAATAATTCAAAAGGAATGTCATTTTCTCAACATGAAAACGTAAAAAGCCAATTTTTGTTATGTGCAATATGAAAAAAAGAAATAGTATAATACATCAAAGAATAATCTTAAATGGCTAAATAAATGTGTAAGCCTGGTACCGTTACTAAGACTAAGAAATTATTAATAAATGAAAAATGTTATTTTCTTACAAATTTGAACATCTATTCGAAAATGTTCTTACTTTGAGCATTTTTTTTTTCTTTTAACTATTTTATGTAAGTAACTCCCTACCCTCTATGTCTATTATATTCATTTGTATTTGATCAATCTTAATATTAATGTTATTCCCTAATGTTCCTTCTATTACTTATTATTACCAGCTCATCGTTCAAACAAATACATACAAATGTATACAGGGTGTCCGGTAATTCGTGTACCATACTTTGGGATGTGATTCTTTGTCATATTCTAAGAAAAAAAATTGTTCTACAGTAAAGTCTGATTTTCAACTTTGACATCACTTTTTGACGATTTAAATAAAATGCACGACTGGATCGCACGAACTTGCTCTTATGTAAAAGTACTTTGGAATTTAAGATACATTTTATAAATATAAAACATGGATTTAATGAGATAATAATGTTCAAATGCATAAAATTGCTAAAAAAAAATTTCAATTTCCCCTTTAGGGAATCACCGAAGACCCTTAACTACCGAGATTGAAAGAAATAGGTTCAGTGGTTTAGGCTGTAGTGAGAGGTACAAACATACAGACACACTGAAACATGTTTTTGTGTACTAAATTTTTCTTAAAATTTTTATAAAAAAATTATTATGCAAATTGTTAGTATTTAATAACATAAATTTTAAAACGTAATTTAAAAATTTAATCCTGTATTGGTTTTCAAGATATTGAATTTTCAAAAAAAAAATTGTATTATTTTTTTAAAAATCCAAAAACTATTTTTTCGAAAAGAATTTTAGTTTATATTTTTTAAAATGCAAAGCAGCTCCTGCATAAAAATTTTGGTTAAAATCGTTAGAGTCGTTGGTGAGAAATTCGAAAATCAAAAAAACGGTTCTATGACAGGTACCCCTAATAACATTTTCCCCCAAATTTTTTTCTGACCAAAACATAGTTCCTGCCCATAATATCACACCTAATTTTTTTTATCAAAATCGTTAGAGCCGTTTTCGAGTTAAATAAGATTTTGCATTACGGGTGTATGGGGGGTACCGTTAGTTTTGGAGCTAAAAAAAAATTTAAATTTCCCCTCTAGGGAATCACCGAAGACCCTTAAGTACCGAGTTTGAAGAAAATACCTCCAGTAGTTTAGGCTCTAGTTCGAGGTACAGACATACAGACATACAGACAGACAGACAGACAGACAAACAGACGGAATTACCGGACCCACTTTTTTCGTCTTCGCTATCATCGTAATGTCAACTTTGATCAAAATCTCGAGTTCGATTTTTTTTCCAAATGCAGAACTTGCCCTATAGTACCTATATCGCAAGTAAAAAAGGCTAACTTTGGTGTACCCTGACCCATGTTAAGTTCAATTCCTATGTCAGTACCAATGGTAGGGACCACATTTTAGACTTTTTTTTAGTAGAAATACTATCCTTTAAAACTACGTTTAAATTGAGCTTATATGTTTTTAGGGTTACCAGATATTCAATTTTAAATGGTGTTCAATTTTTCTTGCCCGAACAGAATTTTGACTTTGAGGTCAATTTTTTCAAAGAATGCGTAATAAACATAAAATTTTCTTATTTTTACCTGATGAACAAAACAATAATAAAAAAAAACTCTTTAATGAGTGAACCCAAAATCCCCACATTTTATGATACTTGGGAAAATCTAAAACGGGTAAAATTAAAAAAAAAAATGATTTTTTGCCCTGAGATGTAAAGGGTTTGAATAAGACAATAATTTGTGTAGTTTTAAATAATTTTTTATTTTATGTACACACAAACACAGTCATAATAAGTGCTCAAAGTGCGCTCTTGCGTTTTGAATGCATGCTAGAGCCCGTTTTTGGATTTCATTTTGAATGTTTATTCTCGATAACTCTTGCCTTACTTTTAGTGAACTTTTAGTGAGTAAACGGTTTTCTTCATTCGTCCCCATACAGTGTACAGTGAGAGTACAGTGAGTACAGTGAGATCGGGAGATCTTGCAGGGCAGTGAATTGGTCCAATTCTGCCTATCCATTGATGACCGTATTCCAATTCTGCCTATCCATTGATGAAGTATGATAAAGCTAGTTGAAGCAGTGGAACATTCTCCAATAGGTCTGGTAGATTATTTTGTAAAAACTCCAGATAGTTAGTAGAATTAAGTCGGGGTGGTAATTTGAAAGGCCCGATTAATTTATTTCCAATTACACCTACCCACATATTGATACTAAATCTGTACTGAAATGATCTTTGCCGTCTTGAATGTGGTTTGCTCGAAGCTCAAGTATGGAGATTATGGAAATTCGTAATGCCATCTCGTGTGCATTGAGATTCGTCTGTCCAAAGAATTCTGTTCATAAACTGGTTGTCATTAAAGCTTCTTTCTAGCAACCAGTTACAAAATTCGAGTATATTTTCAAAATTCACGGGAAGCAGTTATTGAACAGGTGTATGGTGATATGGATACATATTTTCTCCATGCAGCTATGCAGTATACTGGAAATTCTGTATTTGGTAACATTAAACTGTAGAGCCAAGCGTCTTATGCATATAAAAAGTAGGTAAAAAAATCAAAATTCGATTTTTTACCGGTTTTAGATTTTCCCAAGTATCATAAAATGTATCCGTTTTTGTGTTCACTTATTAATGATTTTATTTATTATTGTTTTGTTCATCAGGTAGAAATAAGAACACATTATGCTTATTACGGGCAAGAAAAAATGAACACCATTTAAAATTGAATATCTGGCAACCCTAAAAACATATCAGCTCAATTCAAACGTTGTTTTAAAGGTTAGTATTTCTACTAAAAAAAAGTCCAAAGTAGTAGGGACCTACTACTATTATAACTTACATAGAAATTGACCTTAATATGGGTACACCAAAGTTATCCTTTTTTAAATCGTCACAAAGTGTGAAGCTGAAGATCGCTGCATCCGAATTTATTTTTTCATTTGGGATAGCATATCTCGATAAGTATCAAAGATATTGGAACATTTTGAATGCCAAAATGTTGGGCGGAAATCCGTTACTTTTTTTAAATTGTATCTCGTTATATTTTATTTTAGTGAGTTTTAAAACTTTAAGGACAAAAAAAATTTTAGGAGAGGATATAGACCGCAATATTTTTTTTAGAAATAAAATAAAACGAGTATGACCCAATGCGTAGTACCCTTTGGCATAATGGTTAGTGCGTTGGACTGTCATGCGGAAGGTCTCGAGTTCGATTCTCAGCCGCTGCAAAGTTTTCTTTCAGGGGTGTACTGCCTCTTGCGAGAAATTGACAAATTCTCCAAGAGTATCTCTTGTCATGGAAAGTGCTGCTCATTAGCCGTTCGGAATCGGCAGAAAATTGTAGGTCCCCTCCGTTCCTGGTAACACACACACAGGAATGGTTGAGAGTTGTAAGTCACTAGGTCCTGGTTCACTCCGAGCTGTTGCACCACCAAATTATTATTATTATTATGACCCAATGTAGAATATACGTTTCTTTAGGGGCGATGTTTCTTCTTTTTTTTTTAAGCTTAAGCTTTTATTAAGCTTATTTAACCATGAAATTAAAAAAAAAAAAAAAAAAAAGTTTGGACCCTTATAACTTTGGATTAACTAATCGTAGGTAAAAAAACGGTACATGAAAAAATTAGAGTTTCCAAACTCTAGGGGCGATGTTTTTTCTGTTTCTTTATTTTTTTGTTTATTACATTTTTTTAAACATGAAAGTTAAAAAAAAAAGTTTAGACCCTTATAACTTTGGATCAACTAATCGTAGGTGTAAGAACGGTACTCGAAAAAATTAGAATTTACAAACTCTAAAGGCGATGTTTTTTCTTTTTCTTTTATTTTTTGTTATTAAATTTTTTTAAACATGAAATTTAAAAAAAAAAGTTTGGACCCCTATAACTTTAGATCAATTAATCGTAGTCTAAGGAATGGTACATGAAAAAATTAGAATTTCCAAACTCTAAAGGCGATGTCTTTTCTTTTCTTTTATTTCATGTTCTTAAGTCATTTGTGTTCTAGCAAACTTGGTGCCAGTGCCATACTTGTGAACGGTGGGCAGAATTTGGATGTCGGGGCCTGTAACACAAAACTACAAGTACTTGTAATACAAGTGAATTAATACAAGTGTAACAAATTTGTGTAACACAAAGCTACAAGTTTGCTGGCTCTTCTACAAGTGTAATGAGCGATTTCCCTCTTTCTGTAACACAAAGCTACAAGTGTAGAAAAAAACTAAATCCTACTTGTAGAATAATCAGCTAAATCTTACAAGTGATTCAAAACTTGTAGGATGAAGAAGATGTATTTAAATGTACGAAAAAAAAAACAATATTTTCAACTAATTAGCATTTCCATAATTTTTTTCTTCGTAGTTATGATATTTTTTAACAAAAAAACAATATCAAATTGTGCATATATTTTTGTTTAAAGTGTATATTTGTGGTCTTTTTTCAATATTAAATTATTTCGGTAGTAATTGTTATACAATATATGTATATGCATAATTAGAGAAAGTGTTATAGGTAATTTACTCGTAATACTTTATAGGGTTTTGAAAAGTTAAACATTTTTAAATCTCAGTAAATTAAAAAATTAAACATAACACAAAATAATGCATTCTATTACTTTTCTAAGATTTACTTAGAAATAATTGAATTTTTCTTAATGATATATGTATTTAAAAAAATTAGTACTAATGGTAAACATATGAAATCTAAGCAAAATGATCCAGGAACAGAACATGCTTAATTGTATTAAAAATACAATCCCAATCATGGATTTTTACCAAGACGGCAATTACATATTTTCGAACGGATTCTTTATCCTTTTTACTTGCGATATGGGTACTATACTATAGGGCAAGTTCTGCATTTGGAAAAAAATGGAACTCGAGATTTTGATCAAAGTTGAATTAAGATGATAGTGAAGACGAATAAAGTGGGTCCGACAATTCCGTCTGTCTGTCTGTATGTACCTCGAGCTACAGCCTAGGCCACTGCAGCTATTTTCTTAAAGTTCTTCAGTGATTCTCTAGAGGGGAAATTGAAATTTTTGTTAGCTTTCAAACTAACGGTACACCCCATCATACAAGCGTAGTGCAAAATTTTATTTATCTCAAAAACGTCTCTAACGATTTTAATGAAACAAAAATTGGTGTGATATTACACACAACGACTACATTTTGGTCAAACAAATTTCGAGGCAAAATGTTATTAACGGTATCTGTCATAGAACGGCTTTTTGATTTTCGACTTTCGCATTAACGATTCTAACGATCTTAACCAAAAATTTTCAGCAGGAGCCCCCTTAAGCTTAAAATAATATTGTACGAGTATATACAAATATTCGAAAAAAATATATTTTGGGTTTTAAAAAAATTACTTTAATAACAAAACATTTTTAAACTTTGTTTGCATCGAGGCATACTTTTGCGGAAATTAGGCGGCAATTCCATGCATTTGAAAATTATTATCTCATTAAGTCCATGTTTTATATTTACACATGCATAATTTTTAAATTCCAAAGTACATTTACATAAGAGCAAGTTCGTGCGATCCAGTCATGCATTTTATTTATATTAAGATGCTATCACGTTGCTTATCTTTCTTTCAATGAGCACTTGTAAGCAGAATGCCTACAAGTGTAGGGAAATTTTTGTTTTCTACAAGTGTAAAGTTTTTTTTTGTGTTACAGAAATAATCTACAATTGTAAGATTAATATAATCCTACAAGTGGCTATTGACTTGTAGACTTGTAGCTTTGTGTTACAGGCCCCTGAACTACTTGAAAAAAACTGAGGAAGAGTTACGAGATGTATATTTTCTCTTCAATTGTGACTGCTGGAATAAAACTTGAATCATCGTTAGAACTAAACCTAGTATAATTTTGTTTTAGCTAAACTAAAAGCAATAAATATTTTTCAATTCAAATTTGTTTAACATATCTCATACTATCTATCTAATTATCTCAGGATTTCTGGTTTAGTTATTCTATAAAGTATATTCATTCTGGCATTTTCTTATTCTTTTTCTTTGCTGAAATTTTGTTTTTGATTGTACGAGTATAGTAAATATATATAATTTTGATAATATACAATTATTAATATAATGCAATAAAAGTTATAAAAATATTACCAATTATAACCAACATCTAAACTAACTAACACAAAACGTTCTATCTATTTTCCTTTTTGTTGTTATTTGTTACTAGACAACAAATGACTCAAGAACATGAAATAAAACAAAAAGAAAAAACATCGCCTTTAGAGTTTGGAAATTCTAATTTTTTCATGTATACCGTTCTTTACACTACGATTAGTTGATGCAAAGTTATAAGGGTCTAAACTTTTTTTTTTCCATTTCATGGTTAAATAAGCTTAATAAAAAAAAATTAAAAAAAAGAAGAAACATCGCTCCTAAAGAAACGTATATTCTACATTGGGTCATATTTATTTTATTTCTAAAAAAAATATTGCGGTCTATATCCTCTCCTAAAAATTTTGTTGTCTTAAAAGTTTTGAAACTCACTAAAATAAAATATAACGAGATACAATTTAAAAAAAGTAACGGATATCGCCCCTATTAAAATTTCCGCCCGACATTTTGGCATTCAAAATGTTCCAATATCTTTGATACTTATCGAGATATGCTATCCCAAATGAAAAAATAGATTCGGATGCAGCTTCATCAAAAAGTGATGTCAAAGTTGAAAATCAGACTTTATTGTAGAACAATTTTTTTTCTTAGAATATGACCAAGAATCACATCTCAAAGTATGCGTACACGAATTACCGGACACCCTGTATATAAATTTCACCATGCTTAGAATATGTTATTCTGCAAGCTGTCGGGACTCTCCCATTTCAGAAATTTGTATTCGATTTTTTTTACAACTTTGTCATTCATAACTCTGTCTTTCCTTTTTAAGGTTTGTATAACTTTGCCAATATGTGTTTAGAACTTACTAATTTAAAAATAAAATAAAACATAAATAAAGTATGATTATTTATATCGATATCGTCGGCACTCAGAAGCTTTGACTTTATTATTCAGAGTACTTTTTGTTTGATCTAAATGTTAAACGCTGCTTTGTAAATAATGTTGTCTCTTGAAGCTTTTGAATTTGCCTCGACTTAATAGTTTTGCTTTAAAATAAAGGCAAAGTTAAAAGATTAAGAAAAAACAGCTAAACCAAATTTTACTTACTTATTTACTTATCTCCGACTCCCGATCAATGAAGGGTCAAGCCTGAGACACGTCGCTCGTCGTATGAATTCTGTTTATTGGGGGCACTACTTTAACTACCCTTATATCGAATCTTTCGAATATCAATTTTAAAGGAAATGTCACATTCATATTTAAAAAATTTATTTGAAAAAGGAAAACAAAATAAACAAACCAAATATAATAAAAGACGAAAGTGATGGTGATATTTTTTGAGATCCCCAATCAAATGTGGGAGTGTGGAAAAGTGTGACATATGGTACCCAACGGACATAGGACATGCGATATGAATCTTAAATGTTTAAGATAATTTTAACATTAATTTTGCACTGAGTACAAAATTCTAACCAGCTTTTCATCGTTGGACCTAAGTGATTTTTGGAGATTTTGCCGCTCTCTATTTTATAAGGTTTTGAAGGCAATAAAATTCTAGGACAAGCCGATTACAAGTTTTTGTAAAACACCTCCCATTTTCGAGAGTTAAAATAAGATCAAGCTAAGAATAATCCAACAAATTGACCCTCCCTTTCTCAAATTTATATTTTAAAATTTTGGCAAATCGCAGTGAAAAAAATTATCTTAATTCAATACAATTTTACGATGAACATATTTGAAATATAAAATTAAATTAATTTTTCAATAATTTCTATAAATTTTATGGTTTATAGAAATCCATACAAATACAGATAGTTTTTAAAAAATAAAGGTCTATTCATGCGACGAGGGTCGTAGAACTCTTAAAAGCTCCCTAAATTGTATTCAAGTCCATAACTTTATTGATTACCACTAAAAGATATAGGTAACTTGAATACACATACAAAATACTAACCGAGAGTGGTTTTCAGTTGGTTTAAAAAATATCGGTTAAAATAACGGAGTCGCGTTTAAGACTACGTAATGCATGTTTGCTAAAATTAACGTAGTCAACTCGATTAAATAAAACTATTTAAAACATAAACCGAAAACATTATATTTACCGATATACTTGGTTATATATCGATGTTTTCAATACATCAAGTGTTAAAAGAGTCACTTGCTCAAACAGTAAAATAATTACGTTTAGTTAATTTCATATATTTCTTACTCAATATTAATCCCATTTAATTGATTTCCCCAATAATAAATAGGCGATTTAATAATTTATTATTACTAACTAAGTCGGCTATTGTAATTACTTTAACTTGAGAAAAACTAAGTACTTTAAATAAATTAAGTACTCTTTAACCAATTTGGGTAGATTTAAACTATTTTGCTTAATATAGTAGTTGACTCGTGTAACTTTAATCGAGTGAGTTAGCAAATTATTAATTATTTAAAAAAAAACTATTTTTCGCCCCGGTAAATGGCATAAATACCTTTATGTAAGCTTATGGTAATTTCGAAAATTTGTTTTATTTAATTTTTTTATGAAAAGTATTTTTTTTTATTTCTAATAAATAATAAGCTTAGCGCAAATTCTTTCAGTCTCCCCTAGTTGCACTTTTTTTCCTTTTTTTAGTGCAAGCCACTCTTATTTCCATTTGCACCAAAATGTGTTTGAAGTAATTTTACTTATTGAAGTATCACTCAAGTCCAATAAAAACTAATAATCTAATGAATAAAAGAAATTACATTAAATTGGTGCAAGAAAGGAAGCAGGTTCAATATTTAACAAGGTTTGTTGAAAACAAAGCAAACATTGTTTTCTTTTTTTTTCTTTTACTGTTTAAATAATGCTTTACATACCAACTTGAATGAAAATGGCACTTTAAAATTAAATTTACTTAGTTACATCAATCGAAAAAATAAAATCATCTTGGGTACCTTAAAACGAAACACACAAATTTTTCGAAGAAGCGTTTTCGAGATTTGCTTAAATACAAGTTTTTTGTCATATACTAGCATCGGCCTTATCAATGGTGGTAGGTATAGTATGTATCTTTTATTGAAGATTATGATCTTTTGTATGAAAATATACTTTTTTTGATTCATTAAGTTGAAGGCGATTACAAGAGAAGTGGATTTTCAGAAAATGACTTCTTCTGATTTCCTGTCACTAAATAAATTACGAGTATAATCAGACTATCGCAAATATTAGTATATCGCATGCTTAATGGAATACTGACCCATTAGGAGATAGGTCAAAATTGAGTTACGTACAGATACAGGCTTTTGCAAGCCTCAGATCTCTTGAATAGTTTATCATACTTTAAGAATACCAGTATTCATGGTTAATATGATTAATAATTCATGAATTAGTTTTAATTTTATCCGTCAACAAGTAAGACAAATCCTCATAGCAAGATCTTTTTTTGCATCTTCCCAAAAATCGTTTTTTCGAGTTAGGTCAGTATTCCATTAAGCATGCGATATTATCAAAAGATATACAGTTAATTCATAAAACCTTAGATTTATGCCAGTATCTGATAAAACTTGATTTTGCGCATATACATACATACGTATACGTATACATATTAATGTACATATGTATTGAAAACGTTTTTTCAAACAAAAAAATGATATTGGGTGACCTAAATTAATATAATGTACATACATATGTATTTATATAATTTTAATTTATTGGGTACCCACGATGAGCTAAAAATTTACAAAACCAGTGTTCTTTTTAAATTTCGCAGCAAACTTAGCATTAATGTTATATCTTGTTATAAAATAAATTTTGTCGAATTTGTTTAAAGTTTAAAGGACTCCTGAAGCAGCCTTTTAAGGTAATTTGTTTACCTTCCCATATGAATATGTGCTCGTACATATGTATTTTGTTTTTGAGTAAATCATATCAAAATATATTTTTGTATTTTATGTTTAAAACAGTGTTGACGTAGATTTTTATTAAACTTTATTTCGACTAAAATAATCAATTATTTTGCTTTCTACATACCTAAATTGTAAATAGTTTTAGTTCTTAGTTTTAAGAATAAAATTTAAAGTTCTCAAAAAAATACGTTTAAAGGAAAGTACCTATAATTGCTAAATATTTAAATTAAAAATAATAGCTTAAAATACTTTCGTCATAGGCTTAATTCTTTATTTTTACCATTTCAATAATACATACATATATACTTTTACGCGTCAACGAACAAGAGACAACCGTATAATTTACTGACTTGCGATTTATAAAATTAACTTAATTCAGATTAATTTGACTTTATAACTCAAGATTTAACATAATGTACATGATTACTGACTGAAATTTGATGGCTCTTGAAGTAATTTGGATGAAACCCCTACCATTGACATCGTAACTTTTTTCTGGGGTTCAAAGCTATTATGATGAAACATTCAATGCATACTGTATATGGGCCATTTTTTAAAAATTGACATTTTTTATTGATCGTTTGAAAAAAAAATTTTTCAGTTTTTATTGGGTTTTAGTTTCTAAATCTCTAGTAAACAAGTAAAAAAGGAGTTCTCCGAGTTGCGCAAAAATAATTTCAAATATTTTTCATTTTAAGAGTATTTTTCGATAAAAATTAAAATTGAAAACTTCGAATGTATTAAAAATGTTCTTTTCTTACATAAAATAACAATAATCCACAAAATAAATAGTAACAATAAATAGTTGAAATTTTGTGGAAAGCTAATAAATTTAATAGAATAATTAATAAAAAATACAAATTAAATAAATTCAAAATCATACTCTTCAGGGGAAAACTGTTTTATTGTTTGAAATTTAACTTTCTTGTAACTTTTACGGTACCAATACTGTAAGGAATGATTAAATTCAGTATATTTATCTAGAATATAAAAAAATTAATAATAACTAAAAACTAAAAGAACATATTAAAAAACAAATACGAAAACGGCCACGGAGATTACAGGCCACGGAGATTACAGGCCACGGAGATTACAAAATCGACTATTTCTTAATTTTAATATAGTCAATGTAATTCAATATCATCCAAATTATATTAGGTTCAAATATTATTAAATACCTTTCTTTTGGCGGTGGTTAAACTAAAAAATATTAATATGGTACAAAGATAACAAAGCCACGGAGATTACACTGAATTTTTACTCGGATGAAAAAATTATTTTGTATGTAAATTTTAAAGGAATTAACTGCAATTATTAAATTTTAATAAAACATGAAATTGAAGGACGTACTATAAGATGATGCATCGTAAAAAATTATAAAAAATTGTTTAGTTGTGTGAAAAAGCGAAAATGTTTAATTATGTTTTTTTTTTTAAAATCTTGTCACACGCATTCAACTAAGTATTGGGACAACAAAAAAAAAATTTTTTTTTTTTTGCATATCATAAAATTGAAGTTTAAGAGAAGGCCTTTCAAACGACAAGGCCCAAAATTAAAAAAAAAATCATTTTCATCATTAAAAATATTAATAAAACTGATTAAGCATCAAAATCACATCCCAAAAAGGCCACGGAGATTACACATTATTAATTACCATGGATATTCGTTACCATCAATCGATCTGCAAATTTTTTCTTATAACGCTGACATATAAACACAGTTCCATGCCAAATTTCAAGTCTTCAAATTGAAATGCAAAAAATAGAAGCTATAACGCTAAAAATGTATTTTTTTTAAAACGACCCATTGTACGTAGATACACATAATGCATACATAATTAAAGGCCAAACTAAATTACGCCAAAACTAACTTATGGGCACATAAGTCAACGGCAGGACACAAACAACACCTATCCAATGACTGAAAGTTTCGTTCAATTAAGCAAATTCAATCAAAACCAAGAGCAATCTTAGATGCTTGCGCATATGTGCAGAAAATGCACATATTCACAGCTGTTTTGAACTTGGGTGTGAATCAAACTTACGAATTCTGAAGTTTCTGAATATGATGTCTAATATTGCGTTCGGATTCTAACTGAATACTCCAAACAAGCTAATTTTTGTCGGATTTTTGGCATTAGCTTACGTTTGCTTTATGTCTTTTTATCTTATGAAATTAGATAAGCGTTCTTTTTTATTTTTTCATAATAAAATATTACACGGGTTCATGGGTAGTCTCCTGTTAGTGAGAGCAGGCCAAAAACATAAATGTTAAAAAAGAGCCAAGTTCTTCTATACAAAAATCTTTCTGTAAAAATTACGCCAAGTTCTTACTTCATGAAGGTTTAACACCGAATATTTAAAGTAGAATAATATTGAAACAGCTACAATGTAATTAAGAAATTTTATTATTTAATAATTACTGACTAAAATTTCATGGGTTTACTGGTCAAATTTTTAAAACCTTTCGAATTGGGCATAAAAAAAAACTTTCCAAGTACCTAAGTCCATCAAATTTTAGTCAGTAATCATTAAAAAAATAATAAAATTTCTCTATTACATTGTAGCTGTTTAAATATTATTCTACTTTAAATATTCGTTATTAAATCTTCATGAAGTAAGAACTTGGCGTACTTTTAGATCTGAGTACTTTTCACGGCTGACTTGTTACACAAAGGTTTTTGTATAGAAGAACTTGGCTCTTTTTTTTTGTATGCAATTTAAGCCCTACCGCTTTACCAAATTTCATCGTTTTACAGCAGTGGGAAGTGCTTCATTCAACCAACACTAATTCGGAGAAAATGGGCACATACCACGCCCCCTGAATGGAAAACCTCAAATTTTTTCTGCATGCATGACAAGACCTACCGTTGTGCAAAATTACAAGATTCTACGATGTCGGGAAGTGCTCCATAATTTTGATGGTCTGTCAGTCAGTCAGTCAGTTACGGTTTTTGTGATTTTTGAGGCCTTATATCCCAGGAACCGTTTATGTTAGAAAATTGAAATTTGGTGAGGCACCTGTGCCTGACTAGCTTAGCAAATATTCGAAATTTTAAGTTTCTGACTTCATTGGTACTGAAGATAGAGAGGGGTCAAAAATCACCTGAGTTTGTTTCTGTAAAAAGCGTGTAGTGCCAGAACTTGGCTGGGCACCACCGTGCTCTTTGATTGAACAATTTTTCGTAAATAAATAAAAAATAACTATGAAATAAAATTAAAAAACGGCCATTTTAAATCTTCAAAAAATATTCAAAAGGTCTTACAGTTGTAAAATTTTATAGCAAATTAATGTTTATATACATATATGTAAATTTAGTTTTATGTATAGACTGACCACAAATTATTTATAAAATTTTAATGTCAAACAAAATAGGCACTATTCACAATAAATTTTCGAGCGTTGTTTACAATGTATCAATAATTTATCAATTACAGTTCATAATACCGGTCAATCAATTAATTGATAAATGTTACTCATTGCCAATTAATTGATCTATGACAACTGTAATAAGGGTGGTGATCTCAAGTTTTAGTTCGTTAACTATGCCAAAATGAGCCGATAGATATTAGAATTTCTACTGATGACCATAACACTACAGGAATCTCTTTTGACTAACTTATGAGCTCAACTAACGTATACGTACTTGACACATGCTAAAAAAAGCAATTAAAGAGGGCGAGATAAAAGCGTCAGTTATAGCGATCAGGAAAAGTTGCAACAAATAAAATGGTCGTTCATAGCGAATAGAAAAATTCAGTCAGTTGAAGAGCTGTCATTTCATCTTTCATTTGTTTTCATCAGCAGCACCTAATGTTTTATTGTTGCAGACTTTTTCAGTATTTTTACTTACGATATAGGTAATATAGGGCACGTTTTGCGTTTAGAAAAAAATCGAATTCGAGATTTTGATTAAAGTCGGCAAAACGATGACAGAGAGGACGAAAAAATTGGTTCCAGCAATTTCGTCTGTATGTCTATACCTCGACCTACATAATTAACCTCTAAAGCGATTTTCTTGAAACCTAGTGCTTAAAGTTCTTCGGTTACTTACTACAGGAGAAATTGAACTTTTTTTTGCATACAGTCGTTCCATGCAGCCGTTATGCAAAATCTTATTTATCTCGAAAATGACTGTAACGAATTTGATACAACAAAATTAAGTGTGTTGTTATGGGAATATACTAAATCTTGGTAAAACAAATTTAAACAAACAGTAAAATATTGAAACACGCATTATTGCAACCAATTTTTCACTTGTATTCAGAATGACAATCAGCTGATCAGGAAAAAGAATTCTCATCAGTAAAATTAATAAACGATTTTTGTAGAAAAAATATTTGTTCCAAAGAAAATTTTGTTTGTGAGTTAAATATCTCAAGTGATTTCTCATCAATTCGTTGAAATTTTTTCCTGATCGCTTTAACCGGCCTTTAACAGATTACTTGTTTAAACTCTGGCTGACGTCCAAAGCATCAACCAAATATTAGTCCTCTTTGATTAGTCCTAATGTTTGTTGCCTTGTCCAGTGAAGATTCCTTATAGAATTTCTGAAACTTAAGGAGTAAGTTGCCTTATCTAATAGAATTACCGATCTTGGGGTATGTCTATTAAAACTGCCTGTAAGTCGAAATCTTTTTTTATTTCGCAATTGGAACCACCAAAAGCTATATCGCTTCTCCCTTAATTGTTAATATGTAATCGTTTCCCAAAAATAGGTACTTCTATTCTACTACTTCTATTTACAACCTAAACGGCTCCGATTTTTCATTTAACTTATTATAAAGCATTTTAAACCTTTCCACATCTCCCCACAATTTTTATTCTTCTTCTTCTTCCTTTGCTTCGGCGCTGTTATGATCTCGATGTCGAGGGGATCATAACTCTCCCACGTATCTGCTTCACACTAGTGATCCGCCTGTGGGGTTCGCCGGGTTTACCTCAGAAATCGGCGGCAAGCCTCCCGGTTTTGTATTGTTCCATTTCTGAGGCCAACTGAATGCTGGTGTTTTTGCATTTGTTTGTACCAGGAGTGTTTAGGCCTACCTTTCTTTTTATTCCGAATTGGAACGTTGTATGATATTGCCTTTTTGACGGGGTTCTCAGAATCTCTCCTTTGAACATGGCAATACCAACTGAGTCGGTCGTGTTCAATTTTTTGGGAAATGGTATTCTTAACATGAAGGCTTCCTCGGATCTTCGTACTTCTAATTCGATCAAGCTTTGTAACTCCTACTGTCATACGAAGCATCTTCATCTCAGCTACCATTAGCTTACTCTCATACTTTTTGTACATTGTCCAACATTGTGAACCGTATGTGAGTGCTGGACGCACAACTGAAGTGTAGAGCTTTCCTTTCAGCTTAGGAGGCATTTTTCGGTCACAGATAGATAGCAGAATTTTCCCGCCACTTCATCCACCCTACGCTTACGCGATGATTGATATCGTCATCACAAGTAGCTTCGTTATTTATCATAGACCCCAGATATTTAAACTTTTCACACTTGGGAAGCACTATTCCATTCAAATAAATGTCTGGAATAGGCCTGTGTGGATCAGAAAATGGGCAGCATAGGTATTCTGTCTTTTTCGCGCTTATGCGGTACCCACATCCTTCTAGAACATCCACCCATACGTCAAGTGCTCGTTGTAGGGATATCGGGTCTTCACTTATGATGGCTCCATCGTCAGCAAAGAATAACTGATGCACTTTTGGATCCGTCACTTTGCCTTCAAGCAGGTAATCAAGAACTGTAATAAAGAGCAGGGGACTCAAGACACTTCCCTGGTGTACACCTACTGTGATTTCGAATTCTTCGGTGACTCCAGCTGCGCATCTTACTTTAGTAACTGCTCCATCATACATGTCCATAATTATCCGCACATAGGTTTCTGGAACTCCTCGTTGCCTGAGGGCAACCCATATTAGATCCCGTGGTTGCCGATCGAATGCTTTTTCAAAATCAACCAATACGACATGCAAATCCTCCAAAGAATCCCGATGTTTTTCCATAATTATTCTTATACTCTGGATTGCATCCGTGGTTGACTTACCCCCGACAAACCCGCACTGGTCATCAGATAGCCTAATTATTTTTCGCAGTCGGCTACCCAAGACTCGCTCAACGATCTTCATGGTGTGTGACATCAGCTTAATCGAACGGTAATTATCACAGCTTCGAGTATCACCCTTTCCTTTATAAATTGGAAGAAGGTACCTTTCCCTCCATTGATTAGGCATGCGATCACCTCGTATAAGTTTGGAGACAAGAATCATGAGCCATCTAAACCCGATGTCTCCCATCTTTTTCCAAAACTCTGAGGGTATTTCGTCTGGGCCAACAGCTTTTCCCTTTTTGGAGTATTTTACCGTCTCACTAACTTCTTCGACTGTGACGTCGGATACTTCGCCTAAGTTAGGTGAAGCTATTGGAAAGTATAGCCTTGGAAATTGTTCGTTTAGAAGTCCGTCACAATACTGTCGCCACCTGTGAAGAATTTCGTTGTCTTCCACAAGTAGTTGGCCTTAAGCATTGTTAATGAACTTTGGTGAACAAATCTCCTGGGCATTTCTTCTTCTTTGAGCGGCTATTTTAAAGATAGTTGCGCCCTTATTCGTGTTTTGCCGTAGCTCTTGAATAGCACCAGCTGTCGGGGTAGAAATTTCATCCAGCTCCCGATACAGGTTTTCTGTATTCTTTGCTTGAATTTGGGCGCACTTCTTCGCTTCTTTCTTGCAGTTTCTATATTCCACTTCGAGGCGTGACTTTTGCTCTGTATCATTAGAGGGGCACTTCGACCAAGCCTTGAAAGCCATTTTCTTTTTACTTATAACTGATTTAGCTTCATCATTCCACCACCATGTTTCTTTGCCTTGTTGGTTGTGTCCTTTTGAAACCCCTAACAGTGTTTTGGCTTTTTCTTTGCAAGTTCTCTGTAGGAGATCCCACATACTTTGTGCTGTACTCTCTTCATTTCGAACTATATCGGTGTTGTTATACAGAACGTTTTGCATATTCGAAATAAAAGCTTCGCCTTTTTCCTTATCCAGATTATACCATTTGATCTTCCCAAAAGTTTTTGTATGTTTGTTGTGGTTCACTGTCTCCATAAAAAATTCTGTCAGTAGGAGACGGTGTTGGTGGGCGATCGCTTCTCCTAGTATCACTTTGCAATCTTTTACCCGGGGTTTCATGAAACTAGATACCAAATGGTAATCAATCAATCTGGGTTTCATTTCCACCACTGCTGTAAGTGACCAGGTGTCGGCTTTGTTTGACGAACATGGTATTTAGTACGATAAGACCGTATGTTTTGCACATGCTCAGGATGTCTTCACCAGGAGGGTTCCTGGTGCCGTATCCGAGGCCTCCATGGCAATCTTCATAGTCTTCGTTTGTCTTCCCGACATGTCCGTTCAAATCTCCGCCCACGAACAAAAACTCTTCCTTTGGGATGTCCTTAAGTAGATTGTGAAAGTCTAGCCAAAATGCATCTTTTTGCACCTGCTCACATCCAATTTGGGGAGCATATGCAGTGACAATATTCCACAACTTTCCTTTAATCACCAATTTAAGGGACATCAAACGGTCGCTGGATTTCGAAATGGTCAATACGCTAATAGATGTTTTGCAAGGATGATTCCGATTGATTCCGTTTTTACCCTTTTCCGTTCCATAGTAGAACATCTTATAGTTTTTTGTCCTCGTATTTAAGAAACGGGCCCTGTTTCCCGTGTTTCGCCATTTTGTTTCTTGAACACATAAGATGTCCACTCGCCTTCTTTTCATCACCTCTTCCAGCTCGAAGCTTCGACCTGTCATACTGCCAACGTTCCAACTCGCAACTCTCAGATTTTGTATAATCTGCGGCATTACTTTGCTAGCCCCCGGAATCCATCTAGCTCTGACCCGAGCATTGCTGCTCGGTCCAGGATCAGTACTATGTGTAACAATGGTAGTGCCTGGCGGGGTAGTGTCATTTTGAACGAGTACTTCCATAATGCTTGAATTCACAAAATCCTGGTTGTAAGTATCGACGTGTGCATGCTCCAGTTTTATATTTGATCTCTCTTTTACGGCACCGGTGATCTCCAGTCGTGCCAACCCAGGGACTGGCATGCACACTTTTGGGAAAGTTTATAGGTGTTACGTGTCGCTAGGTTCACCTTGCTGTTTGTGGCCTAGATGTATTTACTCCTTTAGTCGCCTTTTACGACAAGCGGGGAGGCGCTGCAGGAATATTCTAACCCGTCCCTGCACAGGGATCCCCACAATTTTTATTATGTGTTTAAATTTTCCAATTTGAATTTTTAAAAAATCAAAATTTTTGTTTGAAATTTTGAAATTTCAAAAACTACACTTGATTATTTACTTACGACTTGTAGGTACTATAAGGCAAGTTATGCATTCGTTAAAATAATCGAAGTCGAGATTTTGATCAAAGTTGTCATTACGATGATAGTGAAGTTTAAAAAAGTGGGTATCGCATTTCTGTCTGTCTGTTCGACTACAGGCTCAACGGCTCGGCCGATTTTCTTTGAACTTGATAGATATCATTTTTAAAATTTTCCCCCACAGGTTTTTTTTATAGGACCAAAACTAACTGTACCTGCAGAATTTTGAAATTCTAAAATATTTTTTCAAAACTGAATATTTCGAAAACCATATTTCTTAAAACTTGACAAATAAAAGTTTCTTAACAAAATCTACAGGATGTGAGGAAAAAAAATATTTAACGTAAAAATAACGGTACCCACCATTCAAGTGTTAAAAATGGTTTTCGAAAAGATAAGATTTTGTTTCTTTCAACTAGTTTTTACGATCTATACTGACTGTTTTTACCATAAAACCATTATTTTCAAATTTTGAATTTCTCGTTATCGGCATGATGAATTTTAATGAAATTTTCTATAGAAAAGCTCCTAAAAGGTTTAAAAAACAATGAATTTCAAAACTTAACAAGAAAAATATTTTTGGAATTATTGAAAAAATAAATTCAATTTACAGTAACAAAGACTTTAAGTTTCAGTACCAACATATTTTCTTTTTGTTTTCAAACTTTAAAAAATCACTTGCCGGGCAGAATTTGAGTCGAATGAGGAGGTCATCGCCACCACGGAGGCCTACTTTGCAGACCTCGAGAAAACCTATTTTTCTGATGGGTTAACGAAGTTGGAGCATCGCTTGAAATCCCAGAGTTTTGATAAGAATTTATTTCCTTGGCTTAATTTTCACGATCTAATTTGATAAAAACAAAGTTTAAAATTAAGACATTACTGACCTACTCGTACCTACCTACTACCTACTTACTAAGAATAAGAACCATTTTCTTTTTTAATTTTGATTTTATTGAAATTTCATATGCGTAAAAAGTTTGAAAATTATTGCATATTTTTTTTAAATTTTGATTTTTATCTGCATAATGATAATAAAATTTCCGTAGCAAATTTTTTTCTTAAAAATGTTTTAATAATTTTATAAACATATATGTATATTGTATATATTTACCTTCACATTAAAAAAAAATTACAAGAAAAAACTGAATTTCATCCCTTTTTATAAAAAATAAAATGCACGACTGGGTCGCACGAACTTGCTCCTATGTAATAGACTAGGAATTTTAAAAACGAATGTTATTAGAGAAAAACATTCATAAGGATAAAATTAATTTTTTAAATTCTTTTAGTAGTAAGAGACAAAAAGAGAATGCTATACAAATATGAATTTATGCAAGAACAAAAATAAGTAGTTTTAGTGGTTTCTTAAAAAAAAAGCTTTTATATAGGTAGATACTAAATTTTTAAAAGAGTTTTAAGAAAAAAATTTGGTACGCCAATTTAAAGTTTTTATTATTGTTCGAATAAAAATTAAATTTACAAAAAAAAATATTAAGCCGTTTCTGAGACATCAAATTTTCAAAAAAAAAAATTGATTTTTTTTTCAAAAATTTAAAAAATATTTATTTTAAGGATTTGAAATGCAATTTGTCTTAGACTTTTTAAAAGCTTCTCTATAAAAAATTTCATTCAGATGCGATATGTGGATAATGAGAAATTCAAAATTCGAAAAAATGGTTCTATGGTAGGTACAAGCTGTAATATCTTAATTTCAATTTTTTTTTGTATTAAATTAAAGATTATAAAAATTAATTGAAGGAAAACAAACTTTATCCAAATTCTAGGCGCCGTTTTCGAGAAAAATACGATTTTTGGAAACCATTTTTTTTTTAATTTTTTAACATTTGTATGGTGGGTACCTTTAATTTTAGATAAAATAAAAAATTTTTTCTCACATCTTGTAGATTATATTGAAAAACTTTTATTTATCAAGTTTAAAAAAAATCTAGCCTGGGGTTTTCGAAATATTGAGTTTTGAAAAAAAATTTTGAAGTTTTTTTTTTAAAATCCAAAAATTTTTTTTTTTGAAAATTTGAATACACAATTCTATTTAGATTTTTGGGGAGCCTTAGCAAAAAAATAATTATCAAAATCGGATATGTACCGTTTTTGAGAAAATCAAAAACAAAAAAATGCTTCCATGGGGGGTACCCTCAATAAATATTTTTCGGAAATTTTTTTTTCAACCATTGCCTAGCTTTAACTAAATGAAATTTTTTTGTGTTTTTATTTCTTAAATATGTCCAGCAGTTTTTGAGAAAAAAAAATATTTATAAAATTTTGAAAAAAATTCGTATGGCGGGTACCGTTATTTTTGGTCTTAAAAAAAAAAAAGAAAAAAACCGTTGGGGGGGAAAAATCAAAACCCATATCTATCAAGTTTGAAGAAAATCGGCCAAGCCGTTTAGGCTGTAGTCGAACCGACAGACAGACAGAATTGCGAGACCCACTTTTTTAGTCTTCGCTATCATCAAAATCTCGAGTTCGAGTTCGATTTTTTTTACGAATGCATAACTTGCCTTATAGTACCTATAAGTCGCAAGTAAAAATAAATTTAGTGGTGCAACAGCTCGAAGTGAGCCAGGACCTAGTAACTTATAACTCTCAACCATTCCTGGGTGCGTGTTACCAGGAACGTAGGGGAGCTACAATTTTCTGCCAATTCCGAACGGCTAATGAGCAGCACTTTCCATGACAAGAGATACTCTTGGAGGTTTTGTCAATTCCTCGCAAGAAGCAGTACACACCTGAAAAAAACTTTCTTTCAGCGGCTGAGAATCGAACTCGAGACCTTCCGCATGACAGTCCATAACAAGGGTACTACAACATCCCTTTTTACCCACAAAAAATACTTTAGCTCCGGTCCAACTTTAGGGTATTTTTTAATAAATGTTTAAAAAAAAGCTCTCCCCCAAAATTCAGCTTTGTCGGAACTTTTTCGAAGAGAAAGTTTAATTTTTCGGGGCTAAACTTAAATAGGGTTTTGATAACTTATGAGCTACGTTTCGACTACGTGATAACTTTCTTCATTTCGTATATAAATTGGTGCTTACAAAATTAAAAAATTAGATTTTTAAAAATCATGAAAAAAAACAAACAAAGATTCTTAGAGATTTTAAAAATTCACTGAACTATTAAACATTTCCATGAATACTTAATTAAAATTTTTGACAAAAAAATGTTATCATTTGAGTAAATTTATTTGTCTTAAAACATATTTTAAATTATTAAAAAAATATCCATTTACCAATACGTACAATACATTTGCATGTAGTATCATCTTTTAAACATATTGGCATGGTGCAGCTATTTATTTTTCAAATATTCCTCAGAAAATAACTTATAACAAAATTGTCAACGAAAATATATAAGAGGTTTTCTCTTTCCAAAACGCAAACAGTTATTGAAGATTCTCTGAGGCTCCGGTGGGACAATTGTTCCCGTTATTCTCCCTTTCTCTATTGGATCCTTGTCTGACCCTTTCAGTTGAGTTGAAGTAAAATCAATGCTTCGTTTACAAATTGTTTTTAGTCACGAAACCATGTATACCTACATATTCTCTTTGTTTAGTACACGTAAGGTATAATGTATAAATCTCTATATACATAGGTACAGTGCTACGACCTACCTTGACGAATGGACGATTGTTAATATACAGGGTTAAAGATGATGGGGGTTTTCTAATTTCAACCACCTTTCCCACACATTTAACCTTGATTGCTTGTAAATTTTGTGAATTTCAAGTTTAATCGCTTAACCGTGACCTATATTCATTCGATTATTTTAGGGCTTACGTTTGACCATGAGAAGGAATGTATGCGAATCATGCCACGATAATAGTATGGATAAAGATATTTTAAAAATGTCTGTATTTACGGTATGGATATGGTGACGAGTGGTGCCCAACTTTTTATTTTACGACTATCTATTTAAATATTTATAGTTAGATACTCGTACACAAAAACAGAAGGAAAATTAAGAATACTAGATCTCATCCAAAAGTTACATAGTGGAAACAGTAAAGTTTCGGATTTCTTAACTATACTTTTAAAAGCCCAATATATGAACAATACCGTAGACTGAAGGAAAACAACAGAAATATATTTAATAGGGTGGGTCAAAAAAATCAAGTCTTGTTTTTTTTGGATCCGACACATGAAAACTAGTTCCTAGGTACCTCTAGAAAATACTTACCAAATATTAGCTCTTAATATTAATGGGAAGATTATGCTCATCATAGTTTTCCATTTTCAATTTAGTATCATATAAAAATGGTTATATCTTATCAACAATAGATCGTTTAACCAATCGCATAGTCGATATTTGTAGGAAATTGAACGCTCTACAAAAATGGTCTAATATACTTTGTTCATTAATCCAACCATTTAAAAGATATATATTCAACGTCAAAGATTGAAGTATTTTAAAGAAAATAACTTTTTTGTTTCGAATTTTGTAACTTAATAAAAAATAATTATTGTCAAATGAGTTTCAATTATTTCTATAGGAAATTGAACGCTCTACAAAAAAGATCTCCATAGTTAATCGATTACTCTAGCCATTCAAAAGATATTCGTAGTAGAATTCCAATGCCTACTGATTTTAGCAGTTTTTCAATAAATATTCCCTATTTATCCAGTTAATTTTTGAATTTTAAGATAGTTCATGTTCTATTTCAGGAAAAGAAGGTTTTTATTTAAGAAATATAATTTAACATGTCAGCAGACAAAAAATTCTATTTCACCATATGAAATTTTATAATTTAATACAGTATTGATACAAAATGATTCAAATTTGATTCAAATATACATAAGTCTTTAATTCGGTCATCGAGCACTTTTAAGGACTTCTGATCAACAATATCGGATAACATTTTGAGTTCATTTTGAAATGTTGCTTCTTTCTTTTTTTGTGCTGGCGCTTTTTACGCGTGCAGTTTTTTTTTATCCTTAACCATTTGTTATGACATCGAAGAATTCTTTTCACTACATTATCATTACTAAAAGTCGGAATATCATTTTTTCTCCATAGCTCTATAACCTGATCTGCTACATTTTTAGCACTTTGTTTCACAGAATATTTAAGGATATTAAGTTGATGAAAAAATACACACATAACCTCTTTCACTGTTGATAATTTCAGTTCAAGAATTTTCGACATCGGTATGCCAATTAAAGGGATTTCTTTATTCATATTAGATGATTAGCATCCGAATCGCAATAATCAATAATACCGGTATATTAAAACTCAGCTGTTAGTTAATTGGTTTTAGTTATACACAAGAAGACAACTCAGAGCTCCAAAAACTATGTATACAATGTAGAAATATAAGGGGAAACATAGAAATGACCTGAAATCACAGATGGCGCTAGTATGACAAGTACTGAGTAATAGAACTACCAACATTCGAAATTAAATTTTCAAATTCTCCAAATTCTGTGGAAAAAAGGAATTTAAATGACGTTTTAAATAAACCCGCTGAAAAATATTAAATAAGAATCATAAACTGTAATAAAAGTTATAAAAAGAAAATATCGTTAAAAAATTGATTCAAAAAATATATATTCTAAAACAAAAGATAAAATATAGCTAGCAAACCGTCATTCTATCGAAATAAACTCAAATTCTCATGAATATTGTCAAAATTCATAAATTAACTGGATAAATTGGGAATATTTATTGAAAAACTACTAAAATCAGTAGGCATTGGAATTCTACTGCGAATATCTTTTGAATGGCTTGAGTAATCGATTAACTATGGAGATCTTTTTTGTAGAGCGTTCAATTTCCTATAGAAATAATTGAAACTCATTTGACAATAATTATTTTTTATTAAGTTACAAAATTCAAAACAAAAAAGTTATTTTCCTTAAAATACTTCAATCTTTGACGTTGAATATCTTTTAAATGGTTGGATTAATGAAAAAAGTATCTAAGACCATTTTTGTAGAGCGTTCAATTTCCTACAAATATCGACTATGCGATTGGTTAAACCATCTATTGTTGATAAGATATGATCATTTTTATATGATACTAAATTGAAAATGGAAAACTATGATGAGCATAATCTTCCCGTTAATATTAAGAGCTAATATTTGGTAAGCACTTTCTAGAGGTACCTAGGAACTAGTTTTCATGTGTCGGATCCAAAAAAAAACAATACTTGATTTTTTTGACCCACCCTAATATTTAAGTTTATTTTTCACTAATATTTAATATGACTAAAAATTGGATGCATGTTCTAAAATATCTGTTCGCGAAATACTATTGCAAACGAAAATATTGTTGTGAACAGAGCTTTATACTACTACAGCGCCATCTGTTGGAAAACTGCATATCTAATTTATGGAAGAAACAAAAAGCTCTTTTCCAATGTCAAATGTATTTCCCCTTATTCCAAACATCTAGAACATTCCAAGACAAGAACTTTTGAGAACAACTAATTTGAGTATAGTATTAGGGAGTGTTCACGGTGAGCGAGACACAGTTGTTTTGGATTATGAAAGTGTGCAAAAGTATTGCTTATTGGATTGTGTTATTAAACAAGTGTGATTTAAATTTAAATAAAGTTATTTCAGTTGATTGTAAATTGAGATTTACTGTTTTGAATTGGAAAGTGTAAATAAAGAAGAGATACTAAAAAGAGTAATAAGTTTTATTTAAAGAACCTAGGAAAAATATTACATTGGTGTCTGAAAAGTGGAATAAAACTTATTGTGCAGTGAAGTGTGCGGAAAAAAAATAAAATAATAATAAAAATGAGCAAGGTACTAAAAGAGCTCAATTGTAATGAGCTAAAAAGTGAGTTAGGCAAGCGAGAACTTTCTAGAGCAGGATCGAAAAATGAGCTTGTTCTGCGTTTGGCCGAATATTTGAAACAACAAAATGAAGCTGCTACTGAGGAAGCAGACGTAAGTAAAAATGTAGATGTTTCAAATATGATTAGTCTTCTGCTTCAACGTTTCAAAGAGCAACGAAATGAGCAGAAACACGAACAAAAGAATGTTCTCGAACGTCTCGAAGAGCAACGAAATGAGCAGAAAAACGAACAAAAGAATGTTCTCGAACGCCTGGAGAAACAAAAAGACCTTCTGAAAAAGCAGAGGAACATGCTAGAAGGCAAGCTTGTTAATATCGAGAATAATGTATCTGCACTTGGTGAACGTGTTTCATTGCTGGAGAATCAAGTCGAAAACAAAATGGAAACGTTTTCAAAAGAGTTAGATGAACGTGTTTCATTGCTAGGGAATCAAGTCAAAAATAAAATGGAGACGTTTTCAAAAAAGTTAGATGAACGTGTTTCATTGCTAGTCGACAACAAAATGGAGACGTTTTCAAAAGAGTTAGACCGTGTTCGATACATAAAGATTCGGGAAAGTTCTGGGGAAACTTTGAGAAAAAAGAGATGCAACCTCCAATCTTTGATGGACAAACTTTTTGGTCTATATACAAGAAGCAATTCGAGGCAGCTTCTACAGCAAATGGCTGTGATGAGGCTGATAAGTGTTTAGCTCTAACCCTTGCTCTTAGAGGAGCAGCTGCTGAGTTATTGCTAACCATACCAGCAGATAAGAGCGGCGACTTTAATTACTTGGTTGAGGCTATAGACAAACACTTTGGCAATAGCCATATGAAAGAAGTCTTCAAAGTACGACTCTATTCCAGAGTTCACAAAAGAGGCGAAACTCTACAACAGCTACAAGCGGACATTGAAAGGCTTGTTCATCTTGCATATCCAGATGTTGGAGAAGAAATCCGTAACCAGTTTGCAGTTGAGGCATTTGTTCGCGCCATTTCCGACATACATCTTCAAAGGGCCGTGCGAACTGCTGGAAAACGAACGCTTTCTGAAACATTAGTGTTTGCCTTGACAATGGAAGCAGCAGAGCAAGCTTCTCACGGAGTACATCGACTTAGAGAAGCCATCGTCGAAGAATGCTCATGCCGAAGAACTGATTTCCAAAGGAATCAACGAAACGGACTTGCAAAGTGCTGGAATTGCAACAAGACTGGACATTTACAGCGTCAATTTCGATTACCACCAAGAAGAGCTTGTCAACATTGTGGACACGGAGTTTCAAACAAAGAACAAGGTAACAATAGAGAAACAAGTAAGAACCAACTTCGAGGGGCAGAAGCTGGTTTCTGGTATCGATGGCCCTAGAAACACCATCCAGGTTTCTCAGACCAAACGAAACAATAAAAGTCTGACTGACGAGGCAATGTCAAATGACAACAAACGCATGGTCTCCATCAACACACTGCGAATAAGGGCTGACCCCATTTGTGGATGGAGCAATGAAGAAATAAGATCTGCTCAACAAGAAGACCCCGACATTGAACCTCTTCTCGCATGGAAGGAACATGAAGAAAAACCCGCATGGAATGACATTTCCGATAGGAGTCCAGTTTTAAAGGCCTATTGGACACAATGGGACTCACTTCATGTGCAAGAAGGTGTTCTTCGGCGAAAATGGGAGTCCGCTGATGGTAAATCCTATGTGATGCAGCTTGTGTTACCTCAATCGAAAATCAAAGAGGTTCTTCGAGAGATGCATGATGGACCTTCAGGAGGCCATTTGGGAGTCAATAAGATTTTAGAAAAGGTGAGGCAACGATTCTACTGGTTGCATGCAGGAGACGATGTTGAAAAGTGGTGCCGAAATCGTGACGCTTGTGCTGCAACCAAAGGACCTGGTAGAAAACTGCAAGGAAAAATGATGCAATTTAATGTCGGCTCACCGTTTGAAAGGATTGCTGTTGATGTAGCTGGCCCATTTCCGGAAACGAATGCTGGAAACAAATACATTCTGGTGGTAATGGATTACTTCAGTAAAAGGCCTGAGGCATACGCTATCCCGAACCAAGAAGCCAAGACCGTGGCCGACCAGATTGTGTCTAACTGGGTAAGCAGGTTCGGTGTGCCTATGGAACTTCATTCCGACCAAGGAAGGAACTTCGAGCCGAACATATTCCAAGAGGTCTGCGCGTTCCTTGGCATTAAGAAAACGAGAACCACACCACTTCACCCGTAATCTGATGGAATGGTCGAGAGATTCAACAGGACCTTAAAAGAACACCTCACTAAAGTCGTAGGTGACTACCAAAGAAACTGGGATAGGCACATACCACTATTTTTGATGGCCTACCGAAGTGCAATACATAGCTCAACAGGACACACGCCATCTGAAATCCTCTTCGGAAGAAGCATACGGCTGCCTAGTGAGATAAGGTTTGGACATCCATCACAAGAGTCTAAGGAAACAAGGGATTACGTGAGTGACCTACAAGAGAGGCTAATCGACATCCACGAAAGGACCAGGACTAGAATGAACGCTTACAGCGATCGAATGAAGACAAGGTACGACACAAGAGCAAACACGACAGGATTACAAGTAGGAGATCGTGTATGGCTGTATAATCCACATCGTCAAAAGGGATTGTCGCCGAAACTTCAACAAAACTGGGAAGGCCCTTATACTGTCGTCACGAAAGTCAATGATGTCGTTTACCGAATTCAAAGAGGGTCAAGAGGAAAGTTAAAAGTTGTGCATAGCGATCGACTGCACCGATACAGTGGCGAATCTGGAGATAAAATTGTTCGGGACGAACAATCTTAAGAAGGGGGCAATGTTGTGAACAGAGCTTTATACTACTACAGCGCCATCTGTTGGAAAACTGCATATCTAATTTATGGAAGAAACAAAAAGCTCTTTTCCAATGTCAAATGTATTTCCCCTTATTCCAAACATCTAGAACATTCCAAGACAAGAACTTTCGAGAACAACTAATTTGAGTATATAAGGGAGTGTTCACGGTGAGGGAGACACAGTTGATTTTGGATTATGAAAGTGTGCAAAAGTATTGCTTATTGGATTGTGTTATTAAACAAGTGTGATTTAACTTTGAATAAAGTTATTTGAGTTGATTATAAATTGAGATGTACTGTTTTGAATTGGAAAGTGTAAATAAGGAAGAGATACTAAAAAGAGTCATCATCATCATCGGCTCGACAACCGGGTTCCGGTCCTGGCCTCTTTCAACAAGTCTCTCCACCTATCCCGGTCTCTAGCCGACGCCATCCAGTTGCGCACCCCAAGGCTTCGGGCGTCCTGGTCTACGCCATCTCTCCAGCGCAAGCATGGTCTACCACGCTGCCGTCTACCATAGAATGTACCACAAAGAACTTTCCGAGCAGGTTCCTCTTCGCTCATGCGAGCTAGGTGCCCTGCCCACCGGAGTCTACCGAGCTTAATTTTTGTCACGATATCTGCCTCTAGGTAGATTGCGTACAATTCATGATTGTACCGTCTCCGGAATCGTCCTTCCTCACATATGGGGCCAACAATTCTCCTTAAGACTTTTCTCTCGAACGCAGCTAAGAGGTCGGAGTGCCTTTTGCTAAGCACCCAAGTCTCGGATCCATATGTGAGTACTGGCAGGACCATGGTCCTGTACAGCAGCAGTTTTGAAGTTATGGTGAGATTTCTGGATTTGAAAAGCTTTGACAGACTATAGTAGGCTCTGTTGGATTTGAGAAGCCGCCCGCGTATTTCTTCTTCTATATTGTTATCGGCTGCTACTATTGACCCAAGGTATTTAAAGGATTGCACCACTTCAAATTCGTGCTCCGCTACCTTGATTGTTTGACCAATTGTTCCTCTCGCATTCGACGCCACCATGTACTTTGTTTTACCTTCACTAATGTGCAGCCCCAGATTTTGTGCCGCCTGCTCGATCTGGATGAAGGAATCGTGTACAGCTTGTTCGGATCTTCCGATGATGTCAATGTCGTCTGCGTAAGCTAGTAACTGGCTGGACCTGTTGACGATGGTCCCTCTTGTTGCCGTGCCAGAGTCACGGATTGCTTTCTCCAACGCCAGATTGAAGAGGAGGCAGGCCAAACCGTCCCCTTGTCGGAGTCCATTAAAGATTTTGATTGGTCTGGATAGCAATCCGGCTATTTTTACTTGGCTTGTTACGTTGGTCATGGTCAACCTACATAGTCGTGTCAATTTATTTGGGATGCCGAATTCTCTCATGGCTTTGTAAAGTTCTACCCTGGCTATGCTATCATAGGCGGCCTTAAAGTCTATAAACAGATGGTATGTTGGGATGTTAAATTCTAGACATTTTTCCATCGCCTGCCTAAGGGTAAAGATCTGATCAGTTGTTGATTTGCCTGGAATGAAACCACACTGATATTGTCCGATGACGGTTTTAGCGTATGGGGTTATCCGGTCTTGTAGGATAGAGGAGAGTATCTTATAGGCGGTACTCAACAACGTGATACCTCTATAATTGCTGCACGTTGTGACATCTCCCTTCTTATGTATGGGGCATATTATGCCTTTTCGCCAGTCTTCTGGCATTTCTTCTTGCTCCCATACGTGCACTATAATATCATGAATTGCTTGACGTAAGGCTGGCCCGCCGTGATGAAATAATTCGGCTGGTATGCCATCGGCTCCCGGGGATTTGTTCTGTTTAAGCCGGCCTATAGCCTTCTCAACCTCTTCTATGCTTGGTGGCGGCAACATAGGGTATTCTTCTTGAAGTAGTGGAGCCTCCACTTCTGCAGTGAGCTGACCATTTAGCAATTCATTGAAGTACACTTCCCATCGCTCCAGTATGCTTTCAGGATCGGTGATCAGATTTCCCTCTCCGTCCTTGCAGTATGTGCAGCGTGGTGTGTACTGCGTCATGTTTCGGACGGATTGGTAGAACTTCCGCGCCTGGTGCGGACCTCGCTCTCGGCTCTTTTCTATTTCACAGATTAGGTTCTTCTCCCAGGCTGATTTCTTTTGTCTGTGAAGCCGTTTTTCTGTTCTTCTGAGCTCTTTATATTCCTCTTCGCGTGCCCGCGTTCTATGAGATTGTTGCATTGCTCGGTACGCAACATTCTTACGTTCAGTCGCTAGCTTGCATTCATCATCAAACCAGTCGTTCCGATTTTTACGACTGCGTTGGCAGTACTAATGACAATATTTTTAAGACGTGTCCACTTTTCATTTACGTCCAGCATACTGGCTCCAGGACTTACTCTCCCTAAGTCAGGTGTTTCTAGGGCGAGTCCTAACGCATTACCAAAGGTGTTACTGGTGTTTTCATTGCGCAGGGCAGCCGTGTTGATTCGAACCTGATCGGCGGATGCAATGCGTCTTCGCAAGGCAATCCGCCCTCGGAAAACCATACCAACAAGATAGTGATCCGAGTCGATATTGGCACCTCGGTACGTTCGTACCGTCATCAAGTTCGAGTAGTGGCGACGGTCTATCAACACGTGGTCTATTTGGTTACGAGTGACTCCATCAGGTGATACCCAGGTGGCTTTGTAGATATCTTTACGCGGGAACCTGGTACTCGCAACGACCATGTTTTTCGATGCTGCCAATTCTAAGACTCGAAGTCCATTGTCATTAGTGTTCTCATGCAAACTATGGGTGCCTGCGTAATGCCTGAATACCGGCTCCCGACCTATTTTTGCGTTCAAATCCCCAAGGATGATTTTAACATCATACCTTGGACAGGCATTGAGGGCCCTCTCGACTTGTTCGTAGTAAGTCTCTTTTTCTTCGTCTGAGGACTCCTCCGTAGGTCCGTGAACGTTAATGAGGCTGATGTTCGTAAATTTGCCTCGCACGCGAAGGGTGCATAGCCTTTCGCTTATAGCGTTAAAGCCGATGATAGTAGACTTCATTTTTTCGCTGACTAGGAAGCCTACCCCGAGCACATGGTGTTTTGTATGACAGCTGTAGTATATGTCATATTCTTTCTTCTGTAAAACACCATTCCCTGTCCATCTGATTTCTTGAAGAGCTGTTATGTCAGCTTTATACTTTGACAGGGCATCGGCTAGCTGCTGAGCAGCTCGAGCTCTATAGAGCGATCGTACGTTCCATAAGAAAATTCGTAAATCGTTTTTCCTTTTTCTTTGCGTGGGTTGTCGTCGTGAGATCAGTCCGTTTCCGAGGCTTGTTGTCGGTCTCGTAATTCTTTTAGTTTTACGGGACAGGGAATTAACCTGTCGCCAACCTGAGGAACCAGCCTGATCATATTAGCCAAACCTTTTTTAAAAGGCTTGTTTCTAGCGGCCGCCGCGGAGTAATAAGTTTTATTTAAAGAATTCAGGAAAAATATTACAATATGTTTTAATGAGCCTCATTGAGACTTTCACATGAGCAACGTTCAAGTGATGATGGATAATTTGACGTATACAGTATTAGTGGTAGTACGACCCAAACGCAAAATAGTTGGCCTACTCATCAATTAACAAATTAACATTTTTTATGTGCCTATATTTTCTGGTCCCCAAGCAGTTGTTTTTTATTTTTTTTTGTCGATGTAATAAATTACATTTAATAAGTAAATTAGACCAAACAGAACTATATTCGAGAAAGCACATATGGCTCCAGTTTGCATTCTCTCAAAAAAAGATAGTGCATAATAGTTGGACTACTCTCTCTGGGATGCAAAATAGTTGGCCTATGAAGATTTAAATAGATTTTCAGTTAACCGTTATTAAAAAAATGACATGCACTTGTTTTGTTGTTTATTGATCTCCTGTTTTATGCAAGCCAGCAATAGTTTAATGTCAACCATGGTGCGTGGCGTTGCATTATCAAGAGACCTTAGGGAATCCATAAATAAAGCCTTCGAAACGGGATTATTGAGCTATAAAATCGCAAAACAATTCAATTTACCGCGCTCATCAATTCGAAACATTATCTCAAAGTTCAAAAATAGTGGAAATGTGGAGATCGGTTAAAAAACGGGACGCCCACCAATTGCAAAACCTCGAAATTGCCGAGTTTTAAAAAAAATAATAAAAGAAAATCGACGTCAAACGGCCGCTGCAATAACTGTTCAATGGAGCGAAAGAATAAAAAAGAAGTGTTTCGGTCGACACTTGCAAACGGACCATGAAAAAAATTGGATACAAATTTTATAAGGTTTGTTTTAGATTTATTTAAATTAGACCAATTTTAATTCGTTAAAAACATAGGCCAAAGAAAAACCACTTTAAACACCTAAACAAAAGAAAAAGCGGCTAGAGTGGGCCAAACAACGTAAAAACTGGACTTTAAGTCAATGGCGGTCCGTTATTTGGAGTGATGAGTCCAGGTTTGAAGTTAGCGTGGGCGACGAACGAAAACGAGTCATTAGAAATTCAAGAGGTTTTTCACAAAGATTGCCTTAAAAAAACGGTTAAGTTTCCAGCATCTCTAATGATATGGGGATGCATGTCGGGGCGGGGTTTGGGCAATTTACATTTTGTAAATGGAATTGTCAATGCTGCCAAGTACAGGATATTCTGAAAAATGAGCTTCTCCCATCAATACCACGACTTCAAACCAGTGATGGAGACTATATTTTCCAACAGGATGGAGCTTCTTGTCATACTGCAAGGTCTACAATGGCGTGGTTATCTACTGAAGCTATTCCTTTACTGGAATGGCCTTCCAGCAGCCCTGATCTTTCACCAATTGAAACTGGCTGGCATAAAATCAATCAAAAACTGCGAAAAGAACCATGCCGGACTCTTCAAGACCTTAAAGCTAAAATCATAAATATTTGGGAGTCTTTTGGTACGAAGAATGTCAAAAATTAGTTGACACAATGCCACGACGCATAGAAGCAGTTATCAAGGCCAAAGGTGACGTAACACCATGGTAAAATAAAAATTAAGACCCATAGGCCAACTATTTTGCACTTAAAAAAATGCTTAAATCGTTATTTTATTTTGTAAGATTGCTCTATACCGTTATTTAATTGAAGTAATTTTGTTTTTGTTACTTATTCCTATTCAAAATAAATATATCTTAAGAAAAATACTAAAATATTGATTTTATTTCCGATGGAATTTAAGAATCAGCATATTTTTGTTTTTTATCATAGGTAGTCCAACTATTTTGCGTTTGGGCTCGTATAAAAAAATCAATATTTAAAATGACAACACCTACAATGAAGTTCCATACCAGTTTGAAAGCTAGAAGTCTGTTCTTTTATTTCTTTTTTAAAATCAAGTTATTTCTATCAACAGTTTCAGAAAAAATATTTTAAAATTAAAAAAAAAATTACATTACATTACATTTACTACAATTATTTACGCTGTCCTTTTTCTTTTTCGAGTTCATTTTACCCTATTTTGATGGGTGGTAGTGCTAACTTGAATGTCAAGTTAGCATTACCAGGGGTTATTTTTTTTAAAAAAACAAGCGCGACATTTTTTTTTTGTTTCACCACAAAATTACGACAAATTCACGACAATTGATGCAGTTATTACATTTTTTAAATTTTGAAGTGGTACTCGTAGTGCTAACTTGACGGACATGCATAGCAGCCAATTGTGATCTAGTATTTCTCGGGTCAGGTATAGAATAAAGAAAAGACAATGAACAACGTATAGAAGAAGAAGTCTCAAAGCCCTACAAAATTTTATCATTCAACAACAATCGGAAATGATCCATAGAATGTAAAAGAATTTTTGTGAAAGTGGGTAGATACCAAAGATTCCACACGGTTAAAAATTCTAGGATGTTTTTTAATACGGCCCTTGTATTACAGCCGTATGCAATACATGAATAATTTGTTTTTAATATTCCAACTTTATTAAATATTTTTTGTAATAATTTGGTATTAAAACTCAGTACATATCCCACTAAAATGTTTTTTTTAATACTTTTCCACTAAAATTTAATCTTCAAATATTAAAATATAATATTTCTATATTATAATCTATTACCATTATTATTGAAAACTTATATTTCAATTAATTTGTTATTTGATTTTAGTAAAATATCTGGTTAAAAGTGACCATAATAAAATAATGTATTGAAATTTAATATTTGATTGTATTAAAATTCAATAAATTTTGTATTTAGCCCGAAACTCTGGACTCAATGCTCAAGAAATACTTTTTAACTCGTACTTGAATTGAATATCGAGGTATTAATTTTGAACACATTAATATTACATGCATGTATTAAGGCTTTATTATTAGATAATAGCAAACATTCCCATTGAAAAATCCTCTTCAGGCTAGTGCGCTAGGAGTTGAGCTGTTGAGGTTGATGGCGAGTTGATGTTCGTAATATTGAGTTTCACGCTCTCGGCTACTGTAGCCACATTCTCGTCTGTGCGCACTGTACGACGAAACTTGTGTACAGCAGGCGCGGTGGGTGCTTCATTTCAGCCAAAACTTCTTTTCGAAACACGCACTGCTTGGGCTACACAGCACTCACTTTGAAAATAAGTTTTCAATATTTCCCGACGTTGTTCAAGCGTAAAGCGTGAGGACTGGCATTAAAGCTTTTATAAGTAAAACGTTTTTGTACCTGTTGGAATATATTTTTCAGAACATCAAAGTAATCGAATTTCATTTTAGATAAGGTTTTCATAAAAAGAAGGCTCAAAATCTTCGCACTGCAAAAGTATTCGATTATTGATTCGCGAAGTATTGCTAGATGGAAGTGAGAAGTTTCTAAACCATATGGTGTATACTTATACACAAAGAGTTTGACTACCCCGGATTAAGGCGAAGGTTGTAGGAAATGGACCACTGATGGTGATTTTAAACTCTCATTGACATCATCTATTCCACTTGAAACATTAATAGATATATGGGATCGACCAGTTCAGGCAGCTAATTAACATAAATGGAAAACAGTAAAGTAATTAACATAAATGGAAAACAGTAAAGAATAGATCCCTGAGGAATACCCGGTCATATTCTTAGGAATGAAGACTGCCACACATTGCAAATTGAACATTGCCTTACTGCAAATAGGGAGCGACCAAAACCATTCAGTAGTTTTTGCAAAGTACATAGTGGTTAGCTACATCGAACGTTTTTGTAAAATCAAGCAGTGTTAAAAAAGTGCAAAAGCTCTTTTCCATAACTTTGACAATTTTATCTAGGAATAGCAATAACGCAATTTTGTAACTTCTTTTAATTTAATTATCAGAAGTATATTGACTTTTTTCAACAAAAGGGGGTACTCGCAAGTAGTTAGTATGTTGTTGAAAAATGTAGGTTATGTACTTCACATTAAATGAGAAAAGCTTTATAAATTTTGGATTAATAGTTTCTAATCTTGTAGCATTAGACTTCACTGCAGAAATGAAACAAGCAACGGAGAGAACTAGCTGAAAACGGAATGCAAAGAATTTAGACAAGCTGCATCTTATTTATTCACTTTAATAAACGATAAACGGACTTTATGGACTTTATAAGGTAATCAAAGCATTAAACAACTGTCATTCAAAAAATTGGAAACATTGTGTATATGCACGAGTTTAACAATAATACGACACGAATAAAAACTGAATAGATAACATTGTATTTTAAAATTACAAGTTCGGCAAGAAGACCCACTCTCACTTCCACTTTTCTTTGGAATAAAAATTATGAAGATTATGCAATAAAGGATTTTTTAATAGGGATTTCCGAACTTTGACTTGTAATTGCGGCCACATTATTACAGCTATACATCCCACAAATTACCTATCATTTATTAAATCTGTCTCAAACCAACATAGAGAGGAGAGATATATCGTTCAACAATATGTGCAGATATGTATATTCCCATTCCGGCCGAAAAATCATGTTCGTATCAGTTTCTGCATTAATGGGGTCATCAACACGCAAAATTGTCGAGTTTGAAACAGTCTTAATTAACATTTAAATCTAGATTGTAATGTATAAAGAGAGAGTCAATGTTTGATGTGAATTTTTTGGCTATTTGCATCATCGGCTTATACGTTTTTGAGAACGACGTTGGTCAGGCCATCACCGTCAACGGCGAGCATCATTGGTCGATGATAACCCATTTCTTTTGACCCGAATTAGATGATATGGACACTGACGACATGTATGTAGATTCAATAGGATGGTGCTAGGTGCCATAGAGCCCGTGCCACAATAGACTTTTTGCACGAGCGATTCCCGAATACGGCTATCTGACGCGGAGGAAATGTACGAGTAAAGTCATGATATTTTGATTTTATTATTTATAGTTAGAATACAAAATTGAAAAAATTCGATGCTAATTTTAAATTTAATGAAATTAAATAGTTATAGTTTCAAAGAAAAGAATACAAATAGAACCATCCCGAATATATAAAAATTTAAATGGAATAAAAAGCTTATAAAAATAAAATAATAATAATAATAATGATAACAGTGAGATACAAATGCGGGGAAAAGAAAGTCGATCTAGATTTCTAGATATTTCCTGAGGCAAAAGTATATTCCCGGTGACCATGCTCAAGGCAATTTGATACGAAACGTTAGGGGTGAGTTCTAAATTGCACTCATATTAAATTTTAAATAACGCGGCTAATCCGAAAAAATACTTATTAATTATGTCCAAAAACCGCAAAAACCTTAAAAGTGATAAAAGTATATTCAATCAAACAGTGACTAGTAGAACTTGTGCAAAGATAAACGTCAAGCATATGCAGGAAGAAATTACGGGAAATAAACAAAAACAAAATTCAGAATATAAGAGTACCCATTGAACTCAGAGATTTGAATAGGGATTTTCAAGAATTGGCAAGAGATAATCATGCTAGCGCATTCCAGTTTGCCGTACAATTCCAACTAAATATTGGATTCATAATTTACAGCATCTGAAATAATGTCTGCACTAAAAAAGTCAAAAAAACTACAGTGCACCAGGTTCGGATGGTATCCCAATAGAATATTACAAGTAGATATAACACCTCAGAGTTCATCGACCAACTCGTAGTAGCAGGATATACCAATCAAGAAATTATAGAGGAATTTCTTTCCTAAATGCATCAATGAAAGTCCTTACAAAAGTTCTTTATAAGCGATTATGTAGCTAAGTATGAATTAACAACCTCTTAAGTAAAAGTCAGGCAGGATTTCGAAAGGATTATCAGACCAAAAACATAAATGTTAAAAAAAGAGCCAAGTTCTTCTATACAAAAACCTTTGTTTAACAAGACAGCCGTGAAAAGTATTGAGATCTAAAAGTACGCTACAGCTACAATGTAATCGTAATGGAGAAATTTTATTATTTAATGATTACTGACTAAAATTTGATGGGTTTACTGGTAAAGTTTTTAAAACCTTTCGAATTGGGCATACAAAAAACTTGCCAAGTAAGCCCATAAAATTTTAGTCAGTAATCATTAAATAATAAAGCATTAAATCAACCTCAGGGTGTGCAATGGCAAATAAGGATGTAGAGTCAGCAACAAAGCACAGGGATTTGAGGGAACATTACAAGCAATTATGTGCTACTCAGCGCAAATATGGGGTCACAAGGAGTTTGATGAAGTGGAACAAGTTCTGCGATTTAAAAAAAAAACATTTGAAATATCGAGCACAACCCCAAAACACATGCTATTTTATTAGAAATTGGACCCGACGCTTAGGTTCGATGACAATAACTTCATAAGCAAATTATGATATGATGGTAATAAAGAAGCAAAACTCATGGATCGCAGAGAGGAAACGTTTGGTAGATACGAGTAATTGTAGCCTTCTACATTTAGCTTGGCCTTCAAGCCAAAATCTTAATCTCATGCCAAATTATATAGCCTCGCAAATGCTGGGATATAATAGGGGATTTGGAAACTATCTACTCACAGCTTAACCACAATTTGTGTAATAATTATTACTTTAACACCGCTTGATTACAAATGTGCTCAAAACAAGAGCAGAGATACTCCCACTCAATTTCATCCCGAATAGGAGCGATCTCCCATCTCTATGTGAACTCTGCAACTTGAAAGAAAAAGAGGATGTACTGCACTTTTTAGCCAGGTACCGCATTTGAATGGAAAGCAGGAGGAACGTACGAGTATATAGCAAAAATAATCTGACAAACAACGAAACGCACAATATACTTAATGGCGAAAATTGGTTGAAACTTTATAAACCCATAAGAACGATATAGAAAAAACAATGTTCATGAATTATTATAATAAGTTAAAACTAATTGATAATTATATTTTAAATTTCTGTGCTATAAAATAATTAGATAGTACGTTTAAGAAAATTTGATTAATAGAAGTTATTAAAAATAAAATAAATACAAAATAAAATATTGATAATGATAATATCATGTACGTAAATATGTATATGTACAACTATACTTACAGCTTTCTCAAAGGATTGGAAAAAAAACAGTTTGTATCCCAGTGTTGCTATCAAAATTGTATTTGAATGTATTTCTTTGTTTAACATTTTGTTTTTGCATTTATTTTAAAATAACATAGTTTCTATATTATACAATTAACAATAACAATATTAGCATTTTTCAAACTAATCATATTTGGCCAACAAAAAATAGTAATTTTTGTTTTAACATAAGTATACAAAAAATGAATTTATGTATGTTCAAGGCATTAACCATCCTGTTTGGAAACACCAATCAAAAAGGTGATAACAATGCATTGAAAAATTATAAAGCACTTTTTTCTTGCTTCATTGCAGATTACCTCACAACTTTTAACATTTTATTTTGTTCAAAATTTTAGCATAAAATTATAAAATTACTTCGCCTCTGAATTAAAAAAATATAATATATAATTTTTCTTTCAGAAATCGCGACCTTAACACATAAATTTACATCTGTTACTCTCTACAAAAATAAAACAATCCGATATGCAGCTAGAATGCATGCAATTATCGCGTGTCAAATGGAATTTCAGCTTTATCCAATGGATATACAAGTTTGTCCCATTTACATTGAGAGCTGTAAGTAAATTGTATTAAAAAACCTTGAGCCTTATACCACAGTAAGAAACATTATTCATCAGAAATATTGAAAGAACACATACTTACCTAACTATGTATGTATGTATATGTTCTCTGTAGGTATGTTTGTATGTATGTATGTTAATTCAAAATTTAAAACAGCTTTCTGTTGTGCTATCTAAACAGAGACACACAAATAAATAACAAAAATATATTTTAAGACTAAATTTTATGGAGATGTGCTTTGTGCGTTAGAATGAGTGATATTTAAATGAGGGAGTTTAGTTGCAAATTATTGAATTCAAACAACTTATTTCGTTGAAGATCAAAATAGAATATAATATGTATATTTATGTATTTTCATATTATGAAACATAAACATAAACATACTGCAAATAATATTACACATAGTGATAGTTAAAACAAACAAGTTATTCTAAGTAGATTCCTCCTTAGGTTTCAACACTCCCACTAGGATCTATCTTTTCAAACCCATCGGTCTAGCACAGTAAGTTGATTTTTCTGTAGGTAGTCCTTTAGTTAACCATTTCCCATTTAACCACCAACCATTTCTGAAATCTTTAAATAAGACAATTTTATCAATTCTGACGTCTTAAACAAAATGATGTCTGACGTCTATATGTTTCGTCCTTGCGTGATAGATATTTGTAGTAATCAAACAAACTGCACTTTGATTGTCACAGAATAAAATAATTTTTTCTTGAACGCCAGGCAGCAGTTCTTTCTTTAATTCGGTTAGCCACAGTGCTTCTTGAATAGCCGTACTTAAAGACATTATATTCGGCTTCTGTAGTCGATAGGGCCACTGTAGGTTGTTTCCCGGAACGCCAAGAAATCGCACCGCCTTGCATTTTAAAAACATACCCTGTGACGGATCTCCTGTCATTAATATATTTCCTGCATAATCTGCATCACTAAATCCAGTAATAGGAGAATCACCATAATCCTTCTGTGAATAGCAAAGCTTCATGTTTGCCGTACCTTTAAGGTATCGCAATATTCGTGTGTGTGCAGCAAACAGCAAGCTTCCAATTAATTCCTGATACGGGATCTTAGGCATTTCTTCTTTTTCAATTTTGGACTGCGGTGACATGTTTTTACTTAATTTTTGGTTATGGTCCATCGGTGTTGAACAAGGATTGCAATTTGTTAATTCAAAACGTTTAATCATCTCATTTATATATTTTTATTGATCTATCCAAAGTTGACCATTCGCTCTATCTCTCTGCAACCGAAGTCCTAAAAAAGAATTTGCAATGCCAATGTCTTTCATGTGAAAACGCTTCATTTGCCTTTAAACGATGCTTGAGTTGAAGATGATTATCTAGGATTAGCAAATCATCTACATACTCGTATATAGCAACTATCAACATCTTTCCATAAGTTCGTAGATAATAGATACATAGATCCAACTTGGATTGCTTCATCCCAAATTCTTTTAAGGCAAGATCAAGTTTTTGATTCCACGTTCGAGAAGACTGTTTTGAACCATAAATAGATTTTTTTAAACGAAGAACCTTTTCTCCATTTCCAAATCCTTCGGGTTGTCGTATGTAAATCTCTTCTTTAAGATCACTTTGTAAAAAGGCCGTTACTGCATCCATTTGTTCTATGTCGAGATTTTCTTTCACATCTTAAGCAAGTAGAAGTCTAGAAGATTCGTATCGCACGACAGAAAAAAATATCTCTTCATATCCAAATCCTTTTTTCTGACTTCATCCTTCAGCTACAAATCGAGCCTTGTATCGAGTTATTTTGCTATTTACATCTACTTTTGTTTTAAATAAACACTTTGGCGCAAAATTTTAAACATTTAAAACCTGCTCCAAATTAATTTTAGAATAGAAGTCGACTCTAAATATTGTGTATAAAACGAGAACCGACTTTTTGTTAATTTTAAAGGACATAAACTATACTTCAACGTTAAAGAGCTCGTCTAACTTTAACAGCAGCAAAAAGCTAGTTTACTCGTATCTTTTAAAAGTATACTTTATCCATATTTACAATGGTCATTTCGTACCAAAGCAAATCGAAGTAAAAATGTTTATTGATGTCTTATTCGATTTTTTAAAAGATGTGCTTTCTAAATAGACTGAAACACTGAATATTAGAAATTTGAAACAATCGTAAAAAATTGCTCTTCTATCAACAAATCTATACATACAAATGTACATGTTATGTATGAATGCCGAGACGAGTATAGCCAAATGAATTTGCACCTTTCAACATCAAAATTGAATTTTTATGCTGTGAATTAGCGATATACTTCATTTACATCTAAAATAATGCAAATAACTTATAAACAATAAAAATCTGTACCGAGGTAGTATATGTACTTTTTCGTCGAAAAAATATTTGGTTTGAAATTGTCTGTCAAATTAAGGTTTTTTTTTAACGTAAATTCGCTAAGGTTCTGTTGTAAAGCCTACATTAGTTAGAAAAGTTGTCTAACGTGTTTAAAACTAAGAAAAAGTTAGGCAAAGTCTCCAAGCTAAACGACTGCGTTAAGTAGAGCCGGTTTTATTGCTTAAACGAGAACTGTTTAAAATTGTACGCCTTTGTATTTAATGTCTTCTTTCCAGAAGGTAAATCGGCTTCTTCCCAAGTTTGATTGGCTACTAAAGATGTACATTCGTTATTATGTAATTGCATCTCTCCAATGTTCTCTGTCTTTTCTGGTAATAGCTTAATGATATGTCAGCGGATCATTCATATTGTTGCTACTCGCAATGTACGTTATAAATTCATTAACGTTTTTAGGTTTTATTGCTCTCTCTGATCTTCTTAGATTTCATGTTGTTGTAGATACTTCAATATTTTTGGCTACGTAGTTTTCATCTGAATAAAATGTGTCCTCTTCAGATTCTCCAGTTCTCAGAGTATCCTCAGTAGTATATACAATAACCTCAGCTTCATTATCTTCAGCAATATCCGTTGAACTTTCTTCTTCATTGTTGCAATCGTTGATTCTAGCACTTTCCAGACTATTTTGACTATTTTCAAGAGAAGCTCCCTCAAGTTCCTCCACTGAACTTTCTAGATATGAAGAGAAAAAATTAGTAGTACTATTTTTCTTAATTACATGTCCAAAAAGCTGATTTTCCAAACAGATAACGTCTTGGCTTTTAATTAATCTTCCTTTTTCTGGATCATAAACTCTATAAGCCTTAGAGTTTTCACAATAACCAAGCAGTACACATTTTTTTGATTTTGAATCCCTCTTCTTCATGAACATGAACCATACTCGTAGCAGTTGATCCAAAGACTCGTAAGTGACTCACATCTGGTTTTTTTACCGGACCAGATCTCTTCAGTTGTTTTATTATGTTCCAAAATTCGACTTGGAGTCCGATTCAACAAATATGCCGCATAAAAAACTGCTTCTGCCCAAAAACTTTTCTCAACACCAGAATCCATAAGCATGCACCGAGCTTTTTCTATTAATTATTAATGATCAATTCATTCGCTCAGCTTTCCCATTCTGTTGAGGCGTGTAGGGGACTGTTGTTTGGTGACGAATTCCACATTTGTTTAGATATTGTAAAAATATTTTATTACAATTATCGTTCATCTGTTCGCAATGTTTTTATCTTTTTTCGCAATTCATTTTCCACCAAATTCTTGATTTAGACTTCACAATAAATATAAATATTTTATGCGAAAAATCGTTCAAGAAAACAAGAAGGTAATGAGCGCCTCCTACCGATTTCTCTTCAATTAGTCCACATTTATCAAAATGGATTAATCCTAGTATCTCACTTGATCTAGTGCTGATGTTGAAAATGGCTTTCTGGCATGGTTTTCTTCAAGACATTTGATAGGCTGTTTTATTTTTGATTCTACAAAATCAATTCCTGTTACAGATCCTTAGGACTTGAATGTCCTAATCTGCGAAGCCACAATTCATACTAAACTTTCCGTTCAACTAGCATATTTCTTGCATTTGGTCTTGAAATTGGACTATCCAATGGATAAAGTTTCTCATTTTTACGACTTCCGGTAGCAATCAAACTTTTTCTGTCCCAAATTTTACATTTATCAGTTTTAAATTCTATCTTGTAACCGTATTTTGTCATTTGGCTAATTGATGAAAAGTTCGCACACGAATTGGGTATGTATAAAACATCTTTAATTGTTACAGTCAATGGTTCTCCCTTAACCAAAATTTCCAGTTCAACAGCTTCTCTAGCTTCGACGCGCAAATTGAAATGAAATTGAATGCAACTGTGACTACCTCTCACTTGACTTAAGATTTATTCTTCATCCATTCTTTGCAATTAGTCATATGTTTTGATGCCACTGAATCAATAAACCAATCAGTGTTTTCTTCCGAATTCATTCTTGCAATAAGCGATGTAAAAAAAACTTGTTTTCCGTATTTTTTGTTCTTTAATTTACCCTCTTCTGTTCTAGAACTTGTAGGACAATTCTTAGCTACTCGTATGTGTTCATATACTCCAAATTCGAAAATTCTTTTTCCAGCATGTCGACCATAAAATACCATTCCATCATCTTAAGATTGAACATCATCGTCCTTAACATCTTGCAATAACTTCATCTTTATTGCGTTAGCTGTTATTTGCAGCCCCGAACTCTCTATACCCATTATCATAAGCTTATATCGATCATCTAGCTAGTAATAAAGAGCCAATCCATTCATCGGATACCTTCATTCCGATCGAGTTTAGTTTGTGAGCCGTTGAAATCATTTGGTTAACATATGTTTCGACAGAACCACAAGTCTTCAAATTGATACTTAACAAGGACTCAACCAACGCGTCTTATTAAGTAAGGCATTATCCGCAAATGCTGCTGCCAGTCGGTCCCAAACTTCCTTTGATGCTTCCTTAACGTGGACATAATTGGTAGACTCAATCAACAAAATTATTTTTGATTTAGTTTTTGATATTTTCTTCTCATCCGTCTCTGTTCCAGTTAAACAATCCCACAGGTCTTCGTGAACTAGAAAATTCTCGACTGAAAATTTTCAATCTTAATAATTTTCTTTTCCTTTCAGTTTTTCTAATCCTAATATTGACGAAGATGCCATATTCTTCCAAAGCTATTTCTTTAAATTATATTTAACAAAATTCCGGGGTATATCTATCTTGGCGTTCTGGTCCCATAACCAATTGGAAATTATTGAATATAATAAAAATAGTCTTTAGCTTTTATTCAAACAACTTATTTCGTTGAAGATCAATAGAATAATAATATACTAGCCGACCCAGCTCTCGAAATTCGAGTGCCAATTTATTTATTATTTATTATTTATATTTTATTGGCAGTATTTTCAAGCAAATTTATTAAATTAAATTTTATTTTATGTAATATGCAAAGTGTTCGACAGTGCAAAAACAAAAATGACCCACAGTGTGTAAATGCGTGTCTCAAGTATATTCTGCACATCTCCGTAACTGTGGCTTTCCAACCATATAAAATTTATCGAAATCGGTTAAATACTTTTGGAGAAAAGTGTACCACAAAAAACATGTTTGCCGTTTTATTATATGATTTTCATATAGATATGTATGAAACATAAAAATAAACATATTACAAATAATATTAAACATAGTACTAGATAAACATACAAGTTTTTTCTAAGTAGATTCCTTCTTAGGTTTCAACAAGTTTTTCTTTTATGTAATTTTCCTATATTCATTGTCGAAAAGAGTTGGATTATCATGCAGAGGGCCTTGGATTCGAACCCAGCCGCAGCGAAAAATTTCAAGTGTGTACAAGCGTTCTTATTGCTACCTTCTGTCGTTATCTTACCCCCCCAATTATATCAATGAGAAGTTTTTTGTATCGACAAAACCAAAAAGCTTTCAGATCATGGTTTATACTTTACCGACCACCTTCTACGGAATAAACACATGAAATCGCCAGAAATGTGTCAAAATGCTTACATTTTCTTAGACGCTGAGATAAATGTTTTACTCCTTTATATCTATATAGCTACAATTTATAAAACTTACATCCGTTCAAAGATTCAGTACAATTGCATATGGACAGGTGCTTCTCAAATACCTTTGTATCTACTCGATAGAATACAAAATATAGTATTAAAACTAATATGGAATAGTTTTATGATTGAAACCATTAACTTCGATACCATTCATGACCAACGTTACGTTTTCTGTTTTATCCTCTTTTCTCCTCTATCTTTAAAATCAGTCTTCTAGTAAAATAGGCAGCTGCATTCCTCCCTTTAAAAAATACTCGTTTAGCTCGGAAAGCTCATCAATGAATTTACCCTTGCACACTAATTCGGACGTACCTACTGTTAAATATAGAAAATACCTTAGCCGAAAAACATGTACATTTGTACATTATGTGAAATACTTTACCAAACTCGATATTTTGAAACTCGAGATTTTTGATCAGACATTACGATGATATGTAAGACGAAAAAAGTGGTTCTCCCAATTCTGTTTTTATGTCTGATGTTCACAGCCTAAATGGTTTGGCAAATTTTCTTTAAACTTGGTAGATAGCATTTTTAAATGTTTGCACCCACCATTTTTTCCCCCGTTTTTACTTGCGATATAGGTACTATAGGGCAAGTTCTGCATTTGAAAAAAAAATCGAACTCGAGATTTTGATCAAAGTTGACATTACGATGATAGCGAAGACGAAAAAAGTGGGTCCGGCAATTCCGTCTGTCTGTCTGTCTGTCTGTCTGTCTGTCTGTCTGTCTGTCTGTCTGTCTGTCTGTCTGTCTGTCTGTCTGTCTGTCTGTCTGTATGTCTGTACCTCGAACTACAGCCTAAACTACTGGAGGTATTTTTTTCAAACTCGGTAGTTAAGGGTCTTCGGTGATTCCCTAGAGGGGAAATTGAAATTTTTTTTTTAGCTCCAAAACTAAGGGTACCCCCCATACACCCGTAATGCAAAATCTTATTTATCTCGAAAATGGCTCTAACGATTTTGATAAAAAAAATTAGGTGTGATATTATGGACATGGACTACATTTTGGTCAACAAAAATTTTGGGGCAAAATGTTATTAACGGTACCTGTCATAGAACCGTTTTTTTGATTTTCGTTTTTCTCATTAACGGCTCTAACGATTTTAACCAACAGTTTTCTCCAGGACCTCCCTTAGGTTTAAAAAAATATTGTATATAAAAATATTCGAAAAATTATTTGTTGGGTTTTTTTGAAAAAAAAATTTTTTTTGAAAAATCAATGTCTTCAAAACCTATGAACCATTATTTTTTGACATTATTTCCTAAAATCAATATTATTAAATACTTAAAATTCGCATCCCACATTTTTTTCTTAAAAAATTCTAAAGAAATTTCTTATATAAAAAATTTATTTAATAATAAATCGATTTTTTAAAGTTTGTTTGCATAAATTCATACTTTTCTAGAAATCAGACTGCAATTTTATGTATTTGTATTTGTATCTTAAATTCCAAAAGTACTTTTACATAAGAGCAAGTTCGTGCGATCCAGTCGTGCATTTTATTTACTTGCGATATAGGTACTATAGGGCAAGTTCTGCATTTGAAAAAAAAATCGAACTCGAGATTTTGATCAAAGTTGACATTACGATGATAGCGAAGACGAAAAAAGTGGGTCCGACAATTCCGTCTGTCTGTCTGTATGTCTGTATGTCTGTATGTCTGTACCTCGAACTACAGCCTAAACTACCGGAGGTATTTTCTTTAACCTCGGTAGTTAAGGGTCTTCGGTGATTCCCTAGAGGAAAAATTGAAATTTTTTTTTTAGCTCCAAAACTAAGGGTACCCCCCATACACCCGTAATGCAAAATCTTATTTATCTCGAAAACGGCTCTAACGATTTTGATAAAAAAAATTAGGTGTGATATTATGGACATGGACTATATTTTGGTCAAAAAGAAATTGGGGGGGAAATGTTATTAGGGGTACCTGTCATAGAACGGTTTTTTTGATTTTCGAATTTCTCACCAACGGCTCTAACGATTTTAACCAAAATTTTTATGCAGGAGCTGCTTTGCATTTGAAAAAATATAAACTAAAATTTTTTTCGAAAAAATAGTTTTTGGATTTTTAAAAAAATAATACAATTTTTTTTTTGAAAATTCAATATCTTGAAACCCGATACACGATTAAATTTTTAAATTACGTTTTAAAATGTATTTTATGAAATACTAATAATTCGCATATCAAGTTTTTTTATAAAAATTTTAAGTAAAATTTAGTACACAAAAAACATGTTTCGGTGTGTCTGTATGTCTGTACCTCTCACTACAGCCTAAACCACTGGACCTATTTCTTTCAATCCCGGTAGTTAAGAGTCTTCGGTGATTCCCTAGAGGAGAAATTGAAATTTTTTTTTTAGCTCCAAAACTAAGGGTACCCCCCATACACCCGTAATGCAAAATCTTATTTATCTCGAAAACGGCTCTAACGATTTTGATAAAAAAAAATTAAGTGTGATATTATGGACATGGACTACATTTTGGTCAAAAAAAATTTTGGGGCAAAATGTTATTAGGGGTACCTGCCATAGACCCGTTTTTTTAATTTTCGCAGTTGAACATTATTATCTCATTAAATCCATGTTTTATATTTATAAAATGTATCTTAAATTCCAAAGTACTTTTACATAAGAGCAAGTTCGTGCGATCCAGTCGTGCATTTTATTTAAATTATTTCCTAAAACCAATGGCGCAAAATTTTAAACAGCCTATTATTAAGGTTTTAGTATGATACTACTTAACAATTTGCTAACTTTATAGTAGTTTACTAACTCATTCTTAATTTTAAACATTTTCTAACTAGTATCGTACTAAAAGAATTTTCTTAATAAATTGCTTCTGAACACACCTAAAACAATGACATTTCGTGTAAAAAAGTAAGTACACGAACCTTTTTTGACGTTTGCAAATATCAAAGAGCCATATGAAGCTAGCACGATACTAAAAAAATAAAGTAGCTATTCAATGATTTTAACTTTAATAAAAGGGTAGAGAAAGTAGGTATGATGCTATATATTCGATTAAAATTTGCAAATTCGTTGTTTTAACCTAGTATCATACTAAAACAGCTTTAGTATCGTACTAATTCAATTAAAATTTTGCGCCAATATTATTAAATACTTAAAATTCGCATCCCACATTTTTTTCTTGAAAAATTTTAGAGAAATTTCTTATATACAAAATTTATTTAATAATAAAACGATTTTTTAAGGTTTATTTGCATAAATTCATACTTTTCCGGAAACCAGACGGCAATTTTATGCATTTGAACATTATTAGCTCATTAAATCCATGTTTTATATTTCTAAAATGTATCTTAAATTCCAAAGTACTTTTACATAAGAGCAAGTTCGTGCGATCCAGTCGTGCATTTTATTTTTTTAAGAATTTAAATATCTGTACCTGCACTACGATTTTTTTGTCGAAATTTTGTAAAAATGTTTGTCTCTAAAAAAAATAATCACAAAATTTCATTAAGTTAAAGCTAGATAATGCTTATTTTTGATTTGCTCAAAAACGGTACAGCCGATTTTGAAACCGATAAAGAACAGAATACATAGATATAATGTATTGTTATCACTACAATCTACACTAAAAAAACATACACACTTATTTACTATGAAATATCAATCAAATATCATGCCCAAATATTCACGTCAATTCAACTTCAATTTTTAGTAAGATTGCAATACCTATTCATAATTTCATATTAGTTTCTTACAGCAACCAAAAGGTTAAACTTCGATGGTCAGATTCTGGAGTTACTTTGAATCCTGAGCTAAAACTTCTTCAATATAACTTAGGACAACCGTTGGAAACCGAAGAAAGCGACGGGTATATGCCTGAAAAAGTCGGAAATTTTTCTCGTTTAACTGTGTATTTTCGGTTCGAACGACAAATCGGCCATCATTTAATACAAACGTTTGCTCCATCGTCTCTGGTTGTAATGCTTTCGTGGTTTAGTTTTTGGCTTGGACTAGATGCAATACCAGGAAGAGTAACGCTACTTGTAACATGTATGTTAACATTGGTAACTATGTTTACGGGGCTAAGAGCGGATATACCACCAGTTGCCTATGTTAAGGTGAGTGAATTTTTTGATTAATATTTTTAATATTACCTATATGATATTTATTAAATATTTTTTGTTAAATATATTTAATACGATGTTAAAACTAATTAAGTATGATACTCAGTCAAATCATCAATTGCCTATTTTAATCGAATCAAAAATTACTTAGAATTTTGCACGAACTTGATAAGGAATTAGTAAATACGAGTACACACTCGATACTTTTCTTTCGATACCAAGTCAAGTAGGTATGAAATCAAAGATCTTGGATTTGGTGGAAGTACGTGCATCGAATGAGAGTATCGTCTATTTATTTGATTTATTTTTCCAAGAGCTTCAAAAATATTTCCAATCAACTATTTGGAAAATACCTTACAAGTTTTTCTTGAATTAGTTTTTTTACAATTTTTGAAAATTTTTCATTGCGTCAAAGGTGTTTAGAAAACTTTGTTTGCTGAATAGCGTAACAGATTTCGTGCTATGTACATAGTTCACAAAACGTGAACGTGAACGATCCGAGGTTAAAAAATATTAATTTTAGCACTGTCTAGAACGATTGGAGTCTGATGATTAGGCCAAGGAACATGTCATCACTTAGCAAAGTCGGAAGACCATTGCCAAAAGTAATAAGGTTTCTTGTTATTTGTCGTCACCTGTTTCTGAATTGAAATCCAATCCTCTAAGCGGATGAGAAAATATAAAATTAATGTTTCCTTATTTATATGTATAAGATCGCGAGGATGATTTGGGTTTTGGTTGCGTCTTCTGTACAATGTGAAAAATGATTTTCTAAAGCGGGAGCAACAATCAGCAATCCCAGAAATCAATTTAGTGAAAAACACTTAGGAAACATATTTTTTTTATGAAATATTCCTCATTGTTTTTTTTTTCAATACCGAATAAATAAAATATAAATAAATTTTTTTTTAATTTTGATTCGATTCAAGTATGTAGGTATCGATACTTTCTATCGATACCGGAACCGAGCACAAGAACTTTGAACTAATTGTCATTAGGTGCGTTTTATTATCTACGGATCTATGTATATGGACCCGGATTTGAATTAATTTTTAACACGTATTACAAGAACAATTCGGGATCCTGTTCTCATTAGTTCTTACTCTGATGGCTTGAGCTTTTTATGGTAAAGTAGTGTAAACTACAGTGTAAAGAAGAAAGACAATTAATAATTGAAAATCAACAAACATAAGGATAAAACAGATGGGCATACTACTGTCACAATGGTTGTTCATATCGTTTTAACTTCAAGGGAAAATCTTATGGATCATGGGCACTAATCAAAAACAATAAAACACGGCTATTGTTTTAGGTGGTCTTCAGGAACAGTTTCATAAAAGAAATAGATGAAGTAAAAATAAAACCAACGTGCATCGGTATCTTATTTCAAATCCTATCCTACTTTCCTTATTGCTCGCACTGTGTTTAACATTATAAGGGTATTCATAACCTCTTGAGTGTGCCTGTAATATAAAAAAAGTACACTTTCTATTTTACAAAAATAATTTACAAAAACCGTTATGTTTGAGTTCTGTTTTGCTCTTTACCATTTTTACGAAAGCCGTAAACGGCTGGACCGATTTTCTTTAAACTTGGTAGATAGCATTTTTAATCAATTTTCTCCAGAAAATGCGTTACCTATAAACATACCGTTTTACTATTGTTTTTTAATGAACGTATGAATGAATGAATGAATAAATTGGGGTATAAAAACACTGCGACCTAAAGATCTTTTGTGTTCCCCATCTAGAACTGGATGAGGTTGGCTCACCATTACAGTTCTTCCTCCAAATTCGTTCCTTTGAGGAATCGAAGTATTTGGAGTATTTTAAGGGATGATAATTCACTCTCTTTTATGTGTGCTTGTCCAGATACCTATGCCTTTGATGCACAAGTGCATCACATTTCCCCAGTTTGTGGTCAGGTGTCTCTTCGTGAGTGTTGCAGAATCTGCAAGTCGCGTTGTTCTCCAGGCCAAGGCTGTTGAGGTGTCTTCTCAACCTACAGTGGCCTGTGAGAAGCCCCGTGATTTTTCTGAGGTTGTTCCTACCTAAGCTAATGCAAGTTAGAAAACGCTCTCGGTTGTAGTCCCCGAGTAGGAGTTTTGCCTGTCTTAACTTAGGGCGTTTTTTCCAGATTTTTTATCTTTTTGTCTCCTCTTTTGTTTTGATTTTGTTTTTGATCACGTTTTCTCCTATTCCGCAGTAGGGCTCTGGCCCTGTAAGGCTTGTCGATGTACCTATTTTTGCTAAGGAGTCTGCCTCTTCGTTGCCCTGGACACCAACGTGGCCTGGTACCCAATGAAGTGTAACAGTGTTATTCTCGCCCAGTTTATTAAGCTTAATCACGCATTCCCGAAAAAGTTTGAAAGTAATGGCGTAGGAGCTTAGTGCTTTTAGTGCAGCCTGACTATCTGACATGATTGCAATGTTTTGGTTTTTATATTTCCTATCGAGGTTTCTTCCAGCACATATGCCTATCGCTACCTGGAATATGCTACTGGACTGTCCCATCGGAAAAGAGAGTTTATTTCTAGGCCCAAAAACTCCAGCACCAGTCCCTTCAGTTGTTGTGGATGTGGTGGGAGCTACTGAGGGGGGAAGAGGGGTGTTGATAGGCAAACTGAATTGAGGTTGGGTTGTGGTTGTGGGTGTGGTGGGAGCTAATGAGGGGGGAGGGGGGTGTTGGTAGGCCAACTGGATTGGGGTTGGGTTGTGGTTGCAGTTGATGCCCTGCCTTACTTATGGGCTCCGCTGACAGACCGTCAATGCTGATCACCAGGAGCTGCCCTTTGCCCTCGACCTTGCTCGACAGGATCTTCCATGCATTGATAATCATTCCCTCATTCTGGGCCTGGATGAGCGCAAGCGATGGCAGAAAGAGCGTGATGTTGTACATTTTGGGGATGTCATCGCCCATGCATGCCATCAATTCGCTGCCCTTCCAAGTACTAAGCTTGGAGACTTTCTCCTTGAGCCAATCTGCCGTCTCTTGCCTAGCGCAGTCGACTAACAACAGTCCCGCTCTGAAGTGCACGCCATTAAATTTTAGTTTAAGCGTCCATCCAAGGGAGACTTCCTCAATAATGGCATCCTCCAATACTGACAATTCGTCAGCACTGAGAGAGACCTGAGGGTACTCCTTTGATAGAACCGCAATCCTCAAAGTCCTGGCCGCGCTCGCGTATGAGAGCTGCTGTATGTCGGCTCCGGCTTTAGCGGTGCTTGTTCCCGCTGTGGTTACTGGCGACGTTCTGGCTTTTATGACGTCTTGTCTTTGGGGAGGAGTTATATGGTGGCTCTTCCTCTTACCCTGTTCTAGGCGTTGTGCAGGTTCCTTATTTGCATCCGCCTTTCTCTCGTCTACTTTCTTCCTGGCATCTTGCGGGGACATGCCCTCGGCAAGGAACCGGAGGTACCATCTTGCACGTGCACCGCTAAGTCCTTTCCTATTTGGGTCATCCAGGCCACCTGGCTCGCCCATTTTCGGAAGTGGGCTGTTCTTTTTTCTGATTCGGCCACTTTCTTTTTCTCGGTTCATTATTCCATGCTTGCTTCAGATGTGCCAGGAGTATCATCTGTAACTCGCCTGGGTGGCATTTTCCCCTGACTCGTTGTAGACGATTCTCCTTGAGCTGCCCGGTTTTGCACTTGCTCATGAGGCTTTCTCTTGAGGAAGTGACTAATGTTCGGCCTCGAATCGTCTCCACGGAGGTTTGTGTTTTTTTTGTTTTTTGGCATTTTTTAGATTTTGTTAACACGAGTAGCTAGAGAAGGGCAGATCTACCATATCAGAGCTCCGCATGATATGGTAAGGTCATGGTTACTCTTCGATTCGACCTGGTGTCGAAGAGGTTCCGTTAGAATACAGCTGGTATACCCCCTGGCTGCAAACCATACAATAGGCACGGTTCACGTAACACCCTGGATTAGGAGGGGCAGTTCTTAGTTCGTAACTCCTCAAAATCACTACCGGATTGGGACTTTCCAAACCTGTAGGTCAGATCAATTTTTAAAACTTAAGCCTCCGCACCGCGGCAAGGTGACTACCATGCGAAGGTAAGAACGTAACAATTATAAAAATTAAACTCAATGACAAGTTAGTGGAAAAACCCATACATTTTATGATACTTGGGAAAATCTGAAATATGTAAAATTAAGAAAAAGTATTTTTTGCTCTTTGGGTTTTTTGTTGGGTAGAAACAGGAGTTTTCTGATTTTAGACACGTTTCTACTAACAGTTGATAAAAAGAGTGGTTTTCCAAGAATTTTGCAATGTTTTTTTAAAATAGCATAGCGGTTTTAAAACGTGCTCGTTTATTTAAGTGGCTAATTTCCTTTCCCGTTTCCTTAAAATACATATCGAAGGCTTCGAGAAATGGGAGCAGTTTCAAATACACGACCTAACGCGGGTAGGCGTAATTGGAAACAAATTAATCGGCCCTTCAAACTACCCCAAGCTGAATTCTACAAGCTATCTGAAGTTCTTGCACAATGATTTACCAGAACTATTGGAGGACATTCCACTTATGCAAGTAGCTTCATCATATTGCCAACAGGATGCCGCTTCAGCCCACTATGGTCGAGAGGTTAAGAATTGGTTAGATGAGGAGTTAGATGAAGAGTACGGTTATCGTTGGATAGCAAGAAATGGACCGTTTCGCTGACTTGCAAGATCTCCTGACCTTACAGTATTGGATTTCTTTGTATATAGTTCGAGAGCCCACAGCAATTTGTGGGTGTGATTGATAACAAAAAATAATTAGCATAATTAGATAGGCTTTTTATAGTTATTTATGAATGTGAACGTCTTGCATACTCTAATGGGCGCATTATAGTGCATCAAGTATGCAGTTCTCTCCAAATTCTAAAAAATTGGAATACAAAATTTTCCATAACTTCAAAATGAACAGCTAAGTGCCCTAATTGCAAATATCGAGGTCCAAGACGTTTTGAAGGTGGCCTACTTGGTGCATGAAGTAGCCTATTCTTATCGCGTCTGGCAGGCAGAAGGCTGTCTGTAAAACGTCTTGGACCTCGATATTTTCAATCAGGGGGCTTAACTCTACATTTTGGCAAAGTTGTTATCACAATTATTTGGACTTGGGAAGAACTGCATACTTGATGCACTATTATGCACTATTGCTCCCACTATAGTATACAAGACTTTCACATTTGTAAATAACTATCTATAAAAGGCCTATCTAATTATGCTAATTATTTTTTGTTATCAATCACACCCAAAAATTGCTGTGGGCTCTTAGTCTAATAGGGAAAAGTGAAAGAACTTGTTCATCGAAATAACAAATTTAGGTGAATTAGAAGACCGTATTCTCGAAGCGTCATCAAAAGTGAAGCAGAAGCTATCATAAATTAATATTTGCAGTAAAATCCAAAAACGGGCTCTATCATGCAAACTAAACCAAAGAGGACATTTTGAACACACGTTATAAATGTTTTCGTACACAAATAAAATAAATAAAATGCACGACTGGATCGCACGAACTTGCTCTTATGTAAAAGTACTTTGGAATTTAAGATACATTTTATAAATATAAAACATGGATTTAATGAGATAATAATGTGCAAATGCATAAAATTGCCGTCTGGTTTCCGGAAAAGTATGAATTTTTGCAAATAAACCTTAAAAAATCGTTTTATTATTAAATAAATTTTTTATATAAGAAATTTCTCTAAAATTTTTTAAGAAAAAAATGTGGGATGCGAATTTTAAGTATTTAATAATATTGGTTTTAGGAAATAATTTCAAAAAATAATCGTTCATAGGTTTTGAAGATATTGATTTAAAATTTTTTTTTTTTTTTAAAACCCAATAAATATTTTTTCGAATATTTTTATATACAATATTATTTTTAACTTAAGGGGACTCCTGCTAAAAATGTTGGGTTAAAATCCTTAGAGCCGTTAATAAGAAAGTCGAAAATCAAAAAAACGGGTCTATGGCAGGTACCCCTAATAACATTTTGCCCCAAAATTTTGTTTGACCAAAATGTAGTCCATGTCCATAATATCACACTTAATTTTTTTTATCAAAATCGTTAGAGCCGTTTTCGAGATAAATAAGATTTTGCATTACGGGTGTATGGGGGGTACCCTTAGTTTTGGAGCTAAAAAAAAAATTTCAATTTTTCCTCTAGGGAATCACCGAAGACCCTTAACTACCGAGATTGAAAGAAATAGGTCCAGGGGTTTAGGCTGTAGTGAGAGGTACAGACATACAGACACACTGAAACATGTTTTTTGTGTACTAAATTTTCCTTAAAATTTTTATAAAAAAAATTGATATGCAAATTGTTAGTATTTAATAAAATACATTTTAAAACGTAATTTAAAAATTTAATCGTGTATCGGTTTTCAAGATATTGAATTTTCAAAAAAAAAATTGTATTATTTTTTTAAAAATCCAAAAACTATTTTTTCGAAAAAATTTTTAGTTTATATTTTTTTAAATGCAAAGCAGCTCCTACATAAAAATTTTGGTTAAAATCGTTAGAGCCGTTGGTGAGAAATTCGAAAATCAAAAAAACCGTTCTATGACAGGTACCCCTAATAACATTTCCCCCCAAAATTTTTTTTCACCAAAATATAGTCCATGTCCATAATATCACACTTAATTTTTTTTATCAAAATCGTTAGAGCCGTTTTCGAGATAAATAAGATTTTGCATTACGGGTGTATGGGGGGTACCCTTAGTTTTGGAGCTAAAAAAAAAATTTCAATTTTTCCTCTAGGGAATCACCGAAGACCCTTAACTACCGAGATTGAAAGAAATAGGTCCAGGGGTTTAGGCTGTAGTGAGAGGTACAGACATACAGACACACTGAAACATGTTTTTTGTGTACTAAATTTTCCTTAAAATTTTTATAAAAAAAATTGATATGCAAATTGTTAGTATTTAATAAAATACATTTTAAAACGTAATTTAAAAATTTAATCGTGTATCGGTTTTCAAGATATTGAATTTTCAAAAAAAAAATTGTATTATTTTTTTAAAAATCCAAAAACTATTTTTTCGAAAAAATTTTTAGTTTATATTTTTTTAAATGCAAAGCAGCTCCTACATAAAAATTTTGGTTAAAATCGTTAGAGCCGTTGGTGAGAAATTCGAAAATCAAAAAAACCGTTCTATGACAGGTACCCCTAATAACATTTCCCCCCAAAATTTTTTTTCACCAAAATATAGTCCATGTCCATAATATCACACTTAATTTTTTTTATCAAAATCGTTAGAGCCGTTTTCGAGATAAATAAGATTTTGCATTACGGGTGTATGGGGGGTACCCTTAGTTTTGGAGCTAAAAAAAAAATTTCAATTTTTCCTCTAGGGAATCACCGAAGACCCTTAACTACCAAGTTTGAAGAAAATACCTCCGGTAGTTTAGGCTGTAGTTCGAGGTACAGACATACAGACATACAGACATACAGACATACAGACATACAGACAGACAGACGGAATTGTCGGACCCACTTTTTTCGTCTTCGCTATCATCGTAATGTCAACTTTGATCAAAATCTCGAGTTCGATTTTTTTTCCAAATGCAGAACTTGCCCTATAGTACCTATATCGCAAGTAAAAATATTTAAACCCACACAAAATCATTTTCGGGTTAGTGTGGCTGAAGAGCCGTCCACCTCAACTCGTCGTCGTGCCCAACAATTGCACTTCTCACGCTCGTCGTTGATGATCATTATGCATAAAGACTTGCATTTACACGCTTACAAGGTGCAATTGACTCAAGAACTAAAGCCTCTTGACCATTTCAAGCGTCGTCAATGATCAGAAAGAAGAAAATCATCTTCAGCGATGAGGCACATTTTCACCTGAGTGGATTCGTCAATAAGTAGAATTGCAGCATCTGGGCGATTGATAATCCAAGTGTGATTGTCAAAAAACAAATGCACTCACAAAGAGTGACTGTTTGGTGCGGTTTAAGGGCTGGCGGCATCATCGGGCCGTATTTTTTTCCAAAATGAGGCCGGTCAGGCAGTTACTGTGAATGGTGTTCGCTATCGTGAGATGATAACGAACTTTTTATGGCCCGAATTGGAAGATATGGATGTGGACGATATGTGGTTTCAACAGGACGGTGCCACTTGCCACCAGAGGCGTATTTAAGGATTTGGCGCCCCGGGCTGATAAATTTGGCCGCCCTTTAGAACAATGAAAATAAAGTAATAAAAAATAATAATAAAAAAACACAAAATGCATAATATTTGATGTTTTCAAATTTCTTTTTGTGTGTAAATTCATTACGAAATTTATTAACAATAGATTCGTTATCTAAATTTTTTGTCAGTTCAGCTTCTATATTTAATAAAGCTAAACTATTAAGGCGCTAATGCGAGACCATAAATAGGTTTTTATTCGTTTCAATACGGAAAACGATCTTTCTGCACTACAATTCGTCACTGTAGTAGAGCTGTGTCAATCAGGATCGATTCGATTTTTTCGATCCGATAATCGATCCCAATCTCAATCATTTAGATGATTCTCGTATCTCGATTTTCTATCACGTAAGATGATAGTTGATTGTCATTTTGAATATAGCTGTCTCTATCATATCAATAAAGAAATATAGAGAGAACGATTGTCAAAATGACAATCAATTAATTTAGTGATCACTTTACTCTTACGCGATACGGGCCAGGATCTGGTATGTTTACTGTGGGAATTTGACTAGTAATGAGACTTATCGAATGAAAACTTTCGACTTACATTATGTATGCGATAGTATCTAAAAGTTAATTTATTCGATAGTACCAAGTCATTCAGTAATTATTAGTGCTAAAATTGATCTTTTAAGGAGCAACAAATGAAATCTCTTTATCTTGAATTTTTTGACGCGTTTTAATCAATGGACATAGTAGCCATCATTCGATGGCATTTGGCAATTTATGGCTTACAATATAGAGTATTTTGTGAAAACCTCAACTCAATCTTATCATCGAAATCGAAACGAAAATCGAATCGGAACAGTATTGAACCATTTGAGTGAAATGAAAATGATCGAATGATAGATCGATTCAAATGATCGAATCATTTTCGTTATCGATTGTTGAACAATTTACTCACCTCTACACTGCAGTGTACAAGTATATTCTTAAAGCAACCTCATCGTATAAAAATGCTTCCTTCAATTCTTTTTCTCTTATATGAAGGTTAAGCTGCCTTAAACTCATATTTTCAGAGTAGTTTTGCTCCAGAAAACGTTTAAGTAAGACACACTCTTCTTGAAAATCTTCCCCAAGATCAACCGGGTATAATTTCTAAAGAGTAGTTGCATTTTTTCGAATTGCTTCTTCACTCATGTGATAATAGATTAGATAACAAAATAAAACCATTTGTTTTTGCTTCATAGGATGAATTTCTTCTCTTTAGCGCACTCAATAATGGGTCGCAAATAGGAATGAAAGTATTTATTTTGAAATTTTCACGACCACAAAAAAGAACCTCCCTTCGCGACACTCATCATCTCGTTTTTTCCTCTTGACGATTCTTTTTTGGTCCATTTTGTAATTTTCAGAGGTTTTGCTTTTTCCCATCTCTTCAAAAACATTAAAGCATTCTCGTTTTTTTCTGACAAACAATATGAGTGCCTCGTTGAGCCTGGAACTCTGTATCAACACATTGAATTTTTTTTGATACAATATTGAATTGCTTGAGTATAGAACCCCAAAATTAAGACAATATTTCTGTCTCAAGGGACTTCAATTGGGACAAATGAGCACGATAGTAAAAATATAAAATAGATATTCGACAATTTTAACTTTAGTAAAATGTTAGAGATAGCATGATTCTTAATTTGACTAAAATTAGCAAAATGGTCTTTTTAACCTAGTACTAAAATAGTTTTAACATCGTACTAATTCGACTAAAATTTTGAGCCAATAGTTTTAAAAATAATACCTATCCTTTTATTTATCCATCATTAAGCTATTGTACAAAAAACAACCATTATATTGTTTCTTAAGTCGTTCAAAACCATTGACGAAGGGAAGGGTACCCAAGCTCGTCTGATTACCGGCCTATAAATATTTTACTTGTTTTATCCAAAGTAATCGAAAAACTGATGGTGATGCAAATTAACATATATCTTTCGAACCACAGACTTCTTCATCCTCATCAATCTGGTTATAGGCCAAAACATAACTGCACAACTGCATTGCTTAAGCTTGTCAATTCTATTCATGAGTCTATGAATTGTGATAAACTAACACTTCTCGTTATGCTTGATTTCTCAAAGGCATTTGACTCTATTAGTCATAGGATTCTTTGTAGTAAGCTTGCATCGGAGTTTAGCTTCCATGGAACTGCAGTGAAATTAGTAAGAAATTATTTAAGCGACCGAAGCCAATCAGTTTTTTGCAATGGAACTTTTTCATCTTTCCTCCCGGTTACTAGCGGTGTTCCACAAGGATCGATTTTAGGGCCCTTACTTTTTTGTATGTACATTAATGACATTTTCAATTGCGTTAATTTTAGTGAACTCCATCTTTATGCTGATGACGCACAGCTATTCTTGTCCAGACCTCTTGGTCTTGTTGAGGATGGTCTGAGTTGTCTTATCGAGGATCTTGATTCTATCCAAAACTGGTCTCATTTAAACCTTCTGCTTCTCAATCCACAAAAATCCTCTAGTATGATAGTATACAAACACCCAGTTCAAAGTGAAAATTTTACGCCTATTTTACTAAATAATACTATTATTCCTTTTACCAAATGTAATCGAAATCTTGGTGTCATAATTGACAGTACTCTTAGTTGGGATGATCATGTTAACTACATAATCCAAAGAGTCTATGGAGGACTACGTTCTCTATGGCACTCTAGCAACTTCACCCCGCTAAATACTAGAAAACTTCTTGCACGCTCTCTTCTTGTACCTCTATTTACATATGGATGTGAAGTTTTTGGAAAGCTTGACTCGGATAACTTTCGAAAACTGACTGTTGCATTTAACTCCGTTATAAGATATGTATACGGACTCAGAAGGTTCGACCACGTTTCCAACTTCCAAAAATTGTTACTGGGTTGTGATCTTCGAACTTTTCTTGATTATCGCAGTCTATTGCTTCTGGTTCAAGTAATCATATTCCTCAGTCCAAAATACTTGTATGATTATTTCAGGTTTGCCAGGTCTCAACGCACATTTAATCTTATTTTGCCCAGATCTAATCTCCTAACAACCAGTCGTCTATTCCTCTGTCACACCGTTAAAATCTACAACTCCTTGCCACATCAAATCAAAGAATCTATTCATAGCGATAGTTTACACGTTGTCAAAAACAAAATATTTAAATATCTGTCTGAATCAACATAGAAGCAATCATACATATATGTATTTATCTTGTTTTAAATGCATTAAACTTTACTTATTTTAGTTTTTACTATAAAATAAAGTAATTCAAAATTTAAATACCTAAATGTGATTTCATAATTTGTATTATCTATATTATTTTTATTTTATTTTTATTATAGTATACTCATTTTTAATTATTTTTTTCCTATATATTATAATATGCGTAATTTTAAAGGACATAGTCTTAATACGTACAGCTGCGAGCAGTAAAATAGTAGTGGGCACTGTCATTTTAAATATCTTTGAGTTTGTGGAAATACAAAAGTTTTTTAGCAATAACTGCATTGTGAAAGAGGAGTACATTTCCCTACTATGTCCATACAAAATTGCAAACTGATTTATAAAGCCGCAAATATATTTTTTTATTTTTTAACACATGATGCAACAAAATTTTCAAGAGCAATAAAATAGTAGTATGATAGTAAAAAGTATTTTATTCGAAAAATAATTATATTTTAAAGTTTTTTTTTTATAAATAAACTTAATACTTAGTAGCATGACCATGATTTTTTATGATAGCTATACAACGCTTTTTCATAGAATCTACAAGGCCTTCGTATCTCTTCAGTGGTATAGTCTCCCATGCATGTTCAACTACAGCCCAAAATTCGTTGTTGTTTTTAGGCCTAGCATCACATACTGCTTTCTTAATATCTGCCCACAGGTTTTCAATGGGATTGAGGTCAGGAGATTGAGCTGGCCAATCCATAACCTCAATTCTATTGGCCCGAAACCATTCCTTTGCCAACTTACTAGTATGTTTCGGGTCGTTATATTGTTGGAACGTCCATTTTAGCGGCATGTCCTCCTCAGCAAAAGGCAGCATAGTGTTCTGCAGTATTCCTAAGTATGCATGCTTGTCCATTATATTATTAATTTTATGGATTGGACCCACACCTTTGTAGGAGAAGCAACCCCAAACCATAATACTTGATCCGCCATGTTAAACCGTCTTTATGGTGTATCGGGGATCATATTGTGTATTAGGGGGACCACCTTACATACTGACGAGACCCTTTACCTCCATATAGAATGATTTTGGATTCATCAGTCCACAATACATTCCTCCATTTCTCAATGGGCCAAGAGAGATGTTCTTTGGCGAACTGAAGACGCCGGGTCACATGGGTTTTTTTTCAAAAGTGGCACCTTGCGTGGGCTGCGAGCATTTAATTTATGCTCTCGTAGTCGTCTTCTTATCGTATGAACACCACAAGTTAGGTTTAACTCGTCGCGGATTTCCACAGCTGACATTGTTGGTCGATTTTTAGCACACCTTGTGACTTGTCGTACGGTAGTCTCCGAAAGAATCCGCTTTTTGCCCTGTTTTTCGTCTTTTTTTTTGTAAATGATTGCATTACGTATCATTGGGGCTGAACATCCGACGAGTTTTTCAACTTCCCTCTACGTCTTGCCTTGATTTATAAGATTTTGAATCCATGTCCGTTTTTCTTCGCCGCAATGTTTGCTTAGTCCCACTAAATTATGCATAGTCATATTTTTTTACTTAATACATAAATAATCCGTAAAAACTAAAACAAACTTACTTTTTTTTACAAAAAATCGAATATTTTACTGTAAATAATGTTTTTTTTTTAATAATTTTACTTTTGCTACTATTTTATTGCTCGCTAAGAAAAATCAAAGTTCGAAATAAAATAAGCTGTAAATAATAACGGTGTTGATTTGACAACAGAAAAAGCATGGCCAGGTCTGTCACATATAATTGTTCATAAATGTAACCGTAATGGAGACCAGTGGTACACAGGATTCGAAATATGTAGCGAAATTCATTTTACCAGCAGGCACTACTATTTTACTGCTCGCAGCATGTACCATTGAATAAATTAAATAAATTGAAATTGAATTGAAATATTTGTATATACTCGTAAGACTACGAGTCAGCCAAAACTAAAAAAATTGAGGCATGATTTGCTGGGTATATAAAGAATAAAAATTTGTGTGTGACCTTATATCTAGAATCCAGTTTGATGGATTTTTATAATTTTTTTTTAATAAAAAGGGACTTTTTGTAGATGGCTTAGAAACAAAAAATTAAGATCCGTTCTAGTTTCATTGGAATTTGTTGCAAAGAATACGAGTAGGTACATGTCTGTAAATATTTTTATTATGAATTTTCATTATAAAAAATCGTTTATAAAAAAATAAGAATAGTAAATGGTAAAAAAAGTGAGTGACATATTACAGTGAACTCTCTCACAGCCGGACACTCACGGCACTGAAAAAATTGTCATGCTTGAAAAACTCAAAAAATCGCATTTTTTTAAATCTTTGTATTTTTTGTTTATCCTTCGAAAATATTGTAAATTAGACAATTGTTAGGGGTGGCATGCGCCCTTTTGCTTGTATGTTTTGAAAGTCCAATCGCTTCAAAAAAATATTATAAATTGGCCAATTGCTAGGGGTGGCTTGCGTCCTTCTGCTTGAATGTTTTAAAAATTCAATCGCTTCAAAAAAATATTATAAATTGGCCAATTGCTAGGGGCGGCTTGCTCCCTTTTGCTTGTATGTTTTGAAAGTTCAATCGCTTCAAAAAATATTATAAATTGGCCAAGCGCAAGCCGCCCCTAGCAGCCTTGCCGCCCCGGGCTGCAGCCCTTTTAGCTCTAGGGTAAATACGCCCCTGCTTGCCACCCACAACTAACGAAACAATGGCTCTTTTGTGCGACAAATTCAATGGCCGTGTTATCTCATTTGGTGACGATGTCAATTGGCCGCCAAGATCATGTGATTTGATACCGTTGGACTTCTTTCTTTGGGGTTATTTGAAAGAAAAGGTGTGCGTATCGAAGCCAGCCACAATTCAAGAGCTAAAGTATGAGATAATTCGGCACATTACCGGCATAGAACCTCAATTGTGCCTCAGCGTCATCGAAAATTTGGACCATCAGATGGAGGTGTGCCGTCGAGGTCGCGGCGGCCATTTGGCCGATATTTTGTTCCATACGTATAATGAAACCATGCCAATACTATCATAATAAAAAGAAATGACAATAATTTCGTAAATAATTTGCGTTTTATTCAAAATCAACATCGGTCCTTAAAATTTAACCATCCTTTATTATTTAAACATTAATACTAGAAAAATAAATAAAGCCAATCACATGGATGTTGAAAACACCTTCTGTGTTCATTTTTGTTTTATTTCAATTTTAGGATCCAGCCTCTAAGAAAAATACCGCTTATTAGGAATGTTTTTTGCAAACACTTCTTTGCTTAAAATAAAACTACAAAACGATACTTCCGCTTCCTACATCCATAACAGTTTTAAAAGTTATAATTCGGTCTTTATCTGCTTAGTGCATAATCGGAGGTGTTTAGTTAGACTTTTTGTTGTATTTTAACACGCAACATATTTTCAAAGCGGATGTACTTAAAAACACATTTGTTTATTATTAATTAAAAAAACCGTTTTAACATATTTTTGTTTTTGTTTTCAGGCACTGGATTTATGGATGGCCGGTTGTATGGTGTCTGTGTTTGCTGCACTGGCAGAATTTGTTGTTGTTAAAGTTTTAGAAGTTCAGTACCAATACCAAATCAATAAAGTGCCTAAAGTTCTTCCAATGGTAGGTATTTTTTTATTAATTTTGTATTTTTGTGTTTATGAATTTGATTCATATTTGTATTTCTATAATCGTATATGTACATTTATACGAGTTTACAAAATGCCTGTTTTATTCTCATTTTGTATTCAATTTAATCTGATTTGATTATAGAAAACTTCAGCTTAATTCTGACGGAATCGCATTCAATTATGTGTGTAAATTTATTTTAGCATCGATTCAGAAAAACAACATGTATAAAACAATTGCGTTTTTCCAAAAGCGTCTTTATTCAGGCTCATAAGCTTGGGTTTTCTTTTTCAAAAAACAACCGAAAACCTTTTGTTGAGTTATCATGATAATCTAAGATCCCCCGAATTGGACAACCTATCCTCATTGTTATTGCCTAGGTTGCCTAGCGAAATATATCAGGGCATAGGCCGTTAAGTTTTAAAAGTGGAGTTTTGTGTTTATTAAATTATATAACCCATGGGTGGAATTGGCTCAAGTGATTTGTGACAAATAATAGTCACAATAAACAAATTCGGCCTGCGTAAGGTTATTGCCACATGTGACAATTACATTTTTCTGACTTTTTCTTGTGACCCCCTTATATTATATTTACATTATATTATATATACAGATATATATATATATATTATATATATATATATACATATATATATTATATATTTTCTTAAAATTCACATTTATTTTTACGACTTGAAAATGAAAACTATAATAATTATAATATATAGGCTAATCGCAAGCAAGATATTATTTTTAGACTATTACTTGTGAATTTAAGGTTTATCTTAAATCATTTATTGATCAAAATCAACGTCGTTCTATTGTACTTTTATAATAACACATAATTGACTGAAATAGTAGATAATAATTGGATTCAAGTGTCCAATTTTCAATGACCCTTCCGCATACATCCGGCTGAGTTTGAGCAATGGCCTGTATTATTTTCACCACAAGGACATCGACCGCCTGTCGTTCATAGACCTGAAACTTGTGGAAACTCCACAAAAAAAAACCTTAAGCGGGGTCAAGTCGCAAGACCTTTTGGCATAACGGTTAGTGCGTTGGATTGTCATGTGGAAGGTCTCGAGTTCGAATCTCAGCCGCTGCAAGAAAGTTTTTTCAGAGGTGTACTGCCTCTTGTCAGGAATTGACAAATCCTTTAAGAGTTATAAGTTATAGTTATAAGTCACTAGGTCCTGGTTCAATTCCAGCTGTTGCCCCACCAAATTTGTAATTTAAAATCGCATGACCTTGGATGACCTTACCTTTAAATCGTTCATGCACAATGTCAGTCCTGGACGAGATTCTTGTGAAACCAAATGTCGTCTAGGTCCATATGGTTCAATTTGGGCCATAAGAAATTGGTTGTCATTGTTCTGTACCGCTCGAAATTGAAGGTGACCACGTCATCAACAAATCTTTCGAATAGGTACGGACCAATGACGTCGCCGGCCAAAAATTCATACCAAACGGTAACTTCTTGAGGATGCATTGTATCCTGGTTATATGCACCTTGTCGCTAAAGATGATTTTCCGGCCAAAATTGGAGTCCTCTTCCAAACACTCAGAGGCCCAGTAAGCGAACAAACGGCGTTGTTTATGGTCAGGAACTTTGAGCTTCTGTATCAGTAGGATCTTGTACGGGTGTAGGCCCAAGTCCTAAAGCAAGTTCCGACAAATTAAATTCTGCGAAGGCCGAGTTCTTGGGCAAGGCGAGGAATTGACTGCCTCGGGTTCTGCTGTACACTTTCACGGACCGCGGCTATGTTCTCGGCCGATCTTGCGTTTCTTTGACGTACGAATGTTGGCTGATTGATTACTGAAACGGTCGTGTTAAAATTGGCCACCAAACTTGAAGAGTCGACGTTTGTACTACAAACACTCATTTTGATAGTTAAATAGTATCATTTAGACCTGCTGTTCAATCTTGTAACCTTGACATAGTGATTTGGATTCAGTAATTTAATTCTAAACAACAGATTTGGCAGACGTCAACAAAGCAACATGACCACCACAGGCCGCCAAAATCTACCCACGACAATTGGAAAACCCTTTATATATTCAAATGAAAATAAATGAGCTTATGTATTTTATATTTTACAGTTTTTTTTAAATTTGCACACTTATTAAAAAAAGTGTTTAAAAGCAAATAATTCATTGTTTAAATTGCTATAACATCACTTAAAATAGTTAAATTTATTTATTAATATATAAATTTAAAACTGTCCTAAGAATCTTTAAATCAAAATAAAACTTTATTATTCATTGTGTTTAGCGAATAAGTGCTATGGAGAAAGGTCAATGTGCAACGGTTGCAAACTGGGAGAGTGGAGCAGTTCGATCTCGGAAAGCTACACAAACCCCTACAACTCCTGGCCAGGTAAGTTTAAGTTTTTCCCTGAACAGTTTTAACTTATTTTATTTCTATATCCACAGACTTCACTACAGGGAAACGGTGGACCCCCGAAAACTGCACGTCGACAAAGTTTACTTTCGGTCGCATGGACGGACATAGACACTGGAGTGGAGAAGATAATGTGGCGGGAAATAGACAAAGTTTCACGGGCGGTGTTTCCGATTTTATTTTTTGTGTTTGTATTATTGTATTGGCCGATACTGTTGTTGAAATCGTCCTAGGATTTAGGGAGCTCCAGAATATCACTTTCTGGACTCCAATAACACAATCAAAATTAAAATAAAATTTGATTACAAAGAAAATCTTATTAAGAAACTTAAATTAAGACGAATATGGAATAATTTTCACCTCGCTCAACAAAATAAAAACTTAAATATTAAACTGAAAAAAAGAATAGATATATTTTTAAGCATGCAAATAAAAACAATAATTTTAAAATAAATTAATTTTGGAGAAAAGAAGAAACCACTCGTAAAGTAATACCCATTATCGGCAGAAGTTACTGCGAAACACGAATTTATTAGTTGCGAATCCAAAAATTATTTTTTCAATATTAGATTCCGCTTTTGCGAGATTCTCATATTACCAATTTTACTAAATCGATTGTTAAAGGAACGAGAATTTAAAAAATAAATATCGATTTCTTTTAAAATTTAAATAAATTGGGGCAAAAATCTCAGAACGAATACTTATTCACACCAAAATTGATTCCCAAAACATAAAACACTTCTATTTTGAATCCAGCACTTCCAATCAACTAGCCGATTCAGACAAAGCCGAGCACTCTCTAACAAATTTTAAAATGTTGCTATCACTGAATAGAAAAAATAGCGCGGAAATCCAACTATGTAAGTACTTCATATAAATATAAAAAGTTAACCTGGTGCTTTAAGATTGATAATAAAAATTAATAAATAATAACTGTTAAATATTATACATGAACGCATGGTTATATTTGCCTGTACAATATATTTTCTTATTTTAGTTCCATAAATTAATAATTTTATTCACATAAAAACTTTATTTTGTATACATACGTAGGTATATTAAAATTTTACATGAATCGCTTTTGCGGATATATTATATACTCACACCTCGACACTTGTTAAAAACTTTTTTGAACCAAGCACATCAATATAGCCTATTATATTTGAGTATACGCATTAGAGCGTGCTTTGTATTATAAAATGTATATATAGTAATCATGTCCAACTTTTTATCTCACCTTGGCACTATGCTGTCTAGGTACAACTAACAAAGCAACGAATGTACAATTTTGGGCATCCAACAAACCAAGATATATTCTTGTAGATAATTTCCTTTATTCTTAAATAAATGTGAAATTCATAAACGTAATCATTAAGAAATCAAATCAAATAAATTAAAGTTTAAGCCTTAATTTTAAGTTAAGATTCTAATTTAGTTTATAGCTACAATTCTAAAAAATTAAATAAAAAGAAACACTATCATTGACATCATCAATAGAATTTGTTAAGTATTTCTTTCATTGTTAGTTCAATTAATACCTACATCGTTTATGTATAAAAGGAAAATTGGAATAAAAAAAACTTTAATTTTAAATTATTTTTTAAATACTTATTTTTAGATTCTCTTTTATCTAAACTCAGCTGAGAGCAATGGTCCTAGTGACGTGTATCATTTCCCACACCAATTCTGCACGAGAATTGATAAAATGTGTTAAGTGCTTTGCACATGAGACACGAACTGCGAACTGCGAATTACGAATGGTCGCGAATTTTGACATTTCGTTCACATGAGTATTTTTTTTGGTCGCCGAACAGTGCGAATTGTCAAAAAAAAAAGAAAAAGAAGTATGTAAGTAAATTAAAGTGAAATGAGTGCTAAGCAAAATTATTTTAAGAAAAGGTGGCTTTTATGCAGTTTATTTGTTACCAAAATTTAAAAAAGAGAAAAAAATTATATTTGCATCTTCTAAAAATAAATCGTCATAGATTTGGAGAACATTTCACTTCGATACCTCAACTAGAAAGAGGTTGAATTCGTACGAATTTTTTAGTCGCGGGTTTGTGGAATGCGTTCACTAGTTGTGGATTGCGAATTTACATTTGACAGTTCGCAGAAGATACGTTGTTGGTCGCGTACAAAATTTTAAAATGCAAAATACTTCAATTTATAATTATTTTATGCAGTGTTTTCCTTTTAAATAGTTGATTCGATCATTAATTCACTTCGTCGTAGAATAAAAAAAAAAAACAAAAATTGATATTAGCTGTGAAAATTGCTTAAAAAGATTTATTCGTATTCGCAGGTCGCAGCTCATGTGCAAAGCACTTTACACTGCATTTAGAGGTACTTCCTATTTTTATTAAATCAAATTAGGTCAGAATATGGTCCGATATTTCTTAATTCAAAAAGTAGCATTATCAAGTTCAGAAGTTTGATTAAATTTATGTTTCAATTGCCAAGTGTTTAGAAATAATTTTTGAGCTATTCATTTACTACTCGGTCCTATCGAGGTAACCATCGGAGCCGAACTTTCTCCGCAACGCATCCTTCGTCGGAAATTCAATTTCGGTTCGAAGTAGCTTTCATCGGAAGAAATTTTATAGAAATGCGACGACGCATTGCGTTGGCAGAAATGTGCAAATTAACCGATATATCGAAATTTCGATATATTTTCGATAATTTTTTCTAAAATAAACAACAAAGGTAATCGTTTTAAATCATGAAAAAAAAAAAAAAAATTTATTGTTTATAAAAAGAATTTTTTTTAAATTATAATGCCCTAGCGTTTTTAAGAAATGTAATTAGATGCACCGATTTTTAAATCAAAACTATCGAATAAAGCCCCCTCCCTATTTCCCAACATGTGTTTTTTATTTCCATTTGAAGTTTCAAGTTTTTTAAATTGAAAAAAAAAAAAAACTTTTGAAACACAATTTTATTTATTTATTTGTGGACCAATGCACAAAAGAAAAGATTACGAACATACTTTTTTTCTTCCACCAACATCCCTTTGTATTGGTCCCAATGAATTCAGCTGATTTGCCAGATCTTCCCAAAACACAGCCACAATTTCTGGTGTCCTTTTGGTGTAACTTTGCGCAACTTGGTTTTTCGTTCTGCCTAAAAACAAAAAGTCCATTCTAAATAGGTATCACAAGTTAATGCAAATAAAGTTTATTTTTTATTACTTACATTTTAATTAACTATTTCTTTAAAAAGAAAACACTTCCCACAACAAGAACCTGTCGAAGGACTTCAAAGAAGCAAGCTTCGCTTACAAATGGAATGCGTTGAATTTCGTCGGACAGAATTTTCGATCAGCTGATCGGGGAACTACCTCGAAGCAAAATGTCTTCGATTCGTAGGAAATCGGAGAGAATTCCGCTCCGACGGTTACCTCGATAGGGCCGACTATGTATCTTATTGAAAATGGTTCTTAGACCGAATCTGGTAGAAGTTTGACCATACCATATGGTAATTTCAAAACTTCCAACCAAATTTCAAGTCGATTACTCCAAAAGTCGAAGTTAGTGATAAAAAATAAAAACTCTAAAAATGTTATGTGTTTTGCTTGTTGTTTATAAATCTGACATCAAAATAAAATATCTGACAATTAAATTTGTTAAATCCAACAGATGGTACACTATGCGTCGGAGTGGAAGGCAGACTCACTATATTAAAAATTTCTAAACCTGTGAATGCGTGGGTCATACTCTCGTTTACAAATATGTTCCTTTCATGACGGCATGATAATGTGGATCGAAAACAATAAATTATTTTCAAAATCACCCCTATCACAGAGTCCCTCGTATCAAGTCCCCGAAAATTTTGTTACGCTACGAATACGAATAAATTTACATCACAATTAATTTTCTTGGTAGTTAAAAGTAGATGTAAGACAAACATTAATCTATTGGAAAATTGATTTGCAGACTTAAAAAAACCTCTCGGGTGAATAATGCAGAGTATGGATACCTATAATATATTGAAGGTGCTTGACTAACAACTCGATCCCTGCGTGTTTTCGTGTTCAATAACAATAATCAGTATATTGGCAGCCGTTTTGAGATTCATTACGGAAGCTGGATACCAATATTTATTTGTATTTACTTTATTTGCCCTTCAAAAAATAAAAAATATAGACAAATTCAGATGAAAACAATAATAAAACTTACATGTTTCTTTTTATATATTTTATTTGCATTCCCTTTATTTTCGATTGCTAAATTTTATTTGTGTTTCGTTTTACGTTGAACTTCGATCAAAAAAACTGTTTTCAATTCCTCGCAAGAGGCAGTACACCCCTGAAAAAAACTTTCTAGCAGCGGCTGAGAATTGAACTCGAGACCTTTCGCATGACAGTCCAACGCACTAACCATTATGCCAATGGGTACTACTTTTGGGCCTTTAAGTCCACAAAAATTGGCATTTGGTCCCTGAGATCTCACAGGGACTCATCAGTTGACTGTGAAGGCCTTGTCAATAAGCAATTTTTGTTAAATTAGGTTCATCTTACATCGACTTTTTTACATAAATCCAATGTGAACTATATCCAACCAAGATTAAAATTCTAATCATAAACGCTGGAAGATTTTGCCCATGGCCTGGCTTTGTTTTTATGTGAAGGTTTTTATAATACAAACTCTATATACTACTAACAGTTGACTGATACAAGGCCCTCACAGTCAACTGATGAGTCCGGAACGAAACGCCAATTTTTGTGGACTTAAAGGCCAAAAAAAGCTATTTCGAATCAATAATTCAACAAGTCCATTAATAGTGCTAAGCCTTCTACTTGGCTGATTTATTTCAGTAGTATATAGAGTTTGTATGATAAAAACCTTCAAATAAATTATTTTGATATTTTAAAACAAAGTCGAAGTTTCCAATTTCGGTCGGAAGTATTCCAATTTAGATCGGAAGTATTAGTAAACATGCCCCTAAATCACCGTCAGCATGCTTACAGAGCGGGTAGATCCACAGAAACCGCTCTGTACGAACTAACTAATATAAACAGAAATAATTTTCATTTCTCTATGTACTAACTAATATAATACAGAGAGCTTTAGATATTAAAGAAACGGCATTATGCGCCTTCCTTGATATTGAGGGGGCCTTCGACAACACCTCTCACGAAGCAATTCATTCGGCTCTAGAAAAGAAGAGAATTCCTATCACTATAGTCAGATGGATAAGTAAAATGCTTAGTACAAGAATGGCGGAAGCATACGCAGGACTAAACGTCCAGAAAGTCATCACAACAAGAGGCTGTCCGTAGGGAGGGGTATTATCACCCTTGCTGTGGAGTCTTGTAGTTGATGAATTACTAGAAAGTCTAACCTCCCAAGGGATTCGATGTATTGGCTTTGCTGATGACATCGTTATAACGGCACTGGGGAAGTACGAAGAAACTCTTTGTAATATAGTGAAGAGGCCGCTGTCTATAACTAGGAAATGGTGCATATCTGTGGGACTTAACATCAACCCTACCAAAACAACGATAGTACCATTAACCAGTAAAAGACTTTTAACTCGCATGAAACCCATTCGGTTGGCGGGAGATGTAATCGACACCCAGAGGGTTAGGAGTTACACTAGATAGCAAACTCCTCTGGAACAAGCATGTCGAAATAACTGTCGGGAAAGCCACAAAGGCCCTTATGATATACAAGAGACTTGCAGGTAAATCATGGGGCTGCAAACCAAACATCATAAGATGGATGTACACCATGATGGTAAGACACATCATTACCTAAGGGGCGATTGCATGGCATAAAAGAACCGAACTAAACACAACTAGGAAATCACTAGACAAATTGCAAAGGCTTGCATGTATATGTATATTCCAGGCAGAAGTAAATGCCATAGGCATATGTGCTGGAAGAAACCTCGATAGGAAATATAAAAACCAAAACATTGCAATCATGTCAGACAGTCAGGCTGCACTAAAAGCACTAAGCTCCTACGCGATCAGCTCCAAACTTGTTTGGGAATGCGTGATTAAGCTTAATAAAGTGGGCAAGAATAACACTGTCACGCTTCATTGGGTACCAGGCCACGTTGGTGTCCAGGGCAACGAAGTGGCAGACTCATTAGCAAAAATAGGTGCATCGACACCCCTTACAGGGCCAGAGCCCTACTGCGGAATAGGAGAAAACGTGATCAAAAACAAAATCAAAACAGAAGAGGAGAGGAGACAAAAAGATTAAAAATCTGGAAAAAACTCCCTAAGCTAAGACAGGCAAAACTCCTACTCGGGGACTACAACCGAGAGCGTTTTCTAACCTGCATTAGCTTAAGCAAGAACAACCTCAGGAAAATCACGGGGCTTCTCACAGGCCACTGTAGGTTGAGAAGACACCTCAACATCCTTGGCCTGGTGAATAACGCGACTTGCAGATTCTGCAACACTCACGAAGAGACACCTGACCACATACTGGAGAAATGTGATGCACTCGTGCATCAAAGGCACAGGTATCTGGGCAAGCACCACATAAAAGAGAGTGAATTATCATCCCTTAAAATACTCCAAATACTTTGATTCCTCAGAGGAGCAGATTTGGAGGAGGTGTAATAATGAGCCAAACTCATCCAGTTCTAGATGGGGGACACAATAGATCTTTAGGTCGCAGTGTTTTTATACCCCAATTTATTTATTCATTCATTCATTCCAATTTCCCGCGGTTTAATTTTTCAAAGACATTCATGCTTATTTTGACATTCTCATGAATATTCTATTCGTTAGAATGATTCATGCTTATTTTGACATTCTCATGAATAGTCTATTCGTTAGAATGATTCTATTCCTTCGAATTAATTTTCTTAATTTTGAGATTCGAACGAATAACATTCATTTGCGAAAGATAGCATAAAATGAACTTCAAAAAAGATTCATTTTCATTGTCAGCCGTTTGACATTTACTATATTTCTATTTGAATTAGTATGACCGTTTTACATTTTTTTTTGTTTCTTAACATTTTATAGATGTTGGATAAAGAATCAAGAAACAAAATAAGTAATACACTTTTTCATTATAAAGTTAAGTTTAACCATAAAGAACTACATATTCATTACATTTTTTGTGTCAACTCAGCTGTTTTGAAACTATTCTTGAAAAAATAAATTGATCATGACGCGTTTTAAATTTTTATTTTTTTTTGGTATACCCTTGGTCACACTAACATATCAAAAACAAAAGAGAAGTGGTTGTGAAATGTCAAAACCAAAAAGTGAAATCTTTGTTTAGTTTTAATTGTTTTGTTTATTGTTTAAAAATTTAAATTTCTTTGATAAAACCATAAAATAATAAATAAAAAATAAAAATACATATGGCATTTGTGTTGTTTATAAGTGAAGATGGTGTTGAAGAAGTGCAGAGGAGAAGGATAGTGGATGCTTTCCGTATCAACGCGGATGGTAAAAAAAAAACCCTTTGCTACCTCCGGATTTTCTTCCACTATTTTGATTAACTTTTCCTTTTGTTCGCGGTTTGTGCAGTTGGAATGCTACCTTTAACAACAGAAAAATTAATAAAAGTAATTTATTTTCCATGAAATAATTAAAAACATACATGTTTTGTTGCTTACTCGACAGAAAAATTCAAACGACACAAAAATGACATTTAATTCTATTCTTTCGAATTTCAAAATTGAATTAGCTTTCGCAAATGAATGAACTTTCTATGGATTGGGTGAACTTTCGATTTGTTCGATTAACATTCTAATCGCCGAGTCTCAACGGTGCTTATTTTGACATTCTCTTTCGTTCGAAAGTGAGTCGAATTCGTTGAAACTTAATTTTGAGACTCGGCGATATTAGAATGTTAATGGAACAAATCGAAAGTTCACCCAATCCATAGAAAGTTCATTCATTTGCGAAAGCTAATTTAATTTTGACATTCGAAAGAATAGAATTAACAATTAAATTACTTTTATTAATTTTTTTGTTGTTTTATGTTTAAAAGTCGCATTCCAACTGGACAAACCGCGAACAAAAGGAAAAGTTTAATCAAAATAGAGGAAGAAAACCCGGAGGTAGCAAAGGGTTTTTTTTACCACCCGCGTTGATACGGAAAGCATCCACTATCCTACTCCTCTGCACTTCTTCAACACCATCTTCATTTATAAACAACACAAATGCCATATTTTTATTTTTTATTTATTATTTTATGTTTTTATCAAAGAAATTTAAATTATTAAACAATAAACAAAAAAATTACAACTAAACAAAGATTTCGCTTTTTGGTTTTGACATTTCACAAACACTTCTCTTTTGTTTTTGATATTTTAGTGTAACCAAGTGTATACGAAAAAAATAAAAATTTAGAACGCGAGATAGCAAACTCCTCTGGAACAAGCATGTCGAAATAACTGTCGGGAAAGCCACAAAGGCCCTTATGATATACAAGAGACTTGCAGGTAAATCATGGGGCTGCAAACCAAACATCATAAGATGGATGTACACCATGATGGTAAGACACATCATTACCTAAGGGGCGATTGCATGGCATAAAAGAACCGAACTAAACACAACTAGGAAATCACTAGACAAATTGCAAAGGCTTGCATGTATATGTATATTCCAGGCAGAAGTAAATGCCATAGGCATATGTGCTGGAAGAAACCTCGATAGGAAATATAAAAACCAAAACATTGCAATCATGTCAGACAGTCAGGCTGCACTAAAAGCACTAAGCTCCTACGCGATCAGCTCCAAACTTGTTTGGGAATGCGTGATTAAGCTTAATAAAGTGGGCAAGAATAACACTGTCACGCTTCATTGGGTACCAGGCCACGTTGGTGTCCAGGGCAACGAAGTGGCAGACTCATTAGCAAAAATAGGTGCATCGACACCCCTTACAGGGCCAGAGCCCTACTGCGGAATAGGAGAAAACGTGATCAAAAACAAAATCAAAACAGAAGAGGAGAGGAGACAAAAAGATTAAAAATCTGGAAAAAACTCCCTAAGCTAAGACAGGCAAAACTCCTACTCGGGGACTACAACCGAGAGCGTTTTCTAACCTGCATTAGCTTAAGCAAGAACAACCTCAGGAAATTCACGGGGCTTCTCACAGGCCACTGTAGGTTGAGAAGACACCTCAACATCCTTGGCCTGGTGAATAACGCGACTTGCAGATTCTGCAACACTCACGAAGAGACACCTGACCACATACTGGAGAAATGTGATGCACTCGTGCATCAAAGGCACAGGTATCTGGGCAAGCACCACATAAAAGAGAGTGAATTATCATCCCTTAAAATACTCCAAATACTTTGATTCCTCAGAGGAGCAGATTTGGAGGAGGTGTAATAATGAGCCAAACTCATCCAGTTCTAGATGGGGGACACAATAGATCTTTAGGTCGCAGTGTTTTTATACCCCAATTTATTTATTCATTCATTCATTCCAATTTCCCGCGGTTTAATTTTTCAAAGACATTCATGCTTATTTTGACATTCTCATGAATATTCTATTCGTTAGAATGATTCATGCTTATTTTGACATTCTCATGAATAGTCTATTCGTTAGAATGATTCTATTCCTTCGAATTAATTTTCTTAATTTTGAGATTCGAACGAATAACATTCATTTGCGAAAGATAGCATAAAATGAACTTCAAAAAAGATTCATTTTCATTGTCAGCCGTTTGACATTTACTATATTTCTATTTGAATTAGTATGACCGTTTTACATTTTTTTTTGTTTCTTAACATTTTATAGATGTTGGATAAAGAATCAAGAAACAAAATAAGTAATACACTTTTTCATTATAAAGTTAAGTTTAACCATAAAGAACTACATATTCATTACATTTTTTGTGTCAACTCAGCTGTTTTGAAACTATTCTTGAAAAAATAAATTGATCATGACGCGTTTTAAATTTTTATTTTTTTTTGGTATACCCTTGGTCACACTAACATATCAAAAACAAAAGAGAAGTGGTTGTGAAATGTCAAAACCAAAAAGTGAAATCTTTGTTTAGTTTTAATTGTTTTGTTTATTGTTTAAAAATTTAAATTTCTTTGATAAAACCATAAAATAATAAATAAAAAATAAAAATACATATGGCATTTGTGTTGTTTATAAGTGAAGATGGTGTTGAAGAAGTGCAGAGGAGAAGGATAGTGGATGCTTTCCGTATCAACGCGGATGGTAAAAAAAAAACCCTTTGCTACCTCCGGATTTTCTTCCACTATTTTGATTAACTTTTCCTTTTGTTCGCGGTTTGTGCAGTTGGAATGCTACCTTTAACAACAGAAAAATTAATAAAAGTAATTTATTTTCCATGAAATAATTAGTTCTGTTCAACCAGCTGCACTGAACTACTCTGGGCAGAAAAGTGTAGCTTTTTTGTGTTCAGTGAGAAAATTTCTGCACTGACTTACACTGATTAGCGTTCATTGAGCTGAACTAGTGTACACTAGTGCAGAATATCTTGCACTACCTTTTGAGCTAGTGCAGGTTGGTGAAAACTGTCAAAGTCAGCTGATGTCATTATTCGATTATATTTTGTTAACGAATAAAGTTGATTTTTTTCGGCGCTTTGTATTTTTGATTAAAGTTTTTAAATAATAATGCATAGATTAGAGCTAACTTCGAGTGAAGGGCAATCTCTGGTGATTCAGTGTTCTCCAATTAATCCAATAATATCTTATTTAAATCTATGTATGTATGTATATTTGCATGAAGGATTCCGAACGCAAGTGTTTGAAAGTTTGATGAAAAAAGGTGAAAAGGAGGAAGAGATTTTGTGCCTAAAAAGCCAACAACGTCGTCGCAGGCAGTGGGAATGAATTTCTTCCCTTTACCATCGACTTAAGCGCAGGCATAAGGCATTTTACTTGCACCGAATTTAATTTGTTTTTTTTTTTTTAAACATCTGACATATGACGTTTTTGCTTGAGTTTGCACTGACAGTTTTCATGAACTTGCACTGCACTACACTACTCTACACTGGCCTTTTCGTGGTTGAACACAACTATTAAAAACATACATGTTTTGTTGCTTACTCGACAGAAAAATTCAAACGACACAAAAATGACATTTAATTCTATTCTTTCGAATTTCAAAATTGAATTAGCTTTCGCAAATGAATGAACTTTCTATGGATTGGGTGAACTTTCGATTTGTTCGATTAACATTCTAATCGCCGAGTCTCAACGGTGCTTATTTTGACATTCTCTTTCGTTCGAAAGTGAGTCGAATTCGTTGAAACTTAATTTTGAGACTCGGCGATATTAGAATGTTAATGGAACAAATCGAAAGTTCACCCAATCCATAGAAAGTTCATTCATTTGCGAAAGCTAATTTAATTTTGACATTCGAAAGAATAGAATTAACAATTAAATTACTTTTATTAATTTTTTTGTTGTTTTATGTTTAAAAGTCGCATTCCAACTGGACAAACCGCGAACAAAAGGAAAAGTTTAATCAAAATAGAGGAAGAAAACCCGGAGGTAGCAAAGGGTTTTTTTTACCACCCGCGTTGATACGGAAAGCATCCACTATCCTACTCCTCTGCACTTCTTCAACACCATCTTCATTTATAAACAACACAAATGCCATATTTTTATTTTTTATTTATTATTTTATGTTTTTATCAAAGAAATTTAAATTATTAAACAATAAACAAAAAAATTACAACTAAACAAAGATTTCGCTTTTTGGTTTTGACATTTCACAAACACTTCTCTTTTGTTTTTGATATTTTAGTGTGACCAAGTGTATACGAAAAAAATAAAAATTTAGAACGCGTCATGAACAACTTATTTTTTTAAGAATAGTTTCAAAACAGCTGAGTTGACACAAAAAATGTAATGAATATATAGTTCTTTATGGTTAAACTTTACTTTAAAATGAAAAAGTGTATTATTCATTTTGTTTCTTGATTCTTTATCCAACATCTATAAAATGTTTAGAAACAAAAAAAATGTAAAACGGTCATACTAATTCAAATAGAAATATAATAAATTTCAAACAGTTGATAAAGAAAATGAATCACTTTTGAAGTTCATTTTATGCTATCTTTCACAAATGAATGTTATTCGTACGAATCTCAAAATTAAGAAAGTTCATTCGAAGGAATAGAATCATTCTAACGAATAGAAAATAAGCATGAATTTTTAACACTCGACGAATGCATTGATGTCACCAAAATGTGTGTGCTGTGCAACTCATAATACGAAAACAAAAACCCAACGCGAAGACAACGACAGTTCGTTATTTATTAATTCACATAAAAGGAAAAGATTCGCTAAATCCGAAAGCAAAAGACTGGTCCTGAGTTTATAAAATATGGTTTGTGATGAATATCCATGGTTGTCAATAAACCATTTCAAATTTATTATCACAGTTTTTATCTATTATGTACAAGTGCGATAAGCCTGATAATGACCAAAAGTATTATCTTTTTAACAAATTAATTTTTTTATTTAAGAAAATATACATGTAAATTTGTATCTACTATTAAAACTATTTAATCGTCATCTGAACTCATATTCACATCTTCTTCGAATTCCGAGAAATCTTCGTCTCTTTCCAAATTATTATTGTTTCGTACCAAAATCAAATTTTCATCCATATCTTCATTTTGATCTGCTTCTGCTAATCTATCTCCTTTTACATTATCTGCGTCACTTTTTCTCATTTCGCCCACCTTAAGTAAAACACTCAATGTGTATTTATTAAAGTCACACCTTCAAAAAAAAATTAAAAATAATTAAAACTTAGAAAAATGTCCCGAGTGTGTTTTAACACTTACATTTTGTTTAACATTTCGTATTTCCTCGAGAGACTTTCGTGCAATCCTAACAACGAGTGATGTTGAAATACATTATCTTTGTTTCCATGTTGAGTCAGCAAACAGCATGCCCATCTTAAGTAGAATTCGATGTGTTGTGATTTTCGTAACAGCCCAGTTACTGCTTGAAGTGTACGGTGAGCGTATTCGTTTGGAAGTGAAGAACAAACGAGCTCAACTACAAAATGTAAAAATATTTGTTAGCGTTTAAATCCTTCAAAATACACTTGTAAAATTTAAATTTAGATCATTTTTTTAGATATTTCTTTTTATTGCTGAAGTAATTCCAAAATTGTTTTAAATAGGTAGTATAGATACTACTCGTATATGGCAAGTTATGGATTCTTAAACAAAATCAATCTGCAGATTTTCATCAACTTGACATTACGATGATAGGGAAGAAAAATAAAATGCACGACTGGGTCGCACAAACTTGCTCCTATGTAATACACTAGGAATTGTAAAAACGAATGTTATTATACTCTGTTCAACAAAAATTGTCAGTACAGGCCTAATGGGAGAGCTTTTTCCAAAGCAGTGGCGCCTGATGCACCCTAACTACACTACGTTGGGAAAAATGCCACTTAAAAAAAGAGCAAGCCACTGAAGGAATTTGTTGTTGTTATTCTTCGCAAAAAGTTGTACACCCGAACGCGACCGTTGAATCCCACTGCTAAAGGGATACTGTCAAGATACACGATCGCGAGATTGTTATATACATCAAAACAGAGTTACCATATCATTCTAAATTACAAGCAAGGAGCTTATTCAGTGGATTTTATTAAGGAGCTTTGGGACTTGAAGCTTTTGAGAACAAGTTTTATGAAGTTGAGTATGTTGAGTGTTGGCAACTTATAATGTAAACTAGGGAAACTCTGTGATAGCTTTAAAAGGCGACACACTTGCAAGCCAATGAAACCAGAGTGTGAGGTAAACGTCCTATCTTCCCAGTACTGACAATTTTTGTTAAACGGAGTATAGAGAAAACTGTTCATAAGGATAAAATTAATTTTTTTAAATTCTTTTGGTAGTAAGAGACAAAAACAGAATGTTATGCAAATATGAATTTATGCAAAAACAAAAATTATGAGTCGTTGTAGTGGTTTCTTAAAAAAATAAGCTTTTAATATACAAAATTTTTAAAAGATTTTTAAGAAAAAGAATTGGTAAGCCGAATTTAAGTTTTTATTATTCTACGAATGAAAATTAAATTTCCAAAAAAAATATTGAGCCATTTTTGAAATATCGAAATTTCCAAAAGAGAAATGATTTTCTTTTTTCAAAAATTAAAAAAATATTTTTTTTTAAGTTTTGAAATGCAATGTTTTTTAAACTTTTTAGATGCATCTCTATAAAAAATTTCATTAAAATCCGTTATGTCGATAATGAGTAATTCAAAATTTAAAAAAAATGGTTCTATGGTAGGTACAAGCTGTAATATCTTAATTTCAATTTTTTTTTTATTAAATTAAAGATCGTAAGAATTAATTGAAAGAAAAAAAAATTATCAAAATTCTAGGCGTCGTTTTTAGCTTAAGCAAAAAAACAATTACCTGGCTTTAACTAAACGAAATTTTTTTGTATTTTTATTTTTTTAATCTGTCGAACAGTTTTTGAGTAGCTGGTATAAGTCGCAAGTAAAAAGTGGGTCCACAATTCTGTCTGTTCGACTACAGCTTTTCAAACTTGGTAGATAGCAGTTTTAAATTTTGTCACACACGTTTTTTTTTAAGACCCAAAATAACGGTACCTGCTATACAATTTTTTCGAACTTTAAGAAAATATATTTTTTTCTCAAAAACTGTTTCACAGATTAAAAAAAAAGTAATTTAAAACCCAAGTAATGGTTGATAAAAAATCCGAAAAATGGTTACCATACCATGTTTTTCGATTTTCTCAAAAACAACTGATTTTTATCAATATAATAATGTTAAGGTTCCTTAAAAGTTTGAATAATATTGTTTTTATTGAAGGTACAAACACACAGAGAGAGATGTATTGGCGGAATCCACTTTTTCGTGTCAAATTTAAGCATAATCTCGAGTTCAATTTGTTTCCAAATGTAAATTGTTTCCTAAAGTAGGTACCTATATCGGAAATAAAAAGAGGTGGGTACAAATATATAGGAAATATTTAAACTGAATCTTGAATAAGATGACAAGAACTTATAGAAATAGTTGTAAATTTTCTGAAAAAAACGGGGAACGCCTAAGCTGATGGAGTAATTCCCCGATTCGAATTATTATATAATGTACATGAAAAGTCTAAGGAAAAGCATAATCTGATTTCTTTTCGAAAAAATATCGTTTTTGTTGACCATTGTTCTTCAAATGGTTAGAGGCAATTTCGGGATAAACAAGTTTTTTTCGCAAATGATTGTATGGCAGCATTGTGTATAGATTCTATAGTACTATTAATAAGAGGGACGATTGGGCCGGCATCTAAAACATACAAATAGTCCTTACGTTACGTATGTACATACATATGTCTCTGCTAAATTTTGGGGAGTTAATATTCTAAAATGAAGTGTGTAGAGAGAAAAGAAGAGCCATAAAAATTTAATTTGGTCGAAAATATGTATAGACAGAAAAAATAGGAATAAGTAAATTGTATACATGTAAGGATGCATGTGACGTTTTGTGAGGATTGGCGAAATATATTTGTATGAACAAATATAAATTATAAACTATGATTGCCACATTTAAAAATTAGTTGTTTAATTGCGTATCTAAAGATGAAACATGTTTTTTGTATCTTATGGTTAACATTGACTGAGTAGAGTATCGTAAATACTCGTATATAAAATATAAATATTAGGATATAATACATTATACATAAATGTGTGTTATGTTGGAGGCCTCTTGTGTGCCCAATAAATATCAAAAATCTAACATAGAGGTAAACCCATGCAAAATCTGGACTTTAAATTCAACCAAGAAATTTATAAAGTTTCAAGCCGCACATCAGAACTTTTCGGCACTCAAACTTATCTCATCACTTAATGATGCATTTCAATCTACATATACTCATATTCATAAATACAATAGAGATTTTTTACAGATAAACACATTTTTTGATGATTCTCGATTAATAATTATATATTATCTTTATATAAATTGTTTTCTTTTAAAATGTTTGAAATATTCACTTCCATTTATACCTAAAATATACATACGTACATTTACACATATAATTTATACTGAATTGCATACGCTACGAAATTTCATATAGATTTTGATTTCATTTACCTTGCATGAGGAAACCAAGCTATTGGAATATTAAAACTTCGAACTTTTAGAGTGAAGCTCCGAATACAATATTTTTTTCAAAATATTTCTTTTTATATTAATATGAAAACAAAACAATTCTATTTACAAAATATGTCTGTTCTAGAAAACTGCCAATTTTTACACAATTTTATTCTTGTAGGTATTTGAATTTTGATAGATTTCGATTAAAATTCGTAGAAATTAGTAGTTTCAGGTAAGCAAACGATTAGACATAAACTTACGCATAAGATGCGACACAAATGTAGAGCAAATAGGTTGAGTCCAGGAAAAAATATATTGTATAATATTTATGGAACTCACTAACCGTCACTCTTATCTTTCTCAACTTTCATATCAAATGTAAAACTCTGGAAATCATGTTTGCAAATTAATTATTTTGTAAGGCCTTCACAAGCTGTGAGACCCACAGTGTGTAAATGCGTGTCTCAAGTCTCAAGTATATTCTGCACATCTCCGTAACTGTGGCTTTCCAACCATATAAAATTTATCGAAATCGGTTAAATACTTTTAGAGAAAAGTGTACCACAAAAAACATGTTTGCTGTTTTATTATATGATGTGAAACTATTATTCGTTATTACATAATAATAATAAAATATATTATTTCCCTCATACAGAACTTAAATTTCTTAACGCTTTGAAACTCGAATTTTATATCATAATCTGTCATTTTCTAGTAGTAGAAAAAGTCGAGTTTCTATTTTGGTTCATCTAAAATGAGTTTCTACTATGCAAAGATTTGTTTTAATTGTCTCACAAACGATACAAACGTATAATTTGCGCGCATTCAAGGGGTTATTAATACCCTTAAAATGATTATCACAATAAGAGCGTTAGGAAAACAAGGAAGGGTTTAAAAGGAGATACCGATGCACATTATTTTTAAATTTCTGAATGAATGAAGGAAAAATATAGTTTGGTAGCGCATTCCACATTCGTGTAGTCCGGCTGAAAAATGAATCTCTGTATTTCACACTACGTCCGATGTGATGAGCATTCCTAAAAGCGCTAGAACACTGTTTATAGAAATAACTGTGAAATAGTGAAAGACAGGAAACATTGCGGCGGTGCTCGACCGATTCAAATTTTTCTGTTATATTTCTATCATCTATCATTTTTAAAGCTCGTTTTTGGATTCTATCCAAGAGACTCAAGTGGGTTATTGGAGCACCTGCCCAAATGTGCGAATTGTAGTCAAACTTTGGACGAATATAGGCCTTATAGATTACAGCCAGATCAGAAGGTGTGAAAAATTTCTTGCAACGTCGAAGAAAACCTAAACACTTAGCAGCATTTTTGGTGACGTCGAATATGTGATCATTTTAAATTTGGTTTTAATTTGGTACGAGACAGATAAACTGTATTCTAGTCCTAAGAGGGGAAAAAACCTTTCAATTTTAAGTCGTTGTTGAGATTATTGTTCTTGTTCACATGTTCTGATGGTGAAAAAGAATCGCCCGGTTTTTTATTCGCTTCCAGTTTTCAGTGAACGAAATAAATAAAAACGAGATATAAAACTATTTTTTAAAATCTATTTACTGCTCCCATTCCAAATGTTTACGAAATGTATACTCCTTGATACAACCATTGTGATTCGATGGAAATTATGTTTAAATATATTACTATGGCCATTGCGATAGTTAGACAAATATAATGGGTAAGAAAGATCGTACTACGAGTAATTCAACCAAAATTTTGCGAAAATATGTTTTTTATTTCACTAATATGCTTACGAAAAAAACCCTATATCTTTGCAGCATTAATAAAATTGGCGAGTGTATACCTTATGATATATGTATGTTATGTCAACTTATCTTATAAATATTTATTAATAAAAACACTCACCATTACTTATAGGGATTCCTTCAATAACAGAAGTTATTAAATTTATTTCATTCAACTTCAGTGACATGATTAATGCTTTTGAATATTCATGTTCTTTAAGTCTTTCTACAGTTGCTTTTGGGGTCACTTCTATAGACAAGTCGAAAGGATCAAAAACAACACCTAGAAGGAAAATATGTTTTGTTTGAATAGAATCTTTATTTTAGAGTGATTTTACACTTCATACCTTTGTCCAATGAATAAACCATTAAACCTTCTGTACAAGCAGCAGCCCAGGATTGTCCGGTTGGTGAAAATCTTACACAATACACATTTACTTCTGGCTTAAAGTGTCTTGATGCCATATCGCCTTTTTGAACGCCTGGCAACCTTATCATTACATTTCCACCTTCAAGGTTTTCACGTTTTTCCACAAGTGCCATATTACCAAACTCAGTCATTTTACGACGATTTACAAACTCCTAGAAAAAAGGTGCTTATTAAAAAATAATAAATCATAAATGCAAAACTAACATCTAAGCTATCATAACTTTGATTTTTTGTTATAGAAAACTTCTTTAACAGAATTCCTTCCATAACGTGATAAATACAAATAAACTGGGATTTTCCACCAGCAAGAATGCACTCCCCATCCGCAGAATATTCGATTGACTTAAAACATCTGCAAGATAAATATATTTAATTTATCATAAAATTAATATAGTAACGTTATTTACTTGGTCCCTAAATTTTTCTTGGCTGTAATAATATCGAATTCTGATCTGCCACTTCCCAAATCATTTCTACCTTCAATCGATGCTACTTGGGTTGTTGTCTTCACATCAAATACCGTTATATTGCCATTTAGGGTTCCCACTGCTACCTAATCGATTAAAATGGTTTAGAATATTTGGATAAATAAATTAAGTTTTTAAATAAAATCAGCAATCGGTCATTTCACTAAAACATACTTCTTCTCCGTTTGGTTTGAACGCAACACATGTGATATCGGACAACATATCAATTGTTTCGTGCTCACTGTTACTTTCTAAACAGTTCCATATTTTTATCGTCTTATCCCATGATCCGGAAATTAAAGTAGATGAAGAGGCAATTGGCGAAAATGCTATCGCTGTAACTGGGCCTTCGTGTCCGCTTAGGATTTCTAACAACTTTCCTAACTTAACTGACCAAAGATAGATTTCAAAAACATCTTGTCCACCAGCAACTATTAATTCTCCAGAATAATCAATAGCTACGCAGGCAAATTGAACTGGACGAGGAGAAGTGAATGTTCGAAAATTTCGATACCTGAAAAAGAATACAAAAAATATATACATACGTTTGCTTATACAAAAATAACGTTTTTTAAATCGACGAATCTAGAGACCTGCCAATTTATAATAATAATTACCGTTTTATCTTTATTCAAACAGTAGCGTATGCTGACGATTTGGTTTTATTGGTATCAGGAAAGTTTACCACAGTGATTAGTGAAATCACTGAATTGGCTCTGAAAAGAGTAAGCAACTGGGCCACTAGTAGTGGACTAGGAGTTAATCAGAGTAAAATGGAACTGATGCTCTTTACTACCAGGACTAAAATACCTACATTCACCCTACCTCGACTTAACGGTCAAACTCTTTCCTTATCTTCCAAAGCTAAATACCTTGGAGTTATTCTCGACCCCAAATTGAATTGGAAGGTAAATATTGAAGAACGGGTTAAGAAAGCCTGTATAGCTTTCTATCCCTGCAGAAAAACTTTTGGTAAGAAGTGGGGCCTTCAGTCGAAGATGATTTTGTGGACGTACACTGCAGTGGTACGGCCGATTTTGTCTTACGGATCGATTGTTAGGTGGCCTGCACTTAGCAAGCAATATAACGTTGAAAAACTTAAAAGGGTTCAAAGAACGGCCAGCGTCGGCACTACAGGGGCTCTTAGATCATGCCTGAACCTTTTACCACTCGACCTTCATATAAAATACTTAGCGGCATGCAGTGCTGTAAGACTTAAAGAATCTAATTGCTGGTTCTCCAAACCCTATGGTCATGGAAACATAACAAAATTGATTCCTCCGGATATTTTCCTATCGAACACCGACTACCGCGTACCTCCTATTGGCCCAAGCGGGGATTTCAAAGCCATTTTTCCCACCAGAAAGGATTGGAAAAATAATGCTGTTACAAAGGATTTCGATTCGATAATCTTCACTGATGGATCTAAGATGGAGTGCGATGTTGGTTCAGGAATTTTTTCCGAGTCCTTTAACATCTCCAAGTCCTTCAGACTACCAGACTTTGCGAGTGTATTTCAAGCTGAAATACTAGCAATCAAGAAGGTAAGTTGCTCCAATATAACCAAAACCAATTCAGAAATATAGCTATCTGCTCAGATAGCCAGGCGGCCATTAAGGCCATTAAATCATCTACATCTACCTCAGTACTTGTCCAGCAATGTTGAGACGAACTGGCGAGTCTGAACATTCACCTCCAGGTCACTCTCATTTGCGTTCCAGGTCACAGTGACATAGAGGGTAATGAACAGGCTGACGCTTTTGCTCGGCAAGGCTCGGCCTTACATAGCTCACTAGCGGAAAACGTAAATATTCCTCTTGGTGCTATGAAGAGAAAAATCTTCTCGATTTTTCTCAATGAATCCAACATTAGGTGGAGCAGTCTCACAAACTGTATCATATCAAGAAATATATGGCCTACTTACAACAACACACGTTCTAACGATCTTATATGCAGACCCAGGCGCGACATAGCCAGGATCACATCAATATGCACCGGGCACTGGCCCATAGGTGAACATGCAAGAAAGCTAGGCATCCCCTACAACCCACACAGCCGTAGTTGTGGAGATCCACAAGAAAAAGAAACTGTGGTTCATTTTCTTTGCGATTGCCCCGCCTTAGCAAATTACAGGATGACTTCCTTTGGGAAAGCCTTCCTCGATGACCCCAGCGAACTTTCGGAGAAGAAAATCAAAGATCTGATTACCTTTCTGAATGCGACAAAATGGCTTTAGCAATGCTCCGCTAAAGTATATTAAAGTCATACTCTTCCGTACTAAATCCTTATTAGGTCGACACGAGTAAATGGTATCAAAACGGCGCCCCCCAGCGCTAATTGAGTCGCGGGCCCAGGGCTGGCGACTGCCATCTCTACCTACCTACCTATCTTTATTCAAAGTAAAAAAAAAACTTCTGGTTGCCCGAAGTATGCCCAACGGCCCAGAAACTCTAGGATTCCAAAAGGGATCCACTCAAAGCAACTCAGTACAATATAAAACCACATATGCTAAATCCTCACTAATCCCGTACAACAATATGCAAATAATCCGACTGCCAAGTCAGTTGAGGATCCGATCTCATATTATGAGAAAATACGTTTTTTTAAATATTTTTTCTGAAAGTTCTTTAGGTCTGCTATAACCATTTTCAAGACTTACAATTATTTTATGGATACTTTGTATATATGAATATTAAGTCAATCGAACGTAATATCCCTTGTTATAATGGTTAGTGTGTTGGACTGTCATTCAGAAGGTCTTTCGTTCGACTCTCAGTCGATGCTGAAAAGTTTTTCAGTATTTTATAGTATCTCATTAGCCGTTTGGAATCAGCAGAAAATTGTAGGACCCATTCCTGGTGCCACGCACACAGGAATGTATGAGAGTTTTGAGTTACTAGATCCTCGAACTCTTCGAGCTGTTGCACCACCCAAATTTATTTATTTAGTAAGTCAATCGACAGCCACACATGGAAGCTTGTTTTCAACTTACTATTTAATTCAAATTTGTGTACGATCAAACTCTCAAATGCCTCCTGTTAATTGTGTTGTCAGGAGCACGGCTGCACAGGGTGTTTTATTAATTTAGTTAAATAATCACAACAAATTCTTGTGTGCACCGACTTGGTGAAACTTGTTACTTAAAATTCAACCATTTGTAAATCAATACAGTGATAGTCAAATTATGTTTTAGTTAGGAAAATTGAAAAATAGTAATATTAAAAAACATACCTTATGATGTCATAAGCTCGAACAGTTCCATCCAAAGAACTACTAACTAAAAACTTTTTGTTTCTGCTAAACTGCACACCGGTCACGCTACTGGTATGTTCACTAAATGTTACAAAACAAAAGCCATTAGTAGTATTCCAAAGCTTTACTTTGTGATCTTGTCCTCCGGTTGCAATATACTGTCCATCCGGAGAGTAAGTAATGCAACTCATTTCACTGCTGTGTCCCTGTTGCTTCATTATGTATTGTTCACCTAAATATTTCAAAAAAAAAAAAACAATGTGAAAACTGTTTGGTCAACATAAACAAATATTTATTGTACTTTGCCATTCCCAAACCAACAACTGACCACCATCCGACGATGCCATAGCGAGCCAATCTCCAGTAGCATTGAAGCAAGCTGATGTGATGGCATAATCTGAAATACTCAGCGAATGAATCATATTGACTTCAGGAAGTTCGTAGAGATAGAAACTGCCCGTAGAAAATGCTGTAACCAAAATTTTTGTACTTTGATTATACGTCGCCGCTGTAACATGAGCATCAACATTCTCTTTGCGCGGTTCATTAGCTAAGTAGTGCCGGGCGAGTTTGTTATAAAAGAATGGATGTCTCTTCTTAGTGTCCTCATCTTTGATTTCATTTTCGTCTTTTTCGCGATTGTTTGCTTCAGTGTTATTTTCCACAGCATTTTCATCTTCCTCATCTGACTTGTCTTCAAAGTTTCCTTTCTTCTTGATGCGTTTTTCTTCGGGTTGTTTATCAACAGCTTGTGTTGACGTGAAGATATCAGAATAACCCAGGCTGCATTGCCATATACAAAGCTGTCCGTTTTTACTCAATGTGTTTAGGTTGAGACTATTCTGTTCGAAGAAGCAGCCGACTACGGGTTCTGAATGGCCTCCAAGAATAGACGTTCGAAAATTTTTTAGCTTTTGGATTGCAATTATTTTTGTTGAGTTGTCTCTACATCCAATAGCGAGGAACCTAGAGTCAGTAGACCAATCCAACCATGTGATGTCATCATACGCTGCAAGGTATTGTTTTTCAAGAACAAATGGGTTATATTCTCCCGTCAACTCGCCAGGAGCTTTGAATATGAATACAATATTTTCTTTAGCTACTGCAAAATGCAAGCTATCAGGACTATATTTGACGTGGCGAACTTCCGTCTGGAACTTGTGTCTATGGACTACGGCACATGAGACTAAGCTTATGAGTTGAGCTTCTCCTTTTTCATTGATGGCTATCAACTGGCTGCCATTGGGCGACAAAGCGATCGAGGTATAATTGAAAGAGCTTTCTAGTGAAAGTGTTTTGGTGTTGTTGCTGAAAACGATAAATATAAATAAAAATCTTTATATGCACTGTATTTTCAAAATATTAGTACTTTTTTAAGTCAAAAATTGTCAGTCGGTTGCCCACTGGACTGATAATGGAATTGCCGTCTTTAGTGAAACTTAAATTACCATTACGATAAATTGTCCCTAGAAGGTTTGAAAACTGAAAAAATAATACATAAATATACAAATGGTTTATTATTTTATTTAAATATTTTAACTCACTTTGTATGAAAATTTCATTGCGCGTTTATACAAAAAAACGATGTTTAAAATATAATTTGCGAAGTAAACATTAAACAAAACACGTGCATAAAAGTAAATGACAAGAACTTAAGAAGAAGGGAGAAATTTCAAACAGAGCAATAGGTGTGTTCATCTTAAACCCAGATTTTAAAAGTTGTGTTCTGTGCTGATTTCTTTTAAACAACGCAACTTCATGTTCTGATTTTTTAGCATGGGGGTAAAGTATATTACGCATATCGCGCTATATTTTTGCTCTCAACTTTGAGAGAATTGCAGTAGAATTTTAAAGCTGTATTAGTATGAAACTAGGTTAAAACAAAAATTTTGTAAATTTTAATCGAATATGGCATCATACTTTCTGTACCCTTTTATTAAAGTTAAAGGGCTTTACCAACAATCAAATTAAAAGACGATTTAAATATTTAAGTGGACTCTAAAGCCTAGTAAGCAGATCGGGAAAAATTTTGTCTCCCATACATTTTTTTTCCTGGGACAAATTTTGTCTCGGATATTTTTCCGAGCAGTACGCAGTTCGTGCGCAAAATTCATACTATTGTGAATTGCTCTACAAAATGTCTCCACTAAATTTTGTCAGGAAAAAGAATGATACAAGCATTATTTTGTGGGACAAATTTCGACAGCCACCGTATTTCCGAAAGTGATTTTTGTCAAAACTAGTTTTATGTAAAAGAAGTTGATGCTTCTCTTGAAAGCATCAAGAGGAGATTCCAAAAAGGTATGAACGACTTTTGTAAGACAATCCGTTCCAGAGATAAACTACAAAATACATTAAATTAGATTTTATCTCTCTAAATTCAAACTTTTGCGCGAGATTTGGAAACGTTTTGTAGAGATTAAATTGTAGAGATAAAATTTGTCTTGTCTCGATCTGCGACTAGGCTTAAGCGATTAACCATATCAATAATCAATAGGCGTGTTTTGTTGAACTTCTTAATGTACATATTAAGAAATGTTACACATTAAGCTTATTTTGCCCATGTAAATACAACAACAATAAGTTAACAGCACATTCACTCTTCAGTAATTTTAATAAGGGTATTCATGTAACGAGATAATTTTCCGCTTTGTAGAAAGATATAACTTTCCCCAGCATGTTTTCACCCCCTGAGAAATACTTGCATAAATGTGGGAAATATTTTGTGAAATGTCAAATTAAAAGTCAGAATCCATACTTCTTTAGCTTATGAGGTTTATTTCTGCACTTTACGCAGCAAATTTGTGAGATAATTTTATGAGATTTGCAGAAACTTTTTCCCATACAAATTTTGACAGCTCGTTTCTGCCATGATAAACAGAAAACAAGGTATGCTCATTAGATTTTTGACAGTTCTGCTCTGATGTCGCAATCATCTCGCTGGTAAATTAGATAGAAGAAAAAAAATTCATTTCATGCGATACTTTTTATTATTTTTCTATTTTTACAGTTTGTCTCTTAACAATAATTTGTTGAAATGCTTAATCCTAAAATAAAGTCTACATTTAAAAAATAATTTTTTTACACTTATATCTAGAGACCTTTGAGTATATATAATATGGAGGGCTCGTTTCTATTCCAAATGCGTGACTATCATAGGGGGCGCTACTCAAATTTGTGTAAGATAAAGTTATTGCCGAGTGCTTCATATCACATGTGACGGAGAACTATATGCGAGGAGAAGGTAAGCACAAATCGGAGGATACGGCTGTATCCTTAACTTACAGAAAGTGAGACAGCGACCCCTATCACAACTTGAAGTACTGCAATGCATTAGGGATAGGAACGAGCCCTCCATATTATATATACTCAAAGCTAGAGACACAGCTTCTGCTTTTTTTAAGTGAGTTTCCATAAACTTTCCTTGTGTATAGGTATAGAACTTCTTTATTATTTATTATAAAAATACTTTCTAGTAATTTAACTCTTTCAAGGAACATAGTGCTTGGTTTTTTAAGTCCTCCTTCAGATTTTTCGTCCACCCACGTAAAACTTGAAAAAGTATTTTGGTCGTTGGTCACTTTGCACTTCTTTATAAGGAAACATGCGAGGATTCAAGGGTATCTTCTTTTAACTCGTCGTATTTATTTAACACTTTCACTTCTTTTTCCAACTGCATGATTCGCAATAGAGCAGTTGTATTCAACTCTATTTAAGAAATTAAAACTTAATAGTAAGTATAAGTATATCATCTCTTAACCGTGCGTTACTAACTTACTCTGTCTGAGTACTAATACCATTGGGATATACACAATTCTCCTGATTTTCCTGATCACAATCTTCTTCTGTTGAGGGTTTTAAAGAACTGTTTAAAACAAAGTTAATGAATTATAAAGAATATTTTATGATTAATTCAATTTATTAACTTTTCAAAAGCATCCAAACATTCATTCACGATCTTTTTGTTTCCTCTGAGTTCTTGTCTCTTGTCTCTAGACGATTGTTTATGCTCAAATGCAATTTTTTGGATGGAACTGAACCGAGCAAACCCGACTATTTATCAAGAAATATTCGTTTTTATTTTCACAAAACTTTATCCACATTTGGCACAATTCTTTGTCCTTTGGAAAGTAGTGAAATCTAAGTTTTTTCTCATTGTTTGGGAATTATAACAACCCAAAACAGCACATACAACCATTTTAAACTTCTGGTTTTTATTTTTCAAATTTTAAACTTTATTTATTTAACTGCAAGCTCACAAAATATAAAATCCAATACAAATTTCCAACTAAACAAGCTCGAATGTCAAAATCGGAGATGATTCCTACGTCATCACTTTTCAAGATGGCGACATGTCAGATGCAATAAGCATACCTTGTTTTCTGTTTATCATGGTTTCTGCGGAGATAAAATCATCTGGTTTACGAGGGTTTTCTGCGCTTACATGAAATGTTACATTTCTTAATGTGTACATTAAGAAGCTCAACAAAACACGCCTAATTTAATAGTTAGCTTAACGCCAAACGTCACCATAAATTTTAACGTGAAAAAACTCGTCTTTAACTTCGGGGTTAAAGGCCAATTTACACGATAATAGAAGTCATATGACCTGTCATCATATTTTTTATATGATTTATCAAATGAGCTGTCAAGTCAAACCGTTTTGGTGTATGTATGCTTTGCACGTCTATGACTTCTTTTTGATTTTCAGTGTACCAAAATAAAAAGAAAATATAAACAAAAATAAATTTGTTTCGTTATTCCATGGTGGGAAACAATAAGAAAGCGACGACATTAGTGTTATCAACAATAATAGCTCCATTAATTCAAAATTGTATAGTATATGTATTAATGAGATCTGAAGTATCTAAAAAAAAATCACATAGCTACATTTTTAGTATTTTACCACTTTTTTATTTGTTTTCCACGAAAACAACAAATTTCGTATGACTTCTCAAATGGAATTAGCTATGTACAGTCTTAATGTCAAAAAAGTCAAGTGATATGAATTTAAAGCGTGCGTTCAAACGATTTGATATTTTTCTTTTGACAGCTCATATGAAAAAGCATATGATTTTTAATATCGTGTAAAGTGACTTTAAGTATAAACGAGGCGTTTGTACATACTGTTATTTTGATAGCTCAAAGCGAAAGAAAGAAAAAAACAATTCTCCTTTTTAGTCTGTCTCTGTGTTGAAAATTTAATTTGAATTTTGTGCGGGTTCAGTAAAATAGTAAGCAAGTAAAATAAACAATTTAGTATTTAGTATTTGATTATTTATACTTGTTTAATTACATATTTATAAATTTCAATTTCAGAAAGAATTATACTAAGTACATTAAAATATTTATATCGTCAATTATATCCTGATCGTTAGAACTAATTATTATTAATAAATCAAAATAGAATTTAATCAAAATGTTTTCCTTCGTTTTTCAAAATAACACAAATTTCATTGCAAAATATGTCTTTTTGACAGCGAATTAAGTGGATTCTGTAATAGAGCGCCGTTTATTAAAACGCGTGTTTTACTTGGTTGTTTGTAAACACGAAAATTAACTCGTCTTTAAAGTTTAATCTGGTGTTTACATAAACGCGTGTTTAGCAATTAATTATTGGTAAGGCCCAAAATCATCGAATATCTATTTAATTTTTTTAGTATCGTGCTAACCTTACATGACTCTTTGACATTTACAACCGTCAAAAATGTCTGTTTACTTATTTTTTTGCACGAAATGTTACTGTTTTAGGTGTGTTCAGAATCAATTTATTAAGAAGATTGCCTTAGTGCGATACAGGATAGAAAATGCTTAAAATTAGTAAAACGCTAGTAAGCTACCTTAAAGTTAGCAAATTGTTTAGTAGTATGATAGTAATACCTTAATAATAGGCTTATAATAGCTCTTAACTTGAAAATATTATTTACAAAACTTATGCAACGTTTAATAGAGCCATTAAAACCTTAACGCTTTTGGAGGTTGAATATTAGTGTAAGAACATTTTAGTATTGAACTGTCACAGTTCTTTGAAATTATCTACATTTAAATATTGCGATTACCAAAACAGAAGAACCTAATCTGTGAAATAGAAAATAGCCGAGAGCGAGGTCCGCACCAGGCGCGGAAGTTCTACCAATCCGTCCGAAACATGACGCAGTACACACCACGCTGCACATACTGCAAGGACGGAGAGGGAAATCTTATCACCGATCCTGAAAGCATACTGGAGCGATGGGAAGTGTACTTTAATGAATTGCTAAATGGTCAGCTCACTGCAGAAGTGGAGGCTCCACTACTTCAAGAAGAATACTCTATGTTGCCGCCACCAAGCATAGAAGAGGTTGAGAAGGCTATAGGCCGGCTTAAACAGAACAAAGCCCCGGGAGCCGATGGCATACCAGCCGAATTATTCCATCCCGGCGGGCCAGCCTTACGTCAAGCAATTCATGATATTATAGTACAGGTATGGGAGCAGGAAGAAATGCCAGAAGACTGGCGAAAAGGTTTAATATGCCCCATACATAAGAAGGGAGATGTCACAACGTGCAGCAATTATAGAGGTATCACGTTGTTGAGTACCGCCTATAAGATACTCTCCTCTATCCTCCAAGACCGGATAACCCCATACGCTAAAACCGTTATCGGACAATATCATCAGTGTGGTTTCATTCCAGGCAAATCAACAACTGATCAGATATTTACCCCTAGTCAGGCGATGGAAAAATGTCTAGAATTTAACATCCCAACATACCATCTGTTTATAGACTTTAAAGCCGCCTATGATAGCATAGCCAGGGTAGAACTTTACAAAGCCATGAGAGAATTCGGCATCCCAAATAAATTGACACGACTATGTATGTTGACCATGACCAACGTAACAAGCCAAGTAAAAATAGCCGGATTGCTATCCAGACCAATCAACATCTTTAATGGACTCCGACAAGGGGACGGTTTGGCCTGCCTCCTCTTCAACCTGGCGTTGGAGAAAGCAATCCGTGACTTTGGCACGGCAACAAGAGGGACCATCGTCAACAGGTCCAGCCAGTTACTGGCTTACGCAGACGACATCGACATCATCGGAAGAACCGAACAAGCTGTACACGATTCCTTCATACAGATCGAGCAGGCGGCACAAAGTCTGGGGCTGCACATTAGTGAAGGTAAAACAAAGTACATGGTGGCGTCGAATGCGAGAGGAACAGTTGGTCAAACAATCAAGGTTGCGGAGCACGAATTTGAAGTGGTGCAATCCTTTAAATACCTTGGGTCAATAGTAGCAGCCGATAACAATATAGAAGAAGAAATACGCGGGCGGCTTCTCAAATCCAAAAGAGCCTACTATAGTCTGTCAAAGCTCTTCAAATCCAGAACTCACATATGGATCCGAGACTTGGGTGTTTAGCAAAAGGCACTCCGACCTCTTAGCTGCGTTCGAGAGAAAAGTCTTAAGGAGAATTGTTGGCCTCGTATGTGAGGAAGGACGATTCCAGAGACGGTACAATCATGAACTGTACGCAATCTACCTTGAAGCAGATATCGGACAAAAATTAAGCTCGGTAGACTCCGGTGGGCAGGGCACCTAGCTCGCATGAGCGAAGAGGAACCTGCTCGGAAAGTTCTTTGTGGTACATTCTATGGTAGACGACAGCGTGGTAGACCATGCTTGAGCTGGAGAGATGGCGTAGACCAGGACGCCCGAAGCCTTGGGGTGCGCAACTGGATGGCGTCTTCCATAAGTTGTCTGAGTATCTGAAAATTATGATAAAACGAATATGAATTTGATTACCAGTTTTGTGTCGAAGATTTCAGCTTTTGCTAGGTTCATTTTTATTTATTAAATTAGACCGGCAGAAATTTTTTTTTTTAATTTAGTTGGACGTTTAAGAAAACATCCTATTAAGATGCTAAGAGATTAGACAACGCTTTCAAAAGAAAAAAAGGAAAAGAAAAAATAAGTAAGAAACTGTTATGAAGGCCAAAACGGAAGTGTGGATACATATTTTATTTGACATCGAGATTAGCTTAGTATAATACTTATTTTAGTACAAGTAAGTATAAGAAGTTTAGTTAGGGATGTGTATACATTAATTCGTTAGTTATAATACTCCTCCTCAACATTAGAATCAGTTAAACTGAATTCCTAATTTGTTAAAACAGTAAAGATGTTTTGTATTGGAGACTGGTTTTGTGAGCGCATCGGCAGGCATCCGATCAGATTGTAAAAATTTAATTTCTACTGTCTCCTCTTCAATGGCCTCTCTTATATAGTGGTATTTATAATGGATGTGTTTAGTTCTGGAATAATATGATCCACCCTTGGCAAGGTGTCCAGCACTTTGGGAGTCACAGTAGATAATAGTCGGGGTGTCAATCAAGTAGCCCAACTCATCTAACAAATATCTTAAATAATGGGCTTCTTTCGCAGCACATGTTAAAGCGATGTACTAAGATTCAGCACTAGATGTAGCTACAACGCGTTGCTTTCTAGACTCCCAACTCACTGCAGCACCTGCAAGAATAAAACAAAACCCAGTTTGAGATTTCCTATCATTCAAATCTTCCGCCCAGCTCGCATCTACAAAGCAAAAAAGTGGTATATTTGTTTTTCTAAATATAATTTTAGCATCCTTAGTTGTGTTTAAATATCGTAATAACTGACAAGCAACGTTCCAATGTTGTTTTCGTGGATCCTGACAGAATTGAGAAAGCATGTTTACGCTGCATGCAATATCCGGTCGGCTAAACACCGCAAGATGCAAAAAGGCTCCAATAAGTTCTTGGTACTTGGTTTTATCAATTTTTAGATTTTCTCCAGGAACGGTTGGATCCTTTTCTAATTTCATTTTACTTTGCATCGGTAATTTCATGTTTTTCGAGTTTTCCATATTATATTTTATTAATAAATTTTTAATATATCCTGTTTGAGAAATAGATATATTATTCTTATTTGTATTTATTTCAAGTCCCACCAGGACCGGCCCGAGCTAAATTAGAGCCCTGCGCAAGCTTTATCAGTGGCGCCTCTCATTTGGATTGGATTGGCGGAAAAAGTCATTTCCTCATTACCCAAGGGATACCCTTTGCAATGCGTTTTTTTAACGAGGGATCCCCAAGAGGCCTATTCCTAGATAATACTTATATTTAATTAAAATAAATATGATTTTTATTAAAAACTAAGAAATCAAAAATATATCACAAAAATTTAAGAACTGAAAAAAGTATTTTTTGAAGTAAAAAATATTTAAAAACTTATTCAAAAACATAACAACATACAAATAAATAATGAACTCATTAATTGTTGTTCATGTAGGAAATAATAATAAGATTATTATTTTAACAAAAATAAATAGAACCGAATTTATTGCAATAGATTAACTTTTCTGGCTTCTGTTTTAGCAAACTCAGCTACCAGATCATCATAAAATAATGACTTGACGAGCTCTTTCTCTATAGCCATGATTGACTAGTCAACTTATCTTTACTGAGTCATTGGGGTCCTAAAGTAGTTTTTTTTATTAATTTTAGTTTAAAAAAAACTGTTATTTGAGGAAACTGTGATGGTATTTATAGATTTAGAGCTATGGCTTCAGCTGATTGCACGTTAGTGAATTGTTCTTCTGATCGCATTTCCACTAAAGAGTTTTTAGTAGCATATTTAGTAGATAAATTAGCAGATGGAGTTTGTAAATACTTACTAGTTATATTGGCGCAAAATTTTAAACAGCCTATTATTAAGGTATTAGTATGATACTACTTAACAATTTGCTAACTTTATAGTAGTTTACTAACTCATTCTTAATTTTAAACATTTTCTCACTAGTATCGTACTAAAAGAATTTCCTTAATAAATTGCTCTGAACACACCTAAAACAACGACATTTCGTTTAAAAAAATAAGTACACGAACCTTTTTCGATGTCTGCAAATGTCAAAGTGTCATATGAAGCTAACGCGATACTAAAAAAATAAAGTAGGTATTCGATGATTTTAACTTTAATAAAAGGGTAGAGAAGTATGATGCTATATTCGATTAAAATTATTGTTTTAACCTAGTATCATACTAAAACAGCTTTAGCATCGTACTAATTCAATTAAAATTTTGCGCCATTTTTTTTTTCTTAAATATCAAACTAGATTAATATGCAACATATAAACTTTAAACTAAAATTTTACTTCCTAAGTACAGCATGTTTCTATTCTCAACGTTTCCAGCCTCAGATATTTCAATAAGAGCTTCATATTATAGCTTCTAAGATTTTGAATGGTTTTAAAGCATTTAATCTACTCCCATCTGGTTTCAGAAAGGGGTTTTAAGGTCAAACCAGCGAAATTTTTTGTATATATGTATGTCCCAACGCATTGTTGAACCTGATAGGTACAAAGTTTTATATGCATTGAGCAATGTCAAAAAACTTAACAGCTTCCAATGAACAGCAAGCTGTATCATTAAAAACCAACAACAACCAAAAGGAATGCAAGCAGCCTGAACAAAATAAGCTCTTGGTTCAAAACACTTAATTTTGTTTTGAACACCAGCCTCTCTTCCTTTCATGTTTGAACCATTATCATAACCTTATACATACTCGTATACACTACTGGAATAGTAGCGTATCAAGTTTTATTGTAAATATAGATTCCCTATCCTTTCTTTTGTTTTGAGTTTTTTTTACCATAATACATAGACAAATAACTCCCTATGGGAAGTTAATAAAGTAATTAGACCAGTCAAAAAATCCCTTTTTAAATGTAAACAATAACTGGCAAGAACAAAAAAATAGAGAAAAGGAGAAATTGAATAAAACAGATTCACTCATTAACGACAAACCTCAACACTAATCATCGCATCATCATCACTCAAGTATTTCCATATTTCAACCCTTTGTCTCATTCTCCACACACGACGGTGATAAAATTTCACTCATAAACAGAGGCCAGTGCCAAACTAAAACATAGTACAAGAAACACTCAACCGGAAGAGTTTAAATTCCTAGACGCAACTTTTAATTCTGCGCACTGAGTATGAATTTTGTACCTCAGAATTTCTGTTTGAGTAACATTGCTGACTTCGATTTCATATAGAAGAATTGGCATCGTGCTCATGTTATCAACTTGCAAACTGGTAACTGTCTGTATTTGCTGTTGAAATTCTGTTTTATGTTACACTGCATAGGGGAGGGATAACAAAATAAAATAAATGCCTTCACTCATACACGCGATGGTGAATGTGAAGAATAACGTAACAGTGGATTGATAAAGAGAAAAATAGCAAATATGTATGTAGTAGGTATCTCTTGTTAAGCGAACAAAATTGTGCACTTTGTAAAGATTTTGTGATGTAGTTTTTTTACTGTGGGAATGGGGGTGTGTATAGGAAATTAAACATCGACTTATTTTTGGAAACTTGATATGTATCTATATATATATGTATATCTGTCTTTAAATTCAGAATCAGCTGTTAATTATATAATAAATACTAATATTGGAGTGAGCTATAAAAAGAAATGAAACTTAAAAAAGATGGTAGGTAGTGGTTATGAAGTAGTGGCTTCGCTTGCCCAAGGCGCCTTTTGAGTTCAGCACCCTGCGCATTTGCACAGCTTGCACGTATAGCTTGTCCGGCCCTGAGTCCCACACATAAGGAGGGCTTTCCCAAATTTCTTATTTTAAATACAGAATTCAAGTTTCCTATTATGTAGTTAATGTCTTTCTGATTTTTCGATGCAATAATCATGTCATCGACATAAACTCCAATAATTGAAACTTCATTATCTTTTCGTTTATAATAAATGCATTTGTCATAATTTGACTGTTTAAATTCAAATTGTTTTAGAGTATCATCAAGAGTTTTATACCATTGTCTACCTGATTGTTTTAAACCATAAATTGCCTTTTTTAAAAGACAGACTTCATTTCTATTGCCGTTGTGAAAACCTTCAGGTTGTGACATAAATATCTCTTCATTAAGGTCGCCATTCAGAAATGCGGTTGAGATATCCAGTTGGTGCAGCTTCAAGTCATGTTCCACAGAAAGGGCATATATTATACGCAAAGAACTTTGCCTAACAACAGGTGCGTAAGTGTCATTGTAGTCAATACCAAATTTTTGAGCGAAACCTTTGGCTACAAGTCGCGCTTTTCGCCGTTCCACGCTTCCATCAGACTTGTATTTCGATTTAAAAACCCATTTGCATCCAATTATATTTCTCCCTGGTGGAGGAATGTTTAATACCCATGTTTTATTTTGGATCAATGACTCATATTCCTCATTCATAGCGATTTCCCACTCATGACAAAATTTTGATTTTTTAGCTTCAGAAAAACTTTTCGGATCATGCTCTCGAACTAAGTTGACTGATTCAGAAAGATAATTTTTCTTACTTCTAAGATTGTGTTTTCTTTTAGGATGTTCAATATGCATTTTTTCGCTTTTATTATCACCTGTGTCCGTATAAATATCATCATCTGTTTCCGTGTCGTCATCAGCCTTTTTTGCCTTATCATGATCAACAGCTTGTTCTTCTTCTTCCTTACTTTGCCTTATACAAAATTCATAACAATTTTGTTGCTCCGGATAATCAAAGTCTTCAATAAATTTCACGTCACGACTTTTAATAACAGTTCTGGTACCTCTTTTCCATAAACGATAAGCTTTTGATTCAATAGAGTATCCGACATGTACGTACTCTTCGCTGCGTGGTTCCCACTTTGATTTTCCAGGCTTGTTATTGAGAGCAAAAGCTCTGCTTCCAATTCGCCTTAGGTGTTTGATGACGGGCTTTCGGCCGGTCCAAACTTGTTCTGGAGTCATATTGTGATTCAATGCAGTAGGGCAACGATTTCGTAGGTAAGCGGCTGTATGAACCAATTCTGCCCAGAGAAATTGTGGTAAATTTCCCTCAATCATAATGCATCTAGCCATTTCTATGAGCGTTCGATTCATTCTTTCTGCAATGCCATTTTGTTGTGGTGTATATTCTACAGTGAGATCGCGTTTTATACCATTTTCCGATAAGAAATTAGTGAAATCTTTGCTTAGCAATTCAGAACCATTATCGCTTCTAATTCTCTTAATTTTTCTCCCGATTTCATTCTCAACCAAAGATTTGTATTGTTTGAAAATACTTAAATATTCACTTTTCTGTCGCAAAAAATAAACGTAAACTTTTCGTGAAAAGTCGTCAATAAAAGTGGCGAAGTATAAGCTCCTACTAATTGACTCAATACGCATTGGACCACATAAATCCGTATGTATTAGGTCCAACAGACATTTCGATGATTTTTCGTTTTTTGAAGGAAAAGGCAGCCTTGTTTGCTTGCCTCTAATACAGGTTACACAATTTAGTTTTACATTCATGAAATTTGGTAAACCTATTACCATTCCTTCGTTGCGAAGTTTATTTAAAGATCCCATATTTAAATGTCCTAATCTTTTGTGCCATAACTCAGCTAAATTCTCATCAATTCTAACTTTCTCGTGTTTTCTATCAGCCGTTTCGTTATTCTCAATTTCATGCTTTTTAATTATTTTATTACAGACTTCATGCAGATTCTCTTCTAATTCGACTATAAATAATCCATTATTTTTATAAGCTTCAAGTAAGATATCGTTATCTTTTGTAATGCATGCATAATTATTCTTGAAGGTAACACAGCAACCATTATCAGTGGCTTTACTTGTAGATATTAAATTACTCTTAAGATTTGGGACGTATAATGTGTTAAATAAAGAAATATTTTTGGTTTCGTTTTTAATCTTTATCTTTAATATAACTGTTCCTATTCCTGTTATTTCAACCGGTTTTTCATCGGCGAGATGAACTGTACCAACAAATTTCTTCTCAAGGTTATTAAAGAAGCTTTCATCGCAGCACATGTGAGATGTGGCTCCACTATCAAAACACCAAGTACTCTTAGTTTTTGTTGGAAAGTATGCGCTGTTAGCGTTCTCATGTGATTCTTGCTTTTCAATTGCAATAAATCCTACATCTGTTTGCTCAACTAAATTTGACTTATATGATTTTTCCTTTTTAACAAAAACGCGACAATCTTTCATCATGTTGCCTTTTTTTCCACATTTATGGCAATTAAATTGAAAGTTTGACATACCTGGCTTAGAAAAACTTTTCTTTTTTGGATTGTTATACCTGGAGGCCTTAAACGCATTATCAAAGTTACAGTTTTGAGCTTCATTTTTCTTTTCTCCAGCTTCCAACAGACGGGAGCATATTACGTCATATGATGGGAATTCACACACAGCATCAAAGGCAGCTTTGATTTCCTTATATTCCTGGGGAAGACCGTCCAACAGCAGCACAGCAAGCAAATCAGCATCGAGCTTAGCATCCATCTCTCGCAAGCGAATAATTGAGCAATTGAATTCGATTAAATATTCAGATATGTTTTGATTAGTATTCATTTTAGAGTTAATAATTTTTCGAAACAGTTCTACCTTTTGGCGGGTTCCTTTCCTGTCATACGTTTTTTCCAAAAAGTTCCAAATTTCCCTGGAAGTTTTCAGGTTTTTAACAATAGACACCTGTGCTGGTTCCATTGATATGATTAATTCACATCTTGCATCCATATCTCTGTTATTAAAGTCTTCCAGTTTTTCAGGTTCAGCTGGCTCCTCTTCCAATCCCTTTGTGATATTCAGAAGCCTATTCTTATGAAGCACCGCTTCAATTTGTGCTTTCCAAGTTAAATAATTTTCTCCATTAAATAATGGAATTTTACCAGAAAACGTTGTCATTTTTCCAGGTTAATATAATTTTACTTTTATTTTAATAATAATTTCGAGGGTCTGGGTCCATAACCTATTAAGATGCTAAGAGATTAGACAACGCTTTCAAAAGAAAAAAAGGAAAAGAAAAAATAAGTAAGAAACTCTTATGAAGGCCAACACGGAAGTGTGGATACATATTTTAAATATTTGACATCGAGATTAGCTTAGTATAATACTTATTTTAGTACAAGTAAGTATAAGAAGTTTAGTTAGGGATGTGTATACATTAATTCGTTAGTTATAATACATCCATACTATTTGTTTTGCTTAAAGAAAATTAATAAAACCCTCATCATAATTTTTGTTGTGTGAACAATTTTGATACTAAAGGTTTTTATGCTTTTAATGGATAGAACTCGATGATTTTAAATTCTCACTTGATCGGTAGCTCCTTAATCAAACAATTACTTAGTAAAATACTTTTAAAGTTAATTAATTTAATTAAAAAAAAACACTTTATTTTCAAGAGCTATATAATTGTTAAACTTTATATTATGACAGAGTTGCCAACCGATCCTGAAATGGTTAATATTCTTAACAGGGGGACTGATTGGGATGTTTTGTATAGGTTTATTAAGATAGCACTAAGCTACAGGAAAAACGTGTTTTTGATGAACTTTTTTAAAATAAATTAAAAACACTGAACAAATGTATATTTTGTATGTAATTATTATTATTGCCAACACTGGCAGAGATGGCGTATGCCATGTCATATAATGAATGGAACCCAAACTTTGTAAATAAAATCATTTGAAAATAAAAATAAAAAAATAAATAATTTTTGTTATTCAAAAAGACACACAAAAATAAATTTTAAAAAGCAAGAATAATTAAATTTATTATCAATTTTATAATAACTTACTTTTTTTCTGTTAAAATTGTATTTATCAATTTTTCAGTAAAGCCTAGTACGCAGATCGGGAAAAATGTTGTCTCCCATACATTTTTTTTCCTGGGACAAATTTTGTCTCGGATATTTTTCCGAGCAGTACGCAGTTCACGCGCAAAATTCATACTATTGTGAATTGCTCTTCAAAATAAATTTTGCCAGGAAAAAGAATGATACAAGCATTATTTTGTGGGACAAATTTTGACAGCCACCGTATTTCCGAAAGTGATTTTTGTCAAAACTGGTGGTAAAAGGTGCTGATGCATTTCTTGAAAGCATCGAGAGGAGATTCCAAAAAGGTATGAACGACTTTTGTAAGACAACCCGTTCCAGAGGTACACTAAAAAACACATTAAATTAGATATATTCTTAAAACTTTTGCGCGAGATTTGGAAAAGTTTTGTAGAGATTAAAATTGTAGAGATAAAATTTGTCTTGTCTCGATCTGCGTACTAGGCTTAAGTTTCGAAATAGATTTACTTACTTACTTATACTTACTTTAGATGAGGCGCTACAGTCCGGGGTGGACCAGGGCCTCAATTAAGAAGCTTCTCCAGATAGAGCTGTCTCAATCTTCTCGGTCCCTAGCTAGCTTTCTCCAGTTTCGCACGTCAAGTTGATTGAGGTCCTCTCCCACTTTTTTGCGCCAATTAAAAATCGAAGCGATGAGAACGGGGAAATCAAACATGTTTGAAATCACAGCTTTACTCTCTTGATGACTCTTTGCTCCATCTTTGAATCACTCTGCACTCTGTGTGTTACCCTTTTACTACACGTGTGCGCCTAGCCTTATAGTAAAACTTGTGTTTGTGGTAGATATTGTAGATTTTGTTCCAGTAATTTTTCTAAGATTGGACAGGTAGGTCTTAATTCCACCTTGTCGGAAGGGTCTTAAGCAGTGTTCATAGATACTGCAAGAATTTTCACCTTTTACTCTAGATCCACAACTGATTCTGGGCTCAGTTTGCGCAATTTAGGCTCGTATTCACCGAGCGCTCCTAAACGGCTCTTAACTTTACGAGGCTCTTAACTTGAAATTTCTGTGGAGTATTCACCAACCACTCGCAAGTGTTTTTCGAAGTTCGAAAATGAGAGCCACTCTCTCTTGTTCAGGCATACCCAAACTGTGAAATGTTGTGGAATGTTGGTCTTGACAGCAAATGTATACTCTTCTACTTGGCATTGCTCACATGGATTCGAGTCAAATGCGTGCGTGGCACACGCACAAGCGAACAAACTTTCGAAGAGAGCGCTCGTAAGTTAGGAGTGGTCGGGACTCGGGACCACTCCTAACTTTTAAGAGCGCTGGTAGATCTTCACTAATATTGCTTGGTGAATAGGTTTATGAGCTTCTTAAGTTATGAGCGCTCGGTGAATACCGGCCTTAGTATTAATAATTTGATTGAACTTTCTTCCAGTTAGTTTTCTTGGGATATCTGTAAAGGGGAGGGGTTTCAGACTAAAGTGTGTTCTCGTGACTAGCAAGTAACGCAAAGTAAAAAAATTCAAAATTCAAAAAAAAAAAAAAAAAAAACAAATCATATTAAAACTGGAAAATTCAAGAACTGCTGTAAGTACTACAAAATTTTTAATAACAATTATTATCAATGTTCATATACATATAATAACATAACACAAAAATTGAACCAAGGAAAGAATTTAGGCAACTCGAAAATCTGTTTGGATGAGCAAACTTCGTTAGTTGGGCTGTAGTGCAACGTATTTCTGTCAGGTTCATAAAAAGCACCAAATGTTGACAAAGTATGCAGCTATAAGAGAAAGCTATTATTCACAATTATTCTTCAAGCAGTCGGTGATGCCGATAAAAATTTCATCGAAGAATGTATGTTGTGGAGAACCCGGCTCCTTACATGACATGACGAGAGTTCTGCGGGTTTCCTTTGCTTGAAAGAGCGAACAACAATTTTGCCGAGCTATTTCCCACAACATTTTTATTTTAGAGGATACAGCATAATTCATGTTTGTTTCGACCAGTTCCTCCCGCTTTTAACTTCTTCCATTCAAGTACAAGAATTGTAGTTGATAATGCTTTTGGCCAGCTTAAAGGCGGATTTAGAAGGCTTTTGAATGTCATGGGGTCGCGAGAATTACATTTTGTTAAGAAGCTCGTTATAAGTGCTTGTGTTCTCCACAAACGATGGTTTTGACGAAGTTGAAGAAGAAGCGAATTACATATAGAGCAGAATAATTTGAACAACTTTAAAATTGATGTTGCAACAAACCGACGTGATATACTTTTTAGGAATTTAATTTAAAAGGGATTATATAACTATTAAATTAATTTTATTCATGCTCGCTTAAGGAAAGTTGACAAACAACTAAAATTGAGTAAATATATGTACATATATATATATATTAAGAATATTCATGTAAACGAGGAAAACGCGGAAATAATTTTATCTCCGCAGAAACGAGCTATCAAAATTATATATATATGTATGTATGGGAAACACTTTCTGCAGAACTGATAAAATTATCTCACGAACTTGATGCGGAAGGGGAAGAAATAAACCTGATAAGCTAAAGAAATATCGATTGTGACTTTTAGTTAATTTGATATTTTACAAAAGCGCTAAGTCATTTATTTTTTTTTTTTTTTTTTTCGTGGGTAGGTGAAGAATCTTCATAGACACTATAAGCCCGGTACTCATAGTAGTGTGAGATTTTTACTCACTAAAAAACAGCTCCCTTTTGTTCTTGCGACTACAACTTAGTTACCTTATCAAGTAGTTTTAATTTCATTATATTATAATCACGTTTGGCAGGAAGCTCCCCACTGAGAGGACCTGCGGATACCACATTTAAAGCGGATAATCCTTATGACGCTAGGTCGAACGGTCTCGTTCTTTGAAGTCGGCGCACAAGGTTTGTCTCATCAATTGTTTGTCGAATAATTCTATTGCTATGGTTATTTAAGTGAGTTCGTAGCTTTCCAGCGAAAACTGCTATTTCATCTTCAACAGTTGGCAATCGTAAGTCTCTGTGTAAATCACCGTTTCTAATGTACCACGGAGCATTAACGATTTCTCTGAGAACTTTGCTCTGAAAAGATTGCAGTATTTGTCTATTGCTTGGTTTAGTACAACCCCAAAGTTGTATACCGTACGTCCATACTGGTTTTATCACTTGCTTATAGATAAGCAATTTATTGTAGATGCTGAGTTTGGAATATCTTCCAATAAGGCAATTCATTTCACGTAATTTATTTTCAAGTTGATTTCGTTTCTTTTTAACGTGAGTTTTCCATTTAAGCTTAGCGTCTAGTGTCATTCCTAGGTACTTTGCTTCATTAGCATATGGTATTTGCACCGAATTAATGTAGGTGGGCAGATTAGTAATTTTTTTGTAAGTAAAATTAACATGTGTTGATTTGGACTCATTAAGAACAATTCGCCATTTCTTAGTCCATAGCGAAATTTTATCTAGAGCTCGTTGGAGCTTCTCGGTTGCAGATTCAACTGAATCGGATGTTGCAAGTATAGCCGTATCGTCGGCAAACGTACCTATTATGGTATCTTCTTCTTGAGGAATATCGCTAGTGTGTAGTACGAACAGAATCGGACCGAGAACACTTCCCTGGGGAACACCAGCATTGATTTCCTTAAAATCCGAATATTCCCTCCCTTGCTTAACTCGAAATAGCCTATCTTCGAGGTACGACTCAAGAATGTAATATATTTGATCCGGAAAGACCTGTCTTAGTTTAAACTTTAGGCCATCGTGCCAGACCTTGTCGAAGGCTTGAGAGACGTCTAGAAATGCGCTTGAACATACATTTTTTCTCTCTAGTGATTTCTCAATTTCATTGGTTATCCTGTACACCTGATCAATTGTTGAGTGGCTTTTTCGGAAACCAAATTGATGGTCAGGAATAAGCCGCTTTTCTTCGATAATAGGAAGCAGTCGCTTTAATAAGATTTTCTCAAATACCTTCGAGATCAGTGGCAAGAGGGAAATCGGTCTATAAGATTTCTTTTCGTTCGGAGACTTTCCCGGTTTTGGAACCATTAAAACTTCTGCGACTTTCCATTGGCGTGGAACGTATGAAAGCCTTAATGCCGCATTCATAAGGTGCTGAAGTTTAATTGCTGCTTTTCTGGGTAGCTCTTTAAGCACGCGAGCATTTATTAGGTCGTACCCAGGAGCTTTATTATTTTTGAGATTTTTAATAGCTTGATAAAGTTCTGATAACGTGATATTCCGAATAAGAAAGTTTTCAGATGGCCATTGGATATCACCATGTTCATTTATCAACGCCTGACCATCAAAAGGTTTAAAGGTTTCCTCTAGATGTTCAGCAAATAAATCGGCTTTTTCTCTATCGGACTTAGCCCATTCACCATTATTTTGTCTGATTGGTGCTGAATGTATTTGCAGCTTTTTAACATCTTTTATAGCTTTCCACAATGAATAATTCGTATTTTTATCTGCGGTCAGACCTTCAAGATAGGTAGAAATCTTCCGATTTTTTGATTCGCGGATAGCATGCTTGAGCTCATTCGAGAGGCGGTTTAAGATGGTTTTGTCCTGAGGTGCTCGTGATTGATGCCATCTTTTCCGAACAGTTCTTTTTTCGCGAAGCAGATCTTTTATTTCCGGTGAAATTGTATCTGGACTTCTAATTGGATCTCTAAAGTTGTGTGGAGTGTTTTTCCATGCAGCGTCTTGTATGACTTTAATAAATATATCGACTTCATCTTCTAGCTCTAAAGGCGTTTTCAAAGATATATTAAGCGCAATATTGTTTTCGCAATGTTCTCTGAATTTATACCAGTTAGTTTTGTTGTTACATAAAAATGGAGCTCTTTCCTTTTTGACTAGCTTTCCACTTACTGTCAATATGACTGGTGAATGATCGGTGGAAAGGTCAAAGTTTTCCTCGATTTTTGTGTAATTTTTATCTAGTCCTTTTGCGATAAAGAAGTCTACAAGGTCTGGCATTTTCGCTCTATCAGTTGGCCAGTATGTTGGTTTACCTGTCGAGAAAAAATCAACACAAGCTGCCATACAAGCTTTGAAAAGCTGCCTACCTTTAGTTGAGATGCACCTCGATCCCCAGAAAGTGTGTTTCGAATTGAAGTCGCCACCAATAATAAATTTCGGTCCGAGAACTTCAAATAGATCTATAAAGTCGTTTTTCACAATTTTACTTCTAGGAGGACAGTAGATTGACGCAACACTATAGTATGAATTTCTAAATTTAACAGTTACTGAACTTATTTGCATTATATCGTTCTCAATTATAGTTCTAATTGAATGTTCGATAGTATCCTTAATAAATAGAGAGGATCCGCCTCGTGCTCTGTCAGATGGATGAAATGCATGATAAGCACAGAATCCTTTAATTTGTACATCGCAGTCTTTTTTTAAATGCGTTTCGGTAATCAAGCATATGTCAATTTTTTCATTTTGTAGAAGTATTTCTAGTTCGTCTATTTTTGATGATAATCCATTCGCATTCCAAGTAAAAATTTTAAACAGCTCATCCATTTTCATAATTTATTCTGGGATGTATGAGCCTTAGGCTCAAGCATGCTTAATTTTTCAAATATAAGTTTATTCGTCCTGCTTTGCTCTTCAAGTCTGGCAAGAATCAAAGAAAACACTTGGGAAACTGAGTCTGGTATATTTGTACTTTGTTCCTGGTTTTGTGACTCCACTTTGGCATACGTTTTTGTATGACTTGGTTTGGGTTTTGCGTTTTGAGGTTTAGTTTCCTTGGGTTTCATTTTCCCTTTGATAGACTTACTAAACCCTGATACCACGTGGGCATACGTATTCGTAGTACTTGGTTTGGATTTTTCGTTTATATCTTTAGTTTCATTGGGTTTCGTGTTTTCGTTGATAGACTTACTAGCCCTTTTATCAATTAAATTAATTTGGCTTGTTTTAGGTTTATCTTTGTTTGGTTTTTGATTCGGCCGTACACTTTTCTTCAGTGTATCACGCCTTTTTTGAATTTCTTTAGCAACTTCGCATCCTCGATAGTTTGCAGGATGGTTTTCCTTGCAGTTGACACAAGTTGCTGGAGATTGCTTGTCAAGACGGCATTCGTCTGATGAATGTTTCCCCGCACATTTAACGCAACGAGGATCTTTCCGACAGAAGGTTTGCGTGTGATTAAAACCTTGACAACGCTTACATTGGGGAATCAATCGAGTGCTTTTACGCAGAGGTTCTATTTTAATTACCATATTCAGTATTGTTTTGATGTTGTAAATACTCTCAAGATTTTCTGCTTTGTCAAAGCTTAGCATAAAAAGAGGAAGTCCACGTCTGACATACTCATTTTTATTCTCTTGCGATTTTTGTTTCTCTTTATTGCATCCAGAATCTTTAAGCCTTTTTCTTTAAGGTCATTTATAACGTCCTCTTTTGTACACGAAGGATGAAGACCTCTAGCTACAACACGTATTGGCCTATCTGATTTATTAGAGAAAGTATACCATTCGATCTTTTCGGTATTTAATTTCTTAGACAGTGTCCGGTAGCCATCAGAATCATTTACATTGATTTTCCACGTATTATTATGTAGCGAGGTAACCTTAAAATTCGTTTGCAACGTTTCTTTAAGAATTGGTAGCAATTTGCTATAGTCCGATTGACCAACGATGTTAATAGGTGGTGGAGGACTTATCTTAACTGGTGGTTTCTTCCCTTGAGGTTGACTCGTTTTAACTTTTGGCTGGATGACCTCAGGTGAGGAGCCAGCCTTACGTTTTTTGGTAGGTCTTCTCTGTATTCCTCCCGTTTCACGCGCTAGCTCTTCTTCGTCAGTTTCATATTGAGAAATATTTGGAGGTGGTGGACTAGCGTTTCTGTTTTGAAGATGTGAGGTTTTCAACATCATGTTCTCTTCACGCAGAAGATCAACTTCTTTTTTCAACTCTTGGTAGAGTTTCTCCATTACTTCAAGCTTTGTTCGAAGTTCATTATTGTCCTCCGCAAGGCTTTTTGATTTCGCTGAGTCGATTTTTACGCTCGCTGGCGTTACCGGGGGACTCTTTTTCCCGGAGACATTCGATCTAGTTGGTGGTGATCGATTAACCCTTGGTTTTCTTAAGAAAGGGTTTATCAAATGCAATAATTGGCTCTCCCCAGAATCCGTAGAGCCGACCTCCGAAGAGGGTGGATTTTCCAGTGTATCCAGTGTCATTTATAGCAATTTCTTCATACAATTAAAAAAAAATTTTTTTTTTTGCTCGTTCTTGGCATCTTTTAATTAACAGAATCACTTTTTAAAACAGTAAATTTTTCATATACAGTTTTTATGAGTTTATTTTGACGGTTTGCCAACAGTTGAATATTTCCCACATTTACACAAGTATTTTTTAGGGAGTGTTCATGAAAACATGTTGCGGAAAGTTATATCTTTCTGCAAAGTGGAAAATTATCTCGTTGCAGGAACCCTTATTATTTCATTTATGAAAAATAAACAAAAACTTAAAATTTTAATTTAAAAAAAAAACATGTACGTAGTACATACATACCTATGTATACTGTGATAAAAAAAAAGTCATTTTTTAATGCGCTTCTAAAATGCATATAAGTGAGTTCATTTATTCTCGAAATTGATCTACATTTTGTTTCTGTTTGCTTGTATTTTGCTTTGGTCTCTCTTCGTAATAAAAGGCCTTGGTAAATTTTCGTTTGGATGCACGATTTGCTTCTAATACGTTTTCTTCTCTTGACGAGGCTGACGGAGTTGCAGGACTATTTTCTGCAGAAGGAACTATTTAAATAGGAGGAATGTTACCAAGTTCCCAGTTTTAGAAAGACCAATTTTTATAAAAAATATTTGTGTTCTATGTGTCTGCGTAGCTAGGTTTAGTTATTGAAGTTACCGAATTGTAGCTTTCACTAGAAATTGTGTTGAAATTTGAAATGGTTGGCCTTGGGCCAAATATTTCACCCATTTGTTCAACAAATGCAGCAATTCAAGGAGCTGCACCTGTTTTTTTAGAATTGTCCTTCGCAGCCTTCATTAAAAATTCACTTTAGCGCCCTCTTTGTTTTAAAAACTTAACCAATCATCGGAACTCGATTTTGTTTCCAATGAAAAGGTAAAGCAATAGCCAGTAAGTTTTTGTTGTTGTTTTCTTTGTTAAATGTTTACTTGCTGTACTTTTTTGTCATGAGAAAACGCATATTGAAGAGATTTCACCTGTTCTCCGAAAAAGAATTCACAAGTGAAGTTCTCCAAATCTCTAGCATTGAAATAAAATGGATGTTAGTTATACTAACGTCCTCCTATCCTTCATAATATTCCGAGCTCAGAAAGAAGAAAGTGTGAGTATTACCTTTTTGTTATAAATGGTAAGGCTATTTACAACAATATAATCAAAAAGTGACTCATTTCACGTCTGTTGTATCTTTGCAGTGATTCTTCTGGCTGTAACTGTTGGTAATGAGTCGAGTACGCAGGCGCCAGCAGTAAGCCGATTTTCAACCTGACGACTGTCAGATCGGGATAATAGGTGCGTTTTATTATCGGCAAATCTATATGGATCTAAACTAATTTTTAACAAGTGCGTTTTATTATCTACGGATCTGGATTAATTTTTAACACGATTACAAAAACAATTTGGGATCTAGCGCTCTATCTAGATCTTTTTCAAAGATCTAAAAATTAGTTCTTACTCTGGCGGGTAGATGTCTTTTTATGGTAAGATAGTGTAAACTACAGTGTAAAAAAAAAACAAGAAACATTTGAAAATCAACAAACATAAGAAAAAGATAGATGAGCAGCATCATACAATACATTTATGTCACCGTGAAGAGATATTCTATATGGATCATTAGAAATGACAAAAAACACGGCTAAGATATATTACAAAAACAATTTGCGATCCTGTTCTCTATCTGGATCTATTTCAAAGATTGTAGTGTAAGCTACAGTGTACAGAAAAAAAAAAGAAATATCTTAAAATCAACAAATATAAGGATAAAAGAAATAGGCGTATACCACTGTTACTATGATCCATATCGTTTTATTTTCAAGGGATAATATATAAATAGATAATTGGCGATATTAGCCGTGTTTTATTATCGTCAATAATTATCAGGCCTTGAAAATAAAACGATATGGATCAGATAGTGACTCTCTTTCTTTTATCCTTATGTTTGTTGATTTTCAATTATTTCTTGTTTTTTTTTCCTTACACAGTAGCTTACACTTCCTTACCTAAGTTTTGGATCTTTAAAATAGTTCCAGGGGCCTATTTGTCAAAACATACACATCATACATTTAAATTTAAATACATAGAAATTTATGTTTCACACCATACAGCAAATTTACCTACCCTACAAATGTTCATACATTTAATACAACACAAAATTCTGTTATAAGTTGCTACTGCATGTTCAACATGAGAAGAAAATATACAAGAGTAAGTATTTCTTTAATTAATAAAATTATAAAAAAATTTAATTATGATCAATTTTTATTGTTTTCTTTTCTATAGTTCTCCAAATAACAGAAGATTGTGGTCCTCCAGTCAATATTGGGGGAAAATGCATTTGGGAAGTTCACTGGCTCGACACTCACAAAACATGATATAGCCAGGGCCTATAGAAAGGTGGCTTCATTAGGGGGGTTCACATGGAAGAACATGGTTGTACAACATTGTTCCATGGGAAAATAACTGTACACACTACTTTGCGTTCACATAGGATACTGATGTTGTCGAACATCATTATTTTTATATCTTAGAAGTGAACGGAAGCAGTATGGCGATACAAATTTTGGCAGCCGTAATTATGAACGATATTCTTGAAGAGGAAGAAAACACGAAACTTGCATTTTCTTCCACTTCTTTATATTTTGTTAGGAGTTTTATTCTTATAAAATTTATTCTTTATAAATTTCACTTTTTATTTTCCACAATTCTGGTAAATTTCTTATTATAAAGTTCAAAAAATCTTTTTAAAAATCATTATTTGGTATAGATGCCATTTTTCCGTTGAATTTTGTATGGCCGAGACAATTTACAGAATGAAAAAAAATATCAAAGTTGTCAACAATCTGTTCACACAGGTTGGTTGGTTCCACGAACCACCCAGGTTTTCAAAATATTTTGAAAACCATGCAACATTGTTCGGTTTAGCGTTCATATGATAGAACATTGATGGTTATCGAACCATGTTGTACAAGATGTTCTTCCATGTGAACACCCCTATTGGAGTTTTCTTATGGGCTTGCATTATGCCGCTTCCATTTTAAAGGATTACATTTCTAAGCCAATGAAGGGTTAAAAATATTTGTTGCATAGGTGACAAGGCTTCATTGCAATTAGTTGTGCTAAATAATCTTGATGAGTTTTCATAGGTTGGCACAAATGAAACTTACTTTCTCTGGCTTCCACTTTATAAGAAAAATTGAAACACCATTAGCATTTTGATAGATGCTGTCAAAGTTTATCTTCTTTTTAATCTTCTAGTGCGGTGGAAACATCACATAAATCTCTTGCCTTAAATATCGGATTATCTTTTGGTGAAAACGTAGTATAACGAACAAAGAAACGTACATATAACACTGCTGTCACTATGATCCATATCGTTTTTTTTCACAAGATGATTGATATCGATCATTAGCGATAGTAAAACACTGTTTTAAAAAATGGATTTTTTATTTTGTGCTACAATTAAATAAACGATAAATTTAACATCTGAGTGTATACGTCCCTTAAGAATCTGAGCTATATTATTTCCGAACCTTAGGGAATTTTTTGATCCCAAAAGACAGTGCTTCCGAAACCGATTAGGCAGCCATCTTTTTCTATACTCCGAAAATATATTCACATTCTCAATCTCAAATCTGAAAATTATCGTAGAAGAAAAAATTCACTAAAGAAGCACGCATTTCTTTCTTTTGTTACGTGGATATATTTTTTCTACAATCTATATCAAATAGATTTAATTACATTTTAATTAGTTTAGAAGACAATTGTGAAAGTTTTGCTATGAATTAGTTCATATAAACATTGAATGCAGTGATTCATCTTTTTAAAAAGGCAAGTTTTGCCCTAAAAAACATCCTTTCATCAGCACTGTGGCGGACATTTTGTTAAATTTTTGTTTTTTTTTTTTTTCACGATAAAAAGCGTGATTTAATATTTTAATACGTTCTAAATATAATATTTTTTTAACTTTGTTCTAATGGTAAATCGTTTTAATTTCAAATAAATATGTGTAAAAAAAGAACAATTTTTGCTTGGTGATGTGTAATGTTGCGTGTCTATAATAGACGAGAAAATTTGTGAAATTTTGTGTATAGATAAATTTATATATTTGAACACCAGACTAGTTTGCGTCCTTAGTTTGGTATAACAATTTTGAATTTCAAGCCAGCAGAGAACAGAAAGAAACCTCCAAAGTATTATTTGTTACATAAGCTAGAATAGAAAGTTCGCCTTATTTGTGTTGTATTCATTTTCCTTGATTCATATTCCATATATTTTTTACACTGTAATCTTCAAATCAATGATTTTACTTATATGCATGTATGTATTATTGCAGGCAATGAACACGAAATATCAATCAAGAATCCACTAAACAAAAATAAAATACAACGTAGACTATCTGATCTTAACGAAAAATAGAACAAAATGGACAACGATATCAAAGAGCAGAAGGAGCAGAAAGTCGCTGAGGAATATCTATCCAGTTTAGCAGACTTGAACATGAACAGCAAACCACTGATAAATATGCTAACTATTCTGGCAGAGGAAAACATCGAATATGCTGCCATCATAGTCAAAGTGGTCGAACAACATATTGCTAAGGTTAGTATTATTCTCTTTAATTAGTTTTAATGGTTATTTTAGCTGTAGCATCTTCGTAATAGAGATTCTGTAACACTACTTTCTTTTGACACTTGAGAGTTGATGTAGAAATTTTCCATTTTGTACGAAAATAAAGAAAACAAATTAGGCCATCGAAAACTCAAAGTGAAGACGGAAAACCCATGAGCACATGGCGAAGGAATTCAAAAGCATCATAATATTTGAAAATTTTAAATTTGAAAAAAAAAACTACAGAGAAGTTAATAATTGTAATCAAGGGGAAAGCTTTGTGTATCATCAAATTTTTGAGTTCTAATTCTATCCCATTTTCCTAATTGCTCGCACTTTGTTTCACATTATAAGGGTATTCATAACCGCTTGAGTGCGCGTATAATATAACAAAAAAACAACTTTAAATTAGCGACAACACTCATATCCATTTATGTATATCCTTCTTTTTCTTCTTCTGCCTAAACCAACAATTATAAGTATTATCAAACAAAATTTAATATTGCCTCATAGTACATTTGAATTGGATTTTTGGATCAAAATAATACGTACATAGCTAAAAAAGGTATAGGGCTTCAAAGTTTCGGAACACCATTATTAACCTAAGTTCTTGGTTCCTAATACCTATAACAAAGGCTCAAAATTGCAAGCTTAATATTTTTTTGCATATACTTTTCAAATTTGTTTGAAAGAATAATTTTACATTTTGCTTCCACTATGCATCGAAAGAAGTAAGTTTGAACTAGGGCTGATGATACCCGGCTACCCGAATACCCAGGTACCCGGGTTATTTACTACCTGGGTACAAGAACCCGGGTAACCGGGTACCCGGGTAGTTGATTACCCGGGTAGAATCATCAGCCCTAGTTTGAACAGTTTGGGTTTAAACTCTTAATAAGAGAGAATGCGTGATGGTTTAAGAACCAATCCTTAACATTTTCATGCTCATAATAACGTGTAATTGAAGGGTTCTAAGTCTAAAAGGTCTAAGTCCCAAAAAATCATAAGTCAATATTTTTATCAAAATACAATTTAAGTGCCAAGCCTTATAATATCAAAATGGATTCAAGTGCCTATTTTCTGTAGTTACAAGTTATGTTTTCGATTGATTTAAATAAAAATAAATAATTATTTAATTGAATTGTTGTTTTTATTATGTTTTTCTCGTATATCTCTAAATTATAAAAATTGCACTTAGACCCTTTAGACTTACAACCCTTCAATTGTGTGGCAATACATAATTTATTTAACATATTTGAAATGTTTTATCTGTTTTCCTGTGATTTTCCTGTTTGGAAAGAGTTTGGGAAAATTTAACTTATTCCTAAACAAGCACGAATTAAAAAGAAAACTCGACTTGCCTTCCATGTTTGAATTCTCCTATTGTATTTTATTCTGCATTTCTTAAACCCTACAGTACGTATACAGTTTATAAGTTTAAAATACTAAAACTGTTGTTTTGTTTGTGAATTTAGCCGCATAAATATTTTTAAGGCCCAATTAAAAGGGAAAAAGTAAATTTGGATACAAAACTTAGGACAAACATTTCACAACTATTTTGAACTTGTTTTTAATTTTTTGTACGCGACAGTCAGGGTTAATCCGTCGGTGAGTTGTCACCACGAATAAACGGGACCTGCAATTTTCTTACCGAGTCGTAACGGCTAAGATAGGCAATTTTCATGACAGAGGATTAAGTGGAAGCTGGCTGGAATCGTTGCAAATCCAAGGAATTAAACATTATAATACATTTGTATTATTTATTTTATATTTTTTATTGCATTCTTATTGCAGAAATATACATAGAATGTATGATGTAGGTTTTACAAATCACAACAAAAGACAAAACTCGAATGTGGAACAAAAGTTTTTTTTATTTTTTTTTTTAATGTTTGCTCATATGCATACCCATATGTAATTCAATTATAGGTAATTAAGTACATATACAGCTATGGACAAAGAAATAGCACACTTATCATTTTTCTTAGTAAAATTAAATTTATTTTCGATTTTCGAACTTAAATACTTTATTTCTTATTTTATTACATGAACTGACTTGTAAGGATCAATTAAATTAATATTAAATTAATTAATTAGAACTTATTTAATTTCAAATCAATTTTTAAATAATTTATTTTTGAGTGATGACCTTATTATTTGTGGACAAAGAAATAGCACACCTGTTATAATCATTCTAGAAAACTTTTTTGAATGAAAAGTTCTTAAAATTTTTAATAATTTGGTACTGCCATGTTAATACTTGGTTGGTACTCTGTGGTAAGCTTTGAACCAATGCTTGACATCTACTTTGCGGTATTGATTACCAAGCATTTTGTATTCCTTCCCAAAGATCGTTAAAATTTTTATATTTTGTTTGCCCAATTTTTACTTTAACATCATACAACAATAACACATTTTCAGGATTGAGTGCATGAAAATGCATAAAATAACCTTGTAAAAGTATTAAGCTTTAAATAAAATAAAAATTGGTAACACTAAACAATATTTATTTTGGTAGTAGCTATCTTTTTAAATGGGTACCTCAATTTTTCAAATGTAGTTTTTTTATTTCTTGAGATTTTTAACGTGCTTTTTCGTAAATTATCATTGGTAACTTTTCCCGAATTTTCATTTACCGTCAAAAACGTGTTTTGGGAATCATTAAAATTTATATTGTGTGAACAATCAATTTGGTTTAATCGAGTATTTTGTGTTAAAACCCTCGTCTTATCATGGCTAGACGAAAAGACCTTTCGCCATATTTTCGAAAAAATGAGTTTTTTTTAACACCGTACACTCAGAGAAAAATTCCATTGATTGCAATATTGGCAAAGTCATCAGTAGACAAAATTAAAAAAAAAATAAACGAAAATTCCGCTCTTTCGCCTAAAAGAAAAGGAAAATCTGCACGAAAAAAAAATACTACTCCGAGATGAACGCAGAATTAAAAAAAATATGCTTTTACAATAGAAAAAATCTGAGAGTCTGGAATAGAGATTTCCGACATGACAGTCATACGTCACCATTAAGGTATGGGTTCTTGTTGCTGCCGTCCAGCAAAGAACCTACTTCTAAAAAAGCCATTTCTCACAAAAGCGATGATGGACAAACGTTTAAAATACAAAATACTAAAGTTTTTTAAACTTTGTTCACTTTTGTTTGGTTAAAACTTATTTTTATTTAGTTTATAAGATTAAAAAAATAATTAAATAAAAATTAAAAAATAGAAAAATAAAAAAGCTAAGTGCATCGATTTGGGGTCATTACATGCATAAATATACAATTTACTGGCATGAACTCAAAGGAATATGGTTCCATGGTGTCCTTTAGTAAGTTAAGATACGAGAATTTGTCCATTCTTCCATCAATCCTAACCAATGGGCAAACTCCATACCAGGAAAATGCGCCCCAAATCATCAAATTTCCTCCTCCGTGTTTTACCGTCTTCAAGGTATACTTCGGGTTGTAGGCTTCGCACTTGGGTCGATGGACAAACGTTTTGCCATCAGGTCCAATACGGTTAACCTTTGTTTCATCGCTCCAAAGGACTCTCTTCGAAAACTGTATGTTTTTGTTTTGATGTTTTTTAGCAAATGTAAGGCGATCTATGATGTTTTTTTTGACAGCAACGGTTTTTTCTACTCACGCACCCATACAGCTTTACATCATTAAATCCTCTTCTTATGAGTCTGCTTGAGACGTTCAAACCGAATTTTTCGTTTATTTCAGCCATAATGGTACGAGATGATTTAAAAGGGTCACACTTGCACTTTCTTGATATCGCTCTATCCACTCGTATTGATATTTTACGAGGGGTCGGGCGGCGTAATTTATTCTCAAAGCTTAAGTTTTGATTTCGTTTTACCAAATAAATTGCATTATAAACCATTTTACGGGAACAGTTGAGGATTTTGGATATTTGGGAAGGATTTTTTCCATCTCGGTGAAGATCAAAAATAATTTTTATTTACAGTGAACTTTTCTGCCCATTTTGTTTTCAATATTTGTTGAAATTTTAAAATAAAATAAAAAAATGCATGTGTATTGATAATAAAGCTGGTTATAAACTTTGTTTGTGACACTCTAAAGTTGTTGTTTCATTCAAAGGTCCAATATTCATAATCATTGAAATGAACCGAGATAAAAAAAAACTTTTCTACTAAGTATTATTGTTTTGAGAAGATATTTGATTGATGATGATGATTAATCAAACGTTCTCACATGGCATTGGTGTAAACAATAATTTTCTAACTAAGGCGCCAGTTATAGCTATCATTGAAAACCATCATTGAAAATTTTGTTTTCACTTTTTGGGGTAATTAAACTATGAATATTGAGAATGTTTGGTATACAAACGAAGCTAATCAATCACATATTTTACTTTTGCAAATAAAAATAAACAAATATGTTAAATATTTCTCATAAAACTACATTTAATTTTTCAATGATGAAAATCGTTTTCAATGAACAGCTGATTTTCGTTCCAACAAAGTGGAACACAATCGTTCCAATGATTTGTGTTCGATTATCTTTCTATTCTCATGTGTCAGTTTTTTTTTCAATGATCAACTCTAACCTCAAAAAATTATTCAGGTTGTCTTTGTAATTTATAGTGATGGGTAGGATACGAATTTAAAATGAGTTTGTATGAGTTACTCATTTTTCGAAATGAGGTGGTATTTTGTCGCACCTCAAATGTCCCATAGGATACACCTTTTTTAATGGACATTTTCAACAAAAAAATCAATTTTTCAATGACGTCTCTGCAATTCTAATGATCATGAAATTTGAATAAAACATACAAAGTTATATATGTATGTATGTACCTAGATACGCAGGCTGGCACAAAAGACACTTAGGCTAGGCGCGCACATTCAGTTTTTAGTTACACAACTTTTTGGTTTCTTATAGAAAACAGATGAACTATTTAGTTGAATGTCCGCGCAGGTGCATATAATTATATGTTACACAAAATAGCGAATTCATTTTAGGCAATCGCTTAGTTTGTACACAAACTTTTAGTTGCTCGAACCAATCAGTTGCGAAGCTAAAAATAGAATGTGCGCGCCTATTGGTATCCATACAATGGAACATGATTTTACCTCATATGTTTCTGGGAATACCATGGATATACTCTACTTATATCTTTATATTATATGTATTTTAATATATTTTCTTTCATTTGTCTCCTTTAAAGAACATTTCGTTGACGAAATAAAAGATAAATATTCATTTTTACATGATGCACATGTGTACTTATTGAAATCTTTTATGATAAAAGTCACAGAAGTTTGTCTTTTATTCTTTTATGATTTTTAACAGATTTTGGCATGCTGAATACCAAAAATGCTATTCGTAAAAGATTTTTTTTATTTTCGAACGTTTGACATTTCATAAAAGTTTTCTTAGCAGATTTTATAACAGATTTTAGCATGCCGAATACCAAAATTATAATTCATAAAAGATTTTTTGACAGCTTAAACTTTTGTATTGAAATTCATAACAAAATACTGAATAGAAGATCTCGCCGAATAGGCCTAAATGATTGCAGTTAGCAAAAACAAAAAAAACTTTTAAACAATAACATAATATGCGACATTTTGTATTGCCTCATGAATGAGGTACCCATCACTAGTAATTTAGCAAGCATCAAAGCGACAAATATTTTTAATGACAGATCTTTTCAATGACAGCGAAATTATTGATTGCTATAACCGACTTGTCAAAAAATATTCCACCGTTCCACTGATTTGTGTTTCAATGATGGTTTTCAATGATAGCTATAACTGGCGCCTAATAATCTCTTTTCTGAAACATATTTAACAGATCCTTTCGTATTTATCTTTTTTTTTTCAAAATTCTTATTTATGGATTGCTTTGGCTCCAATTCTCATAAGGCCCTAGTTATAGCTATCATTGAAAACCATCATTGAAACACAAATCAGTGGAACGGTGGAATATTTTTTGACAAGCCAGTTATAGCAATCATCGAAAAATTGGTTTCAGTAAAAGATCCTGTCAGTGGCTGATTACAACCAATTCTATGCATTTGAGGTTAGAGTTGATCATTGAAAAGAAAACTGACATTTGAGAATAGAAAGAGAATCGAATACATTCAGTGGAACGATTGTGTTCCATATTAAAGAAACGATAATCAGCTGTTCATTGAAATTAATTTCTATCAGTGAAATCATTTTGGTACCGATTAAAGCTATTGCAGTTTGTTTATTCGTCTTAAAAATGGTAACGAAAATTTTCAATGATGCATTTCAATGACAGCCATAACTGGCCCCTTATTTATTAATTTTCATTAATACTGGGTTCAATCTCAGAATAGTTAAACCGAGCCAAAGCACTTCGGGTTTACGCCACGTCAAACAAATCCTTATTTATAATATATTTTCTTAGCCGTATTAGCTACGCCTTCCTTATGTCAAATATACTGGGAAAAAAGTCACCAATCTAAAACTCTGGTTATTATACACGTAAAGCAAACCCCAGCTGATTTCCATTATTATTCATTTTATTATCATTGTATGCATATTGGAAATTGGATACAATCAAAATTGGATTGTATAAAGTTCAAATCCAATAAATGAATGTACCAACCACATTGCGTTCCCAATACCGTACAACTGTAAGAGCGTTGAAAATATAAATAATTTATTAATGCAAAATATCTATTCTTTTTGGAAACGAAAAAAAAAATTGCTTACAATCCTTTTTGTAAATTTCACAAGATGTCATCTCAAAATGACATTTAGATACTAAAAAGGCCTTAAACCTCCTATGAACCAGTTTTAGCTTATTCCACCGCTATTCCTCGCGCATTTTCATTATAAATAAGGTTTTCAGGATTAAAGCCGTTGTAAAGTCGAAGTAACTTTACTCCGTCGCTAAAACGAGTTAGTAAATAAGTCTGTATCTATCTACATCAATAATTTTAAAGGAGAGCACGAATTCCAATGATTTCAATAGATTCTCCAATTACATTTAAAGCCTTACATTTCGCAATTTATCGGGCATATGCAATTACAATCAACAAATCTCAAGGCCTTTCGACGCAAGTCTGGGCTTGGATTTGGAAAATGCATGCTTCGCTCATAATTTTCAATTATATGTATAGCCTGCTCCAGAGTTAGTAATCCCAATAATTTGTTTGCCTACACCGAAAATGTAGAAACAAAAAATATTGTCCAGATGCTGGCTGTTCAATAAATTATTAAGTTGTAAGACCAGACGAATATTGTTTTATAAAAAAAAAATTATTCAATCGATAATAATATTTAATAATATTTGCATTTAAAACAACATAATGCATTTTCTTTACTCATTCTTACTAAACAAAAATCTTACCGTAATTGAAATACATTATAAGTCTTGGGATAAATTAATTATTTTAGACATCCTAATATTTGCAGCGGCAGCTGTTGTGTCTATGTAATGTATATTGGTTTTGGTATTTGGTGTGGAATCGAATGCTTCGAAACTAAAATCTCTATCTCATTAGCAAATATTTATTCCAACAAAAAATAAAATCAAAAGAACTAATACATACATATAAAATATAATATATACTCATGTGCATTTTTTTTAAAGGTTCATCCGGATATAAAGCTTCCAATCCTCTACTTAATTGATTCAATTGTTAAAAATGTAAAAAGCACATACATTCCTCTCTTCAGTCAATGTATTGTGAATATTTTTTGTGGAGTATTTGAACAGGTAAATAAAATATAGTTAAATTATATACGAGTACTATTATTGTTAGTAAAATCAAAATTCAAAACATTTCTATTCTATAATAAGGTAAGCGAAAAAATTCGCGAAAGAATGTATACTCTACGCCAAACATGGAATGAAGTGTTTACTGCACAAAAGCTATATACTCTTGATGTTAAGGTTAACTGCATGGACAGGAACTGGCCAATAACAGCAAAAGTTATAAAATCACCATCAATTCATGTTAATCCAAATTTTCTAAAAAAGGTACATATAAAACTTAAGCATTACAAAACAAAAACCAAAATGCATATACATATATATAATGAAATGTTCTTTAGAATGAAATGGAGGCAACACTTCGAGTGAAAACGCGTGAACTGTTAGAATTGGAAAAGCGGAAACTAGAATTGGAATTAGAAGCTACCAAAAAATTGTTGCAAGAGCAAGAAAAACAGCTGTGTAAGCAAACAGAGAGTGTGAAAATAGCACCGGAACATCCGCCACAAATTCGTCACCCGACCGTGGGTGCCATGCAAAAACCAAACTATATTGGAATAAATACGTATCAGAAATTTCGGAATAATGGACCAAGACAACCACCACCAAATATGATGAATATGCAACAGGTAATTATTTTTACTTAATTATATTTTCAGCAACTACATAGTATGTACATATTTTCCCCTCATGTCTGAAGCATGAATGTGCAAATTGAAAATGTTTTAATGTTTTACTAATTGATATTTTAAAATATTATGTTTTTTTTCGATGTCTAAACGTTAGGCCTGTGTACGATGAATTCTGCCGGGAGAAACTGTGTTATTAGGAGAGGGAAGCCAAGTGCGAAATGAAACGAAATACAATTTTCTTCCATTGTTGGAGTGAAAAAATAAAGTAGAAAACACACACAACTTTCTAACTAAGCCTGCAGAAAATACCAATACAATGAAAAGAGGTACATCGCGTGTGCGGTTGAAGTACAGTATGAAACTGGTTTTCTATTTTCTACTTAATAGAATCCATCCCGTGAGCGCTGCCCCATTGGGCTTCCTGAAAAAATGTGTTGAAATTATTTATTAGTCGATCACAATTTTTTTTATAATAATTTGCGCACACTATTAGGGTTCTTGACTACCCTGGAGAAGATTTAAAATATCTGTGGCAACAAGGAAAAACGACATAAGTCAGTTTAAGGAGAGCGATTTGAATGTTTAGTTTGCAATACAAATCAGGTACAAGACCTCTTTTGCTTTTGTCTGTAATTTCTTAACCGTTTGCGATAAAAATACGAACAAAATTGGACAGACAAAAACTCATTTTCTACATAAGTCGACTTATGCTGTTATTCCTTGTTGCCACAGATATGTACATTTTATTTAATGAGGGGGGTAAATGAAAACAACAAAGTATTCCACTTTTAATTTACTCCTTTTGCAGAAGATTTCTTGTTGAAAAAGATGAAGGAATAAATTCATATTGCTTAGATGATCATAATATTTATAATGGTTTCTCAAATCGTGGCTTTTAACAATTGGTTTTCGTCATACACTCCATCGATGTCGGTATGTACACCGAATTAATTTAACACGGGTCAATTTTAAGCGACTTGCGAGAAAAAATTCAAAATTTTGATTTATCTTATGTTTTCAAAAACGTCTTTAACGACTTGATGAATGTTCGTACCTGGCAAGTTTTTTTTTTTACTAAAAATTCATGTAACGGAAATAAACTTTTGGTGTTTTTGGATACATTTTTCTTATTTTTCACTTATTCTTATAAATCTCGTTGCTTCATTAATTTTTCAAGCAGCAGTGGAACATTTTATACAAGTTTTCTTTTTAACAAAAAAAAGTCAATTTTCCTTTTCCACTAATCGGTTTTATTAGTTCGGCCACCTGATTACTTATGCGTATAGAGGAGTGTGGATCACAGACAATATTATTGCAATAGTTTTTATTATCGAAAGAAAGAACTTTTGTTCATCGAAATTTGTAAAGTTGGTTCCGGCAAGAAATCATAAAATATTATCAAGTTGCAATCAACAGTTATAATACATTCATTTTGCAGCAATAATGATAGCCGAACTCCGGAATATTCAAGTTAATTCATCGCAGGACAACTTTATAGACTAACTATGCACAAACACACTCGCTGTTCTCAATTGTTATTATTATGTTTTATCCATCTGCCTATTAATGGTCCAATTGATCCTCAGTATTGGCTTGATCTACCTGTGGAGTTTTTCACCACCTGTCATGTGAAGATTTTAACATTTTATAGATTTTTATAGAACTAACTATTACGTACACGATTCTCATCAAACTCTAGATGCCACTAATTAAATCATTTTGACTTTTTATTGCAAGCAAAATGTGTCAGCCATATTATGTAAGATTTTCCACATAGACCATAGGACTTTAGATCTTCATTTTTGGACACATTTCAGGCATGACAGTATTCCATTCTTTAAGAGGGCAGGGAACCCACAAAAATTAAATTAATTTACAGGTTGACATGAAAAAAAAAACTATAATTTGTGTTTTTTTGTTCGTACATGTTGGAATGTTGGTGCAAGGACGTGGAATCCACTTTTGAATTTTTGTATGCCATTATTATTCATGAAAAATAATTGTTACGTATCCGTATATATGATTTGATTTTGAGTGTTATTGAGATTTTGTAGCTGGAGAGCTGTTTAAAATAGTTTTGACATACATATGATTATGTCGATGCGAGAGTTGCAAAGAGGGCATTGAGATGAACTTTCCTTACGGGGAGATGTTGCTGTTACTAGTCTTTGTTTGGTGTGAACGATTTAAGTATATTTTTTAATCTTGTTGCTCAAATCCGAGAATTGTTGTTCAAAATTTTTGGTTTTAATCGGATAGATGTTTTTTGCATGTTTACCTGTTCGTTGATCTTCAGTACTAATACCAAATCTATGAAATCCTATAAAAATACGTTTCAAATTGTTGCGGGTGTGACATATTTTGTTCACATAAGAAACAATAGTTTAAGTTATTCATATTATTATCTTAAGGATTTATATAATTTCATATTCAATAACAAAGAGGTTCCAAGTAGCTTCAGGAATAATATAATATAACCTCTATTCTAAAAAGGAAATGCAAATGATCTTCTACCTATAGCGGAATTTTATTTATGAATTAGGTTATGAAAATATGAAGAGTGGATACGTGAAAATGAATTGCTATTTGAATTTCAGGCAGGTTTTAGAAAGAACTACTGGACTTCGGATTACATTTTCACACACAAGCATTGGCTTTGATAAAGAGGTAAAAAACGGTTTGTATTTTTTGTATACTTTAAGCCAGTTTTTGGCTTTAAACAGAAGATTACTCTTTTTTAAAGCTTAGTAACACTGGATTATCTTCAAAAATTATCAAAATATTACATCGTCTTACGAAGAAAATTCAACTGTAGTAGAATATCATATTAATGTTGTTTGATGGAGTCGTCTGCATAAAGCTTCGTCTTTGTACTTTAGACTACCCGAAAGTTCACCTAGATATGTAGGTATATCTGGAAACTGGACTACCACCGCTTTATATTTTAACATTGAAATTGCACAGTCACCTACTACCAAAAATTGAAGCAAAACATTTAATTGCTTGAAATCAACAGTTTTTCAACAATTAGGTGAGATTGGGAATCAACAAAATTGTTGGAGAAATTTCATTACTTTTTAAGGTTAATAGGTTCTAGCTATAATCCACGCAGAAATGACATAAGTGAGAACTACACTATGTGCAATTTATAATCATATATCCATAACTTCCTTGGAATATGCCTTGTCTTAAATAAAATACGAACAAATCATACAGTAATAATAACAATTTTCAACGGCCACAATGTTTTTTTTACAAATGTAAGTTATTTTTATCAAATGTTTTATGCTGAAGCTTACTTAAGTATTGTACATCAAACGAACAACAATAAAAACCAAAATATAATGTTTATTTTAATGCCTTTCTGTTGCGGGTGTGACACAACTTTAAACTATGATTTCGCACTCATAATTGGATCAGATCTTCCTTAATTAGTATATGAGGAAATCCTGTGAAACTTGAGATTTGATGACCCTCGTGAAAATAATCCAATGTTACCATTTCAAACCATTTTTATCACTCGAATTTTATTAAAATAATCAGTAGGAATGACGTCACATACGTATTTCAAATATAGAATATTTAATTTCAAAAATGCTACTACATTTTTGCGTAGAAATGGCAAAAATAGAAGTTTTTAATTGGCTCATTTTAACTTTTGTTATTTTTTAGCTTCATAAATTTTTGAGGCATCATCGAATTCATTTTAAAATTAATTCCATGTTTTTCTACATAAAACTGAATATAATGAGTATTTATATTTAAGTGTGCTGTTGAAAATTTGGAAATAGCAAGTAAATCAAAACATGTCCATCGTTCTTTGCAATATTCTAAGTGTTGTACTTTTATTATTATAACATTTTGAGGCATTCATGCACCTTAAAAAATTTTTAACAGCATGTTCTACGTGAAAAAAATAAAAAAAATAAGCCAAGAAAAGTCAGTGTGCCTCAAAAATTGATAAATATATAAAGACATAAATTTCACAAGCGTAATTTTTATTTTTAACGTTGAAAAATGTTGAGCACACTTGAATAAAACTTAAGAATTCCTTCAAACATGAAGTAATCGAAAAACTAAAGTTATAAAAACTTCCTTTGAGAAGCCTCACTCTACATTGTAAAATTTAAGCATTCTAATTGCACTTCAAATTTAAGGAATATGATTTACGGTTTGACTGCAGATATTATAAGTCTCAACTTCCTGAGGCATCAATGAATTGCAATTACGCTGCTAAATTTTCATTTTTTATATCAGTCTGATGATAAAAAAGTATATAATAAGAGTGTGCTCGAATTTGAAAATTGTTTTTTTATTTAAAATCTTAAGGTTAACAGTATTTCTTCATATGAGCGGGGTACGTAAAAGAGTGTTTTTCTCATCCCTAGCGGCCTTAAAGAGACATATAAAAAGAAAACAGAGCAGTTTAGGACAATCAAATTGGTTACAGAAAGTATCCCTAGCTAGCATTATTAACCCTTAGCTGCCACACTTCTGTAGAATAACATAGCTGCCACACTGGGGTACGAAATGCGCCAACAACAAAATATCGTATTGTGAGCCAGCTATTAAATTTTTTTGCTTGAAAAAATTCTGTATTAATCATTAATATGTATTTTATAAGATGAAGTAGGTTTAAAGAAAAATATTCATATTTATTATTAATAAAAAAATTGTTAATTGAAAAAAAGTGGTGAAAATGATCATTTTCATCAAAAAAATTCTATTTTTTAACATTTTGAGCTAAAAATTTAATGAGATACTCTCAAGATGTATACCTTCAAGAAAAAAAAACTTCATATTTGTCTTAGAAAAAAAGTATATTTATTTTGTACTATGAAGAGCTTCGACGTAGGTCGACCGCGTGCTCGAGACTGTAAAAGACGTGGATCGAAAGTTGCGTCTTCCATCTCTACATCTAACTCTCATGAAGATGAACTATCAGATACGTTGAATTCAGACTCAGAACCATCATCGACTTCAGCATCCGAAATATTCTCAGCAACGCCATTGTTACAATCATCCTCGATCATTTCTTGTCGCAATGTTCTATTGCGCAAATTGAATGCCATCTAATGGTAACGAATAAATATACTAATATAAATATTATAAAAGTTGTAAAAAATTCTGCGCCATCAAAATATCGATTATTTGAGAGAAATAGAGCCAAAACAGAGTAAAAAAAAATTACTTAAATAATCATAACTGCCACACTGGGGTCTTAAACGGCACCACACCACTTCCAACGACTGCCAGAACGATACTAGCGGGCATATCATCGTACTATGGGTTTCAGGGGAAAGAGATATGCTTCAACTAATAACAGATAGAGCCACAATTCCAATTTTTTGAAAATTGTATGTTTTATTGTAATTCAAGTAGGGCTGGGGTCACCTGGACCCCACAAGTGCAGCTAAGGGTTAAATACAATTTTTCTCTTGTTTCAAAAGGTTTTAAATTTATCAAAAGACATCTTTCATTATATGCGGCATACCATTATTCCATCTAAATATCCGAAAGGCAAATCTAGAACATGTCCTCTGTATCGCTTCTTTTGGATTTTATTAAGTACTCGTAATAGTTCAACATTTTAATTTATTAATGAAACAACTTTAATGTAGGGTTACTTATATGGCGCGTCTATCCAGAATCTTTATTCAAAAAGGAATGAATTTGAAAGAAAACAGAAAAGGACAAAGGTAGTTGTTAAAAAGAGAGGGAGGAAGATTATAATAAAGATTAAAAGAAATTAGATACAAAATCTATTCAACCAGTGTTGCCAATGTGGTTCATCAATAGTAAAAACATCTTAAATACGAATTACACCCACCCTATACAACGCGCTATATATATATACAGGGTGATTGGCATAAGGTGTGACAAAAAGCTAGGGCGTGTAGGTTGGACTTAGACAAGAAAAAAATCGTATGGGAGGGGGGGGTCTATTTCCCCCCGTTTAGGCGGGAGGGGCAATTTAAGAAAAAAATCACTTAAAACAGAAAAAAAATTATTAAAAAATAACGGTGATACCTACAGAGTAATCCTATAGCATTTTGAAAAGCCAGAAATACATTCTTTAATTTTGTTTTTAAATAAAGTTGTTCGAGTGAATAGTTTTTGAAAAATTAATTTTCAAAATCAAAATTTTGAAAAAAAAAAATGAAATTTTTTTTTAAACAATTTTTTTTTCAAAATTTTACGTAATTAAGTATTATTTTTTTATTCAATATTCAATGCTCTTATTAATTTTTGATCAAACACAAAAAACCGGATGTCAAAGTGTTTTGTAGTTTTTGAGAAAATCAAAAATAACAAAAACTACTTTCGTTCTAAGAAAAGCCTTTTATTTTAGATTTTACGTTTTTGGATTCTCATGTAGGTGAATTTACGATTGAAAGGATTAACTTTCTTTTTACTATTCTTTTAATTATCGTCTTATAAGCATACAATAATGTGACAAAGTACTGGATTAACCATATTTCACACAATTTTTCATTTAGAACACCTGCGTGAGAGCATTGGTTTAAAACTGACCTGCCACTTTTTTATTACGGTGGGGTCGGCTTAGCTGCATTTACGAAAGAAAGGATTAACTTTTTTTGTAAAATTTTTTTATTATCAGTCTTATAAGCATACAATAACACATTTTTTCATTGAGAACACCTGCGTGAGAGCATTGGATTAATATTGATCTGCGAATGTTTTTTAAATAATGCAGCGTTACACGCCCTAACTAGTGACAGAAAAATGCAATTGCGAAATAAGAACAAAAATGTTCCTGAATCTTGAAATCAATTTAAATAATAAATACATGCATATTTAGATAAAATACATAATTACTGTTTATTTAAAGTTAATCCTTTCTTTCGTAAATGCACCTAAGCCAAGCCGACCCCACCATAATAAAAAAGTGGCAGGTCAATTTTAAATCAATGCTCTCACGCAGGTGTTCTAAATGAAAAAATGTGTGAAATATGGTTAATCCAGTACTTTGTCACATTATTGTATGCTTATAAGCCGATAATTAAAAAAATTGTAAAAAGAAAGTTAATCCTTTCAATCGTAAATTCACCTAAGAATCCAAAAACAAAAATAAAAGGCTTTTCTTAGAACAAAAGTAGTTTTTGTTATTTTTGATTTTCTCAAAAACTACAAAACACTTTAACATCCGGTTTTTTGTGTTTGATCAAAAATTAATAAGAGCATTGAATATTGAATAAAAAAATAATACTTAATTACGTAAAATTTTGAAAAAAAATTGTTTAAAAAAAAAATTTCATTTTTTTTTTTCAAAATTTTGATTTTGAAAATTAATTTTTCAAAAACTATTCACTCGAACAACTTTTTTTCTGTTTTAAGTGATTTTTTTCTTAAATTGCCCCTCCCGCCTAAACGGGGGGAAATAGACCCCCCCCCTCCCATACGATTTTTTTCTTGTCTAAGTCCAACCTACACGCCCTAGCTTTTTGTCACACCTTATGCCAATCACCCTGTATACATCAGGCGTATTCTATAGTGTATCTGATCAAAGATATGTATAAAGAATTTAGCGTGTACGGGTCAGAAAATTGTCTAGAGTTGCACTTTACGAATCCTAGTAATTTATTGGATTCCGGCACTAGATAGTGAAAATGCAACTCAAAGTTTAATTTTGCATTTGCAGTCTCGATGGATAAGTTTCCAATATGGTATGCATAGTTGATAGTAAATGTTATACTTAAACATATAGCTACATTTAAGAATAACGAATTTTAGATGGAAGATCATTAATGAATATGTAATGTAAACAGAAGGGGTCCTAAGTGACTGTGACTGGATTGCGGGACACCAGAGTGATTAAAATTTTCTTCTTCTAAACTATTCAACTTACTTATCAAAAATTTCATGTTGCCGAATGCCTTCGAGGAATCAGTATAAATTGCATTAACCTGGTTTCCACACTCAATGCCTTTGATGCAAAAGTTTGTTTACCTTTTTTTAAAATTTCGGTACCCTCATAAGAAAAACAATTGAACTATTTTGTTCCAAGAGTGATACCTATTTATAATATATATTTGTCATACAAAACAAAAAACTATAATGCAGTTTTTGAAGTGCATAGGGTTACTAACACACAAATTATAGAAGTTGGAAAACTAAATATTGGATGGGATAGATGTCGTGTGTAATTGTCGTAGTCACAATCATATTTCAAATTACTGCAGCAAGAACAAAGTATGTTTTAAGTGCGCTGGAAATCGTAATATTAAGGACTGTACTAGTGATATTAATAAATGCTTTAACGGTTCTACTTCAAATGAACAGACAAATCAATCTGATTAATGTTAATCACACCGCATTTGATAGCAATTGACAAGTATTTTTGAGAAAATTAAAAGCAGCTGTAGAACTTGAAAGCTTTTAGCAACTAGAAAATATTAGGTTTATTAGGTTGTTATTAGTCAAGATTCAAATAAGTCAAGTATGGGGTTTTCGAAACAGAATTTCCAAAACGTTTTTTTGAAGTTAAATTTTTGATAGACTATTGAAATCGTAGGTCCTGTACTTTATCCGAATAATAACACTTGTAACGTGGTAGTAACTACAACAATTTTGGGTATACTTCTTTTTCTCCTATATACCATATTATAGAGGACAAAGAAAAAGTTATTAAATATTGTATATCTACTAGTGCTCTTCCCAAATGTCTTATGTAGCTTATGTAGATCGATAAAATTCAAAAAGATTAGATCCAATATAGACATGGTTACAAATTAATAAACTCATACTTAATACAAAATTAAATTCATGATAATCAAAAGCCCTCTCCTCCAACAACAAATAAATAAGTGTGATTGATTTACTTCGGTTTCGTTTATGCTTGACTCACTTAAGTGGTTGAATAAAAGTAAAAGATTTTACATGATGGCAATGTTTCCCTTTAAAATATAAAACGCTTGCCCCGAATATCTCAAATCCAGTGTTCCTAAAAGAATAGTGGTCAATATAAGCTAAGAAACATCGAATAGTTTAATATAATGCAGACCAGAACTTCCAGGGCCCAAGCTAACATATTTTATTTGGAACTTGCAATATTATAAATAATTCTACCCAATTCAAAATCCAAATTCGTTTGAATTGTAATGTTAAAGCTTATAATGTTAAATTTTTTATAAAATTTTAATGGTTGTATTGAGCTCAATAAAACTTTAAATTAAACTAAACTAATATTTTCCCAACCATAAATATGCACTTATGATGCGATTGATAGCTGGCTTCCATAGGATTTTGAATAACCAGAATTCACACATGAGATTCTGAGAAAATGCATTGTGATCGTTTGCTCATAACTTTTTTCTAAGCGAAGATATTATGCTAAAGACAATCCCCAGAAATAAAGTGAAAGCTCAAATCTTTAAAATAACGATCAAAATTTGCAGAGATAAGTACTAAGGCGGTCCGATAAGTACTAAGCCTACAAAAGAAAAACAAAAATTTTGGAAAAGTGGCGATTTATTTCTCAACATAGTCTGCTTTTAGCTCGAAACACTCGATCCAGGAATGCTCCAACTTCTTTAACCCAACCAAAAAATAGGTTTTTTCGAGGTCTGCAAAGTAGGCCTTTGTGGGCCTCATTGACTCAAATTTCTGCCCGGCGAGTGATTTTTTCAAGTTTGCAAAAAAAAAAAAGCGCACGGGGCAAAATCTGGAGAATACGGTGGATGGGGTAGAGGTTCGTAGAGCAATTCGACCAATTTGGTCTCACGGTTGCGCTTGCTGTCCGGAGTGAGAAAACGCGGCACCCATGGCGCCGATAGCTTTCTCATGCCCAAAATTTCATGAAGGATATGACCCACGCGGTGTTTTGAGATGCCTACTGTTTAAGCTATCTCCCGCACCTTCAATCGGCGATCTGCCAATACGAGATAGTGGATTTTTGACACATTATCCTCCGTGGTAGCCATTTTCGGAGCACCTGGTCGGGGCTCATTAGGTGGCAATTTTTGGCGATCGCCATCGAAGTGGAAGAGTCACCGTACACAGCATCCAAGCGCTTTTTGATTTCGCTGCGCGATTTCCCTTCCAAAAACAAGAATCGAATCACCGACCGATACTGCTCTTTTTCCATTTTTCTAAAATTCGCAGACAAGTCAAAACTACGAGTCCGATTCGGCTGAAATTTAAGAGAATGTACTAGACGATAGTAAATCTCTCTTGCGATACTGGCACCATCGGGCGGTGAGGCTAAGTATTTATCGGGCCGCCCTCGTATTTAGGTGCATTTAGGTGGAAGGGCTTAGGAATCAATCGCAAGACCCTCATCGTGGTACTAGAAGTGATTAACCAAAGAGTAATAGATATCGCAAGTCTTACAATATTGAACAATATTTAACTCGAGATTTTTCTCAAAGATGGCATTACATTGGCTATATCTTATGCAGTGGTTAATATGGAAGCACATATTTTTGTTCATTTTGATCTTTTTTTTAATTGGAACAGAAAAAATGGTTTAGATTTTGCTACATATTGTTTTTGTTATTTTAGGAATTATCACAATTTACCTTTAAATTTTCAGAGCAAAGTTAATACTTTAGTTGAAAATCTCTTGTGTGCGATCACAGCTTGACATCTTCATCATGTTCTTTGGTGTTGCATACCAACCACTTAATATTTTTCCATAATTCATCGAAGTATTTGGTGATTTTTATCTTCCATTTGAAGTATAATGATTCTCTATCCGGTTGAGATCGGGAGACTGAGCCGACAAAATCACAGCCTTCTCCCTCTGTGTTTTATAGTTTTTAGGGTGTGTTTTGATTGTGTTGTTACTTAGGACTTTAAAAAGCCCAAATAGGAAACATTACATATTCATGATTCCAAAAAAATTTTCGTAGGTGCTCCTTAGTTATTTAAATTTTGTACTTTAAAACCTTTTCGGAAGCTTATTAAATAAATAGCATTGAATATCTCTTGAATGCTATTTTTTAGAGATATAATTGAAAAATTATATAAAATTCGCACTTCAGTAAACTTTTTAGTGGACGCAACATAATTAATCTTAGTCTTCATATACAATGTAAATGTATTATATCACATTAACATCGTTAATTTGTGAATTACTAGTAATTCTGTAGCTTTTGAAAGATATTAGATTAGCTTTTAAATGAAGTATCGAATACAATTTTGAGTTTGATTGTGTTCTCGAATTCAAAACAACAAATTCAAATTTTGTTTGGCACATGCGGTTTTGTTAAACTTCTTCTGCCTGCGAAGGTATATCTTTTTGGTATATTTTGGTATATCTTTTAAGGTTTTCGCGGTTGTTACAAATAATTTAAAAATTATTTTTCGGATTGACCGTGTACGCGTATTTATAAATTAGCTCGTTTATCTTTTCTTGATTTGCATTCAACAATTTTTCAATTTTTAATATTCCCCATACAATTAAAACTATTCATTTTTTCAATTGATAAATTTTCATTAAGCATCATAATTATATTTAACTTTTTGTATTGCAAATCAATATTTAAAGTTCTTTTCTTTACAGATTTATCCACCGGGGGTGCCGCCACAGCAACTTATTCACCAACAGAAACCAAAAGTTCATCCTGTTAATCCCATCATGATGAATACTATCCGTCATCGTGATCCTCGTCTTGCTCGCCAACAACAGCAACAGCAGCAGCCATCTCAAGAAAAAGAATTCAAGTCAAAACCAAATAACTCAAGTTTTCCTCCGCAAACACATACACCAGATCAACAACCTTCTTCTAACCAAATTATGACCAGCAGTACTCAAGGATCTAGTTCATATAGAAACTCGAAGTCATTTGATTCCAACACGACAAAACGTCGCGATACTGACCGAACTATTCATGATCGTTCCTCGAGAGAAAGATCCGTAAGAGACCGTTCTTCAAAGTCCCGAAGCGAAGAAGAACATTCTGACGGTGGTAGCGGAGGAAGATCCAAATCTTCAACTGTATCAAGTCGCAGCAAAAAAGGAGGAAGTAGATCACGTAGTGAAAGTAAATCACCAACACGCGTTAGGTCATCATCCACAAGATCTTCCAATCGCAGTGGGAGCAGTTCACGCGATAAAGAAAGACGTGGTACAAGCAGTAAAACCAATTCTTTCGATCGAAGGAAAACTAGTAATAGAAATAATGATTCGAAATATTCATCAGCATGTCCAAAAATAGATGAAGAGTCAGAACAACAAAATGTTTCGACTAATAAAAAGACTTACTCTCCCTCATCTTCGCCGGGTAAATTCAAAGACCCAAAATCAAAGTCAACGGCTCCAGCAAAAGCGTTAAGAACTTACGCAGGGCGCAAGCATAAACCACGAACTCCATCACCAAATGCAATGAAAGATGTTGATTTCAGAATCATTCACCCAGATAAACGGGCAAGGCTTACCTCACTTAAACATGATGTATCTGCAGAAGAAGAAAAGGCCATCATGCCACCGCCTCCACCCGCATTGGATACCATTCCAACAAAACTTGAAAAAGAGGAAAACGTAATAATACCAGAGGTGATCATTTCGAACAATGATAAAGTTTCAACAGAAACTGATCCACCTATTACCAACGTTACTGCTAAATCTTTAGATCAAAGTAAGAATGATTATATAAAATTTACAGTTAGTATTTCTACAATAACGTTTCGAAAAGAGAGTTTCCGTAAAAATATCCCCGAAGTAGTGCACATTTTACTTGTGGTAATGGTTCTATTACGACCTTTATCGGCTTCAAGGTTCGGGACAACATTGAGATTTCCCCCGTCTTCGTCGTCGTTAGTTCTATTAGGCAAAGAATTGGGTGTTACTTGAATATTAGTTAAATTTATAATTTGACTTGGAAACACTGTTTAAAATAAATAAACTTTAAGCTGTTAATTGGTGCAGGCTGCGCAGGAAGTACCATTTAAATTCTATGCTTTTAAGGTAAAGGGAAGATAGCACTCTTTCTAAGATAAACAATTTAACTGATTGATAAAGAGATGAAAAAAAAAATAAAATATAAAAACTGGATTTGTTGTTTTTATTCTTGAGTGTATACTAATGTTACGCCGCATATATTGTTGGATTTATTTTCTAATGTTTAGTTTCTCATTAAAAATCTTCCTTTTCCTCTTAAAGCCATTAAATATCTGCATGTCTCATTTGTCGTAATGTGCTCTGCTCCGCGGGAGAAAATATAAAAAACAATCCTATTATTTTCTTGTTCTAAAAATTGTAAAAAAAAGTTTGTAATCAAACAAAAGACAAAATATATTAAAGACTAGTTGTTAAGAAATAGTAAACAGAAAAAATAAATAAAACAATTTTTTCAAACCACAAACATTTTAAAAATATTTCTGCCGGTAAAAAAGGTACGTTTGCGATTTTTACATTATTCAGGGACAAATTTTTAATTTAAAAATCGCTTTGGATGCCACTCACTCTCTCAAAAAAAAAAAACTCCTCAATCTTAAAAAATTCTATTTTTTTTGTTTGTTATAACAACAAAAACGATAAATAATTGTTTATAGATTTAAAAGCGATTCATTCTGTAAAGGATGTTGACTTAAGACAATTTCAAAGAATTACAAGTAAAACACATCAAGCTTCCTCTTCACCAGCGTTAGTTGTTCAATCGATTAATATATTAGAAAAATCTTCAGAAATAGCAACGTGCAGCACTAATGCCAACAACAACAACAAAATGGATGTCGATGAAGAAGTGAAGGATGAACTTAAAACAAATGTTGTCGACTCTAATATCGAACCGGAAGAAGGTTGCAAAGAAGAAATTATATCGATTGGTAAACCAATTGGCGAGAATAAACGCCCTTCAACTGATGATGCAGGGGAACCTGACGCAAAGCGCACCAAATCTGGCAAAATGGACGGGTGAGTGTTTATTTCCTATTTTAAGATATTTAAGTTAATATTAAAAATGAGACTCTTCTTTGTGCGGAAAGGAGTTAATTTTCTTTAAAAAATATTTCTGAAAATAAATTAAAGAAACATCTGAAGATTTTAATTTAAAAAAGATTTGACATTTCTTCTTCCGAAAGGATTATGAAAAGTGGTGGTGTTTCTCAACTTATGATTGAGTTCGTTAATGTAGATTTCCCGTTAAACTGCCAAAGTTAGTTTGAATTGTAACACTTACCGTCAAAAATTTTCATTTAAAAAATGATTTTATTATCTTAGAAAATTTGTTATTTGTTCAAGTTTAACATTAAAGGTTACATTTGTAATTTCGAGGATATTCAAATTTTGCTAAATATATCAGACTTGAATGTTAGAAACTCGGTTCCGGCTGCATGAAGGAACGATCTTAAACCTACATAATATACCATACACCCATGTTCTGCATTTCACTTATTGTGAATTCGAGCAACAAAAACGAATTTTGATGTTCTGCATTCCGCATAAAATGACTTGTGATTTGATAAATTGTTGTTTACAAGAAAATACAAAAGAGCTCCCGACAAGAAAAAGTTGTGTTGCAATTTATGAAATAAGAAGAAAGAAATTTTGTGTTAAGGGAATTGAAGTCGATTTTATTAAGGGATTTATTTCAAAAATGTAACCAAATGTCTCTTCGCTTAGTCTGAAGCTTCTTTTGAAACTACAAACAATTCAAATATGACCATGTTAATTCATTCCCCATTTTTTACTTACGCTGCTTCTGGAAGATCTAAAATTATGACTTTACTACGTTAAACTTTTCCACAAACTCTCTATCATTGATTTTCGTCGCTTCTACCACTTATTAATAATAATAGTGAATCTATTTTCGTTATGCACAAGAAACAATGTTTTAATAAATGATGCATATTGTCTTTCAGCTGATTTTGACATTTCACAAATAAATTCGGAGTGAATTGAATTCACTCGGAATGTAGAACATGCCTTTTCATTTTAAGTGAAATTGAAATTCGTTTTCAATTCACTTTTACTCGGAATACAGAACATGGGTGATAACATCTAAAATTATTCACAACAAAATTCTGTCCCTGAAAATATTTTATCTATAAAAATGAAGGATTTTTTTTATTAAATAAAATTTTTAATTTAAAATTCATGTAATTTTAGGGCATTTGATTTTGAACTCCTCAACTTTCTCTTATAAATTGGCTTTCGTCTCTTGTAAATCGGCTTTCTTGGAATATTTATAACGCTCGGTCTAAGTTATTTTGAGGAACGTAAAACAATAATTTAGAATTTTTGACCCGTTTTATTTATTTATATATTAACTGAATCAAATGTACCGATAGAGCTGAATAACCTTAGCATTAACTGAAAAAAAAATAAACGAAAAACTGCTTAAATCTTGACGATCTTAACTTCTATGAAATAGATTTTAGGATTGGCATAATTTGGTTAAAACCTTTTCCCCCTTTTCAATTAACAAATCTACTGAAATGTATAAATCAATTGTATTTTGAGAAGAAGTTCGTAATTTTGTAAGTATGGTGTCATCCCCGACAAAACTGGATTTAGCTTCATGACATCTGCAAAAAAGGTAAAACACCAGACGAAGTAAAAGAAGACTTATGTTTATGTCAAAGTGGAATGAACGTTTAAACTTTTTATTATTCCTGCCAATGAACATTGGACAGCTGTAAAAATACAGATATTTGAAAACAAAAACAACAGTGTTAATGTTATCATAAAAAGGAAATTTTGAACTTAAGTTTAATTTATTATATTAGTCATTATTTGGATTTTAATAATTATTAAATTATTTTTTTTATTTATAAAATAAAAATAAAGTAAAGTTGTGATTTTTTACATGGTCAGGTTTTAAAAAAATATTTTGATATTTCCTTATTTGAAAATCAGTTTTTTTTTTAATTATCTTTGTGAATGAAATCGAATACTTTTTTTTAAGTATTATAACTCCGCATCAATATTAATATCTTTAATAATCCACTCATCTAAAACTATATATTTAATCCACCTATTAAAACAGCTGATACTGTTAGCTAAAATGTAAATTAGAAGAAGATATCTGTTTTTAAGCTATCCGTTCCTGTAACTGGACTGAAGCAATCCGTTCCTTTCCACTTCCACTTTTTCAAAACGCAAAACGAGATAAGTAAACTTACGATAGACTCTTTGCTATTCTCTTGGAATCCCGAATTCGAAACAAAATTTTTTTTTGTTTTAGTACAATCATTCAATATCGAGAATATAAGTTTTATTGAAAAATAGTTGTTTTTAAATTCATAATTAAACATTAGTTTTTAAAAAATATCCCAAAATACAAAAATGAAACAAAAACTAACTCATACATTTTAATGAATAAAAAATGATAAATTACTCTTTATAACAACCTTAAAATACATGTTAGCCTTAACAAATAAGTGATCCTTTCAATTGGAAGGGGTAATTTTTAAAGAAAACTTGTTTAAAACATACAAATTTAATTAATTTTTTAAGAGCTTTTATTGCTAAAATGAGAGAAATTTGAGAAAATAAATTGGTCGTCGCGAATTGCAATATGATTGCTACGACCAATTTATTTTCTCAAATTTCTCTCATTTTAGCAATTACAACGCAAATTTTAATAAATTAACATTAAATTAAACTAGAATACTACCCTTTATGTATATATTTTAAACCCCATTTGTTTTTTATTCGTCGGTCGTTGGTCGCTCTCATGTGAATAGTCCTTAAATATTGAACTTCATTTTGAAGTTGTAATACTAAGTTGAAGTAAAAATACTTAAAAATAAATCTTTTGAATGATTGTATTCTTTTACATCTTTGCTATCTCTTAAAAGAGGATATAAATTCCGCATGTCGGCCCTCATCTCACGAAGTGAAGCAACTTCTTTTTTCACTTATTACGGAAATTCATATCATAGTTATGATTTTCTTTAAAACATTTAATATTGTATGTATTATTTAATTTATAAACATAAATAATAGAAAGCTTATAAAACAATAATTAAATGTTTGAACAAGAACTTTAAAACAGTGCTGCACTGTTTTGAAAGTTTTGTTCGTTTGCACCCGATGCTAATAATTTCTTAAAAAACTACATCCTATGCTTAACCCGTATAGAATACATCGTTTTATTTAAATAATATTTATTAATTTATATTTTATTATATGTTATAATTCACTCTAATTTTAAAAAGTGTTAGCTTGAAATCACCCGAAAATCGATGAAATCAAAAAAATGTGGAACAGAAAAATTCACTTCATTTTAACTTTGAACAAAAAATGAAATATGTAGATAAACTTGAAAATACCAAATTTTATTTTATGTACTCGTATATTGATTTTAATTTCATCGAGTGAAAGTGAATCAGACCAAAAACATAAATGTTAAAAAAAGAGCCAACTTCTTCTATACAAAAACCTTTGTGTAACAAGTCATCAGTGAAAAGTGCTGAGATCTAAAAGTACGCCAAGTTGATACTTCATGAAGGTTTAATACCGAATATTTAAAGTAGAATAATATTGAAACAGCTACAATGTAATAGAGAAATTGTATTATTTAATGATTACTGTCTAAAATTTGATGGGTTAACTGGTCAAGTTTTTAAAACCTTTCGAATTGGGCATAAAAACAAACTTGCCAAGTAAGTTTATAGCTTCCTATTTTTTTTAGTATATTTTTCTTCTTGTCCTGGCAAGATACCTAACTCTAACATACCTACCTTAATTACAGCAATCGGAAGTTCTCCGTATAAATTAAACATTTTCTCAGAAAGTGGGCGGATACCACGCCCCCTGAATGGAAAACCTCAATTTTTATTTTTGGTTGTTTATACGCAATTTGAGCCCTACCGTTCTACAAAATGTCATTGTTCTACTGCAATCGGAAGTGTGCCATATATATTTTACATCAGTTCTGAGGAAGTAGGCGGATACACACCCCTGAATGGAATACCTCAAATTTTATATTTTGTTCTTCGCATGCAATTTAAGTCCTACCACTTTACCAAATTTCGTCGTTTTACAGCAGTCGGAAGTGCTCCATTCAACCAACACCTATTCGGAGAAAGTAGGCGGATATCACGTCCCATGAATGGAAAATCTCCATTTTTATTTTTAATCCTTTATATGCGGTTTGAGCCCTACCGTTCTACCAAATTTCATTGTTCTACTGCAATCCGAAGTGTGCCATATATAATTTACATCAGTTCTGAGGAAGTGGGCGGATACCACGCCCCTGAATGGAAAACCGCTTATTTTATATTTTTTCTTTGTATGCAATTTAAGACCTACCATTTTACCAAATTTCATTGTTTTACAGCAGACGGAAGTGCTCTATTCAACCAACACCAATTCGGAGAAAGTAGGCGGATACCACGCCCCTTGAATGGAAAACCTCAAATTTTCGATTTTTTCCTCTACTTGCATGACAAGACCTACTGTTGTGCAAAATTATAAGATTCTACGATGTCGGGAAGTGCTCCATAATTTTGATGATCTGTCAGTAGTCAGTCAGTCAGTTACGGTTTTTGTGATTTTTGAGGCCTTATATCTCAGGAACCGCTTATGCTAGAAAATTGAAATTTGGTGAGGCGCCTGACTAGCTTAGCAAATATTCGGAATTTTAAGTTTCTGACTTCATTGGTACTAAAGATAGGGAGGGGTCCAAAACGGCATGAGTTTGTTCCTGTAAAAAGGGTGTAGTGCCAGAACTTGGCTGGGCACTACCGTGATTGTTGAACCTCTGTGCTGTACAAATAAATAGTTTAAGTAAAGGCATTTGAACGTCTATTACAACGTTGTGAAAAATGAAACAGCAAGATCCGAGGCAGTCGATTCTTCGCCGTGCACAAGAACTCGGCCTTTCACTTGTCTGATTTTGCGTCGGGGTTTTGGCCTACACCCTCACAAGATCCAACGGACATAGAAGCTCAAAGTTCATCACCATGGACAACGTCATTTGTTCGCTGATTGGGATTCGGAGCGTTATGAAGAGGACCCCAATTTTAGCTGAAAAGTAATATTGTGCGGCTGTGTAAGCAAAATTGCCGTACATGGGACAATACCAACCCACATGAGGCTCATCAGGCTACAATTAATTCTCAAAAAGTTGCCGCTTGGTGTGGAGCTTGGCCGGGGGCGTCATTGGTCCGTACTTTTTTAAAAACGACGTTGGTGAGGCGATCACCGTCAATGACGAACGCTTCAAAACGATGATAACCAATTTCTTATAGCCTAAATTGATCCATATGGACCTATACGACATGTGGTTCCAGTAGGACGGCGCTACGTGCTACACAGCGAACGCGGCGATTGACATTCTGCTTGAACGCTTTGAGGGTAAAGTTATTTCTCGCAGAGGTGACGTGACCCGCTTGACTTTTTCTCGATCTGAAGTAGCAGGTCTATGTGAATTAACCACAATTAACCGATACCCTTAACGCATTAACAGGCCATCTCTCAAATTCAGCTGGATCGGAAGAGTCATTAAAAATTGGAACACTTGGATCCGCCATGATTGATATAGGGTTTAGTAGTGTCCCTCGGCATAATAGTTAGTGCGCTGGAATATAATGCCGGAGGTCTGTGTTTGAACAATGTGTTTCAGAGGTACCGCCTCTTGCGAGGGACTGATAAACCGTCCAAGAGTATCTCGTGCCATTAAAAGTGCTTCTCATTTTAGGCGTTTGGACTTGGCAATTTTAATTATATTCTGTCAAATTAAACATTATAAACATGTGAGAAAAGAATAAATAAATTAAAAAAAAATCTACTAGAAAATGATTATCTTCTATTTTTTTTTTAATAAAAATAACGGGGTTTTATTGCTAGAGATATATTGAGACAATCTGTTTATATATATTTGTCTATCCGATTGTTATGCTTATGTATAGTTTTCAATTTGATACAAATACAAAAAAATGATGCCTCTCATGGAACCATTTTTCGATTATCGACTTTCTCGAAAACGATATAAAGCATTTTTATCAGTTATAAAAAAGTGAAAACTCCTGATGTATTTCGAAAACGGCTTGTTTTTTTAACTGGGTTTCTAGAGATTTACAATCTAACAGATCTAGAAAGAAGTTCTGAGTCAAAACTAATTATATAATACACTGTCGGTCACTTAAAACCTTTTGAAAAATAGCACTCTAAATAAGGAAAATACCTTAACCGATAGGTTTTGTGAAATAAATACATATTTTTCCGGATCAGCAGAATATATCCAAGCATTCAAGTTTTTGTTGCTATTGCAAGCGGAATTGTTTATATTGTTTATGCCTCATAATTATAATTTTTAAAAGGTTAAAAAAAAGCACTGAATCCAGAAAGAAGAGGCAAAGTGTTAGCTTTTAGTAGAGTGGGGGTTGTCTCAATACAAATTTGCAGAAAAACTTGAAAAAAAAACCATGGCTTGAAGAACGTCTCCGCCTTACCAAGCCACTTCAGCAGCCTCACCGTTGCCCGTTTATCCAAAAGTGCTTGCGAAATTCATTTTTCTGGTTGGTCTCTAATACAAAAACTTTAAATTTACTAAATTATAAATGTTTCGAGCTTTAGTAATCGATAATTTTAGAGCAAGTCAAGTTGATAATATTGTATGGTTAGAAAAAAAATTGTTTTAGCTTTGAATGTAAAAACTTGGGAAAGAGAGTAAAAATACTTTCTTTTGTCTTGATATACTTGATAATTACTAAAATAAAAAGAAATAAATTAATACATTTTTTAAACTCATTTATTTATTTTTTTTTAAACATAATTTTTTGCACACATTTTTGACTTTAAATTGAGTAAAAACAAATATTTAAGAGTCATCCAGCCAAGCTCGACGGATAATAAAACCTATATATTTCTTAACCTAAACCCATCTTAAACTGCATAAATTTGCGCTAGAGATTTGAAGAAATCAGTAAATTTTTTCTTGTTTTTTTCCATGTATGAGTTTTTGATTTAAATAAAAAGGTTTTGTTATTCAGAAAGAAAACCTTTTATATTTACTTCCTAAGTTTCTTGAACCTTTTGTATAGCTCAATTTTGGGGGTGGCCGTGGCGCGATGGTTGTGTGCTCGCCTGTCAACCTCATGATGACAGGTTCGATCCCTGCAGTCGTCTATGTCGCTTTAATTCCATTAAAACCTTCTAAAATTGTCATCAATGGGTTTACTGGTTTACTCATTGCATGTTGTTCAGGCATAACACTAACAACATGTAATTGAGTTAAACTAGTATGCCCAACAAGGATGAATACAAATAAAATAATGTGAATTATAAGTGACAGAAATAAGACACGGCATTTCTCCGCTTTAGTTCAGCCGCCATCCCAGGAGATAAAAATATCTGAGACAACCACCTTCAGTCTCAGAACATCGTGCCACACATCTTTCCTATCCTTCTTCTCTTCATTAACTTCACGCCCGCGCTGTGCTGAAAACATTTAAAGGGTAATCATAATCCCTTGAGCACGGGTAAATTATAAAAAAAAAAAAAAAAAAAGCTCATTTTTTCTGAACCCTAGTTAAACTTTTAAGAATGTTTTTGTTTTCGAGTATGATTAAATATGATCAGGCAGTTTAATTCATTGATAATTTAAATTTATAGGCACACATATAGGATGGTATGCAGAAGCCATTTGCTCAGTCTCGTGAGACTGAGCTTTGAGAATGAGCTCCAGATAGTGAGATTTAGCTTTTGCAATGCGACAAATCTCAATTTGGTATGCAAAAGACTTGTCTCATTTTATGTTTATTACAGTCTCAAAAAGAAAACATTCATTTGAAAAATGTGTTTATCAAGTGAAAGTGATAGTAATAGCCCCTTAAGAAAAAACTAAGGATACTAATAGCTTTTTTGTGAACTTTTTAAAGAAAAATATTATGCTCATAACAAAAAGTCAAATTCCGGAAGTAAACAAAAAAAGAATAACAATCACACATATTCCGAAACTCGTATTTATGACTCGTATTCGACTACAGTCGTAGGAACAGTCGTATGCGATGTTTTGCGTATCCCAATATTAGTACAAGTGAAGTCGCATGTTCGACTCCTGGAATAACAACATGCGACTGTAGTCGAATACGAGTCATAAAAACGGGTTTCAGAATATGGGTGAATGCTTTATTAGCTTTTAAATCTGAGTGCCTACTATTAAAAACAGATTCAAAGAAAGTGTGACAAAAATAAAACAGGTAACAGAATAATGAAACTAAAATCATAGTACAATGGGATTTGTTTAATAGAGATGGAGGCTCACAAAATGCAAATCCTGTACTTAATAGACTTGTAGGTCAGAAAATATATTTTTTAGAGCACATTTATTATTACTTCATTACAACAATTTGTACACGTATAGTTAGTGTAGCCATTAGTCCAGACGAATCATCTAATTCCGTTGCAAGCGCAACGCAAATTTTGAATGCTAAAACTCGAAAAAGAAAACATGAAAATGTTGAATGAGAAGTTCAATCGAGATAGATGAAACAGATAAACTTTCTCACCCCGAAGTTTTGTTTAAGCGAAATTTAGTTTTGACAAAGAAAAATAAAACTATTGGGAGAAAAACTAGCATCACGTGAAATTAAAGTTCCTCTTCATCTCTTAAATGAGAACGATCTCTTTTTTGACAGATTTGTCTCAGAATTATTCTGCATACGAAAGCTAACAATTGCTCAAAAAATTGAGATTTGAGACTGAGATAAAGCTTTCTGCATACCACCCATAGTCTTATAGGGATGTCATAAAATTACGAGTAATAGTACTTTTTAGTGCAGGTATTTTATTTTTTAAGGTATAAAAGGATGAAATTATCATTTAACACTTAAACAGCAGTTGCCGTAATAAGAGAATACCAACATTCCCTTCAAAATTCACCAGAAATTGAAAAAAATTACATTTAACAACCTTAAAACCCATTAACTCCCAAGTGTATTTAAAATTGGAAAAATCATATTTTTATAGTATTTTATTGGAGTTAAAATAAGAACATTTATACAAAAAAGAGTTTTCGAAAAAAATGTACGTTGTTGGTAATGAAGGTGTACTTTACATAGTACAATGGGATCATACATACTATTTTAATTTGAGTTTACCTGGAAAATTTTTAAAACAGTGTTTATTTATACACAATGTAACATTTTACATTTCACAGCACCATTTGGATCGCAGATGGCACTGTCGACATCTGAATTGATTTGGTAATTTTTTGGGAACGAATTAGTATCCTGGACTCTCCGTAATGCTTCGCTTGATAGTTAGCTTAGGTTGTCCTTGTCCTGCATTCAGAGTGTGGAACCTAACGTAGTGAAGAGTTATAATTATTCATCAGCTTGTGGAGCCTCCAGGCATTGGATACAGTGAACGAAAGCATGGAGGTAAAATGTTCCACCGCCACTTCTTGTCTCGAATTTCAATGGAATAAGTATTTATGAATTGGTCATGGAAGTCCACACCACCCATATTTCTATTATAATTCTTGACCAAAAGAGGCTGGGGTATATTCGCTTTTTTTGTTGCTCCTTGCTCCACCCTTTCACAATATCACACGGTTCGATCACATCGTAATTTGTGGCTATAGTAAGTATGATGTTGTCCTTCCATTTAACAAGAAGCAATTTATGGGTGGAATCAAATTGTTAATCAAAACTACCCCTACTATGTTTTGAAAGTCTTTGTAAAGTGGTAAAGAACATTTTCTAAGTCGGTTGTCGTGAGCCGTTCATGTTGCTCTGAAGTGTTTTAAGATTTTCATGAGAACATATGTAGCTTGTGAAGAAGTTGTCAAAAAAGATAACATGGTCACTCGGACATTTTATGTTCTTGAGGAGGCCCAGAACCACTCTCGAACTTAGCGGGAGACTTTTCATGGAAAGTTTCACACTTTTCGTTTGTTGGAACTCGGCTGAGGAAATTATTTTTCTCCGACTTCTTCAACTCTGATAATGGGATGTCATCAACGCTGTCGAATCCGTCATCGTCAGCCGCTGGATAAGCTCCTACAAACACCTCAACCTCACCTGGAACATTTAGTGGTAATTTCGTTGTTCTCATATTGTCTTCATCCAAATCCTCTTCGTTCGTCACGTAGTCCACCGGTAGAGGAATCATGACGATATCAGCGTTGACGATATGTGTATTATTATGCAGTTCGTCCAGAGCAGATTTTGAAAACGTTTACCATAAAAGTGTTTGACAGGGATAGTTTGAAAAACCATTCTGATCACTAAAAAAATAATGCATGCATGATCCCATTGTACTTTTGAAAGTACATCAAACTTTGGCAAAAAATTAAAATAATATTGACTTTTGTGAAAACAAATTCAAAAAGATGATTTTTATTTCATGGCATGCTGTTAAATGGCCATTTGTAAAATTCATTTTACTGTACTTTAAAAAGTACAATGGGAGAGAATGGGTTAAAAAATGGATCAGCAGGAGAGGTCATTGATGAATCTATTGTGATCAAGGAGCCAAAAAAGAAGAAAACAAGAGATTGCGATAAGCTTGGGCTTGGTTTCAATTTTTTGAACAATCAGAGGCAAGCAGTCGAAAACATGGTCTTAATATAAAATGAAGCTCAAAACCTGGGGAGTATGCTAAGAAAACAGCAGAGCTATTAAAACAAAAGTATCCTTAAAAAGCAACTCACAGCTACTCTTCATAAAACGTTGGTTAATATTCAGAATATCAATCAATACTATTTGGAGAATTGTCAAAAGAAGCCAGGATTCCGAAAATATGGAGCCTCAGAACTTTTTCTTTGAAAATGAACCCTATTCGTATGTCGGTGGGTGTCGTAGACATACCAACAAAAGAACGCGTCTTTCCATACTGCTCGAGTAGTGAAAGAGTCAATCAAAGGTGAAAATATTTCAGTAGCCCATATTCTCTCCTGACGCTTTAGGTCTATGAGTCTCATTGATGCCATAAGAAAAGCATAACCTTGGATTATTTTCACAAATTGTGTTTTTTGTTAAAGCTTTAAAGAATGGTATTTACTAGAAGTTTGATTTTTTGAATGATAAACTTAGTATCATGTCTTTAAAATGTTGCTTACAAGTTTGTGCAACACAAAGTGACAGAAACACTTTGGTGTACGATTTTTTAATGGAATACACAATCCTGTAAGCTTCTAATCTTTTTTTTTGTAAATATACAAAATTTCTTAGAAAAATCCTAAAATTACATACATTGAAATCGAAACCGTCAAACCATTCCGGGTAATTTTTTCCATAATCGTGTTAGGATTAAAAAACAATTCTTATTTGACAAAACGTCCAAAGTTAGGCTCGGGTGAACTGATGAGCATTTGTAGCTAGGAAAATGTATATCACGGGGAACTGATAAAAAAAAACAAAATCGTTTTGTAAACTACCCGTACATACATATGTAAATTTGTACAATATACATACATATCTGTGGTATTTGGTATAAAAATGATAACTCCTTAAAATAATAAACGTCCTTACGTTCACTTTGAATAAAGCCAGAACCTAAACGGGTTAACCGATTTTCTCAAAATTTGGAACACAATTTTTCAAAGAAAATTTTCATAAATATTCGAAATTTGAAGAAAATCAGTAAACCCGATTAGGATCTAGTTCCATGTAAATTAATGTAAGAACGCAAATTATTTTATGGACTTATCATGTTTCTACCAAACATTATTTGTTGATAATTGGTTTTTTTTGTGACTGTAGTCCTACTCCGTTTGGCTCATTTTCCATCTTGTTACTATTTGTAAATGTTAGAATCTTGGTTTGAAAATTTAAATTGCCCATTTTCATTTTGTCTTTATATAATAGTTTTTAAATGTATTTTAATGATATTTTACAATTTAAAAAAAAATATCTTTCTGTTTATGTTATTTTTTTTTATTTGAAATAAAGTGTATTAAAAAAACTAATACTAATATTTCTATATTTTTTGTGCAGCTTATTTGGTACTGAAGATGTTGATCTGAGAACAGTTATTCCAACAGTGATTCTGAATCCTAATACAACCGGTATAATGACCCCTCCTCCTCCGCCTGTTATTTCTAACGAAAAAGAAAATTGGGCTAAAGTAAAGGTAATTCAAAAAATACAAAGAAAAAGCATCAACATCCAACACACATTTTTTATATTGTAGGGATCACCAGCAATCAAGATCACACCAAACAAATCAAGTTTAGATGATGTTCGTGCCAAACTAGCAAAGGCAGCTAGGTTTAGTAATAAAATGGGTAAGCTTATCTAATAAGAATACGTATATCAATTTAATCTAATTTATTGATTATTTATTTTAGAAAAATCTCAAAGAGAACTATCTCAAAAGTTTAAAATACATGAGCTCCAAGATGAAACCACTTCCCAAGAATGTAACGACAATAAAATTCGTACAATTATAAGTCAAGCTCAGGAGCTACTTGAAACTAGGAACATCAACCAAGAACAATACCATAATTTAGTTAAAACTGTTATGCAGATTAATGAAACTAATAAATTAAATGCCGCCAAACGTCTCGAATCGCTTAATTTATGTGAGAAAGGTATCGACCAACCAATAGAAGCAACACATGAAGACCCAGCTAAAGTCGCTCGTGATGCTGTTCACAAAAAACGCATTCCAAAACTATCAAAAGATTCGCTACCAACCTCGCATAAAGAGTACATTATCGAACCCAAGGAGTGTATTGAAGTGTTAGATGAAAATTCACAGGAAAAGCTGGATTCAATATCTTCCTCAAGGCAGATCGCTGAAGAAAAGGAAAAGAGAGTAAAGGTATCAAAATGGTCGGCGCCGGTTCAGTCCATGAACAACCATGTTGTCCAATCTCTGCCCCAACCCCAGAGGCAAAGATTTGGTGCTAGTAATAGACCTCCATTCAACAATAGAATGGTCATTCCTAGTCCGTGGCAAAATCCAAACAGCGTTTTCAATGGTGCTCCTCAACCCCGTCGACCAAGTACAGTTCCAGGTCCACCACAACCTCCGACACTCGTTATTCCGAAACCATGTAATTCAATTGACAATCCTCAGGAGGACGTTGTGCGATCAATTACAATCGATGGCCGCACAAAAGAAATTCGTTTCTATGGCAATGTTGCAATCGTCTTTATGGATTGGGATCAACCAAGAGAAATTGGCTTCCAGCCCGGTACAAGAACCATTACCATTGATAATAAAGAGTCCATCGTACTCAATTTCAATGAGGACTACAAAGAAGTGACAATTGATGGAGAATCTCATCGTATGCGTTTCGCTTTCCCATCGCGTGAACTGTACATTGATGAGCATTGGTATGAAGTATACTTTGGTGGTCCAGCAATGCCAATACCTCTTAACAATAAAATCCATTTACTACAAGCAGAAGGTCCTCCTCCTCAAGTGCATATCGGTATACTGAGGAGAGACTTGGTTGTAGGTAAAATCAATATGATCGTTGATGCTAGGAATATTATTCCAGTTTTCCTAGATGCTAATCCACAAACATTCACCATTGATGGCCAACAGCATATTATAGAATTTGCTGATAATTTAAAGACTGTAATTATAAACGGTGAACATTTAAATGTAGAATATGGAGGCTTGCCTAAGAGTTTAATGCTGGGTAACCGAAAATATTTTGTACGTTTTGGTACTTTGCCATCAGGAATAGTAGCTGGTCAACATGTTATTAAAGATATGAAGTATGTCAACATGCAACCGCCACTGGAAATAGAAAAAATCCCAGCTCCACCAATTCTGGATATAGCAGATACAGAAACTGAAATCAATTCCAATTCAACTCTAAAACTAGATGAATGTGAAGTTAAAGAATCAACAGTTCCGCCAACGACGACATCCCCTCCGCCACTTTCAAACCAACCAGTTACCATTCCAGGCATTGCTCCAGTACTCCCAAATGTCAACATTGACGAACTTTTCCAAAAGCTTATATCAACTGGAATTATTAACACTGTTGCTAATAACAGTGGTATTTCTGATACCAAAGATCTAAAGGAAGAAGAAATCAAACCTATTAAGGAGTTAGAACCAATAAAGCCTATCAATTTGCACGTTCCAGAGACGATTAAAACACGCCAAGGAGCTGTTATCAATGCACTTTTTTGTGGTATGCAATGCAGTAGTTGTGGTGTACGTTTTCCACCCGAGCAGACTATAAAATATAGTCAGCACTTGGATTGGCATTTTCGACAGAACCGTAGAGAGCGAGATTCGACAAGAAAAGCTCATTCCAGGAAATGGTATTATGAAATCTCCGATTGGTTGCAGTATGAAGAAATCGAAGACTTGGAAGATCGAGAAAAGAATTTCTTCGAATCACAACAAATCGACTTGGAAAACATTGATGAGAATTCTAATCAACGCACTGCCAACTCCCCAGTCCCAAGTTGTCCAGCTGAACCAGGTGATGTTGATCGTGCATGCGATATGTGTCAAGAGAAATTTGAACAATTTTATAACGAAGATCAAGAAGAATGGCATTTGCGAGCAGCTATTAGAGTGGAGGATAAAATCTATCATCCTCTTTGCTACGAGGACTATAAGGTATGATATTTTTTATACAAACTGAATTTTCTTTAAAATTTTCATAAATCAAAGCTTTTATACTTAGAACACTAACTACTAAATATAATAAATTTGACATGCTAAATTACTGATTCAATTTAGCATTTAATTATATGTCGGTCAGCCAAATTTAGAATCCTTTTAGTTGAACATTAAGCCGAAAAAAGTTGTCGTGTCACCGGGATGAAACTCCGAATTAAATTTAAAAACAATCTAATGATCTATGTATTATCTATTATTTACTCTAAAATACCTAAGTATAGTTTTAAGAAACTGGCATCACAAAATATTTCATATCTATACTTTCAAATACTTCAGTCTCCTATTACACATTTGATTTTTGTTTCTCGGGAGAAATCGGTTAACATTTATAAGGTTACAATTCGAGTAAATCTCTTGTTTACTCGAATCCTTTATTGCAGCTTTAACACAACCACATCCTAGTTTTCAGCCTTGACTTAAGAGCATTAAGGAAATATACTTACTGATGATTACTATAACTGGCACACGCATACTTACTACTCTTATCTGCTTCGAATGAATAACTTAAAAACGTTTAATCTAATTTAATAACATTTTAGGCTTCACTAAATCCACCCGCCCCTGAGATTGAAGAAACAATTGAGGATCAGAATATAACTGCGATCACAATTGATGACGACAATGCAGTAGATGTGGCAATTGTTAAGAAAGAAAACCCTGAAGGTATTTCCTCTAACATTACTATATTTTGGTCAGGTTTATTTTATGTAAGGGCATTATATAGGTTCACTATCTGAGACACAAGTAATCCCAGATGAAGATGATGATGATGACGATGTCATTGTTGTTCCAGCAGAAGAGCCATCCATTACGGAAATAGATGATGATGAAGAATATGTTCCAATAAATATGAGCAGAGAAGAAATGGGTGGTGTTGCTGATATAGGAACTTCATCTGCGGGTCTCAATGACACAATGGAATCAGATGTCGAGATTCAAGAACCAACTATACCATTCACGGATCTGGATACTTACATAGAGAAACCTTCCGCAACTGATGATGCTTCACAGTCATCAGTGTTCAACGTAAGAATTAAAGAGGAGCCTAAAGATGACGAGGACGATGATGGTTTTGAAGATGTGGGCATTGTCCTGATGCCAGAGGAAGAGATATCTATTCAAAGCAGTGGTAAATTAAAGTAAATTTAAAATTTTATATTTTTTTTTAAATATTCTCTTTCAGATGAAAATACAGGAACACGAACAATATCATCAACAGTTTCAACGCCTATGCCATCACCTATCATTGATGATACAGTTCCAGAAACATCTCGACCACCTTCAGAAGATGCTGTCCCAGCGATAACGGTGGAAATACCAGAAACTGGAGACTCATTGGAAGGAAATCTTGAATCAAACGATAATCCTTTATGTTCGACCTCAGCCCTCCTGGGTGTGAATAAAATTAAGATAAATATGACAAAAAATATTGTAACCAGTAATAATAGTACTTCAAATTCTACAACAAAATCGATTAGTCTTAATCAAAATCCTACCACGTGTAGTGGTAATGTTAGCAATATTTCAACTATTCCAGTTCTTTGCAGTGGTCCCATTTCTATCAGCACTATTCCTGCTTTAACCCTTGATACCTCCGCTACCAGCAACGAAGAGAATGGTTCTTTATTTGCTGGTCATTCAGCTTTTTCATCAGTTTCTTCATTTTGTACACCTATTTCATCGGCTGCAACTGAAACTTCTAGCAATGTTATACAGGTTATCACATCACATACAACTTCAGGGCCAAACAATACAGATTCATTTTCAAATTGCATAAAAGTTATTGGTTCCATTTCCGCTGGCGGCGGAGCAATCAACGCCCCCTCAACGATTAGAGACACCACCACTCCTCCTCTGGCGGCTGTATTAAAACCGGTAGAAGTTGAAGATGTCGAGCCAACATTCACCTTCAAGCCAGAGTTGCAAAATGTTAAACTGAAAAAGGTTAAAAAAATTGACTGTGGCGTAGAGGCGTCTGGTTTATGTTCAATAATGTAATGAAGCGATTTTATAATAATATTTAAATCTTAATATTGTAAATATATTAAAAACATTAATTTAATTATTTTTATCTAGAATTTTAAATTATATAAATGTATATACATCCCATTAATCCTACGTACATTATGTGCACAACTATGTTTACATTAAAACTTATTTAACATTTTTATTTTATTTTTGAGTTCAAACTGCATTAGTTTTAAGCTGTATACTTATTTTATTTTTAGATTCATTGTCGATGAGAATTAATATTAATGCCTAATTCATCATCAACAGAAAACATTGTAATAATAACTTGTTTTTAGAAAAAAAAAATGTGATAAATTTTTTATGCAGAACTAATGATAAGTTAATGAAAAATATTGATAAAAATAAAACATGAATAAAACAAACAAACAATTTAATTTACTCATTTTTCTTAAAAAAAAAAAAAGAATAATATTCTTTTAACTTTTAACTTATCGTTATATGTTATTTAAATATAGAGCATTGGAATGTGTGGATCTATCTGGTTAATAAATAAATATTCATAGACCTAATTTTTTTTTTATTTTTGCATCGTATGATTACTTATACAGTGTGTATTGAGGATAGATGGAAAGTATGTTATTTCTCACTGGTGAAACAAATCTAATTTTTTTCTAGACCAGTCAAAATTAAGATTTTGATTTCTGTTGTTTTCTTCTATTTATTCGTGGTAAAATAAAGCGGGAATAACGCTATTAATCGATTCATGTGCCATATTGAAAACTACAAAAGAAAGATATACAGCCGTATTATAGCTATCAACTATACTCTGTCCAACAAAAATTGTCAGTACAGGGAAGATAGGACGTTTGTCTCTCATTCTGGTTGCATTGCCATGCATAAGTGTTTCGCCTTTTAAAGCTCTCACAGGGATTCCGTAGTTTAAATTATAAATCGCCGCAAATGAAAGTAAAAAACGCGTAGGGCTACCGTCTGCCGATTCAAAACGACTGAAAACAATATTCAATTTACCTTTTCCCACAACGCCAAGCGGTAAGATAATAGGCGCGTTTTTTTTAAGTTGAAAAGCAATACGACAACACTCAACATACTCATCTTCTTAAAATGTGTTCTCAAAAGCTTCAAATCCCAAAATCTCCTTAATAAAAACCACTGAAAAAGCTCTTTGCTTGCAATTGAGAATGATAGTGGTAACTCTGTTTTGATGTAGATAAAGAGCGCACGATCGTATTGAGTGACACTTGACACTCTTGTCTTGATCTTGACAGTATCTCATCAGCAGTGGGATACAACGGTCGTGTTGGGGTGTACAACTTTTTGCAAAGAATTACAACAACAATTCCTTAAGAAAAGTCAGTGGCTTGCTCTTTTTTTAGTGGCATTTTTCCTAACGCATTGTAGTGAGGGTGCATCAGGCGCCACTGCTTTAGAAAAATTTCTCCCATAAGGCCTGTACTGACAATTTTTGTTGGACAGAGTATAGATACTTGATACATATCAACAAATTGAATGAGTTGGTATTATGGCTATCAACTATCAACATTTTTTATTGAGTGTGAATTTTATGAGATTTTATCATTATTGTGAATGATTTTTTTGATAGACATGGTATTACGGATATCAACAGAATATGTAGATACACATCAATTTCCTTATCAAACACAAATTCTTGGTTGAAACGTAAACATACAAATTTACTCGGGATTTTTAAAAGCGAAAAAAGTTAAAAAGAATAATGACTTCGATAGAATTGTTTTTTGAAGGGAGTTATGATGATTTTTTTATAAGAACAACTTACATTTTCGCATAAAGAATGTTCCTTTTCGTTGGCAACAAAAAACAAATAAATATTTCAAACGTGAAACGTCACAATGAACTTTTGATTAGTAGATATTCACAATCTAGGTATCTAAAATTACCAGTTGATACCCATAATACCAAATTATCAACTAATTGATAGATATTATCGACTATCAAATTGATACTTATAATAGGGCTGATAAAAAATGATAATACATAAGCCAATTATGAATTACGACAATAGATGCCCTTTCCTGCTATCTACGTGATTCGTAGATTTGATTCAATTTCAATCTACCTTTGCAATATGATGTCAATCAGGTGAAAAGATGGGGATATGGATGTTTTCAAACAGGCGATTAAGAGAAATATAAGAAGATCCGAAATGATGTAACATGCCGGCCGTCTCCACTAGCGATAAATGAAGAATGTCAATGCAATGGCAATGGACAGATATATACAGAGCATTAATGCGCTTAACAAATTAAAAAAGCTGGCAGAGATGTAAAAGAGAACTTAGATTAAGGATTGATCCTTTTTGGAAAAGAGAACGCTTCATAAAACAAATCAGCAAATGAAATATGGAATAGTCAACACAAAATATGATTGTTCTCCTTGCGATAAAGCGATAAATGGTATGCGATGAGAGCATACATTCTATCGCAAGATATGGAATATAACTGCGATGGCGGTTTCTACTTGCGATAATGAAAGCATGCTCTGGATTCGTTGCTAGTGGATACAATATTTAATAATATTTACAAATATTCGAAATTTAGTAACAAAATTTGACAAAGATTGATCACGTGAATAGGATAATCATATTCACTTCGAATGGAGATGAGTGAAAATTCAAAGAAAATTCCGCCCGATGAATAACAGAATAGAAAAGAAATCGGTCTCGCAGAATGTCCATTGTTACACGTGTTGCAGTGGTCCAAAATTTTGCAAAAATCATAACTTTTGAATGCATGAAGATATCGCTAATTTTTTTTCTTCTTCAACGAAATTCCCAAGGCCACAAGAATATTGTGTAACAGGGTCTTTTGAAATTAATAGCTGAAGTAAAATTTCCTTAAAAAAAAGGAATTAACAGAAAGGAAATTCAAGTAAAACTTTAAAAAGGTTTATGGATACGAAAAAAAATATCAACAACAATGGATGCATAAAGTTAACGAACATATTTTTGATCTTTTTTTTTAATTTGGGGTGTATGGACATATATGTACATATCTTATAAACTGTTTTATGTGAAACAGGAAAAAAGAAAACAAACATTTTAATAATTAATTTCTTTTTATTTTGTTTTATAAAATCCTATTGTGTGATATTATAAATGAGAATGTTACGATGTATGGATGTTTGTTACTCAATAACGCTTGAACAACTGAATGGATCTTGATAAAATTTAACACACAAAAAAGTTATAGTCTGCATTACCGTATAGGCTACTTTTTTTTATTATCAGGGGAGGCGCATTGGGTGGTCGAAATACCCCAAAATTATTTATCTCTACTTCTATCTTCGTATTGCAATGTAGTATACATAATAGGTCGCGTTCACCTCGTAGTCCGATAGGGTATCTAAGATACTTTAGTATCCGATACGTTTGTCGAACGACAAAAACCGGATAGGTACCATTTACTGTCAAAGTCAAAAAAGACGTGAATCGTCCAGGGTTGGCCGATTCAACTACATGCCTAATTTACTACAATTTGTTACGTCTGCTACATACGTAGTTAATTCATATAAAAAAAAAATAGAATAATGAAAACCAAACAATTTTGCACATTTATGATCTTATGAAGGTTTGTACAAAAACTGAAAATGTTTCATTTACAATAAAGATGAGGAATTGTAGGAATGATACATGATAGATGGGGAGTTTATTTTTGCAGACAAACAATTTTCTTTGGCATAATCAAAGGATTTGGATTATGAACACATGATTTAAAGATATTTTTTAATGCTGAATTTATTGTACAAGGTATGTTGCGACGATTTAGTTGCAGCAAGAGACCATTTGCTAATCTGCAAAACAAACAATTAATATTATACATATGTATGTATACTGGATTACAAATCCTATGAATTTTTTTTTATTATAATAATTCATTAAATATTTAAGAATATAATATGGTATAGCCCTTATAAATATATACAACTGACAATGTCTCTATTAAGTTTTTAGTTCAAATTTTTGAATATTTAATCCTACAATGAGGAAAGGTAAATTGAAAAGGGCAGATTTTTTAACCACAAATCATCTCACGCCAACGAGGTCTCTTTTTTTGAGATTTTAGTGCTTGTTCGCATTTGGTGAGCAGACGCTGTCGTTTCGAGGTACGTACATACATATAAATATTACCAAAAAAACTTTTTAAAAATAATAAAAACCAAGAACTGGTAATTATATTGAAACTGTTTATTTTTAAGGAGCGCAGCACACTTGTCGAAGAGAGCTCCAGTACGATCATTTTCTATTTTAATTGTGTAGTAAATCCACCTTCAGCCCAATAATTATGTAGCTTTTTGACCAGCCTGGGTTTCATAACATTTTTATTTTAAGAGGTAAACACTTTTGCTGCTTAAAACTACTTAAATCTACTTAAATCTTATAGCAAAACTATTTTCTCTTCTTGCAATAAGATTGTATAAGCTTATAGTCTTAAAAGAATCCTTTTCTGAAAACTCAGCTCTAAATATGTCCATATAATCCCATAACAAGTCATGTCTATGTCTATGAAAATCCTAAAAGAATTTGAGTTTAATACCTCCTATATCAAGAAACAATCTGAAGTTCAAAGAATAAAAGCTTTGCAGTAGGATCCGAATGAGATCTTTAATGCAACAAACTTTACTTTTCTCAATTAGTAAATTAGTACTAGACGCAACAAATGTTAAAAAGTTATAGTTCGGCCAACCCTGTACTCGACACAAAAGAAAATAAATCAGCTGAAATGTCAGATGTTCTTCAAAATTCCCCTTGGATAGTTAAGTATACCAAAAATTTTTGGATAGCTTTAGATTTCTGCTTGACATCAGCTGTTTCGTTAATCAGTTGTTTTTTCCTATGGGATTACAACAACACCAACAAATCCGGATACCTTTGGATACGTACCCGAACGCGACCATACATTATACATAAGTAGTTGCATTGAAATGTCATACTTTGGTGGTGCGGGCCCAGAGGAGGAGTATTGTTTGATTTATTTACCTAAGCAGTAACGATAAAAACACTGAAAAAAGTTTAAAAAAAAAATAAAACAAAAATAAAATTCTCCGAATTAAAAACAAAAAAAATTTGACAAATATTTGTGTGTCTTTGAATTTAAACTATTTTAAGGTAAGTTAAACTTTATGTGACTACAGGTTTAACTACATACATTGGGCGCATTCACTAACCTAGTCACTATGTAGTCAAAAAGTCAACTAGCTTTGTGAATGCAAAATTGCACTACAAAGCTAGTCAATTCAAACTGTCATATTAATGACAGATGTAAACATATAAAATAAGAAAAATTGTATTTTGAGAACTTTAAATAAACTTTTTTTACAGTTTAAATTAAATAACATCAAATATAAGATATAATATTAATTTGTTCATTAATTTCACTTCGAAAATATCTTCCACCAAAAATTAAATTTGTATTTTCAAAGAACAGCTGATTGTGAAATGTCAACTAGCTTTGAAGCAGAAATTTTTACACTACGTTTGAGGGGAAATTTCAACTAAATTTTTAGTTGTCTTTAGCCAATCAGAACGAGTTGACTACGTAGTGACTAGGTTTGTGAATGCGCCCATTGTTATAGGATAGTTACATACGTATGTGATTTGCTCATTGTTTGTTAGTTTTTTCAAAATATCCTTCGCTTGGCTCCATTACCTTTAAGAAAAGGACTTGATTGGATTTATTGGTTTGCTGTTTTGTTTTAATCCAGGTACATGCATACGTTAAATAAAAATAATTCGTACGCTTTCAACTTCTCATGTTGAACAGGAGATCAGTTGTGACAGTTCTTGGCTAAGCTAAGGGGCCAGTTATAGCTCATCAGAAAAGTCCATCAGAAAAAATTTTGTCTTTCAAATTTGACCATATTACAACTCGATTTTGAGTAAAATTTGAATGCAATTAGACGAATACTTGCTTGGACTAATTTTTACAAAAAGAATTACAACATTTTGTTGCTAAATTTACTCATAAAATGGATTTAAATATTTTTTCTGATGGAATTTAATTTTTCTGAACAGCTGATTGTCAAAACTCAAAATATATTCCATTTCGTTTTTCTTTTGTGTTCCGATTTTTTTCTGTTCGGAATGCATCAGCAAAATTTTTTCTGATGAGAAAAATTTTTTCTGATGATATGATAGCAAAAAATTGTTTGTTTTCTGACGTAAAATTATTGGTAGCTATAACCGGCCATCAGAAAAATGTTTTAGATTTTGATTGTTTCAATTTTTCTGATGGACTTTTCTGATGAGCTATAACTGGCCCCTAAACGTGTTTATTATTTCAGTGGTAAGTCGTCTTTTTCAAATAGAGCTGTTCAACGATGACACACAAAAGTAAAATAAACACCCAAAAACAACATTCCGTACTTCACACAAGATTTCCATTTACACAAGATTTCCAATGCAAGAAAAACTGAGCGAATCTACAGAAATTTTTATGTCGATTTCATGTAAACCCCTTTTCAAATACGGATTCGAGGGATTTGATCTCTGTCAAAAAAAATCGATTTTTTTGGTGTAAAGGAACATGAAATCTGTCGAGAGATCGAAATTTTCACACAGAAATTGATTTCTCATGTGTAAAGGAAATCGACATTAGACACATGATTTATTTTGAAAAACTTCAGTTGAAAAAAAAAAATTTGCTTGCGGGCGTTCCGCTAGTAAAATAATATATGTACATAATACGAATTTGTAGAATAATTATACGAGTAGATTTAGTTACGTTGCCGCGAAACCTTGCAGGTATTTTGGTATCGATATCGTTTGCAGTCTTTATTTCTTGATTCTTGTGCTTCTTCTGAAAGCTTTCCTATTTTGACTTTTAGTAGATCAGAAGTGTTTTTAGTACATCTATCCACATTGATAGATTCCCTTAATGACAGTGCATTCGAAATCACTTAAAGTTTCTTTTTTAGTTCTTCATCTACTTCAGTCAGATCTTACTTACTGGCTACCTTTGGATTTTCCAATAATCTTTGTGACGTGTTTCCAATTTTCCATCATTTGTATTGCGAAATCCTTGTTTTGGAGTATCAATCACCCATATTCTGAAACTCGTATTCGACTACAGTCGTTTGTTTATATTCCAGGTGTCGAACATCCGACTTCACTCTTGTACTAATATTGGGAAACGAAAAACATCGCATACGACTGCTCCTATGACTGTAGTCGAATACAAGTTTCAGAATATGGGTGAATAATTAAGCCGAGTTGCTTCCTAAATTATTTTGAATATGCGTTTTTCTTTTTTCAGCTTTCTTCTTGTCGATGGTCACACCTTCTTGGTATAGTCCATAAGCTAGCTTAAGAATAAACACCATACATCATATTCGAGCATATAATGGTGAAATTCAAATTTTCGTGCAAATTGCAAATTCGACATATTTGTGTTGATTTTGTATGATTTTTATTCAATTCATTTAACACTTTTCCGTCTATCATAGTCAGGAAGAATTAGTGCCGTACAATGGTACCTTTTTCCTTGTTAAAAGTTATTAAAGTTGGACTTAAATTTTCGATTTGGTGCCGTATATTGCTGTTGAACTGATGACAGCTTGTGATTCTTCCAAAATGCAGTTAATTCACCTTTTAGACAAAAGGGACAATATCCCATCCCCATTTGCTAAACAAATTGAGATTTGTTGGTATTAATAGTAGTTTGTAATTAGCTAGGCTTTTTTAAATTCTCTTTGCTGTATGTTCTACCAAATCTTAAAGTTTCATTTGAATAGAAGTTTCAGTTACTAGCAAATTTAATGGAGTGGCTTGTAGTTTAGCTTACATTTGAATTTAAGTATAGTCTGAACATACTTCTACCTGAGCGTCGAACTTGTCGAGTTGTAGAAGCTGAGTAGGGTCAATGATTCTCGAGATGTCATCTCCAGATGAGTCCTGAAACCAAAGGACGCTCATCATCCTCTTACACATCCTTATATCCCTCCCTCTCCCACATTGGAAATGCGAAAAAGCTATCCAAAGTTACCAGCTCCTCTATTACCCTTAACGTCCTTCTTTTCAGAACGGTGCTTACTGTCTGATTCCCCGCCCACTCTCTCCTTTTCCAATTTTTGCAACTTCCCAATTGGGCTGGATTCAAGGTGTTATACGACCCGTGCCGATGATCAGCCTGGCTGAGGGCCCAATCAAAAAACTAGCTCAGTCGCTAACGGAGTATCCGGATGCCAGGCGACCTCCGGATTAACTAGCCTTATCTGCATATACGGATCTCTGTGCAGATGGACCACCCTTTCTCCGTTACTCGTGGGATCTTATGGAAAATTTAAATTCAAAAGATGGTGGAAAGTCCTGGTCTTTGAGACAGGCCAGCAGTTCGACTGAAAAGCCGTCTGCTGTTTCTCTGGCTTGCGCTGGAAGTAGTAGTACTGTGGATTCTCACAGTCCTATTGCCGAAAGCAAAAGCAGGAGTAAAATGGTAGAAATACCTCCTTCCAGTAACAGGGGGGCTGTGAAGCATGGCCCTTCTATTACTACTTCAGAGAGTAAACCTCTCCAAACTTCGACACCGCGGTTCAGTGGTAGTAAGACTGTGAAGCATGGTCCTGCTACCACTAAGGAGAGTAAACCTCCCCGCACTTCTTTGCCTCATTCCAGCGGTGGTAGGACTGTGAAGCATGGTCCCTCCACCTCTAACAACTCCACAAATCCTAAAGAAGGCCCTGGGGGGAGCGGGCGTAAGCCCAACCCTTCTAAGACATTCTACAAGGACATTCGCAATGTTAAGAGAATACTCAGGGTGTTTGGTGAACAACCTGGCGCCGGGGGGAACTCTCAGCATGATGCAAAAATCAAGTGGGCTAAAAGCTTTTTAGCTAATAATAGCGTCAAGGCCAGCGGAGACTCCACGTCGAAGCGTCAAAGGTCTATGGAGGGCACAATTTCAGTACCCAAACGCCCCAAAGTGCACAACATCAGCGCTCCATCACATCCCTGTGGAGGGAATAAGACCTTCAGTGATGTGGTTAAAAACAAAATCGTGGTCGCGATCATTGACGGGAACGACGTCGATGGCACGATCTCTGCGGAAAATTGGCAGGTGGTCAAGGGGAAGCTCCAGTTGAGCTTCATGAGTATCATGATGGAGAACCCAGGACCACCTCCAATCACAGACGATGGAGGCTGGCATCAAGGACATGTTAAGCTCATGGTCTGTGACGTTCAGAGATCGTGTGATCTTCTATCGTTGGCCGTTAGCCGGTTAGGGGAGGTCTGGCCTGGTGCTAGGCTCGAGGTTGTTGCTAAGGAGAAAATCCCGTGCAGACCAAGAGCTCGCGCCATGGTTACAGCCGAACTCTCCAGCATGGATGTAATACTCCAGATGATCCGGCTATCGAACCCATCCCTTCCTACTCACAACTGGAAAGTTGCGAAACTGGAGGAGAAAAAGGGACCCTACAGAGGTGCAATTATTGTACTAAATAAGGAGTCCCTTGCTCCTCTGGCGCAGACCAAAGGTGTGATTAGGTTTGGGTTTGAGACCATCACACTGAGGGTGTACAAAAAGGACGCGGATGTTACTGGTGCATCCACTTCCTCCATAGCAGTCGAAACTGCTGCTGCAGACCCTGGTGCATCTATCACCTTCCCATCACTGGAAGAGGAAGAGGCATCCAGGTCATCTTCGGCAACAGTGGAGACAATAAAAACAGTCAGCGACATGGAGATCGATGACCACAATAATGAAGATCTTCTGAGTGAGGACGCTCTTCTGGGCTCAACCTCGGAATCGGAAGACTCCAACGTCACCGTGTTGGAGGTTGATCGGGAGGGTTGTAGCAAAGATGCTGCGATTTCTTCAGATTAATCTCCAACACTCTATCAAGGCCTCGGCCTCCCTGCTTCTTCGTCTATCCAGCAGCGGAGAAGACATCGTCCTAATCCAAGAACCCTGGATTGTGAAATCCATCGTTCGGGGACTAAGGACTCCAAACTACTACTTGCTGTATGCATTAGATAAAGGTGAACCCAGATCTTGCATACTAGTTAAAAGTAGCCTAAATGTATTTTTACTACCTAATTTCAGTGATCGAGATGTAACCGTCGCAAGACTGGAAACAGCCAAAGGAACTCTCTGGCTGGCGTCGGCATATCTAGGCCATGACCACCTTGGCCCTCTCCCAGGAGACACTCTGAGGAGGCTTATCACTGATGCAGATAGGCAGAAGACTGACCTCATTATTGGAAGTGATGCTAACGCCCATCATACAGTGTGGGGTAGCACGAATATAAACGACAGAGGTGAGTCTCTTTTCGATTATATTTTGAACACTAACCTAACAATATGTAACGTTGGAAATGAACCCACATTTGTTACTAAAAACAGACAGGAAGTACTTGACATAACTCTTGTCTCAGATAAAATTTATCATACTATCTCGAATTGGAAAGTATCAAATGATCATTCTTTCTCTGATCATAGATACATACAATTCGAAATAATGGACGAACCTCCTAGCCAACCTTCCTTCCGTAACCATCGGAAAACAGATTGGCTTCTATATAGGGCAACTCTATTAAGGTCAATCAGACCTGAGTTATACAGCATACCCTACAACACTGAGGATCTTGATATTAAAGTCAATGACCTCACAGCAGCCCTCAACAAATCTCTGAAAACTGCCTGCCCTCTTATACAAATAAGAGGTAAAAAGAAACCACACTGGTGGTACTCGGGGCTGGATCCACTAAGAAAAGAATGCCGGAAACTCTTTAATAGAGCGAAAACCTCCAGAGAAGCTCCTGATTGGGATTCATATAAAGACTCCCTCAAGTTATATAAAAAAGAACTGAGGAAAACCAAGCGTATGTCCTGGAGAACTTTCTGTAACAATATAGAAGGCAACTCAGAGGCATCAAGGTTAAGAAAAATCCTCTCCAAAAATCCAGTAATGCCAAGTTGCCTAAAAAACAATGACGGTTCCTGGACAAACTCAAGCGAAGAATCGCTCAATCTGCTCCTGGATGTACATTTTCCAGACAGCTCTCCTTACGTTAATAGCACTGATCCTGATCCTAACAACATACTCAGTAGCATAACTCCTCCACAAGGTCTGATTACAGAGGAAAAATTAAAATGGGCAATAAACAGCTTCAATCCATACAAATCTCCTGGGCCAGATGGAATAATTCCAGCGGAATTACAGGAAAATTCCGATATTCTGATACCCATTCTGGTAAACATCTTAAATGGTTGTATCGCTCTGGCTCACATTCCTTTGTCATGGAGAGAAGTAAATGTTATTTTCATCCCCAAAGCTGGCAAACCTAGCCATGTTAATCCTAAAGATCTAAGACCTATTAGCCTTTCATCATTCCTTCTTAAAACATTTGAACGTCTGATTGAAATCCATTTGAGGGCAAACATTGATAAGTCCTTACTATCCAATGCTCAACATGCTTATAACAAAGGGAAATCTGTAGAAACCGCTCTACATACGCTGGTTCGTACTATCGAACACTCCCTTCATCATAAGGAGTTCACCTTAGTTGCTTTCCTGGATATAGAAGGAGCTTTTAACAATGTCGACGCATCCGCAATCACATCTGCGCTGTCATCTCTAAAGGTGGATAAGTCAATCAGTAATTTGATAAATCATATGCTGATAAGCAGGATTATAAATTCAAAACTGGGCGATTTTACTACTCGAAGGACTGTCAGTAGGGGTACGCGGCAAGGCGGCGTCCTCTCTCCTCTCCTTTGGAACCTAGTCGTAAATGAACTACTAGTGATTCTTGAAGGGGAGGGGCACAGGGTGATTGCCTATGCGGATGATGTTGCGATAGCGATATCTGGTAAGCATCCTAATACTCTGAAGGAACTCCTACAAAATGCTCTAAACAAGCTTACTAACTGGGCAGATCAATGTGGACTCGGTGTCAACCCCCACAAAACTGAACTTGTCCTATTTACCAGGAAATATAAAATCCCACACATAGACCCTCCCCTCATCAAAGGTATACCGCTTAAATTCTCAGACAAAGCAAAATATCTGGGTCTTATTTTGGACAAGAAATTAAGCTGGAAGCCCAATATCCAAGAGAGAGTCAACAAAGCCAACATAGCTCTTTTCTCTTGCAAGAAGGCCGTGGGTAATAAATGGGGTCTACAAACTCATATAACACACTGGCTATACATCTCAGTCATTAGACCGATACTTACATATGGAGTGACAGTATGGTGGACTGCGCTGGAAACAGCAACTAACCGCGATAAGCTCAGCAAAGTCCAACGAACAGCCTGTTTAATCATGGGTGGAGCTCTCCGCTCAACTCCTTCTGCTGCACTTGATGTTCTTTTTCATCTCATACCGCTAGATATTTTTAGCAAACAATCGGCCGCTAACACAGCCATTCGACTTAAAGCCTCCTCGCAGTGGATCAATAATGATATTGGTCACTCTACTATACTGAACTCGTTCAGTAGTCTACCTAGTAACGCGATTACACCACCCCTCATCCAAAATTTGATAAAAATTTTCAAGTATCCATCCCCTCCAGGTCTGCTTGGGAAAATGAGTCGCTTTTGATAGACGAAGCAATTCATTTCTATACAGATGGATCTAAAACCGATGACGGGGTCGGTGGAGGCGTATACTCCGAAAAATTAAATCTTTGTCTATCTTTTCGTCTTCCCAATCACTGTAGCGTGTTCCAGGCAGAGCTTTTAGCAATAAAAGAAGTCCTCTCTTGGCTAAAAGAAAACGTTATATCGACAACCGATATACGTATCTTCTCAGACAGTCAAGCTGCCTTAAAGTCACTGGACTCTGTCTCCATTAACTCACAAACAGCCCAAAATTGTCGATCATCTCTGGTGGAGATGTCAAAACAGTTTAACATTCACCTTACATGGGTGCCGGGGCATAGAGACATTCCAGGAAATTGTAAAGCTGACGAACTTGCAAAAAACGGAACAATATTACCTTTGTTGGATAGCAAATCTAACATCGGTATACCCCTAGCTACTTGTAAACTTATGCTAAAGCAAGATACCATAAAGAAAGCCAACCACAGGTGGACCAGCACCCCAACTTGCCGGTCTACTAAACTGATTTGGCCATTGTTTGATGCTAAACGCTCAAAACAACTAATTTCTATTGGTAGATTGCATATTAGCTCCATTATAGGTGTCCTTACTGGGCACTGCCTAATAGGAAGACATGCTTTTCGTCTTGGAGTTCCTGCAAATGACTTTTGCAGAAGCTGCATGGATGAAGAGGAAGAGGAGTCAATTCCCCACCTTCTATGCTCTTGTCCTGCCCTAGCGCAAAGACGTAGACTCCACTTGGGAGACTACTATTATAACGATCCTAGTGATCTAAATAATTCCGACATTCACTGTCTCAAACGCTTCATTATTAGCTCAAAATGGTTTAACGAGTAAGGGGGATTTTTGAAATCCTTGTGGTATCACAACGGACCAAATATTGGTCTAAGTGTGCTGACCTTTTCCGGTCAGCAGCCACTTTAACCTAACCTAACCTAACCTATAGTCTGAACATTCAGCCAAAGATTTCGAAGTCTTTCCTCTTGATGTGCTTGGAATGTCACTACGTTTGTTCGTTGAGCCGTGAAACGACGCTGGAGTCGCCCTAAGTAATTTTTCTTCGACCCAGGTTTTTCGTCATTTGAGTTAAAAGCTCGATTTGGAGTTGAGTTGAAATGGTGTTGAGGGAATGACGTCTCATGTTGTATCAGTCACCCTTATTCCGGTAGTTGTTTTAATAAAACGCCTTTAAAAAGGAGAAGGCTCCAGAGACCACATTTGGTGTTTAAATGGTACGAAAAGGGCAGCGTTCTCTATGTTCTTCACTTTTCTAAGCATTATAACGAATGTCGTTTCAATAAAATTCCAAATTTCGTTTCTAGAGCCTTGTCGTTTTACTGGCGTTTTAGTAAAACGAATATCGGAATAAGGGTGAGTACTTCGTTTTATAATAAAAAAAAAAAACAACTCCTCGATCCAGGTTTTTCGTCTCACATTTCGACTCGACACCGCTGATCGAATGGGATCGAGTCGAACAAAGCTCATTTCAACTCAATACAGTTATACAAAGGGTCGAAGATAGTCAATCCATTCTGTTTTAAATTTACAAATTCTTGACTTTATATCTTTGTTTTAATTTTGAAACAAAGATACGAATTCTTGAACATTAACAAAATCGTCACCTGAGTTCTATCTTGTTCAATAGACCATTTTTGACGAAATTGAGTTAGAAATGCAGTTTTTATAATTCGAGGGTGCTCTTTCGATTAGCGCAAACCATTTTGTTCTATCTCATTTAGTTTTCAAGTTATGGATAACTGTTTTGTTCAATAAACCACTTTTCTGACCAGTTTGAGTGTCACTTTTGTTCAATAAACCACTATTCATTCTTTTTGTATCATATTGAACAATTCATAGTATATCTTTAAAATCATATCTTCTTATTTCTTTCTTGTTCAATATCCACATTTATGGATTTTTTGTTCAATATCTTTATATACTTCATTCATTTCTTTTTTGTTCAATGTTCAAACTATTTTGGTTACAATTTGTACCTTAATGAACAAAAGGATATGAATTTGGTTGTGTAAGAACAAGAATTCTATCTTGTTCAATATCATACGAGATCACTATTGTTGTACTTGATTTGTATATGATCAGTTCTGATCTCTCATCGAGTAAGCACGTCAGTGCAAGTTCAGTGCGTTGTTATAAAAGATGAACTCTGAAAACATGTAAGTTCCTACCAATAAAATAATTTTGGATTGAAGTTTGACGCATTTTTTTATCATATTATAGTTTGATGGAGGGAACCGAATATTTGTCTTCCCCTGAACCAGAAGTGTCAAACGAAATTTTAATGTTAAAATAACTATCGGACCTTTTTTTAAATTTTTTGACTTATACCTATTTCAGGACTTTGAATGATATTGACATAAGCTCTCCAGATCAAAACAACCAATCCCTTAAAGTAAGTTTTCAAACAATTTAATAGCATATTTTTATAATTAGTTTCGACAAAATCTTAAATGTAAAGGGTGGTTAAATTTTAAGGGCCGATGTTGATTTTGAATAAAACACAAATTATTTAGGAAATTATTCTCATTTCTTTTTATTATGATAATATTGGTATGGTTCAATTACGTATGGAACAAAATATCGGCCAAATGGCCGCCGCGACCTCGGCGACACATCTCCATCCGATGATGCTGCCAGCCCATAAACCACACCAAACAGTCACTCTTTGTGGGTGCATTTGTTTTTCAACAATCACTCTTGGATTATCATTCGCCTAAATGCGGCAATTCTGCTTATTGACGAATCCACTGAGGTGAAAATGTGCCTCATTACGGAAGATGATTTTCTTCGCAAATTGATCATCCACTATTGCCATTTCTTGCCACCATTCTGACCATTGACGACGCTTGAAATGCAAGTCTTTATGCACGACGACGAGTTGAGGTGGACGGCTCTTGTCTTCAGCCACACTATCGTATCGCGAACAGCAGCAATATTTTCTGCAGTACGAGCTGTACGAGCATGCACTGGTGTTTTCACATCTCCTACAGCCCCGGTTTGCTCAAATTTTTGCACGATTTTTCCGATTGTACGCACATTTGGACGATTAAATTGACCGAAAAAATCACGAAGTGCACGATATGCACTTTGATTTTAACGCCCATTTTCATAATAAGCCTGAATAACTTTAACGCGTTGCTCGATTGTGTATCTTTCCATGGTTCAAATTGAGTTAGACTGAAATTGAAAAATGTCAAATGAAATGCAGACAAAACTTGACGTTTAGGTGTGGTTCACATTCAACATCGGCCCTTAAAATTTAACCACCCTTTATTTCAGTGTTGCAAATAATAATGAAATCGTAACAAATAATCCTGTTTGTATTCCTGTAAATTCAAAACAGAGCGCAGATCTAGAGCAGTATCCGAAAACACTTTTAAGGTAATATAAACAATCATTTTTTCGTTCAGAAAAATGAGATCTCAAAAATCTCTAAAATTTGTTTTCTCAGCAATTTACAGTAAAATAGAAATTCTGTTTAAGACTCGAAGTGTGATATCTTTCCTACTGTCTTACAAAGTGCTTTTAACATAAAGCTAACAAAGGAAAAGAAAAAAAGAAATTCAAGCAATGTGGCCGTACATGCCTAACGTACAAGATCAACGTTTTTTTTTAAGAATTTCTCCTTTATTTTTTGTTTAAGAAAAATAAATTATTCAACCCTTTGTTTTAGAAATACATAGATCTTTTAGTTATGAAACCTACATAATTTTTTTTTATTTCAGATGATAAAAACATACTAAGATATTCAAAATTTTGTTGTTCCCATTCATAGTACCATTCAGAGAACCTAATGAAATCTGATTTGAATAATGAAATATGTTTTTGTTCAATTTAATACAAAATACATCTGGTTTATCATAGTATCCTTGTTAATTTCTGTCTTGTTCAATATTAAGTTTTTTTGTTCAATATCCACCAATTTTATCAAACTATCTTCACTCCATATAACTTTGTTCAATATCCAAAATGACTTCTGCGTGGATTTTTATTTATCATTATTTCAGAACAAAAGAAAAAAGAAATTTGTGAATTGTTTTTAAAACAAAATTGTTAAGGCATTCAGAAAAACATCACTTCCAAAAATAAATTAGGTAAAATAAACAAAAGTTTTCGATCTGAACTTTAAAAATCGATTTCCCAACATTTTGAAAAATGGACATAGAACAAGATAGAACTCAGGTGACGAAATGTTTAAAAAGATTTTTTATTGAAATATTCATTTTGAAGTCAAACCTTTTACAAAGTAATTTAATTTATCCACTGTCCATACTTTATATATGTACATGCACACTACACACAGATTTTTTAACCTACCACCAAATGTACATTGGTTATGACCTCTTTATTTGGGGTAGCGATAAAAACTGAATATTTCCAGTAGCCTATTTTATTGGACCATAAAATAATAGGACCTGCAACAAGCTTTCATAAACTCGTAATGCATTGAAAAAAAACTAATGTAATGTGTAATTTCAAGATCCGATCCTGTTGTCCGAAATTTTTTCCAAGATCCATAATCTTATAGGACAAAAATAAGACCCGGGCGTCCGCAGAAGCTGGCACGCCGCAATAATAGGCGTTTAATCAATGCTGCATCCAATTCGATGCATTCTTTGCCGGAAGTTCGTGACGAATCGGGGTTAGGAGTTTCGGTTTCAAGGGTTTTTCGTGCCTTAAAAGCAGTGGAGTGATTGTTCGGGGTAAAATGGTTCCAGTTCCAAATCTGATAACAGCCCACAAACAAAAAAGGTTAAAATTTGCCCGTAAAAACATGAACCGGAATTGGAAAACCGTAAGTAACATTCCATTAATTTACACTTAACTCTTGTTATTCCAAATGGCATAATCCAATGAATGTTGTTTTTTTTAGATTATTTTCATAAACGAAAAAAATTTTAATCTTGATGGGCCAGATGGTTTTAACGGATATTGGCATGTCTGAGAGAGGAAAAAAGTTTTTTTTTTCAAGAGGAACTTCGGCGGTGGCAGTTGTATGGTTTGGGGGGCCTTCTGCGACCGTGATAAGGTTGCACTTGCCTTCACCTCTACAAGGCTGAACAGTTCAGCTTAAACCCATGTGCTTCAGGATAATTCGGCACCCTATTTAAGACGATTTCGTCGAGTTCGCCATGTCTTTCAGCAAGATAATGCTGCAATTCACGTTAGTCGTCAAAGTTTTGAGTGTTTCAAATCCAATAACATAAATTTGATGGAGTGGCCGGCACGTTCTCCAGATTGTAACAGTATTGAAAACCTTTGGGAAATTTTGACTTTCAAAATGTATGCCCATAATAGGAAATTTGTCAGTGTTGCTGAGCTGCGAGAGGCAATTGTGGAAGAATGGAACTCTATAGACGATTTCATATTAAAAAACCTTGTCAACAGTATGCCAAAAAGAATTTTAAGCTTGGTCGAAAATAGGGGCAGCAAGATCCCTTATTAGTTTTTCCTAAAAAAATTACTTAAAAAAATAAAAAATAAAAACGCGGTTATACTTTTGCAATACAAGAAAATCTGTTTTTAATTTCTAAACACCAAAAGAGGAAATAACGGTACTTTTTTTCTTCTCAATTTACTTGATTAGTAATGCCATTCAATAAAAAAAAATGGTAAGGTGTCATTCTCATTTTAATTTTCTACAAAACGCATTTTACAGGTGCGGTTATACTTATGCAAGGCACTGTATTTCTATCATTTTTTTTATGGAGCAGGCAATACACAAATTAATCTCACTTTTACCTCTTTGGTACTGACAAGGCAATACAAAAATGTATCTCCTACTTTTGGTCAAAACTTAATACAATATTTGTATCTACATTAAATGCAACATAGTTACATAGTTAATCAATTCAATGCTTTCTGGTGAACTATATTTTTTGTCTTTTTTGCGGTGCGTAAATATAAAGCTGATGGTTTTCCGACTCTTGAGCACGCCACGTATAATTGCCACTGCGCGAAACAGGGAAACTCTTATGGCTAAAACACATGTGCAGCATTTTCCCTGCAGCGAAATTTAATTAGACAGGTTCTTATGGGAGCAGAATCATTGAAAGTCTGCATGCAGCGCTGCGCTGCACGATGTCTCTATTCCTAAATTTGCTGCCTAGTTTCATTGCAGCCATAATTGTAAAACAAAAATTTCCAAATAATTGGTATTTGGCATTACTGATATTGACAGATTGTTGACATTGCCTGTCATATTTGCAAAAAAAAAGTTTGTTTTTGTCTGTGGTGGAAAACTTGATATTGATACAATAATAGAAGAAAAAAATAAAACAAATTCATTTATGACGAAACAAATCCGTAAAATGAACAAGAAGTGAAAAGAATTTGTTTTGTCTCCGACTCGTATTTTTGTTTATTTTCAGACAGATGAAAGATTGTTACTGCTCACCAATTCCTGTTTGGGATAGGTAAATTGTATCCAACTAAGTACATTTTCTTCAGCTATACATAGCAACATCAACGCGAGGGAAACTACATGTCTAGTATAGTTTTGTTTTTCATTTGTGCTTTGTATCTTCTTTTGCTTTTCCTACTTATCAGTTATCACCAGGAACAATTTTTGAAAGTATAGGTGCAATTCTTTTTCATTTTCTGATTAATTAAATTTGTCCACGGTCTTGAAGTTTTGATCTGGAACAAATTATATTCATTTAAAAACTTGAGGTATTTCTCATACACGGCAATCAAAATCAAAATTTTGTCCTTGTTTGTTGAAATATCCATTTAATTTAAAATAATCTTATAAAACTTTAAGTACAAAACAATTAAAGCAAACAAAAAGAATGAAAATTTGGCAGATAAATACCTCAAGTTTTTAAATGAATATAATTTGTTCCAGATCAAAACTTCAAGACCGTGGACAAATTTAATTAATCAGAAAATGAAAAAGAATTGCACCTATACTTTCAAAAATTGTTCCTGGTGATAACTGATAAGTAGGAAAAGCAAAAGAAGATACAAAGCACAAATGAAAAACAAAACTATACTAGACATGTAGTTTCCCTCGCGTTGATGTTGCTATGTATAGCTGAAGAAAATGTACTTAGTTGGATACAATTTACCTATCCCAAACAGGAATTGGTGAGCAGTATAACAATCTTTCATCTGTCTGAAAATAAACAAAAATACGAGTCGGAGACAAAACAAATTCTTTTCACTTCTTGTTCATTTTACGGATTTGTTTCGTCATAAATGAATTTGTTTTATTTTTTTCTTCTATTATTGTATCAATATCAAGTTTTCCACCAAAGACAAAAACAAACTTTTTTTTTGCAAATATGACAGACGATGTCAACAATCTGTCAATATCAGTAATGCCAAATACCAATTATTTGGAAATTTTTGTTTTACAATTATGGCTGCAATGAAACTAGGCAGCAAATTTAGGAATAGAGACAACGTGCAGCGCAGCGCTGCATGCAGACTTTCAATGATTCTGCTCCCATAAGAACCTGTGTAATTAAATTTCGCTGCAGGGAAAATGCTGCACATGTGTTTTAGCCATAACGCGTCATAAGTCCTATGCGTTTCAGACACACGTTTTAAATCATTATTCCGACAATGAAGCACAATATCTCCAGACTACAAATGTTCTCCAACAACGACAATAGCCACTTCATCAATAGTCGGAGAATTAAACCTCCTTGCATGCTCACCAGCAGGCGGTTTGTCAGCTTTAATGACGATATTATGGCTGTCCGATGGCATCCGATCCAATGCAATTTTGAACATTTTGACTAAGTCATTGTTCTGATGAAGAAACGTTTGCAGTTCTTGGACAGTGCTTCGTTTCACTATTGGATTATGAGCACAACGCCTATTAACTTCCGCATCTTGATTGCCTATAAAATAAATTTGCAAGAATTGATGTTCTGCATCTGGCAGTGGCAGCAGGGCTCCCAGTAGGTGATGAATTTGGCCTTGTATCTGCAATTGTATATGATCTTTTTTAATTTTTGATAAATAATTTATCAAAAACTACCTTGAAAGTGGGCATGAAATTTTCCTGTACAATATGCGTTGCACCAAATAACGTCATTTGAAAGCAATTGTTATATTTTTGGATTTTGGCCAAGAAATGTTTAGAGTCATTTCCTACCCCAGAAACTAATTAGCGTAATGGATCTGGTGGGAACAATTGTGGCAATTTTACTTTAACACCAGTACAACATAATCCAGTAGATTCACCGTTGTATTTTAACGCTCTACAATATTGACAGATAATTGTCATTACTCCAATCGGTACGGATTGGTCAGCACAATAATCTATTTCCGAGTCGTAGTGGAATGCTACTCGTCGCAGTCTTACAGGAACACTGCGTCTGCGGAATCGCTCTATGACATAATTGTACAAAGGAAATAAAGAAATCTGTTTTTTGTTTTTTTTTACTCTAGAAAAAAATTACCCAAACTATTTACCAATGTTCGAATGGTAGACACGTGCACCCAAGAGGACACAAGCGTCCACAGGTTTTTTCTTAAAACCCACCTCTTTCTATCGACTCCTACTCTCACCTCCTCGCGGTGAACATCGGGTGCCTAGAACCTCAACTGGAGATTGGGTCACAACCCCAGTGGAAGGTTGTTGGGGGTAGCAAACGAGAGAGGGGAGGAGAGGTGTTTCCACTAAGGCATCTCTCCTTTCATCCAGGCGACAGCGGAGGAATTCCCCAGATGGAATCAACGGTGGCGTCTACAGTTCCAGTAAGGCTGAACTACTTAGTGAACACCTTACAGGGCTACTCCGACGTATTCGGAGCTCAGGCCTGTAAGGAGCGGTTTATCCGGCTCCCCGTTCTTGGAGTCATACTAAGGACCTGGCCCTCCAGGTTGGGGGTTGTGCCGTCGGGGTGACTTCCCGGCCACATAAAACACACATTAGTTGCGAAGCAAAAACAAGCCTCGGATACGGACGGATTCACTGTTGACGAACCATGCAAACGAAATAAGGATAACGAACTTCGGATCTGTACGTGGAATGTTAGGTCCCTTAATAGACCACGTGCAGCCGAACAATTAGCGGAAGCCCTATACTGCTACAAAGACATTACCGCCATCCAAGAGATGCGATGGGACGGACCGGGGAGACGAAAATTAAAAGACTGCGATATTTACTACGGCGATTGCTACAGAGAACAAAAGCAGCGTTTATTTGGATGCGGATTTGTTGTTGGAACTAGGCTCAGGCAAAAAGTCTTAAGTTTCAACTGTGTGAACGAGCGCCTCACGACAATCCGCATCAAGGCCAAATTCGCCAACATTAGCCTGATTTGCACGCATGCCTCAACAGAGGAGAAAGATGAAGACGCCAAAGACATACTCTACGAGCTCCTGGACAAAACATACGAGCAGTGCCCTAGTTATGACATTAAAATTGTCCTTGGAGATTTTAATGCCAAGCTAGGAAGAGAAGACATCTTTGGTGACACAATTGGAAGATATAGCCTGCACGACACCACCTCCGATAACGGATTCAGGCTGATCGACTTCGCTGTGGCGCGAGACGTTCTTGTAGCCAGTACGCAGTTCAAACATCTGGACATTCACAAAGGGACATGGCGATCTCCTGATCAATCAACCGTAAACCAGATTGATCACATTGCGATCGATTCAAGGCACTTCTCCAGTATAGAGGACGTCCGCACATTCCGAGGGATTAATATCGACTCGGACCACTACCTCGTTGTAGCCAAGGTTCAGCTGCGGATATCCCGACCCAAGCCAAAACAAGGAAGTACTGCGAGGAAGTTTGACGTTGGACGCTTACAATCGCAAGAGATAGCAAGGTCCTTTTCCGATCGAGTTTCTAACAACCTTTTAAGAAGTCCTTTGCCGCCAGCATCAAGTATTGAGGACCAGTGGCAACATTGCCAAGCAGCCATCAGAGATGCCGCCTCTGATGTGCTGGGTTTTACACGACCACCACAACGAAATCCCTGGTTTGACGATGAGTGCCGGCAAGCACATGCAGCAAAACAAAACGCATATAAAGCGGCGCTGCAAAGAAGGACTAGAGCTGCTCGCGAGCTCTACGAGCAGAAGAGGAGAGAGGAACACCGGCTTCTAAGAAAGAAAAAGAAGGAGCATGAGAAGCGCTGGATCGAGGAAATAGAAGGATGCCATGGCAGGAATAAGGTTCGGAAGTTTTACCAAAAGGTAAAAAAAACATCACAAGGATACAATCCCCGAGCCGAAGCCTGCAAGAATAATCACGGGAACATCGTAGTAGAACCGCAGTCCATGCTGAGAATATGGAAAGACCATTTCTCCAATCTTTATAACGGCGATGAAGAAGAAAATGCCGCTGCTATAGAGATAGCACCATTCAACCTAGGCGACGCAGACCAACAATATCGCCCACCCGACCTGGACGAAGTGAAAATAGCTATATCGAATCTCAAGTCCAACAAAGCCGCTGGAGCTGACGGCCTCGTTGCCGAACTGTTCAAAGCGGCAGGCGATGACTTGGTTGGGAGTATGCACCAGCTCATCTGCAAAATATGGTCGGAAGAAAGCATGCCTGATGAATGGAACCTCAGTATTGTCTGTCCGATCCTCAAGAAAGGAGACCCTCTGAACTGCGCCAACTACAGAGGCACAAGTCTCCTGAACATTGCGTACAAGATCCTTTCTGCCGTATTATGTGAACGTCTGAAGCCTTTCGTCAACAACCTGATAGGTCCATATCAGTGCGGCTTTAGACTAGGAAAGTCCACCATCGATCAAATATTTACATTACGGCAGATCTTGGAAAAAACCCAGGAGCTACAAATCGACACATACCACCTTTTCATCGATTTCAAAGCCGCGTACGATAGCATCTATAGGAAAGAACTATATAGAGCAATGTCTAGTTTTGGCATCCCTGACAAACTTGTCCGCTTGTGCAGGATGACGATGGAGAATGCACGCTGCTCCATCAAGGTCGGAAAAGATCTCACCGATGCATTTGATGTCAAAAAAGGTTTTAGGCAAGGCGATGCTCTATCGTGCGACTTCTTCAACATAGTTCTTGAAAGAATAGTGCAAAACTCACGCGTCAACACAAGAGGCACAATCTTTCAAAAGTCCGTCCAATTACCTTTGTATATTAACTCTATAGTAGTCTCATGAAACTGAATTAAAAGTTACTTATCTCTGCCGCAGAAATATTAATATCGCCAGTGAGATGCGGTTGTGATATAAGATATACTACGTGGAAGGGAAAAATATAAGAAAATAAAAGAAGAGATGCGGTAGTGATATATTTTTAAAAGAGGGTAAGGGAGAAAATCCTATCTGCGTTTCTTTTTGCTGTCAGAATCAATTGTAGGTAGGTATATAAAGTTGTATATTCCAGGTGCAAGCTGAATACAAACAAATAGTATTGAGAGTGTATGATAGTTTTTGTGAATTTTGTTTCATTTCTCATACAATCTGGTTTGCTTACATTTTGATACGATTAATCAGCGAGGCTGCCATTTTTTCGACTTTGTAATTAGATCTAGAGGCATTTAAACTTAATAAACTCAAATTCTAAATTTGGTTTTATTTCATTTTTGAAAACAAAATAATTTCAAATTGGCTTTATTTCGTTATGGTAAACGAAATAGTGCCAAACAGAATTTGGTAATAAAACCGAATTCAGAATATTTTATTTTGATTTATTTTTTAACAAATGGAAAGAAATGTTAGAACTCCGAGGAGGTAAACCTCCTCCATCTTTAGAGAGATAAGATGAATTTCAATGGTTCGGCCAATTATTTTTGGACATTTGACCAAAATATTTTTGAACTTTTGCCAAAAATATTTTTGGACATTTTATCAAAAATATTTTTTCAAAAAACTTTTTTCCAATAAATTTTTTTTTTCAATTTTTTTTAAGAAATTTTGATTTTTCATACATTTTTTTTCAAAAATATTTCTTGACAAAAATTTGCCACCCAATGTACTTTTAAACGTGATTTCTGGCTAAACTAGGCATCTCAGCGAGTTAAACATTGTATATTCGTGAAGGGAGTGCCACCTTTCAATCCACGTACCGCATGTAACGAAAAAACATATGTTTATCTTATTTAAATGCGATTTGCGGCTAAACGAAGCTCCGTAGACCCCCCAAAGTTGACATTTTCAAACGTGATTTCTGGCTAAACTAGGCATCTTAGCGAGTTAAAAATTGCATATTCGTGATCTAGGGAGTGCAACCTTTCAATTCACGTATCGCATGTAACGAAAAACAAATGTTTATCTTTAAATGCGATTACCATACAAAAATTAATATTTCGTGAGCATACATAGCTATGTATGTACATACCTATAATGTTAATTTTTTTAAATTATAATGCATTGTTAATTTATTTTCTGTTTTAATACGCTTTATCAAACAAATATTTGATTAAATTTGACTTGAACTCTATACGATACCTATAAATGCGGATGTTGCGAAAACGCAACGTGAATTTTCCGGAAAACTAAAAGCTTTTCCAAAAATTTTTTTTTCAGATTTTCTCTAATTAGACCAAAAATAGACAGTGTGTGAAATTTCAAGTTCCTACCACACCTGAACTGGTAGCCGCCGGACATGGGTTTATATTAAAAAAAACTCAACCAGCTTGAACAACCTAAAATAAACTATAACAAAAGAAAGACAAAATTGAATTGAAAGTATGGAAAATTTAAATTAATTAAAAAAAATAAAATTAGAAAAAATGTAGTTTACCAATTTTAGAAATTTATTGATATACACATACTTAACTAATATTTAGAAAATAAAATAAGATAACTTCTTTTGCAAAAAATATTTTGTATGCATAACCTAGAACATTTTGTTAAAAAGAAATAAAAAAGGAGATATTTGGCGTTCCAATTTCAAATTACTAACAAATATTTCTTTTCATGTTTATCTACGAATTTTGAGCAAATTTCGCGACCTTAGAACAATAGGGTTCTAACTACACTCAAGTCACAGAGATTGAATTTTGTTTGTCAATAACTTTTATATTTTGGTTCGGATCTACGACCCAAACGCAAAATAGTTGGCCTACTCATCAATTAACAAATTAACATTTTTTATGTGCCTATATTTTCTGGTCCCCAAGCAGTTGTTTTTTAATTTTTTTTTGTCGATGTAATAAATTACATTTAATAAGTAAATTAGACCAAACAGAACTAAATTCGAGAAAGCACATATGGCTCCAGTTTGCATTCCCTCAAACAAAGATAGAGCATAATAGTTGGACTACTATCTCTGGGATGCAAAATAGTTGGCCTATGAAGATTTAAATAGATTTTCAGTTAACCGTTATTAAAAAAATGACATGCACTTGTTTTGTTGTTTATTGATCTCTTGTTTTATGCAAGCCAGCAACAATTTAATGTCAACCATGATGCGTGGCGTTGCATTATCAAGAGACCTTAGGGAATCCATAAATAAAGCCTTCGAAACGGGATTATCGAGCTATAAAATCGCAAAACAATCAATTTACCGCGCTCATCGATTCGAATCATTATCTCAAAGTTCAAAAATAGTGGAAATGTGGAGATCGGTAAAAAAACGGGATGCCCACCAATTGCAAAACCTCGAGATTGCCGAGTTTCAAAAAAAATAATAAAAGAAAATCGACGTCAAACGGCCGCTGCAATAACTGTTCAATGGAGGGAAAGAATAAAAAAAAAAAGTGTTTCGGTCGACACTTGCAAACGGATTATGAAAAAAATTGGATACAAATTTTATAAGGTTTGTTTTAGATTTATTTAAATTAGAGCAATTTTAATTCGTTAAAAACATAGGCCAAAGAAAAACCACTTTTAACACCTAAACAAAAGAAAAAGCGGCTAGAGTGGGCCAAACAACGTAAAAACTGGACTTTAAGTCAATGGCGGTCCGTTATTTGGAGTGATGAGTCCAGGTTTGGAGTTTGCGTGGACGACGAACGAAAACGAGTCATTAGAAATTCAAGAGGTTTTTCACAAAGATTGCCTTAAAAAAACGGTCAAGTTTCCAGCATCTCTAATGATATTGGGAAGCATGTCTGGGCGGTGTTTGGGCAATTTACATTTTGTAAATGGAATTGTCAATGCTGTCAAGTACAGGATATTCTGGAAAATGAGCTTCTCCCATCAATACCACGACTTCAAACTAGTGATGGAGACTATATTTTCCAACAGCATGGAGCTTCTTGTCATACTGCAAGGTCTACAATGGCGTGGTTATCTGCTGAAGCTATTCCTTTATTGGAATGGCCTTCCAGCAGCCCTGACCTTTCACCAATTGAAACTGTCTGGCATAAAATGAAACAAAAACCGCGAAAAGAACCATGCCGGACCTCTTCAAGACCTTAAAGCTAAAATCATAAATATTTGGGAATCTTTTGGCACCGAAGAATGTCAAAAATTAGTTGACACAATGCCACGACGCATAGAAGCAGTTATCAAAGCCAAAGGCGACGTAACACCATGGTGAATTAAAAATTAAGACCCATAGGCCAACTATTTTGCACTTAAAAAAATGTTTAAATCGTTATTTTATTTTGTAAGATTGCTCTATACCGTTATTTAATTGAAGTCATTTTGTTTTTGTTACTTATTCCTATTCAAAATAAATATATCTTAAGAAAAATACCAAAATATTGATTTTATTTCCGATGGAATTTAAGAATCAGAAGATTTTTGTTTTTTATCATAGGTAGTCCAACTATTTTGCGTTTGGGCTCGTATGTACATGATTTTTTGAAAACACAAATTTTGTACTAAGTTATGTTGATCTGAATTTAAAAATCTACAACATATTTAATTCATAATTTTGCAGTAACTGGTGGTTGAAAAAATGGATAGAACCTTGTTACTCAACGCTAAGTCATTTGAGCATAGAACAATAAGGTTCTAATTACCTGATACTAAGTAACATGATAAGAAATTTAATTGTTCAGATAGAATCCTGTTATGTGAAAGAAATAAGAATTTTTGTTGAACGAAGTTTTTATTCCTTTTTTTTTTGAATTTCTTATAAAGAAAAACAAATAAACATTATTAAAGAAAAGTTAATTAATAATAAAGATCACACTGCCCATAATATCGTGAAGGCCCTAACTACATTTTTGATACTTCGAGTTATAAAGGAAAATACTAAATCTTTTACAGCAACCCGAATATATGTAGAAATTAATTATGGAGATATATTTAAAAAGCCCTATGTACATTATACACCGATTTGTAAACTATTTCTATTAAAATTCCTTCTTTTTTAACTGAACTGTAAATAAAAAAAGAAAACATAAATTTATGTCAACAAAACTTAATCATTTATTAAGAAAAAATTGTTTTTGCACCATTTTTAAGCTCGATCACAGGAAGATTGATGAATTGCTTTCTATTTTCAGGAAACAGTTGGGAGAGATTTTCTTCAATAACATTTATTCTGTCGATTGATATTTCTATTGGCTGGGAGCGAACAAATGATGATGGTTCAACAAAAGTTGACTTTATATATTGACTTTTTTAAAAGTTAAGTACTATGAATTCAGTGTCGACTGGAAGTACCCTCATGCCAAATTGTAGTAAAAGGTATTTCTTTGCTTTTCGTTCCAAGAGGCGCAAAACTTTCATTGAAAGTTATAATACGTTTGGCAAAGCTAACAGCCTTGAATCCTTCTTAACGAGGTGGCATTATAACAACTAGAGTATCTGGCACAATTTGATTGGAATCTAGCTTGCTTATCTTTTGATATTCCGTTCTAGTAAGCCCTACACGGGCTTTGTGATGCATCCAAGCCTGGCAAATATGGCAAGTTTTTTCACCTTTACATGATATAATAAAATCTTTTTTAAGTTTAAGTGGACCTCATGTTCCTTCGTAAATTTTTTACTTAATGTATCAAACACATTTATCAAACTTGGGATGGTGAAAATCAAGGTTAAAGTTCGTACTGAAAACATTCCTGTAAAAGCTATCTTTAACAGGACATTTTAAATGAGTGGTATATTTAATACACTACATCTTTTGATTTCCTATTTTCTTTTGAAATAGAAAAACTCACCTTTACTTATTAAAATGTATGCATATTTAGAACAAACATTTTGAAAATCACACAGCACAGATAAAATTCAACTTTAACACAAAATTCATAGCCTTTTGAAGCAACAAAGTTCAATCTACATCCTGTTGTGTAACAAAGTTTTATGTGCATTTTTTTTTAAATTTTTCTAACTACACTAGGTTCTATTTACCAATTAGGACTTTGTGAACTTAGTTTTTAATAAATTGATGTACATAGAACTCTGCTTCCTGCATTTTTATTGACTTAATAGGAAACTAAAGGAGACAAATATGGAGACAAATATGGATGAAACAGATCGAAAGAGCATACTCGATTTGCTACGACCACATGTATAACTCAGTTTTGAAAAAAAAAGTCAGTAAGAACCCTATTGTTCTAAGGTCGCGATTTGCGAATTATTAATTTATTAAAATAAAAAAAAACTTATATTATAATATTGGGTTTCAAAAAAGTATGAACATTTCTTGGAAAAAAGAAAATTTGTATATGCGTGAAATATTCAATATTTCTTATATAAAAAATAACTTTTATAATAAAACGATTTACAAACTTCGTTTGCAGAATTTTATACTTTTTTGGAAATCAAACGGTAATTCCATGCATTTGAAAATCTTTATCTCATTAAATCCATGTTGTAAATTTGTAAAATGTATTTAAAATTTAAAATTTTTTTACATAAGAGCAAGTTAGTGCGATCCAGTCGTGCATTTTATTTCATATTACAACTGTTTTTTAATACAAATAAAATACAAACTTCATAATAGTTCATTGTTCTTAACTTTGTTGGGAGCATGCACTGACAAACTTTCAGCTTTTATAAAATAAAGAAGGTTTGGGGTTCACGGGCTCTTGCTCTATAAGTATATTTTTAACCCTCTTCATGATCGCACAGTATTAAAAATTAGGTAAAAACTATCAATTTTTGGAAAACCACTCCGATTGCCAAGTGCTGCAATAAAAGTAGGTAAAAAACCTAAAATTTTTACCTGTTTAAGATTTTCCCATGTATCAAAAGATGTATGGGTGTTTGGGTGCACTTAATGAGTTTTTTTTTTATTATTGTTTTCTTCATCAGGTAAAAATAAGAAAGCTTTGTGTTTATGACGCATTAAAAAAAAATTGACCTCAAAGTCAAAATTTTGCTCGGGAAAGAAAAATTGAACACCATTTAAAATCGAATATCTGGCAACCCTAAAAACATATCAGCTCAATTTAAACGTAGTTTTAAAGGTTAGTATTATACTAAAAAAAAAGGTGCAGAATGAGGTCCCTACTGTGAGTACTGACAGAGAAATTTATTTTAACATGGGTCAGGGTACACCAAAGTTACCCTTTTTTTAAATCATCAAAAAGCGATGTCAAAGTTGAAAATCAGACTTTATTGTTTATTATCAGGAAGCGTTGCTAGCATTCTTGTTCGTAAACAGCTTCATAGCTTTTCCTTTCTTTGATATTTAAACTTTTATTTAAAACTTTTTAGAAGCATCTCTATAAAAAATTTCATTAAAATTCGTAATGCCGATATGTGAGAAATTGAAAATTAGACAAAATAGTTCTATGGTAAGTACAAGCTGTGATATCTTAATTTTAATTTTTTTTTTATTAAATCAAAGATCATAAAAATTAATTGAAAGAAAAAAAAATATCAAAATTCTAGGCGCCGTTTTCAAGAAAAATACGATTTTTGAAAACAATATTTTAACATTTTTTAACATTTTTATGGTGGGTACCGTTATTTTTAGGTAAAATAAAAAAAAATCTCACATCTTGTAGATTATATTGAGAAACTCTCATTTATCAAGTTTAAAAAAAAATAGCATTGGGTTTTCGAAATATTGAGTTTTGAAAAAAAAATTGAAGTTTTTTTTAAAAATCCAAAAAAATTTTTTTTGAAAATTTGAATACACAATTCTATTAAAGTTTTTCGGGGGCTTTAGCAAAAAAAAATTATCAAATTCGGTTGTACCGTTTTTGAGAAAATCAAAAACGAAAAAAGGTTCCATGGGGAGTATACCCTCAATAAGACAATTTTAAATGAAATTTTTTTGTATTTTTATTTTTAAAATCTGTCGACAGTTTTTGAGAAAAAAAAAAAATATTTATAAAATTTCGAAAAAATTCGTATGGCATGTACCGTTATTTTTGGTCATAAAAAAAAAAAACAAAACGTGGGGAGGAAATATTCAAAGTGATATCCACTAAGTTTAAAGAAAATCGGCCGAGCAATTTAGGCTGTAGGTAGTCGAACAGACAGACAGGCAGACAAAATTGCGAAACCCACTTTTTTAGTCTTCGCTATCGTTATATCAACTTTGATCTAAATCTCGAGTTCGATTGTTTTTACGAATGCATATGTCTTTCCCTATATAAGTACACACATGTATATGCAAAAACTAAATACAATGGACCGCCATCAATCGCAAACCCCTCTCTGGCAATATATTGCTACCTTATTCGCTCATTCATATACCTAATGCATAATCTCATTTCTCATAGACGTATCCAAAAAACAAAGCAACGTTGTAAAAAAACTTATACACAAAATTTCATTCGCAAAGTGCCGTCGCCACCGCATCGCCGCCACCGCCATCAATCGAGCGTAGGCTGTCCTTCTCAGTAGGTTTTTTGCATATAAATATAATGTATGCATGCTTGTGTGCGCCTGCGCTGACTGGCTGGTGCAAGTTGGTGAGCTCTGAATAGCTATAGCAATATAGCATGTATGTTGTTTATGTCTCTCTCTGCCGAGAAAAGGATAGCATATGAGAAAATGTTAAATTAATTTGCTAATATACGGTTTGGGTATTGGGTTTGGTTGTTTTCTCTGCCGCTTGGTAAATTACGTGGCGTTCCTCGTCATGAGACTACTATAAGAATTTATATACAATGCAATTACTCGGATACGCCGACGACATTGAAATTATTGGAAGAACAAAGCGTGATGTCAGTGGCGCTTTTGTGAACATTGAGACGGAAGCGAAGAAGATGGGTTTTTCGGTAAATGAGGGCAAGACCAAGTATATGCTGTCATCAAGACGTCTTGGACAAAACGTCATTATAGACAGCTATAACTTTGAGGTTGTGAAGGACTTCATATACCTAGGTGCCACTATAAACTCTGAAAACAACACCAGTGCTGAAATCAAACGGAGAATAACTCTTGCCAATCGCTGTTTCTTTGGACTAAGAAGGCAATTGAGTAGTAAAATCCTCTCTCGAGCAACTAAAGTGTCCCTCTGTAAGACCCTTATCATCCCGGTCCTTGTCTATGGTGCAGAGACATGGACTTTGTCGAAGGTGGATGAGAGCGCTTTAGGCTGTTTCGAGAGGAAAATTCTTCGTGTGATCTTTGGTCCCGTCTGCATAGATGGGGAGCGGAGGAGAAGATTTAACCACGAAATGTACGGGCTGTACAGTGAAACTGACCTAGTCAAACGTATAAAAGTCCAGCGACTGAGATGGCTTGGTCATGTAGAGCGAATGGACCCGAATGCTCCGGCCCGGAAAGTCTTCGAATCAAACCCCGAGGGACGGCGAAGTAGAGGAATACCGCGACTCAGGTGGCGCACACAAGTGGGGGAGGACCTCAACCAACTTGGCGTGCGAAACTGGAGACAGCTAGCTGGAGAAGCTTGTTGGTTGAGGCCCTGGTCCACCCCGGACTGTAGCGCCACCCTAAGTAAGTAAGTAAGTAAGTATTTACCAAAAAATCATTTCGTTCGCTGTTTTTGAAGCTCTCTTTATATTTCTATTAAAAATAAACAAAGCATTTTGCCACGACCACAGCGCACCGCCTCCATAAGAGATGAACGGCACTTCAGCGCTGTTATAGAATAAGTAGAGATCGAGCCCAGAGATTTATTAGCCGCCTGATTATCCGAGAAGATTCGGATATCAGTAGTTTTCACGTTTTTTTTGAACAAAGACAGGACTTCTTTAATCGCCATGAGGTCCGCCTTAAACTCGCTAAGAAGATTAGAAAAAGGAAAGAGAGAAATAATTTTAGTCTATCAGAGTACACACCCCCATCAACCTCATCATCATTTTTCGATCCATCGATACAAAAATGGATAGGATGATCTTCGAAGAAACTCATGTCCTCCAGGGCAGCAGATCTTGCAAGAATTGGATTAATATAATGTTTATTTCACGGATACTTGCCGCATGAACTTATACCAGCGGTGGAAACGATAATTAATGTTTTCGAAACAACTTATTTTACTTATAGGAGACAAATATTCTGAACAACTTCGATTTCCTTTTCCAAAATTCCGTAGATATACATTTTTATAATCTTTATACATAAGAAAATCTAATTTCCATTTTTAAACAATATTTGATAATTGTCGGAGAAAAATTCCGAACAACTGTTCGGAAAAATACCTCGAAGCAAAAATCCCCCGAATGGTATAAAATCGGAGAATTATCCGCTCCGAACGGATACCTGGCTAGGGCCGTGTATGTTTTAACTGGCATCACAAAATAAACTAATATACTTCCCTTATTGTTCGTGACATTCATTTCAACCCTTTAGCATTTAACGGCAATGCCCAAAAACGCCCAAGGTTTTAAATAAAACATATATTAATTTAGGTGTTTTTCTTAAATAAATTTAATCATAAAAATCTCTTTGACTGACTTAAATAAATTAACACTAACAAATTAAACAAATTTAAAATAAATTTCGTATATTAACAGGTTGCATCTATTTGATAAAATATAAGTTATTTTATCAAAACCTTTTTGTTCTATGCTTAAATTAATTAGGTACTATATAAAAAAATTACATATCATAATGAAGACTTGAAAACAAGATATTTTTTTTCAGCAATTTTTACTTGTATCTGTTTATTTTATTTTAGGAATACTTTTCTTTTTTCAAATATATTTAAAACACTTTTGTTTATCATGTGGTATTCGCGTCTTAAAAAGTATTGAATCAGCTCGATATTGAGTATTCAATAGAGGAGTGTACCCAAAAACCTTGAAAATATAATAATCGTTAAAATGAAATAAAATCAAAAAGTACAAATACGAACCTGGGTAAAAAAATTGATACATTTATGCCTTTCCTGGAAGTGAGTGTCGTCTTCGCTCAGCGATACTGGACAACCAGGACAACGGAAGGTCCACCTTGAAGTGACTTTGACCGGGGGTTTTCTTGTTATGTGCGAAACCAAAAAATTCATAGCAATGTCCTCACAGTTCATGTATTCATCTACTTTATCTCGTATAGCTTGAGGGAGATAATACGAATAAAGATACAAATAATACTTATGCACAAACGCAGCTCCGGTTAGAACCATGCTCAGTTCGCAGCTGTAGTTGGAGTTGTAATTCCAATTGTGATTAGTATTCAAATCCCAAGCATGAAAACGCCCAGGAAATCCAACAACTCTATCCCTATGTTCGCGCCAAACTCGAAAACCAAAAAGGATTTCATCATGACGTAAATGAGCATCATCATCAACAGAAAGTACAGCTTCAGTCTCAATTACATCAAAAGGAAGAAAACGGTTGTTAAGAGAATTACGTGGTGCACGAACCACAGAAACGGGAACTCCTATATCCGGCCAACGAAGGTCATCTAATGGTGATTTAGGTGAATTCCAAACTACCACCACCTTGTGAAGATATGGCAAACCGTATAGACGTCCAAGTGAATCCATTAACACTTGTTCGCGTTCGTATGTTAGCATTACAATAGTGAACTGTTCTCGAGGATAATTTCCCCCTAATGCCTCGCTAAACTCCTTCCCTGCTCCTCCACTTCCTTTTCCTATCGGGCGGAACCCCATATGGGAGCCCAGAAACTTTGCTTCCGATGGCAAAACTGGATCAAATGGTAACTGAGGATACAAGTAGAAAGGATCGACCCAATCATTCCATGATTCACGGGATTGAGTTCTAAGGATTGTATAATTCCTTCGAAATTGGGGACTAGGGTAAGGTGGTTCGATTGGTCCCAAAGACTCTTCTGGTTCTGCTTCAAGAACGGGAGGATCGGACTTAAGTGGTATGAAAGTGTTGTTAAAGACAGATTGTGCTATTATTGATGGAACTGGTCTAGGTGGTATTCCCAATCGATCTCTCAAACTCGCAATAATGGTATCCACTGTTGCTTGAACGGAGCTTAGATATCGCTCCCAAATTAGTCGTCCTTGGCGACGCATCATTAGCAAGTCTGCATCTTGCACTGCTCTCAGTAAGAAATGTAGTTCGGTTATTCGAGCTTTTGGCATCATTAATGAAATTCTCTTCCAATCAACTGTATCCTCGTATGGTAGACGAACCTCATCAGCCCCCAAAATAACTGGAATTGCCCCTGAACGCAAACACTCATACAATCTTGCCAGCATTAGTGTTGAGCTTACTCGATTACCGCCAGGAGGTGGCAATATAAGTGCAAATGTAGAATCCTTTAATACATTCTTTCGAGAAGAATCCGTTCCGCATAGAACCCAATCGCTTTGTGAATATTGGTCGTGCTGTTCAGTTGCCGGAATGCATTCAAACTGCATTAAGAATTTATCTTGTGTTGATCCTTGAGACATGTCATTTAAATATTCTAAAATAAATTCGTCCAAGGAATTTTCAAATGGTCGATTCAAAAATGGACGCATTTCACCTTGAAACGTCAACAAATAGAGACGACGTGCTGGAACCATAATAGAACAATCTTGCCAAACATCTCCACCCGGTGGCCCGAGTACAGGAGGAACAACTAAGTCATAATTTCTTCGGAACCTTCGACGGTCAAATGAAGATTGAACAATAATAGCTTTCATTGTATTTTGTTCGTTGATATTTGTTCCAAATGAATTCAAGTCCCGGCGTGCTAGATTCAAAAGAACGTGATTTTTTCCATCACCTCCCCAAAAAGGAAGTTTGTATAACTTAACCATATCCAAAGGGTATTGTTTCTTAATGGAATTCTGTTCTTCTGAATCCTTGGCTGGATAACGATTGCTTTTAACGACATCGTTTTCGAACATTGCTTCTCCAACTAGCACCAAATAAATGCAGGCAATCTTGGGATCTTTTACAATGTGTGCATTGTAGCCAAGTGTTTGTTTAATTGTTGTTTTGAGGAAACCATCGATATCATAACCAGCGTTAAGAACGCTATATTTGTCCGGGTCATAAAGATAGACGGGGAATCCTGAGGTAAGGCTACAACGAGAGTGGTCGAAGCAATTGTGCATTTCACAACTTGCTACAGCATGCCTTGGCAATGGGCTACTTATTTTTGAATAAGAATTCGGATATATTGCTTTGGGTAGCGCCAGATCAGGTGTATTTCGCTGCACAGCTTCTCTTTGAGCAACTTGAGCTTGCTCAACCGAAATTTTCAGTCGTTCTAATTCTGTTTGCTCGCGAAGCAACTCCTGCTTAAGATCTTCAATTTTTTGATTGTACTTTCCAATATCGGTTTGCAGTTTTTGTCGTCGAGATTCAAGTTCCCGAAGTTCAATGGACACAGTGTTCTGAAAGTTTCCAAATATAATATGTTGACATAGAACAAATAATTTTGTCTCGCAAATTCGCGGGTTCTTTCAGGACAAACCTGTTACCTTGATCCTAAGCATTTCCTCTATTCTAAGTTTTAAATCGCTTGCTCGCATGCTACTGAAATCTTCATAAGCATCCAGTTGTGATCGCGATCTATGAACCATGTTTGATGGAATATCATTGTCAGGCTATAGGAAGATTTCAAGATCAATGAAATTTTGTAATTGGGATATCTTGGTTTAAACTTACATATCTTAAGTTTTTATGAACAAACAACGACAAAACCAATAAAAGTACTAAGGAGATCAGGATAATTTTGTAGATTCGTACATAACCGAACCACGAAGCTCCCATTGGAAGGTAATAGGTTTTCGTGCAACTGAGTAGTCTGGTTTTATCTGGGTTCTCCAGGTTTTTCATTTTTCTAGAGAAAGCATTATTTATTTTGAACTCGATTTCACGTTTAACTTTTATTAAGCTAAGCAGATGTTTTGCAAAATTTAAAGAAATAAATAAACATGAACTGAGGGAAAAATTCAATACCAATCAGGTATTCAGAAAACTAGCTATCTGTCATACAAATTTGACTTTGCGTACGTTCAATACCTGTCAGATATTGAATAGCAGTTAGTGGTGCGTTCTTTTTCTTTGTTTTAGAACCAAAAGGCGCGTCCGGTTGCGTATCCCAAGATATGTAGATCTGTTTGTGTGTCGTAATACCATAGGAGAAAACAGCTGATCACGAAACGGCTGATGTCAAACAGAAATCTCAAGCTGTCCAAAAAATAGAGACGGAACTTGTTGGTTACTGGTACGTTACTATTGTATTATTGAAGAGGGTCGTGGCTCATGGCAAGTAAATTCCATGTAACTCATTCGATATCACCTCACACATTTCCAAGATAATTTCACGCACTGTCGTAACTCCTATACGAAATGCCATGATTAGGTGCGTTTTATTATTCACAAATCTATCTAGATTCGGATCTGGATTAAGTTTTAACATGTTTTACAAAAACGATTTGGGATCCTGTTTTCTATCGGGATCTATTTCAAAGATCCAAAAATTAGTTATTACCCTGGCGAGTAGATGGCTTTTTATGGTAAGGTAGTGTAAGCTAAGATCCCGATAGAAAACAAGATCCCAAATTGTTTTTGTAATACATGTTAAAATTTAATCCAGATCCGGATCCAAATAGATTTGTGAATAATAAAACGCACCTAATAAGGCCAGGCGCGAACATTCAATTTTTAGTTTCGCAGCTGTTTAGTTGCTAAAATGAAACATATGGGCTTATATGGGACACCGCGCACTTAGGCTTGCCGCGCACTAGCAATTTTTAGTTGCGAAACTGCTTGGTTCGAGCAACTAAAAAGTTTGTGTTTTGACACAAACTAAACGATTGCCTAAAATAAGTTCGCCATTTTATTGAACATATAATTATCTGCAAATTCACGGACATTCAACCAAACAGTTCATCTGTTTTCTATAAGTAACCAAACAGTTTCGCAACTAAAAATTGCTAGTGCGCGGCTAGCCTTAGAGTAACTCGATTCGAGCAACTAAAAAGTTTGTGTTTTGATACGATTGCCTTCGATGTTGAACGCCCGATTTGTTATATTTCTAGAAAATTATCTAGCTCCGAACAATGTTGTTCGCAAATTGAACGTGAAACGCTCGGTATAGTGTTCGCTGTGAAAAAATTTCACCGTTATTCTTTTAGCCGAAAACGTATTTTTGGTCTCCGACAACAAACCCCTTATTTCCATTTTTGGTCTGAAAAAAGGGATACGTACAATGACTGCCAATAGGCTTCAACAATACGCCTTATTTTTATCAGTCTACGATTTTGATATAGAGTATATTAATTTGTAAAAAAATATAGCGGATTACCTTTCACGTAATCCAGTAGACAATTCGGTAGACAATAAGGGTATTCATGTAACGAGATAATTTTCCGCTTTGTAGAAAGATATAACTTTCCGCAGCATGTTTTCATGAACACCCCCTAAGAAATACTTGCGTAAATGTGGGAAATATTTTGTGAAATGTCAAATTAAAAGTCAGAATCCATACTTCTTTAGTTTACGAGGTTTATTTCTGCACTTTCCGCAGCAAATTTGTGAGATAATTTTATGCGATTTGCAGAAACTTTTTCCCATACAAATTTTGACAGCTCGTTTCTGCGGAGATAAAATTATCTGGTTTACGAGGTTTACGAGGGTTTTCCGCGCTTACATGAATACCCCTAATAGCTGTGTTTTCTTGGCAGTTTTGACAGCTCAACAAGAGCCACTAGCTTTTAAAATTTAAAAGTCGTTGGAAGCCGAAAGAAATATCTTATTGTTCTATTCATTTTATTAAATTAAATGGACCTAAAAGAAAAAAAAGCGCCGCCGGAGGGAAAACCCTGTTAAGAAATGGAGCGAATCGGAAATAATAATTATTTATTTTATTTATTTATTAATATCAAATTCTGTTAACAATTTTTAAATACCTGTCGTATTTCTAATTAATTTGTACAATATATTAAAGAGAATAGTTTATAGCATTTGAATTTTTAATTAAAATTGAAATAATGTCATATATACAGATTTTATTTGGAAGGCTGTTGCATAATTTGCGGGAGACGATAGTGTAAGAATTCCTAAAAAGTGTAGTTCGAAAAGTGATTGAACGTACATAGTAAGCATTTCTCATGTTTTATACGCTGCTTATAGGGCTTTCCAAATAACCACCCCTCATAAAAAATATCTTCAAAACTTTAAAATAAAACAAGTGCCTTACTGGGAAAATACCTGTTTGTCTGGATAGATCTACAGAGTGAGCTAGGCGGGCAGCGTTGCATATCTTTCTTAATACACATTTTTGAAGGACTGTTAATTGTTGGATTTTATTTAAGTAAGCGCCTTCCCAAAAACTAATACCATATTGTAACTTCGAGTGGAAAATGCCATAGTAAACTATTTTTTAACGTGAAGAACGAGCAATATTTTTTTAACCGATAAAAACATCTTACAGTTGACAGAAGATATTGCTTAATATACATACAGCCGTATCTATAAGATTTTCTTAAACTGCATCTTAGAGGTTATTTAGTTAAGCATACTTAAATATTTAATTTGCCTTTAAATGACGAAACTTCAATTCGTATCTATAATCGATTTTTCGTTGGTACTTAACTAAACAATGGTTATGTGACGTAACGTAAAAGAATGTGAAAATCTAGTACAAAAAAAAAAACAAATTGTGCTTCATTTTATACAACACAGCTGTTTTGTGCCATTTTCAATCAGTAAATAATTGGAACACATTTTTTTATTTGTGAAATAGAAAAAAAAAATGGCCATGGAACACAAACCCACACCCGCCGCCACAAACAAAAGAAAAAAATCTGAAAATTGGAATGCTTCCGACAAGAAAACTTTTTTATTTTAGAATTTGCAATAATACACAACACTACAAAACAAATTATTTTATGCACAGATTCTCTTCCAACAACGAGGAATAAAGTTAGTGTCGATACAAACACTTCAAAGGCTAAGCGGAAAGCGTTGACGAAATTTCTTTGCGCGTACACGTTCTTTAATCAATACAAATTTCCGGTTTCTTAATTATTTGCATTTTCTAATTCTAAAATATCACAACAAACAATACAAACTCACAATTTGAAACTTCAAAATTTCAAAGATGACAATTGATATGTCAAAATACATTTTAAAATGCCTCTAAGTGATCCTTAAACGCGGTTGATGGCGTTTAAGTTAAGAGGCCTTTAAGTAACGTTACTTAAATGTGAAAATTGATTATAGATACCGATTTCATACTTAAGAGCTATTTAGAGGTATTTTAAAGTTAAGTAACCTTTAAGATTTGTTTATAGATTCGCCTGATAATGTATTCAGTCCATTTTAAATGTTGGGCAATTTTTACACCTAGATACTTAAAATCTTTTACTATTTCAATATTAAAGACATGTTGCAGCAAGCTTCTTCGGAATTGTAGCTATTAACCGAATGAGATACTGAGCAATCGGTATTGAAAAGTCTAAAACTAGAACAAGACGGAGCATGGAAAAATACTTTAATATCATTTTGTCCATTAAGTTCAGTGCCAAACAGCACGAGTTTGGTTTTGTTACTGACAAAAAGTTTATGGTCCGCAAACCATAGCCTTAATAAATGTACATCATGGTTTATATCCGAAACCAAATTTAATGGACTAAGGCCGGTATTCACCGAGCGCTCATAACTTAAGAAGCTCATAAACGTATTCACCAAGCAATATTAGTGAAGATCTACGAGCGCTCTTAAAAGTTAGGAGTGGTCCCGACCACTCCTAACTTACGAGCGCTCTCTTCGAAAATTTGTTCGCTTGTGCGTGTGCCACGCACGCATTTGACTCGAATCCATGTGAGCAATGCCAAGTAGAAGAGTATCCATTTGCTGTCAAGACCAACATTACACAACATTTCACAGTTTGGGTATGCCTGAACAAGAGAGAGTGGCTCTCATTTTCGAACTTCGAAAAACACTTGCGAGTGGTTGGTGAATACCGCACAGAAATTTCAAGTTAAGAGCCTCGTAAAGTTAAGAGCCGTTTAGGAGCGCTCGGTGAATACGAACCTAAGACTGGTATTCACCGAGCGCAAATAACTTAAGAAGCTCATAAACCTATTCATCAAGCAATATTAGTGAAGATCTACGAGCGCTCTTAAAAGTTAGGAGTGGTCCCGACCACGAGCGCTCTCTTCGAAAACTAAACAAACTAAACAAACGACGCCACGGTGAGTGCAAAACCAAAATCAGTTATCGTCACCAGCAACGCTCCACAAGCAAAATACGAAATTGACCGAAGAATTCTCACTGCCAGCTGTCATTCAAGTTCGAACACAGTTTGATTTCACAGTTTGGGTATGCCTGAACAAGAGAGAGTGGCTCTCATTTTCGAACTTCGAAAAACACTTGTGAGTGGTTGGTGAATACCCCAAAGAAATTTCAAGTTAAGAGCCGTTTAAGAGCGCTCGGTGAATACCAGCCTAAGTGAATCGTATCCAATTGCTATATCATCAGCAAAGGCATTAAGGCCCAAGGACTGACCCTTGTGGTACACCCAAGTTAATACACAAAGAATCACTTAAAACATCACTTACTTTGACGATCTGAGACCTATTACTTAGGTAGGATTCTAACCAACTGTAGATGAATCCTCGAAAGCCAATATCATGTAATTTTTTCAAAAGAATAGAATGATTGACCATATCAAAAGCTTTTGTAATGTCAACAAAAAGCGCAGCACATAATTCAAGACATAATTTAAAATTTACAAACCCAAAGATAAAAAGAGACGGGCTTATAACACTGCTGTCACTTAGATCCGTATCGTTTTATTTTCAAGGGATGATCCAGATCCGGATCCAGATAGATTTGTGAATAATAAAACGCACCTACTATAGCTTACACTACCTTACCATAAAAAGACATCTACTCGCCAGTGCAATAACTAATTTTTGGATCTTTGAAATAGTTCCCGATAGAAAACAGAATCCCAGATTGTTTTTGTAATACATGTTAAAACTTAATCCAGATCCGGATCCAGATAGATTTGGGAATAATAAAACGCACCTAATGGCTCGCTCATATTTGTGGCGGCCAAGCTTAAATTCAGATACCGAGATCATTTCCAAGTCATGCGAACAATGTTTACCTTTAAAGCTACACAGCCGAAAACTAATTTAATTAATTGGGACTGGCCCAAACAGCCTTGGTCAAGAATCCACTTAGATTTCATGGGTTCTATATTTAATCAACAATGTTTAGTTATAATAGACGCGCATTCTAAATGGTAAGAGTGTATAACCATGGGAAACAATAGGTGCGTTTTATTAATCACAAATCAATCTTAGATCGAGAGCCCACAGCAAATTTTTGGGCGTGATTGATAACAAAAAATAACTAGATAGCCTTTTATAGTTATTTATAAATAATGTGAACATCTAGCATACTCTAGTGGGCGCAATAGTGCATTATAGTGCATCAAGTATGCAGTTCTTTCCAAAGTCTAAAAAATTAAGATACAAAATTTGCTATAACTTCAAAATGAAGAACTAAGTGCCTGATTGCAAATATCGAGGTCCAAGACGTTTTGAAGATGGCCTTCTTAGTGCAAGAAGTAGCCTATTCTTATCGCGTCTGGCAGACAGAAGGCTGTCTGTAAAACGTCTTGGACCTTAATATTTTCAATCAGGGGGCTTAACTCTACATTTGGGCAAAGTTGTTAGCACAATTATTTGGACTTGGAAAGAACTGCATACTTGATATGCAAGACTTTCACATTTGTAACTATAAAAGGCCTATCTAATTATGCTAATTATTTTTTGTTATCAATCACACCCAAAAATTGCTGTGGGCTCTTAGGCTGGTATTCACCGAGCGGTCTTAAACGGCTCTTAACTTTACGAGGCTCTTAACTTGAAATTTCTTTGGGGTGTTCACCAACCACTCACAAGTGTTTTTCGAAGTTCGAAAATGAGAGCCACTCTCTCTTGTTCAAGCATACCCAAACTGTGTGATGTTGTGGAATGTTGGTCTTGACAGCAAATGGATACTCTTCTACTTGGCATTGCTCACATGGATTCGAGTCAAATGCGTGCGTGGCACGTCTAAGCGAACAAACTTTCGAAGAGAGCGCTCGTAAGTTTAGGACTTAGGAGTGGTCGGGACCACTCTGATGAGGCACATTTGCACCTCAGTAAATTCGTCAATAAGCAGAATTTCCGCATTTGGGCGAATGATAATCCAAGAGAGATTGTCGAAAAACAAATGCACCCACAAAGAGTGACTGTTTGGTGCGGTTTATGGGCTGGCGGCCTCATCGGGCCGTATTTTTTCCAAAATGAGGCCGGTCAGGCAGTTACTGTGAATGGTGTTCGCTATCGTGAGATGATAACGACCTTTTAATGGATCGAATTAGAAGATATGGATGTAAACGATTAGTGGTTTTAACAGGACGGTGCCACTTGGCACACAGCTAACGAAACAATGGCTCTTTTGCGCGACAAATTCAATGGCCGTGTTATCCCACGTGTTGGCGATGTTAATTGGCAGCCAAGATCATGTGATTTGACACCGTTGGACTTCTATCTTTGGGGTTATTTGAAAGAAAAGGTGTACGTCAATAAGCCAGCAACAATTCAAGAGCTAAAGGATGAGATAATTCGGCACATTAACGGCATATAACCTCAATTATGCCTCATCGTCATCGAAAATTTGGACCATCGGATGGAGGTGTGCCGCCGAGGCGGCTATTTGCCCGATATTTTGTTCCATACATAATTGAACCATACCAATATTATCATAATAAAAAGAAATGACAATAATTTCGTAAATAATTTGTGTTTTATTCAAAATCAACATCGGCCCTTAAGCCTAGTACGCAGATCGAGACAAGACAAATTTTATCTCTACAATTTTAATCTCTACAAAACTTTTCCAAATCTCGCGCAAAAGTTTGAAGTTGGAGAGATGAAATCTAATTTACTGTGTTTTTTAGTGTATCTCTGGAGCGCGTTGTCTTACAAAAGTCGTTCATACCTTTTTGGAATCTCCTCTTGATGCTCTCAAGGCAAGCATTAGCACCTTTTACATAAAATCAGTATTGACAAAAATCACTTTCGGCTGTCAAAATTTGTCCCGCAAAATAATGCTTGTATCATTCTTTTTCCTGGCAAAATTTAGTGGAGACATTTTGTAGAGCAATTCACAATAGTATGAATTTTGCGCGCGAACTGCGTACTGCTCGGAAAAATACCCGAGACAAAATTTGTCCCAGGAAAAAAAATGTATGGGAGACAAAATTTTTCCCGATCTGCGTACTAGGCTTAACTGCGTAAACCAACATTTATTTAAAATTTTTCTGATTTAATGAAAACTCAACAATTTAAAAATTTGAGCTTATATATGTGCATACATATATGTATCCAAAGATTTTCAATAGTGTGGAGATTTTCCTGAGTGGTTATTATTTCCAGGGGGCCTATTCCTGAAAACGAGTCGAGTAAGATGTCACTCGAGAGCTTATAGTCGAGTCGAGTGAGAATTGGTATTCCTCAACACGGGTGAGGTTCAAAAACATGACATGACTCTCAAAATGTTGAACTCACCCTTTCAACCGTAGCTAACTTCAATAAACGATAATTTGACATGTCACAGACAAATATTATTATTTCGAAATAGTTCTCAATTCAATTTGTTGAAAAATAAATGTGGCATAATTTAATTTAAAATAATATAGGATAATAAAATTAAAAAGAAAATGATTAGTACGGAGATGTTTAATGATAGTGATAGTGATTTAGATGAGGACAGGAGGTGCATTTTCAAGAAAATTAGAGATGCAACAAATCCCTTGGAGCTTCCTTGCAACGTGTAAGCATGAATTGAAATAAAGCAATAATTCCAGCTGCTGTTTTGGATCAGCGCCAGTACCAACCTGATTTGTCACACAAAAATACTCACTCTAGTGTTCAGGAATACACTTTTTTCACTCGAGTGATATTTGACGTTTGACGTTCGAGTTGGGGAATACCCATTATTAGTGACTCGTGTTCGCGAATACCATTTCATGTGAAATTTTCCCATGTCACATAAAACTCACTCGACTCGTGTTGAGGAATAGGGCCCCAGTTGGACTGCTTATTGCCCCTTGGGAGGAAGTGACATTTGACATAATTAGGCGCTTCTGAACATGATTGTTCTGTAGTGTAATTTGTTTTGCACGATCATTTTAACGTTTTGGGGGAAGGGATTCTTTATGACATATATGTTTGAGGAGAATCAAATATTTTAAAACTTAAAAGCAAACCGGATTCGCACTCTGGGAATAAATGGCTATTTCGTTTTGTAAATAGTTTCAGTATACATCATGGGTTATTCTACAAACAATGGAATAAAATGTTAAAAATTTCGGCACGACATTTTTGGGAGCCAAGAGTCGTAAAAGTTGTTCTAGTCTTTTTATGTTGTTATAGCGATTTTAAGGGCATTTTTTGAAAAAGGATGTTTAGGGGACCGAGTTTTTTTTTTAAGGGGACTGAATAAATCTTTATTTTTTTTATTTTCCCTAAAATATGACTTACGTATGTATATGTACATACATTGAAATATAGAAATTAAATTTACCTGGTCGTCATAAACATAAAAATTCATGCTTAATTCATATAATTTAGCATTTTTTTAAAACAATATAATATTTCAGTTAGTTTCTCTTGAGAGTTTTAGAGATCTTGGGTCCCCTTTTTTAATTTAAAACATGGCCTACATGTAAAAATGTTGATGTGCTGCACATTTTATTTTTTGTACCTTCTCGCCGACTTCTGCTTTTTTAAATTTATTTTTATATTTTCCTTTTTGTTTATTATTTTGAGGTTGATGACATTTTAGTTGAAATGTCTGGGTTTCCTAAATTTAGGGCCAATTTATTCACACTCAATTAAAAACAGTATTTTGTCAAGTTAGCTAAATAAGCTTTAAGGTATTAGCGCAATTAAATATTCTCTATTTAAATTTTCTATTTATTCACTCCTCTTTATTTAAATACCTTGTTTTTAATAAGACATTTAAATTTAAATGTTTGTTATAAAAAATCCCAGGGATTTTTACGTTATTGTAAATAGTCAACCGTCAACAGTTTGAATATTTATAATAATTTGAAATTGATATATTATTAAGATGTCGACAAAACCCGAAAGGACTTCAAATTTTACATAATTGGAAGAAAATATTCTCCTTGAATACATTTTACGACGTTCTAGAGTAATAGAAAATAAAAAAACCGACGCATTCATGAAAGAAAAACAGTGCGTTTGGGAGGAAATTGTATTTAGAACTTCTCGCTAGCTTTAGTCATTTCCAACATAGTTTCAGGTATCGTAACGTTATCAGCAGTTGTACGATTGCAGAAATATACCGTGACACAAAACAAATTTTACTGAAATGCTATCTTAATTTCACATTTTTAACATTGTCCACCTTTGAAGAGAGTACTCTACATATGGTCGAATAATTTCAAGGACCTTAACCACTGTTTGCTTGGTAAGACGAAACCTTTGGAAGAAATCTTCATCATCCCATTTTCCCATGTTAATTCTATCAGACCAAAAACATAGATGTTAAAAAAAGAGCCAAGTTCTTCTATACAAAAACCTTTGTGTAACAAGTCAGGCGTGAAAAGTACTGAGATCTAAAAGTAGTATGCCAAGTTCTTATTCATGAAGGTTTAATACCGAATATTTAAAGTAGAATAATATTGAAACAGCTACAATGTAATAGAGAAATTTTATTATTTAATGATTACTGACTAAAATTTGATGGGTTCACTTGCCCATCAAATTTTAGTCAGGTAAACAAATGTTTTCTTTTTTCATTGTTTCATGTAAACATAACATAGAGTATCAAATCGATCACTCTATTTTTAAGAAAAGTCATGAATTTTCAAGATGCATGTATAGTTTCAAAATGACAATAAAAAGACACTTCGAATGAAAAATCTTAGATTTCCTATTTTTCGATTTGAATGTACATACATATGTACATTAAGCTATACCGCTCTACCGAATTTTTTCGTTCTACAACAAACGGAAGTGCTCCATACAAACTAAACATTTTCTCAGAAAGTGGGCGGATACAACGCCCCTGAATGGAAAACTCCAATTTTTATTTTTGGTCCTTTATATGCAATTTGAACCCTATCGTTCTACCAAATTTCATTGTTCTACTGCAATCGGAAGTGTGCCATATAATTTACATCAGTTCTGAGGAAGTAGGCGGATACCACGTCCCTGAATGGAAAACCTCAAATTTTATATTTTTTTCTTTGTATGCAATTTAAGCCCTACCACTTTACCAAATTTCATCGTTTTACAGCAGTCGGAAACGCTCCATTCAACCAACATCAATTCAGAGAAAGTGGGCGGATACCACGTCCCCTGAATAGAAAACCTCAAATTTTTAATTTTTTCCTCTGCTTTCATGACAAGACTTACCGTTGTGCAAAATTACAAGATTCTACGATGTCGGGAAGTGCTCCATAATTTTGATGATCTGTCAGTCAGTTACGGTTATTGTGATTTTTGAGGCCTTATATTATCTCCGGAACCGCTTATGCTAGAAAATTGAAATTTGGTAAAGCGCCTGTGCCTGACTTAGCAAATACTCGGAATTTTAAGTTTCTGACTTCATTGGTACTGAAGATAGGAAGGGGTCAAAAATCGCCTGAATTTGTTCCTGTAAAACGGGTGTAGTGCCAAAACTTGGCTGGGCACTACCGTGCCCTTTGATCGGTTATTCTATTGCGCCATCGTTCGGGTGCAAGCAAATTTCCGTTGTTCTCATCACTTATATTTATATCCAACAAATATTGTAGATTATTATCCTTTTTTTCAATTGTTTTAATTAAACACTGATGACAATTTATTTTTGCACAAAATAAACAAAACCTGATTGTCAGAGCTAAATGAGAATGAATAAATAGAAACACTTCAGTTAAATCCTATTAATACTCAAAATAGCTCTTAAAAGGTGTATTTTGTCGATTTAGTAAAACACGTATTTAGATTAAATGTATAATTAGTTAATGAAGAAAACGTCAATTTAAATCGTTAAATGTGGGTGAATAAATTATATTTTTTTAAATAGATAAATTTCCCATTCTTAATCATAGAATTAAATTTAATTGAGATTCAATAAATTGGCCCTTAGTGTTTAATCACTAACATATTTACATACATATATTATTTCCTTGGTTCTCTTTTTTTTCAGCTGTTGCGCTTTACTTAGCTTTATCTATAAAAGAATAATTAATTTTTTTTTCTATTTAGAATCATTTTAAAATAAAGTATATTCTTTTAAAAAATATTCGCAATAAAGTTCGATGTTTAACATAACTCATTTCTCAGGCCTTTGAATAGAATATCATTTGTTCATATTTTATACTTAAATGAAGGTTTTTATCATATTTTCCTTCAAAATAAACACATTTTCTTTTGAAATTTTAAATTATAATGATGTAAAAATAAAGTATGTACATATTCAGTAGAAAGATATATTTTAAATATCAAATCTCTGTGTAAACTGAGCGGTAGCAACCAAATAATATTTGAAGAACGAAATAAAAATATCTATCTATCTATCATTTGTTCATTTAATAGCCGGGGGACTGAGACCAGGCTACTGAGTTTTTTTTTATGGTTTTTGAGCAAGAAAGATATTTAGGTTTAACCTTTGTATATATATGTACATAACCTATAGTATTATCATGGAGCGTGATTTTGTATTGCGAACTCTGTTCTGGTGGTGGCGCTGAAATTAGCGCTAGATTTTACAGTGGAGAGTAGGATAAGATACAAAACAAGTAGTAAAAAAAAAGAATATTTTATTATTAAATTTAGCAGACATTTAGCCCCGGGCGGCAGGCCTAGGGGGGCGGCAAAATGTCGCCGGTGATGCGGGTAGAGTAGAAATCATATGTTTCATGACAGATCGTTTGACAACAAACAACAATGATGTAAATTTGAAATTTGCCACCCTATCTGTGGTTCGTCGTTGACCGCTTTCGTGAATTCGTAGACGGTGAGTAGGGCCGTAAGAGTGCATTCCGTATTGTCGCGCTGATCGCGAAACTAAAACAAAACGTTCCGAAACTCTCGCGAAACTGAAAGGGAGTGTTCCGAAACATATGATATGCATATGCGATGTGATAAGATAACTAGGATTCGACGGAAACGTTATTCTAGTCTCAGCCAGCTCAATGTTTTTGCTCCCTCCCGCATCACAGAAAGTTATTTCGATTGTGTTGTTTATAGTTTAAATACTGTTGAATCTTCTAAAACTACCATAAGCACTTAGTACTTCACTCAACCTTTGAACTAGTTTTTGAAAATGAAAAGAGTTAAAGAAAGCGGCGCGGAATACCGTAAGAAAAAGGCTAAGAAAGAAGCAGACGCGAAGACGCGAAATATTTCAGTTCTAGTTCTGGTTCAAAAGCTACGTTAACGTCTTCGGCGGCATCCAGCAGCAGCGGAAGTGATTCCAATGTAAGTAAGATTCCTCCATCTACAATCGTGAGTGGCCTAGAATTGTCCTCCGGCCAATATTCATGGGAATGCATAACTTATTTTACGGGCAGAAGAAAAAGACGTGCCTGCCGTCGAAGTTGGAAGTCGTTCTGGTCCCACCACAGAGCAGGGTCAAGACGAAGTCAACTCACCAGAAGTATCTCAAGCATCTAGTCACAAGCCTGCAGAAAAAGTGAACCTCGTGAAGCTGTAAAGACGCTTAAAAATAAGTTTGTGGAAGTTCTTGAGGTACTGGAAGAATTGACGGATCGGTAGCCAGTCTTCTTCTGACAGTCATGCAGTCATTCAACTTCCTCACTTTTTTTTTTTTTTTTATTATTTATTTATTTATTTATTTATTAAATTAAAAAGATTAACAATAGATACAAAAAGATAAAATCTTTGAGCAGTATCCTAGTTTGACTTAACAAGTTTTGATATATAAAACAAAATAAAATTAAATATAAAAGATAAAGTTATTAAATGTACATTATTAAGAGAATCTTACAAGAACTACACGAATTATTTAAATAATTATTTTAACTAATTAAGAAAAAAAGGAGCAAAAGCTTTACAAACAAACACTTTTCTTGGCTTTTGAGCTGCAGAGCTACCTGAAGAAGATGACGCACAGATTTACCTGCAGCAATGTGGACTGAGTGTGGATAAGTGTGCTCAGAAACTCTGCGTTTTAAAAGCTCTCCTGGTGGAGAGCAGAGACCGTTTCGTCCAAGCCACAATCGACTTTTCTAAGACTTTTTGGAAAAAACTCGGAATCGATCTCAAAACGAGTACAATTCGCAGGAAAAAACGCATGCATGGAGATGAATCCGCAGATGCAGCTTTGTCTCACGAGCCTCATTCGTAAGGCTCGTCAGATCCGTTTATGAAACCGCTAATTCTATTTTACTTTCAATAAAAGATACTTCATTGCCTGTGAAATGATGTCTCGAAATTTAATTTTAATTTATTATTGAATGGGGGCGGCAAAATGGGTCTCCCGCCCCGGGCGCCGAGATGGTACGCTACGCCACTGCCTCCTGCACAAATGTTTTTTTCACATTACTACGAGTAACATAAGAAACAGAATCGAGTTGCAACACGATTTTATTTTAAGGAGACTTGGTTATTGATTTTATCGACTGTTACAATATTCCAAGGGACTGATAACAAATTCGGGGGACAAAGTTTAATTAAGTTTTTTGTAATAAAATCAATTACTAAAAATATTTATCTATTTCGTAGCAAAGATGTATTGTTTGGTGGGATTCAACTTAGTATGAGACCTGAAATAAAAGAACGGTAATAATTTATCTTTGCGACGTTTTTTAGCTTTCTGGACTACATCCACGCGGTACCGCAGCGGTGTCGGAATTAGTATTTTACTAGTTAGTAAAACGAAAAAAAAAGGTTTAAAATTTTCGAAGTGCCAGTAAATTACTAAAAGCTTATCAAACTACTAACTAGTAAAATGCCAAGCCCTTAATAATAGGTTGTTGAAAATTTTGCCCAGTATATATTTAACTATTCAATAATTTTTACAAATATATTTTTGTTTAATCTTTAACGGTGGTTTTATGATAGTAATGAGGAGCAAGTTCTGTTAGCCAGTCACTTTGAATAGCAGTTAGGTCCTTCATAAAAAGCTTTGTAGTCTGCATTAGCTCACAATAAACTACAAATGGCGGTGGTCTCAATGTGTAAAGTGTAGAAAGTGGATGTATAGTTAGTTCGGTATTGCCACGTATTGTTTTATAAACTCCCGAATGGTGCAAATAAGCGGCATTAGGAAAGAATCCTGCAGTTATGCATTTACATATTAGTTCTACGTTTCCATCGCATGAGAACATGGGAATACCAAGCTTAGATTGTATCAATTTTTCCAGATGCGTTCGTAATTCGTGAGCTCTTTTCAGACTACGGTAAAGAAGATAGTAGCGACCGCAGAATTCCTTTGTTTTACCACTTTCAATAAAACCGGTGTAGACGTTAAGTAGAGTTATGAGATCCCCTTCAGCAGCTTCAAAGTTTCTTTTGGCAATTTTTTGCTTTATTTGACCCTGACCTGTAGCTGGCTTTGAAAATACTGATTGTACTTGAAGCATGGCGATGATTGTTAAAATCTCTTCACTACATTTCAACTGTCCTGCAACATACAACATTTTGGCCATCATTGCTGTTAACGGCATTTCTGCGAGTAGATATCCAATAGGTTTGGTTAAGTCACCGTTTTCATCGAGTGCATCTGTTAAAAAAAAATAAAAATACATAAATACCATTCCATATTTCATACCGAAAAAAAACTGTTTATACATAAAATATGTACATCATACAACATTAATTAATTACAAAAAGAGGCAAACATCGAATACGTCATCAATGGAGAAAGCGACTTTCTCATAGTAACGGTGGTGATAGGAAGCTCTAATTTCCTTTTCATAAAACTATTGCTTTTGTCTCTTCAAATTCATTTTTAATTTGAAGAATAAACCATTTTTTCTTCGCCTTGCCTATACTTTGCATATGAACTCAAAACGGTATATGTTTACACATATATACAGTGGCCGAACTAAGTATAAAAAAGACCACCATTCTCAAACAGTTCAATATGACGCAAGAGTTTATGTTTATGTTCGCCAAACGCTTAAGAAATGAATTCTCTCTTAAATACCACAAAAAATGATACCCTTATCCCCAATTTTTCTTGAAAGAGAGAGGTTGATTTACCTATCATTAATTGTAAGAAAAGAAGCGTAAAAAATGCAAAATAATTATAAAGACAGTGAATATTTGTCAATATTTTATTCATTTTAACACCGAGTTACCTACCAATTCGAAAGTCAGTACTTTGTAGAGGTCTGCATTAATACATTCATTTGCTTCCTCTAAATTGGTACAGTAGTTCAGTGTACACTGTTTATATAATCTAGTGTACAATAAACCAAGTACCCTTTTTTTTAGCTTCAAATACTGTACACCATTCATTGCCTCATTATCAAAACCGGCAAATACTCACACCACTATTAATAAAAAACCCTTATTCCACCTATATTCCACGGTTTTACTAAACCATGGAATAGGAATTAAGTCCTACCTTAAATATTTACATTAATAAAAACGAAATCTTCGAGGAATAGTTAAGTGACGTTTATCAAAAATCCTTTAAAAAATCAACTACAACAAGTAGGCCATCTCTTTTTTATATTCTGTGTCTGCCTAAATTGATTGTCATTTGCCTGTACCTTATTGTTGCGTCTTTTATAATATACGGGAATCATGAGTGCTTTCATGCCAGTTATAAACTATGTCCCTTATTTTTAAATTGACGTCACAAGCTGCCTATGTACAGAGGATACAAATATAAGGAAGAAAAATTAAAAACATGTTTCGATTTACATATATGTATATTTATATAATTTTTAGTAAGCTGTCCTTACTTGAACATTATTGAAGTAATACCTCTCCTATTAACATATTATTGACCGCTTCCTCTTTCCTGTTTTTTTTTTTTCATAATATGGGTGCTGTTAAATGCACATATGACTTTTCGAAATCCACTTATGACCTTTAATCCTTTCGTAGTTCTCATTTTATTAAACTGCTTTGCTTCCAAAGCAAATGCCTTGACAACTCGTAAAGACACGCACTTCGCACTTTTGTTTAATTTTTTTGGTAAAACAAAACAAGTTTAAAAATTCTATTTCTTATTCCTTCGCTAAACTACCTACTTCGGTGGTTTAGCTTAATCATAGTTAGTAAACGTCAGAATATTTGTTTTATTACTGAAATTTTGCACTTATGTCGTTTTTATTTGGCAATCCGGAAGCCTTCCGGACTCTTCTGAAAGTGTTCAATTGGGAAAAAATGACAGTTCTAATTCTGAAAAGAAGAGAAATTTGCTTCTGGATTTGAAATCAGAAGCAAAACCAGAAGCACTCACACATTCATATACTTAAACGTCAACCTCAACAGCTGTGATTTTTGGTATTCAAATTGTGCGAACCAGGGTTGGCCGAATTAACTACACTACATTTTCTACATGATTTACTACGTTTATATGAGGTGTTGAAGCGAGCTTGAAGCTCGCTTCGAACGTTTATATACCTGTATTGAGTTGAAATGAGCTTCGTTCGAATCGATCCCAATCGCTCAGCGGTGTCGAGTAGAAATGTGGGTTGAAAATCCGACCCTAATCCAACTCGATCTTTCGATACTGCATATAAACGTAGTATTTAACAGTGCGTAGTTTATTGAAGAAACTACATGCCTAATTTACTACAATTTGTTACGTCTGCTACATATGTATGTAGTTAATTCATAAAAAATCAATATAATAAAGGAAAAAAAACAATTGTGCACTTTTATGATCTAATGAAGGTTTGTAAAAAAAAGTTTCATTTACCATAAGGATGAAGAATTGTAGGAATAACTGAACGTTTAATTTAAAAATTCAAATTTCAAATGCATAACTGACAGTTAATTGACAGCAATGCTACAATTTCTTACATTAACTACATTTAACTACTTAAAATACGTAGCAGACGTAACAAATGTAGTTATTTCTAAAAAGTGACAATTCAGCCAACCCTGCTTTCAAAAACATTTTTCTTGATTTTGATTATTGTACGCATTTGATGTTTCACATATACAATCAAACAAAACTTCAGAATCATCAGAAGCAAACAAAAGTGTTCAATTGGGATTCCGGATCGGAGAGAGATTCCGGATTGCCAAATAAAAACGACATTAGTCCAGGACTTAACGATAAACCTTCACTAAACCATCTTTATTAATATAGGTGTCACAGTGTATAAGTAAGAAAAATCATATACAATGATAGATAACTGTAAGAAATACACTAAGTACACTGGAATGCATTGAATAAAACGATTACATAAATTAGTTGCCAGTAGAGTGGAAATTAAAAAAAAAATCAAATGGAAATTACAGATGTAAGTTTTTAAAAACTTTTTTTTTAAGACTTAAAATATATTATGAACAACAAAATTATATATTATTGTACATATACAGGGTGATTGGTACAACGTGCACCAAAAAGCTATAAAGAGTAGGTTGGGTTAAGACAAGAAAAAAACGTATTGGAGGAGGTCTATTCCCTCCGTTTAGGCGGGGGAGGAGCAATTTCCTAAAAATTGACTTATAACAGAAAAAAATGATTTAAAAACAACGGTAAAACTTACAATAGCCTGTCATATCTTTTTGGAAAGCCAGAAATCTCTAAGAAAATTTCAAACTAATTTTTTTCAAAATTTTATGTAATTAAGTATAATTTTTGTTTCAATGCTCTTAAAAAAAAAAACAGAAAACCGGATGCTAAAATGTAACTTAGTTTTTTAGAAATTAAAAAAAAAATGAAAAGTACTTTTTCCAAGAAAAACCCCTTTTTCCGTTGTTTTTCAATAATTTTTTTCTGTTTTAAGACCCCAGTTATAGCTATCATTGAAAATTTTCATTTGCATTTTTAAGACGATTAAACAAACTGCAATGGCTATAATTGGTACCAAAATGAAGCTAATGGGCAGTAGAATTTTTTTTTCTTTTACTGAAACCAATTTTTCAATGATTGCTATAACTGGCTTGTCAAAAAAATGAAATCAGCATTCCACTGATCAGTTCCAAATTCCAATGATGCATTTCAATGGTAGCTATAACTGGCCCGTAAGTCAATTTTTTAGAAAATTAAGCCTCCCGCCCGTCCCATGCGATTTTTTTCTTGTCTTAACCCAACCCACTCGTTACAGCGTTTCGGTTCACCTTATACAGGGTGATTTGCATAAGGTGTGACAAAAAGCTAGGGCGTGTAGGTTATACTTAGACAAGAAAAAAATCGTATGGGAGGGGGGGTCTATTTCCCCCCGTTTAGGGTGTTCTCAATGAAAAAATGTGTGAAATATGATTAATCCAGTACTTTGTTACATTATTGTATGCTTATAAGACCGATAATTAAAAAAATAGTAAAAAGAAAGTTAATCCTTTCAATCGTAAATTCACTTAAGAATCCAAAAACTAAAATAAAAGGCTTTTCTTAGAACAAAAGTAGTTTTTCTTATTTTTGATTTTCTCAAAAACTACAAAACATTTTGACATCCGGTTTTTTGTGTTTGATCAAAAATTAATAAGAGCATTGAATATTGAATAAAAAAATAATACTTAATTACGTAAAATTTTGAAAAAAAATGTTTAAAAACAAAATTTTCATTTTTTTTTCAAAATTTTGATTTTGAAAATTAATTTTTCAAAAACTATTCACTCGAACAACTTTATTTAAAAACAAAATTAAAGAATGTATTTCTGGCTTTTCAAAATGCTTTAGCACTACTCTGTAGGCATCACCGTTATTTTTTAATAATTTTTTTTCTGTTTTAAGTGATTTTTTTCTTAAATTGCCCCTCCCGCCTAAACGGGGGGAAATAGACCCCCCCCTCCCATGCGATTTTTTTCTTGTCTAAGTCCAACCTACACGCCCTAGCTTTTTGTCAAACCTTATGCAAATCACCCTGTATACATATACATACATACATATATTATACCTATTTATACAGATTACACTGTTTTTGTAAGAAATAAATAAAAAAAAAATTTATTTATTTGTTTGTTTCATATTATAGACGACATTTCCTTAAAGACATTTCTCACTTACGTATTAAAGAACAAATTTGAATTTGAATGAAAAGAAAAGTAAGTAAATCCGTATTTGATGTATACCCACTACTCAGTGTATTAGATGCACGCACTCAGTGTACTTAGTGAAGTGTACACTTGGTTTGTGAATACCTATATTTGTTAAACCCGTTCTTATAATAAACACTACTCCCAGTGCTTGTTTTGAAATGAGTGAAAGATTTGTATGATAACAATTCGAAAATTGATTCATTCATTCTATTTTCAAGTACCTATTTATTGTTTGTTTTGAATTCAATCGAATGTCTCTAGAATGACCTCTAGTACTTTGTACAACCTCCTTGATTCTCAATAACTGTTCGGCATCGAACTTATCGAGTTTTGGAGGACTTCGCTAATTGCTTTTTTTAGGTCTGCTACATTTCTGTAGGTACTGCTTTCCATTTGAATAAATCTTTCTGGCCAATATTCCCCACAAATTTTCGATGGGATTAAGGTCAGGACTACACGAAGGCCATGACAAACACTGGATTCCACCGACTTCAAACCATTCACGAACACAACTGGCATTATGAATGGGAGCATTATCTTGCTGGAAAATAAAATTTTCAAAGGCAGGAATGTCTTCAAATTCATCCAAGGCATATTCCAGCATCTCTCTGTATTTTTGGCCATTCATTTTGGGTTGTTTAAACATCAAGGGAATTTTACCAAGAAAACCAAAAGCACCCAAACCATAACCCTGCCACCTCCAGAGTGCCGACTCACTTTAATGGCTTTTTCGTCTTTCCAAAGGTTTTTAATGTGCTAATCCCGAATTCGAAAATTCTATGACGTCAGGTTTTTTATATGTATGTATATTCCCGTTTGAAAAATAATAAAAATATTTTTTCGTTGTTTCTGAGATTATTTTAAAATTTGAGGTAATTTTTTTTTTCAATATAATTTGTAACCGTTTCTGAAAAAAATAATATTCATTTTTTTAATTATGTTTAAATATTTCTGATATCTCTTTTCGTCTCCGACAAATCTTAAGTTGAAGCTAATGTGTATGATATTTACATATATCGTAAGGTATCAGGTCAACAAAATTCCGGTTTTGTTTTGCTTCAATCAATTTCATCCATTCTTAAAATTACAAGCAAAACAAAAATGTATTAAAGCATAATGTACTTGGTAAAAACTTTTATTGGAAAATTGAAATAAAATCTAAATCTATGCATACATACATTATGTACGTATCATATAAATATGTTTTTCTTCCCTAACAGTCTCACACAGCGAAAGAAAAAAAAATCAGACTTTTATATCAAATCGAAGCTGCCGACAACCAACCAAATTCTTCCTAAAGCGGTCCCTAGACGCTCAATATTATTGTGCAGTTATTGAAAATTAAATAAACAAATATTGTGCAATTGTACCCACAGACGAAAGTTCACTACTCAGCTAACCACACCATTCACAATAGTCAGTCGTGGATCCGCCTAGAGGCGCTACAGTCGGTCGTTACCATGATAGTACTAGAGATTTTATATATGTATGTACAATGGCTATACGAAATAAACATAAAAAAGAACTTTTCAACAAAAAATAAACAAATAAACCCAGAGCCGACATAAAATTTTTGAATTAAAGGTAAAACCAAAATATGAGTATAAGCGTTTATAGGTACATGGTCGATGATATCAAATACAAATTCTGGCAATTTTGGAACGAAGTTCTTTAACGCGGCTTGATAGGGTTAAAATTGAAGAAATCATTGTCGCCTTTCATTTTTTTAACAATCCGTAAAATTATCAACGAGTGCAATAAATATGTAGAGTTGTCATATGTTATTTTTTATGAAAAAGGGCCATAATGTCACTTGTCTTTTATAACTCATAAGCAAAACTGACTGGCATGAAGTATAACAAAATCTACAATAGTTAATAAATAACTTGAATCATCCCATCCCAACGCAACTGGTATTGTCTCAGCCCATCATGCATTTAATTCGTTGGTTTTTTATATGGTTCGAATTTATTTGAAAAGTTCAATTCTAAGATTGTCAGCTACTATGTATAAATTGATTATACATTAGGGTGTGTCAAAGTGCTCAACTATGGTATTTTCAAATGTAATATAGCTTATCAAAATTAAATCCTGCGTTTAAAATTTTCATTTTAATTAATATCTTTGGCTCGCTCAAAAATTGGATGAAATCCAAAAAATTTTGATTTTTCGAGATTTTTGAAATATGTGTTGTTCTAAATTGCACCGTGTGGATACAAAAAAAATTATATAAAATATTTTTAAGCTTCCAAGTCAAAGATAATTGCAAGGAAACACTTTAAAGCTAATATTTGCTAAATTGAACACTTGATAAAGAAGCTATGAAATAATAAAAGGAAGAAAAATCATTTTTTTATGTAAAATCGTTTTTTTTTACAAAAAAAATTCTTAAAAATCAACGGAACCACCTACAATATCTTGGTATATCTTTTTGTAAAGACAAAAATTCTTTCTGTATTTTGTTTAATTTTTTTTAGCATACGTAAAAAAAAAATTTACTGTAAATTAAATTTTTTTTTTTCAACTTCAACCGATTTGAGCGAGCTTAAGACGAACGATATCTTATTTATTTTTTTAAAATGTTCTTAAACCTCAGACAACTTTTGAGCACTAATACATTTAAAAATAAGAGTACTTTTTTGCGGCCATACAAAAGTGTCACACCCTATTATACATTCACGGTCACTTTAATATATCCAGTATTTAATAAAGGTTCGAGTTGAGTTTTCTTCGAACGTATTGGTAAAACCTGTTTCAAGCCAACAACGTATTACCAGAATACATTCAGTGGCTTGAAAAGAAAATATTTCAACTTTTAAAACAAAGTACGTTTTATGAGAGAGCGGAAAAAGCCTGTTGAATCTGAACTATTAAGCGAATTTTTATTTTTCAGGCAGAAAGAAATGGTTTAGCAAAAAATTGAATTCTCAGATCTGGGTCATTGCTTTAATTTTATTTTCCGAATAAAGGTTTTTCTAAAAATAATGGACTTAACCAGTTCGTTCTGACAGTTAGTACAGGACGACTTATAACTTTTTAATATATGCCACCATCAAAAGTGAGATTTTTTAAGCCCGATTAAATTTAAAATTTAAAAACACTTTTTAGTACCAACGTTAAGGCTACTAATAGAAGGTTTCTTTTATTAAGTTCTAATAAGAACTTATTCAACAGCGCTCCTCCTCATATACTTTTTCCTTCTTATAAATGTACCAAGAACTTGATTTACAAAAAATTAAAAAAATCCGGAAAATAGTAGCAATTCTTTTGAAAAAAATATTTGCATATATTATATTCAGAACAAATATTTTCCAATATTTCATTTTAAAGAAGTATTCAAAATTCCGCAAAATAGTATTAATGTACTACTGAGTAGTGCGTTTTTTTTTTGTTTGACGGGATTTCGTTATGATCCCTTTAGCATTTATAAAAATAATTTGAAGGAACTTATTAAATACAGGGCCTATTGCCTTTCGATGAGTATTATGTTTTCATTGGAATGAGTTTTTACTTCGTTAGATTTTCCCTGGAATGAGTAGTCCTAGGACCAGTTAAGTCATGGGATGAATCTCGTAGGATGACCTGTCTGGTTCTAAAATGAGCTATTCCCAACCCGTAAATTCATTCCTTTCCTGCTAACATGAATGGTTGAAATTTATACTCATAAGTCATTGTCTTCAGGCTCTCTGCGAGCCTTTGGCCTATAATTTTTATATTTAGTATGTTTAAAATTGACAAATCTTTTCGCAGATATGTGAGATAACACAAAAAAAAAAACATCGGAGAGCGAGTAACAAACCAAAATTTGAATACAAAACTACAAAATTTACAAATATGAAAATTTTATATGAATACATTTGTTTCGTATTTATGATTATTATTATTATTAATTTAAAATTAATTGAAGTCATATTTACCAAGAGCATAAAGGGTTTCAAGTGCTGCTAGCAAATTTTTTGCCGGTGGTGGTGAGGGAAAATGGAAACGTAGGACATTATCGATCCCGAGGGCTTTTAGATGAAGTACAGTTGAAGAAAGATCAGTTCGACGCATTTCAGGTGGTGTTTGTTCGGGTAAGTTTTCGTAGTCTTCTTCGGTGTAGAGTCGATATACTTTACCAGCACGAACACGACCCGCACGACCGGCTCGTTGTTGAGCTGCGGCTTTACTCACTGGTACTACCACCAAGCTATCTGTATAACTCTCCGGATTGAACCACTTTAATTTAACGAAGCCACAATCGATGACTAAAAATGATAAGCGTAAGATAAATTTTTTTGGAAATGTTTTTAAATTATACCAAAGACTATTCCAGGAATCGTTATAGAAGTTTCAGCTATATTTGTCGCAATAACGACTTTACGTGTGAGTTTAGGTGCACTGAAAAATACCTTCAGTTGATCATTATTCGGAAGTGTGCCGTACATTGGAAGAATTTGTATGTTTTCTAAATTTTCAGCAATCCTGAACTCGTGAAGCAAATCGATAGCTTGAAGAACTTCCTCTTGCCCGGTTAAGAATGCCAACACATCTCCTGCTGGTTCTTTTTTGTGAATTTTCCAAATTGTATTGACTGTTTCCTTTATATAATCAGAACAAGGTTCTTGTAAATAAAAAGTTTTTACCGGATGCATGCGTCCTTCTACCGAAAGAATTACACTAGTGTCTTTAGATGATTTTTTTGATTTTATATTGAAAAATTCTTTGAAGAACTGTGCATCAATAGTTGCAGAAGATATAACTATTTTAAGGGATTCACGCTTTTTCATAATTTTCTTCAATAAACCCAAGGCTGTATCTGTGAGAGTATTACGTTCGTGTGCCTCATCAATTATAATCACAGCATATTGCGTGAGCAGAGGGTCGGCAAGCATTTCCCTCAAAAGAACTCCTTCTGTCATGAACTAAAAGAAAGTTTTTATGTGAGTGATATTACGTACTTACATATGTACACACAAGTGTTAATTTAATTTGTTTGAACTTATTACCTTGATTGCTGTGGCATTTGATTGCTTGTCTATAAATCGAATAGCAAGGCCCACACTATCACCAACTATCTCACCACGTTCGGCTGCCACACGATCTGCAAGTGTAACGGCAGAAACCCTTCGGGGCTCTGTTATTCCAATTAGTCCTTTTGTGTGCCATCCAAATTCATATAGGTACTAAAATAGAAACAAATACAACAATTATTATAAGATTAAATACTTCATAAATAAATTTTTTTAATTTTCTATTTAGGTAGCATTAGGTGCCAGCGGATGAGAACCGATTATCAGTCTTTCAACGTTACAGACAGATGCAAAAACAATAGTTCATTACATTTTGTTTTTATAAAACTTGGTGTCTTTTTCCAAGATCTGCCGTAATGTGAATATCTGATCGATGGTGGACTTTCCAGGTCTAAAGCCGCACTGATATGGACCTATCAGTTTGTTGACGAAAGGCTTCAAACGTTCACATAATACGGCAGAAAGAATCTTATACGCGATGTTCAGGAGACTTATGCCTCTGTAGTTGACGCAGTTCAAAGGGCCTCCTTTCTTAAGGATCGGACAAACAATGCTGAGATTCCATTCATCGGGCATGCTTTCTTCCGACCATATTTTGCAGATGAGTTGGTGCAAGCTCCCAACCAAGTCATCGCCTGCCGCTTTGAATAGTTCGGCAGCAAGGCCGTCAGCTCCAGCGGCTTTGTTGGACTTGAGCTTTGATATAGCTATCTTCACTTCGTCCAGGTCGGGTGGGCGGTATTGTTGGTCTACGTCGCCTAAGTCGAATGGTATTTTTTACCTTTTGGTAAATCTTCCGAATCTTATTCCTGCTATGGCATCCTTCTATTTCCTCGATCAAGCGCTTCTCATGCTCCTTCTTTTTCTTTCTGAGAAGCCGGTGTTCTTCCTTCCTTTTCTGCTCGTAGAGCTCGCGAGCAGCTCTAGTCCTTCTTTGCAGCGCCGCTTTGTATGCCTCTTGCTTTGCTGCATGTGCTTGCCGGCACTCATCGTCAAACCAGGGGTTTCGTTGCGGTGGTCGTGTAAAACCCAACACATTAGAAGCAGCATCTCTGATGGGTGCCTGGCAACGTTGCCACTGGTCCTCAATACTTGATGCTGGCGGCACAGGACTCCTTAAGAGGTTGTTAGAAACTCGATCGGAAAAGGACCTTACGATCTCTTGTGATTGTAAGCGTCCAACGTCGAACTTCCTCGCAGTACTTCCTTGTTTTGTCTTGGGTCGGGATATCCGCAGCCGAAGCTTGGCTACAACGAGGTAGTGGTCCGAGTCGATGTTAATCCCTCGGAACGTGCGGACATCTTTCATACTTGAGAAGTGCCTTGAATCGATCGCAATGTGATCAATCTGATTCACGGTTGATTGATCAGGAGATCGCCATGTCCCTTTGTGAATATCAAGATGGTTGAACTGCGTCCTGGCTACAAGAGCGTCTCGATCGAAGTCGATCAGCCTGAATCCGTTATCGGAGGTGGTGTCGTGCAGGCTATATCTTCCGATTGTATCACCAAAGATGTCTTCTCTTCCCAGCTTGGCGTTAAAATATCCAAGGACTATTTTAATGTCATAGCACTGCTCGTATGTTTTGTCCAGGAGCTCGTAGAATATGTCTTTGGTGTCTTCATCTTTCTCCTCTGTTAGGCCATGCGTACAAATCAGGCTAATGTTGGCAAATTTGGACTTGATACGGATTGTCGTGAGTTGAAACTTAAGACTTTTTGCCTGAGCCTTGTTCCAACAACAAACCCGCATCCAAATAAACGCTGCTTTTGTTTTCGATAGCAGTCGCCGTATTATATATCGCAGTCTTTTAATCTTCGATTCCCCGGTCCGTCCCATCGCATTTCTTGGATGGCGGTAATATCTGCTTTGCAGCAGTTTAGGGCTTCCGCTAGTTGTTCGGCTGCACGTGGTCCATTAAGGGACCTAACATTCCACGTACAGATCCGAAGTTCGTTATCCTTAATTCGTTTGCATGTTTCATCAACAGTGAATCCTTCCGTCTCCGATTCTTGTTTTTGCTTCGCAACTAATGTGTGTTTTATGTGGCCGGGAAGTCACCCCGACGGCACAACCCCCAACCTGGAGGGCCAGGTCCTTAGTATCACTCCAAAAACGGGGAGCCGGTTAAACCACTCCTTACAAGCCTGAGCTCCGAATATGTCGGAGTAGCCCTGTAAGGTGTTCACTAAGTAGTTCAACCTCACTGGAACTGTAGACGCCATCGTTGATTCCATCTGGGAAATTCCTCCGCTGCTGCCTTGATGAAAGGAGAGATGACTTAGTGGGAACAACTCTCCCCCCCTCTTTCGTTTGCTACCCCCAACAACCTTCCACTGGGGTGGGTTGTGACCCAATCTCCAGTTGAGGTACTAGCCACCCGATGTTCACCGCGAGGAGGTGAGAGTAGGAGTCGATAGACAGAGGTGGGTTTTTAGAAAAAACTTATGGACGCTTGTGTCCTCTTGGGTGCACGTGTCTATCATTCTGTAAAATTTCTTCCGATGAAAGCTACTTCGAACTTAAATTGAATCTCCGACGAAGGATGCGTTGCGGAGAAAGTTCCGCTCCGACGGTTACCTCAATAGAGCCGTATAAGAAGCTAAGGGTAGAGTCGTTGGCAAAACAAGGAACTTGATTGGAAGTTTCAGACACCAGCGGAACGATTGCTGTGAAAGCCATATTACCGGTCATAATTTCTTGAGCTGATGAGATTGATTAGCGATTCCTGACCTTGGTAAGAAGGGAAGTAAGTGTAATTGGTCGTTTGGAGAGGGTGGGGGGGGGCGGAATAGTCGCCTTTTTTAGGAACGAGCAAAGCAAATGTTGTTTTCCATCGCCCAGGGAAGATTCAAGAACAATACAAGCCATGGAAAAGCTTACGCAAAATGTGGGGTATACCATTATGTCGTGCGGATTTGTTTATATCAAGATATGAATCCGCAAATATCACTATCCCATTGTATGAATTACATTCTCAGGTACAGGAGGAGCAGCGTTGATGGCAGGCACACCGTAGAGCTAGCAGCAAAATGAGCTGCCCATGTACCTTTGCTTTATCTGAATAATTAGTCATCGGGTTGTCGTTGCAGATGAGCTTTGGAGCCGGAGATAAAGTTGCATTTTTTACGTTCTTGACAAATGACCAGAAATTTCTACTGTCTTTTGGACATTGCAGAATTTGTTTGCCTTGATTCCTGGTTATGTAAGAATTCCATTTTTTTATAACAGCGTTGCAATGGCTTCTAACTCACACGGCCAATTGTATATGAATTGCTCCCGTACGGAAAATTTTTACGTTTTTACTCCAAATAAAAATACAGAATATTATCTATCCGTTGGCCTAAAATAAATATAATTTCCCATTTGCCTTAAATAAATTAATTTTTCTTTGGCGTAGCAAGGCACCGTACCTATAGATATCTGCTTAAACTCCGTCACATGTCCACTTCCATCCATCCACAAGAAGTCATCTGGCTTTACATAATGAGTGCTTCCTGTGAAAAGCGTGGTCGGATCGCTAGTTTATTATATTATCAAATTCGATTAACAAGATGTAGCTTAATTTCAGATTTTGAAAATGTTCTTTCAAAGAGAAAATGTATTCCGCTTTTATTATTTTTAACAAATCCGGGAAACGACGTTGATAAAGGGACACTACTTGACAGGCGTCCTATTATATGTTCAATTGCAATTATGGCAGGTGCATAGGATTTAATAGGTTGCGAAAGCAAAATGCACATAACGTAAAGTGATTTGCGAGGAAGAGTTATTTTTATTGAAACGTAGTCGATATTTGGAGAAGAGTATATTGCAATAAGAGATGAGTCAAGTGAGTTTTAGATAGTAGTAGTATACCTTGACTATATGGGAAGGTAGGTAGTGTAGGTCGGTGATGATCGTCAACACGAACAACATTAAAGGAAGATGGGTATAAAAGGGTATAACATGCGTTTGTTAGAAAATGGTTCAGAGCCTCTCATTTTCTGGTAATAGACCAAAAAACCTGTAATGGTAAGCTCTGCTGCACTGAAGATGTGATCTCCGTTTCGCATGAATATTTTCAAAAGCATCAAGATCATTTGCTACTTTTTGAGGACTTATAGAAACATGTACCAGGTTGTTCAATAAGTTTTGTCGTTCGATAAGAAAAACACAACTTTATGGTTCAAAATACACTTTATTATTCAGTATAATCTCCTTGAACATTAATACACTTGCTCCAACGATCCTCCAATCGGTGGATCCCATCCCTGAAGTGAGAATCCGGAAGGTCTGCAAAATATGCTTCAACAGCCGTTATGACCTCTTCATTTGATGAAAAACGCTTGCCACGCATAAATTTTTTGAGTTCTGGAAACAAATGGAAGTCGCTGGGGGCCAAATCTGGTGAATACGGTGGATGCTCCAACAATTCAAACTTTAATTCATGGATTTTAGCCATTGTCAAAATGCTCTTGTGACACGGTGCATTGTCCTGATGAAAAAGGATTTTTTTCTTCTGCAAACCGGGTCTTTTTTCACGAATATTTTCCTTCAACTGGTCCAAAAGGTTGCAATAATATTCAGAATTAATTGTTTTTGAACAACCTGGTATGTTATTTTATTTAGATGTTCATGAGACTGGACATGTCTGTGGAGAGGCCTTCCAAGAAGATAAGAAAGCTCTCATATATTTATTAATCTCTTGGGAGCCTAGCAACAATCAGTGTAATCAATGGTTTGTTGAGTAATGTCCGTGACACACATCTAGTATAGACAACATAGTATACGAATGAACCACTGAAACATTTATATTATTTCAAAGTCTTAAAAATACTTTTCTTGAGAGGTGGTTATATGCAGAGCCCAATTTCTGACACTAGACATTTGCGAAGCAATTTAACCAATTCTGTCGCCACGCCTTCATTTCAGAAATTTTTTCTCCGTTGTATCTTTTAAATTATTCAATAGACTCCCTACAAGCTTACGATTCATTAGATCTCTTCCACTTTTTGTAAATAAAATTAAAATTTGGCTTCTAGACTTCAATCACGATGAAATAAAAGCTATGATGCCATATTTAACTTAATTACGTTTCGAATATAATAATTTTGTATGTAAAATTTAATACTTACGATTTTTTGTTTTGATCTTTTGCATTAATAAATAAAAAAATTATTTACATTTATATAAGCAAAATATTTATGTTCACCCCACATTTTGTAGTTATTTTTTTTAATGAAGTGGCATTAACACTATGTATTTATTCTTAAATACAAATGCCACTAGTTATTCTTTTATTTTTTTATTGAATTCGTTATATTATACTTAGTACAAATACCTACTTGTGAATTAAAGAATAATGAAAATAAATAAAAATAAATGTCTGTCATGCTATACTACGGTAATACCAGACGAGAAAAATTGTATGAGCGTAGTAGTATCTATACTAGGGTTTTTTGCGTCTTCTCCTTAGTGAAAACAGCTCCATTTTTCTAAAGTGGATAATAGATTCACTTAAACTTATTGTCATATTGATGTTTTTTTCTATTATTTTTTGTATTTTAAAATTTGGCAACGAATTTAAAAAACGGAAAGTTCTTGGCAGCGATCAAATCGTCAAGATTTTGAATATTTGGAGGTAAAATATCGATGGTTTGGAATCTATGTTTATTAGATGTGATTAAGCTGAAAAGATCCATCACAAATTTTAAACATCTTTTTTTGAAAGATTGAAATTTTTTGTTTGCCAGAATATAACTTGCTATTAAACTATAGGTACTAAGTTTTGTAGTTTCACGTAGCATGGTATTATGAGAATACTATGTTATTCATACTATGGTGTCTATACTACATGTGTGTCACGGGCATAAGGGTATGGGAGCTGCGAAAATAAGGGTACTTGGCTGCAGATTTATGATCAATATTTGGAAAAGTAGGTAATGGGGAGAACTTGGATTGGACACGAGAACATAGGCGAATAATTGGGTGGTTGGGGTAAGATTGAAAGAGACTCCCTGAGATTTTGGTGGAACTAAATTCTTTAGGTGTTTAGAAACCTAGAATATGAAAAATTAGGAAAAACACCCATTTTAAAACTCCAGTTACCGGTAGGCTGTCTTGTGTTAGTTTTCGATTTAGGCGTTCGTTTTACCTAAGGCTACTCGCGCACTGGCAACTGTGATCGAAATCAAATAGTTTAATCACCAGTTGAAAGAGAACCGCGCACTGGCAACTCTTTACTCACGCTCACACTCTTTTCTCTCTTGCTCTTATAGAAAACAGCTCAACTGTTGCAAAGGCAATCGTTTAGTTTGTGTCAAAACACAAACTTTTTAGTTGCTCGAATCGAGTTGCTCTAAGTGCGCGGTGTCCCATATAAGGCCATGTTTCATTTTAGCAACTAAACAGTTACGAAACTAAAAAATGAATGTGCGCGCCTGGCCTAAGGGTTGTCGATCCATTTTAATAACGTCATACCACCGAGTTGAATCATTCCACCAGGGCATGAAAACATACATACATTCGTATTTAATTGGGATGAACATTTTGAAATCACTGGGTGAAGTGCGTTTGCATTGCACATCTGATACAGCAAACGTTTTTTGATTAGGTTCTCGAACCATATTTAATTGGCGTTTCGAGGAGTGTTTTGTAATAAATAAGCTTTTTTGTTTCAATTTTTGAGTTAATTCAATTGGTCATTCAATTCTCATATGAACAACGTCGTGCCAAATTTGGCTGTAATGGGCTGATTTCTGAAATAAGGATAAGCAGTATTAGATAAAGATTTCAGTTTTGGTTGAGTCGTCGTCGATGGCATGTGTGCGTGTTTAGTAGGAATGAGGGGAACCTACCATTTTCTGCCGATTACGAATACCTAATGAGCAGCACTTTTAATAACAAGAGCGTTAACAAGTCAACAACTCTGGAAGAGCTCTAGGCCAACATTCCAGACGCTATTGGCGAAATAACACTGCGAGTCATTAAAAATTGGACCTACCGCTTGAAGCACTGCCAGTGAAAACGAGGCGGTCATTTGTATGATGTGATATAACATAATGTATGTATAAATAATGGCATACATGTATCTTCAAAATAAAGCCAGTAACAATGTTATGTCCTGACTTGTGATCAAAGAGCCTATTTTTTATTTTTTTGAAATACATATGTATAAACAAATGAGCGTGCCTTTTTATTCCTACTAAGTACATAAATATATTATCTACGCTTCAAGTTGAAGTGAGAGGCAGTATTGTTCACAGTACTGAGTTTGCGATAGTTGACCAGTGCATAGCGATACAGCCTTTTTGCATGAAAATTAAAACATTTTTTAGCAAAATTGCTTTTCACAAGCTCTTTATCGAACAAATCATATAATAAAACGGCAAACATGTTTTTTGTGGTACACTTTACGCATCCCACAAAAACCAAAGGGGCATAAATTACATATTTATCGAAAGCATTTTTTGCATAGATGTGCACAATACCAAAATTATTTAAATATACTACACAGAAATTGTTTAAGACAACAAATAAAAATTGCAAAAAATGCCCGGAAAACAAATCATGAATTCTCTGTCTTTTATTGAATGATAATGAATTAAATAAATAAATTGGCACTCGAATTTCGAGAGCTTGGTCGGCTAGTTTTTATTAAATTTGTTTCTTCTGCCATACAAATTCAGTGAAATTTCTGTTATAAATTCAGAATATCTAATCAGAAAGTAAAAACGTTCAAGTTTTTAGCTTTTTAAAAACTCATCTTTTTGATCTAAAACCACCATTTTATTAATTTATTAAATTTTCACACGTATTCACGTATCTAGATAATATAGAACCTGTGTGACTATGTGGGCATTTTCCTCTCACTACAACTTGTAGGGTGAAAGAGCACAACGCCTCTAAGTCGGTTCTCTAGATAATACAGTTACTCTATGAAAGTAATCTCACACTAAAGTACAAATTATATCACAACAACGTTTTATGTGTAACGTTTGGGTAAGCATTGTTCAAAAAAAAAAAAAAAAAAACAATTTTCAGTAATATTTCCAAAAAAAATAAAAATATAAGTTGCGTATGGATCAAAACTATTGTCGCATCTATGTAATGTGAATCACCTTATTATGTATTATTTCTTATATTTTTTTATCATTAAAAAAGACTTTTAAAGCAATGGTGTTTGTAATTTATTTTCTTAATATATAATACAAATCCATATTTCAAGTTAGACTTCTTCCAATGCAAAAAAACAGCATTTGTATAAATACTATATTTTCTCCATATATTTTTTTATTTAAAATATTTTTTAATTGTAATACATAGTGATTAAAAACTACTAATGGACTGACTGTATGCAGGATTATATTTTAACATTTATCATTTTTTTTTGTGTTCCTTGTTATTCGCCACTTTAAATATCATTTAAATATTTTTAATACAAAATTGAAAACATTTAAATATTTATGATCAAATATACAATTTTTTTAGGAACGTCATATGTATGTATGTATGTTTGAATTTCTGAAATAATAGTTAAATATTAACTTCCCACAATATATAAAAACGGGAATAAATTTAAAAAAAAAAAAAACATTCTTGTAATATTAAAAACAAATCGATGTTATATTATCTGGGTAAATTTTAAATTAATTGTATCAGTTATAAGCACTGCTTGGTTTTATGTATTTAAATACAATGTATAATTTAAAAATATATATTTGTACATATATAAAAATATTTTTTTTTTATAAATACATAATTACATACAATTTTAAATAAGATAGTTTTCTTCACGGAATCGAAAATACATGTTTAAAAAAATATATATCTAAATAGAAATTCACAGACTTTTATTACATTGGATACAAAAAGAAAACAGTAAAATTTGGTATTATAATACATTTTTATTTTATGATTTAATGAAACAGCGGTTTTTGTTTTATATTTTCTCATACATTTTTCCTCAAATATCGCGCTTCGTTTCAATAAAGATAACCCTTCCGCGCACTTAACTTTATATGTTGCTACTTTTTGCCTTTACAAACTTAACTTTTGAGTCCTATGAATTTGTCATTTAATTAACCATATAAACTATTCTATTCGGTGGCTCCCTCATCTTAAAAAGACCACATCTGACGATAAATCATATTATGTTGCTTCCAATCCGTCTCTGCAAAGGAATATCTCTTTACAGAAAGCAGACTCATCAAGTTAGCGGCATTCCAAATTTTATGCAGAGGCAACCAGGCCTAAATTTCACAACAGATCCAATCAACTCCTTAGTCTCACTCAATCGCCTTATATTTTATCTGATATCGACAACTATCATCCACCTTCCCATGTAACTTTTTATCACAATTCTCCTATAAACTTCTGCCCCTACAAATCTATCTCCACCCAAACAACGAATACTTTGAAAATGCACGCTTGAGCGGCTTCATTCCACCAGAGGCATTCCTCTATTTAGATAGATGCGGTCTGATACAGGATAGATTGGCAGTACCGCTAATCTACCACGTCAGACGAAGAACCGTGGACCGGCGGCTCCTATACACTCGGGACGTCCTGGCACAAGACGGAGAAGAGCTCCTTCGGTTCAGTAAGGCTGTGTCCGAACGCGTGAAGCAGGAGAACCAGTTTTGGTGGCTTCAATCGACATTTGATAATGGGTATTCGGGGGGGGGGGGTTTTAGAGCCGTGGCCGGCTTACATACCTTTTTTTAGTCTAGGGTTTAGCTTGTAAGTAGAATATGCACAGTGGCACTAAAACAAAAATATGGAATAAAAAAAAAAAAAAAGGATAAGGATAAGGATAAGGATAAAACATAAACATAGATTTGCTGTGGTTTGTTCTAGTCTTAAATAGATTTAAGAAGGACCTAATTTTAAGTTGTACGTAAGGAAAAACAAAAAATAGTCACGATTATTAGTTTTTTTTTTTTAATTTTCTAATAAAACACAATAAAAAACATAAAAATGAATAAAAATTAAATTCTTAGGCCGAAAGGCAGTTTATTTATAAGGATATAGTTTAACTTAGAGTGCCCGAGTTACATGTCTAACCCCGGTCATTCACCACATTTCCCACAACCACAACATTATGTCAAGTCAATAACTTTATGTCATACAGTAATATTATATTTCACATTAAAGTCAATAGCATTTCAGTTTGCCTTATCATCAAAATAAATAATTGTAATATTATATTTCACATTAAAGTCAATAGTAGTTTTCAGTTTGCCTTGTCATCAAGAATACCAAATAAATAATTGTATTAAGTAGATTTAAGGTTGAGTTTGATTTGAATAAACAACACGAAAGGTGTTCACCAAAAATTAATTAATTGTTTTTTTTATGGAATTTCGCGATTGAATACTTAACTGGCGCAGTCGGGACGGAACAAAAATAATACAAGTTCGAGAGAATATCGATAAAAGTATTTTGTTAAAAAGAACCAGTCGCGAAGCTTCGAAGGCTTATCGAACAAAAACATTTGCATAAAAGAAACAAAAGAAAAAAAAAAAAGAGAAAAGGAAAAAATCAGTCATCAAAAGTGCAGTAGCAAAAATAAGAAAAGACATCAGTGATAAATAATAAAATTGTGTGAACTAAATTTGTGGAAAAACCTACATCATCAAAAGTGTGTGGAAGGAAATTTACAAAAAAAAGTGCGTGGACAAAACCCGAGGAAGAAAGACATCGGCATCAGAAAAAACGCTTCTACAATTGAAACACGATGGAAATTTTGAAACTTATGTAAGTCACTATATTGAATTTCGAATAAATGATCAAAGTCCCAAAAACAAAAAATAATCCCTACCCAACAAAAAAATATATTGATATCGTCAGCTCCAGCAACTCTAGAATAAGTGAAACTAATAATTTAGAAAACATATTATTAACAAATAAATCTGATTTAGATAAGGAACATTCTGAATATTTAGGAATTAGCAATCTATTTGAGATGGCAAATGAACAGAATAACGCTGCAGCGGCGGCAACAATTAATTTTTTAAACTCACTAAAGATCCCTCCCGTTGTGAAGGATATACCCACTTTCGACGGCAATCCCAGATTGTTATTCGAATTCATTAGGAATGTTGAGGAAGTATTATCCCTTTTTACCGAGGTTAACGGTACAAACGTAGGAAATATTATACTTCGAGCAATACGAAACAAAGTCATTGGCGAAGCCAATGAAATACTTAACGTATATGGAACCACATTGTCTTGGTTCGATATTAAGAATAACCTTATTAGTCACTATTCAGACAAACGTAATGAAACCTCGCTAGTACGTGACTTACATTACTTAAGACAAAACAATAAGACAATGGAAAAATATTACAGCCAAATCATTGAAATACAAGCAGCCATGATAAATCATGTGCAAATACATGAAACAGAAACAAGTGTAATAACAGCAAAAAATAAGCTATACAAGGAAATGTGTCTCAACACCTTCCTCACAGGGCTCAGAGAACCACTTGGTTCCACCGTAAGAGCCATGAAACCAACAAGTCTCGCCGAATCTTTTGTTTATTGCACAAAAGAACAAAATATTTCATATATGAGACATGAACCAACATTCTTTAGTCAACAAAAAACAGCCCTAAGACAGAGATCAAATCAACATGTGGCCCTAAAAAACAATATCTTTAAGGCACATTTCTGATCAATTTCCTGAACTGCAGTATTGAAGTCAACCAAATAACGTACGAGAACACGAACAACCTTTTCTTCGAAGAAACACATATCTACCCAACATCGTTTAACAATGTCCACACGTCACCAATGCGGAACGTTAATCTCCAAACGCTAAAGAACTATCATTTCGAGAACAAAGATGCAATCCACTACCTTCAAAGAAGTACTCAACGGAAAATCGTCATAAATTACTCCATCCTTTCAGCTATGACGATGCTTGGAGTACTCGCTATGATAACTTACCACATAAAAACCACTGACCATTCATCTAAATCATCATCATCCTACAACATCAACACAAACGATCAGCAAACATCAGCTCCTGCTTTCAACATCATGTTAGCTCCGGCAAAAGACGCTTACAGCCTCTTCACCCGTAAGCTAACTCCAGGGGGGGAGGAGTTACATGTCTAACCCCGGTCATTCACCACATTTCCCACAACCACAACATTATGTCAAGTCAATAACTTTATGTCATACAGTAATATTATATTTCACATTAAAGTCAATAGCATTTCAGTTTGCCTTATCATCAAAATAAATAATTGTAATATTATATTTCACATTAAAGTCAATAGTAGTTTTCAGTTTGTCTTGTCATCAAGAATACCAAATAAATAATTGTATTAAGTAGATTTAAGGTTGAGTTTGATTTGAATAAACAACACGAAAGGTGTTCACCAAAAATTAATTAATTGTTTTTTTTATGGAATTTCGCGATTGAATACTTAACTCCCGCACGGGGCCAGTAAGTTAGTTGTAAGATATTGATAAGTAGGCTAGTTTTATGAATTTTTGTCTAGCATTAAGATAGTTATAAAATTGAAGTAAATAAAAATAAATTATATAAAAAAAAAATAAATCTATCTCCTTATGACTTATTAATTAATATATCAACGGTGCTCGTTTAATTTTGACAACTTAGCTATAAATGATACAAGACATATTTTATAGAAAAATATTTAATTCTATTTCTCCCTATGTACTCTTTTCTCGATGTAAACCATGGTATAATCAAATGCTACGATCATTGAGAAACAAGAGGAACAAGCTTATGAAATGTTTCTTCGTTCTCGATATCTAATTCACTATTCTAACTATCTTGGTAATTATCTTTATTTTACCGAAATTTACAACTCCCTCTATCAACACTATTATAATCCAAACCCAACGCAATATTATTAAAGACCGTAAATCCATCTTCCAGTTTGTCAACTTTTATCGAAAATCCAATGTCAACTCGCTTTCTTTTTCAATAGCGAAACTTCAAAGTAAAAACAAGCAATCGTCAACTTTTTTACTACTTTTTCTGAACAATCTTTTAACGACGAATCCCTCTTACCTGAATAATGTCGCGTTGCCTCGCGTTCAATTAAAAAAAAACAAATTAATTGTTTTTCCTTTTTTTTTTCTTTATTTCTTTTTTTTTTCTTTATTTCATTTATTTCTTTATTTGTCAAATTATTTATTATTACTAATTAATTTATTATTCTGACAAACAAGCCGCTGTCCTTAGCATTGCTGCACTTGTTGTCAGTTTGAGAATTGGAATTAGACTAACTTAAATAAAAATGATTTTGTAAACTTTCCAACATAAATCGCGAAGTGCGTCTCGTGGGAAAGGAATGCACCTGTTGACAAGATATTCATATTTCATTTGAGTCAATTGAAATATGAATATCGTTTTATTCATTTGTTGTGTGCAGGGGAAAAAGGGGGTGTTTTCATTATGAACACGTTTTGCAAGTTAAGCAAAAATGGTGGGAAACTGTTAGGAATTTTATGGTTATGCCGTTAGGCAAAAGGGGAGTGTCCGGGGTAACGGGACTTGGGGTTCAGGTGGAGTCGAAGATGTAACTCCTGATTTCAACAATTTAGCGAATTTCTCCCTTGGCCTATTTCTTCCTCATAATATCGAGTATATTCCAAGCCCCGATGATATCCCCGCCATATTTCAAAAAAAATGCTCTTCCACACTTTCCCTTCTTCTCTCAAAAAACTTCAGTTTATTCCCATCTTAAGGAGAATTCCATCAGATATGGAATACATTTAAAGTTTGTGAAGTCACAAACAAAGGTGGGTTTACAATGGCTTACACTGATAAACTTGAATCTTTTAGCCTCTTAACATTGAAGAGCCGAGAGGAAGTCGATGCCGTCTCAACCAATTTCAGTAAGGCCTTTGACAAAAATTCCCATTGACTATTCTTTTTAAACCACCCTTGGGTGTGAAAATTTCTTCTTGAGATAGATTTCTTTTAAACTGAAAAACCGTTACTAAAAAGTTCGTTTCAGATCTACCTTCTTAGCTACATCCGAGGTCCCATAAGGCAGACACTTGGGTCCTCTCTTCTTTATTCTTCCTATTAACGTTATTGAAATAGTCATCAAATAAATAAGCAAATGGAGTGATCGGAAGTCTTTCTCTATTCTCTCTCTTTTTTAACCTCTTTATTTTATTTTTTTTAAGTCTAATTGCAATAAATATTTTAATACGCACTCGCAAATAACATAATACGTTGATATTAAATCTTAAAGCTAGTCATATTCGTTGAATTCGACAAATTAAACAAAGCCAATAATGACACTGCAAATATTGAATTTGCACATTAAGATATTTTATATTTGCATGTTGCATCCGCCGAAACGGATGATAAGATTGATGACAATGTTGCCTTCTGTAACATTGCAAATATTGCAATATCAAATATCTATATCTATATTATTACTTGACCACCTATGATCTGGTTATTCACAGCTTGAGTTTAGCTTCAAGAATAAAGATGAGTTTCATTTAACCAACCAAACAAGACGGTATTTTATTTTATTCAAACCAGAGATAATAATTTCATAACTGGCATAATACATATACATTAGGGTGGAGTGAAATTTTTTTTTTTTCATATTCGTTTCGGAATACCTGTAAAAAGTTGCTATTATTGTTCACAAATATACATACAAAATATTATTTGGCACATGATAAATTTAGAGGTGGCCCCAACATCATGAACTTTAGGGGAATTCGCAAAATTTTGTCAAAAAACACCAACTTCTAATAGAATTAAGTCGGGTAATGTGCACCACTCGGCTAATATGGACCACTAGCTTTTCACGGCAGCAAATGCTTAATTTTTAAACAAAAAAAAAAAACAATTTAATACCAAATAATCTACTTATTTCTGATTTTTTTCATTCCTTGATAATATATATTTTGTTAAATTTTCTTGATAAAAAACATTAATACTACTAACCAGGCTTTTATTTAACATATCACAATGAAGTTTGTTTTATAAGGGACAGGAAATCTAGAAAAATACTATCATTCAAAATTAGATCAATGTTTTTAAACATTTAGTATTTTTCTAAATTTTCAATTGGATTGGGTTCATAACATCAAGACAAGTAAACAATCTTTTGTATGCTGAATTTACTCATTAAAAGGCAACTTTTTATTGCTATTCCATTAAAAAAAAAATTTTAAAAAAAATGTTTTCAACATTATCACTCCACCCTAATATACACATACAGTTAAGAACATCTCATATTACACACATTGTATCATTTCCTATTAATCTTTTATTGCCACTTCGTGACTTTTGGCAAAAACACTAGTTGATTTTTGCAAATCAAATAAGATATTATGTGTCATATTTTTTCATTACATAAAAGAATTTAACTTAGGTTCAATACTGGACATAAACATCTGTGATGATATCTTATCCGCTGATCTGATTCGGACATTGGAATATTTACATTATTGAATTGAAAGACTTTGAGCACTTGATCATTTTAAAATGATATTTTAAGTTAGTCCGATAATCTTTTTTAAAAAATAAAATAAAAACTATTTTACTTAACTGGCGCCCAACGTGGTTGGAATGAGGAAATAAATAAGTACTTGATCCTTATTCAACCAGTTTCTAGTAAAAGTGAATCCGAGCCGTAAGTAGTTATACGCAATTATAAAAGCGTAGTACAAAAAGGATCAACTCGGACTTTTCGGGAACAAATGGTAAAAGGTAAAACCCCACAGAACCGAGTGCCGTGAAAAAGTGAAAGCTTAAAATAGGACTCTCCCTTGCGTTGTCCCGCTAAGTAGCTTTCATCAGCAATGAGGAACCTTTTAGTAATGTAAGTTATACATACAAAATTGAAAAAAGAAATAATGATTGTGAAACCCTAAGCCCTTACAACTCCAACAAAGAAATTTGGCATATAATCTACAGCATCAATATAATCAAAAAATGCATAACAACCAAAATTATCACCCAGATATTTCCTAATTATTATCCAACAGGATAATAATCCACTTCCAAGACCTAACCAACCAAAACCTCTAGTCCCCATTGACATATCAGTTCAAACACGCAACCTGAAATACATGAACAGACCCTCACAAAATAATGACAAAATTTTGCATCCTAACGAATCAAGCAATATGCCCTTAAAACGACAAAGAGTTTTTAACACAGAAACTTAAAAAGAAGAATACTTGGATAAATATAATGAGTATTATGAAGAATACTATGAACCATCATAAAATGACCAAAGTAATCAAAATAATCATAATATGGATGATGAGGACGATACTGAAGTAAATTTTACAACAGAAGGCTCTCTAGCATACCATACATAGAATACAAAACCAAAACCAACATTTTAAAATTATTAATAGATATAGGTGCTAATAAAAATTGTACTCGTATAAAAACCGATCTTGCACCTAATGCAATTCGAGCAATCAAACCATTTAAAATTCAATCTGCAGGAGGAGAAATCCAAAGAAATATTTGGTCCAATAAATAATAAAGAAGCAATTGAAACTGAAGTAAAAGCCGAAATTAAAACGTCAAGCGACGGACCAGTTTATACTAAAACCTACCCTTATCCAGTAAATATCAGAGAAGATGTCGAAAAACAATTTAAAAAAAAAAAACTTTTAAATGATTGAATCATTCGTCCATCCAGAAGCCCTTACAATTCACTTATGTGCGTTGTTCCGAAGAAATCCAATTCTTCAGGAAACGAAAGTACAGAATGGTTAATGATTATAGAAAGCTTAAAGCTATAACTATTTCAGATTCATATCCTATTCCGGATATATCTAGTACTTTAGCAATTTTAGGAAGATCCAGGTTTTCCACTACATTAGACCCGACTTCAGGATTTCATCAAATTAAGATGAAGGAGAGTGACACTTCCAAAACCACCTTTTCAACTATAAATGGTAAAAAAACGCGCCAGTGATTTTTCAAAGACTACTTGACGATGTTCTGAGAGATTACATTGGCAATATTGCTTTGTATATATTGACGACATCATTATTTGTGCTTGGTGAAACCCTAGAAGAACATCTTTAAAATATAAGGACAATGTTTGCAAGATTAAAAGAATCTTTCTAAAAAGTCAATATAGAAAAAACAAGCTTTTTGATAAAGGAAACAGAATTCTTAGGCTTTATTACTATGAAGGATGGAATTTAACCCGATCCTAAAAAACTTGAAGCAATACGAGTATAAAGATTGAATCCTCCAGACAATCTTAAGGAATTGAAAGATTTCATTGGACTAACATCCTATTATAGAAGATTTATTAAAGATTTCGCAAAAAATGCGAAGCCATTATTTGGAGAGCAGGAACTTTAAGCTACTCTGTACTGATCTAATACCATGTACAGAATTTCCCATAAACGTCTTCAAGGAGAAGAGGAAGATAGAATTTATGAACTCCTTCATCCTAAATATCACTGAAAAACTATTGTAAAAAATGTTTATAATGCACAAATAATAAAAGATTAATTGAAAAACGAAATACGACTTGATGAAATAAATGGATTAAAAGCTCTAGATAATATTATGCAAATAATTTAAGAAGTTAACATCAGACAGGATTTTGCACAAAACCTTAGAATACGTTACACTCAGAAAACAGTTACACATCTAATTGATGAAGATCAAATCTTAGAACTGATTCATCAAGGTGTATTAAAGAAAACAATGAAAAAATATTACAAGAATATTACTTCCCGCAAATAAACTCAAAAATAACAGAAGTTTAAAAAAACTGCAAAATATGTAAAGAAAATAAATATGACCATCCTCCAACTCAAAAGGAATTACAAGGAACCCCTATTCCGAATTACCCAACCGAAATAGTCCATATACATACCTAGATATAATGGAATTAGATGGACAACTTTTTCTTACATTCATAGATAAATTTTCCAAATTTACAAAAATATTCACCTTAGAAAACAATTCCGCTATTTATTTAGAAGATAAAATCCTTGAACTAATACATTGTTATACCACATTAAAATTATTTTCATTATTAACAAGTAATAGTTTCACATTAAGATTAAATCTCATAGTTTGTGAATGCTTTACAAAATAATTTACAAACATGATTTCGAGTGTTTAACATTTAATATGAGAATTGAGAAGGAGAAAATGACAGCTTTCAATGTTAGATTTGAACAAAAAAGAATCTTAATCTAATAAAACTAATTTATATAAACTTAATACATTTTATTAAATATTTATATATTATTATATGGTACATATATCACTGGCCAAGTGATTGAAAAGAAGGGTTTTGAATTCGCTTGGGTTTTTGATTCTCCTAAGTGTGACGGGTAATGAGTTCCATAAAAGGGTGGCATGAACAGAAAATGTGCGCTCAGATTGCATACAAAGAAACCTAGGCTGGATTAAAGTAAATATTCGTTGCGAGCTGACGAAATTAAGCCTACTGTACAAATACTCCGGTTGTTTAGTCTGCATAATACCATGCAATAGACTAATACCTCTGAACTTAATGAGGTTATCGAAGCTTAGGCTTAGTGATGGAAAGAGAAAAAATCCCTTGCCAGCCCAATTAAAGGGTGATTTTTTAAGAGCTTGAGAACTTTTTTTAAAAAAAAAACGCATAAAATTTGCAAAATCTCATCGATTCTTTATTTGAAACGTTAGATTGGTCCATGACATTTACTTTTTGAAGATAATTTCATTTAAATGTTGACCGCGGCTGCGTCTTAGGTGGTCCATTCGGAAAGTCCAATTTTGGGTAACTTTTTTGAGCATTTCGGCCGGAATAGCCCGAATTTCTTCGGAAATGTTGTCTTCCAAAGCTGGAATAGTTGCTGGCTTATTTGTGTAGACTTTTTGACGTAGCCCCACAAAAAATAGTCTAAAGGCGTCAAATCGCATGATCTTGGTGGCCAACTTACCGGTCCATTCCTTGAGATGAATTGTTCTCCGAAGTTTTCCCTCAAAATGGCCATAGAATCGCGAGCTGTGTGGCATGTAGCGCCATCTTGTTGAAACCACATGTCAACCAAGTTCAGTTCTTCCATTTTTGGCAACAAAAAGTTTGTTAGCATTGAACGATAGCGATCGCCATTCACCGTAACGTTGCGTCCAACAGCATCTTTGAAAAAATACGGTCCAATGATTCCACCAGCGTACAAACCACACCAAACAGTGCATTTTTCGGGATGCATGGGCAGTTCTTGAACGGCTTCTGGTTGCTCTTCACTCCAAATGCGGCAATTTTGCTTATTTACGTAGCCATTCAACCAGAAATGAGCCTCATCGCTGAACAAAATTTGTCGATAAAAAAGCGGATTTTCTGCCAACTTTTCTAGGGCCCATTCACTGAAAATTCGACGTTGTGGCAGATCGTTCGGCTTCAGTTCTTGCACGAGCTGTATTTTATACGGTTTTACACCAAGATCTTTGCGTAAAATCTTCCATGTGGTCGAATAACACAAACCCAATTGCTGCGAACGGCGACGAATCGACATTTCACGGTCTTCAGTAACACTCTCAGAAACAGACGCAATATTCTCTTCTGTACGCACTGTACGCATTCGTGTGGTTGGTTTAATGTCCAATAAAGTAAACTGAGTTCGAAACTTGGTCACAATCGCATTAATTGTTTGCTCACTTGGTCGATTATGTAGACCATAAATCGGACGTAAAGCGCGAAACACATTTCGAACCGAACTCTGATTTTGGTAATAAAATTCAATGATTTGCAAGCGTTGCTCGTTAGTAAGTCTATTCATGATGAAATGTCAAAGCATACTGAGCATCTTTCTCTTTGACACCATGTCTGAAATCCCGCGTGAAAATCCTAACCTCAAAAAAATCACCCGTTATTACAGATTTCCTTTCAAATTTATGAATTAATATTTATCTTTCACCTTCAAGCAAAAGCGAAGTACTCGTAAATGGACAAGTGGAAAGAGTGTATTCCACAATAAATTCAAGAAATAATCCGTTGTATTCAATAGGAATATATTTTGACCCCAATAAAGGAACTAGCAATCATAGCCACAGATAGATACATATAATAACATACCATAATTCACACAACAGTAAAGGACTTCCCAGCTAATATATTTTTTGGAAGGGCACCATCAAAATCTTTTGAAGAACTAACATTAGCCAGAGAACAAACAAATATAAAAACAAAAGATAGAAAGAATACAACATCACAGGTTGGAATACGAAAATAAACATCGCGAAACACCGAAAAAGCTGCAGGAAGGAAAAGGAAAATTGAAACAGAAATACATTAAAGAAATAGTTGAAGATGACCATAGGCAGTGCCGGATTAGCCACGAAGCAAGTGTAGCAAATGCTACGGGCCCCGCGCATTTGTGGGCCCCGCGCACCAACCTTTTCTGACCATAAAAAAGTATTATTTACATATTAGATTTAGTCACAATTACTAAGAAGAAAATATTTGCATCAAAATGATCAACTAAAATTTTATTTTTCTATCTGCTGGTCTTACCAAAAATCATGTTTCGCACCGCACCAAGCGCAAATTGGACAACGGTATGAAATTCAGGTATTTATTGTCACCATTGATAACGTACTCACTGCTTTAGGTAAACGTATATGAACAGTTACCATAAAATTGCTGGCATTTTCGGAATATTCCGAGAGCTAAAATCTCTTCCTGATTCAAAATAGCTTTTTTGGCGTTTAGTCCACAAAAACTGGCGTTTCGTCCGGGTGATCGCACATGGACTCATCAGTTGGCTGTGAGGACCTAGTCAATACGCAATTTTTATTGAATTCAGTTCATCTTACATCGATTTTTTGACAAAAATCCAATGTGAACTATATCCAACCAAGATTAAAATTATAATCATTAACGTTGAAATATTTTGCCCGTGGCCGAGCATTGATTCTATATGAAGTTTTTTATAGTACAAATTCTATATACTACTGAAATAAATCAGCCTAGTAGAAGACTTAGCACTATTAATGGATTTGTTGAATTTGTTGAAAATAGCAAAATATTTCAATTCAATTTCAATTTCAATTTTAATCTTGGTTGGATATAGTTCACATTGGATTTTTGTCAAAAAATCAATGTAAGATGAACTGAATTCAATAAAAATTGCGTATTGGTAAGGTCCTCACAGCCAACTGATGAGTCCATGTGCGATCACCCGGACGAAACGCCAATTTTTGTGGACTAAAAGCCATAAAAGCTATTTTGAATCAATAATTCAACAAGTCCATTAATAGTGCTAAGTTTTCTACTTGGCAGATTTATTTCAGTAGTATATAGAATTTGTATTATAAAAACCTTCATATAAAATCTCTTCCACCAGAAGAAATTAAAAATCTGCTACCATAGTAAGTGCTTACGCAGATGATTTGGAGGACAGTCTGGGCAACGCATTAGTGCAATTCGCTTCAATGCTCAATTCTTATGTGGCTGGTATTATTGACAGCAGGAATCATGAGGCTCTGGAAATGCAGGTTTACAATCCAGAGGATATTGGCGAATAAAACTCCACGAGGAATTTGTTATCGAGAGATCATTCTTCAATTTAAGAGAGGATGCATTGAATATTAAAGTATGTACCATTGAAGAGTTTCATTTTAAACTTGATAAAATATTAAGTTCTATGAATTCTAAATATATTGTTAATTTACCAAAGTGGTTTAACTGTTATGGCAAAACCATGTCTATTAAACTAATAAATTTTGAAAACAAACCATTTGACTGCAATGTTTTAATACCTTTAGGTGCTAAAATAGATTTTTTAAATAAGATATTCGAAATAAATGAAACACAAATAATAATGTATACGGACAAAAGTGTTCTGTACAAATATGATGATATACACCATTTGGAGAATTCTGAACAAAAATTTAAATAAGGAAGAATTAAATATTTTTGAAAATTTTCTTAAAAGAAATCAAAGGATCTTTTATAAAGACGGTAAAAATTTGAATGCTTCCAATAGTGTAAGACATAAGACTATTACTACTTCTTCTAGACCCATTTATTCTAAAATGTATCGTTATCCAGACATGTTATCCCAAGGTATTAAAGGGTTTTCCAATAAGAAGTGTTATTTTGATATTCAAAGAAAAATGGCATTTTTGGAGATAAATGATCGGATGTTTATTTCATTATAAAGAGGAAGGTATCCCGTAATAATGGAACACAACATCAGCCAAATGGCCGCCAAGACCACGCTTACAGTACCATATCCTTTTCATGAAATTTTCCATAACCAAATCGCAAAGTGGCTGCCCTATGTCCTCGATAGCCTCACGAATTTCATCGTTGAGGTCTTGAATCGACGCTGGGCTGTTGGCGTAGACCTTATCTTTCACGTGGCCCCAAAGGAAGAAGTCGCAAGGTGTTAAATCACAAGATCTCGGTGGCCAATTGTGATCACGTCTTCGAGAGATAACACGGTCCGGAAACTTTTCCCGTAAAAGATCGATGGTTTCATTGCTTGTGTGGCACGTAGCGCCGTCTTGTTGAAAGTAAACGTTGTCCAGATCAATACCATCCAATTCAGGCCATAAAAAATCATTAATCATCTCTCGATAGCGCCTCATTTTCGAAAAAGTAAGGTCCAATGACCCCGCGGGACCATAAACCGCACCAAACAGTCACGCGTTGAGGATGGAGAGGCTTTTCAACAATAACTCTTGGGTTTTCCGAGCCCCAGATGCGACAGTTTTGCTTGTTGACGTAGCCTCCGAGGTGGAAATGGGCCTCATCAGTCAAGATGATTTTTCGATGAAATTCCGGTTCATTTTCATGCATTTCAAGGACCCAATTTTAATAATTTCAATGCGTTGTTGAAGCGTGTATCGTTCCATTTTTATTAATAGCGTAGTTTCTACTTGTCAAATGTCAAAAAATGACAGCTTCAAAAGTGACAGCTACCGAAATAGCGGGCTATTCAAAATAACACCTCTTATTGGAAAACCCTTTATAAGACCAAGTAAATCGCCTTATAACTCGCCATTATCGATAGTCCCCAAAAAGATTGACAGTTCAAAAAAAAAAAAAAAAAATGGAGAGTCGTGATTGACTTCCGAAAATGAAATGAAATCCCTATATTCAATTAAAAGCTCAAGTGACCTCAACTCCAAGGTGCGTTTCGCGCCCAGGTACGACAGTGGGCTCATCAGTTAGATGCTGCCGTACCCTTCTAAGACGCAAATATTGGTCGATGTTTACCGACTCTTATAAAATTTACATCTAACTGATGAGCCCACTGTCGTAGCTGGGCGAAACGCACCTTGGAGTTGAGGTCACTTGAGCTTTTAATTGAATTTAATTCAATCACTCCACTTAAACAGAAATTACTTTCTATCTTCATTGAAATCCCTATAAAGGACAAATTCTCGATTTCAAATATGGAATCATTATTTGATAAATTGGGGTACTTCCAATATTTTTCAACCTTGGATCTAGCCAAGGGATTTTTTCAAATTATGATAAAAGAAAATGATATAGAGAAAATAGTCTTTCCAACGCCAAAGGGTCATTTAGAATATATTCGAATGTCTGTTACGCTAGTCGTACATTGAATAATCATGAACAAAATTACCATACGTTAGAAAATGAATTATTGGCCATCGTATGGATCATTAAATATTTTAGACCAATCAACCTCTTAATTGAACCAAATACGAGAATAATTCGCTGGAAGATAATGTTAAGTGAATTTGAGTTCGATGTAACACAAGTTAAAGGGAAAGACAATAAAACAGCGGATTTTTCGAGTCGAATCAAACATTCTGAAAATCATGGTGTAAGCGAATGCAATAACGAAGAAAATTTAGATTTAAAAAGATAAAGAAACCGTGCACAGTGATAATAATAAGAATTTAAAGTAAACCGTTCCGAATTAACAGAGGATTTAAAAAATGAAGAAGAGATAGATGAAATGACTGAAAAACTCATAATGAGAGAAATCACAAAGGTGTTTTAGAAAATTTCGAAGATTTTGAAACAAGTATTTCTATCCAAACTTTATAGAATATATTGATAAATATATTTAATTCCTGCCAAATATGTAATGAAAATAAATATGAAAGAAAACACCTAAAAAAGATTCTCAAATACCACACAGACATAATGGTCCATTTGGACATCTTTCAAGTACATACTACTTACTTTCTTACCAATATTGATAACATAACTAAGTTAGGTAGCGTACATAAAATACTTTATAAAAATATGGGTACCATTGAAGTAAAATTAGAAGAAAGAATTGCTTTGCTATGATATGATATGATAGTAACGGATAATGAATTTAATAAACATTTGATAAAAGAAAGAAAGAAATATTTTAAAGGTATCAACAGTAACATTAATAATCGCAACATTGGTGCCAACAACTATAGGTTCTGTAGAAATAAATAAGTAGTTTTAGAAACGGAACCAATAGATCTTATTTAAAACTATTCAAAATTAATACACATTATTGATTTAAATGAGATTAAAGATACAACTCGGAAAATAAAAATAATTACATATTTCACATGTAGTTTCTTATACGAAAACTTTATTTTGTTAGAAATTGATTTTCAAATATAAAGGAGACGAACAAAAAATAAAGATATACATATACACTGTTATGAACCCAATAAATCTCCCTAAAATTCCAAGTACTCATCCAGGATAAATACTTATATCTTGTTACATTTTATGCAACACGTAAATAAATTCTTTGTCATCAAATGCATATCTCGTTGCATTCTTTGCAACCCTCATTGTCAACAAGCCAAAGTTTTATATTTTCAAAATCTTATTTTCAACTACTTTACTTTTACTTGTTTTCAAAAACACTTTGTTGATAATTTTCAATCATTGTTTCTGTTTTTAATTTTCAATATTTTTCTCTATGTTTCTATAATATTTTTTCATTCTGTTGTTAACTGTTTTCAAATCAAGAAATTAATTTAAAAATCTTTTTTGTTTTTCATCATTCCAAGACCAAATTATAAGTTACATATATTTTCCCTTAATTAGTTTGATTTATTACATAATTGTTATTTTATTTAGAAAATAAAATTGGACAATTCCAAGAATATTTCTTGCTTCTGATTTCTGATTTATTTGAATTCAAGCCTTGGACCAATATTTATATTTGGAAGATTCCCTAATCGGTGAAAGAACATTATTATTTTATTTTAATTTGAAGATACATTTAAAAATGCCGAATTCGAAGAAATGTTGCAGTTCTACAACATGTCTAAAGTTAGATGACGACTTTATGGTAAGTTGTGATAAATGTTTTCGTTGGTGGCACTATTCGTGCCATGGGTTTAATCCTGATCTCTACGACACTAATACCCCTTGGTTCTGTGGGGAGAGTGATTGTATTGCTAAAAAAGCCGCATCAGAAAACCCCGAACAAGAAAAAGAACAACTCCCGTATTCGTCAGATTCTTTGAAGCAATTGGACATTTTTATGGAAGCTGCCGTTGTTGTTCAAGCTGCTGCTTCCCAAAAAGACAAACAAATCGAAGCTTTGCGTGCAGAACTTGAAGAAATGAAGGTGAAACTTTCTGCTTGTGTACCACCATGTGTTTTTCCAGCAAATTTACAGAAGAACAGCGATAGGTTAGAAATCTTAAAAAAGATTCAGCAAATTCATCTGACCTTGCTAAACGATGTTAATAATAGTCCCATTTCCAAAGTTCCACAATCCACACCGCTTTTTTGTCCACCTAGTCCAGTCATAGAGAATTTCCCTGTTCCTACAACTACCATTCAAGGTCAAGAAATGGCTACGCTTCTAACTATCCTGAACCGGAATAATGTTCAAGAGCTCCCGCTATTTTCTGGCGAAAATAGACGTGAATGGCCATATTTCGAAGAGGTGTTCAAGTCCACCACGATTGAAGGTAAATTCAGTGACAAAGAGAACGTTTCTCGACTGCGTAAGGCTTTGAAAGGGGAAGCGTACCAACTGGTATGTGATCGTTTAAAGTATTCATCAGACGCTGACGCAATTATGAATTCCCTTCGGGTCATTTTTGGACGATGCGATGTCCTTGTTCACGACCTGACGACGGATTTATTGAATCTTCCAAGGTTAGCTTCTAAGAGTGACCGTCGATTCAATTCTCAATACATCTGCTTCGCCGTTTGTTCCACAGCCACACATTCATTCATCTCATGTTCGCTCGAATACTTCAGTGCTTTTCAAGATTGCGCCAATCCGACTTCAGAGACCAGTGGCGGCTGGTGGGTTGTTGAACAGGTGGTGCACTTTACTTGCTCACTAAGTAGGTATTAAGATTAGAAATCGCAAAAAAAACAAAAATTTACATGTATATGTCGATTTTTTATTATTTTGTATAATTGCTCGAAGAATTGCGACCATGTATAAAACTGACACACTTATTACATTTAGCAAGGAATCATGTTTTTTATTTTTTCACTTAAATGCGTCAAATCGTGGATTCACGTAACTTTATTTTAAAAAGATTTATTACTGTCTTTAATATACCTAATCACTGTTAATTTTATCCCACACCACACACTGTACGTGTACACAGTACAGAATCGAACCAAAACCAAACACCTACAAACCTACTCTATTTAACCAGTCACGGATAGAGCGAAACAACATTACATATTCGCAGTCGCAGCGCATTCTAGTCAAACATCGGTTGCTGTAGTTAATCTTCGGTTCTCGTGCGCTGCACGAGAGCAGGCTAATTTCTCCATACATTTCAATGAAATATCTTTTGTCTCACGCGTCAGGGATACTTGCTTGTAACTCATACAAGTTATATTAGCAGTCCTCGTGCGCTCGCCGAAGCGCACGAGAATTTTTACTTGCAGGGAAAGTAAGTCTTAATAGTAAAGCAAAGCACTTACATTGTTTCGTCATAATTGGAAATTCTACTTGTTTGTGTTCTTGTATGTTTAAAAAATAAATATTAATATGGGAATCTAAAAATAAAGATGCAGTAATATTTTGTAATTTTTAAATCTTTTGAATTGGTGGTTCAGCGCACGAGCGCACTTAAGGTACAGCCGCCACTGGTAGAGACAACCGTTTTGTGGACACATTCGCTTTTCTCGACGATGGTTCATCCTCAACGATGCTTGAGAAGGATCTTTATGATGACTTACATCTTGATGGTGCTTCAGAAGACCTGACTCTTCAATGGACTAAAGGAGTGACACGTAAGGAAAATTCTTTGAGAACGACTTTAGAAGTATCTGATGTTAACTGATGTTAAAAATTCGAAGCGTCATATCTTAAAGAATGTGTTCACTGTGAAAGATTTGGATTTGCCACGTCAATCGATAGATGTCTCGTATCTTAAAAGAAAGTACCCTCATCTCCGTGGTCTCCCTTTGGTGGATTTAGTTGATGCAAAGCCTAAGATTTTGATTGGCCTCGATCAAGCGAGGTTCCTTTTGGGTCAAGGTCAACGTTACGGAAAGGATCAAGAGCCCTGTGCGCTAAAGACTCGGCTCGGATGGATCGTTTTTGGCAGTGGTCATGTCTCTCATCCACACGTTTCTTGTGTTCACACTGTTCCTCGACCTAAAATGAAGTTCTTTTTTCACGATGCAATCAAACCTGAAGAGAGTTTACACGAAACAGCATTTTTCAACAGAAGAGTTTGGAGTTAAGCCACCAAAGGGAGATTTTGTGAGTCGTGAAGAAAAAAGAGCTATGGACATAATGGAATCATCTCTGAAGCTATTGGAGGGTCAGTATGAAATCGGCCTCTTATGGAACTCTGATGATGTAAAACTTCCCGACAGTTACTCGATGGCTTTCAGAAGACTTGTTGGCTTTGAAAAATCCTTAAAGAAAAAACCCCACTTACTAGAATGGCAAAATAATCACATGCGAACTTTGCTAGAAAAGGGATATGCCAGAATCGCTTCGGAACAAGAGCTATTAATAAAGTGGCCTCGAATTTGGTATACACCGACTTTTATTGTTGAAAACCCTAATAAACTCCCAATAAAACCAAGATGTGTATGTGACGTGGCTGCTAAAGTTAATGGTGTTTCCCTCAACACTTTTCTCCTAAAAGGACCTGACAACCTTGTGCCTCTTCACGCCGGTCTTTTTAAATTTCGAGAGCGTAAGATTGCTGTAAATGCTGACGTCAAAGAGATGTTCCACCAAATAAAGATTAAAAAGGAAGACCAGCAATGTCAAAGAATACTTTGGAGAGATGGTGACATTTCAAGAAAGCCATCGGTTTACATAATGGAAGTCATGATGTTCGGCCCTAGATGTTCACCAACATGTGCTCAGTTCGTGAAGAACCATCATGCTAATCTTTTCAAAGAAGAATGTCCTGAAGCTGTGGATGGTTTGACAAAAAGAACCTATGTTGATGACTATTTTAACAGCCATAACACAGTTGAAGAAGCAGTCTTAGTCACCAGAGATGCCATTCGAATTTGTAAATCCATGCATTTTGACCTGGTTTCTGTACAATCAAACAGTTTGGAATTTCTCTCTCAGATGCCAGAAATTCATATCAAATCAAGAATAGTCAGCATTGACCCAAACGAATGCGAAGGTTATATTGCCAAGGTTTTAGGAATGTTTTGGAAACCTTCTTCTGATTGTTTTCTTTATAAACTCGCAGAAGATAATGATTTAAAGGAGATGTTGTTATCACCCAATTCCATCACAAAAAGGCGGATCCTTCGAACGATTATGCGTGTATTTGATCCGTTAGGACTTATTTCAATCTACATCATTAGAGGAAGAATCATTCTCCAAGAGGTTTCATATTTGAGTGTATTTACTCTACACTGAACCATGTTTGTAATCTTAGTTATTAAGAGGTTTGGCGAGAGGGATTTGACTGGGACGAGCCAGTTTCATTCGAGTTGCAAACAAAATGGTTAACTTTCATCAATGAGCTGAAGAACATTGAAAGACTCAGAATTCCACGGCGATACTTCTCATTGAATCCTGACGATTGCAAGGTAAGCCTTATTACATTTGTTGATGCTTCAGAAAAAGCTTTTGCTGCTGTAGCCTATTTTCGCTTCGAATATAATGGAATAGTAGAGATATCGCAAGTAATGGCCAAAGCTAAAGTCGCACTTGTAAAGCAATTGACTATTCCACGATTAGAACTACAGGCTGCTGTCCTCGGAGTCCGTTTGGTATCTACAATAAAGCAATCTCATACAATCAAAATTGATGAAGAGATGTATCTATCAGATTCAAATACCGTTCTTTCTTGGATATATTCAACTACATACAAATTTCCTACTTTTGTTGCATCTCGTGTTGGAGAGATCCTTGATACTACTTCTCCTCGGCAGTGGTATCATGTTAGTTCCAATGACAATGTTGCTGATGATGGAACAAAATGGTTTGATGAATCCATGGGGAATCACCTTACAAGATGGTTTGTCCAGATTTTCTAAGACAAGAATTATCTGAATGGCCTATTAAACATTACAAATGTAAACCAGAACTAGATTCGCCAGAAATTGTTTCATTGCACCTTAGACCTGAATTGCCTTCGTTTGATATTTATAATAGTCTAAGTGCAAGATTTAAAGCAAGATGGACATCCTCTGTTCGGGTTATCGGTTTCTTGCTCAGATTCAAAGATATCATTAGGAAACTGCCATTTGAAAAACAAAATTTTATAACGCCGACTGAATACATCCGTGCTGAAAATTGGCTTTTTCGAAAAATTCAGTGTGAAGCTTTTCCTGAAGATATATTATCTCTTCAAAAGAATGGAACTGTTTGCTCAAGAAGCTCTATCCTAAGTTTGTCGCCGTTTTTAGACGAAGAAGGAACAATTCGAATAAGTTCACGTGCCCAAAAGGCCAATTGTTCGTATGCTTCAAGAAATCCAGCCATTCTTCCGAATAATCATCCATTGGTTAATGTTCTCATACAACATCATCATGATCTTAATTTTCACATCGGTTCAGCAACAATTATATCAGACATTCGAGATCGTGCATGGATTATTTTCATTCGAAAAGCAATAGATAGAGTGAGATCTAAGTGCTTTGGATGCAAGCGGCTCCGAGCCAAACCTGTTATGCCACTTATGGGACAATTACCAGAAGCTCGTTTAGCGTTTGACTCAAGACCTTTTACTCACGTTGGAGTCGATTGTTTTGGTCCCTTATTGGTCAAGTTCGGACGTGGCACAGTAAAGAGATACGGCATGATATTTACGTGTCTCACTTACAGGGCTGTGCAAATTGAGCTTCTTAACGATCTTAGTTTAGACCAATGTATAATGGCTGTCCGGCGTTTTGTCATTAACCGAGTGGTGACTCGATTTTTGTATAGTGACAATGGACTTAATTTCATTGGGGCTAAAAATATGATGGATAAGGATGTCAAAGAGATGCAGTGCAAATTGAGTGAATATTCTGCGAACTATGAAAATATTCATTGGCGTTTTATTCCAGCTTATTCTCCGTGGATGGGCGGTTCATGGGAGCGTTTAATTCAGTCAATCAAGAAGAGTGTCAATTTCATTTTAAAAGCAATAGTTCCCCGTGAAGACGTTCTAAGAAATGCACTTATGGAAGCCCAATCACAAATAAATCGACGCCCTTTAACGCATTTGCCTGTTGACCCTGAAGATCCGAAACAATTAACTCCAAATATGATGCTCTTTGGGGAAGAAGATAAAGATGCTACCGCGCCAGGTGTTTTTACTGAAAATGATGCTTGTAGCAGGTTATATAGTAGACGAGCCCAGCATTTGACGTCCTCACTAGTCCAGCGTTGGTACAGAGAATATTTACCTGACATTATAAGAAGAAAGAAATGGTACAAAATTTTTTCATTCTGTTGTTAACTGTTTTCAAATCAAGAAATTAATTTAAAAATCTTTTTTGTTTTTCATCATTCCAAGACCAAATTGTAAGTTACATATATTTTCCCTTAATTAGTTTGATTTATTACATAATTGTTATTTTATTTAGAAAATAAAATTGGACAATTCCAAGAATATTTCTTGCTTTCGATTTCTGATTTATTTGAATTCAAGCCTTGGACCAATATTTATATTTGGAAGATTCCCTAATCGGTGAAAGAACACTCATCATTATTCTCCATCTGCAAAATTATTTGTTTTTCTAAGAATCAAATTATCAAACACCATCATCAAATTTGCCTTTGAACAAGTACAAATATTTATTTGTTAGTCAGTCACAAATTAGAGAACCATAAGCAATGTAGTTGTAGTGTATTGGGCCTCACTCCAAGAAAATAATCATAATTGAATATTAAATAAAGAAGAAACAATTTAATTGCAAAGTAAATGTATTGCTGATTTATTTAACTGAAAAACAAAACTTTGAAGAAGACTGGAGTTTAACATAATTGAGCACAACATAATTTATTAAATGTGTTGTTGATTTATCGATTTAGAAAACAAAACCTGAAAGAAGATCGGAGCACAACACGAATAATTTTGAAACATCTTCTTAAAGACTTTTTAAAAAAACACGGATACAAAAAAACAAGCGAACAAATTAGAAATATTTTTATTTTTTAAAGTTGTCTGAATAAGGATGAGCCCAAATAAGGACTAACATCCGTCCCAAAGTAGTTTACCAATGTTTTCAACAAACAAATGTACCTATGTTAGTTTATAAAGGTAAAATATGTTTATCAAAAAACGTTATTAAACTGTTTGTTACTATTAAGTTAAGTATTATTTGTTAACTGACAGATGATATCGGTGTAAGCTATGTTAAGTAAATGGAAAATTTTCAAATTATATCTATTTTTCAAATTGTATGTATTATATCTATACATATTCAGTTATTCATACGGTGCAAACGTCTTCCTCCGTACATCTTTTAAAATTAAATCTTTTTTTTCTGTGTTTGAGTACATAATCATGGAGGATAGCACTCGCTCACCTCTATTGGTACCAAAGGTACGGCAAAATTAAACTTCCTTCATATTTATTAAGTGAAGTGGATAAAAAAAAAAACGAATAATTGAAACGGTTACCATTACCAGTGCCTGGGATGTAAACGAAACTGTCCCGACTAACACAGAGAGCGAGAATGAGCTGGATATAGATCTTAAGACAATATACATATATTTGTTACACGGCAACACTGCAAAGAAGAAGAACGAGGAATAGGAAATACAGGGGCGGTCCTGTCGAAGCGTTAATAAAGAAAGGTTCATAGTTCGTGTGTTCTCGATGTTTAAATAAGTTGAAAATATAATTTAATAAAGTATAATTAAGTAAATATAGTGAGAGTTTTATTGATGATTGCAATAATCATCATCGGACATTAATAAATCAGAAGCGGGATCCATATAATACCTACATAAATTAAAAAAAAAAAACTATATTCGTTTAATTCTGTGCACCTGCAACTGCAACCGAAAAAAAACAAATATCTTGTGTGTGTGTGTGCTGTCTGCGATCGTGCAAAAGGGGTAGTTTTGTTGTTTTGTTTTCGTCGCACAGTGGGGCAAAATGGCGAAAAGATGGCATTAAATCAACCAACAGGGCTAGAAACTTGAAATTTGGCACAAATACTACTGATACCAATGTTAATACATGACCAAAGTTTCTAACGGCCACGCCCATTTCTAGGGTTACCACCCATACAAATTTAATTAGCTAACGAATAAACTACTCAAAAACGGCTCAAACGATTTAAATGAAACTCTGCGTGTGTTGCATCCTTCGTGATTGTAATACCTACAACTACATTTATAAAAAAAAATAATAGGGTTACCATTTTGGTATATTTTGTGTTACTAATTTTTGTTTGCTAAACTTAGTATCCTTTCTTCAATAGAAATAAATTCTTTACTTTTCAGCTACATGTACACTTTAAAAAAATCAATTTTAATATGTCTTCAATATCCATTGAGCTTGGACGTGAATTTTTGTATATTATTTTAACACCAGAAATTAAGCGAAGTGGAACAAGGCAAGTAAAAAAAACAGTCGATTCTACCTGGTTCAATTCATAAAAGGCTTACTTATTTGAATTGTGACCAAAGCTCCCATCAAAGTCCCATTTAGAGTACAAGGATACATTTATCAATTCTTAGTGAAGTGAATTAATCTCGTCTTTTTGGAGAATAATTAAGCCTTTAACTGTTAAGTTTAACAAACTTTGTAAACTTGTACTCACAGAAGTTTTCGAAACAATGATATTGTATGTTCAGGATCGGGATAGCAATTTTTTTAACACTCCTGAACTATTTTATACGAAGGAAATACTTAAGAAGCTTTTGATCTGATAATTTCATATTGAAATTTAGATAAGCCTGCTTCGAAAATTAACGCTAAAGCTTCTTCACCCTTCATCGAAGTAGGTTAAATGGACTCTCTTAAAGCTTTCCTACACTGTTTGACTTTTCTAGGACTTTGGGGTACTTCGTGAGTTAGTTTTGCTGCTACCGACTGCCCACATATTCTCAAGCTGATTTCAGATGCATATGCCAATTCAGAAAGAATGTATGTCATTTCAAAAGTTACCCAAGTATTAAGTTTGCCTTACAATTTCTTCCTTTAAAAAATCCATCTGGCTATTAAATCCTTGGCAACTTGACTTCTTCTGTATATTAAAAAGATCTTGCCTTGTGATTGGTAGTATTTTTGATTTTTTTCGGCGTAAGAAATGTCAAAAATACAATAATATTGACGAAAAATATCTTTTTCTAGAAAGTGACGTCACCAACAAAAATGTACAAAATACACAGGGGAGCAGATTGGAGCAAGAAAATTTTGCACATTCTGAAAGGAGAATGTACACTTAACAAAATGACATATAAAACTTATTGGCACCTTACGGCGCACACAACTAAATGTCTAAGGATTTCAGAGAAATGCAAAAAAAAAAAGCAATTTTTTAACTTTTTTTTATATTCAACTACGAATTAAAATAAAAAGAATTTATTTTGTATGAAAAAAAAAACATACAAAAATGCTCCTGAGCTTACTGATTCTATTGCAATTTAACTTAATTTGATACATGCAATAAATAATAAACTGTACACAATTTACTTAACCAACTCGAAATGACAAAAAGAGGTCTGCGATCGACTCAAAACGTGAACTTACTCTTCATTTGAGACGATCTGCAGAAGATTACGTGCTTCAAATAAACTTTCTCTCTCTCATTTCTAATTCTCTATCATATTTGGAAGAGAAATAGAACGGATATGTAAGACAAAGCTCAACTTCATAATTTGATTAAATGCCAGCTTTTTTACGTTTTGCCCCATTGTGCGTCGTGGAGATACGGCGGTTGGTTCGTGTGTATGTAACTCATTGGATACTTCGTGTGTATAGTATGAGAAACACAATATCGGCTGTGTTACGTGCCTAGCTACATAGGAAATAAGAAAACAAACAAAAACAAGAAAAAGAATATTTTGTAGTTTCGACAGTTGTGAAGACAGTGGTGAGAAAAAAAAATGTCTACGGTAGACAATCTTGCAAACTGGACAATAAAAGCTCTTAAAGCTGAATTAGAGGATTTAAAATTAAATTCCGTGGGTAATAAAACTGAATGCTTGGTCCGTTTGCAAGACTATCTGAGAGAAAATCCGGACCAGGAAATTATCTATTCGGCCGCGAAAGAAAAAGACGATACAAACGGTAGTGATAATCATGAAAATTCTGATGCGTCGAGTGCGGAGTCGGTAAAGAAAGAGATGGATTTATTGCGCCGCGAAATGGCCTTGATGCAAAGGGAGCGGGATCTTTTACAAAAAGAATGCGATTTTGCAAAAAGCCAATGTTCCAGTGCGACGGGTGGAATTGGCGTCGTAAATCAATCGCGAATGAGGTTGTTAGTTAGCGATGTGGTTAGTGCTCTCCCGAAATTTCACCCTGGTGACGTAAAGTCACTAAACAGTGCACAATGGGTGTCCCAAGTTGGGAAACTTAAACAAATATTTGACTGGAGCGACTCGTTAATAATATGTGCGTGCATAATTAAGTTTGAAGGCTCGGCTAAATATTGGATCGACTCGGAAACCGAAAACATAACCACTTGGATGGCGTTAAAAACGGCAATGTTAAATGTATTCCCTGTGGAAGTTAATGAGGCAGACATTCATCTTCAGATGATGTCACGTGTCCGTAAACCTCAAGAAAAAATAGAGGACTATGTTTTCGAAGTGCGAATGATCGGTATGCGCGGGAATTTATCGGAAAAAGCTATCATACGTTACCTCATCACGGGACTTAATGATGAGAAGTTGATTGAACAACTTTGTGGACAGGATTTTGTATCTTGTTTCGCGTTTCTCGAGCGAGTTAAGTCCATCGAGGACTTGAAGAACCATAAAAAAATGCGCAATCAAAAGAGATTCGGTCAATCATCTGAAATCGACAAATGGCGAAAGAATACGTCCTCTGAAACTAAGAGTAGTGGCGCGACCGTGAACAAAGAAATTACAAATTCTACGAATGATTTTTCGCGAATGATTTGTTTCGTCCAAAGAAAAAAAGTGCTCACGTTGCTTGTGTGCATAAAGAAAATTGTCAATAACGACTGTTATAAAAGTTTAAAATTAAATGATGCTTTGTTGCTTGGGTATATAGACATGGGAAGCAAGTGTGTTACGGTTCGGGAAGAAGATGTTAAAAATAGTGGCATACCGTATGCCCAATATCAAATGAAGCTCAGTGGATTCGGTGGTGGTGGTTGCGAAACGGTCGGTAAATTTAACGGTGTCATAGACATAGAAAACGTCAAAATGGTTGGTGAAGTTTATGTTGTACCAAACGATGCTCAGACGGTGAGCGTGATCGTCGGGAGATCGGTGTTATGTCAACCACATGTTTGTTCGGGTCGAGTTTTCAGACAACAAAGTTAATTTATCATATAACTCTGATCATGTGTTAAAAATAAAACAATTAAATGACGAGATTTTAGAAACCGAATTGAATATCGAAAAAAGTGCTTCGAAAGACACAATCGCGGCACTTCACGAGTTGGTAAGCAAATATCGCCCTTGTTTTGCCAAAAATATGGCTGAGTTGGGTGTCGCGCGGAACGCCGAGATACGTGTGAAATTGTCTGAAGCAGAACCGAAAGGAAGCAGAACCGAAAGCAGAACCCTTCTCTCAAAGAGAGTTAATAAGCGAAACCGTTGAAGAGCTGTTGGAAAATGGTATTGTACGTAAGTCTATTTCAAACTTTACATCTCCTATAGTTCTAGTTCCCAAGAAAGATGGGACAGTTTGAATGTGCATTGATTTCAGACAGCTTAATGCCATCACAGTAAAGGAAAAGTACCCTATGCCAGTTGTGGAGGAACAACTAAATAGACTAAGCGGCTACAAATTGTTTACAATTTTGGACCTAAATTCGGGTTACTTTCAAATCCCAGTAGCTGAGGAGTCCAGGCACTTGCTCGCTTTTCAAATACACAATATGCAGTTGGAGTTCTGCAGAATGCCCTTTGGGTTGGTAAACGCACCTGCCGTTTTCCAAGCAATGATGGACCAACGGATTTTAGAGCTGGAATTGAAGGACATTTTAGTTTTTCTTGATGATGTTATAATTCCAAGTAAAACTATTCAAGAGGGTCTTGAGAAGCTGAAAATATTTCTAGAAAAACTATTAGAGAGCGGGTTAACTTTAAAATTAGTTAAATGTGAATTCCTTAAAAGTAAAGTCGAGTATTTGGGGCATCAGTTATCTCCAGAAGGAATCAAACCAGGTTCAAATAAAACTGCCGCTATTGTTGATTTTCCTACACCATCGTCTGTGAGGCAAGTCACAGTTCTTAGGCTTATCGGATTATTTTCGAAAATTCGTAAGGGAGTATGCTCGTATAGCAGGCCTACTAAATGAGTTGCTGACGAAAGATGTGGCTTTCCATGGAGGGGTTGAACAGGAGAAAGCGTTTCAAGAGCTTAAGAAACGTTTGTGCACTGAACCTATATTAGCAATGTACGATCCATCAGGTGTTCACGAATTGCATACAGATGCAAGTGCAGTGGGAGTTGCTGGAATGATCTGTCAAAGGGATGATGCCAATCAACTACGGGTAGTTAGTTACTTCAGCCGTCGTACAACGGATTGCGAACGTAAATGGCATAGCTATGAGCTGGAGCTGTTAGCAATAGTTGAAAGTGCTGATCGTTTCCGGATCTACCTGTTAGGAAAATCATTCACAGTAGTAACTGACTGTAGAGCTATAGTTACTCTCAAAAATATGACGAATCTGACAAGTCGAATTGCTCGATGGCTGCTGCGATTGCAAGAGTTTGACATAAGATTCGTACATCGAGCAGGAAATTTAATGTTTCACGTAGATAGCCTGAGTAGGAATTTTCCAGAATGCGAAGAGGGTAAAGAGTTGAAAGTTTTAAGCGTCAACATCGTCCGAGAAGACTGGCTTACATCGCTGCAAAGATTAGACGAGAAAGTTGTGGATATATGTGAAGTTCTGCGTAAAATACCGAGTTCAAACAAATTCACACTGACTACGTTATTAGTGAAGGGCGATTGTTTCGTAAGGGTGATGGTGAACTTAAATGGTACGTTCCAGATTCTCTTAAGTATCGGTTAGTCAGGAGCTGTCATGACGAGGTAGGTCATTTCGGGTTGATAAAAACTTTGGAGATACTGCAGAAACATTTTTGGTTTGCAAGGGCAAAAGATTTTGTTAAGAAGTATATTGATTCCTGTATTGAGTGTGCCTATTCTAAAGGCAATTATGGAAAACATGAAGGGTCATTACATCCAATACCTCGAGAACCTGTTCCATTCCAAATTATTCATGTGGACCATGTTTACAAAATTTGTTCGGATGCGGGCAGTAAGGTCTATTGAGACGAAGTACGTGCTGAAATTCCTGGATGAGGTGAGCAGTTATTTCGGATTGCCAGCAACGATTGTAACAGATAGAGGCACGGCCTTTACCTCGAAGAACTTCAAAAATTATTGTGAAGAGAACCTTGTGAAGCATATAACGAATGCGACAGCTACACCGAGGACTAACGGTCAAGTCGAATGTTATAATCGTACGATAGTAGAAGCAGTGCGAGTTATGACTCAACGCGTCGATAATGCTGATTGGGATCGTTATTTGAACACCATACAATGGACACTTAATTCGACGAAGAACGAGACGACGAAGATTACACCACATGAGCTCCTCTTTGGGTTTTCGCTACGCTCTTCAGTTAAGAACAAGGTGGTGCAAGCATTGCACGATTGGTCTTCAGTAGAAGAAAAGTTACCGCTAAGTACGATGCGGGAAATGGCTTCCCAGAACATCCAAAAATCGCAGTCAAGACAGAAAAGACGATTTGACCAAAAACGTAAATGTCCCACTCTGTATACTTGTGGTGATATGGTATTGGTCCTAAATGACTTGCAAGCCACGGGCACATCACGTAAGTTATACGCCCGTTGGAGAGGTCCTTATTTGATGACTCGATCGCTGGGAAATGACAGATATCTTGTTGAAGATATACCCGGTGCTCAACGAACGCAGAAAAAGTTTCATTCAGTGTTTGCATCAGATCGGATGCGGAAATGGTTAAGTCTACCAGATGATGGAGGTGATTGTCAACTTGAAAAAGAGACGACAGCAACTCATGTGCAAATCATCGTGCCGAGACGTCACAAAAACAGGATAGCCGAATGTTACACGGCAACACTGCAAAGAAGAAGAACGAGGAATAGGAAATACACGGGCGGTCCTGTCGAAGCGTTAATAAAGAAAGGTTCATAGTTCGTGTGCTCTCGATATGTTTAAATAAGTTGAATATAATTTAATAAAGTATAATTAAGTAAATATAGTGAGTTTTATTGATAATTGCAATAATCATCATCGGACATTAATATATTGGTGTTAATGCGACAGAAAACAGCAATGCTAAACAGATTCTGCCACTAAATAACTACGTCATAATTGGACACGCCCAGAATAAGAATGTTTCAACGATTGCTAGCAAAGCAACTCCCAACCGGGCACTAAAATTGTTCTTGTTCAACTACTTTCTAATTGACAGAGTAGTGTACAACATCTGAAAACATTCCGACGGACTTAAGTAGTAAAAACTCCAAGTGTTATCTCTCTACAATTCTAAGTTTTGTTTAAAATAAATAATAAATTCTGAGTCTTGGTGTCCTCCCATCTTAACAAAAGGAGTATCAGTTAAAACCATTATGGATTTTATGAATTAGTGTAATTATAATCTAAATAATGTTAAATTTATTGCTAATAGTTTTGGCAAATTAAAAATCATTGTAAAGAAAGTTAAATTGCATAGCTTCTTAGTAAAAAATTAAAGATTGTGACATAGATGTCTACTCCTAAACAGTTAAAATAATACAATACTATTCTCAGGGGTATATCAAGTAACTTTTCGCCCGCTGAAATTCCAACTTTGAACCCCTCGTTGAAGGTCACCAGAAAAAATGTTGGGACCAAACGATCTAAGTTAATCACGCTCTACCTATTTCTTTGTGTTACGGAGGATATGAAAAGTTTCAACAATTTAAATCTCTTTTAAGGCATAGAATCACTTGGGATTCTATTAAAAACCCTGATACAAAAAAGTGCAGCGTGTCCTTCGCAGACACAGTCGGAAACCACAAAAAAAAAAAAAAAAACTAGCTTCAAAGAATATCCTTCTTTCTCTCCTGAACTCATTAACAACGATATATCAGATTTTGTGAACGAATTAATTAGATTATTTCGCTTGCCAAGAACCAGCCTAATATCCAAAATCAGAGGCTTCTGGCCTTATTATAAAAAAATAAACGAATCTCAAAACCCAGGTGCTATATAATACATAAGTGTCAATGAGAAAGACACATGAATTTGAGACTTATACAAATTATAAAATAAACTAAGTGTCTGTGTCTGACCAGTGTTTATGAAATGTGAGACTCCTAGAATTTGGATCAACATTGAATATCATGAGGATGACATCCTTCCCATCAAAAGAGTATAGTTCAGTTATATTAAGAATATAGAAATAGTCAGTTTAGTTTGACAAGCCCAATCTGAAAGTTTAGTTTTTAAGTCTTATAAAAAGTCTAGTCTTAAAAATAAAAATAATACAAACATTTTAAAACATTATATAACCCAAAATTAAATTGATTGGGGGCTCAACCGGGATTGGCCAAGTTTTAAATACAATTTGAAAATAACAAAGTAAAATTGTAAACTCAGTGTCTTCGCCAAAAATACAACAGCCAAACATTCAACTAAGATTGAAGAAGCAACACATCAAGTATCCTGCAAACAGATCATCCAACAAAAAGAATTTACAATTAGCAGTTATCCTGACACAACAAATCGAAAGATATATTGAAGTAAGAATATATATTTAAGTAAGAATTTATAAGTTACATAAAGTGATAATATACAAAAATTAGAAAGTGCAACTAATTTAGAAGCTTTAATTGAAATCAAAGATTTAGAAAAAATTAAATTTGAAATGGCTCTCGACGGTAATAGGGTGTCGACATCGACTGTCGAACAAATGCTCGCAAGAGCATAATAGCGAAATCCAAAAATTGTTGGAAGAACAAGAAAATAAAAACGAACAAAAAATTTATCATTTGGAATCAATGTTATCCAATCTAGGGTATAACAATTTAGTAACTGAGTTTTGACTCAGACAATTAACCCAACTTTAATTTGTGTAGAATCCTGAGAAATAATAAAAAGTCTTCCAGAGTTTTCTGGAATCGAGAAAACATACGTGAGTTGGCGCGAAGCTGCACACAACTCAATAAAACTTTATGTTATAGGAAGTAGTAGATACTTCGCAGCCCTAACAATAAAATTACACAACATGCCAATGATGTACTTAACAACCACGGTATTGTACATAACTTTGAAGCCATAAAGGCTCGACTCGATTTTTCCTATACGGACAAACGTGCAGTACACATTATAGAGCAGGAACTTAGCATTTTACGACATGGTTCACTACCGCTAATAGGTTTTTACAATGAGGTTAATAAAAAATTAGCTTTGCTAACAAACAAAACTATAATGACTCATGACTCAAGTTCACCAGTCACCAGCGAGTTAAACAACATTAATAGACGTAACGCTCTATGTGTATTCATTACAGGCCTTAACCGTCAACTTTCGCAGATATTATTTTCGCTAAACCATCAGGATCTACGGAATAGTTTTGCCAAATCAGAAGAACTTGAGAGCAATAATGTTAGGTCCAACTTTGCCTTACAATATTTCTCAAATCATAAGTATGATAACCAAAAGCAAATCATACATATTGCCTATGATGATTATAGGCAACTGTTAGAACCAATGACATTACGCAGCTCCGTTAAAAGACCTATAGAAAACGCAAATAGATTTAAACAGGTGCATGCTCAGGCTAATCAAAATCCCTTTAGGCAACCTGGTAATAATTATAATAACGGCTATAACAACAACCCTCGCTGGCAACGCCCACATTATAAAACATATAATAATAATACGAGTTCAACAATCCACCCAGCCTCCTCCAGTATCTAAAGAATGAAAGAATTAATAATCTGAATAAAAACAATGCTTTTTCAGGAAAATAGTGGGCCTACCCCACTTGTGACGAATAATTAATAAAAGAATTAGGATTCTCATTGACACAGGTGCCAGTAGCAAGTACTGCCAACCAAACGATTTAAACGATGAGATAATTCTACCTATAAAAAACGCGCCTGAGTCGCATTGACCGCTCAACAATGGAACACTTAAATTGCCATAAACTATGTCTTACTTTATTTGCTGATTATTTTTTCATGTTTCAAATATCAAATTACTACTTTATTCCCATGCACTATGCTGTATTTTGGCTTATTCAACATATTCAAAATTTATTATTTTCCCAGTAAAACTGATACCTATAGCAAATGCACTTGGATTTTAGTCGTCTTTTTTTTTGTTCAATAAACGGGCGAAGCTTTGCCCAAAAACAAAAATTGTTTTTTTTTTTTTATCCAACTGGGAACTCAGAACGTAACTGGCGCAGTCCGCTTCGCACTTTGGATTGTGTTCTACCGGGAAACTCGAGTCGAGCAAACACCAGGTTTAATAAAAAAAATAATAGATCAAGGAGAACTCCATATTCACGAGGAGTAAATTATGAAAGTATAAGTGAAAGTTCAGAGGAAGAATCGAAAAGTGTCGTTAATAAAAGTGTAGAATTAAGTGACATTCTTAGTAAAGCAATTGAATAAATTAGAACAAGAAAATAATATATTAAGTGTGTTCATGAATATCAAAATCCATTACATCCACTTTTGAACAAAAATTACTTAAGTATGAGGTTTTGTTGGTATGGTATCATTTAAACACATACCATGGGCCCAAGTTTGAATCCCAAATCTAATTTTCCATAGAAATCAGACCCCAAAATTTTAGTTAATTAATATACGAGAGAAAACTATCTATAAGTAGAAGATAGCGAAGCGTTTATCTATTAAAACACTTCAAAAATGTTTCTTGGTAATACATGCGAAAGAATTAGATTAGATCAGGAAGAAGCCTACCCTGATACTGCTAGAGAAACTAGACACGATAATCATTTACTAATAATAGAAACATTATTGGGTCAACCTAGCATGTTCTACACGAGCTATAGAAACATTAGGTACCATCTGGAAATTGATAGCTGGATCATGATGATGAAGTAATTATCGAAAATATATTAACGATTTGAGAAATAATAATAATAAATGAACAATTTGTAACTAATACAAAATTATTTGAAGCAGCCAGCACTGCCACGCGCACAATTAAAGGCGAATGGGTTACAGAAAAATGTAAAATGATTATTTTTGAATAACAAAATATTATAAATACATTAACGTTAGCCAAACTAAAAATCCTTAAAGCATTCATATTTAATTTAAAAGATATAAAAAATATTGTAAATCATGAAACTATGAAAACATTGACGATAAGCGATCTGATAGATACATACATAAATCAGCATTTAAAATTGCACAAAAATGGAATAAATGTAATATATATTTAGTATCCGATAATATATAATAAATGCTAACTAAATGAAGCATGACCTATCAGTCAAGAAGACGGTAAGCTGATTTTAAATAATGAAATTATAAAATGTAATTCCAAATTCTCCAATATTAAAAATTGTAAGAAGGAATTAGAACACACTTATTGTAAAATTAACAATAACCCAGAGTTGTTTATCTGAGTTGCTAAACGACCAGAAAACAAAATGAAATAAAATTTTAAAATTAAAGAGAAAAATCTAGATTTAGAAATCATCAAAGATGGAACTATTCTTATATCTGGACAACACAAAGTCGAGAATGTAACCCTTAACGGAGTATATCTCATAAATTTTAAGAACATCAGATCTATGAAAATCCAACTAAAATCGTACAGAATTATTTGAAGACACATACAATCAATAAATATGAGCTAAAAAACTATTACGAGTCATTCAATGAGAAACTCAGCTTTCAGAACATAATCTTACTACAAACCATACAAACAGAAGTCAGCAATAGTCCTATTATATCATCTACAGGATTAGTATAATCTACGATGTTAATTCTATTAATTTTAGTACCATATTCTAAACGAACAAAGGTAACAAAATTCACAAAAGAAGAATTAGTTAACCTAAGGGTTGATCATGGCCGAAGTAAGAAGAGGAGTTCCTGAGGAAACTTCCTAAACAAAGAGGGGATTTAATACATAAGTGTCAAAGAGAAAGACACAAATACAAATTATAAAATAAACTAAGTGTCTGTGTCTGACCAGTGTTTATGAAATGTGATACTCCTGGAATTCGGATCATCGTTGAAAATCATGAGGATGACATCATCTTCCCCATGAAAGGAGTACAGTTCAGTTATATTAAGAATATAGAAGTAGTCAGTTTAGTTTGGTAAGTCCATTCTGAAAGTCTCCTTTTGTAAGACTTATAAAAAGTCTAGTCTTAAGAATAAAAATAATAAAATTTTTTTAAAAACATTATCTAACCCAAAGTTAAATTTATTTGCATAGCTTCTTAGTAAGAAAAAACATTACAGATTGGGGTATAGATGCCTACTCCTTCACTCCTAGCAGTTAAAATAATACAATACTATTCTCAGGGGCATATTAAGTAACTTTTCGCCGACTGAAATTCCTACTTTGAACCCTTCGTTGAAGGTCACCGAAAAATTGTTGGGACCAAATGATCTTAAGTCAATGGCGCTCTATCTATTTCTTTGTGTTACGGAGGATAGGGAAAGTTTTTTAAAGCTTAATCAATGTAAATCTCTTTTTGGATATAGAATCACTTGGGATTCTAATAAAAACTCTGATACAAAATAGTGCTATCGGTGTAAAAAATTTGGCCACATGGCCTCATATTGCAGTTTAGAGATACACCTTGTATCAATTGCCAATTGGGGGGTTTCAGAGGAAAAAAAAGCTTTAGCTGAAACTATAAAACAACAAATCCTCTTTTCATGATCCTACTGTAAATTTGACTAAAAAGTTCCCAGAGAATGCTGTGTCCTTCGCGGACACAGTGGGAAACCACAAAACAAAAACCTTACATCGAAGAATATCTTTCTTTCTCTCCTGAACTCCTTAATAACGATATATCAGATTTTGTGAACGAATTTATTAGACTATTTCGCTTGCCAATAACCTGCCCAATATCCAAAATCAGATGCTTCTAGCATTATAAAAAAACGAACGAATCTGAATGATCACCTTCTTCACCATGAATCTCAGCCTTAACATTTCCAACGTTAACTCACTATCCAAAGAAAAACAAATAAAAACTGATCTCTTACTAAAAGATACTTCCCAAACTGCAATCTTGTTGCAAGAAACTTGGCTTTCAAAAAACTTTAATAAATGCCGTTTTAATAACAATAATGATTTTATAAGAAATAATAAGGGACGAGGAACAGGAATTCTACTGCAGAATTCCATTCGGTTTGCCCAAAATCATTCTTCTAATAATCTTATATCTCCGACCATAACTTTAATTCCCATAAATTCTCTTTATACTGCTAAATCCTAAGCACTTGTTTCAATTCACATACCGCGTTATACTGGTTTCATGTTGCCTAGGGTGGGTCAAAAAAATCAAGTATTGTTTTTTCTTGGATCCGACACATGAAAACTAGTTCCTAGGTACCTGTAGAAAGTACTTACCAAATATTAACGCCATCAGTACTGCTTAATGCAAGCATTTGTAACAATATTTCTTTTCTCTTCGGGTTTTTTCACCTTTAGATACTGGGAAACATCAGCTTGTCACAGTCATCATTTAGCGTGGTGTTAGTTGTTAGTAAATAGATATACATACATATAGCCTAACACTCTACTAAAAAACAAACAAATATGACAAACAAAAAAATAATAAATATTAATCTACTATCTGTAACTACAAAAATAACTACAAGTCAAATACTACTTGCTATAAAAACAATAACGTTACGAGTAGTTTTCAATACTTAATGAGAACGCCCATACTACCTGTGCTTAAGTGTAAGCTTTGAGTAACTTAAATCGAAAACATCATGGTTTATATTAGCCTCATGTTTCATACGTGTCAAAGGCTCATTGAGACCATAATTGGTACGGTGGAAGTCTATATGAAAAATTTCAGAGTTCCGAGAACTGTGGCTTCTAGCTTTAAAATGAATTTGTTCTAGAAGAACCGGTGAATCTATGGAACCAACCAAGAGCTGGTATAAGAACATAACATCGCTGACTTTCCGGCGTTTTTCTAGAGAATTCATGTTTAAAAGAAGAAGGCGACTGCTGTATGGAGGAAGATGATTTGGGTCACTCCAATTAAGATGACTTAATGCGAAGCGTACATATTTACGTTGGACAGATTCGATTCGATCAATGTGTATTGAGTAAAGTGGCGACCATACAGAACTAGCATATTCTAATTGGGGACGAACAAAGGTGTTGTACAACGAAGATGTTACAAGACTACAAGAAAATTCCTTACTTCAACGCTTAATAAATCCAAGAATTGAGTTTGCTTTACTGACAATTTTCTCAATGTGGAGTGAAAAGTCTAGATTTTGCGAGAAGTGAACGCCCAGGTCGCATGTTGTTTCTACCTTACTTAGAATGGCTTGATTTATGCTGTAATTGTAACATATTGGGTTTTTTCTTCTAAAGAAGGACATTGATTGGCACTTTGAAACATTTAGAAAAAGATTGTTATATGAGCACCATTCAGAAAACATATTTATGTCATTTTGAAGAGAAACACAATCGGATTGGCTTCTGATGATTTTAAATAATTTAATATCATCTGCGTAGATAAGAACCCTACATGATTTTACAATTGAAACAACATCATTGACTGATACTATGAAAAGAAGTGGACCAAGGTGACTACCTTGTGGAACACCAGAGTCAGCATTAATAATTAATTGGATCAGAAACGATTCCTCTAAAAAGAACTTGGTATGTCCTTCCCTTCAAATAAGACCTTATCCATTGAACGAATGCAGAAGGGAATCCAAGAGATGAAAGCTTAAATAAAAATAGACTATGAGACAACTTGTCGAAGGCCTTACTGAAATCTGTATAAATACAGTCAACTTGATGACCATCCTCGATAGTTTTGTTTGTAAACGACGTGAATTCAACGAGATTAGTACCTAACAGTAGATTTCGTTTTCATAAACCCATGTTGCTCGCTCGCAAGGAAATGTTTGCAGCTGAAATAAAAACTCTTAAATATGATAGCTTCGAATAGTTTCGGTAAGCAAGAAAGTTTGGCTATTGGTCTATAATTAGAAATATCACCGCGATTTCCTTTTTTGTGAATTGGTATAACGAATGAATTTTTCCAAATTTTAGATATTAGGTACTTTTTCCATGTTCTATTTCTTAAGTTACGTAGACTACGAGGCTCATAAGTGTACCAGGGGGCTGTTGTTAGGGCCGAGTGTCTCGATTTTTTTACAGGTACAGATGCAATGAAACATTCAAAGATACTTAAGTAGAAATTGGAAACCATCGCATCAATGTTCCCATTCAAAAGTAAGTCAAAGTCAATGTTTGTAATTAGTTCATTGAGTAAGGGGAAGTTCGTTTTCTTGAAGTCGAATTCAAGGGAGCCACTATCAAAGTCATACTCTTAGCTCTTAATATTAACGGGAAGAATATGCTCATCATAGTTTTCCATTTTCAATTTAGTATCATATAAAAATGGTCATATCTTATCAACAATAGATCGTTTAACCAATCGCATAGTCAATATTTGTAGGAAATTGAACGCTCTACAAAAATGGTCTTATATACTTTTTTCATTAATCCAACCATTTAAAAGATATTCAACGTCAAAGATTGAAGTATTTTAAGGAAAGTAACTTTTTCGTTTTTAATTTTGTAACTTAATAAAAAATAATTATTGTCAAATGAGTTTGAATTATTTCTATAGGAAATTGAACGCTCTACAAAAAAGATCTCTGTAGTTAATCGATTACTCAAGCCATTCAAAAGATATTCGCAGTAGAATTCCAATGCCTACTGATTTTAGTAGTTTTTTAATAAATATTCCCAATTTATCCAGTTAATTTATGAATTTTGACAATATTCATGAGAATTTGAGTTTATTTCGATAGAATGACGGTTTGCAAGCGATATCTTATTTTTTGTTTTAGAATATATTTTTTTGAATCAATTTTTTAACGATATTTTCTTTTCATAACTTTTATTACAGTTTAGGATTGTTATTTAATATTTTTCAACGGGTTTATTTAAAATGTCATTTAAATTCCTTTTTTCCACAGAATTTGGAGAATTTGAAAATTTAATTTCGAATGTTGGTAGTTCTGTTACTCAGTACTTGTCATACTAGCGCCATCTGTGATTTCAGGTCATTTCTATGTTTCCCCTTATATTTGTACATTGTATACATTAGACTGGGCCAAAAAAATTGACTATTTTTTTTTTTGAAAGATATATCGAGAATATCATTCAGAATGACAAAAAAAAATGTTCGTAAAAGTTTGAGCCCTTAATATCAATTTTAAGAGGGCTATCATCGCTAGTTTTGATTTTTAGTCATAATTTCATGTTTTGCGTCAGAACTGACAAAACATTGAAGTAAAAAAAATTCATTTTGACTTACTTTTATATAAAATTAAATTCCCTACAAAAAAGGTCTGATTGAAAATTTTCGTCAGACAAGCCGTTTTTGAGTAATTAAGCTTAATAAATTGTTATTTTTCGTTAGTTACAAAATTCCAAATTAAAAAAGTGGAATCTCAACTTAAGGAACTCCTAAAGAATAAGATTATAAGACCTTCACGGTCCGCCTATAACTCTCCGGTGTGGATTGTTTTCAAGAAACCGGATGCAGAAGGAAACAAAAAATATAGGATGGTAATCGATTTTAGGAAACTAACAGTCACCATCTAGCTCTCGTAGCGTTAACTTCGTGTTGACTTTTCTTAGTGGAAGTATTCTCCTCTCTCTTTCTTTTTCGCTATTTCAATAGAGCCTTTTTTTGTCTTTTCTTTTCAACCGCGTGTGCATATATGTTTTCGCGCGAGTTACAAAGGTACCCACACATCCAATACCCAATATGAATACGCCGCAGTTGGTATCGATCCTGAATCCTGATACCTAAGTCAGCAGTTTAGAACTCTGACATAAACAATCATAAAATGCCACCACCAAATTCCAGAGATAAACAAATCAGAAGACGCCACAACCAAATTGCAGAATCAGCATCATCGGAAGGCATCTACAAATAATGCGATGTCAATGTCAACATAATTCGATGATCATATGATCATCTAATATATACATATATACATATTATATCCGGCACCATAGATTGTATCTTAATTCTTACATATTGTATTTTAGCTTTAAGTTTAGTTCTATTTCTCATCTGAAATAAAGAGGTCCACTTGTGGTCCATAAAGTAATCTTTGCTTTGTCTTTTCTTTGTTCCTCCACGTTGGAGAAGAATATAAAAATATATTTTTTTGTAATCTCAGAAGATTGCCACGTAACTGGCGCAGTCGGTAAGATACCCAGTATCCGTTCGTTTATCGGTTGTTTTAAAAATCGGTATAAAGAAAAAGTGAATATTTTTTTTTATTACACTAGTTTACAAATTTTCGGTTTTTGGCGAGTACCTCAACAAAAAAGTATTTTCTAGACTAATTTTGGCTCTCTGAACACGAAAATGGCAATCATTTATTTTTCCAAAGAAGCGTTTTCGAGATATGACCAAAAAACGTGTTTTTCTGCTCCTTTTCCATGTATAAGCCTAATTCTCAAAAACGGTCGAACTAATTAACATATACTTTATAGTTTTGAACAGATATTTTGTTTGTCTTTCCAACAGTATACAACTTGTGTAAATCGGCCCAACATTCATCAAGAAAAAGCCGTTCAAAGTTTCAAAAAACACAATTTTTCGCCGTTTTTTAAAAATCGCTTGTTTTAAGTCATTCTTTAAGGATAGAAAAAAAAATATTTTAAATAGTTTTAAGATCTCAGGTGAAAGATATTGTTTTTACAAAGATAAAACGCATAAGATCAATGAAATCGAACAATAAATGTGGAAGTTAGGAAACATTACGTGAAGGCAGACCATTTCAGTTTTTTTCAAAAAAAATATGTTTTTTAGTGTTATCTACCTGTTTAAGAATTGTTTAAAAAAATATACAAATTCAGAGCATTTACTGTAGTGCTTTATAGTAAAGTAATGCTATATTGTCATCCTGTGCTACGTGCTTTGTGAGGTTAATTGCATTTGGAAACGGAAATAGAAAGTATTTATCGTTTGGAAAGCCAGTTGAATGGAGAAACCCAATTGATCATGTGACTGACTGTTACTTCTGCTTAACTACGAGTAAAATACAAGGAGGTAAATTTCGGAAAGCTTTTTATCCCGAAGTACAATCAGTAACAAAGACGGCGCCACATTCTTCTCGGTATCCAAAACAAGAACCACCAGGAACAAAAATAACAGCCGGAGAAGTATCAGATTTGAGTTCCAGTATCATCAGCAGTTTGGAAATTGAAAGTCCAAAACTAAAGCTATTTAATCAATTACAACTCAATGATTTATGCCGTGATCTCAACTTATCTTAAGAGAAGTCTGAGTTGCTCGTTTCGAGATTGCAGGAATTTAACTGCTTGGAAGCAGAAACAAAAGTCACTTATTACAGAAATCGGAATAAGAAATTTGAAAGGTATTATTCAAAAACGGGTGACTTTTGATATTGCAATGATGTGACAGGATTATTTGCTGAATTTGGAGAACACCACAAAGCTAAGGATTGGCGGCTTTTTATCGACGGCAGCAAGTATAGCGTGAAGGCTGTTTTACTTCATAAAGGGAACACGAAACCATCAATCCCGATTGGTCACTCCACAAATGTAAAAGAGGACTACAAGACCATGGAAAAACTTCTTCAACTTGTGAAATACAATTCCTATAACTGGAAAATCTGCTGTGATTTAAAAGTCGTGGCTTTACTTACTGGGCTGCAGGGTGGCTACAAAAAATACTGCTCTTTTCTGTGTTTTTAGGATAGCAGAGCAGATGAAAAGCATTTCATCCAACGAAATTGGCCACTTCGTGAAAATCATGTAGTAGGAAAGAGCAACGTTGCTGAAAAAGCACTTGTTGAAAAACAAAATATAATACTTCCATCATTGCACATAAAACTCGGCATTATGAAAAATTTTGTTAAAGCCTTGGCAAAAGATCCCGAAAACAAAGGATTAACATATTTGAAAACAAAGTTTCCCAAGCTGTCGACCGAAAAAATTAAGACGGGTATATTCGTTGGTCCACAGATAAAAAAAATTGTTTAGTGACACCGGATTTTTGAGTTGTCTAAAAAAAACGAGAAAAGAGAATGGAATGCTTTTCAAGACGTAGTTCATGGATTTTTGGGAAACTACAGAAGTACAAACTATCGTCAATTGATCGAAAAAATGATGATTACATTTCATGCTATTGGTGAGTATTTAGCAGATTAGTGTTTCAAAAACAATGAATTCTATTGACAACTAAAATTTAAATATTTGTATTCCTTTCAGGTGCTCGCATGTCTTTGAAAATGCACTTCCTGCACAGCCATTTGGAAACTTTTCCCTCGAATTTAGGAGCTGAAAGCGATGAAGAAGGTGAAAGATTCCACCAGGATCTTGCTATCATGGAAAAGATTCAACGCCACATAAAAGAAGAAGTGTAAACAATACTTCATATTTTCTATAAAAATTATGAAAAAAAGAAAAAACCTGAAATGATCTGCATTTACGTAATGTTTCATAACTTCCACATTTATTGTTCGATTTCATTGATCTTATGCGTTTTAGCTTTGTTAAAACAATATCTTTCACCTGAGATCTTAAAACTATTTTAAATATTTTTTTTCTATCCTTACGGAATGACTTAAAACAAGCGATTTTTAAAAAACGGCGAAAAATTGTGTTTTTTGAAACTTTGAACGGCTTTTTCTTGATGAATGTTAGGCCGATTTACACAAGTTGTATACTGTTGGAAAGACAAACAAAATATCTGTTCAAAACTATAAAGTATATGTTAATTAGTTCGACCGTTTTTGAGAATTAGGCTTATACATGGAAAAGGAGCAGAAAAACACGTTTTTTGGTCATATCTCGAAAACGCTTCTTTGGAAAAATAAATGATTGCCATTTTCGTGTTCAGAGGGCCAAAATTAGTCTAGAAAATACTTTTTTGTTGAGGTACTTTTTTTGTGTAAACTAGTGTTATTAAGTGGTCTTAAATTGAGTTATTATTGGGGTTGTGTGACCTTTTTTTAAAAAAAGGGAAAGTCAAACAAACGCACTCTGAAAACGCCTACTGAGACTGGTAGGTTGACCCAATAAAATGAAAAAAACTCAGACCATAAATAAAATCATAACCAAAAATCACTTAAATAAAATATAACAAAAATGAACAAACAAGTCGAATTATTTTGGGCGCAACAGCGGAGCAGAAAGAACTCCTGCAGCAACAACAACTTTTACAACAACAGCAGCAACAAGAGCAGCAACAACAAATTTTACAACAGCAGCAGCAGCAACAACAACAGCAAATCCTAGAACCAAAACCACTTTCATTCATTCTACCAGAGATGGAAATAATAAAGATCATTCAAAGGATCAAACCATTCAGTGGAGAAGGACCACGAGACGTCGCGTCATTTATCTATGATGTAGATATAAATGTACAATATCTCACACCAGCTACAAATGCATTTGCTACGCAAAACATTGTCAGAGGACTGATCCAAGGAAGAGCACAGCAGACTATAAGTATGTTGGGACCCTTTGCAACGTGGACTTTGGGCCACAGGAGAACTATATGAGGAAATCCAGCGTACCTTAAGATTTTCGTTTAAAAAAAAAAATTCAAATCATTAGAACACCAAAACAGTTGATGTTTTTATAATCAAAGTAACGTCAGAAATGTAAATCAAGTCGCGTTACTAAAATTCATCAATGCATCAAAAATTAATTGATAAAAATATGTCGAGTTTCTACACAGGTGCACAAGAAAATAAAAAATTAGTTAATTTCGAAATCGAACCTACCTACATATCCTTACGTATTTTGACGCGCTGAATTTGAATTTCAAGTTAGAATTGGTCCACCACCCTCCAGTTTTTTCTTAAATCGTAAAAAACTTACTATAAGTTCATCGACCATTTTTTTTCGGAACTGTTCACTATTTTGTATATTTAAGTTATTTTTTTACTTTCCTTAAGTCAATATGTATTTTAAATACTAATTACATGATATTTCAACATGAATATTAATATTATTAATTAATATTAATTAATTAATTTTAATCGACTAAACTTCTTCTTGAAATATCGTAAATAATCGGTACAACATTGAGCTGTGTCTCGAAGGAAAGAAAGAAAATAAATCAAATCTGAAATCCAAAAATATCAAAAATCTACATTCATATCTTCTTAAATCTTACTCTCTTATACTCTCATCATCATTCAAGACTTGCATCATTCTTCTTGTAAGCAGCAATCCTCATCTCCTATTATCTATTGTTTGATTTCTCTAAAGAAGAAGATTGCTTTTTGAGATCTCTTATGAAAAGAAATCTAAATCAAAAATCATTCTGTCAATTTTATTCTTTACACTTTATCTTCAGTCAACATTACTATCTCAAGTATCTATTATGAATTCGGAACACTGCCAACAGTGTCCTTGCCTAGAGAAGCATTTTTGCAATTATTAGAAAAATGTCCGACTACTAGTGCAGAAGGAGCTGAATTGAATGTGTGGAACGAGCATTATTTCCTCAAAAATCATATGGTCACGGCCACGAGAAATGAAACCAAGCCACAATTTATTTTTTTTAGAATTTATCGCTACTATGGTCATTTTTAGCAAGAATATATCTCATACTAATGGTTGATATCATTATCAACAGCAAAAACATTTTTGGTGTGTCCTAAGCCACACTTCAAATTAGCTTGTTGATCTCTTCACACATAGCCGGAAATTCAAGTACTCGAAAAAAGGTAATATAAATTACCTTTTATTTATTTTTTTGTTTACCTTCAACTATAATCTTTATGGAAAAGTCTTACTTTAACTAAATAACTCGTTTTTTTTTGGTAAAAAAAATATTCAAACTTGTAAATTTTACAAAACAAAAGCGCTCTACTTTCGTGTAACGTTATAAGACCAAATTTCTTAAAAGTTTTCTTACTTATGATATGAAAGTTTTAGAAACTGAACTTTTAGAATTTTATTATGTATTTTGTATTTATTTAATAAAACTATTAAAAAATCATTCAAATTAAGCGACCATTTTTATTTAAACAATATTGAAAGACGTGTAACGTTATAAGACATTTTCTGCTGAAACCAATGAAGATGAAGTTATGTATCTAACTTTTGAAACTCTATTGACTTTAGGTGACCTTGAGTAGGGCTCAAGGTAATAAGAAATACTTCAATATTCATTCAACTCATTTCCACTCTACAGAGTTTCTGAAACACAGTTTTATCAAACGTGAATAATCAGAAACATTCAATAAATACGATCGCCAAAATCTACTTTATCCTTATTACCAAAGCAAATCGAAGTAAAAATGTTTACTTATGTTTTATTTTTATAAAGAAAAAAAAAAAACGCATTACTTAAAAGACTTGTCTAACGTGTTTAAAATTAGGAAAAAGTTAGACGAAGTCTCCAAGCTAAACAACTGCGTTAAGCAGAGCCGGATTTATTCCTTAAGATACTAGTACGGAGTAGAATGCCAACAAAACGTATGATTTTTGGGAATTTTTTCTCGGAAACCTTATTAGATATTAACATAGTTTTTTTTTAAATAATGAATACATGCGTCAAGAATACAAAAAAAGTTTAATTTTTTAATTTTCGAATTATAGAGGGCACCAACGTCGACTCGTCAAAAAACACATTGTCCCATTGCGGACAGTTAATCTCCGGATCTACTGAACCGATTTTCAAAAAATTTGTTGCAACTTAATTATGTTTATGTTTTCCAAGACAATTTACCACAATTTGATCAAAAAGTTATGAACAAAAAAAAATGGTGTCCCAAAAATGGGCAACAAAATTGCCAAAAAAAAAATTTTTTTTCAAAGCTTGACATTTTTTTTTGTTTTCGACTTTTTAAACAAATTGTGGTAAATTGTCTCGTAAGAAACATTCCTTTAAATAATCCACTTTGTTTTTTTTTGTTTCAGTTCAGCCAATCCTGAGATTAACTGTCCGCAATGGGACAATGTATCTTTTGATGAGTTGGCGTTGGTGCCCTCTATAATTAAGCCAAAATTCGAAAATGAAAAAAAAAAACAAATTTTTTTGTATTCTTGACGCATGTATTAATTATTTAAAAAAAAAAATTATGTTAATACCTAATAAAGTTTCCGAGAAAAAAAAATTCCCAAAACTCGTGCGTTTTTTTGGCATTCTAGACTGTACTAGTACTTTAAACGAGCACTGTTTAAAATTTTGCGCCACTTTGTTTATTTCTGTTTTTTTTTTTCAATGAAAATTTTCAATTGCACGTTTTTGTAACAGACAATTTGCTAAAGATACAACTATCCCGAATTTGTACAAACTTCTTTAACACTTCCAAGTAAGTTGAAAGTTTTTAAAATTTGGATCGATTTGGCCATCTTCCTTTCAAAAATAAATTCTTTGCAGCTTCTGTCTTGTCTGGGATAAAATTTTCTTGGAACTATTTTTCAACTTCCCATGGCAAAGGATGCGTTGATGGAATTGGAGCCATCGCAAAATCTGTCGTGCGAAAGCACATACGGGCTCGAGACTGTATTGTCAAAAACGCATCCGATTTTGTGCAAGCTCTTAGCCGCACTTTTTCAACAATTTACGTTGAAGAATTCCACAATGATGACATCTTGAAAATTAATAATACTTTGAAATCATCTGCTCATGAGATCCAATTTAGTGATGGCAAAATAAAAACTTACCATACTTCAAGATTGGGATATAAAATTTATTTGTTTTTGTTTATTTATGGATTAATGTTATTACAAATGAAGTACTTACCTTATAATAAAAAAAATTAACTTTGTTCTATTTGCTTGCTTTTCGTTTTTTTTATAGATTTATATTACTTTCCGCCATAGTGTTCCCATTTTTCATACAAAAATTCGAAAGGTAACGTTATAAGACTTTTTTCTGTAACGTTATAAGGCACACATTTGAGTTGAAATAACGTAAATAATATAAGTTTTTCTTAAAAAAAAAAATTGTAAGCTATAATTTGGAATTTCATCTCAATTCTCTAAAAAGAAAAACTTAATTTAGCACACTAAATTCGCAGAGTTTTCAGAATATATTCAGCAACCTCAAAATCTACTTCCAAAAAATGTAACGTTATCAGCGAATTTGAAGGGCAATATTTACAAATCTATAAGAGATAAACAAAAACTTTTTTCTACAAAAATTAGTCTTTAAAGAGATCTTTCAGATGTATGTTCAAAAATTAAACTCGCATTGCAGTTTTTCGAGTAATAAGCAAAAATAACGTACAATTTAACGTTATAAGACCATGGCCGTGACCATATGCTAAAAAGGAAAATGGCTCCTCCTTCTGGAACTCAGATCAAAACATCTGGTGCCAAATTGATAAACTTCTTTGGTGGAGGAGCAAACTTACATAAAGATTTTCTTAAGGATTTCAAGATTCTCATTTTATCTATGAGATCTCCCGTAAATCCTGAGGAATTATTGTTCTCCGAATTTTTAATAGTGACGGAGAGAAGCTTAGCACTTCAGCCGCTGAAAGCACAACTGTCATGGCTTTTGCCAAACCCGTGACAGAGAAATATCAAATGTCACAAGATACTGAACCTTTGGCCACAGAAGGAACGGGACTTGCGGATGAGGTCACAGAATCTCAAGGAGTGACTCTCGACGAACAGCAACCAGTCACTTATAGTTCACAAACTCTAAATGAATTTTGGCAACTTCTATATCAAAATATTACTAATTTGAATAACCAAGGATCATTCACCATGGAACAACACATCTCTGTAACCATACTAGGACTGATGTGCCTTCATTGTCTAAAATTGATCACTCGCAAACCATCTTCTACTCAGAAATCCATGATCAATCGTTTGAATAATCACTTTGTGGATTTATATAAATACTCAGACTGGACCAAAGAAGTTTTACCCATACAAATCAAATCTCTGGAAAGCATGTATACGATCTTTAAATCATGTGGAGCTGATGTCTTAGATATATCTAGTTTCCATACTGATAGAAAAAACAATAATATAAAGCTCAAAAGCTATGTCTAATCAGACAATAAAGGGAGTTCTGTATGGATCATGCTTGACTCATATTGGTATGCATGGTCTAGCATCAATAAAACATGTTGAGCAAACTGCCTTAGCTCTAGGAATGAAAACATCAGAATTCTGTAAGTTAATTTGTACGAAACATGTTCAGTCTTCTTTAGAAAACATTTGTAGCTTGATCATGCTCACTACCATTGCACCAGGAAAAGTTACGATACTTGGTGACTCATATGAATTAAATATACAGCTATCCTGGAGATTCTGCAGACTCTACAACCAAGCCCACTTTCAAAGGTTTAAGACCCAACAAAATGTCCGACTTATCATCAGATGTGCTGCATATCTTTCTGAAACAGCTAGAGGAACAGAGATAAGAAACATGGTATTATTATCAGGCATAAATCAGGCCATATACAACCATGAAAAGAAGGCCGCCCACAGATATATTGGTGCTTATTTTGACATTCTCTTTCGTTCGAAAGTGAGTCGAATTCGTTGAAACTTAATTTTGAGACTCGGCGATTAGAATGTTAATCGAACAAATCGAAAGTTCACCCAATCCATAGAAAGTTCATTCATTTGCGAAAGCTTATTCAATTTTGACATTCGAAAGAATAGAATTAAATGTCATTTTTGTGTCGTTTGAATTTTTCTGTCGAGTAAGCAACAAAACATGTAAGTTTTTAATTATTTCATGGAAAATAAATTACTTTTATTAATTTTTTTGTTGTTTTATGTTTAAAGGTCGCATTCCAACTGGACAAACCGCGAACAAAAGGAAAAGTTAATCAAAATAATGGAAGAAAACCCGGAGGTAGCAAAGGGTTTTTTTACAACCCGCGTTGATACGGAAAGATTTTGGAAGGAAACCGCGGAGAGATTAAATAGTTGTGGACCACCTTCCAAGGACGGTGCTACCAGAGTATATCTAATAATGAGTAGGGACACTCTCTACACATTTGCAAGTCCTACTAGCACAAATAAAAACAAGAACAAAAACAAACAATAAGCGTGAGAAGTTCCAAAGTATTAATTTTAATCCTTACGACAATTCACTAATGTAAGAAAAACCCACAATATTTTTTTCAAGCACCACCACAAACAATCTCATTCGTAAGATATATAAATGCAATATTTTTTCATAAGGTTTTTTTAAAGGCGCGATAGGTTGGTTGCTTGGGAGCGTATTTTTTCTCTGTGCCGTTCTCTTTTTTTGAGTGACCATATTCTTTTTTTTCGTGATACTGGATTTATTTCTGTCGATTAATTTTTTTTTAATGATATAGACCATATAAATGAATCTTAAATTTGTATTTCATTTTTAAATATTGAAATATTCATTTGATATTTGTTTGGTATTCTCAAAAAATAAAACGAAGCCATTTTTGGTTGAGTAGTAGCAACAGTATTTTTACTTTTTTAGTTATTTTTTTTAAGAAGTTGGTCACACTAGGAGGAGTGGATTGGGAATAGTTTACATTTTTTTCATAATGTATTTTCAAAGGCGCGACGAGTTGAATTCTTATCTCTCTTTCACCATCACACTTCTTATTTTCATCTATTTCTCGTTTCTGTGTACTTAAAAAAAATGTACTGATTAGAAACACGTGGAGAGTGTCCCTACTCATTATTAGATATACTCTGGGTGCTACTAGGAAAAAGGTAAAAAAAAGTTGAAGAACTGTTCAAAATAACCAAACAAATTTCTTGCAGGTTTAATCTGATTTCAAATCAAAAACGAATCCACTATTCTTCTCCTCTGCACTTCTTCAACACCATCTTCATTTTTTATAAACAACACAAATGCCATATTTTTATTTTTTATTTATTATTTTATGTTTTTATCAAAGAAATTTAAATTATTATACAATAAACAAAAAAATTACAAATAAACAAAGATTTCACTTTTTGGTTTTGACATTTTAGTGTGACCAAGTGTATACGAGAAAAATTAAAAATTTAGAACGCGTCATGAACAATTTATTTTTTTTAAGAATATTTTCAAAACAGCTGAGTTGATACACAAAATGTAATGAATATGTAGTTTTGATGGTTAAACTTTACTTTATAATGAAAAAGTGTATTATTTATTTCGTTTCTTGATTCTTTATCCAACATCTATAAAATATTTAGAAACAAAAAAAATGTAAAACGGTTATACTTATTCAAATAGAAATATAGTAAATGTCAAACAGCTGATAATGAAAATGAATTTTTTTTAAGTTCATTTTATGCTATCTTTCGCAAATGAATGTTATTCGTTCGAATCTCAAAATTAAGAAAGTTCATTCGAAGGAATAGAATAATTCTAACGAATAGACTATTCATGAGAATGTCAAAATAAGAATGATTAGCTCCAGACTTGTCGATGATGATGAGCCTGAAACTGAAGAGGCAAGAGCCTTGTATGGCCAACATGATGCCGATCCCGCAACGCCCTTTTAAAAACTAATTCCATAACAAGATCATACCCGAATTACAAATATAACCCATGACATTTTCACATTATGCGTGATTTTTTTTTTTATTAAATCTGACCTTTACTAAATCTGAGCTTTATTTGCGGAGGCATAAATGCCTGGGTCGTCCGAATTAATTTGTGAATTTCCTCATGCATGTATGCCAGAGAGTAAAGTATCACTTACTTTTTGCTATATGCCCTTATTTCATAACTTATACATTAATTTAGTGTTTAAAATTATAAAATAATAAAATAAAAGTCCGAGAAACGTACATGAAATGAGTTAAAAATTTTTATCGATTTTCGTTTAAAATAAAAATTCAGTTTAAATAATGTATTTCGTGGAATAAAAAATGATACTTAATACAGTTACTTTTTCAGCACTCACTCTCTGGATAACTTCAGGTTTCTAGGCATTTCTAAGCTTTTTTTGAGTGTGCTCTTTAATTTTCTACATCTAAAATAAAAATTACGCTGTCGAACATTTTTTTAATTCCTCGATAAGTTTGTAAATTTTTGAGGCACATTAACTTTTCTGGGCTGAATTTCTTCGTTTTTTTTATATAGAATATGCACAAAAAATTTTATTACGATATATACATAAATGCATCAAAAAGTTATGAAAAGAAAAGTGTAACGATCTAATTTTCAAAAAGAGCGAGGGACGTGTTTTTCTTAGTTCACCATTTCAATATTATTAGTGGCACACCCAAATATCAACATAGATTATACTTAGTGAAGTAACTACAATAATTATTTCAATTTACAGGTGGATCAAACATTGCATCAAAAAGTTACAAAGTTTTGAAATAAAAAAAACATTGAAAGGGACAAATTAAATTATTAAATTTCGTTGTTTTCACGTAATAAAATAGCTGTATATTCAAAATTAAAACATTTTGTGTTGAAATATACATATAGATCATCTTTCTATTTAAGTCCTATTTAAAAAATTACACCAATAACAACTATTTTAATGAACTATATTTTTATATCTGTTAGTGACATTAAATCCTAAAGTACGATGGATTTCCTCATATATCCATATACCAACAAGCTGTAAGTTTAAAAAATAATTGTCTCGAGACGTATTATTTAAAATTATGTTTATTAATGGATAAAATAAATATAAAATATAATTTTGAACAAGTAAGATCAATTGAATTCTCGCCAGAGAATGTTAAGGGAATGTTTTTCAGAATTTTTTGTTCACAACTAAACACAAACCAAGAAAGCTTTGTACTAAGTAGAAATATTGATTCTATGCAAAAAGCATATGAACTATTAAATACATGTACATACAAAAATTCGAATCCAAATAATAATAATAATTTAAATTCCAACCGAAACAATAGTATTGGAAGTTTCAATAATGGAAATTTCAATAATAATAGAAATAATAGGTTCAATAATTCAAATTCAAATAACGGAAATTTGAACAGTGGTAATTATAGTAGTGGTAATTACAATAATAATTATTCTAACTTAAGAAATTCTAATAATAGAAATTACAATAATAATAATCAAGGGAATTATAACAGGATAAATAATTATCCAAATAACAATAATTGCAATAATAATAATGGGTATAACTATAATAGGAACAATAACTATGGGAACAATAATTTTAGGAACTATAATTACGGGAACAATAACAATAGGAATAATAATAATTTTGATCGAAATCAATATTAAAATACGAATTTAAGAAATCTAAGTAACAACAATTCAAATACTAATCAAAATAACAGAGAAAATAACCGAGACATAAATTTTCAGGAGGAGGCCTCAGAGGTCCTCTACTCATAATACATCTCACAATTAAAAATGAAATTATACCTGTACTAATTGATTCTGGAGCTTCAACTTCCAGTATAGATATCAATTGTCTAAAAACAAGTCCCAGGTATAAATTACAATACCCCCAAGATATAAATGGTCTCACAGGTAAAACAACAGTTACCGAAAAAATCAAAACATCTTTTCCAAAAGAATTTAAAGCACCAACAAATCATAAAATGATGTGCAAAATTTTGAACCTTTCTGGAAAAAGTTTCAGAGCTATAATAGGACAAAATATTCTGAATCCGTTAAACGCCATCCTCAATTTAGGGGAAGGTTCTTTTAGAATTTTTAATGAAACCCTTTTTTTTAATTATGCCTACCCTCAAGAAATTAATTGTTTTGAAGAGCTCAAAGAAACAAGTAATTTAGATTGTCTTTATAAAGATCTAAAAAAAGAAGAAAATGAATCCTTGCGAAAAGTATTAAGAAATAATAATGATTTATTTTACAAAGAAGGAACCGATTTGAGTTGCACTTCAAATACTAAACATAGTATAACCACCGCAGATAATATACCTATCTTTTCAAAAATCTACCGTTTTCCAAAAATACATGAAGAAGTAGAAAAACAAATACAAGATATGCTCAAACAAAGCATAATAAAACCTTCTAATTCACCATATAATGCACCAATTTGGGTAGTACCAAAAAAACAAGATAATTCAAAAACAAATAAATGGCGAATAGTTGTCGACTATCACAAGTTAAATGAAAAAACTCTCGAAGATAAGTTTCCTCTTCCAAATATTGAATCAATATTTGACAAACATGGCAAAGCCCAATATTTTACAACACTTGACCTTGCTAAAGGTATTCATCAAATTTTAGTTGACAAAAAAGATATACAAAACAGCATTTAGCACGCCATAAGGTGACTATGAATTTGTAAGAATTCCGTTCGGATTAAAAACTGTCCCGGCTACATTTTAAAGAATGATGAACGAGATTCTTAGACAACACATAAACAAAATTTGCGTCGTTTACTTAGACGATATTTTAATATTTTCAACTTCACTCCAAGAAATGGGAGTAAACATAAAATTGATTTTTGAAGAGTTAAGAAAACATAATCTAAAAATCCAAATTGACAAATGTAAGTACTTTTCAAAGAGCACCGAATACTTAGGACATATACTGACTGATAAAGGCATTAAACCTAACCCATCTAAATTAGAAACAATACAAAATCTCTGTGTACCCAAAGCAACGAAACAAATAAAATCCTTTTTAGGAATAACAGGATCAGACCAAAAAACATAAATGTTAAAAAAAGAACCTTTGTGTAACAAGTCAGCCGTGAAAAGTACTGAGATCTAAAAGTACGCCAAGTTCTTACTTCATGCAGGTTTAATACCGAATATTTAAAGTAGAATAATATTGAAACAGCTACAATGTAATAGAGAAATTTTATTATTTAATGATTACTGACTAAAATTCGATCGGCTTACTGGTCAAGTTTTCAAAACCTTTTGAATTTGGGCATAAAAAAAAAAACTTTCCAAGTAAGCCCATCAAATTTTAGTCAGTAATCATTAAATAATAAAATTTCTCTATTACATTGTAGCTGTTTCAATATTATTCTACTTGGCGTACTTTTAGACCTCAGTACTTTTCACGGCTGACTTGTTACATAAAGGTTTTTTCATAGAAGAACTTGGTTCTTTTTTTAACATTTGTTTTTTGGTCTGATCTCACTCCTTTTTGCAAAGATTTTAATATTTTGCCATGTCAAAATCTCGAAAGATACGGAAAAATAGAAGGGTGGACTCTACCTACTAAAATCAACTTAGTTTGTAGCTTTCTATTTCTTTTGGTATATTTTCTTTTTGTTATTGGTTGTTTTGATTTGCGCTTCAATTATTTCTTCTTATCCTGGAAAAATACCTAACACTAACATACCTACCTTAATTACAGCAATCGGAAGTGCTCCATATAAATTAAACATTTTCTCAGAAAGTGGGCGGATACCACGACCCCTGAATGGAAAACCTCAATTTTTATTTTTGGTGCTTTATATGCAATTTGAGCTCTACCGTTCTACCAAACGTCATTGTTCTACTGCAATCGGAAGTGTGCCATATGTAATTTACATAAGTTCTGAGGAAGTGGGCGGATACCACGCCCCTGAATGGAAAACCGCTAATTTTATAAGTTTTTCTTTGAATGCAATTTAAGCCCTACCACTGTACCAAATTTCACCGTTTTACAGCAGTCGGAAGTGCTCCATTCAACCAACCCCAATTCGGAGAAAGTGGGCGGATACCACGCCCTCTGAAAGGAAAACCTTGGTGTTTATTTTTGGTTCTTTATATGCAATATAAGCCCTACCGGTTCACCAAATTTCATCGTTTTACAGCAGTCGGAAGTGCTCCATTCAACCAACACCAATTCGGAGAAAGTGGGTTAAACCACGCCCCCTGAATTGAAAACTTCAAATTTTCGATTTTTTCCTCTGCTTGCATGACAAGACCTACCGTTGTGCAAAATTACAAGATTCTACGATGTCGGGAAGTGCTCCATAATTTTGATGATCTGTCAGTCAGTCAGTCAGTTACGGTTTTTGTGATTTTTGAGGCCTTATATTTCAGGAACCGCTTATGCTAGAAAATTGAAATTTGGTGAGGCGCCTGTGCCTGACTAGCTTAGCAAATATTCGGAATTTTAAGTTTCTGACTTCATTGGTACTGAAGATAGGGAGGGGTCAAAAATCGCCTGAGTTTGTTTCTGTAAAAAGGGTGTAGTGCCAGAACTTGGCTGGGCACTACCGTGCCCTTTGATATTATAGGAAATTCATCGAGAATTACACCAAAATCGCTATCCCACTAACGGAATGTTTAAAAAAAGGCTGTAGGATTAATGAAAAAGATCTACAAAATATAAATACCTTTGAGAAATTAAAACACTTGATTACGAGTCATCCGGTATTACGATATCCTGACTTCAAGAAAAGTTTTACTCTCACAACCGATGCTTCAGATAAAGCTATCGGAGCCGTTCTATCACAAGATAATCATCCAATTTCATTTGCATCTAGAACCCTCAATGAACATGAGAAAAACTATGCATTGAAAAATAATTATTATCTATAGTTTGGGCAACTAAATATTTCCGACCCTGCCTTTGTGGAGTCAAATTTAATATTAAAACAGATCATAGACCACTAGTCTGGTTAAATAATCTTAAAAAACCCTGAATCAAAAATGATTAGGTGGAAAACAAAATTAAATGAATATAATTACAATATAGAGTACGTTAAAGGTAAAGAAAATAAAGTAGCAGATTTTCTGTCAAGGATAAATACAAATGAAAATGAAATAAATGTTAATGAAGATAATAATACAAGTGTAGAAAATAAAATAATAGAAAATAAAGGAGTAGTGAATAAGTTTAAAAATTATTTTATTAAAAGAAAAAGAACAAGTATACAAAAAAGTATATAATAAAAAGAAGATTTTTATTACAGAAGATGAAATCAACAATGATAAGATAATTAAAATATTCAAAAAATATTTACCAGGAAAAGGAGTCATAGGAATATTTTCACAATTAGAAGAAAAATCATTTGACACATTTAAACATAAATTTTTTGAACATTTTACAATCACAAATTATAAGTTAATAAGATGCGATTATTTAGCAGATTTATTGAGCAAAGATTTATGCTTGAAAAAAATAAAATAAATCCATAACAAAACTAACCATAGAGGAATTCATGAAAACTTTACAGAAATAAAACCAAAATATTATTTTATTACACTTCAGGAAATAATAAAAGAATATATTAATAATTGCGAAGTTTGTAATTTAGCAAAATATAATAGGAAACCTCCTAAACCGAAATTCAAACACAGTAACACCAAATAATAAAAATGAAATAATTCATCTCGACATATTTCATATCGAAAAGAAATACTTTTTTACAGTAATTGATAAATTCTCAAAACATTTATACGTGAAAGAAACTTTAGACAAAAACGCATTAACCCTTGTCGAACTCATTAAAGAATACATATTGAATTTTAGTAAACCAAAATTAATAGTAGCAGGCAATGAATATAATACAGCTAACATTTTAGAATTCATAGAAGAAGAAAATCTATCAATTTATTTTAATTCTCCTAACACGCCGTCTCCACTAGCGATAAATCCATCGCAATCGCAATAGCCAACGCAGAAAGCAGAGAGCAGAAGAACTGTCAGATTTTTGTGGCTGGGCATTTCATCGCATACTTTTTTAGTATAGTGAATAATTTTAATGGATATAAATGAGTTCTATGGACAATTTCAAATCAGATTTTTTTTTAATTCTGTTAGAAAAACGTAAACCCCAAGCAAAAGCTTTCTTCGCACGCAAAACTCAAACTCAGTTAAATTAAATTTGGTTACGCCAGAACAATATGACAGTTCTCCTTGCGATAAAGCAAGCGATGGATGGTATGCGATGAGAGCATACTTTCTATCGCAAGCGATGAAAATATAGCTGCGATGGCGGTCTCTACTAGCGATAATGAACGCATGCTTTAAAGCATGCTCTGGATTCATCGCTAGTGGAGACCGCATGTAATAGCCATACAGGTAATGCTGATATGAGTAGATGTCACTCCTCATTACTTGAACATATTAGAATACTTAATATTACAGAACCCAATCTAAAAATTACAGAAAAATTTATTATTTATAACAATACAATTCATTCAACTAGAAAACCAATAGAGATACAATTTGGAAATGTAGATAAAGACGAAATCTTTAAAATACTTGAATTAAAGAAAAATCAATGGATAGGTTATCATAATAGAAACAGAGAAGCAAACAAAAAGTACCCCCACAGTAAAGCATACATAAAGAATTATGGTCAAGTTAGACATAAAGAAAAACCCAAGTTCAGAAAAGTAGGAATAAAACATGATGACAAAGGAAATATTTTACACAGCAAAGGCAAAAGAAATTTAAAGATCTATCCTGCACGGATAAAAAGACAGATAAAATATTTCAAAGGTCCAATCAAAGAGAAAAATCAAAATAATTCAGATCAACAAATTCCAATTCAATGAAATTCTGTTTTTACTTGCGACTTATACGTACTATAACGCAAGTTATGCATTCGTAAAAAAAATCGAACTCGAGATTTTGATCAAAGTTGACATTACGATGATAGCGAAGACGAAAAAAGTGGGTCTGGCAATTCTGTCTGTCTGTCTGTCTGTTCGATTATAGCTAAACGGCTCGGCCGATTTTCTTCAAACTTGGTAGATATGGGTTTTGATTTTTTAACCCCGGATGTTTTTTGATTTGATTTTTTATGACCAAAAATAACGGTACCTCCCATACGGTTTTTTTCCGAAATTTTATAAATATTTTTTTTTCTCAAAAACTGTCCCTGCGATTTTCTTAAAAAAAATTCAAAAAATTTAATTTAGTTAAACCTAGGTAATGGTCGAAAAAAAATTTCAAAAAAATGAGTAGTTTTGGTACCCCCCTTGGGGCCATTTTTTTTGTTTTTGATTTTCTCAAAAACGGTACCACCGATTTTGATCATTTTTTTTATGCTAAAGCTTCCCAGCAGTTTGAATATTATTGTGTATTCAAATTTTCCGAAACAAATTTTTTGGATTTTTAAAAAAACTTTCAAAATTTTTTTTTGAAAACTCAATATTTCGAAAACCCCATGCTCGATTTTTTGAAAACTTGATAAATAAAAGTTTGGAAAAATAATCTACAATATATGAGAAAAATAAATTCATTTTACCTAAAAATAACGGTACCCTCCATACAAATGTTAAAAAATGGTTTTCGAAAATCGTATTTTTCTCGAAAACGGTTCCGAGAATTTTGCTTAAATTTTTTTTCTTTCTATTATTTTTTAATATCCGTAATTTAATAAAAAAAATTTGAAAACAAAATATTACTGACTGTACCTACCATAGAACGATTTTTTAAAATTTTGAATTTCTCATTATTAGCACAACGGATTTTAATGAAATTTCGTAGAAAGAAGCTTCTAAAAAGTTTAAAAATTATTGCATTTAAAAACTTTAAGAAAACTATTTTTTTGAATTTTGAAAAAAAAAATCAATTTTTTGTTTTTTGAAAATTCAATGTCTCGAAAACGGCTCAATACTTTTTTTGTAAATTTAATTTCTATTCATACAATAATAAAAACTTCAAATTGGCGTACCAACAATTTTTCTTAAAAATGTTTTAAAATTTTCTTATATAACCTTATTTTTTAAGAAACCACTACAAAGACTTATAATTTTTGTTCTTGCATAAATCTATATTTGCTTGAATCACATGGCATCCTATTCTTACCTTTAACTACTAAAGAAGTTGTTTTTAGTCATTTAAAAATGAATTTTATGCTTATGAACAGTTTCTCTAATAACATTCATTTTTGAAATTCTTAGTCTTTTACATAGGAGCAAGTTCGTGCGACCCAGTCGTGCATTTTATTTATTACAGATTTCAACTCATCTCAACATAAAAACTGTTTTTCTAATTTTAACAATACTAACACTAGTTTACAAATTTTCGGTTTTTGGCGAGTACCTCAAAAAAAGTATTTTCTAGACTAATTTTGACTTTCTGAACACGAAAATGGCAATCATTTATTTTTCCAAAGAAGCGTTTTCGAGATATGACCAAAAAACGTATTTTTCTGCTCCTTTTCCATGTATAAGCCTAATTTTTAAAAACGGTCGAACTAATTGACATATACTTTATATTTTTGAATAGATATTTTGTTTGTCTTTCCAACAGTATACGACTTGTGTAAATCGGCCAACAATCATCAAGAAAAAGCCGTTCAAAGTTTCAAAACACACAATTTTTCGCCGTTTTTTGAAAATCGCTTGTTTTAAGTCCTTCCGTAAGGATAGAAAAAAATATTTAAAATACTTTTAAGATCTCAGGTGGAAGATATTGTTTTTACAAAGCTAAAACGCACAAGATCAATGAAATCGAATAATAAATGTGGAAGTTATGAAACATTATGTGAAGGCAGAACATTTCAGTTTTTTTCAAAAAATATATATTTTTTTAGTTTTATCTACCTGTTTAAGATTTGTTGGAAAAAATATACAAATTCAGACCATTTACTGTATCGCTTTATAGTAAAGTAATGCTATATTGTCAAAAATAATAGCCGGAGAAGTATCAGATTTGAATTACAGTATCATCAGCAGTTTGGAGATTGAAAGTCCAAAACTAAAGCTATTTAATCAATTCCAAGTCAATGATTTATGCCGTGATCTCAACTTATCTAAAGAGAAGTCTGAGTTGCTCGCTTCGAGATTGCAGGAATTTAACTGTTTGGAAGCAGACACAAAAGTCACTTATTACAGAAATCGGAATAAGAAATTTTAAAGGTACATATTATTCAAAAACGGGTGACTTTTGTTATTGCAATGATGTGACAGGATTATTTGCTGAATTTGGAGAACACCACGAAGCTAAGGATTGGCTGCATTTTATCGACGGTAGCAAGTATAGGGTGAAGGCTGTTTTACTTCGTAAAGGGAACACGAAACCATCAACCCCGATTAGTCACTCCACAAATGTAAAAGAGGACTACAAGACCATGGAAAAACTTCTTCAACTTGTGAAATACAATTCCTATACCTGGAAAATCTGCTGTGATTTAAAAGTCGTGGCTTTACTTACTTAGCAGAGCAGATGAAAAGCATTTCATCTAACGAAATAGGCCACTTCGTGAAAATCATGTAGTAGGAAAGAGCAACGTTGCTGAAAAAGCACTTGTTGAAAAACAAAATGTAATAGTTCCACCATTGCACATAAAACTCGGCATTATGTAAAGCCTTAGCAAATGATCCCGAAAACAAATGGTTAACATACATATTTGAAAACAAAGTTTCCCAAGCTGTCGACCGAAAAAATTAAGGCGAGTATATTCGTTGGTCCACAGATAAAAAAATTGTTTAACAATTTAACAACATATAAGAACCAAAATCCAGATATAATAAAAATTATTCAAAGCAACCCAGCATTATTGCAGAAAATTACGAAAATCCAAACTAATATAAAAATGCTATTAAGTTCAAATGAACACTCTGTGAAAAATAATATGAAATTAAACAATAATAGAACAAAAAGAGGTCTACTTAATCCAATAGGATCAATTTTTAAATTACTATATGGATTAATGGATAATGATGATAGAGAAGAAATTACAAATCAATTAGACGTTATAGACCAAAATGATAAGAAACTTGCAGAAGCATTATAATCAACAAATAGAAATTAACGATATTTTTCAAACCAACTTTATAAATATGAAAAATAACATAGAAGAAACAAAATCTCAAATACTAAAACTTACCATAAATAATAGAAATGAAATTAATATAATAAAAATGAGAATTCATTATTGAAGCTATCCAATTATGTTTCAGAGTTGGATCAAGAAATTGAAAAATTAATTGATAATGGAAATGCAGCTAAAGAAGGAATCATGTCAAGATCCATTTTGGATATTGACGAAATTGAAGAAAATTTTATAGACTTAAACGAATTAAAAGAAATAAAAATAAATATTTTTGGGAAAAACAATTCAAATACTTTTATAATTATTATAAGCATTCTCATATTTTTAGATCAAGAACTTCCAACTTACCATTTACGATTAATACCATTTATAAACAACACAATAATTGAAAATATAGTAGAACAATTGTTAAATATCAAAACAAAATATATCCTATAAGTAAATATTTAAAGAATTTAAAAAATCGAATAGAATGCTCTCCATGTAAAACAATTGAATATTAAACAAAAAATATGTAGAAGAAATAAATAAAGGTCTACTACTTGTTATAAATTTTGAAAATGTTATAGAACAGAATTGCAACGAAAAAACATACTATTATTACAAACATTTTATTGTGAATTTTAATAAATGTACCGTAACATTAAATAATAAAGCTTATAATAATAAAATAAAAAAATTTCAATCACAAACTAATTATTAATATATATATATATATATAAGTTATAACTACAGACAAAATTAAAAGAATTTTTTAAACAAAGGAAATGAAATCACATTCATATTCCTACCAAATATTCATGTGATACCATTTCTTCTTACCATCAGCAATTTAATATTCTAAGATAATAAACATAGAAATATTCTGGGATAATATTTTAAGATAACGAACAAAGAAACGAAATGCTGACGAAGTCACTTGTGCAAAGAATCTTACACTTCAAACACTGGTCGTCTGCGACGTTCCAGTTAGTTCTTAAGTAGCATCAATATAATAAAGACAAAGAATCAAGAGCTCCGTTCTTGATATTCTTTTTTAAAAAGATCTTTATTTAAATCGCATTTATAATTGGCGCAGTCGGTAGGATGCTTCACATATAAAAGAAGTATCCGTAAATAAAAACCAACAAAAAATATTTTAAATTTCGGTCAACCTATGAAAAAGGAAAAGTTAGTATTGAAATTAAAATCATTTTTTATCGCTCGTTTTTCCGTTTAAATAGTGAAATATACTCGCTTTGAAAATTCCACGCAAAAGAGCATCGCGAAATAACAACTAATAATAAACGGTATACTTTTTAGAAAGTGAACGACACAATTGCAATTCAGTGACTCTCAAAACAAGATTCAGTGAATTTACAAGTTATTAGAACACTTTATAAATCTAAACCAAATCAATTAGTTAGTGACTCAAACCAACGTATATGGTAATGTCACGAAATCCATAGAGGAGACTAATTGTCTAACAACAACAAATGAGTTTTATTAGCAGAAGATTTTCGAAGAAGAAGCCAAATCCCTATCCAAGGTACAAAGACGAATCCTCAGAAGAAGAAACACAGGATCCAAAAAGCAACAAAAATAATAACGATTGTAAGAAAAATTTTAAGCTTAAATTAAGTGAATCCAGTGATACTTTAGGAACAGATTTATCATATATTAAAATTAGATACAGAGCCTACTATTTTTGAAAAAATAAATAAAAATAATATCAAAATGTCTCTCACACTAACACTCGACCCTCTAAAATACATAGAAAAATTAAATACATTCGACGGACGACGTGAGGATCTATACACATTCATTACGAATGTGGAGGGAATCACTCCAACATTAAACAAGTACGACAACCAAATTCAGACAATGTGTATAAACATATTAAAAAGTAAATTAATAGGAAAAGCAAAAAGATGCATTGAAATACATGCACACATAAGTACTTGGACAGAAATAAAAGAATTGTTAATTACAAATTTTGGAGGATTCAAATCCTCTTTCCAATTATACGATGAATTAAGGCAACTAGTGTACAAGGGAAATGTTATAACATTTTATAACGATATCCAAAAAAGCCTCTGCGAACTAAATCAGAAAACTGTGCAAGAAGGTAAAAGTTCTGAAATAGAACATAATAATAAAACAGCTCTCAATATATTTAAAGAAAAGTTACCAGTACATATGCGAACAGTACTCTTCGCACTTAAACCTCTTAATCTTCAAGCAGCTTTACACGAGCAAACCCAAGCAGGTTTTGTAGATGAAAAAAATGAAGCAACACCTAGAAAATTGGTCGAAACACCAAAAAAAAAATAATAAAAACTTCATTCCCAATCAAAAATACTATCCCAACCAAAACAACTTTGTACCTAAAAATCCTGTACATATTAAACCCCCTTTTAATCATAATAACCCAAATCCAAACTACAAGGGTATTAACTACAATCCAAACTATAAGCCCCACAGTAGACAATACAAACCCATGGAAGTAGACCCAACTTCCAGTCAACTTAAGAAAACCCAAGTAAACCATAGTGAAGAAAATAAACCGCATTTTCCGAAGCTAGCCTCGGAAACATCCAATTCAACAAAGGAAACTTGCCCTTTGTTAAATTAGAAAAAAACAACCATATTTTAAGATTATTAATAGACACCGGAGCAACTAATAGTTTACTAAACCCAATAAAAGCTCCAAAAGAATTAATTAAACAATTAAAACAACCGTTAGAGATAAAAACGGTGGGCAACCCAATTTTCATTACTGAAGAACTAGTTTTTTTTTTTTTTTTTATAATTTACTCGCGCTCAAGGGATTATGATTACCCTTTAAATGTTTGAACACAGCGCGGGCGTGAAGTTACGGAAGAGAAAGAAGGATAGGAAAGATGTGTGGCACGATGTTGAGACTGAAGGTGGTTGTCTCATATTTTTTTATCTCCAGGGGTGGCGGCTTAACTAAAGCGGAGAACTGCCGTGTCTTATTTCTATGTCCCTTATAATTCGCATTATTTTTTGTATTCGTATTCATCCTTGTTGGGCATACTAGTTTAACTCAATCACATGTTGTTAGTGTTATGCCTAAACAACATGTAACGAGTAAACAGCAACCCATTGATGATAATTTTAGAAGGTTTTAATGGAATTAAAGAAGACATAGACGACGGCAGGGATCGAACCTGTGATAATGAGGTTGACAGGAATATCAAAAAGAAATAAATTCCCTAAAGAATTTGGAACCTCAAAGTATCGAGTACATCGAAAATTTGGATGACAAACGTCTCGAACATTTGAATACCGAAGAAAGTAAAAGTAGAGAACTTACAAAATTACTAAAAAAACATAAAAAAGTCTTTTATAAAAAGGGAAATGATTTAAGTTTTACTAGCCATGTAAAATATCAAATCCCAACAATAAACGAGGAACCTATATTTACGCGTATTTATAGATATCCTGAAATTCATAAAAAAGAAGTCAACAAACAAATTAACGAATTATTAGAACAAGGAATAATACAGCCTAGTACCTCACCATACAATGCCCCTATTTGGATAGTTCCAAAGAAAGAAGATAAAAACGGCAAAAAAGAATGGAGAATAGTAATAGACTACAAAAAACTGAACAATATAACTAAGGAAGATAAATTTCCTATCCCTCTTATTGACGATATCCTTGACAAACTAGGAAAAGCCAACTATTTTAGTACATTAGACTTGACAAAAGGTTTCCACCAAATTGAAGTAGATATCAAAGATAGAGAAAAAAACTGCTTTCTCTACTTTATCAGGATACTACGTTTTTTCCACATGACTCCAAGAACACGTTGACTCATTAGAGAAAATATTCAATCAATTAGAAAAAGTAAATCTAAAGGTTTCATTAAACAAATGTGATTTTATGAAAAAAGAATCCGAATTTCTTGGTCATATCATAACCAGAGATCAAACCAAATCCCAATAAAACTATTGCTATCCAAAAATTCCCAATCCCTAAAACAGTAAAGGAAATCCAATCCTTCTTAGGTCTATCGGGATATTATCGTAAATTTATCCTAGATTATGCTAAAATCATAAAACCCACGACAACCTTCCTGAAAAAAGATAGAAAATTAAATATTGAAGACAAAGACTATAAAGAAGCTTTTGAAAAACTCAAATTAGTCATGTCAGACGATTTAATGAACAGACATCCAGACTTCTCAAAAGAATTTCTGTTAACCACAGACGCTTCAAACTTTGCGATAGGAGCCGTCTTAAGCCAGTCACACGGACCGTTATGTTTCGCATCCCGAACACTCAATCAACACGAATGTAACTATTCAACAATAGAAAAAGAACTGTTAGCTATTGTTTGGGCAACTAAACAATTTCGCCATTACCTTTACGGTAGAAGGTTCAAAATTCTCACGGATCATAGACCACTAGTTTGCTTACAAAACCTCAAAGAACCGAATTCCAAATTGCAACGTTGGAAAATCAAATTACAAGAATTTGATTTCAAAATTGAATACATTCAAGGAAAAGAAAATAAAGCAGCCGATGCTTTATCCCGAATCAAAATCGAAGAAATTAATATATTAGAACTTGTATCTACAAAACATTCAAATGACTCTGACAGTAGTAATTTAATATACATAACAGAAAAACCACTAAACACCTTCATGAGACAAATAATTATAGAACTTAGTGAAAAAGACAAAACCGAAATAACATTCCCATTTCATAAGAGAAGAATTCAAATAACAAAAACAAAATTCAATAATAAAGATTTCGAAAAGATAATCTCCGAAGTTGATGTAGACCGACAAAACGCAATACCTTTCAATAATGAACAGACGTTCTTAGAATTTCAAAACTTCTGGAAAAACAATCATAACAATCAAAAATTATTTAGAACAAAAATATTACTCGAAAATATATTCGAACGACCCGAAATTGAAAATATAATTTCCAAAATCCATTTAGAATTTAATCATATAGGGATAGATAAACTTTACCTAGAATTAAAAAGAAAATATTATTATCCTAATATAAAAAAATTAATAACTCAAATTATAAATAATTGCGAAGAATGTAATCTAAAAATTGAACGCAACCCAATAAAATTACCCTACGAAAAGACAGAAACCCCTTCAGGCCCCCATATCCATTACCATATAGACATGTGGATATTACCAAATGACAACAAATACTTAACTTGTATAGACAAATTTAGTAAATTTGCTTCAATAGAAAAATTAAAAACAAAAAACTAGAAAGATGTACTAAATGCACTTGAAAAGATATTTAGTAGGATACCATATAATTGAAAAATATTATTCTAAGGTAATTGAAATCATTTCTACATTAAATAATCACATACTTATTCATGCAAGTGAACATAAGGTAATCACAACTAAAACCCAGCTATATTCAGACATGTGTCTTAATACATTTTTAATAGGAATTAAAACAAATGGGTTCGACCATAAGAGCAATGAAGCCTTCCACACTTCCTTCAGTTTTTGCTTCAAGGAACGAAATAGTTTTTATTTAAAATATTCTGCTCCAACTTCCAACCCTGAAACTTAATTTAGAACAGCTTATTCAAACCCCCTGCACAGAAAACCAACTACTAACAAAAAACCCATTGATTTAGGCCAAACCAAAACCAGTCACCAAATTTAAGATCTTCTCAAAATCATCCAACATATTTTAATAGGCCTTATCAAAATTATTATGGTCAAGGAATCGGACAACGTCTTATATATAATACGAACAATTGGAATTCCCCACAGAATGATAATCAACAGAAGTTTTTAAATTCCAATAGAAACCAAAATGTTTCTGCCCTAAAACCTGATACGGTTTTCCCTTGTCCAACACCAATAGGTGCGTTTTGTTATTCACAAATCTATCTGGATCCGGATCTGGATATTCCCTTAAAAATAAAACGATACGGATCTTAGTGACAGCAGTGTTATAAGTCCGTTTCTTTTTATCCTTGGGTTAGTAAATTTTCAATTATTTCTTGTCTTTTTTCTTTACACTGTAGCTTACACTACCTTATCATAAAAGCCATCTACTCGCCAGAGTAATAACTAATTTTTGGATCTTTGAAATAGATCCCGATAGAAAACAGAATCCTAAATTGTTTTTGTAATACATGTTAAAACTTAATCCAGATACATTTGTGAATAATAAAATGCACCTAATGTCAGTTTCAAGTGGAACAACACAGAATACCCAACAACCTAATTCAGAATAGTTTCGCACATAAGTTCCATAAGAACATATTATAGATGAAGAAATTTTGTAATTAATTGCCTTGAAGACCAAATAGGGTTTTTAGATATAAACAAACGTAGTTTAAACATTTTACCTTACATATGTATTTGTCACATTGCATACAAGACAAACTCTTAAATTTCTTGTTGATACTGGTGCTTCCGTTAGTTTCATAAATCCTGAATCCTTACTTTTATGTCGTTTTTATTTGGCAATCCGGAATCTCTCTCCGATCCGGAATCCCAACTGAACACTTTTTTGATTCTAATGATTCTGAAGTTTTTTGTGATTGTATATGTGAAACATCAAATGTGGACAATAATGAAAATCAAGAATAAATATAAATGTTGAAAGATACACTTCGCACAATTAGAATACAAAAAATCACAGCTGTTGAGTTTGACGTTTAACTATACGAATGTGTGAGTGCTTCTGGTTTTGATTCTGATTTCAAATCCAGAAGCAAATTTATCTTCTTTTCAGAACTGTCATTTTTTCCCAAGTGAACACTTTCAGAAGAGTCCAGAAGGCTTCCGGATTACCAAATAAAAACGACATTAGTAATTAGAACCACAGATGACACACCTGTACGAACAAAATCGTACAGATATCCAGAAATATACAAAGAGGAAATACAATCACAAATTCAAGAGCTATTAAAACAAGGAATAATCCGACCAAACTATTCTCCTTGGAGCAGCCCAATTTTGATTGTTCGAAAGAAAAGAGACGTTTTTGGTAAAAATCCAACTGGACAAATCAGAATTCTTTAGGAAGGAAGTATCATTTCTAGGTTACATTAGGTTCGTTCGTTCAACTTTACCCAGGGTTGCCCCAGGTTTTCTTGACAACCCTCAGAGTTGTCAACAAAAAACTGGGGTTTTCGGTTTTCAAAAAACACCCAAGGACTGCCAACTCTTTTGTTGACAACTAAAAGCAAGACAAAATAATTCTGTGCACTGATAAAACTTTAAATTTGTTATAAATTAGTTTTAAAAATGAACGAAAACAATTTTTCGCTGGTGCTAAATGTTTCGTCTGACGAGTACAACAAACATTTAATTGCAAACACAAGCAGTAACATGCAACATGTGAATCGCCAAACGACAACAAAAGAAATACATATGAAATCTCATATGACTTTTGACAGTTTGATCGTTACCTGAATTGCCCCAGCAAAATACCTAGATCTACTTCAGGGCGAGTTCAGGACGACCCCAGGTCTAAAAAAAAAAATACAGAATTTACTCACCAGAGTGACTTCAGGTCTTTCAAAAAACGATTTAGGGCAACCCCAGGGTGACTCAATGAACAAACCTATTGTAACCCCTCTTGGTGTACAACCTAAACCTGAAAAAATATGTGCCATAAAGAAATACCCCACCCCTAAAACAACTTCTTCTTCTTCTTCCTTTTCTTCGGCGCTGTTATGATCTCGATGTCGAGGGGATCATAACTCTCCCACGTATCTGCTTCACACTAGTGATCCGCCTGTGGGGTTCGCCGGGTTCCCTAAAACAACTAAGCAAATCAAATCATTTTTAGAACTTTTGGGCTACTATTACAGGAAATTCATAAGAGATTTTGCAAAAATCACCAAACCCTTAACAGAGTGTTTAAAAAAAGGTTGTAGTATAAAATTAGATGACAACTACGTAAAATGTATCGAACTCTGTAAGAACATCTTTATAAATGATCCCCTGTTACAATACCCTGATTTTTACAAAAAACTTTTAACTTAACGCAAGCGATTACGCAATAGGTGCTGTTCTTAGCCAAAGATCATCATAGCAATTATCATCATCACATATCTAAGCATACTACACCGAGACAATGACCCAACTTCAGCAACCGAGCCTCAGTCCGAGGGGAGAGAAGTTACGTATACCGTAACTCCAGCAACACCCAGCATAAATTCGTAATCTGATATTACATTAAATTCTTCACAAGTAATGTTTTTCGTTTTAAATTCATTTCGGTTAATACTAAACTTTCGTCATTGTATTATATTACACTTCATTTTAAATTCATTTCAAGTAATCCTAAACTTTATGTTATATTAAATTTAACTTCAAACATTCTCACGACTAAAAGTGGTGAATTAGCTTAATAATATAATAAAAACTAAATTGAAATGTAAAATATTGTTCAGTTTTCAATAGTCATCAACAGTGTAAAACTAAAATTTGTTTTTTTTTTTTCAATCATCGTCGCTGCTCTTATCGTAACTCACGCTCGTTTTTACTTGCGACTTATAGGTACCATAAGGCAAGTTATGCATTCGTAAAAAAAATCGAACTCGAGATTTTGATCAAAGTTGACATTACGATGATAGCGAAGACTAAAAAAGTGGGTCTCGCAATTCTGTCTGTCTGTCTGTTCGACTACAGGCTAAACGACTCGGCCGATTTTCTTTAAACTTGGTAGATATCATTTTTAATTTTTTCCCCCCACACGTTTTTTTCCTTTTTTTTTTAAGACCAAAAATAACGTTACCCCCAATACGAATTTTTTTTGAAATTTTATAAACATTTTTTTTTCTCAAAAACTGTTCAACAGATTTTAAAAGTAAAGATACAGAAAAATTTCATTTAATTAAATCTAGGTATTGGTTGAAAAAAATTTTCCGAAAAATGGTTATTGAGGGTACCCCCCATGGAACCATTTTTTTTGTTTTTGACTTTCTCAAGCTAAAGCTAATCAAAAACATAAATAGAATTGTGTACTCAAATTTTCAAAAAAATTTTTTTTGGATTTTAAAAAAAAACTTCAAAATTTTTTTTTCAAAACTCAATATTTCGAAAACCCCATGCTAGATTTTTTTTAAACTTGCTAAATAAAAGTTTCTCAATATAATCTACAAAATGTGAAAAAAAAATTTTTATTTTCCCTAAAAATAAAGGTACCTACCATACAAATGCTACAAAATTAAAAAAAATGGTTTTCAAAAATCGTATTTTTCTCGAAAACGGCACCTAGAATTTTGATAAAATTTTTTTTTTTCAATTAATTTTTACGATCCTTAATTTAATAAAAAAAAATTTGAAATTAAGATATTACAGCTTGTACCTACCATAGAACCATTTTTTCGAATTTTGAATTTCTCATTATACACATAACGGATCTTAATGAAAATTTTTATAGAGAAGCTTCTAAAAAGTCTAAAACACATTGCATTTCAAAACTTTAAAATAAATATTTTTTGAATTTTTGAAAAAAAAAATCTATTTTTTTCTTTTTTTTTGAAAATTCTATATCTCCGAAACGGGTCAATATTTCTGTTCGTAAATTTAATTTTTATTCGAACAATAATAAAAACTTTAAATTAGCGTGCCAAATTTTTTTCTTAAAAAGCGTTTAAAAAGTTTGTATACAAAAGCTTCTTTTAAAGAAACCACTACAAGGACTTATAATTTTTGTTCTTGCATAAATTCATATTTGCATAGCATTCTGTTACTACTAAAAGAATTTAAAAATTAATTTTATCCTTATGAACAGTTTTCTCTAATAACATTCGTTTTTAAAATTCCCAGTCGATTACATAGGAGCAAGTTCGTGCGACCCAGTCGTGCATTTTATTTATGTTTGTATTCATTCACTTTAAATGTAAACTAAATCGCAATTTGAGTATCATATTATAAAAAAGAAACAAAATATATTTTAGAATATAAAAAAAAAAAACAAAAAACAATTCTGCTGAGAAAGCAGTTTGCATACCATAATGTATTTTACAAATTAATTATTAAATAAAAAGCTGGGAGTCATAAGCTAGACACGAATCCTTGTACACATTAAAAAAAAAAAACTCCCATTTCCCAATAAAATATGTTTTTTTATATCTATATATATAAAAACGAGTTTAACTTTTGTGTGTGACCTTATAACTAGAATCCGGCTGGATGGATTTTTATAATTTTTTTTTTAAATGAAAGGGGAACACTTGCAGATGGTTTAGAAACAAAGTTTTTGAAAATTGGCCAAGCCGAAGTTTTGTAATCCGCCCTAAAATTTACCTTTAAAAACGAAGTTATTAGAAAACGTAATCTACCTACCTTTTGATTTTGTACACCTACCTAAAATGATCGAAACTCTATCAAAACACACCAACAACACAAAATTACATCTTGCTTATTGGATTTTTTAGAATAAAAAGATGTCTTAATAAATATGTATATGTCTTAAAATATGTATAAAATAAAAAATTAATTAAATCTCTAAGACTGCGTTTAGAATTTGATTTTTCGACACGTTGATTGTGGAAAAAATTATGGAAGTATAAATATGTTCAACTATGATGCAGTTCTCCTGTTTTATCACGTATGTCTGTTTGTAATTTGTTTGTCTTTCGTGAAAGTCAGGCTCGGACAAAACTTTCTTTTCAATTTGTGCAACGTGCTAGCAACAAGGGTTTTTTGGTTAAGTTTTCGTTTGGAATTATTTTGCAATACATTACAAAGCAAGCCGGGTAAAGCATTCCATATTGGTGTAGTGCAGCTAAAAAAGAATCTCTGTACGTCCGACATTGGGCTCAAGGGTAAATTGATGAGCATTCCTAAAATCGTGAGTATTACGGTTATATAGTTTAAGGGGAGCAATGCAACTGGCTATTTCATTAGACCACTGAAAATAGCGGTAAAATAATGATAGACATGAAAAATTGCGGTCAGCCATCAGACGAATAGGGGGAACAACATGTAGCATACGAAAACATGCACGTGCCGTAACTATTCGGGACTGGTGGAAGTGTGATCATAGCCTCTTCGCGGCGGCCGCTAGAAACAAGCCTTTTAAAAAAGGTTTGGCTAATATGATCAGGCTGGTTCCTCAGGTTGGCGACAGGTTAATTCCCTGTCCCGTAAAACTTAATGAATTTCGAGAACGACAACAAGCCTCGGAAACGGACTGATTTCACGACGACAACCTACGCAAAGAAAAAGGAAAAACGATTTACGAATGGAACGTACGATCGCTCTATAGAGCTCGAGCTGCTCAGCAGCTAGCCGATGCCCTGTCAAAATATAAAGCTGACATAACAGCTCTTCAAGAAATCAGATGGACAGGGAATGGTGTTTTACAGAAGAAAGAATATGACATATACTACAGCTGTCATACAAAACACCATGTGCTCGGGGTAGGCTTCCTAGTCAGCGAAAAAATGAAGTCTACTATCATCGGCTTTAACGCTATAAGCGAAAGGCTATGCACCCTTCGCGTGCGAGGCAAATTTACGAACATCAGCCTCATTAACGTTCACGGACCTACGGAGGAGTCCTCAGACGAAGAAAAAGAGACTTACTACGAACAAGTCGAGAGGGCCCTCAATGCCTGTCCAAGGTATGATGTTAAAATCATCCTTGCGGATTTGAACGCAAAAATAGGTCGGGAGCCGGTATTCAGGCATTACGCAGGCACCCATAGTTTGCATGAGAACACTAATGACAATGGACTTCGAGTCTTAGAATTGGCAGCATCGAAAAACATGGTAGTTGCGAGTACCAGGTTCCCGCGTAAAGATATCTACAAAGCCACCTGGGTATCACCTGATGGAGTCACTCGTAACCAAATAGACCACGTGTTGATAGACCGTCGCCACTACTCGAACTTGATGATGGTACGAACGTACCGAGGTGCCAATATCGACTCGGATCACTATCTTGTTGGTATGGTTTTCCGAGGGCGGATTGCCTTGCGAAGACGCATTGCATCCGCCGATCAGGTTCGAATCAACACGGCTGCCCTGCGCAATGAAAACACCAGTAACACCTTTGGTAATGCGTTAGGACTCGCCCTAGAAACACCTAATTTAGGGAGAGTAAGTCCTGGAGCCAGTATGCTGGGCGTAAATGAGAAGTGGACACGTCTTAAAAATACTGTCATTAGTACTGCCAACTCCATCTTAGGCAGCAGTCGTAAAAATCGGAACGACTGGTTTGATGATGAATGCAAGCTAGCGACTGAACGTAAGAATGTTGCGTACCGAGCAATGCAACAATCTCATAGAACGCGGGCACGCGAAGAGGAATATAAAGAGCTCAGAAGAACAGAAAAACGGCTTCACAGACAAAAGAAATCAGCCTGGGAGAAGAACCTAATCTGTGAAATAGAAAACAGCCGAGAGCGAGGTCCGCACCAGGCGCGGAAGTTCTACCAATCCGTCCGAAACATGACGCAGTACACACCACGCTGCACATACTGCAAGGACGGAGAGGGAAATCTGATCACCGATCCTGAAAGCATACTGGAGCGATGGGAAGTGTACTTTAATGAATTGCTAAATGGTCAGCTCACTGCAGAAGTGGAGGCTCCACTACTTCAAGAAGAATACCCTATGTTGCCGCCACCAAGCATAGAAGAGGTTAAGAAGGCTATAGGCCGGCTTAAACAGAACAAAGCCCCGGGAGTCGATGGCATACCAGCCGAATTATTCCATCACGGCGGGCCAGCCTTACGTCAAGCAATTCATGATATTATAGTACAGGTATGGGAGCAGGAAGAAATGCCAGAAGACTGGCGAAAAGGTTTAATATGCCCCATACATAAGAAGGGAGATGTCACAACGTGCAGCAATTATAGAGGTATCACGTTGTTGAGTACCGCCTATAAGATACTCTCCTCTATCCTACAAGACCGGATAACCCCATACGCTAAAACCGTCATCGGGCAATATCAGTGTGGTTTCATTCCAGGCAAATCAACAACTGATCAGATCTTTACCCTTAGGCAGGCGATGGAAAAATGTCTAGAATTTAACATCCCAACATACCATCTGTTTATAGACTTTAAGGCCGCCTATGATAGCATAGCCAGGGTAGAACTTTACAAAGCCATGAGAGAATTCGGCATCCCAAATAAATTGACACGACTATGTAGGTTGACCATGACCAACGTAACAAGCCAAGTAAAAATAGCCGGATTGCTATCCAGACCAATCAACATCTTTAATGGACTCCGACAAGGGGACGGTTTGGCCTGCCTCCTCTTCAACCTGGCGTTGGAGAAAGCAATCCGTGACTCTGGCACGGCAACAAGAGGGACCATCGTCAACAGGTCCAGCCAGTTACTGGCTTACGCAGACGACATTGACATCATCGGAAGAACCGAACAAGCTGTACACGATTCCTTCATCCAGATCGAGCAGGCGGCACAAAATCTGGGGCTGCACATTAGTGAAGGTAAAACAAAGTACATGGTGGCGTCGAATGCGAGAGGAACAGTTGGTCAAACAATCAAGGTAGCGGAGCACGAATTTGAAGTGGTGCAATCCTTTAAATACCTTGGGTCAATAGTAGCAGCCGATAACAACATAGAAGAAGAAATACGCGGGCGGCTTCTCAAATCCAACAGAGCCTACTATAGTCTGTCAAAGCTCTTCAAATCCAGAAATCTCACCATAACTTCAAAACTGCTGCTGTACAGGACCATGGTCCTGCCAGTACTCACATATGGATCCGAGACTTGGGTGCTTAGCAAAAGGCACTCCGACCTCTTAGCTGCGTTCGAGAGAAAAGTCTTAAGGAGAATTGTTGGCCCCATATGTGAGGAAGGACGATTCCGGAGACGGTACAATCATGAATTGTACGCAATCTACCTAGAAGCAGATATCGTGACAAAAATTAAGCTCGGTAGACTCCGGTGGGCAGGGCACCTAGCTCGCATGAGCGAAGAGGAACCTGCTCGGAAAGTTCTTTGTGGTACATTCTATGGTAGACGACAGCGTGGTAGACCATGCTTGCGCTGGAGAGATGGCGTAGACCAGGACGCCCGAAGCCTTGGGGTGCGCAACTGGATGGCGTCGGCTAGAGACCGGGATAGGTGGAGAGACTTGTTGAAAGAGGCCAGGACCGGAACCCGGTTGTCGAGCCGATGATGATGATGATAGGTATATATACATTATGTGGTCTTATATATAATAACCAGATCATATGGGGTAAAAAACTTCTTGCATCGGCAGAGAAAACCTAAACACTTACTCGTAGCAGCGTTTGCTTTATCTATTGAGCTTACAACAAAACTGTCATTAAAAGAGGTTTGGAACTGAGGATGTAGTATGTAGTATTTCGTACGTTTTTAAATTAAATTATCTTTAAAAATCGTAGATTGTGCATTTTCTTAAGTAGGTGATTGAATTTATTTTGGAAGTAGTCTAGATAAATGCAATAATTTTATATGTATATGTAGTGAAGAATGGAAGGCAAAAAAGTTATTCCAAAGCAGAATTAGATGGGATTTTTAAGCAATGGGAATGCAAAAAAGAACTGCTTCAAAAATAAATGAAGGATCTAATGGAAAAATTCGAGAAGAATCACATTGAGTAAAACAAAACACTTGAAGACGTTGTAACAATCGAAAAAAGGATGGAAGATCACATTAAAGAAGTTGATGCAAAGTTAGGTAAAGAGTAACCCAAATTGGATTGGCACCCGCTTCTTCTGACATTGCAGCGACTTTATTGGAAGGCGGCCGAACTGCATATTCTGCACCTAAATTGCCATTAAACATGCATGCTACTGAAACATCTACATGTTAAATATCTAAGAATTCAGGCATGGCAAAGGTTTTGCAGAAATGTAGTATAATCGTTTGGGATGAATGTACGATGGCTCACAAAAAGTTTTTGGAAGTGTTAGATAGAACGTTGCAAGATTTACGTGGGAACCAACGGATTTTCGGTGGTGCCTTGATATTGTTAGCAGGTGATTTTCGCCAAACATTACCTGTTATTTCTCGATTTACAGCTGCTGATGAATTGAATGCATGTTTGATATCATCCTATTTGTGGAGGCACGTAAAAAAACTAACCCTAACTACCAACCAATTTTTGTCGAATGCCTCAATCAAAACAAGAATTGATTGATAGTGTATTCCCAAATATAGTGCAACAATTCAATAATCATGATTGGTTGAGTGAACGAGAAATTTTGGCTGGCATAAATAAAGAAGTAAATGTTATCAGTGCCGACATTTTATAATAAATACCAAATCAATTTTTTGCATACAAGTCGATCGACACAGAATCAAGAGAATGTCGTGAATTATCCCACTGAGTTTTAGAATTCTCGTGATTTGCCTGGTTTGCCACTACATTATCTACCATTGAAAGTTGGCGCGCCGATAATAATGCTACGCAATATTAAACAACCTCGGCTTTGCAATGATACCAGACTTGCAGTAAAAAGTTTGTTTTACTATGTGATCGAAGCAACAATTTTATAAGGGAAATACATAGGTGAAGTTGTTTTAATTCCGAGGATTCCAATGATTCAATTCAATTCAATTTATTATTACTATAAATAACATGGTCCATTAAGATTATTATCTTTTATAGTACTTGGAATTAAATAATTAAGCAACTAAGTTTTATGTATATTATATACATTAAAATATAGAAGAACTTACAAACTAATTTACAAAATTGATTATAGTAGATATGGTAAGAAGAAAAGAAATAAAGTATAGGAAAAATAAGAAGATTCCAACCGATTTATCATTCGATTTCAAACGTCATCATATTCCTATATGACTTGCTTTTGCCATTACGATTAATAAGGCGCAAGGCCAATCTTTCGGACTATGCGGTATTAATTTAGAGGTTCCAGGATTTGCGCATGGGCAACTGTATTTTGCATCTTCACGTGCAGGCAAACCACCCGCCTTAATAATTTTAACCGACGGAAAAACAAAAAATGTTATTTGTTATCAAAAAGCACTTGAATAAAATGTATTAAAATTTAAACACATTATAAATTAAATTTTTTGTTTGTTGTATTGAATTAGTTATTTACTAGCACCCGGCGAAGCGGGTGTATTTAAGCTAGTACAGTATAAATACTGATCCTGCAGTGTAGTAAGTAAAGTTGTCATAAAACTATTTCGGGGCATCCAAAGAAGAGTAAACCATATAGTCTACTTTGACAACTTTTAAACCTCTTTGCCTGTTATATAATGCATGGCAAAAGAAACAATGCAAAGAAACCATCTAGGGAAAATGTGCAAATTGCCGACAAAGCAAGAAGTAATGACGATGTCTGTGGAGAGAGGATCCTTCGAGGAATACGTAACCAGTCATGAAGCCATGGAAATGTCTTCAATAAGTTGGAAAGACGACAAACAGTGGACTTTGCTGTCAACTTATATGGATGCAGAACCTGTTTCGAACACGATCCACATGAAAAGTAGGGAGTGGTATATGAGACTATACCATCACATGCAAGTTTGCATTTAAAATTAGAAAGCAGCAAAAAGTGTAATAAACATTCGGGGCTTCGTAAAAATGTGTGTGCTGTGTACGTTCACATTGTTCTAAACAAAAACCCATGTCGAAAACAGCTACGAGAACTGTTTGGTTGTACGAGAAAGTCAAATGGGACGGTCTCAATGATTTCTTCGGCAAATTTAACTGGTCACTATGCTTCCTCCTGGTTTGAATCGAGCTGTAAAGAGGTTATCAGGGTTAGAGGATTAAGTTTTCGCAGTTTTAAGGGCAACCCAACTGAGAAAAATCAGAATAAGTACAAACAAGCTAGAGAGACTTGTAACGTTCGTATCTGAAGAACTAACATTTAACATCATCAAACATTACGGCAAAAAATACTATTTTGTCCCAAAGGTAGTAAACATTTTTGGTCTTTTATAAACAACGTACGAAACACTACAAAATTCTCAGTTCCAACGCTCGTCTTCAATGACACTCCTGTAGTAAGCTCGATAGACAAAGCGAATTTGCTTGCAGCAGATTTTGCTGTTTATTCGACACTACTAGAGGGTGAAATGACTCCTCCTATACTTGACAGCGTAAACGATTTTTTGGGACGAATCTTTTTTCCCACTCGTGTAGTTGCTAGAGTATTAAAAGATCTTGACACTCACAAATCCGCTGGCCCTGGATAGTATCTCTCCTATCGTTCTGAAGAGGTGTTCTTCAACGCTGGCAAAACCACTGCGTAAGCTTTTCCATCTGTCCTACCCTCAGGTCTCTTTCCGAATTGATGGAAAACAGCATTTGTCCAGCCCATCCCTAAAAAAGGCGAATCTTCCTCCCCCTCTTACTATTGTCCAATTGCACTTACGTCCCTTCTTTCAGGTCATGAAAACGCTGATCTATTTTCAGCTTAAGAAATATCTTGACGAACGAAAGCTTCTTAATGAGCGGTAGTATAGCTTTCATAGCAATAGGTCCACTGGTGATCTGATGTATATCTCACCGAATAGTGAAATAAATCTTTACATCGTTTTGGAGGAAGTAAGATTATTACACCTGATATTTAAAAGGCATTTAATAGATTTTGGCAACAAGCTCTCTTATCGAAAATGCGCCCATTTGTTATCGATGAATCTCTTCTTCGTTGGATTAGAAATCACCTTTCGGACCGTTCACTATAAGTTGTATTTGACGGTTTTAAATCTGATATACACAAAATAAACGACACACTTCATTTTGTTCATAAATGATCTTTTGTCTGAAACTTTTAATCCACTTAATTGTTTCGCGAAGACAATACCCTCAGTTCTTCATATTCGTTTTTAGATTCACATCCTTGTCTTTCGGATGTGGACTTTCAATGGGAGCGTATGATAAGCTCATTAAATTCTGATCTTGACAGCATTGTCCAATGGGGAAGTAAAAACCTTGTAGAATTTAATGCTTCGAAAACTCATTGCCACTATCCATGGATAGCACTTGCATCGAGGAGACTAAACAGCTTCCAGTTCTAAGTATGTGTATCACAGACCATATTTTATGGATTGATCACTTATTTGACGTCGCCAAAAACGTTCCGTTTCTCCGTCGATGCAAGAAGTTTTGTATCCCTTCTGATCTTTATTCTTCCAAAACTCGAATACATTTCCCATATCTGGGTAGGTGCTCTAAAAACCCATTTGAGTATCTTGGACAGAATTCAAAAGAGAGCGATAGGCGACCGTTGTCTAACTGAAACATTTGTATCTCTCGAGCACCGCCGCAATGTTTCATATCTATCATTATTTTACCGCAGTGCTCTAGTGAAATAGCCAGTTGCATTCCTCCTCAACCGTAATAGCCGTATTTCTAGGAATGCTCAACAGTTTACCATTGAGCCCAATTTCGACCGTACTGTGAAGTATTCTTTTTTTTTTAGCCGCACTACACGAATGTGGAATGCTTTACCCGGCTCAATATTTCCCACTCATTGCAATGTGCAGACATTCAAAACCAATGTGCATCGGTATCTCCTTTCTTATCCAATCCTACTTTCCTAATTGATCGTACTGTGTTTAACATTGTAAGGGTACTCATAACCCCTTGAGTACGTGTATAATATATAAAAAAAGATAAAAAAAAATTGCTGATTCCAGAGCAGAGTTTGCTGACACTCTCTGCAAATATGCAACCCACGTTCAATCTGCAAGAGGTCGACCAAGCCCCCAAAGGAAGGAAGGTTCTGAAGACTATGCTATGAAGCGACATAAACAGATCACAACTAACCGAGACAGGACCATCATAATGCGGTGTATGATGCCAAGCTATAAGCTTCTTAGTATCATAATGCGCGAAATATATAAAGTATACTTAAGTTCGAAAAAATCTTCCGGTTATTTCAATGAATTCAATTTATCAAGTCTAAATCCATATTGTATCAAAAATGATCATTTAGTTTACTCAGGACTTTTAATATTTTTGTTTGTTTATGATTGTTTTACTTTCCCATTATTTTTTGTTTAAAAAGGAAAAATCATGCATGGTTTAATTTTGGGTCATTCACTTTTTTAAAAGTTCCACAAAAGAGAATCGAAAAATAACCATATAAATTGGGGTTCAACACCTTACGCAAGGTTGAACGACTTACATAGGGGGGTTATCAGGAAAACATATAGAAAAGGGAATATTACGCGACTTTATTTCGTTGTCGGTTATTGCTTACGTTATGCGTCATTATATGTTTGATTTTTTGTTTAATTAATAAGCTTCGGAGAAGCTCTTTGCTACGACAAACATTTGTTTCAATCTTCTTTGTTGTTTATTGTCAGTTGAATTTTGAATGAGTTTAGTTCATCGCAATCGGGTCTTGAAGTAACTTAAAATAAATTAAAAGAAAAAACTAATAAATAGTTTCGAATAAAATGAAATTTTATCAACACAAAGTTAAAACATGCTGTTTTTTTTCACAAAAACGGTTAAAGTAACAATGCTGGAATATTTTCCGACAGCATAAACATAGGCACTGATTGCGCTCACCGATTTTCTTCATCATCGGTTACTCGTATTTCACATTGTGAATGTCGATTATGATCGAAATTCATCGATTCCACAGTCGTTTGTTGTCGATTGTCATTTTCCCATCACCTCCGATGCGAGTGTTTTTTTATGAACAATTGTATTTTTTTTTTAACATTTAAATAATTACGCAAGTCAAAAGTGATTACAATTGAGAGACAAATGGAATTGTTGGAAACGTTGATGGGTTGATGATGATGAAGGGGATTTTTGCCAAGAGCCAATTAAGTCCTCTCCACTTTACCTAAGCGCTCGTACTGCTATACACCATAAGATTATAATGTTAGTTATAATCCCTCGAATGTGTGCAAATTCTTTAATATTTTGGTGGCAACAGTTGGGTTGGATGCGACCAAGTTTGAGTGAGGGTGCGAGTTAAGGAAGTGTGTCCAATCGTTATTTTTAACCCATTTTGTTGTATACTTTTTTCGACGATATTTGGTGATAGAGGAAAAAAAGGTGGAAAACCGAACTGACCATGAAATTATTGCAATCAATTATTGATTTCGACAATGAAAGAGAAACGAAAAATTTGGGATATCGGATGCCAGAGAATTGAATTGGGCTGAAGTCGCTTCCGAAGTTCAAGTGTGCTAGTATATTAGAAGTGAGATGGCAGCGAAAACCACAAATCCATCGTAAAGATTTTGTCTACGAGTACTATGATGTTTATAATTTTCCCTTTGTAGGTCAATATCTAATATTATTAACGTAGCAGTAAATGTTTTTTCCTTTAGTCGAAATTATTATTGAATCTGCGTACCAAACTCAAATATCATTTATTCAATTATTATCAAAGTTCGTGTAGCTCTCAGCTACAAAGCTTTTTCTAAAAACTGATGCTTGACTTAGTATAAGAGTATTTAGTATCAACGAGCTCACTAACTTATTGTGCAACCGCTTTGGAAATCATACTTTTTTATCAGCTAGGTGTATGGTAAATAATTTTAAGTTGCATTTGGTACGTTATTTTAACTTTTTGATAATTATAATTCCTACTGAAAAAAGCGACTCCTGTATTAATAATATTAGAAATAAGTTATATTATACATACATTAATAATATTGAGACATTAGTAATTTTGGTCGCATCCAACCCAAAGGAAGAATAATAAACAGAAACTAAATTGATTATTTGGCTTTTGTATAATTTTTATAATAATTTAATTTTAATGAAATTAAATTTTAATTAAAGCACAATAAACAAAAAAAAATCAATACCAATAAACTGAAATGTCAAATAAAATATATCGTCGCTGTAGATCGAATACCTCGTAACCCAGAAAAAACCGATTTTTAGGTAATGATGCAATTATATTGTTAACAAAATTCCGGATCTAATGAAAAATATCCTGTGAACCTAAAAACTATAATTGCAGAGCCATGCGCATAATTAACAACACGTCTCTCATTGTCTCTCATTGATTTGATAATAAGTTTTTTGTCTCTCCTGAAAATCGACTTTTCTGGGTTACGAGGTATTCGATCTACAGCGACGATATGTTTAAAATAGTTAATGTTAAAATAAATTAACATTAATAGTACAATTTATCAATTTAACAATCATAATACCAAAATGTCAATCAATTAATACGTTCTATCGTTTATCAACCTGGGTACCTCAGTCACTTGACTTTACGCCGTAAATTTATGTCGAGCATTTTCAGCAACAATCCCCAAAATTTGGGACCCCAGATGAAAATATTCTCCGTAAAGTTTATTTGTATTGGTCTCCCGCGTTCACAAATTTTAGAGCCCGGTTACAAAAGTATGTTCAGAGGAATGGACACGATTTAGACGATTTTATTTTAAAGCAAGAAATCCGCATTATCAGAATAAAATATGAAAATAACGCTGTTGTTTTTTTAAATTAAATATAAAACTTGAAAAATTCCCGCTGGATGATCTTTATCTATCAATAATACCAAATTTAGTCAGATTTATTTTCCAGAAAGAGGGCCTTGATAAATATATGTATACATGCTTAAAGATAGTGTATACTACGAGTATATACATGTACAAACTTATATAACTTTTGAATATTATTCTTGTCTTCTTTGGTTAGTCTTGAATTTTAGGTATTCCTAACGTTTCTTAACATAGATTTATTTTGCTTGGTGTCATATTTTAAAAAGAATTTTAAAAATCCACACCTACAAAAATCTTTAAATTAAGCTTAAGTGGAACAAAATGATAAACAGAAGGTTCTTTTTATTTGACAGATAAGGACGATTAAATATCTTCGTTTTATCGAGAGTGCAGTTAAGTTAAGTCATTGTTCTTTTTTATGAGTTACAACTTTAATTGTTTTCATTAGTTTTATTTTTATTATATCTTTTTTACAATAAAGTAAAAAGAATCAAATAATAGTTATAACAATAAAAATACAATGAACCACAACAATGGTAATTATAAATAATTAAATTTAAAATATGTTTTGTTTTCTTTAAAAAACTATACACAAAAAGCGGAAAAAAGAATTTTTAGTATTAGTAAAATCACAAAGACGTATTGTTACCAGTCAGTGAGTTAAATATAAAGGTGTGCGCCTCCAAGACATGCATCTCAGTAGCGCAAATAGCCACCAGCAAGATAATATAACCACTATATTGAACCATTTTTAGGAAATCCCACAGCTTATCACAAAATATGCTCAGTAGCACGCAGTGCAGCAATGAGTGTACATTAACAACCCGCCATATCCATGCTACAGAGAAGAACCAATTTGATTTAAATGTTAAATTCTGACGTGTGAATTGCATCGGCAGAACATCGTTGCGCTCTAACATATCCTGATAAACGAAAATGTAACGATTCCAAGCTGTAGAGCTAAGAAGCAACTGACCAGCGAAACAGAATACTTTTCGTGCTACTTTCTTCGTTGTTGTTTTTACTTTGTAGATTACTCCGGTTTCTGCACTCTTTGATTCACTAAGAGGAAGAATTGCTTGCAACTGTGAGTATCCTCTTCGTGGTGGATTGTTCTTTAAGAAGAAACAAATTCCTATCAATAAAGCTATGCATCCAAGACCATCACAAAGGCCGTCGATATAGTAGCCAGATGTACCGACCTCAGATCTTTCGCCACGAATATTTTTTTTAACACGTGCTACATGTCCATCCAAATCGTCCAGGAAAGTTCGAAACTGGAAAAGAACAACTCCCATCCTTCTGTAACCCAGACTATCTGAAGAAACCAACTTTCCAGCTAGACACGCAACAAAAACATGGAAAAATGAAATCATATTCGGTGTTATAAACGACGATTTTGAGAATCCCACAACGTCATCGAATATCGTCGCAAGTGGAGCAAATAGATAATGGTTCGTGTGATCTAGTAAAATCGCTTTTACAGTCACATAACAAAGTGGATTTATTTCGCAGCTTAGCCATGTGCTGTCTTCATAAGTTCCAGGGGCAGCTTTGCGTTGTCCTTTGGGTATTTGTGTTGTAGTCTTATGGTATTGCGCTGACTTTGGTAGTACTCCAGAAGATATTATTGAAGAGACTGTTTGGTCCCTTTGTACAAGCAGGGTTGATGGTAGTTCCGCATATTTGCGCGGGTATCCAACTTCTACTGCATCACTTTGAGGTGAAAAAGAAACCGAAACATTAAAGTGATAATTACGTTCTATTGGGTAGTTCTGTATTCTTAAATACAGTTGTACATCCATAAATATGTAGAATATAATCAGTAAGAAAAGTAAGGTTAAGAGTATTTTGCTAATCTGTGAACTTGGACCCAACATTTTAAAAGATTGTCTTCAAGCTTGTGATTTTTAGAATATATAACTGGACTGTTTTTTGTTTAGATTTTCAATTTTGTTATTTCTAGTTCAATTCCGATTGGCGCTTTTAGTAAAAAAATATTCGATATTGCTCTTTGTATTGGTGCCTTTTTTGTTGTTTGCTGCCTGCTGTTACTTTTTTCTTATTTTATTATATTGTTTAATTTTGTCCTAAACAAATAAGAATGGGCCTGTGTTATTTGTTGTTAACAAGTTCCTTTTGGTTCCAGGTTTGATATCTGAAACGAACAAAAGATAAGCACTTAGAAGATTTTTTGCTTTTATATTTTTTTTAAACAAAATAGAATGGCAATTACAAAACAATAACAATATTCTCAGAAGATGTTTAGGACAATATAAACAATATATAAGGCAAATTTACGCCAAACGAATTTTTAGTTTTATATCTTTGCAAAAGATTCTCAAGATGCGGAGGTGTAAGAGTGACAGATTCAATGTTGAAACCAGAATTCGCGAGGAAATCCACAGCAATACAACAACAAACAAGGAGTTTTGAATAAAATAATTTGGAGGAGAGACACATTAACGTGATCAAAGGGCACGGTAGTGCCCAGCCAAGTTCTGGCACTACACCCTTTTTACAGGAACAAACTCAGGCGATTTTTGACCCTTCCCTATCTTCAGTACCAATGAAATTAGAAACTTAAAATTCCGAATATTTGCTAAGCTAGTCAGGCACAGACGCCTCACCAAATTTTCTATCATAAGCGGTTCCTGAGATATAAGGCCTCAAAAATCACAAAAACCGTAACTGACTGACTGACAGATCATCAAAATTATGGAGCACTTTCCGACATCATAAAACCTTGTAATCTTGCACAACGGTAGGTCTTGTCATGCAAGCAGAGGAAAAAATTTGAGGTTTTCCATTCAGGGGGCGTGGTATCCGCCCACTTTCTTAGAAAATGTTTAATTTATATGGAGCACTTCCGATTGCCGTAGAATGACGAAATTTGGTAAAGTGGTAAAGCTTAAAGTACATTCAAAGCGAAAAATAGAAAATCTAAGATTTTTCATTCGAAGTGTCTTTTTATTGTCATTTTGAAACTATACATGCATTTTGAAAATTCACGACTTTTCTTAGAACTAGAGTGCTCGATTTGGTACTCTATGTTATGTTTATGTTAACATAAATGAAAAAAGAAAACATCTGCATACTTGAAAAAATTATTAGCTTACATAAAAAATCTTAACTGTGATGTGAACTATAATCAAACCACTAATTAGGCTAATTATTGGTGGGCTACCTTCATTTAAAAAAAGGAGTAAAAATTGCAACCAAAACATCATCGCATCCTCAACAATTATTGCTTTTTTATGACTTTGAGCGCATGTAGGTACTAGTATTTATAATTAAGGTAGGTATGTTAGTGTTAGGTATCTTGCCAGCACAACAAAAAACAATTGAAGCGCAAATCAAAACAACCAATAACAAAAAGAGAATATACCAAAAGAAATAGGAACCTATAAGCTAAGTTGATTTTAGTAGGTAGAGTCCACTCTTCTATCTTTCCGTATCTTTCGAGATTTTGACATGGCAAAATATTAAAATCTTTGCAAAAAGGAGTGAGATCAGACCAAAAAACAAATGTTAAAAAAAGAGCCAAGTTCTTCTATGAAAAAACCTTTGTGTAACAAGTCAGCCGTGAAAAGTACTGAGATCTAAAAGTCCGCCAAGTTCTTACTTCATGAAGGTTTAATACCGAATATTTAAAGTAGAATAATATTGAAACAGTTACAATATAATAGAGAAATTTTATTATTTAATGATTACTGACTAAAATTTGATGGGCTTACTTGGCAAGTTTTTTTTTGTATGCCGAATTCGAAAGGTTTTAAAAACTTGACCAGTGAACCCATCAAATTTTAGTCAGTAATCATTAAATAATAAAATTTCTCTATTACATTGTAACTGTTTCAATATTAGCTGTGTTTTATTTTTCCCGAGACCTGATCCGGATTGGATCTTCATTCAAAATTACATGTATAACAAAAACAACACAAGGCCCAGTTTTGTTTGTATTTGTTGTTTTACATGTTATTTTGAAAACAAAATCCAATCCGGATTAGATCTGGGGGAAAATAAAACACAGCTATTATTCTACTTTAAATATTCGGTATTAAACCTTCATGAAGTAAGAACTTGGTGTACTTTTAGATCTCAGTACTTTCCACGGCTGACTTGTTACACAAAGGTTTTTGTAAAGAAGAACTTGGCTCTTTTTTAACATTTATGTTTTTGGTCTGATAAAGGTTATTCTAGTTGTGACAAGACAAAAGGAATTGCGTTTTTATTTGTGCTTTGGGCTATAAGGTCGAGCATGCTGATAAATGGTTTCTTGTTTCCATTGCTAAAGACTGAACTAATATCTTATGATTTATGATGTTGAACATTTATATTAAGTAAATCAAATAAAGAATTCTAGAGATAAACGTTTTATAATTGAATGTGTCAATACAGTGTTAATAGAGATTCGACAACCTGGTCACCAAAAAGAACTCCATTCGCCAAATTGTTCGACCCCAAGCGAATATTCGATTCATTAAAGGGTTCAAAGTCATTAATTCTAGAGATCTGAACTTTCAAGAATCAATAATATTTTTAGGAAGAATGATATTAATCTTCAGAGAACGGGGACTTATTTCTGATAACAGGGGCAAAAGTTTGTAAATAATAGTGTATACTTTTTATTACAAAGCTTTAGTGCTGTCTGATTTCGTTTATATGTACTAGCTTAAAATTATTTGAATTTGAGAATTTGAAAATTTATATTCAAGAATCAAAATATATGTATAATTGGGGTCATGACAGAGATCCATTGAAGGGTTGGCGCAGAGTGTATAATTCAGGAATACAAATTGGCATTTATATCAATTCATTTTGGAATAAATGAGAAAGCAAGTAATGTCAAATGGAACTCATATATTAAGACAAAGTAGGGATTAAAGATATTAAAAGCTTTCACTCGGAATATTTAACAAAATGTTCACACAAGCAAAATATGTGTTCTATTGACTTTTGCTTTAGAGAAATTAAAAAATTATCAACAAGTCCAATAATAGTGCTAAGTTTTCTACTTTTTTTTTTTTTTTTTTTTATAATCTACACGCGCTCAAGGGATTATGATTACCCTTTAAATGTTTCAACACAGCGCGGGCGTGAAGTTACGGAAGAGAAAGAAGGATAGGAAAGATGTGTGGCACGATGTTCTGAGACTGAAGGTTGTTGTCTCAGATATTTTATCTCCAGGGATGGCGGCTGAACTAAAGCGGAGAATGCCGTGTCTTATTTCTATGTCGCTTATAATTCACATTATTTTATTCGTGTTCATCCTTGTTGGGCATACTAGTTTAACTCAATAACATGTTGTTAGTGTTATGCCTGAACAACATGCAATGAGTAAACCAGCAACCCATTGATGACAATTTTAATGGAATTAAAACGACATAGACGACGGCAGGGATCGAACCTGTGATCATGAGGTTCACAGGCGAGCACACATCCATCGCGCCACGGCCACCCCCTTTGCTGATTTATTTCAGTAGTATATAGAGTTTGTATTATAAAAACCTTCATATAGAATCAATGCTAGGCCACGGGCAAAATCTTCCAACGTTAATGATTACAATTTTAATCTTGGTTGGGTATAGTTCACTTTGGATTTTTGTTAAAAAATCGATGTAAGATGAACTTAATTTAACAAAAATTGCCTATTGACAAGGTCCTCACAGTCATCTGATGAGTGCATGTGAGATCGCCGCCGGGACGAAACGCCAATTTTTGTGGACTAAAGGCCAAAAAAGCTAGATACACCCTTACAGTAGAATAATTTTTTTGTTAGAATATACCCGAGAATCATTTCCAAAGTAATTAAGGAGAAAGACTCCCCGTGTTATATAAAATGATAGATAACCGATTACATTAACAAAAGGTTTATATAAAATCATAATTTTCATTTCTTTAAAATTGAATTAAGTTTTTACATCACAGACCACCTTATGTGGAAAGACCACATATTTGACTACGCCAAAAACGTCACTAAATGCGTAGGTTTCCTTCGACAATGCAAGACATTTTATCATTCAGAGATTCTTTCTTTATCCCCACTACACAAATGTGGAATGCTTTATCGGGCTCAATATACATATCCCTCCCATTATGATATTCAAAAATTCAAAACCAAGCGCAAAATATAAAAAAAAACGGGTAGACGGCAGGAGGACAATTTATTATCATTAATCAAGATAATTGGAGCTTTAAAAAAATAATTCAACAGATGGACTATGGCGGATTATTGTGAAATATTGAAAACCGAATTAAGGGGTTTAATAACACGGCGAAGTAATTCTTCTGGATACAGACGTTATGAAGTCAGGTTTTTTCTGACAGGAGATCATTACCTCTTAATTCAACTTAATGTTTTGAATAAGAAAAGGTTACAAACAGAATTTAATATTTAATTTTGTGACATTACCTATGTACAAAAAAAATAAAATAATAAATAAAATTGCTACTATTGAATTTCTTTATAATTTTAATAAGTAATGTCTCTTTATTTTACAAAAATTAGAATGGTCAGCGTAATTGAACCAACAGCAAAACAAATTATGCACTTTATTATGGATCTTTATAAAAGATATGATAAGATAAGTTCATCGGAAAAACATTTTTTAATAACAAAAAACACAGATAAACTTATTATTGTTATCTTATAAATAGATCAAATCATATAAAAAAATATTTTGTACTGATCATAAAGAAAAAAATTAAAATACCTGTGGTAGTTGTGTACTTTTCCCACTTCCAGTTTCACCAACAAGTATCAATGCTTGATAATTTTCCAAGCAAAAAAGTATGTGATCACGGTATTTTCTTATTGGAAGACGCTCACGTTGTGCATCGATTGAAAGCGAATAGTGTGCGCTAAAAACAAACGTAGTCACCTGATCATCAGTTGCTTGGGCGTCTTTTTCAGACGCAAAATAATTGTCATCTGAAAATAGAAATAACAAAAACATAAATAAGAGTATTTTGTATATTTATTTAATCTTCGGAAAACCGAAAACTCCATTAACCTAGAAAAAGAGTGATTAATATAAAAAAGTAATGAATATTTGGACATGAAAAAATGGATGCCGCCTATGCTCAAAATCGACAACAAAAGCAATCGTTTGACAACTCCATAATAGTGTTTTGGGCGATGTTTCGACTGAGTTTTTACACAGTCCTATATCGGGATCCTCATTGTTTATATAAACACTTCCTCCCAGTCAATAAAAAAAAGATTCTAAATTAAGTGGTTAAACACCAAGAAATTAAATAAGGAGTTTAAATTAAAAAAAAAGAAGACATTTTTAAGAATATAAAACATTGTGTAAAAAATGTATACAAAACCTGATTTAATAAAAACAATAAATTACCTAAAATTAAATGTATATTAAGTCATCGACTAACATCTCTTGTAGTCAATGGTGAAGCTTACTCTTATAATGTCAAAGCAAATTGCAACCAAATTAAAAACTTTTATAGAGTGGCGGTTATTACTGTGGTCGAGATTTTCATAAATATCGTGTTACCGAAAGTGATTATGCATCTTTATCAAATTCTAATATTTTCTGAAAATGCAACTCGTGTGCTAATCTAAATTTCTCTTCATTATTAAAAAGGTTTAGCTTTTTTACCAATAGTCTTACTGAGATGAAAAACGAAATCTCTGATCTTAAATCAATAGTACACTATAATTTCCCTGCACGTAAAAAAGGCAACAAAAATGTTTAAAACTCAGTAAAGGAGAATGATGCATTCTTTCCTGACCCCACTGCATCAGTCAATCATCCTATAATAGCTCTACCATCAATACCGTCCTAAACTCAAAACCTTCTCCATCACCATAACATTCACCGATACAATCATCATCTAACAATTGTCCTGAAATCTCAACCATCGCAAATAATTTCAAAAATAATTCAGAAATCTATTCAGAATGGAAATCTGTTCCTAACAAAATTAAAACTTACAAAAATTAAAGCAAAGAAAGATTATGGGTACGGATACTACATATATATAGTGTCTCTCTACCATACCTGGGTGCACTTGTCCCGATTTGACAAAAAAAAACTACTACTGATGTTATAACTATAACTACAACTTTGTTCTTCTCCTTAACTGCTTCCTTTTTAGGGGATCCCACTTCTGATGATAGAATGAAACTTGACTGTGTGCCAAGCTTCCGTTAGCTTACTCCCTTCACAGTCCAAACTTTGATGAACACGAGTAGATTCTCATCCTAGTTATACTCATTCTGAATGACATTTCATATAAATATTGTTCAACGATAATTGGATAATATAAAGTTGTTTAGAACAGAGTATTATTGAACTATAACAGAAAATGTATGGCATAAGCGTCACAAAAAATCTAATTCTATAGATGACTATGCAGTTGACTGTTGATTAAGAAATGAGTTTGTATTCATATCTTACATATATCATACATTTATATTAATATGTCAAATACAAATTTTAAATTTGTATTGTATTGTATTTGTAATAAGTTAACGTACGACAACTTCATAAGAGCTACATGGTCAATAAATACCTAAGTGTCACCGGCCTCACCGGAAACCATGTATAAACAACATCCATCGATGAAGAATAATCTAAAAACAAAATATCAGCAAATATTTTTCAAATTCAAAGTTCCTTTATTGACCACAAAATGTATTAATTATTTTATTAAAAGACCAAAAATAAATAACTTTTTGAGTCATTGACTATCTCTCTAACCGGTCGCATCGTTTTCGCAGTTTGTCTCTGTCTCTACCGGTTTACTTCGTTGGTGATATCCCGCTATTTCTATAACAATAAAAAAAAAACTAGTAATTTTGTTAGAAAAAATTTATAATGGCCCCTGGGCCACGTGCTCCCTCGAGTGGAAGGTTTGATATTCTTGAAAAAGATCAACCTTTTAACTCAAAATATAAAAGAAAAAGAAAAAATAATATAATCGAAAATGAATTAAATTTCAATATTCCTTCAACCTTATCAACAAATAACCCTAAATTCATAATAATTGCTCCCTCGAGTGCTACTCAGCCCCTAACCTCATTTAGTGTCTTTTTATTAAAAAAAAGCCATCGACGGCATTAGTACAGCATACGAAAGTATAACCCAATTTAAGGACGGTCCCCTCTTGATTTTAGCAAAATCCAAAAAAGCCGCCGACCTATTTCTCGCTCAAAAAACTCTTTCTAATTTTTTTCCCATCTCCGTCTCACTCCATTCAAGCTTAAACTCATCTAAAGGCACAGCATATGCTCCCTGTCTTAAAAATGTTCCCGAAAAAGAAATTATAGAGGAAATGAAGTCGCAAGGCGTTACTGACGTCTATAAATTTACAAAGTTGGTTGACAGATTATCATTAGCTACAGGTTTAACTGAAGAAACAACAGAAGCGACAGGCTTGGTTCTCTTCACATTTGACCTTTTCCGTCCACCATCCAATGTAAATATTGGTTGGTACAGTGTTAAAATTGAAAAATATTTCCCAAACCCCATGCGCTGCCAACAATGCCAACTCCTTGGCCACACTAAAAAAGATATACTAGATCTGCTTCATGTGTAACATGTAACCTCCCACCTCTTTCCCAACACGAGTGCACACGCATTTCATGAGCTAACTGTTTCGAGGATCACCCATTCAATTCCAAGCAATGCAAGAGCTACTTGCAAGCTAAATAAATTCTTAAAATAAAATCAATTAAGAAATGCACCTTGGCTGATGCAAAAAAAAATATTCAAGGAGCAGAATCCTACCTTCATACTCCCCTCCACCTTCTCTGTTGTGGCCAAAGCAGCAAAAGAACCCTCAGTTCAAATAAGCTCCTCCAAATCCGTTGACGTTCCAATGGAAACATCAATACCAGATGCAGAAAAAAACACAATCTCATTAACATCAATTACCCCAAAACATTCCGTCATCGAAATTCCTAAATCCATTCCAAAAATTAATACAACAACCAACAGAATATGTAAGTACAACATTAATATTGAAACCAGTTCACCACCCTCCAAATCAATCATGCCTCAAAAGCATATTCAAAGCTTACCACAAGAACCAATCAAAAAATCAGTTTACTCTTCACAACCTAAAATTTCAGAAAACACAGACAACACAACCCCAAAATCTTTAAACAACGAATTTAATATCACATCCATCCCTTTAATATTAACGAATCAATCAATATCATCAAACAAGCTCGACTTCAATTCAACCATTCTTCCTCCGATAATGATGATGAGAGCATTTAAAATAAATAAAATTGCTCCTCCAAATTCCGACTGTGCGGCTCGGGGGTTTAATCGTCCGAACTCTCTCATGAGTCGGCACACTGTCAACATACTTTCACCTAACCAAAACTTTTCGCAGTATAACCCAGCCTATATTGCTCAAAAGGCACACCTAGGTAGGAATTCGTTCCTTAAAGTTCTGCAATGGAACCTTAACGGCTACACGAATAATTACCACGAACTTCAATTAATTATAAAAGACAAAAACCCTTCCGTAATTTCACTCCAAGAAACCCACCTCCAACTTAATTCAATCTATTTTGCTCCAAAATAATACGCTGCTTACTTCCACAACCTTCCATTAAATACCAGTGCCTCTCAAGGTGTCGGGTTACTGATTCATAAATCTATTCCCCACTCACCTGTACAAATTAACTCCAATATCTCAACTGTAGCTATAGAAATCAATCTTAAAATAAAAATAACCATAATTTCACTATACATACTCGTACATCCGTCGCAACCATTCACTACTTTTGATCTCGACAATATTGTCAGAACAATCAATACACCAATCCTACTAACAGGTGATTTTAACTCCTGGAGTCCTCTTTGGGGCTCACCGATAAGTAATTCCAGAGGTAAGGTTATGGAAAATTTCTTATCTAGCTCGAACCTGTCTGTCCTAAACGATGGCCGTCCCACCCACTTCTCCACGCATAAAACCTTTACACACATGGATTTATTGGGAAGCATATCAAAATAAAGTTTTAGAATTTTCAAGGGAGAACCCTCCATCGCATAATATAAAACACGAAGCTTCCGTAGTAAACAAAGCTCTACGCTATGCTGCGAACTTCTCTATCCTACAGACTAAAGGTATACAGCATAGATCTTTTGTACCATGGTCGAACCCTGAAATTCACTCCCTGCGCACCGATAAACAAAACCTATTTAAATTATTTAAAAAGCACCCCACAGATAGTAACTTAATAAAATATCGCACGGTAAACGCCCTGTTTAGAAAAAAAGTCAAAGAATCTAAAAAACTAAGTTTTCAAAAATTTACTGACAACATTAACCCTAGGTTAACTCCAAAACGACTATGGGCCGACATAAAAACACTAACAGGTAACTACATCCCATACAACTTAAAAACCATACAAACCGATTCGGAAACTCTAACAGACTCCTTCAACATCTCTGAACACTTTGCAAAAACCTGGTCAGAATATTCAAGCAATTCAAACTTTTCGCTAGACTTCCAAAACCTCAAACAATTATCAATAGACATTCCAAACATTATAAGTAACCTTAACCAATCAGCAAAGTTCATTGAAGAGCCAATTAATCTTTTGGAGTTAGAGTGCTGCCTAAGTTCAGTGAAGGGTAAAACACCTGGCTTTGACCGTGTCTCATACCCCTTGATCAAAAACGCTCCATTATCAACAAAACAACGAATATTAAATTTATACAACAATATTTTTGAGAGTAGTATTATTCCCCAATCGTGAAAGACCGCCACAATTATCCCGCTTCCTAAAAATAACCATCAAATCTCGGAAACCACCGGGTACAGACCCATATCTTTACTTCCATGTTTAAGTAAACTTCTGGAAAAAATTGTATCTAGGAGACTCCTTTGGTACGCAGAAAGTAACAATCTAACTAGCCGGAATCAAGTTGCATTCAAGCATGGGTGCGCCACAATAGATTCTGTTCCTTATATCGACGAACTCGTTACCTCTGCATTATCCTCCAAAATCCATATTTCAATTCTTTCTTTGGACTTTAAAAAGGCCTTTGACCGTATTGGTATCCACGTTGTCCTTAAATCATCTAAAAAATGGAAAATCGGTCAGAAAATGAACAGAAAATTCAGATCAAAAATCAATAACATTTATTCCAAAGAATACAATATTTCCAACGGTATTCCCCAGGGTTCACCGTTTTCCGTGATTTTGTTCATAATTGCATACGACGAAATAAGTAAAATAATATCCAACTTCAAGAAGATTGAACACACTCTCTATGCTGACGACCTTTACGTTATCGCTAAGTGTAATAATACAAAACAAATCTTTTTTTTTTATCTTCAAAGAACTTCTTCATTGTCTACTTCTGCTATTATCTCAGCAAATAAGAGCAAACATTTACATATGTATTTGCAAAAAAACAAGCTGCAGTAATTTTAATATCGATTTCCGTAATGTACTAATCCCTAATGTAAATAAATTAAGTATTTTAGGTGTTATATTTTTGATAGTAAATTTTTTTTTTTTTTTATAATCTACACGCGCTCAAGGGATTATGATTACCCTTTAAATGTTTGGACACAGCGCGGGCGTGAAGTTAAGGAAGAGAAAGAAGGATAGGAAAGATGTGTGGCACGATGTTCTGAGACTGAAGGTTGTTGTCTCAAATATTTTATCTCCAGGGATGCCGGCTGAACTAAAGCGGAGAATGCCGTGTCTTATTTCTATGTCGCTTATAATTCACATTATTTTATTCGTGTTCATCCTTGTTGGGCATACTAGTTTAACTCAATTACATGTTGTTAGTGTTATGCCTGAACAACATGTAATGAGTAAACCAGCAACCCATTGATGACAATTTTAGGTTTTTAATGGAATTAAAACGACATAGACGACGGGGGGGGTTCGAACCTGTGATCATGAGGTTCACAGGCGAGCACACATCCATCGCGCCACGGCCTAGATATTAAGAAAAAGCTGGCTACCAGGCTAAACATAATTAAATACATATCTTCTAAAAACAGCTTTGTTCACCCTAACACCCTAGTTTGCATAACAAAATTGATAATAGTGTCTAAAATTGATTACGGGCTTGTTATTTACGAAATCAACTCAACAAATACTCAACTCATCTTACTATGCAGCTCTGAAATACAGTTTAAGGGCATTCCGTACATCGCCAGTTAAAAACATACTCACCGAAGCAGGTTGTTTACCCATCGAATCTCGCAGAGACATCCTTATATCGCGACTCATCCCAAAAATCATCGAAAATCTTTGGCTATTGAACAATATCCACCTTGGAATCTTCCATTAGAGGCAATTAACATCTCGTTATCAAGATTTAAAAAAGATATCACCCCCAAGGAAGTATTCATCAAACATTATTATAAAATAATGAGCACCTTCGATAACTCACTATGGGACTCTTTTTTGACTAACGGACGGTTCGAAAAGCGAATTAGGCACCGGATTTGCCATTGTCAACAAAGCAGGCTATATAATGCACTCAGAACATATACCGGACTATTTCTCGTCGTTTTCTAGCGAAGCGTTAGCAATTTTCAAGGCCACCGAACTAGCAATCAACTCAACCAAAAACACACTAATCTGCTCCGACAGCCTCTCAACCCTTAACGCAGTTCGCAACCCAAGGTGTCAATCCCCCCTCATCAACAAAATAAGAAACAACGTCACCAAACAATCTCCAAAGCTATACCTATTGTGGATACCAGGTCATATAGGCATATATGGGAACGAAAAAGCTGATATTGCAGCAAAGTCAATATGCAACTCGGATGTCATCAGTCAATACCCTCCAATCAAATCAGACTTGCGTAAGCTCGCAGATGCCTTTTGGTGCCGGAAACGCAATGATCTATGGAGTCAATATTCCCACCACTACTCAGTAATCAATCCTAACGCTGAACCAGCAACTTACCCGTATACTACAACAGCCTAGATGAACAAATGTTTTCTACGTCTTCGAGGACACGCTAAAATTACACATAGCCACCTGTTCACCAAAGATAACCCACCCAACTGCCCTCTCTGTCGACCAGAAGCCATCCTCACCATTAAACACCTATCATCGGAATGCCCAAGAATAAATTCCATCTCAAACAGCTTATTTAACACTAATTTAACTTCATTATTGTCAGTTCCCTCAGAACAAAATATAAATAATGTTTTTAAAATATTAGAAATGATACAACTATACTCTGTCCAACAAAAATTGTCAGTACAGGCCTTATGAGAGAGCTTTTTCTAAAGCAGTGGCGCCTGATGCACCCTCACTACAATGCGTTAGGAAAAATGCCACTGAAAAAAGAGCAAGCCACTGACTTTTCTTAAGGAATTGTTGTTGTAATTCTTTGCAAAAAGTTGTACACCCCAACACGACCGTCGTATCCCACTGCTGATGAGAATGAGATACTGTCGAGATCAAGAAAAGAGTGTCAAGTGTCACTCAATACGATCGTGCGCTCTTTATCTACATCAAAACAGAGTTACCATTATCATTCTCAATTGCAAGCAGAGCTTTTTCAGTGGTTTTTATTAAGGAGCTTTTGGGATTTGAAGCTTTTGAGAACACATTTTAAGAAGATGAGTATGTAGAGTGTTGTCGTATTGCTTTTCAACTTAAAAAAAAGCGCCTATTATCTTACCGCTTGGCGAAGTGGGAAAAGGTAAATTGAATATTGTTTTCAGTCGTTTTGAATCGGCAGACGGTACCCCTACGCGTTTTTTACTTTCATTTGCGGCATTTGCGGCGATTTATAATTTAAACTACGGAATCCCTGTGAGAGCTTTAAAAGGCGACACACTTATGCATGGCAATGCAACCAGAATGAGAGACAAACGTCCTATCTTTCCTGTACTGACAATTTTTGTTGGACAGAGTATAGAAAATAGTATATGACATTACTCTTATTAACCCAGCCTGGGGGGTGGTCGAATGGGCGAATGTAACTTTAAAGTTGCGTTCGCCAATTCGACCGCCCCCCCTTCATAATGTGTATGCATTATTTAAACTATATTTATTACTATTTAAATTAAAGATATATATATTTAAAAATAAGTATCTTTTAATGTCCAGCTATAAGCCCTGGTATCTATCGCTGTATAAAAATTGTAATTATCTGTACATTTATGTACTTTTAATAAATAATAATAATAATAATAATAATAATAATAATAATAATAATAATAATAATAATAATAATAATAATAATAATAATGATAATAATAAACATAGAAATATTGAGTCACCTTCTATATATGGATGATCTTAAGATCTATGCATCATCAAAACAACACCTAGACCAACTAATTAGAATAGTTTCAGTATTTAGTGATGACATAAACATGAAATTCGGTTTGGATAAATGTAAGACAGTATGCATCACCAGAGGTAAGGTGACTAAAACACAAGACCCAAATATTCAAAATATTAAAGAAATGGAGGAAAATGAAGTTTATAAATACTTGGGCATGGTTCAAAACAACCGCATTGAAAAGAGATCTATTAAGAACACCCTCACCAGAGAGTTTAAATCACGAATACATAAAATAGCGAAGACAAACCTAAGTGGAAAGCATCTCATAAAAGCGGTTAACACATATGCCATCCCTATATTAACTTATAGCTTCGGTATAATAAAATGGAGCACCACTGAACTCCAAGCATTACAAAGAAAAATTCGAACAATGCTCACATCTTATAAACTTCACCACCCAAAATCATGCTGTGAAAGAATGACCACATCCAGAAGAAATGGAGGAAGAGGTCTCATAGACCTACAAATACTTCATGACAACCAGATTCAGTCACTAAGGACTTACTTTCACCTAAAATCTACAAGATTAAATCTAATTAAAGTATTAAACGAACTAGACAAAAACTTAACACCATTGAACCTAGACGGAGGGTTCGAAAGACGAGCAATCGACAAAGATCAAAGGGAACAAATGTGGGCAATCAAACCAATTCATGGCCAGTACTATAGATCCATTAATAACGATAATGTTGACAAACTTTTATCACACAGATGGTTATTAAATGGTGTACTATTTGGGGAAACTGAAGCGTTCATGATTGCAATACAAGACCGAGTGATTCCCACTAAGAATTACAAGAAATATGTTATGAAGGATCCAAATATACAAGAAGATACATGCCGTAGATGTAGGATCCAACCGGAGACAATAGAGCACATCATATCAGGCTGTACATGTCTAGCGCAAACAGAATATACAAAAAGACATAACAACGTCGCCAAAATAGTACATAAAAAACTTCTTGAAAAACATCAAATTTTAGTTGAAAACACCCCTTACTACAAATACGAGCCTTCACCGGTAGTGGAAAATGACAACATCAAAATCTACTATGACCGTACAATACATTCCCAACACACAAGGCTTCATAATCGCCCAGATCTCACAATCATCGATAAAAAAGAACATAAGGGTATCTTCATCGACGTGGCGATTCCAGCTAACAGGAACATTAGTCGTACCTACAACGAAAAACGAAGTAGATATGCCGAGTTGGCTGTAGAAATAAAACGAACCTGGAACTTGAAGGAAGTGAGAATTATACCTATCATCATAAGTGCCGAAGGAATAATCGACAAGCAACTAAAAGATGACATAAAAAGACTAGGACTGAAGCAAAATATAATAGATGCTATGCAAAAAGCTGTAATACTCGATACCTGTCACCTAACCAGAAACTTTATGAATATCAATTAAACAGAAAAACTATAGATAAAAGTAAAACACATTTTGTCATGGGCTAAGGCCCCCAAAAGATGTTAATTATAACCCAATATGGAGAAATTAATTAATTTTCAATAATAATAATAATAATAATAAATAACTTTTTATACACAATTTTTTAATTTTATTCGTCAAATGACAAAAAATTATATACCGAATGCATTTCGGGTAGACAAGCTGCTCATCATCAGCGATTTACACGATATACTCACAAAATATAGATAAAATAAAATAAAAGAAGGTAAGAAAATTACAAAAATGAAAAAGAAAGTAAAGAATAAAATTAAAAATTTTGTGTAAAAAAAGTTATTTATTTTTGGGCTTTTAATAAAATAATTAATAAATTTTGTGGTCAATAAAGGAACTTTGAATTTGAAAAATATTTAACTCTATACCACAAATTTGGTCCCAATCTTGTAAGTGTTAAATTTAAAAGTTATTTTAAAATATCAGCATATAGCACTTGCAAGCAACGCAATAACCCTGCAGTTATTGTTTCCAGAACCAAAAAAATGACGTCATCCAGCCTATCTCTCCCAAGATATTTGGACACGATGCACAACTAAGCTTTAAGAAACAAAATGTTTCTAGTTGGTTAGTTAATTAGCATTGAGCTAGTTCTTGATAGGAGTTGTTAAGATATACATGTCGAGACCGAAGTAATCTCTTCATATGAAAAACGAATCTTTATATTCATTACCATTACTGAAAGTTCTTCCAGGTTATTCAAAAATATTTCCTACGTCAATTTGCAGAAAATTTCGAAATTCATATCCTCGTGATATTCTTCCGTTTTCGTACAGGATTTAAACAAAAGTAAGGCGTTATGCGCTATTATTAGCCTCTGTCCCTTTGGCGTCTCCAATTTGCCAATGATGTCATATTTTCTATACTCCCTAATTTTTCTCAGATGCTTCACGCGCAAGAGTTTAATATTATTTCTTTCAAAGAGAAGTTTTCGGTTGTTTTAGTTTTCTTGTACCAAAATCCATTTCTTGTTTGAATCCTGATGAGAGACGTAATATTTAAGTTAAGCTCCAGATCTTCCTGCACTGGCGCGAAGTCAGGTGGTTTTCATTCCAAAAGCTGGCAAGTCATACAGAAGCAAAAATTTCAGGCCAATCAGTCTGACATCGTGTATTCTTAAAACGTTTGAAAGACTGATAGACCTACATATTCGCGGCACTCTGAAACTGGTTGATTTATTCCCAGCACAACACGCCTACACAAAGGGGAAGAGTGTAGAAACGGCACTTCACAGCGTCGTTAGCATGATTTAGAAGACAATGAGCGACAAAGAATATACCCTTGCTTGATATTGAAGGAGCTTTCAATAACGTGAACAATAAAGCAGTAAGGGCAGCTCTAGTAGACAATAAAATCGATAATTCGAGTATTCACATCCAGGGGCACCCCACAGGGGGGAGTTCTCTCACCACTCCTTTGAGTGCTGGTTATGAACACAATCCTCCTTAGTATGAAACATTGTGGAGTAAAGGTAGTAGCCTATGCTGACGATCTTGCGTTAATAGCGACAGGTAAATTCTTACCCACTATCAGCGAACAGATCGAATACACCCTCTCTAAGGTTAGTAGATGGACTAGAAACTGCGGCCTGATGGTTAACCCGCCAAAAACAGAATTTGTCCTTTTTACAAACAAAAGGAAAATACCAAGCTTCAGAATACCTTCAATTGAAAGCACCCTGCTGAAGATTTCAGATCATGCAAAGTATCTTGGTGTGATTCTAGATAGGAAATTAAACTGGAGTCTTAACACTAAGGAAAGACCGAAAAAAGGAATTATTGCATTCTACTCCTGTAACAGAATCTTTGGGAAATCCTGGGGACCGAGCCCAAAAATTATCAGGTGGATGTATTTGGGGATAATTAGACCAATACAATAATGCAATTGAAAAAAGCACGAACCTCAAAACCACCATGAGATCCACACTAACTGCAGGGTTAGAGGCAATACTCAATCTGAAACAAGAATCGGCAGCATATAGCGCCTTAAGGCTAAGCCAGACTAATATCTGGAAAAACAGTGCAATAGGACATGCTCAAATTCTTCAGAAATATTAAGGTGATAGTATCAATACAGACTATACAACACCCGAACTTGACTTTTATAAACCATTCCAAACTGCCTTTCACAGCAGAGAAGAATGGCACCAGCACCCTGCACCAGTGAATCAGCAATAGCAATCTATACTAATGGCTACAAAATGGACACGGGTGTTGGTGCAGGCTTTTTCTCAGAACCTCTTGAGCTAAACAACTCACTTGAGCTCCCAGATTGAGTTCGCAAGACAGGGATCAGCGCTTGACGCTAGTCAAGCAGAGATGGTAAGTATCCCACTCTGCAACATTAAACAGAAAATTTCAGATTTAATCCTAAAGAAATCCAATGAAACGTGGAGTCTACTTGACACCTGTGATTATGCAACTTAGTAAGAAGTCCCTTCGCTCTCTTACGAGCATAATCACCGGAAATAATTTACTGAAATATCATAAATTCAAAATGAAACTAAGTACAGATGACCCAGCAGAGGATGTGGCGAGGAAGAGGTACATCACACTTTCTCTGTCATTGCCCTTCACTATGCCACCAGAGAAGGAAATGGCTTGGTAGTTACTTCTTTGACAATCTAGAAGATCTTTCCAATATTTCATGAATTCACATATTGAACTTCATCAATGCCTCAAAATGGCTAGACTGATTAACAGAATACATACATAGGTTTTTATCAGAAAAGAGGGACTACACTCACGGGTAACACAATGGATCTACATTGATCTAAGTGTGACGATAGCGACATCAATTGTCAGCCCAATAATCTAACCTAACCTTCCTGCACTCGTCCATTGCATTTTGCAAAAGATTTATTTTTTTATTAATCATGTGGGCCGAAATATGTCCTTATAATAAAAACATAAAATCCTGAGACGTCTTTCGAAATGCATTCGAGGTTCGTGAGCTTTATTTAATAATTTTTTAATTTTTTTGTTTAAAATAAACAAATTTTTTTTTTTATTTTTTGAGTAAAGTTCACTAAATAAGTGAAATCAATTTAAGGTGACTTAGAATAATTTTTTAATTGTTTTCGGATTTCACGCGATTCAACGATCATTTTGATTTAAAATGCAATTGAGTTCAAGCACCCATTTACACTTAACTCTCGGTGTTCGGTACGCATCACAACATGTGATCATAAAGGGTTTAAAGAAATTCGGATACCTATGTAAGTTGTATGTTTGTTTTTGAAAACCGTAATTTGAACTTTTTTATAGATGCACATATGTCCCATTACGAATGACTATGGATGGACGATCGTTTTCATGAACGTTGGTGTTTCCAAACAGTCCTCTAGGAATTAACTTGCTTCTTCTTGAACTAATACATGTTGAAAACCCAGGATAAATGGCAAAATTAATCAAACTTGCCATTGCAGTTGCTATGTATCGTCATTATACATAGTTGTTCGAGGTATGTTTAAGAGGCAGGAAAAGATCATTGTCACCCGACCTTAATTTTCATTAATATGTTAAGAGCTCAATGCTTTTTAGCGCCCGGACAAAGCTGTGGAGTTCCGAAAATTATTCATACCAAGCAAATTATGATTATAAATATGGGTCAATATTACCAATATCATTAAAATTAATTGGATTCATACTAATATTATTGACAAGTATCAACATTTTGTCCATCTGCGCTTTAGTAAAATCAGACACATTACTGTCCATATCTACTAGAGAAACCTAGTCACGTAACGGAAGATGAAAATTGCATAATCGGCTATTTTCTCGTACATACAATTTAATAACTCTATTTTGTCCGCGTCATGAAGAAGAGCAACCGCGCAAATTTTGAAGAATATCGGCCAATTTCGTTCCTCAGCTGTATGAGTAAGATTTGAGGCGTTGATCGGAAGAAACTCAATGTTTTCTACAGAGAAAGAGATGTCATACCGGAGTTCCAGATTCCAGTAGGGCTTTCGAAATAAACACTCTACCCTCATCCATTACTGGGACACCATACTGATGTTACACTTGGATTCAACAAAGAGGGAACCACTGCAGCGTGCTTGCTGGGCATCGAAAAAGCTTTCTACAGCGTTTGAATAAAAGGATTACTATTCAAACTCTCGGAACTTGGACTTCCTAATCACTTGGTAAGAATAATAAAAAATTTCCTAACCCATAGATTTTTTTATGTATAGGTAGCAAAACATGTGTCATCAACCAAGGGGATCAACACTGGAGTTCCGCAAGGATCAAAACTGGGACCGCTGCTGTTCAAAGTTTACACTGCTGATCAACCAGTCAATCCAACAAAACGCCACCGCTTTTCACCAGAAATTGCTGCCAGGAGAGTGCAAGAGCACATTAAAAACCTATGGGAATACTATGTCAAATGGGGATTGAAGATAAGTAGCGAAAAGGCTGAACTCATCTGCTTCCGAACACTAGTGACTGTAATTCGAAGACGAGTTTTTGCAAACACGCTGTGATGTAATCAAAATAAAGTTTCGAGACAACACTGAAGTAACAGTCAAATCATCAACGAAGTACTTGGGAATCAACTTTTCAACGAATTCAAAAGGCATGTAGACTTGATGTTGAAGAGAGACAACTATTCTCTGCACTTGGTCCATCCGCTTCTCATGGACTAATGGACTAAGTAAGAAGACCAAGCTGCTTGTGTACAAAAAACTTATCCAACACGCCTTTTCTATCTGGTTTACTATTTCACCTACAGCAATGAAAAATATAAAGCATTTTGAAAGAAAGATGCTCCTCATTTGCACTGAGCTAAAATGTAACCTACTGACGAAGAAATATATATCAATTAGAGCTATCTATTACACGGATAATGAAATACACGGATATACGTGTAATTATTCGACCGGGATTTGAATCCGTGTAATTATAATTACACTTGTTATTAATTACACGTAATAATTAAATACACGTGCATCCGTGCATTTAATTATACGTGTTACTAAAATATCCGTTACTATTTCTAGAATATAAAAATGCAATTAAAACGAACATAATTATAGTTCTTAACAAATTATTAAGAAAAATTTTTTATTCAATAAGTCCTCTATTTTGGTACAAAAAAACTAAAGTATTAACGTTTTCAGATAAAAGGCAATTCTTTTTTGAGGTAACAATGTTTCCCGCTGTAGAAAAGGACCGATCTGAGCTAGCTGATGTAGCTGGTATTGCTAAACACTTTTTTGCTAGTTCTGCTATTCATGGGTTCTTAGAAGCTCGCGTTTTCCACCATTCAAAGGGGTCTAAGTCGAATCTTAATTGAGGCTCAGACAAATAATTTTCGTACTCTATTGTGGAATCTGGCACAGTGCTAATAATTACGTATCAAATGTGAGATAAAATAGCAAATCAAAGACCAATTATAATTTCAGCCTCATCCGTGTACTAAGGATTCGTTTACACGGATAATAAAGTGAATAATTACACGTGTTTTAAGAACACGGATTTGAAATTGGTATATATTTCCTACATGGATTCCGTGTACACGTGTTTTTAAATACACGTACAAAAACGTAGGCTCTAATATCAACATATCCCAACTCAGAAGTGCAACAACATGAAATAGAGCTTAGTGACATGTATCTATACACCCGAGCAATCTCTGACGATCAATTTGAAAAAATCAACGCACCCTTTTTCGAGAAGAACAACAATCAGTACTACAGGGGATAAAATGCCCACTCATCAAAAATTATTATACAGTTAATATTAAAAAATCATGAATTAAATTAAGAAAACATTAATATGATATTGTAAACAAATAGCATTATGTAAAGCCAAATGAAGAACCTTGGGTCTTGTTGAACCAACATGATTTAATTTAGTAATAAGTTTAGTTTAAGTCGAATTGTATATAAGACAAATTGAAAAATAAAATTCTTAATCTAATCTACATACCTGACAAGAATTCCGCGGGAGGCGGGTAGGGAAATTTTCTAAGAACTTGACTTTAAAAAAACAGAGGATTACTGGACTGTTTCTTTAAAGTAGCCGGATATTTCGATATCCCTATATCAAAAACATATCCGGATACACAATAAGGTATCCTTACTATCGGGATAGTGTCGGATATCCGGTTAGTTAAATGAGCGAGTTGAGATACGACACTCTACGGTGTGAGTTATAGAAGTTATAGTTATAAAGCAGTTATAGAAACGCAAACAGTTATTGACGACTCATTTCATGTTTAACGTTTAATGTCTAATCCATACAGCGGTAAATTTCAATTAATAAAAAACTTGATACGACATACACAATCAAGAACGAGATGGTTGGAATGTCATGGTTTAACTCGCCCGAATTGAAGGAAGAGTTGAGCAGTTATATTATAAGAGCTTAGTGAAAAGCGTAATGGAGCCCTACATACATAATCAGAATTTGCCGGTTTGTTACATTTTTAAGCATCGAATAGAGATCTTGTAGGCAGACGTAGAAAGAACTTTGAGGAAGAAAAAGCCAACAAATGCATCTGATTTTTAAAAATATCGACGAGACATTTAAGAACATTTCATTGAAAAGATACTGCAAAAAAACATAATCTAAACACCGCGAAATTTAACAAACCATTATCATTTCGTTGGCAATGTCTGCCCATGACTTCAGATTTTTCCATATTGCTCCGGTGTGTTTGTTTGTATACATTTATAATGAATTAGCATTTGATTTGATAAGAATGAATCAAATTTTTATCTTTTTAAAAGACTATTGATTGATTTTATTAAATCTAATATTTATATTTTAAATATTAAGTATGCACTTAGGTACATTATATCTTTTGTTTTATCTGCAAATATTTTAAAAATGTGTTACTGATTTTTTTTACATTTTATTGTAAAATAATAAATTATACTAAATCAAGGAATACATAAATACCAGGTTGTAGGATTATGTACGTACATTTCGAGGGCAAACATCGACTCTAATCATTTCCTATGATCGGGAATATCAAACAAAAAGAAATATCGAAACGCCCAGGAGATAAAATTTAAAGTTGGACGCCTTAGCATTCCTGAAGTTGTCAGAGATTACAAAGAGCACCTCAGCGAAAAGCTCTCCGCTGTGCATTCACCTAACACAAACACCATCAATCTGAGGTTCCAGTAACGCAATATCATCAAAGACGCAGCTTTAACTAACGTATGATGCCAACTACTTCAGAGAAAGAACCCACGGTATGGTGATGAATTCATTCAACTGAAACAAGTGAAAGAAGATGTACATGCGAACATACAGTGTTGGCCAAAACAAAGGCAACTTTAATTGCCTCCATTATTAAGTAATTAAAAAACAAATTTAAGAATCTATCATGGTATATTTTTGTTTTTAAAATTTTAATAAATATTTACAGTTTCTAGTGGAAAATAAAATAAAATGGTTTTTGTAGTAGTTCATTAAATATAGCAAAATTAGTACAATTAGTGCAATATTAGCCTGATCAAAACAAAAGCAACTTTTAACAAATACATATTTTTTTTAAACTATATAAAATATTGCTAGTATTTGGTAGCAAACCCCTTGTTTTTTATCACTTCAGCACATCTTCGAGGCATGGAGTCAATTAAATTGTTTATTATGCTGTTTGGGATACTTTCCCAAGCCAATTTAATTTGTTCAAACAGATCACTTTTATTTTTGCAATTAGTTCTTAATATTCGTCGATTTACAATTTCCCATAGATTTTCTATGGGATTGAGATCTAGGGATTGTGCTGGCCATTGTAACACGTCAATCCGGTTTTCTTGAAACCACATCTTAACCGTATTGGACGTGTGCTTTGGGTCGTTGTCCTGCTGAAATATCCATTTCAGAGGCAACTGATCCTCAGCGTGCGGCAGCATCACACTTTGTAAAATGTCACGGTACATAAAACGATCCATTGTATCATCTATTTGATGAATCGGTCACAGTCCATGCCCTGAAAAATATCCCCACACCATTACGTTTCCTCCTCCACATTTTACAATAGCTTTGGTGTAACGTGGATTTAGTGCCTCTTTGGCTGGTCTACGAACACGACGGAAACCATCGGAACCCTTGAAATTGAATTTGGACTCGTCCGAAAAGAGTACATTCCTCCATTTTCTAACGGTCCAGTTGATTTGGTCATGAGCAAACTTTAATCTCGCCAGCTTATTTTTGGTTGAAATAAAAGGCTTTTTTTACAGCTTTGAAGGATTTTAGTCCACCATCAACAGCTCGTCTCCGGATTGTTCTCGCGCTTACGCCCAGGTCGAGTTGGACTCTTATTTCTCGCGATGATATAAAAGGGTCTTTTTTGATTGATTTTATCATAGCAGAATCTTCTAGTTCTGTTGTTTTTCTTGGTCTGCCACCTCGATGAACCGTTTGGAATGACTATGGATTTATAAAATTTTACTAATCGGCAAATCACTGATTTTGGAATGGAATATTTTTCCGATAAATTAATTTGACTCTTTCCACTTTTATATTCTTCTAGAATTTTTTCTTTTATTTCGTTAGAGTATTTGTTTCGGGCCATTTTACAAACGTTAGCTAAGAACACTTATTAGCTTGCCCGTGAACTGAATAATACCAAATAAATAGATTCAACTGCACTTTTTTGCCAACACCTTTAGGTTAGGTTAGGTTAAAGTGGCAGTCATTAAAGCGTCTGACACACTTAGACCATTAGAGGTCCATTGTGATACCACGATCTAATAGGGAACAAAAAAGTTTCCTACTAGTTAAAACCATTTGGAGCTTCTGATGAAGCGAAGGAGACTTTTAATGTCTTTATTTATGAGATCGCTTGGTTCATTATAGAAATATTCTCCTAGATGAAGTTTGCGTCTGTAAGAGAGAGCAGGGCATGTACAAAGAAGGTGTGGGATTGTCTCCTCTTCCTCCTCGTCCAAGCAACTCCTGCAAAAATCGTTTGATAGCACACCGAGTCGTGCGGCGTGTCTACCTATGAGACAGTGTCCAGTTATGACACCTATGACGGAGCTGATCTGAGATCTACTGTGGGACAAAAGACATTTTGACCGTTTCGGATCCAGTTTAGGCCAGATTTGTTTGGTCGCCATACAAGTGGTAGTATTAAGCCATCTTGTGTTTGATTGTTTCAGAGCGATTCGTTTCAGCATAAGTTTACTTGTAGCTATGGGCATACCTATATTTGCCTTTTCGGGTAAGATAGGCATTTCCGTTCCAATTCTGGCGAGTTCGTCGGCTTTGCAATTCCCCGGAATGTCCCTGTGACCCGGCACCCAGAATAGGTGAATGTTAAACTGTTTGGCCATCTCCATTAGAGACGAACGACAGTCTTGGGCTGTAATGGAGTTTACAGAGACTGATGCGAGGGATTTCAAAGCAGCCCGACTGTCTGAGAAGATACGGATATCCGTGTTAGATACCACGTTTTCTTTAAGCCAGGACAATACTTCCTTTATCGCCAGAATTTCCGCTTGGAATACGCTACAATGGTTTGGTAGGCGGAACGAGAGACTAAGGTTTAGTCCATCTGAGTACACTCCACCACCCACTCCGTTTTCAGTCTTCGATCCATCTGTAAAAAAGTTTACTGATCTATTATCTGTCAAAGCCCCTTCCTCACAAGCTGACCTTGAGGGAATGGTGACTTCAAAGTTTTTATCGAAGACCAAAAAGGGAGTGATGTAGTCAGAGTGACTTGGTAGAGTTCCGAATAAATTCAGAATGGTGGTATGGCCAATAGAGTTATTGGTCCATTGAGAGATGGCTTTGAGACGTATGGCTGTGCTCGCGGCCATTTGTTTGCTGTAAATATCTAGGGGTGTCAGGTTGAGTAGTATGTCTAGTGCAGCGGAAGGTGTCGAGCGGAGAGCTCCGCTGATGCACATGCACGCTGAACGTTGAACTCTGCTTAGTTTATCGCGATTAATCGCTTTATCTAAGGCCGTCCACCATACGGTCACCCCGTAAGTAAGTATCGGTCTGATGACCGCAGTGTATAGCCAGTGAGTAATTTGTGGAGACAAGCCCCACTTGTTCCCTACGGCTTTTTTACAAGAAAAGAGAGCTACCGTGGCTTTCCTTACTCTTTCCTGTATATTAGGTTTCCAACTTAACTTTTTGTCTAAAATAAGACCCAGGTATTTAGCTTGATCTGAGAAAGTGAGTGGAACACCTTTAATCGATGGAGGGTCTAGTTGAGGAATTTTGTATTTCCTTGTGAAGAGGACTAGTTCAGTCTTGTGGGGGTTAACACCTAAGCCACATCGATCTGTCCATTTTAGTAGCTTGTTGAGAGCGGTTTGTATAAGTTCTGTTAAAACTTGAGGGTGCTTTCCTGATACGGCAATGGCAATATCGTCAGCGTATGCAATCACTTTGAATCCCTCTTCTTCTAGGTCTATTAGCAGATCATTAACTACCATGTTCCATAGAAGTGGGGATAGGACTCCACCTTGTGGGGTTCCTCTACTGACTGACCTTCTTGTAGTAAAGCTACCTAGTTCCGCATTTATAATTCTGCTTTTCAGCATGAATTTTATAAGGTTACCAAGTGAGCTATCCACATTGAGATTCTGCAGTGTCTTCGCTATTGCGGCGCTGTCGACATTGTTGAAGGCGCCTTCTATATCTAGGAATGCAACTAGAGTGTATTCTTTGTGATCTAGGGAGTATTCGATTGCGCGTACCAAGGTATGTAGCGCAGTTTCTACTGATTTTCCATTGCAGTAAGCGTGTTGTGCCGTAGAAAAAAGGTTGGGTTTTATAGCACTACGCAGATGAATGTCAATCAATCGTTCCAGTGTCTTGAGAAGAAATGACGATAGACTGATAGGTCTTAGGTCCTTGGGCGTAACGTGGGAGCATTTACCAGCTTTGGGTATAAAGACTACTTTGACTGCCAACACCTTTACTATGAGAATGAACGGTCTAACTTCTATTTATTAATAAGAAAAAGAAAGGTAGTAATAAAAAGTTGCTTTTGTTTTGACCAGCAAAAAATTGGGTTCACTGTCCTACTTATATCATATTTAATGAACCGTTTTGAAAACTATTTTCTCTTGTTGTCTATTCAGAAGTACATACATAATGTTTTAAATTTTAGAAAAAAAATTAACATGATTTGTTTTAGTTACTCATTTTTGAATGACATAATGATGGTGGTAGTTTTAGTTGCTAATGTTTTGGCCAACACTGTACTTGTCGAGTAATGAAAAGATCTTGCATAGAAAGAAGAGTTTGCGCAACCTTGCAACTCAAGAAAATCGAAGTCTCATAATATCAACAACTCTCGAAAATAAAGCCAAGCAACTGGCTTCTTCTGGTTTCAAGTTTTTCGAAACAACGAAGGTAACATATGTAAGAGCTTTTTATTTTAAATGTTTCAAATGTGCTTTTTATTTATATTTAATTTAATGAACACCCTGTACAATATATGTATGTACTCTCAATGTTAAATAAGAAACGTTATATAGTACTTCTATTATCTATCATTCTATCATCTAAAATCGTATGACTTAACCGTTAAAACTTTCATTATGTATTATGTTCTCCTAAGTATATATGTACATAGCTATTATAACTTTTATGAGTTGGACAGTTTGAATAAAGCGATCGAAAAGGAAACACGTCTTTTAAATATTAAAGCTCCTCTTAAAAGTCTTGCACCTTATAATTATTCAGAAGTCGGATTTTATCCTCACGCATTTTATTTTAGAAATACTTGATTCAATTTACGTTGAAGTTTATGAAATTTAATTTAACTTATTAATTTATTGCGTGGTGTGAATTAATTTTTTTTGAAATGGCTGTTGCACGTGCGGAGGAGTTTTTGCAAGTCGCAACAGTGCAAGGTCTTAAGGACAAATTGAGTGATCTGGGTGTTGCCCAAAAAGGGGTGGTTAACGACAAAATCCGAGAGTATCTAGAGCAAAATATAATTACTGAAGAGCAGAGAAACTTAGAATCCGTGAGGCAGAAGGCAAATGAAAGAACTGTTAAAAGTCAAGAGGCAAATAAACTTTATTTTGATAAACGTCATAAGAAACCACATATATATAATGTCGGGGATTATGTTATGATTAAAAATGTTGTCACTACTCCTGGCCTAAATAAAAAACTTTTAGCAAAGTATAAAGGTCCTTTCGAGATAATTAAAACACTTCCTAATGATAGATATTTGATAAAAGATATTGAAAATTTACAAATTTCTCGTATTCCTTATAATGGCGTAGCTTCTCCAGAGAATATGAAACCTTATGTTACCGCGTAAGAGCTCATTACACATATTAATATTATTTTCTTTTTATATTAAATTATGTAAGTTCAAAGGTACAATTTGATTTCTGTAATAAGATCTTTGTTTTATGTAATCTGATTTAATATGTATACATATAACAACATGAAAATTTATAAAATTTAGTAATTTCGTTACTATTTACCTAAGTACTCTGTTAATGTACTATGTTTTATAAGACAGCTCAAGAACGCTGTTCACATTCCGAAAAGAAATAGTAAATCGAGGACGATTTTTAGTCAGGGAGATCGAGTTGTAAGAGCTTTTTATTTTAAATGTTTCAAATGTGCTTTTTATTTATATTTAATTTAATGAACACCCTGTACAATATATGTATGTACTCTCAATGTTAAATAAGAAACGTTATATAGTACTTCTATTATCTATCATTCTATCATCTAAAATCGTATGACTTAACCGTTAAAACTTTCATTATGTATTATGTTCTCCTAAGTATATATGTACATAGCTATTATAACTTTTATGAGTTGGACAGTTTGTATAAAGCGATCGAAAAGGAAACACGTCTTTTAAATATTAAAGCTCCTCTTAAAAGTCTTGCACCTTATACATATTCACCGTACCAGCAAATAGGAATAGCAAATGTATTCATGAACTGTACTAATATGTTGATGTAGGCCAGAAAGCTAAAACACGTCGGCATTGCTCGGCCACATTGAGCGAATTGACAACAATAAATCCCAGCCCCAGGATTCGAGAAGAGAAGGAAGACCGAACCTCTGGTTAAGCCAACGCGGATGCCAGAGCGATTGACCTAGATGACTGTAAGCAGTGTACTCAAGATAGCAAAGGATGGAAAGCTGCCGTGTCTCAGAGACCCTGTATGAATCGATAGCCGGATAACTAAGGCCCATTTGCTGATACGGAACATAAATACTTATGTTTCACATAAACTCTTATGTGACAGTTTACGTAGAGGAAAAAGTAGAACATAAGCGCTTAAGTTGAACATAAATATTTAAGTTTCGTATCAGCAAATGGCCCTAAGTATTTTAGACAAAGGCAAAATAACCATTTTCTAATGCATATATTGTTAGAATGGATCAGTTTTAATTGTTCTTAACTTTGATATTAAAACTCGACCAGTTTTTTAATAAAACATGAAAAATCCTAAAAGATCAAATTATATATTCTATGAAAAACGAGATTAGTTTATTTCCTTTAATTCAATCTACAGCTGCTTAAAATAAAGTAAAAAAATCAATGCTAATGCGAATCGTCAAATGATTGTTCAATTCAATGGTTGGTATTGATCTGTTTTAATAAAGTCTTAGGCTAGCCGCGCACTAGTAATTTTTAGTTGCGAAACTGCTTGGTTCGAGCAACTAAAAAGTTTGTGTTTTGACACAAACTAAACGATTGCCTAAAATAAGTTCGCCATTTTATTGAACATATAATTATCTGCAAATTCACCGACATTCAACCAAACAGTTTATCTGTTTTCTATAAGTAACCAAACAGTTTCGCAACTAAAAATTGCTAGTGCGCGGCTAGCCTTAGGTAAATGTAGAAAAGTAGGAACAGTTCTCCATACAATAAAAAGTGTAAAAAATATTTTTTGTATTTTTACTTGCTGGCCAACTTTTCAATCAATTGTAATTTTTGTCCATGCTAATGTGGCGCCTACTCTATAAGTTATAATAACAAATTAAGCTTTTGTATCATTAATGCAATGGAATTATTTAATTTTGGGGTGAAACTATAGCAGTGCGTTGCCTAAGAACTATGATGAATGTGCTTCAAAAAGGTCATCTATGACGTAATTTCTATATTTATTATAGTTCTTTGAAATCCTACTGAAAAATATAAAACATGATTCAATTTTAATCAATAATTAATTTTAGTAAGAAAATCAAATCTATCAAAATGTTAAGAAATTAATTAATTAAAAAGATAAAAATGAACAGTCGCGTCAAGGTAAACAAAAGATTTTGTTCTGAGGGTTAGGGAGTCTTGTTGAATTTATTAAAAGGAACAATTTGGAAATATGTTGAGTACTTTACTTACCCGGTTTCAAAAATTTTGGCTTTAATTGCAAGGATACCATAACGCGTTGTCAATTTCTTTAACGTAATTTCTTAATTGGCCATTTTCTGTTGCACTCAACGAATTCTTTAAAAAATAATTATGTTTACTTGTTGAAAGCAATTTTAGGTAGCTATTCGTTCATACAATGGTTGGGGCCCCGTGAAGCTCAAAAATTTGTGTATCTACACAGCCTGAGTAACTAGAACTTATGTTTTCTATTCACAATTTTGATGTATCATTTATAAAACTGATTTAAATATTATGTAAATCACTCGATTCGTTCGAATGTTTAAACAAAATAGTATAATTACAATATTTGCTTTGTTTACGTATGTATTTAGGTGCTATATATTCGCAAAACAGAAATCTTTCACCGCGCAGAAATTTAATTAAATCGCACTGGACGTTGGACATGGAATGCATACTGGAAACTGGAATACAACTGGGAATAAGAAAACTGAACGAAAAACACCCCGTTTACATGGAGAGATGAAGCTAACATTGACAACACTTCAACTCCTTATAAGTCTGCGTCGAGTTCAGATGAGTCCAGTTTGACTTGCTGTGTTGGGGTTTGGGTTTACATCTTAAAGAAATGCGCATAATAAAAACTATATTTAATTTTACAAATGTCTAATACTAGGTTAAAAAGTTCAATGTACCATATCTTAATCAAATATAGAATCATACAAATTTTATAAAAAATTTCTATTTGTTTGTTTGTTTTTGGTATCCTTGTTTTTTTAAGTTTTTAAATTGACTTTAAGCCCACATTAGGACAAACATAATTTTTATAAAGAAAAGGTCACGAAAAAAGGAAACATACATCTTATACTTTCTTCTAAATGTAATTAAAGTTAAAACGTCTTCAGCCTAATTTATTATTTTGCACTAATACTGGGTTCAACCTCGGAATAGTTAAACCGAGTCGAAGCACTTCGAGTTTACGCCACTTCAAACAAATCCTTATTTATAATTTATTTTCTTAGCCGTTTTAGCTACGCCTTCCTTATGTCAAATATAGTGGGAAAAAAGTCACCCATCTAAAACTCTAGTTATTATACGCGTAAAGCAAACCCCAGCTGATTTCCATTATTATTCGTTTTATTATCTGTATGCATATTGGAAATTGGATACATTTAAAATTGATTTGTATCTATAAAGTTCGAATCCAATGAATGTACCAACCACATTGCGTTCCCCATACCGTACAACTGTTAGAGCGTTTGGAAAATATAAATAATTTTTAAATTATATAAAGTTGGTGGTGCAACAGCTCGAAGTGAACCAGGACCTAGTGACTTAAAACTCTAACCATTCCTGTGTGCGTGTTACCAGGAATGGAGGGGACCTACAATTTTCTGCCGATTCCAAATGGCTAATGAGCAGCACTTTCCATGACAACAGATACTCTTGGAGGATTTGTCAATTCCTCGCAAGAGGCAGTACACCCCTGAAAAAACTTTCTTGCAGCGGCTGGGAATCGAACTCGAGACCTTCCCCATAACAGTCCAACGCACTAACCATTATGCCAAGGGGTACTACAAAAATAATTTATTATTGCAAAATATCTATCCTTTTTGTCTTAGTAGGAAACGTAAAAAAATAGCTTACACTGCTTTTTGTAAATTTCACAAGATGTCATCTCAAAATGACATTTAGATACTAATGTCGTTTTTATTTGGCAATCCGGAATCTCTCTCCGATCCGGAATCCCAATTGAACACTTTTCTTTGCTTCTGATGATTCTGAAGTTTTGTTTGATTGTATATGTGAAACATCAAATGCGTACAATAATCCAAATCAAGAAAAATGTTTTTGAAAGCAGGGTTGGCCGAATTGTCACTTTTTAGAAATAACTACATTTGTTACGTCTGCTACGTAGTTTATGTAGTTAAATGTAGTTAATGTAAGAAATTGTAGTATTACTGTCAATTAACTGTCAGTTATGCATTTGAAATTTGAATTTTTAAATTAAACGTTCAGTTATTCCTACAATTCTTCATCCTTATGGTAAATGAAACTTTTTTTTACAAACCTTCATTAGATCATAAAAGTGCAAAATTGTTTATTTTTTCCTTTATTATATTGATTTTTTATGAATTAACTATATACATATGTAGCAGACGTAACAAATTGTAGTAAATTAGGCATGTACTTTCTTCAATAAACTACGCGTAGTTAAATACTACGTTTATATGCAGTATCGAAAGATCGAGTTGGATTAGGGTCGGATTTTCGACCCACATTTCTACTCGACACCGCTGAGCGATTGGGATCGAGTCGAACGAAGCTCATTTCAACTCAATGCAGGTATATAAACGTTCGAAGCGAGCTTCAAGCTCGCTTCAACACCTCATATAAACGTAGTAAATCATGTAGAAAATGTAGTGTAATTTATTCGGCCAACCCTGGTACGCACAATTTGGATACCAAAAATCACAGCTGTTAAGGTTGACGTTTGAGTATATGAATGTGTGAGTGGCCGCGTTCACTTCGTAGACCGATAGGGTATCTAAGATACTTTAGTATCCGATACATTGGTGAACGACCAAAACCGGATAGGTACCATTTACTGTCAAAGTAAAAAAAAGACGTGAATCGCCCAGGATTGGCCGATTCAACTACATGCCTAATTTACTACAATTTGCTACGTCTGCTACATACGTAGTTAATTCATAAAAAAATAGAATAATGGAAACCAAACAGTTTTGCACATTTATGATCTTATGAAGGTTTGTACAAAAACTGAAAATATTTCATTTACCATAAGGATGAGGAATTGTAGGAATTATACATGAAACATGATAGATGGGAAGTTTATTTTTGGAGACAAACAATTTTTTTTGGCATAATCAAAGGATTTGGTTGCAGCAAGAGACCATTTGCTAATCCGCAAAACAAACAATTAATATTATATATATGTATGTATACTGGTTTACAAATCCTATGAATTTTTTTTTATTATAATAATTCATTAAATATTTAAGAATAATGTGGTATAGCCCTTGTAAATATATACAACTGACAATGTCTATTAAGTTTTTAGTTCAAATTTTTGATAATTTAATCCTGCAATGAGGAAAGGTAAATTGAAAAGGGCAGATTTTTTATTTTTTTTTGTGATTTTATTTAGTGGTGAGCTTTAAGCCGACAGAGTTAAGCTACGATTTCTTTTAGTGCTTGGTCGCATTTGGTGAGCAGACGCTGTCGTTTCAAGGTACGTACATATAAATATTACAAAAAAAAGCTTTTTAAAAATAATAAAAACCAAGAACTGGTAATTATATTGAAACTGTTTATTTCTAAGGAGCGCAGCACACTTGTCGAAGAGAGCTCCAGTACGATCATTTTCCATTTTAATTGGAGTAAATCCACCTTCAGCCCAATAATTATGTAGCTTTTTGACCAGCCATTTTCACTTCGCTTATTAAAAATGAATAAGTCCAACTAACATACCCTCCAGAGCTAAAGCCTAGTACGCAGATCGAAACAAGACAAATTTTATCTCTACAATTTTAATCTCTACAAAACGTTTCCAAATCTCGCGCAAAAGTTTGAAGTTGGAGAGATAAAATCTAATTTAATGTGTTTTGTAGTGTATCTCTGGAACGGGTTGTCTTACAAAAGTCGTTCATACCTTTTTGGAGTCTTCTCTTGCATCAGCACCTTTTACATAAAACCAGTTTTGACAAAAATCACTTTCGGAAATACGGTGGCTGTCAAAATTTGTCCCGCAAAATAATGCTTGTATCATTCTTTTTCCTGGCAAAATTTAGTGGAGACATTTTGAAGAGCAATTCACAATAGTATGAATTTTGCGCGCGAATGAGATGAGATCTTTAATGCAACAAACTTTACTTTTCTCAATTAGTAAATTAGTACTAGAAGTAACAAATGCTAAAAAGTTACAGTTCGGCCAACCCTGTACTCGACACAAAAGAAAATAGATCAGCTGAAATGTCAGCTGTTCTTCAAAATTCCCCTTGGATAGTTAAGTATACCAACAATTTTTGGATAGCTTTAGATTTCTGCTTGACATCAGCTGTTTCGTTAATCAGTTGTTTTTTCCTATGGGATTACAACAACACCAACAAATCCGGATACCTTTGGATACGTACCCGAACGCGACCAGTGCTTCTGGTTTTGCTTCTGATTTCAAATCCAGAAGCAAATTTCTCTTCTTTTCAGAATCAGAACTGTCATTTTTTCCCAATTGAACACTTTCAGAAGAGTCCGGAAGGCTTCCGGATTGCCAAATAAAAACGACATAAAACGGCCTTAAACCTCCTATGAACCAGTTTTAGCTTATTCCACTATTCCTCGTGCATTTTCATTATAAATAAGGTTTTCAGGATTAGAGCTATTGTAAAGTCGAAGTAGCTTTACTCCGTCGCTAAAACGAGTTAGTAAATAATGCTGCTTATGTCTTATATTTTTGTGTATTATACTAAGTTCAAATGCTTGTATTAAGCCTATTATAAATATAAGTTCAAATGTCACTTTGACATTGGTACAACTTTACGATTAGCTAAGCTTACTAACTTAATTGTAAGCACTTTTTAATTAGCATCATTCTAATGCATTTTATTTACTAAAGTACTCCCTAACAAGACTAAAACAATGACAGTTCGCACAAAAAATCAAATATACCGTTTTTGACATTTCGAAATGTTAAAGTTTCATATGAAACTAGTAAATTCATCGTCTTTTTAATCTAGTATCAACCTAAAACATGTTCAAAATTGCATTCCGATTAAAATGTTGTCTACCGTTTTTATGTTAGGAAAGTAATTGTAAAAATTTATGAAAAACAAACACATTTGGTGTATAAAATATTTGTAACATCACTTAAAAGTTTAAAATCAATTCATTGGAATTGGAGGAATTATACTTTTTAGTCAATTTAAAAACATTCGCTGGTTGTTGTATCGCAACTAAGCCCAAAACCTTCCTCTGAACTCCATCAAAATTAGACTTCTTGCTCTCAACATCTTATTTTGCTTATATTAATCCTGAAATCAGCAACTACATCCGTACAACTTTATCTAGCAACTCGGATCAAGATCCATAAACCTAGTGACGTAAAAGACAACATTACGTTACCAAGCAGAATGAGGAAATTTACAGTGCCATCGACTGCCTAGAGTCAGATGCTCTAGAGGTCCAAAAAGTGCCTAAGACATCAAAGGATAGGTACCAATGCTCACGTCATATAATATTCTGAACTTATATTCCCACTACTAAATGCCTCCATGCGGCAGGTACCTTGTCATGGTGTGGAAGGTTAAGGTTCAAAGATTCATTTTACCTGTTTTAATTTGAGATAGCCGGAACTTACTTTTTGAGAATATAAGAATGTCTAAAGATCTAACAACTAACAGAAATGGTAGAATATTGATGGAATTTTTTGAAGACTTTGGGCTGTTTGTTCTAAACGGAGTTACTAAAGGCGACAAGAAAGGAGAGCTTACAGTCATTTCCGGTCAGGGGCAGTCTATCATTGACATATGTTCAATTACTGGGGAATGGTTTAACTCAGTAGATGATTTTCAGGTGCTCACAGCTAGTTTTTCAGCGCACTTGCCCATTTTAGTAAAAGCTTACTTTGCTGTGGAAGAGCAGCAAAGCAACTCAGAAGCTATCCGTAAATTAAAGTGGTCTGAAAGCAAAATTTGGCAATACAAAACACGGTTAAATCACCATTGTAATCTACTACCGATCCAATCATCATGTAGTGTTGAACAGATTGAAGAAAGTATAACAAGAATTATTTACGCCTCTGGACTGTCCACGAACAACAAAATTTTGTTCTCACCAAAAAACAAATGGTTTGATCTGGATTGTATCAATCTTCGCAAACTTTCCTTCACATACCTGAAGCTATTCCGATCGACTAATTCCACGACTTTCAAAAATTTGTATCTCAAGGCAATCAGAAACTTTAGAGAACTATGTGCCATCAAAAAGGTTCTATATCTTAAAAATTCTGCCATTAAGCTACTGGATTGTATAAGAACTCTAAGGAATTTTGAAACAGTGTACGGGAATTGGGTGGACAACACCGTAGTACAAAGATTTCTCTTGATGCCGAGGCTTTAGCGACTCATTTTAAAACGTTACTGTCAGCGGAGGAGAATATTAAAAGCTTTAGTTACGCAATGCAAGACGTTTGTGTAACGGAAGCGTATTGCCAAACTGTATATCAGTACAGAGCTCCGACGCTCTATAATAGACTACAGAATGCTCATTCAAATTAAGAGCATACTATATACTGTGTCAGATCAAAAGCAGATTTTTCTGTGTTGGTATACATTTTGCTCAGGAAACTAAGAGCAAAGTACCTGTGATTACAGATCCATCGTTCACGTTGGTGTGGTTATTGTGTGTGGTGCCGTGACATAAGGCCAAGTGACAAAAGGCCAAATTTGTTTGTGACTTAAGGCCAAACATAAAATGTTTTGTCTTGAGCAAGAGTACCTTGGGTGGCCAGCTTCGCGGGTTTTCAGGATTTTAACTCCCTTTTCGGGGCTCACACCCGCTCACGCAACTCCGTTGCTCCGCTTAGGGTATGTTCAGTCGCCAGGCAGGCGCCTGTAGCAACAGTTTTCCTGAGCAGCAGTACATAACTGTTAGTTATTTACTCCAATTAATGTAAAATACAAAACTGTTGCTACAGGCGCCTGCCTGGCGACTGAATATACCCTAAGCGGAGCAACGGAGTTGCGTGAGCGGGTGTGAGCCCCGAAAAGGGAGTTAAAATCCTGAAAACCCGCGAAGCGGGCCACCCAAGGTACTGTTGCTCAATACAAAACATTTTATGTTTGGCCTTAAGTCACAAACAAATTTGGCCTTTTGTCATTTGGCCTTATGTCGCGGCACGACACACCACACACAATAACCACACCAACGTGAACGATGGCTCTGTAATCACAGGTACTTTGCTCGATCTGAAATAGTATATAGATTGCTTCAGCTTTTTTAATATTTTACAAGCAAACTGCATGTGACCACAGAGCGCTCTGTGGTAGCATACAGTTTGCTCTACAATACTTTCAAATTCGGTGAGCAGAAAATGGCTGAGCACAGACTAAGGAGATCTGTGCTGATATACAGTTTGGCAATACGCGTACCGGAACTGGACTCCGTTATATCACTGAGTGAACTCGAAGCTACATTATTAAAGATGAAGAATAACAAAGCTCCAGGAAGTGATGGCATCCCAGTGGAGTTCTATAAAAATGGTACTGTTCAATTCAAAAATTATATCGTAGAGTTCTTTAACCTTATTTATAACACTAACTGCATACCTTCTAGTTTCTTCAAATCTCTAATTTTTGCGATTTTTAAAAAAGGAGACTCTAGTTGTCCAGATAACTATAGAGGGATTTCTATTCTTATTTCTCTAAGAAAAATATTCGCTACAATTCTCTACGCAAGAATTACAAAATGGATAGATGTCCATAATCGTCTCAACATATTTCAAGCGGGTTTTCGTTCAGGCTTTTCAACGACAGACCATATCTTTGCACTCACTAGCATCGCCAGAAGATTCATCGATTTTAACAAAAGGTTGTATGTGTGTTATGTGGATTTCAAAGCTGCTTTCGATAAGGTAAATAGACAAGCTCTGATTTATAAATTAGCTTCGATCGGAGTATCTAGAAAATTTCTTCAACTTTATCAAAATTTTCTGGCGTCAACGAGAGCCACGGTTTGGGATGGAATAAAATTGTCCGGTTGGTTTGAAACATCTGCAGGAGTACCACAAGGATGCATTTTAAGTCCGATTCTATTTGCTTTATTCATCGATGATGTATGCGAAATTCTACCTGGAGGAATATCGTTTGCTGGGAAGCTCATCAAGGTCCTTCTTTACGCCGATGATTTAGTTTTGCTTGCGGATAATCCTCTCACACTCCAATTGCAGATCAATAAGTTACAGGCTTATTGTAACTCCTGGGATCTTACTATTAACATAAGCAAAACGAAGATTATGATCTTTGAGAAGCGACAGAGGAGAAGGCTACCGGAAGAATGCTGGCGTCTGAATAACATGCGGATTGAAGTGGTGCGTGACTTTAAGTATCTGGGTCAGTGTTGGGACTTCGCAGAAGCTAAAGAGTGGTAGAAAGGTTGTCAAAAAAGTGGTAGAAATTAAAAGCCATTTTTATGTAGCAAATCGTATATTAAAAATAAATTTGTTGAAAGTGTATTTTTGTGTTCTCAGATTGAAATATTCTGTTTAACTCAACTCATTTATAATTTTAAGATTTATTGACAAAAATTTCCAAGAAACTTAATTGCCTTTATTTTAAAAAGAATGAGAAATTTGTGAAGCCTTAGAAGTAGGTTCTTCAAACGAGTGCAGTATATATTTAAAAATCAAACAAGGGATTCCACTGCTCTATCATTCTTTTTAAGCGAAGGAGTTTGGCAAACCTTTAAAATTTGATGCTTATTAGCGCAAAGTGCTTTTAGGAAAGTAATGAAATCTTTTTGTTTTTTTTTTCGAGCTGTGGCAAAAATAGAAATACATATTTATATATTCCTTTAATGATTTTTCTGTTTGCCACGGTATACATTTAGCAGCATAAGCGGAGCACAAACTTAAATTATGACATGCAATCGTTAAAATATTAGGATTAATATTTGGGATAAATTTTAGGAGTGATTTTGGTCGTATGGTACATACATATATGGTAAAGTAGAAATATACGAGTAGGTGAAATCTGAGTTGCAAAAAGTGGTAGAATTAGATTTTTAGGTGGTAGGTTTTCATGAACAGCAAAAAGTGGTAGAAATACCACTTAAGTGGTAGAAGTCCCAACACTGATCTGGGTGTATTATTGTCATCTAACTTGAGCTTCAACAAGCATGCTAAAGAAAAGTGCAGCGAAGCTAAGTTGGCTCTCAACATGATGTGGCCAAAATTCTTCGCCAATCAAAATATTGACCTCAGGTCTAAGTACAAAGTTTTCAATGCTACTGTCAATACCTGTCTTTGTTATGGAGTGCAAGCATTTGGAGTTGGCCCTTTCGATGAATTTGAAGCGGTTCAAAGGTATTTCTTTAAGCGACTATTCCGATTACCCAACTCAACACCGACATATGCTATTCATGTGGAGTCTGGTCTGCCTCCTATCTACATACAAAACTTGAAATCGCATTCTGATTATTTACTTAGAGTTATGAAAAAAAAGTCAAAACAGTCTACATAAATCAATTATGGTTCGGTTATTGAATAATAATTCTTATCCCTTCAGAGAGTGGAACCAGTTGGCCACATCTCACGATATTTCTGAAAGGCTTTTAGAAATAAATGTAAATGATTGGAAGGATATATTTGCAAGGATTATCTCTAAAGTCGATGAAAAAATATACGATCAACATTTAACAAAGGCTTTAACGTCAAGTTCCAGGATATTCTATAAAAACCTAAACCACCAATTGTGTACAGAAGAAAATTATTTCAATACTCAATATTCTGCTGAGGCAATAAGCACTATATTCAGAGCAAGGGTTGAAATTTTGAATCTCAATTCCATACCTCACAGACCAGACTTACAGATAACTTGCAATCTTTGTTATAGAAGAGAACACGAAGATGTTTATCATTTCATCGCCGTTTGCCCTATTTTACAAGAGTTAAGGAGATTGTACTTCCAAGAAAGTACGTTATCATTAAATAACCTTTATGAAGTACTAAACGGCCAGTGGGGCTGGCTGAATTTATACAAATTTTGCAACCATGCAATGGCATACCGAAAGAGCTTCTAATCAGCCATCAGAATTTCTGCAAGTTATTGCATTAATATCACCTTTTTATGTTTCAAATCATCTAAAATTGTTTTTATTTATGTTTTAAATCATCCAAAATTAATACCTATCATATCGCAATGAATTATAATTATTCAATCCATCCGCTTAACCATTTTATTTAAAATTATTAGCTTTACTATCTTTTTTTTCCTAAACTTTGATAAAAAAATTTTTTTGTGTCTATACAGTTTTAACTAATTAATTTATAACTATTACCCTTTTTTTATTTTTACTTGCGATATAGGTACTATAGGGCAAGTTCTGCATTTGGAAAAAAAATCGAACTCGAGATTTTGATCAAAGTTGACATTACGATGATAGCGAAGACGAAAAAAGTGGGTCTGACAATTCCGTCTGTCTGTCTGTATGTCTGTATGTCTGTATGTCTGTATGTCTGTATGTCTGTATGTCTGTATGTCTGTATGTCTGTACCTCGAACTACAGCCTAAACTACCGGACGTATTTTCTTCAAACTCGGTAGTTAAGGGTCTTCGGTGATTCCCTAGAGGAAAAATTGAAATTTTTTTTTTAGCTTCAAAACTAAGGGTACCCCCCATACACCCGTAATGCAAAATCTTATTTATCTCGAAAACGGCTCTAACGATTTCGATAAAAAAAATTAGGTGTGATATTATGGACATGGACTATATTTTGGTCAAAAAAAATTTTGGGAGGAAATGTTATTAGGGGTACCTGTCATATAACGGTTTTTTTGATTTTCGAATTTCTTACCAACGGCTCTAACGATTTTAACCAAAATTTTTATGCAGGAGCTGCTTTGCATTTGAAAAAATATAAACTAAAAATTTTTTCGAAAAAATAGTTTTTGGATTTTTAAAAAAATAATACAATTTTTTTTTGAAAATTCAATATCTTGAAAACCGATACACGATAAAATTTTTAAATCACGTTTAAAAATGTATTTTATTAAATAATAACAATTTGCATATCAATTTTTTTAATAAAAATTTTAAGGAAAATTTAGTACACAAAAAACATGTTTCAGTGTGTCTGTATGTCTGTACCTGTCACTACAGCCTAAACCCTTGGACCTATTTCTTGCAATCTCGGTAGTTAAGAGTCTTCGGTGATTCCCTAGAGGAGAAATTGAATTTTTTTTTTAGCTCCAAAACTAAGGGTACCCCCCATACACCCGTAATGCAAAATCTTATTTATCTCGAAAACGGCTCTAACGATTTTGATAAAAAAAATTAAGTGTGATATTATGGACATGGACTACATTTTGGTCAAAAAAAATTTGGGGGGAAATGTTATTAGGGGTACCTGTCATAGAAGCGTTTTTTTGATTTTCGAATTTCTCAACAAAGGCTCTAACGATTTTAACCAAAATTTTTACGCAGGAGCTGCTTTGCATTTTAAAAAATATAAACTAAAAATTTTTTCGAAAAAATAGGTTTTAGATTTTTAAAAAAAATAATACAATTTTTTTTTTGAAAATTCAATATCTTGAAAACCGATACAAGATTAAATTTTTAAATTACGTTTTAAAATGTATTTTATTAAATACTAACAATTTGCGTATCAATTTTTTTTTATAAAAATTTTAAGGAAAATTTAGTACACAAAAAACATGTTTCAGTGTGTCTGTATGTCTGTACCTCTCACTACAGCCTAAACCACTGGACCTATATCTTTCAATCTCGGTAATTAAGAGTCTTCGGTGATTCCCTAGAGGAGAAATTAAAATTTTTTTTTTAGCTCCAAAACTAAGGGTACCCTCCATACACCCGTAATGCAAAATCTTATTTATCTCGAAAACGGCTCTAACGATTTTGATAAAAAAAATTAAGTGTGATATTATGGACATGGACTACATTTTGGTAAAAAAAAATTTTGGGGCAAAATGTTATTAGGGGTACCTGCCATAGACCCGTTTTTTTGATTTTCGACTTTCTCATTAACGGCTCTAAGGATTTTAACCCAAAATTTTTAGCAGGAGTCCCCTTAAGAGGCCTCCGTCCAAAATGTCGAACTCAGATTCGAAGATTGGAACTTCGAATTAAAATAATCACTCCGCATTTGTACATTCAACATGTTTGATCTTCGAAAGTTGCATTTGGGTTGCAGAGAAGTTACAGCCTACACACAACCTTCTTTCATTTGCTTGTTTTATTTTTGTGTCCTCTGCTCTGTTTGATCTGTTTGTAGAAAAGGGTAGTGTAAAGATGTATATAGAGGGGTAAGTGTAGGTTCAATCTTTCCGTTGTGTGAAGTATTAGGCGTTGGAACATTTGAGCAAGAAAAAAATTTTAATTGTGTCTACCTAGAATCTCCAATATGTCTAGTAAAATGAAGTTACATACATATCTGTGCATGTATGTATGTAGGTATAGACCTATATCATAAAATGGAAAATTGGTGATGTTGACCTTGAATTTAAAATAATTCAGAGTTATTATGTAAGATTTTGTACCTATATTACAGATGTATTTTTTCGACCTACCTATAGGTATACGTTGTCATGTACATTATTTATTTGTAATTGCAGGTTTCGATAAAATGAAAAAGAAAGACTTGCATGAATTAGAAAGGTTTTTTTTATTTTAAATTCTGAATACGAATTTTGCTCTCTTAAAAATAATTTTGATGATGATCGAGTTTTTGCTAAATTTACATTTATATTTATTCTTAGTAGGTACCAAGTTTCCAATTTGATAAAAAAAGTAAAAACGGATTAAGAAAAGGCTAAACAACCAAAAAAGGGAAAATTAATACGTAATTATGTGAGTATTTAGCTATGTATTTACATAATATGTAGGTACATGTTCATGCATAATTTTTTTGTTCACTTTTAACTATACAAAGCTATTTATAATTGTGACTTATAGATAGGTACTATAAGGCCAGTTATGCATTCGTTAAAAAAAATCTAACTCGAAATTTTGATCAAAGTTGACATTACGATGATAGCAAAGACGAAAAAGGTGAGTCTCGAAATTCTGTCTGTTCGACTTCAGCCTAAACGACTCGCCCAATTTTCGTTAAACTTGGTACATACCTAATGAGGCTGTCAGTGCAATAGTGGCGTAACCCAAAAAATTCACTTTAGAGCTACGAGAGATTAAAGAAACAGGTTTTCTTTAAACATTTTTTGTATTTTTCCTTTGACATTTTTGATTTATCTAAAAACGTGGAATAGTTTGAAAAAAGACATATTTTGTAGGGCAAGCTTTTTTTTTAATTCAACTTTATTTTGGAAAAAAAAGTGGGTTACGCCACTATTGCATTCATGGTTTCCTGTAAAAAAAAAAGAAATGCTACGCTAAACCTATTATTGATTTTACTCCTCGTCTGATAAATCGTCAAATATTTCGATTGGAACACTTGTTGACGTTTTTAAATTATTATAAAAAAAAGTGATGGATTGGTGGTATAAATTGAAGCAGTTCAATTAAGTCTTTCTTTTTTTTATCGTTTAGTTGCTTGAACAACAAGCTGGTTGAGTTTTTAATATTAACTGATTGTCTCTTTTTTACATTTACCTCTTCGAGTAAAACATCAATTTCATTAGAATATTTATAAAAAATTGAAATTGGTTTACTTTTTTCGAAATGTAACCACTGAATTTTAAGCCATTCAACCTTGGAATTCGAAATGGACAGTTTTCTATTTGCGATATTTTCTTCAAGAGATTTCATGGAAAAAAAATCAGATGAAGTCATTTTCACAATTTCAAATGGGTTTCTCTTTCTGACCGAGGAAATGACGTTAACCCAATCATCAGGGACGAAGATATCCTTATAAATTTTTTAATTCTTTTCTAATATACCAAAATCTCGGTCACGCGGTAAATAGGAATGGCCACTAACTAAAAATTTATGGTCGATTTCTTCAACCATAAAATCGGAATGGGATACCAAAAATTAGCACAACAGTGAAAGTTTTATATTTTTATATGGACCACCCCCACATTGGTCAGAATACATAATAATTATGGTGCCGTGAAATAAGGCCAAGTGAAATAAGGCCAAATTTAAAAAATTGGTCTTATTGCACTTTTACAAAGTGAAATTAGGCCAATTTTCAGCAGTTGGTCTTATTGCACTTTTACAAAGCGAAGTAAGGCCAAATTTGTCTTATTTCACTTTCAACAGTTGGTTTTATTGCACTTTGACTAAGCGAAATAAGGCCGAACTGCATTTTTATATTTATTTCATTTCATTTATAAGTATTATTTATTCGTATAATACATAATTTATTTTTTATTGGGGGCCGATGTTCTGGGTTTTCTTGAGTAACAGTACTTTGTGTGGCCCGCTTCGCGGGTTTTCAGGATTTTAACTCCCTTTCCGGGGCTTACACCCGCTCACGCAACTCCGTTGCTCCGCTTAGGGTATGTTCAGTCGCCAGGCAGGCGCCTGTAGCAACAGTTTTCCCGAGCAACAGTACATAACTGTTAGTTGTTTACTCCAATTAATGTAAAATACAAAACTGTTGCTAATTGGTCTGTTGCTAATTTGGTCTTATTTCTGAAAATCATTTGGCCTTATTTCACTTTGTCAAAGTGAAATAAGACCAACTACTGAAAATTGGCCTTATTTCACTTTATCAAAGTGCAATAAGGCCAGTTTTTGAAAGTTGGCCTTATTTCACTTGGCCTTATTTCACGGCACCAATAATTATCTTAGACTGCCCTACGTTCTTAAAATAATGCATAATACAGGTGCCGTGAAATAAGGCCAAGTGAAATAAGGCCAACTTTCAAAAATTGACCTTATTGCACTTTGATAAAGCGAAACAAGGCCAATTTTCAGTAGTTGGTCTTATTTCACTTTGACAAAGTGAAATAAGGCCAAATGAATTTGAGAAATAAGACCAAATTGACCGTCGTTCTGGGTTTTCTTGAGCAACAGTACCTTGGGTGGCCCGCTTCGCGGGTTTTCAGGATTTTAACTCCCTTTTCGGGGCTCACACCCGCTCACACAACTCCGTTGCTCCGCTTAGGGTATGTTCAGTCGCCAGGCAGGCGCCTGTAGCAACAGTTTTCTTGGGCAACAGTACATAACTGTTAGTTGTTTACTCCAATTAATGTAAAATACAAAACTGTTGCTACAGGCGCCTGTCTGGCAACTAAACATACCCTAAGCGGAGCAACGGAGTTGCGTGAGCGGGTGTGAGCCCCGAAAAGGGAGTTAAAATATTGAAAACCCGCGAAGCGGGCCACCCAAGGTACTGTTACTCAAGAAAACCCAGAACGACGGCCCCCAATAAACAATTATATAAAAACCCAGAACGTCGGCCCCAATAAGCAATAAATTATGTTGAAAGTGAAATAAGACCAATTTGGCCTTACTTCACTTTGTAAAAGTGCAATAAGACCAACTGCTGAAAATTGGCCTAATTTCACTTTATAAAAGTGCAATAAGGCCAATTTTTGAAAGTTGGCCTTATTTCACTTGGCCTTATTTCACGGCACCCATAATACAAGATCCAATTTCTTGAGGCCCTCTTGACGCTGTGGACTCATCCCAAACATACATGTGAACTTTTTCAGTACCCTTATTATTTATGCCGAAGCAAAAGGTCCAAAGTTGTCTTTTGTAATATACAACCAATGTTATTAGTGCTAGAGCTGGAAGGGTTTTCATGAGATCAAAAGTTATTACCGAAGTATCGATAGATACAGTCACAATCTAAACAGTTTCTAAGAGAAGTATGAAGGTTACGCCACTATTGCACTCAAACTATGATCAAATTATAAAATGCAATAACACCTTTTTGAGTGCCATCTAGTTTTGTGTGTAGATAGCTGCATAAAACTATTTTTGTATTAAAATAGATATATTAAGATACCCATTTTTATGAAAAACTCATTTTTAAAAAAAAGTAGGTTACGTCACTATTGCACTCATAGCCTCATACAATCATTTTAAATTTTTAAATAAGTGAAAAGAAGTTACATAAGAACATATTTTTCAAAAAGATTAAAACTTGCATAGAAAGCCAAGTGCCCACACAATAAAGTTTCTGTATGAATAAAGAATTTATTTAAAATAGAGATAAATGACGAACCAAAATCTGCAACAATTCTTAATATCACGCCACTGAAATTGGCGTATTGTGAACTTAAGAAATCAAATTCGGTAAAAGTTAATTGTGATAGTTTTGAGGAGTGAAAGACATAATTTTACATTTCTTGGTAAAGAGTTATACCTTACTCCTTATCTATCAAATTGGTAAGTTATATTATGATTAAATATTTGGAAAATGTTTTTATAGTTTAATTTTAAAGATATTGGCGGAAAAATTTTAAATGACTGTCTAACTTTTTCATAATTTACGATAGGTTGGACAATTCTTTTTTTTTTAGATATCAATTGTAAATATAGTAATAACTTTGTAATAATTAAACAAATAAATTCATAATTTTGCTTTGTATAAATGTATTTGCAAACAGTAACTTAAATCCAACAAACAAACTAATGTTTTGTTTTAAATTAATTCTTTTGTAACGCTATAGTTTCAACTCAGTAATGAATCAATATATAAGAATACACGTCAATTATTTCGACAGACGGCATATTATGTCATTGTTCTATTTTCTTTTATATACTTCTTATAATATTCTTGTATTGTCTAAATAAAGAATTTTATAATTATAATAGATAATAACAGATTTATTTATCCATCGCCCGCTGCAATATTGGAAAATTTAAGATCGAAGAGCACTTTCGAACAATTGTTTCGCATTTCTAATATTCAATCTACTTACAAAGCACATCTTTTAAGAAAATCAACTCCAATTTGTTTTGGTATGAAATGGCCATTGTTAATCTGGATATAGTATACTTTTAAAAGATAAAGTAGCTACATACATATTTGCTACTGTTAAAGTTAGACGAGCTCTTTATAGTTAAAGTATAGTTTTGCGTTTAAAATTAACAAAAAGTCGGTTCTCGTTTTATAAACGATATTTACAGTCAAACCCCATTCTAAAATTGATTTAGAGTAGGTTTTAGATGTTGAAAATCTTGCGCCATTTTGTTTATGAAAACATTTAAGTATACAATACATATCTACATACAATAATAAAATAAAAAAAAGATTGTAGATACTTACAATAATTATTGTAATTGCAATAATTAAGAATGTATACCAATTTTTTCTTATTTATTGGAGCGTTTTTTGTATTCGTGTCTTGGGTGTAATCACACCCGGAACGTTATAGGTAACTCAAAAAAATAAACAAAATCTATAATTGACCTTGCGCCCACTCTAGGACAAACATCATTTTTATGAATAAGAAAGGATAATTTAATATTTTATTTTCTGAGAATATTGTATTCTGCTTAAAAAAAAAGTCATTTTATTAAAAAGGGGTAAGGTAATGTCCTAAAAACTCTAATATCTCTTCTCAAAATTGCAAAAACTAATACCTGCCTTGAAATGAAAAAGTTGAAAATTTTAGCTCAAAAATGAAAAATTTCAAGACTTTTCAATTCCCTCAAAATCCAATATTTGTCCAAATTATTAAAAAACTAATACCTATTCGAAAAAAGAATATTCACCTCGTCGTTCATCACAATACAAAATAAGATACAAACCGATTTCTTATCATAACAAACATACCGAGCTTCATAATAATACATTCAATACTTTTCGCATACCAACCAATGTACATTGTAGTTACTTTTCTTCCTAAAAACACACAAAACAATCCAACAATTTAAATCTACTCCTTTGCTTCATTTTACATTCACACCATAGTAGTGACCATACTCATCGCTTACCAATCCCTATACCACCATAGCCCTCAAATATTATCATCCACCGTCACAGTGGTTCTGCTCACATCCATTTCTTCCCCTTCTACACCACCCCTTTACTGAACTTCTCCTATACCCAAAAGCCTACTCGCCATTCATGTTCGTCATACCTACTTCTTTTTGCTTCAGTTCCAACAAAAATTAGCTATCTTCGAAAAAAACCACGTTTTGGCAAATAGATGAACTAAAAACAGCCAGTAAACAAAAGTAACGACTTTTGTGCAAAAAAAAGGCTTTTATAAAATGTGTTATTTTGCAGAAAAAAGTTACTTTTTGATTACTTTTTTTAAATATAAACAATTTCAGAAAGCATTATGTCATTTTGGGAAAGTTATGATGATCTTTTCACATAACTATACATTAAAAAATTCATTGGAAAATGAGCAATTTTAATGTTTTTCAAAAGATGATTATTCAAAAATAGAGCCCAAAATTAAAAATCCGCTCCGACGCTCTTCTAAGTCTCTTCATTACCTTTAAAATGACATAAAAATATTATAAGTTTTCCACTTCAATTTCTCACAAACCTTGCACAACTTTTGCAGTTTTGTGGAATTTAACGAAAGAAGCAACCGGAATATTAAAATTAAATAAGAAAAATATAAAAAAAATTAAAAAAGTGGCTCGACGCTTTTCAAGATAAAATGTAATTCTTTCATATGCAATTTATTTTATTTCAATACGTCTTGCATTGACTTCACAAACCTTGCACGAATTTGCCCAATTTCACGTTTTTCTCAATATTTTGTCCGGAGGCCTCTTAAGTTTAAAATAATATTGTATATAAAAATATTCGAAGAAATATTTATTGGGTTTAAAAAAAAAAAAAAAAAATTTTTTAAATCAATATCTTCAAAACCTATGAACGATTATTTTTTGAAATTATTTCCTAAAACAAATATTATTAAATACTTAAAATTCGCATCCCACATTTTTTTCTTGAAAAATTTTAGAGAAATTTCTTATATAAAAAATGTATTTAATAATAAAACGATTTTTTAAGGTTTATTTGCATAAATTCATACTTTTCCGGAAACCAGACGGCAATTGTATGCATTTGAACCTTATTATCTCATTAAATCCATGTTTTATATTTATAAATGTATCTTAAATTCCAAAGTACTTTTACATAAGAGCAAGTTCGTGCGATCCAGTCGTGCATTTTATTTTTATTCTTTTTGCTTACAAAATGTCATATCCGGCAGACGGCAAAATTGCCACGTCCGTATTCTATATCATTAAAAAAATTGTATCACTTTTTATAAGAAATAAAGAAAAATATCTATCTATCTATCTATCTATCTAAACATAGATTCTTCACAAAAACTTTACAAAAGGGTAGCAATCTAGTATAATTTAATGTTAATTTATAAAAATTTGCGTTGCAATTGCTAAAATGAGAGAAAGGGTTGGCTACGAAATCCCGCGTCACAAAATCCTGCGTAACGAAATCCCGCGTAACGAAATCCCGCAGAACAAAATCCCGCATAACAGAATCCCGTATAACAGAATCCCGTAGCACAAAATCCCGTGTAACGAAATTTAGTATGACAGCGCTATATTCATTTTAAAATTCCCATAGTGATTTTAGGGTATTCATCAATGAGAATCAACGAGAACTAAGTTTTGCTACTATTTGGAAACGGCACTGCTTCCTCATTTCGCAAGCCAACCAATGAGCATGATGTGTGGCCATGTTCGGTGCTGTTAAGTATACGGAAGACCTCATTGTAGATTTAACTTCAATACTTTTCATGAATTGACCAATGAGAAACACGGAGGACCGCACTGTACTCATCATCTAAACTTCAAAGTGATTATCCAATCAGAATCAAGAACAAGGATAAAATCGTGAGAATGACGAGGACGCACCTATACCCAAATAAGTTGGATGATAAAAAGTATAAAAGCGGGAGTGATTACGAAAATGCAATTTTTAACTCGCTAAGATGCCTAGTTTAGCTAGAAATCACGTTTGAACATGTCAACTTTGGGGGGTCTACGAGGCTCCGTTTAGTCGCAAATTGCATTTAAAGATAAAATTTCGTTTTTCGTTTCATGCGATACGTGGATTGAAAGGTGGCACTCCCTAGATCACGAAAATGCAATTTTTAACTCGCTAAGATGCCTAATTTAGCTAGAAATCACGTTTGAACATGTCAACTTTGGGGGGGTCTACGAGGCTCCGTTTAGTCGCAAATTGCATTTAAAGATAAAAATTCGTTTTTCGTTTCATGCGATACGTGGATTGAAAGGTGGCACTCCCTAGATCACGAAAATGTAATTTTTAACTCGCTAAGATGCCTAGTTTAGCTAGAAATCACGTTTGAAATGTCAACTTTGGGGGGTCTACGAGGCTCCGTTTAGTCGCAAATTGCATTTAAAGATAAACATTTGTTTTTCGTTTCATGCGATACGTGGATTGAAAGGTGGCACTCCCTAGATCACGAATATGCAATTTTTAACTCGCTAAGATGCCTAGTTTAGCTAGAAATCACGTTTGAACATGTCAACTTTGGGGGTCTACGAAGCTCCGTTTAGCCACAAATTGCGTTTAAAGATAAAAAATATTTTTTCATACATTTTAATAGGCAAGGTGATGTAGTAACAGTTTTCTTGGGCAATAGTACCTTGGGTGGCCCGCTGCGCGGGTTTTCAGGATTTTAACTCCCTTTTTCGGAGACACACCCGCTCACGCGACTCCGTTGCTCCACTTAGGGTATGTAAAGTCGCCAGGCAGGCGCCCGCAGCAACAGTTTTCTTAGGCAACAGTACCTTGGGTGGCCCGCTGCGCGGGTTTTCAGGATTTTAACTCCCTTTTTCGGAGACACACCCGCTCACGCAACTCCGTTGCTCCGCTTAGGGTATGTAAAGTCGCCAGGCAGGCGCCTGTAGCAACAGTTTTCTTGATCAAAATATCTTCTGTTCAAAAAAATTATTTCTATTTACAATTTTCAATGTTTTTTATCTCTTAAAATAACTTTTTCTAGCTCAAAATCATTTGAGCAGCGTTTAAAGCTAATCGGCAACGAATATCTCAACACATATTCTTCGTATTCGCTATCATCGGCATCAAAATCAGGCCGCACCGTGCGTCGTCACTACTGCACTGTTTTCATAATTAATTAAAACAATTTCGCATACATAAATCTGAGAATCACGGAGAACGAATGGCCAAATAAGTTGAGCAATAAAAAGTATAAATACGGGAGTGATTTGGAAATATTCACAGTGACAGTCACAGTGAGTCAGTGTACATCGTGCAGTGCGAACAGTCGTTTAGCGGAAGAATTTATTTTATTTAAAATCAACCCCTAAGTGAAAAAAAAAGGTCAATAAATCCGGTATACCTGCGGGCTACCTGATTATTACCGACGGAAAAAAGGGTTAATCCCAACAAACAATTTAATTAAAAAGAGATTAAGAAAAGTAATTAATAATAAATGAAGATTAAGTGCGCGTATCATCGGTTTTTATAAAAATAGTGTTCCACGTCATAATCCAAAATAAGTTATTATTACAAAAAGTGAAAGTTAAGCCGGAAATGGGAGAACCATTCAACCCGGAGGCAGCATTTGCTTCGCTTGAAGCATTGCTAACAAAGATGGTGAATAACCTAAGTCCCGAATATGGTCAGAGGCTAAGCGAGACCATCGGCAAATTCATCCGTCCAAGACGAATTGAGGACATCGACGAGGAAGAAGAAGAAAACAACATGGAGACGGAAGACATATCCAGTGATGAAGCTTCTTCCACATCCAGTAGTGCCGAGTCCTCAAGTGAAGACGACAATGAAGACCAGACCAAGGACAGCACTGACTATAGTGACCCTCCTTTACCTGGTCAGAAGAGACCCAGGAAAAAAGAGAAGACGCGCCAAGACGCCAACGTCACAAAACGCCCTCAACTGGAAGTCGAGTCACCGTCAACATCAAGAGTGACTCCACCAGCTCCAAAGGCGACACCAGCCAAGCAACAACCAACCCAGCCATCGAAGCAGCCAGCAGCAACAACAACAACCGTCAACCAGCCACCGAAACGGCCGGCAGCAGCAACAATAACCGTCACCCAGCCACCAAAACAGACAGCAACAACAGCAACTACCGTCACCCAGCCGCCACAACCACCAAAAGCCAAGGACAACACCGCCAAGCCAACAGGAATACCGCCAATTTTTTGCTTTTCCGGTAACATCGCCGAGATCAGCAGGTTTTGCAAAGCAAATCGCCTGGCTGTTACTTTCAAGAACAAAAACACGAAAATGACAGTAATCAGCGCCGGAGACAAGGAGGCATTTGGTCAAATTAAGAAATTCTTGCTGGAACGAAAAATCCAGTATAACACATTCACGCCACGAGAGGAAAGGAAGAACCTCCTACTACTTAAGGGAATTCACCACACATACGCCGCCATCGAAGTGGAGGACGAATTGAGAATTGAGGGGCTTCCAGTCATCAAGGTCTCCCAGTTACGGACAAAGAAGGTGCAGGGTAAAACCTACAACAGCTTTGTTGTCGAGCTGACCAAGGACTGCAATATTACTGAGGTCTATACCAAGACTTTGGTAATGAATCAAAGGGTGCACTGGGAGCGCCTTAAGTCAAATGACATCGTGCAGTGCCGGAACTGCCAACGCTTTGGACATGTCGCCAGTAACTGCGGTCGCCAGTATGTGTGCGTTAAATGTAAAGAAGACCACGAGCCAGGCCAGTGCAAACGGAAAGAGAGCACGGGACAGGATGTTTGGTGCGCCAACTGCCAGAAGGAAGGACATCCAGCCAACTACAAGGGTTGCCCAACTCTAAAAGCAAAGAAAACTGAGCGGAACCAGATCCTAGCCGAAAGGAAAGTACAACAAGAATCTGTGACAAAATCAGTATGCGCAGTTACCCGACCTGCAGTCAGCTTCGCGGAAATGGTGAGAGGAGGCCCAACACCAAAACCAGCTCCCCAAAAGACACAACAAATTAGAACGCCAGCCAAGATGACTGCACCTCGGCCAGCTGTACCAAGGACCATGGCTACAAAAACTGGACCAGCCAAAACACCAGCACCGGTAAACCTCAATAATGAAGTGCAGAGGATCTTTGGTTCCGACCTGCTCACAGTCATGGGTAAAGCTAGAAGCGCGGTACCACAAAACTACGCTCAGCTTAGCGATGGAGAGAAGTCCGTGGCACTGGCCACCTTCCTCTTCCAAATATGCAATTGAAGACCCTGCGCATAGTGACGTATAACGTGAATTCGTTGTACAGCCTAGTAAAGAGGACGTCATTTAACTTATTTATGAAGAAAAATACCCCCGATATTGCCCTCATCAGCGAAACTAACGTGTCAAGGAGGAACAACATCAACATCACCGGGTACAAAACCTACCGGCAGGACAAAACGGAAAACCGAAGAGGGACGGCCATCTTTGTAAGGAACAAGATTTCACCCAACACCAGTGAAACCATTATTACAGGGCTAAAAACCAGTGAAGCCACCGCCATCCAGATACGACTAGGAAGAGGAGAAACCTTGACAGTGATCAGTGTTTACTTCAAGTGTAAATCCGCCGCTGGAAATATTAAAAACGACCTGCATATTCTTAACCGGACTCTAAAGCAGACTACCTACGGACTCATTGGCGGCGACTTTAATGCGAGGCATCATCAATGGCTGGACACCTCTATTGACCCTGAAGGAAAGGCGATCATGGACTGGATAAATGTTAACAGCGAAGAACACTCCTTGGTTGTTGTGTCACAACCAAAACCTACCTTTCCTAGGACTCCATCGACTCTAGATTTTTTCCTACTAACATCTAATTTTATTTATTTAATTCCAGGAATCAGCAACTACACCTGTTCAACCTTACCCAGTGACTCAGACCATGAAGCAGTAAAGCTCTCAATCAACCTCAGCCAACCTGTTCTATTAACAACAGTCCCACCTGAGAACTACGTCAACTACAGGAGGCTTGATATCGAGAAACTCCAGAGGGACATAGAAGACAACGTCTCAATGCCACCATTCAACAGGAACTTAAGAAATGAGGAAATTGACAGTGCCATCGACAACCTGGAGTCAGCCGTGATCAACGCCCTTGAAGCCCAAAAAGTTCAAAGATAGGTACGAACACCTCCCGGAGTATGTGCGGAATCTCTATTCCCACAGACAAAGGTTAAGGAAACGGCTTCAAAGAATACACCAAAGAGAGCTCAACACAACCAACAACGACTACCAGGCAGTGAAAAGCGAACTCCAATGTGTAAACACTATGTTCCGGAACTCGATCCAGCACCACAACAACATACGATTCCAGAAGAGACTACAGGCCATAAAACCAGGACCAAACACATTCAGCGAAATAAACAACTGTCTAGGGAAAACCCAACCAATGCCTGAAGTCATCATCAACAACAGCATTGAGGTGACAACAACAGCAGACAAAGTGGAAGTTTTCGCGAATCACTTCGAGGAAAACTTCACACCCAGCCCATCAATGGACCCTCTGTGTTCCTGGATGAAATCAGGACATCTGTCCAGCTGACTTTGCAACCAAATTCAGAAGGAGTGGAGTTTGACGACCATTATCCAGCTAGTTGCCCAACGGACAACCCCCAACTATGCCAACCAGAGGAAATTGCGGAAATCATCGTCAACTCCAAACCAAAAAAGTCGACAGGTCCGGATGGAGTCTCCAACTACATCATCAAAAGGCTTCCACATGCAGTGCTGATATTACTCACAATCATCATAAATAACTGCGTCAACAACTGCTACTTCCCTAATAAGTGGAAAACGGCAAAAATCGTGGCAATCCCGAAGAAAGGCGCTAGAAACCTGGTTTCCAACTACAGGCCTATATCTCTCCTCAACAATGTCAGCAAAATATTGGAAGAAGTCATCCTAAGGAGGCTCAAGAAGTACTGCAACGAACACAACATCATCCCAGACATGCAGTTTGGCTTTCGGGAAGGGCATTCAACACTGCATCCATTAATAAAGTTCCAGTCTGACGTCTCTTCAGCACTCAACAGCCATCGTGCCACCGTAGGATGCTTTCTGGATGTCGAGAAAGCATTCGACAGCGTATGGATAGAAGCCCTTATCCATAAGCTTCGAGTACTTGGATTACCTTCGCCACTAATAAAGATTTTATTTTCTTTTCTCTCTTTTAGGAAATTCTTCGTTCAGCTAGACAGCTGCAAGTCTTCTATCAAGTCCATCAAAGCCGGAGTCGCCCAAGGATCAAAGCTGGGTCCCTTCCTATATAACCTGATGACGTCTGATCAACCCGTGCCAACTGACTGCGAGAACCTGCTATTCGCTGACGACTCGCTAACCTACTCCTCGTCGATAGCGCCAAAGATTGCAGCTCGGAGAGTGGAAGCTCACGTCTCCAAACTCTACGAGTACTACAAAAAGTGGGGTATCCGAATAAACACTGCCAAATCGGAGCTTGTGTGTTTCAGGAGACCCACCACCAATGGCAACCGATGTCGTTCAGCAGCTACTTGCAGAAACCTGACCGTGAAGCTCCCCGATGGTTCAACGATAGCAGCCAACCCAACTAACATACTCTCCAGAGCTTAGCTCTTGAAATCTGAAAAAACCTCTCATTCAACTCTTTTATATCCCATTGATATACTAAAGTATTAATATCTTGTTATGAAACTCAACTGGATGTCATAACACTTTTATTTTAAGAGTTAAACACTTTTCCAGCTTAAAAGAACTTAAATCTTATAGCAAAACTATTTTCTCTTCTTGTAGTTAGATTATAAAAACTTATAGTCTTATAAGAATCCCTTTCTGAAAACTGAGCTCTAAATATGTCCAAATAATCCCATAACAAGCCATTTTTAAGAGTAAAGTTATTTGTATACCACTTTGAAAATTCTAAAAGAATTTGAGTTTAAATCCTCCTATATCAAGAAGCAATTTGGAGTTCAAAGAATATAAGCTTTGCAGTAAGATCCTAATAAGATCCTTAATGCAACAAGCACAACTATTCACAAACTTCAGTTTTCTGATGTCAACATTCTCCTCTCACTCGCACGTAAGTACACATTAAGAAGCGTCTAAGATCCTATAGAAAGAATAAAGATGTTACTAGAAGAGTTAGTGTAGCGTCAGCAGCAGCCATATTCCTATACACAAGCAAAGTAGTTGCCTGTACATTTGAGGGTTACCATAACTTAAAAAATTATGATCTCGATAAAATAACTTGGCTGTAGCACTGACTTAAAATTTATTAGGTGGCATTTTCAAGTTTACATTTAGCATTGTTGTGATTACATATAAAGTAGAAAATATATTGTGTAACTTTTTTTCAATTTAAACTAAATACATTAACATCTTGGGATCTTATTGCTACTACTATCTTTTCATTCAAAATTAACAAAAAAAAATTATTCTTTATGTTGCATTACACGAGTAGTAATTTTTTGTGACAAGAGTAATAGTAGAAAATTACAGAGAATATGAGATTTTATTACTCTTGTAAATGCAGCATAAGACTCTCAGTGTGTAATTTGGAATATTTTATATTAAATTTGACCTTTGCTGTTTCCTTTTTATTCTCACAAGCAAATGACCCATGACCTAAATAAAAACAAAACAAATTTCAAAGTTAATTTTGATTTTATTTGCTTACCAAAGCAATATATGGTAACCCTATTTCCGATAAAAGTTATAAATAAAATAATTTAAATATGCATTATTTTGAAGGGGATTTGTGTTTTTTCGACGTAAAATGTTAGAATTAGTAGATACAATTTCAACCGCATTTACATTTCGGTTCCCATATGTGCAAAATAATAAATATCATGCATCGCCATTATAATTTAATAGTTGATAGACTTACAAAATAAATACCATATCAAGCCTAACAGTTTGTTGGCATACCAAATCATGTATACACACAAACTTAAAAAGTATTTTGTTTCATTCTTTATTAAGTTAACAATTATTCTGTTCTCTTTTTATCACCTCTTATTGGAAGAGACGCTTTCTCATAATAGGATTTTGCCGATCTCTATTAGAGCCTTAGAAGTGCCATTTTAATATAAACGTGCATCTGTCATCCCATAAAGAAACTTCTGTTGCTACTATGAGTAGGAAGAGCCTCTCATAACTAGGCCATTTAAGGCTTTTAACAGTTTTAAAAGAATATCATAGTATTCTTTAAGATTACTTTTAGCTCCTCTTAACTAATCTAGTTGAACTCTTGGAGCATCTTATGAGATAAAAAATGTTACTTGGGAAAAGAAATGCTAAATACCTCGGAGTTAACTTCAACGAGCTGTTCAATTTCAACCCGCACTCTAGGCAGGTTCTAAGGAAGGCCAACTTCGCGTTTCACCGTCTGCACCCGTTGCTAGCCAGAAGAACCGGACTAAGCCAGCCAGTGAAGCTATTGATATACAAACAGCTCATCAGACCCGTCATCAGCTACAATTTTCCTGCATGGTACACCATTTCGAAGACAGCAATGCTGAAGCTCCAAATCTTCGAAAGGAAAATACTAAGGATAAGCACCGGACTTATCTTCGATCGACAGCGAAGGAAGCACTTCAGCAATGAAAGACTCTATGAAGAAGCAAAAATCAAGCCACTGGACCAGTTTCTTGTGCAATTATCGAAGAAGCTTATAGCTAGCACCACCAACCACCCAAACCCGCTGATGAGAAGGATGACCACCCAGGAACGACATCCAGAGCCTAGATACCTCACTGCTCTGGATATGATAGAAAGGATCCCAGCCGACAACGAACCAGCAGTTCGTTTCTACGCTGACGCCGAGTCAGCATATCACCGTGGCTGAAAACATCAAAAAAACAACCCCCAACAACCCACCAACTGGACAACCGGGACTGAACAACTCGAGTCAAAAACAAAGACAATTTATCATAATGCTAATTTTGAACCATGTACATTACAAATATTATAATTTTTAGAGTTTAAGTCATTTTATAAGTTAGGCCCCCTATGTGCCAACAAATTTCTACCCTATACATACTATCCTCAAGTTTCACAATTGTATATATTAAGTTCAATAAAAAACCTTGAAACCTTGAAACCTTGAAAATATTCTTCAGTTCTTATCAGAACTCCATAGAGGTAAGACCTCGAGATAAAACAATTATCCAAAGGGATATTTAGCTTGGTTTACTTTGGTTGGTTGGGCGACGCTGTAATTTTGAGCGTTTTGGAAGTTCTTAGATACGGACTTCTAAAAACGCTTAAAATGCAATTTAAGCTTAAAATTCAAATTTTTTCGTACGATTTGAGGAGCTTTTTCCTTCAAAAATATTTATTTTTTTTCACGCTTAAAATACATTTTGAGCGTTTTGGCATTTTTTTTTTCTCTAAGTAGTCCATTCTATATTTTTTTCAAGCAAAAAATTCGTTTTTGGTGTCATTTTGAACTCCATTTACCAATGAAATTTTCTATGAAGAAGCTAAAAATTCATTTGATTTGAGGAGCGTTTTCATAGTTTTTCTTTAAAAAAACTATTTTTTTTTCACGCTTAAAATACATTTTGAGCGTTTTGGCAGAATTCTTTTTTTTCTAAGCGAAAAATAATTTTTTCAAGCAAAAAATTAATTTTCAGTGTCATTTGGACCAAAAATCCATTTACCAATGAAATTGTCTATGAAGAAGCTAAAAATTCATTTGATTTGAGGAGCGTTTTCATAGTTTTTCTTTAAAAAAAATATTTTTTTTTCACGCTTAAAATACATTTTGAGCGTTTTGGCAAAATTCTTTTTTTTCTAAGCGAAAAATAATTTTTTCAAGCAAAAACTTAATTTTCAGTGTCATTTGGACCAAAAATCCATTCACTAACGTTCACCAATGAAATTTTCATAGTATAATATTCTATGACGACATAAGCTTATATATTATTAATTCCAAGCTACTACCAATCCAAAATACCAATATCTTTTATTAAGGAGCGTAAATCCTGCTAAACCGGAGCAGAAAAATCTCGCGGGATTTCGTTACCAGAGAAGTTTCTGTTATTAAAAGATCCAACAAAACAAAATGTTAAACGGCGGGATTTCGTTACGCGGGATTTTGTGTTGCGGGATTTCGTTATGATTCCGAGAGAAATTTGAGAAAATAAATTGGTCGAATTGCAAAATGATTGCTACGACCAATTTATTTTCTCAAATTTCTCTCATTTTAGCAATTACAATGCAAATTTTTATAAATTAACATTAAATTATACTATATTGCTACCCTTTTGTAGTTTTTGTGAAGAATTTATGTTTATATATGTTTTAAATCCCATTTGTGTTTTTATTCTTTGGTCGTTGGCCACTCTCATGTCCTTAACAATTAAGAATTGCCCACCTTAACCCAGGGTATTAGGTGCCCGGGCCTATTGAAAGATTTGTAGCAAGTGGGTATAAAGGCTGTATTATAAGAATGCCTTTTTAAAACCAGGTTGAATAAATTAGTAACTATGACCATACTATATCATGCGGAGATGGCGAACAACGCCATTACTTCTCTAGCTTCTAATGGGAACAAAATACACAAAAATGTTATAGAAAAAAGAAACAAAACACAATGGCGAAGATCCGAGACTGGCAGTCAGTTACTTTCTTAAGAGGAATTTAGGATTTTAGGAAATCTGTCATACCGTTTTTTTATTTAATATTGAGTATACAAATTTTCGAAAAAATGTTTTTGGGATATTTCACCAAAATATACATGCTGAACGATTGGTTGAAATTGTTTCCTTAAATTTATATTATTATGAACTAAAAATTGGCAAACCAATTATTTAAGAAAATTTCAAATACAAGAAATAATTTATTAATTAAACCCCTCTCACGATTTAATTTTTTTTTTTCATATTTTTTTCCTGAAATCAGATGGCAATTTAAACAATAAATTTTATTCATTTGAAAAATTTTCTCTAATTACATCCATGTTTCTCATTTTCAATTTTTAAATTTTAGTGTACTTATACATATTATGTTACAAGTTACATATGTACATTAAGAGCAAGTACGTTGCGATTCAGTCATGTTTTTATTTAACTCCAATGTTGCAATCTTGGTTTTGCTTCTGGTCCTGAAGCTATGCACTCAGGTGTCAAGACGACAGGTTGTTATAACCAATCGGCATGTTGTTGGAGGAATTTAAGGTATATTCTTTCAGTTATTTCCCAATTAGGCTGGTATTCACCGAGCGCTCTTAAACGGCTCTTAACTTTACGAGGCTCTTAACTTGAAATTTTTTTGGGGTATTCACCAACCACTCAGACTCACAAGTGTTTTTCGAAGTTCGAAAATGAGAGCCACTCTCTCTTGTTCAGTCATACCCAAACTGTGAAATCAAACTGTTTTCGAGCTTGAATGACAGCTGGCAGTGAGAATCCTTCGGTCAATTTCGTATTTTGCTTGGGGAGCGTTGCTAGTGACGATGCTAGTGACGATAACTGATTTTGCACTCATCGTCGTTTGTTTAGTTTTCGAATTTTCGAACAAACTTTCGAAGAGAGCGCTCGTAAGTTTAGGAGTGGTCGGGACCACTCCTAACTTTTAAGAGCGCTCGTAGATCTTCACTAATATTGCTTGGTGAATATAGGTTTATGAGCTTCTTAAGTTATGAGCGCTCGGTGAATACCAGCCTTAGTCTTTTTTCTCCCAAGCAGATTGCTTTCAAAAATTTCAAATGCTTTATTAGACTAGGCGCGCACATTCAATTTTTAGCTGCGCAACTGCTTGGTTCGAGCAACTAACAAGTTTGTGTATTGACACAAACTAAACGATTGCCTAGAATGAGTTCGCTATTTTGTGTAACATTGAATTCTATGCATCTGCGCGTACATTCAACCAAATAGTACATCTGTTTTCTATAAGCAACCAAACAGTTGTGCAACTAAAAATTTAATGTGCGCGCCTAGCCTTGGATGGGAAGCCAAAAGGGGTACGAGTCTAACTTTTTGGTATAAAATAGTCAGAGAAACAGAAAATCCAAGTTATTTACAAATATCTACAATTTTAAATCCAAAGTGCAACCTTTTACTTTTTTGTTGTTGTTTTCCTTAGCCTAAGTAGGAAACGAGCAAAAAAAGTACATATATGTATAGCATAAAAAAAATCTACTTACTTCTTTGTAAAGTTTAATAGATATGAAATATTTTGGTAAATCTTTTCACAATCGCTTATGATTTAATCGTTTTAGACGATTCCACCCAGTTTCTGGAAACGTCCACTCAATTAAAAAAAAAACTTAAGAAAAGCTTTACGAATTACCAAATTTTTTATTTGTTAGATCATCGAATTAATTTTTTTAAAAAGTTAAAAAGCTGATGGAAGATGTTTTTGCAGAAGGTGCCGCAATTCTGTGTTCTGTCTTCTCAAGAACTCACAATTCATATCTAGCTGTTCCCTTTCTTTAAGGACATCTAAATAATGATCCAAACCATGTTCAAGTGTTTTCCAAAGTCTTTTTTTTTCTTCAGTCATCACTTGTAGAAAGGTATGCCAACATTTTTCCATTGAATTCATTGCCATAGGTGGGTCCGCCCTTGAACTTCTAACTATAGCTCTCTCAAACCTCCCTCTGTATGTTGGAAAAATAATTTTGTAGCCTAAAAGCAATTGAACACAGTTTAATATATCTTACAAACGAGCACCATCATGCTTCTTTAAATAATTGTCCGTGAAGTTTCGTAGAGCGGTCAAGACAAAAGAAGGTTTTATGACAAGGTAATGACTGGAGCATATATTCTAAAGAAAGAAAAATAATTGCGCCTATTATATCCATTCTTAATAATTTTAAATCATAAACACCTCTTCCGTATTTATTTCTGCCGGTTTGACTAAATCATTTTTAAAAGTCAAAATAGAAGTAATATGACGTTCAATATCGTCTGTAGAGACAGAGCAGATGTCAGATATGGATACTGATGTTGAATATGTACCATTCGCAGACTTTTCTATTTCCGACGCCACACAAGGCCTTCCTCGGGCTGAGTTAGAGGATTCATCGTAATTAGTTAATGTTTCAACAATTCCATCGCTTAATTCATTTGAACAGTTAGGGCACCAAGAGTATGGCAGAAAATAATCGATCAAAGAGGTTATGTCTTTGTATTCAGTAATATTTAAAGCCTGCGAAAGAAAAATACACATTCATTAAGAATTTTTATTAAATTTGTATAGAAAAATTAAAATTGAAAACACTACTTTTTCCTAACACTACTGTTTAAATATAAAATTTAAGTGAAAGCCAGAAGGTACAACAAACAAAAACATTAGGTTAATAAAGAACAAATGTTCTTTTAGGAATAATTAATAATGTCCCTCAGCTTAAGCTCATTGAATCGATTTAAAATGTCAGCTAAGAAAACAAAAGTGTTTGTCTAAAACTACCAAAATAATGTGCATCGGTATCTCTTTTTGAACCCTTCCTTGTTTTCCTAACGGTCGTACTGTGATAATCATTTTAAGGGTAGTAATAACCCCTTGAGTGCGCGATAATTATATTTCTGCGGCTGAAAAACATACATAATCAGCGAAACTATAATAATCTTACTTTCTCCAAAACCATGTAAATATTTGTGCCACTGTTCGGTTACAAATATAATTAATGAAGCCAGTTATATCATTGGTATGTCCTGGTTAATCGTTTCCCAAAAACTCCAGGGGCCTATTGCACCATCTTACAAAATTGTGATTACAAGCATTTTTTTAACAAATTTGTAAAAAATCGAGTTTTTTTCATATGTAATTTTTTTTAATCACAAATTTGTACTTGTAATTTGTAGTTGGTGCAATAGGCCCCAGGAAGTTTGTAGAATCGTAATTGTTAATTAAAGTAGTAGGTAGTTTAAATTGTTTCGATGTTGAATTTGCATTGCAATATTGACTACCTCTTTTTTTTTGTGAATGTCCGTTCTCTAATGTATGAAGATTGTGAAAATTTGTGGTCCCATTTCTTGTAAATTGAGATTGTCGGTTCAAATAATTATCCTATTAAACTCGTTGTCATTAAAGCTCTGCCCCAGCAAGCAGTAAGAAAGCTCAAGTATCGTTTCCAAATCATCCGAAAGCAGTCCTTGAACAGGTGTATGTAGTAGATGAATTGAATTTCAAAGCTAAACGTCTCATGCTAATATGTATAACAGCCAATATTCTTTCACCAGCACAAATTCGTTTTACTTATGGAACTCCCGTATTTAGGTTTAGGCAATGACCGGTTGTGGCAGGTAGTCAAATAAATGAAAGAAATAATAATTTTGAAAGTTGTTTGTTTGTTTGAAAGTTGAAACATATGTACAAAATCATAAAAACCTTTTTCACCTGCTGCAGGTTTTCCCAACTACCAATTAGATATCTATTAGTTTTCCCGAAAGGAAGGTAGGTAGGTTCTTTTTTTTTTGATGACATTGACAACTTTGCAAATTTAAGATTAAAGACTTGATTTCTTTTCTCAACGCGACGAAATGGCTCTAGAACGAACTTCGGTAACTTCTGTGCCGTGCCCTCCGTTTGACTCCTAAGATCCCGAGCTAGCGGACTGAGGGCTTTGACGAAGGTTTAATGTTCGGGGGCCAAATGATCGCTCAATCTGATTGGCTTCCATTTCAACACCAGCCAACAAGCTGCTTAACTTGGCACAGTGTATATGGTGTCGCCTGAGTGTAGTGGTCGAGTGGTCCGATCCGTGGTGAGTGATCCAATTTCCGAATGATTGTGCAAAAGCAAACACACAATAAGAGACATCAAAACCTACTAGATCATTTCATATTTTTGAACTTAAACCAAACTGGATGACTCCGTGAGAATTTCCACAATTTCCCATTTCAATTCCATCCACAGGTTCATACGAGTTATGGTATGAAAATGGCGCACTTCAGCGCTAATTGGGCCACAAGGCTAGAATGCCAGTGGTCCTTCCTCATTTCTACCTACCTACCTTTTCCGCAAACTTGTTAATAATTTTTTTAATTACTTTAACGTTCATAAGAAAAAAAAATACTAAAACAATAAAAGTGAACGTAAAATCAAAAATTAACATGAGTAAGAATAATTGAAATGTTTTCGATATCAGATTTCTGAAGACTAAATTAGATATCAATTTTATTTAAACGCAGCTTCAAAGACTTGTATTTCTAAATAAAACCCTAACTGGAGTTTCTATCATTAGTATAAACAAAGCTTTTTGCGTTAACATGGGTTTGGTGAGCCTTTAGAGAAAGACCTTTACTGCACGACCATTTTTGCTAAGAACATGCCCCAGAATCATTTGCAAAGGTATTGCTCTATTAGGAAACACCTTATAATGCATGTACAAGCATGTACACTGTGTATGTACATTATGTACTTACATAAGTATAAACACATACCTATATCTAAATTATGCAATTGTATGAAAAGAAGGTACATTTTTGATACAGTAAAAATAAAAATAAATATAAAGATAAAATGTTCAACAATTAAATATTAATGTAAACATAAATAATATATTTTAATAACACTCACACTAAATATATTATCAATGCGAACAAGGCATTTTTCTTCAACAGTGTACGGTTCTAGTATTTTTAGTAACTTGCTTTCAATTAAAAACCCAGCCCGATCAGATATCTTTTTGAGGATGCTCCGCAGGAGACGTATTTCGGCATTTTGTTGTATAACAGATTTTCCAATAATGCTAGGAGAATTTCGTTTTTTTCGTTCTTCTATTTCTTGTATTTTAAATTAAAAATGAAATGTTAATTTTTATGAAATTTAATCCTTAGCTCTTCAAATTAAAAAAAAATTAAATTAATCACTTACTCATGAGATTTTGTCCAGGAGTCGTATTTCCAATTGAATAATGTGTAATCCCTTCGATATTCGGTGGTACCCACTCAACTCCTAGCTGTTGCACATGCAACAGCCGATCTATTTCAAAAATTCTGTTTGCCAGCAAAAGTGCTTCTTGATAATTTATAGTCCAGACATAATGAAACTAAAGTTTTCAATAAAAAAAAAAACGCTTTATAGATGAATACAATTATAGGCGCCTTATTAATCTTTTTTTTATTATCAGATGAGATCACATATACAGTGGGGAGCAAAAATGAGTACATGTTTTAAGAAAATGAAACAAAAGGATAGAATTTTATGTTTTTTTATAAACAAATGAAACAAATTATTTTTACTATGAAAGTTAAGTATATAATCTACAACTTAGGAAAAAAAAGCAAACATTGCTTAAAAAATAACAGTTAATAAAATATTTATTGATGGAAACCCCCATGTACTCAAATGTGCACGTTTCGCCGTTATCTCTTATTTAGTTAAATTACTTTGTTTATTTTGCGTTTAATTAAAAATAACGTATTGTGGCAGGGAAATGTACTGTTTTCAAAGTTCTACGCCATTTAATTAGTGCTTAAAAAATAAATATTCACTGTTTTACAGAAAAGATAAATAAAAATGAAAAAAAAAATACTTGAAGCGGAAAAAGGCATAGTTTCTCAACTTGAAGTAAGACTATCTTCAAGAAAAAGTGCTGAGAGAATAAAAAACTGCCAACGCAGTGTCCTTTTGATAAAAACAGTTAAATGTGCTTTGCACCAGCAATCGCCCAGGCAAACAGAAAATGCTTACTGGTGGTGACTCATGATTAATGGAGCGATCAATGCATATAAGAGACTGCAAGATGCCGAAATCAGCGGCGAAATCAAATAATAAGAATGTGAGTGAATGGACAGCTAAGAAAACTTTACAAAAGATAGGTGGGAGCAGCGTTTAAAAAGAAAAAAACAGAACTGCCTACCAAAAATGTTAAAGCACGTCTTAAATTCAGCAAAAAATACAAAATCTGGAGTGCTGAAGATCGGAAACGGATGGTTTGGTCGGACTATACTAAAATATATCGATTTCCATTAGACAGTAAAGAGTATTTTTGGCATCGTCAGAATGGAACTCTTCAAAAGGAACAGGTGAAAGAAACCATGAAGCATGAAGGTGGCAACATGATGGTGTGGAGATGCTTTACTTCGTGGAATGTCGGTCCGCTGATTAAAATCGAAGGAATAATGAAGAAGGAACAATTTGTCTATTCTGCATAATAACTTTCCAGAATTTGGAGACGAATGCGCTTATTCCACTGAGGAGATCATTTTCTAATGAGACTGTGATCCCAAGCACACTGCACGAATTGTCCAGAGCTGGCTTGGAATGGGGTTATTTCCAACCATTAAGTGGCCAGCACCTTAAGTCTAGGTGCCAGATCGAGACTTGTGGGCAATTCTCAAAAGACGCTTGGCATCTTACGATAATCCTTCAAGAAACTTGAATGACTTATGGGAGCAAGTTAAGGAGCAGTGGCAACATATTTCACATGCTCATATCGAAAATTTAGTCGAGGGTATGCGCAGGAGAGTTAGAAGTGTCATACAAAGTAAAGGGCTGTGGACTAAATACTAAAAAAAAGCGATTCAAACAAAAAATTCTGAAACTTGCAAATTTGAGTACATGGGGGTTTCCATTAATAAACATTTTATTAACTGTTATTTTTTAAGCAATGTTTGTTTTTTTTTTCCTAAGTTGTCAATTATATACTTAACTTTCATGATAAAAATAATTTGTTTCAATGTTTAAAAAAAACATACAATTCTATCCTTTTGTTTCATTTTCTTAAAACATGTACTCATTTTTGCTCCCCACTGTATGTATGTATATCATCAATTATAACAAGAACACCAAATCCTGTTCTTTGTCGAGGTCACGTTTCATGATCCAAACATTAGTTTTTACTCTGAGTTGTAGATGGCACAAAAAAAAGAAAGCAAATTCTCGATAAATAAACACACGGAGAAAAGAGATCGATGGTAACATTGCTCACTCTGATCCATATTGATCTATCTTCATTTCAAAATAAAACGATACGGAGCAAAGTGACTGCAGTGCTACCTTTCTGCTACCCTTCTGTTTTTTTCCTTGTTTCTGAGTTTGTTACCTTTCTTGTACACATTATTGACAAACCTAAATAGGAATGTTACCCAGTTTTAAAACTATCGGTTGGATCAATCGCGATCTTTATAAAACAGAGTAGAGTGAAAGCTCTAATAAGCGGACACTCATGGTCCCTCAATTTTTGTCCGGTTAAGGAAAAGAAATAGAAAAACTTTTTTTTTAACTTCATATTAGTTCTGATTTATATTGGATCCACTTTGCCATTTTCCACGAAAAGTTCTTTATTTCTTGAAATCTCTGCAGCTCGTATTTTTTCAATATACCTATAATATAAATGCAAAACTTTGCATAGATAAAATATTTCATATCGTGGCTGAAAAAAAAACAAACTTTTTTGCCAAAGCGCGAACGGATAAGTTTTCTTTGTCCAATGCATTGACAATTTCCATATTTTCTTTTAAATAAAGCATTCTTTTTTTGTTACCTTCTTCCCTTGACATCGCGAGATGAAATGACTGCAAAAATGAGTAGCAGAAGGAAAGGAAATGACATGTGCAAAAACGGAACGCGATGAAAAAAAATGAACCATATCCTCTCAAAATTTCACCAACTACACCCAATAACTAACTCGGGAAATACCCTAATAACCTTTCAACATAACATCGCACTGTCCAGTTATTAGAGCATTGCGTCCGGTTATCGAAGATTTTCTATGTATTTACTTACGTAATACGTATTAAACATAGAACAGAAACTGTACTGAGAACAGACCTTCTGTTCTTTTCCGTTTCATTTCTTGATAAAAAATAATCCCTAAATAAAATAATGTGTCCGCGTATGGGAGATTTTCTATCTAAGATCACTGATCTCTATAATACACTTATACAATAATTATAGAGATCAGTGTCTAAGATGAGCAAAAATACGTGCCCGTTTCTCAGAGTGTCCGTTTGTAGGAAAGAAATTTGTATGAGATTTTCGTAATAGAAGTGTGTTCCCGAAAATGTGTCATTTCAAGGGAATTGTCCTCTTATTGGAGTTGTCCGCAAATAGAGCTTTGACTGTATTCTACATTGTTATTACATGTTTTTGATGACATTTTTTTATTAAATCTTCCAAAAAAAAACGTAATACCTGCTAAAATCACGTAAAGACGTACATACATACGAGTATTCTGAGTTTGATCAATACTATTCCCACGATGAAAGATTATCATGCTTATCTACTTTATAAAAAATCTGTACTACACGTCCTTTTTAGAGTAGCATAAAGTAATCAAAAAGGGCATAAGATGGACAACATGTTTCGTATAAAGTGTTTCAGTATGTCCGCTCCAACGCTCCAACGATTTTCTAAATTTACGTGCATAACTTCCTATTCACTCAAGCAATCAAATGTCATTTTGTTTTTCGAGTTCAAAACTTTTAAAGCATTGATTAAGCAAGAATTTAAAACTAATTATATGAAGATCACGTTAAGTTTTAACTCTTGTATAAAATTTTCTTCAAAAATTAGCCAATCTAAAATTAAGCTTCTTAGCTGGCAGCAGCTCTAGCTAAAAGATGAAATTTCTATTTTTAAGCTGTATACCGATTGTCTGACATACATATTTAGGTACATATGTTTATAATTTGTTTTAATTTTGTTTGGGAAATAGAAGGAGAATTGAGTAGAAGATAGCGATGTACTTTTATCTTAAATATCTGCGTATTGAAATGGGAAGGAAAAACAGAGTTGGGTAAGGAATTCCACATTCGTGTAGTACGGCTAAATAAAATAATCTCTATACTTGAATGTACGTCCCAATTTAAGCTCGAGGGTTGGACTGAAATTTAAATAAACCTAATACAATCTCTTATTTGCTTTTAGAACTTTGAAATTACGTTGAAAGCACTTTAAATGTTACAAAAGATGATTTCAAAACTTTTCACTTGAAAAAATAATCTTGTCCCCATTTTTCATTTACATAATGTACATACATATGCCCAAAAAGGATAATTTTTCTTATAAATAAAACAACCTTTTTCTCATTCGCCTGGATGAATTGTTGTGACTTGTTTTCCAGATGCGATATGTTAGTGTAAAGTTTCTCTACTTCTGTTGACATTTTCTTAACTGATCCTTCCGCCTTTTCTTTTATTAATTGGATTTTAAATTTCAATGCTGTTATTGTTTCTTTTAATTTTGCTAATCTTCGTTTCTGTTGATTATTGATAACCACATTTTCTTCATTTCTCTTTTTAAGAACCTGGTAGTTATAATCAAGTTTTTCAGAATTCATGAGAACGTTATTTTGTGTACTACGCAACTCAAGTTGAAGAGCTTCAGCGTCACGTTCCAGGCGAATTCTAGTATTCCTTGTAATCTCTTGCTGCGCTCTGCAAATTTTTGCTGTTTCATCCACGTAGATTTTTTCCTTGTCTTTCTCGATAAGAAGTTTGCGTTTTTCATTCAATTTTAAAGCATTGAAAGTTTCATCCCATTGGGCAGATTCTGTTTCAGCCATAATAAGGCGTTCTTCTTCGATAGCATCTTGTAGAAGGTCTAAATGGTTCTTATAAGCTTGTTTTATTAGTTCCACTTGACTATCGATTCGCTCAACCAAAACGCAAATTTCAACAGCTTGTTTCTCTTGATCAGCATAATATTTATCACTCACACGATTTATTTCTTGTTGACACTTATCAATTATATTATCTTTACTGAACATAAGCTTTTGAATTTCTTCCTTTTGATTTTCTAACTGATTAAACATAATTACTGGTTCTTTATAGTTTTTAAGTTCGGACCATTTGTTAGAGATGCTATTGAATTTAGCTATTGCTTCTACAGATTCTTTGCTGAGATCATTGAGAAGAGCTATTTCAAATCAAGAGAAATAATTTTTTATAAAAATTTAATTTTTATTTTTATAAATTAATTTTACAAACAAATGTTATTATTATAATCCTTAATTTTTGTAAATATTTTATTGATTTATTTATCGTCGTCAATCAGAGGTAATACTCTCTTATAGCCTAAGATATAATTATTATATATTAATTGCTTATAAAATAAATAGCAGATTTAATTTAAATTAAATAAACTTAACAATTACAAGTGATACATTATTAAAGATGCATATTTATTTTGTTTAAAACATGTAATTTAACAGCCTTATTTATTATTTTTCACTAATACTGGGTTCAACCTCGGAATAGTTAAACCGAGCCGAAGTACTTACTTCGAGTTTACGCCACGTCAAACAAATCCTTATTTAATATATATTTTCTTAGCCGTATTAGCTACGCCTTCCTTATGTCAAATATACTGGGAATATACTGGGAAAAAAAGTGACAAATCTAAAACTCTGGTTATTATACACCTAAATCAAACCCCAGCTGATTTCCATTATTATTCATGTTATTATTGTTGTATGCATATTGGAAATTGGATACATTTAAAATTGGATTGTATAAAGTTCAAATCCAATAAATGAATGTACCAACCAAACCACATTGCGTTCCCAATACCGTATAACCACAGATAATTATATACAGATGTCGCATGCCCATAGAAAAAACTGACATATGAAAATGAAAATCTTCATTTGAAAGAGCTTTTAAGAAAGCTGTTTTCAATTTATTATTTTAAAGCGGCAAATACACACGACACTTGTGTGCACACCGGTGTCGGTGTACGGAAATGTGTCCCGTCTGTGGGCTGGTGTGCACACCGATTTTCGGTGTCCGACACCGTGTGGGTAAAATCAAAAGTTTTTGATTTTTGGTGTCGGTGTCTCGATCGGTGTGATGTGTATTGCGATGTGCGCGCACATTTGCTATTCAGTATTCACTATTCACTATATTCAGTTGCAGCCGAATCGTTGTGCGGTAAAGCACGTCGAAAAATTTACTTGCGATTTATAGGCAGGGTTGCGAAAGCTTTTGTCAGTGGTGGGTGACTTATGAATTAAAAACAATGTAATTCAGCATCTAGTTACTGACTTAGAAATTAAAAACAAATAAGTCATGAGCAAGTGACTTAAGAATTAAAAAAAAAATAAATTTATTTAAAAGCTTCCTAGTGACTTATGAATTAAAAAAAAATAATTCATAAGCTAATGGATGATATCTGATTAAAAAATTATTAATTGGAAAATTTATGAGCTAGCATGATAATTTTATGACACACAAAAGCTTGAAATCTACTTTCGTTAATAATTAAATAATTATGTAGCCAAAACAAGCTTAAACATTTCCAATCTACCAACTACATAGCTTAAGAATTAAATTTTTTTCATTCATAAGTCACTTAGTAGGTTGTGAATTAATGTTTTTTTTAATTCATAAGTCACTTAGTAGTTTATGAATTAAATTTTTTTTAAATCATAAGTCACTATCAAACTTATGAATTAATTTTTTTTAATTCACAAATCATCTACGGACTTATTACTTATGTTGTTTTTTAATTCAAAAATTCGCAACCTTGCTTATAGGTACTATAATCTATGTATAATAATAATAATAATGGGGCCTATCGTGAATAAAATTTCCCTGGGAATTGTTCCCATTTTTCAAAATTGTCATCTCGAATAATGTCGAAAGTTTCCCTTGGAATTAATTGATATCGGGAATTAAGTTTCCTAGTGACTTTGGCTCTCATTTAAAAAGGCCAGTCGCCAGTTTACAATGAACAGTTCAGAAGTATTGTCGTTTCGAATTTTTGAAGATGGGGAGAATTCCGAGGGAAATTTTGTTCACGATAGCCCCCAATAATTTTGACATTACGATGATAGCGAAGACTAAGAAAGTGGGTCTCGCAATTCTGTTTATATGTCAGTTTGACTATAGCTTAAACTTCTGGGCCGATTTACTTCAAACTTGGTAGATATTATTTTTAATTTTTCCACCCACAGGTTTTTTTATTTTTTTTAAGACCAAAAATAACGGTACCTTTCATAAGAATTTTATAAATATTATTTGTTCTTCTCAAACAATGTTCAACAGATTTAAAAACATTTTCCGAAAAATGGTTATTGAGAGTACCCGCCATGGAACCATTTTTTTTTTTGTTTTTGATTTTCTCAAAAACGGTACCACCGACCACACAGAACCATTTTTTCAAATTTTGAATTACTCATTATCGACATAATTGATTTCAATAAAATTTTTTATAGAGATGCATTCATTGCACATTGCATTCCAAACTTTAAAAAAAATATTTTTTGAATTTTTGAAGAACAAAAAATAATTTTCTTCCATGCAAGAAGCGATTTCAATTAACGCGCCAACCTCATCGTCCAATGGACGACGACGTCCATATCACTCATAGTTAGATCTCTCTAGTATGAGATCTCTTGCACAACTAAAGTGTGCACGATTCGGTGTGCCGTGTGTAGTGGAATGCTACACCGGTGTAGGCACACCGTTGTGCACACAAGTGTCGTGTGTATTTGCCGCTTAAGATTATGTGAGAAGTGCTTTTTCTCTTTAAAATTTGTGCTCTCTGAATTCACGAATAAAATCTATTTCGTCTGTTGCTCTTGCGTATTCAACTCTGTGTCTGTATTCTTCGTTTTTTTTTTAATACCGCCAGATAGTGATGGGTAGGACACGAATTTGAAATGAGTTTGTATGAGGTACTCATTTTTTGAAATGAGGTGGTACTTTGTCCCACCTCAAATGTCCCATGGTACATATCTACCTATTTAAATGGATATTTTGAAATTCGAAATTAAACAATGCGTATTTTTTTTAATAGTATATATTTTTTCCAAAAACAGTTTTTAAAATTGCATTAAATAAAAAGGCTACAAAAATTAAATATCAATAAATATAATATATTTAATTAAATATCCTTGATACAAAACACTTTATTTTAAAATAAAACATTTAAAAACAAAATTAAAAAAGTGTTAGTTTTTAACAGAAATAAAGTTTAAAATAAGTAAATATTAAAACATATAATAAAAAAATTAACCTAAAAAAAAAGTTTAAAAGAAAAAGTGTTTTTAAATTTTATTTAAGTTATTTAAAGAAAACAAAAGCATTTAATAAAAAGATAAACACAAAAAGATATTTTTTTAACAAAAAAACAAATATGTTATCACATTCAAAATAAATTGAATCTAATAAGTTTAAAAAAATACATCATTACATTTTTGCATTTAAAAACAATATTTGTCCTACTTTCTTCCCACTCAACATTTTTCTTCTGTTAAGACCTGTTCTGATCACTTTTTTTTCGAACAAATTTGATTACAGGACACTGGATTAAATACAACACTAATGACTCTTCACGTACGCAAACTCAGCACAATTGATTGATTGATTTTTTTTTTCAATTCTCATATTTGATCTTGATCTCTAAGCCCTAGTATCTTTTTTCACTAAAAACTAAACAAATACAAATAAAAGGAATGCACTTGCATTTGCATATCAAAAACGAAAATTCCTACTCCTTCAAAAATTAACAAAACCTCCTACTCCAAACTGTAAAAAAACCTCCTTCCTTTTTTAACCCTTTGATTGTATAATTTTCGATAATGCTTCATACCTATCTTCATTGTTTGTTACATTGTAGTCAGTGCAACATTCATTCATTCATAAGTCCCACTCATTACCTCTTCTCATTTTGTCTCCTCAAACAGATGCAAAAGAACTCAATTCCTCAATCCTAAATGACAAATGTCCTGTCTGGTACAAAGTCCCAGCCTGGTACAAAGTCCCAGCCTGGTACAAAGTCCCATCCTGGTACAAAGTTCCAGTCTGATACAAAAACCCAGCCTGCGACAATGTCACGAATTTTGTTTGAATGGGACGTTTGAGTAAAAAGTACTAACAAGACAACAACTCAACTCACAACACATTCATTCATTTCATTTAAAATCCTCATCTTCCACAAACCTCATTCTATTTCCATTGGTTTGATCTTTGGTGGGTAGAGAGCAGCGTTGCCACAAAGTGCCCGATCGGGCCATTTGGCCCTCTGTTTTAAATTTTGGCCCTTTGCCCGGGCCAATTAGAAATGGCCCCCAAATCTAAATTTTAGAAGATTTAACATCACATCAAATCGTGGTTAGTAATAATTAAAAAGCTTTACAAAATTAAATATAAACCATTGCTATGCATCACCACTACAATGTGTTTCCACCACATACAAATAACCATACTTAAAATGGAACTGAATTTATTCATTTATCTAGTTTAATGATTTGACTCACGTCAGTTTCGTCCAGCGTGTTGACTTCTCTGACGTCATTTATTTTCGTCATCTACCAAAGCATTTATGTAAACTGGGCTTTAATAATAAGCGAAAAAAATTAATAATCATTAACGTGTTTTTTTGAATGAATTGCGGAGAAACGGTTGTCCGCAGAAAAAAAAGTTTTAGAATAAACTAAAACTGTAATAAATTCTTGATTGGTTATAAAAATAATCTTACGAATCGGACGTAGTTTGGATAAAAATAAAGCCAGTTTAGGCAAAAATCATAAAAACCGTTATAACTCGAAAACGGGACGAAAACGAGAAAATTACCTCTTAAGTTTTCGACTTAAAATGACCTCGGGAATCCATGGTTTTCGTTTGGGGCGGTGACTGTGAGACGCCCTGTATATTGACTTTGCTAAGGAATTCGATAAAGTAAACCACCATATACTAATACAAAAATTGGAATCCGCTTCCACTCAAATATTTTAAAGTGGTTTAAATCCTACCTAAACGGAAGAAAATAGTTTGTGGGTATTAATGATGTACTATCAGATCTAATTGAGGTCACATCAGGAGTACCACAAGGAAGTTACTTGGGCCCTCTTCTATTCTGGCTGCTGATCAATGATATCACTGATTTCTTAAAAAATGTTTCTTGTTTGATGTTTGCGGATTACATTAAAATATTCCGTCGTGTTACGTCAATTAATGATTGTCATTTACCCCAATGTGATCTTCATCGCTTGTCTAAAAGGTGTTTAGCTAATCAGCTTTTGTTAAACGTATCAAAGTGTCAATCTTCATCATTTTTTAGGAGCCTATCATATATTCCTTTTCAGTATTCTATAGAAGATACGGAACTCTCAAAACTAAACGAAAAGAAAGATCTCTGTAGAAGATACGGAACTCTCAATACTTAACGAAAAGAAAGATCTCGAAACTCCGCTTTGAATCCCATATAGACTGTAATTGCTTAGACTGTGATTGCTAAGGCTAACTCTATGTTAAGATTCATTAATCGGAACTCTAAAGAGTTCTCTGATCCTTTGACTCTTTGATCTCATTTCTTTGCGTATGTAAGGTCATCATTAGAGTTTTGCTGTGTAATTTGGGATCCAATTTTTCAAGTTCATTCTAATAGGATTGAAAACATACAAACATACAATATTCATACCCCAACTTATAAAACTCGGTGTCAACTTCTTGGCTTATAATATCTTGTCGTTCATCGTAAAAATTTTGCAATAATATTTTTGCGCGATATTATTAAATCCCATATAAATTGCCCTTTTCTTTTGTCTCTTGTTATTGTGTATGCCTTGTCAAGGAATCTTCGATCCCTTTTCCTTTTTAATGAACCTCATCATCGGGTAAACATGAACCTTTAACTCGATGCATTAGAGAAGCCAAAAGTATTATTTGTAATTATATTGATTTTTTTTCTCAAGAAAGTCGAGAATCTTTTAAGAAGCACATATTGATCTAATTCGTAATCCGGTGGTATTAAGTTATTATTTTAGATTAAGTTTGCTCCACTAATTAATTATTTGGTTTTTCTATTTTTCAATAAAAAAAATGATTCGGTAGTCTGCAAGATTATTATATATTATTTGTATAAAACTGCTTGATGAATAGACATTTGTTTTTTTTTTCGCCGCTTGTTGTTTGTTCGTTCGCTGTCCATTCATATATTGAATTAAAATATGAAAAAAAAGAAATATAAATATTAAAATAATATTACTGGTGTGATTTATATTTTTTTAAGATATTTTAAGGTAATTCCCAAGAAATCAAATCAGACGACAGAGTAAAGATCTGCTTCTGCTGCCTATTACATAGATTTAAGAACTGCATTAAATAAATAATGCATTAAATAAATAAATAAGAACAAAAACAAATATTAATATATTGTAGTTTAATGTTTTAAGGACGGATTTGTAAGTGAAATATTTGGCCCCAACTTTTGTCAAATGGCCCTCAAAAAATTTCGAAATGGCCCTCTATGTTTTTTCCTTCGCGGCAACGCTGGTAGAGAGTTTGAGGCCTATTCCTCCTTTCATACAATTAACTACAATACAACTTCATTCTGCATCAGTCTCAGTCTTAGTATCAGGCCGATGAGTGAGATGCTCGATACGAATAGTGTTTTTTTCCATGAAAGAGTAAAGAGAAATATTTTTCGTTGCTTTTGTGGTGAGGTGTGAGGTAATACATTTTTTCGTTTTGAGGTGATGGGACATTTCAGATTGGTGTATGGGACATTTTGTATTGCCTCATGTATGAGGTACACATCACTACCGCCAGACCATTTTTTTTTAAATAGATATGTTATGGACACAAGAACACAAGATACCTACATTTTTCATAGAGGGATCTTGGCAAGAAAAAATTGTATTTTGTGTTTATCTGGGAATCTAAGGCAATTTTGTTCATAAAAAGGAAACTTACTTAGATTTTTTGTTGCATTTAGAAGCAAATTAGGAACTTATGTAAGTAGGTATTTCAAAGCCTTTGGATGGATTTGTGAAAATTATTCTCTATTTTTTAGGTAGGTAGGTATTTGTTCTTTACAATTTCCATACAAAATATTCTAATTTCGTTGCTCAATTTTGTCTATCAGAGCCAAAAACAGAAACAGTAGATATTGTTTGTTAGTCCTAGTCCTAGTTGCTACATATGTACATAGATACATATGTTCGTATTTTGCATTCAGGTTCATGAGGTTATGATGACACCTGCAGGCAGGAATGTTGGTTTTATTTGATTTGGTGCGATCTTTTGATGATGGCGAGAATAGCGTGGTTGACTTTTTTGGGTTTGATAAAAATAAAAACAATCTGAAAAAATTAATTAAATTAAAACTTCAATTTGAAATAGGGCGACAAAGAAGAAGAAAATAAAACCCTAAGAAATTGTGGATACAGATTTTTTTACGGGTTAGGTACCTATTTATTTTATACCACCTACTTAATTAAGAGGTTGTATGGTTATGATAGGTAGGTATGTTTGTATGAAAAAACGCAACCAGAAGAATAACTGTAGGTACGAGAATATACCTACATTGTACATACATACGTATAGTACATACAATTTTTCAAAAACGTATGCCTAGGAATTCATTGCGTTTGTGAAAATTGGCACGAGCACGAGTAGAGGGGTCAAAAATAAGCACTTTTTACTAGGGGAGGGGGGGGTCTATCTCCCCCCGTTTAGGAGGTAGGGGCACTTTTAGAAAAAATGGTTTAAATTGAAAAAAAAATATTAAAAAACAACGGAAACACCTACAATAAAGTGCTATACTGCGTTTGAAAGCCAGAAGATTGTTCTATAAAACTGTATTTAAATTTTATTACTCATATCAATAGTTTTTGAGAAATTCGCATTTAAAGTCCAAATTTTAATAAAAAAACGTGAAAAAAAAAAGTTTAGACCGGTTGTTTTCAAAATTGTGAAATGAAATTGTAAATTACATAGCTTATATGTGTTTCATGTATCTATCAGTTCTTAATCGAACACAAAAAACGGCATGGTTCTATGTCTTCTGGTTTTTGAGAAAACCTCCGTTTAGGAGGTAGGGGCACTTTTAGAAAAAATGGTTTAAATTGAAAAAAATATTAAAAAAAAATATTAAAAAACAACGGCAACACCTACAATAAAGTGCTATACTGCGTTTGAAAGCCGGAAGATCGTTCTATAATCCTGCATTTAAATTAAATTACTCATGTCAATGGTTTTTGAGAAATTCGCATTTAAAGTCCAAATTTTGATAAAAAAACGTGAAAAAAAAAAAGTTTAGACCGATTGTTTTCAAAATCTGGCTTTCAAACGCAGTATCTATAGCACTTTATTGTAAGTGTTGCCGTTGTTTTTTAATATTTTTTTTTTCAATTTAAACCATTTTTTTCTAAAAGTGCCCCTACCTCTTAAATGGAGGTTTTCTCAAAAACCAGAAGACATAGAACCATGCGGTTTTTTGTGTTCGATTAAGAACTGATAGATACATGAAACGCATGTCAGCTAATTTACAATTTCATTTCACAATTTTGAAAACAACCGGTCTAAACATATTTTTTTCACGTTTTTTATCAAAATTTGGACTTTAAATGCGAATTTCTCAAAAACTATTGATATGAGTAATAAAATTTAAATACAGGATTATAGAACAATCTTCTGGCTTTCAAACGTAGTATAGCACTTTATTGTAGGTGTTGCCGTTGTTTTTTAATATTTTTTTTTTCAATTTAAACCATTTTTTCTAAAAGTGCCCCTACCTCCTAAACGGGGGGAGATAGACCCCCCCCCCCCTCCCACAGTAAAAAGTGCTTGTTTTTGACCCCCCTACAAAAACCCGTTATCAAATCTTGGAGGCCAAGTTATCGTACTCTCCCCTGAAAATTTATTAAAAGGTGACAATTTTCTAGTTATCAATTAGATACAAATACAAACATACAAATTAGCTGGGTAAAGCTAACGATAAAATTTAAACGAATCGAAAAATTGTTTTTTTAAGAAAAAAAAGCGTGCGGATAACTTCGAGTTTCGGTTTGGAATAATTTTAATCTTCTTCTTGTTTTTCATTTTTACAATTTAATATGGCCGGATGGGTGGGAAATTCAAATTTTAGACCAAATTTAAATAGTTCACAACAGTAAATTTTATTGTTTTAATTAATTCATTGCGATTTTTAAAATTGTTTGCATCGTCAAAACACCTTTACTGTAGCAGAAGTTAATTTATAAATGTTACGAATTGTCAAATGCAACAATTTATACCTACTACAAATTTCAAAATTATTTCATTTCAGTATACCTAAATAAGAAAACGTAGTATGTATGTACATACGAAGGTACATAAGAACGGTTTTTCTGTTTTCTATTTTTGTTTGTAAGTGAAAAAATAATGATAGTGTTGATAAAGAAAAAAGGAGCAGTTTTTAGCTTTTCTGCTCTTAGCCTATTCCATATAAAATGTCTGAAGCATTTATACTGTTAATTGCGTATTTGCTTAGTTCACCCACCCTTCGTCCTGTTTTACATTTATTATTTTTACAATCCATTTTTGGTTTTTCATACTGTTTAATTCTTAATTTTTTTCAAGCATTCACTAGTTCTGTAGCTTCTTATTTTTATTTTAAGGTTTTAAATTTTTCTAACGTTCTTGTCATGAGTCCATTTACAAAGTTTTGAGAGAAATACAATTATCAAGAAACTGTATCAAGTCTGTGCGTACGACATTCATTCTTATTGTCAAACCAATTCGAAAAATATTATTTTTTGTTTAAATATATTAATGCAAAATCTTAAGCATTGTAGACATTTTAGTAAGTTACTAAGTTAAAAAGAGGATTTCGCTCATTTTAAACGATTTTATCATCTTACTATCTCTAAACATCTTCCTCGTACTTAAATTAAAATAACAAACTGGTTACTTTTATTAATTTACTAAATTAATATGAAATCTGTCATTTTCCTCAAAAAAAAACTATCTTGGCAGTTTTATTTGAAAGAGTTAAATTGTGTTTTTTTTTTATTTCGATTCGTGAGTTTATTGTTTTTAAAAGTAAATAAAATAATATAAAATATTTTCGGAAGACGAAGATTTTGATATAGGTACACATGTATATTATGATTGAAGACCCAGCTTTATGGAGAATTTTACTCCAGAAATAGGTTTGACAAGATAGCAGTTCGGTTTTTAGTTGAAAAAGTTAAAGATCCAAGATCGAATTGTAAGCCGTAGGCTTCCGATTGCAGCAGAATTTCAACTACCTACTATTAACATTACACTTTTTTGGAAGAAGACTGGAATAGTCCAATCCAAAGTGGCGAAATAATAAAAAAAAAAACATTTCGAAAAAAGTTGTCAAAAATAAACAAAAAACATAATAAATTTAAGGTTGTTTTTTTGACTTTTGAGTTTCCGACATTTCAAACTATTCTGTCCGTTCCCCTGATTTAGTTAAGTTTGGTTTGTTAATTTTAACGAACTGTCATGATTTAAATGTGTTCAGATCACCGTTTTTAATAAAAGATAGTAAAACGAAAAAAAAGGTTTAAAAATTTCGAAGAGCTAGTAAATTACTAAACAAATTACTAACAAATTGCTATCTAATAAAATGCTAAGCCCTTAAAAATATGTTGTTCCTATGTTTCTACCATCACGTGTGAACGCTTGTTGCCCATTAATAAATCATATAATCTATTTATTTATCTAATAAAATTGTATGTTGGGCTTGCATAGGTATTCAACTAAATGTTGTGAAAATTTGTGTAAAAGCTGAAATAATTCTCTTCTAATAGCAACTGATTCATTTATTGTCCGTACCGCCATTCCGAAATTCATTTTTTTTAAATCTGTATATGTAGGATGTGCCAGTTTGTAAGCTTTGGGCATAATTTTTTTTTATTTTTTCATTGTTGAAGATAAATTCGATTACCTTTCAGCTAACAATTCCATCAGGTGGTTCTTAAAATAAAAACAAACTTTAATCAACGAAGGTATCTACATGAAATAAGAATATATGCGTTTAGCCCAGGTAGCTGTCGTACCCTTCAACATCTTACTAATGAGCCCACTGTCATAACTGGGCGAAAGCACTTTGGAGCTAAGGTCCCTTGAACTTCAATTTAATTAAAAACTTTAATTTTATATTTTATTATTATAATAAATATTTCATTATTACACAACTTGAAAACTCAAAAAATAGAAGTCAAGGATGTAAGTAAATATAATGTAATTACTGGAAATTAAAGACGAACAAAATATTTCAAAACTTAAAACTACATATACCAATAAAAATTGGAAAAAAATATGTATTTTTGAAAAACCTGTCTATACTGAATGTTTGGTTTAATAGGCATAGAATATTTACATAGAATCAGGAGTGTTTATATTCCAATATTCGCAGAAATATTGATCTCTTATACCACCTACTTAATTAAGAAAAAAATACTTTTGATTACAAGTAGTATTCGACTAATATGTAAAATTCAACCGTATGAAAATAAATCAAAAAAAAAAATATATTTTGTCTAAGGTTTAGTTAAAGATATCTATGAAACTCATAAAGATGAATTTTCAAAGGAAAATTGTAACTTCTGAAAAGCACAATCAATCATTATTTTGGTGCTATCATTAATTTTTTTTTTTATTTTTTTGGTACAATCTTCTGGCCCAGAAAAAAATTATTTTAACCAATCTCCCACATAAAATCAATTATTATATATATTTCAATAATTATTGGTATGTTTTTGTTATTTTAAATTTTCAGATTAACCGTGTATATAAAATATATTTAGCAATTGCAATGTGCAATACTGTAACCACCCCGAACGTTTCCCTACAAATTTCACTGAACGTGGTCGCGGTATATATAACGCGGCTAATCCGAAAATTTAAAAGTTCTGATTTTAATTTAATTACTTTTTTTCAGATTGTTTTTATTTTTGATTGAGTCATTTTACAAAGCACATCTTTTAAAAAATCAAATAAAACATCTGTAAACATTTTTACTTAGATTTGCTTTGGTATGAAATAACCCTTCACAATATGGATAAAGTAGGTACACTTTTAAAAGACAAATTAGCTTTTTGCTGCTGTTATAGTTAGACGAGCTCTTTAACCACAGATAATTATATATAATTATCTGTGCTTTAACGTTAAAGTATAATTTATGTCCTTTAAAATTAACATAAATTCGGTTCTCGTTTTATATATCTACAATATTTAGAGTCGATTTAGAGCTGGTTTTAAATGTTTACAATTTTGCGCCTATGTCTTTTATTTGTCTCACCCGTGACAGAAAAAAAGATCCTGACTATTTTCAAAATACACAAAGGTGGTGTTTTTTTCAATTTCAGCAAAAATGAATTAGTATAGTAATATTATTGGTTCTTAGGAAGTCCCTGTAGATTTTATAAAAAAAAATTAAACACTCTTGACTGTGGAATTACACTTTAGGAAATTTCATAAAAATGTTCTGTACAAAAACTGAAAAACTGTATTGCAAACATGCACATTCTTCCTAGAATACCGACCTATACATGCGGCTATTCCATGGATGTACACACACAAACAAACAATATCAACATGACAAACAGGTGTAAAGTATTTAAAAAAAAAAAAAAACAAAGATTATAAATTAATATAATACAAATGATGAAGATATTAATAGAATATGTTCTATCTACCTAATGCCTTACCTTTTGCCTTTTTTCTTTAACAAAAATAGGATACCCGATACCCCAATAGGAAATTGCTTTTTTTGGTAGATACCTACATATATATATTCCACATGAATAAAGGTAGCCGCATTGTCTGCCAGTATTATCTTTCTCGCGCATAATAAAAAAAGTCCTTAAACAGAAGAGAGAATATTATATTGTTCTCTTTTTAATTCAGAAAAGCTTTCTTACGGCGACTATAAAATTCTCTTCTTCTTATGAAACCTTCTTAAGAAAGCTTTTGTCTGCTGGAGATTGTCTGCTGGAGAAAATTTTCGATGACAGAATTTTGTATGGAGGTGAGACATCTGTATATAATTATCTGTGGTATAACTGTAATATTTTAGTAAAATATAAATAATTTATTATTGCAAAATATCTACATATCCTTTTTTTCTTAGTAAGAAACGAAAAAAAAATTGCTTACACTCCTTTTTGTAAATTTCACAAGATGTCATCTCAAAATGACATTTAGATACTAAAACGGCCTTAAACCTCCTATGAACCAGTTTTAGCTTATTCCACCGCTATTCCTCGTGCATTTTCATTATAAATAAGGTTTTCAGGTTTAGAGCCGTTGTAAAGTCGAAGTAACTTTACTCCGTCGCTAAAACGAGTTAGTAAATAAGGCTGTAAAAGTTTTTCTTGAACAGTTTCAAAAATGTCTACTCTATAACAAGCAGCATTAGTTTCGCTGATGCAACGAGTAATTGACTCATTTAGGCCATAGTTAGTCCGATGAAAAAATTCGTATAACATATTAGAATCCCGAACATTTCTAATAAATAAATTTCTTTGGGGAACACGAATTTTAATTAGATTTAATGAATGTGGGCATTTTATATGATAAGTCGACTTTCCAGAGTTTTTATACCGAATAATAAACACCTTGTGTTGTAAGTTCGCATGTCAAAACGCCGGAAAGTCAGCGATGTTATGTTTTTACACCAGCTCTTGGCTGGTTCCATAGATTCACCGGTTCTTCTAGAACAAATTCCTTTTAAAGCTAGAAGCCATCGTTCTCGGAACTATGAAATTTTTCATATAGACTTCCACCGTACCAATTATGGTCTCAATGAGCCTTTGATATGTATGAAACAGGCCAATGTAAACCATGATGTTTTCGATTTAAGTTACTCAAAGCTTACACTTAAGCACAGGTTGTATGGGCGGTCTCATTAAGTATTCGAAACTACTCGTAACGTTATTGTTTTTATAGTAAGTAGTATTTGACTTGTAGTTATTTTTGTAGCTACAGATAGTAGATTAATATTTATTATTTCTTTGTTTGTCATATTTGTTCGTTTTTTTAGTAGAGTGTTAGGCTATATGTATGTATATTTATTTACTAACAACTAACACCACGCTAAATGATGACTGTGACAAGCTGATGTTTTTCAGTATCTAAATGTGAAAAAACCCGAAGAGAAAAGAAATATTGTTACAAATGCTTGCATTAAGCAGTACTGATGGCGTTTAATTCGAGAATTTAATTTATAGATCAAATATATAGTAAAGCTTTTTTGAACTTTCTCAATTCTATAACAGGAGTTTCTTTAAAATGGAAACCAAACTATACTCGAATATTCCAAATCAGAATCAGATGGGACACATATATTATCAGAGCAGATGTCTTCAATTTTTACAATCTGAGTTCTATTAGGGATATGTATAAGATTTTAACCATATCAATCACTCGATGTTTTAGCCAATGAAGTAGCACAGAGTAACGGAGGAATACCATCAGGACCTTTTTTTTTCTTACATCAAGTTAAAAAAAAGGTGCTTCTTCTACTTCAGAGACATCCAAAAACATAGAGCCTATATCGAAAACCTTAGAAACAATTGTTAGTTCGTGATTTGAAAAGCAGTCTAAAGAGTAAACAGATTGAAAATTGTTGAAAATCAAGCAATCTATTACTTATCAATATTAAGTTTTCATTGAAAATATTTTTCATTCCTATTCTAAGCTTTGAACGAATAACATCGTTTTATAATTTAGCTTTAATAAATTTTTATTCAGAAAAACAAAAGGTCTTTAAAATCAATAGGTTATGGGCGACGTTAAAGATATAATGCTTGGCATACCGCAATTTAACGGTTGTGGATATGATGATTGGCAATTCCGGGTAAAAATTTATATGGAATCGAAGAATCTGTGGGACGTTATAACGAGCGATCCTCCAACACAAGAAGAAGCTAAAGCTGCGTTTATTAAAAGGGATAAGGCAGCTAAGAATTATTTAGTTAATTTTATCAATTCAGATTATTTGAGCTATGTGAGAGATGAAGAATCTGCTAAAAAGATGTGGCTAAATCTGGAGTCAGCTTTCGCAGGAAAATCAATTGTTAATCAATTGTTGTTACGTAAACAACTTACCAAATTGAAAATGCAACGTGGAGATTCAGTGAATTCTCATTTGCTCGTTTTTGAAAATTTGATTCGTCAACTGAAAATGACCGGGGCTACGATGGAAACAAGTGATATTCTCACACAACTGTTTTTGACCTTACCAGACAAGTTCGATCCGTTGATAACAGCTCTTCAGAATTTTGAAGAATCAAAACTTACACTTTCTTTGGTCAAGGATAGGCTAAGAGCTGAAGAACTCAAGTTGAATGAGCGCCAAGAAGAAGATGTCAAAGATATAAGCGCATTTTCTGGTAAAAAGAAATATTACAAAAATAAGAAGTTCAATGGAAAATGCTTTAAATGCAATAAATTTGGTCATCAGGCAAGGGACTGTCATGTCAAAGAAACTAAGAGTGCTAAAGACAAGGGTTTTATCTTTATGGCTGACAGTAATTGCATCAAGAAAAACATGAATGTTGACAAAATAATTTTTAAATTGGATTCAGGCGCTAGTGATCATCTCACTAATGAAAAATGGTGTTTCTCAAAGATGGATAATTTGGACTTTCCCATTGAAATTAAAGTCGCCAAAGATGACCAATCATTGGTTGTAAAAGAAGTTGGCCAAATCAATGGATTAAGCAATCATGGGACTAACTTAATCATACAGAACGTGTTATATACACCAGATTTGCGAGACAATTTGTTATCTGTCAGGAAGCTTACGAGTGCTGGAGCAAGAGTGATCTTTGGTGAGGACAAAGCAATAATTATGAAGGACAAAGAAATTATTGCAACGGCAATTTTACGTGGTACATTATATGAACTAGAAGTTACCGTTAGAAAGCCAATTATCAATGTATGTGAAAAGGATGATAGTATGTTGTGGCACCGTCGTCTTGGACATATAAATCAAGGAAGAATGAATATCCTTGCCAAGAATAACTTGATTCCAAACAATATTCAAAAATTGAAGATTGGTTTTTGTGACGTATGTATGGAAGGCAAGCAAGTACGTGAACCTTTTAACAAAACACGCAACAGAGCCAAACGGGTACTAGAAAGAGTTCATTCGGATGTTTGCGGTCCTCTTAGTCCAATGGCATGGGATGGTACGAGATATTTTGTTTCCTTTATAGATGACTTTAGCCACTATGCAATGATTTTTCTGATGAAGAAGAAGTCTGAAGTTTTTCAAAAATTGAAAGAATATGAGGCTTTGTCTACATCTATGTTTGAAACATCAATATCAAGAATGACAATGGATCAAGGACGGGAATATCTTTCCAATGAACAAATGTGTTGGTACAAACAAAAAGGAATTCAAGTTGAGCCGACGATTGCCTACTCACCGCAACAAAATGGGGTAGCCGAAAGATTCAATAGGACTCTTACTGAAACAATAAGAGTCATGTTAATTGAATCGGGTGCTCCACAGAAGTTTTGGAATGAGGCCGGGCTTGCTGCTGTGTATACAATCAACCGAAGTCCTACACGTTGCTTGGATGATTCGAAAACGCCAGCCGAAGTATGGTTTGGTATTACACCAGATTTAACCAAATTAAAAGTTTTTGGATGTAAAGCATATGCCTGGATTCCAAACCAATGTCGAAAGAAACTTGAACCAAAAAGTAAAAAATTAATTATGATTGGTTATGCCCCAAATGGATATCGTCTCTGGGATATAGAAGAAAGAAAGATAAAGACCTGCCGTGACGTAAAATTTGAAGAATCAAATTATCCATTTAAGAACCTGAGAGAACAAGCCAACAAAGACAAAGAAAAGGTAATAGTAAGTTGCAGCCACGAGCGAGAGGGGGATGTTACTGAACTCTATGATGATGTCGCTGTGGCTATTAACGATGAACCACACATTTTGCAACATAATGAATCAGCCAGTAACAATCAGCAAGAAGATGAACAAGAGGAATCTCAATTTAGTGAATCTATCAATGCGCTCCCTTTACAAACAGAAAACAATCACCAATCGGAGTTTGTGAGGCGCAGTGTAAGGGAGCGCTGGCTACCAAGTAAGTTGAATGATTTTTTATTGAGTTCAAAAGCAAATTCTGCCGCTGGTTATAATTGCTTATTAGATATACCTGAAAATGTCAGTCAAATATTGAATCGTCCTGATTCGGAACTTTGGAAGAAGGCTATTGACTCGGAACTACAATCTATGAAGAAAAATAAAGTTTGGACAATGGTAGATAAGCCCTTAAATACAAAATTGTTGAGGACAAAATGGGTGTTTAATATTAAAGAAGATGCAAATGGTAACAAAACTAAGTACAAGGCACGGTTAGTTGCTAAAGGGTTTCTTCAAAAATTCGGAATTGACTACAAAGAAACATATGCACCGGTAGCAAAGTTATCCACGATTCGTGTTCTACTGGCAGTTGGTGTTTATCGACAATATCACTTTCACCAACTTGACATAAAGACGGCATTTCTTCACGGTGACCTTGAAGAAGAAATTTATATGGCAATACCTGAGGGTTTACCAGCAAGAGAGGGAAAAGTATGCAAACTTCAAAAATCTATTTATGGCTTAAAGCAGTCACCTCGTTGCTGGAACAACAAATTAAATGAAAGGTTGCTTAATTTTGGATTTCATCGATCAAACCATGACTATTGTCTTTACACCAAATTTGACGAAAAAGAAAATGACGTTTTGTTTTTGGTAATATATGTCGATGACCTTTTGATAGTTGGAAACAAATTGTCTTCTATAGCGAAATTGAAGACTGCACTATCATCAAAATTTGAAATGTCTGACTGTGGACTTTTAAAATTCTTTTTGGGTATGAAAATGGATTTTTCAGAAGGTTGTTTAAATATTTCTCAAGAAACAAGCATTGAAAAACTTCTTAACAAGTTTGGTATGGCGGAATGTAATTCTGTAAAAAGTCCTATGGAAAAAGGATTACAATTAGAAGCTAACACTGGCAAAGAACTACAACAACCTTATCGTGAGCTTTTAGGAAGTATGATGTATTTAATGCTTTGTTCAAGACCAGACATTTGTTACGCAGTTAGTTATATGGGAAGGTACCAACAAAATCCATCTGAAGTACATTGGCAGCATTTGAAAAGAATTGTGCGTTATTTACAAGGAACAAAGAATTTAAAACTTAATTTCAATTGTGATAGTGATGTACCATTAGTTGGTTATGCTGACGCTGACTGGGCATCTGACATCCTTGATAGAAAATCAGTTAGTGGCTATATATTTCAAGTGTTTGGAAATAATGTGTCCTGGTGTAGCAAGAAGCAAACCACCGTGGCAATTTCATCTAGTGAAGCTGAGTATATTGCCCTAAGTTCAGCTGTAACTGAAGCTATCTGGCTAAGAGGCATTATGCAAGATTTAGGTCAAATAAAGAACGAACCAGTGTGTATATTTGAAGATAATAGAGGATGTATCGGCATGGCTCATAATTTAGAAACAAAAAGAGCTAAGCACATTGATATAAAACATCATTTCATAAGAGAAAACATTGCAAAAGAAATCATAAGAGTCGAATCTATTGGTACAAAAGACCAACTGGCTGACGTCTTTACAAAATCTTTGGATTCTAAGCGATTTTTGGACTTAAGATCAAAATTAAATTTATGTTAATGAAAACCGAATTAGATAAGAAACGTTACGATTGAGAGAGGGTGTTGAAAATCAAGCAATCTATTACTTATCAATATTAAGTTTTCATTGAAAATATTTTTCATTCCTATTCTAAGCTTTGAACGAATAACATCGTTTTATAATTTAGCTTTAATAAATTTTTATTCAGAAAAACAAAAGGTCTTTAAAATCAATAAAAATATCTATCAAATAGGTTGCATATTAAATGAACATAACTGGTTGTTGAATCTTGGAATTTCATACAGCTTGGATGTTTATTTATGGGTAGCTTAATGGTACCCCCATACACCCGTAATGCATAATCTTATTTATCTCGAGAACGGCTCTAACGATTTTGATGAAAAAATTTAGTGTGATATTATGGAAATGTAGTCCATCATTTTGGGAAAAAAAATTTGGGGGGAAATGGTACTAACCGTACCGTTTTTTTGATTTTCGACTTTCTCATTAACGGCTCTAACGATATTTACCAAAAATTTCACCAGGACTCCCCTTAAATTTAAAAAATATTCGGAAATTTGGGTTTTTGAAAAAAAAAATCAAGTTTTTTTTTGAAAAATCAATGGCGCAAAATTTTAATTGAATTAGTACGATGCTAAAGCTGTTTTAGTATGATACTAGGTTAAAACAACGAATTTGCAAATTTTAGTCGGATATAGCATCATACTTTTTTTTTGTTTTTATAATCTACCCGCGCTCAAGGGATTATGATTACCCTTTAAAATTACCCTTTAAATGTTTCAACACAGCGCGGGCGTGAAGTTAATGAATAGAAAGAAGGATAGGAAAGATGTGTGGCACGATGTTCTGAGACTGCTGGTGGTTGTCTCAGATATTTTTATCTGCAGGGATGGCGGCTGAGCTAAAGCGGAGAAATGCCGTGTCTTATTTCTATGTCGCTTATAATTCACATTATTTTATTCGTGTTCATCCTTGTTGGGCATACTAGTTTAACTCAATTACATGTTGTTAGTGTTATGCCTGAACAACATGTAATGAGTAAACCAGCAACCCATTGATGACAATTTTTAGAAGGTTTTTAATGGAATTAAAGCGACATAGACGACGGCAGGGATCGAACCTGTCATCATGAGGTTGACAGGCGAGCACACATCCACCGCGCCACGGCCACCCCCTTTCTTTACCTTACTTACTTTCTCTACCCTTTTATAAAAGTTAAAATCATCGAATACCTACTTTATTTTTTTAGTATCGTGCTAGCTTCATATGACTCTTTGACATTTGCAAACATCAAAAAAAGGTTCGTGTACTTACTTTTTTACACGAAACGTCATTGTTTTAGGTGTGTTCAAAAAAGCAATTTATTAAGAAAATTCTTTTAGTACGATACTAGTTAGAAAAGGTTTAAAATTAAGAATGAGTTAGTAAACTACTATAAAGTTAGCAAATTGTTAAGTAGTGTCATACTAATACCTTAATAATAGGCTGTTTAAAATTTTTGCGCTAATATCTTTAAAACGTGTGAACGATTATTTTTTTAAATTATTTCCTAAAATCTATACTACTAAATAATTAAAATTAGCAGCCCAAATTTCGTTGTCGAAAAATTTTAAAGAAATTTCTTATAGAAAAAAATACTTCAATAATAAAACTATTTTTGAGCTTTGTTTGCATAAATTCATAGTTTTCTGGAAATCAAACGGCAATTTAATGCATTTGAACATTTGTATCTCATTAAATCGATGTTTTATATAACTACATAATTTTTAAATTCCAAAGTCCTTTTACATAAGAGCAAGCTCGTGCGATCCGGTCGTGCATTTTATTTTTGATATATTTGTCAAGTATCAACATTTTTGAGTTAAATTCGTTAAAAAATTTAAAAAAAACGAAAAGATGGAAGCCAAGCAAAATTAGGAAAGAAAGTAAATTAATGATACAACCTCTCTTCTATTTTATATTAAAAATATTTAATTTTTTTAATTCAGAATAAAAAAATCGTGATCGAGGGATGACACCATGGCCGTGCTGTAATTTTACAGCGCAAGGGAAGACAAGTTCCAAACCCGCAGGTGCAAGAAATATGCCTATGCAATCGTTCTGGAAGAGATGATTTCTTCTGGTGCCACGGTAAGTTCTAATTCAAATTACGACTATAATGCTAATTTAAGTTTGACACCGAACTTAAAATTCTTCGCATATGCCAATGCTAGTTTATATTTGACAACCGAAAGCAGAAAGTTTATTTACAAGTTTTTTTTATATTTCGCATTCATTATTTTGTAAATTTTAGTGCTCAGTTTTAAAGTTAAATACTCGTAGTATATAAGTATGGTATTGTGTGGGATAAAGTGTTTAATGTTTTAAATAAATAAAACCATAAAAAAGATATATTTGTTTGTGTTTTTTTTACAAAGGGAAGTGGTTTTCGATTGAGAAATTGTTATTCATTAATAAAAAGCTTTTATTGTGCTTTTTAATGAAATTATGTTTTTAATTGTTTTATTGGTTAATCGTTGTGGCTTTTTCATTAAAAGAATATTCTCTTTCGGCGATAAAAGATGTTTTTAAAGTGTTTTAAATAACCTCGAACAAAGTTCGAACAATAATTGAAAAAAAAAATGTCGCTGTCTTTGACGGAAAACGTGTCGTTTTGACATATTACCGACAACTGCATACAAAACTTTTTACCCCCAACGCCGGAAAAGAAGTTTTTCTTCACTAAGGTTGGGATATGGATCGTTCTAGTGATTTTTTTTTTTAATTTGCTTTACTTGCTAATCACGAGAATACGCTGAAAATTTACTACTTTTTTTTAGTTCTACCCCTTACTAAACAGATTATGGCTATTCTTAAAATGTTTGAGTACAAAGTGAGCGTTAAAAAAGATTGGATAGGATTTAGAAGGAGAGACCGAAGCACATTGGTTTTGAATGTGTGAAGCTAAAAGAAAATATTGAGCCAGGAAAATCGTTCAAATAGGAAAGAATCTCTGAACGTAACAATACGTTCAAAATTGAGCTTAAGAATAAAATGATGGACATTCCCTGAAAGCGGTAGTATTATGGTATGTTGAAACATTGGAGCGCGACCGGCGGCGCGCGGAAGATATAGATGTGTGTTTGTTCTGGATTCCATCCAAACGATTCAAGCGAGTAATTGGAGCATCAACTTTTTTAGTGATTGGCTGGACAAATCGCATGCTTAATGGAATACTGCAATTTCCCAAAAATGGTCTTTTCCAGTTAGGTCAGTATTCGATTAAGCATGCGAAATGCCATCCACTCGGAAAGAGACTATAAGAATAAGGCAGATGGCAAACATTTATTTTTTTTGCACTAATTTTTGTATAATATATTTACATTAATGATTTTCTATAAACTTCTCTAATGTTAATAACCTTTTTACAGCTCGAATCAAACAATGAATTGTCTTTCGGCTTAACAGTTTTTGAAAAAAATCCGAACATAATTAAATCTGTACACATTTTTGCAGTAGTCTACCTCACTGTCGAGGAACGAAGAAGCTTAGTGACCAGTAACAATTCCTGTTGGTTTTCTCGTATTGCTAGATGCTTCTCCTAGCGATTTTTTCATTCACTGGGTTTTGTCCACACGAGAAATTTGCAGATAAGACGCAATAGTGTCGAGATGTGTCGAGAGATGACAGTTAACTATTTTGCGAAATCTTAATTTAAAACGAGAAAGCAGATAATTGTTCCGAATATGAAGTTGTCTATGAAAATGAATACGAAGACAAATATCAAAACGAATATTCAACTTTGACAAAGGTATATGACGATCAGTGCCAAGAAATTTATTAGGGAAACATCTTAATTCCTATAACAGAAAACCCTTTAAAATCAAAACCCTAAACGAAAAACGAAAAACGAAAAACATTATAACACACAAATGTCGAATAGAATTTTATGGCCAAATCACTGATGTTTTTTTCCTTCCTTAATTAAAAACTTTCGATGCAATAATCGGGTATGATTTTTTGTTAAAAATAAAACCAAAAATTGATTCCAACGTGTCTTAACATAAGACAATGGTGTAATGGAAATACAATTTTTAGAATTGGTTTTTCGTCATTTTAGTTAAGAGCTCGATTTGGATTTGGGTTGAAATGGCATTGGTGGAATGACGTCTCGTGTATTTCATAACATAAAAATATCATTACACACATTACATCAACATTTCACGAACTTGTTTCAACGTATTATTGAAGGAATTATTTTAAGAAGTTTCACAAATTCCCAATTTCACACATCTTATGTCGTGTTTATATTTGGCAATTCGGAATCCCTCTCTCCGACGATAAAAATCAAGAATAATGTTTGATGAAAGATACGCTTCGCACAATTAGGGTACAAAATATTACAGCTGTTGAGTTTGACGTTTAAGTATATGAATGTGTGAGTGCTTCTGGTTTTGATTCTGATTTCAAATCCAGAAGCAAATTTATCTTCTTTTCAGAATCAGAACTGTCATTTTTTTCCAAGTGAACACTTTCAGAAGAGTCCAGAAGGCTTCCGGATTGCCAAATAAAAACGACATTAGTGTACGATTCTGGAAGTATTTGTCAAACCAACTCCTTAATTCAACGTTTTTGTCTCACATTTCGACTCCATCCCGCTCACCTAATGTCATCGAGTTGAAAGAAGCTCATTTCAACTCAATACAGGTATTCATGTGAACGTAGTATCCACGCACACACCATAATCGTAATCTACGCACAGTGGCGCTTTTATGAAAAATTCATTTTCGTGTTTTAAATCGCTGAATTAACAAATCATTTCTGCGCTAGAGGGATTTGATTTGAATAATTTTCAGATCGCCAAAGAAATTTAATTTTTGATACGTTAATGTAGGTACTAGATGGGTGGTTTCTTTTTTATTTTTCTCAAGTAAGTACAAGGTAATTTGTTTTGCTTACCAGTATGAATAGGTATGTCTATGTAGGTATGTATGTATATAAATATCTATAACTATTGAGCATTGTTTCTCTATATATAATGTCTTAGAAACTTAAGAAAACTAAATCAAAGCTATTCGTTTTTATAGTAAAATTATATAATATATCTATACTTTTAAATAAAATTAATAAGATACATATGTACTTCAAAATTAATTGTATACCTTTTTTTTTAGTTTCTTCAAAACTTCGGCGTTGAATTTCACGCATTTCATGCGCAACTTTTATATTTGTCACCAATTCATCCCCAAACTCAATAAGTTCCTTAAGTTTTTCGTCACTTGATTCTAATTGCCCTTCAATGCCGGTTTTCTTTTGTTTATTTTTTAATCTAAATAATAATGTACATACATTTTACATTTAAGCATAGATGTTGTTTAGATATATGTACATATGTATATATATACATATGTATATACGATGGCATATGTACAGAATTAGCAGAATATTTCTGATTAAAATTAAGGTTACTTACATAGAATCATCAAACTTCATGTGATCTTTGATGAGTTCTCGAATCTTATGCCTTCTTTCATCCCATTCTGCAATATGTCCAATATTTTTCTTTTTTTCTTCAGCCATAGAATTGAATTAGCTTTTTCCTAATCTTGATATAAAAATAAAGTTCCTGTTTGTATGTTCATTTGTCGAAAATAAATAAATAATACTTCTTACAGTATCGATCAAACAATGATAAAAGGACTCAGCAAGTTACTTTTGTAACTTGGTGACCGTCTTCGTAAATAAGTGAATGTATCGACACTTCAGTTGCTTGTTTAAAAATGGAAGGGGCTGTAAATTGATAACTAAAGGCTCGGTCAAACAGAACGCGTTTTTACGCCGCGTTTCACCACCGCGTTCAAACGCAGCGTTGTATTACATTGCAATACATGCCCCATGTCACACTGAACGCGTTTTTGACGCCGCGTTGAATTCACCATGGCGTTGCAACGCGGCGGTGAAACGCGACGTTGTGTGAAATTACAGATTATTTCTAACGCTGCGGCAGTCAAAGGAATTTTAAATTTTTTCAAGATGGAAAAATTAATTGAATTGGTGAGAAATAACCCATGTCTATACGAAATGGGTGATAAATCGTATAAGAACATTGTCTTACATACATATTCAATTATTATTATTGAAATATGAGACAAATTTGTCTCTTATAAATGCCGCATTGCTAGGTCTTCTGTTTGTTGGCCTTCGAGATGTGCGACTCTAGCTCTCGGCACAGCTGGTGATATTCGCCGATTTCTTTTCTTTTTTTGTTAATTGGCATGTACCCACATTCTTTTTTCTTTTACGGGAATTTCGTAAAATAGCAAATAGAAGAAATAATCCCTCTTCTGAATCTGAGCTGCTTGATATAATTTTTTTTAAGGAATGATTGTTTTGTTTGTTCATTGCTTGAAAGCTCTGTTTGACGTCCTCTGACGGGGCGGTTGCAACGTCGCGTCAAAATAATCTTACCGTCGCGTTAAAAAATCTTAACGCGGCGTTGAAAACGCGTTCTGTTTGACCGAGCCTTAAAACATCAAAATTTTAAAGGTTTGTAGAGAAATAATAGGAGTAATATACACCGTTACAAAACTGTATGGTGAGGAGAATTATCCAAATAGTTTTCCGATCTACGTTTATCTCTGCAATTTTTAAAAAAAGATTACGACGCTCACTGGCAACTGTGATCGAAATCAAATATGTATATATGTACACATGTGGTCATTAAAATAGGTATGTACTACCATTTTTTAAACTAAAATCGTTGTGTTCTTTCAAAGACTATCTTTTACTTTTTTTTGTAAGTGGCAACACATTTTTTGGTGGAAATATAAAAATTGCCGTTATTAAATTTTGTTAATGTTGCATTGACAACATAACCAACACATTCGAATAAAAATTTATGTAACTTAACAACTGTTGCATTTTTATTTGATCCAAAATAGTTCCTATTTTAATGACCACATGTGTATATGTACATTGTTTAATCACCAGTTGATAGAGCAGCGCAAACATGCAGTTCTTCACAAACAAGAATGAAACTAAACCAACACTTTATACACAATATCTTATGGAAAACAACGCAACTTTTTAGTTGAATGTGCTCTTATGATTATGTCACAAAATAGGGAACTTATTTTATTTGCTTTAATTTAGTAAGTTTTTAGTTGTTTGAATCAAGTTTCTGTATAGATTCTATCTGTATACTGTATTCTGAGCCAATATCTCCACAATAGCCAAATCTTCACACTCTCGAGAGTTGCAAGTTGCTTTATAGAAAAAAAAAAACTATTCGCTCGCATTTTTTGTTGATTTCAAAGCAGGTTTCGACACCATTACTAGGAGATCGTTACTATTTAAACTCTCTGCTATTGGGCTATCGAAAAATTGTATATGAACCTTTTAGCAACTTTTCTTAAACATGACTGCTTTGTTGATGATTTTATTTTCTTAGGCTCTTTTGGTCCATTTGATTTTTGAATGCGAACAAAAGACTCTATTCCATTCTTCACCCAACGTTTCGTAAGAATTCCTTACTTCAGGGATTTTGTATATATTTAATTTTTGTACTAAATCATATCATGTCTATTATTTAACTCCTATTATTGCATCCTCCCGACAGCACTGACACAAATTGAAAATAAATAACAACCATAAAAACGAAACAAAACAAAAAAAAACTATCAAATTAGACAAGAAATGACATTTATATCACAGTTTTTAGACAGGTACTTTGTTAAAGTGCTACAGCATAGCTTTTCATTCAAATACGAGTATGAAGTCCAAGCAGTTAAGATGTTATCCTGGTGTTCCAGAGAGATGCTCAACAACCTTTTCTTTATTTGTTAATGATACGAGTATGAAGACCATACCACAAGTAGCACAAAATGGTAAAATTTCGGTATCACATTTCTTAATTCATACTTTATTCCTTCTTTATTAGGTATGTCAATTTATGCCTACTTAATTCCATCTTAATATGATCTTTATTAGGTATTGTTTTAAAGAACTTAACTTGGTGTGTTTACTTCTACTTAAAGCATTCTTAAATACTTCTTAAATTGGCATTTCTTAAATCGTTTTTTTTTTGTTACTTAATTCCTTCTTTAATCTTTCTAAAAACATAACTTTTTTATTTTGGTCATAAATCGGTATTTTTTAGATTCTTTAATACGTATTTAAGTCTTCTGAAATAGTATGATTTATAACGCCGTTTTCGTACTTTTAGTTTTAGATGGAAAGCAAAATGTGTGAACCGAATTTATTAAATCTTCAAAAAAAAAGAGATTGTTTCATTATTGCAGACAAACAACAATAAAAATAGCATTTATGTAAAATGTGACATTTTTGATGACATCCGTTTATGTAACTGACAAAATGTCCATAATTAATTCATACTTTATTCCTTCTTTATTGGGTATGGGTAGGTGTGCCAATTTATGGCTACTTAATTCCGTCTTAATTTCGTCTTTTTTAGGTATTGATTTACAGAACTTAACATGGTGTGTTTACTTCTACTTAAAGCATTCTTAAATACTTTTTAAATTGGCATTTCTTAAATCGTTTTTTTTTTGTTACTTAATTCCTTCTTTAATCTTTCTAAAAACATAACTTTTTTGTTTTGGTCCTAAATTGGTATTTTTATTCTTTAATACGTATTTAAGTCTTCTTAAACAGTATAATTAAAAACACGAGAGAGTTATTTGAGTAGCACTTTGAGACAAGATATTTTATGTATCACAGTGGCACAATAGGTAGAGCACAAGCACGGCAAGCGAGAGGACTCGGGTTCGAATCTCAGTGGGAGTGCACAGAGGTAAATTAAAAAAATAACTTTCATTCCAGCAAAAAATGACATAAATATGTAGTCGAATGTAAGGAGGCAAAGAAAAAATGAAGAGAACTCCAAAATAATCAACAATAATAAAAAACCAAACAATTAATAAAAAACTTTATTTTTATTGTTTCTAATAATTTTTTTAGGAATTGCCGTAGCTCTTTAAGAAGGAGTTAAGAAGTATTTAAGAAGATGTAATTAACTATTTGGGTGATTCTACAAATGATAGAATTTTCGGTGGCCCAAGAAATATTTTAAAATCCGTTCAATTATTTAATCTGATTTTTTTTTATAAAATTAAATCTTGTTGATATCTACCTGGCCTAACAATATTATTAGGTTGACCTTATTTTATCTTGCTCAAAAAATTCTTCAAAGTGTCTGATTCTCAGTCCCCTGACGTTTCCCCAGTGCGTTTTCGCAAAGAAAAATTATTACCGTTCTCTTATTTCAGGTCTCATACTTAGATGAATTGCACCAAAGTTACGGAAAATAACACATCTTTGCTACGAAATAGATAAATATTTTTTAGTAATTTATTTTATTACAAAAAAAACTTAATTAACCTTTGTCCCCCGCTTTTTGTATCAGTCCAATGGCATATTGAAACAGTCGAAAAAATCAATAACTATAGGATATCGATCAAATTTCCAGCACTGGCAATTTGAAGTACCAAATCTCCTTACAATAAAATTGTGGTGCAAATCGATTCTGTTTCTTATGTTAGTATTGTGAAAAAGACATTTGTGCAAGAAGTCGTGGATTGTCCCTTTAGATTCAGTCCTCTGGTGAGGTTTTAAAAAACAAATTTGTATGTAAGAAGGCATATTTGTTAGAAGTATAGTATAGGTTTAATAAAACTGTAATATTATATATATATATTTATTTTTTAAAGTAAAACCTTAATACCTTTTTTGCGCAAAAACCATGAAAAACCTCAGTCCCCTGCCCTCGGTCCCCTGGTTAATAAATGAGCAAATGATGTTTTATTCAGAAACCTGAGAAATTTTTAGTTATATTGAACTTCGAACTTCATTTAGAAATATTTTTAAAATTTTTAAAAAGAATATAATTTATTTTAAATTGATTCTTAGAAAAAAAATATTTAATTATAATATATTATATTCTCTTAATAAAATTCTAAATAATATTTATTTACCATCAATTTTTATGTTTATGAAGAATAATTAAATTCAATTTCTATATTTCAATGTGTACCCAAGAGAAAATAAGAAAAAAAAATAAAGATTTATTCAGTTCCCTTAAAAAAAAACTCAGTACCCTAACCATCCTTTTTCAAAAAATGTCCTTAAAATCGTCATTTTTTATTTTTTTAACCGGCCGCTTTCAACAACGCAAAGGGACGTTCTAATGATCATCTAGAAAAACTCTTACGACTTTTGGAATCCAAAAATGTAGTGCCGAAATTTGTATCATTTTATTCCATTGTTTGTAGAATCACCCATTTAAGAAGGAGTAATGAAGTATTTGAGAAGAATGATATCCCGATTAAGAACATTTTAAGACTCAATTTATCTTTTTATTTCCTTCTATCGGACCGCCCACTTGCGCCTTTTCTCTACTTAATATGAACTTAAATCCGACTTATAGAAGATGTCAGATACTGATTTAGAATTTTTAAAGACTTCGTTAAGTAATTCTGTGCTACTTATGACCCTTGATAGTGTTCATTTTGGCGACCTACAGATAATCCTATCACACTTCAGCTTCAAATAAATAATATAATACAGTTTTGTGACTTAAGGGACATCAAAATTTATACAACAAAGTTATTACAATCGTAGTTTTAAAAACGACCGTTAATGGTTCAAGTATAAAAGTTGTGAAAAAGGTCAAATATTAAGGCTTTACAATAACATACAATTTGGATCTTCAAGTTCATATTCAAAAATAATTGACCATATTAAAAGCTGCACCTAACTGATGCATGTGGTCAAATTTTTTCAACAACAATTGAATAGATCCAGCTAATAAGTTTAAAGTATTTGATGCTATTATCAAATATGGTGGCCCTTCACAGTCGACTCTCCAACGTTTGGTGGTCAAGCTTGAGGCGACCGGTTAGGCAATCAGCCCTTCATCAAAGGAGCGCAGGATCGGCCGAGAACTATGCGTCGCACATAGGTCAATTTTTCACATTTATGCGGCCAAAAACATTCATCCACTTATATTCTTTCTATTGGGTTTTATATGACGAAAAAAAATATAATTTTAATAAAAAAACTATTTTGAGGTAAATTTAGAAATATTTTGCGGTTTTTTAATTTATAATAATAACATTTAGATATTTATAATTATTTATTTAAAAAAATTATTTTTTTTACTTTTTTAACAATTTTTCAGATTACAAAAAATAATAAAAATAATAATTATTTAAACTTAATTCATAATAACTCAATAACAAATTCGTCTAGTGGTTCAATGCCTGAATCGGGTTCGGTGTTAGAATCTGCTGGCACAAGCATATTTCTTGCTTCAGGGCAAAATAAATAATTTTAAAATGGTTCGCTTTTTTGGCCTAAGGCTGCTTATGAGTGGATCGGAACTAAGTAATATATACATTAAAATTGCACTGTTCTCTTGAAAATGTCCTTGCAAAATTTTCGCGATATAAGCGAAAATGTTTATTGTGGGCCTCTGCAGCTTTCTCTGGTAATTGGCCTATTGGCAACAACGAGTTTTCGATTATGATTGCACCGTGTATCAATATCTTGTGCATTGTTGGAGTCATTGGGTGCCAACTATATAGATTGATGTATACCTGACCTGTATCTTTGACAAATTGGTCATATTTTTGTGAATCAATTTTGTGTCCACTTGAAATGGTTTCCAATATGACCTTTAATCTACAGCTACGAGCAACTAATTAGAAACGAAATCTCAATGAATGAAAATGCACCTGTAAAATCTAACGGTTTTTTTTTATTATTTAAATGTTAGTTTCTTGTTTACTTAGCTGTTGACTTCTAGAGTGGTAGGTTGTGTGATATTGGTGCTTATACGAAAGAAATTTTAAAGGAAGTTCGAAGGTTCCGTTTAGCCACGACTCATTATTTTTCAAAAACGCCTCTTCTTTTCTATAGCATTTTGCCCATTTTTTCTCCAAAGTCGATTTAAATAAGGAAAATCTATGTTTCAAACTTTTTTATCATCCACAGTACTGCCATAGTTTGACAGTAAGCGATTTTCTAAATAATTAATTTTAGCTTCAAAATCTGGTAAATTTTGTTCTTTCTTAAACTCATAGAGGTACCTCCGACTCACAATTTTCACTTCTGATGTTCTCGGAGTTCCAACAGCAAGAAAACACAATGATTGTTTCACTATTCAGAATTTTAATTTTTTTGACCGAAAAATCTGTGCTGTCAAAAATGTCAATATTTTTATCATCTGCAGTCTTCTGCAGCCAATTTTTATTACATTTGGAGATGAAAAGGTTATACTTCACAATTCAAAAAGAATTATCATCCGATCTAACGCGGAAATATAACAAATTCAATTTTGAAAAGTAAAATATGGTAAAAATATAGCCAAAAAAAATACCCAAAGTTTAACAGCACTAAATTTTAAGAATCATGCATTTCAACGGAGCAAATTCTAATAAAAATAGGAAATCATAACTGTATTATCGAAATCCATCACTATATTATTAATAACACACACAGAAATAGAAATATTGACCTTACAACTTTATTCGTCCTGTAAACTATATGGTAAGAAAAACGTGTACTGCGGTTAGAGATCAAGTTAAAATTACACGTATTTGCAAACGGTGTGCTTTTGTGAGGTAAAAAGAGTAAAATTAAAAACTGGGACTATTCTCCTAACGATCGACAAACTGTTTTTTTTGTTTACCGTAAGTTTACAAAATCGACTTTTGGCCGCATAAAAGCTAAATATTGACCTATGTGGGACGTTAAGATTGAAACTGGGGTATTGCACTTCATACTAGAGATTTATTGAGCCCCACGCCCCACAGTGCGTCGACTAGTGGACAAAAATAAAAAAAATAAAAATTCAAATACTATGTTTATGTTCTAAACCTGTTTTAGAACATCTTGAACTACTTAAATTTAATATTGTTTTGTTTTTGTTTTTTTTTCTTCTTCCTGGATTAGCGGGACTTTTGTGAGCAATTGATATACTTTTAGCTGTAATGTAATTGAAAGTTGCAATTTTGTGCGAATTAGCTTAGGTCGCGTAAGAAAAATATTTTGGCTGTACACATTATTTTGTTTGAATATTAATAATGAATACTTTGACCGCAGGTATAAGTTGTTGTTTCGAATTTTTCTTATAAATTTGAATTTTTGTGATTTTTTGAAAAATACTCTTTTTTTGAGGCTTACAAATTGTATAAAGTTAACCTTTAAAAAAAATATTAGCAAGCTGTAGCAAAATATTTTATGTCATTATGTTCTGTTGTTAATGAGCTTTGAGAAAATGTTTACGTTTTTTGCTATTTCTTGCTAACCTTCAAAATATTTGACTTTTTGTAGGGCAAGGTCAAACCATAAAAAATAAAAAAATTCAAAAAATGGATTTCTTTTAATAAAAACATAAAAGTTGAAGGTGTTTTTGAATTTATATTGAATGACTAAAAAATTAAAGGTTGTTCGGTTACAACTAAGAACGATTTTGGTCTAAAAAGCATGCCTTCTTTTCAAAAATATTGAACGTATTTGGAAGGCTTCTACACGAAACGGCGATCATTTTGTGAGACGCCATGGAGTCTGGTTGAGAACTTCTTTTATTTTTCAAAAATATTTTTCTTATTTTTCTGGAAAATTCATCATCTTGTAAATAAATTGTTCAAAAGTAGATTGGGTCTCATTGTTGACAAGCCTAAGTTGGGATTTGGGTGAACAAATTATGGAATCACGGCAAGAACTTTTTTTAGAATTCGAAAATATCTGCAGAAATAATAAGATTTGATGAAGAACTCATACATACATTTTCAATCGCATTAAGAGTCTTAGCTTCAGGGTTTTCTATCCAATTTCATCTTTTAAAATACCTTTAAGACAACTGTCTGAAGAAGCACTAGAGACAAGCCATAAAGAATTACGGAAAAATCACCTCTCACACAAGAAAATCATCCCGGATTAATACAAACGAAGACCTCTTGACAACATTACTTTTAAAGTCTGATCCTTTTGTTTCAAATTTCAGACAAATTTAAGACCTTTAAAAGCTGACCAAAGCGATGTCAGGCCATATATCAAAATCTTTCTTCGTAATTGTCTATTTTTCAGTTTTTCCTTTTGCTACTACTTTTTTTATGAATAACTACTTTTGTCAACAATAAAAATATTTATTCGATTTTATAAAATCTTTTATGCCGATATATCCCGTGGTTTTTGTGCTTTGGTAACATGTATACATTCCTACTAACCTTTAAAATATTACAACTTTTGTATAACGTACAAGACATACATTTTTTTAAATGTTTGGCTTCTATAACTAATAATAATAAAATTGTGGCCGTGGCAGTAGGTGGATTTCGGTTCAAATTAATTTTTGTATCACACACATCAAATTTGGACACTTTTTTTTCAATATCGTACGAGAATTAAAAAAAAAAAAAAAAACAATTTTATAGAAAAAGTGGGCGTGGCAGTGGGCGTACTTCACGCTCTCCTTAATTTATAATTTCTTAACTAACCAGAATATTTATACTTGAATTCGCTATCGTACGGAAGTTTCCGTTTAACCAATTTTTGTCAGCAGTGGGTGTGGAAAGGGGCGTGAAAATTGAATGAACGATTTGAAGGTATGTATATGTATAAGGTTATTTCTCGTAGAGCTGACGTATAAATTGGCCACCAAGGTCATGTAATTTGACTCCGATAAACTTTTTTTGTGTGCTCTTTTTCTGAACTCGCAGGTCTGTACGAATAAATCACAATCGACCAATGCCCTTAAAATGAACATAACATAGGCCATGCATCGCTCAAATTCAGCCTGATCTATACCTATAAAAAAATTAACCACTCGTATCCGTGTCTTCGTCATAATCCGAAGTAGGTATTTTAGCGATATCATTTTTCATACATGACATATATAGGCTTTCCAAATAAGAAAAAGAATTTTGTTAATACCTCACATACAGCTTGTTTTAATTCATTTCAACATCTTCCCGCCCTTATTAAAAAAACGTTTTTATTTGATACTCTTATGCTGCACATCTCGGTCCTTTCTTAAATCTATCAACTAGCAAAAAATATATTCTTCTATTAGTTGATAGTTTTACAATTACATAGGATTCAAAGCGCTCAAAATAGAGAATTAATATCTGGCAGTATTGATAATATATGTAGGTCTATGGGATGATATCCTTCTAATCGGTGACTTTAACCTCTCTCGTCTTAAATGGGCCTTATCTGACGATTAATCATATTATGTTGCTTTCAATCCCATTTTCCCATCTTTGCAAAGCAATGTCTTTTCATAAATAGTTTTGCAGATTAAGGCCTCTGCCAAGTTAGCGTCATTCCAAATTTTATGGATAGGCAACTATACTCACAATAGATCCCATTTAACCTTCCGTCTTACTCAGTCCCCTTTATCTTCTATAGACAACTATCACCTCCTCTGTCTTTCAATAACGAAAATTCAAACGAACCACAAACAATTGCTAACTTTTTTGCTAGTTTGTTTTAAACAATCTTTTTCCGATTATTATTTCAATTATTTACCAATTTTCTCGCTTGGCCTTTTTCTACCTAAGACCATTGACCCAGATGGTATCCCCGCCAAAAAATGATCTTCAACACTTTCAAAAATCCTCGGTTTATCCCTATCTCAAGGATAATTCCAATTGCTAAACTTTCACATATTCCCAAAATTTTTGAAAGCATTTTGTACGAAATATTAAGTTTTCGTTGTAAGCCTCTCATTTTCCTTAGACAACACGGATTTGTTGAATTCGTGTCCTTTGGCCTTTCAGACTTAGAGAACGGAAAGGGAGTCGACCGATTTCAGTAAGGCCTTTGACAAGATCTCACATAAGCTTATTCTATTCAAACTGTCTACCCTTGGGCTTGAACCTATCTTCTTAAGATGGATTTCTTCTTACCTGAAAGCCCGTTACTACAAAGTTCAATTCAGATCTATCTTCTCTGATGATTTCTTAGATACCTACGGGGACCCACACTTTAGGACCACTTAGGACCTCTCTTTTTTATTCTTACTATTACCTTTGTATAAAATAACCTATAGTATTATCATGGAATGTGATTTTGTGGTACCAACGCTATCGTGGCGCTAAAATAAGCGCACGATTTTACAGTGGAGACTAGTATTTTATTATTAAATTTAGCAGAGACAAATCTAACAAGTACTATCACTATGCTTAAGATGTTGCTCCAATCGTTCGTCTTCATGAGAGTACTATAAGTTTTATATACAAAGCTATTACCGATATTGAAATGGTCATCAAATATTCCGATAATTTACTTTACGCCGCCGATGACACCGAGTTTTTAAAGACCATTTCATTTCATTTCATTTCCATAACTTGATGTTAACAGTTTCTCTTCCTGGTGCCTGGAAAATTGCTTAGAACTTAATCACCGCTACCACAGAGTCCCTCGTATCAAGTTCCCGAAAATTTTGTTACGCTACGAATACGAATAAACTTACATCACAAGCCCCGAATGAAATAAAAAAAAGCATTGTCACACAGAAATCCTAATTTCGGAGTTTCAAAATCAGCTGATATGCCACAAAATGTGAAAAAATAAATAATACATTTTCGTAGTTCATCTTTTGATTTGGTTTTAATTTTCTTGGTAGTTAAAAGTGGATGCCATTGCCATTGCCGTTGCAATCTTTGTAATAAATGTAGAAAATACGCGAAGAAGACATACATACATTCAAAATGCAGCGTAAGATTTTAAGAAATGCTTTTAATCTATTGGAAAATTGATTTCCATATTTAAAAAACTTTCGGGTGAATAATGCAGAGTATATAGATACCTATATTGGAGGTGCTGGACTAACAACTCGATCCCTGCGTGTTTTCATGTTCAATAACAATAATAATAATCAGTATGTTGGCAGCCGTTTTGAGATACATTGCGGAAGGAGGATACCAATATTATTGTATTTAGTTTTTTTGCCCTTCAAAAACTAAAAAATATAAACAAATTCAGATGAAAACAATAATAAAGCTTACATGTTTCTTTTTATATATTTTATTTGCATTCCCTTTATTTTCTTTCGCTAAATTTTATTTGTGTTTCGTTTTAAGTTGAACTCCGACCAAAAAAACTGTCCAACTTCCTATTCATTCGGGACTGGTGATATCACTATTCACGAACTCCGAATTTCGTAGCAATTTTTTTAGTAGGACGGTAGCAATGATACATACTTTCGGGGTTCGTACTACGAATCTATTACGACGGGGCCTGTGATAAGGATGAATATTTCCAAATTTCATTCAATCACTTTGTCACGAAAACGCATAAATCTATTCCTCGTCTCTGTCTACCCATATCCACCGCTGCGTCGAGAGCATTCAATGTCGTTTACTACGTTTCGCGCTACGTCTCACATAGGTCAATTTTTCACATTTATGCGGCCAAAAACATTCATCCACTTATATTCTTTCTATTGGGTTTTATATGACGAAAAAAAATATAATTTTAATAAAAAAACTATTTTGAGGTAAATTTAGAAATATTTTGCGGTTTTTTAATTTATAATAATAACATTTAGATATTTATAATTATTTATTTAAAAAAATTATTTTTTTTACTTTTTTAACAATTTTTCAGATTACAAAAAATAATAAAAATAATAATTATTTAAACTTAATTCATAATAACTCAATAACAAATTCGTCTAGTGGTTCAATGCCTGAATCGGGTTCGGTGTTAGAATCTGCTGGCACAAGCATATTTCTTGCTTCAGGGCAAAATAAATAATTTTAAAATGGTTCGCTTTTTTGGCCTAAGGCTGCTTATGAGTGGATCGGAACTAAGTAATATATACATTAAAATTGCACTGTTCTCTTGAAAATGTCCTTGCAAAATTTTCGCGATATAAGCGAAAATGTTTATTGTGGGCCTCTGCAGCTTTCTCTGGTAATTGGCCTATTGGCAACAACGAGTTTTCGATTATGATTGCACCGTGTATCAATATCTTGTGCATTGTTGGAGTCATTGGGTGCCAACTATATAGATTGATGTATACCTGACCTGTATCTTTGACAAATTGGTCATATTTTTGTGAATCAATTTTGTGTCCACTTGAAATGGTTTCCAATATGACCTTTAATCTACAGCTACGAGCAACTAATTAGAAACGAAATCTCAATGAATGAAAATGCACCTGTAAAATCTAACGGTTTTTTTTTATTATTTAAATGTTAGTTTCTTGTTTACTTAGCTGTTGACTTCTAGAGTGGTAGGTTGTGTGATATTGGTGCTTATACGAAAGAAATTTTAAAGGAAGTTCGAAGGTTCCGTTTAGCCACGACTCATTATTTTTCAAAAACGCCTCTTCTTTTCTATAGCATTTTGCCCATTTTTTCTCCAAAGTCGATTTAAATAAGGAAAATCTATGTTTCAAACTTTTTTATCATCCACAGTACTGCCATAGTTTGACAGTAAGCGATTTTCTAAATAATTAATTTTAGCTTCAAAATCTGGTAAATTTTGTTCTTTCTTAAACTCATAGAGGTACCTCCGACTCACAATTTTCACTTCTGATGTTCTCGGAGTTCCAACAGCAAGAAAACACAATGATTGTTTCACTATTCAGAATTTTAATTTTTTTGACCGAAAAATCTGTGCTGTCAAAAATGTCAATATTTTTATCATCTGCAGTCTTCTGCAGCCAATTTTTATTACATTTGGAGATGAAAAGGTTATACTTCACAATTCAAAAAGAATTATCATCCGATCTAACGCGGAAATATAACAAATTCAATTTTGAAAAGTAAAATATGGTAAAAATATAGCCAAAAAAAATACCCAAAGTTTAACAGCACTAAATTTTAAGAATCATGCATTTCAACGGAGCAAATTCTAATAAAAATAGGAAATCATAACTGTATTATCGAAATCCATCACTATATTATTAATAACACACACAGAAATAGAAATATTGACCTTACAACTTTATTCGTCCTGTAAACTATATGGTAAGAAAAACGTGTACTGCGGTTAGAGATCAAGTTAAAATTACACGTATTTGCAAACGGTGTGCTTTTGTGAGGTAAAAAGAGTAAAATTAAAAACTGGGACTATTCTCCTAACGATCGACAAACTGTTTTTTTTGTTTACCGTAAGTTTACAAAATCGACTTTTGGCCGCATAAAAGCTAAATATTGACCTATGTGCGTCTGTCTTGGAATAACCCTTTGATTTTACCTTCTTATCGAGACCTACTTCTATTAATTAACTTGAATACGCTGGAAGAACGTAAATCAATAAAACCTGTGTTTTTTTGCAAGTCCATATAGAATTGTAGAAAAAACGACATAGGGACTTAGGAACTTTTTTGCCCAACATTTGGAAGCACTGTGCACGCTATGGCATTTGTCAGCTGAATTGAGACTAGCATCAACCAGCATCCAAAATTGTCACTTTTGACTTCTCTGAACAAATTATCGATAACATATAAAAAATATCATTTTGGTATCGCCGTTTTTATAACGACCCCAGGGGCCTGTTTCTCAGATCATACACATCATACATTTCATACAACATACAACATTTTCATACATCATACACATCATATAATTTTCTGTTTCTCAGATTTCACTGAAAGTGTTGTATGACATTTGTATTGTTGTATGATGTGTATGATTCTGACATTTCATTATTATTTGAATGTTAGGTTAATATAAATCTCAACTTTGTTTTCTTGCGAAATAAAAAAGTTGATTGTTAGATAAAAAAACTAAAGTTTTACTAATTTAAAAGTAATATGGGAGATAATTTATATATAAAACTATGGAATTACTACACAATAGTGTAAACCATATTCTTTGATTAGTAATTGTAATTGATTATAATATTTGATTACAAAAACAAAATTCTTGGAAGAATCAAAAAAAATGCTTCCATGGTTCTACTTATTATTATTATTATTATTAATAACCAGAGCAAAAATGAACAAATTAATTTTAAAAACTAACAGCACTAGCTTCATGGCTTAAGGCTGAGGGTTCTATTTATTTTGAGGCTTCTAGGTGGATTTCACTTCAAACATAAAATTCTCTTGTAAAACTACGAGATAATTTGGATTTGTGAGTGTCAAGCCAGTGAACTTTCCACAAATAAAATTTCTTATTTTCAAAGAAATGACTGCTGATGTATTGTTCTTTGGACGACTGTAGAAAAGAAAACAATGGTCGCGTTCGGGTTCGTATCCAAAGGTATCCGGATTTGTTGGTGTTGTTGTAATCCCATAGGAAAAAACAACTGATTAACGAAACAGCTGATGTCAAGCAGAAATCTCAAGCTATCCAAAAATTTTTGGTATACTAAACTATCCAAGGGGAATTTTGAAGAACAGCTGACATTTCAGCTGATTTATTTTCTTTTGTGTCGAGTACAGGGTTGGCCGAACTATAACTTTTTAACATTTGTTGCGTCTAGTACTAATTTACTAATTGAGAAAAGTAAAGTTTGTTGCATTAAAGATCTCATTCGGATACTGCAAATCTTTTATTCTTTGAACTTCAGATTATTTCTTGATATAGGAGGTATTAAACTCAAATTCTTTTACGATTTTCATAGAAATATGAAATGATCTTAAGTCTCAAACATGACTTGTTATGGGATTATATGGACATATTTAGAGCTGAGTTTTCAGAAAAGGATTCTTTTAAGACTATAAGCTTATATAATCTAATTGCAAGAAGAGAAAATAGTTTTGCTATAAGATTTAAGTAGATTTAAGTAGTTTTAAGCAGCAAAAGTGTTTACCTCTTAAAATAAAAATGTTTCGAAACCCAGTTCAGTTTCATAACAAGATATTAATACTTAGGTATAACAATGGGATATAAGAGAGTTGTATGGGAGTTTTTTTTGTCAGATTTCAAGAGTTTAGCTCTGGAGAGTATGTTAGTTGGGCGTATTCATTTTTAATAAGCGAAGTGAAAATGGCTGGTCAAAAAGCTACATAATTATTGGGCTGAAGGTGGATTTACTACACAATTAAAATAGAAAATGATCGTACTGGAGCTCTTTTCAATAAGTGTGCTGCGCTCCTTTAAAATAAACAGTTTCAATATAATTACCAGTTCTTGGTTTTTATTATTTTTAAAAAGTTTTTTTTGGTAATATTTATATGTACGTACCTTGAAACGACAGCGTCTACTCACCAAATGCGAACAAGCACTAAAAGAAATTGTAGCTTAACTCTGTCGGCTTAAAGCTCACCGCTAATTAAAATCTCAAAAAAAAAGAAACCCCGTTGGCGTGAGATGATTTGTGGTTAAAAAATCTGCCCTTTTCAATTTACCTTTTCTCATTGCAGGATTAAATTATCAAAAATTTGAACTAAAAACTTAATAGACATTGTCAGTTGTATATATTTATAAGGGCTATACCATATTATATTCTTAAGTATTTAATGAATTATTATAAAAAAAAAAAATCATAGGATTTGTAATCCAGTATACATACTTATGTATTATATTGTTTGTTTTGCGGATTAGCAAATGCTATCTTGATGCAACTAACTCGTCGCAACATACCTTGTACAATAATTTCAGCATTAAAAAATATCTTTAAATCATGTGTTCATAATCCAAATCCTTTGATTATGCCAAAGAAAATTGTTTGTCTTCAAAAATAAACTTCACATCTATCATGTATAATTCCTACAATTCCTCATCCTTATGGTAAATGAAACATTTTCAGTTTTTGTACAAACCTTCATAAGATCATAAATGTGCAAAATTGTTTGGTTTCCATTATTCTATTTTTTTTATGAATTAACTACGTATGTAGCTGACGTAACAAATTGTAGTAAATTAGGCATGTAGTTGAATCGGCCAACCCTGGACGATCACGTCTTTTTTGACTTTGACAGTAAATGGTACCTATCCGGTTTTTGTCGTTCGCCAACGTATCGGATACTAAAGTATCTTAGATACCCTATCGGACTACGAGGTGAACGCGACCAATGAAAATTAATTCCACATTGTTATAATTTTATTAGTTCAAAAAATATTAACTTGTATATATTTCGTTTTCATGTTGTACAAGCAGTTTACAACAGAATTTTGTGTTGTATTAAATGTATGAAAATTTGTAGGTTAATTTGCTGTATGATGTGTATGATAAATTTCTGAGAAACAGAATCATACAACGTTCCAATATTTCCAGTGTAATCTTTGGTCATACATTGCTGTATGACAGCAGATCATACAACAAATTTGAGAAACAGAAATCATACAGCAGAATTGTCAATAACATGATGTGTATGATCTGAGAAACAGGCCCCAGGGGCCTGTTTCAGCGCTATTACATCAACTACATCTTACAACTACACCCTACAACTACATCAGTTACATTTTTCTGTTTCACACATAAAACTGAAAGTGTTGTATGATGTACCTGGAAAACAGTTGATGTAGTTCATTTGACATTTCTCCTGCATATTTTTATTTGAGCTAAGTTTTCATGTTTTATTGTTTATTCACATCTCGTGAAAAAAAACTTAATTTAACAAAAATATGTACCTAAATATTTTCGATGATGACTTTGAATTTGATATACGCGTTGAAAAAGAAGTAATGTATTTGTTGGATGCTGCCCTAATCATGACCTCAACTTACGTCATTGAATGCTGCTATTGTTAACCTCTGAACTATCGCTCTAAATATTATACCAATTAATATAAAGGTTATATGGAGGGCAACCAATAAACGGCACTTCTTTTTGAATGTTCGAGATTATCAGTTGTTTTATTTTTTTTTGGATTTTATTTGAGAGTTTTTAAAATTACCCTTTTTCATAAAAGTTAATTTTACCATTGAACATTTTGGTCCTTCGTTAGCCTACTTATATAAACGAACCATCCTGGTTTAAATATTTGAATAATTATTTGAATTAAATAAAAAGAGTGTGTGCCGACATTTTGTCGTTCGTTTTTCTTGTTTTATTGAGAAAAATAAAATTTGAATTTTAATTTAAAATTTAAAATTTAAAACGCAAAACTTCCAATAGTTTTTTTTAAATTAAAAAACACAATAAATAATAAAATTGAAATTGAAATCCATCGTCGTCATCGCTATCACCATCGTCATCGTCATCCACCGAAGTTCATCAGTCAAGACAGTGCAGCAAGCGTCCAGCCAGAAGAAAATCGCGCAGTGAGTAAAATCACTTTTGTAACTTATATATTTTAAATTAATACAAAACTTAATAAAAATACAATGAATGCAATTAAAATTTTGAAGAATACATGTAGTCAGATCTCAAAAGATTATGAGAACTTCAAAAAGACTGTTTCTTCAGCTCGTAGGACAAAAAATTATGTCTCTACGCGGCTTGAAACGCTAGCAAGTAATTGGCTAACTATTGTTAATCAACATCAAATTGCTATTTGCTGCGATGAAATAAAAAAAGAAGAGTTAGCTTCGACGGAAGAGTTTTTTAATGAGGCAAGTGAAATATATACAACTTACAAATCCTTGTTGTTAGATGAGCTAGACAAGTTTGCAGCAGCAGAAGCAGCAGCAGCGGCAGCGGCAGCCAAAGCAAAAGAAACAGTGCATACGACGGTTTTGGGGCAAACGTCGGCCAATCAAAAGCCACACGATGTTCGTTTGCCTAAAATTCACCCGCCGACATTTACGGGAGAATATCAAAATTGGCGTTCTTTTCATGATCAGTTTGTGTCACTGGTTCATAACAATGCCTCACTTACGAAAATCGAAAAATTACATTATTTAAAATCAAGTTGTAAAGAAGGTGCAGGCATCTTACTGGAACACATAAATGTAGACGATGCCAGTTATGATAAGGCTTGGGAACTTTTAACAACGAGGTACGATTTCAAAAGAATTCTCGTTAACAACGAACTTAAGTTGTTTTACGAATTGCCTGTTGTCAAAGAAGAAAATTCTAAGGGCATTCGCGAATTATTAGACAACTCGACAAAAATCTTACATGCCCTAAAGAATTTAGAATTGCCTGTCGATCAATGGGACGCAATTATAATATTTTTGCTTTTAAAAAAGCTACCGACTACGTTGCAATCGAAATGGGAAACAACTCTTGGAACCAAAAAGGAGATCCCTACATTTAAAGAGTTCTCCGACTTTTTGGAAACAAGGTTCCGAACCTTAGAGATGATGGACCAACAGCACCAAGTATTTTCAACATCAACACACAAAAGGCAACCAAAGAATGTTTTTCTTCTCAATGCGGAGTCGACAGAGAATTTTACGTGTAAAATATGTCATAAGGGTGCACATTCTTTACGAACTTGCTCGAAATTTTTAAAAATGGATGTAAGTGCTAGACAACGAGTTGTTAGACAATTTGGCAACTGCTTCAATTGTTTAGCCTACAGTCACCGAACAAATAATTGCCCAAGTAATAAGTTGTGTCATTTTTGCCAGAGAAAACACAACTCGCTCCTACATTTTGGCAACACTTCAAATTTCAACAACACAAATCAACAGCCACACTCGCAATCAAACATTTTTGCAAATTCATATAATCAACAATCATTCGCTCAAGGTAATAATAACCAATTTCAACCCAACACAAATAATAGTACATTTTTAAATAATCCTCGCTCTCAAGTACAATCGAACTCACTCACTCAGACTCAACAGAATAATAATAGCAACACATTCACTAACCCAAATTCAATTACCCAGAATCCAAATCGCTCACTAACACATCATGTAGCAACGGAATTCAATGCAAGTGCTCCAAATTTTCAACCATACGATATACCGCCCTCAACATCGTCAAACTGTTATCATCTAAACGAATTTCGAAGTACCCAAGTTTTGCTTGCAACGGCGATCATAAAAGTCAAATCAGCCCAAGGAGACTTTGTTAAGTTAAGAGCTTTGATTGATCCTGGATCTCAAGCTACTTTTATAACTGAATCGGCAGCTCAACTTTTGGGCCTCAAAAAGAACCCAACTTCTTTTGACGTTTCGGTCTTAGGACAAAACAAAAGCAGCTCCTGTCTATACTTCGTACAGCTGAATTTGGGTTCTAATTATTCAGATTTTATTACAACGACAAAAGGTAAGGTTACATATACAAAACCCTTACAGGTCTTTTACCTAACGAAGAAGTCGTTGCTAACAGGTGGAAGCATTTACAAGGATTAAAATTAGCCGACCCTACATTCAATCGCCCTGGCAACATCGACATTTTATTAGGGAATGACATATATTGCGAAATAATATTAGATGAAGTAATTCGAGATGAAGAACAAATCGCCCCAATAGCCCAAAAAACGAAACTTGGTTGGATCATTTTGGGGAAAGTTCCTTTTGAAAGGCGTTTTTCTCTTCAAGTCTACACACAGTTTATAGACATCGACACACAAATGCGTGCATTTTGGGAAATTGAAGAAACTCCCTATGAAAAAGCTGATAACCAGGAAGATGTCACGTGCGAAAAGCACTTTCTACAAAACATCAAGCGGGTGCCGGGAGGGCGCTTTGAAGTCTCATTACCCTTTAAAGAACTTCATTGACCAAAACTTATTTCAACTAAACAAAAAGCTTTAATGATGTTTTATAAACAAGAAAAAAAGTTATTAAACAACCCAACACTACATAAAGAATATAATGATTGCTTAAAAGAATATCTTTTACTGAACCAAATGGAAGAAGTCGATATAAACCTAGACAACATATTCAACTCACCATTTCACTATGTTGTACCTCATCATGCCGTTATAAAAGAGTCCAGTACAACAACGAAGTTACGTGTTGTTTTCAATGCAGCATTTCAAACTGCGGACGGCAGTTCTTTAAATGATCATTTGATGACTGGACCTAAGACCCAAACTGATATTTTAGCAATTGTTTTAAGGTGGAGAACGCATAAAATTACCTTCACTTCTGATAAAGAGAAGATGTACCGGCAGATCCAAGTTCATCCAGATGACGCGTACTACCAGTTACTTTTTTGGCGTGAAAATTCAACAATGCCAGTAAAACTTTATAAAGTTAAAGTTCTGATGTTCGGTACTGCTCCAGCTCCATACTTGGCAAATCGAACATTAAAGAAACTTGCTTCAGATGAAGAACTGTCATATCCATTAGCCGCTCAAATGATTCGGGAAGATATGTACATCGATGACTTGGTGTCAGGTGCAGATTCAGTAGAATTAGCGAAAGAAAAGTACCACCAAATCTCAAAACTGTTATCGTCTGCTGGATTTCATCTTCGTAAATGGATGAGTAATAATCAAGAGTTTCTCGATTTAATAGCACAGAAAGATCGGGAAACAAATGTGTCACTGACATTCGGATCTTTGGATCATACAAAAACCCTTGGAATCAGTTGGTTCCCTTCCACCGATTCCTTCTCATTTCAAAGAATCACCATCGATAGTATCGTTTCAAAAAGAACGATACTCTCAACAATTGCTCGTCTCTTTGATCCACTTGGATGGATAGCACCTTGTATCATTAAAGCGAAGATCATAATGCAGCAACTGTGGCTGAAAGGTCTTTCGTGGGACGAAACCATTCCAGTAGAATTACATCATGAATGGCTTTCCTTTCAAGAAGAGTTAGATGTACTAGAAGATATCCGTCTTCCTAGGTGGGTAAATACAGAAAATGGTGCTCAACAGCTCGAACTCCATGGATTCAGTGATGCATCTACCAAAGCATATGGAGCAGTAGTATATCTTCGAGTTTTGGATAATAACAAATGCATTCACACCCATTTACTCATGTCCAAAACAAAAGTCGCTCCAGTCAGTACTGTCTCTTTGCCAAGATTAGAACTTTGCGGAGCAGTGATGTTGGCAAAACTGATCAGCTATACAAAATCAGTTCTTCCTTTTAAAAATATATCAGTTTTTGCTTGGACTGATTCCACAATCACCCTTTGCTGGATTTCTGGATTGCCGTCAAAATGGAAGACGTTCATTGCCAATCGAGTTACCGAAATCCAACGGTTAACAAATGTTGGCATTTGGAAACACATTCCAACCAAGTTGAACCCAGCGGATCTTGCATCCCGTGGTGTCCTTCCATCTAAGCTGAAAAATAATGTCCTTTGGTGGAATGGACCGCCCTTTCTTCAAGAGAAATGGGATTTCTCAATACCAGAACAACCAACCCAATGTGAAACAGATGAAGAAAAACGAGAAATTAAAACTCATGTCGCCATAGAAGGTACCGATGGAATTTTGGATGTGATTTGTAAGCAATCCAAACTCACAAAAGCGTTACGAATCATAGCCATTGTTAAAAGATTTATCTATAACGTTAGGAAAGATAAATCGTATCGACGAAAATCGGTGCTGACACCCATAGAGCTCGATATTGCTATGCGTACAGCTATCAAAAGTGTTCAAAACCTAATGTTTCATGATGTCATAAATGAATTACAGAAAACTAAAAGAACTAAACTTAACAAATCCCTAAATCTTTTTATTGATGGATGTGGAATATTAAGAATCGGAGGTAGACTTCAAAATGCTACCCTAACGTATGATCAAAAGCATCCAATTGTGTTGAAGCCAGATCACAATTTCTCTAGGCTTATAATCGAAGATGCCCATGAGAAAACTTTACATGGTGGAATTCAGCAAGTCATTGCTTATATTCGAAATCGGTTTTGGATCTTCAACATGAAGAGAGTCGTCAAAAAATACCTCAATAGATGTTTTACATGTTTTAAGAATAAACCTAAACCGTTGCAACAACTGATGGGAAGCCTTCCCGCGCCAAGAGTTAATGTTTCTCGGCCGTTTACGCACACTGGTGTCGACTACGCAGGCCCAATAGAAGTAAAGGCCTGGAAAGGACGAGGTGCTAAAAAATTCAAAGGCTATTTCGCCATTTTTATTTGCCTTTCAACAAAGGCAATTCATCTTGAAGCTGTCTCAGATTTAACGACACAAGCCTTTATTGCCGCGTTCCGAAGATTTACATCTCGCAGAGGTATATGTGCAAACATTTATAGTGATTGCGGTACCAATTTCAAGGGTGCCAATGTGGAACTCCAAAAAATGTTAAATGCTGCTAAACTCAATTACATCGAAATTGCTGACTCAATAAGTAAATTGGGCACCAATTGGAATTTTATTCCTCCCGCTTCTCCGCACTTTGGAGGCTTATGGGAAGCAGGAGTGAAATCGGTAAAATACCATTTGCGTCGCGTTGCCCGAAACCAAGCCCTGACGTTCGAGGAGCTCAGTACGCTTCTAGCACAAATAGAAGCCTGCCTTAACTCGAGACCCCCATGTCCGGTGACAGATAGCTTGGAAGATTTCAATGCTTTAACACCAGCTCATTTTTTAATCGGCACATCAACTCAAATAGTTCCCGAGGCAGACCTAGCAGCAGAAAATATTGGGTACCTGGATAGATGGAAACGTCTGCAAGCATCACTACAGACCTTCTGGAAGGAATGGAGCGGAGAGTACCTCACAAGGCTTCAAAATCGACCTAAGTGGCTGAAAATCGAAGAACAACCCAAAATCGGAGATTTAGTTTTGCTACGAGATGAAAGACTCCCACCATCAAAATGGTCCATGGCAAGAATAGTGGAAACCTACCCAGGACAAGATGATCTCATCCGTGTAGTCAAAGTACGAACACAAAATAACGAATTTAAAAGGCCTATCACAAAGATATGTCCACTACCATCTAACAATGTTCAACAAGAAAACCAAATAGTTTAAAAAAATAATAATAATATTAAGTTACTAAAATTCAACTAAAAAGCATCAACAAAGTGTAAAAGAAAAGTAAAAGGAAGAAAATGAATTCTACATAATAAACCTTATTCCATCGAAAAAAAAGGCAAACTGAGATAAATCAATTAAATTATAAACTGAAATCATCAAAAAAAAAATCAATTAAATTATAAACTGAAATCATCAAAAAAAAAAAAAAAATCAATAAAACTCTACACAGAACTTAAAATCAATGAAATAATAAAAACGGACCCACTCAAATATAAAATGAATTAAAAACCATTTATATGAACGAGTTATCAAAATATTTACTCATCGAGTATTCAAAACCACACTTATAAAACTCAAAATAACAATTCATACAGTCCACTGAAATTCAACACATTCACACTCAATTCAAATTCAATCATACGAAAACTCAATTAATTCATCCACTTAAACCTAAATTTATAAACACAAAACTCAAAATAATTGATAATCGATAATTTACACTCAAGCTTAAAACATTAGAAACTTCAAACAGCACTCAAATTAACCAAAATCGAAAAATAAAACCATTACAAATCCAATAAGAAGCTGAAAATAATATATCTAAAATCAAAAAAAAAAAAATTAAATCAACTAAAAGGGAATTATTATCAATAACCAAAGAAATGGATTCAAAATAATAATTAAAAACAAAAAAATAATTTTCGAACAAAATAAATAACACTCACTCAATTGCTATATAAAATAATTTGCCTCAGGTGGCAACAATGCCGAACACCAAATAAGTAACTTGCGCATGTATATTTACATAATATGCATAGCAACCCCATGCCCACGGAACAGAGAATCTGAAAGAAAAGGAAAGGTTAAATAAATAAACAAAAAAAAAAAATAACTCGTCACCTTACCCATCATCATCAGCAACATATCGCAAAACAAATGTAATGAAAACGTCGTATGTATGTACATATGTAGTTGTGTACTACTGGACATTTACATAATTATGTAAAGTAGGTATATAGAACGATATAATTTAACACAGTTTATGTAAAACTACACAGGTTATAGATAAATAATACCAAACCCTACACATTTAATTAATTTTATAAACAAATACAACACTCTAATGCATCAAAATAGAATGAATCTAGCGAATGAAAATTACCACTAGTATACATAATGTAAACAGTATTTTAACATAACAAAAAAATAATACAACACATTTTATTCATCAAACATCTATTTAAAACATTTTATTTAATATTTAACTCACAACACAAATTACGAAACAAAACATTAATACCAAATAAAACCGACACGATCGAGATAAATAAATTAAACAAAATTAAAACAACACCGCATGAATGAAACTCCGTGAAGTTATTGACGGACGGAAGTAGAGATGACGTGTCAAGTGGTTGGTTCGAGTATCGAATCGCACACACATTGGGCCGATGTTGCATTTGGTCTGGTTTTATTTTATTGAAATGTAGATGTCGTAAAATATTGATTTTCAATTAAATGTTGATGAAAATTAATTTAGTTTCATTTTCACTAATAAATTTGTCTTTTCATGTGAAACACATACATGGAGGGGAAATTTTGATGGCAAACTCATACATGGAAGACAAGTAACATACCCAGTCGTTTACTCTGTGCACTGGCGGGGGGAGAATGTTGGATGCTGCCCTAATCATGACCTCAACTTACGTCATTGAATGCTGCTATTGTTAACCTCTGAACTATCGCTCTAAATATTATACCAATTAATATAAAGGTTATATGGAGGGCAACCAATAAACGGCACTTCTTTTTGAATGTTCGAGATTATCAGTTGTTTTATTTTTTTTTGGATTTTATTTGAGAGTTTTTAAAATTACCCTTTTTCATAAAAGTTAATTTTACCATTGAACAGTATTTTTACAAATAATCAATTTTGATTCGGAAGATCCATATTTTGTGGAGCGATTTCGACATCCAAGAAATTGTTTTGAATTTTTGGTTGAACGCTTGGGAGCATTTATTGGTCACCCAATTGATTGCAACCAATTTACGATGTCACCCCTGCAACAAATTCTTTTAACTCTTAACATTTATATTGTATCAATGTAGCAAGATTTTACTGTTAGTTGTATTACAACAATGTAGCTCAAAAAGCTGTGAAACATAATCATACATTTTTCCAATAATTCCCGTGTATGATCCATATCTACACTGATGTACTACAACTGAAAATCGAAAGTACCTATGAAACAGAATTGATGTATTACAACAGTCAAAATGATACAATGTACTTGATGTAGTATCACTGAAACAGGCCCCTGGTCTCAAAAAACACAGAATTTACTCACCAGGGTGACTTCAGGTTTTTCAAAAAACGATTTAGGGCGACCCCAGGGTGACTTCAGGGCTCAACGAACGAACCTACTATCAGGCAGGATCTGTTGACTGCACAACTCTATACATTTCTATTTCTTTCAACCACAATGCTCCTCTCTTTTATCTACCTACCCACCGTACTTCTTATGCAGGGTTCGGACTTGGGTTTTAAATTTTCGAAGTAAATATGGAAAAAAACTGAAGTAGATCTAAAATTTTCGAAGTACTTTTAAGAAGTTAAATTACATAAACACAACATATAAAAGTAAAATCAGACTTTACATTTGTAAAAAATAGGAATTAAATATAACTATTTTAAAGTAGATTTTCCATCAACGAACTTATATTTGTGTATGAATTTTATCAATTCAAAAGGTGGCTCATAAATATCTTTACGTTTTTCTGTAAGTGATCTCGAAAACATTAAAATTTCCACCTAAAAACGATTTTGAAAATTGTTTTTTATGTAAGACAGAGTGATCAGCGCTGTCTTTAAACATGTTGGTTAAGAATTTCAAAGATAAATAGATCATAAAAAAGAGAAGTAGGGAAGTAGATTAAATTTGTTTCTCAAATTCGAAGTACATCTACTTAGATCGAAGTAAAGTCCGAGCCCTGGCCTCCAACAAACCTAAGGCTAGTCGCGCACTGGCAACTGTGATCGAAATCAAATAGTTTGATCACCAGTTGAAAGAGAACCGCGTACTGGCAACGCTTTACTCACGCTCACACTCTTTTCTCTCTTGCTCTTATAGAAAACAGCTCAACTGTTGCGAAGGCAAATCGTTAAGTTTGTGTCAAAACACAAACTTTTTAGTTGCTCGAATCGAGTTGCTCTAAGTGCGCGGTGTCCCATATAAGCCCATATGTTTCATTTTAGCAACTAAACAGTTGCGAAACTAAAAATTTAATGTGCGCGCCTGGCCTAAAACTCCGTCTTAATCATCCCCCTATTCATATTACCTTGCGATTTTTAAGCCCGTTTGCGAGACACCTATGTGGTGGCGGGGGTATACGAAATTGCTGGGGTTGGAAAAATTGCAGTTACCGTTCTTTCTTCTTTGTGGGTTTTCTTTATTTCTCGGGCATGACGGGCATGTTTCATTCCTATTTAGCGATGACTCCTTTTCAATAAAACAAAGTTAACTTTTATTAAAAATCGATGTGTTTAAAAGCATCCATGCAATCGAAAGGAAGCCATAAGAGAAACAAAGATTAAAAATCGCTTTCGTGTAAAAGTAGTTTATCAGATTTTAGCATGAGTTGAAAGGGGTACAAAAAATTTCTGGGGTTGGAAAAATTGCATAGCTATCGTTCTTTCTTCTTTGTGGTTTTCTTTATATCTCGGGTATGTTTTATTTCATTTGGCGTTCGCTCGGCGAACTTCGATTTACTAAATAGAGTAAGGAATGTGGAGAGGTGACGCCTTTTCAATAGAACAAAAGTTGTGATTAAAAATCGTTTACTTGTATAAGCAGCCAAAGTTTAAAAATCTGAGAAAAACCCTTTGAGTATATATAATATGGAGGGCTCGTTTCTATTCCAAATGCGTGACTATCATAGGGGGCGCTACTCAAATTTGTGTAAGATAAAGTTACTGCCGAGTGCTTCATATCACATGTGACGGAGAACTATATGCGAGGAGAAGGTAAGCACAAATCGGAGGATGCGGCTGTATCCTTAACTTACAGAAAGTGAGACAGTGACCCCTATCACAACTTCAAGTACTACAATGCATTAGGGATAGGAACGAGCCCTCCATATTATATATACTCAAAGGAAAAACCACAAAGAGGGCATTAAGCTAAGTGTACAGGATTGGTAGACCCTTTGTGTATATATAATATGGAGGGCTCGTTTCGTTCCTATCCTTAATGCATTGTAGTACTTGCAGTTGTGATAGGGGTCGCTGTTTTTCTTTCTGTAAGTTAAGGATACAGCTGTCTGCTGTCAATTTATATATGGTAATAATTAGCTTGGAAAAGTTATACAGCCTTATTTATTAGAATTCGCTGAACGCGTGAATAGTTATGCACTGCATAAGGACTTATTCATCCACTATGCAAATTCATATTTATAAAACATTTGCCTACCCTGCATAGTTATAATGAGCTTGTGTCAAAAAGTACCGAAAAGTAAGAATCTATTAAATTTAGCCTTCATAAAATTCAGCTGTTTGTCGCAAAACAAAAAAAAACATCTTGTCTGTCTATCAAATTTAATAAACTAAATTGGAACTACCAAAAGTTAAAAGAATATGAACAATTAACTTTGATTCATCAGATAAAGGTATGTAATTATCTCTAGCACATACTGGAAATCAAATTGTTATGCGTTTTATCCTAGCTGGAATATTCCTACGACAAGTTATTGAGGATAAGATTCAATAATGCAAAATAAAAATTGCAACACTAACACACCGGATGAAGAAGGATCTGTGCAGAGAGATCACCAACAAGAATATTTATCTATTTAATTCTAAACAATTTTCAATTCAATTTATTTTTAATATATTAGTATAACATTTTAGTTTCAATAAATTAAAACAACAAAGCTTTAGTTTTAATATCAAGTAAAAGTGATTTTATTTTGTTGATAATCTTTATAATTCAATGTGATGTCAAAGTGAATGTGACAGTTCAGTACTAAAATGTCCTTATGTAGGCACTATTCAACCTCCAAACGCGTTTAGCTTATAATGCCTCTATTCAACGTCACATAAGTTTTATAAATAACGATTTTGCGTTTAGAGGAATTATAAGAGTTGTATAGCCTTATGTACTCACTATAATGAGTTTATAAATATGGCTGTTAGTATTTATTTGCTTGTCTATTGATACAAAAATATTGAAATAATTGTTTGTTTGTTAATTTATTTATATGTTATTTTTTTGTTCTGTCTTTCCGCGAGTAAATCAATCCTGCCAATATTATTGGTTCAATCACCCAATGGATATTGTAAAGAACCCAGTGAATTGCGAACATTGGGCCTTACCAATAATCAAAATAAGAGACGACTTTAATATTTGATTGAAATGGACCATTATGTAAAAGGCTCTATAAAGTTAGCCATATGTTATAAACTTACAGTCTTATTTATTAGAATTCGCTAAGCGGGTGAATAGTTATGCAATGCATAAGGACTTATTTATCCACTATACAAATTCATATTTATAAAACATTTTCCTAGCCATCATAGTTATAATGAACTTGTGTCAAATAAAGTACCAAAAAGTAAGAATCTATTACATCGAATTTAATAAACAAAAGTGGAACTACTAAAAGCTAAAAGAATTCGAACAATTAACTTTAATTTATTAGGTAAGATATGTCATTGGGCCTTACTAATAATCAAATTTAGTGTTAAGGTTAAAAGAAAATCTACAGATTTTAGAAAACCCCCATACCAATAACTTATTTAATCTCCAATTTAGTCGTTAGTTATGTGTCAAAAAAGTGTTGCCTTAGGGCTATTTTATGGTACCTAAATTTGTATTTAATACTTAAATCTACTCCCATGTTATCAGGTCGATTTTTCAGATTTTTGTTTAAAGAGAAAACGAAGTACTTTATTTGATTGCTTGTACGTTTGTGTGCAACAGGAATAGATTTTTTATTTTTTTCATAAGTATTTAGTACGTCTGGATTTTACTTAAAATACGTGGTTAATTTTGTTGATTTCATTTTATGTATTTACATAATTACTTATATCTAAAAAAGTAATTTTTGTGTTAAAAGGGAATCAATTTAACATTATTTTTGTCCGTTTTTGTATTGATAAAATTGTGTGTATCCAAGTGTATTTATTTTGAAAACAAAAACATTTGAACCACATTTAGTAGAGTAAGATGAGCTTGAAAAACTTATCTTTCAAGTTTATAGCGGGATGATCTTTATTTTGTACAAACAAACAAAAACATAACAATACAGATATATATGCGTCGAATACAATTTTCAAAACCTAACAACCAAATTCAAATTGCATTTGTTTGTTTATTTTTGAAAAGAATTATAATTTTGATAGATTTACTCAGTTTACGACTTTTACGACGTTTACGTTTTGTCATATTAGGATAAGTTTTTGATTTGATGCACAGAGGTGCTGGTTAAATGGTGTTAATAATGCAATTAACTGAAATCAGCTCATTAGCTAAATCCATGATTAAAAACTAAACTCAAACTTTTAATTTTTTGTTACGAGTTGAAATAATTATGGATTTAAGATGACATACTGTGAAAAACTGGCCCCTACTGTTTATCAAAAGAAAACCTAAAAAAAAACAATATTCTCACACAAAATATACCAGTTAACTTATTTATATTTTAAAAATATTTTAAGTTTAAGATTTTCTTACTTTGGTACCTATATGTACATTACGAATGAAAAATATTAAAATAATACAAAATAAATAAAGAAATTATGTTTCCTTGTTAAATAACATGGTGTTTTAAATTAAAAGCAATTGAAAATTTGCTCCGACACTTCAAATCAAATGACGTACTATAAGTACTTCAATGCTTTCTGTTAAAAAAGAATACGGCATTACTTAACTTTGAAGGTAGAGCAAATTATGACAGCTCCTGAACTTTGACAGCCCTTGGTAAAAATTCTGACAGTTCATTACATTTTTTTTCTCATTTGTTGTAGATTTTGTAATAGATTTAATAGAAAGTCTGGAGACTAGTTAGTGAAAGGATTACATATTTTATTGGTAGCATTTTGTTAAAGATCAGAATTTTGTTTTAACCTTCCAGTTAACTAATAGCTTTGTATATAAATAACCTCTATAATATTATAAGGAGCGTGATTTTGTATTGCGAACGCTAGCCTGGTGGTGGCGCAGAAATTAGCGCACACTTTTACAGTGGAGAGTAGGATCACATACAAAACAAGTTGTAAAAAAGAGAATATTTTATTATTAAATTTAGCAAAGATAAATCTAACAATTGCAGTCCCTAGCCTTAAGATGTCGCCACAATCTTTCGTCTTCTTGATAGTAATATAAGTTTTATATACAATGCTAATAGCTAACATTAGCGTTTGATTTTGATTATTAGTAAGGCCCAATGATCTAAAAATTAATTGTCACACATTTTCTGATAATTAATTATAAGACTACACGGTTGTAAGAGCCTGTTTAGATTGGGAAGATTGAGTACGGACTCACGGCAATTTGATGGCAAGAAAAGTGCGGGGTGAGAGGTCTCGTGAGGCATGAAGAAAACATAAAAACTGGACTCGTGAGTACTGTTTCATAACCGAAACGTTTCGTTTTATTTCATTTTGTCATTTCAATTCGTCAATTTTCAAGGAAAGAACAGCTGTCTGTCTATAAAAGTATTTAATTTTGTTCGTGTGAATTTTTTAAGGAAAAAAATGACGAATTGGACAAAAGAGCAAACAAGTTTTCTGATAAATATTTATTAATGACGATAAAAAAATGTTTCGATTCAAATAATTCCACGTAAAACCCTTTGTATATAAACTTTATAGTACTCTCATGATGAGGAACGAAACGAAATAAACCAAGCGGCAGAGAAAACAACTAAGCCAAATATTTTAGTACATGTACATTTAACAGAAGTACATTTACCAGATGTATATTTAACAGAGAGGCATTTAATATATAGCAAATACTGTATACAAAGCGTGTAGGTATGCAAAGGCACAAACATTGGAGTAGGATGTAGCTGTGTGGGGATTTGGTAGTTGTTATTTTTTGTAGGCAAATATTTTCAAAGTAAGGTTTCGGTACTTTTTTTTGGCGGTTTCGTATTTTTCGGGGATAGAAGAAAATTATTTTTGTGGGTAGTAAGTAAGGTTTCGATACTTTTTTTTGAGGGTTTCGTATTTTTTGGGTATAGAAGAAAATTATTTTTGTGGGTAGTAAGTAAGGTTTCGATACTTTTTCTTGAGGGTTTCGTATTTTTTGGGTATAGAAGAAAATTATTTTTGTGGGTAGCATTATGTATGTATGTATATGCTATTGTAGGTAGGTATTTAAGTTAAAAGGTGGCATATTGGATATTTGGGAGTGGAAATCAGCGATACCACTTCCAGAAAAAAGTCGAAGCAAATTTGAAGTAAAAAGCGAAGTGAATTGGAAAAAATCGAAGTAGATTCCAAAATGACTTTTCACTTGCATCTAGAACAAAGTAGTGATTCCGTCTGTCTGCTGGTCTGTACCTCAATCTGCAGCTATTAAGAAATATCTTATATATTTTGAAAATGGCTTCAACGATTTTGATATATGTAGATAAAATGCACGACTGTGTCGCAAGAACAAAAATTATAAGTCGTTCTTAAAAAAAAGCTTTTATATACAAACTTTTTAAAAGATTTTTAAGAAAAAATTTTGGTACGCCACTTTAAAGTTTTTATTATTGTTCGAATAAAAACTAAATTTACAAACAAAATATTGAGCCGTTTCTGAGATATCGAATTTTCAGAAAACAGAAAAAGTAGATTTTTTTTTGAAGTGCAATGTGTTTTAGACTTTTTAGAAGCTTCTCTATAAAAATGTTCATTAAGATCCTTTATGTGGTTAATGAGAAATTCAAAATTCAAATTAAAGATCATAAAAATTTATTGAAAGATAAATAATTTTATCAAAATTCTAGGCGCCGTTTTCGAGAAAAATACGATTTTTGAAAACCATTTTTTTAAAAGTTTTTTAGCATTTGTATGGTAGGACCTTTATTTTTAGGTAAAATAACATTTTTTTTTCACATCTTGTATATTATATTGAGAAATTTTTATTTATCAAGTTTAAAAAAATCTAGCATGGGGTTTTCGAAATATTGTTTTCAAAAAAATTTTGAAATTAAAAAAAAAAACTTTTTTTTGAAAATTTGAATACACAGTACTATTCAAATTACCGTACTGTTTTTGAGAAAATCAAAAACAAAAAAAAATGGTTCCATGGGGGGTACTCAATAACCATTTTTCTGAAAATTTTTTTCAACCATTATCTAGCTTTAACTAAATGAATTTTTTTGTGTTTTTTCTTTACATATTTTAAAAAGAATTTCGAATATGGAGAATTATAACATTGAAATAACTATAATTAATGAGTGGATGACGTTCATTTTTTTATGAAAATTCTCGGGTTACATACTACCTACATTGAATTAGATAAAAAGAAGTAGATTTGGGATGTTTTTGTAAAATTGAAGTAGGTTAAAACAGAGATTTTTAAGATGAAGTAAAGTGGTACCACTGGTGGAAAAACATACAAATTTAACAAAATTGGCAATGATGCCTTGCTTTTTTGGTAACGGTTTCTTAACTGAAATTGAGTATACATATGCGCTTCTTTGTTTCTTATGGGTATAAGGCGGGAGTATGAGTGGGATAACAGATGTGTGGTAATTTTAGCTTTAGAAGCTTGTTATTATTCAGCTTCAGTGTCATTGACAAATTCAATTGGATTTGATGCTTTTAACAATTTCAAGTGATTTTTTATTGTGAAAGTGAAGTTTTTGTATTGAATAAATCTAATTTTTTTAGAATATTTGAAGAATTTAAATTGCGAAGTTTTTGATAAGTTTAGCTTTTTAAAGTATTATATAATATCATATATAATATCATAAGTGTAGTTTTTTTAGCATTTGGAAAACTTAAATTCCAAAGAAGTGTGTTTGATATCATAAGTGTAGTTTTTTTAGCATTTCAAAATTAATATTGCAAATAAGTGTTTGATATCATAGGTGTAGTTTTTTTTAGCATTTGGAAAAATTAAATTCCAAAGAAGTGTGTTTGATATCATAAGTGTAGTTTTTTTAGCATTTCAAAATTAATATTGCAAATAAGTGTTTGATATCATAGGTGTAGTTTTTTTTAGCATTTGGAAAAATTAAATTCCAAAGAAGTGTGTTTGATATCATAATTTTTTTAGCATTTGGGAAACTTAAATTCCAAAGAAGTGTGTTTGATATCATAAGTGTAGTTTTTTTAGCATTTCAAAATTAATATTGCAAAGCAGTTTTTGTTTCAAGAATTTAAAAAAGTCTTTGCTTTTTAAAGTTTGTGTATAGTATTTTACAATCAATTTTAATTTCTCAGGTGAGATTTTGTCCAATAGTTTTTATTTCATAGGCGAATTTTTTAAAAAATAATTTCAATTTCATAGGCGAATTTTTTTTAAATAATTTCAATTTCATAGGTATTTTTTTTTTTACAATAATTTCAATTTATTTAGAATGGCTGTATGCACCTATAGAAACTGCGGTGAGAAAAAGGCGCTAGGTAATATTTCATTCTTTTCAATTCCAAATGACCATAGGAGGACGGTTTGGTTAAAGCATGGGAATATTTCACACACCAAGAATTTACCAATCAAATCCTTGATGTGTGAAAAGCATTTCCATGCTAAGGACATTACTGTCAGATCCGTAATGAAATGTCTTTCTAAATACGCGTTGCCCATTAGTTCCGAATCTGTTTGCAACTGCACAGAATTTGCTATTGATTCAGCATGCGTTCGGTTAATGGAGGCATTTAGGACTCGAAAGCAGCCAACCTCCACGGTTGTCTCTGCAGTTTCGGATTCCGCACTTCCACCCCCACCACTATCTGTCCCTTGCAGCCCAGCTTTATCTCTGATAAATATGGCTGCAAGCTCTTCGAAAACCTACTTAAAAGATTTTTCTCTTCCAGGAGTGCCTTCTTCTTCGCACATTTCTCCTTCCCAATTCCCTTCTCCAGGTCATAATTCTTATAAAATGGAGCGTAGAATAAAACGCGAAAGCTTTATTCCGCGCTATATTTTTGAGACCCCTAAGAAACTTAAGCGCGACCCCGAATATAGGTTAAAGGAAAATGTCGACACCCATATGGAAGGATTTTCAGAAGAGCTGCGGACATTCATCTTAAGCCAACTGTTTCACAAGCCGAATACACCCTGGGGACCTAAAGAAAGGGACTTATCCTTGAAATTTTTCTTTAAGTCCCCAGCATGTTATAATTTTATGCTAAGCGCCGGATTCAAGCTGCCATCGGTTAGCACTATCTACCGGTGGCACTCGGAAATAAGACTACCAACGGGACTGAGTGGAAGAATGCAGGATTTGCTGAAGGACAAAGCTAAGGAAATGACAGCGATGGATAAAAAATGCGTGCTACTCTTCGATGAAATGTCCATCAAAAAAGAACTGGAGTACAACATTAAGGACGACATAATATACGGATACACGGATTTCGGTGAATTCGGGAGGGAGAAAACTATAGCCTCTAAGGTAATGGTATTTACACTTAGAGGCTTGAACAAGAACTGGAAACAGTCCATTGCCTATTACATTGGATCACCAGATTCCGTAATGTTGTCCCAGATGCTGGTCACTCTTATTACTGGAGTAATAAGATGTGGAATGAGTCTTGTTGCACTGAGCTGTGACCAAGGCGCCAGCAATATATCAGCATATTACAAGCTGAAACCCGCAAAATTACTTGAAAGCGAACCTTATGTGGAACTGGAAAGTCATAGAGTTTTCTTACTCTATGACTATCCACATATGTTTAAGAGCGTAAGAAATATTTTGCTTAAGCATCAAATTTCTTATGAGAATGATGTCGTTGACTGGCGGATATTGGAAAGGATATTTGCAGAGGATTCAAAAGGGATATTCCAGACGATGTTCAAGCTAACTGCGGCCCATATCCGACCGACACCATTTGAAAAACTATCGGTGAAGCTAGCCACGCAGGTTTTCAGCCTCAATGTATACTCTGGAATTATGTATGCATTGAGTGTTGGATTCTTCAAGTCCGATGAGGATAAGAAAGTTGCTGAGTCAACAGCTAGGTTCATAAAGAGAATGAATGACCTATTCGATACGCTAAATACAGGGCAACTACACTCTAGGAATCCAAATAAGCAGGTTCTATCGGATTCCACTGACACTCTAGATGTCTTGAGAAGTGCAAGGAGCTGGATTTCCACGTGGAGATCCAGCAGCAGTATGAAAATCCCACCATGCTTTAAAGGATTAAAGCAAACTCTTCTCGGGATCGAGCAGATGTGGGAACACAACAAGAGTGATGAGCAGACGTACTTTCTGCTCGCACATCTAAATACAGATGTTGCCGAGAACTTGTTTTCAATGGTACGCTCAAACCGAGGATCTTATGAACGGAACCCATCGGCATGGAGATTCATAAGAAATCTCAAACAAATAATTTTCCAGCATTTAACAGCAGCAGAACATTCAGGATATGAAGATGCTGGAGCAGTACCATTGTTGCATGGAGCGGAGTATGAAGCCGAAACTGAAAACGATACAACAAATAATGACTTCCTATTCGAAGAAAGAATAGAGAACAATTTATTTGATTGTTTAACAGTTGAAAACTTGGATGGCGATGGTGTCAGCGTGGATTCGGTAGTAGAGGGTAATATGGATGCTTGCTTGAAGCTACAGAAAGCAGCTGCAGCATATTACTCAGGGTTCGCCGCAGTTAAACTAAAAAAGAAGTTGCACTGTGAAACTTGCTCTCAGTTCATGATCGACGAGGTCAACAAAGTCAGGGAACAGACTTTGTTGATAGAACTGAGAGCTTACGATACAAAGACAACAACTTCAGAGTTTGGTAAACTGACAGTTCCTTCGATCCGTTTCGAAGAAACTGTGAGTATTTTTCAAAAAATGTTTTTGGGACATTTTTCGAAAAAAACAAACTATTGAAAGGATTGCCGAAAGATGGACAAACGAAATTCTAAGAGAAAAGGGAAGGATACCAATACCAGCTTGCTCAATGGAACACCAGGAAAAGATCGTCAAGTTTCTGCTGATCGGACTGATCATACTGCAATTGAGGAAAACGAACAAGGACATGAAGGACAAGCCAACGGGAAAATTTCTGTAGATTTAGAATCAAATGATAAATTTATATTTATTATATTTATGATATTTATTTTAATATATTAATATTTTATATTTGTTTTTAATTTATTTTCTTTATTTATTAAATGTGAAATAAATCTAGTCATTTATTATATAAAGAAGTAATGTAACGAGGAATAGGCCTACTGGGGAAACCTCGAAAAAAAAACGCATCTTGTTTTCTACCCCAATGGGTGATGTGGAAAAGAATTCAGACTAAAACAAATGTATAATACATACATATATATACATAACATATATATGCATACAAATAAATAGACAATTTTTGAATAGTTCATAAATATGTATATAGCTTTACATCAATTTTAGAAATTTATGAATATTTACATAAGAATTATTGTTGAAAAAATATCAAATAACTTTTACAAAAAAAAAAAAAAAAATATTTTCACGCGTGTAAAAATTTTCTTTTTTGCAAAAAATTTTCATATTCTTTTGAAAACTCAAACTCTTTTGAAAACATAGGAGCCAGTTCGTGCAACCCAGTCGTGCATTTTATTTATTTCTTTTTAACAAAATGTTCTATATGCATACAAAATATTTTTTCCAAAAGAAGTTATCTGATTTCATTTTCTAAATATTAGTTATGTGTAAATCAATAAATTTCTAAAATTGATGCATACCAGTGTATATATATACAAGAACTATTCAAAAATTGACTATATGCATTAAAATCATTTTTTGCAAACAAATAATAATTTTTTTATAATTGCTCATTAATTGTATGTCAAGTAATTTTTTCTCGCTCTATCCTCCAAAAAAATGTCCAAAAAAGTTTAACAAAAAAATTATGTGATACATCACTCCCTAGATCACGAATATGCAGTTTTTAACTCTCTAAGATGCCTAGTTTAGCCAGAAATCACGTTTGAAAATCTCAACTTTGGGTGGTCTACGGAGCTCCGTTTAGCCGCAAATCGCATTTAAAGATAAAAATTTGTTTTTCGTTACATGCGATACGTGGATTGAAAGGTGGCACTCCCTAGGTCACGAATATGCATATATATATTTTTAACTCGCTGAGATGTCTAGTTTAGCCAGAAATCACGTTTAAAAGTACCTTGGGTGGCAAATTTTTGTCAAGAAATATTTTTGAAAAAAATGTATGAAAAATCAAAATTTCTTAAAAAAAATTTATTGGAAAAAAGTTTTTTTTGAAAAAATATTTTTGATAAAATGTCCAAAAATATTTTTGGCAAAGGTTCAAAAATATTTTGGTCAAATGTCCAAAAATAATTGGCCAAACCATTGAAAATCATCTTATGATGGAGGAGTTCTAACATTTCTTTCCATTTGTTAAAAAATAAATCAAAATAAAATATTCTGAATTCGGTTTTATTTCCAAATTCTGTTTGGCACTATTTCGGTTACTATAACGAAATAAAGCCAATTTGAAATTATTTTGTTTTCAAAAATGAAATAAAACCAAATTTAGAATTTGAGTTTATTTCAAATTAAGTTCAAATGCCTCTAAATCTAATTAAAAAGTCGATAAAATGGCAACCTCGCACATTAATCGTATCAAAATGTAAGCAAACCAGATTGTATGAGTAATGAAACAAAATTCACAAAAACTCTCATACACTCTCAATACTATTTGCTTGTATTCCTGTCGCGCCTTGCATATAAATCTTTATATACCTACCTACAATTGATTCTGACAGCAAAAAGAAACGCAGATAAGATTTTCTCCCTTACCCACTTTATTGTTGTCGGAATAAATATATCACTACCGCCTCTCTTCTTTTGCTTATATTTTTCCCTTCCACGTAGTCTCTGCACTGTTAAATATGGCGATACTTACGTTTCTGTGGCAGAGATAAGTAACTTTTAATTCGGTTTCATGAGACTACTATAGAGTTTATATACAAAGTAAAACCCATCGTGAGGCGCCTCAAAGTTTTTTTTTAATATAAACGCGATGGTACTCACCAGTCCGTACTCAATCTTCCCAATCTAAACAAGCTCTAAAATATTGTAGGCATGTTTTTCACTGACAGATCTGACAACATTGTAAGATCTACCAATCGTGTACAATTAGCTTTAGAAATGAAGCGAGAAGAGAAACAGAACAGTCAAAATACTTACTGCGTATCGAACATAAAAAACATTAAAATTACTATTCATAGTCCCCTATTACACGTTGCCTCATGAGACATGTCTCATTTTTGACTTTCCTCATTGTATATATATTTTAATAGTACTCTCATGGAACACGAAAAAAAGTTTTATTATTGTGCCGCAAAATCGTAAGTGTGGCTATGTTAAGCAGTACAGAGTTGACGTGGAAGGAGAAAATATAAGCAAAAAAAGAGACGACGTAGAGATATATTTATTCTGACAACAATAAAGAGGGTAAGGGAAAAAGTCTTATCTGCGTTTCTTTTTGCTGTCAGAATCAATTGTAGGTAGTTATATAAAGTTTTATATGCCATGCGCGAGATGAATACAAGCAGTATTAGTGTATGAGAGTTTTTGTGAATTTTGTTTTATTACTCATGCAATCTGGTTTGTTTAAATTCTGATACGATTAATTACCGAGGTTGCCATTTTATCGACTTTGTAATAAGATCTAGAGGAATTTGAACTTAATAAACTCAAATGGTTTTATTTCGTTTTTGAAAACTAAATAATTTCAAATTGGCTTTATTTCGTTATGGTAACCAAAATAATTTTATAATAATAATTTTATAATAATTATTTGCACTGGGTAGTTAGATAGTTGCAATTGTATTTTTTTTTATTAATATAGATATGTACATACACAGTTAGAAAACTATTTCTTTAAGAAAATCTTATAGGTACGTACCTATATTTTTATTAAAGAAAATAGCTTTTGCATAGTATGTAGGTACATATCCATAGAAAATTGTATGAAATTAAAATAATAATTTTGATTAGGTACAAAAACCAAAAATTATTGTTATGCGTTGATAGGTATTTATATAATTAAATATAAAAAAAAATTTGACATAGCTATAGACCAGTTTTGAAAATTTATTCATATAAACTTTGTTTGCAAAAAATATAGAAAATTTTTAATACTTTTTATGTTTATAATAAACAATTTCAGAAATTCATAAATATTCACATAAAGCTATTTTGAAAAAAAATCAAATAAGTTTTTCGAGAAAAAAATAATTTTACAAAACTTAAATTAATTAAAAAAATAGAATAAAATTATTAGACATAATATTTAAAAAAAAATCAGATACCTTTTTTGGAAAAAATATTTTGTATGCATATATTTTTGAAAAATTAAAAAAAAGGAATTTGGTGTCAATTTTAAGAAATTATTGATGCACCCCACATGAAAAATTTTTAAATTAAAAATAAACTTTTTTTTACAAAAAATAGTTTTTATCCATATATTTTGTAAAAAATAAGATATTTGCCCTGCGAATTTTGAACAAACAAACATTTCTTTTAATGTTTGTCTACGAATTTTTATCAAATTTGGAAATTATCAATTCATTAAAATAAAAATTTTGTTTTTTTTTTTATTTTGTTAATATAAATATAAAAAATTAAGAATTTATGCAAAAAAAGTTTAAAAAACCTTTCTAATAATAAAAATAAAATAAAAAAAATTTAGTACGCCAGCCTTAAGTTTTTATTATTGTACGAATGAAATCGAATGAAATTAAGTTTCGAAATAAAATATTGAGCCGTTTTTGAGATATCGAATTTTCCAAGAAAAAAAAAACAATTTTTTTTCCAAAAATTAAAAAAAAAAAAATTTCAAAGCTTTGAGATGCAATGTTTTTTAAACTTATTGGAAGTATCTCTATAAAAAATCCCTATTTTGATAAGGAGAAAATTGTCAATGTCAAAATTTGAAAAAATGGTATCGAAAAACGAATTTTTATCTTATAGATTTGCGATTTGCGGCTAAACGGAGCCTCGTAGACCTCTCAAAGTTGACATTTTCAAACATGATTTTTAGCCAAACTATTCATCCTACAGAATTAAAAATTACATATTCGTGATCTAGGGAGTGCCAACTTTCAATCCACGTATGAAACGAAAAACGCGAAAACGCTTAAAACGTATTTTAAGCGTGGAACAAAAAATATTGTTTTTAAGTAAAATCTCGTCAAATCGAGCGCTAGCTTTAAGTTTTATTACTGTACGAATGGAAATTAAATTTCGAAAAAAACATTGCGCCGGTTTTTGAGATATCGAATTTTCCAAAAAGAATGACTTTTTTTCCAAAAATTAAAAAAAAATATTATAAATATATAAGACTTTTGATAATATTAAAATTTTCAAAAAAGTATGAACATTTTTTGGAAAAAGGAAAATTTGTATACGCGTGAAAATATTTTTTTTTTCGTAAGTTACTTGATATTTTTTCAAAAAAGGGTTTTCGAAAATCGTATCTTTCTCGAAAACTGTTCCGAGGCTGAAATTTGTTTCTTTTTATTAATTTTTGTATATAAAAGCTTATATTTTTAAGAAAACAACACGAATTATAATTTTTGTTCTTGGAAGATAGTTTTGAGGAAATATTGAGTTTTCAAAAAAAAAATTTTGAAAATTTTTTTAAAAATCCAAAAAATTATTGTTTGGAAATTTGAATACACAATAATATTCAAACTATTAGGGGCCTTTAGCAAAAAAAATGATCAAAATCCGTCGTACAGTTTATGAGAAAATCGAAAACAAAAAAATGGTCCCAAGGGGGACCAAAAATAACAATTTTTTGTAAATTTTTTTTCAACCATTACCTAGCTCATTGTATATAACGGGTGATTTTTTTGAGGTTAGGATTTTCATGCATTAGTATTTGACAGATCACGCGGGATTTCAGACATGGTGTCAAAGAGAAAGATGCTCAGTATGCTTTGACATTTCATCATGAATAGACTTACTAACGAGCAACGCTTGCAAATCATTGAATTTTATTACCAAAATCAGTGTTCGGTTCGAAATGTGTTTCGCGCTTTACGTCCGATTTATGGTCTACATAATCGACCAAGTGAGCAAACAATTAATGCGATTGTGACCAAGTTTCGCACTCAGTTTACTTTATTGGACATTAAACCAACCACACGAATGCGTACAGTGCGTACAGAAGAGAATATTGCGTCTGTTTCTGAGAGTGTTGCTGAAGACCGTGAAATGTCGATTCGTCGCCGTTCGCAGCAATTGGGTTTGTGTTATTCGACCACATGGAAGATTTTACGCAAAGATCTTGGTGTAAAACCGTATAAAATACAGCTCGTGCAAGAACTGAAGCCGAACGATCTGCCACAACGTCGAATTTTCAGTGAATGGGCCCTAGAAAAGTTGGCAGAAAATCCGCTTTTTTATCGACAAATTTTGTTCAGCGATGAGGCTCATTTCTGGTTGAATGGCTACGTAAATAAGCAAAATTGCCGCATTTGGAGTGAAGAGCAACCAGAAGCCGTTCAAGAACTGCCCATGCATCCCGAAAAATGCACTGTTTGGTGTGGTTTGTACGCTGGTGGAATCATTGGACCGTATTTTTTCAAAGATGCTGTTGGACGCAACGTTACGGTGAATGGCGATCGCTATCGTTCAATGCTAACAAACTTTTTGTTGCCAAAAATGGAAGAACTGAACTTGGTTGACATGTGGTTTCAACAAGATGGCGCTACATGCCACACAGCTCGCGATTCTATGGCCATTTTGAGGGAAAACTTCGGAGAACAATTCATCTCAAGGAATGGACCGGTAAGTTGGCCACCAAGATCATGCGATTTGACGCCTTTAGACTATTTTTTGTGGGGCTACGTCAAGTCTAAAGTCTACACAAATAAGCCAGCAACTATTCCAGCTTTGGAAGACAACATTTCCGAAGAAATTCGGGCTATTCCGGCCGAAATGCTCGAAAAAGTTACCCAAAATTGGACTTTCCGAATGGACCACCTAAGACGCAGCCGCGGTCAACATTTAAATGAAATTATCTTCAAAAAGTAAATGTCATAGACCAATCTAACGTTTCAAATAAAGAATCGATGAGATTTTGCAAATTTTATGCGTTTTTTTTTAAAAAAAAGTTCTCAAGCTCTTAAAAAATCACCCTTTATATACAATGGCCCTTAGTAATAGACATTCATAGAATCGGTTTTAAAGTCACTTTTTGTTAGATGTAGAAAAGTTGCTTTTAAAATTTGGTAGTAACAGATCAAATTTACAAAAGTCTTATTTATACCAATAATTGTGACTCATTTTCATAATTTCGTTATTGTGAACTGATACACAAATAGATTTCTATTAACCAGATTCGAAAAGTTCTATTGTGATTCTATCATTTTAAATTTAACTTAGTTACAGGAAAGCAGCTTTTAAGTATTTATAATTGAAATTTGTTTTATTTCTACGAATGTTTGGTTAAAATCGAACTTAGGCTAGATTCGGATCTATTACTCAGGGCCAATGCCTAGCTTTAACTAAAAGAAATTTTTTGTTTTTTTTTTTAAATCTGTGGGACAGTTTTTGAGAAAAAAAAAATTTATGAAATTTCGAAAAAAATTCCAAAGAAAAAACCATCCGGGGGGAAAAATTAAAAGCCATATCTACCAAGTTGAAGAAAATCGACCGAGCCGTTTAGCTGTAGTCGAACTCAAATGTTTAATAAAGTGGTTTATTGAACATAATTGTTCTTCATAACTTAAAAACTAAAAGAGATAGAAAGAAATGGAGTACGCCATTCGAAAGAGCATGTTTGATTTATAAAAACTGCATTTCTTACTAAATTTCGCCAAAAATGCTCTTTTGAACAAGATATAACTCAGACGACAATATGCACAGAAATAATTTTCTTCTATCCCAAAAAATACGTAATCGCCAAACAAAAGTATTGAAAGTATTGACCTTGAAAATATTTGCCTACAGAAAATAACAACTACCAATACCAAATCCCCACACACACCTACATCCCACTCCAATGTACATAGTATGTGCCTTTGTTCTCCTATTTTATATACAGTATTCCTATTGCTGTCACTGTCATGCATTAAATGCCTTTCTGTTAAAACTCTGCCATAGGCACCTCTGCTAGTTTAGTCTTTTTCGCACTTACGTGAGCCTCGTCTCGTGAGACATCGTGTAATAGGGGACATAGGGTACCGGGCTGATATTTAATAGTCTCATTTTGACGTTTCTTTTTCTCATATTCGTTTTATGTTGTGTTGTGCATTAAAAAAATACGAACAGCAGTCAAATTTGAGACATGAGTCTCATGAGACATGAGTCAACGTGTAATAGCTTTCGCCTCACGGGATACAAATTTAAGGGCGGTATTCACCGAAGGCTCGTAAATGGCTCTTAAGTTTAAGAGGCTCATAAATTGGAAATTATTTGTGCTATTCACCAACCTCTCATAAGTGTTTTTCGAAGTTCGAAAATGAGAGCCTCTCTCTCTCAACCAGGAATGTTCAAACTGTGAATTCAAACAAGATTGACAGCCGAGAGCCCGAGAAGTTAAATGTGAGATATAAAGCTGCTTTTAGACTTTCGGTGTTGTGCTCTGTGTACGATTTTCATTGTTGGTCGTTGGAGGAGACCACAGAAATGCAAAGTGGAATTCTTGTCTTGAATTGCCCAAAAAAATAGAAAAGAGATAGTTTCATACATTTTAATAGGCAGGGTGATGTAGTAACAGTTTTCTTGGGCAACATACATTTTGGTGGCACTCCCTAGCAGCGTTGTGCTAAAGTGCCCAATTGGGCCATTTGGCCCCAAGATTCTTATTTTGGCCCGGTGCCCCGTGTTTGTTTTTTTTGCTCTTAATAATAGGTGTGTTTAATTCATTGCTGCATAGCCAGCGCAGCATTCAAGTGCGAATAAAACGACCAAACTCACTCCATATGTCAATTTCAATTCATATTTCAATGTTGCCAATTATTATAAAAAATATCAAATTCTGATGTCAAAACATGTATGTGCATATGTTTAATTCTAAAATGTAATGCATAGCGCCATTTTCATTTCAATAATTTAAAGTTCTATCACCAGCACAACTGTCACTTTTTTTACTGGCTTCTTTTTCTCCAGCAATCAAATTGTTGTTGTTTGTCGAGGGAAATTTTGCTGCGCTAGCTATGTAGCAGTGAATAAAACACACCTAACCACGAATATGCAATTTTTAGTCCTCTAAGATGCCTATGTTAGCTAGAAATCACGTTAGAAGATGTCAACTTTGGGGGGGTCTACGAAGCTCCGTTTAGCCGCAAATCGCCTGTAGCAACAGTTTTCTTGGGCAACTACAGTACCTTAGAAGCACCAATCGAATGACATCTGTTGCAGAGGCCAAGCACTATTATGACAATGAACACCATCATCGCCACCTCGCCGCCTGAGTACTTAAATGCCCCACAGACCACTTTTTCGGGAAACTGAGTTAAAGATGCAGTTATACTAATATGAATATTCTCTGTCGTTTGGCGCTATCCCCGTTGCTCTATCTTCATTATTAACGAAGTTACATAAAGCCAGTTTGCTCCATAGACCACTAATTTGTGGGTCCTTTTAGTGCTTATTTGCCGCATATTCAAAATTTGTACTAAGTGGGGCAATCTTTATAGAAGAGTTCTTAAAACATTCATTTAATGCATAAGGCTAGCCGCGCACTAGCAATTTTTAGTTGCGAAACTGTTTGGTTACTTATAGAAAACAGATGAACTGTTTGGTTGAATGTCCGTGAATTTGCAGATAATTATATGTTCAATAAAATGGCGACCTTATTTTAGGCAATCGTTTAGTTTGTGTCGAAACGCAAACTTTTTAGTTGCTCGAACCAAGCAGTTTCGCAACTAAAAGTTGCTAGTGCGCGGCTAGCCTAAGTGTCCCATATCCATAAAAAATGGGATATAGAGCATTTAAGCTCCCATATTTATCGCAACTAAATTACATTTTCAGTGCTTATGTGCTCTATATCTCTATATGCTCTATATCTTTTAACATGCAAGAACAACATGTGGTCCAGGTTTCTATCGGAGGTTATTTCAATAACGCAAAAGTAAGTTTTCGCTTTGACGATGGTAAAGAAAAAAGACATCATTAAAGTTGAAAAACAATTAACCATGGGGTAAATAGAGATGGGTGCATTAAATGCAGTCTTGTAGATTTTTTTAACGATTTAATTTAAGCATTTTTTTTGTTTTTTATACTAAAGTGGATAAAATCAAAAAAGCTAAGAAAAAATTTAAATTTAAAAAAAAACTTTTGAAAATAAATAATACTTAATACAATGAAATGTTGACGAATTTTTATAAACTATTCCGAATTAAAAAAGACGTCTTTTTCTGGAAAATTTTATGGACCAAAGTTAGTTTTAAGTATTTTTCATACCTTAGTATTAAAATACTTAAGCATATTCTTACTTATTTTGTTGACTTAGAAATAGTCCAATATGAGATTAAGGTTCGTATTCACCGAGCGCTCCTAAACGGCTCTTAACTTTACGAGGCTCTTAACTTGAAATTTCTGTGCGGTATTCACCAACCACTCGCAAGTGTTTTTCGAAGTTCGAAAATGAGAGCCAGTCTCTCTTGTTCAGGCATACCCAAACTGTGAAATGTTGTGTAATGTTGGTCTTGACAGCAAATGGATACTCTTCTACTTGGCATTGCTCACATGGATTCGAGTCAAATGCGTGCGTGGCACACGCACAAGCGAACAAATTTTCGAAGAGAGTGCTCGTAAGTTAGGAGTGGTCGGGACCACTCCTAACTTTTAAGAGCGCTCGTAGATCTTCACTAATATTGCTTGGTGAATACGTTTATGAGCTTCTTAAGTTATGAGCGCTCGGTGAATACCGGCCTTAGTGAGGTATACCCACTAAATTTATAATATTTTTTGTTTTATGTTCTTATCAATAAAAATAAAATTATAAAAAAAAATAATGCCAGTGTTTGTGAATTCTTTGGTGCTTCTTGCTTACATTGAATTACCTCCTTTCAGTGCACAAATGTCCTATATCCATAGGAAATTTTCAATTTGGTTTTCATCGATTTCCCATTCGTATGGAAGAGGGTCCTATATCCATTTCTGACTTTTTTCATACTTTTATTTTTAAAAAAATAACCGTTACAGTTTTTGACTTCTTGTCTTCAAATTCCAACAAAGATATTTTCAAAAAATGTATATAAAAATTCAAACATTATACTTCTCAAGAAGAAAGTAAAGAAATTATTTTTTATACCTTAAAATTCGTTTTCTTGGGAACAATTTTTTTGGATATGGGGCATTTAAGTACTCAGGCGGCGACCTGAGTAGCGTAGGTTGAAACCGAAAAGAGCCTGCGCGCATAAGCCAACCTTTTGGTATACAGAGCATTGTGATCATCACCACCTGATGAACGGTCGCTGTGACCGAAAAATACTAATTGCTTCGCATGGAATTTAGGATCGCAGCACAGAGCAAGAGCTTCAACAACAGAACACTACCGGACCCAGAGCAAGGCATCAATTAAAAAAAAATAAAATAAATTATAAATCTTTGAGCGTAATAATTTTTCTTCATTAAAAATTCTGAGCTTTCCGAACATTCCGCAATAAAAAAATAACAAATTAAATTTAAAAGTAAAGTCAAAAATGAGACATGTCTCATGAGACAACGTGTAATAGGGGACTAATGAATTTCACATTGTGGTTCTTGTACAAACTAACGGAAGTATATTAAAAACAAATGGCCGTAGTGTCATACGAAATGTCAAAATTACACCATTGAACTTGTTTTCCCCTTTTGACGTTTTTCTTTCTTTCCCCCGAAAAACGCTATGTCGGTAGGTGTCGAATTTTTTCGCGACTTAAATTTATCCATTCACATCATAGTTTATATAAATAAATTTAAAATAAATTTTCTATTAAATCAAAAATAAATACTCTTACGATCTATTGAAATAAATATTAATTCAAAGTTTTGTGGATATTTTGAGTAATGTGTTGTTCTTTCTGTGCCATTGATTATAGCCTGCTGTTGAGAAGAAGGAAGCCCCTAAGAAGGTTAAGAGGGATCCCGCAAAGAACCCTATGCGGGATTTGCATATTCGTAAACTCTGCCTGAACATTTGTGTGGGTGAATCTGGTGATAGGCTTACTCGAGCTGCTAAGGTAAGTTCAAAGAAAAAAAAAATACGAATAAGAAATAATATTTGTCTTCGAACTTTTCCTATAGGTTTTGGAACAATTGACTGGTCAACAGCCTGTGTTCTCCAAGGCTCGCTATACCGTGCGTTCATTCGGTATCCGACGTAATGAAAAAATTGCTGTACATTGCACAGTACGTGGCGCCAAGGCCGAAGAGATCTTGGAACGTGGTCTTAAAGTTCGTGAATACGAATTGAGAAGGGATAACTTCTCTTCCACAGGCAACTTTGGTTTCGGTATCCAGGAACATATTGATTTGGGTATCAAGTACGATCCTTCCATCGGTATTTACGGTTTGGATTTCTACGTTGTCTTGGGACGACCAGGTAAGAAACATTTTTTTTTAATTTAATTTCACTGCACTTAATTAGATGTTAAGGGTTTCTATTGACCAATGACATTCAGTCAATGTGCAAATAACATCTGTGTTTTGCTTAATGGAGTTGAATTGTCTCTAAATCAATTCTACGGTGATTCGCATACAAATTCCTATCGCGAGTTTTCCTTTATTTTACATTGTTTTTTTTTTTTATTTGTATTATAAACAGGTTACAATGTGGCTCATAGAAAGCGTAAATCAGGCACTGTTGGATTCCCCCACCGCTTGACTAAGGAAGACGCCATGAAGTGGTTCCAACAGAAATACGATGGAATCATCTTAAATAGCAAGAAATAACTTTCCAAGTTTTCAACCGTTTTTTTTTAAATAAAAGATAACATAAAATCCAAGTAAATTTTTTGTATTCAATTTTGATTTATTCGATCGGTTGCTCCAAAGCAACGGGCGTGGGAGTATTAAAAAATGAATTACTGGATGGGTGTTCCCTAAAATATTCACCGCCTTTTTCTTCGTAGTCGTGCTTTTTTGTCAAAAATTCCTCAAGAACTTCACTCCGAGCTATATCACGAGTACCGAACCAGGCGTCCAAAGAAGCTGAATCGGCCATATAGATGTTGTGTGGTGATTGGAAAGGTCGCATTTCCAGGAGCTCCTTAGAGATTCGCTCTTTGAGACCTAAACAATACTTAAATATTCGATTTCTTATTGTTGAGTTCAGTGCTTACCTGGTAGAAGTGAACACCCGCCAGTCAAGAATACATTTTGGGATAGTAAAAGTTGCTCGCTAGACGTAAACATTTTAATAACAAAATCCATCAATTCCGCCAGACCGCATTCGGAGCTTCCTATCATACTTGGTTGAAATAAAAGTTCGGTAGCACGGATAGTTTCTACTCCGACATGAAGCTGCATAATTTTGTAAAGTGGAATTTAAGTTAATATTTTTTGTTTTTTCTTCGTTACGGATGTTAAAAAAAAAATAAGAATAAGAATGGCACCACATTTGAAAACTTCTATGAGGCCCGAAAAAACAAGATTCGCTGCTCAGATGAAAATTGTATTTTTTTTTTTTGGATTAGTAAACTATGTATTTTCCGATAGCTATGGAAAAATTGGTGATAGTTTTTCAATGGGAAACTCGCGTTGGTCAAACAATTATTTCTCAATGAAACATAACATTGATTGAGCTGTAGCCCACCGAAGATAATTTTATCTGACATAACAGGGAAATTGTAATTTTGGTAACTTCAAATGCCGAGTTTTTAAATTAAAAAATTTTGTATTACTGCCAATTGTACAAAATGGCAGTTTTCTTTCATTGTTGGATCAAACATCAGGAAAAAATAGAAGACTGTGTTTGTCTGAAAAAAACGGAAAGTTTTGCTGAACTTTTACGTTTGATCAGCTTTACCAAACTACGTTTCCTTGCCACTAAAACAACGAGTTGTCTTAGTGCGGCTAATTTAAAAGATGGCTCTCGTTATTTACTGACCGTACCGTAGCTATAACTCTTATTCATAGCAACTTCAAAGTTGAAATGTAGGTACAAAAACAGTATATGTACCTACATCGGTGCGATGTGAGCTGTATCAAGAATTGTATTGTATAGTAGACAGCTTCTAGTTCAGCTATATTCTATTATTTCAACCCAAGTGAAAATGTTATTTGTAAATTACTTCCTGCTATAGTTCTATGTCAGAACCTCCGACAGTTGGCATACAAAAAATCATATTAGATCTCACCTCAGTTCCGGAATGAGAATGAAAAATTGAGTTCCGATACCTCACTGTTGTCTTTTAGATATTTTATTAAAAAAAACATCATATGTGCATACTTTTGGAATTATAACAATAATTTCTCTTTGAATTTCGCTTCAGCGATAGGCAATGCTTCCTAAAAGACGCGCATATCTATGCCTACAATTAAAGATTAGCAACTTTGGTAAACAAATAGACTTCATCAGAATACTAGTACCTAAATACAATGGGCCTGCACACACGAGACTATTTCATCCGGACTAAGAACAGTTTTGTTGGCAAGGGAACCGATGTGTGCAGTATGAAACGGACTAAAATTTCAACCCGAAATTTCGTGGATGAACGAAGACTGAAACTAACACATACACAACATACAACAACAACAACATACACATAGAAATAATACTAACACATATGAAAGGTTCATGTATACATTTCTTCCCCCAGTCTGAAATCATCTCGTGTGTGCTTGGACTATAGACTAAAACAGGTTTTAGTCCAAAAATTGTTCATCTCGTGTGTGCAGGCCCAATGAGTATGAAGAATGTGGACTTTTTCCATCAATTGGATCTTTTCTAGCAAATACAAATGCTATTCGCATTACGCCAGATCCACGATAGTTTTCAGTTAGGAGCCAAACAGAACCATGAACCATGTTCTTGTTTCTGGCTGAACTTGATGAGACTGAACTCTACATTCATATAATCTTCATTGCAAAATATTGTGATTTCCTTGTCCGAAAAGCATTCTTAGTTTTGGTTTAAGGCCCCAATTAGGCTAGCCGCGCACTAGCAACTTTTAGTTGCGAAACTGTTTGGTTACTTATAGAAAACAGATGAACTGTTTGGTTGAATGTTCGTAAATTTGCAGATAATTATATGTTCAATAAAATGGCGAACTTATTTTAGGCAATCGTTTAGTTTGTGTCAAAACACAAACTTTTTAGTTGCTCGAACCAAGCAGTTTCGCAACTAAAAGTTGCTAGTGCGCGGCTAGCCTTATAGCTTTAATTAGAATGCATCATTGGAACAAATCAGTGGAATGCTGACTTTATTCTTCTGACAAGCCAGTTATAGCAATCAATAGGTTTGTTCGTTGAGCCCTGAAGTCACCTTGGGATCGCCTTAAATCGTTTTTTGAAAAACCTGAAGTCACCCTGGTAATTTCTGTATTTTTTGAGACCTGGGGTCGCCCTGAACTCGCCCCGAAGTAAATCTAGGTATTTTGCTGGGGCGAGTTCAGGTAACGATCAAACTGTCAAAAGTCATCCTATGAGATTTCATATGTATTTCGTTTCTTGTCGTTTGGCAATTCATGTTGTATGTTATTGCTTGTTTGCAATTAAAAGTTTGTTGTACTCATCAGATGAAACATTCAGCAACAACACAAAATTGTTTTCGCTCATTTTTAAAACTAATTTGTAACAAATTTAAAGTTTTATCAGAGCACAGAATTATTTTGTCTTGCTTTTAGTTGTCAACAAAACAGTTGACAGCCCTTGGGTGTTTTTTGAAAACCGAAAACCCCAGTTTTTGTTGACAACTCTGAGGGTTGTCAAGAAAACCTGGGTCAACCCTGGGTAAAGTTGAACGAACGAACCTAATGAAAAATTGGTTTCAGTACGGGACTATTCACCAACGAATAAAAAAACAAATGGGATTTAAAACAGATATAAGCCTAAATTCTTCACAAAAACTTTACAAAAGGGTAGGAATCTAGTTTAATTTAATGTTAATTTACTAAAATTTCCGTTGTAATTGCTAAAATGAGAGAAATTTGAGAAAATAAATTGGTCGTAGCAATCATATTGCAATTCGCGACGACCAATTTATTTTCTCAAATTTCTCTCATTTTAGGAATTACAACGGAAATTTTAGTAAATTAACATTAAATTAAACTAGATTCCTACCCTTTTGTAAAGTTTTTGTGAAGAATTTAGGCTTATATCTGTTTTAAATCCCATTGGTTTTTTATTCGTTGGTCGTTGGTCGCTCTCATGTGAATAGTCCTTAAAAGATCCTGTCAGTGGCTGATTACAACCAATTCTATCCATTTGAGGTTAGAGTTGATCATTGAAAGGAAAACTGATGTCGATTTCCTTTTACACTAGGGATTTTAGGGATTGCGATCCCTTGTCAAATTTTGACTTTTACCACACCAAAAAAATTGATTTTTTTTTGACAGAGATCAAATCTTTCGAATCCGTATTTGGAGAGGGATTTACATGTATACGAAATACGCACACTAAAAAGACAAAATTTGACAAGGGATCGCAATCCCTAAAATCCCTAGTGTAAAAGGAAATCGACATGACATTTGAGAATAGAAAGAGAATCGAACACATTCAGTTGAACGATTGGCCGCGTTCACTTCGTAGACCGATAGGGTATCTAAGATACTTTAGTATCCGATACGTTGGCGAACGACCAAAACGGGATAGGTAACATTTACTGTCAAAGTCAAAAAAACGATGTGAATCGTCCAGGGTTGGCCGATTCAACTACATGCCTAATTTACTACAATTTGTTACGTCTGCTACATACGTAGTTAATTCATAAAAAAATAGAATAATGGAAACCAAACAATTTTGCACATTTATGATCTTATGAAGGTTTGTACAAAAACTGAAAATGTTTCATTTACACATACGGATGAGGGGTAGGAATTATACATGATAGATGGGAAGTTTATTTTTGGAGACAAACAATTTTCTTTGGCATAATCAAAGGATTTGGATTATGAACACATGACTCAAAGATATTTTTTAATGCTGAATTTATTGTACAAGGTATATTGCGATGAGTTAGTTGCAGCAAGAGACCATTTGCTAATCCGCAAAACAAACAATTAATATTATATATATGTATGTATACTGGATTACAAATCATATGAATTTTTTTTTTATTATAATAATTCATTAAATATTTAAGAATATAATATGGTATAGCCCTTATAAATATACACAACTGAAAATGTCTCTATTAAGTTTTTAGTTCAAATTTTTGATAATTTAATCGTGCAATGAGGAAAGGTAAATTGAAAAGGGCAGATTTTTTAACCACAAATTATTTCACGCCAACGAGGTTTCTTTTTTTTTCGTGATTTTAATTAGCGGTAAGCTTTAAGCCGACAGAGTTAAGCTACGATTTCTTTAAGTGGTTGTTCGCATTTGGTGAGCAGACGCTGTCGTTTCAAGGTACGTACATATAAATATTACCAAAAAAACTTTTTAAAAATAATAAAAACCAAGAACTAGTAATTAAATTGAAACTGTTTATTTTTAAGAAGAGCAGCACACTTGTCGAAGTACGATCATTTTCCATTTTAATTGGAGTAAATCCACCTTCAGCCCAATAATTATGTAGCTTTTTGACCAGTCATTTTCAATAAGTCCAACTAACATACTCTCCAGAGCTAAGCTCTTGAAATCTGACAAAACAAAACTCCTATACAACTCTCTTATATCCCATTGTTATACCTAAGTATTAATATCTTTTTATGAAACTGAACTGGGTTTCATAACATTTTAATTTTAAGAGGTAAACACTTTTGCAGCTTAAAACTACTTACTCGTAAATCTACTTAAATCTTATAGCTAAACTATTTTCTCTTCTTGCAATAAGACTATATAAGCTTATAGTCTTAAAAGAATCCTTTTCTGAAAACTCAGCTCTAAATATGTCCACATGATCCCATAACAAGTCATGTTTAAGAGTTAAGATCATTTCATATTTCTATGAAAACCCTAAAAGAATTTGAGTTTAATGCCTCCTATATCAAGAAACACTCTGAAGTTCAAAAAATAAAAGCTTTGCAATAGGATCCGAATGAGATCTTTAATGCAAATAACTTTACTTTTCTAAACTAGTAAATTAGTACTAGACGTAACAAATATTAAAAAGTTACAGTTCGGCCAACCCTGTACTCGACACAAAAGAAAATAGATCAGCTGAAATGTCAGCTGTTCTTCAAAATTCCCCTTGGATAGTTTAGTATACCAAAAATTTTTGGATAGCTTTAGATTTCTGCTTGACATCAGCTGTTTCGTTAATCAGTTGTTTTTTCCTATGGGATTACAACAACACCAACAAATCCGGATACCTTTGGATACGTACCCGAACGCGACCATTGTGTTCCATATCAAAGAAACGAAAATCAGCTGTTCATTGAAATTGATTTCTATCAGTGAAATAATAAAAGTGGATTTAAAAGAAAGTTTAAATCAGAATTTTGTATTTTATAGAGTAAACAAATTCTACTACTCATTACCTTCATTTTGGTACTAATTAAAGCCATTGCAGTTTGACGAATAGTCTTAGGCTAGTCGCGCACGTGCAAATGTGATCGAAATCAAATAGTTTAATCACCAGTTGAGAGAGAACCGCGCACTGGCAACTTTTTACTCACGCTCACACTCTTTTCTCTCTTGCGCTTAAAGAAAACAGCTCAATTGTTGCGAAGGCAATCGTTTAGTTTGTGTCAAAACACAGATTTATTAGTTGCTCGAATCGAGTTGCTCTAAGTGCGCGGTGTCCCAAAACTAAAAATTGAATGTGCGCGCCTAGCCTTAAAAATCGGAATGAAAATTTTCAATGATGCATTTCAATGATAGCTATAACTGGCCCCTAACATAGAAAACCATCACATAGAACACCAATTGCTTCAAAATCATTACTAATTCTTGGATGTATATTTTTGTACGGTAAAATACATTATATTTTTATTAAATCTGAATTCAAATGAGAAAATAATGTTGAATTATGATTTTTGTGTGTTAAAATTAGGCGTTTTAATTTTTTTTTCAGAATAGAGCTCTATACAGAATCCGAGCATGTTCTGAACATCATCTGAACCAAGCTTGCTTCGAGTTGTTTTTGAAACACACCTAAAGCTAAGTGTACACGATTGGTAGATCTTACAATATTGTAAGATCTTACAATGTCTGACAATTATCTACCAATGAGCTGACAAATAAGTTGTGTGTGTACACGGTTGGTACAAAATCTACCAATCTCTTACAATTAATTGTCAAAAGTTCATTTTCAATTCATTTTCAGATAGCCGGCTTAATACCTACCAATTAATTGTAAGAGATTGGTAGATTTTCTACCAACCGTGTACACACAATTAATTGTCAGTTTTTGTTGGTTATGGAAACTGTGACAATTGAACCTTGGCTGCAATTTGTCTGACAATGAAAAAATTGTATGATGCTAAAAAACGAACATCTTACAATTTCTTCATTGTCAGAAACGTCAGACAACGATAAAAATTGGCAGGCCTGACAATAAATTGTGTGTGTGTACACGATTATCAAATACCTTACAATTTACCGTCTTACAATTAATTGTCAGATACATTTTCTGACAATTAATTGGAAGATTACACGATTGTCAGCTAGCGTACACATGATTGTCAGATTTCTTACAATTAATTGTCAGACAATGATCTAACAATTAATTGTCAGACAAATTTTCTGACAATTAATCGTAAGACTACACGGTTGTAAGACATTGTAAGCATGTTTTTCACTGACAGATCTGACAATATTGTAAGATCTACCAATCGTGTACAGCTTAACACTAAGCTGTCGCCATTTTTTTAAATGTCTACTTTTCAAATGCTTGTGTAAGGCATTTAACTCTGTCTGCTGATTTTCTTTATCCTGAGTGCTCTCTGAATACGCTCATAACATGCTCAAAATAAACAAAAAACACATATTCGAAGCTCTGAACTAAAAAAGAAACAACTTATTTTTTGACAACTCAGGCTCTGCTCTAAACTAAAAAAGAAAAACACCTATCGATATGAACAGAAATATGTATACAGAAGATTTAATTTTAAACATATATGGAAAAGGTTGAAACTTGGAAAAATCTTTTAATTTTACAGGTGGTCTCCAGGACTCAACCCTATTCTATTTGCTCTTATTTTCTGAAGAACTCTCAGGTAATTCAATTTAATAGAAGACTTCATTATCTTTGCATAACAAACTAATAGTTATTTGGTAGCATTTAGTCTCACTTTTGACATCTCTGTCGTTTGTCATCCTTACATGTTATTTCTTATTTATTTGTCAAGTTTAAGGAAATACTTTGCCAAAGCAGTTGCTGTTTGCGGTAAAAACAAATAAATATTTTCTATTAATATAATTATGTAAGTTGAAAATTTGTTGTTAGTTCAGGGAATAGAGAACTTCACATACACAACATAATTGTTTCAAATGGCGCAGTTTGGTTTACGATCATTGCGGGCGTTTTTTGGCATACGGAGTACTTCTGCTCTCTTAAGAAATTGCACCAGAACGTCGGCAACGGCACCCACTGTTCCTTCATTAAGTATTAGAACTTATGGAACAGCATATGAAGCTGATGGAAAAACTAAAGTCAACATTCTTAATAAGGAACTTGATTTGGGACTTATGATCAATGGATTTAGCCAGTATGGATTCCGATTGAACAACGATATGGTTATATTAGGACCTATGGCTATATTTCCTAGGTAAACTGTAAGAACGATTGACATAAATTAAAAAATAAATAATGTGACTTTCAGATCGGTATTATCATGGAATATTAGTTCCTTTGAAGATATAAATGAGGATAGCTTAAGTATATTTTACGCATTGGAACCGAAAATAGATGTTTTAGTAATTGGTATTGGGGACCAAAAAGTCACACCCGAGCTGTCTATAAAAATTATAGAATTTATGAAGAAATACAAAATTAATGTTGAGATTTTGACCACGGAACAGGTATATTTAACATATAAATTGATTGCAGATTAAGTAAAAAGAAATTTCTATAGGCTTGTGCAACTTTTAACTTCTTAAACGCAGAGAGCCGTGTAGTTGCTGCTGCCCTTATACCTCCCCTTCATATAACATACAATGAAAATAACATTCTCCAAACGAAGTTAAGGCAAAAGCAATTGTATGAGATTGACGATTTTTAAACTGTTTATTTTAGAAAACAACAAACAATGTATAAATACTGAAAAATATTTCTTAAATAACAATGAACAGTTCATTTAATAAAACAAATTCTAAATATGTTTTCTGTTACCTGATCGAAATGAACGAATCCACGTGAGTACTTCTTTAATGTTTAAATTAGCTTTTAGTACAAAAAGGTGGTGCCGCCACCATTCGTCTTGACGCAGCTTTGGGGCACAGGCCCCGTCGTAATAGATTCGTAGTACGAACCCCAATAAAAGGTATCATCGCTCCCATCGTGCTAAAAAAAACTTGCTACGAAATTCGGAGTTCGTGAATAATGGTATCACTAGCCCCGAATGAATAGGAAGTTTTACAGTTTTTTCTACGAACAGATATTTTGATCGGAGCTCAACTTAAAACAAAACACAAATAAAATTAAGCGAACGAAGATAAAGGACATTCAAATAAAATATATAAAAACAATTTTTATTATTGTTTTCATGTGAATTTGTTTATATTTTTTATTTTTTGAAGGGCAAATAAAGTAAATACAAATACATAAATATTGGTATCCTTCCGTAATGAATCTCATTTTTAGTGTTTGTCTTCTATTACAAAGATTGCAACGGCAATGGTATCCATTTTACGACCAACAAAATTAAAATCAAATCAAAAGATGAACAACGAAAATGTATTTATTTTTTCATATTTTGACGCAAATCAACTGATTTTGAAACTCCGAAATTAGGAAAATGCTTTTTTGATTCCGTTCGGGGCCTATGATGTAAATTTATTCGTATTCGTAGCGTAACAAAATTTTCGGGGATTTGTTACGAGGGACTCTATGATAGGGGTGAATGTGCTATTCCATTCATGAACGAATGCATGAATGTAGCTTCAAATCTTATACCGTTGTTGTTTTATTTATATCTGTTTTCCTATCCTTTTTGGTCAATATATAAAAGTAGTTCAATTGTCTGCTCTTTCTGCTGCATAACGTCCCATAAATCATAACATGAAAATATACATTTAAGTTTTCCGATTATAAATTCCTTTCTTAACTTCGAAAAAATAATGGACTTCACAATAACGCAGAAATTCTTTATTTTTCTCTCTCCCCATAAGTTGACCAAGAAGTCTACAGCTTCAACTATGCAAACGACCGCATCAAGACAATAGAGAACACACGAAAGCTAAATTCGCCAACAAAAGCCTCATATAGCGGAGAAAGATGATGACACCAAAGATATTTTCTTCAAGTTCCTGAAAAAGTCATATGAACAGCTATATATAATAATTTTAACGCCAAGCCATGAAAAGAAGAAATCTTTAGGAGCACAATCGGAAAGTACGCTGCCTCTGAAAAGGTTGATCAACTTTGATGAGAGCGAAACATTGTGGTAGCTAAAGCGTGAAGAATTTCTTATCTTTAAATTTGAGAAAAAGGAACTGAGTGAGATATCCAGCCCCATGTATGCCATTATATATGGAATATAACATCATTCAAATGCATGACGCGGCTTCGCTTGGTGGAGCACCACCGAAGCATTCAATTTGCCACAACTCAGACACATATGTAAATCAGTCCGAATTTGATCAATGACATTGATTATCTTGGGTTTCAGTGGAGTGGTGGTTTAGGGTTAATTGCCAAAGACCGTCTTCGCTGAATATAATTTTTCGGGCGAAGTACGCGAAATGATAATTTGACATTATGTATGTAGCTTCAACAATATGACGGCAATCACTTATCAAAGTTCGGAAATCCCTATTGGGAAATTCTTTAGAATAAGAGAGAGGAGCACCGCCATGGCAGAGGGAAAAAAGGAGCAAGAGAAGCGCGCGATAGATGAATTAAAGCATGTCATAGAATACTCGTACAAGGCCGAAAATGAAAACCAAACAAGGACGATCAATTGAGACTGTCAGTGCAATAGTGGCGTAACCCATAAAATTCGCTTTAGAGCTACGAGAGATTTAAGAAACAGGTTTTCTTTAAACATTTATTTAAACGTGGAATAGTTTGAAAAAAGGCATATTTTGTAGGGCAAGCTTTTTTTATAAAAAATTCAAATTTATTTTGCAAAAAAAGTGGGTTACGCCACTATTGCATTCATGGTTTTCTGTAAAAATAAAGAAAAAAAAAAGGTTACGCTAAGCTTTTTATATTTTTTTTTATTTCTCTCATAGTTCATATTTTAACAACAAAAAATTATATGTACATTTTTACTTGTTTTTAACGGATTGTCTCGTTTTTACATTTACCTCTTCGAGTAAAACATCAATTTCATTAGAATATTTATAAAAATTGAAAATGGTTTACTTTTTTCGAAATGTAACCACTGAATTTTAAGCCGGTTAACGTTGGAATTTGAAATGGACAGTTTCGTTTTTGTGATATTTTTTTCGATAAATGTTGTGGAAAACAAATAAGATGAAGACATTTTCACAATTTCAAATGGGTTTCTCTTTCTGGCCGAGGAAATGACGTTAACACAATCATCTGAGACGAAGATATCTTTATATTTTTTTTATTCTTTTCTATTATACCAAAATCTTGGTCACATGTCAAATAGGAATGGCCACTAACTAAAAATTTATGGTCGATTTCTTCAACCATAAAATCGGGATGGGATACCAAAAATTGGCACAACAGTGAAAGTTTTATATTTCTATTTGGCCCCCCATTGGTCAGAATACATAATATTTTTTTTCTAAGAGAAGTATGAAGGTTACGCCACTATTGCACTCAAACTATGATCAAATTATAAAATGCAATAACACCTTTTTGAGTGCCATCTAGTTTTGAGTGTAGATAGCTGCATAAAAATATGTTTGTATTAAAATATATACATATACTAGCGGCCCGGTACGTGCTTCGCTACGTATAAAGTGAAATAATAAAAAAAATTAATTGCAACATCTAATTCATATATTCAAACAAAAAAATATTTTATTAATTGCTAGCTATTTTAAAACTTAATCCAAAACGTTTGGATAAACAATAATCTTTGTTTTTCCATTTTGGGCATGAATAAACAAACGGTTGGGGGTACCGACTCTGGAACAGACAACATAAAGTTGACCATGTGAAAAACATGATTCCTCCAAATTAACTCTACAAACTTGAAGTGTTTGCCCTTGATCCTTGTTGATGGACATCGCAAATGATAAACGCACAGGATATTGTAATCGTTTGAACTCAAATGGCATATAAGTTGGAATCATAGGGATACGTGGTATCAAACAAACTAAGATCGTAGCTTTAATCAAATTTGGCAATAACTTTTTCACTGCCAATCTGGTGCCATTACACAGTTTTGGTGGATTAATATTTCGCAATAATATGATCAAAGAACCAACTTTCAAATTCAAGCAATGCGGTGGCATACCAGCTAGTTCCAATGAATTTTAAAATTCAATTGGATAATTCATTGCCTCATCTTGATTCATAACACTGTTGATTACCACGTAAATCTTGCATTGTTCGATTAAATGCTTCTAGTGATTTTTTATTCGCTGTTGTACACTCATCCCATAAAATAATTGGCGTTAATCGCAGAACTTTTGCCATAGCAGAATTTCTCGAAATATTGCAAGTTGGAGTTTCAATCACCTGTACATTCAATGGCAATTTTAGTGCAGAGTGTGCAGTCCGACCACCTTCTAATAATGTAGCAGCAATTCTCGAAGATGCAAGTGCCAATACAATTTTTTGTTCCGATCGAATATTTAGAATATCTAAAATCAATGACATAACGACCGTTTTGCCTGTACCACCAGGCGCATCCAAGAAATATAATCCACCTGCATTATTGGAAACGGTTTGCATGATTGTGTCATATACGATGAAGTTCCGAAACATGTTGCAATTGCTCTTTTCTGCGATGAAGTACAATATCACGGGATTGAAACTGATCACCAAGAACTACAATTGCAACCTCATCAATTGTCGATGTTCTATCAGCCCTTATTACGATTTTGTAATTATCAGATAGCATACGATCGAAAGCAATTTTGAACAATTGAACTAATGCGTTATGCTGATGGAAAAACCTTTGCAGCTCACGAATAATTTCTCGTCTTGTATTCGAGACAATTACACAACGTTGATCCAATTTACGATTTTCATCACCAATAAAATAAATTTGCTAAAATTGATGATCAGCGTCGGGGTATGGCAATAACGAACCAGCTTGATGATAAATCTGGCCCTGAATCTGTAACATGTATGCAATTTCAGGTAGATGTTCGATCAGAATTTTTAAAACTATCGAATACTTTATGATTGAGATTGATATAAACATGGGACAATCATGTTGAAGTATTTACCTTAAACGTCGGCATAATTATATCTAATAATTTTAGTAGTACTAAAAGAAGTCATTTGAAATGCCGAATTGTGTTGTTGAATATGGATCAAAAAGTAATTCGACGTTTGAGATCTCCCAAAAATAAATGAATACAATGGTTCGGGTGGAGTTTCTATTGCTGGAAATCTCACTTTGCCATTAGCACAACACATGCCGGGCTTTTCACGTGGAAAGTTAGCCGCATCACAATGTGGACTGTTGTAATTAAAAGCAGCACGCATCATTTTAGCCAAAAGAGCAGCACGACGTATTCGTGATCGGCGTGCAAGGTTCAGTACAGGTACAGAGGGTCAAAAGATCTACATATTTAGTGCATTACGTTTACTGCGATGCATTAGCTTGTGCGCGTTCATCTGCAGTCTGTGATCGACTTAGTAATGCCACATCATTTGCATTACGCGTTCGCCGACCTATAATTGTTCGCCCGGCTTGTGACATTATTCCTTCATATAAAAAAGAATAAATCAAATTAAAAATATAAGTTTCAATTTGACAGCAAAATCCCCACTAACAAAATGATCCGACATTTATTGAATTCATTTGTTACAAAAAATGTGATAAATGAAGAACCACTCGACCGATTTTGTGCAAACTTCACATAAACCATCTACTAAATAGTCCAAACAAAGCTTTAAAATTTGGTTTGGATAGGTAAGCCCGTTCTTGAGTTATAGAAACACAACGAAAAGTGGCATTGATTTTTATATATATAGATTAAGGGAACTCATTTTTGAAAAAAAGTGGGTTACGCCACTATTGCACTCATAGCCTCAATTATAGTAGAGTCGCCGTTGGTGCTGAGAATATAAATCAGACCAAAAACATAAATGTTAAAAAAAGAGCCAAGTTCTTCTATACAAAAACTGATATCTAAAAGTACGCCAAGTTCTTACTTCATGAAGGTTTAATACCGAATATTTAAAGTAGAATAATATTGAAACAGCTACAGTGTAATAGAGAAATTTCTGCCCACTGTGCGACGTTGAATGTTCTCGATTCTGGATATATGAATTTGTTGATAAGGGGACCATACTTGACAGGCGTATTTAAGAAGAGGGTGAACAAAGGTTATGTATAAAGATCGGGATACGTAGGAGTCAGAGAATTCTTTGGATCAACGTTTCACAAAGCCTAGTGTAGAATTTGCTTTGAGTATAATATCGTCAATATGTGTGAGAAAGTTAAGCTACCTATAAAAAAAACACCAAGGTCGCGAATTGACTCAGTGGTGAATATCGTTGATAATAGAGATGGTATCGACGGGGAGTGGATTGAATGCGTTTTCGTGAAAAAGTGATTGAATGAAGTTTGGAAATATTTAGCTCTAAGCAACATGTTAATGAAAATACATAATGTAAATGATAGTCTAACATCCATCAGTGCAGCAATTCTTAATGAAGCTTTGACATTACGTAAACAAGTTGAGATTCATCAAGTCAAAACAAAGAGAGACAGCGTCTTTATAGGAAGAACTTCAGATCCAAATGCAATTGAAGAAAAAATCATGTGTGCACCAAACCTTTATTCAGGTGTTCAATAGATGTACATATGTATTAGCTCTCAGTCACGATAAGTAATTGTTATAAATTGTATATTGTTAGATGAAGAACAAAAGGAATATGAAAAAAAATATCATGGCTAATCTCAACAGAGATAGATTCAAGATCATTTGAGTGAATAATATATTTTGCATTAAGGTAATCCCAGACAAGGATAACTACTCCACCTCCTGGCCAATGTTCGCATAACATAAAATAAATTTGGTGGTGCAACAGCTCGATGTGAACCAGGACCTAGTGACATACAACTCTCAACCATTCCTGTGTGCGTGTTACCAGGAACGGAGGGGACCTACAATTTTCTGCCGATTCCGAACGGCTAATAAGTAGCACTTTCCATGACAAGAGATACTCTTGGAGGATTTGTCAATTCCTCGCAGTTCTAAAAAAAAACTTAAATTTGCATTTTATATTGTTACGCTTATGTACGCTTACGGTACGATCATGTTTCAACTTACACACTGAACATACTTGGTTGTAACTTATATACATATATTAAATTTTGTCAATGAAGATATGAAAATTATTTCGGTTTAAGTGGATTGATTGAATAAAATTTTGTAGTTTAAAGCTACTTCAAACAATTATTATAACTAAAGAACCGACATACCTTTACGAAAAATTAAGTTTTACTAAGCTTTCACGTTCATTAGTCCTTTTGCAGCCTAAGTCTTTATAATCAGTTTTTTGTTGGTAACAATTCTCTGCCCCTTAGTACAAGAAGACAGTAATGTGCACGCGGTTTCGATGAGGTTTTGCTTTCACCCTGTAGTGAGTAATTGATTTATATAATTTCTGAATTCTTTCTAATTATTTATTTTTTTGTATGAAAATAATAAAAGAAAAGCAAAAAATAATATACTAGTAATATTGAAACTGATTATTGAACTTTTCACCAAAAAATAACATAATGCTTATAAGCTCCCTATTAATAATTAAATTAAAAGACATATCTATACAAAAAACGAGTTTAACTTTTGTGTGTGACTTTATAACTAGAATACCGCTGGATGGATTTTTATAATTTTTTTTAATGAAAGGGGACTATTTGGAGATGGTTTAGAAACAAACTTTTTGAAAATTGGTCCAGCCGAAGTTTTGTAATCCGAGCTACATTTAACATTTAAAATAATACCTCAATCATGAAGATTAGATAATTATAAACGAAGTTATTAGCAGACGTAATCTAAATACTTTTCGATTTCGTACAACTTTCTAAAATGAGCGAAACTCTATCAAAATACACCAACACAACCCACACTATAAAATAAATTAAATATATAAGACTTTCGAATTGATTTTTCGGCACTTTGACTGTGGAAAAAATTATTTAATTATAATTTTTTTTTAAGGCATATGTCTATTTGTTTTTCTTTCGTGAAAGTGAGGCTCGGAAAAACTTTCTTTTTAATTGGTGCAATGTTCTAGCAGCAAGTGTTTTTTTCGTTAAGTTTTTTTAAGTTTCAATTTTCAGCTTAATTAAATTTGTTTAAGGTAAGTAAATTGGTTTTCTAAATTATTTTTAAAAATCGTGGATTGTGAATTTTTCTTGAGTAGGTTATTGCATTTATTTTTTAAGTTGTGTAGATATATCCAATAATTTAATATGTATTTGATTTAGTATAGCGAAGAATGGAAGGCAAAAAAAGTTATTATAAGGAAGAATCAGATGGAGTTATCAAGCAATGGCAGTGCAAAAAAGAACAGCTTAAAAAAGAAAAAGGACCAAAAGGAACAGTTCGAGAAGCATCATATAGAACAAGTAAAATACTTGAAACAATCGAAAAAAGGATGGAAGACCATATTAAAGAAATTGTTGTAAAGTTAGTTAAAGAGAGGGATGCTTTGAAAAAAAATATTGAATCAAAGGATGGATCAACGGATAAACCATCTACATCTAAAGGTCAATTTAAGAAAGTTGATGATGATCGTGAAGAAATGCCCATAAGTGAAATTTTTAAAATTGTTGGCCTTGAAACTGCTTCTAGGACATCAATCAAAATATCTTCGCAAATAAAAAAAAGTGACACCGCTGGCTTGGTATATATATTTTATATGCCAGTGATTTAAAAAAATTGACGGGAGTTTTTCAATGTATAGATTGGGATGAAGATAATTTGGATTTAAGTTTGATATCTGATTAACTTATGTCTGGAAAATATGACTTAAAAAAAATGAGAAAGAGAAGAATGCTTCTGCTTCGTCATTTAACAAAATCAAAGACACAAGTTCAATTAATGTTTGGCTTAAATGATTCGATCGATTACATTATTCTTTGAATTCGATGTATTTCATTTGCACATTTGTCAAATGAACCATATTCAAATGTCAGTGCTTCTCTTTTAAAGGATCCATCATCAAATCGATCATTGGCTCTCGCAATAATAATTTCAACATTTTCACCTTGAAACTCGCTTGAATTATGGCACAACCATCAAGATGAATTGTCAGATGATATTTTACGTAGATTACGTACCATTAATTCAAATCCAAATTTGCTAATTAATCCGGAAATCCACAACAGAGCTCTTATTTTGATTGAAGATATTTGTATGTCAGTTATTGCAAATAAAGCTTTATCTCAGTTGGGAATGATAGCACCTAATCGTTCGGCGCAAGATTTATTCAACATGGAAATGGGGCGTGAATTATGTTATGATTGTGTTGAATTGGAGGCATCTGTGCGGTCAAATGTTCTAAAATTAAATATTGAACAGAAGCGTGTATATGATACAATCTTGCATGCTGTTCGTAATGAAAGAGGTGCAATGTTTTTTAGATGCACCTGGTGGAACTGGAAAAACATTTTTGATTTCATTACTTCTAGCGTCCATACGATCAGTATCCCAAATTGGATTGGCACTCGCTTCTTCTGGAATTGCAGCAACTTTATTGGAAGGCGGCGAACTGCACATTCTGCACTTAAATTGTCATTGAACATGCATGCTACTGAAACACCTACATGTAAAATTTCTAAGAATTCAGGCATGGCAAAAGTTTTGCAGAAATGTAGTATGGATGAATGTACGATGGCTACCAAAAATTCTTTGGAAACGTTAGATAGAACGTTGCAAGATTTACGTGGGAATCAACGGATTTTTGGTGGTGCCTTGATATTGTTAGCAGGTGGTTTTCGCCAAACATTGTCTGTTATTCCTCGATCTACAGCTGCTGATGAATTGAAAGCGTGTTTGAAATCATCGTATTTGTGGAGGCATGTAAAAAAACTAACCCTAACTAAAAATATTCGCGTTGAATTAGAGAATGATCAAACAGCAGCCGAATTTTCTACACAGTTATTGGATATTGGAGATGGAAAATTACATGTTGATAATTCAACTGGCTTAGTAACACTACCAACCAATTTCTGTCGAATGACTCAATCAAAACAAGAATTGATTAATAGTGTATTTCCAAATATAGCACAACAACTCAATAATCATAATTGGTTGAGTCAAAGGGCAATTTTGGCTGGAAAAAATAAAGACGTAAATGATATCAATGCAGACATTCTGAATAAAATTACAACTCAATTTTTTGCATACAAGTCCATCTACACAGTTATGAATCAAGATGATGTTGTGAATTATCCCACTGAATTTTTAAATTCTCTTGATTTGCCTGGTTTGCCACCACATTATCTACCATTAAAAGTTGGCGCGCCTATAATAATGCTATGCAATATTAATCAATCTCGGGATTGCAATGATACGAGTACAAGACTTGCAGTAAAAAGGTGGTTTAACAATGTGATCGAAGCAACAATTTTAAAAAGGAAATACATACGAAGGTGAAGTTGTCTTAATTCCGAGAATTCCAATGATTCCAACTTATCATTCATTCGATTTCAAACGTCTGCAGTTTCCTATACGACTTGCTTTTGCCGTTACGATTAATAAGGCATAATGCCAATCTTTGGGAATATGCGGTATTAAATTTGAGGTTCCAGTATTTGCGCATGGGCAACTTCACGTGCAGGCAAGCCATCTGCCTTAATAATTTTAACAGATGGAAAAACGAAAAATATAGTATATCAAAAAGCACTAGAATAAAATGTATTAAAAATTGAACACAATACAAATAAAATTTTTGTGTATGTTGTATTGAATTAGTTATTTTATAGCACCCGGCGAAGCGGCTGTATTTAAGCTAGTTATGTATAAAGATTGATGTAACAATATAAAAATATTAATGGTGTGTTCTTTTAAATTGGGAACAGATTTCAATCTCGAAATCCAAGAATGCATTTAAAAGACCGTGGCTTATCATATCTGAAAGAGTTTCTATATTCAGAATACAAAAGCTTACAAAATGCAGAATCAGATGATCTTTTTAAACATGCTCGTAAAGAGTCGTACCAGAGATAAGGAAAGCTAAACAACTTTTGTCCTGTTTAAAGTATTCTACTGATTTACAACCTCGTACTCTATGGGATAACTTGCGCTTATTTGTAGTTGAAAGCGGTAAAAGTGAATTAAAATGTCCCTTTTTTCCAAAAGAAATCAACTATTATTTCGCAAATGTCAGGCAAAGTCAGGCAGACGGCAATTAGATATACATATCAAAATTTAAGAAAATTGTTTTTTTTTTTTTTGATTTGCATAGACCAGAGGAAAGAAAAAAATCTATGCATAAATAAAAAGAAAAAAACGGAAAATCCTTGTCAATTAACAAAGAAACTATCTTATTGTTCTCGTTGCAGATACAATTATCTCGCTATATCGTTTCCTATCCCACCCTAGTTTTTAAGTCTCCAACGTCAATTTTCGTCGACTACTACGCCAGTAATGAGTAGCTTCGCTATTTAATTTTCTGTGCTATGAGAGTGGATTTATTAAAATCCACTTGGATTTTTTGTTCTACACATTTTGCATGGCAATACATCCAAGGTAAGAATTTTGAAAAATTTGAAATACTTCAAGTACTGTGTTGAGTACTTTATACTCTTAACTAAGCAATGTCTACAAGGAAGTTTTGTAAATAGTCTCACCTGATGATATTCAGCAGCACCACCCAACATTATTACAGGTTCCTCAAACATCGGATCATGATGCCGGAGAATATCTTCGATCTCCAGAAGTTTATCATTCTCTGCATCACTATCACTCTCACAATCTTTGCTAATTACTTTGTAGACGTCCCAATCTTCGTCACGCATACCAAAGTTATCAGAACCTTTCTCCTTGCGCGCTAACTGAGAAATAATACGCATTCTTTCTTGGGCTGCAGCTGTTCGTCTTTTTGCAAGGTCTTGTCGACGCTGCTTTCTGTTTTGTTTCTTCTCAATTATTTGAGTCCGCTTAAGAAAAAAAAAATATGTTATATAGAACATCGCTTGGAAGAATTAATAAACCTTATTTCTGGTAGAAGAAACCCATTCCTCTATGGAAACATTTTCTGGAGGTTGTGGAACGACAACAAGTTTCTCTTCAGGAACAATTATCTGTGCCTCTAAAGCTGTAGGGAGAAGCATCTTCTGCTTTGTTTTTTCAATTCGCAATTTGGTGCTTGTTATGAGTTTCTAATGTAAAACGTCAGCACATAAAGACTTAGAAAACAATAAGAAATTAATTACAAACCTCCAGTTCTTCCAAATTGGAAATATCATTCTCTCTCAATGCAGCTTCAAAACGCTTTAAGTCCCCCATTACATAAAGATTTTTAATATTAGACATTATTATGATTTGCTCTTCATCTTCTAAGAGTTGTTCCTCACGTTTTCTAGCCTTAATCTCGGTTAATCTTTTTGAAAGCTCTCGACGTTTTTCCATTTTCTGTTCCACAGAAACAATTGTTGGCTGCGTTGGTAACGTATATGGCAATTGTATTTTCTTCACGTTCTGTTCATAGTAATCAATATGTGACCATTTTTTTAGATTTTCAATATAATCTTTCGAAACAGAACAGTAGCCTTGCATTAGAGCTTCCATTCTGCTTATAGTGATGGCATTTAAATGAACCGGGTACTTGAGCTGCATTAATCGGAAAAGGAAGGTTATGATGTGGTAGCCGCCTATGTTGATGCGTCGTGCCTTGGTGGAAATAGTCGTGTTATCCAAAACGGGTATAACATGAGTCGTATGATATCCGAATGATATTATGAGACCATTAGGTCCCATTTTATTCTTTTTATAACTATTCACGGAATCAATAGAGTAGGAGACGGATGGAACATCATAACATTCGAAAAGGAGTTCAGACATCACTATTTTGAACACAAATATGGATGTTATTTTTTTTTTCAAATAAGAGATAGTTGTTTTTCAATAACTTACATTGCCTGCAATAGTTGGGATTGCCAAGCGGTTCGGTCATAATAATGGGATGTGGAACACCTCCGTCATTCGCTATTCCCAAATGGGTGAAAATATAATCAAATATTTGCTCCTGGTTATAGAAGTGAGTCACAACATTGCGATCGAACTAAAAATAATACTGATTAGATTGGGATTTATCAGTAATATCTATTGATTCAAAGACCTGTGTCTTTAATTGGAATCTCATAGCCTCAATGTTTATAATGTCATTTCCAATTTGGATTGGAGGATTTGCAACTATTTCGGAAGCATCTTTTTTGGTGCGATCCTTCCGGGGTTTGGCAATTAGATTTCGAAAAATAAGTAGAGGATCATCGTTTGTACTCCATCCGACACGACACTGGTAAGATCCTATGGAAAAACTGAAAATCTTTCGAAAGCCGGTCTTTTTAATTTATTCTTACCATTGTCAATAACAAGAGGAATTTGGCCATCTTTAAGAGCCGGTTTATACTCATGAATAATGTCAGGAATAGCTTTTATATCATTTAATTTAATTAAATTCATATTTAAATGTATCTTTTTGTATTATTATTTAATATTTAATAAAAATAAAAGAAGTCGGTTTAACTTTGACAAATGTTTAAAGTTACACTTCAAACAAGTAAGTACCGTAGGCAGGGTTCGGACTTAGGTTTTAAATTTTCGAAGTAAATACGGAAAAAAAACTGAAGTAGATACAAATTTTTTAAAAACATAACATATAAAAGTAAATTCAGACTTCAGACTTGTAAGATAATAGTAATAAAATATAACTATTTTAAAGTAAATTTTCCATCAACGAACTTGTATTTTGGTATGAATATTATCAATTCAAAAGGAGGCTCATAAATATCTTTATGTTTTTCTGTAAGTGAGCTCGAAAACATTAAATTTTCCACGGTGCTTACGTAAAAACGATTTTTAAACTTGGTTTTTATGTAATACAAAGTGATCAGCGCTGTCTTTAAATATTTGAGTTAAGAATTTCAAAGAGAAATAGATCATAAAAAAGAGAAGTAGGGAAGTAGTCCGTAGTAGGGAAGAAAGTCCGAGCCCTGCCCGTGGGTCACTTACAGCCCGATTCTCCCCTTTGTCATTGTATATAAATTCTTATAGTAGTCTCATGACGAGGAACGCCACGTAATTTACCAAGCGGCAGAGAAAACAACCAAACCCAATACCCAAACCGTATATTAGCAAATTAATTTAACATTTTCTCATATGCTATCCTTTTCTCGGCAGAGAGAGACATAAACAACAAACATGCTATATTGCTATAGCTATTCAGAGCACACCGACTTGCACCAGCCAGTCAGCGCAGGCGCACACAAGCATGCATACATTATATTTATATGCAGAAAACCTACTGAGAAGGACAGCCTACGCTCGATTAAAGGCGGCGGCGGCGGTGCGGTGGCGACGGCACTTTGCGAATGAAATTTTGTGTATAAGTTTTTTTACAACGTTGCTTTGTTTTTTGGATACCTCTATGAGAAATGAAAATATGCATTAGGTATATGAATAAGCGAATAAGGTAGCAATATATTGCCAGAGAGGGGTTTGCGATTGATGGCGGTCCATTGTATTTAGTTTTTGCATATACATGTATGTACTTACATATATAGGGAAAGACATATGCATTCGTAAAAACAATCGAACTCGAGATTTTGATCAAAGTTGATACCTATAACGATAGCGAAGACTAAAAAAGTGGGTTTCGCAATTTTGTCTGTCTGTTCGACTACCTACAGCCTAAATTGCTCGGCCGATTTTCTTTAAACTTAGTGGATATCACTTTGAATATTTCCTCCCCACGTTTTGTTTTTTTTTTTATGACCAAAAATAACGGTACATGCCATACGAATTTTTTCGAAATTTTATAAATATTTTTTTTTCTCAAAAACTGTTCGACAGATTTTAAAAATAAAAATACAAAAAAATTTCATTTAGTTAAAGCTAGATAGTAGGTATAGTTGAAAAAAAAATGTGCGAAAAATGGTTATTGAGGGTATACTCCCCATGGAACCTTTTTTTCGTTTTTGATTTTCTCAAAAACGGTACAACCGAATTTGATAATTTTTTTTTGCTAAAGCTCCCGAAAAACTTTAATAGAATTGTGTATTCAAATTTTCAAAAAATTTTTTTTTGGATTTTAAAAAAAAAACTTCAATTTTTTTTCAAAACTCAATATTTCGAAAACCCAATGCTATTTTTTTTAAACTTGATAAATGAGAGTTTTTCAATATAATCTACAAGATGTGAGATTTTTTTTTTATTTTACCTAAAAATAACGGTACCCACCATAAAAATGTTAAAATATTGTTTTCAAAAATCGTATTTTTCTTGAAAACGGCGCCTAGAATTTAGATATTTTTTTTTTTTCAATTAATTTTTATGATCTTTGATTTAATAAAAAAAAAAAAAAAATTAAGATATCACAGCTTGTACTTACCATAGAACTATTTTGTCTAATTTTCAATTTCTCACATATCGGCATTACGAATTGTAATGAAATTTTTTATAGAGATGCTTCTAAAAAGTTTTAAATAAAAGTTTAAATATCAAAGAAAGGAAAAGCTATGAAGCTGTTTACGAACAAGAATGCTAGCAACGCTTCCTGATAATAAACAATAAAGTCTGATTTTCAACTTTGACATCGCTTTTTGATGATTTAAAAAAAGGGTAACTTTGCTGTACCCTGACCCATGTTAAAATAAATTTCTCTGTCAGTAAGTACTCACAGTAGGGACCTCATTCTGCACTTTTTTTTAGTATAATACTAGCCTTTAAAACTACGTTTAAATTGAGCTGATATGTTTTTAGGGTTGCCAGATATTCGATTTTAAATGGTGTTAAATTTTTCTTTCCCGAGCAAAATTTTGACTTTGAGGTCAATTTTTTTTTAATGCGTCATAAACACAAAGTTTTCTTATTTTTACCTGATGAAGAAAACAATAATAAAAAAAAAACTCATTAAGTGCACCCAAACACCCATACATCTTTTGATACATGGGAAAATCTTAAACAGGTAAAAATTTTGGGTTTTTTACCTACTTTTATTGCAGCACTTGGCAATCGGAGTGGTTTTCCAAAAATTGATAGTTTTTACCTAATTTTTAATACTGTGCGATCATGAAGAGGGTTAAAAATATACTTATAGAGCAAGAGCCCGTGAACCCCAAACCTTCTTTATTTTATAAAAGCTGAAAGTTTGTCAGTGCATGCTCCCAACAAAGTTAAGAACAATGAACTATTATGAAGTTTGTATTTTACTTGTATTAAAAAACAGTTGAAATATGAAATAAAATGCACGACTGGATCGCACTAACTTGCTCTTATGTAAAAAAATTTTGAATTTTAAATACATTTTACAAATTTACAACATGGATTTAATGAGATAAAAATTTTCAAATGCATGGAATTACCGTCTGATTTCCAAAAAAAGTATAAAATTCTGCAAACGAAGTTTGTAAATCGTTTTATTATAAAAGTTATTTTTTATATAAGAAATATTGAATATTTCACGCGTATACAAATTTTCTTTTTTCCAAGAAATGTTCATACTATTTTGAAACCCAATATTATAATATAAGTTTTTTTTATTTTAATAAATTAATAATTCGCAAATCGCGACCTTAGAACAATAGGGTTCTTACTGACTTTTTTTTCAAAACTGAGTTATACTCATGTGGTCGTAGCAAATCGAGTATGCTCTTTCGATCTGTTTCATCCATATTTGTCTCCATATTTGTCTCCTTTAGTTTCCTATTAAGTCAATAAAAATGCAGGAAGCAGAGTTCTATGTACATCAATTTATTAAAAACTAAGTTCACAAAGTTCTAATTGGTAAATAGAACCTAGTGTAGTTAGAAAAATTTGAAAAAAAAAAATGCACATAAAACTTTGTTACACAACAGGATGTAGTTTGAACTTTGTTGCTTCAAAAGGCTATGAATTTTGTGTTAAAGTTGAATTTTATCTGTGTTGTGTGATTTTCAAAATGTTTGTTCTAAATATGCATACATTTTAATAAGTAAAGGTGAGTATTTCTATTTCAAAAGAAAATAGGAAATCAAAAGATGTATACTGTATTAAATATACCACTCATTTAAAATGTCCTCTTAAAGATAGCTTTTACAGGAATGTTTTCAGTACGAACTTTAACCCAAGTTTGATAAATGTGTTTGATACATTAAGTAAAAAATTTACGAAGGAACATGAGGTCCACTTAAATTTAAAAAAGATTTTATTATATCATGTAAAGGTGAAAAAACTTGCCATATTTGCCAGGCTTGGATGCATCACAAAGCCCGTGTAGGGCTTACTAGAACGGAATATCAAAAGATAAGCAAGCTAGATTCCAATGAAATTGTGCCAGATACTCTAGTTGTTATAATGCCACCTCGTTAAGAAGGATTCAAGGTTGTTAGCTTTGCCAAACGTATTATAACTTTCAATGAAAGTTTTGCGCCTCTTGGAACGAAAAGCAAAGAAATACCTTTTACTACAATTTGGCATGAGGGTACTTCCAGTCGACACTGAGTTCATAGTGCTTAACTTTTAAAAAAGTCAATATATAAAGTCAACTTTTGTTGAACCATCATCATTTGTTCGCTCCCAGCCAATAGAAATATCAATCGAAAGAATAAATGTTATTGAAAAAAATCTCTCCCAACTGTTTCCTGAAAATAGAAAACAATTCATCAATCTTCCTGTGATCGAGCTTAAAAATGGTGCAAAAACAATTTTTTCTTAATAAATGATTAAGTTTTGTTGACATAAATTTATGTTTTCTTTTTTTATTTACAGTTCAGTTAAAAAAGAAGGAATTTTAATAGAAATAGTTTACAAATCGGTGTATAATGTACATAGGGCTTTTTAAATATATCTCTATAATTATTTTCTATATTCGGGTTGCTGTAAAAGATTTAGTATTTTCCTTTATAACTTGAAGTATCAAAAATGTAGTTAGGGCCTTCACGATATTATGGGCAGTGTGAGCTTTACTATTAATTAACTTTTCTTTAATAATGTTTATTTGTTTTCCTTTATAAGAAATTAAAAAAAAAAAGGAATAAAAACTTCGTTCAACAAAAATTCTTATTTCTTTCACATAACAGGATTCTATCTGAACAATTAAATTTCTTATCATGTTACTTAGTATCAGGTAATTAGAACCTTATTGTTCTATGCTCAAATGACTTAGCGTTGAGTAACAAGGTTCTATCCATTTTTTCAACCACCAGTTACTGCAAAATTATGAATTAAATATGTTGTAGATTTTTAAATTCAGATCAACATAACTTAGTACAAAATTTGTGTTTTCAAAAAATCATGTATCTACATAGATCCGAACCAAAATATAAAAGTTATTGACAAACAAAATTCAATCTCTGTGACTTGAGTGCAGTTAGAACCCTATTGTTCTAAGGTCGCGAAATTTACTCAAAATTCGTAGATAAACATGAAAAGGAATATTTGTTAGTAATTTGAAATTGGAACGCCAAATATCTCCTTTTTTATTTCTTTTTAACAAAATGTTCTAGGTTATGCATACAAAATATTTTTTGCAAAAGAAGTTATCTTATTTTATTTTCTAAATATTAGTTATGTGTATATCAATGTTAAGAATACCATTTCCCAAAAAATTGAACACGACCGACTCAGTTGGTATTACCATGTTCAAAGGAGAGATCCTGAGAACCCCGTCAAAAAGGCAATATCATACAACGTTCCAATTCGGAATAAAAAGAAAGGTAGGCCTAAACACTCCTGGTACAAACAAATGCAAAAACACCAGCATTCAGTTGGCCTCAGAAATGGAACAATACAAAACCGGGAGGCTTGCCGCCGATTTCTGAGGTCAACCCGGCGAACCCCACAGGCGGATCACTAGTGTGAAGCAGATACGTGGGAGAGTTATGATCCCCTCGACATCGAGATCATAACAGCGCCGAAACAAAGGAAGAAGAAGAAGTTATGTGTATATCAATAAATTTCTAAAAGTGGTATACTACATTTTTTCTAATTTTATTTTTTTTTAATTAATTTAAATTTTCCATACTACATTATGTTATGTTTGTATGCCGAAACGAGTATAGCCAAATGAATTTGCACCTTGCAACAACTAAATTGAGTTTTTATGCTGTGAATTAGCGATATATACTTCATTTCCAAATTATTATAAAAACAGTGATGGATTGGTGATATAAATTGAAGCAGTTCAATTTAGTCTTTCTTTTGTTATAGTTTATTTTAAGTTGTTCAAGCTGGTCCGGCGGCTACCAGTTCAAGTGTGGTAGGAACTTGAAATTTTACACACTGTCTATTTTTGGTCTAATTAGAGAAAATCTGAAAAAAAATTTTTTGGAAAAGCTTTTAGTTTTCCGGAAAATTCACGTTGCGTTTTCGCAACATCCGCATTTATAGGTATAGAGTTCAAGTCAAATTTAATCAAATATTTGTTTGATAAAGCGTATTAAAACAGAAAATAAATTAATAATGCATTATAATTTAAAAAAATTAACATTATAGGTATGTACATACATATATAGCTATGTATGCTCATGAAATATTAATTTTTGTATGGTAATCGCATTTAAAGATAAACATTTGTTTTTCGTTACATGCGATACGTGGATTGAAAGGTGGCACTCCCTAGATCACGAATATGCAATTTTTAACTCGCTAAGATGCCTAGTTTAGCCAGAAATCACGTTTAAAAGTACATTGGGTGGCAAATTTTTGTCAAGAAATATTTTTGAAAAAAAATGTATGAAAAATCAAAATTTCTTAAAAAAAATTGAAAAAAAAAATTTATTGGAAAATAGTTTTTTGAAAAAATATTTTTGATAAAATGTCCAAAAATATTTTTGGCAAAAGTTCAAAAATATTTTGGTCAAATGTCCAAAAATAATTGGCCGAACCATTGAAATTCATCTTATCTCTCTAAAGATGGAGGAGGTTTACCTCCTCGGAGTTCTAACATTTCTATCCATTTGTTAAAAAATAAATCAAAATAAAATATTCTGAATTCGGTTTTATTACCAAATTCTGTTTGGCACTATTTCGGTTACCATAACGAAATAAAGCCAATTTGAAATTATTTTGTTTTCAAAAATGAAATAAAACCAAATTTAGAATTTGAGTTTATTAAGTTCAAATGCCTCTAGATCTAATTGCAAAGTCGAAAAAATGGCAGCCTCGCTGATTAATCGTATCAAAATGTAAGCAAACCAGATTGTATGAGAAATGAAATAAAATTCACAAAACTATCATACACTCTCAATACTATTTGTTTGTATTCATCTCGCACCTGGCATATACAACTTTATATACCTACCTACAATTGATTCTGACAGCAAAAAGAAACGCAGATAGGATTTTCTCCCTTACCCTCTTTTAAAAATATATCACTACCGCATCTCTTCTTTTATTTTCTTATATTTTTCCCTTCCACGTAGTATATCTTATATCACAACCGCATCTCACTGGCGATATTAATATTTCTGCGGCAGAGATAAAAAACTTTTAATTCAGTTCCATGAGACTACTATAGAGTTAATATACAAAGCCTTTGTGAGGAGTCACAAGTCACAAGCTCTTGTGACTATTCCTTGTGAAGATTGTTGTGATTCGATAACATTTTGGTATTCTCCCCCTAATCGTCACAAGAAAACTCACAACGAAACTCACAACGAAACTCACCACAGCATGGTGAGATTTTTAAGCGTCATTATTTGAATAGCTGATTATTCAAAACGAAGAAATTACTTTATAAATGTATTGTTTTGGAAAGCGAATCGATCATTTGTATCTCTCAAAGTTTTTAAAAGCCGTGGGCGCAGCAAAGTTCTTGATACGAATAGTTTCTTAAAAAAAAATTTGTTTATGTAAAAATGTTACTTTTCATTTTCGTGGAAAGATCAGCAATAATATTCACTAGAACAAAGACCACTTCCATTTTTGTGTACTCACAATTACAAATCTAGAAAATTTTCTTATAAAAAATAATGAATGTCAATCCAAGAAACATTGAAAATTTATGAGTTGTGACCTGCTCTGAAGGAGATCACAGTTTTGATTGATTTTGTGACTCTCACAAGTTGTGACTGAGCGGCATAATTCGAAAAAGTCACAAAATCAATTTCACCCCTTCTTGTGACTTGTGTGGCATCAGTGACTTTGGGGAGAATCGGGCTATCATACTACGTTTTCACCAAAGGTAAATCCGGGATTTAAGTGAATTTACCATAAATCTCCTTTAAATCTCGTAGATTTACCATACAAATATAATACTACGTTTTCACCAAAAATAAATCCGAGATTTAAGGCAAGAGATTTAAAATAAATCCTGAAGCTTTTTTCACCAAAGAAAATGAGATTTATTTGACGTTTTCACTCTGTCTTGTCATTCAATTGTCAATTTGGACAAGCGAAAAAAAAATTGCATTGGGTAGTAAACAGGAAAAAAAATAGATATTTCTATTTTGTGTTGATTGTCAATGAAGAAAGTGGGTGTTCATAGGTGCGTTCTGCAAAATAAAGCCCAGTACGCAGATCGGGAAAAATTTTGTCTCCCATACATTTTTTTTCCTGGGACAAATTTTGTCTCGGATATTTTTCCGAGCAGTACGCAGTTCGCGCGCAAAATTCAAACTATTGTGAATTGCTCTACAAAATGTCTCCACTAAATTTTGCTAGGAAAAAGAATGATACAAGCATTATTTTGTGGGACAAATTTTGACAGCCACCGTATTTCCGAAAGTGATTTTTGTCAAAACTGGTTTTATGTAAAAGGTGCTTCTCTTGAAAGCATCAAGAGGAGATTCCAAAAAGGTATGAACGACTTTTGTAAGACAACCCGTTTAAGAGATACACTTAAAAACACATTAAATTAGATTTATTTTCTCCAACTTCAAACTTTTGCGCGAGATTTGGAAACGTTTTGTAGAGATTAAAATTGTAGAGATAAATTTTGTCTTGTCTCGATCTGCGTACTAGGCTTAAGGTTTGCTTGTTTTGCAAATCTTCTGATTGCGAGAAGATTTCAAGGAGATTTATTTTAATACTACGTTTTCACCAAGAGTAAATCCGCTAGAGATTTAAAATAAATCTTGAAGTGTTTTCACCAAAGAAACTGAGATTTATTTGACATTTTTACTCTGTCTTGTCATTCAATTGCCAATTTGGACAAGAGAAAAAAAACATATATTTCTATTTTGTGTTGATTCTCAATGAAGAAAGGTGCGTTCATAGGTGCGTTCTACAAAATAAGGTTTGTTTGTTTTGCAAATCTTTTGATTGCAAGAAGATTTCAAGGAGAGATTTATGATGGATTAACTTGGATAAAAATAATATCCGACACACCAAAGACTTTAGTTACAACGTAATGCTTTATTGAAAGTGTAAGAAGGACTGTTTGATTGTAATACTCAAGTAGAAAAGAGGATACAGTATTACAATGTAGAAATAATAGATGGCGTCATTGACTTACTATATATGGACTGCTAGTCGCTTATTTTCTTCATACAAATCCTCAAAAAAAGTGGTTCCACTTTTAAGGTTCTTTCTAACGAAAATGCGCGATCAAAAGATGTCACTTAAAAAAAGGAACTAATTTTTGACAATTCAAACCCAGCGCTTGTTGACAATTCAAAATGAACTGTCATTATTTTTTTCAATTTTGCAATTGCAATTGCAATCAATCTGCACATTTAATCAAATTAAAAGGTAAGTTTTTGGTTCTTTTCTTGCATTAAGCAAAATAAATTTAATTTTAATTTGTATTTTAGCATCTCTTCCGCCACCACCCGTTCCGACAGCTTCAGCAGCGGCTTTATCGATAGTAATAGATGGCCATCGAATATGGGCAGCGATGTGCGATTTGTGAATCATTCTTGTTCACCTAATTGTGAAATGCAAAAATATCTGTACATGGTCTGTCCCGAATGGCTTTGTTTGCTGCTGCACGGAATATTGAAGCTGGTGAAGAGATAAGCTACGATTATAACTTTTCGCTATTCAATCCATCCGAGGGTCAAGAACGTCGCTGCAATATTTCACAATGTTGTGGGGTTATTGGCGGAAAATCTCAGCGAATTAAACCTCTTTTAGAATCACCAAAACCGGTTGATAACTCTGCAGGACAGGCAGACGTAAGACGAAATGGACGCCAGCGAAAGAGGCAGAGATCAGCACGTAAAGATGTTATACGTCTTCAATCCACGGATATTGTAATGACTCAAATGTTACAGCAGTTGTCGGAAAAAGACAAGCGTTTGATTTGGTTGCAGAGAATCTTCTTAATTAGGAATTTTGAAAAGGTAAGTACAAATCATTCTCATTGTGTATCTATAAAGACGTTAGTATTTATGTCATTGAAGGTTCGTCGGATTAAGTCAAAGGGATCAACATCTGATGTGAGTAAGCCAGAACAAATTGGAACAGTTGCTCTTCAAAGAAGACCTTCGACACCTTCTTCTATTGCTGTGCAAATATCAGCTTTGCGATCAGCGAGAAGTACGAGTATTCATCCTCGTGGTCGTGGCTTAGCACAAGCTGTTCAGGATCCTGAGGTTGAAAAAATGGCCAAAATGGCAGTTGTTTTCAGGGATATATGTTCAGCATTAGAGGAAATTAAGGGTATGTATGTGTACAGTTGATTATTAACGCCCTGATTCATTGTTTATTTTTCTTCTTTTAGACGACACTGATAAACCGGAAATTATTAAACTATAGCCAACATTGATAAAGAAAAAGGGAAAACCAGGAAAACAACAAGCCAACACACTTAAACCTGTTGATTTTGCTACTATTCAAGCTAATGTCGAGAAAGGTTATTACAAAGTTCCGGTGGAGTTTGACGATGATTTAGATGCAATGCGAGAATTTCATAACGAAAAGCCAGAGAAACTTTCTGTTATTAAGGACATTTCAGAGTTATACTTCAAAACATAGGACAACGTTTACAATCAACAAGTAGAGCTAGCTCTTGACAAAAACAGTCTCAAGAGATTTCGAACTAATGCTGGTATTGAAAAGCCCCCAACGGGAGTTGTTAGTAAGAATTTTTCATCGAAGCCAAAGCAACAATCGAAGACATCATTAGTTGCTTTTGTGGTTTGTTCAAAGATGAAGGTCTTATGATCCAATGCGCACGTTGCAATGTTTGGCAGCATACTCAATGTACAAAAGCCGATGTAAACGCAGATAGTTATTTGTGCGAAAGGTGCGATTCTCGTGTTGTTGACCGGGAAATTCCTTTGGATGATTATACGGAGAGGATGGTCATAGATACTATTTATCCCTGATGCGTGGTGATTTATAAATTCATCAGGGTGATACGGTTTACGTCCTGCGTGACATTCCTATTAAGGATGAGAATGGCGTTATTTTCCCAACTAAAAAGCACACGTATGAGACCATAGGAGAAATAGACTATTCAGAGTGTGACATTTTTCGAGTGGAGAGGCTTTGGAAGGATCAAAATGGGAAGCGTGTTATTTTTGGGCATCATTTTCTGCGACCACATGAAACTTTTCATGAACCATTTAGGCGTTTCTATCCAAATGAAGTTGTTCGTGTACGAACTTGTACCGATCGAGCTGGTTATTGGTCGTTGTTGGGTTCTTGATCGTACAACATTTTGCAAAGGTCGCCCGGTTGATTGTACAAATGAAGAGCATGTGTTCATCTGGAACTTAGAGAAGATAAATCGGCAAGGTTCTTTTCGAAAGCAAAAATCAACTGGCCAACATGCACAAAGAACTATGCGCTCAGGAAATTTGAAGAGAAGCTAAGAATCTTCAAGAAATATGGGGTATGTTTTATATTTGCAGTTTTATTAACCATTAGTTTAAATACCAATATTTCGCTTAATAGCCACACATGATGTTGATCCAGCCTTGCTGAAAGCGAGAAGGCAAAAAACGGATTTGGCAGAAAATACATCCGCCACGACCCTAAAACCAACTTTACCTATGCTTGGTACAGAAACGGAAAGAATTTTTGCCCGTTAAAGTAAGTTGTATTGATGACTCTTCTAAAGTTTTCTATAATCGCTTATTTAACACAGACAAGTGGTGCTGGCAGCTATAAAAAAGCTCAAATCGAAGAAGAATACTCATATGAATGAAGGCGTTGTGGATGTATCATATTTGCTTTCGGGACGCGGAGCAAGGAATCATAAATCGATTGCCGCAAACGTGCTTACGTAGTCAATAAAATTAATTTAAATGCCATGCATGAATTTTCGGTCCAAACGATAACATAATAATCTTGCATTAAATGAAGTCGGTTTTGCCTTTTTGGAAATATAAACTAATAGAAAGGCTTGTTTTCTTTTTAATAATTGTAATGAGAATATAATACAAGTGGTATTAATTAATCAGGTTCTCTTCGATTTCCTGCAGCAAGGTTTTATTGTTGATCGGATGGTACGCAATGGTCTGGACAGGCCAAATATTGCATAATATGCAACATATTATGTTGAATTGAACGTCTTTTCGATGGTTTTTTGTCAATCAAAATGAATTCTCGAAATACAAAGCTTCCAGTTTCGTGGGCTTTTTCGCTTAAACATTTCACCGAGAATTCATCGGCTAGCATTAATTCATCCCCGGTAACTGGCCAGTACTGGTGGCATTTTTGTCGCCCGGCTTCCATAACTGTGGTCAACATCACCACTAAATGACTTGACTCCTGCTGTACCATTCGCCAGAAATCGGTAGTCGTACTAGCTAGAGGACTCTGAGTGGCAATGTAACGATTTACACCCCACCAGGAATTTCCATGTTTACATAGTTGGTGTTGATATCTCCTGAATTACAGTTTATAAGCATCAAGCGGTTACAGTCATCTAAATATTAAAAACAAAACAAGTTAAAAAGCCATTTGAGAAGCAAAGTCTATAGTTAATTCTTACATGGTGAAATGTCCCTGTAACGGTTTTTGGAAATTTCTCAGGTTTCTTCTCCTCACTTATGGCCAAATCTGGATTCTTTCTATACGGTGGTGGCGGAAGAGATGCTAAAATACAAATTAAAATTAAATTTATTTTGCTTAATGCAAGAAAAGAACCAAAAACTTACCTTTTAATTTGATTAAATGTGCAGATTGATTGCAATTGCAATTGCAAAATTGAAAAAAATAATGACAGTTCATTTTGAATTGTCAACAAGCGCTGGGGTTGAATTGTCAAAAATTAGTTCCTTTTTTTAAGTGACATCTTTTGATCGCGCATTGTCACTAGGAAGAAAGCTTAAAAGTGGAACCATCGTGAAGTTGGCTACTAGCCATTGACGTATTATATATGGACTGCTAGTCGTATGAAATTTCTATACAAATATTTCAATGAAATGGTTCCACCTCTCCCTACCGACATTAGAGCTCTTGGTGCAAAAGTGGTAAAAATAAATATTAATTCCAGAGACCATCTCTTGGCTCCTGGCCTGAACTACTATTTTTGCCATAGAAACTATAGCCATCTATCTCAATTTGAACTTTGCATTTTAACGTTATCCAAGACAAAATAAATAACAATAATATAAAGGGTGTTCAGCGAAATTTGTGAACACGCGAGAGCAAAGCATTTAGTTTAATGAAAACTGCTTTACGGCGGATATTGTTTTCTAGGGCCTGAATTGCTTGGCGATTGTTGCTGTAAGGTTTTGACAGGTAACCTTATAAAAAGGTAGAACCAGTTCTTTGTAAATTTATATTTATATTTTAAAATGGAAATGGCATTTTTGTCATTATATTTATCTAATTTGCTATTATTTCAAAAAAATCTCCTACATATCTACATAAATGTAAGTAGAACAATATGAACTTTTTAATTTATCTTTTCATGTTGAATCGCATCCATTTTTTACTAGATAGTTTACATCATGATTTGAACACAATGTTCACAATAAATTGAAATGAAAAGTTGAAAGTTTTATTTGTGTTAAACAATAAGGTGTTTACAAATTGATATAAGTCTATGAAAAATGCTATTATGAGTCTTAAATCGGCAAATAAATCATGAAAATAGCGCTCAAGTTTTTATTTAATAATAAACTTAAACAATTCCCGCTCAACACCCTTTACAAACTCAATTATGTCAAAAATTGATATATCAAATACCAAAACCAAAAGTTACACCATGTTTTCCGAGTTTGCACCAAGAGCGCTAGTTCCGTATAGTTTTAAGTTGAACCATCGTGAAGTTGGGCTCTGGCAGTCCATGTATAATAAGTCAATGCTACTAGCAGTCCATATCTAGTAAGTCAATGGATGGCGTATAATAATGTAAGAACTTAAGGTTTACTTTACATTACCAACACGCCCCCATAAACTTAAGTTCATATGTCTTCTAGTTGTTCTTCATACCCATGCCATCGATACATGTCTTCAGCTTCGGATGAAACAATGCTTTGGTTAAAGCATCAGCACACATTTTCTCTGTCTGAATGTATTTGACGATGATATCTTTCTGCTCTACATGGTGTCGAAGAAAATGGTATCTCACGTCGATATGCTTGCTGCGTGGTCGATAAACGTTGGTTCTAGCCAGCTCTGCTGCACTTCTGTTGTCGCAGTAGATGTTAACGCCTTTCGCTACAGCATCCGGATCTAGTTCATTAGCTAATGATCTTAGCCATAAACCCTCTTGGCAGGTTGACGATAGAGCCATGTACTCTGCCTCAGTCGTTGAAAGAGCAACTGTATTTTGCTTCTTGCTTTGCCAAGAAATTGGCCCACCTTGGAATTTGAACAAACTTCCTGTAACTGAACGTCGATCAGAGCAATCATTTGCCCAGTCTGCATCTCCATACCCTTCTATTTCTGGATTAGCATCTTTACAAAATTCCAATTTCATCTTAATAGATCCTTTCAGGTAACGGAATATGCGCTTTACTGCGCACCAATGTATTTTGCCCGGATTATTCGAAAAACGACTTACCATATTCACTGCGTATGAGATGTCTGGTCGGGTTCCTTGACTTGCATAGAGAAGACTTCCTACAGCCTCCTTATACGGCACTTTTGTCATCTCCTCGATGTCTTCTTTCTTGGTAGGACTTCCTTCCTTGGACAGTTTCTGGTTTGGGTCTGCAGGTGTCAAAACTGATTTGCAGTCAATCATGTTAAACCTCTCAAGGATTTCTTGAATGTAAAATTCCTGGTCCAACCATATTTTGCCTCTCTGCCTATCTCTGGTTATCCGCATCCCAATCAAGTGTTTCGCCTCTCCTAAGTCTTTCATTTTGAATTTGTCCGCTAATTTTCGTTTTGTGTTCTCGAGCAACTGCATATTGTTTGACAAGAGTATCATGTCATCTACATATACTCCAAGAATTAACAGCTTTCCATTTTTCCGTTGAAAATAAACACATGGATCAGTTTTCGAAGCTTTGAACTGCAAATCCTTTAGAGTTCTATCTAGCTTCTTGTTCCAGGATCTACCGCTCTGCTTTAAGCCATATATAGCTTTGTTGAGTTTCCATACCTGGTCGTTTTCATTTTGTCCCACAAGTTCCTTTGGTGGTTTAACGAAAATGTCCTCCTCCAGATCGCCATTTAAATACGCCGTCACCACGTCCATCTGGTGCATCTCTAGGTCATACTTGGCCGCTAGCGCACATAAAAATCGAATTGAAGTATATCTAATGACTGGTGAGTATGTCTCGTTGTAGTCGATTCCTTCTGCTTGTCTGCAACCTCTCACGACTAATCTGGCTTTAAATCGCTCTGTCTCACCATTAGAGTTTCGTTTAGCTTTGAAAACCCATTTCGTGTTCAAACACCTCTTTCCTTTGGGTAATGTTGTGAACTGAAAAGTTTGGTTTTCTTCAAGTGACTGCTTCTCTTCTTCGATGGCTTTCAACCAAAATTCCTTCTCTGGTGTTTTAAGGGCTTCTTCGAGTGTCATTGGATCTGCTATCGTACCCTCCATCGCTAAGTAAGTCACGTAGTCATCCATCATCACAGGCTTTGGGACTCTCTCTGATCGCCTCGGTACAATTTCATCAAAAGTTTCAGAAAAATGTAAGGGATCTGATGTTGCATCTTCATAAGATTCTTCTAATGCATTTTCATCTTCTTGAAAGTCCATAGCACACTTTTCCTCTATGATGATTTCACTTTCTGGCTCTGCATGAACGGGTTGATGGTAGCGCAATATTTCTGGTTGAACATCATGAACTTTTTCTTTGGCATTAAACTCCTCAAAGAATACTACGTCTCTGCTGTAACTTATAGTTTTTGTTTCTGGATCAAGTAACCGGTATCCTTTGGTTTCTGTACCGTAGCCAACAAAAATCTTTTCTTCAGCCTTCGAGTCCAACTTCTGTCTTCGTTCTTTTGGTATATGTGCAAAAACTTTGCAACCAAATACTCTGAGGTGATTTAAATTTACGCTTCGTCCTGTCCACGCTTCTATTGGTGTCTTCTTTTCTAGTGCTGCAGTTGGAGATCTGTTTGTGAGATATGCTGCTGTTGAGACAGCTTCTGCCCAATACGACTTCGGTAGTTCGGCTCCAAACAGCATTGCCTTCGCCTTCTCCACGAGTGTCCTATTCGCTCTCTCGGCCACACCATTTTGTTCTGGGTTGTATGGCACAGTGAGCTGATGTCGTATTCCATATCGCTTTAAAATATTTTCGAAATATTTTCCGGTGTATTCTCCACCATTGTCCGTCCGAAGGATGCGTATCTTCTTCCTCGTTTCATTTTCCACAAAGGCTTTGAACTCTACGAACATTTCTGCAACTTCACTTTTCTTTTTCAAAAAGTATACGAAGATCATTCTGGTGTAATCGTCTATAAACGTAAGAAAGTATCTACTCCCGGACAAAGACTGAATTTCCATCGGCCCACACAAATCCGAATGAACCAGTTCCAAAATGTCAGTTGCCCTTGTACCTTTCTCTGGAAACGATTGACGATGATGTTTTGCCTTCACACATGGCACACAAGGTATACATTCAGCTTTCTGAAAAATTATGCCACACGATGAATTCTTCCGTAATTTTTCCAAGCTCCCATAATTTAAGTGGCCAAGCCTTTTGTGCCACAGTTCCATGGATTGCTTGTTCGACGTGTAGTACACCTTCTCTTGAACTGGCATTTCCAGCTTGAAAATGCCTCCTTCGTTGACCATGGTTCCCATATTTCTGCCACCGCTGTCTTTTATATAACTTCCCTCAGGTGTGAAATGAACAGACAATCCTTTGTCCACCATTTTTGACACTGAAAGTAAATTAGCTGCAGCTCCTGGTACATACATCACATCCTTATTTAACCGTCACGCTTTCCACGCCAGTCTCCGTAAGTATTTCGATGACAGATTCACCATTTGACTCAGCCAACATATCCTGGCAGTTCGCTGTAAAGATTCCTGCTCCACTGCATGGCTTTTTAACTATGAAATTCTGTTCCGTTGTTGTTATGTGTGTAGATGCACATGAATCCACAAACCATCCGTCTGTCTTAGCACCTGATGACATGAAAGCCAAATATGTTCTGTCGTTGCAACGCTTTTCAACACCAAATCTTAAAGTCTCGTCCTTGTGGTGCCGATCAGGACATTTGCTTGCAAAATGCCCTTCTGTACCACACTTGAAACATTTTATTACCTTCTTTCTTGCCTTCTTCGAGTAAAATGCTTTCGGTGCTCTGATGGACTCCGTCTTAATCTCCTGAAGCAGCTTGGTTTTTATCCCATCCGCTGTAATGTCGATGCCTGAACTTTCCAAACCCATAATCATTGGCTTGTACTCATCCGAAAGACCAGCCAGGAGAAGAGTTCCAACCCACTCGTCTGATACCTTTAATCCAACACCATTTAGTTTATGCGCCGTACTGACAATGACATTCACATAATCCTCTACGGAAACGCATTTTTCTAGTGTTGTTGTGACCAATATCCTAAGTAGACTGACTTTTCGCGTCAGTCCCGAGTCTTCGAAAGCAGCCTGAAGTTTCTCCCATGCTTCCTTTGCCGTTGTGGTATTCTGAACGTGCACATAGTTTATTGGGTCAATCGTCAAAATGATTCGCGACCTTGCCTTGGTGTCTCTCTTGGTATCAGCACAATATTCTTCATCACCCTGGACGCAGCCCCATAGATCCTCATATTGCAAGTAGGCCTCAATAGCAATCTTCCAAGTTGGATAATTTTCTCGGCCTCTAAGTCTGTCTACTGGCGGCAAACCATGTGCCGCTGAAGAACTAGCCATCTTACTTGCAAACTGGTTATGTTTCAAAGAATTTTAATTTTACGCTTCTCGAGTTTAAAAATCAAAAAAAACTACCTAGCGTATCGCATACTTTATATTTCAAAGAATATTATTTTAAATTAAAACGTAGGCCTGGGCCCATAACCTGATGGATTAACTTGGATAAAAATAATAGCCGACACACCAAAGACTTTAGTTACAACGTAATGCTTTATTGAAAGTGTAAGAAGGACTGTTTGATTGTAATACTCAAGTAGAAAAGAGGATACAGTATTACAATGTAGAAATAATAGATGGCGTATAATAATGTAAGAACTTAAGGTTTACTTTACATTACCAACAATTTATTTTAAATCTTCATTTGAGGTGATTTATATTTGTATGCGTACCGTATGTAAGGAAGTTCCTGCTACGGAAAGGCATTGATTTCAGTGACGAAGAGTTCACATGCGAAGCCTGCGTCTATGGGAAACATCATCGTGGGAGTCATAAGCCTCGAGACGAGATTTCTAAATCGTGCGGACAAATTATTCATGCTGATGTATGCGGGCTGATGGAAGAAAAATCTCTTGGTGGATCGAGGTATTTTTTGTTGTTGAAAGATGATTTCTCCCATTTTCGGCAAGTTTATTTCTTAAAACAAAAATCTGAAGTGGCGCAGAACATCAAAAATTTTGTAAAAATAGCGCAACGCATAGTGCCATATACGCCTCAACAAAATAGCTGTACGGAAAGAGAAATGAGAACGATTGTTGAATCGGCGAGAACAATGCTCCATGCAAAGAAAATGGATAAGAGATTCTGGGCTTAAGCTGGAACAAGAGATTTACCGCAAATTTTAGTGTCTCGCCCGGATAAGCACGATAACATTTTCAAAACGCTTTCGTACATCTTCAATAACTGCTGAATACTCTTTTTGAATATGTTGTCTTTGGAAGTACTGTGGATACTACAGCTGGCTTTTGCATTACTGGTGATGCTGTTGAGGGTGTGCAGCTCGTTCGGATTCGGTAACTGGGATGGCTCGCATAGTTTCTGGTTTTTTCGTTTCTTGCTTCTCTTGGTGTTTCACTCTGCTAATTCCCAACTTGAGTCGTTGCACAACTTCGTCGGATACATCTATTACATCTGCTGGTGTCGGATTATCTATAGAAACACTGCGAGTTTCACCCGCTGATTGATTTGCACCCATCTTTCTTACCATTTAATCTGATAAAATTTGCAAATTGATTGCAATTGCAAAATTAAAAGAAAAGTAATGACAGTTCATTTTGATTTGTCAACAACCGGTAGGGTTGAATTGTCAAAAATTAGTTCCTTTTTTTAAGTGACATCTTTTGATCGCGCATTGTCACTAGAAAGAAAACTTAAAAGTGGAACCATCGTGAAGTTGGCTACTAGCAGTCCATATCTAGTAAGTCAATGTACTAAACACTAATCACGCACCCGAACCCCAAAGTAATGATTTTTTTTCTTATAGCTCATATCTCTAACAAAAACAAAACAAGAAAATGATTGCAGTTAGCAAAAAAAAACTTTAAACAATAATAACATATGCGACATTTTGTATTGCCTCATGAATGAAGTACCCATCACTAGTAATTTAGCAAGCATTCAAGCGACAGATATTTTCTATGACAGATCTTTTCAATGACAGCGAAATTATTGATTGCTTTAACCGACTTGTCAAAAAATATTCCACCGTTCCACTGATTTGTGTTTCAATGATGGTTCTCAATGACAGCTATAACTGGCCCCGAACAGCTGATTTCCGTTCCAACAAAGTGGAACACAACCCTTCCAATGATTTGTGTTCAATTCTTCTTTTATTCTCATGTGTCAGTTTTTTTTCAATGATCATACTCTAACCTCAAATACATAGAATTGATTGTTATCAGTCACTGACAGGATCTTTTACTGAAATTGTTAATTGTTGCTATAACCGGTCAAAAAATATTCCACCGTTCCACTGATTTGTGTTTCAACGATGGTTTTCAATCCTGCTTGGTACAATACTACTGTGTTATTTTTGTATAAATGGTCCATTTATTGTTGTAGAACACTGCATTCCCATTGCCTTCAAATAGTGCCGTAGTTATAGGTAGCTCTTTGATTCGGTAAGTAGTTGATGTCGCAGTTTTTGGAGAATTTGTTTGACGCGAGGAAAATACAACTTAATTTCATAAATAATAATCTTAGGCGCCAGTTATAGCTATCATTGAAAACCATCATTGAAACACAAATCAGTGGAACGGTGGAATATTTTTTGACAAGTCGGTTATAGCAATCATTAATTTCGCTGTCATTGAAAAGATCTGTCATTGAAAAGGTCTGTCATTGAAAAGATATATCACTTGAAATATAAAATAAATAAAATAAATTCAAGGACGTAGCTTTAGTTGAGACGGTAATTAACTAGGACACTGAATGGCGCCAGCGGAGACACCGTGCAGACAACCTAAACAAAGTTAAAAATGTCTGCAGCAAAGAAATCGGTGAAAAAATGAAGAAGAAAGAACCAGTTGGCGATGAAAAGGAGCCAGTACCCGAAAATGTAAAGAAAGACCTTACTGCAATTACGGGAGACATTCTTAATAGTCTGACTGTGAACCAAATCAAGGCAAGCATTAGTATGTCGGATATTTGTTTTGGATTAGATTAGTCAATGGATTTTGTTTTGGTTTTTCAGAAAGTTCGTGTTCTTATTGATGAAGATATGACTGAAAACGAAAAGCTGCTGCAACAAGCCGAAGCAGCACGAAACTGAGCTTTGCGAGAGGTGGGAAATCACTTGCATGAAAGTGTGCCCGTCAGCAACGACGAAGAGGAGAACAAAGTCGAGAGAACATTTGGAGACTGCACAGCACGTGGAAAATACTCTCATGTTGATCTAATTGTCATGATAGATGGTATGAATGCTGAAAAGGGGCCGTTGTATCGGGTGGACGTGGATATTTCCTTACAGGGGCTGCTGTATTCCTGGAACAAGCACTCATTCAGCATGCATTACATAGTCTGTACAAAAAAGAATACACACCACTGTATACGCCATTCTTCATGCGCAAAGAGCTGATGCAAGAAGTTGCACAACTTTCGCAATTCCATGAGGAGTTGTACAAAGTCGTTGGAAAGGGCAGCGAGAAAGCCGAAGAAGCTGGTGTGGATGAAAAATACTTGATTGCCACATCTGAACAACCTATCGCCGCATATCACCATGGCTTCCAGAGGCTTCTTTGCCAATTAAATATGCCGGACTGTCAACTTGCTTCCGCCAAGAGGTAGGCTCTCACGGACGTGACACTCGTGGAATTTTCCGAGTGCATCAGTTCGAGAAGGTCGAGCAGTTCGTGCTGACCTCACCACACGACAACAAATCGTGGGAAATGATGGATGAGATGATCGGCAATGCAGAACAATTCTGTCAATCGCTATAGGCATTCCATATCGAGTTGTCAATATTGTATCAGGAGCCCTCAATCATGCTGCCTCAAAAAAGCTGGACTTGGAGGCTTGGTTCGGTGGCAGTGGTGCATTCCGTGAGCTTGTTTCATGTTCAAATTGCTTGGACTACCAGGCCAGACGTTTGCTTGTGCGGTATGGACAGACAAAGAAAATGAATTCCGCCGTAGATTATGTGCACATGTTAAATGCCACCATGTGCGCTGCTACTCGTGTAATCTGTGCTATTCTGGAAACTCATCAAACCGAAATTGGCATAAAGGTTCCAGAGGTTTTGAAAAAGTTCATGCCCGAAAAGTATCAAGATGAGATTCCGTTTGTTAAACCAGCTCCAATTGATATTGAAGCCGCAATTGTTTCTACTAAGAAGGGCAAGAAATCCAAGGAAGCAGCTGCTTAAAGGAGAACATTTTCACATTACGACTACTTAACACCAGAATCTGCGAGGCAACTTAATGTCGTTTTCTTTTTTATTGCTTTTATTGACTACGATTTTTCATTGCATTTATCTGCAAAGCGTTATACCTAACAAATAAATTATTTAAAAGAACCTGAAATAAGTGTTTTTTTTACATAATAAATAAGTTGGATTAGGAATATATAATAAGCCCGCGGACTGAAGTATTCCTTTGAACTTTCTATTTTGTAAGCAAATTAATTTAAACAAGATAAATACAAATTTATTTAGATAGTTTCATTTAGGCTTCTTGATTTGGCGTGTAATCAGGCAGTAACTCCCAGATCTTCTTTCTCCACCTTTGCCGACGTTCATTTGTTTCTTTTTCGAGCTTAAGAATTTGCGGAAGCTGTTGCCAACGATCCACCACTTTCCATTTAAGGTGCCTTTAAAAAAAAATTCAACTCAACTTTGTACATTTAATATGCCCACCAATTAATGTTACCATTCGTGGTGAAGCTCAGCTTGCTTCATTTTCACGTCTTCTATAATCTTCTGTAGCTTTGTATAACCCAACCATTGAGTAATAATGGTTTGATTAAGTTTTAATTCATACCAATCAATTGCCACTAAAAATTTACTTCTTTCTTGGTTCAAATAGCTCACCCAAGCTTGAAATGCCCTTCGGATGACAATTTTTGCATGCAATTCATTAGCTAGATAGTTTTTTCTCTCAATTATAAGCAAATACAGATTTTTCCAAGCATTAAATGTATTTTTCTTCAGTAATTGTTTTCTGAAAATATCAGATTTTTTCTGATTCAGCAATTTCTTTTGAAGTAGTCGTTTAAAACCTTCCATTCCTATTCGTCGAAGAAGATATTGACGACAAAATTGTTGTGCTTTCTTATTGGACGTTGTTCCAAGCGTAAATCCTGAACTCCGTACAAAACAGCAGTTGAATTATCCTTAGACATGTTGTGGATTGTTTTTTTTATTCTGCAGCAAGGAAAATAACAATAAAATAATAGAAAAAACCCTCAAAGAATAGTAATAATACAAAAATTAATAATACTCACAATACCAAAATCCAAAATTTAATGATTCCGAATGGACTTGGTGGGAAGACTTGTAATACCCCTTAGAGAGAAAATATAGTTGAACCAATAACAATATTAAAAGAATTAAATATTGAAGTTTTTAAATAAATGACCAAAATAAGTCGGCTTGCTCAATTAATCGCTTGTCACTTCACTTCATTTGGCAGTCAAACTGAAAACTGAAAAGCTTGTTGAGGTTAGAGTTGATCATTGAAAAAAAAACTGACACATGAGAATAGAAAGAGAATCGAACACAAATCATTGGAACGATTGTGTTCCACTTTGGTGGAACGAAAATTAGCTGTTCATTGAAAACGATTTTCATCATTGAAAAATTAAAACTAGTTTTTTGAGAAATATTGAGCATATTTGTTAATTTTTATTTGCAAAAGTAAAATATATAGTTGATTAGCTTCATTTGTATACCAAACATTCTCAATATTCATAGTTTAACTACCCCAAAAAGTGAAAACAAAATTTTCAATGATGGTTTTCAATGATAGCTATAACTAGGGCCTTAACATATTTTTTTTTTTTTTTGATTTGGCTTAATTCTATATTATAGATAGAGTTAGAGGTTTTTTTTTTTTTTGTTTTTAATGAAATATAGGTAATTTTTTTTTTTTAAAGTTAATGGTTAATATCTTTAATCTAAACTCTGAAAAATAGGAAAAGGATTATTTGTTCCGGGCGGCCAACAATCTAAAAAGAAAAAAAATGAATTATGTAATTGGAATTTAATCATTGTGGTAAGCCTTTAGCTGGTTGTTGTGTACCCTTTTGATTTTCCTACCTACTCGAATATTAGTGTTTACAGATTCATTCACTGAGACCACCTCGTAGGGGCCCAACCAAATAGGTGAGAACTTATTTTTCCTACGGGGTTTTTAAGCATGACTTTTTCTCCAACCACAAACGAGACAGGGCTTGTCTGACGATCGTATTGCTGTTTTGATTTAAGTTTGGCTAATTCCAAATTCTTTCTTGCAAGTTCATGCGTTTTCTGTAGTTGAAGTTTCAGTAGTTTTGGATAATCTTCAACATTATACAGAGGTGTAGGTGTTCTTTTTAAGTTTGTTGGCATTTGAAACTCAAAACCGTACAAACTCTTCGTCGGTGTCAGTTTAGTAGCAGTATGGACGGTGTTATTGTGGACATGCATCGCCTGTCTCAACCATTGATCCCAGAACCGGTCATCATTGTCAACGAAACTCCTTAGGTATTCCGCTAAGGGTCTGTGACTGCGTTCGAGTGAACCGTTGGCTTGTGGATGATAGGCTGTAATGTGATTTTTTTTTACTCCTAGAAGCTTACATGTTTCGGAAAAAAGTTTCGAAGTAAGATTAGTTCCATTATCTGTGACGAGTAATTTTGGAATGCAGAACCTTGCAACAATCTCCTCGTAAAAGGCTCTTGCTACCGTACATGCTTCAGCATCCGGAATTGCCACACAGGTCATATACTTTGTCAGGTCGTCCTGGAATGTTAAAATATACCTGTTACCGGAATAAGTCAGGGGAAGAACAGCGACCATGTCCATGTATACCTTTTCGAATGGGAGGCATGGGGTGTCTGTCAAAACCATTGGCATTCTGGTCAACTTGCCTGACTTGTTCTTTTGGCATTTGTCACAGTTCCTGATGTAATTTGCAATATCCTTTTGCATTTTTTTCCACCTAAACTGACGACGAATCCGCGCATACGTCTTCGCCATTCCCTGATGTCCTCCAAGTGCAGAGTTGTGGAAATCGCGAAGAACTGTTTGTATGTCCTCTAGATTTTCTAAAACCTGAAAGTCATTTCTACTTGCCTGCTTGTTATTACCTTGCTTACTATTTTGTTGTATGATGTCCTTTTTAGTATTCAAACTTTCTTTAGCTAATTTAGTCCTACTTCTTGTCTGTACAATTTTTATATCATTATTTTCTTTCTGAATCCTGCTTAACGCATCTGCATTGCAGTTGGTCTTACCAGGCTTATTATTAGAACTCGATGAAAAACATTTGAGGGGTAAATCAATTAAAACTTCCTTTTTCCCATCTAAAAATTGTATTCTTTTGGAAACTGCGTCAATAATAGTGTGATTCCAAAGGATATCACGACCTAGTACCCCATCAGCCGGGACGTCATCTAGTCCATCGACAACATTCCATTTAGTCCAAAATTTTTTAGGGAAAAGTAAATTGGTCTTAATTGTTCCCAATGTTGTGCTAACACCGCCAAAGACACCACCCAATTGCTTTATTTCTCGAGTGTTTATATTGTTTACATTCTTTAGTGAACTTCGTTTAAGTAAGCTCGAGTCTGCCCCAGTATCTACAAGTAGAAGTACATTTCCGTACTTAGCTATTGAAGTAGGCAGCTCGACGAATACATCGTTCTTACGAATGTTCTTAAATGTATACAATATTTTCTTTTTAATCTTCGGCATAGTAAACGGAGACAAATACTCACCAAAAACTTTAGAAACATATTTCTTAAACGTATCTAATAAAAAGACAATAAATTTCCATAGCTTTAAACGACTAACAACCAAACATACATTCGTAAGAAGTAACCAGATATAAAACTGACCTGGGACAACTTTTGCCCCAGATACTCCTGGCCTTGATTTCCGCTTCGTTTTACGAACCGACTCAAAAGTAAAGAAATTGGACCCTTTCGAGTCAACATTTTGTTTTCTTTTTTTCTTCTGTCGTTGCGACTCGTTTAATAAATGCGCTGATGGCTTTGTCTTATCTTTTATTTTAGAAGTTTCTTCATATTGCATTTTTGATGTCATAGGAGGTGTTTGATTATGCAGCCCTGATGACACAATTTTTGTATTTGAAGAGGGACTTTTTGGTGGTATTTTATCTATGGAGGGCAAATTTTTTGGGGCACAATTTAATGATTGAAATTGGGCCCCCGGGCCGTTTCCCGATTGGTCCTTAAGAAAGTTCTTCTTTGAGAAACAATCGTCCTCCACATGCCCCACCCTAGAACACCACTTGCATTTGACTCTGGGCTTTTGTCTTGTTGTCTGGGTAACTCGTAACGAGCGGGGACAACTGTTTTGACTATGCCCATAGTCTTCGCAAGTGTCGCAGTATGGTGTCTTTTTCCGAATAGTACAGTCAGCAAATGTGTGGTTTTGCTTTCCACAGAATCTACATGTTATTACTAGAGAATTCGCGGACCTAGTTAGCTGTCTATTGCTGGAGTGGGGGGAGTCTTGAAGTTGGTCGGTGAACTGTGGTGTAGGTCTTTGACAATATGTCTGAATTTGTGGATTATTTATAGTCGCTTGAGGTTGTTGTTGTTGTGTTAGTGAATGTGGGTATGTGGTAGTGTATATACTGGGGTATTGAGGTTGAGGTAAGGTAGGTACAGGTGTGTAAGTGTTTGTCAGGCTATTGCTAAGTATGGCTTGATGAGTGGCAGGACTTTGGTACATAAAACGTACGTTTGCTGTCGTTCCAAATTCCATCGCGTTTTGTTTTTCCAAACGGATCTAACCTACCTCAATAAAAATTAAACAGACGACAAAAAAAAATAACTTTGAAAACCGCAATAATAATAAAAAAAAAACTCAAATGGGTACACTATGTCTGAAGGTAGCTTCAATTTTGTAAATATATAAATAAATATTTAGTAGTAATATAGATACCTTCATATACTCACCTGGCTTCTTCTTTTTTTTTTTTTTGTTTTTGCGTTGTTGTTTTTAGTTACTTATTTTATTCTCAAACACAAATTTGCACTTTTTTTTTTATTTGTTTTTGTATGGATACTCGTATTATTTATGAATATCAATGCATACGATTTTTTTTTTCTGTCACTAACAATTTTTCTTTTTATTTTCTTCGTTTGCTCCGGTATAGATATCGAATTATAGAACATACAAAGCGACACGATTCATTTAGGTGAAGATTAGCTAAATTTTACACATATATCTTTTTCACAATTTATTTTTCTTTTTCTAATAACTTATTTATTTTAAATTTGGTTTCACGTACCGGCTGCGCCAATGTTATATTGTAAATCCCAAACACCGACACCGTTGACTCGTTTCTTTAGACTCGTCGTCTTCGTGTCAAACAACCGATCGAGAACCCAAGCAGAGCCATGGGAAATCGACACGCGCTGACCATTCAGCACTACTCAATTCTTTCGATATTGCATTTTGGTTGACCTAAATTGATATCCGTAAGGTGATATGTTTCGGATACAATATATTCAATATAAGTGCAACTAAGAACAATTGAGAATGCATTAAGTTCAACGCACTACGACTTCCTCAGATAGGTATGGGAATACAACATAGCTCTAACTAGGGCCTTAAGATGAAGTTGCATCGTTTAAAAGAATGCAGTCTGCAGTATAAGACTGCTTTTACACGAAAGCGATTTTTAATCTTTGATTCTCTTTTGACTTCCCTTCGATTGCATGAATGCTTTTAAACACAGCGATTTTTAATGAAAGTTAACTTTTCTTCTATTGAAAAGGGGTCATCTCTCCGCACTCTTTACTCTAATGAGTAGATCGAAGTTCACTGAGCGAACGCCAAATAGAAATGAAACATACCTGACAAGTAAAGAAAACCACAAAGAAGAAAGAACAATAACTCTGCAATTTTTCCAACTCTAGCAATTTTGTGTACCCCCGCCACCACACACGTCTCTCTCCCACGGGCTTAAAAATCGCAAGGTAATATTGCTTCGTTTAAAAGCAGTCTAAGTCTAAGACTGCTTTTAAACGAAGCAATATTACCTTGCGATTTTTAAGCAAGTAGGAGAGAGGCGTGTGTGGTGGCGGGGGTACACAAAATTGCTGGGGTTGGAAAAATTGCAGAGTTATCGTTCTTTCTTCTTTGTGGTTTTCTTTATTTCTCAGATATGTTTCATTTCTATTTGGCACTCGGTGAGCGAACTTCCATTAACAAAGTAGAGTAAAGAGTGCGGAGAGATGTCTCCTTTTCAATAGAACAAAGTTAACTTTGATTAAAAATCGCTGTGTTTAAAAGCATCCATGCAATCGAAAGGGAGCCAAAAGAGAAACAAAGATTAAAGCGCGAAACAGATTGAAACAGCAACAGCACCCTCAACAGCAACAGCGGCCGCCATTAATTTAGAGCAAATGTATTTCAATTGTTTAACACACATAAGAACAGCAACGCCAACAGCGTCGTTAGGCCAAAGTCCTAAATTTGCTGTTGCTGGTGCAGTGTTGTCAACTGTTCCCCTACAATATTCACTGGCACCACAATGAAAAACTATTTTTCGATATGAAATGTCAAGCAGATGAAATGACGTTGCTGCTGGCAATGTGTTTGAGAAATGTTTGCTGGTCAGCGTGCTGTTTGCTGTTGACGATGCTTGTGCTGTTGCTGGTTTAATCTGTTTCGCGCATAAAAATCGCTTTCGTGTAAAAGCAGTCTAAGCAAATAGTGCGTGTTCTTCTTTGAGTTTATATAATATGGAGGGCTCGTTCCTATCCCTAATGCATTGTAGTACTTGAAGTTGTGATAGGGGTCGCTGTCTCACTTTCTGTAAGTTAAGGATATAGCCGTATCCTTCGATTTGTGCTTACTTTCTCCTCGCATATAGTTCTCCGTCACATGTGATATGAAGCACTCGGCAATAACTTTGTCTTACACAAATTTGAGTAGTGCCCCCTATGATAGTCACGCATTTGGAATAGAAACGAGCCCTCCATATTATATATACTCAAAGGTGTTTTTTGATAATACATGAACGCATCTATTATTTGGTCAGTTTATATTTCGGACATTCAAACAAATCTTGTATGCGCCTGCTCAAACTTTGACGGAAGAAAATTTGCAAATACTCAGAAAGGTAAACTAGCCAATCAAGTGAGTCAAATAAAACAATCACTTGGATAAGAGATATTTTAATTCTTTTAAACCTTATCTTTTTTGAATAATTTAAGTATGAAAGAAGTATGAATTGGGTTTTTTAGCAAATCAATAAATATGAATATACATCGGCCGCGTGGCACATTAGCTAGAGCTATATTTGAAAAGGTACACAATGATCAGTATCTTGATGAATATGATACGCGATTGGTAAGTACTTTATTTTAGATTTTCTATTCAAAGTTTTATTATATTTTACCGTTTAGTGGTACCGATTAGTACATAAATTACCAGACAATTTTCAATCAAAATTCGTTCCTCTTGATCAACCAGATGATACTACTGTTGATTGGCTGGAAAAGGCTAAAGAACTGTCTGCCAATATTTGGATACAACTATGGCACACACTAGCAAGAACAATTTTACAATTCTTTATGACACAAACCGATATAAATGGATTTCTAAAGCGTGGCTCAATGTTTATTTTATCGGACAACCAGTTTGAAAAACTACTAAAGGCAGGAAACTTGGATATTGAAAGTTTCATAACAAATGTATATCAAACCGTAAGTACAATTTAAAAAAATAACAACTTTTGTATACTTGAGTGCCTTCAAATACAGCTTGGTTTTAAAAGGCCGCATGTGTCAAGATATTTTGTTAAAATAATTACAGACAGTTTCGATGTTCAATAGTTAAGTAAAGCCATTATTTAGTTATCCGAAGACCAAAGTTCTGAAAATTTTTAATCTTTTAGAGTGCTCTCTAAAGATAGTACACAACGAAATTGATATTTTGTCAATGTAGGAGTAGTAAACAATATCAAACAAGCTCGCCTAACATGAAAGATAACCAAGAAAGACTTACATATATTTTGATTATCAACCTACTGCGTTTTTTCAAAACATTCTCTCCCTCTTGTATAAAACTAAGAATCCCTTTAAGAGCTCAAGTGGCATTCAATGCGAATTAAGGACGAAATACCTTCCTATTTCTTTAAGAACCTAATTGAATGTACATAATTGTTCTTAGCTTCGAAACTGTGGCCAGACAACACCCGAAGAAAGGTATCTTGGGATCTTTGCTGTATTAAATCATTTACCTCAACTTGTGAATGAGCCAACTCAGCTTCCCCACATTGACAGGCATTCCGCAAACACTCTTTATTTGTTCCTTACCTCTGACCCTGATATTTATACACTATTACTGTACTAAGACCTCTAGGCAAGTCGGACTACTGTGTCATATCATCTAATTTCTCATGTTCCAACAATCCAGTTAAAGACAAAATACAAAAGAGAACCGTTTGGCAATATGAGATAGATAAGTTGGACGGTCACAATAATTTCTTTCGCAACCTTAACTGGTGACCATGCTTCCTCGATAGTGACTTAGATTCCAAAGCAGATATGTTAATAAGTATTATTATCCCTAACAGAACTAAGCATAAAACCAAAAGAGAATTCTTGGTACGATAATAGATGTAAAGAGGGGTTATTAGGTTCAGTGAGTTTAACTACCATTGTTACAAAGCCAACCGAGAAAAACCGGAAAATATACAAATAAGCGCGGAATGCCTCTAAAGCTCATATCAAACGAACCAAGATAACATACCACAATGTCTCATAGGTAGTAAAAATGTTTGGTCATTCGTGAAATATATTAGAAATTTCATTTGTTCGTCGGTTCCAACGCTCATTTACAATAACACTCCTGTGAATTGCTCACAAGGAAAGCGAAATTTGCTTGCACCCTTGTTTTCTGCAAACTCGATGCTGCCGCATAGTGTTATGACCCCTTCCGTTCTTGAGAGTGTAAATGGTTTTATGGGACGAATCTTCTTTCGCACTCGTGCAAGAGTCTTTAAAAGATTTTGAAATACACAAATCAAGTCCAACTTACGTCCCTTCTTTCCAAGGTCAAGGAAACGCTGAAAAATATTTTGAAGAACGAAAGGTTTTAATTGACCGACAGCACGACTTTCACAGCAACAAGTTCACTGGTGATCTGATGGCATATCTCACCGAAAAGTGAACAAATGAACACATCCTTGCACCATTTTGGTGAAACAAAGGTTATTGCACTTGATATTTCTAAATGAATCTCTTCTTCGTTGCACTAGAAACTACCTTTCAAATCGTTGAATTCGTGTTGTTTTAGACGGTTTTAAGTCTGATAGTCACAAAATAAATGCTGGTGGACCCCAAAGCTCCGTTTTGCCTCCGACTCTCTCATCTTCATCAATGAACTCTTTTCTGTATCTTCTAATCCACTATATTGTTTTGCTGGGGACAGTACCTTCAGCTTTTCATATTCGTTTCCAGACCCTCATCCTTCTTCTTCGGCAGCGTATAATAAGCTCATTAACTTCTAATCTTGACAGCATTGAAGAATGGGGTGTTAGAAAATGCGTGGAATTTAATGTTTTGAAAACCCAAAGTCTTTCGAGCGAAATATTCCACCCCTGCCATCATCCATGTATGGCACTTGCATCGAGGAAACAGAAAAGCTTACCTTCCACGGTATGTGTATTACTGACCATTTTTTGTGGCATGGTCAAATATTTGATGTTGCGAAAAATGGAACATGTAATCAGTTTGTTTCCCCTTCTGATCTGGCTACAATTTATAAGCCATACATTCGGCCTCAGCTTGAGTATTACTCCCATATATGGGCAAGTCCCCCCACGTGGGCTTTGCTAAGTGCCAAAACTGCTGGCCTGTGTAGTATAGACACATACAGCACAGACATTTTTTTAAGCCCCCGAATGTTTCTATAGTCAACTTACAACTTAATTCACTCAACATTACAAAAAAAAACAAACATAAAAAATCAAATCAGACAATAAATCATGCTGATATCGCAAAATACATAGCTTCACAACACAATTTACTATTAGTACATATATGTATTGATCCGCTCCTGGATTCCGAAATAAATAACAGCAATCTGTTTCTTTAGTAGAATAAATTACACACAATGCAGAATGCATGGCGTGACCCAAACAATGTATGCAACAACGAAACCAAAGCAAACTTTGGGAGAAAGAAGGAAAATTTACCGCTCACTGAGCCAATTATTGTTTTTTCATGGTTCACTTTTGTGGCTCATGTTTATTGCACTCACTAATATACTACGAGTACATTGACTGTTTTTTTTTGTGTGCCGCGAGGAGATTTTTGTCTCTATTTCACAACTCAACCAATCGCTTTGAGATCAGTACTGTTTAAGTCAACTTTAATTGATTAAATAAATTTAAACAAGCTGTTGTGGATGGGAGGGTTTCCTGGCCTGCATATTATTTATCTAATAAACACAAAAACAACTTTATAACTATGTTAAAGATTTTTATATTCGATATTTTATTTTTTTAGGTTGATATCCTAGATATAGGAGCCGGCGATGGAGAGATTTCAGTGCGTTTAGTTGATGCCGTTATCAAATTAAAAAAAGATGCCAAAGTACGAGTTTTTGCAACAGAAACTAGCTGGACAATGCGTGAAAGACTGGAAAAGAGAAATTTCACAATCATCGATAAAATATCTAACATTCAAAATGTTCCTCTTGTTGCTTGCTTAAACGTATTGGATAGATGCATAGATCCATATGAACTGTTACAAGATATTTACAATGTCTTAGCTCCAAATGGACGAGTAATATTAGCCCTTGTATTGCCATATGTTCACTATGTTGAATTCAGTAAGATTATTTAATATAAACAAATATTTCGTTCAAACTAACAAAAAGTAAACATTCCAGATACCTCGCACTTGCCAATACGCCCTCTTATGGCCCACTGGCCAGATAAAGCTAAACAGTTTTCTTTTGAAGCCGAGGCGATTATATTCTTTGAGATGCTGGAGAATTTTGGTTTCAAAGTAGAATCGTGGACAAAGGCGCCATATTTGTGTGAAGGCGATCTAAGGCAATCTTTTTATTGGCTAATAGATCTCGTTGTTGTTCTGTCAAAAAAATAACCTTTTGAACTACAATTTTCTACCTCTTTTCCTCTTCTTCTGGTTTGTTATTTTATGTGTCTTTTGACTATATATTTATTTTCAGAAAAAGTCTTATAATCATTTAAGGCTCAAACTTATGTAGAGTTATTTTAAGATAAGAAAAATGTTTTACATTTTCACTTTCATAAACTTATTAAATAAAAGTAGTATTTGCAAAATAACAAGAATGTTTTTTGCCAAATACCACAAATTCAATGATTTTTAGTCTTTGAGAAGAACAAGTTTTACAAATTTAAGTGCAAAATAATGCAAATGCTTAAAACACTGTTAGGGTGGATTTATTAACATATTTTCGTTTAAACCACTACAATGATTTGAAATTTTTTTCCTACACAAATTCATATTTGCTGCCTTAAAACCTTTTATAGATGCTTTGACACGAGAGTGAAGATATCCACTAAATGTTGTAAACGATGAAATGAAATATGGAAACATAGGCGAGTGAGAATATTAATGACCTTTAATTTGTTGGTAACTAGCGTACTGTTCGCACTATGGTAAAACATTATAAGGTTACAAGGGTGACCAAAAACCCCTTGAGTGCGCGCTTAATTATAAATAAAAAACATAAAACATTTGGGGGTGGCCGTGGCGCGATGGATGTGTGCTCGCCTGTCAACGTCATGATCACAGGTTCGATCCCTGCCGTCGTCTATGTCGCTTTAATTCCATAAAAAACTTTCTAAAAATTGTCATCAATGGGTTGCTGGTTTACTCATTACATGTTGTTCAGGCATAACACTAACAACATGTAATTGAGTTAAACTAGTATGTCCAACAAGGATGAACACGAATAAAATAATGTGAATTATAAGCGACATAGAAATAAGACACGGCATTTCTCCGCTTTAGTTCAGGCGCCATTCCTGGAGATAAAAATATCTGAGACAACCACCAACAGTCTCATAACATCGTGCCACACATCTTTCCTATCCTTCTTTCTCTTCATTAACTTCACGCCCGGGCTGTGTTGAAACATTTAAAGGGTAGTTATAATCCCTTGAGCGCGTGTAGATTATAAAAAAAAAAGAAAAACATCATCGCAAATTGATTCCTGAAATCGGCACAGGAAAAAAACCAGCTTAATTGCCATATTGAAAATAAAAAGAATCATACAAACCAGTCATATGACCTAGCAGTCTAAAATCAAGCCCAAAGGATTAGTTCATCGACTATTAAGTGATTGAAACCTACGGACACACAAAAAAACAACAAAGTAAAAAATGTATGTAAAATTTTCCATTTTAGGTTTTTTTAATAGCCGAGAGTTTTTAATTTTAATTTTGCAAACGAATTACATATGTATGTATATATATAATTATAAATTTCATTGATAAAGGTTAAGAAAAACTACAACTCGAAACGTATTAAATAAATTACCTCTTTTTCGAAGATCATTTGTTTTTGCATTTGAGTGGTAAATATTGATAAATCGTAAGAAACTGATTATCTATTCTCCACTTATTTTTGATTGACATAAAGTATTGTATACTTTTAAGAACCATTCTGTACCTGTGCTGAACCTTGCACGCCGATCACGAATACGTCGTGCTGCTCTTTTGGCTAAAATGATGCGTGCTGCTTTTAATTACAACAGTCCACATTGTGATGCGGCTAACTTTCCACGTGAAAAGCCCGGCATGTGTTGTGCTAATGGCAAAGTGAGATTTCCAGCATTAGAAACTCCACCCAAACCATTGTATTCATTTATTTTTGGGACATCTCAAACGTCGAATCACTTTTTGATCCATATTCAACAACACAATTCGGCATTTCAAATGACCTCTTTTAGTGCTACTAAAATTATTAGAGATAATTATGCCGACGTTTAAGGTAAATACTTCAACATGATTGTCCCATGTTTATATCAATCTGAATCATAAAGTATTCGATAGTTTTAAAAATTCTGATCCAACATCTACCTAAAATTGCATACATGTTACAGATTCAGGGCCAGATTTATCATCAAGCTGGTTCGTTGTTGCCATACTTCGACGCTGATCATCAATTTTTGCAAATGTATTTTATTGGTGATGAAAATCGTGAATTGGATCAACGTTGTGCAATTGTTTCGAATACAAGACGAGAAATTATTCGTGAGCTACAAAGGTTTTTCCATCAGCATAAGACATTAGATTAATTGTTCAAAATTGCTCTCGATCGTATGCCATCTGATAATCACAAAATCGTAATAAGGGCTGATAGAACACCTTTTGGAGAGCATGCAAGGCGATTCAATGCACCCACAATTGATGAGGTTGCAATTGTAATTTTTGGTGATCAGTTTCAATCAATGAGCAATTGCAACATGTTTCGAAACTTCATCGTATATGACACAATCATGCAAGCCGTTTCCAATAATGCAGGTGGATTATATTTCTTGGATGCGCCTGGTGGTACAGGCAAAACGTTCGTTATTTCATTAGCTATTCTAAATATTCGATCGGAACGAAAAATTGTATTGGCACTTGCATCTTCGGGAATTGCTGCTACATTATTAGAAGGTGGTCGGACTGCACACTCTGCACTAAAATTGCCATTGAATGTACAGGTGATTGAAACTCAGACTTGCAATATATCGAGAAATTCTGCTATGGCAAAAGTTCTGCGATTAACGCCAATTATTTTATGGGATATGTGTACAACAGCAAATAAAAAATCATTAGAAGCATTTAATCGAACAATGCAAGATTTTCGTGGTAATCAACAGTGTTATGAATCAATATGAGGCAATGAATTATCCAATTGAATTTTAAAATTCATTGGAACTAGCTGGTATGCCACCGCATTGCTTGAATCTGAAAGTTGGTTCTTTGATCATATTATTACGAAATATTAATCCACCAAAACTGTGTAATGGCACCAGATGGGCAGTGAAAAAGTTATTGACAAATTTGATTAAAGCTACGATCTGAGCTGCTAAATCAAAAGGAGAAGTTTTTTTGATACCACGTATGCCTATGATTCCAACTGATATGCCATTTGAGTTCAAACGATTACAATATCCTGTGCGTTTATCATTTGCGATGTCCATCAACAAGGATCAAGGGCAAACACTTCAAGTTTGTGGAGTTAATTTGGAGGAATCATGTTTTTCACATGGTCAACTTGATGTTGCCTGTTCCAGAGTCGGTACCCCCAGCCGTTTGTTTATTCATGCCCAAAATAGAAAAACAAAGATTATTGTTTATCCAAACGTTTTGGATTAAGTTTTAAAATAGCTAGCAATTAATAAAATATTTTTTTGTTTGAATAAATGAATTTTATGTTGCAATTAATTTTTTTTTATTATTTCACTTTATACGTAGCGAAGCACGTACCGGGCCGCTAGTTTAATATAAACAAATATTTCGTTCAAACTAACAAAAAGTAAACATTCCAGATACCTCGCACTTGCCAATACGCCCTCTTATGGCCCACTGGCCAGATAAAGCTAAACAGTTTTCTTTTGAAGCCGAGGCGATTATATTCTTTGAGATGCTGGAGAATTTTGGTTTCAAAGTAGAATCGTGGACAAAGGCGCCATATTTGTGTGAAGGCGATCTAAGGCAATCTTTTTATTGGCTAATAGATCTCGTTGTTGTTCTGTCAAAAAAATAACCTTTTGAACTACAATTTTCTACCTCTTTTCCTCTTCTTCTGGTTTGTTATTTTATGTGTCTTTTGACTATATATTTATTTTCAGAAAAAGTCTTATAATCATTTAAGGCTCAAACTTATGTAGAGTTATTTTAAGATAAGAAAAATGTTTTACATTTTCACTTTCATAAACTTATTAAATAAAAGTAGTATTTGCAAAATAACAAGAATGTTTTTTGCCAAATACCACAAATTCAATGATTTTTAGTCTTTGAGAAGAACAAGTTTTACAAATTTAAGTGCAAAATAATGCAAATGCTTAAAACACTGTTAGGGTGGATTTATTAACATATTTTCGTTTAAACCACTACAATGATTTGAAATTTTTTTCCTACACAAATTCATATTTGCTGCCTTAAAACCTTTTATAGATGCTTTGACACGAGAGTGAAGATATCCACTAAATGTTGTAAACGATGAAATGAAATATGGAAACATAGGCGAGTGAGAATATTAATGACCTTTAATTTGTTGGTAACTAGCGTACTGTTCGCACTATGGTAAAACATTATAAGGTTACAAGGGTGACCAAAAACCCCTTGAGTGCGCGCTTAATTATAAATAAAAAACATAAAACATTTGGGGGTGGCCGTGGCGCGATGGATGTGTGCTCGCCTGTCAACGTCATGATCACAGGTTCGATCCCTGCCGTCGTCTATGTCGCTTTAATTCCATAAAAAACTTTCTAAAAATTGTCATCAATGGGTTGCTGGTTTACTCATTACATGTTGTTCAGGCATAACACTAACAACATGTAATTGAGTTAAACTAGTATGTCCAACAAGGATGAACACGAATAAAATAATGTGAATTATAAGCGACATAGAAATAAGACACGGCATTTCTCCGCTTTAGTTCAGGCGCCATTCCTGGAGATAAAAATATCTGAGACAACCACCAACAGTCTCATAACATCGTGCCACACATCTTTCCTATCCTTCTTTCTCTTCATTAACTTCACGCCCGGGCTGTGTTGAAACATTTAAAGGGTAGTTATAATCCCTTGAGCGCGTGTAGATTATAAAAAAAAAAGAAAAACATCATCGCAAATTGATTCCTGAAATCGGCACAGGAAAAAAACCAGCTTAATTGCCATATTGAAAATAAAAAGAATCATACAAACCAGTCATATGACCTAGCAGTCTAAAATCAAGCCCAAAGGATTAGTTCATCGACTATTAAGTGATTGAAACCTACGGACACACAAAAAAACAACAAAGTAAAAAATGTATGTAAAATTTTCCATTTTAGGTTTTTTTAATAGCCGAGAGTTTTTAATTTTAATTTTGCAAACGAATTACATATGTATGTATATATATAATTATAAATTTCATTGATAAAGGTTAAGAAAAACTACAACTCGAAACGTATTAAATAAATTACCTCTTTTTCGAAGATCATTTGTTTTTGCATTTGAGTGGTAAATATTGATAAATCGTAAGAAACTGATTATCTATTCTCCACTTATTTTTGATTGACATAAAGTATTGTATACTTTTAAGAACCATTCGATTTTTATTTAGCATCTACACAACTAATTTCACATACTTTTGGGCAAAAATTAATTACCTTTACTACGAAGGTGCACATAAAAATGTGTATATGCTGTTTGTGAGATGGTTTCGCTCATTGACATACTAGATATGGACTGCTAGTAGCTGATTACAGAATGGTCCAACGGATTACCAAACGACACTAGCCCTCGTGCCGACACTGACGGAAAATTTGAGTACTATGAAATGGAACCAGTGCTAAAGGGGCTAATGTGCAAATAGTCCAATTGCCAAATCTGAAAATTTCCCTTTTTAAATTTCCCTTTTTCATTTTTGTTTTCAACGTATAAATATATACTGCAACACAGTTTTCGTTGCATTTACTTGTATTATCTATTAACAAATATTATCATTGTTTGTAAAAATACTTTTATTAAAGCAATTGGTTTCACTTTTACAAATAATTTTAATTTTTATACTAGAAATCAAGAGATAAGCTAAGATCTTTTTGGCTAGAGCGAAAATATTTGCAAAAAAATTAGTTATACAAATATATCCTAATTTTGATTTAAATTAACAACTCACTTTAGAGAAAAACCAATCCTACAATTTGTATCAAATTTACAAAAAACTTTCTTTAGGTGCTTTTTATTATTCACAAATCTATCTGGATCCGGATCTGGATCTTCCTTTGAAAATAAAACGATACGGATCTTAGTGACAGCAGAGTTATAAGTCCGTCTCTTTTTATCCTTGGGTATGTAAATTTTAAATTATGTCTTGTTTTTTTTTTCTTTATATTATCTATAGCTTACACTACCTTGTCATAAAATTTTTAGTTTCTCAACTGCTTGGTTCGAGCAACTAAAAAGTTTGTGTTTTGACACAAACTAAACGATTGCCTAAAATGATAGTTCGCTATTTTGTGTAACATATAATTATATGCACCTGCGCGGACATAAAATCATTAAGTAAACCAAAATGATTCATAAAATATTTTAAAGGGGATTTTTTTTCGAGATCCCTTAGCACTATTCTCAGCCGATTATCTCTCTAACCATAGACTAGCACCGTTTCTTCAAAGCAATGTCAATAGATGTCCTTAGTTTCTATGAGTAAACATTTCTGTTGGCACTAGTAGAACAAGAGATGGCGTTAAATATGTTGTTTATTTTTGCCACTAGTGTCGGCACGAGGGCTAGTTTCGATTGTATCCGTTGGACCATTTTGATTGCAAATTTTGTATGAGAATTATACACAACTAGCAGTCCATATATAATAAGTCAATGGTTTCGCTCATATTAACTATGCAAGTTTAACAAGGACTTCTGAAGACTGGGAACGGCATTCGTCCGTCAAGATTTGATCAAAATGCAGAAGTCAATTATGAAGAGAAATGAAAATATAATGTGGCTGTTTTTGCTGTATGCACAGAGAAAAAACGGGAATATTGCTCAAAAGAAGGTTTTAATATTATAATATTATTATTATATTATATATATGTATATTCGTAGAAATCGCATTACCAATGAGAAAACATATTTTTTTTTTAGATAGGTAGTTAAGTTATGTATTCTTATTAAAAGTTGATCGCATGGGTAAATATAAATAAGAAAATGATTTCGGGTGTGGGTCGAAATTCTGCTTTGCAGATAGGTTCATATCTTTTTGTAGTCTACTTAATCACCCCAATTACCGATGTCGTCTCGTTTTTTCGATGTCTCGTTTTTAAATTGCATTCCATAACTTCTTCGACGCGATGATTTTGTAACAGATTTTAAAACGATGAAAAAGTAACAAACATCTGTCAAATTCAAAGGAAAGTCTACAATCTACATACAATATTATTGCTCGGTGTTCAATTAATGAACAAATGCAGTTTTTTTTAATTATTAGAAAATAAATAAGTAATTAAAATGATAAGTGTTGAAATATATTACACTTATTAGTTTCTTTTTTTTCCATCCCATGTTTATAAATTATAAGTGTTTTCTCTTGGATCTTAAGATTTGTGTGTCTCTCCTAGCAGCGAGTTTCTTTATGTTGCTGTTCTTGTAGCTCCGGAACTTCACCCGCAAATTCGGCGAAATTATCTTCCATACTTAAAGCGATTGCTTCTAAATACTTAAGTGAAGTGCCTGCATCTGCCTGAGTTTTGGTTTAATGCAGGCTCAGATGAAGTTGACAAGGGGTTTGCAAGCAAATTGGGCTGGGATACACTGATTAAATTTCCACTTGGGTTTAACCACTTCCCTAGCTCCTTTTATTTCCTTTAAATTGCGGATTATTTTCTTCTTCGCCCCAAACATAATAAGAGCAAAAACATTAAGAATTTGTGTATAATTATGGAAAAAGCGATTCAAAACTTTTGCCAAGCATCTCCATCTCTTACTGGAGGACGGTTTTTGTATCCCCTTCAAAAAAACCCTAACTGCTCGTCCTTTTCATCAGATCTACGAGCGTCTGGAATTGGTTTTCATTTGTTAATTACAACATTTTATTGTATAGTATAGTATAGTATAGTACAAAAAATATAGACAAATATGTACTTGTTTTATTTATCGTAAATTAATTCGATAACATAAATTATTTAACAAGAATACTTGCAGTTTTGCGACCTTTCATTTCTCTTTCGTGTGTAAATTTTTGAACGAGAGATATCGTCGTTTTTTTCTTAGTCGTCGTTTTTTTCGTCTTACAGAATGCAGAACGAAAGTGTTTAACGACGTTTGACGTTTACAGACGACAACAAAACGTGTGACAAAAGTTGGAAAAGACTTATGGAATGAAAATCGTGTCTGGTCGTATATTTCGCTGTCGTTTACGACATCGGTAATCCAAGCGGAAATCTAATCAGTGTATCCCAGCCCAATTTGCTTCTAAACCCCTTGCCAACTTCATCTGAGCCTGCATTAACACAAACTCAGGCAGATGCAGGCACTTCACTTCAGAATTTAGAAGCAATCGCTCTAAATACGGAAGATAGGTTCGCCGAATTTGCGGGTGAAGTTCCGGAGCAAAAACATCAAGAACAGCAACATAAAACTGAAGAACCAGCAGGAAAGAAACGACGGCAAGCTTTCGCTATTAAACAAAAAAAAAGCTACGGTTTTGGAGAATCGGTGTGTACTCCAAGAAATAACCTTAAATGGTATCAACGAAAGTATAAACAAAGGAAGAAGAGAGGAATGTATGTAAGTCATACAAATTAAAGGAGGACACTGCTAGGAGAGACACAAAACATCTTAAGATCCAAGAAGAAACATGGGATGAAAAAATAAGAAGCACAAAGAAAAGAAACAAATAAATGTAATACATTTCAACACTTATTATTTTAATTACTTATTTATTTTTTAATAATTAAAAAAAAACTGCAACTGTTCTTTAATTGAACATCGAGCAATAATTTTGTATGTAGACTTTTCTTTGATTTTGACAGATGTTTGTTACTTTTGTCGTTTTTATTTGACAATCCGGAAGCCTTCCGGACTCTTCTGAAAGTGTTCAATTGGGAAAAAATGACAGTTCTGATTCTGAAAAGAAGAGAAATTTGCTTCTGGATTTGAAATCAGAAGCAAAACCAGAAGCACTCACACATTCATATACTTAAACGTCAACCTCAACAGCTGTGATTTTTGGTATTCAAATTGTGCGAATTCAACAAACATTTTTCTTGATTTTGATTTGTACGCATTTGATGTTTCACATATACAATCAAACAAAACTTCAGAATCATCAGAAGCAAACAAAAGTGTTCAATTGGGATTACGGATCGGAGAGAGATTCCGGATTGCCAAATAAAAACGACATTTTTCATCGTTTTAAAATCTGTTACAAAATTATCGCGTCGAAAAAGTTATGGAATGCCATTTGAAAAACTAGACGACAGAGAAAACGAGAGACGTCTAAAAAGCGAGACGACATCGGTAATTGGGGTGAATATATTGATATAATATACGAACTACAATATAGTATCGACGTGCGTTTCGCGGGTGTTAATGTTGGGCGCTAAGGTTTGTTTGGAAATCTAAAAGGGCTCATTCAATATATGAGCCCTTTCATCGTATCCGCTCGAAGAAGTGGTTCACGTAACAGAAATATAGACTGTACAGATGAATCTTATTGACATGTGAAATAAATAAATGAATATTTTGTTGTACTGCATTTGATTTGTCTATACTTTTATTTTTAATACAAAAAAAAAGAAAATATTTTAATACATAACAATAAAATCTTTTATTTACACTTGAATATCTTGGTCAAAATCTATTTTTGCTCTTCGGTTCTTGTTCAACTTCTTCGGATTTTTTTTTTCACCTGTGGAACCGAAAACTTCTCATGCATGGCATAAAAAACGATGCTGTTCGTCAGGCATTGCATGAATTGACTACGCGTGACTTTGATTTTCAACGCACAGTAAAATTTTCTTCGGAGGCATTTTGGATTTAATACCTGAATAAAATAAGTGTCTAGTTTTTTTCGTGTTTTGGGTATTGTAATGCTGGTAAGTTTTGTGTCGAATATAGTTACATTCGGGGGCTTTGTAAACATGTTTGCGCTGTGTACGTTCACGCTGTTCTAAACAGGCCACCAGTTTTGGCACTAAATGAAACCGAGGTTGGCGAAAATTACGATCATAGTTTAAACTACATGGTTATAGTTTAATGCCATTATTCTTTGCTCATCATGATCTAGCTGTATACGTACGTAATGATGTTGCCTATCAGCTCCTCACACAGTGATCCCTGTATTAATCCAAATTTTATTATAATGAGGGTTAGATTCACTGTTTAATGGCGCATCATTCATACATGTTTTATCTATTGCAGTCCAAGTTTGGACTTATATTTAGGGATGGCGGTTATTCCCAATTAAACGGTATTCGTTTTTTCCGGTTATTTTATCTCCCGATTTAACCTGGCGGTTTTAAGCGGACAAAAAACCCGTTTTTTTTTAAATAATCGGTTTTTTATATACAAATTTTTTTAAGTCTTAAAATACGTTCATGTCACATAAACTATATGTATATTGTACTAACATGTATGTCAGAAAAGAAAATCCTCCAGTGAAAGTATTGTGTTACTTACAAACTATTGTTTTAATTGAAACTAGCCGACCCAGCTCTCGAAATTCGAGTGTCAATTTATTTATTATTTATTATTTATATTATTGGCAGTGTTTTCAAGCAAATTTATTAAATTAAATTTTATTTTATGTAATATGCAAAGTGTTCGACAGTGCAAAAACAAAAATGACCCACAGTGTGTAAATGCGTGTCTCAAGTATATTCTGCACATCTTCGTAACTGTGGCTTTCCAACCATATAAAATTTATCGAAATCGGTTAAATACTTTTGGAGAAAAGTGTACCACAAAAAACATGTTTGCCGTTTTATTATATGATGAAATAAAATATGATTTTCAAAAAAAGCATATCAAGTTAACACAAAATCTGAATTTTTTTGAAAAATGCTTTTTATTTAACAGAGGTGGCCGTGGCGCGATGGATGTATTCGCCTGTCAACCTCATGATCACAGGTTCGATCCCTGCTGTCGTTTATGTTGCCTAAATTCCATTAAAACCTTATAAAGTTGTCATCAATGGGTTGCTGGTTTGCTCATTGCATGTTGTTCAGGCATAACACTAACAACATGTGATTTAGTAATACTAGTATGCCCATCAAATATGAAAAACGAATAAAATAATGTGAATTATAAGGGACATAAAAATAAGACACAGCATTCTCCGCACTAGTTCAGCCGCCATCCCTTGAGATAAAAAAATCTGAGACAACCACCTTCAGTGTCAGAACACATCACACACACACACATCTTTCCTATCCTTCTTTCTCTTCCTTAACTTCACGCCCGCGCTGTGTTGAAACATTTAAAGGGTAGTTATAATCCCTTGAGCGCGTGTAGATTATAAAAAAAAAAGGAAATGGTCGACATTTCATTTTGAAAATTAATACCCAATCATTTAAAACAATAAATGTGTCCTTTTGAAAAATGCAAAAAAATAAAGAGTACATTTAAACATTAATCTACAAAATAATACAAAGCAATTTTGCGAAAGCGTGTGTAGTTAAAAACGATTTCACCTTCCTACCACTACACTAAATTGCTCTATAAAAGAAAAGGCGGAAGTGGTGAAGAACGTCGCAGGTTGCACAAAAGTGCAGTTATTCGGCCTTATCGAGGTAACCGTCGGAGCGGAATTCTCTCCGATTTCCTCCGAATCGGAGACATTTTGCTTCAAGGTATTTCTCCGATCAGCTGATCGGAGATTCTGTCCGACGAAATTCAACGCATGCCATTTGTTTGCGATGAAGCACTTCTAATGGTCTTATTTCTGACACATACAAACAAAATTTTCTCCGAAATCCTCCGTCAAGTTCTTGTTGCGGAAAGTGTTTTCTTTTTAGAGAAATAGTTAATTAAAATGTAAGTAATAAAGAAATTAACTTTATTTGCGTTAACTTGTGTTACATATGTAATTATAATAGACTTTTTGTTCTTAGGCAGAACGAAAAAACAAGTTCGCAACAATATGAGCTATGAGCGGATAACACCAAAAGGACACCAGAAATTGTAGCTGTGTTTGGGAAGATCTGGCCCCAATCAGTTAAATTAATTGGGGCCGATGTTTGGATGGAAAAAAACTATGTTCGTGATCTTTTGTTTTGTGTTTTGATCCATTTCCATTGTGATTAAAGTACCTATTAGTCAAATAAATATAAATATTGTGTTTCCAAAGTTTTTTTTTTCAATTTATTATTTGTTTGACACTTCAAATGGAAACAAAAAACATACGTCTCGAAATAGGGAAGGGACTTTATTCGATAGTTTTGATTTAAAGATCGGTACATCTAATTACATTTTTTAAAAACGCTAGCGCATTATAATTGAAAAAATATTTTTTATAAACAATAAACTACACTCTCTGACCGGTTTTTCATGGTTTAAAACGCTTATGGTGTTTATTTTATAAAAAACTATCGAAAATATATCGCATTTTCGATATATCGGTTAATTAGCACATCTCTGTCTGAAATTTATATCCATCGCAATGCGTTGTTGGATTTCTGTAAAATTTCTTCCGATGAAAGCTACTTTGAACCGAAATTGAACCTCCGAAGGAGAATGCGTTGCGGAGAAAGTTCCGCTCCGACGGTTACCTTGGTAGGGCCGATTATAGGCGTTTTTCTTTTTTAGTTCAGAACAGAACCTGAGTTGTCAAAAAATAAATTGTGTTTCTTTTTTAGTTCAGAGTGTTCAGAGTTTCGAAAATGTGTTTCTTTTTTCGTTCTGAGCATGTTCTGAGCGTGTTCAGAGTGCGCTCTATGAGCTCAGAATAAAATAACTGAGCAGACAGAGTAAAATGCTTAACACAAGCATTTGACAGATGGAAATTAAAAAAAAATGGCGACAGCTACATAAGTGTTCAGGTGTGTTTCAAAATATACTCAGAGCGCTCAGAGCACGCTTGGTTCAAAGAATGTTCGGAACATGCTCGACATGCTCGGACTCTGTTCAGAGCTCTATACTGAACTAAAAAAGAAAAACGCCTTATGAGATTATGAGACAAGGAGAACTTGTTGCAAAGACGTTTTCTACACTTTTTTATTTCTGTGGTGTCAAAGTAAATAACCGGTTTCCTGGTTATTAGATTTTAGAAATAAACACCGGTTTTAAACGAGATAAAAAAATCTCCGATGAAAACCGGTTAATTGAAACAAAATAACCGGTCGGTTTTTCCCATCCCTACTTCTAATGAATTCGATGCACTGTCCGACTCTATCCATAGATTTTTTTCCCAATCGTTGTTACGGGCGATTTCAATGTACAGAATTCTTCGTGGCTGCGCTATTCTGGTCAGACAACACCCGAAGGAAGATATGTCAAGATTTTTGCTGAGTTAAACAACCTGACTCAGCTTGTTGACGAACCAACTCGGATTCCTGACGTTGCAAGACAATCCGCCAACACTCTAGACTTGTTCTTCACCTCTGACCCTAATAAATACACCATAAGTGTATTATCGCTTCTATACACATCAGACCATTGCGTCATATCTGTAAATTTCTCGTGTTAACAAACCCCAGTTAATGAAAAAACCCGCGAGTTCGTTTGGCTGTACGAGAAAGACAACTGGGACGGTCACAATGATTTATTTGGGAAATTTAACTGGTCACTATGCTTGGTCAATAGTGACGTAGACTCCAGTTCAGATATGGTCTCAAAACTGATTCTTTACGGTATGAGAAATTTTATTCAGAATAGGCTAAAATCTATCAAACCGAAAGAAAACTCGTGGTTTGATTCGATCTGTAAAGAGGCTATCAGGGTTAGGGAAATAAGTTTCTGTGGTTTTAAAGTCAACCCAACTGAAGAAAACCGGAATAAGTACAAACAAGCTAGAAAGACCTGTAAAATCCATATACGACAAACATAATTTTTACATGATCAAAAATTACGTCAAAAAATACTATAATGACCCAAAGGTAGTAAAAATGTTTGGTCATTTGTAAAAAACGTGCGAAACACTACGAAATCCTCAGTTCCAACGCTCGTTTTCAATGACACTCCTGTTGCAAGCTTGATAGATAAAGCCAATTTGCTTGCAGCACAGTTTGCTGCTTATTCGACGCTACTAGAAGGTGGCATGACTTCCTGTACTTGAGAGCGTAAACGATTTTATGGGACGAATCTTCTTTCGCACTCGTGCTGTTGCTAGAGTACTAAAAGATCTGGACATTCACAAATCCGATGACCCCTATCCCCCCTATTGTTCTAAAGAGGTGTTCTTTAACGATGGCAAAATAACTGAGTAACGAAAACTTCTTCATGACCGGCAGTATGGCTTTCGCGGCAATAGGTCCACTGTTGATCTAATGGTACGAGTATACATATTTCACCGAGTGGAACAAACCTTTACATCGTTTTGAAGAAAGTAAGATTATTTCACCTGATATTTTAAAAGGCATTTGATAGAGTTTGGCAACAAGCTCTCTTATCGAAAATACGTCCATGCGGTATCGATGAATCTCTTCTTCGTTGGATTAGAAATCACCTTTCAGACCGTTTGCTATAAGTTGTTTTGGACGGTTTTAAATCTAAATTCACAAAATAAACGCAACTTCAAATCCACTAAATTCTTTTGGTGACGACAGTACCCTCAGCTCTTCATATTCGTTTTTAGATTCATATCCGTCCTTCGGATGCGGACTTTCATTGGCAGCATTAAATTCTGATTTTGACAGAATTGTCCAATGGGGAATCAAAAACGGTGTAGAATATAATGCTTCGAAAACTCAATGCTGTTTACTGTAGCTTAAGAGTAGCCCTCCCTGGATGCAACTTTTTATGGGTGACACTTTCATCGAGGAGACTGAACAGTTTTCTAGGTATGGTCATCACAGATCATCTTTTGTGGAGTGACCACATGCTGACCAGTTTACAATTGAGCCCAATTTCGACCGTAATGTCAAGTACAGAGATTCTTTTTTTTAGCGGCACTAAACGAATGTAGAATGCTTTACCCGGCTCAATATTTCTCACTCATTGCAATGTGCAGACATTCAAAACCAATGTTTATCGGTATCTCCTTTCTAATTCTACCCTACTTTCCTAATTGCTCGAACTGTGTTTAACAATATAAAGGGTATTCATAACCCCTTGAGTGCGTGTATAATATATAAAAAAAAATTATCGAGCGGAACACTTACCATGATCCCAAATTTTTACATTTCGTAGGAATCGAAAAAAAAAATTGTTCCGATCGGATATTTTTTATAATATCCGCTTACTAAATTCATACTATTCTTAAGATGGTTAACACAGTTTGAGCTTCAAGGAAATAGGGAAGGATTTAATAGAAGGTATCGATTAGTTTTAAAGTTCTAAATATTGAAATTGTAGGGAAAAATAGCAGGCAAAGCATAGATTGCGGCATGGAGGTTTGGCATTGAGCTTTTGAAGCATACAATTCTACGCGGTTTTTAATTTCCCATTGATGATAGGGCTCAATATAATGAACTCAAAATTAAATGTAGTTGTTTTCATTGGATTTTTATAAACAGACTAACATTTTATAAATACATGTGTTCAAAGGCTGATATTCATTCCTTAAATTGGAAAAGCAACTCCTAAAATTGTTTGATAGCATGCAATTCAATTTTCAGGTTTAATTTATGCAACCAAGTAAGCAAATATTAAATAAAAAGACAAACATTGCTCATCTGCAATTTTAATAATTTTTACTCTGGAGAAAGAATTAAATATTGAGCTGATTATACAATGTGGTTATTGTAATATTATTATGTTGCCTATTACTTGTTAGTCATCAGAGGTATATCTATTCAATTAGTCGACTTTCATTTTGCAAAGATGGGATGTGGGTATCATAGTGACTTCGCCATTTATCTTACAAATGCTAGTGTCCTTATCAGAAACTGAGATAACTTTTCCAGTTAACTCGCGATCATCTCCATAAATTACTTTAAAATCATCGTCAACTTCAGGTGGCACTGGTGCCAGGTGTTCATTGTGAATCGAAACACTGCGATCTTCCTTTCGCAAGAACACAGAACAAACACTATTTGAAACAGTTCTTACGATTCCCGTTTGTCCAACTAAATCGGCGTCGTCATGAGTGTGGATCTTTACCTCAATATCTGTGGTACACCAATCACCCATGTGCGAGTCCAAACTGGCTCCTGGAGTCTGTGGATTATATGGCGACTGTGGAGCTCCACCAGGGGTATTAGGAGAATAGCTCGAAGGAGATGGAGTGCTCATATAGCCGACTGGATAAGGAGAAGGAGCTGGACTAGGATTGTAAGGGCTGTAACTTCTGTCCGATCCATAGACGGTTCCAGGAGTTTGTGGAGCGAATGGTGTGCTGACTTGATAGCCAGGAGTGCTTGGATTGTAACCCGGACTTGGACTAGGTTCTTCCATGCTATAGTCATAGTCATTGTTTCTTGCTGGTGTATTCGTAATATTCGGATCCCAGGCACCATGACGCGGGGTCATGCTGCCATCATGAGACGGAGTCATAGCTCCACTGTAAGGTGTACGACCCTCCGAATCCCATGTAGGAGTTTGACTGCCAAGCAATGGCGTCTTTGAGCCTGCAGCAGCATAAACTGGAGTTTGTGAGCCATAACCAGGTGTGCGAGCTGGAGTGCGGCCATAAGTGGAAACACTGCCTCCCTCTTTGCCAGGAACTCCAACAATGGCAATGTGATTTCGATCAACTGAAATCGTTTGGCACGAGGTGTGCAATTCGACCCGAGCTGTGCTTTCAGTTGCATCTTTGACAATGCCAACTGAGCCCTTGTATGATCCACCACTGATTTTGATAGTTTTTCCCAAAATATCGCGATCTCTGGTTACACGGAAGCCTCCTCTTCCACCTCGGCCACCTCCACGTCCTCCCCGCCCACCAGAAGGGTGCATTGGCGATTGAATTCTGGGCGACATAAATCCCATACCACCTAATGAGCCCATTGTATTGGCCTGGGATTTGTTACCTCCAGCTAATTGCAAGTGACGTGTCTTGCAAACGAAAATTCCTCCATTTTCTGTGTACATACGGCAGTGCAAGAAAGCCAAGCTTCGATAAAGATGCTTTATTTCTCCAGAGCGACCCTGAAATCATTATAAACAAGCATTATTTTATTTTGTTAATTTTCTTTTGTCATTCTTACCGCATGTGGGCCTTCCATCACTTTCACTATATCTCTGCGACGAATTTGATTCTCTTCTGCATCCAATGCAATGGTATTCCGGTTTTCCCTTCTCTTCTGCAACGCCGTAGGCTTACATTCAATAACTTTGCCATGCATATTGAGCACATGGAAGTTCTCACGTTCCAAACGAACGATAACACCAACGTTCTGAGGACTATTTTAAAAATAACTCGATAAAATTATGGTCATACTTATTTATATACTTAATTAAACTTACTCCAATTGGACTAAATCACCCCACTGAAACTGTCCCAAGGAATCAACACCTGTTGCCATATCAGAACACAATTGCAAGTCTCTAGGAAGCACTTCCAGCTCATGCATTGTCAAGTCCGAAACTAATACAATCCGTGTTGGTTCAACACGAACAATCAAACCGGTTTCACCTTCGTAACGACCGGCTAAAACACGAGCATGATCTCCAGTCTTAAAGTATTTTCGAAGTTCATTTGCTTTGAAAATCAAAGGATCTTTAAGATCTTGATGCTTTGGCATGACTGTTATCATGCCTCCATCGATTGCAATGATTTTAGCTTGCAAATTTTCCAAATCACCGAGACAAACTTCAACATTGTCCCCCATTGAGAAGGAATGAGCTGCTGTTGGATCATCTTTTGAAGCAGCAGCAATTTCCAAGTTAACATCTATAAAAATTATATATATATATAGAGTAAATATTTCAAGTTAATAGGTCAATGATTGCATACCTTCTGGTTGTTCTTCAAATCTTTCCAATTCAGCAAGTGTGGGCTTGACACCTTCTGCCAAAATAGCTGACATTGTAAAATTTTTGTAAAGAAATCCTTTACGCGAATAACGGTTTCCCTCGAAAAGCAAGAAGTCACCATCAGAATGAACTTCACCTCCAATAGCACTATGAAAAACATAAAGAGTTACTATTAAATATTCTCATTGTCATAGTTATATGAATATTCGAGTAAGAGAAAGCAAACACATTGGTTTAAACAGATTTAAGTTATCCCTGGCGAAATATTAAAATGTTTGGCAAGCAACAATTAGTTAATGCATTTTGTCGCAGAAATAAGAAAAGTGAATTTCTTTTTAATTTTTATACACAGATGAGTGGAAGTGATTAATATTATATTTCTTTTAAATAACTTTTATGAAACACGGTTTCAAACAATAAATATGAGTTTTTCATAATACGCCGCATGACAGATTGAACTAACAACCGATTTCTTATATAGATATCTGTGGTGTTTGGTAGAAAAATGATTAGTCCATAAAAAAATTTGCGTTTTTACATCTATGTATATTACATAGAGGTGGGGCTTGACATATTTTCTTCAAATTTGAAATATTTATGGAAATATTCTTTGAAAAACTATTATCCAAATTTTGAGAAAATATGTTTATCCGTTTGAGTTCTAGCTATATGTGAAGCGAATATAAGGACAATTATGATGCTGCTCATTTTAAGCAGCGCTCAAAACTCTGTATCTAATTTAAAGTCATAAATATAAATTATTAATTCTCTTAAAATAAATAAAACAAAAAATTTACAATATTCAGAGTAGTTTTGTCATATGAACGAAGTGAAATGATAAGGTAATGAGTATGTTTCGAATCGAAAAAGGAAGCTCTCCAAAAGAATCAGATAAAGAAAACCTAAAGCATGGAGGTCGAAGCTTAATAGTGAGGGGATGTTCTACCTGGTAGAACATGTCGGTCCTAGGATCGAGATCCTCGCTACAAATTGCTAGAAAACCGCTTTTATGTTCACGCTATAAGATTATGGAATTCACTGCCTTTGTCAATTTGTTTAGCTATTTCAAGCACTAAATTAAAAAAGTACTGTATTCATATACTAAAGGTAATTGAATTATATTATATACAATGATCTTGTATTAAAATATGTATATTTTTCAATACTAAACAATGTAAATGATTTCTAACTAAAGATATAATTCTCATTGTACTCTCATGCTTTTGTTATCAATAAATAAAAATAAATAAGTTTTTGTTTCATCTAAAACGGGTAGGGTTTTGTTTTTTTTTTTTTCAAATTGTTTCAAAAATGACATAATCGATTTTGAATAAACTTCTTACCTGGTATGACCCATGATATTGAAATAAAAATGCCTTTTTTTGTTAAGAATGTTAGGTTCTTTAGTTGGCCACATGCAGCCGAACAATTAAAGGAAGCCCTTAACTGTCGCAAAGCCCTTAATTACCGTCATTAAAGAAATGCGACGGGGTTGACCGGGGAGAAGAAAATTAAAAGACTGCGATTGCTATCGAGGATAAAAGCAGCGTTTATTTGGTATAGATTTTTTGTTGGAACTAGACCCAAGCAAAATGTCTTGGGTTTAAACGATCGGCATAAAAGCTAAATTATCCAATATAGGCTTCATTTGCGCGTGTGCCCCAACAGAGGAGAACGACGATGACACTAAGGACATATTCTACGAGCTCCTGGACAAAAGAAAAATAAAATATAGATATGACATTAACATTGTCCTAGGAGATAGATTTTAACGCCAAACTAGGAAGAGAACGCATCTTTGATGGCAAGGTCGAAAGATACAACCTGCTATGAAGCGAAACGATCTCATAGCGAGTACTCATTTAAAATATCTTGATCTATTAAACGTTATACGACCACCACAACGCAAACTGTTGGCAATGCCAAACCTACTTCTTAACAATACTGTGTAAGATACATTATCTGTATCTGAACGAGTCCACTGACAGAGAGCGAAAGAAAAAGGATGAGTCGGCATTCCGATTTCTGAAGTAGTTAAAAGCAGATATATTCATTTTTTATTAGAAACTTAAAATAAGGTTTATTATATTATTAGATTAAGAATAAAGATACAAATTAAATATATTCATTCCGAGTTCATAACACAAACCTTGGTTTGATGTTGAGTGGCGGAAAGCAATGCAGCTGAACAAGAGGCATACAATGTGGCGCTGTAAAGTACGACTATTTGCGAGCTCTACGAGCAGAAGAGGAACAACGGCTTCTCAAAAAGAAAGGAAGTAGCATGAGAAGCGCTGAATATGGGAAGACTATTTCTCAAAACTGTATAACGGCAATGACAAAGAGAATTCCGCCGCTTGGACCCAACCAGGATGAAGTGAAGATAGCTATATCGAATCTTATTTCCAACAAAGCCACAGGAGCTGACGGACTTATTGCCGAACTATTCAAAGTAGCAGGCGATGTCTTGTTTGGGAGTATACACCAGCTCAGCTGAAAATATGGTCGGACAAAAGCATGCCAATAAACAGAGGCATCCGTCTCCTGAACACCGCATACAAGATCCTTTCTGCCGTATATGTGAACGTTTGAAGCCTTTCAGCAATAACCTGATAGGCCAATATCAGTGTGGCTTTAGACCAGGAAAGTTCACAATCGACCAGATATTCACATTATGACAGATCTTGGAAAACCCCTGAACTTCAAATCGACACCAAACACATGCGACTTCTTCAATATCGTTCTGGAAAGAATAGTGCAAAACTCAACACTAAAAGCACAATGAATTTGTATATAATTCAGAGACATGGACATGTCAAAAGTGGCAGAGATGGCTGGATCATGCAGAATGAATAGAACAAAATGCTATGGCCCGGTAAGTCTTCGAATCCAAACCGGGGTAACATTTAGTTAAACAAAATGGCAAACAAAATTTAATTCACTTTAAATCTTAACAACAAAATAATTTCAAATTCATTAAAAAGTAAGTTTCAATTCAATATTAAGTGGCGCAACTTTTATTTTTTATAACGGCAGCACATCGACGAGGAAAAGAGGTAGACGAGACCTTTCGACCTCCGTACCGTATGTTACTTGTATGATCCCTTTAAGTTCAATTTCGATTTATCAAAATCCATTTTGCCACAGTCCAGTTAAGGTGAGTCTTGGCAAACTTCAGTCTTGCAAGTCGATTTTTTAGGAAAATATATGGCTTTTTTATAGTTTTATATGATTACTAGCCACAATACATCACTCTTCTCAGGATCGTCTTTTATCATCGTGATTGGTGGTTTTCGGGGTGTACATTTCCACGAGCACGAAACCGATCTATTAGATAAATAACGGTATGGCTTATACCAAGTTTAGTGGCAATAAATTGTATGGAATTACACCTATTAACATAAAAAAATATTTTTTCTTTTCTTTTAATTCATTAGAATTTAGTAGCATACTGGGTTTGCATTCTATATATACTTTAGTTTTGTTGACTTACTTTTTAAATGAGTTTTAATTAATTTGTTGCTTTAAGAATAAATTAAGATTTCAAGTAAAATTAATAACATTGAATTAAAGTTAACGTTGCGATTACATAAAAGTTAAAAAAAACATCACAAGTTTTTAAAACGTATTTATAATGTGATGTAATTTGAAATGTGCAGCTATTTTCCTTAGAGCTCTTAATATGATTTTATGCGTTGTTCACGGATACACGACTAGAAACAAAACCATACCTTGCGTTGTTACTGTAATTAAAACAGATAAGAACATCCATAAAAATGCATTTTTTCGCGTATCAAACAAATTTACACCAAGCTATTATAAAGCTTGATGTTGTTCATGAATTTCTATTTTGCTTTTTTGGACTTCTCTCAAAAATGTTTTTAAGGTTAGACTTGGTGTAATTTTTCCTGATTTTAAAATTATATATTATTAATTATGCTCGTGAATACCAATGTTATACAAAAATAATATTACTTTGATTATGATGAATACGATCTTAAACATATTTTTTAAGGGTCAAACATATTTTTATTTATTCCTCATTAAAAAACGTAATGTTATTATTCTAAAAATGGTATTATTTTAAAATAATATATAAATAAAACTATTTCTCGTGTATTATTAATTTTGATTAAATTTTGTTTAATTCATTCATTTCAGCATTGAAGTTAGTTAAATTAATAGAGAAATAAGATCAAAATATTTTCAACTTTGGAAAATAATGTATTTTATTCACCTTTCATAAAACTCAAAAAATGTTATTTTTGCATAAAATTGATTGATTGATTTTGTATTGATTTTTATAATAATTTTTACTCTGAAGAAGTTTGTTTAAAACTAAAGAAAATGTATTAAAAACAAAATAGAAATATAATAACTTACCGCACAGCCTCAGGATCGAAGGGTTTTGCTGGTGGACGACGTTTCTTTTTACGTTTGGCATTATCAGCTTCCTAAATGCAATTACAAGCGTCGCTATTAATATATAAAAAATAATTATTTTTCACTGATTTTACTTACGCTTTGAGTAGTTCTAAGTGCTCCTCTCATCCGCGTATAATCAATTCTTGGTAAAAGTTTCAGATGTACTTGGTTTTGTGCCAAGTCGACATAATCAACTTGGGCAATGTCATCCTTATACAAGCCACGCTTCAATCTCACCCACTGTTTTACTTTTAGACCAACTTGTTCCTTAACTACCTTCAGAACATCAGTCATTTCTTTTATCGGTACCATCTCTTGCTTCCATTTTCCCACACGAAGATTACCAACATTTTCAATTGCACTCTTAACATGCGTCTGCTTGTAAGACTCAATGTATATGTAACCCTTGACACCTTCCGGAGCTACGACTGCCTTTATCTGCATTGGTTCATCGGTATTCAGATATGTGAGATATTTTCTCATCAGCAACAGAGCTGTGGCCTTTTCTTCACCAATTCGGCATTTAACCATCCACAGATTAGGATCCCTTAAGGAATAATAATTTATCTTATTCCTCTATATAACAAAAAGAACGAGAAATAACTTACTTGATTCCCGGAAGCAATGTTTGCTGCGTAATTTCGTCGGACATCTCCTCACCACCATCACCAAAATGTCTCTTTGCGACAGATTCATCGGCATATTTCTTTCGAAGATATTCTTCTAATTCGTCTTCTTTTTGAGTGCTTGAAAAGAATACTAAGTCAGTTTTACGATAATTTAATTTGAAGAACTTACTCCCAAAGGTTTGTGCCGCGTCTTCGTATTTCAATATCTCTAGCTGTTGGACCAAGTTCGTCGATCTCATTACCAACAATTCCCAATTCATTGGCACCTTCTTCCCATTCATCATCTTCGTCAACCTCGTCGTCCACTTCTGCTTCATCAATGATAAAACCCCCAAATCTTTCTTTTTTCTTTTTTTTCTTTGGGCCAACTTCGTCATCTTCTTCTTCGTCATACTCTTCAGAATCTAGATCTTCTCCTTCAGGCTCCTGTTCTTCTTCACCTTCCTCTTCGTCGTCGCGCGATCGACTTCTTTGCCGACGGCGATTCACTCCTACATCTGAACCAGATCCAGATCCGGCGGATGCAGAACGAGATCTCGATCGGGAACCTGCGGACTTTGAACGTGATCTAGATCTAGATCTGGACCTAGAAGGTGATCTTGACCGCGAAACCGAGCGAGACCTATATAAAAGAAATTTGCAATTTTAAGATTTAAACTACTTTCTATTGTTTGTACCTTGCGCTGTGTTGAGATTTATTAGAAGCCATACTTCCATCTTCGGATCCACTGTCAGACATATTACTCGCCTCTGAATCCGACATTTTGGCAGAGCTTTTATGAGGAGAAAAAATAGAAATCGTACAGAATACACACTTCTTTTTATAAAAAAAAATAAAAAAAAAAATTAATGCGACGTCAACAGTTTCAGTGGCGATGTTTTTTTGGAGAAAATTTTAATTGTTACTTTCTTAACACTTTTTTTTCATCCTATATCAAATAAATTTAATTTATATTTTTTTTTCTATTTTACCTAATTATTCAATACAAAAAAGTTTTCTATAAAAATTTTCTGCAAAAGAACAAGCTCTCTAAAAAAAGGAAATAACTCAACTGACAAGACAGAGTAAAGTCAAAGTGACGCTTGGTAATTAGCCTAGTTTATTTTTCTGAGATATCAGAAATTTCCGTATTGTCCGTATCTAATGTCGATTTCCTTTTGCACTCAGGAATCGATTTCTGTGTGGAGATCTTGATCCCTCGGCAGATTTTACGTTCCTTTAAACCGAAAAATCGATTTTTCTTTGACAGGGATCAAATCCTTAAAATCCCTATTTGAAGAGGGATCTACACGTACATGAAACACGCACTTGCACACATACTAAAGTAAAGTCGAATTGACATTTAGCTTTAGACGTCATTGTGATTTTTATTCTGATAATTTCATGTGCTGTGAAAATTTTTGTGGAAAATAAATAAACATTAAATAAACTTTAAATATATTTACAATGGCTTCTCTCGCAGTAATGAAAGAATTGATTTCTTCCTCATCGTCTTCTTCTTCGTCATCATCATCCGAAAGTTTCTTTTCAAATAATAAATAAATTTTTCAATCACAATCGCAATGTGAGGCATTCGGTTGTAAATTTTGTCCAGGATGTAGTTTCTAACTACACAGACGACGAGGTAGGTTCTTTGTTTATTTAAAAAAAATAAATAAATAAATATTATTTGGTTTATTTTTAGTTCCGTCGCCATTTTAGAGTGTCTAGACGAACTGCAGCCATTATAACAGAACAGTTCAAGATTTCCAAACACTTCAAAAAAAGAGCTACCCGCGCTGGGAGAGAGGCTACAAGCGCCGAGGTTCAATGCCTGTCGTTTTTATGGTATGTTTAAATTATTATAAGAAGTAGAATAAAAAAGAATTTGGTTCATAAGCCACAGTGGCTTTCGGATAATATAGTTGCTTCATTTCAATTTAATTTATTGAATTTGGTTCATAAACCACAGTGGCATTCGGTTACTAGTTGCTTCATTTTGAAGGTTGGAGCGGTTTTCAGTTCCAATTTAAGTTTCCTAACTAATTATTAAAACCATTTTCAATGTTCGCAAACATTTAAAAAAAATTCATCGAACAATGATTTTGTCATTTTTGATTCTTCAAAAACATGACAAAAGTACTTTTAAGAATATTCGGAATATTCAACATTATACACATCCCCATTATGTAAAATACGATTAGTAAGATAAAATTTAATAATAAATTTGAACGTCATATTATTATTTTTTTAACACTTAGCATTTTTTTCTATTTCAGACCACTTTGTATAGGATTTGCAACGATTTTGCCGCGACGTCGACTGGGAAGAGGAGGACGTGTCATTTTAGATCGAGCATAAACAAATATTGATGATATTTGGTCTAAACTCGATTACACCATCATTGAAAGTAGCAGCTTACAAAATCCCGCCGCATGTCTAAACGCAAATCCAGCCGCCAATCAGCAAACTCAGAACCCTCCAAGAACCTGCCCAACAACTGAAAACGTCAATAGAGTCGATTGTGACTATTATGACGAGGATGATAACAATGTTTCTCGGGATTCACTTTATGTGACAGCATTTGTGAAACCGATACCAATAAAACGCCCCAAACGCAAATGGGATTACAACAGTTTTCATTCCAAACACATAACATCAATCAATAATAACAACAGTTTTTTCTACTAACAGATACTATGATCGGAGCTCAACTTAAAACGAAACATAAATACAATTAAGCGAACGAAGATAAAAAAAAACATGTAAATAAGATATATAAAAACAAGTTTTATTATTGTTTTCATATGAATTTGTTTAAATTTTTTTATTGTTTGAAAGGCAAATAAAGTAAATACAAATAAATATTGGTATCCTTCCATAATGAATCTTATTTTTAGTGTTGGTCTTCTTCGCGTATTTTCTACATTTATAAAAAAGATTGCAATGGCAATGGTATCCAGTTTTAACGTCCAACAAAATTAAAATCAAATCAAAAGATGAACAACGAAAATTTATTTATTTTTTCACATTTTGAGGCAAATCAACTCATTTTGAAACTCCGAATTTAGGAATGCTGTTTTGATTTCGTTCGGGGCCTATGATGTAAATTTATTCGTATTCGTAGCGTAACAAAATTTTTGGGGACTTGCTACGAGGGACTCCGTGATAAGGGTGAATAACTCAAAATTTTACCTACCACGGGATTTCCGAACAAAGAACTCTTGCAAGTAAAGTTTTTCCATCGAACACCAAGATCTTTCTTTACAATCGTCCTAAAACTACATTTTGACATAATGTTCAAGATCCTTCCACCCATCCACTAACAAATCCATATTAAGATCTAATTGAACTCCAAGTTCAATTGGAGCAACTGATAGGTACTTCTTTTTTATTTTTCATTTGAATACGGACACATTACATTAGCAACCTGTCTCTTCTGGTCTCCCAAATCCTCAATAAATCTTCATCGATCTCGGGCCATTTTTCTGGAATGATGTCAAACAAATCGTCCTTAACGTCACCTTACAGATGATCCGCAGGCGAATTTCGTCCCGAAGAACTTAGCAGCTACTTTGAGGTCGATTTCTAGAAAATCAATGCAATCAGTACTTAATAATTTCCCAACACAGCCGTGGTTGGACCAATCTTACCAAACGTATTCAATCCAGTCACGACAGTGCCGAACTTCTTCTTGCCACGAGGTACACGCGGCACACATACCTTCTTGGTGACATCATGCTTCTTCTTGATTTTCATCAAGCCCTTGCCACCGCGTTTTTGACGTTTCTTGTCATCGTCGCGGGCATCGCCGCTCGCAGCATCTTCCAGCTTCAAACACTCGAATTCGGTTGGAAGGTTCTTCTCCAGCCATTGTTTGCATTTTTCATATTCAGGATAATATTCGCAATACTAAGCAATGGGAATAATGGATTTTGCAATAAATTCAATTGGTCTTATTCATTATATCGATGTCTCAATGTCGTCGATGGGCATGGAAATGGAACCATTGCCACAATACGGAACACTCAATGGATAGGTTAATCCTGGTCGAGTGTTAAATGGAGACGGGCTGCCATATCAACGACTTCAGTCATAGTTGAGGAAATCAAAGTTTATTTATTTAAATAGAAAATTGTTTAATTTGTAATCTTAAAGCAACGTTGAGCGTTGAGGATTAGGAGAATTATTGAGGTTGAGAAAAATATTTTGATGTATCACTACTTCACAAAAGAGAAAAGACAAAACGTAAATAGTAGTAGTAGTAATTTTTATTGAGATTTTATTCACTTTACATCTGTGTTTCTTATTATTATATTATTATTACACTTAAAATAGAATTGCCGACTTTGAATTGGTCTGGCTAGACAAAACGTAAATAGAAGTATGGATTCTGATTTTAAATTTGACATGTCACGCACACATTAACAAAAAAAAATCAATCTCTTTTTGTTTTCTTTTTGCAACATATGACAACTGACAAAATTTGACAAGGGATCGAAATCCCTAAAATCCCTAGTGTGTAAAAGGAAATCGACATAAGTCCCCTATTACACGTTGCCTCATGAGACATGTCTCATTTTTAACTTTCCTTTTAAATTTGTATCCCGTGAGGCAAAAGCTATTACACGTTGACTCATGTCTCATGAGACTCATGTCTCAAATTTGACTGTTGTTCGTATTTTTTTATGCACAACACAACATAAAACGAATATGAGAAAAGGAAACGTCAAAATGAGACTACTAAAAATCAGCCCGGTACTCACCGGGAATATTTTTTTGCATCTCATTTCCTCATGTCTGCTTTCTTTTTCGCCCTTACGTGAGCCTCGTCTCGTGAGACATCGTGTAATAGGGGACTAATATGGGTTTCCATTGTGCCTGGATACACGAGCGCAAAAAAGAATTAATTCACGAAAGAGAACGGATGATTTTTAGAAAGAAGGAAAGAGATGGAAAAAAATGCCAAGTTTCGTCATTTTCCTCATTTTCAGATATGAGTTTTGCGTTGAAAATCATGTTCCTTTCCTAAAACGTTCTCATTTTGACAGTTATTTTCATTTGTATTTGGCGGCGAAGGAGAATGTACAACAAAGTTGCTTTGTTTTCCTCGTACCATTTCAATTTCGTTTTACTTGTGCTAGACTGTGTTCTTTGTATACTTCAAATTTTCTTGCATGCCCACTTAACTTTTTTTCTGTGTGTAGCCACAAAAGTGATTCTTTATTGCGCTCGTGTATCCAGGCACTAAGATAAATCGATTTATATTTATTTAGATCTGTCAAAATTACAATTTTTATATTCAATAGGGCAAAGATGGATTTATATTTTGATATAAAATCAATTTTTTTAATCTAAATTTTTCGGCAGATTAAACTCGTCCTCTTGTTCTAACACCAAAACAATTTCCAGCTCACAGTTTTCAAATGTGGTCTAGGTGTGTTCAATTTAATTAAATGTGAAAATTATACCCAAAAAAACGAGAGAAAAATAGTTAATTAATGTCGATTTCCTTTGCACATGAGAAATCAATTTCTGTGTGAAGATTTCGATCTCTCGACAGATTTCACGTTCCTTTACACCAAAAAAATCGATTTTTTTGTGACAGAGATCAAATCCCTCGAATCCGTATTTGAAGAGGGATTTACATGTATACGAAATACGCACACCAAAAGAAATAATTTGACAAGGGATCAAAATCCCTAGTGAGTAAAGGAAATCGACATAAATAAATTAATCAAGCTCATATTTCTCTATTAAATACAGGGACCTACACAAATTTACACTAAGGGTAGGGGGGCTAGGTGCGCACATTCAATTTTTAGTTGCACAATTGTTTGGTTGCTTGCATATAATTATACGTTAAACTAAACATAATAGCAAACTCATTTTAGGCAATCGTTTAGTTTGTGTCAAAACACAAACTTTTTAGTTGCTCGAACCAAGCAGTTGTGAAACTAAAAATTGAATATGCGCGCCTAGCCTTATACAACAACGACAAAATAAATCAATTTGGGATCGCATTCATTCACCTCGAAAAAAATAAATTTTGGATTGATTTTGATATCTGAATTTGCTCATTACAAATTATAAATTACCAAAAGGTAATCCTTGATTTATGGTGGATTTAGATGTATCTGAATTTGATTTCTGCAAAAAAAAGGGATGCCAAAAACAGAATTCATATTTGTTAGATATAGAGAAAAAAAGCAACATGTCGAAGGACCCCATTTCTGCTTTATAGGAAATTCGAGAAATTCAGAAGTCAAGATTATAGTACATGTTCATCTTTATTATAGCATCGCGATATTTTTACATTTTTCTATAATTTTTGTTGACGGACGCTAATATAAAAAAAAAACATTAAATCGAAATGGAAGAAAATGGAGGTAAGTTAAATTTTCATTGCATAGTTCCGTTTCTGCATTTTGCAGATGCTGAAACATGTAAATCCGCTTTTAAGGCAAGAGATTTATGTGGTGTTTCCACCGCCCTAAAGGCCAGTTTACACGATAATAGAAGTCATTATGACCTGTCATCATATTTTCTGTATGATTTATCAAATGAGCTGTCATTTACAGTCAAGTCATACCATTTTCGTTTGTCTATGCTTTACACGTCTATGACTTCCCATTTGATTTTCACTGTACCAAAATAAAAATAAAATATAAAGAAAAATAAATTGTTTCGTTATTCCATGATGGAGAACAATAAGAAAGCTATGGCAACAATGATAGAACTTCCCAAATAAAATTTTTTCCCCAGCATTGACTGAAGGACCAGAATTTTCTGTTCTTTGGACGACTATAGAAAAGAAAACAATAGCCGTGTTTTTTTGAAAAGTTATCCATAGTACAGTAGGATTTTATCAGCCATATTTATAAACTCATTATAGTGAGTACATAAGGCTATGCAACCCTTATAATGCCTCTAAACAAAATCTAAGCAAAATCGTTATTTATAAAACTTATGTGACGTTGAATAGGGGCATTATAAGCTAAACGCGTTTGGAGGTTGAATAGTGCCTACATAAGGACATTTTAGTATTGAACTGTCACATTCACTTTGACATCACATTGAATTATAAAGATTATCAACAAAAAAAAAATGCCTTTGACTTAATATTGAAACTAAAACTTTGTGTTATTTTTATTTATTGAAACAAAAATGTTATACTAATATATTAAAAAGAAATTGAATTGAAAATTGTTTAGAATTAAATAGGTAAATATACTTGTTGGTGATGTCTCTCCACGCATCCTTCTTCATCCGCTGTGTTAGTGTTGTAATTATTATCTTGCATTATTGAATTGTATCGTCAAGAACTTGTCTGAGGAGTATTCCAGCTATAATGAAACGAATAACAATTTGATTTCCAGTATTGTGCTAGAGATAATAACATACTTTATCTGATGAATCAAAGTTAATTGTTGGAATTCTTTTAGCTTTTGGTAGTTTCCTTTTTGTTTATTAAATTCGATAGACAGACAAGATTTTTTGTTTTTTTTTGTTTTTTGATAAACAGCTGAGTGTTATGAAGGCTAAATGTAATAGATTCTTACTTTTTGGTACTTTATTTGAAACAAGTTCATTATAACTATGCAGGGTAGGCAAATGTTTTATAAATATGAATTTGCATAGTCGACAAATAAGTCCTTATGCATTGCATAACTATTCACGCGTTTAGGGAATTCTAATAAATACGGCTGTATATGTATAACAAATATAACATCCGCAGAAGGATCACTGCCTATAAAAGGAGAAGTGAAATCCTGCTGCGGATAGAGATTTGACGTTTATTCGAGTATCGGCAGTGACCCTACTGCGGATGTTGTATTTGTTATTCATATAAAATCCTACTGTACTGCGGATAACTTTTCCAAAAAAACACGGCTAATGAAAATTGATAGTAATTCAAAAGTTTTACAATTTTATTTATTCAAAAAATATTAACCTTTGCTTATTTATTTTCATGTTGTTCATGCAGCAGCCACTTACAACAGCATTTTGTGTTGTATTAAATGTATGAAAACTTGTAGGTTAATTTGCTGTATGATGTGAATGATAAATTTCTGAGAAACATAATAAGGGTATTCATAAAACAAGATAATTTTCTGCTTTGTAGAAAGATATAACTTTCCGCAACGTGTTTTCATGAACACCCCATAAAAAATACTTGCGAAAATTTGGGAAATATTTTGTGAAATGACAAATTAAAAGTCAAAATCCATGTCTTTCGTTTATCAGGGGTCAAATTACCGCATCAGTTATCGAGTAATACGTGACTGAATTATGTGAGTTTGGCATTACCGCTTACGTTATCGAGCAATAAATTACTCCAATTTGACATTTTCATTCGATCACTGATGGGACTCACTCACTCGTCACTGAAGCGGTAATTCGGCCCCAGGTTTATTTCTTCACTTTCCGTATCAAATTCTTGAGATAATTTTATCAGATTTGCAGAAAGTTTTTTCCATACAAATTTTGACAGCTCGTTTCTGCAGAGTGAATGAATGAATGAGAATTGCTAGGTAGCTTTTACACAGTTATTTCATCTTATTTTAACTTCAACAAAAGTACAAAAGTGGCTGTAGCGTATGTCCTTCTTTAACAAACTTTCTTTATCTAGGGTTAAGCCTCGTGACATGTCAATTTTTATATAAGAATTGTTGCGTTCGCCTGAAATAAGAAAGAAATAAAAATAAATAAATAAATTATATTCATCAAATAGGATACAAAATTTTTTTTTGATACTTACAAGTACACGTACTGGTGAAATCCTCCTCGCCCTGCAGTCGCCATTGCCTTCAATGTCTAATTTTTTTTCCTGAAAATACACAAATAAATTACTTCATTAGAAGGTTTGATCAACACTAAAATATAAACTTAATGAACACAAAAAGAACAACACAAATTTTCAAACTAAAGCAAACAACGAAATAAAAGAAAAAAAAAATAATAAACTAAACAAGAACAACATAAATGAAAATTAAACACACCACCACGAACCGCGCACAAGTAGTAGGAGAAAATTTGTAAACATTGGTTAACAATGAATTCGAAGTTAAAATTTAAAAGGTTTGTTTTGATTGGTTGGCTGCAATATTAGGGAGAATGTGTTCGACAGTTTTAGGTAATACTCAAGTTCGAATCCAAATGGACGTGTCAATAGAGATTGGGTAGAGTATGCACTACACCAAAATTTTGGGATTAAAAGTGTAGTATAAGTTTCGGCGTTTAAGGTTTGATTAGCGATTGACTACGGGGGAAGGAGTATTCGAGTGGCAACAAATACTTACGTGTTTTGTATTCAACATAAATTCAATTTATTTGCCTTTAAATTCATTAATTTATTCATTTTCAACTTTTTATAATTTTTGTTAAATGTACGGCACTTGCCAAACATTAGTAAATTACCCTACTTTCTTGTCAACCAAATTTACATTTTTTGTAACGGCCTATGTTTAACTTATGTTCTTATGTATTGCTGTAAATGTTAATCTCTTTTTTTTTTGCTTCATGCATATCTTGTTGTCAAAAATTTAAAGTAAATCTTCCTTTTTTTCCATAATCAACCAGCAAGCAGTAAACACCTCTTGGTGATTTGGTAATTTACAAATTGGTACAAAATAAATTATTATAAATAGTTATACGAAATCCTTGCGGTGTTTTTTTATTTCGATATAGAATCGTTCTTTTGCTTGCCGTCGTATTATTTCTTGGTTGATTAATCGAATAATTAATTTATTGATACGCTAAAAATATCAATTTCGTTCATGGTCCTTCGTAGCCATATTTATTGAACTTTTTCTTGATTATTAATCGGTTTTTTGTGATTTGCGAATTCTAAATTGGACATATTTTTTTTAATGCTTTTTTTTGATGTTTTTTTTTATGCTATCAATAAGTGCATGTATTTTTTTTATATATAAAAATAAGTGCATGATATATTTCGTATACCTACATAAATCACGTGTGGTGCAATTAATTTAATCGAACTTTAATTAAAACTGCATAAGTACAGTGGTAAATTATTTTTGTGTAAAGCATAAATACAAAATAATTTAAATAAACCTTTTTCATAAACTTATAAAAAAAAAAAAAATGAATGCTATTAAAGCGAAACGTGGTCATTTGAAAGGTCTTTTGACTCGGGCAGCAACGTTCGCTGAGAATTTAGATGACCGCGTGTCACTTGAGCTTCTCGAAACTCGATTAGAAAATCTAAATGAGGCGTGGAATAAATTCTTAGATTTGACTGACGAACTTTTCGGTCATACGGATGACGATGGCTTCGTAGATCCCAGTGATGATTTCTCCGAATACGAAAATAAATACTTCACTGCCCAATCTACATTCGTAAAAATTATTCGCGGACGAAAGTTAGATTCTACACCTACTTCACCTGCAGCTACGGATTCGGTCATCGAAAAATTAGCTAGCCAACAGGCTTTGTTCCTCGAAAAGTTAAATGAGCCAAAAAAATCCTCGAGCTCCATAACACTGCCCAAGCTTTCGATTTCGGTTTTTTCCGGGGATTACAAGGAATGGCCTAGCTTTAGGGATCATTTTATCGGCTCGATAGACAGCAACTCCGATATATCTTCGACACAAAAATTTCATTATTTGAAATCGTTTCTCCGAGGGGAGCCAGCAAATCTTATTCGCGATATAAAAGTTTCGGATGCCAGTTACGTTGATGCTTGGGAAAAATTAGAAAAGCGATATGATCGTCCCAACTTCATGATACAATCGCATATACAATCGCTTCTCTCGATTCCAAATATCAACGCGTCGAATGTTCAGTCTCTTCGTAAGCTTTCCGATGTAGCCGATGAAACCATTCGAGGTTTGGACTCCTTAGGAGCCACGTGGCGTGACCCTTGGGTCATTTATCTACTTTTGCTGAAATTAGACCAAGATACGAAAGAAGCTTGGGCACTTGAGATAGGGACAAAAGCTAATTCATCAATCGATGAATTTTTAACATTTTTGAACTCGCGTTGTGATGCTTTGGAGTCTGCTCAATCGCTTTCTCGTCCGACTATCCAATCTCGTGGGAAAAATCCAAAGGTCATACAATCTCATTTCGTAGAATCAAGTCCAAGCTGTCCAAAGTGCAAAGCAGATCACTTTTTAAATCAATGTTCACAGTTTCTTTCGCTTGACATAACCGCTCGACGTACTTTCGTCAAGGATAATTCTTTGTGTTTTAATTGCCTTCGTTCAGGACATTCTTCGCAAAAATGTCATTCAAAATTTCGGTGCAGAACTTGTCACTCGCGGCATCATTCGCTCGTTCACATTCAGCCTCCGTCAAAGGTTTCTGCAGTTCCTGTTTCATCATCTTCGTCTTCTTCTTCTGGTAGTTCCGCGACCAATTCATCGACATCAAATGCTCTAGACACAACACCTTCGCCAATCTCGCTTTACTCATCATTAGCTCAGGCAAATAGTTTGTTTTCTTCGGTTCGTTCTCATCAAACTCTGTTGCCCACTGCTATCGTTCACGTTCATGATAAGCAAGGAATAGTACAAAATATTCGGTTGTTGCTAGACTCGGGATCTCAGGTCTCTTTCGTTACTGAACAAACAGTTCAGAGATTAGGATTGGTTCGCAAGAATGCACAAATACCCATCGCAGGTGTTGGAGCAACACCATCAGGTGTTACGAATGGAATCGTGACCCTCAAACTTCATTCTCGCTTCACTCAAGAATTCATTGAAATTCAGTGCTTTGTCGTTTCAAAACTAACTTCCTTATTGCCGACTTCGTTTTCTACAGTTTCAAATGTACACTCGTTCAGTTCGTTCACTTTAGCTGACCCGAAGTTTAATATTCCTGGTCATATTGACACACTCATAGGTGCTGATAAATTATTCAGCATAATAAATGGCTCTGCAGAACGCGGTCAGCAAGGAATGCCTGATCTTGTGCCGACAATTTTCGGCTGGGTTGTCTGTGGAAACATGGAAACCGTGAGGTCTTCGACAACAAAGGGTGTCAATTCATTCTGCGTTTCATTGGACACTTCAACTTCGTTTAACCTCGATCGTTTTTGGCGTCTTGAAGAAGTCGACCTCGAACCTACTCTGTCCATTAAAGATCAACTTGCAGAAGACATATTCGTTAAAAATCATTCTCGATTACCTGACGGCAGGTATATGGTTCAATTACCGTTCAAATCAGATAAAGCTACAGATTTCGGCAATAGCCTCAACGTCGCGTTAAATCGTTTTTATTCTACTGAACGTCGCATCGCATCCAGTCAGTACTTAACGGATAAATACATAAGCTTTATGGATGAGTATTTGAATCTAAGTCATATGGAAGAGGTTCCTGCTAGTGAGATAAATACGTCTTCTAGCAAATGTTATTACTTACCGCATCATGCTGTTCTGAAGGATGATAGCAGCACAACGAAAGTCAGGGTAGTGTTCGATGGTTCGGCTAGAAGTTCGCATAATCATCCATCTCTCAACGAATCGTTACTTATAGGTAAATCCTATCAACGTGATCTCTTCTCAATCTGCATTCGTTTTCGTCGCCATCGGTATACGATATCTGGTGATATCGAAAAAATGTTTCGCCAGATCAGAGTCTCTAAAGAACATGCTGATTTCCAACGAATTCTTTGGAGAAAATCTAGTAATCTTCCGTTAAAACATTATCGTCTTTTGACCGTAACTTATGGCACTGCTTGTGCTTCGGTTTTGGCTGTACGCACTTTGTATCAACTCGCGATTGATTCAACAGATACTCACCCGCGAGCTTCCGAAGTATTGATTAACGATTTTTACGTTGATGACGTAATGACTGGGGCTGACTCTATCGAAGAAGTCACGTCACTCCGTGAAGAACTTGTAAGTCTTCTCAAGTCTGCTGGCCTAAATCTTCGGAAGTGGACAACAAACTATTGGCCTCTTCTTCTCAGTTTGCCAGAAGAACAGCGCGAGATGTCGCCAAAAGAGTTTGAAGAATACAGCTCAGTCAAACTTCTCGGCTTGCAGTGGTCTCCTGCAAATGATTCGTTTTCTTACAAAGTCAACTTAAATGATAAGGCGTCATCTACAAAACGTCAAATACTCTCAGAATCATCAAGGATTTTTGATCCTATCGGCTTTCTCACTCCTGTCGTGATCGGTATAAAAATATTGTTTCAAGAACTCTGGCGAAAAAAGTATAAATGGGATGACGTCATTTCTTTAGAGCATGCCAAAATTTGGCACTGCATTCGAGATGAGCTTCCAACCCTCGAGAAAATAAATATTCCACGAATCATGTGGACATCGAAAGAACACGTCGAATATCACGGATTCTGCGATGCATCCCTAGATGCTTATGCAGCAGTGATATATTGTAGAAGCGTCGATTCGGCTGGAAATGTAACCAGCAACATAGTTGCAGCAAAAAGCAAAGTAGCTCCTATCAAAGTTGTTTCTCTTCCGCGTCTCGAGCTCTGTGGAGCAGTTCTACTAACAAGGTTAGTAACAAAACTTAAAAATTCTTTACAAGATAAAGAAATAAAAGTTGTATGTTGGACTGACTCCGCAATCGTCCTCCATTGGCTATCGGCATTGCCAAAGAGGTGGTCAGTTTTCATCGGGAATCGTACATCAGAAATTCTCTCTACGATACCTAGAGAATTATGGCATCACGTTCAATCTGAACAAAATCCAGCTGACTGTGCCTCTCGCGGTATTCCACCTTCTTATTTACTCCAAAATGAGTTATGGTGGACCGGACCATCGTGGATTACGAAAGAACGAGATCAGTGGCCGAAATCGGAATATTTGGTCGATAATATTCAAGCTGACGAACTTGAAAGACGAAAAAAGCAACCGACTTATGCTTTCGTGTCAAAACTAGACCCTACAAACATTTTTTGTCAAGTTATAGAAGATTCTTCTCGTTTTCTAAGATCCATTCGTGTGCTCGGTTTCATATTTCGGTATATATCAAATATTCGTGAACTTGTTTCTATAAGAAAATTGCTAAAAAAGAGGTGAAATCAGTGATCCCGTAAAAATCTATGAGCTAGAGAAATTTCTATTAAATGCGCGTGAAAAATCTGCCCATAAAACGCAATCGTTGGCTTTGTCAAATCTGTCAAATTCCACTTAAATCGAGTCATCAAGGATCATCGGCTGACTTATGAGGAGATGTATACTCTCCTGACACAAATCGAAGCACTGCTGAACTCCCGACCTATGTGGCCGACATCGGATATGGATCCGATAGCACTCAGTCCAGCTCACTTTCTGATTGGTGACACTATGAATTCAATTCCTCATCCTTTTGTATCTGATCAAAACATTTTTACTAATTGGTCTCTGTTACAGTCACTCAAACAAGGTTTTTGGAAGCGGTGGCATTCCGAGTATTTAACTTCCTTGCAACAACGTCCAAAATGGCAAGGTGTCAAACCCGATCTCAAACCTGGCGATGTAGTCATGCTAAAAGACTCAAATCTTCCACCAGCCAAATGGATACTTGGGCGAGTGAAGGAAGTCCATCCAGGAAAGGATACCAGAGTACGAGTTGCTACCATTACCACCCAAACTGGAGACTACGTTCGACCAATCGTCAAAATCTCACCGCTGCCTTTCTACTGAAAGAACTGGGTCCTTTCAGGGGGGGCTGAATGTTTTGTATTCAATATAAATTCAATTTATTTGCCTTTAAATTCATTAATTTATTCATTTTCAACTTTTTATAATTTTTGTTAAATGTACGGCACTTGCCAAACATTAGTAAATTACCCTACTTTCTTGTCAACCAAATTTACATTTTTTGTAACGGCCTATGTTTAACTTATGTTCTTATGTATTGCTGTAAATGTTAATCTCTTTTTTTTTTTGCTTCATGCATATCTTGTTGTCAAAAATTTAAAGTAAATCTTCCTTTTTTTCCATAATCAACCAGCAAGCAGTAAACACCTCTTGGTGATTTGGTAATTTACAAATTGGTACAAAATAAATTATTATAAATAGTTATACGAAATCCTTGCGGTGTTTTTTTATTTCGATATAGAATCGTTCTTTTGCTTGCCGTCGTATTATTTCTTGGTTGATTAATCGAATAATTAATTTATTGATACGCTAAAAATATCAATTTCGTTCATTACGAATTGATACAGTTGAGGAGCGGTGGATGCTTACAGGTGTAGAAGGCCATAGTATTGGTAAGAAAAAAGCAATAGGATCTTGGATAGGAAAAGCTTGAGCTGAGCAGAAGTTTGCAAGGTGTCGTGTGAAGCGGGTGCTTATACGAAAACTATAAAGTTCAGTGTGCGCGAGTTTTAAAGAAAAAAAAAGTGTCGTTAACAAATTTAATTTAACGCGTTAAACTAAAAAAAAAGGAAAAGCAGAAATAAAAATAAAATATAGAGGGTGAGTTTTTTGTTAAAAGAAAAATAAAAATAAAAAACTTTTAATAGAAAAAAAAAAAAAAACAAAAATATAAGGGAATTAAATTAAATATCATAATGTAGGCATACATGTAGGAGAGGAAATCTTCATTAGGGTCCGGTAGTTGGAAAAAAAGGTGATAAATAAATCTATTATTGCGAAGGTGATAATATTAATATAAAATAATTTTATAGTCGATCAGGCAGTCATACGGTAAAACAGGAGAGAGATCGTCATCATAAAGCTAAGAAAAAAAAAACCGCTAAACGTAAGTTAAAATTTTTGTCCGACGAAAGTGAGTTACTTAAACTTACCGTTTGTCATATATGCAGGTGGTGTATTTAGGATACGAGATTGGCGGTTCGCGGCTGTAGTAACCGGTCGTGACCGCCGAGTTTTTTTCGACATAAATTTTTGCCGTTTTTTTTTCTGGATGTGCGATACTCCAAAGCTGGACGATAGCTTTCCCTTTGTATTGGAAGGCTATTAAGAGGGACATATTAAGATCATCCTCACCCTACAGTGGGACTTTTCCACCACAATTGGAGATTTTTTTTTGAAAAAAAATTTATTTTTGCGTGATATTTTGATTTTTTTGTTTATTGTTATAGAATTCTCATTATCGAGCCCACGTTTAAAACATAAAATTCAAAAAAGGTTAGGGCGTTATCTCGTTCCTTTGTTTTTGCGCTTCGCCTACGGTCGAAATAGCCTTTGGCTTATAGTTTGGATAGACGTAGACCTGGATAGAGCTCTATGTAGGTAGGGTCTCCAAAGCGGAAAGCGGTTAGGGCATACGTTACCTCGAAAAGGAGGTCATACGGTAGCTAGACGGCCCAACGAGAAAGGAGGTGAGGCGATACCCTTGCCTAGAAGAAAAGAAAAAACTTTTTTTGAACAAAATTTTTTTTAAAATACCAAAATCATTTTTTGTATAATTTTTCTATATTATTTCAATTGATTGGGCAATTTTGAACAGTTTTCTTTTATTTGTATAATTTTTCATTTTTTTCTTTGTAAATTAATATTTTCATTTCCGTACAATAATTTTTTTTGCTAAATCTGTTTTTTTTTTCTTTGATAATTTTTAATTTTTCTGATCATCTGATTAAATTTAATAAGATTGTCGATATTTTTAGTGTAAATGTGCGCGAATTTTCATTGCTTTTGTTTTGTTCTGGTAAAAATACTCAAAATTTTTCTTTAATTAATAAATGGTTGTAAATCACGCAAACCCATTAATCTTTTACTGAGCGGCAAAAGCGGCTTAATGGGTTTGTAAGCGAAACTTTTCAGGGGGTGGACAGAGATGGAGGAACTCGGTTGAGGAGATGATCTGAAGGTGACTTCCAACGCCAGCTTAGGGGAGTCCAAAAATTCCTGCCACGGACTCACGGTAGGGAGGGCGGCGTTCCTGCACAACACCAGCCGTACGATGGTAAGATTCGATCGCTAAACCAAAAATTCGTATGTGGTAGTACCAAATCCGTTTGTGTTGTAATTGTGTAGTCCGGCACGATTTATGTTTTGTTGATGGTTTCATCTGGTTTTCGGAACAAGATCCCCCCCTTATCCGGCGAGCTGAGCCGAGCCGAGCGAGCGTGCCAGTTCCGTGGTCAGACACTCTTTCCCCGTTCAGGATTTCTCGTTTCCTTCTTTTTTTGCAATCCGAGACGCAATTTTCCAAAAATTTAAAATTCTCATCTTCTACTTTTCACATTTTCATCAATCCGCTTCTTTTTTATTCTGTCAGCCTCTTTTCTATACTTACCTTCTTATTCTACCTCTTTTCATTTTCATCAATTCGCTTTTTTTATCCTGTCCGCCTCTTTTCCATACTTACCTTCTATTCTTAACTCTTCTTCAACTTCCGTCACCTTTTAACCTTTTCTTTTTAGCCTGAACGTTTCCTACCAGCTTACCTATCCGTATCCTCAAATCCTTCTTTTCCTAAATCCCTTCATCTCTTTTTCTATCCCAGTAACCAGCAACAGAATATAGCGTTATTCTCAGAGGCGTATTTAAGGATTTGGCGCCCCGGGCTGATAAATTTTGCCGCCCTTTAGAACAATGAAAATAAAGTAATAAAAAATAATAATAAAAAAACAAAAAATGCATAATATTTGATGTTTTCAATTTTTTTTTGTGTGTATATTCATTACAAAATTCATTAACAATAGATTCGTTATCTAAATTTCTTGTCAGTTCAGAATCTATATTTAATAAAGCTAAACTATTAAGGCGCTAGTGCGAGACATTAAATACGTTTTTATTCGTTACAATACGGAAAACGATCTTTCTGCACTACAATTCGTCACTGCAGTAGAGCTGTGTCAATCAGTATCTATTCGATTTTTTCGATGCGATCATCGAAAAGTATTGATGATCGAAATCACAAATTTTTATTTTAATCGATCCCAACCTCAATCATTTAGATGATTCTCGTTTCTCGATTTTCTATTTCAATCTCAATCATTTCAATGAGTCTCGATCTTTAATATCAGTTAACTCGATTAACCATGATTTAATCGATTCGATTTGGTGTTATTTGAGGTATCAGGGGTGGAATCGCGTAAAGTGATAGTTGATTGTCAATTTTTGATTGTCATTTTGAATATAGCTTTCTCTATCATATCAAAAAAGAAATATAGAGAGAGCGATTGTCAAAACGATAATCAATTAATTTAGTGATCACTTTACTCTTACGCAATACGGGCCCAGGATCTGGTATGTTTACTGTGGGAATTGAACTAGTAATGAGACTTATCGAATAAAAACTTTCGACTTAAATATGCGATAGTATCTAAAAGTTAATTTATACCAAGTCATTCAGTAACTATTAGTCCTAAAATTGATCTTTTAAGGAACAACATATGAAATTTTTTTATCTTGAATTTTTTGACGCTTTTTAATCGATGGACATAGTAGCCATCATTCGATGTCATTTGGCAATTTATGGCTTACAATATAGAGTATTTTGTAAAAGCCTCAACTCAATCTTATCATCGAAATCGAAATGAAAATCGAATCGGAACAGTATGAAAATGATCGATCAATTCAAATGATCGAATCATATTCGTTATCGATTGTTCAACGATTTGATCATTTGAAATGAATGATTTACACAGCTCTACACTGCAGTGCACAAGTATATTCTTAAAGCAACCTCAGCATATAAAAATGCTTCCTCCAATTATTTTTCTCTTATATGAACGTTAAGCTGCCTTATACTCATATTTTGAGAGTTGTTTTTCTGCGAAAAATGTTTAAGTAAGACACACTCTTCTTGAAAATCTTCTCCAAGATCAACCGGGTATAATTTCTGAAGAGAGTAATAAAACCATTTGTTTTTGCTTCATAGCATGAATTTCTTCTCTTCAGCGCACTCAATAATTGGTCGCAAATAGGAATGAAAGTATTTATTTTGAAATTTTCACGACCACAAAAAAGAACCTCCCTACGCGACACTCATCATCTCGTTTTTTCCTCTTGACGATTCTTTTTTTGGTCCATTTTGTAATTTTCAGAGGTTTTGCTTTTTCCCATCTTTTCAAAAACATCAAAGCATTCTCGTTTTTCTCTCACAAACGATATGAATGCCTCGTAGAGCCTGGACACAGTTTGTATCAACACCTTGAATTTTTTTGATACAATATTGAATTGCTTGAGTATAGAACCCCAAAATTAAGACAATATTTCTGTCTCAAGGGACTTCAATTGGGACAAGTGAGCACGATACTAAAAAGATAAAATAGGTATTTGACGATTTTAACTTTAGTAAAATGTTAGAGATAGCATTATGCTATTAAATGGTTAAAATATACTAAAATAGTTTTAACATCGTACTAATTCGACTAAAATTTTGCGCCAATAGTTTTTAAAATAATACCTATCCTTTTATTTATCCATCATTAGGTGTGTTTTTTTGGGAAAATTATCCGTAGTGAAGTAGGATTTTATACTTATTACAAATACAAAGTTTTCACTGCCGATAAAAGTAGAAGTAGAATCCAACTGCGGATAGAATGTTGACGTTTGCTCGAGTCTCGAATACAAATGTTGGTACAATTGAAAACTCTTTTGTATCTCGAAGGCATGTTCGTAGAGTACGAAAAGTAGTTTGTTGTTTAGCATTTTCCATTGGGAGCTTACGTCTTTTTTTAGAAAACCATTTTTATAAGAAAAACGCTGCATTTTGTATCGTGTTGGTGTCGAACTCTTATAGAAAGCTGTTTAATAACTAAGGCGTTTTTTTAGGAGCGAAATGTCGTGGTCAGCTGTTATACTTTAGTTAAACAGCGACATTTAAGAGTTACTAGCGCGACAAAGCCTTCTTATGAAAAAAGCTGTTGAGAAATCCAAAACTAACTAAAGTCTGCGAACAGATCCCTTGACTTTTGTGGTGATAATTGTCAACAAAAAAAAAATTCACAAACAAAACTTCTGCTTTATGAAGAATGGCTGGTGAACAGAAAAAGTAAATACAAAATGATTTAAATTGACATTCATAAATAAAAACCTCCATATATATTTTCAGAAACAAGAAAATTACTTGGCAAAAAATTATTGGTTGTTTTTTTTTCAATTAAATATTTGACAACTAGTCAGTGATACCAACTTTAAAGTAGAAAAATCGCACAACTGCGGATACGTTTTTTTGGGAAATCCTACTTCACTACGGATAATTTTTCCAAAAAAACACACCTATTATAAACTATTGTACAAAAAACAATCATTATATTGTTTCTTAAGTCGTTCAAAACTATTGACGAAGGGAAGGGCATTTGTATATAGGGACACGAGTCAGACAAAACTAAAAAAAAAGTGAGGCATGATTTGCTAGGTATATAAAGATTAAAAATTTGTGCGTGACCTTATATCTAGAATCCGGCTTGATGGATTTTTATATATATATTTTTTTTTTAATAAAAAGGGACTTTTTGTAGATGGCTTAGAAACATAAAACTAAGATCCGTTCTAGCCCATTTTTGTAGAGCTACATAGCAACAAGTGTTTTTTTTTTAGATAATGTTTTCGTTTCATTGGAATTTGTTCCAAGGAATAGGTACATATGTATATGTTTGCAAATAGTTTTATTATGGATTTTCATTATAAAAAATCGTTTATAAAAAATAAGAATAGTAAATGGTGAAAAAAGTGAGTGATATGTTACAGGGAACTCTCTCACAGCCGGACACTCACGGCACTGAAAAAATTGTCATGCTCGAAAAATTAAAAAAATTGATTTTTTTTAAATCTTTGTATATTTTTTGTTTATCCTTCAAAAATCTTGTAAATTAGATAATTGTTATGGGCGGCATGCGCCCTTTTGCTTGTATGTTTTGGAAGTTCAATCGCTTCAAAAAAATATTACAAATTGGCCAATTGCTAGGGGCGGCTTGCGCCCTTTTGCTTGTATGTTTTGAAAGTTCAATCGCTTCAAAAAAAATATTATAAATTGGCCAAGCGCAAGCCGCCCCTAGCAGCCTTGCCGCCCCGGGCTGTAGCCCTTTTAGCCCTAGGGTAAATACGCCCCTGGTTATTCTGCTCGGGCTCATGAGCGTTATACATTGCGTGAAACGGAAGTTTCGTTAACTATATACATATTTAAAAATTTAATACACTTATACTTACTTAAAAACTAAATATAGCGCACGGCGGCGCTTTTGTATCTTTTCTTTTTTTTTACATTTAGTGTTGATATTTCTTGTCTTTTTTTGAAAATGAGAGCGAGAACGCTCTTTATATTTGAATAAATATATAGTTAGTTCACTAGAGGAGTGAGAGAGTGAAAAAGATAGTCAGTTATGAGCGATGGCTTCTATACTGCTTACTTGCGTACATTTAGAATTAGTGAGAAGAATATACGGTTACACTAATATCACATGAAAGAGATGGTAAGTTGAGAACGATGGCTCTATACTTATACAGATATAATATAAATATACATTTAGGAAGTATGAAAGAAAATATATACTAATACATATGTGTTTAAAATAAAGGTTAAGTATATATAGAATATATTTTATGAGTGTTTAGCAAAGATAGTGTCAATTTATACTGGCAAAAGTTTTTACATACTTTAAGCATCACAGAAAGATTTTGTACTAAGATTTTGGTTTGGTAAATAACTTGTTATAAACTTATACTATGGGTGCGAGTACTGCTCTCCGATTTAGTGAAAAATGTGAATTAAGTTAATTATAGGATTATACCTAATTCAAGCGTTTCGAGTTGTTTAAGATGAAAGTAATTAGTGAACTTCACTAATTCGTAAATAACGTTTTTCTTGACACATAGTGCCATTCCCTGCAGTTCGTCTTTTCTAAGGGTGTATGTAGTCCTCAAAACCCACTTTGTTTCTACTATTTGGAAGGCTCACAGCTGTACCGAACCAAGTCATTTTAAAAAAATCCAAAACTAACGCCAAAATTTCCGCAAAATTTACCTCTATTTAGAGCTGTAATGAACTATGTATAGTTCATTACAGCTCTAAATAGAACTATGTAGCTCTAAATGAACTATGTAGCTCTAAAATAGCTCTAAATAGAGGTCAATTTTGCGGAAATTTTGGCGTTAGTTTTGGATTTTTTTAAAATGACTTGGTTCGGTACAGCTGTGAGCCCTCCATTTAGAGATGGGTTTCTTGTATGAAAGCCACTGTGCATTTGCTGGCTTGTAGAATTTTTGTAAGTTCTATTCTCCTAGCCTGATTAATTAAGGACGAAATGTGAGATTTACAAATTTAATGGCCATTATTGAGGACTGACGAAGAGCTGATTGACCAGCTCAAGATAAGCTAATCGTTTACTAACGAGTGACTGAAAGTTTCCTAGATTTGACATGAATTTTTCTATTTTTGAGATAAGTTGGTTCATCTCGATTCCAAAAAGATCTTTAGAAAGATTTATAAAGTCGTTAAGAACACTTGTGCAGGCTGCACCACTGGATTCTTTTGCGGAGGGAAGATTGCCAGAAGGGCCAGGACGCGTATTGCCGAACTGTATATCAGTACAGAGCTCCGACGCTCTATAATAGACTACAGAATGCTCATTCAAATTAAGAGCATACTATATACTGTGTCAGATCAAAAGCAGATTTTTCTGTGTTGGTATACATTTTACTCAGGAAACTTAGAGCAAAGTACCTTTGATTACAGAGCCATCGTTCACGTTGGTGTGGTTATTGTGTGTGGTGTGTGGTCCCGTGACATAAGGCCAAGTGACAAAAGGCCAAATTTGTTTGTGACTTAAGGCCAAACATAAAATGTTTTGTCTTGAGCAACAGTATCTTGTGTGGCCCGCTTCGCGGGTTTTCAGGATTTTAACTCCCTTTTCGGGGCTCACACCCGCTCACGCAACTCCGTTGCTCCGCTTAGGGTATGTTCAGTCGTCAGGCAGGCGCCTGTAGCAACAGTTTTCCTGAGCAGCAGTACATAACTGTTAGTTGTTTACTCCAATTAATGTAAAATACAAAACTGTTGCTACAGGCGCCTGCCTGGCGACTAAACATACTCTAAGCGGAGCAACGGAGTTGCGTAAGCGGGTGTGAGCGCCGAAAAGGGAGTTAAAATCCTGAAAACCTGCGAAGCGGGCCACCCAAGGTACTGTTGCTCAAGACAAAACATTTTATGTTTGGCCTTAAGTCACAAACAAATTTAGCCTTTTGTCACTTGGCCTTATGTCACGGCACCACACACCACATACAATAACCACACCAACGTGAACGATGGCTCTGTAATCACAGGTACTTTGCTCAATCTGAAATAGTATATAGTTTGCTTCAGCTTTTTTAATATTTTACAAGCAAACTGCATGTGACCACAGAGCGCTCTGTGGTAGCATACAGTTTGCTCTACAATACTTTCAAATTCGGTGAGCAGAAAATGGCTGAGCACAGACTAAGGAGATCTGTGCTGATATACAGTTTGGCAATACGCGGCCAGGACCCCGTGGGGTACGCGATCCGATAAGTTGGTTGGCGTATGAAACTCCAGGAATGACAAAGTTACCATTCGAGATAGCTTTGGAGAAGGCTTTTCTTTTGGTTTGTTTTTCTTTGGCATCTCGCAGTTTTAGTTTTCTGCTGGCCTCGAATCTTTTGTAGGATGCACATCCCTTAAAGTTAGCTGGGTGGTTTTCGCCTCAGTTGACACAAGTGGCAAAACTTCCCTCTTGCTTAGTGACGGAGCAGTGGCCTGGCTCATGTGGGGCTATACATTTTACACATTTGTATGTGCTGGCACAAGTTTTCGCCAAATGGCCAAACTTCTGGCACCGACGGCATTGCAGTGCGCCTTTATTGCCTCTGGGCTTCTTCCAAAGAACTCGCGTTTTAAAAAGGTAGCAGATTTTCAGGAGCTCCTCGGGACCCGTGCCCGGTTGGAGTCTGACTAGGAATAAATTATATCGAGTTTTGTTCGCTTTTGATCTTAAAGTTTCAAAAACCGAGACTTTGTCCACGTTTGGGATTCTTACTTTCAATTCGTTTAGAATTTCAGACTCAGGATAGTCAAGAGTGAGTCCTTTCAGGACCACGTTAGCGGTTTGATCCTCCTTCAAAGTGAAGGAGTGCGCTTCAATATTGTTGGACCTCTTCAGAAGTTCCAGAAGATTACGGTGAACTTGGCTATTATCGACAAAAAGTCTACTTAAATTACCACGATTAATCACTTTATAATTAAAAGGTACCGAATTTTCGTGGAAGTCTTTAATAAGTTTACTAATATTCACATTTTTCAAAAAGAATAGGGCAGTACTTACCCCTCGAGCGCAAAGGCTCCGTTCCATTGATGTTGTCGTCTCGTGTTGAGTTTTCAGGTCCAACGCTGGCTTACTTTCTTCTGACATTGGCTTCGTTGTTATCTTGGATAGCGTCCGTGTTTTGCTGCATTTGGTAGTCAATTTGTAAGCTCCAGTTGTTGGCTTGTGACGAGAGAAACTTCATTCCAAGACCCAGGATTGAGAATTGGTTGTTGTTCAGCAGACTGTTGCCCGCAGGACTGCAGCTGCGGCTTTTGCTTTTACAGGTTCGCTTCCTACTAGGAGTGAGCCACGTAACGGCATCGTCGATTTCTTCTGCATCAATTACTTTTTCCGGAGCTTCCGATTGTAAATTTATGTAGGGATTTGCATTGTTGCTTAATGCAAGGAGTTGGAGGGCTGCATCAAGCTTCCTTTTTCCGGGTTTTTTTCCTTGTCAGATTTATACCTCATTTCGAGGTTCAACTTTTATCTTCTCGTTCGTGAGAACTTCTGGGCACTTTAGGTTAGGAAAGTGATCCTATTTTTTCGTCGCAATCATAAACCATCCTACGTTGAATTTATTTTTAGGATGTTAGGAAAGTTCGCTTTAATGTTAACGACTAACATTTAGTCAAAAAGACTTATTAAAATTGGAAAAATTTTACTTTAAAATATACACGTTTTTACTTTTGGGTTAGGTTATTTTATTTTATTTTTAGAGAGTAGAGAGGCACGTCTGCACACTTCTAAGTTTCAACCCGATCCCGTTTCTGCAGAGATAAAATTATCTGGTTTCCGAGGTTTATCAGGGTTTTCCGCGCTTACATGAATATGATTATACAATATTCCAATATTTCCAGTGTAATCTTCAGTCATACATTGTTGTATGACAGTGGATCATACAACAAAATTGAGAAACAGAAATCATACAGCAGAACTGTCAATATCATAGAATGTGTATAATTTGAGAATTAGTTTAGTATTTTGACACAAACTCAACTATTGCGCGCACATTCAATTTTTAGTTGCACAACTGTTTGGTTGCTTATATAAAACAGATGAACTATTTAGTTGAATGTCCGCGCAGGTGCATATATTATAATTATATGTTACACAAAATAGGGAACTCATTTTAGGCAATCGCTTAGTTTGTATCAAAACACAAACTTTTAGTTGCTCATACGAAGCAGTTGCGAAACTAAATATTGAATGTGCGCGCCTGGCCTAAGGCTATTTTGTGTAACATATAATTATATGCACCTGCGCGGACATTCAACCAAATAGTTCATCTGTTTTCTATAAGCAACTTAACAGTTGTGCAACTAAAAATTAAATGTGCGCGCAATAGTTTAGTTTATGTCAAAATACAAACGTTTTAGTTGCTCGAACCTTACACAGTATTGCTATCCATACAATGGAACACGATTTTATTTTACCTCATATGTTTCTGGGAATACCATGGCCATACTCTACTTATACTTTTATATGATATGTATTTTATATGATATGTATTTTAATATATTTTCTTTCATTTGTCTTCTTTAAAGAATATTTCATTGACGAAATAAAAGATACATTTTCATTTTTACTTGATGTACCTGTGTACTTATCGAAATCTTTTATGATAAAAGTCACAGAAGTTTGTCTTTTATTCTTTTATGATTTTAAACAGATTTCATAAGAGATTTTGGCATGGTGAATACCAAAAATGCTATTCGTAAAAGATTTTTTCTATGTTCGAACGTTTGACAGTTCATAAAAGTTTTTTATTTTATTACAGATTTTAGCGTGCTGAATACCAAAATTAAAATTCATAAAAGATTTGTTAACAGCTCAAACACTTGTGTGGAAATTCATAGCAGAATAACAGAATAGAAGAATAAAAGATCTCGCCGAATAGGCCTAAACATCATTTTGGTATCACCGTTTTTATAACGACTTATAGGCTTTTCACACCGAATTAAAATCTCGGATTTCAGCAACAAGATTACGAAATCTCATTGAAGCGTTCACACTGAACAGAACCAGGATTTCATTTGACGTTTCTGTCCATTTATCCTCCTTTCTCGCATATAATTTATCTTCTCTCCTTCTCTCCCCACAATTCAAATTTCAAATAGTCACGCGAGACTCGACTCCATTATCTGCTTTTTATCTACCTCTTCTCTTGCTGACAATTTGCTGATAAAGCAGAACATTTCTAAAGGTTTGTTTGTTTTGGCAATCTTGTGTTTGAAAGTAGATTTTGAGGAGATTTTGTCGTAATCTAGTAGATTTGGAAATCTGAAAATGTATGGGAAATCTAGTAGATTTGGATGAGATTTTGAGAATTTTGCTCGAAATCTAGATTTTGATTTGGTGTGAATAGCGTATTAGGTTAATACTACGTTTTCACCAAAGGTAAATCCGGGATTTAAATGGATTCACCATAAATCTCCTTTAAATCTCGTAGGTTTACCGTACAAATTTAAATCACCTCAAATGAAGATTTAAAATAAATCTCCTTGAAATCTTCTCGCAATCAGAAGATTTACAAAACAAACAAACCTTATTTTGTAAAACGTGTCTATGACGGCTTTTAAACGAAGCAATATTACCTTGCGATTTTTAAGCCCGTTGGAGAGAGACGTGTGTGGTGGCGGGGTTACATAAGGCGGAAGATGACTCCAAAAGAGAAACTAAGATTAAAAATCGCTTCCGTGTAAAAGCAGTATATGTCCCCTACTACACGATGTCTTACGAGACGAGGCTCACGTAAGTGCGAAAAAGAAAGCAGATATGAGGAAATGAGATGCAAAAAAATATTCCCGGTGAGTACCGGGCTGATTTTTAGTAGTCTCATTTTGACGTTTCTTTTTCTCATATTCGTTTTATGTTGTGTTGTGCATTAAAAAATACGAAAAACTTTCAAATTTGAGACATGAGTCTCATAAGACATGAGTCAACGTGTAATATATTTTGCCTCACGGGATACAAATTTAAAAGGAAAGTCAAAAATGAGACATGTCTCATGAGGCAACATGTAATAGGGGACTATGTAACCCCGCTTTATTCATTGACAATCAACACAAAATAGAAATAAGTAGGTATCTGTTTCCCGTTTAATCCTAGTACGCAGATGCTTGTACCATTCTTTTTCATGACAAAATTTAGTGGAGACATTTTGTAGAGCAATTCACAATAGTATGAATTTTGCGCACGAACTGCGTACTGCTCGGAAAAATATACGAGACAAAATTTGTCCCAGAAAAAAAAATGTATGGGAGATCTGCGTACTAGGCTTAACTATTCAATTGCAATTTTTTTTCTCTTGTCCAAATTGACAATTGAATGACAAGACAGAGTGAAAACGTCAAATAAATCTCAGTTTCTTTGGTGAAAACACTTCAAGATTTATTTTAACAGCCCAATTCTGGCGTTGTGAGGACTCACAAGTCACAAGCTCTTGTGAGGTTGATTTCTCAGACAATCCTCATAAGAAACCTCACAACAAATTCACCACAGTAAACTGAATCTCAACAGCTGATTATAAAATAGTAAAAAAATAATAATTATCAAATTCAAGAGGAATCCGAGCAACAAATAAAATAATGGAAGGTAATTTTGTATTTTTAAAGGAAAAAAAAAGACGATTTATGAATAAATATTGATTAAAAATTTTAGTAGGAGATTGTAAGGATTCCAAGCAATCAACACTTGAGCACTTCCTTGGGCTTATACGAAAACACCCGGAGCTCATGGCCAACAAGAATGCCCCAATAAACCCACAGCGTATAAAAGAACTGCCTGTAGAGCTCAATTCCTTCTACGGTCCGATGCCGATGAGAACTGGCGCAAGGCCGAAAGCAGTGTTGCCATAAGATATTTTTGGAAATCGGGAGATTTCCACATCAGAAATCGGGGAAATCGGGGAACTAGAAGTTGAAATAATTTTACTTATTTAAAAAAAAAATGTCTTCATCAATTTATTTGAGAAAAAGTTCTCTCAACATTAGTTGAAGAGTTTGGTAATGTTAATATCGATGAAATAAAGTTAGCCATCAATGGAAAGGCCAAACTTTGATTGCCCCTTTTGATTGAACAAACAATTTTCCAAAATATTTCAATTTTGATATGTAGTATCAAAGCTTTCATATATTAAGCTTTTAAAGTCAAGATTACTTATTTCTCTATATTCACAATCGATTCGCTGCATATCAGAATAATGAATAATATTAGGAAATAAGTTAAAAAGATTACTTAGTGGATCAATTTGTTTATTTACAGTTTGTTTTGGTTTTAATAAGGTCAAAGCCTGAAAATTTTTATTTTTAAAATCAAACATATATATGTAATATTTGCTTGCAAAGTTCAACGTAAACGCTTATACAGCTGTTTTTAATTCGTTCCACTTCAGAGCTTGAAATAAGATTTTTGTCCAATTGTAACTTAAGATCGCTCCCGAGGTACAAATTATCATTGCTTATTATATTTTAGGTACAGTCTGATTTTAACATTTCGCTAAAAGATAAAGAAAATGGATCTACATTCATATTATTAGTGTAATTGAAAATATTACCAAGAACTTAACTACCGACACGCATCGCCCCACATCAAATCAAACAAGATAAAAAAGAAGAAGAAATTTAATCTTGGTTGGGTATAGTTCACATTGTATTTTTGTCAAAAAATCGATGTAAGATGAATTGAATTTAACAAAAACTGCGTATTGACAAGGTCCTCACAGTCAACTGATGAATCCATGTGAGATCGCCGGGACAAAACGCCAATTTTTGTGAACTAAAGGCCAAAAAAGCTATTTTGAAGAAGAAGAAAGACAATGACAACGACGTTAACAATAATTGCAAGGAATATGTTTTCATACTAAATTTAACTGCCAAAATTTTTAATAAAATAATAAATTATGTTCATTCAAGAGCGGATAAAATATCTGAACGTATTTTTAAATTGAAAATCGGGAGAAAGTGCACTATTTACATCAAAAATCGGTGTATCAGAAATAGGTCTAGAAATCGGGAGAAATACGATAAATCGGTGTTTCTGGCAACACTGCCCGAAAGAGGTAATAAAATGCATCATTCATAATTTTTAAACTTTCAAATTTCTATACCAACTTTTCTGAAACCCCTAAAATCCTTTTATATTAATAATCAATTTGTCTTTTTTTCATAATATACATATATTAAACGTCAAATTATTGTCAAAACTCTAGTAATTTGTGAGTTGTGATCTACTCTGAAGGAGATCACAATATCGATAGTTCTTGTGAGGCTCACAAGTTGTGAGTATGCTGTTAAATACGAAAACCTCACAAAATCATATTTACCTCACCCTGTGAGGCACTGTATAACCTTATTTACTCGCTATAATGAACTTTTAAATATGGCGGAAAATCTATAGTAGTCTCATGAAGAGGATCGAACGACGCGCCACCTACAAAGGCGGCTTTCACACTATTTATCGTAGAGTCTTAGAGAGCTAAGGACAGTCGAGAAATCAGAAATAATAAATAATAATGAGGGTTAAAGCAAGCTGAAGATAGAGAGCAAGATGACAGGAATGAAGCTATTTTATTATTTCCTCTGATTTATTTTCAATACAAATGATTTTGATATGACTCAAGCCTAATACGCAGATCGCGCTAAATTTTACACCCCACATTTTTCTTCAAACATCAGCTAAAATCCAAGCTAAATTTTGACATAAGAACCTTGTGGAGAATACGTCACAGAAAACAGCTGTTCTCTAAATGAAATTTTTTTTTTTAAATTTAAAAGAATTTGTTTTAAACTATGATTTTTTAAGAATTATGAATGAGAACGAATGAGAATTATGATTTATGAGTGATTTTTACTGTGGAAAATTTGAAAGACTTCCGTCACCAAATATTCTTCTAATTATTATTCCATTTCAAATTGAAATTTATCTCGAGAATAAATGTTCCAGACAATTATTTGGTGCGCTAAATTTTGACAGATAAGTTATGTACAGTTAGGGATGCAACATCGTTAAAAAAACATCGATGTTTGAAAACATCGATGGTTCCACGACAAACATCGATGTTAAAAAAACATCGGTTATAACAACGATACATCGATGTTTTTCCGATGTTTTTCCGATCATACAAGTCTGTGGGCTATACTTATGACGTACTAGGCGTTTTTCTTTTTTAGTTCAGTATAGAGCTCTGAACAGAGTCCGAGCATGTCGAGCATGTTCCGAACATTCTCTGAACCAAGCGTGCTCTGAGCGCTCTGAGTATATTTTGAAACAGACCTGAACACTTATGTAGCTGTCGCCATTTTTTTTTAATTTCCATCTGTCAAATGCTTGTGTTAAGCATTTTACTCTGTCTGCTCAGTTAATTTATTCTGAGCTCATAGAGCGCACTCTGAACACGCTCAGAACATGCTCAGAGCGAAAAAAGAAACACATTTTCGAAACTCTGAACACCCTGAACTAAAAAATAAACGCAATTTATTTTTTGACAACTCAGGTTCTGTTCTGAACTAAAAAAGAAAAACGCCTACTGTACACTAGCAACAAAATATACAAGTCTTACCAGTTTCAACGCAAAAATTTTATAATATTTCCAGTCAACTACACTCTACACCACAAAATAATAAAATTCAACTTTGAAACAAAACATATTTTCTTAATAGGATTTATTTATTTAAATGTTATTTTGAAATTAAATAAGAGACAAAATAATTATTTTATGTTTGAAAGTAACTGCGAAATTGAGTTCAAGAAAAGAAGCTTGGACAATCTGGTCCCCAGAAGTCTGTTTCTGTCCTGAGTGATGGTTGCCCCAGCCTCCGAAAACAAACGCTCGCTTGGAACAGAAGTGGCGACGATGGGGAGATATATCATTGCAATCTTTGCAAGTTTTGGGAAAAGAGATTTCATATCATCCCAGATCTCAATAGCGTCTCTTTTTATTGGTGTAACAGGAGACGACAGGTACATTTGAACTTCTGTAACTAATGGTCGCTGTTGAAGTTGACGATGACTTATTTCTCATATTCTTATGTGTTAGTTGCTTGTGGTATTTCCATATATCAAACTCTGAATCATCTTTTTCAGACTCATCAGATGTGTCCATGGTGGCTGAAGGCGAGCTGTTGTATTCCCGTAAATATTTATTTAGTTAACTAACTACTTTGCCTTTAGCCAGGTCATTTTTGAAGTGCATCAACTTAAATCGAGGATCGAGAGCACTTGAGATGGCGAGAATTGCGGAATATTCTATATTATCAAATCTTCTAGCCAGTTGCTTTTTTATTTCTTCTTTAAATTCTAAAATGATTTCGTTTTTAGGTTTAATATTTTCTACTACTTCCCGAACGCAGCTTACTAGTGGAATAACTTTGCTCACCGTTACGTAGAACGAATATATGGTTTTCCGTATAATGCTAATACAAACACATTTTATGTTTAACACAATTTTGGCAATGTCTATGTTCAACAAAATGAATGAACGATGTCGATGTTTTACAATTTTTCAGTCGATGTATCGGCGATGTATCGGCAACCAAAAGATCGATGTTAACATCGATGTTTTTGAACAAAACATCGATGTTTTAGAAACATCGATGTATCGTTTGCATCCCTATGTACAGTTCGAAGAGAAATTTTGATTCTTAAGCTGGAGCAGCGTACGTTTCGGCTTTAATACTTGACATAATTTTAGCGAGAATTTTGTATGGGAGATAAAATTTAGGGCGATCTGCGTACTAGGCTTTAGGCATAAATATAACAAAAAAATTAATGTTTTTTTTTTAAATCTAAATATTATACAACCTACATGGTCGATTCTAAACTCTGTACTTATCATTTCTTCAACACTATCTTAAGCAGTTTTAAGAAAAATTAGTTTATTTTTTTTTCAATAATTTTTTTTTAAATATTTATTTGTTTTCCCTTTTAAGTATTTTTATAAAAAATTGCCCCCCAATTTAAAGGGGAAGCAGACGCTCTAACATAAAATTCTTTTACTTCAGGCAATCTCCATGATCTGTCTTTTGTCGCACAATACGATTATGGAATAACTTACCCGGCACAGTTTTCCCTTGCCATTTCAATTTGCAAACATTCAAAACCAATGTTCATCGACACCTCCTTTCTCTCCCCTCTTAATTTCTCCCTCGCCCGTGCTGTGTTTAAAACATTATAAGGGTCTCGTAACCACGGTTGCTACTTGAAAAAAAAAATTGTGTCCAAAGTTGAAAATAAAAATGACCAAATGTAGTTCAAAATGACCAAAATAAAAAAGAAAAACAAACAAACAAAAAACAGAACTTAATTCATCACATTTGTTGGAGCATATGTTCTTATGTATATTATACAGCTAACAAGTTATTTTTAAATTATTAAAAAACAAAAACATAAAAAATCAAGTACAAAAATTAACAAAGCACCTTATATACAAAACATGAATACTAACTTCTCACAGCTATTTGAAATAAGATCACGATTGTGCAAAATTTTAGTTGAATTAGTACGATGTTAATGCTGTTTTAGTATGAATCTAGGTAAAACCTTTTGCAAATTTCAATCGAATTTAGCATCATACTTTCTCTGCCCTCTTATTAAATACCTATTTTATTTTTTTAGTATCGTGCTACGAGTAACTTCATCAAAACAGGCCTGTTTGTTTAGTTTTTTGCAAGAACTGCATATAACTTTAGTGCTTAGTAGTGATTTATTGAAAAATAGCCTTAGCACTATACTGGTTAAAAAATGTTTAAAAGAGTTAGTAATCTACTTAAAAGTTAGCAAATTGTTAAGTAGTATCATCATAATACCTTATTACTAAGCTGTTTAAAATTTTGCGCGATATGTTTATGAAGATCAATTATTGCCACTTAATAACTATAAAAATAAATAGGTTATGTTTTCATAAACGCTATTTCTATTACATATTTGCAGACCAATAATCATTACTAATTTTTTGATCTTCAGACTCTTTGGCTAGCATTATATTATTAATGGTTTCAAAATTGAATCCAATTCTTTATTTAGTTTTTATTAAACTTAATTCGCAAAATTTTCGCTCGCAAAATACCCAATATTTTGTGCTGCGCAATATTTTTAGAAATTCTTTAAATTGGTTGATCCGGTTGGCAAAAAATGTATGTATTATGTTGCGACACTTTTTTTCAACTTCACTAGGAACTTTTTGCAATAATATGCAAATCGAAGATTCAGCGAATGGCAAGTGCATTGAAAAAAATTACATTGCTTTTCAATTTGGCTTGATGGTCATTAACCTCACTAACCATAACACTAGCCTCGTCAGTTGAAGGACCAATTGAATTTTCAAATAGTATTTTTTCATTTTTACCCAGCGAAGAAGCAACATTGCGCAAAGTTAACGCACAATTTTTAGTTTTCCAGCTATCTATCATTAAATTCGCAAGTGATGGAAATGAACGCATTCAGCTTACCTACATCATACGCTAATAAAACTGCTGTTGGTATACATTTCATTTTTAAGAACATAAAAAGTAAAAAAAGTTTTTTCTTTTCAATTCGTTGAAAAAATGACCAAATGGAATAAAAAATGACCATGTGACCAAGTGAAAAAATTATGACCAGATTTGGTCATAAATGACCAAACTGGCAACCGTGCTCGTAACATACCCTTGAGCGCGAGTGAATTATAAAAAAAAAAACAAATATTTTGCGCGCGCTCTAACCTCTAAGCGACTTATACTTACCCTTAAATTGTTTGAGCACATAGTGCGAGCGCTTACGAAAGTTGGAGAGAATTTAAAAGGAGATAACGATGCATATTGATTTTGAACGTTATAATATCATAATGGGAGGGAAATGCTTAGCCGGTTAAAGCATTCCCCATTCGTGTGGTGAGGCGAAAAAAGAATCTCTGAATTAAGCAATACATTCGAAGTTGGGCTCAGGGTTAAATTGTTGGGCATTCCCTGAAGCGCGAGTATTACGGTTGAAGTGTTTTAGGGGAGGAATATCATTGGCTATTTCACTGATTATAAAAATAACGGTAAAATAATGAAAGACAAGGAACATTGTGACGGTGCTCGAGAAATACATATGTTTCAGTTAGACAACGGTCGCCTATCATTTTTATATCTTTCTTTTGAATTCAAACCAGGAGACTCAAGTGGGTTCTTGGAGCACCTGCCCAGATATGGGAATTGTAGTATCGGCGGAGAAAACCCAAACAATAAGCTGCGTTCTTGGCGACGTTAAATATGTATGTGATCACTCCACAAAAGATGGTCTGTGATGCACATACTTAGAACTGAAAGCTGTTCAGTTTCTTCGACGCAAGAGTGTCAACCATACAAAATTGCATTGAGGGAGGGTTACGCTTAAGCGATAGTAGACATAATTGAGTTTTCGAAGTATTAAATTCTACACTGTTTTTTTTTGTTCAATGAGCTTATCATACGCGGTCATTGCGAATGCACTTCCGATCCGAATGAAAAAGATGTGAATCTTAAAACGAATATAAAAAGCTGAGGCTCCTGTCGTCAGCGAAACAATTTATTATATTAGAAGTTTCAGACAAAAGGTCATTTATGAACATATGGAAGTGTGCCAGAGATAAAACAGAGCCCTTGGGCACACCAGCGTAATTTTTCCAACGTTTTTACAAATAACCCAAACATTTTACTACCTTTGGGACATAATAGCATTTTTTGCCTTAATGTTTGGTCATGTTAAAATTTAGTTTGTCGGAAATGAACGTTACATGTCTTTCAGAATTGTTTGTACTTATTTCGGTTTTCCTCAGTAGCGTTGGCTTTAAAACTACGGAAACTTACTTCTTTAACCCTGTTAGCATCTTTACAGCTCAAATAAAACCAGGAGTTTTCTTTTGTTTTGATAGATTTAATCCTATTGGGAATACAATTTCTCATACCGTAATGAATAAGATTTGGGACGATATCTGCACTAGAGTCTACGTCTCTATCGAAGAAGCATATTGTGAGCAGTTAAATTTTCCGAACAAATCATTGAGACCATCCTAGTTGGCTTTTTCGTAAATTCAAATGGACTCACGGGGTTTACTTTCCTTAAGTGGCGTTTGTTGATACGAAAAATTTGCAGATCTGACACAATGGTCTGATGTACCTAGAGGCGATAATACACTTATGTGGTATTTATCAGGGTCAGAGGTTCGGAACAAATTTAGAGTGTTGGAATCCGAGTTGGTTCGTCAATAAGCTGAGTCAGGTTGACTAACTCGGCAAAAATCTCAACATACCTTCCTTCGGGTGTTGTCTGACCAGAATAGCGCAGCCACGAAGTAAATCGCCCTTAACAACGATGGGAAACAATTCTGTGGATAGAATCGGACAGGGCATCGAATTCATTAGAAGTCGAATTACTATCCAAACTTGGAGTGCGATTAATAAAATATGTATTAATGATGCGCCTTCAAACAGTGAATTTAAACCACATATAATTAAAATTTGTATTTGCCATAGTGTGGTAAAAGCTGATAGGCAACATCATCAAGTACGTATACGGCTAGACCGTGATGATCAAAGAATAATGACACTAAACCATATAGGTTAAACTCCATATGATCGATGTTTTCACCAACCTAGGTTTCACTTAGTGCCAAAACTGCTGGCCTGTTTAGAACAGGGTGAACACAGCACAGACATTTTTACCAAGCCCCCGAATGTTACTTTTTTCGACACAAAACTTACCAGCATTACAATACACAAAACACGAAAAAAAACACTAGACAGTTATCTATGCAGGTATTGTTTTTGATTTTATTTTAAGTACTTACAGCTTTGTTACTAGTAATCGATAGGAAGATCTTGATTTAATTCCACTCGTTCTCTGGTCAGAGATACCTACTCGTACTTTCATTTCCCAGCCAGATAGTTTTCCGAAATTACACGAAAACTGACTAGCCCAAATATAGCGAGAAATAGATTGGCGTTGACCTTGCAACTTTGGAAAACAGATCACACTTTGTTTGATGTGCAAATGCTACCAACTTTTAAGGCGACACTTTTCAGGTTTATAAACACTCAAATGAAAATATGACAACTTATTTTTTTATTGTTTCTTCCATTTATTTTCATTTATTTTGGTTTTGAAAATGGAAGAACTTCTTAATTATAGAATCAGTGAAACAAATCCATTTTTGTACGACGAAGGGCGGAAGCAGTAGCGTAGCGTAGGGGGGGCGGGGGGGGCGGTCCGCCCCGGGCGGCAGGCTTAGGGGGGCGGCAAAATGTCGCCGGTGATGCGGGTAGAGTAGAAATCATATGTTTCATGACAGATCGTTTGACAAGTCAACAAACAACAATGATGTAAATTTGAAATTTGCCACCCTATCTGTGGTTCGTCGTTGACCGCTTTCGTGAATTCGTAGACGGTGAGTAGGGCCGTAAGGCTAGCCGCGCACTAGCAACTTTTAGTTGCGAAACTGTTTGGTTACTTATAGAAAACAGATGAACTGTTTGGTTGAATGTCGGTGAATTTGCAGATAATTATATGTTCAATAAAATGGCGAACTTATTTTTAGGCAATCGTTTAGTTTGTGTCAAAACACAAACTTTTTAGTTGCTCAAACCAAGCAGTTTCGCAACTAAAAGTTGCTAGTGCGCGGCTAGCCTAAGAGTGCATTCCGTATTGTCGCGCTGATCGCGAAACTAAAACAAAACGTTCCGAAACTCTCGCGAAACTGAAAGGGAGTGTTCCGAAACATATGATATGCATATGCGAGATATGATAAGATAACTAGGATTCGGCGGAAACTTTATTCTATAGTCTCAGCCAGCTCAATGTTTTTGCTCCCTCCCGCATCACAGAAAGTTATTTCGATTGTGTTGTTTATAGTTTAAATATTGTTTAATCTTCTAAAACTAAACACTAAGTACTTCACTCAACCTTTGAACTAGTTTTTGGAAAATGAAAAGAGTTAAAGGAAGCGGCTCGGAATACCGCAAGAAAAAGGCTAAGAAAGAAGCAGACGCGAAGACGCGAAATATTTCAGTTCTAGTTCTGGTTCAAAAGCTACGTTGACGTCTTCGGCGGCATCCAGCAGCAGCGGAAGTGATTCCAATGTAAGTAAGATTCCTCCATCTACAATCGTGAGTGGCCTAGAATTGTCCTCCGGCCAATATTTATGGGAATGCATAACTTATTTTACGGGCAGAAGAAGAAGACGTGCCTGCCGTCGAAGTTGGAAGTCGTTCTGGTCCCACCACAGAGCAGGGTCAAGACGAAGTCGACTCACCAGAAGTATCTCAAGCATCTAGTCACAAGCCTGCAGAAAAAGTGAACCTCGTGAAGCTGTAAAGAAGTTTAAAAATAAGTTTGTGGAAGTTCTTGAGGTACTGGAAGAATTGACGGATCGGTAGCCAGTCTTCTTCTGACAGTCATTCAACTTCCTCACTTTTCTTAGCTTTTGAGCTGCAGAGCTACCTGAAGAAGATGACGCACAGATTTACCTGCAGCAATGTGGACTGAGTGTGGATAAGTGTGCTCAGAAACTCTGCGTTTTAAAAGCTCTCCTGGTGGAGACAGAGACCATTTCGTCCAAGCCGCAATCGACTTTTCTAAGACTTTTTGGAAAAAACTCGGAATAGATCTCAAAACGAGTACAATTCGCAGGAAAAAACGCATGCATAGAGATGAATCCGCAGATGCAGCTTTGTCTCACGAGCCTCATTCGTAAGGCTCGTAAAATCCGTTTATGAAACCGCTAATTCTATTTTACTTTCAATAAAAGATACTTCATTGCCTGTGAAATAATGATGTCTCGAAATTTAATTTTAATTTAGTATTGAATGGGGGCGGCAAAATGGGTCTCCCGCCCCGGGCGCCGAGATGGTATGCTACGCCACTGGGCGGAAGTCGTATAAAAACATTGGCGCCAAACAAAAAAATGGAAGAAAATTGCATCAGAACTAAATAAAGAATTAGCTATGAAATTTATATTTATCTCTTTTCTTATTAACAGCAAATACTTTTGTGTAGAACAGGTGCATTTTACGTTCATTTTTAACAAATATTTCTCGAGTCCATATCCTTCTTCTCTTGCTTCCCGCGATCATATAGAGAACATTGCAGTGTGTTAAAAATGTCATCATCACTGCGAGTACACAAAGATTTTGCACATAATTCTACGGCAAAATCACTTTGCAATATGCAACTATTTCAACTATTTCAACTATTTTGTTTATTTGTTTTTACGTATCAAAAGCGCTGTTCACGTTGTAATTTATTTTACATCACTTCTGTGTCAAAATTTTCGTTGCTGTTGAAGTTTACAATCTGTTTCTCGCATAAAAGTATAGTAGAACCTATACTTTTAAACCCACCTTCCAACACAGGTGAACCTAAATTAATGAATGAATATTGAGAGGGAGTTTCTACTGCGACCTAGAGATCTATTGTGCTCCCATCCAGAGCTGGATGAGTTGCTTACCCTACGAGCTGTCCTCCAAGTTTATCCCTTTGATTAGTTTGATTATTTGAAGTAGATACCTTCAAAGAGGATTAATCACTAGTATGCGTTCTGGCGTTTCGTCGGAAGTATTGCAGAATCTGTATGTGGGGCTATTTTAAAGGCCAAGAATATTCAATAAGTGTCTTCTTAGTTTAATGTGATGTGTATGGAAGTATAAATATAAATTTCAAAATCATGTAAAATAATCTACGTCGAAACTTACCATCAACATTAAAGACAATACCATCCACAACTCAGCACAATTTGAATATGTCAAAATTGATGGTTGATATTAAAAAATTGTGGTTGCGTTTATTTTCGCAAGTTAAGAAACAATTATTTTTTCCTAAATTTTGTTTTTAAATAAAAAATCTATACGATAACATTTGGTTCTTCGAACCTTTGTAAAATCAGTTTTACTACGCACGGTGCTAAAATTTTGAAGGGATACTTTGCAATTTTTGTCTGTTTGGCAACAAAGGCCATTCATTTGGAAGCGGTGGCAGATCTCAGCACCCAAGCGTTTTTGGCAGCATTTCAACGATTCACTGCCAGAAAATTCAACTGCAAGTGCAAGCAGATCTACAGCGACTGCGGAACAAATTTTGTCGGTGCCAATAACGAATAAGCAAAGATGTTGTCAGAAGCACAGTCAGAAGGATATAGCGGAAAGCCTGGAAAATCACGGTATAGATTGGCATTTTATTCCACCCGCTTCCCCGCACTTTAGAGGCTTATGGGAAGCGGGTGTGAAATCGGTCAAGTACCATTTAAAACGAGTTGTTGGAACTGAAAAGCTAACCTTTAAGAAGCTCGCGACGCTTCTAACTCAGATAGAAGCGTGTCTGAATTGAAGGCCCCTTTGCCCTCTCTCCGACAATCTCGACGATTTAAATATACTAACATCCGTACACTTTCTGATCGGCGAATCGTTGCATGCCATACCACAAGGTGAAATCACCAGCAATATCACACATTTTGCAGGATTCTGGAGAAAACGGAACTCAGAGTACCTATCCAGGCTTCAGCAGCGCCCAAAATGGACAAAAATGCCGAAAATAGGACACTTAGTTCTACCCAAGTATGAGCGACATCCATCTACGAATTGGAATATTGCGCGAATCGAAGGCACTCATGCTGGCTCAGACGGACTAATACGTGTCATCACGATAAAAACTAAAAATGGTAACATGAAGAGACCCATCGCGAAGATTTGTCTTTCGCCTTCAAACAAATCGTATGAACAAACCACCATCATATAAACCCACCAAATCAAAGCAAAAGTCGAATCACTAATTCGGTTCAGATTAAAAACAAATCATATTCTTAAATAATTTGGATCATTCAAAAAAATACATGCACGGCAGATGAAACAAAATGGGATTTTAATCAAATTTCAAATAAAACCAACACCAACAAATTTATTTTTATTTATTTCTTCCGACTGCTGTAAAACGATGAAATTTGATAAAGTGGCAGGGCTTAAATTGCATACAAAGGAAAAAAAATATAAAATTTGAGGTTTTCACATTCAGGGGCGTGATATCCGCCTACTTCCTTAGAACTGATGTATATTATATGGCACACTTACGATTGCAGTAGAACAATGAAATTTGGTAGAACGGTAGGGCTCAAATCGCATATAAAGGAACAACAATAAAAATTTAGGTTTTTTATTCAGGGGGTGTGGTATTTGCCCACTTTCTGAGAAAATGTTTAATTTATATGGAGCACTTTTGATTTCCGTAGAATGATGAAATTTGGTAGAGTGGTAAAGCTTAATGTACACTCAAAGCGAAAAATATAAAATCTAAGATTTTTCATTCGAAGTGTCTTTTTATTGTCATTTCGAAACTATACATGCATTTTGAAAATTCATGACTTTTATTAGAACTAGAGTGCTCGATTTGGTACTCTATGTTATTTTAACATGTATGAAAAAAGAAAACATTTGCATACTTGAAAAAATTATGAGCTTACATAAAAAAAATCTCAACTGTGATGTGAACTATAATCAAACCACTAATTAGGCTATTAATTGGTGGGCTACCTTCATTTAAAAAAAGAAGTTAAAATTGCAACAAAAACAAAATCGCATCCTCAACAATTATTGCTTTTTTTACCTTGAGCGGATGTAGGTACTAGTATTTATAATTAATGTAGGTATGGTAGTGTTAGGTAGGTATCTTGCCAGGACAGGCAGAAACAATGGAAGCGCAAATCAAAACAACCAATAACAAAAAGAAAATATACCAAAAGATATAGGAAGCTATAAACTAAGTTGATTTTAGAAGGACGAGACCACCCTTCTATCTTTCCGTATCTTTCGAGATTTTGACATGGCAAAATATTAAAATCTTTGCAAAAAGGAGTGAGATCAGACCAAAAACATAAATGTTAAAAAAAGAGCCAAGTTCTCCTATACAAAAACCTTTGTCTAACAAGTCAGCCGTGAAAAGTACTGAGATCTAAAAGTACGTCAAGTTCTTACTTCATGAAGGTTTAATACTGAATATTTAAAGTAGAATAATATTGAAACAGCTGCAATGTAATAGAGAAATTTTATTATTTAATGATTACTGACTAAAATTTGATGGGCTTACTTGGCAAGTTTTTTTTATGCCCAATTCGAAAGGTTGTAAAAACTTGACCAGTGAACCCATTAAATTTTAGTCAGTAATCATAAAATAATAAAATAATTAAACTTTTAAACGCGGTTTAAAAGTTTGTATTATTTTAATTACTTTCAGTACTTCTGCTATTATCTTTGTTGTAGGCTTGATGAAATTTTCCCCAACCATTTTAATGAAAGAATCAAGAGCAATTTAAAGAATTTTCGTCTTTTTCATTTAATCACAAATACTCATGTTTCCACATACACTTTTCAGCTACATATTTATAATGAACAGCTCATTTAAAAAATGTCACCATACATGGTGAAAAAAGTTACGCTGCCGCCATGCATAATTGAGAACAAAAATCCACAGCCTTCGGCCTTGCCAATGATAAAATTCTCATTTAGGTGTTTCATGTAAAGCAAGAAAAAGTTAGTAATCCTGTCTTTATACAGTTGACTTTTATATTCTGACCACCATCATTTTTGAAGACATGTGGTCAAATGATTCCACCGACCCATAGAACACACCAAATGGTTATCTAGATGGAAGGGCGTTTCGATGAAAGCTTGTGGTTGTGGTCTCAACGAAATTATTTAATAAGTTTCTTCAATTAACCCCTGGTGTTCAAAATAAATTTGAAAAATTTGCAGAAGTTTTTTCACCGTAGGCTATTAACAATGCAGTCGTCGCGCACCAAAAAGTTACACCAGTCGTCATGCGGATTAACTATGTGATCCATTTTAAAATTAGAATAAAACCAGTATGCTTTAATTTTTTCAAATTTATTTTGCTGGAAAATGCAATTACATATTATTTGAAGTTAAAAAACATAAATTATTATTTCACTATTTAACTGTAAGTACTAAAAGAGACAACAAATCTCCTCCAATAGTGTTTCGGAATTCTAAATTTTGCATTAGTGGATTACAATAGTAATCCGCGCGACGACTGCAGGGTTAATGATGAACTGCCAAACAAAACTAACCTCAAACCAATAGTTGTACGGTATTGGGAACGCAATGTGGTTTGGTTGGTACATTCATTTATTGGATTTGAATTTTATACAATCCAATTTTAAATGTATCCAATTTCCAATATGCATACAATGATAATAAAATGAATAATAATGGAAATCAGCTGGGGTTTCCTGGGGTTTTTGTTTGTGTGTAATAACCAGGGTTTTAGATTTGTGACTTTTTTTCCAGTATATTTGACATAAGGAAGGCGTAGCGTAGCTAATACGGCTAAGAAAATATATATTAAATAAGGATTTGTTTGGCGTAAACTCGAAGTAAGTGCTTCGGCTCGGTTTAACTATTCCTAGGTTGAACCCAGTATTAGTGAAAAATAATAAATAAGGCTGTAAAAGTCTAGATCATCACCAAACTATGATGACATGGTTCGAATAAAAATTTCATTAGAAGTTTTACAAAAACACAACAATACGAATTAAGTCAGTTTGTTTGTTATACATATTGGCATCTCGGGTCGGGAGTTCTTCCGAATTGACAATCAAAAGTGTGATTATGATTAACATTAAATCTTATATTAAAAAAAAAAAGAAACTGTCTACTAGTATAAAGAAATAAAACATAAATGTCATGTCGACCTAGTAGATTGCAAGATATAAAAATGGATAAGATACCTAGTTTGATGAGATCTTAGACATTTTGATCGAAATCTAGATTTTAAATCGATGACTAAAGCGTTCTAACAGATTGGATATTATTTAAATCATCTTTATAATTTTTGTCCCCGATGCGAGTTACAGAAGAAAGAAAAAAAAAACATTAATTTCCTTGATTTTGGTTACTTTTACTTATTGATTTTTAGCTGTAAAGAAGTCTCGAAGCAAATTTAAAGCTTAAGAGTACATTCAAAGACAAAGTAATATAATAATTTATAAATGAAAATTCAACAAAATTTGTTATAAGCATAATATGCATACATTTTAAAACCCAATACAATTTTTGTATTTTCTAATAATAATTACATTCTAAAAACAAAACGAACAATTTATTTATTGTTGTTTTTTTTTTTTTACAATAATCCGTTATGTTATTGAAAAAGCATACTTTGTATATCCAAACCCGTGCGTTCACAAATGAATTTTTTTTTAATTGTAAGCATAGGTCTCCGCATTGCCTTTACATCAATTAACTGTACAATAAAACATTTTGTATCTGCAGAATATCTACCTTATTTTTCCATAGCAATTAATTTTGAAAGAATTTATTTTTCAATTGTTTTACTTTTATTTTGTATTTACGCAAATATTATATGCGTTTATTATTCTGTATTTGGATGGAATGAATGCGTCTTTCCGTTTTTTCTACGTTTTTTTTTAATTTATTTTATAAGTTCTTTACTAAATTTGTATTATTTCAATAATTCTATATAATGTAATTAAATATACATGTTCATAGTACTTTTGTTCCATTTTTATGTAAAAATTTTGAATCTAATTTTGTTTTAGTCAATATTGGTAATTTATTACTATTTAGTAATGTTTCCTGATTTTTTCCTCTGGAAAAAAATTTATTTCGGTTTTTTATCGAATTTTATTTTGTTTGTTTTATTAATAATATTTTTTTCAACAAGCACTTTATGTTTAGTTTATTGGTTTATTTTTTTGTTACTAAATAAGAATAATTTTATATGTTGTTGTCATTAATTATTATACTAAGTTATTACTCTGATTCCTCGTTTCGAATGATGTTTTTGTTTTAAATGCATAATTAAAGAAATTGGATTTGGTTTAACAGAATTTTCTGTTCGGTTTTTGTATGCTAAATATTATATAACCAACAAAAAAAAATATTAAAATAAAAAAATATTAATTACTTTCCCTTTACATTATATATTATTTTTAATAAGAATATGACTATATTTTCATTTTTTCTAATAATTTTTTTTTATTTTATTTTTTTTTTGTAAAAATATAAAACAAAGAACAAATTAAGTGCAAACCTTGAAGTAATTGAGTTAATTTAAAAAAAATTACAACACTCCTAATTATTTTAATAGAAAAAATCCAACGTTAAAAAAATTGCAATTATAAATAAATATTGGTTTCCGTTTGATTTACATACATTACTATTTATTACAAGAGTGGTAAAAGTCGAGTCATTCTTAAAATTGTTTGCAGAAAGGCTGTCCAGAGGTCGTTAAGTTTTTTCGATCGTGCCATAAGGAAGCGCCACGTAAATATAATCACAAGCATTTTTGACAATTGATGCAGGTAATACAATCTAAAATTAAAGATAATATATGTATTTGCAAATTAATAAATAATTTTGAAAAAAGTATTTTCTTATATGTATTTATGTATGTATGTATATTTTTTAGTGACGTTTGGCTTGCGTAGCGCACAATGGAGGTTTTATAAGTGCCCGTGAACTAAGTTAACTAAAGAACTGATTCTCACTTAATAGGAAAAAATCGCATTTTTACGAACTGTACTTAGTTCAGATGATAGATGAGGAGGATGTCCACTTTATTATGAGAACTAAGTACACATTCAGAAATACGAAGACGAACCTAACTTCAACAATAATAATTGAACAAAGAACTTTAAACTAAAGAAAGCAAGGAGAAGGGATGCAACAGTGGAAATGGCGACCAGCAGCGGTAATAAAGGCCTGGATCTGGATGAAAGCGTGAAATGCTGGCTGGTGCACCATGGAGTTGAATTGGAATAGTGTTAATCCTAGGAAGGAATTTTTTTACAATACATTATTTATATTAAGAACCATCATCGAAGTGTATTGAATATTTATTCTTATTATTCATCTACCATGTTTAATTCTTACAGAAAAAATGTATTTTTAAGTCTACATATTATTCTTATATTTTCAAATATTTATCATTTGATTAAATAAAAAATATTATTTAATTTAACTTTGTTCTATCATCATATAAATTCAACGCTTTGTATTCGAAATTATGTACTGGTAGATGAATGAATCTTTCAATGGATTCATTTTGTACATATCTTAAAATATACCTTGGATTGGAACAAACACAAAATTCCGTTGGTAAATTATTGTTTCTGATGGATAAATTTGAAAGATTAGGATTAGATTAGGTATGAGAGACACTCATGAACAAATACTACGTTTATATGCAGTATCTAAAGATCGATTTGGATTAGGTCATTTGAGAGCTCAATTTGGAGTTGGGTTGAAATGGTATTTAGGGAATGACGTGTCGTGTATAGGTATTTCATTACAAAAAAGAAATTATGTCGAGTGTTAACGAAGTAAATTTTTTAAGAAGTTTCACAAATTATTAACTGGATACTAAACATTCAAAACATATGTATGTATGAATATACATTTAAACATACACATTGTTGAAGCATATTAAATCAAAATTATTTTATTAAACATTATTCAAACATACTTACATGTATTCAATTAAAAAATCTTATCTTTCGAATTATATAATATCGTATATTTATTTTAAATTTAAATCTCGCGCCTAATTTATACCATTCGCCATAATTTTTGTATTTTTTAATTCGCCTGAGAAACTTTTGTTAAAAATTATGTAAATTTTCTCTCAATTTGTAAATTTTCTCTCAATAGAAATGTATAAATAGGAGCTTAAAATTTGAAATAAATCACTTTTCGTGTACTAAAATTCTTAAAGTTAATTCTCGCCATTCTTCTCGTCGCTAACTTCAATTTTGTCGTTTAATTCGCTATTTTCGAAAATATTTTAGACGTTTTATTTTAGACGAACTATTCAGTATCTACAAAATATAGTTTCGATACAAGTTTGCTTAAAATATCGTAAAAAGTTATCAACCAGGAGCGCACTATCTTTTTATATTGAAAAAGCCATAATAGAGCTCCCGGGTTGGCGATCCATGACCGTTCACACATCCTAATGTACGATAATGGAAGTGTTTATCAAACCAACTCCTCGACCTAGGTTTTTCGTCTCACATTTCGACTTTACTCTGCTCAGCGAGTGGGATCGAGTCGAGCAAAGCTTATTTCAGCTCATTACAGGTATACAAAGGGTCGAAGCGTCAAGCTCAGTTCTCTGCTTGCTTAAGGAGCAATTTATAAAGGCATGAAATTATTAAAACACAGTTAAAACTACATAATAAAATAAATCATTTAATATAACAATAGCAATAGTTTCGTTAATTTTACAATTTATTTCATTGCTTATTAAATCGAGACCAATTTAAGAAATAAGAACAATATTTTTTTTGAAATTTTGAATTAATTTCAAAAAATTAAAGACTATTTGTTTTTTAACTGCGAGATAACATTAGCAAGAACTACTGGCATGCAAGGTACAGTACACACACATTGTTTTTATTAGGAAAAACAAACCTAAGCAACTTTTTCGTCAACTGGCATGAAATGTTTGAAGCAAGTGACACGTAAGCTGTAAAAATTAGTAAAATTAGTTATTAAATTTTTTGATTGTTCGTGGAAGTTTCATAGTCATAAATACAAATGGTTTTTTCGGTGGCGTGTGCGTTCAAGAGAGATCAGTAAATTATTTTAAATGAAATGTAAGTTTCCAATTTTGTAAGCAACTTGCTCTTCAAGAGGCATGTCGCCTACATCACAGCAAGTAGGAATTTGACATGAAGTGTATTTACCCAACTTTCTTGCAAGTACTTACATATGTGGCGTTGTGTTGGAGTACATAATTTGCATAATTGTTAATGCGTTGGTTTCCGCTCCCCAGTCGCTGTCAACTAAAAAAACAAAAACTGTTTTTCAGTGGCTTTATCCCATGTGAGGAAGTGACAAATCCTCCAAGTGTCTCTTGACATGAAAAGTGCTTCTGATCTTAGTATTTTAGTATTTTACTAGGAAATACCAACTTATGCAAATAACATTTTTAAGCTTGTGAAGGACTTTATTTTGATGTAAAGTTCTTTTTTTTTAAAGATTTTTAAAATGTTTGACTTATTTATATATAGACTTAAACTTTTAATACTGTGTTTTTGGTGCTCTTTTACGCAATTAAACATTTTCCGCCTAGCGTTTGCACACTGAGCATCAATGCATTTATTTCTTGAGACATATCGCTTAGGTTGGTTTCTAAAATGACTAGAGCTAAAAATGTTGTTTTATGTTGTCAGATTGAATATCTATGTAGCTATGTATATTTGAAATACTGTTATACTCATTCAAAATTGATAGGTTGGCCCAGTATAATTTGATACTCATTATATACAAATGCTTGAATGAAAGAACAGTTTTGTTTGGCAAAATTACTTGTCTTTCAACACTTATTTTCTCGATGGATATGTTAATACGTAGGCATATGTTGAAAGTTTGGGTAATAGGGTGTGTCAAAGTGCTCAACTATGGTATTTTCAAATGTAATAGCTTTTAAAAGTCGCATTGCTTACCAAAATTAAATCCTGAGCTTACAATTTTCATTTTAATTAATATCTTTGGCTCGCTCAAAAATAGGATGAAATCCAAAAAAATTTGATTTTTCGAGATTTTTGAAATATGTGTTGTTTTAAATTGCGCCGTGTGGGTACAAAAAAATTATTTAAAATATTTTTAGACTTTCAAGTAAAAGATAATTCCAAGGAAACACTTTTAACCTTATATTTGTTTAAATTGAACACTTGATAAAGAAGCTATGAAATAATAAAAGAAGGAAGAAAAATCATTTTTTATGTAAAATCGTTTTTTTTTTACAGAATACAATATCATGGTATATCTTTTTGTAAATACAAAAATTAATTCTGTATTTTTTTTAGTTTTTTTTAGTATACGTAAAAAATAAAAAAAAAATAACTGTAAATTTTTTTTTCAACTTCAACCGATTTGAGCGAGCCAAAGACCAACGATATCTTATTTTTTTTACATGTTCTTAAACCTCAGACTCTAATACAACTTTTGGGCACTATTACATTTAAAAATTAGAGTACTTTTTTGCGGCCATAAAAAGTGACACACCCTAATGGGTAATTATTTAGAATTGGGGCTCCAGACAAAAATCGCTCCACAAAATTTTTCACCACCTGGAAACTATTTTATTAGGTAGAATAAGATAATTAAAGGTGGGGGAGACATGTTTTATTGGAATTCATTACTTGGATAACCAACTTGTGCAGTTCAGATACTTTGGAATAAAAACTGTACTTTTACTAGTTTTTTTTCGGTTTCATCGTTGATTTCTTTCGATTTCTGTGTTGTCCCGTTGAAGATATATACATTATATTTATATCTGCAGTTGTACTGTACAAAAAAAAGACCTTAATTGGAGGTCAAGCTCAAATAAGTATACTAAACTAGTTTTTTTTTTTTTTGCGCTTTAATTACAGAAGGCAGAATTGAGTTTTTGAAGCATTAAACTCTACGCGGTCTATGCTTCCTTATATGAAAGTGGTTCCGAGATCAGAATTTAATGAACTTATCATACGCTACCTATGTAGATCCACATCCGAAGAATAAGGACATGCATCTGGAAAGGTAGTTTCTAATCCATCGAAGAAGATTCCAAACTCTATCAAATGCTTTCGAAATATAAAGTGCAAAGTACTTACTTCAAAGCGATGTAAAGATTTGTGCCACTGTTCGGTGAGATATGTATACCATCAGATCCAAGGGAACCTATTGCTACGAAATTCATACGGCTGGTTATTGAGAAGTTTTCGTTCTTCAAGATATTTCTTGAGCTGATAATTTATCAGCGTTTCCATGACCTTAGAAAGACGGAATGTAAGTAAGATTCGCCTTTTTTAGGGACATGATAATGATTATAATTTTAATCTTGGTTGGATATAGTTCACATTGGATTTTTGTCAAAAAATCGATGTAAGATGAACTGAATTCAATAAAAATTGCGTATTGACTAGGTCCTGATGAGTCCATGTGCGATCACCCGGACGAAACGCCAGTTTTTGTGGACTAAAGGCCAAAAAAGCTATTTTGAATCAGGAAGAGATTTTAGCTCTCGGAATATTCCGAAAATGCCAGCAATTTTATGATAACTGTTCATATACGTTTACCTAAAGCAGTGAGTACGTTATCAATGGTGTCAATAAATACCTGAATTTCGTACCGTTGTCCAATTTGCGTTTGGTGCGGTGCGAAACATGATTTTTGGTAAGATCAGCTGATAGAAAAATAAAATTTTAGTTGATCATTTTGATGCAAATATTTTCTTCTTAGTAATTGTGACTAAATCTAATATGTAAATAATACTTTTTTATGGTCAGAAAAGGTTGGTGCGCGGGGCCCCCAAATGCGCGGGGGCTTCGTGGCTAATCCGGCACTGGGAGTAGGACAGATGGAAGCTTACAATGGTTTTGCCAGTGTTGAATAAAACCTCTTAAGAACGATTGAGGCGAGACTATACGGGCCAGCGGATTTGTGTATATCGAGATCTTTCAATAATGCAATGTAACTGTACGATTGCAAAGAAGATTTGTCCCATATAATCAACACTATCAATTAACGTTATAAGGGTATTCACAACCCCTTGAGAGCGCGTTTAATAAAAAAAAAATCATGACACTATTAGACATTGTCGAATTGACAGCAAACTTTGCTACAAGCATGTGAGCTGACATAAGGAGTGTCAGTGAAGATGAGCGTTGCAACCGAAGACGATACTACTTCGTTTTTTTACAAATGATCAAACATTTGGCATATTCTAGTATATTTTTCCGTATTTTTTTGTCATGGGTGGCCGTGGCGCGATGGATGTGTGCTCGCCTGTCAACCTCATGATCACAGGTTCGATCCCTGCCGTCGTCTATGTCATTTTAATTCTATTAAAAACCTTCTAAAAATTGTCATCAATGGGTTGCTGGTTTACTCATTACATGTTGTTCAGGCATAACACTAACAACATGTAATTGAGTTAAACTAGGATGCCCAATAAGGATGAACACGAATAAAATAATGTGAATGATAAGCGACATAGAAATAAGACACGGCATTCTCCGCTTTAGTTCAGCCGCCATCCCTGGAGATAAAAATATCTGAGACAACAACCTTCATTCTCAGAACATCGTGCCACACATCTTTCCTATCCTTCTTTCTCTTCCTCAACTTCAGGCCCGCGCTGTGTTCAAACATTTAAAGGGTAATCATAATCCCTTGAGCGCGTGTAGATTGTAAAAAAAAAAAAAAAAAAAATACAAGAATTTGGTTCTTTAATTATGATAATTACAGGTATTTCTTGCTTGTTTGAACATATTCCAGTTTTGGTAGGTAGAGTTGGCTTTATATTTAATATCGGAAACTTATTTCCTTGACCCTAATAACCTCTTTACAGATCGAATCAAACTATGAATTCTCTTTCGGTTTAATAGATTTTTCCCTATTCAGTATAAAATTTCTCATTCATTAAGAAATTGTTGAGACCGTTACAGTTGTCTTTCTCGTATTGAATTACTTCTCTTGCTGGGTTTTGTTGACATGAGAAATTTGCAGATATGACACAATGTTCGGATTTGCCTAGTGGTGATAAAATATTTATAGTATTTTCCAGGGTCAAAGTTGGCGTATTGACCTGCAAAATAAGGAGTTCGAGTAGGCTCGTGAACGAGCTGAGTCAAGTTGTTTAACTCAGACAAAATCTCAATTCTCGACATACTTTTCTTCGGGTGTTGTCTGAACAGAATAGCGCAGCCATGAAGAATTGTGTACATTGAAATCGCCCGTAATATGGATCTCACGCTGAGGAAGATGAGAAACAATTATTTAATTAGATGCGGTTAGCGCATCGAATTTGTAGGAAGTCGAGTTACTGTCCAAACTTTGGCTAGGATAAATAAAGCATGTATTAATGATGCGCTTATGCACTGTAAATGTAAACCGCATAAAAGTTCTTATTTAAACAAGCGCCATATTGTGGTTGAAACAGATAAGCAACATCATTACGTACATATATGGCGAGGCCATGGTGAGGGAACGATAGATGCACCAAGCTGTAACCAAGCAGGCTGAATTCCATGTGATCAGAATTCGTACCCACCTGGGTTTCACGCAGTGCAAAAACTGCTGACCTGTTTTTTTTTTTTACAGTATACACAGCACCGAAATTTTTCCTAAGCCCCTGAATGATACAAAAATCAAATCTAAATCCTCTCAACATTCTAAAATCCTTTACACACAATAAACTGTGCTGATATTAAGTTTAGGCCACAAAATAACTTCACAATACAATTTACTAGTTGTGTTATGCCTTAATAGTACGAGTAAATATCCGCTCCTGGATTCCAAAATTAATAACAGCAATCTATCTGATGTTCCTAGTGTTTATAAAACATCGATTGTTCGAGCTTTCGATAGTATCGATAGTTTAAAAAAAAACTATCGATTAATTGAAAAAAAAATTTCAAATCTTTTAAGAAAAATTTCAAAAACAAAATCAAATTTTGTAATCATTTAAAAAAAAATGTTCACACTTGCTGATCAAAAATTGTGTTCATGTATTTATTATTGGCGTGATTTTTACGCAAAAATCCTATTGATGTTTTTTTTTTTATCAAATTTCTCGAAGTTTTGGAGGGCATTAGCATTTGCACTGGTGCAATTTGATTTCCATCTGCGTCAGAGGATGAACCATCACCTTCTGTATTTATAGATAATATCAGCATCAGCATTTAGCATGTATGTAGCATGCAGATTTGTTGATAAAAGTCCGAAACGAATATTGGTTTTTACGCAAACTTAATTTTACAAATAAACAAAACACAGAACGGGGAAACTGTAAACTCGAAAGAACACGAAACATGTAAACATATGCTCTGTAATGAAATGCTGATAAAGCGGCGACGGAAAGCTGACATGTCAAAAAACAAAACTGTGTGAAAAATCGAGTGGCGTATATTATTCCACATTCGAGTAGTACGAGTTGAGAAAGAATCTCTGTATTTTACAGTACACCCGGAATTAGGCATTGTTTGTAGTTGTTCAATAGATATGTGGTCGGACTCAGACGATGAAGTTGTGCCAAACTTACATTAAATTTTTGAAGCAATTGAGGAAAAGGATGTAAATACTCGTAGTAAATAATGGTGGCTGTATCCATATAATCTAGATCAAAATATTGAATATGTGATGATGAATTTAATATCATAGTAAAGATTTTATCCTGAAAAATTTAATAATTTCACCAGAATGCGGATTGAAACTTTTGAATATTTGCTGGGATTAATCGAAAATGCTATCAGAAAACAAGAAACGAGCTATCTATCGTAAAGAATAACTTCTGCTGAAAGATTATTTATAACTTTTTTTAGTACTTGCCACTGCTAGAGTAGGAATTGCGCAGAATTGTCAATTTTTTTTACTTTCTCATACTTCAAAGACAATAATTGATTTCCTAAATTTCTTAATAAAACCTTTTTTTCGGTTAAGTTTAAGTTTAAGTCTCTTTCATATCATTTCCGGTGTAGTGAATCTATAATTTAAAACAAATTATTGTAATGCAAACTGTCAATGCCATTTGGGATGCACTGTTTCCCATTTATTTACCACAACCAGATGCTTAGTTTTTTTGTGAAGATCAGACTTTTAAACTTGTAATGCAACATGTTTTGAACGATCCAGAAATAAATTTCTAATCCAAGGAATAAGGGTTTCATTGATACCAAAGGCACGCATTTTCAATAAAAGAGCTTGAGCTCACCAAAGAAGAAAAACCCATCGTAAGCATCGAGAGTGGACTGATGAAATATTGTTTTTAGCTGCTTCCTAAACTTTGACGACTTGACATGGGTGGATGTATCAACAGTCTACATAAATATTTTTATCTTCGACGCCAATTTCGGAAATAGTAATAAAAGAGCAAGGCAAAGAAGTATGAATTAAAAATAAAACACCACCTCCGTTTTTAGAATAAAGATAATCATTTTTTAACCAGGTTTCAATAAGAACAATAAAATTGTTTTCACAATAACATGTGGCACGACGAAGTTTAAGTAAGTCTACTACCATCTCCAACATTTTGTTGGTAAAAAATCCTGAACTCCTCCGTCTTTTTTTTTCGAAAAATTGTAAAATTTGGTTAATTCAAAACAAATTCTGGTACACAACCTTCTTTGTCTTTTAGCCATTTTTTAAAATGAAGCAGCACAGGGGCGATTTCTTTTAGGATGCGCGCTGGTCTTTTCAAGTTCTATGGAACAATCTTATTGCAGATGACATAATGAATAATAGAAGTTCTTGGCTGGGAAATTTATTATAACAGCTCGGTTGTCCTTTGATTCTGAAGGTGTTATGGATACCCTTATAATGATTTAAATACCACAGCGCGAGCAGTTAGAAATTGAGAAATTGATGAGATGCCGATGCACCTTTGTTTTAAATACTTGTGTACATCACAATGAGAGAAAAAAATGAGTGTGGCAAAGTATTTGACATTCGAGTAGTATGGCTAAAGAAATAATCTCTGTATTTTACAGTACGCCCAAAATTATCATCAAGGGTAAACTGATGAGCATTCTTAGCAAGACGAGTATTACGGTGAAATTGTTTCAAGGGAGGAATGCAGCTGGCTATATCATTAGAGTACTGTTTATAGAAGAAGCGATAAAACAAAGTAAGACAAGGCAAGACAAGAGCAATTGAACATCCGATTAATTAAGAAATTAAAAAAAAAATAACAGTATATAATAATCTAGCTGAAATTCAATTTTTTTAAGTTAAGCTTTGATATTTTAAGATAAACTCTCGTTTTCAGCGATCCAGAAGGAATTTTGAAAACAATGCATAATAAAAAAGTTTTCTCAGTTTTTGGTTTATGCCATCAAGATGCAAGCCTTATACCAGCAAATGCATATAACTTACCTTAACATATTTTTCCTACTCGATGGTAGAGACTCGGGGCGTTGTTTAAATAAAAATTCTCTGAATCCCAAAACATATCGTTCCACATAGTTTTCCCAATTGATTGTTGTTGCATCAAAGACAAAGTGATCGCGATCTTTTTGACTGAGACTTTGTAATAAAGTCTGGACATTATCATCTCTAAATCTCCATTGATTCGTTGCAAAATATTCGAGACAGTCAACTGCCTTTGCTATTTTGTTCTGAATACTAACCATCCTAAACAAATAAAATAAAAGTTAAAATGTTTTTATAAAGAGTCCTATTTGGTGATTGTTTTCTTTTAGCTTACATTGGTTTTTTTCCTGTTAGTCTAGCTAGAATATCCAAGACATATGCTGGAATGTAATGCACCAGGAATCCATGCATTGTGTTCAATGGTCGACTCATACGTAACACTCCAGTTGGGTACCAAAGACACCCCTCTATAAATATTATATATTAAAAAAATTCCAAAATACAGTTCATAGACAAAATTACCCAAAGGATGTTTTCGAACCTGCGCGATAGCGTAATTCACAAATTTTCCCCATGTTATTGGATGCCGCTGACCCGTACAACAGTTGTAAATGGTCATCCCATTTGGTTTGGCTGTAGCAGTTCTCCATGCGGCTGTTATCATGAGGTTAATCACAATATCAACAGGAACCATGTCAGCGACAAAGTCCTTTTCGCACATAATTGTCCGGAAGAGTCCTTTGGCCACAGCCGAAACTAGTCCAGTAGGACCATTCCAATTGTCCACCCATCCGGCAAAGGGTTCGTTTAAACTTGCTATGACTAAAGACAAATAAAATTAAGTACTCAAATTCAAAATATATTCGAAAAAGTTATGTCATACCAATTGAAGGCCGAACAATGGCTACAGGCAAGTTTCCGGCTTCTTGGAGGAGCATATGTTCCGCTAACGCTTTCGTAAATGTGTACGTGTTTGGACGTTTACCAATCAAAGAAGGCGTTAACTAAATAGTTATGTTGATAGTATTTGGAACTTTGAAAATTATTTCAAAGAAACTTTATTACCTTGTCAAGCATATCTTCAGGAAGCCAATTGATAAGGGATATAATATCGTCGGGATTATAGGGAGGATCGTATATAATTTCGGATACATCGGTTCGATCACAATTACAATAGGCAGTGGATACATGAATAAGTGCCTATAAAAATTTACATTTTAATAAGGACAGCAATATCAATTAAGTTGTGTTAAATTCTCACGTCTAAGGATTTCATCCGATGACACAGTTCCACCAAACGTTTCGTTCCAAGCATATTAATTGTGACTGATAATTTTAGCTTTTCGTCAAATTTAACTGTGGCCGCTGAATGAAATACAATTGATACGTTCTTACACAGTAAACTCTATAAAAATTAAAAGATTTGTTAATAATTGAGGTAAAAAGTGGTTGTAGTTTAAAAGACTTACTTGATCACTCTCAGATATTCCAAGTTTTTCTGACGTAATGTCTCCAGATACTGGAATGACTTTACTCAATTCCTTTGGTGTGTCCCTCCGCAATGATTCAAAAAGCTGGAAAAAGTGCTTTCATCAATCAATGGTCTTAAGTAGCTCAAAGCAAAAAAAAAACAATCTGGTTTTTAACCAGTCCCTTAACAGATTTGCATTAATATTAATATAATAATAATAATAATAATATAATAATAAGAAATACGAAAATATAGCTGATTGATGCCAATTTTATTTTATTGGTTAAATTTATTATTTTTCCTGCACAGTAGAGTGATACTTTTCTCTTTTTCTGAAATGTAAACCACTTCAATTTAAAAAAAAACTTGATTTTTCTGGAGTTCGACCCTGGAACCTTCCGCACAATAGTCGAGTATGCAACCTTATTTTAATTTTGCCAATATTGGTTTTGTACTGAGTTTGTTTGTGCAATGTGTATATTGTAAAATGTAAATCAGCAAGAAAATGCCATTTCCACATGTGGGTGATAGAAATGGGAAAAATAAATAACTTTGATTGAGTGTATTGGAAGCGGTATAACGGTATACTAAGCTTCAACAAAGCTTATAAGTTTATAATTTTTGAGAAATGTCAACAAAAATGAGCAATGAGAACATTGCGCTTCAGCTTTTGTTCCGTTCTGACTCTTAATATTATATGAAAGATATTAAGTTTTATTTATATTATTTTGTTTTATTCTATTTTATTTTATGTTTCCGATAATGCAATACAAATCCAGAAATAAATAAATAAATCTATGTATATACAAAAGTATTTTTCAAATGTCTGACAGGCCATCAGAACATTATCAGAAAGCTCGAGAAAACGTTTGTGCATCGGCAACTTCAACCTTATTTAACTAAACACTGGATAGTAAAAATAATTGCTGATTTTGTTATAATTTTTCGGCAGACGACTAAGCCATGCCAAAATGTACTTAATGTTTTACAATTACCTTTGTTAATTTTGTCAATTCTTAAATAAATTAATATAGTTAACAATAAAAATAAAATGCACGATTTCATCGCATAACTTACTGTTATGTAAATTCATACAAACACATGGATTCAATTATAGAAAAATGTTCAGATGCACAAAATTGCCGTTTGATTTCTAGAAAGTATGAATCTATGCAAAAAAGTTTAGATGTCAGTTTTAAGTATTTAATAATATGTGTCCTGGTCTATGAAAAGGTGGCTTATCACTCAAAAACAAAATTTGATAAATCAGCCGTTAAAGTTAAGCAATGCAAAGGTTTCAACAAGGATGGCGACGAAGAAAACTGCTTAATATTGCTAAAAAAAATTTTTTTGTGCAAAATAGCTTTTTTTTTTGGTAAAATCATGTTTGTAGCGTTCAATCCTTTTTTTTTATTTTCAATTCCATGTATTATCTTGATTTTGGATTTTCAATAAAAGAGTGAAAGAGCGTCTCCAAAACTTTCCTAACCAAAAAAAAGTGAAAAATAATTTTTTGAGTCATAAGCCACATTTTCATAGGCCGGGTCACATATATACATTTTAGCGAATAATTTCAATTTTAAACATAACAAATTTGAGTGATGTTCACTGCAAACGTTATAGTCAAAGCGCAGTATGTAATCAAGAGTGGGAACACCAAAAATTTTTCCCATTTTATCTTTAAGCACATTTTCTGTATAACGCATCCAAACCGCTTAACATATTTTGTTGATATGAACACATATCTATGGAATGTAAAACCTACATCTCTTTTGAAATAATATTGTTCGATTCGCAAAATACAATAATTGAATATTTTCAAAAAATGGATAAAGCTCTGAAATACAAAAAACCAAAAATGTTTTTTGAGAAAATCTATCAAAATTATTATTCTTGATTAAATTTAATTAAGGTTTTTTTTTTTAATTTAAAGCATAGCAAAGAATGAAGAGAATCAACAAGTGTATTTACTTATATAGTTATAATTATGAGAAAATAATATTTGAAAAAAAATATCAGAATAAAAAGACAACATCTTTAAAGTGTGAACTTAAACTTTTACTTGGTAATATGTACATAGGTAGCATATGTATGTGGTGTTTTTATATTTTTGCCTAGTTATGAACTCGTAAAAAAATTGATCTCGAGAACGGCTCTGTCGATTTTTGTAAAAAAGGTGCGTTTCTTTCTTAAGACCAATATAAAAAAAGGTTTTAGTAAAAAAAAATCTTTAAGAAATAGTTATTAATGTTAGCTTCGATAGATATTTTAATGTTCTCAAAATTTAAAAGCATTCTTGATTAAAATTTTCAAAAAATTATTTTTAAAGCTATCTCAAATATTCATGGACAAAATAGTTCTTATATTAAAAAAATACATACATACAATACAAATGTAAAATTGTTTTGGAAAATCTTACTTATCCCGACCCCAAGGATTTTGCTGAGTTTTTTCTCTATCGCTTGATTTGTATGACTTATCATTCCATATAACACAATTTTATTTATTTTTTATTAGTAACATTGGCGCAAGATTTTAACAATTTGCTAACTTTTAAGTATATTATTAACTCTCTCTTAATTTTAAACATTTTCTAACTAGTATCGTGCTAAGGGTTAATTTTAATAAATTGCTACTCAACGGACCTAAGGTAGTGGCAGTTCATACCAAAAACTATGAAGTTTGTAAATGTCAAAGAGCCATATGAAGTTAGCACGATACTAAAAAAATAAAATAGGTATTCGATGATTTTAACTTTAATAAAAGGGTAAACAAATTATGATGCTATATCGATTAAAATTTGCAAAATCGCCGTTTTAATCGAGTTTCATATTAAAACAGCTTTAACATCGTACAAATTCAACTAAAATTTTGAGCCATTATTATTTTTTAACTTTTGACTTTGGCGTAAAGGATTATAGTATTTACATAAGAAGAAGAGAAAAATTCGATATTTTAAAAACGAGTCATTATTTTTTTATTTAATTTTTATTTGCACAATAATAAAAAATTCAAATTACTCTACTTTTTTTTTTTTTAATTTAACACTACAACGATATATGTATAATAGTTATTCATAAATTCAAATTTGCATAAGAAATCACACGTCATTCGTTTTTACTTTTTTATCTCAAGCTCCTAAAGGACTTGTTTATTTAAAAATATGAATTTCAATTTAAAAATATGAATTTCAATTGAACATTTTTCTCTAATATAATTAATTTTCTATGTACATAGAACATACTATTTAAATTTCTAAGAACAGGTTCAGTTCGTCGTGTATTTTATTTTTATTTCAAACTAAAAAAAATTCGAATTAGACTATCTCAATATTGTATATTGTTTACCATACCAGGCTATAGTACATAATAGCATTCTTTTGGTCATTGACACGCCCCATTAGTATTGTCGTCCTGTACAATCGCTTGTTTGTAAGACGGGAGTTATTCATTTGGCATTATTTAAAAAAAGACTTACCGGCGCATTAAGAAGCTCTTGTAGTCTAGCCGCCACCTCTTGGCCTCGTTTAGGTCGTATCAACAAATAGATGTTCTTTATGTCTGGACATGATCTGAGAAGCTTTTCCACGAGAACCTGAAATCGAAAAAAAATCATTGAAATAGGTATTCGCATTATTTGAATTCCTTATATGAGCGGTATTTTAAATAACATGTTTGTATATAAAACTTATAGTACTCTCATGAAGACGATTGGGGCGGCATCTTAAGTCTAGCGACAGTACTTGTTAGATTTGTCTCTGTTAAATTTAATAATAAAATATTCTATTTTTACTACTATTGTTTTGTATCTTATCTTACTCTCCACTGTAAAATCGTGCGCTAATTTTAGCGCACCAACAGGATAGCGTTGGTAACACAATATCACGATCCTTGATAATACTATAGGATATATGTATGTATATACAAAGATAACATCCAAAATTATCAGCCAAGAGGAGCATGGATGTAAATGTGGAGCTTTTAATATCAATCGCAAGTACGCACAGATTGTTATTCGTCGCTTACTTTAACACATGTTACGTACATAGATACCTACATACATATTACATATGTACATACATTCAGTTTCTTAATTTTTTTTGTCAGTCAAATTTACAATAAATTCTGTTTCTTGTTTGATCAAAAAATTTAAATGGAAAATGGGGTATATGACTCTCATACAAAAGAACGCTTAAGCTATTATAAGAAAATGACGTGACTACAATTAAAGCCTATGTATAAGCTTACAAGGACGAAAATGAGTAATTTAAGTACCGTAAAGAAATCGTGTCCAAATCAAATAGTAATTTTGTGATAGTCGCTGATGGTGGTTGTTTATTCAAATAACATGAATGAACTATATTAAAGCGTCAACTGACACACACTTGTCGACGCCACTCGGCCGACGGGTGTGCTAATTAAGAGAAATTGTATAAGAACTAAATGCAAATGACACAGCTAGCCGCTCCTTGGTTTATGGAGTGTTTTTTTTTTGTTAATGGAAAGGTGTAAGGTAAAATGACTAGACTGCCCAAAATAAATATCAACGAAGAAAATACACTAAGGCAATAATATGTTGCAAGAAGTTAGAAAGTATAAATAATTGAGTGTTCCTTATAGACAGTGAAAAGTTTAAAACGAATTTAATCATTATTGCGGTTTTTCAAAAAAAACCTAGAAAAACATTGGCCCAAAATTTTAGACGAATTAGTACGATGTTTAAACTATTTTTGTATGATAGAAGGTTAAAACGAAAATTTTGCAAGTATATATTGCATCATATAGGTATGGTACTATCTTATAATTAAAGTTTAATAATACAATATCTATTTTTATAGTATCGTGCTCATTTCGTGTGACACTGTGAAATTTGCAAATGTTAAAAATATTATATAGTTTTACATTTTTATGTGTATTCAAAAGCAGTTGATATTAAAAAACAGCCCAAGCTGAAAAGTGTTTAAAATCACGAAAAAGTTAACAAATTATTAAGTAGTATCATACTACCTTAACAAAAGGCTGCTTAAAATGTTCCGCATTGGTTTTTTTAATTGCGATAATTGTAAAATTTAGTAACTTGATTATGAGGCACCTTTAGATTATTTATTTATTTATTTATTTATTGATCTACAAGCGTCTACGGCTAACAGATAAAAATATTTACATGTATTTGCATAATGAACATATATAAAAACATATTTAAAAAGTATATATTAGGACTAGATTAGCCTTAAACAAATCTCTAGAGCAGCTTAGTTCAATAAATTGGCAAACTTCATTGAAATGCCTTATTGATCTACACACTGGTTCATTACTACCATAGCTTGTTCTGTGATATTCCTCAAACAGCAAATTTATGGAACTTAAAGATCTTAACGGTGCAAAAATTGGAATTTTAAAAAGTAAGGCAGGGCATCTTATATGATAACATAAAATATCCCTCACAAGCATTATACCATGATTCAAGAGATTTAATTCCAAGGAATAAACACCTTGCTTTATAATCCGGAATGAAACTCCATTTCATTTTATAAAATATAAATCTCGTAAAACGTCTCTGGATTTTCTCAATACGGAGAGAGAAAGTCTTAAAACTCGGATCCCATATAACATCCGCATATTCAAGTATAGATCTTACGAGAGCCGTATAAAGGGATAGCAACGCGTAAGGATCACTAAAATCAGCACAATTTCGCTTGATAAATCCTACAAGTGAATTTGCTCTTCCAACCGACATGAGTTTTCAAAGAGAAAGTCGATTCTAGCATAATGCCTAAATCCTTAATTTTGTCCACACGTGAGAGTGAGTTAGACTCAATCATATAGTCAAAGCTTATGTGAGTAATAGACTTAAAAAAAGATATGGCGCTACATTTTTTTATAAGTTGAGTGGAATTGATTTGAAATCTTTCCTTTGGCTTTTTTGGTCACTGTAATATTGGCAATGAAACAACTATGTTACATTGACTTTCCCGACGTTTCGGCAGGGTTTGCTGCCTTCTTCAGGGGAACTTTATTAACACAAAAAATACAGAGAAAAACATCAGTTAACTCAAGAGTATAATAACAATTAAAACAATAAAATAAAGTGAAGTGTTCTGTGTTTTGAAGTGTTCTTTTCTTTTATTCTTTATTTTTTTTAACAATCAATTATATTTTATGTTAAAAATCAAATAACTCATAAGCAAAGGAAAGATTTCAAATCAATTCCACTCAACTTATAAATTCCAAATTGGTCAATAAATCATCTTAAGTATATTTTTTTATGTTTAATTTTAAGAAATTTAATTTGCACCATTCAGAGACTTGATTAATATCAGATTGTATGAGATAGCAATCTTCTACACTGTTAATTTCTAGAAATAGTTTTACATCATCTGCATAAAGAAGGCACTGAGAATATTTTATTACAGATGTTATATCATTAACAAAAATGCTGAAAAGAAGAGAACCCAAATGGCTACCCTGAGGTACACCCGAACTACATTCAATAGATCTAGAAAAAGAATTATTAATAAAAACTTTTTGAGACCTACTAATGAGGTATGAGGATATCCAATTTAAAAATGAAGAGTGGAATCCAAACAGTTCTAGTTTACGCAATAGGATGGAGTGGTTTACCGGGTCAAAAGCCTTACTAAAATCTGTGTAAATTGCATCTACTTGACTCTTTTTTTCAATGGATTTTATGACATAAGCTGAGAATAGAGTCATGTTTGTTGTGGTAGAGCGCCCTGACACAAAACCATGCTGCAGTTCGGATATAGATTCCCTAGTTAAGAATTATAATTTGGCTTTCACAACACTCTCGAACAACTTAGGAATTGCTGATAGTTTGGAAATACCTCTGTAATTTTCTATTAGATTCTTAGATCCAGATTTATGAATAGGGACAAGATAAGAGATTTTCCACTCATTAAGAAAGTTTCCTTCCGAAAGGGATTTGTTAAATAAGCCGAAAGTTTCATGAAGCAGCATTATATATTAATATTAGGTATACAAATAAAGAACTCGACATCGTGGTCCGTTTCGTGCGTTAAAATATTAAATTTGAGCTATTCTGGTCAGACAACACCCAAAGGATGGTATTTTGAGATTTTCTCTGAGTTAAACAACTTGACTCAGCACGTGCATGAGTCTTCCAAGGCAAACAGCAAACAATCTTAGATTTGTTTCTTACCTCTGACCTTAATTAATAGACTATAATAATTGTATAAACCGACCATTGTCATATCTGCAAATTTCTCGTGTCCATAAAACCCAGTTAGAAAAAAAATCCTAAGAGAACCGTTTGGTAATACGAGAAAGCCAACTGCGACGGTTTCAAAGATTTCTGCAGAAACTTTAAATGGTCACAATGCTTGCTCAACAAGGGAATGGACGCCGGTGCAGATATAATTTCAAGTTAAATTCATTTCGAGCTGTAAAGAGGTAATTTAGGTCAGAGAAGTAAGTTTCTGATGATATGAAGCCGAGACTTCTGAGAAAAACCGGAATATGTTCAGGCAGGTTAGAAAAATCTGTAATGATCTTATTCGACGAACTAAATTTTTCCATGACCAACAATTTAGCCAAAAAATTCTACAATGTCCCAAGGGTAGTAAAAAATGTTGGTCATTTGTAAAAATGTACGAAATACTACTTCGTCAGTTGCAACCCTATGTCGACGAATTGCCTTGCAGCACAGTTTGTTTTTAGTTGAACGCTGCCAAAAAGTGACATGATTCCTCCTGTAATTGGGAGCGTAGACCGGAAAACAGTATGGATTAATGGAAAACAGCATTTGCTCAGGCTGTCCCTAAAAACAACGAATCTCTTTCCCCCTCTAACTATCGTCCAATTGTTCTTACTTCCCTTCTTTCCAAGGTCATGGAAAAGCTGATAAATTATCAGCTCACGAAATATCTTGAAGAACGAAAACTTCTCAATTCAATTGATCTGATGGTATATCTCACCGAACAGTGGTAGTTTTCATATAGACCGATAGCCCACACCTTACAGCAATTTTTGTGTGTGATTGATAACAAAAAATAATTAGCGTAGTTAGATAGGCCTTTAGTAGATAGTTATTTACAAATGTGAACGTCTTGCATGCTCTAGTGGGAGCAATAGTGCATAATAGTGCATCAAATACGCAGTTTTTTCTGGGTATGTGCACCACAGACCACCTTTTGTGGAATGACTACATATTCGACGTCGCCAAAAACGCTGCTAAGTGCTTAAGATTCCTTCGATGTTGTAAGTAATTTTCCATCTCTTCTAATCTATTTGTAATCTATAAAGCCTATATTCGTCAAAAAATCTAGTACAATTCCCATATTTGTAAAGTTACTGCCATAACCAACTTGAGTTTCTTGGATAGAATCCAAAAACGAGCTTTAAAAATGACAGGTGATAGAACTATAACTGAAACATTTTAATCTCTTGAGGACCACCGTAATGTTTCTTATCTTTAATTATTATATCGTTATTTTTATAAATAGTGTTCTAGTGAAATAGCCAGTTGCATTCCACCCCTTAAACTATTTAACCGTAATACTAGCGCTTCGAGAAATTCCCATAATTTTACCCTTGAGCCCAACTTCGAACGTACTTTTAAATTTAGAGATTATTTCTTTAGGCGCGCTACACGAATGTGGAATGCTTTACCCAACTCTCAATATTTCCCTTTCATTATGATATTCAGACATTCAAAACCAATGTGCATCGGTGTCTTCTTTTAAATCCTCTCCAACTTTCCTAAACGCTCATAATAATCCCCTCAGTGCGCGTAAAATAACAAAAAAATAAATAAAGATTAATATAATCAACAAGTGATTTCCCGCTGTTATAAGACCCACGTTTAATAATATTCTTATTCTTTCCTTAAAAAACGTTGTCATATAGTAGGTACATATGTATTTATGATTGTACTTTAACTGTTCATAACTTTATAAATAATACCTGAACTATTAAATAAAAACTATTGTTTTTGAACGACGTGAAATCGAATTAATAAATAATGAAAATACATAAGTCGTACACTTTAAATGATTTCACAAATTTGTGATTTGTGTGGATCGCAACAAAAAACCTTATCAGTGAATTTCAAGCAGGCTTCAGATCGGGCTATTATTGTATTTTAAAGTATTGCTGATTCCTTCCTTGCAAGAAGTAAAGTGCTCTATGCCCTGTGGATTTCAGAGCAGTGTTTGACATGGTATCGAAGTACGCACTCGGCAGTATGGAATGGTGCAGATAAATCTGAGTGTTTCGCAACCAAAACGAGGGTCAGAAAAGACAATGCCCATAGCCCGATCTATTTGGACTTGTTATAGATGACGTGGTATATTATCTACATTGTGGTATAGAGTTTACGGGAATAAAATTTGTTTCTGAGCACGATTGAGAAACGGTTTTATGATGGCAATGCTGTCGCGGTTGTAAAAGAATATAAATAGATTGGTGTAGGTACTGCTCCTCCAAAATATGAAAATGGATAAAATCTTAACGAAAACTAATGTAGCTAAGGTGATAACCGCCATAAAAGCTTCTTGAAAAAATTGCTTCAACAACAAATTCATAAGGCACAGAAGCAAGTTTCGTGTTTTTGAAATTGTATTGGAATCAATCCTATTTTATGCTGCACACGTATGGGGAAGTTCTGAACATGAGACGGTCTAGAAACTACTAACTTAAAAGAACATTTCATCTCCCTCCAAACTCGCCGAACTATGTATATGCTTATGATTGAAACCGCACTGTCACTGAATTGGAAGATAAAGAACTGGGGGTGGCCGTGGCGCGATGGATGTATGCTCGCCTGTCAACCTCATGATCACCTTATAAAGTTGTCATTAATGGGTTGCTGGTTTGCTCATTGCAAGTTGTTCAGGCATAACACTAACAACATGTGATTTAGTAATACTAGTATGCCCATCAAATATGAAAAACGAATAAAATAATGTGAATTATAAGGGACATAAAAATAAGACACAGCATTCTCCGCATTAGTTCAGCCGCCATCCCTGGAGATACAAAAATCTGAGACAACCACCTTCAGTCTCAGAACACCGTGATGCCACACATCTTTCCTATCCTTCTTTCTCTTCCTTAACTTCACGTCCGCGCTGTGTTTAAACATTTAAAGGGTAGTTACGAGTATAATTCCTTGAGCGCGTGAATATTATAAAAAAAAAAAAAAAAAAAAAAAAACGAGGAAGAGTATGGGTCATATAGCTTAATTTAGATGAACCAAGTATACCTGGTAGACAAACATTGAACGACTTCAATCCAAAAAACAAGACGACCTTAGATAAGGGCAAAATATGAGGAAGAACTTGTAGCTCTCTTCATCGAATGATATATAATCACCTGGATTGTTCTCTAAACGAAAAAAACTACTTCAAAGATAAAATTAATATAGACACAATTTCAATGATGTTTGGTTCCCGAGGAGATTTACTGCAACTCAATTACATACATTCATACATAGAAGTGGTTTGCCTGCCATATGCGACTTATGCTGAAATGATATCTTGACTGAAGAATGTTTTATATACTCGTATGTATGAATGTAGAAAAATTTTACGAATTCCTAAAACAGCAGAATTAAAAATTGTGATTCTTAAAACTAAAAACTGAAAAATGATTCTTAAATTTAACTTGATTATAAGGTATTAAAATAAAAATGGAATTATCATAAACCTATGAAAAAAATAAATTGGATTGTAAATCTGGCAGATGGCAATGCCATACTGATAAGATTTTATGAAACACAAATATTGTATTCATTCTCTTAAAAATATTTCAATAAAAATCTAATCTAAAATCTAAATCTAATCTAATCTTTTTACTACATGAAAAAACACAACTTGGTGTGGCATTCTGGAGATAATTAGGTATGTAACGAGCTGGCTGGAAGACATTAGGTGCGTTTTAATATGAACGGATCTGGATCTGGTTTTATTTTTAACACGCATTACAAAAACAATTTGGGATCCTACGCCCTACCTGGATCTATTTCTAAGATCCGAAAATTAGTTCTTACTCTGGCGGATAGATGGCTTTTTATGGTAAGGTAGTGTAAATTACAGTGTAAAGAAAAGAGACAAGAAACATTTGAAAATCAAAAAATATAAGGAAAAGAGAGATGAGCATACAATACTTCTGTGCATTGAACTATTGCGGCACTTGCGGCACGTGCACACATGTACTTGCAATGTACACATGCGGATTTTTCTCACAGGACTCAATCTGCAGTTCGCGTTTTGCCTGCAGCAATGCATAAAACTATGTTCTTAAAAAAACGACGCCATTAGGTATATCCTTTTGTGGATCATCGGCTAACAAAAAGTCAAGGCAAAAAGTTTTTCGATTAAACTTGATAGTATAAAGGCTAAGCACCACTAATAAAGGAGTCTGATGATCGGCTTGGCAACCGTGAAATAGCTATAACTCCAGCCAAATAAGAACCCACTTGGTGGTAGTTCATTCAAGTTGTTGTTGTAATATTCAAAAATTCTCAAAAAGAAACGTTCTACGAGTATACATCATTTACAAATATAAGAGAAAATTCTGACAAGTTTGTAAATATTTTCAAATGAGTGTAAAATCATTTGATGAGTTCACAAGATACTCGGCTAACACATATCCATGTAGCTCTTTTCTTTTGCCGGTCATGGTATGCCTCGGAAGTAATACTCAATAAAAGGAAAATCTAAAATATGAAAACAGAAAACCACCAAGCGTCAACACATTTTTCTCTGAAGTAGAAATATTTGCTATCAAAAGCACTAAAAAGCTTAAACCCTGAAAGTTACATAGCAAAAACCTAAGAAAATGGTCAACTGGGCAATGATAACTATGATTCAATTTTTTTTTTAATAAACACAGGGCATATTCATAGTCATATCTTAAACCCCAGCCTAACTGAACCCGAGTCTTAATTTAAGATCCAGGTTAGAAATAGGTGCTATTCATAAAGAATTTCGCAGCTCTGTTTAGTTAGAAACAGGTCTAAGAATATTCTACTACAATTTTGCTACAATTTTCCTTGAATCTACCAAAAAAAACCACTGATAGCGAAATTACAAAACAGCTATAATGTAATTAAAGAGCCAACTGAAGAAGAAATGATTGTAGAGATTGTATAGCAGAAGATTTCATTGAGGATGAAATCTTAATTGACAGCAATAGGTATGAACCTGGAACAGAAAAAGTGAAAGACGATTCAATATTGCAACAAATATCGTTTAACAATCACAACCAAGAGGAACACCTATCCGACCAGAAAGTGGAGGAGGAGGATGAAAGCCCAATCAGCTTAAGCAACTTCCAAAAAAGACAAGAAAGCCTGCTGTAGATGTTCTTAACCAACGCCGAAAACCAACGAGGAAAGACAAAGTAAAGAAATCAAGTGACATTTCTGTTTTTTAAATTTATTTATTAAAAATATTTGAAACCAAATCACTCGCGCCGAAAAATTCGGAATTATATTTTTTTTCTGTTTATGTTTGATGTTTTATAGAGTTAAAAACAGCTTAAATATACCTTCTGTCGTGTCTAGTGTTAGACTCCAGGTTATCGTTTAAAAATGAGTTTTAATTGTCTATGAATAACATAAACTGGAGTTTAGTTTAGCAAAGACAAAATCAGAACTTATCGAAGAACTATGAATATGCCCCAATGTCAATAAGGGTTGGTTACAAATTGGCGATCAGTCTCCTTACTCCTTTCACACGGGGAGCAGATGGGTTATGGTGGGTTATACGTGAGCTCAAAGAAGATTACACAAACAATTTAAATGTAACTTACAGCCAGGTTCTACATTTCATAAATAAAATAAAATTTAGTTTTCTCTAATTCGCTTTTGACGATATTGATTAAATTTTTTTTGAAGTGGAATTGATGCGAATTTCCATGTTCCAGATTTCGATTTTTTCGATTTTCAGGTGAATTAAATTCTATCAGATCTAGTTGTGTGAATTTATTATTTAGATATTGTGAAATTTTCAGAAAAAAAATTAAAAATATCCTTTTCTTTAAAGAGTAGTGTTGAGATTTGACTTCAGGAATATTAATTTTTTTCAAAAAAAATTAAGTCTAAATTTCCATGCTTCTTCATTGGGCATTTCAAGTTGAATTCAACTTGGACAAATTTTATTCTCCGAATCGAAACGTTTGACACAGTCTTCGACAAATACCAATATCAAAATCTTTTCTAACTGATTTTTGAAAATTTCCTTCGGCAAGAAAACGTAAGAGCGCGGCCAGCTGCAATGATACAGGAAAGGAAGTTTTAGTGATTTTGAGGCACTGATAGAAAGGCTCGTTTATCAAGTCGATAGTATGATACAAATCTTTTAACTACATACGCAGCGTCATCAATTCCTAATGGGTTTGAATGATCTCCCAGCATTTGCTTCTTTTTGTTCCTTCTGCATATTCCCGATTGGAAATTTGTAATGCTATTGCAAGCAATCACAATATTTTATAGAATTACTTTTATCAAAATTTACATACACAATTTTAATAGCAGTCGCTGAGAAGTGGCAGCTGTTTGCAATTTCACTTAGATTTCGAAACGATTTCGAAATTATGAAAGCGGGTGAAATGTAGAACACTGAAAACAAATTCACTCGATTAGTAAATTCGTCTTTATTTCGATTTCACTCGATTTTTGGAACCTGGCTGTTAGTGATTCTGTTTCTTATTTCAGTGGCAATTTATAAGTTACGTTGCGTTGCCGTGCAAACAGCAGCAGGCACCAGTATTCCTGAAAAATCTCTACCATAAGACTTGCACTGCAAATATAAATTGATCAGAGTATAGATAGATAATCGTACATACTCTGATAGATACTCATTGGGAGAGACTTTAATTTGCCAACAAAATAAACATGCACGTTTGCGTGTATTGCGTTATCGACTCTTTTTCAACATGGAATCTGACGAATCTAATTCACAATGCAATGATAAAGCGAAGTACGCAATGGTTTAGAGAATGAAACAATATTTATGATAGATCTATTTGAGTGAAAACATTTTACTATACTTTACCATGTCATTACTTTCCATAATCGTGTTTAATGATAAATTAATACCCTCCTGAAAAATAAAATTAGCATAGTTGTGTCGGTCTTTTTCCGGATTGACGGTCTACAATAATTCCCGTATAGAATATGTGAAAATTTTTACAAATTTGGACACCAAGTTAGAGGAATGAATACATATGTCAGAAACAAACAAACTGTCAAATTCAAAAAAGTTTTCATAAAGTTGCAGTTTTTTGAGCAACTTCAGGGAACTAAAAGTATAGTTCGGAACTTAGTTGACGGTTTGAGTCTTTTTTGTTGTCAAATCGAAATCGCAGACATAATAGCGGTTCTGAAGGGTGCAAAATTTTGTATTGACACATGGCAGTTGAGAATGTACTTTTCCTGACGATAATAATGGTTTCAGATATTACCTATTTAGAATTACTATCGATCAGGGTTTTACCATATTCTAAATTCCAATTTGAAAATACTTCATTTTTTTAAATCGTAGACCTTTTTCAGTGATCCAATACATGGTGACCTAGACTTAGACCTAACCTAGACAGAAACAATACTTTACAACTAAGCTTGTAGAAATGGGATCACGTTCGCACCGCTGACACCCCATCATTACGAACGATTTTCTCTTCCAAAATGCAAGTTATATGTTCCGCTCCTTGTACAAAAGCAATATTCGGAGTTACAATATTAACTCTTGATAGAGTTCCAAAGGAAGTGTTATTGGCTTACCAAAGTCATATCTACACAACGTCTAACTGATGTATGTGCGAAATTACTCACAAAACAATTATTTATTTGTGTATACTACATCACTAAGAGAAGAAGAGTTTTCCATTTCCACTCGTTCTAGGGCAATAACCAACTTTCCTTCATTGCGAACGCAATATTTGAAGACTAAATAACATGGTCGCATTTCCGGAATATTATAATAATATTAATCTGCTCTGATTCTGTTTTTACAACATCAAAATCAGAAAATGGGAATTAGAGGGACAATGCTTGCAAATATGTAATAGAAAAATCGCGTAAGAGATTTTTTGTTTACAATACATTATACATGCATAGATACCTACATTTGCAAAGCATTGTTTTTGTAATTCACGTTTTCTTAGCTTGAACTTGTAAAGTTTATACTTATTATGCTCATGGAGTTAAACAAAACCAGTTCCGGGATCTTAGTATGTCATTTGTGAAATAAACAAAAATCTAATGCAATATCTAAAAGCACAGAAAACGGTCATAAAGGGTCAGTGAGATTGACTAATTGGAATGGGCGGCCATAGAAAATATATTATCAATTGTTAAAGTTTTTCAAAGTTATTAAATATAGATTGTTAGCACCTTATTTGTGAAATTAAAATAAAAACAAGTAAGTAGATCACAAATCCATAGGTGAGAAAATGATCATAAAGATTTATGTAGCTGGTTTTATTTTTTGGTCAGCAACAGAATTTTTACTTGTGAGTTATAGGTAAGGTAGGTGCGGGTAATAAGGCCTGTCGGTTAATAAGGCCTAAATTTAAAAAAAGTAAGTTATAGCAGTAGTAGGCACTAACGGTCAGCCTAATATGTAGCTTACAGCCGTAAATGACTCATCAGAATTGCCGCTACGTGTTCGCTCGGTAATCGTCGTCTTTGTTGTGTCATTTATTACCAGAGGCGATTTTACGGTCCAAATAATAAGAAATCCAATTATTGAATCGTAAGTAATTTTTCTAAAATTACACTAATGTTTATAAATTTGAGCTTATGTTTTCCATTATTAAATATTTTGTTTATTTTGTACGTTTCAAAAATGTATTATAATTTTAATATTTATTTTTTTAATTTTCTATTACAAATAGTGTATGGGGTTATTAAGGCCTATCAAATTTGACGGTAGGCCTTATTATCCTCCTTTCCCACAATAATCAGAATAACAGAGGAACTCCAGTCACCAAAGATCTATTTGACAAAGTAAAGAATGCAATAAAATATATCTACGGTAACCCCCAAAGTTAAGAGTAGTGGTAAAAGAATCCAGATGAGTTGGTACTGTCACGGCTGTGAAGTAGACCAAATTGCGGATATGAGGCAGTGTTATGCATACATATATTCGCTAGGTGGTATCACGAAGAGTGCGTTGTCTTATCAGCGGATGATAAAGACAATTTTGACTGTCCTGATGGCTGTTAGACAAAGAAATAATGTCTTGTATTTAAAGCTTAAAGCAATATTAATTTATTTATATTTTTTTTATCTCAACTTTGGTTTATTGGGTAATTTCAAAAACTTAGGCCTTATTACCCGACTATAGTTTAATAAAGCCTATTGACAAGGTTTTGAAAAATGTTGAATATTGTTTTTGTTTAAGGCAGAATTTGCCATGTTTTGTTCTTTTTTTATAGTAATATATCTAAAACATTAATTAACAATAAAATGTGTCCGTTCTGATAAATAGTTTTTGTTTAATTTCAAGTCTCCCTTAGCTAGGCCTTATTACCCGCACCTACCTTACTATAAAGGCAAGTTATGAATTCGGAAAAAAAATCGAACTCGAGATTTTGATCAAAGTTGACATTACGATGATAGTGAAAACCAAAAAAGTGGGTCTCGCAATTCTGTCTGTCTGTCTGTCTGTCTGTCTGTCTGTCTGTCTGTCCGTTCGATTGCAGCTAAACGGCTCGGCCGATTTTCTTCAAACTTGGTAGATATGGGTTTTAATTTTTTTCCCCCCGGATGTTTTTTGATTTGATTTTTTAAGACCAAAAATAACGGTACCTGCTATACGAATTTTCTTCGAAATTTTATAAATATTTTTTTTTTCTCAAAAACTGTCCCACAGATTTTAAAAAAAAAAATTCATAAAATTTCTCTTAGTTAAACCTAGGTAATAGTTGAAAAAAAATTTCCAAAAAATGGTTATTTTTGGTACCACCCTCGGAACCATTTTTTTTGTTTTTGATTTTTTCTAAAACTGTACAACCGATTTTGATCATTTTTTTTTATGTTAAGGCTCCCCAGCAGTTTCAATATTATTGTGCATTCAAATTTTCAAAAAATTTTTTTTGGATTTAAAAAAAAATCAATTTTTTTTTTGAAAACTCAATATTTCGAAAACCCCATGCCCGATTTTTTCAAAACTTGATAAATAAAAGTTTTTTTTAATATAAATTATAAGATTTAAGAACAAAAAGTTTGTTTTAATTAAAAATAACATACAAATGTTCAAAAATGGCTTTCGAAAATCGTATTTTTCTCGAAAACGGTTCCGAGAATTTTACTTAAATTTTTTTTCTTTCAATTAATTTTTAAGATCTATAATTTAATAAAAAAAATTGAAAACAAGATATTACTGACTGTACCTACCATAGAGCAATTTTTAAAAATTTTGAATTTCTCATTAACGGCATAACGGATTTTAATGAAATTTTTTTAAAAAAAGCTTCTAAAAAGTTTAAAAACATTGCATTTCAAAACTTTAAGAAAAATATTTTTTTGAATTTTGAAAAAAAAAAATCGTTTTTTTTTTGAAAATTCAATATCTCGAAAACGTCTCAATATTTTTTTTGTAAATTTAATTGTTATTCAAACAATAATAAAAACTTTAAATTGGCGTACCAATTTTTTTTTTAATGTTTTAAAAATTTTGTATATAAAAGCTTATTTTTTAAGAAACCACTACAAAAAATTATAATTTTTGTTCTTGCATAAACCTATATTTGCTTGAATCACATGGCATTCTATTTTTACCTCCAACTACTAAATAAGTTGTTTTAGTCGTTTAAAAAATTAATTTTTATGCTTATGAACAGTTTTTCTCTAATAACATTCATTTTTGGAATTCTTAGTCTATTACATAGGAGCAAGGTCGTGCGTCCCAGTCGTGCATTTTATTTAATTTAAATTTGAATTATTCTTTTATAAAGTTTTTCAATGTTTTTATATAATGTTTGCATCACCTTATTTGTCGAATTTTTAATGGTCGGAAAATGCTTATAAAATGAAACCCAATAGCAAAAAGTGGGTTTCTAACTACATTGGTATATATGTTTTTAATTTTGTAAAACCATTATGAGTTTGAGCAAAGGATCTAAACGTACCATTATTAGCTAAACCCGTGAACGTATTCCTTGTTTCTATTTATGTAAACTTTAAAACTCAGATCCAAATGTCAAATAATTTTTTTGTTGTTGTTAGATACGATTTTATCTCGTATCCCGTCCAGCGTAGATATTGTCTATTAATCAATCAATCAATCAATTTTGTTTTATTAAACATACTATTTACAATTTGGCTTACAACTAATACGATACTACATACAGTACTGTGCAAAACATTTGCAACTATCATCGCCTATCAAAAAACGAACATTCGTTTATATAAAAGTTGTTCCAATCAAATTATTTTTATTGCTTTAGACTTTTTTTGTGTCACCTCACTGATCATAATCTTAAAGCACTGATCCACAGGCAAATTCAACAAATGCACTGCTTTTACAAAAACAATAATGATTTAAGCTGTGCAAAACATTTGCAACTAACGGCCATTCCTCTTTTCGTCTCTTTTTGATAACGGTTAATCTGATTTATTTTGAAGTTTGTAAGTTTGTGCGTGTAGCTGTAAAAAGATTTGTTAAGATAACTTTTTTTAAATTAAAAAAAAAGATAGCAAAAAAGCCATTTATTTCAAAAAAATGTGAAAGCTCGTTTAGCTTTTGCAAATACTCACATCAATTGGAGTCTGCAGAAATGGAAAACTGTCTTATTTTCTGACGAATCAAAGTTTAATATGCACGGATCGGATGGAAAACAACATGTCAGGACACCAAGAGGTGAGAGGTTAAATCCAAAATACACTGAAGGGACAGTCAAACATGGAGGTGGTTCAGTTATGGTCTGGGGCTGCTTCTCTGGCCAAGGAATCGGGCCAATTCGACAAGTGGAGGGCATAATGAAGTCTGAATGCTATGTAGACATCCTTTGTAATACCATGCTGCCTTATGCCGATTGGGAAATGCCAGTTGTCTGGATGTTCCAACACGACAAAGATCCCAAACACAGGTCGAAGTTGGCCACAAAGTGGATTACAGAAAAAAGATTGATAATTTACCATGGCCAGCGCAGTCCCCATACCTAAACTCAATAGAGAACCTGTGGGAAATTGTTAAGAGAACAATTGGGAGCAAAATTTTTAAGCACAAAAGTGACCTATTCACTGAAACTAAAAGGGAGTGGAATGACATTCAAGAAACGGTTATTAATAACCTCTTAGCTTCGATGCCTAGAAGATGTGCAGCCGTTATAAAAAATAAAGGGTACGCAATTAAATATTAACATTTTGTTGCCTGTGAGATCCAGGTTGCAAATGTTTTGCACAGCAATTTAACCAAATATTGAAGTATTTACTTAATTATTTTTTTGTTTAAGTGAAGTGTTGATTTTTTTTCTACGATTATAACGTATTATCAATAAAGTTTAGAAAATTAAAGAAAGATTTTTGCTGTTTCATTTTTTAAACTATTTTTTTTAAATGAAAAATGTTGGATGTTTTAGTTGCAAATGTTTTGCACAATACTGTATGTATGGAAATTTACATTTGCTCATAGGCGGCCTAACTATATACAGTGACTTAAGTTTAATTATTTTTATATAAAATTTACATGAGGAAAAAAATTAAATTTATTAGGTCGGTTGACTGTATTGTCCTCAGAGTGGTCATTCCCCGTTGTCAGTGGTGATTTTTGTGGAAAATGTCTCTATTCGAAACAAACAGTCGTCCAGTTTATAGGTGAAATACATTATTTTAGTTACATATGTACAAGTTTTCAATATTTATTCAATAATATTGAGATTTACAGGTTGAAAAGGGGTAAACCCAAAAAAATGCATTCTGATTTTAAAGATATTTTAGTTTTTAAGTTTTAATTATTTTTTTTTTATAATTTACGCACACTCAAGGGGTTGTGGCTACCCTTAAAATGCGAGCGTTAAGGAAATAGAGGGAGGATTGAGTAAGAATAAATGTCTGGATATTGCAATTGGAAGGAAAAGCAGTGTAAGGAATTCCAAATTAGTGTGGTACCTTTTCTATACTTGATAGTACGTCCGAAGCTAGACTCGAGGGTATATTGATGATTATTCCTACCAGTGTGGGAATTTCGCTGAAATTGTTTAAGGATAGGACTGCAACTGGCTATTTTAACAGAGTACCGTTTGGAGAAGTACCAATGAAGCAGTTGTAAGCAAGAGACATTTCGACGGTGTTCTGACAAAAAAAAAATATTTCCGTAATCGATCTGTCGCCTATCAGTTTCAAAGCTCTAATCTTAAGTGCACATTGAAAACTTTTCAGTTTCCTAAATTCAAATTCTATTCATGTACAACGGCAAAGGCGGTATATTCCGCTTAAATGACTGAAGACAGCTTTGAGTTAAATTCCACGCGATCATTAATGCCCAATATAACAATACTATTTTAATCTGAGTTTATTGAGCTCAACATATTCTGCCGTTGCAACTCGACATTCGAAGAAAAGGAAAGAAAAGAAGAATAAAAAACTAAGGGTGCTGTTATCAGCAAAGAAGTTTAGTGGATACGCACTAGCAGTACCAGACGGGAGATCATTTATAAAAACAAGAAATTGGAATGCTTTTAACAACTGGATCGATGCCAATTTCATCTCCAAAGAATATAGCCTTATAAAGGGTTGAGGGTTGTTTGGGTATCTTTTTCCTCGGTAATATTTTGATTGCATCTTTGTGGACTGGTGAGTTATATTATTCGCTGATTTTTGCGAAGAGTCTTGATGTTAGTATGTCTCTTCTCTCTTCGATTGAGTAAAACCACCATGGATACAATCGATATAAGTCTGTCTAATCACCCCAAAGACTCCACGCCAAATGAAGAATATATGCAGCTTTTCCTGAATCTTCTGCAAATCTATCCAAACTATACCTGGAACGTTCTTTATACTGACGGATCTAAGTGTAGCGAAGGTACTGGGTTCGCAATCGTCGACAATAATGGTCAACCTTATATTACAGAGAAACTACCAACTTACTTTTCAATCTTCTCTGCTGAAGCCTTAGCTATTTTAAAAGCAACAACTATAGCGAGGACAACCAATAAAAAAAACATTATTTTCACCGACAGCCTGTCGACTTTGCATGCTCTAAAAAATCTTAACAACCATACACCGATTATCAATAAAATCCGTGACAATATCATAGGCCATATAAACATTTACGGGAACCAATCTGCAGACCGCGAAGCTAAATCAATCTCCATATGTCCAAACGCAACTGTGACACAATACCCACCATCGAAAAAGGACCTCCAAAAAATGATCGACGCCTATTGGCTCCGCAAGAGAAAAGAAGATTGGTCAACCTACATCCACCATTATTCTTCAATAAACACTGATAGTATGCCTCCGCTGTATCCCACAACCATATCTTCAAAAATGAATAAATGCTTTTCAAGATTAAGACTCGGTCACACTTGGATAACCAATAACCATTTACTTAAAAGAGAAGCTCCGCCAGACTGCCACTTTTGTCAAACAAATAGTTCTCTTACAATTAAACATTTAACTCTGGAGTGCATTGTTATTAATCATTTAATAAAAAAATCATATAATACAACTTTTATCAACCTACTGTCGACAACTACCGAAAAAAACATAAAAACTGTATTTAAAATTTTCCAAAAATTAAAACTTGATTCATTTATATAACCTTTATTTATACTCTTCCAGTCTGGGGAGCGGTCGATAATGAATGACAGGTTTAGGGACTTAACCGTCCCCCTGCCTGACATTGTTCGACCGCTCCCCATAACGCTTTATGTTAAGAAAATACATTAATATAGATTATATCTGTTATAGTTCCCAGCCAAAAGCTTCTTAGTTTTAAGAATTAATTTGTTACATTTATGTGATGATTAATAAATAATAATAATAATAATAAAAATAAGAAATTGTTTTGGAGACAATACGGAGCCGTGATGCGCACTAGCGTTTATTTTATGAACTTCAGACTTGAAACCGTCCAAAAGAACTTGTATTAAATGGTCTGATACGAGTATGTAATTGTTAATCCAGCAAAGAAGCTACCCGTTCATACTAAAAGCTTATATTATATTTATATTTTTCAAAATTTAGCTATTTATAGGGCTATTTATAGCTCAAAAAATGTAATTAATGTAATTCATTTTAATGAATGCATTTTATTTTTGAAAGTTATTTAGAGGATGAACTTCGACGATCACTTTATTGCAAATTAGAATTCAAAGAATTTGCTTAATAAAGTAAAGGGTAATTAGCGACAGGTTATTATTATTTTTAAATTCTTCTTTTTAATAATGGCGAAGTAATGATGAAAATTACACCTATGTATTTCCAAATCCTGCGATGAGAATTATACTCATTTTTGTCATTTTCAGGGTTACGTACTTCATGAATCCCTCATCTACACGTGTGGCATACCATCACATTATCGCATAGCAAATCTGATAGTTCCGAAACGAGTACAATTGTTAAAAGAAATGTTAGTATTGTCAAAACACCAAGCTATCGGTTTCTTTCGCTTTTAGCTTGAAATTACACAAATCTACAAATCTTACTTACACTATAAAAGTGGCTGAAGTGGATTTGAGTGCAGGTTGTTTTTCACTCAAGCAATTATTATAGTTATGGAGCTATTTCACATGTCATGTCTTAAAGAGATCATTTTATTTTGGCGGTTGAAGGCAGTAAATTAATGAAAGCTTATACAAAAATTAAAAAAAAACATCCCACTTCTACGCTATGATTTAAAAAACTTAGGACCTAAAGCACCACCCAGGTTTGCTCTCGAAATTCGAGTGCCAATTTATTTATTTAATTCATTATCATTCAATAAAAGACAGAGAATTCATGATTTTCTTAAAATTGTTGAATGCAATGAGAAGTACCTACTAAGCACTCAATCCTCGAGTCCAAAGGAAAACAGTTAATGGTAAACAAACTTTCAAACCTATACACATTTTCAAAACATTAACAATATTTGTTTCGATTCTTTCATGTCATTGTCCTTCAGCTGTTGTTATGGCCATAATATTGGAATCGAACCCACGTCGCCGTCGTCGCCGGAGTGACGTCAACCTGTGAATTTTGTGTTACATCTAAAACTTTCACTCTCATCATTTTTTTTTTCATATCGCGGCAATAAAAAAATATTTATCATTCTATTGGGACTCGAAGCACGTTGCAGTGACGTCAACCTGTGAATTTTGTGTTACATCTAAAAATTTAATTCTCATAATTTTGTCATATCACGGCAATAAAAAAATATTTATCATTCTATTGGGACTCGAACCCACGTCGTTGCAGTGACGTCAACCTGTGAATTTTGTGTTATATACCTTACCTACATGTGAATTTTTTTTATTTCACTCATATTTTCATAACGCGCCTAAAGAAATACAGCTAAATTCAAAAACATACATTCAATTTACTTTTGTAAAACTGTTTTTGTTTGCACATCGATCGGCCAGCTGTTTATTGTCAACAAAAAATGACATAAATGGAAGTGTTCCGAAAATGAGGTAGGTTTGAGCCCATGGCACGCATTCGCCATGGAGATTTAAATTTGTATCGTATAAGTCATGTTCGTCCGCATGGGGCGACTTTCCAAAACGTAAGCAGGAGTTGAGTTTTGATTTTTTCTTACAGTTAGGTAGGGGGTCAATAGAACAGGGTTAAAATATTAGATTGAGGAAACCCCCCTAAATCCTAAAAAAAATATATTTTCTTTTTCGGTTTTAACCTCACTTTTTGTTTGACTCAGACCAATTTTTTGCGAAATTGTAAAATAAAGTGCTTAAATGCTTTATTTATTCAATGCGACTATCAATTCTGTTCTGTTAGTTCTTAAGAAAATTGAAAATTACTAAGACTACTTTTTGTTTTTTCCTTACTTACATAAATTCATCAGTGCTAGCATCCAGCATTATGGCGCATAAACAGTAAGATATGTATGGGGGGCATGCAACCCCCCTGCTTGGGCTCACTATAGGATTTAGGGTAGGTGCGAGATTGGGTGCCTGCAAAGTTTCTTTTGTACTTCCAAAATATTGTAAATATTATTGTTTCTAAATATTCAAATTCGAAAAAAGGAAATTTCCCCAAAATTTCTCTTAAATAAATGAATAATTTCCTAAAAAAAATACAAACGAAAACAATAAATATCAAGAATATCCCAAAAAAACAGCGCGTATAAAATCACTGTACCAAAGAAAGAAAGTAGAAACGTCAAAATAAAGCAAAAAAAAAGTTTTTCATGTGGATCGCAGCCATTATTGTGTTCAATTTGTATGAAAAAGTGAAACTTTAAAAATTAATTAAAAATAGAAATAATTGTTTCCTCACTCTAAGATTGCGATAAATAGTGTTTTTTATTGATTATCTATCGAATAAAAAAACTGCGTGTGAAAATTCGTGCTTACGTTTTGGAAAGTTGAGCCGTCCACATTTTTGACGACGCGACGTCTCACGTCTGCATTTTCTATCTTCTCTCTTTCCCTGACATATACATTTCGAGTATTTTGTATTCTCTTTTTTCGCAAATATTTAAAATTCAAATGCAGACAAATGTAAATAAGTTTTGAAAATAATTTACTTATACAAATACGCAGAGCTTACACTTTTGCATGAATACCCCTATTATTATAAAGCCATAACTGCAATGAACTTGAAAAGTGAAAATGTTAAAAAATCTGCTCTCCTTTTCCAACTCAATTTAAAATTTTATCTCCCATCTCAAAAAACAAAAAGTAAATGTTTCACTTTTTGAAAACACTAATACATTGAATAAATTGCTTCAAAAAGAGCGATAGATGTCCCCAAACTGAAAGCAACAGATGTCGCTAGTGTATGTGTGTATTCTTTTTCAATTTTAGCAAAAAGTGCCGATTGTAGTTAAGGTTTTTTTTTTTGTTTTCGAGTTTTTTGGGTTTTCGCTGAATGCTTTCAATTTTCATATTCTAGATTTGACATTTTATGTGTCAGTCGATTTTACATTTCTAATTGTTTTGTTTTTGTTTTTCGGGCATTTTTTTGCAATTTTTATTTATTGTTTTAAACAATTTCTGTGTAGTATATTTAAATAATTTTGGCATTCTGCACATCTATCCAAAAAATGCTTTCGTTTAATATGTAATTTATGCCCCTTCGGTTTTTGTGGGCCGCGAAAAGTGTACAAAAAAAAACATGTTCCTCGTTTTATTACATGATTGTTAAAGTCAAAGTAAAAATTTCCAAAATCACAGTATGTACTCACTTTGAAAAAAATAATCGTCAACAAATTATCGAAACTAGTGGACCTTTCATGACCATTTTCTGACCTTTCAGATGGTATGATTTTTAAATTGTAAGTTGTCGAAAGTTTACTAGAGAGCAAGAGCAAACTAGATTATTTCGTGGAAGAACATGTTAGTGACGTTCAATATAGGAATATTTCGAATAGATCAACTATCAATAATCTGGCATTTTTTTTTCTCTTTCGTAATAAATTGTATTGAAATTCAAAGTTAAGTATAGATGCTGTCTACACAGATTTTAGCATGCCACAGCATACTGCCTCGCAAACTTGAAAGTTTTGGGATTCATTCAAATAGCCTTCAGTGTATATCATAATTTTTAACAAATACGTTTCAAAACGTCAAGATTGACAGTCAAACCTCGAGATCTATTAAATGTAGGTACCTTAGGAGTTCCTCAGGGTAGTCATCTTGGTCCACTTTTATTTATAATTTTATTTTTATCGATATTTGTAAAAATAGAAAATTGGGTCTGTCTCATATACGGAGGCTGTTTGAAAAGTTCTCGGCCTAACATAGAAGGCGTTGTTTTAATAAATAACTTTTAATTCCTCAAACAGCCTTAAATATATAATAAATGTATGTGAAGTTTCATTGAAATTGGTCGCGTACTTATATCAGTGCAATTTTTTGTTTGAACGAACCTATTGCTAACAACAAAAATGGAAAAAAATGAAATTACAGCCGTCATTAAATATTTGGTCAAAAAGAATATGACACCAAATCAAATTAAAGATGACTTCGATGAGACATTGGGGAAATCTGCACCTTCGTATCCCACGTTCAAAAAGTGGGCAGCCTTATTTAAACATGGCAGACAGAGCGTCGAAGATGATCGCAGAAGCGGAAGGCCAACAACATCCACCTCTTCAAAAAACGTCGATAAAGTTCATAAAATGGTTTTAGACGACCGAAGGTTAAAAGTGCGAAAAATCAGCAACACCATGGGGATCTCTTCTGAGCGGGTTTACCACATTTTGACCGAAGAATTGGGGTTGAAAAAATTGTCCGCAAGGTGGTTGCCGCGTTTGCTGAGCGAAGAACAAAAATTCAATCGAGTTGAAATCTTTAGAGATAATCTAGCGTTATTTCGGAGGAATACCAGCGATTTCTTGAGAAGATTCATTAACACCGACGAAACATGGATTCATCACTATATTACTGAGACAAAAGAACAATCAAAACAATATGGAAGCATAGCGGTTCTCCTCCATCGAAGAAAGCCAAGTCGTGTGCTTCAGCTGGGAAAGTGATGGCGTCAGTCTTTTGGGATTACAAGGGAATTATTTTTATTGATTACCTTCCCAAGGGCCAAATTATCACTGGTCAATACTATGCAAACCTGTTGGCTGAAAAAGTTTGCCGAAAAAAGACCAGGATTAGCCAAAAAGAAGATCCTTTTTCTTCAGGATAAAGCTCCAGCACACAAGTCGATTGTTGTCATGGCTAAACTCCATGAACTTCGATTTGGTGTATTGAACCACCCCACTTATTCACCTGATTTGGCACCATCAGACTATTACCTCTTTCCTAACTTAAAAAAAAATTTGGCTGGACGCAAATTCTTCACCAACGAGGAGGTGATTGCTGAGACGGAGCGGTTTTTCGAAGAGTTGGAGGAATCGGCCTAAAAAAAGGGTATAGAAGCACTGGAACACAGATGGAATAAGTGCATTGATATAAGAGGAGAATATGTAGAAAAAGATTAAAAAAAAGTTTTAAAATTTATTGCGTTTTATTGGTCAGGCCGAGAACTTTTCAAACTGCCCTTGTACACTGATCAGATCATCTTAAAAAATGCTTTGCATTTTCTGTGTCAAGGAAACTGTCAACTTAAGAGTTTACGTATTCCCTTGATAGTAGAGAACTGTTAAAGTAGAGGATTTGGGCGTTTCCTTTGACTTCAACACAATGATTGGTTTCATTACACTAAACTCAAATAACTTCTCGGATCATTAGTTAGATCATTACTTGAGTATGTTGATGTCCGTATAAAGTGCGGAAATATTCTATCCTTAAATTGTATTTATGCCTCAATGAGACGATTGCGAGAAAAACTAAATATAGGCGTGAATGAACCTATTTCAAGGTCAATTAGTAAGTTCAGTGAAATCTATGCTCATATTGATATAACATTCTCAAGAAAAAAATTCAAAAATGATTGTATTTCTAAGAATTTAAGCAAACAATTCTTAGTTTTTAGTATATACCTAGTATTGCATTGCATTCGTTGAGTCTGAAGCTCGTAGGTTAAATAAAAAAAATTACATAAATAATATTCTTAAAAGTATAATTGCAACTGATTTTCATTTTTTCACTCTTAAGATGGTGTATTTGTATTTTTGTTTAATTCCATCACCTCAAAACGCGGAGTTCCCGAAACCTAAAAAAGTTTAATTCGTGGAATGAAACCATCGGAATTCAACAACAAAGTGCTCTAAAAAAATGCTGGTATGCTAAATAATAAATAATAAATAAAAATAAATATTAAGAAATAAATTAAAATTGTACGTGCAGGTTTCTTAAATATTCATTTAATAGTTAAATTTTTGCATTTTATTTAAATAATACTTACTTTTCCCATAAATCCTGTTCCTCCAGTAATAAATACACTTCTTCCCGAATAGAATTGTGGTACTGGAATGTAGTTTGACTCGTCGATAAAATCCAATTTTGAGGTAGAACTCGTACTGGAGCTATTGCTGAATATATTTGGCCCCCCATTCAAAATAATCTGATCAGTACTATCTCCCACTTCCACTGAAGACTGTGCCATTTTCTTGATTAATATAATATTATTTATTATTATTTTTTTCTGAAGTCTTTTTGTTTAATTATGATATCCTCTTCCTTGAGATGTTCATACGAAAATAAGTATTTTATCCAGATAAATTTAAATTAATAATTACTTTTTTTTTTTAAATCTTGTATTTCTTTAAGGAAGCAGTCATGTGTGTATGTGATTTTGTTTTTAAAAATTGCAATATTTTTTTAATCTAAGGGTATACTACTTTTTAATAGACGCGAAATAGTTTTAATTATAAAACAATGTTACTATAAGTTTTCTGTCTATTTATCAATTTTTTTAGCTTGATAATCGACTACTGGTCATAATTCTTTCAAGTTATTTTAGTGTTTTCGAAAATGTGGAAGAAACGCGGAAGATAATGCCTTTGTATGGAGAGTATATGAATGTCGCTTATAGTTTTGTTTTAGAAATATGTATGCTCCAAATATTTTTGTTTTCGTTTTTATGGAAATTATGGGTCTATTGAATTATTTTTTAAATTGTTGTTTTTATTGTTAAGAAGAATCGTTCCAGATTTTTGAAAATAGTTTTCATCAACTGCTTGAAAAATTTCTTTTAGCATCTAACAAATGCTCCATGTTGCTTTAATTAGATGCGGAGTTCAATAATAATCTCTCTCATATAATTTTCGAGATCTGAAAGTAAAGAAAAAGAATAATTTGTCTTAAAATATTAAATTGCAAGAGATCAAAAAGTAATTTTGTTTCAAATTTAGATTCATTGTGAAAAAAAATCTATTGGTAAAAGCAACGAAGATGTTCAATTGGAGCGATTGAGTATAATTCATTTATGTTGAGGTTATCTGAATTTTTATTCAATAAATTATTATTATTATTACAACTTTATTGATTCATAAATTATTTACATAACCAAAAATTAAAGAATTGAGATCTACCTATCAAAGCTTTGATTTAAATTATTTAATAATAACATCATATTGAGAATACAGAAAATAATGCAAATGCCGATGGTCGGGTAGTTCAGATTTTGGATAGTAAAAGAATTCTACAGGAATGCAAACCGTCTATTCATACCCATCCATCCTCAGTACCTCAGTTACAGTGTAACATCGCAATCCGATTAATATGGTTGAATTTTCCAACAAGCAAATTTTGATTTTTGTTAAATCCAAAAATATTTTGCAGCCTTTTGCCTACAAGACGCGATAAGAATATAGGGTACGTCTTGCACGAAGAAGGCCGCCTGGAAAACGTCTTGGACTTCGATATTTGCAATCAGGGCACTTAGCTCTACATTTTGAAGTTGTGGCAAAGTTGTTATCACAATTATTTAGACTTTGGAAAAAACTGCATATTTGATGCATTATAATGCATTATGCATTATAATGCAAATATAGACCACACAGTACGCCACGTAGCGTTGTTTTTGAAATAAGTAAACAAAATTGATTTCCTCTCAGGAAATTATTTTAAGTACGAAGTTAAAAGTTAATAGCTTAAGTACAGTAAATACATGCATATACATATACTAATGGAATTCTGTTCTTAATAATTTAACGTTATTTAGCTCAAGCGTTATCTTTTATCGATTTTTAGATATTCGCTAATAGTGGCAATCACCCAACATTTCGTAATAAAAACAGGGAAGAAGTTCTAGACCTCACTCTTATGAGTATCTAACAATGATAAAATCTCTGTAGGGAATCGGAGGTTCTCTCCTGACATCTTAGATATCTAACAATCAGTACCAGAATTAAAACAGGTTATCACAGAGCAGAAGATTATGTGGGCAATAAACTCGTTCCAACCCTATAAATCCAGCTGCCATATGAGATTATTCCTGCATTTCTTCAACATGCTCTACAGATAAACACCCCATGGCTTAGGGTAATCTTCAAATGTTGTATTAAATGGAGATACGTCCCTATCAGATGGAGAAAAGTTAAAGTGGTCTTTATTCCAAAAGCTGGAAAACCGACACACTCGACTGCAAAAGATTACAGACCGATAAGTCTCTCTTTGTTCCTCCTCAAGACACTGGAGACAATTATTGATCTGCATGTTAGGGACCTTCTCAATATAAGTAATTTGTGCAACTCCCAACATGCTTACCTTAAAGGTAAGTCAGTAGAGACTGCGTTGCACGAGGTCGAGCACAAAGAACATACACTGGCAGCATTTTTGGATATCGAAGGAGCAAAAAAACGGAGTCCATTAAATCTGCTTTGGAAGATGTTGGAGTTGAACTGGATTCATACTATGCTCAATGACGGAATCATTAACTCGCAACTTGGGGATAATATTGTAGAGAAGCAGTTACAAGAGGCACTCCACAAGGAGGAGTAATCTCACCTCTCCTCTCGGTCCTTGTTGTTAACGAAATTCTTACAAGATTTAGGAATCAGGGCATTGAAATAGTAGCCTATGCGTACGACATAGTAATTTTGATATCGGGTAAATATCTTACCACCATCAAAGATATTATGGAATCTTCACTTAAGAAACTATCTTCTTGGGCAGCACAAAACGATCTCGGGGTTAACCTTTCCAAAACTGAACTAGTACTGTTTACAAAGAAAAGGAAATTGGAGGACTTCACCCCTCCCAAGCTTAACGACATTCCTCTGAAACTTTCCAACGAGGCTAAATATCTTGGAGTAATACTTGATTTCAAGCTAACATGGAAACGTAACACATAGGAAAGAATGAAAAGAGCACTATACGCTCTCTACACATGCAAAAAAGCCTTCGGTACACGGTGGGGCATGCAACCGCAGGTCATCCAGTGGATGTACACGGCGATTGTTCGTCCCATACTTGACTATGGGTCGATCGTGTGGTGGAAGGCTGTAGAAAAAATTAGTTATCTTAAAAAACATGAATAAGTTACAGAGACTAGCCTGTTTAGGAATAACGGGGGCACAGGGTTCTACGCCACAGGGATGGAAATTATTTTCAGTCCTGGACGAGCACATGAGATGCACAGCAGCCAAAAGGGCACTTCGGCTTAAAGAAATGAGCTCTTGGAAGCATAGCACTTATGGCCACGGGTCTATCCTGCAAAGCTATGACACAGTGACCGGGCTTAATGTGACGACTGACTACTAACCACCCAGAATAGATTTCAACAAACACTTCTCTATTACAATACCCAAAAGGCATGGGAACCCAACTCACTAATTAGTGAATAAGGTATCTCCTACTACACCAATGGGTCAAAAATGGAAGAAGAATCATTCAAACTCCCAGATGAGTGTAGTGTCTTCAGGCTGAGATTTACGCTATTGAAAAGGTGGCAGAATTGGTACGCATGACAAAACAGAACTCGTCTGAGATCACCTTCTTCGTGGACAGCCAAGCTGCCATTAAAGCTTTAGCCAGTGAGAGTATGATGCAAGACAGTAAGAAAATGCCGAGGCATACTGAACAATATTTGTAACAATAACCAAGTCAAGCTCTGTTGGGTTCCTGGACATAGTAATATAGAAGGGAATGAAATAGCAGATGAACTGGAAAGGAAAGGGTCAGTATCAAATAAAAACGGAAGTAACCATTTAAAAATGGGACCAAAAGTCCCGATTGGCGTGATTAAAAGGAAAATAGACCTAATAATGAAAGTCTATAACTTCTGGTCCTCCAGGGACGACTGCGTTATCTCTAGAAGTTTATGGAATAGAATTAATGAAAAAGAAACTCGATATATTTTATCGCTGAAATAAAAAGACCATTAGAATCCTGATAGGTGTACTAACCGGTCATTGCGCCATTGGCACAATGGCCACTAGAATGGGTGCATTTGCACCCGATTTCTGTACGAGCTGTCAGGATGTCGAGGAGATTGAAACCATTAAACATCTGCTCTGCGACTGTCCGAACCTCCAAACAAATCGCCTCCGTTACTTTGGAAACACGTTTTTTGGAGAGAACTGGTCTCAATGACAAATATGAGAAAATTCATAGTAAGCACAGTCTGGTTTGCAAATGAACCAGTCTATATAAGACATTAGTTTAGGAGCATCTCTGCTTTTCTTAATAGGGGATCACAATGGACCAATAGGCCCCCGCGTACGCAACAGCCTCTGTGCTGTGTACGCCCCTCCTAACCTAATCTAACCTAGATATTCACTAAAAATCAAATGGATATATGAATTTAGATTATTGAGAAAATTACAAAAAAGTAAATTTTACTTATAAATATTCGATTTCCAATAGACATAACGTACGTTATGTGGGACAGACAATGGGCTTGTGGTTGATTCTATTGCAAGGAAAACTTGGCTTTTTGAGTAAGATTTAATTAAGATGTTGATTAGTATAGTAATCTTAATATATAAAAAAAAGTCGGGTTTGTTCGAACACTTATAACTCGAGAACGGCTGGACCGATTTTCATGGCGCAAAGCCGGGGTTCATCGCTAGTATATAATATTTAATAATATTGTTACGAAATGTAAAAATTTTGTGGTATATTTGCTGAAACACTTGGCAATGAAATTTTTGATAACTTTGCAAAAATAAATCTCAATAAATTAGCAGCTAAACACGTGGAAGAGAATGAGGAATAGAAGAAACCAATGGCGAACTATAGGATAGCGCTTTCAGCGATCTTAGAGCTTGGATGCCCAAAAACGCTTTCGATGCCAAAACTCACTTACTCTTTGGCCTGGCAGTAATATGGGAATAGAAGGCAGGATTTTTTTTATTAAAATTGTAGAAAAACAGAAATTAAAAACCTCTCAGGAACCAGAGTTCTCCACAATAAATTGATTTTCTTAATAACAAAATTAAAATAATTAGATTTTAATTACTACTTTTTTGGTGTGTTCGTTCTTTTATTTTCTTTCTGCAGCGGGAGATTTTCGCTACAATAATACAAAATATTCTTCATTATTTTCATAAAGGATATAAACTTAGAGTAAGTGTTTAAATTTTCTTCTCGGAAATGTATCGGCTCAAATCCCACCGTTTATAGCATACAGTAGTAACGGTCACAAGATTTATGTTCATTTCTTTCCTTAGCAATCGCAAAATTTTATGAATTTGGCAAAAACCGTCGCCAACCTTCGAGCTAGGCCGACCGAAATGCTAAGATGCCTCTTCTTCCAGCCCAGAACTCATACTCGCAACATTCGCAATGAGCAATGAAAAATAAATTGCTTTTGAACACACCTAAAAGAATGTTAGTTCGTGCAAAAAAACTAAAGTAAACATACCTTTTTTGACGTTTTTAAATGTCAAAGAATCATTTGAAGTTAGTACGATACTAAACAAAATATAATAGATATTTAATGATTTTAACTTTACTAAAATGTTAGAGAAAGTATAACGGTATATTTATGATTTTTATGGCCTTTTATGCGTAATTAAATATGTTGTATTATGGGCTTTAGGCCAGTGTTGATTTCAATCAAATGAAAGACAAATGTTATTTATTTTATCGACGTTTCGTCTATGATTATAGACATCTTCAGGATGTATTTATTTTATTTTTATTTCAATATGTTATGGTTAAAATAATTATGACATTTTCAAAATAACACAATAATAAATATACATTTATATTGCACTTTTTTAAAAACATTCATATTGCACTATTGAAGTTAACTTTAACACAACACTTTACTTAGCAAAATACAAAAATACATTCATTTTTGTATTTGTATTTGTATTTTGCTAAGTAAAGTGTTGTGTTAAAGTTAACTTCAATAGTGCAATATGAATGTTTTTAAAAAAGTGCAATATAATTGTATATTTATTGTTGTGTTATTTTGAAAATGTCATAATTGTTTTAACCATAACATATAAAAATAAAATAAATACATCCTGAAGATGTCTATAATCATAGACGAAACGTCGATAAAATAAATAACATTTGTCTTTCATTTGATTGAAATCAACACTTGTATAACGGTATAGTTATCCCTATCCTACAAAAAAAAAAAACGATGTCCTCTTATATTCCACCAATAATCTTAGGACGAAAGGACTCCTTTGGTAGTGTTCGGTCGTAGGGTAGGTTGTCCTGGTAGTGAAGTGCGGCAGGCATGCTTGCTCCGTTAAGTTCTCCATGCCTATATTTTTCTTTCTATTTTCAAACTAGAACCCACACTTAAACATCTTTATATCATATAACTCAACCGAGTTTGTTTCAAATATCCGAACTTTTTATTGGCAATTCATTGGGTATTATTTTGGTTTCCTTTGCATTCCTTCCCTCAGCTAACTCTTTAAAACAGAAGCCATCCTTGGCTAACACCTTGCGAAATTTATGGAGAAAGTCGAGAGTTCTTTTAAAATCCACTCACTTTCTGTCAATTATCAACCATCATTGTACACCCTCAATTACACTCAACAATAACTCAGTTATTCATGTCGGAAAAAATCTTCACTCCGCCAAAAAAGTATGATACTAAACTCAATTAAAATTTCCAAAGTCGTCGGTTTAACCAAGTATCAGACTAAAACACTTTTTAACATTTTTTTTAAATTCGAATAAAATCGCCATTAAGTTCACTATAATATACAAAATCTATCTTGTCATATAATCTAGTGAATCGCAAATATTTTTTTCAATCTTTTCATTTTATTTATTGTTTTTACATAGATTTCCCTGAACATTTAAATTGTTTAAAATACCAATATGGTTATTTCGAAATTCAGTTGCGAAAATTCGCAGCTCTTAAAAATTGGTATTTTTGCTAAATCCAAGAGCCATCATGCATTTACATAACTTTTCAATGCGTTCAACCTCAATGTTAAATAATATGTATTTCTTTCAACCAAACTCAAATGTTTTAAGCTTAGTTAACGTATAAAATAAAATTAAAAAAAAAATAAAACAAAATACACGACTGATATTGCTGGTACCTGCTATTTTAAGTTACATGCCAATTTGAAGCCATTGTAAGCCTTAGAGCGATAGAAGCACATTCACAGACACACAAACTGACGCGACGCACGTTCCGAATGACAAAAACCACGATTTTGGACTTCTACATCATCATCATGTTATTATCAACTAAATCCTTGAATCATTTTTGAACGAAACCAAAACTTGAGCAAGTAAACAAATTTTTGTGAGAAAGTCACCTGTCACTTGCATTTTTAGATTTACGTTATATTATTCAACAATTTTTTTTCGATGAAATTCATCTTTTCTAACTCACCCAAAATATTCAAATGAGCATGACAAAATCTTTGTATAGAAACGTGTGTTAATAATTATTCAATGATGACACTGTCATTATGTGAGTTGATAGTAATAAAAAAATGATCATTTAATTTTAGAGAAATTAGCGACAATTTAACTTTTGTAATAATTAAAAAATACAATTTGAAAACTAGAAACTTTAATCAATTTGACATTAATCAAACAAAACACCATTAACATTAGCACAAATTAAATGAATAGATCACAAACATCCTTAAAGCGTAAAGGCACTGAAAAAATGTAAGCCTCAACTGTATATGATGACGGACGAATCGACAATTTGATTATCTCAATTAAACTAAAAGTCATGTGCAGTAGTTTTTTCTTATGAGTGCTACAGATATTTTATTAATTATTTTTTGTATATCATTAACTGGGCAAAGTTGGTTAAATGCGCAAAGGTTATTTTTGGCGATTTTCGTTTTTAGGTAAGCAACAATATACATTTTAAGCTCATGGTTTTTAATTTCATACAGGGTAATTCGTTTGGTGTGTGGCTTAGGATTTTAAATTTAAGAAGGCTTTAAAATTCCACGTGAATTGACGATTATTTTTATCAATTACAGAACATTCTATTTGTGGAAGCTTGAATTAGTCGAAGAAAGTTGGGTATTTGAAGAAGAAGCGTGTTGAGCCTTTATTGAAAACAATCTTGGGATAGGTGATTATCACCAAGTGACCGGCCAGTGGTTGTATAATCGCCCGACGAGAGGAAAAGCGTATGTTAAACGTTAAATGATTATTTCCGTCGAAATTATTAGATATATGTATGTATGTTCGTAATTCTCAGCAAGCTAAAGCAACAGGCAAAGTTCAGAGAAGTCATCATTTCGAATTTGGTCATGGTTTGGTGGGAGTGAGCTACGAAGTTAGAACCAAGTTGCATTTTTCTGATAAACAGATAAAAAGAGAAATAGCTAGCAGGAAGGCTTTTTATAAAAAATCGTGGAACCTTACAATACTCTGTTCATTAAAAAGCATTAAGTGATCCAGCAGAACTGAGATCCACTGAGCCCACAAAGAAAAATCGACTCAGCTGTTGCTGTATAAGAATGTGCCTGAGTTCATTCTAGAGCTGTGTCAATCGCGATTGATTCGATCTTTGTGACCCGTTCACCAAAAGGATTGATTGATTGCAACCAAAGTAGACCAAATCAATCAATACTAATGTCAATCTCTTACCACTGAAACCGATAAACGAAACAAAAGAAAAAAGTTATGTTTCGTTCATTCAACATGTTCTCAATCATTTCACAATACCAAATAGGAATAAACATTTTATATTTATATAGAAAGAAACATGGCGAGAACGTAGTAACGAAGTAGAAAAAAGTCAAACTTTCGTTCATTTTCACATTGTTTAGGTCTCAGTCTGAACGAAACGATTAAAAAAAAATATTTTAGTTGAATGAACGATTGAAAACATTTCGTGTCGGTCTTTATCTGGTTCGGAATGAAACGGCTATATAAAAAATGATTTTGATTGAATGAACGATTGATTGAAAAGATCGAATCCTTAAATCAATCAATCAATGATTGATTCGATCTTTCAAAATGAACGATTGGCACAGCTCTATTTCATTAGACCACTAGATTGGTCCTCAGCCATCGTTGATCTCAATCCCCTAAAACTATAGCTGATGACTTGCCACAGAGGACAATCAGTTTTGCAGTGGAGCAGTGGTGAACATCGGGTGCGGTGATAGACGCTTAGCCGAAGTGACTCAAGACCTGAGTTAAGTCACATTGAGTAGGAAGCGAAGAATTTTTCGTTCACAGCAACCAAAATAATGATTGATGTGAAACAACAACGAATTTTAGTCAAAGAATAATAAAATTCGCAACTGTTCGCCTGCAGTTTTATTATAAATGGTCCTATTGACTATTTCTAATTATTATTAAATATTATTAAAACGGCTATACATAGATTTATGTTGTTCACATTTGTGTGATCAGAACTTGAAAATATCGATAGTACCAAAAATGTTTTTTTTGAGGTCAAAGTTTGACTTGATCTTCTGGCATCAATAAATGCTAATACGACAAAGCACAAGTTAATGTAATCATATGTAATCATTCTATCGTTTTTAAATTACCCTGTAAACAATTTTTGATGATTAATCTTAAGTTAACAAATAAATAAATGATGAACCAGACTTGACTTACAACTCTGACCTGAAAGCGTGTTGTCGACACGAATGGAGGGTACTCGTATCTATTGATTCTACGACAAGAAAAAGTGTTATTACCTGTGTATAATTACAAAAGCTATATTTTTTTTACCTTCATATTAAAAAAAAAAAACTGATACTCTTAGAGACATTTTCAGACCCAAGACCCTCTAGATAATATTTCAATGCACTAAAGATTAAGTCTAGGCGTAATGCAATGTTGTATTTTTCTTACAATATGGGAGTTCATGCTGGTGTTTTTATCAATTTCACATTATTTTATAACTGAAAACCGGTGACCACAAAATGAATCACCCTATACACTCATATAATTTCTATCGTTTGATAAGTTATGCGTTAAGATAAGAAAGTTATACTCATATCATAAGATACTCGTATGTTACTATTTCAAATAATAGGAACTCCTCTATGATAAGATAACGCCATTTGAGTCAGTAGTCAGTTAAACTATTAAGTCTTAAAGGTAGGTATGGTTGCCTGTTATACTATGTTGGAATAGACTGTTATATACTTGCAAAAATGCATACACTTTTGGCTTAAGGCTTCTTTAACGAAAACCTTAAATTTATTTCTGGAAAATCTTGAGATTGTATGAAATATGTGCTAACATAGTAACTGTAACGCCCAAAGCCTATCAACAAGGAGATACATACATGTATTTGCAATATGCGAGGGAAAACGCACAAACCATATACGATGATTCAACACTACTTGTTTCCATTTCATACACATTCATGGACACCGACTGAAATTATAAAAATATCACAAGTACAAATAACATTGCTGGAAAATATGTTTTGGGGGCAGAAGTAAGAAGGTTTCACCCTTGCTCATTAATCTCTTTGATGACATCAGTGTAAGCTTAAAAAAGCTTTTGTGGAATAACTATTATTATTATTATTTAGTGACACATTTATTAGCAAGAATTACCGGCACAAATTGGAACTAATTATATCAGCGTGCATATTTTGTTTAATGTGTATCATAATATATTCACGCGAAATAGAGCAATTAACACAGAAATAAGAACAAAAGCAAAACACAAGTCATTCAACTCAAGTGTATTTAAGAGAAGTTTTTATTGCAAAGCCACGACCAATTGACCATTGTGCATGGTACAGAGACTGTTGAACAGTGAACCAATTTTTTTTTACTTAATGTAGTTGCTAAGCTTTTGTTGAGGATTGGGGCTCAAAGGTACTTAGCATTTGGTTTATTGAGTTTGTATTTCAAAAGAAACATCTGTAAATAGATGATGAACATTTACAAAAATAAAATGCACGACTGGGTCGCACGAACTTGCTCCTATGTAATAGACTAGGAATTTTAAAAACGAATGTTATTAAAGAAAACTGTTCATAAGGATAAAATGAATTTTTTAAATTCTTTTAGTAGTAGATACATAAGAGATAAAGACTGAATGCTATGCAAATATGAATTTATGCAAGAACAAAAATTATAAGTTATTGTAGTGGTTCCTTAAAAAAATAAGCTTTTATGCACAAAATTTTTAAAACATTTAAAAAAAAAAAAACAAATTGGTACACCAACCTTAAGTTTTTGTTATTGTACGAATGAGAGTTAAATTTCCAAGAAAAATGCTAAGCCGTTCTTGAGATATCGAATTTTCCAAAAAAAAATGACTTTTTTTCCAAAAATTTAAAAAATATTTTTTTTTTAAGTTTTGAAATGCAATGTTTTTTAAACTTTTTAGGAGCTTCTTTATAAAAAATTTCATTAAAATCCGTTATGCCGATAATGAGAAATTCAAAATTCGAAAAAATCGTTGTATGGTAGGTACAGTCAGTAATATCTAGATTTCAATTTTTTTCTTATTATCTATATTATAGATCGTAAAAATTAAATAAAAGAAAAAAAATGTTTGCAAAATTCTCGGAACCGTTTTCGAGAAAAATACGATTTTCGAAAACCATTTTTTAACTTTTGTATGGACGGTTCCGTTAGTGTTAGATAAAACAAAATATTTTTCTCAAATCTTGTAGCTTATGTTGTTTGGCAAGTTTGAAAAAAATCGAGCATGGGGTTTTCGAAATATTGAGTTACAAAAAAAAAATTTTGAAATTTTTTTAAAAAATCCAAAAAATAAAAAATTGAAAATTTGAATATGTAAAAATATTCAATCTTTGCAGGAGCCTTAGCATAAAAAAATGATTTACATCGGTGGTACCGTTTTCGAGAAAATCAAAAACAAAAAAAAAATGGACCCAGGGGGGCTACCAAAAATAACAATTTTTTGTAAATTTTTTTTTCAACCATTACCTAGTTTTAACTAAATCAAATTTAAATTTTTTTTTTTTTAAATTCTGTGGGACTGTTTTTGAGAAAATTTTTTTTTTAATTTCGAAAAAAAAATCGTATGGCAGATACAGTTATTTTTGGTCTTAAAAAAAAAGAAAAAAACGTCTGGGGGGGAAAAATTAAAACCCATATCTACCAAGTTTGAAGAAAATCGGCCGAGCCGTTTAGGCTGTAGTCGAACCGACAGACAGACAGACAGAATTGCGAGACCCACTTTTTTGGTCTTCGCTATCATCGTAATGTCAACTTTGATCAAAATCTCGAGTTCGATTTTTTTTACGAATGCATAACTTGCCTTATAGTACCTATAAGTCGGAAGTAAAAATTATTATAGAAACTATAATTTAGATTTAATATACATGATTGTACCACACTACAGTAAAGTCCGCTTAAGTGCATTTGAGATCCTTTTTCCCACAAACTACTTCGCCTAACTGAACTCCTTTTAATTTAAAAATTCCCAAAATTGAAACAAATATTTTCAACTCAAATATACATTTTGTACTTATTTAATTTCACTTACATTTTGTAAAATAAACTAATTTTACAATTGCAGGCTCAAGCAAGAAATGTAACTCTTTTGAATTACTACATACTTATGTACATAAATTTATGTATTTTGGAAAATAAAAATGTCAAAAATGGTTTATTTGATTTGGAAGCTCAATATATTGTTATTTGACAATAATCGCTTATGTGACTCTTGTTTCACTTATCTAACATTCTGCAATTGGTGGACAGAAGTGCACTTTTCTATAAACTACAATATAGGTATCTCAAGAAAATTTGGAATATTGATTGAAAGGATATACGAAAAGACGACTTCGGCAATTTGGGACGGAAATCAACTATCAATTTTTTTCGAAACGGTCACTGGTGTCAAACAAAGATGTAACCTAAGCCCACAAGCATTTGTTTTGTTTATCGACGACGTTTCAGATTATCTGGTTGGAGAGGTAAGGCTTGGTGGGATTCTTATAAAAGTCCTGTTGTACGCAGATGATCTTGTTTTGTTTGCGGACACACATCATTTCCAAGAAAAACTTTCTGCAGCTAAATCAGCTATAAGCGCGGCCTGGAAAAACTGCTTGGAAGACAGACATATATCTCCAAAAATAAAATATCGGATTTTTCAGGCAGTCTCCAAATCAATAATGCTGTATGGAGCACAAGTGTGTGGCTGCAAACGATATGATTCAGTAGAAAAACTCCTTCGATTTTTCCTTAAACGCGTTTTTAAGCTACCGCAGTCTTCTCCAAACAATACGCTGCTCGCTGAAACCGGAATTTCACCTATATTTATAGAAACATTGAAACTACATTTAGACTTCATTACAAAAACTGTGTCTTTCGACGGAGAAAGGTTGACCAAACGCATAGCACGTTATGCAATAGAGTAGAAAATACTGTTTTTCAAGGAATGGGAGTCATTAGCAGAATTCTCTGGATGCACCCTACGAATTACCATCGATAATATACCCCAATGGAAAAAAGAGTTTGATAATTTGATTACAGCAGTCGATTAAAAAATGCGAGCAGAGAGCATTAAAAAAGTACGAAATTCAAACCACCGGGAAATATACGCAAGCCTAAACCACAATTTGTGCGAAAGCAACTATTTAAATATCTACACCCATATTAATAAAGATGGTTTAGTGGAGGTTTATCGTTAAGTCCTGGACTAAGTGCGAAATTTCATTAATAAAACAAATTTTCTGTTAAGTGACGTTTACTAATTATGATAAAGTTAAACCACCGAAGTAGGTGGTTTAGCGAAGGAGTAAGAAATAGAAATGTCCACGGTCAGACACAAGCAATTGACAATCAATTAAGGTAGCCACAGAATATAAAAAAGAGATTGCTTACTTTTGTAGAAGATTTTCTTAAACGGATTTTTGATAAACGTCATTTTTCTATTCCGGGAACATTTTGTTTTTATTAATGTAAATATTTAAGCCATGGCTTAACTCCTATTGCCTATTTTTTGTACACTTTACAATCTTAGAGAAAGGGAGAACGTTTATCACTTCCTGGGAAGGTGTCCTGTATTACGAGAGTTCAGGTTGCAGTTTTTTGAGAAATTTGTACTGGAGGAATCCGACATAAAAATGATTTTGAACGGCGCTGACTGGAATAACCTACACAAATATTGTCAAAAAGCACTAAAATATAGAAGAGCTATTATTAGAGAATCTTTTTAAATATTAACATACTCGTAGATACCTATTTTTAAAACTTTGTCAAACTTGGGCAGACGGCTTTCAATATTTATGTCTTAAAACAAATTGTAAAACTATTTTGTAAATGAATTTAAAATTGAAAATAAAATAAGTTATCTATCTCTAAACATTATGCAATTGTCGTGTTCCAGGGGCGAACGCAGGTAGGGGTTTTAGGGGTTCAAACCCCCCCCGAAACGACCAAAAAAAATAAGGGTTCCTTCTATTAAAGAAAAAAAAAACAAAGTGTTATTTTCGTGCCATAAATTCTTCTGCTAGTGTTGTTTTTTCTTACGACTTATAGGTACTATAAGGCAAGTAATGCATTCGTAAAAAAAATCGAACTGAAGATTTTATTCAAAGTTGATATTACAATGATAGCGAAGACGAAAAATGTGGGTCGCAAAATTCTGTCTGTATGTCTGTTCGACTACGGCCTAAAAAGCTGGGCCGATTTTCGTTAAACTTGGTAGATATCGTTTTGAATTTGTTTCTTCCACACGTTTTTTTCTTTTCTTTTTAAGACCAAAACATAACGGTATCTGCCATACGATTTTTTTTCGAAATCTTATAAATATTTTTTTCCCAAAAACTGTCCCACAGAATTTTGAAAAAAAAGGTCATAAAATGTCATTTCGTCATTTTAGGTAATGGTTGAAATATTTTTTCCAAAAAATGGTTATTCTTGGAAGCCCCTTGAAACCATTTTTTGGTTTTTGATTTTCTCGAAAACAGTACAACCGATTTTAATCATTATGAAGCCTTTCCAAGGTTTAAATATTATTGCGTATACAAATTTCAAAAGTTTTATTTTTTGATTCTTAAAAAAATTTCAAAATTTTTTTCTGGAAACTCAATATTTCGAAAACCCCATGCTCGATTTTTTTTAAACTTGCTAAATAAAATTTTCTTAATATAATCTAAAAGATCTGAGGAAAAAATTTGTTTTACCTAAAAATAAAGGTACCCACAATACAAAATGTTAAAAAATGGTTTTCGAAAATCGTATTTTTCTCAAAAACGGCTCCGAGAATTTTGATAGCTTTTTTTTGTTTCGATTAATCTTTACTTTTAGAACAGCTTCTAAAAAGTTTAAAAAAACATTGCATTTTAAGACTTTTTTTAAAAAAAATATTCTTTGAATTTTTGAAAGAAAAAAATGTATTTTTTTTTTTTTTTGAAAATTCGATATTTCAAAAACTGCTCAATATTTTTTTTTGTAAATTAAGTTTTTATTCGAACAATAATAAAAAATTTAAATATGCGTATCAAAATTTTTTCTTAAGTATGTTTTAAAAATTTTGTATACAAAAGCTTATTTTTTTAAGAAACCACTAATACGAATTACAATTTTGTTCTTGCATAAACTAATATTTGCTCACAACACATGGCATTCTGTGCTTAGCTTCAACTACTAAAGGAGTTTTAGTATTTTAAAAAAGAATTTTGTGTTATTTCTGTAATAACAATAATTTTTGAAATTCTTAGTCTTTTACATAAGAGCAAGTTTGTGCGACCCAGTCGTGCATTTTATTTACAACAACAACAAGTTATAACTTCACGTATTAATATATGCCGGATTTAGGTTTGCAGATTTGGACCACTAGGCGAACCTAGAACTTATTTTAACTCTATTGTTAGGTACACTTATGAAATCACTTACATTCTTTTTCTTCTTGTTGCATTAATGATATTTTACGGACCAAATGATGGCCTCCATCACAGGGCCGTATAGTAAAAGTCTATGTCTAAGAATTAATTCCGGAATAAAAAATGGCCAAATGGGAAGCACCAAAAACGCCCTCGTAGTGAATATTATCCAACTTTTGGTAACATTATTCAAATTTGCCAAATAGGTATCCGTTGCAACATCTTTATGATGTTTTGTTTTTGCGATTTAGCTGTATGAAATTGTTCCGATAGGTCCTATCCCTGAGATCAAATATTATTAAGTTATAACATATTTATGTTAATTACAATAAAGAATATGTAATTAACAAGTACCTACAATATAGTAATAAAATAATATATTTATGAAAATCTCATATTTTTTTGAAAACCCCCCCCCCGAAATTATTTTCAGCGTTCGCCCCTGTCGTGTTCCAATCAAGCGGAGTTGACTGCACTTCCAAGAATCGACTTACCCTTGAGTGGGATGAAATATGAATCCTACATCAATAAAATATAGGACTACATATTGGTATGGATGTAACATATGTATGATAATTTTGACGTGGGATCCCAAAATAATGAAAATGTATCCGTGCTTCGGCTGCTGGAAAAGTTATATTGCCTAAATATTAATTTGTTCGTTACAAAATTGTCTCCAGAAGATAGAATTTTTGTTATCGTTAAGTCTAAAATTATGCCAAACCGAGATCCAAAAAAAAACCAAATCCAAATCGGTGTTATTGTTTTCGTATAAGACACTGCTCAGTTAATTTCATTGCGAAATTGCATAATTTATTTGCCACAATGTTTGGATCAAAATTAGGTATTTAATTGACGCTGACTTTTTCTTACACTGACTAAGAACTGATGGTGAATCATATCAAATCGTCCACTGTTCATAGAACTTTCGAGCGGCTATATGTTATTCCTTAGAGGACAAATAGTAACTTATAAGTACTCGTATTTTGGACTTAGTTACAACTAGAGCCTACGTTTTTGAACGTGTATTTAAGAAACACGTGTACAGGGAATCCGTGTAGAAAATATATACCAACTTCAAATCCGTGTTCTTAAAACACGTGTAATTATTCACTTTATTATCCGTGTAAACGAATCCTTAGTACACGGATGAGGCTGAAATTATAATTGGTCTTTGATTTGCTATTTTATCTCATATTTGATACGTAATTAGTAATAATTGAACAACGAGGTATATCTAGACCGTTATCAAGTGCAAAACAAGAGCAACTTGCTTAAATTATTTCCGTTATTTTTGCATTGTGCAAAATTATTGTTTGGCAATAGTAACCCATTGTATACCTAAGCTTTTGTTAGTTAGTAAAAGTGCTCACTGCAAACGTGCAAAGCTTGTGTCGTATTCTAAATTGTGAAGTATTCCTTTTTAAATTTTAGTTTATATTTCTCTTATAAATTACTATTTTTACCAATTTAGTATCCCTAGTTTACTAACTTCGACTTACTTAACGCTAGAAATGGTAACGGATATTTTAGTAACACGTATAATTAAATGCACGGATGCACAGTGCCGGATTAAGCCAGCGCGGGACCTGTAGCAAATTCTATCAAGGGGCCCTTAGACTGTTTTAGGTTAGGCACTTATCAAGTTTATGGTATTAAATAAAACAAAACTGTTACAACAAACTTTTCTTGATTTAATTTGGGAAAATTTATAAATAATGCTGTTGATATCGACTTCTCGGAGTAAATCATGTTCAATATTCATTAAAGTGAGGAGATTAAGACGTTGTTGGCTCATCGTGTTCCTCAATTCATTTTTAACACGTTTTAATGTTGAGAAAGATCGTTCACCACTGCAGTTGGTGATCATGAGAGACAAATAAATGCGCAAAGCATTGTAAAGAATTATTTATCAACAGCTTGTAAACCTGCATTTCCAGAGACTCATGATTTCTGCTGTCAATAATACCAGCCACATCAGAATTGAGCATTGAAGCGAATTGCACCAATTCGTTGCTCAGACTGTCCTCCAAATCATCTGCGTAAGCAATTACTATGGTTGAAGATTTTTAATTTCTTCTGGTGAAAGAGATTTTATATGAAGGTTTTTAAAATACAAATTCTATGTACTACTGAAATAAATCAGCCAAGTAGAAGACTTAGCACTATTAATGGACTTGTTGAAATATTGATTCAAAATAGCTTTTATGGCTTTTAGTCCACAAAAATTGGCGTTTCGTCCGGGTGATCGCAAATGGACTCATCAGTTGGCTGTGAGAACCTTGTCAATACGCAATTTTTATTGAATTCAGTTCATCTTACATTGATTTTTTGACAAAAATTCAATGTGAACTATATCCAACCAAGATTAAAATTGTAATCATTAACGTAGGTCCTCACAGCCAACTGATGAGTTCATGTGCGAGCACCCGAACGAAACGCCAGATTTTGTGGACTAAAGGCCAAAAAAGCTATTTTGAATCAGGAAGAGATTTTAGCTCTCGGAATATTCCGAAAATGCCAGCAATTTTATGATAACTGTTCATATACGTTTACCTAAAGCAGTGAGTACGTTATCAATGGTGACAATAAATACCTGAATTTCGTACCGTTGTCCAATTTGCGTTTGGTGCGGTGCGAAACATGATTTTTGGTAAGACCAGCAGATAGAAAAATCAAATTTTAGCTGATCATTTTGATGCAAATATTTTCTTCTTAGTAATTGTGACTAAATCTAATATGTAAATAATACTTTTCTATGGTCAGAAAAGGTTGGTGCGCGGGGCCCCCAAATGCGCGGGGCCCGTAGCATTTGCTACTCTTGCTTCGTGGCTAATCCGGCACTGCGGATGCACGTATAATTAAATGCACGGATGCACGTGTATTTAATTATACGTGTTATTAAAATAACACGTGTAATTATAATTACACGGATTCAAATCCCGGTCCAATAATTACACGTCTATCCGTGTATTTCATTATTCGTGTAATAGAGAGCTCTAGTTACAACAATAGTTTTTAACCTTACGCTTGTCGACTTTAACAGCAAAATACGTGATGTAGTAATGAGAGGAGTATAGGATCAAAAGGTGAAATTTACATTCTATAATTATTTTTTTTAGAAAATGAGAAATCAAGTAAATGTCACCTTTCTTAACACACTGTGTTAAAAATATTACCTTTTGAATCTTATTCGTTTTTTTTTTATAATTCATACGCGCTCAAGGGTATGTTAATTCAGCGTTACCACTTCCGGAAAAAATGTCGAAGTAGATTTGAAGAAAAAAGTGAAGTAAATTGAGACAAATCGAAATAGATTTTAATGACTTTACTTGTTTTTTTTTTGAAAAATTAGAACTCGAGATTTTCATCAATTGACATTTCAACACGAAAAACCAGAGATTCCGTCTGTCTGCAGGTCTTTACCTCAACCTGCAGCCTAAATAAGAAATTAAAATGTTTTTTTTTTTAGCTCGGTTCCTTCCATACAACCATTATGAAATACATACTCGTATCATATTTATTTCGAAGACGACTCTAATGGTTTCTATAAAAAAAATATGTTCAGACCATACCATCAATGCACTCCACATTTTGGTAAAAAAAAATGTTATTAACGGTACCTGTCACAGATCCTTTTTTTGATTTTCTACTTTCTCTTTTCTGAATCTAGCTCTACGTATAGGAGCTTCTTTGATTTTGAAATAATATTGTATACAAAACATTTTTTCCTTAAATGTATATTATTAAATATTTAAAATTGTATATACATTTCTTTTAATTTTAGAGAAATTTGTATAGCTATACAGAATTAATTTATTAATAAGACACACGCAAGCGAAATTTTCATAAGATTCGTGTTTCTATGCTTTTCACTACTGATGTTAATAGACCCTTATAATGCTAAACACTGCGCAGGCGATGGGGACATTAGGAAGGGAGAGAAAGGAAGTGTAGATGAACATTGGTTTTGAATGTTTGCAAATTGAAATGGCAAGGGAAAACCGAGCCGGGTAAATTATTCCATAATCGTGTTGTGCGACTAAGAAACGAATCTCTATTTGACGATACGACTAGAGTTAGGCTCGAGGGTGAACTAATGACATTCCTTCTTTCATCGATATAGAAATCCTAAGCATTAAGCAGCATTGTTGGCGGTCTTGTGATGTGATCATTCCAACGAAGATTGTCGTTGACACACATACCGAGTACTGAGAGCTTTTCGGTTTCTTCGACGCAAGTGCCATTCCAGGACAATGGCATAAGGGGTACATTTTGCTTCAACGACAATAGACAGCATTGGGTTTTTGAAGCATTAAACTCCACTCCACAACTACCCCATTTAACATGGCTGTAAAGATCGGAGTTTAATGAGCTTATCATACGATACCGTTGCAATTCCACTTCCGAAGGAGATGGACGTGAATTTGAGAACGAGTATGAGAAGCTGAGAGTAGAGTACTCGGCAAAACAATGAAGTGGATTAGAAGTTTCAGACAAGATATCATTTATAAAAATGATGAAGAGAGTCGGAGACAAAATGGAGCCCTGGGCAACACCAGCATTTATTTTGTGAAGATCAAACTTAAGACCGTTCAATACAACATGCATCAAACAATACAATACAACATGCATTAGTACACAATTTGAAATGAATGGGTTTATTGAACGGGATGCTCTATTTTGACTGAATACATAATTCATTAAGTTTTCAAACGTTTGGGTGATTGACGTTTCAAGCTGTGAGTTTAGTGATTGGGGTTAGGTTCGCCAAACTTAAATGAATGTCTTAAAACAGGTTTCAAGACATTTATGAAGACCTCTAATAAACAAGGCGTCTTAGTATGGTTTTCCTACTCAAAGAAGTTTTCCTAATTCAAAAAACGATGAAACGAATTTAATGCTGATACTGATACTCACCAGTAAGTTTATATTTCTGGATACTTAGAAGCAACCAAATCATCTGTAGTTGACTATGAAACTGAAAATACCATATTTTGCCTATGAATCCTGGCTTACTTCTGGAATTCCGGATAATGAAATATAAAATGACGAAAACATTATCTAGATTTTCCTAAGATGAATAATAAGTTATTTTAGAAAGGTATCAGTTTAAATCCCTCAATTCGTTTTTTGGATTATATTATGAAATAAATGTGTACATTTTCTTGTACATATGTATGAAACGTCTAACAAAAACATAACGTGTTACAGTACAAAAATAACCACTTTTGGTTAGTATAGTGGTAGTAGTAGAGTTACCGACAATTATAGTAATATGCGTATTTTCACTTTCATGTGCGACAATTTTGTTTATTAACGTATCAACTAGTTGTGGGCGCATTTGAATGATATAATCGATTATAATCGATTCAGACAACATCTCGAGATATTTCGATTCTTCACACAAATCATTCGATTCAATTCAATTTTGTTTTATTGAACATACTATTTACAATTTGGCTTACAACTAATAAGATACTACATATGTATGAAAGTTTACATTTGTTGGCTCATAGGGGGGGAGCCTAACTATATACAGTGACTTAAGTTTAATTATTTTTATATAAAATTTACATGACGAAAAAAAATTAAATTTAAAATGTCGGTTGTATTGTCCTCAGGGTGTTCATTCCTGGTTGTCAGTGGACAAATCATTCGAATACTCAAATCATTCGAATGATTTCTTACATCTACTTACTCTAAATGAGGACTCGAAACTCGAGTGCTTATTCGAGATCGAGAAGCGAACATTGAACAAAAGGACAGAAGAGAAAAAACAAAATCGAGAACTCGAGAAGTTGGTTATTTGTGTCTCTCGTGTGTGTGTATTCAACGACTTTGGGTTTATATTTATATTCATTTTCGCCCTCGATCAGCGTTACCTTAGGATATTTTGGAAAAGTGGCAAAAAAAGTGGCACTCGAGAAAAAAAGGTGGCACTTAAAATTAAAAACAAAACAACACCATATATGTATGAAAATTGACTTAAGGGAACAAATTTCACACTCATCTCAACGAATTTATAGGAGTTGAAGAAAACACATAATTTAAACAATCATTTTAAGGTTTATTGCAACGTAAGCTAAAAACTAAAAATTTAACAGTTCATTTTGTATTGATTATTCAACATAAATAAATAAATAAAAGTATGAATAAATAATAAATAATAATTTATTTAAAAGAATTCGTATCACATTTTACTTTCCTGTTATGGTTTCCCTATATTTTTTTATGAGGAGCTCATCTGAACTCCACTCAGCTAAATCACAGTTGCTTACTTAATTTAAAGAAGGCAACATATTTTCGCAAGTTTCAGTGTTTAGCCTGTTGGTGAGTTTGTTTTTTATCAAAGTTAGCTTGGAAAAAACCCTTTTAGCGCAGGCACTGCCATGAGGCAAGGTTAAAATTTTTGCAACAAATTCATATAAGTCGGAAAATAGGTATTTATTCAAATTATTTTTAATGTTACCCACTTTTTCAATGTGTGGGTTATGTTGAATTTTAAAACTTTGATGGTATACCTATGTATCGTACGCATGAAAGATATAAAAAGGTATGGAAAAATGGCATGGTGAATTGCTAACTTTAGTTTTACTTGTGGGGAATAAAAAGTGGCACAGACTGAAAGGTGGTGGCTCGGTGGCACAGCCTGAAAAAAGTGGCAATTTGACACTAAAGTGGCACAGCGGTAACGCTGCCCTCGATGCATCTTTGAGAGTTGAATATGGAATTGTATAGCTTGAACCAATTCAGTTGGCAATTCTACTGCGCAGGTCTCTTTAAATTTCTTTGCTCTACTCTTTAATTCTTAAAGAGACAGAAAAATCACTGAAAAAAAGAAAAAAAGATGTACATGCCGGCATTGTTTTCAATGACGCTGCTGCGATCATACTGAAGCACTAAGGAGGGTGAGTTTTGTTTATAGCTTCGCTCACAGTAAAATAGAAATGAATTTCCAGCGATGGACTCTCTTTGAATAAGATATGATCATGGTTTATTTTTCTTTCATAGCTTGATGTCTAAAAAACTATTTCATCACTGGTGAGATAAAGGAAAGGCGAGAATCATTATGTTATGATTTTTTTTATGTTTGCTTTTTTACTTGCAACTTATAGGTATAAGGCAAGTTATGCATTCGGAAAAAAAAAATCGAACTCGAGATTTTTATCAAAGTTGACATTTCGATGATAGCGAAGACCAAAAAAGTGGGTCTCGCTTTCTGTCTGTCTGTCGGTTCGACTACAGCCTAAACGGCTCGGCCGATTTTCTTCAAACTTCGTAGATATGTATGGGTTTTGATTTTTCCCCCCACACGTTTTTTTCTTTTTTTTTTTAAGTCCAAAAATAACTGTACCTACCATACGGTTTTTCTTCGAAATTTAAATATTTTTTTTTTTCAAAAGCTGTCCCAAAGAATTTAAAAAAAAAAAATTCGAAAATTTCATTTAGTTAAAACTAGGTACCTAATGGTTGAAAAAAATTTTCCATCGGACAACCGATTTTGATCATTTTTTTTATGTTAAGGCTCCCCAGCAATTTCATTATTATTGTGTATGCTAATTTTCAAACAATTTTTTTTTTGATTTAAAAAAAATTCAAAATTTTTTTTGAAAACTCAATAGTAATGAAAACCCCATGCTCGATTTTTTTTAAACTTGATAAATAAAAGTTTCTTAAAATAATCTACATGATATGAGAAAAAAAAATTATTTTACCTAAAAATAACGGTACCCTCCATACAAATGTTAAAAATGGTTTTCGAAAATCGGATTTTTCTCGAAAACGGTTCCGAGAATTTCGTTTAAATTTTTTAATTTAATTTTTAAGATCTATAATTTAATGAAAAAAAATTTGAAAACAAGATATGAATTTCTCATTATTTCTCATTATCGGCATAACGGATTCTAATGAAATTTTTTAGACGGTTCTTAAAAGTTTAAAAAACATTGCATTTCAAAATTTAAGAATTTTTTTTTTGAATTTTGAAAAAAAATCTATTTTCTTTTTTGGAAAATTCAATATCTCGAAAACGGCTCAAGTAAATTGATTGCATATCAAATTTGTTGTTGCTTTAAAAAAGGTAAATTTCTCTTTGTTAATTCTATATACATATGTAATTGATATTTTTTTTGAAATTTATTTTTTATTTGCACATTATTAAAACTAAGTCCACTTTTGTTCAAGAAATCTGACGATATTGTTTCTTTTAGTTCCTTTTTTTTTTTTTTTTTTTTTTTTTATAATCTACCCGCGCTCAAGGGATTAGATTACCCTTTAAATGTTTCAACACAGCGCGGGCGTGAAGTTAAGAAGAGAAAGAAGGATAGGAAAGATGTGTGGCACGATGTTCTGAGACTGAAGGTTGTTGTCTCAGATATTTTATCTCCAGGGATGGCGGCTGAACTAAAGCGGAGAATGCCGTGTCTTATTTGTATGTCGCTTATAATTCACATTATTTTATTCGTGTTCATCCTTGTTGGGCATACTAGTTTAACTCAATTACATGTTGTTAGTGTTATGCCTGAACAACATGTAATGAGTAAACCAGCAACCCAGTGATGACAAGTTTAGAAGGTTTTTAATGGAATTAAAATGACATAGACGACGGCAGGGATCGAACCTGTGATCATGAGGTTCACAGACGAGCACACATCCATCGCGCCACGGCCATGTTTGCAGTTGGTATATTTTTAATCACTTGCTTCTGTTCGAGCAACATTTTGTGCGCTTCGGTCGAAAAATATATTTAGCGACACTGTGCCTATTTCTGGATGAATGGGTACGTCAACAAGCAAAATCATTGAATTTGAGAAGATCACAATCAACAGAAAGATCCACCAAAATCCAATGCATTCAGAGGAAGTTACTGTTTCATCGGTTCATACTTCTTTGAGAACGGCCTTGGTCAAGCTATCGACAGACGCTATCGGTCGATGATAATGATAACCAATTTATTATGAACGCCGACGACATACATACGGTGTCAACAGGATAGCACGCTACGTGGCACACATCCCATGCCACAGTGGACATTTTGAACGAGCGATTTCCGAAAATGGTTATCTCAAGAAGAGGCTATGTGAATTGGCCCCCGAGACCGTGCAATTTGACCCCGTTAGACTTTTTCTTGTAGTGTCTTATTAAGTCACAAGTCTATGCCAATAAACCACAAACCAATGCCATTGGTCGAATTTAGGCTGATTTATGCGCCAGAATTACTGGAAATTGGACGTTTCAAATACGCCCCACCTAGCAAAGCAGCGGCGGAGATTTAAATGATGTTATATTCTATATATACCATATGTATGTTTGTTTTATTCAAATTTAAAGATGGAAAACGCTTTATATAGATAGTGCTTCAATTCCGGATTTGTGAAGTTGTGAATGATATCTATTTTTCGCAAATTTTAATTTGATTCTGAATACTCGAAAAATTGGAATCGAGTGTAGAAAATCTTGCACATGGTATATTTTTTCATCGAAAATGGGAAACAATGGCATTGAGTTGAATCCACTCTTCGTTCAATTAAACGAAGAAATGGTTTCTTATTCTTGATATAGTTCTCCTTAGCAACCAGATAATAATTTTCGAAGGGTTTTGATGCACTAAATTCGAATCCAATCAAAAATGCTATAGCTCGAGTTTATGAGTAAGTCACCCCTGTTCTGATTTTCGTTCCGAATTGAATTCGTTACCGAAATTGATTTTCGTCCGGATTTGAAAACGACGTTCTTAATTTCGTAAAAATTTTTCGCAAATTTTAATTTGATTCTGAATACTCGAAAAATTGGAATCGAGTGTAGAAAATCTTGCACATGGTATATTTTTTCATCGAAAATGGGAAACAATGGCATTGAGTTGAATCCACTCTTCGTTCAATTAAACGAAGAAATGGTTTCTTATTCTTGATATAGTTCTCCTTAGCAACCAGATAATAATTTTCGAAGGGTTTTGATGCACTAAATTCGAATCCAATCAAAAATGCTATAGCTCGAGTTTATGAGTAAGTCACCCCTGTTCTGATTTTCGTTCCGAATTGAATTCGTTACCGAAATTGATTTTCGTCCGGATTTGAAAACGACGTTCTTAATTTCGTAAAAATTTGCCTTGCAGTGGTACCAACATGCAGACAGGTTTTCTGTTACACATGTGTCTTCCCCTTCATAAAAGACAAAACAATGTTTTTAAAGATATATTTTTAAAAATACCTACATACATTTTTAAAATATAAAATTTTAAAAATTTAAAAAAATTTATTTTATTTATTTCAATTTAAACTTTTATTCACAACATATATTTCTTTTTATTTTTACTTATTAAGCGACGCGTTTCGGATTTGCATCCATCATCAGGCTTTTTTCGTTGACTTTGATGTTGTCTGTTAATTATTTTATTTTGATTTGATATTAATTTTTATTTAAATTATAGAAAATTATTTTTCTTATAAAATATTCTAATAACAACGATATATAAATTGAATGACAATTTTAAGTAAGGTACATCGGGGATTATCGATTAAAAAACAAGTTCCTCTGAATAGACTAAAATACCGCCAAATTTTTTAAGTTTCAAGAATATAACTACTCAAATAAATTTAATTACATTTTAAATAATAGTTTTTAATTAAAAATTTTTAGCTTCAATAAAATTTTATTATAAAATTATTATAAATTTAAAATTTCACTTAGTAAATTTAATAATATTTTATTTTAAATTATATATTTAACTACTATTAATAAAATAATAAATAATTAATAAAATTTAACAAAATAAAATAATTAACAGACAACATCAAAGTCAACGAAAAAAGCCCGATGATGGATGCAAATCCGAAACGCGTCGCTTAATAAGTAAAAATAAAAATAAATATATGTTGTGAATAAAAGTTTAAATTGAAATAAATAAAATAAAATTTTTTTAAATTTTTTAAATTTTATATTTTAATTCTTTAAAATCAAAGTTATAAAAACAACATGGAGACTGAACCACAAAGAAATACATTTTTAGATTTACGAATTCAAATTCTCCAGACAATATCGAAACGAAATGAAAACGAAAGTATTACTTTCGTAAACGAAAATCAGAACAGGGATGATTATAAGGAACACGAATTTAAGAAAGTACCTATACCATTGGAATATTCGGGTAATTTTGAGGACGATCATCGTTTAAACGACTTTGTCAATATTTAAATTCATACAGTACAAAAGAGAAAAACTGAATAAATAAAAACAACAAAAACTGGAAATCCTTGTCATTTCAAAAGAACGTTTAACACAGGTCACATAGCGATAGACCAATCAAATAATTATCTAGTTAAACACAACGTTGGAATGATGGTTTTGGGGTAAAAACGTTCTAGTGTTAAGATCGACCCCTACTCGATCGAAAAGAATGAACATAATCACTCGAGATGAAGGAGTAATTTCAAATACTTGGTCCATGTTACTGTTTGGGAAAGAAAATATTACCCACTCGGAGCAATCAAAATTTAAATCAAATAAACAATTGTGCATCGCAAAACCTAACTATAATAGTCTTGGCTAAGAAATTTTATTAAAAAAATATTTAAATAAACTTAAGGAAATAGTTAATGGTAAGATATCCCAGAGAGACTATGTCGTGCCTGAACTAAGGCATAAAATCAAATTGAACATAAAATTAAATTTAAATCGGTATACTAAAACATAAACAAAGTTGTTATTATTTGCATTATTTCTTGCATTATAAGATCTTAACTTTGACAAAGTGACTAGATAACACCGGTAAACACCAAGAAGCCATAAATTCAGTTTACTTAAATAAATTTCACCATATCTCTATTTTATATTTATTAAAATAAAGAATTAACTTACATCACAAATTTCATATAAAAAGCTCGCACAAATTCACTGAACTCATAGATTTTGACCTTAAAACTACAATTTCAATCACAATACAACACAGTGAGACAAACTATTTTCCGCAGCCATATACATAAGTCAGAATAAAAGTTAAGATCTTCCTTCATGTATTCATTTCAAACTCGAACCACGTAAGAGAATTATCACTGCTCGTGAAGTAACGTCTAAATAGGTCAGCGTTAGATTCAATACTTGATAAAATAAAAATTAAAATCTGCCATTTATTCAACAACACAGTTAAGTGAATTCATCAGCTTTTAGATATCAGGTGTGTGTTGGCTGCTTGCTGAGGCTGGGCAGTGACCATAACCATGCAGCGGAAAGTCTCACAATCACATCACCGCATGTGCACACATTTTTACAGAAAGTAAACATTGTTAAGTTAAGCTTTGGATATGCAATTGCTATAAAGTGTACAGCATTAAGCTCAGTGGGATTGCGTAAATCTTACCCGGAGGAGCATCATGCTTTCATCGAGTGACTTAAAGAATTTAACGGATGTAAAATACTGTTAAACAATATGTCCTCATACTTCGAAGTATTGTAAATCTGTTTTTTTTTATATCCCTTGGCCAAACAACTTAAACAAAACTTTTCATTAGAAAGTAAATAACCTGACTATTTGTTTACTCAAAATATCTAGGCGTGAATTTTGAATAATGCTCTTCAAAATTACAGCGTTCGTTGACGCAAAGCAAAAATTATATTTAATATGTTTTCAGGTAATTGTTATCAAACGAAAAATTTAATTATTGACACATAGTTTTAGCGATGTGATTTCTTTGTTTAATAAGCAAATACATATTGAAAATGATAGTTTGCTATCATTAACATTAAGTATTGTAGTCATTAGAATGTGATATTATTAACACGTTTTAAATCAATTAGTATTCATCAAATTTTCTTTGATTTCTTAGAAATTTGAATACGTAATTCTATTAATTGACTGATAAGACGAAAGCAAAAGGTTGTAAGGTGACAAAGTCCCTCCAAAAAGCTTAAAATCGACAATACTTTTTCAAGTTTTTAGTACTCATAGTTTGCCCTCAAAATTCCACTATTGGTTTAGGTTGTCTGGGTATTTAAATGTATATCATCATCATCATCGGCTCGACAACCGGGTTCCGGTCCTGGCCTCTTTCAACAAGTCTCTCCACCTATCCCGGTCTCTAGCCGACGCCATCCAGTTGCGCACCCCAAGGCTCGGGCGTCCTGGTCTACGCCATCTCTCCAGCGCAAGCATGGTCTACCACGCTGTCGTCTACCATAGAATGTACCACAAAGAACTTTCCGAGCAGGTTCCTCTTCGCTCATGCGAGCTAGGTGCCCTGCCCACCGGAGTCTACCGAGCTTAATTTTTGTCACGATATCTGCTTCTAGGTAAATTGCGTACAATTCATGATTGTACCGTCTCCGGAATCGTCCTTCCTCACATATGGGGCCAACAATTCTCCTTAAGACTTTTCTCTCGAACGCAGCTAAGAGGTCGGAGTGCCTTTTGCTAAGCACCCAAGTCTCGGATCCATATGTGAGTACTGGCAGGACCATGGTCCTGTACAGCAGCAGTTTTGAAGTTATGGTGAGATTTCTGGATTTGAAGAGCTTTGACAGACTATAGTAGGCTCTGTTGGATTTGAGAAGTCGCCCGCGTATTTCTTCTTCTATATTGTTATCGGCTGCTACTATTGACCCAAGGTATTTAAAGGATTGCACCACTTCAAATTCGTGCTCCGCAACCTTGATTGTTTGACCAACTGTTCCTCTCGCATTCGACGCCACCATGTACTTTGTTTTACCTTCACTAATGTGCAGCCCCAGATTTTGTGCCGTCTGCTCGATCTGGATGAAGGAATCGTGTACAGCTTGTTCGGTTCTTCCGATGATGTGAATGTCGTCTGCGTAAGCCAGTAACTGGCTGGACCTGTTGACGATGGTCCCTCTTGTTGCCGTGCCAGAGTCACGGATTGCTTTCTCCAACGCCAGGTTGAAGAGGAGGCAGGCCAAACCGTCCCCTTGTCGGAGTCTATTAAAGATGTTGATTGTTCTGGATAGCAATCCGGCTATTTTTACTTGGCTTGTTACGTTAGTCATGGTCAACCTACATAGTCGTGTCAATTTATTTGGGATGCCGAAATGTATATATTTTTTATTTTAATCTAAAAAGCGATTCATGAGTTGAATCCAAAATCGGGAAACTATTTTTTTTTAAATAGTTATACAGATACTTTTAATTTGGAAACAAAATAATTTTTATTTGAAATTTTGACCGTTTTTCACTAAATTGCAAATTTGAAATTTTTCGACATACGATCTCGTTCCACTGACGATGTACATATTTTTCAACAACAAAATGAATGCAAATGTTAGTAAGATTATTTTTTGAAAGAAGGTCCAGCCTAGTAAAGGTCATTAATATGAACGCAGCACGTGCTTACGTACCAATTTGCGATGGGTCATACCGACGTGCATAAGCTTTTGGAGAGAGTGTGCGCTACACATTTTTAACGAATTATCAATGATGTACCGCCTGGATTTCAACTTACGTTCAAGAAAAGTTCAAGCGTTGCGAAAAGGCGACTCGTTCTGCCATGTGGAAAGCGCCAACGGATATCAGTAGATACTAACTTTATATGGAGTCTGGTCAGAAACATTTATCTATCCCAAATTCAGTTTTGAGTATTTAAGTTATTTTGGCAGTATAAAAACATAAATTAGTGGCATTAATAAGAATATAAAGATCAAAAAATTGTTCTTCTGACCAAATAACATTTTTGATGTTAAAACAAATAAATAAATAAATAAATACATGGGTCGACTAATACTTTAAATAGCTACTCATAAGTTGGTTGCTGTATACCCGATTTCTTTTTTTTTTCATACGCATGCTATTTATTAATCACCCTTATTTAAAATACCCCATCTATTTAAATGAAAAGTTGGCTTGATTAAAACAACACACATTTTTGAAATACGTATTTGTGTTGTCAATTTAGCCAAAATTTTAACCTTAGCTTTCTTCTTTGAGAAATCTTTGGTTGAAATACACGAGTTTTCTAATGTCGGTATGTCGGTAACATGAGGTTTTTTTTAGAAGTTCAACACTAGAGTTTTAACTTTGTGACGATTTTCAATTTACCATAGAAATCTGTCCCCCAACGTCAAATAACTGGTTCTGGTACAGATGTCTTAGTGACCATCCAACCAACGTCTAAACGAATGATTTACAGAAAATATGGATTAGTGAAAGAGTGGAAGTGGGCTTATCTTATCTTTTAGAATTTGAAGTTACAGACTTATAAAATTCGACTCGCAAGATATGAAGCCAGCTGTACAGGGAATACGTAGAACACAATTTTTAACTCGTTGGAAACGTTGACAAACAAAATTATTGTCAAATATGGGGAATAGAAAATCCACATGTCACTGTCTAAAGACTATTGCATCTACAAATCAATGTAATGGGTTTTCCTAGAAAATCTTCAATTCTTCTCCTTTTCGCTTTATTGCAAGTCAAATATAGTGGACGAGTTATTTTGCATCGGGTAATTTGTCGCTATTGAAATTCATTTTGTGGGGCTTTTAAAAAGCTCGTTTTTATACGTACAACCCACCAACTAACACGTGTGTTACAAGCATATAGTGCTTATTTTATTAATATATAGCTGTAAGAGTTTATCCTCGAAAAATAACTCGGCCTTACTTAGTCCATATCGTATTGTTGTTGTTTTGTAAATAATTTATCCCCAGTAGTGTTTTATTATACCCTTTCATTCAGATTTGTTACACAAACGTTACTATTATCAATTAAAAGCAGAGACATAATAATATCCTCTCTAATTAGTTTCCGTGACATCATTTGTTAATTTATGCAATTTTGTACAGTTTTCTGTTATAAATATAATTTCAAATTATGTAAAATGTTTGAGAAGATATTCATATTACTTTGAAATTATTAGTTTCAAAATGATTATTTATTTATTATCTACGGTATAATATAATCAACAGATTCGAAACTATAAAATCTTAAATACTAGAATTATATTTCTGCGTTGAATAAGCCGAAACCAAGTTCTTAAAAAAAAATATTTTTAAAGTTTTAATATGATTCATTAAAAAATCTACAACAAAGGGTTAAAAGCTCACGTAATCCATACATAGCAAGTTCTGTGCGTAACCTCAAATTGTAACGGCCTATGTCTTAAAAATCTTTAAGGAGCATATATAATTAATAAAGCAAGTAAATTTTCGCAGTCAAAAAAACTGCTAAGAACATCTCGAACAAACATTTCACCATACATTTCCCTGCGTGAATGGAGAGCTTACATTTCTTGAACAAGCATTTAGACCTATTAAAACTATATCGAGTGTTTATTACCGAAGAATTTTTTTAAAGCGCAAACATTTTTTTTCAATCCTATTCATGTCCCATTATGCTAAAGGATTTGAAACAACACAAGCATATTCCAATGAAGGCCTAACAATACTATAATAAAACGAATTGAGAGTATAAGGATCTTTGAACTCCGAGATTCTTTAAAAATGCCAACATTGAATAAGCTTTAGAAATAATTGAGTTGATTATTATGTTTTAATGTAAATTTCTCATCGTTTATAACGCCAAGATCCTTAAAACCATGAACTATTTTTAGTGTAAAATTGATATAAGGACCTAGAAGGACATAGAAGCATATTTATCAATATTTAATTTAAGATCATTGACGCATGAAATATCAGCAAACAACTTCATTTCATCCGCGATTAAAAGACATTTGCAGAACTTCAGGATATTCGTCACGTCATTTACTCGTACAAGTAAAATCACAAGTTAAATGAATATCTTTAGACTATGTGTCTTCAACAATGGCAAATTTTTGACGACCTTATAAAAAGGAAGCGAATTATGATCCACTAATTTCTTCAGCTCTAGCTTTGAAAGATTGATAGATAAATCTTTGACAATACAATCTAACATTTTCGGAATGATGGAAAGTTAAGTCATAATTCTATAGTTAGTTACATAATCATTTTTACCAGCTTTATATACCAGCTTATTTTCTACTCTTCCAAGAAAACACCAGACGATATGGATTGGTTGAATAGCTCTTGCCGTACAACAAGAGACTAAAATATTAGGCTTATGAATGGGTTCTAATTCTCTAAGTAATTTTTATTAAATCATCAGTATCGATTGTTAACTTCGAATTTTCGAGGAATAGATTTAAACTTTGCCAGTGTTGGTTGAATTATATAAACTTTGAATGTAATCAGAAAACATATTAGCAATTTCATTTGGTCAATAGTAAACAATTCCTACTCCTCGATGAACCATTTTCAACCCATTCCTCGAAACTTTACGAGTACATTATACTAATACTATTGGGATAACTAGGTTTCATGTTTTCAACTTTATATAAGTCTTAGATATACATGTTATCTTATAGTTGAAAAATATTTTTTACCTAACAACTTTATATGATCACCGTAAATATGATCAAATTGTCATTGAATAATGAGCATGAATGAGAATGAGTATAACTAGGAGAAAGAATTTCTTCAACTAGAGTTCATAAAAGTTAAGGTTGTGAAGGGAATAAGCCAACGGATGTATTGACACTTATTCAAGTTTCAATCTATTATCAGAAGTGGAAGCCCCTAAACTGGAAGCAGTTAAGAAAAAAAAAAAGAAAATATTTATCAAAAGATTGAAGAAAAATCGAATAATTTGGAAAATGAAGAAGAAGAAAACGATGAGGACCGACAGCAAAAAAAAGAAAAAGGCAACACAATTCTCAGTACAGCTGATGCGCGGTCGAAACTTTTAAAAATTGTTCAACAAACGGAACGAAAAGAAAATATCATCTTTGGATTCTCCGTTCTTGATCCTGACCATTTACAAGTGGATATTGTGAAATGGTGCTAGCCGTGCGTCGACACACGAGTTGAGCATGAAAATTTAAGAAATTTTGATCTTACTAGTGTTGGTTCTTCTTTGATGGGACGATCAAGCATTACTCTTGGTCTGATCTACGATCATCTAACATATTATCCATACATTTTCAAATAGAATAGATATTTTCGCTCAACTAAGAAAATTGCTAACTCTGAAAGCAATGAATTCGGGTCCAATTTTGATTTCGTGATGAAAAAAGTATATCAAATAAACCGCTTGCCAATCAAAGTTCTAAAATTCAAATTGTGAGGATAGTTATTGGCTGCATTACAAATGTGAGATTAAAATTCACTGTAAAATTCGTCATGTAAACTTCAATTCAATGTTTGATAAATCATTTATTGTTTATAAATGAGTTACTTCGAAAACAACAAAAGGAGACCGTTACAAACTTTGGGACTAACAAGAGCAGAAGAAGTTATGAAGACGACTTTGGTTTTCCGAAAAAGCATCCAAAAGTGCGGAAAAGTGGACGAATTTAGAGCAATTGTGAATGGTAGCTCGTATTCTATTAAGACTGGAAATGAGGAAAAAACTTACTAGTCTAAACCAGGGGCTGATATAACAAACAAAATGCCACTTAAAAGAATTTCACTTTTTTTTTAAATTAAATCTACTGTGTGAATTTAAAAACCTCAACACTGAAATAGTCTTCCATATCATTGACGAAATTTGTGTGAACAACGAAATTATAATTTAACGAGATGTTTGAAGTGATTCGTCATTAGAAATTAGAGTTGATAAGGTTGAATAAACCTCGCAGCGACAGGACCAACAAATTACAATATCTAATACAAGAAGATCTGTGAAACCTCTGCTGAGCAAAACCATGAGAAAGGTGAAAACTAGTTTAGTGAATGTCCGGCTTAATCAAGATGTGGTTGATAATTACCAATCATACCGAATCGCTTTTTTCAGAACGAATCATAGAAAACCAAATAATATAACTGAATTAAAGAGTCAAAATGTAGTTCGGTACAGCAGTTCACAATTTGCCAGCCCAGTTGTATTGGTGATGAAAAAAATAACGCACTATGTCGTCTTTGTGTTGACTATCAAGCCTTAAATAATGCAACTGTAAAAGATCGGTATGCTTTGCCAAGAATAGAAGATCAATTATCAAAGATCAATGCTATTTGGACTCGCAAATGCTCTATGAGTCTTTTAGCGAGCTATCAATAAAGCATAAAGATGCCTAGAATGTCTAGAAATATAAAAAATGTAGAATCCTGTTTAATATGTTAGGTATCAAAAACACCTTTCGGTAAAAAATAGTGTGAGCTACATCTGATTTAAAAAAAAACAATACCTTATCACACGATTCATTCCATTTCATGGAAGATAGTCGTTGATTCATTTACAAAATTCATAATTCTGTTTCCATGCAAAACTTTGCAAGAAAAAGAAACTATTCAACATTTAACCAAATTCGAAGTTACGAAGGAACAAACTTTACAAGTGAAAGTTCTACAAATCCTTGCACATGAACACGTCACAATTGCACCTGAGATAAACAGACAAGTGAAAAGATACGTTGATACAGTGGCAATTGTTCCAAAGACTCATTTGGAAGTTCATATGGATTGGACAAGCTTTGTCAGTCGAGTTCAAATGGCCCTTAATACAACTATTAACAAAACTCACGGACTTTTACCTATATAAACATTGACTGCAATCAATGGAAACCTTTCGAATTGGGCATACAAAAAACTTGCCAAGTAAGCCCTTCAAATTTTAGTCAGTAATCATTAAATAATAAAATTTCTCTATTATATTGTGGCTGTTTCAATATTATTCTACTTTAAATATTCGGTATTAAACCTTCATGAAGTAAGAACTTGGCGTACTATTGATCTCAATACTTTTCACGGCTGACTTGTTAGGCAAAAAACAAGAACTTGGCTCTTTTTTTAACATTTATGTTTTTGGTCTGATCTCACTCCTTTTTGTAAAGATTTTAATATTTTGCCATGTCAAAGTCTCGAAAGATACGGAAAGATAGAAGGGTGGTCTCTACCTACTAAAATCAAATTAGTTTATAGCTTCCGATTTCTTTTGGTATATTTTCTTTTTGTTATTGGTTGTTTTGATTTGCGCTTCAGTTGTTTTCTCTTGTCCTGGCAAGATACCTAACACTAACATACGAGTACCTATACCTTAATTATAAATACTAGTACCTATACATCCGCTCAAAGTCATAAAAAAGCAATAATTATTGTTGAGGATGCGATGATGTTTTTGTTGCAATTTTAACTCCTTTTTTTTAAATAAAGGTAGCCCATCAATTAATAGCCTAATTGTGGTTTGATTATAGTTCACATCACAGTTAAGATTTTTTTATGTAAGCTCAAAATTTTTTCAGGTATGCAAATGTTTTCTTTTTTCATTTATGTTAAAATAACATAGAGTAACCAAGCTAATATGTACTTGAATCACATGGCATCATTTATTAAGCTCCAACCACTAAAGGAGTTGTTTTAGCCAATTAAAAAAAACGAATTTAATGCTTTGGAACAGTTTTTCTCTAATAACATTCCTTTTTGAAATCCTTAGTCTTTTACATAACAGCAAGTTCGTGCGACCCAGTCCTGCATTTTATTTTCCATAAGTCGACCGATACATCAGCGGCGTAATCGAATATTGGATCGTAGTTGAAAGCTAAACGTTCATTTTGAATTGTCCATTTTGGCCGTCTGTTTTAACGGGGGCAGTCCAACTGAGCGAGTAGAAATCGACTATTTGTTGTTGCGAGGTCAAAATGAATCGAGCTTGAGAAACTCGTATGCTATTTGCATCCAAACGCTGTTTGCGCTCTTCATCAGTACCATTGATGATACGCGCTCACAAAAACTAATATGTTGACACTTCAATAATTGAATGTTTGTAACCGAGGTTTTTCGACTTTTGATTTTCAGTTAATTTTCTCTCATACAAGCTACGACAATAAATTACAAACACAAGAAAAAAAAAACCAAATCACTCCCTTCTAATTTAGATGCGGCAATTAAATTTTATTTATACCTATAGAAGATTTGTTCAGTTACTTTAACATATTATGTTATATCAAAATCTAATAAAAAAAAAATGATGAACCATATACACCTACATACCTACGAAAAAATACAAGAAGTTAACTAATACACAATGTCAAAATATGACACACAACTATGTAATTTCAACAAAAAAAGTTTTCCATTTTTATTTCACTTATATTTTCCATGTTTGTTTTTTTTAAGGAATACATTTTGAAATACGAGTATTTAACTTGATCAAAAATCAAATTAAGGAATACATTACATGGTTAAAAATAGCTGTGGGGTAATATTTTGTGTGCTGCGGTTGTATTTTAATATCTTTTTTCTTTGAAATAATTTCGGAAATAGATGACTCTTACCAAACGATTTATGTATTTCTTGTCTTGGCTTAACCTACATACATTCCCCTTGAATTTTGTAGCAGCTTATGCCATACATAGGTACATATTATAAACTACATATATTTATTTTGCAAGTATTTTAAGGACAATATATAGTCAAAACTTATGCGATCAATACCCGCACAACATTTACGTTACAGTCTTACAGTCAGAGGAGAATCACAAAAGACTGTTACTATTAAAATTACATACGAGTATTCTAGAGATACCGAAAATAGCATTAATAGAAATTCAGATTGCGAAAGACTTAGTTATATTTACGGTCAGTTTATAACTTAGTATCAAACCATTTCTGCCTAAATATAATACATATACCCTTAAATATATTACACATATATAAACAAACAAATATTTAAATTTATTTCCAAAATAAATCATTTGAATTTATATATATTTAAATACGAAAACTTCATTTTATTTTAAATTAATTTTCAAACAACAAAAAGTAAAGATATCTACAAGAATAATTTTGAAACGTCTTTTTAAAGACTTTGAAAAAACACACAGATACCAAAAAGAAACAAACAAATACAAATTTTTTTATTTGTTAAAGTTGTAAGTATAATCCTTTTAAATTTTGTTGTATATAATATAATATATATGAGTTTTAATTAAAAAATTTTCGTAAACAGAACTGAAGATGGGTGTGATTACACGAAACGTCACAACTCAAAAAATAAAACTATAGTTGACCTTGGGCCCACATAAGGATAGACATCATTTTTATAAAGAAAGGTCAAGAAGAAAGGAAATGTTTATTAAGGTTTATCGTTCAAAATTCCAAGCTTTTCATATGATTTAAAATTTAAGTTAGTTTTAGTTTAGAAAATAATATTAAATAACTTTTTTACTATTTATTGCCTCCCCGTATCTATGTTTACATAGTCTTCTGTTGTTCTTCTTATTTTGAAACTGTAAATAAATATCGTTTTAATTTTCTTCATGCCTTGATATCTCTTGAGCAGTTGAGGCTCGTTCTTATTCATTCATTTATTCATCCCACCACTACAAATTATTGTGTTAGAAACTCTAATCAGTAGCGTAACAAGGAAAGGGATTTAGAAGATCAAGTTCTGGTAAAAAGTAAAACACAAGTATATTACATCGTGGAAGTAGTCAATTTTACACATGTTACGGATATATCCCTCTCTAAAATTTTCAGCTTATCGCTATCTCAAGGAGATTTTCCTCAGGTATGGAAAACCTCTTTCATAACCCCAATACATAAAAAGGGTCCTAAGAGTGATGTTAAAAATTATCGTCCCATTGCCAAACTTTCACATATCCCTAAAATATTTGAAAGTATCTTGTACGAAATTTTAAGTTTCCGCTGTAAGTCTCTGATCTCTAAAAGACAACACGGCTTTCTTTAATGTAGGTCTACAACCACTAACCTTGTCGAATTTGTATCGTATTCCCTATCTGCCTTAGAGAACGGAAAGGAAGTTGACGCTATATTTACTGACTTTAGCAAAGCTTTTGACAAAATTTCGCATAAACTAATACTTTTCAAATTATCCGCCTTTGGCTTTGAACCTAATTTCTTGAAATGGATTTCTTCTTATCTAGAAAAACGTTATTACTGTGTTCGTTTCAGATCTGCCCTCTCTAGTCCTTTTTTAGCTACCTCCGGAGTCCCACAAGGCAGCCTCTTAGGTCCTCTCCTTTTAATTCTTACCATTAAAGATATTGAAAATGTCATCAAACATTCCCATATCTCACTCTACGCTGACGATACTAAGATCTTCAAAACAATTTCTTCAAAACATGACTCTTCCCTTATCCAACAAGATCTCGACAGTTTCTCAGTCTGGTGCCTTAAAAATTGCTTAGAGCTAAATATTGCCAAATGCCAATCAATCACTTTTTCACGTAAACACATAAAATCCCCTCCACGTCTCTACCTTCTACATAACCAACCCATTTCAACTGTTGAATCGATCCGCGACCTAGGAATATTATGCAACCGAGAGCTCAACTTCTTGGCACACATCGATAATATAATTTTAAAAGCCAACTCATCACTTGGTTTTGTTAAACGGTGGTCCAAAGAATTCTCCGACCCCTACGTCACCCGATCCCATTACATAACGTTTGTTCGTCCTCTACTTGAGTACGCCATTCAAGTTTGGTCCCTATATCAACAAATCCACATCTCTAGAATCGAGAGCATTCAACGTCGCTTCTTAAGATTTGCCCTCCGCGGTCTGTCTTGGAATAATCCCTTGATCCTGCCCCCTACCAAAACCGCCTTCAACTAATTAACCTAAATACACTGCAAGAACGGAGAGATAGCAGAGATTCTCTTCATTCATCGGCTTCTCTCAGGCTCCGTTGACTGTCAAACTCTTTACAACCCTATCTTTTTCAGCACAAACCCTCGTAACCTTAGAAATCCTCGCCTCTTCTATCTCCCTACCCACCGTACCTCCTATGGCTCCAATGAACCTATTACGCGTATGCTGCGGAGGGTTAATTCGAATGAAAACGATTTCGACTTTAACCTCAGTACTCCCTGCCTAAAACACCTCCTCCGAAACTCAATCCAATCATAGTTTTAAGTCAGCCCAACCCTAGCTGTAAGTTTCAAAGTTTAAAGTTAAATTAAGTTATGAAGCTTGTATTAAGCTAAATAAATGGGGGTATTGCCCCCACCAAAATTAAAAAATCTGTGCATCCACTTGCGGAGGCAAATCAATGGTCAGTAAGTTACCAAACATTTAGCACTAAAAGAATGTCAATTCTAAAGAAACAATTTTGGGTGAATCAGATTATTAAACTCCAAGTAAATGCGTAAGTCTTACTCTATGGGTGTCAAAGTATACAAATATCAGTTTGTTTAAAAATTTCAATTTTTGATTAAAATGCAGTCGAAATTTTTTAATAGAGATTAATAAACTCAGAAACAAAATATCTTGCCAAGGAATTGAAAACAGCCACAAAGGGCCTTACCAATAAAACAATCAAATTAAGAGACGACTTTTATATTTGAGCGAAATGAAGCATAAATAATTATTTAATGGACTCTATATAACTGACCATATATGTTACATTTTATTTTTTAGGTTCCGTACAATAAATGGTTCATACTCGTAATTTAGAGTTCACATAAATATTAAGTTCATAACATGTGTGGCTAACTTTATAGAGCTCTTTACATAATGGTCCATTTCACTCAAATATTAAAGTTGTCACTTAATTTGATTGTTGGTAAGGCCCAAAATCTTTAAATTTAATGGCGCAACATTAAAAAACAGCCTATTTTTAAGGTATTAGTGTGATACTACTAAGCAATTTGCTAACTTTAAAGTAATTTACTCACTCATTCTTAATTTTAAACATTTTCTAACTTGTATCGTACTAAAGCAATTTTCTTTATAAATTGCTTCTCAACAATGACAGTTCATGCAATAAACTAAGTAAACAGACCTTTTGTTGCGTTTGTAAATAACACGATACTAAAAGAATAAAATAGGCATTCGATGATTTTAACCTTAATAAAAGTGTAGAGAAAGTATGATGCTATAGTCAATTAAAATTTGCAAAATCGTTGTTTAACCTAGTTTCATACTAAAACGGGTTTAATATCGTACTAATTCAACTAAAATTTTGCGCCAATAGTTTTACACAAGAAACTGGAGGAAGTCTTTGAAAATACGAGTAGCATGATTATTGAATAAGCATTGAACAAGAACATATAATAAAAGATTTTCGAAACAGAACAACTGATACATTTTTATTTACAAAACAATCCAGTTTAATTAACAATTGAAGTTCTGTTGCGCTCGTTGCTATGTATTTTCCTAAATGTTACCCATAATTACTTATAATGTTTAACATTTCTTAATATGCCAATTATAGAGCTTAACAGAATACGCTCCTTGTCATTTGTTTAAAATGTGGAACAATATTTAAATAGTTAGTATCAAAACAAAAACTTGTGTCAACATCTGCTCGACGAAGAAAATATATTTTAAAACGGAAAGTAAATATTGATTGAATCGGTATATTGCCGAAATCAAAACTTTTACTTTTTTCTTTTGGATTTTTAAGGTAATATAATTAAACGTAGTTAAAAACGTTTGTTATTATTGATTTCATTTCTTATTCTTTCTAAGATCAATCAAATCTCCCAATCGAAAAATCAGTTACGCCACTGTTTAGTATGGAACAATATGCGTTCAACCTTTGCACATTTCAGAATGAGCAATCTCTACTTTAATTAGAAGAAAAGATGCATCATAATCACGCGAGATACATAAATAACGGTTATGCAGACAAGACAAGAAAGAAACTAAAACGGATAATTTTATTCAATTTGTTGAACATTGGTTAACATATTAACCCACCACGGACAGTTTTTTGTTTTATTTTTGAAATTTGTCACTGGAAATGGGCCAGTCGGTTTTCACTTTATTTAGCGGATCAATATTTTTTTCGCGAAGCAGCGTAGATACGCAAACAGGTACATACCTTGGATTGGAATGTTTGTTGGCAAATGACGGCGGATATTATTGTTGGTAGGTAACTCCCAGGGTTATAAGACAAACGGCAACAAAAGGGAAATTTCACTTTTAAAATGGAAATCAGTTTATAACCGAAAAAATTAAACTCTCTCGCAAAGGGGAGACACAAAAACGCGCACACGTTGGCGCTTTTAGGCAGACAGTGCGGTCGGTGGTGTGATCGAAAAGTTCTTATTGACAAACTATCCAACGTTTTCCTATATAAAACTTTATAAGGGAAGAGAGAGTGGTCATAGAGTTTGTGTTGGAAATTGGAATCGAGACTCGGCTGTAATTTGTTGTCTTCAAGAAGAAGACGACCAAGAAAAATTCTTATTCTTGCCCGTCTTTTGGTTATAGTTTCTTGAGACTTCTTTTCAGTTTGATTTTGTTGTTGTTGTGTCGTTTTTTTTTAACTCAAACACGGAAGTGGGTCACACTGTTGGTTTTTCATTTATTTTTGTTTCTTTTAATTTTTTTGTTTTCTTTTTTTCATTGACCAATGAAAGTGGGTCATACAGCACACAAATTCGTTTTTTTTTTTGTAAATATATTTTCATTTAAATTTAATGCAAAAACCACGTAACTCTTTACACCACTCAAACGCAAGCCAGATACTAAGGTGCTAAACGTATTTTTAAATAGTAGTAAGTATGTTCAACAAACATTATGAACAATTCACGGTAAAATGGGTTTGAAAAGGAGAGAGAAATCAATCGTTGTTGTGGAGGTGGTTGGATAAAAAGAAATTTGGACGCAACAGCTGCGGTGCCAAGTAAAAGAAAAAAAAAACAAATATGTTTGGGTTGCACGATGCCGTTGTACTGATATTATGTGAGCATTTGAAGCCGGCCTAAAGTGAACTGAAACCGTGAATGAAGAAGTGAAAGATTTTATGGATAGAGTTTCAAGAATAAAAAAGTTCGTCTTATGAGCAAACAAATGAAGCGACTTTGGAGATAACAAGAAAACGAACTGACTACAACGACGACGCAACGATGATGACTTCCCATTGAAAAAATTCGCCAGAAATATGTAATTCTAACGTCATGTAGATAGGTGTAGTCTTGTGGCTTGGAGTTTTGAATTTGTCCTGTTCCTTCTTCATTCGCATAAGTTAATATATGTATATGTGTATGTAAGTATGTTTTACTTGACCTTGTGCTTGTACCCATTTTGTAAAGGCAGACATATGTATATACTTTTTTTTATGAAAAAGTATCTAAATATAGGTATCCGATTGATGATCTTTTACGTTGTTGGATCTTATTCGGAATTCAACCCCCCCCCCCCCACCAAAATGAACTTTTTTTAACGAATCGATAAAAAAGTGTTTGCTGTTGATAAAAAACATCAAATTATGGATACGAAACACTTTTTTATGGTAAAAAAGTTAAGTATAAGCGGACCACCCACAATACTATAACTAAAACTACTTTTTTATGGGATATTTGCTTTTTTTGCTTGCTTACGCATTACGGCGTATAAACAGTAAGATATGTATGGGGGGCATGCTGCCCCCTGCAACGCCCCCGCTTGGGCACACTATAGGATTTGGGGTAGGTGAGAGGTTGGGTGTATGCAAGGTTTCTTTTGCATTTACAGAATCTGGATTTAAAAAAACTTTGAATTTACCCTATCGCCTATATTCATTTTTTTATACTTCACTTTTTTACCATAAAAAAGTGTTTCTCCTCCATAATTTGATGTTTTGTATCAACAGCACACTTTTTTTTATCGATTCATTAAAAAAAGTGCATTTGGGGGGGGGGGGGGGGGGGGCGGTGTGAATTCCGAATAAGGACCAGATTGTTTTCCATCGTATAGAAAGATCAATCTTGGTGCCAGAGATTTCATATTCCTTTGGAGAAAAATTCGATCCTTTATTTATCCAAATACCTGACTTTTTGTTTTCAAAACATTTAACATTTTTATGTCTGAGAGTTTTGCAAATCGTATTTTATAGCTGTACCAGTATCTGGCCAGTATTTAATTTATAAGAGAACTTTTGTCATGTCAAAATACAAAAATTTAATCAATTCAGGCTTGTTTTACATTTTGTGAAAATTTGACGATTCAATTCATCACAGATTTCAGAAAAAAGATCACAAACTGGAGTTCATGTGTACAGTAAATATGCGATTTTGAGTTCATGATTGTGATTGGAAATACCTAGTAAACTAAAAACGTTAGTTTTACAACTAAAGAGTGAATTGATTTTTGTATACGTTTTTAATAAAAGCAATGCTATAAGTATAAAGAAAAGTAATAAAAATTTTTATATTTTAAATAATGGCAAGTTACTGAAATTTGGCCGAAAATTCGATTTTAAAGTGAAGGACAAAAGTTTTTCTCGTTTTTTCCTAAACTACCTATGTTACGAACTTCATACCTACTAAGTTAAGAAAAAGTGCAATAGTTTTAGAATCGGGCAAATATTTTGTGTCATTATTTGAGCAAAAAACGTTTATGAATTCTGCGGCAGGTTGTTGAAGCATAGAGTTAATTTATTCGGCCATGGGAATCATAAGGTTTAATTTTAATATTTACAAATACAAATTTGTATTACTATCTAATGAGCGAGAAATCGAAAACACAAACGTTTGGTACGATTAGGGTCCGATATTTTGAATCAAGGGTTTTTGATGATTTATTCTTATTATGAACAAAGTTCTAATATTAAATGTTAAGTAACGATTTTATTTGTGATCTATAAAGTTACTTGTACTTGTAAAAATACATTATTCTTACAAAAAAACATTAAACTGTATAAAGGTTATAACATAAAAATATTTTTTATTAATATTGTAAACAGGTTAAAAAAAATTGTATTTTTAAATCATATTTGATCGCCCTAGTTTGTTATTCAACATAAAAGCAAAAAATTACGTTAGACGTTGACATTACGATTATAGCGAAGACGAAAAAAGTATGTCTCGAAATTGTGTTTGTCTGTCTGTTTGTTCGACTACAGCCTAAACGCCTCGACCAATTTTATTTAAACTTGCTGGATATGATTTTCAATTTTTCCCTACAGGTTTTTTTCTTTTTGAATAGGAATTTTTTTTTTAAATTTTATAAATATTTTTTTTTTCTCAAAAACCTCATTTAGTTAATGGTTTAGTAATGGTTGAAAAAATGTTAAGAAAAGTGGTTATTAATTGTACCCACCTTAGAACCATTTTGTTTTGTTTTTGATTTTTTCTAAAACGATAGAGCCCAAAAATTTTAATAGTATTGTGTATTAAAATTTTGAAAACACATTTTCTTGGATTTAAAAAAAATCAAAAATTTTATTTTACCTAAAAATAACGATACCCACCATAGTAATTTTTAAAAATGGTTTTCAAAAATCGTATTTTTCTCGAAAACGGCGCCTATCCAACGGTATCAAAATAAATTTTTGTCTTTCTTTTAATTTTCTCAACATATAATTTAATAAAAAAAATTGAGATTAAGATATTACTGACACCTAGCATAGAACTATTTTTTTTTTTAATTTTGAGTTTATCATTATTAGCATAACGGATTTTAATGAAATTTTTTATAAAAAAATTTCTAAAAGGTTTGAAAAACACTGCATTTTAAAATGCTAAAAAAATATTTTTTGAATTTAAAAAAACAATTTTTTTTTTGGAAAATTCGATATCTCAAAAACGGCTCAATATTTTTTTCGGAAATAAAGACTTTAAGTTGGCGTACCAAAATTTGTTTTCAAAAATGTTTTAAAAAATTGTATATAAAAGCATATTTTCTTAACAAACCACTACAACGATTTATAATTTTTGTTCTTGCATAACATTGAATGAGATAATTTTCCGTGTTGCAGTTTGCAGAAGAATTTAACTTTTCGCCAAATTTGTATGAACACTCCCTTAGAAATACCTGCGTAAATGTGGACGATAATCAGCTGTTCGTTGAACGAAAAAGTCAACTCAAACAAATTTTTGTTATCAAAAATGTACGTCATTCGATATTTTAACTTAAAAAGTGATTCAGTATTCTTAATTAAAAGAAAACAGAATAAAAGAAATACGTATGCAATTAATAGACTACGTTAAATAAAACAAAAATGATGCAAACTTTTAGTAACTTTTATAAAGGAACTGAAAATGTAACAATCATTGGATGATTGGAATGCTTCTGAGTTCCAATTTGAAGCAATTTGAAATAATCATTATCTGAAAAAAAAAGTCTTACTCTAATTTTTCTTAAATTAATTACTTGAAATTATTTTTAATTTGTTTATATTTTTATAATTTTCCTTTATCCGCACTATTTTTGTATTACCTCAGGTACTATAAAAGACAATGTCTTATTTGTACACCACTTTTAATAAAATTGAAATTGAATTGAATTCCAATTAATGTCTTCCAAGTGGTTCAGAAAACCATTTTTAACTAGAACGAAGATTAAAAAAAATTCCGTCTAGAATTAGTTATCTTATATTTCAATGTTCAATAAAATAGTGAAACGTTTTTATATGAAATTTTTTTGAAATATTTGTTTCAAATTAAATTGGAATTCAAAACCGTTTCATCATCGAAGTGAAGGAAGTAGTTTTCAAATACCAAGGCGATATGTATGATAAGTTCATCAGGTTTATTTCTTCTTTTTTCGAATCAGATTTGTGAAATAATTTTATCACCTCTGCAAAAAGTTTTTCCCATACGAATTTTGACAGCTCGCTTCTGCGGAGATAAAATTATCTGATTTCTTATTATTTTAAAGATTAAGCTCTTTTGAAATAATTCAAATCGGCGAAAAAGAAACAACGATAAGTTTAACCTATCCAAATTGTTGCTTCTTTTTAATTTTGGATTGAGAATCAAATCAATCAAAACAAGACTTGTAATTGTATGCCTTAACATGGAGTACCTACATTAATTTATGCTCGGTCAAAAATGTTTGAGTTATGGTTTTAGATTAACTTAAGAAAGAACTACACAACGAGAATAAGAAACTTTCAATTTCTTAAAAAACGAGACTTAACGTGTGATCCAATTTAATTTAATACAGATCATTTTGGTGTAAGGTAGTTCGCTAGAGGAGAATTTTCACGTGGTTTTTGTGGACTAAAGGCTAAAAAAGATGAACTGAATTTAACAAAAATTGCGTATTGACAAGGTCCTCACAGTCAACTGATGAGTCCATGTGAGATGGCCGGGACGAAACGCCAATCTACTTGGCTGATTTATTTCAGCAGTATCTATATACGAGTAGAGTTTGTACTATAAAAAACCTTCATACAAATAATGTTTGTTTGTAGACAAACGAATAAATAAATAAATAAATTAATAAATAAATAATTAATAACAAAATTAATAACAAAAATATCTAATTAATAAATAAATAAATAATAAATTAAAAATAAATAAATAAATAATAAAAAGCAATAAAAAATAAATAACTTAGTAACAAATAAGTAATAAATAATTTAATAAATAAATAAATGATAAATTAAGAAATAAATAATTAAATAACAAAGAACAACATAGAATAAATAAGTTTGCAACAAATATATAAACTAATACAAAATAAATAAATAAATATGTAAGTAGGTACTCGTAAGTTAACGCACAGATAAATATATGTGTACAATATATAAAACAAATAAATAATAAATGTTTTTTTGTTTTTATGTTTAACGTTCTTTTTTTTGTTTTTTCATAAATAGCCAAATATTTAAAATTAAGTAGTTTTCGGATAGAGTACATGATGTATTTCATCGCTCAAACTTTTTCGATGTTGGCCAATACGTGAAGATCTTCCGTTGAATAGAACCATGGAAGATTTAGCATAATTTTGTGTATTTTATTTTGGGTTCTTTGTAATCGAAGAATATGTCTGTTACCACATTTACCCCAAACAGGTGATTTATATAACATATTGCTTTGAAAAATATCTTTAAATATTATAAGCTTGTTTTCTATACCGAGCTTTGATTTTCGATTTATAAATAGATATAGAATTTTTATAGCCAGGTTGGTCTTGTTAATTGTTTCTTCTATATGAAGTCCAAAAGTGAGTTTTTTGTCTAAGTGGACTCCTAAATACTTAACTCTAGATTTTCACTTTGTCGGAATGCCATTAATTTGAAGCCTGTTACTGGGTAAGAAACAAGCTTTTTCTTGTGAAAAAACAGCTTGAGTTTTCCTAGCATTTATTTTAATTTTCCATTCATTAAAATAGCTTTCCAAGTGTCCAGCGCAGATTGCAAGTTGATTTCAATGATAAAACCAACTGAATCTGATGAATATAAACATATGTATGTATGTATATCATCTGCAAAAATAGATGATTTGAAATTTGCAAATCTCGGGAAATCATTTGTATATATTATATATAAAGCGGGATCAAGAACGGATCCTTGAGGTACATTAGCTGGGATTTCATAGTTTGGAGAAGAAATTATGCACTGAAACTATAAAAAAAACTTTCAGACAAAAAGGAATTAATGATTTTTACAATATAAATTGGAAAATTCAGAAATAAGAGTTTATGTACCAGGACGCTATGCCACACGGTATCAAATGCCTTCTCGGCATCTAATAGGACCGTACCAGTGCTTTTCCCTAATGCAAGATCACTTTTAATATCATTTGTTATCCGATGTACTTAATGCACTGTACTATGACAACTTCTGAACCCAAATTTTTCAGCTGTAAGGATATCATGCATGTTTGAATGCATAAGAATTTTATTGCTTATAAGTTTCTCAAGACATTTATTCAGAGAACTGAGTAAACTTATTGGTCTATAACTGCAAGCTGGAGAAGGGTCCTTTGCAGTTTTTTGCTGTTAACATTGTTTTGGGAAATAAGCAGCTTTAAAACAAGCAGTAAAAAAACTTGTAAGAATTTCACAACTGTCTTGGGAAGATTTTTTAAAATTATATTTTTCATACCATCGAATCCTGGGCTCTTGGAAGTCTTTAGACTACTTAGTATATCTTTAACACCCTGCATTGTAATTATATCATCATCAACTTGAATTTGTTGAGAACTTATATTTTTTTGTTATTCCGGCATATGTCTCTGGTAAATATTTGCATCGATTTTACTAACGACTTTTACAAAATCACTGCTTAAATTATTTTCTTAGCAGCTATGTACATACCTACATTTGTATATATCGGGTTTTCCAATAGGGACTTGACAACTTTAATTTAGTTTCTGAACGCACTCTTTCACTAATCATCGAACTGTCACTATCAATTTATTCAGTAAACTTAACATTTTCATCATGGTAAAGTACACGAACGAGCAACGTCTGCAAATTATAAAAATTTTTCACCGAAATTCGGAGTCGGTGACCGTAACTTTAAGAGGGTTAACTAAATCTCGCCCTAGTGATGAAGCTCTTTTTGGGCTCAATGGGTTCGTCAATAAGCAAAATAATATTATGCATTATTGGTCGGGTGAAAATCCACATTATTTGCTTCATAAATCACCACTTCATCCACAAAAAATAACTGTTTGGTACACATTAAGTTATGATATTAGCCGTGTTTTTTTCGCAAGTCCATATAGAATTGTAGAAAAAAACGACATCGGGATTTAGGAGCTTTTTTTCCAAACAGTTGGAAGCACTATGTACGCTATGGCATTTGTCAGCTGTATTGAGACTAGCATCAACCAGCATCCAAAAACGTCACTTTTGAATTCTCTGAACAAATTATCGATAACATATAGATAATATTATTTTCACATCACCATTTTTATCGGGTCTTAGAATAAGTCTCGAAAATTATCTGGTCTTAGCTAACTCTGTATAGATTTAAGTAGTTGTTGCATTTGCATGTAAAGCGTCTAGTCCCGATGTCGTTTTTTTCTACAATTGTATATGGAGTGCGAAAAAAACACGCCTATTATATCGATTTTTTTTTAAAAAAGTTATGTATATCCAATAAGATTAAAATTCTTAACAATTAAAGTTGGAAAGTGTTGCCTTATTTGTATTTGTTCAAGTGAATCTCAGTCATTTAATACTAAAAACCTTAAGCCAAAAGTCGAGTTCTTGTGTTTTAAGGGAGAATGTGTTAGAAGAGTAAAACTTATGTTATGAGAACCTTTAAGTAAACTTACCTTTTAAATAAATAAACTTTAGATGATTTCAAAGTATGAATATCAGCAGCAGATAAAATATTTTCTATGAAGTCATTATAGAACATTTATGCTCTCTTCATTATCTGTACCAATTTGCTTACTACCTAAAGCCTTGATTTGTTTTTCATTGATTTATTTAGGTTAAACAATATGATTCTTTAAAATCAGTACCTCAGCTAGACCCGCGAATGCGGCGGGGCTGAAGGCAGATAGCTGTCCCCTAAACAGTATGGTTTTGATTTCGAAAAAAAAAATATATAAATATTTTTGAAAGCTTATGTTGGTATATATTTATTTGGAAGAGCCGTTAATATTAGCATTTTTTTTTTATAATTTACGCGCACTAAAGGGATTATGACTACCTACCCTTAAAATGTTTTAGCACAGTGCGAGCGTTTTAGGAAAGTGGGAGAGGATTTAAGAGGAGATACCGATGCAAATGATTTTGAATTTCTGAACATTACAATAGGAGGGAAACATAGAGTCGGGTAAGGCATTCCACATTCGTGTGGTGCGGCTGAAGAAAGAATTTCTGAATTTAACTGTACGTCCGAAATTGGGCTCAAGGGTAAACTGATGGGCATTCCTTGAAGCGCGTGTACTACGGTTAAATAGTTTAACGGGAGGAATGCAGCTGGCTATTTCACTAGAACAGTGTTTATAAAAATAACGGTAAAATAGTGAAAGACAAGAAACATTGCGACGGTGCTCAAGAGTTTCAAATGTTTCTGTTGTATTTGTATCACCTATCATTTTTAAAGCTCTTTTTTAAATTCTATCCAATAGACTCAAGTGAGTTATTGGAGCACCTGTCCAAATATGGGAATTATACTCGAGCTTTGGACGAATATAGGCCTTATAGATGACAGCCAGATCAGAAGCGGTAAAAAATTTCTTGCAACGTCGAAGGAAACCTAAACACTTAGCAGCGTTTTTGGGGACGTCGAATATATGGTCATTCCACACTTGGTGGGCTGTGATACACATACCGAGGGACCTTATTCGGAATTCCCCCCCACCAAAACTAACTTTTTTTTTACGAATCGATAAGAAAGTGTTTGCTGTTGATAAAAAACATCAAATTATGGAGGAGAAACACTTGTTTATGGTAAAAAGAAAAGAAAATGTTTTTCTGACAAAGAACGCTGATTGGCCTAATGCAACAGAAGCCTTCAGTTTTGTTAAAAATGATCCCAGATGTTCACATCAATCGCAAGGTAGGCCCAAAAAATCTTTTTTAGAATGCTATTTTCCAACGAAGAGAAGACGTTTAGCTAGCATTGCGTCAATAGACAAAGATATTGCTAATGCTTTGAAAAAATGCAAACCTGCGCACATTTTAAATGCAAAAATACTTTTTGTAAATGATGTATTAAAAATATTGGGTGAGGCTAAATTATCCAAACAACAATATCAAGTTATCAGGAATATTGTGAAAGAATCTATAAAAAAAGCTATGATAAAGTGATAAAAGCAAAGAAAGACTGTTATCCGGACCCGGAAACAATAACGATTACTGATTCATCGCTTAAGCAAGGAAGTATTACAGTTATTGATTTAATAACTTAATAAATTATTCATAAAAAATGACAACAATGATTTTTCTTTTAGTTTCTATTTTTAATTTGTCGTTTGAAATGTATATTTTAGTTTTGGCCACTTGTCTCATACAAATCCAACCACTGTGCGGCGGCGGTTGAAAATGAATGAAAAGGCAAGGAATTAATGTTGCTTATAAAAAGAACAACTTCATTTGCCAATTATTCTTATTTAAAACTCGGAATACCCCCAAACATCCGGGCTTGCCCCTGGATAGATACGCCGGCCGTTGTACGCCATACATACGTATATAAGTCATCAACTTCAAATAAGAGGAAGCTGTATAATTATTGCATAAAGATGTAACAAGCGACACAGTTATAAAAAAAAACTTGAATTCATAAATTATTATTGTTCTTGCTTGTCTATCTAAATAGAGTAATCTTTTACAGTACGATGACATATCTTTTTGCTTCACAAATGACGTGGACTTGTTTTATTTTTCACAGTCCATTTTATGTCACTGCCATTTATGCCATGAAAGAAAAGAAATGCACTGAATGCTGACTAGAACAAAATGAATTGTTGAAGCCAATGTTGCAACACAGAAGTCTTTGTATTAAACAGGAAATTACTATGTCATTTTAAGTTGAGCAGGGAGATTTTTCTATAGTTATTACAAGTAGGCGTTTTGTGGGGTGCACGGAACTGTGTAGGTTAATCCGTTCGAAATAAAAATCACTTTTACAAAATGCAGGTAGAAGCAAATCGACGCAAATTTAATAAAATGCGTGACTGGGTCTCACTGACTTCTTTATATTATTTGTTTAAATATCTTTAATACTGGTATAAAACAAAAGTGGAAAAAATGTAGAAAAAATGATGAACTTACTAAACTATCCCGAAGGATTTTCAACATAATTCAGTCTAATACAAAACACAATTTACGCCTGGATCGCATGTACTCGTACATATGTACTTAATATTACACTAAAAAAAAAAAACATTGGCGCAAAACTTTAAACAGCCTATTATTAAGGTATTAGTATCATACTACTTAACAGTTTGCTAATTTTAAAGTAATTTACTAACTCATTCTTAATTTTAAACATTTTTTAACTAGTATCGTAATAAAGCAGTTTTCTTAATAAATTGCTCCTGAACAAACCTAAAACAATGACAGTTCAGCAAAATACTAAGTGAACAAATTTTTTGTGGCGTTTGTAAGTATCACGATACTGAAAAAATAAAATAGGTATTCGATGATTTTAACTTTAATAAAAGAGTAGAGTATGATGCTATATTCGATCAAAATTTGCAAAATCGTTGTTTCAACCTGGTTTCATACTAAAGCAGCTATAACATTCAACTAATTCAACTACAATTTTGCGCCATTGTTATCTGAAGAATTTTTAGTTCTTGTTGAATTGTAAATAAAAAAATTTTGGCTCAAAAACAGTGTTTCCTTTAACATATGATTATTGATTTTTTAAGAATCAAATTATTAGTATTAGGAAAATTTTGTTCACGATAGTTCTCCCTCATTATGTAGACCAGTGTTTTTCAAACTTTTCGAGTACGCGACCCCTTTGCTGGTAACAAAATTTTGGCGACCCCCCATTATAATGTGTCAGTTATTTAAAAAGCTACATACACTGAAATCCTTCCAAGCCTGGTCTAATTACACAAGATTTTATTTATTCGCAATGAAATTTTCTCCCGTATTGCTAAAACAAATTGTAGCAGGCCTTGCAGTAATTTTCGTTTTTTTTTGAATTCTTAAGAGCGCATCAGAATTTTCATTTAATTTTTTTCAACTGAGAGTAAGTACTTATTTAAAAATTAAGTGTTGTGTTGTTTACGAGTGATTATGGACAAGTTTCTCAAAAGACCGTTGCAGCCTTGCATATCCGGTGCAATTGGAAGCGGAGGAAGCAACGAAAAAAAAATAGACTTTATGACGTAAAATATCTTAAATATGGATTCACAGCTTTAAATAATAATAAGCCTCAATGTGTTCTTTGTTGTGAAATTTTATCTGCCGAAAGTATGAAACCATCAAAGTTTATGCGACATCTCTCAACTAAACATTCCAAAGAAGCAGATAAGCCGTTAGAATTTTTCGAACGAAAATTTATTTTGCCTGTGGCCTTTGATATGGCTGAAATTATTTTGGGCAAACAGGAGGCAGATAAACTTAAAAATATACCACTTTCTGACAATACAATTGAGCGGAGAATAAGTGACATGGCCGTTGACATTTAAGAATAATTAACTGAAAATTAAAGATGAGTCCGCATTTTACCTTGCAACTGGATGAATTTACTGATGTTTCAGATTCAGACTGTGCACAGTTTGTGGTATTTGTTCGTTTTGAAGCAGAGGAAAACATTGAAGAAGAAATTTTATTTTGCAAAGCTCTTCCTGCTAATACTACTGGGTACTGGCCAGTGTTTGTACTATATGTTTTAAGAAAGCTCTCGCGACTGCGAGATTGATTGGACAAAATGTTTTGCTATTTGTAGTGATTGTGCTAAAGCTTTGACGGTCAACAAAAGTGGACTCATTGCAAAATTAAAATTAATAATGCCAAACGTTTCATGGACACACTGCTTTCTTCATCGACAAGTTTTGACATCCAAGGTGTTACCTTCTGAATTAAATGATGTGCTTAAAGGTGTGATTAGAGTTGTGAACTCTATTAAAGGCAAGGCCTTGCAAAGTCGGCTGTTTAGGATCATATGTAATGAAATGGGTTCACTCCATCAAAATCTCCTTTTTCATACAGAGGTCAGATGGCTGTCAAAAGGAAAGGTATTGACACGAGTTCTGGAATTGAAAGCCGAATTATTGATGTTCTTACAAGATTCAAAATCTGGAAATTTGGATCATTTTTCTGATCTCACCTGGCTCTTAAAATTATCATTTCTTGCTGATCTTTTCAACCACTTAAACATATTGAATAAGAGCCCCCAAGAGAGAGAAGAAAGCATTATAACTGCCAAAGATAAAATCAAAGGATTCCTCGCAAAACTTCGTTTGTGGTCAGAGTCTTTACAAACAAACAGTTTTGATTATTTTCCCTGCTTTCAAAAGATTCTCAAAGAAAATTTCATCAGATGAATCGATATCATTAAGCTCTCTCATATTCATCTCATAGTACAGAGTTTGCATAATTTAGAAAAGAAACTATTAAGTTACTTTCCGGAACTGGATTCTGAAAGTGGAGATGGACAAAGATGTATATTAAATCCTTTTTTGAATATGTCAGCTAAGCTCGCTAATCTACCATCGGTAAAGATAAAAGAAAATCTTATAGATTTGGCTGCAGATGGCAGTTTCTGGATAAAGAGAAGAGGAGAGGATCCTGAGCTGGAAAACGAGGCTTTGAAGTTGTTACTGCCATTCGCCACTTCATACCTGTGTGAAGTCACATTCTTTTCAATGTTCGACATTAAAACTAAAAAAAGAAACAGACTAAATTTGGAAATTGATTTAATCTTAAAAGTGTCAAAAACTAATCTAAGACTTGAACGTTTATTCAAAAATAAACAGTCACATATGTATCTTGCACTAAAAATTGTTTTGTTTTATTTAATTTTTTTTAGCACAGGGCTTTTGTTTATTAATCTTACCGGCTTGTGACCGCGACCCCCAAGGATCTCTTCGCGACCCCCCAGGGGGTCGCGATCCACAGTTTGAAAAACACTGATGTAGACGATAAACACAAATTTCTTTCAGTTTAATCTAACTTGCCCTATTAAAAGACACGACACATGGTGAATCAGAAATTAACGCTTCTATTCCATATCGCAACTCAGGAGTAAAAAAGGAACATGCAACTAAATCATAGCAAGACAATATAATTAAATTGACCCTATGACCCTTAGGTCCATTTTTCGATTATTTTTATTTTATTTACAACTGCAACGCGACGGACGTTTCGAACGTGGTTACGTTCTTTTTCAGGCTTTTTCAAAAATTATATAAATTATAAATTAAACATATAGAATCAAACTTGTAGCAATTGATGAAATTAACTAAAAATATTACTAAAATAAGTTAAAATAGCTATATAGTTAATGAATGAATATTTAAAAATTCCAATTTTTGATTTATTAAAAATTTTATTTAATTCACAATGCTCTTATTAATTTTGTAGGAAAAAATGTTCCAAAGTTTTGTTAATTAAGAAATACCCTTTTTATCTCAAAGATAAGATAATGTTATAAACATTTTTGACAAAATATATTGCAGCTGGTTTCTTTAGTATGATTTAATACCATCATCGTCTAGCATCAGAGTGACAAAATACTTTCCCTGGTTTTACAAGGGGTTTCTTCGGAAACGTTACAACCCAACTTCTCTTCAAACATGTTTCAAAGGAAACACAAATTCAAATATTGAATTCGTTATATTGCATAAAACTGCTTCTGGAAGCGATATTATTAAAACTTATCAAGAAACATTAAATCTATCTAGATAAATTGCGGACCATTTTCATCATAATGGTATCAAAATGTGCCCAAAAATAATGCAAAAAAGTGGCTAAGGAAATTATATTTTTGTTTTCTAATGAACATAAGTGTACATTATTATGCACCGCGAGATAACGGAGTAACCGGAAAATTTTTCGACAGATACTTCAACTTTGTTTTCAACCCAAAAAGAAAAGCTGACTCTTTGACATTTGCAAACATCATAAAAGGTTCGTGTACTTACTTTTTTGCACGAAATGTCATTGTTTTAGGTGTGTTCAGAAGCAATTTATTAAGAAAATTCTTTTAGTACGACTCTAGTTAGAAAATGTTCAAAATTAAGAGTGAGTTAGTAAACTACTATAAAGTTAGCAAATTGTTAAGTAGTATCATACTAATACCTTAATAATAGGCTGTTTAAAATTTTGCACCAGTATATTTATCTAATATTTGCATAATTTATTTTCTTTATTAAAATCTTTTCACTGGATTTATTTCAACAACTTTTATTTTTAAAGTAAGTTAACAACGAAATCTTTAGGGAACAATTTAAATTTTTGGATATCTGATATTTCAAATATTTAAACCAATAATTATATATAGGGTTTTCCAATAAGAGGTGTTATTTTGATATTCAAAGAAAAATGGCATTTTTGAAAATAAATGATCGGATGTTTATTTCATTATAAAGAGGAAGGTATGCCGTTAATAATGGAACACAACATCAGCCAAATGGCCGCCAAGACCACGCTTACAGGACCATATCCTTTTCATGAAATTTTCCATAACCAAATCGCAAAGTGGCTGCCCTATGTCCTCGATAGCCTCACGAATTTCATCTTTGAGGTCTTGAATCGACGCTGGGCACCAAACAGTCCCGCGTTGAGGATGGAGAGGCTTTTCAACAATAACTCTTGGGTTTTCCGAGACCCAGATGCGACAGTTTTGCTTGTTGACGTAGCCTCCGAGGTGGAAATGGGCCTCATCAGCCACTTTGCGATTTGGTTATGGAAAATTTCATGAAAAGGATATGGTCCTGTAAGCGTGGTCTTGGCGTCCATTTGGCGGATGTTGTGTTCCATTATTAACGGCATACCTTCCTCTTTATAATGAAATAAACATCCGATCATTTATCTCCAAAAATGCCATTTTTCTTTGAATATCAAAATAACACCTCTTATTGGAAAACCCTATATTTATTTTTATGTTGAAAATTGGTTTTCTTGTTTTGAATTTATAAAACTATAATTATATATTTATTTTTCTTGAACCAAGAATGTTCTCTCTTAAAATCTTAAATATTTCCGTATTTGGCCACTCAGCTTAAATTGTTGAGCTATTTTAACAACTCGTTCTTCAGACAAGTACTTTGGTTGTATTTTAACACCTGCTAAAATTTTTGGGCCAAAGTATAAATTTCTTGATATTAGAATTTTTTTTGAGTGTATGTATGTACAAGATGGGACAAAATCGTTGTTGGAGTTTTATCAACGAAATAATTTTTTAAATACAAAATTTCTTTGAAATCTTGAAAAATGGCATTTAAGAATTAAATAATATATATTTAAGTACATACTCGTAACTACAAAAAACAATATCTCACAAATTTTGAAGATATTTACATTGAAACCATTAATTTTAATTTTTTGTTGTTGTCGTCAGAGCTGATTTTGACTTAAATAAAATTTCACAATGACTGTTTGGCAGGTAGCGTTAGCTTAAAATTTAGAAAAAAGTTCAATTTCTCCTCTAGAGAATCACAAAGGACCTATGAGTACCAAGTTTGAAGAAAATTGCTTCAACGGAATAGGCTTTCGAGGTGCAGACATATACAGACGGTATTGTGTGATGCACTTTTTTCGTATACTCTATCATCGTACCTAATGTCATTGTTTTGATTATTAATTGCATAACTTTATAATTCCAATATCTCAAGCAAAAAATGTTTTTTTTTTTTGACATGATGTACATGTGGAAACTTTTAATATCCAAAAACTACTTATGCAAACACAATACAATAAACAAAAACAATGAAAAAAATGTAAATAAAAGAAACAAGGTACAAGGATATAAGAAAAGAAATTTCTCACATAGTATTGAAAATAAATCCAATCATCTCGGAGTATTTTGAATCTGTTGGAAGTTTTAACTTATTGTTAAAAGATGGAAACAAATAAATTTTGGCAAACGCCCATCACCAAATGCCGAAGTGAATTTATTTATTTTCTTGTTCAATTTGGATTTTGGAATGACAGTATCAAAGTGTCGAATTATTTACATATCTTAGTCTGAAGAACCGATATCTGGGAGTGGGCCGAGATCTACAATTTCTTGCAACAACCAGCTGGCGGGGCATCACTCATATTACCCCCAATAAACGCCCGATGTGTTTCTCGAATCGAACCATGTGTTTCAAAACAAATTTTCCCACTTCAGTTTAGAGATTTTTAAAAGCGAATTTTTGATATTTATAATGCACAGCTCATTATTTTAAATTTCATTATACATAGTGCAAAAAAATTATCATCACTTTACGCTGCCACCATCCTTGAATACAAAATTCCACAATACCCCGTAATGCCAATAAAAACTAATCATAAATGTGTGGCATGTAGCACGGCGTAGCCCTGTTGAAACGACATGTCTGCAACAAGAATGGCTTCCAATTGACGCACTAACAAGTTAATAATCCTGTTTCTGTACCATTTGCATTTGGTTTTAACGTTCTAACCATCACCATTTTTGAGAAACATGCTCCAAAGATTCCACCGTCCATTAAACACACACAACGGTGACTTTTTCTGGATGCAATGGTGTTTCGACAATGGTTTGTGATTTATGATTGCTCCAAATGTGGCAATTCTATTTATTGACATAGTGTTCATCACTGAACAAAATTGTACAATGAGTTCCTCGAATTGCAAACGTTTTTCGGGCTTGATGGATTGCCAGACCAAACTTACCTCAAGACTATCGAGAACTTTCAAATCCGATATCCGAATACAGTGATGCCAATTTAAAGTTCCTCGCCTGCACCTTTTACGCTTTACATGGTCGAACCTTTTTTGGAATCGGCAGTGACGAGGATGAAAATCAACACAATACCGAAAAACAAGAACGAAATATACACACAAATTTTGTGGTGCGTAGCAAATTGTGTAATTCACATGAAACGAAAATCCAAACAGGGAAGTCGATTTATTTAAAATTAAAATTTATTATTATTTATTCCGATAATAATTCCACTTGCCAATACTTTTTCCTATATCGTAATTTTAAGTATGATCACCAAGACTATGGACGTGTTCATAAATAAAAAAGTTCGGCAGCACTGCAAAATGTATGTTCCATTTCTTCATGCAGCTACTGTATGTCGGTTAAAAAGTTATTTTTTTTTTTTAGAAATGTGGATGTTTGGTCTCAACAATGAAAGCTTTTTTACAGACAATTAACATAAATATAATACATACTATATTTTACAGTTGTGCTTGACAGTGATGCCTATTTTGATTTTTATGTATGAACTCGAAATATACCTACCTGAAAGACGAAATAACTTTTAAATTTTATAAGTACAACAATATTAATGTTTACGAAACATAGAAAAGAATATAATTTCCTTTATTATTTCTTTGAATAATCTCCAGTAAAAAATTTTAAGAAACAGAATCAGTGATGTAGTTTAAAATAATTATAAATAAAGTAAATCTAAAATGAATAACATTGAAATATATGTACATTACATATATGTAAGAAAAAAAAAAGAAAATATAATTACATACATATTACAAATATTGAAGTACTCGTATTATACAAATATAACTGCTAAGAATTTTTCGCACATTTTTTTAACTGTATATCAATGTAAATGGTTTTTCAATTGGCGCGGGAAGATTTTTGCGGCCTGTAGCGGCTATGTTGTTTTGGTGACATCTGTCAAATTTGTTGTTTGTTATTCAGTTACTGAAACCAAATTGTCATGGCAATTCAAACTATTGAGAAACACATTCAAATGATAAAACCTTATTATCAAAATGAATGTTCGTTAGTGCAAACGAACGTTGCACGTGTTGCGCCCAGACGAGGTTGCCCTATACAGACCACCCTTCAACGTTTGATGGACAAATTTGAGACGACCGGTTCGGTAATCAATCAACCAATATTCGTACGTCAAAGAAACACAAGATCGTGCAGAAGACTTGACGAATTTTGTGTTGGGCCTACACCCGTACAAGATCCAACTGACCTAGAAGCTCAAAGTTCATGAACTTAGACAACGCCGCGTGGCTCAAAATCCAAACCAAAACGTAACTTTTTGAGAATGTATTATCACATGGTGAGTCTTATGTGGGCTAGTGTCGCTCAAGATGTTTTTTCGACCCAAATTAGGGTCCTTTTCCAAACGCTTTGAACAACAACTAGGAAAACTCTAGAAAAAGTCCAAAGGCTCGCGTGTATTTGTATTTCGGGAGCAATGAGAACCTGCTCTACCGCAGCTATTGAGGTTGTCCTCCATCTATCACCTCTTCACGAGGTCATCAGAAGTGTGGGAGTGGGAGGTATCATGAGGTTCTCAAGGGAAGGAAGTGGGACAGGCAAAATTATTGGTCTCAGAGAAAAGGACTTAAGAGATGGTATGATCAAAAAACATAATTTCGAGGAAATCTTTTTTACACAGCTTAGTAACAAAAAAGATTGGGTAGGAGAAGAAACAAACTACACCCTCGAAACAAATACCATCAACTGCTGCACTGATGGATCGAGAACAAGCGAAGAGACTGGTACACTAATCTTTAGGCCAAGAACCAAACTTTCCATACTGATGGGGCAGTCCACCAGCAATCTCGAAAAGAACTATCGTAACAAGAACATTGGTGTCATGTCAAATTGTGAAGCGGTACTCAAGGCACTAAGTTCATATACCATTGGTTGGTGTGTGGAAACGAAAAGGCAGACTCCTTAGCAAAAATAGGCACATAAACCCCTTTAACGGGGCTCCAGCCCTATTGCGGAAACAGATTCAGAAATTGCAAAGAACTCCCAAAGCAGAGGCAGCCGAAACTACTAATGGGCAATTCCACCCAGCAACGTTTCGAAAACTGCATTAACTTAAGTAAAATAACCTAAGAATAATAACAGGTATCCTAACTAGACACTGCAAACTTAGAAGACACCTAAGTTTACTTGGTATAGTAAGCAGTGCCGCACGTAGATTCTGCAACATGCATGAGGAAACACCGGACCACGTACTAGGAAGTTGTTGTCCACTCATGCACCAAAGGGAAAACCATATGGGACAATACCAGGTGGAAAAGAGCGACCTTTCCTCTCTGAAGTTGCCGCAAATACTAAGATTCCTAAGAGCAATAGAATTGAACGAGGAACTGTAGGTTGAGCAAACTCATTCATTTTTAAGTGTGGGAACAATAGATATCCAGACTGCAGTGCAATACCCCCAATACATTCATTCATTCAAAAGCTTTGAAGCCCAGTCAGCGAACAAACGGCCGGCGGCGGCGCGGCGGCGGGGGCTTTTTAAGAAAAAATTTTGGTACGCTAATTTAAAGTTTTTATTATTGTTCGAATAAAAATCGAAGTTTCAACAAAAAAGAAAAAAAATAGTTTTTTTTTTTTTCAAAAATTCAAAAAATATTTATTTTAAAGTTTTGAAATGCAATGATATCATCATCAAATACCAGCTTCAACTCAGAGCAACAGAAAACAGAGAAAAAGATCGATGAAGGCAATATTGCAGTGTAAATCTCGGTCCCTATTGGAGGTTTCTGGAACCGAAAGAAGACTACAATTTATTTTTGCAATTTCTGTGATCAACTCGTCGAAACGAAAACCTGGGACCCTGCAAATAGCAATAGAAATAAACACACGTCTTCGACGCTGTCCAACTGCATTACAGTACCTACAAAGCACTTAAAAGAATTCCAGAAATTCCACAATGTTTCATAATTTCAATCGTGTTTTCTTTGTGTCCGAACAGATACATACAAGGAACGGATGAAAACTTTTGATATTTCAAATTTATTGAACAAGATTTCATAAAGACTTTGACGAAATCTCTGGATTTCGATGAAATCTTTCTACACTAATTTCAAATCTCAACATTTTCCAAGATCAAATCTTATATGTCGTTTTAGTGGGAATATAGTAAAGAAAAAATATATTTACTCATACTATAGGATAATTGGGCACAAGTTATCTTTCTTACAACGGAGCGCTGAGCTTGCACAAAAAGAACTTAATTACATAAAACTTAATTACATACTTAGAACTTAGATACTTTTCTAGCTCGAAGCGCTCTGAAAGCTCACTTGGAATTTCTATTTAAGCTCAAAGCTTTATCAAGGCTCAATCGATGAGCTTGGTAAAAAGTCACGAGCAGATTGATAAAAAGGTGAGCGCGACTTATATCATTTTGTTTTTTATTATTTTGCATTAACCAGAAATTAATTAAAAAGAAAGACAAATTCTTGAAAATACAATTTAACCAAACAAAACCAGGTTACTTATTAAAAACCTGAGACCATGATAATTCAGCGCTTCATTATATTCATTAATTTGGTCGTGGCGCTAAGATCACGTTTGATTCGGAGCGAGCTCTCTTTGCTCAGGCCCCGGTATGTGCCCCGCTCGGGGCTATAAAAGAAATTTTAATTTGTTTAGTGCATTTAATCATGCAATCATAATAGCAGACAGCCAGGGACAGCCTTTAGAGCCTTCAATACAATCCGTTCAAAATATGTTAAGGGTTTTTCAAAAAGAGCGGGTAGATGTTAAAATGGAATAAAACAAGCTGTGTGTGAAATGTTACCAAAAATGTTTCTTATTTGTAAAAGTAAACGTAAGTTCTGTTGGGTTATGCCCTGGCCTTTTACCATTTTTAATTTGTCCTATATGACTGTAACGAAACACTGTTAAAGTGTATAATGATGAATAAGGCCACAACCTTTGTCGTTTACTTAGTAGTAAAATCTAGATTGCATGAAGGGCTGTTTGATACCATGCTTCAACTTTAAAAACGAAATTAAAAATTGAATTATTTTTAAAGTGATACTTTTTAATACAGATAACAGAAGTTCTATAACCGGATTTGGGTGACAACAAGAATCATAAGAGGAGTGGAGAAAATCAATATAAAACTAACGTCTGTCAACGACTTGCTTTAGTGCAAAAAAAACCCAGATTAATGGAAATCCTGACGGATCTTAAAAAGGTAGGTTTTGTCACTCCCTGAAGCGTAAGTATTATGGTTAAATTGCTTAAGTGGAAGAATGCAACTTGCTATTTTAATAGAACACTGTTTATAAAAATAAGAGTCCTCGAGAGATTCAAATGTTTCTGTTATAATACTATCACCTATCATTTTTAAAGCTATCTTTGCATTCTATCCAAGAGACTCAAGTGAATTATTGGAGCACCTGCCCAAAAATGTTAATTGTACTCGAGCTTTGGAAGAATATAGGCCTTAGATTACAGCCAAAATAGAAGGAGTAAGAAATTTCATGCAACGTGCGTCGCCTTAACGACAGAAGACAGCATTGCGTTTTTGAAGCATTAAATTCTCCAGTTCCCCATTTGACGACAATGTTATTGAGATCAGAACTTACTGAGCTTATAATACGATGCCGTTCTAGATCCACATCTGAAGAACAAGGACATGCATCTGAGGGGGCACTTGCATCGAAGAAACCGATAAGTTCTCAGTACTATGTACGTGTGTCAACGACGAGCTTCGAGGGAATGACCAAATTCTGGAGACTGACGAAAATGCTGCTAAATGGTTAGGATTTCTATGGCGATGTAAGAAATTTTTCACTCCCTCTAATCTGCGTTTATACGTCCCAAGCTCGAGTATAACTCACATCTTTGTGTGCAGCTTCTCTCCACTTATTGGATAGAATTCAGAACAGAGCGATAAAATTGAAAGGAAACAGAGCTATCATGGATTCATTCTCATCTCTTGAACACTGTCGGAATGCTTCATTTATTTTCTTGTTTCTCACTGGAAGTATAGCCAGTTGCATTGCTCTCCTCAATCAGTTAAACCTTGATACCTGTTTCGCTAGGAATGCTCATCAGTTCAGCCTCGAGCCTTATTTTGGTCGTACGGTCAAATATAGAGATTCGTTTTTTAGTCGCACAACACGATTATGGAATAATTTCTCTTGCCGTTTAAATTTGCAAACATTCAAAACCAATGTTCATCGTTACCTCCTTTCTCCCCCCCCCCCTAATTTCCCCATCGCCCGTGCTGTGTTTAACATTATAAGGGTCCCCTAATATACCCTTGAGCGCGTGTGAATTATACAAAAATGTATAAGCTTTCGTTCTTCAAGATTATTTCTTGAGCTGATAATTTATCAGCGTTTCGATGTTCTTAGAAAGAAGTAATGTAAGTACAATTGGAAGATAGTAAGAGATGGGAATGGTTTTGCCAAAATTTTAAATTTTAAAATCTTATCCATATGTATCAAATGTTTTTTAATGTTAATACGTTAAAAAGACTATAACATCTGATACCTTAAATATTACCACATCTCATTATTTCTCATCATTATTTCTCATATAGTATTGTTCAATTGTCCAATTAAGAGTATTCAATAAAATGTCAAGCACTTAACCCATAACCCAGCCGTTGGTCGATATATTGTTGCAGGATTATCATGAATAACATCGAAACAGTAATTAAAATTTAGGATATCCTAGAAACGGCTTCGATCATAAGCATTCGTGGAGCAATAGAATCGCCGATATTCAGATGCACCAATGCACTACGGCGGCGGTTCTTCGATTTATTATAAATCATGTGTTCATCAAATTCATCTATAGCGACAATGCCCTCAATTTCGTTTGAACAAATAACCGTTTATAGAAAGATAAAGAAGGAAATGAAGGAGGCGCTTGATGAGTGCTGCGGAAAGAACATGTTTGTAAAGTTCTGTTAAAATCATTTCGGAGGTTCGCCCCGACAAACATTTGACAGTTCGCAGAAGATACGTTGTTGGGCGCGTAAAAAATATTGAAATACAAAATATTTCAATTTATAATTATTTTATGCAGTGTTTTCCTTTTAAATAGTTGATTCGATCATTAATTCACTTTGTCGTAAAGTTAAAACAAAACAAAAATTGATATTAGCTGTGAAAATTGCTTAAAAAGATTTATTCGCGTTCGCAGGTCGCACCTCATGTGCAAAGCACTTTAGTTAAAATTAAATTTCCTTTTACATTACAGGCATTTCTTTTTCATTAATCTTTTTTGCCAAATTTTAACATAGTTCTATGTTTGCCACTTTCATATGTATATACAATGATTGATCCGCATCCTTGGGATTAGATATTGAATACTTTATTCTCAGTGAAATTAAAAACTTATTCCTATCCTTCTTATTCTTTTACTTCTAACTAGTTCCTGTTCAATTCATGACTTAAAATTTTCTATATGTAAATCTTACAGGCATATAATTTAAATTGTTATTTAAAATTATATCATTGTAAGAAATTACTATTTTGGAAATATTTTCGGATAATTTATCTCCGTTATTTCTAAGTTTTATGTATTAATAAACGCCTGCAAGCTTGGCTCTATTTGAAACTAAAATTACTTTTGAAACCTTTGAAGGTACATGCATACTACACGCGCGCCATCAACTATGGCACGATACCTTAAGCTCTCCTCAAGGAATAGCTATCTCTGACTGGCTCTGTGCTAATTCGCATAACCACAACTTCGAGATTGTATCTCAACCAATCCCTACATTCCCCCGAACTCCTTCGACACTTGACTTCTTCATGTGCTCTCCACATCTTATTTGTAGAATTCCCTCACTTATTAATTTCACCTGCACTGCAATTGTATCAGATTCTGACCATTTAGCGGTAAAACTAGTTATTCGTCTCCTGCCAAATCTTAATACTCTTGCTACTTCTGAGCAGGAATTCATAAACTATAAAAAAATTTATTGGGAAGTATTCCAAAGTTCCTTAACAGATAAGCTTCGGAATAACACGCCCAATACATCGACAAACCTTAACAACCAAGAAATCGATTTCACAACCGATATTATTGAAAGCTCAATCACTGATACTATCGCTGAACAGGCATAACCGCGAAATTTCAAATCAAAATACATAGACCTTCCCCATCATATACAAAATATGTATAAATATAGGCAAAAGCTTCGGAACATTCTGCAAAGAATTTTTATCGTACTTTAAGTACACACGGAGGTGAATACCAGAGTGTTTATTCCCAACTCAAGTGCCTCAATACTCTCATCAAACAAAACACCAAAGCATTCATAGATTCCCAATTCAGGAAAAGACTTAACGTCATAAAGCCTGGACCAGACACCTTCAAGCAAATTAACCAAATTGTGGGAAAGAAATCTCCTATACTTGGTGAACTCCAACACAATGACGTCGTTCTTGTATCTGACCAAGAAAAAACGAATGCTTTTGCAGACTTCTTCGAAGGAAACTTCAAACCCAATCTACCTGCTCATTTACCCGACTTTCTCACCAACGTCAATAGCAAAATATTTGGATTGATATCTCAGAACTCAGACCCTATTACAAGATTTTCTGAAGCAAATTCATCAGTCTATACGACAGCCAACGACATTTTTACTAATCCATTAGACCTTCACGACTCAATCCACTATGGTAATTCAAAAAAATCTTCGGGACCAGACAAGATTTCCAATTTCGTTATCAAAAAACTCCCTTCAACCGCAATTGTTATTCTCACAATTATTTTGAACAATTGTAGCAACAACAGCTATTTTCCAAATAACTGGAAAATAGCCGAGATATTCCCAATACCAAAAAAGTCAGAGGCAAATTATATAAAGCAACTACCGACTAATCTCCCTCCTCCTTAACTTCAGCAAACTTCTTGAAATGCTGATTCTTTTCAAACTGCGCTCATTATGCTCTTCAATGGGAATAGTGCAGCATAACCAATTTGGGTTCAAAGCATCCCACTCCACTTTCGACCCGTTGTTGAAGCTCCACGCTGATACAACTTTGGCTCTTAACAAAAAAGAGACCACTGTAATATGTCTGCTTGATATTCAAAAAGCATTTGACTCTGTCTGGATAGATGTTTTGGTTTTCAAGTTGAAGTCTCTTCACTTGCCTAGACATCTGGTCCTCATCATACATAGTTTCCTCACTAACCGTAAGTTTTACGTACGCGTGGGGAGTACTAACTCAATCCTTAAGAACATCTTAGCTGGAGTCGCTCAAGGATCCCGTCTTGGACCCGATCTATTTAACCATTATACCTCCGACCAACCTGTAAACCTGCCAATGATAAAAACTCTGCTATTCGCTGATGACTTCATCACATACACATATAGCTCATCCATTAACCCTGACGTAGCCCTCCGAAGAGTTAAGGCACACATCCTTAGACTATGGGAATATTATCTCCAATGGGGAATTAAAGTCAATCCCTCTAAAACAGAACTAATCTGTTTTAGACGACATTCGCGTAATGGCCTAGCAACCAAATGTGAAAACCTTTCATTGACTCTTCCTGATAACACAGTTATCACCCCCAAGCAAATAGCTTGGAATTCACTTCTTCGAAAGGTTCACGTTTAACCAACACACCAAATTCACACTTCGTAAGGCAAATCTGTGGCAATAACCCATAACAGCATAAGTCGACTTATGCTCAAATTGAGTTAATGATGCAATTTTTTTCCATTTTCTTAGTGCTTCAGTCTGTGAATTTTTCATTTTGATATCTTTGTCCGTTACAAAGATATAGCCCTTTGAAAAAAAACATAAGTCAGGAAATTTCAAATTAGCAAAAGGAAAAACAATACAAGTCAGAAATATTCCAAAAACCGAAATACTTATTAGTCATTAAAGCAATTTCATTATTCGAAAGTTCACAGGCATAAGTGAACTTATGCTTTTTTTTTCTAAATTTTTTCATTCATTCCTGAAAGCACATGTCTACTTACTACTTATGCTTTTCTTCCAAATTTCGTTAATTCATTCATGTAAGAACATGTCTACTTGTGCTTTTCTTCCATTTAAATAAAGAACAAAGTTCCTAGACCTAACTGTACTTAGGTTGTTTTTTCATAATAATAAATCATCACACATCTGCAGCTAAGTTGACTTATGTCATTTTTCCCTTATTCGTTTCAAACATTTCGTATGAAATAACTGCACTTATTCGTTTATTCTCCGAGCAAATATCTGCTGCTTTAGGTACTTGTGCTGTATTTGTATAAGGTTTTCATCCAGTCGGTGAACGATCGTGTGCGGTTTTCCTAAAAAGTTTGAGTTGTTACAGTGAGCCTAAATTAGTTGATGGAAAAAATTTGTATTAAATAAAAAAAGTGTTAAATATATATTAAAAACCTCATTTGTGAAATAATAAAAACTCGAGTAGGTAAAATGTTGGCACTAACCATTACTAAGGAGGGTACAAAGTTTGAAAACAAGAATATAACAACTGTAAATGCATCAGAGAAAAGTGTTGGTAAGTTTAATTTTGTTTTCTGTTTGATGTTAAACTTACATAGTATTTGTTTCATAATCTTCTGATAAGTTCCAGTTTTTTATTTTATGTCAAATGTGTAGGTTCTAAATATCTTAACTGAAACTTTTAAGATATTGTGAAGGAAAGCCTTAGAATAACATATTTCTCAAGGGATACAATATAATGTTACCTTAGTTCAAAATGTCTATATTCAGATGCGAAATCTACTGGGTCTTAATAGATACCCAACAAAACATTTTTTTTTTTAAATCGCATCTCCAAAGTGCCAAATATTGCATTCCTTTTTTATTTGTGTTTCTTCTTGTTATTAGCATAATTAATGTGGTTTTATTTCGGATTCTCATTATTACGTGTATTTTTATTGATAGCCCAACAAAATTTGACTCTTTCCGAGTTTGAAAACGCTCTTCTCAATGAATGCCTTCGAGACACAACTGCCAATGAAACTGTCAATGAACCCGTTTATGTCTACTTTGTCCCCTCGCCGTCAGATCCCTATAGCCCCGACAAGCTAGGAATAACTACACTATCAATAGTGTTCCAGACACCCTGCTTATTGAGCTTGAAGTTCCATCACATCAGCCTTCAGATGCAGGGTTCGGACTTCATAAATCGCAGATCGAAGTAGAAATACATATATTAAGTAACAAAAAATTATAAACAAAGGAACCAAAGCTAAATCACATTTAAATTATCGTTGATTGTTAAAACAACATAAGTGATATTTTAGTTTTTTACGGAAGAGGAAAAAAAACCATATTAAAAAATCCTTAATGGTTTAAAAGTCAAAACACTGTTATAAGATTTTTGGGTTAAAAAAATGACAATGACTACACTGCCAAAAATGTAGGATTTTTTGTATCTCCTTTGAAAAAAATTAAAATTTCAGTTATGTTGTTTTAACACTCACCGATTCATTTACATAGTATGTGTGAACAAATAAACTCTTACTCGATAATGAAAAATATATGAAGCTAGGCAATCAAAATAAATTTACCATCTACAAATTTGTACTTTTTGAAACAAGAACAAATTAAAGAGTAGTAGAACTAAGAACGTACATATAAAGCTGACAAGACTTGCACTAAAGAGACGAGAATCTTTTTAAATTTTGAAATTTTGTTATGAGCACATTTATTTCTATGACTAGTGCTGCTATTCAAACAAAATCTGAAGAATCGCCAAAGATTGTAGGAAAAGCGCAGTGGTGCAGTAGATTTAAAAAATAAGAAAAAAGTGCAGCAGATCTACTGCTTTCGCAGTAAAATCCGACCGCTGTTCAGATGTTGACAATGTTTCCAAAGAATACTATGATAATAAAAATTCTAAAAAAAGTACGACAACGTCAACGAAATAAGGGCTTGCCTTATAAGTCGAAAACCGGAAAAGCTGTCGGAGGAAGGAAACTAAAATACTTGTCTTCATGTCGAAACGAGTGCAAGGAAAAAATTTCTGATGAAAAACAAGAACTCGTTTTGAAAAATATTGGGATTTTGGTAGCTACAACGCACGAGTTCTGTTCATGAACTCATTGTTCATCGTAAAAGATAAGGCCTCAACGAAAGCCAAGAAACCAAACACTGTTTACAAAAATAGGCAAAATTCTATTGATTATTCAACTGAATTTGCAAAAGAAAAAAGAAAAGTTTGCAAAAAATGTTTCTTAGATTGTTTCGGTGAAACAAATTCATTTATTAGAAGCGTAATTGCAAAAAACATTAAATCGGATGGTCTAGATTTGCTGGACAAAAGAGGGTCATCAGCACCTTCTAATAAACTGCCGTTGAGTAAACTTGATGAGATAAGAAATCAAATAAATAGATTTCCAGCTTATGAGAGCCATTACTGCAGGCGCGACACCACCAAGAAATATTTGCAGCCTAGTCTTACTTTAACAAAGATGTACGAGCTTAATTGTTCCGAAGTGGACACTCCAGTCAGTTTATCAAAGTACTTTCAGGTTTTTCGAGAACTTAATCTAAAAATAAAGAGTCCTAAGCTGGATATCTGTGGAACTTGCGATAAATATGCTGCTAAAATATCGATTACCCAGACCCCTGAAGAAAAGAACACCCTAATGGAGCTTCAAACGCTTCATCAAAAAAAAGCTGATGGGGCATATAGCTGCAAGAGACAAGACAAAGTTTTGGCCAGAGAAAACCCAAACACATAAGTATATGCTTTTGATTTGCAGCAATGCCTACCTACCAGTGGCGTGGCGTGAATAATTTCAAATGGTAAGTCGAAGCTTAGACTAATTACCTGCAAACGATAATTAATTCTAATATCGATATGTATCCTAAATTAAAAAATGTATTGCCGTTCTGATTTCCAAAACAAACAAGCGAAACAATTCATGCCGATTTTGTATACTTCAAATCATTAATTTATAAATTATAAATAATCTTAAAGCATAATAAAAGTAGCTTCGAAAGAAACCGTTTCTGGCAAATGCAAATGCAGTACATTAAGGAAAATTTAAGGTTATGTTAAGAAAAAAATAAAAAATAAGCAAATAAATCAATTAAATTTTTCAAGTAATTCAATATCATGATATAAAAAATATCAATTAAAAATAAATAGTTATGTACAAAAGTTTACATCAAATAGATGATTTATGTATGTTACCAATCTCTGTAAATTGTGCAATATAAAATAAATTAAATAAATTTGGTGGTGCAACAGCTCGGAGTGAACCGGGACCTAGTGACTTACAAATCTCAACCATTCCTGTGTGCGTGTTACCAGGAACGGAGTAATATAGGTTTAAGTATAAAAAATATAATATTTTTGGCTACAATAAATCAAATGTATAATAATGTATGTTCGCGTTTCTAAACAAATAAGAAATTATGAAAAGTGTTACTAAAAAAACTTCTCTTATTTACATAATACATATATTCTAAAGCTATTCTACGATCTCTTTTTTTTACAAAATCTGCTAAAACTCTTTCATAGAAGTCAGGTCTATTCCTTATTTTTAAAAGAAGCTGCTTTTCTGTGGAAATAAGTGCTAAATCTGAAAGCCTGTCTTCTCAGTCTTCTCACTGAGAATTCATTAAATATGTATGAATGACCTACTCAATTAATCCAAGAAAGTGCAGCGGTAGAAAAAACTCACACAATTCAGCAAATAAGTTGGCCAAGAGCGAGTTATTTTTTGCATAAGCAGAGAACTGTACTTATAAAACAAAATTAAAGCTGATGGGTTTACTGTTAATGCTTTCCCCTTCAGTTATCTTTACGATTTTACATTGTAATTAAAATAAATAAATAAAACAAAATTTAACAAATACAAATAACCTCCTCCTTCAGTCTTCTGTTCTTCACTAGTTACATTTCTTGCGCACCCTTTTTTTTGCTCTATCTGCGCAACCCACCATTCACCAAGTGACTTGGTTTTAAAATTGGGTAAACTCACCTCACAACACAACATTCACCAAATAAGTCGAAGAAAAGCGTGTTATTTCTTTGCATAAGACAACGGGCGTTAGACAGAGTCGATCCAAACTCAGAAAAACCATAAGTAAAACAGAGAAAGAAAACTAACATTGTTCTATCCAACGAGAGATCTTATAACCCGTGATATTTCGGGTTGCTTTGGCTTGTGGTTGTTGTTTAGCAGACAATTTAACAATTAACCAGATAGGAATCGGGTTATATGGACGCCACGCCACTGCTACCTACACCTTTCTTAAGATCCAAGATAGCTTTTTATAAGCGTCAGCTCTGGACATACAATCATTTTGAGTGCGATGTCGATCACTCGGTCATTGAAAGAAAGAAAAAACACACAGGGGCCTGTTTCACAGATCATACATCACATACGTTACATACATCATACAATAAATTGATTATCATACTTTACATCAAAATTTCTGTTTCATAGATTTCATTAGAAGTGCTGTATGATTGTACGATGTATGAAATGTAGGATTTGACAATTTACTGACATCACTTCAATGTCAGGCTTTTGAAAACAAACACAAAATCGTTTAATGCTCCTTTTTAAAGAGGAAGAAAAAAAGATAATGGATGTATAAACTTTTCCCCGTCTCCGTCATTATCAGCTATTAGATTAAAGCTTACTGCCATAAGAGAAATTCTTCTCCATTCCTTTTGGATATCCGTCTTTTTTAAAGTCATCCCACAAAACTTGACGAATAAAATAACCTTTCCAGCGAAAATTTCTTGCAAATTCTTGAAGCTGCAAATCCTTTTCCGTCTACAAAAATCAAAACAAAACTATTTTCAAATCATAAATAATTATTTGAGTATTCATTTCTTCTTACTTACTTTCCCTTACATTACTTTTTTTTTTGTTGTATGAAATGTATGAAAGAATGTCATACATTCTAGTCATACGATGTATGATGAAATTCTGTGAAACAGAATCTCACTAGAAATATTCCAGTCGATTACAATGTTGTATGATAGCAGTAATACAACAATTATGTGAAACAGAAATGATACATTAAACCCGTCAAAATCATACATTGTATGTAATTTATGATCTGTAAAATAGGCCCCAGGTGTCAAAATACACCATCCAAGGGATTGGATGAACTTGGTTGCGTCAGCAAGAAATTTAAACCCTTTTCACGTAGTAGAAATGCAGAAGGGAAAATTCCATGATTTTGCTGATCTTGCTAAGGAAAAATTTACTTGGCGGAAGTTCAACACGGATGGCGATTTTAGATGGATCCGTTATAGTAAAACAAATTTCGGTTCTATTCACTACAATCACAGTTTGAATGAAGATGAGCCATTTAAAGAAGTAAACACTTTTTGTAATAATCTAATTTTAAATAATACAAAAATATGTAACATTGATAAATTAATATATTTTTGTTTTTATTGAATAAATGAAAATTTGTTGTTTAAGAGCTTTTTTTGCATTATTATAATCGTAAATCAGAAAACCAGTGAATAATTTTACTTGAAAAAATGTTTCTTTTACAAGCGTTAGTATACATTTATTTAAATGCCGTAAAGGAATAAAAGTGTAAGTACACTTGACGAACAAATACCAATTGTTGGTAAAAAGGCAAAACAACATAAGTTAATTTATTATTCGCATATTTTAAAATCTTTGTAACGAATAACGACATAGGACGACTTAAATTAGTAATAAAGTCATTTTGTGTTCAAGGCAAAATAACACATGTCGGTTTTTTGCTCAAAATCACAGTATAATAAAAAAAGTATAGAGAAATTTAATTCTATTTTTTATCACTTAACAACTTAAAAACTGTGCTTATAGTAATATTTTTGTCTATAAAAGCGCTTAACTGATGAAGAAAACTTCAAATGCTTCTCCTGAAAAGTATCAAAAATTGACTTATGCTGTTATGGGTTATTGCCACAGAAATTATGCCTTATCCCTTTTACGTCCCCTTATGAAAGTGAGGGGTGGTCTCCAAACCAGGACGAAGCTTCTGCTATACAAGCAACTCATTCGCCCAATATTAACATATTGTTTCCCTATATGGCTTACAATAAGCTTACTTACATATGTATATGAAAAAAATTGCAATTATTCGAGCGAAAAGCTCTCCGCCATTGCACCTCCCTTCACCGAAAACCCAATTCTTACCGCTATTATAGCAATGAAAAGCTGTACGAAGCTTCAGGAATTGTCCCGATTGACAAATCTACAATCTGAGCACTAAGATGCTGAGAAAAATCCCAACCCATCCCAGTCCCCTTATTAATTTAATTACAGGTAACTCAGCCACAGATGACCGATATCTCCAGGTGCACTCCATGATGGACCAAGCATTTGGAATAGCTGGAGAAGACAGCTTCGAAAACTTCTATGATGTTGCACGGACGCAGCACGCAGCAATCAACAATGACCTATATCCACCCCTTCATCACCACACGAGCCAACTACCGTTAGCACTGCTCAAGCTGACGCAAATATCATAAATAATAAAAAAAAATTTAGACTTAAGGCACATACATACATAATGTTATTCAAATGTAAAAAGAAAACATAACCAACCTAACGAAGCAGAGCCCCTTTTGTGCTCGCAGATTAATAAGCATTAGACTTAAGAAATTAATTATTGTAAATAACAAATGAACATATTTGAGTGTAAATAAAAATAAACTATTGTATATAAAAAAAATATATACATATATAACCACAAATGAAGCTGTTAATTTCAAGATCTTTATTATTAAGGAATATGGTAAAATTGTTAGGTTTGCTAATGAATGGGGTCAACGAACACCTCTTATCACCGCCTTTTGCTGCATTTTTCTTAAATACCTATTCACAAACATTTTGCCATTTCTTTTATAAGTGTTTGAACATTAAATTATATTTTTTAAATTCTTGTCACGAGCGGGACGAAAAATATATCCAATTCTTTTTTATACTGTTTAAGTCACGTTTTATTGACGCTTTGGCTATAATAACAATATTTAAAACGTCATCGTTTTTCAATTTTTGTTTTGATTTTTGTAATTATGGTTTTATTTTAAGAATTGTTACTAAGAAGTAAATTATATATTCCGTTAACGTTAAGAAAATCTCACGAATTCCTGTGATACGATTTAAGAATAACAATTTTCAAAATCATGGCATATGAAAACATATGTAATGTAATTCTTCTTTTCAAAAAACCCTGTCTTAGATTAAAGCTTGTTTTTTAAGTTTTTGAACCGCTATGCGGGCACTTGTTTAAATACAACCTTTAATTTCATGTAGTTTTATTTCATCGTCCATAAGTTTGGATAGTAACTCGACTCTTAACGAATCCGATGTGCTAGCCGACTCTATCCAAAGAATTGTTTCTCATTTTCCGCACAGTGAAATCGTTATTACGGGCGATTTTAATGTGCACAATAGCTGTGCTATTCTGGTCAGACAACCCTCGAAGGAAGGTATGTCGAGATTTGTTTTGAGTTAAGTAACTTGACTCAGCTCGCTCACGAGCTTACTAGAATTCAAGACATTGCAGCTGCAGGTCAATTCGCTAACACTCTAGACTGGTTTTTTAGCTTCTTACCTCTGCTCTGACCACGATTAACACACTATATGACGTGTATAAACACACCTACGCACATAAGACCATAGTGTCATATCTGCAAATTTCTCGTGTCATCAAAATCCAGTTAGAGAAAAAATTCCTAAGAAAACCGTGTAGAAATTGGGGAAAGCCTACTGTGATGGTCTCAACGATTTCTTGAGGAACTTTAAAGCCGAAAGAGAATTCTTGGTTTGATTCAAACTTTGGGCAGGTTATTAAGGTTAGAGTAGTAAGTTTCTGATGTAATAAGGGCAACCCTACTAAAGAAAACCGGAATACGTTAAAGCAAGATAGAAAGACCTATAATGAGCATATGCGACGAACCAAATTTCGCATGACCAACAATTAGGGAATACTACAATGTACAAAGGTAGTAAAATTTTTTGGTCATTTGTAAAAAAATACGAAATACTACTTCGTCTTTGGTTCCAACGCTCGTCTTCAATGACACTCCAAGAAAAAGCCAATTTGTTTGCAGCACTGATTGGTGTTAATTTGACGCTGCCAGAAACCGTCATGACTCCTTCTGTAATCGAGAGCGTAAACGATTTTATAGGACAAATATTTATTTTCTCAAAAACGCTATAACCGATTTTGATCATTTTTCTTATTCTAAAGCTCCCCAAAAGTTTGAATAGTATTGCGTATTTAAATTTTCAATTTTAAGATTTTTAATAAAAATTTCATCATTTTTTTTTCAAAACTCATTATTTCGAAAACCTGCTCTTTTTTAAACTTGACAATTAAAAGTTTCTCAATACAATCTAAAAGATGTGAAAAACAAAATTTTATTACATAAATATAAAGTATTTTTCTCGAAAACGGCGACTAGAATTTTCATAAATAACCTATTGTATCTACCCTAAAAGTATTTTTTCGAATTTTGAATTTCTCATTATCGGAATAACGAATTTCTATGAAATTTTTAATAGAAGAATCTTCTGAAAAGTTTAAAAAAGATTGAATTTCCAAACTTTTTTTTTTGAAAATTTATATCTCAAAAACGGGTTAGTATATTTTTTGGAAATTTAATTTTTATTCGTATGATAATAAAAACTTGAAGTGGGCGGCGTACCAAAATATATTTTTTTTTTTATCAAAATCGTTAGAGCCGTTCTCAAGATAAATAAGATTTTGCTTTACGGGTGTATGGGGGATACCGTTAGTTTTGGAGTTAAAAAAAATTTGGATTTCCCCTGTAGGCAGGGCCGCCGCTACCATATGTGCAAAATGTGCGGCGCACAAGGGCGCCAACGTCTAGGGGCGGAAAATTAAGAGATCGATCTAACTCAACATATATAGCATGCTCCAAATTTTTCCTTAAGTTATTAGAACCTGTTTACATTTGACCGTTCACTACGTAGTACCCACACACAATCTACTACTAATCTTTATTCATATTTTGTTTCTGACTGTCGCACCTCACAACAAATAACCTCTTCGATTTCAGTCGTAGTCTAAACTGCTTAACGCCATGTCGCCATAGATTGACACTTGGGAAATAGCTTTTCACGCAACCTACATCTCAGACCTATAAACTGATTTTTTTTTAATTTACAGCCCATGTATTTCCCATAAAATAAAACGAAAACGGTGTCTCGAAATCATAAATTTTACTATTTACTCGTATTTTTGTATAAATGGTTATCAATATTCTGATTGCAATGATATAGCTAAATATCTTAAATCTAAGTTGGTAACTTTAGAACAAAATTAATAGAAGATGATTTAAAACATTGTAAACAAATGTAAACAAACCACCTTTACAACGAAAAAAAAAACAGCGACAGGGTCTTGGGTAAAAGGAAAAAAAGTTTTGTGTCTCTAAATATTTATGTTTGTTTTTAAATAAGGATTTACGAATAGTTTTTAATAAATTTTAGAATTGAATTGATAAATAACTTAAATGTCAACGGATTGAACAAAATCAGTACAACCCAGAAATTTAACGTTTCATTGATCGTTCGAATTTGAGCTTTCAAATGACATTCAGAGTTCAGACTCTATTTATATCAAAATATAGTTCGCACACAAATCACAAAATGTCAAATTCCATCAAAGGATACCTAAGATGTCAAGGAATTATATATAATACTTCCAGATCCGGAAGTAAATGATTAAGGCCCATTTCCTGATACAGAACATAAACACTTATGTTCCACATAAACTCTTATGTATGTAGTAGAACATAAGCGCTTAGGTTGAACATAAATATTTAAGTTTCGTTTCAGCTAATGGCCCTAAGTGTCTTAAAAAGAAAGGTGAAAACAAAAACTTTTAAAAGTCTCAAAAACCACTTTGTCTTCTTTCTGTCAAGCTTTAAACTATTGATTTTTACCAAAGGATTGATTTGACATACATAAATTAAAAACTGTGCTAGGAACTCGAATCTTTGCATTTTATTTGAAAATGGTTTTGTTGAAGAAAATTATTCGCAATCGCCAAATTTTGTGTTTCCTCTTAAACTAAAATGCACGACTGAGTCGCACGAACTTGCTCTTATGTAAAAGACTTAAAAAATTAATGCGATTAGAAAAAAAGCTGTTCATAAACATAAAGTTCATCAATTAAATGACTAAAACAAATCTTAGTAGTAGCTGGAGCTAAGAATAGGATGCCATGTGATGCAAGCAAATATTAGTTTATGCAAAAATATAATCTAAAAAATAATCTATTAAAATCCGAGAAATTAAAAAATCGACAAAATGGTTCTATGGTCGGTACAGTCAGTAATACGAGTATATTGATTTCAATTTTTTTGTTTAATTATTATAGAACGTAAAAATTTATCATAAGAAAAAAAAATTATCAAGATTCTCGGAGGGGTTTTCAAGAAAAGTACGATTTTCGAAAACCATTTTTTAACATTTTTTGTAGAGTAGGTATCGTTATTATTAGGTAATACATTTTTTCTATTTATATTAAGAAACTTTTATTTATCAAGCTTTTAAAAAAATCTACCAAATCCAAACTAATTTTTTTTTTGAAAATTTTGAAAAAAAAAATCATCATAATGTCAACTTTGATCAAAATCTCGAGTTCGATTTTTTTACGAATGCATAACCTGCGTTATACATAGTGGCGCAAAATTTTAAACAACCTTTTATTAAGGGCTTAGCAATTTACTAGTAAGCAAATTGTTAAAATTTTAGCAATTTACTAACTCTTTGAAAATTTTAAACCTTTTCTTTCGTTTTACTAACTAGTAAATTACTAATTGCCTTTTGTTAAATATGGTGCAACTGAACACGTCCAAGCAATGACAGTTCGTGAAAAAATACAAATCAAACAAAACTTAATTTGATGATTTGTCAGAAGTCAAAGTGACAAACTACAATTTATTTTGTAGTTCGTATAATTTGATTTTATTTTTCCTAGTGTTGAAGGTATGTGTTTATTTTAAAATATTATTTCAATTCAAAATAATAATTATCTTTTCATCAAATAGCGAGAAGTTTGCTGTTTTAACTCACAGAAGCATGGAGCAGGAGAAGAATACTATTATAATAAAGTGAGTAGATCGTTTGATTCGTGTTTCTTAAAATATGTACATAATGTTACTGCTCTGTTTTTTATGTTCAACAGATTCTAACTAACAAGTCTTCCAGGATGTTTTGGTCAAAATGAAGTACTCCTGCGCCTGCCGTACGTAAGTCTGTATACTAATGGACAACACTCTTAGACCCCGTCGTGGTACGGTGCGCACAGACGAGAATGTGGATGCTGTAACCAAGAGTGTGAGGCTCAATTTGCGGTTATAAACTCGTCTTCAATCTATCTCAACAGCTCAACATTTCAAGCACTAGCCCGATTAGAATTCTGCACAAAGATCTCGGATTATTCGTTTACAAGGTGCGATTGACTCAGCAATCGAAGGCGCACGACCATCCCCTTGAGACGATGTCTTCCATAATTAATCGGAATATTTGCTCTTACTAAAAAAGTAATTCTTGTTGAAGTTCAACCAAACAACGCTAATAGACTAAGAGCCCACATCAATTTTTGGGTGTGATTGATATTAAAAAAAATAATTAGCATAATTAGTAGTTATTGACAAATGTGAACGTCTTGCATGCTCTAGTGGGAGCAATAGCGCATAAAAGTGCATCAGATATGCAGCTCTTTGCAAGTCTAACTAATTGTGACAACAACTACTCCAAAATGTAGAGTTAAGCCCACTGAAGTTTTGCAGACAGCCTTCTGTATTTTGTATCACAATTTTTAAGACTTTGGAAAGAACTGCATTTCTGCAGTTCATGAATGCAAGACGTTCACATTAGTAAATAACTATTAAAGGCCTAACTAATTATTCTAATTATTTTTTGTTATCAATCACACCCAAAAAATGCTGTGGGCTCTCGATCTAAAAGGAACTTTTGCGAACAATGCGATAAGCGAATGTAATATTCAAGTTGCTATGCAGATGGGATCGGCTTCAACACATGGAATCGCTTATATCGGTGACATCGAATGGGCAGATTTGCCTGAAGTATATTTATCTATATTTAATTTATGTGATTTTGTACAAAGTATTCTTAAGTTTGTAGATAAAAACTAATAAAAAAAATTACTTAAATTACTGTGAATTCAAATATGTATGTCCAGCATTTTATATTATTTTATTTACTTTTTAAAACACTTAGCTCAACAATCATACACAAAAAAAAAACACAATTTAAATCTTTCACAATAAATTGCCAAGAAACTTTTTTCTAGGCAAATGACAGAAGTCATATGGATTTAACAAATTACTAAAAGTTAAAAAGGCCAGTGCGTGATTTTAACTTTAGTAAAATGTTAAGAGATAGTAATATGTTAAAATCGTTTAAAATTAGCAAAATCCTTAGCAATTTACTAAAATGACTTTAACATATTACTAAATCGTTTAAAATTTTGCGCCAGTACCTATAAGTCTCAAGTAAAAAGAGTAAATAATCTTAAGAGGATGCAAATATTGTATATGCTATAACCGAAACTCTCAAGCTCATTTACAGGAGAGACCCCTCAAATCCTAGTCTGACTACGTTCGTTTTATAAGAATTTGATGTAGATTGGAACGCGACAACAACAATGCACGTTTGCTTAAATTTTTCAACTGCGAAATGGAGAATAAATAAAACTTCCACTTATTCAACGTATATACCCCCGGCACCCAAGATATGGGGCGGCAATCTAAGGTTCTTGCACAAGGGCGCACGAACAACCAACGGCGGCACTGCCTGTAGATAATCATCGAATACCCTTAAGTACCGAGTTTGAAGAAAATAGCATCAGTGGTTTAGGCTATGGTACAGACATACAGGCAGACAGACGGAATTGCCGGACCCACTTCTTCGCTATCAACGTAATGTCCAACTTTGATCAAAATCTCGAATTCGAGAGTTCGCAAGTAAAAAAGATGGTAAGATGCTGAACCATTACACCGGAGCACAGTGGGGCAGAATAGGTCGATTAGTGATATTAATTACTTCTACTAATAACATTATGTATAATTTGTTTGGTTTTATAATCGAAGTAGTAGTAGGTAGGGCACCAATTAAATTATTATACTTCAAATATATTTCTATTTGTTCTTGAGATTAATCTAAAAAAAAATATAAAGTAAGGTGGCTCTATCACCCCTCGTTCAGGGGAGGGGATTTTTTTTTTGCAAAAAATCAAGAAAAAGACTAAGCTAAAGCTTAAGCTTGAAAGCTTTTTATTATTAACTTGAAAGTTTATTACAGAAAACAAATAATAGGAGCAAATGTTACGACTTGTAAAAATCTTATAAGATTTGGATAAGGCTAATAAATTTTATTTACAGAACGAAAAAACAAATTACTAAAGAATATAAAAAAAATTTATATATAACGTATATACCTATATAGAATTTATAGAGTTTTGGTACATTGATTCAATCCGAATCGTAACGAACGTTTTCGAATTCCTAGAAGATTTGTGGCTACATTGTTCCCTGAAAACCTTGAAGCCCCGTTCTTTGATTACAATGCCTCTTCACTTAGTTGTGCAATTGGAAGTAAACAGTTTGTGGTAATTAGATGTCCGTAAATGCCACTTGACAAACATGGCATTATGATATGAAACTTTTCAATTAAAACTTCATCAATTACTTTTATTGAAGCAAATTTCTTGCCGCTTTGTCCCTATTGGTGTTCCCGACGCCAACGAGTGTTTTTCTAGAACATTGACAAATTCGGCAATGATTTTCCTAAATATAACAATATTGGATTTAACGAATTTTAAACTAGAGAGAAAGCCCAGGGTTAAAAAAGTTTAAAAAAAAAAATCAAATTTGGGCTAGTTTTTTTTTCATAAAATTACTAAATATTGGTAGGGTAGAGTAGATTACATTTTTTATAGATCATTGTAAGATTGTATTGTTATTTAAAAAAAAAAAAAACAATATTGAAGTTTAAAAATCCTTAAAAAATATTTGAAGTAGATATCTGTTTAGTATGGGCCATTTACAGACCTGCTAAATATTTTTCTGAACAGAAGTTATAACCAAACATTTAACGCGACCATAAAAAAGGTGGTAGTAATTTTATTCAACTTATTATTTAATATTTATTATTTTTTTTTCAAATCTTTTATTTTAAAAACTAAAAATACACAATTTCACTATTATAAATAATATCACTTGACATTTTTTAATATATTTTTCACAAAATAAATTTAAATTAATAAATAGAGTTATTTTGAATAAATTTAAATTAATAAATAGTTATTTTGACCCGTTTCATTTTTCGTGCCTTCAAGCGCCAACTTCTTCAACTTTGATAGCATTGTGAACTTAGCAAAGGTGTCAAAAAAACAAAAATATTTACATTTCCTCATTCAAAAAACAGTAAACTTTTAGAAAAACAAAACAAACCATTAGTACAATATTTAAAAATGACCTTTTAATCATTGCTCTCTATGGAGAGGACACAGTGATCAGTGCGGAGGTCTGAACTATCGATTTTTTTTGAATAAATACATAAATGTATTTCTCAAAGACACTGCATCTTTGGAGAACGTCCCAAATCCTCTAAAAGTATAACTTGTCTTTGGAGAAATCATCCCATCTTAACTGTTCAGCCTCGGCAGACATTATAGGTTCACTCGATTCCTACTGATAAATAGCACCCAAGAGCGGACTTGTTACTTCAAATCAATAGGTAAAGCATTTTCTTTCATATTGAGGAGAAAAAAGGAACAAAGAAGAAGTCTAAATAGTTGTCGGTTGTTGTTTGATCTCGGTCTGTGGAATTTTTAAAAAGAAAATCTTTTCGTTTATATCGCAGCGAAATGAAAATGTTTCCTATTTCTCTCAAGTTAAACAGGAATTGCATTCAATTTAATTTTCGTTGTTAATTTAAGAGGATTTTTTTAAGTAATGCACTTCATACCTAAATATTTTGAAATGATAACAAAGCCCCCGACATCGATGGTATTCCTTTCAAATTCTATAAAAAATGCTTCGCCTAATTTAATCAAAGAAATCCACCGACTATTTTGCGACATCAAAGGGCACGGTAGTTCCCAGCCAAGTTCTGGTACTACACCCTTTTTACAGAAACAAACTCAGGCGATTTTTGACCCCTTCCTATCTTCAGTACCAATGAAGTCAGAAACTTAAAACTCCGAATATATGCTAAGCGCCTCACCAAAAATCAATTTTCTAGCATAAGCGGTTCCTGAGATATAAGGCCTAAAAAATCACAAAAACCGTAACTGACTGACAGATCATCAAAATTATGGAGCACTTCCCGACATCGTAGAATCTTGTAATTTTGCCCAACGGTAGGTCTTGTCATGCAAGCAGAGGAAAAAATCGAAAACTTGAAATTTTCCATTCAGGGGCGTGGTATCGGCCCACTTTCTTCGAATTGGTGTTGGAGAATGGAATATTTAAAGTAGAATAATATTGAAACAGCTACAATGTAATAGAGAAATTTTATTATTTAATGATTACTGACTAAAATTTGATGGGCTTACTTGGCAAGTTTTTTTTTTATGCCCAATTCAAAAGGTTTTGAAAACTTGACCAGTAAGCCCATCAAATTTTAGTCAGTAATCATTAAATAATAAAATTTCTCTATTACCGTTCGGAACCGTTCATAATTGAAATCTTTGTTGCCCATGCTCTTCCTAAAATATGCTCCAGTTATATTTATGAACAAAATTCGAACTGCATATGCGCAGTTTAAAATGAGTTTGAAATTGTTAAAATAGCAAACGTTTAAATATAAGAAATAAAAAATATATAAACTATTTATTAGGAACTCTTTATTTGTTGTCTAATATAAGTATTTTAAAGCTTAATGTTCTCATTCTTGAAGAAGTAACTGTTTTTGAAAACATGAGACAACAGTTGGCAAAAATAAGAAAGGCTGAGTTCGTATTTGCAAAATTTCCGCAGTCCTGCAAAAATTGCGTTCATAATTGTAAACAAACAGCATCATCTCTGCATGAGCATGGCAACATTTGTGTTCATAAAAGTAAACTTACAGTCAACATGCGGTCAATTTGTCATGTGTTTTTTTTATGTTCCTGAATTCGCAGGAAAATGGCAGAGGATCAAATGTGAGTAATTTTATTTTAATTAATTTATAATCGTACAAATATTGATTTTTACATCTTTGATAAGAAATTAATAACTATCCATCCACAGGATTGACCTTTTCTATGTTTGCTATTTTGGCAATTATGAACTCATTTTTAACAAAGTATGATGACTGCACACATGCTGTTGTAATCGTGTTCATAAATGAATTCGAAGCATGTTTTAGGCAGGGCAGGGGCAACAAACATTGCAATTACGAACTCAGCCAAAACTAACAAACCGAAGAGGAAGAAAAATGTTTTCGAAAACGAAAACCCTTCCAATGGTGTTTAGGCTTATTTAGGCTTAAAATTTCATCCTTGCTGGATGACATTTTTCAAAACCATTTCCAGATGACCAGATCTACATTTCAAGTAAACCACAGATAAGACTCTAGTTCGATACTGCAAACGAAAAGTTACTAATTTTACATTTAATATTAAATATAAAAAAAAAATCTTACGACTATAAATCAGTTTACTTACAACAAAATTACTTATTTTTTCTCTTCTTTCATCTTCCTGCAAGTTCAGTAACTTAAAAAAAAAAAAAAAAAAAAAAAAAAAATGCCAACCTGCCCGCATATTGATTGTAATATTTTACTTTCATGAATACAATTATTGTTGCCTGGCTCATGCAGATTTAATTCTACTGGTTTACAATATTATTAACACAATTTTGAAAGGACGGTGGATGTTTGACAGTTACGAACTCAGCCCGTATATGCCTTGCGAGGCAAAAAAATTCCCATCATAGCACATCGAAGAGTGCATGACAAAAATTTAGCTCAACTAAATCCGATTTGATGCACTTTTGAATGCACCTGCAAGGTGCGATCCACACGCCAAGCAAAAAATTTGTCACATCATCTTAATAAACCTGTCTGATAGATCACAATAGACGCCCATCAACTACATACAATGAACATAAACTTATTGACATGGTTTTTCAGCCTAACCAAACTTGCTCTTACTATCAAAAAATCCTTTTCTCTTAAGAAAATCATGCACTCGTAACTATTTTTTAGGTACCCACCCACATACCTATTTACTTTACAAAACCCTCAAATAATGACTAAACTTGTTGAAATAAAAAGACATCAAATTTCTAATTGATTTTGACAGTTATAACGTCAAATCGAACACTGCACATAAATGTTAAATTTTGATGGTTTACTTCCGCAACTACAAGAACATGTAACCAAATTGATGACACATGCACACAAAAAAAAATACTTACATACATACATACATATGTACATTCACAGACAGTGACCCTGAAAGATTGAGACGTAACACCTATGTACACATGTATGTATGTACATATATGTATGTATAGAGTCTTACTGCTGCAATTGTAATGTACTCGTATTTTGTTCGCAAAATGTCACTTTACTTTGTGTTTGATGTCCGATTCGTTTTCACAACTTCATCTTCGGCTTATAAGAATGATAACGTTTGACCTACACACGCACAAAATTGATGATCCAATAAAATTAAAAACGCATGAACTATTTATAATTAAGGAATAAAAATACTAGTTACGATAAAATGTTCACTTCTGACGAAAAAAGGATTATCAATAGTTTTGAATATTTCTTAGATATTGAGTGTTTTTCCTTGTACATTTCATCTGAAGTTGGGCCCAGAAACATTCGTCACTCCATTTGCAGTTTATTGTATAGGTATAGTGTCGAGTGATTGTATGAAGCTTACCCCTTTTAAGTAAAAGAGTAGCCTGTCCGTAATTCTGATAATTTGCTGTATGTTTTTGTATGAGAGGAATAAAACTTATGGAGCAATGCAATGATAGAACTACCTTATGTATGTAGACTCGTCTGGTAGTTGCGTGGTAGCCAAGGAATATTAATTATTTTAGCGAATGCTTGATTTTTTTTCTGATTTTAAGACACAAAATGGGAGAAGGTTTCTTATTTTTCAATGAAACAATAAAGAGGTGCAAGCTGACCGACACGGCGACAGCACTGGTAAGAAACACACTTCACAAAATTACTATTTTTTCCAAGACGCGCAAACTTAAATATGGCACATGTTTTCCAAAAAATGATGTTGATGATGGTATTGGTATTGGATATTATTGCCAAAACAATATATTTAAAAATGAAACTCAGAAACTGAAGGGAATAGAAATATTTTTCTTTTGATGTGCCAGTAGTTTTGTTAAAATCTTTGCTCTTAAACTCATTTGTGGTGAATTTAAGAATCACTTAGGGGAGTGAAATGACATAACATACTGTGCAGACTGGACAGATTCTTTTGCATAATTTTTGTTGAACTAACTCAAATAAGGACATTTCCAGTTAAACCGGCAATTTCGCTTAAAATTTAATTATTTTTCTTAACTTCACTTCCATTGATACTAAAAAGGGGTTAAAAACTAATAAAATTCGGCTTTTTCTCGAAAACATTAACACCACGAAAAATGGACATCAACACAATTGAAAAAAATCAACTTTTATGCAATCACCCGGAAGCAGATAGGTATCACGGTCCCGTTTTTGTTCGTTCATATCCCTTTTCGCAGAATTCGCTCACAAATAAAGGACCATACAAACGAAATCTTTCAATTGCATAATATTGTTTTTTTTTAAACAAAACTTTATTTTTTTAATTATTCTAATAATGAAATTGCAACTGGAAATGACTCAGTTAAAGTTTAATCTTTATTTAATTTCAAAGCACTCAATATATAAGATGTTAAATAAAATTTTATTTGTTTGAAAAGGAGCGAGCACAGGACCGCACACTTCCGCACCGAAAATCAATGCAAAACGCCATATTGATAGTATTTTTGGTTCTCCATATGACAGGAAGAAGATATTTTACCATCACAGTTTCTCTGCGATGGTGGTAGTGCAATGGTGGTGGTTTGATTTGATGTTACGGGTGCTCTGCTCAATAGGAAAAGGAAATGGTTTTCTGGAGTATAAGAGAAATGTGTTGTTTTTTTGTCCAGCTTTAGCAGGGGCGTTTTTGAGAAAAAGTGGTCTCAATTGTGTTGCCATATGACAAAAATGTTAGCGTTGCTAATGTAAAAAAGTGCGAATGTAGAATCATTCTCATGGTTCATCTTATGTATCAGGTTTGCTTAATTCAAACATATTTTTATGTAGAAAAAAATATCATTTGCTGAACATTTTGCATACTTTAGATTATCTAAGATTTATTTTATGTACGATTTTTCTATATTTAATACATAAGGACTTTGACAGTTCCAATGAGAGGAAAGTGGAATTTTATTTAACTCTAAAAATATGTTCAACTATGAACTGTTTTAGGATGGTCTACAATTTTGTAAACAAAAATATTTATTTATACGAGTAAGTATACATAGCTGTACGGTAAAGATTTTTTAGTAAGACAATTTTAGTCAATCCAATTTAGCGGCTGCTTTAGCAATATTTAGAATACATTTTATGGTTCTGAACATTTTTCTCCAATTATATACATACATGTATTTATAACAACAATTTTTGCAACTCCAAGCTAATTGATCAAAATTGGAAGTTCGTGCGATCCATTTTATTTTGTTTTTATTCGAAGATTGCGGCGCCATTGGCTGCGATAATAGTGCATCGTCTTCTATGACATAATTTTTATTTCAATTCAAGCAGCACAACTTCGTGACGAATTAAAGGAGTGGAAAAAGTAGATAAGATAAGCAGTTTGAAAGTTATTAATGGCTCAAAATTTTTAACTCTATAAATGGATATATATAATTTTTAAAATTGGAGTGGATTCTAAAAACAATGCTCGAAGAAAAAACTGACTCTTTGTAAATTTAAAAAAAAAAAACCAAGAGTGTAATTTAACTTCAAAGCTCTTGTATGTATATCCTTAGAAAAAAACATGACGTTTCTTAATCCTTCCAACTACATTTTCCAGGTTGCAAAAAGTCCTTTAAAACTGAAACAATTTGAAGCACACATGTTTTTGTATGTTTTATTTCGTTCTTTCAAAAGACTTTGAGCTTTGTCAAAAAGCTGCAATTTAAAAGCACAATAATGCGGTCATGAACAGACAAATAATATATATCTTCAAATCTAAAGCAAAAACAATTTTCAGCATGTAACAACTTAATTGAGATTTGATTTAGATAGCAAAATTAAATTTTGTTTTCTTATAAAAAGCAAATATAACAATAAATTGCAAATGACATTATACATACATACATACATCATTCTGAAAACAAATTGCAATAATATTGATAAATCGTTCATGTAAACTAGATCCCAATAAAAACTAGTTTCATAAGTTTTCAACTGTCTCAAAAATCAATAAAATTAAAACCGCTATGTTGAATGCTGATAGCAAAAGTAGTGTGCCTTACAAAAAGTTTAATAGAGAATTCTATACAGGTGTGTAGTTTCTTTTTCAACTTATTTTTTCGAATTATTCAAAAATCCCTTTAAATTGTTAGTACATACTATTTCCTTACTTGGGTAACACTGTTGTTTCATACAAAAGTCCTATTCATTAGTAACTATAACTAATTATTCTTAGTTTAATCTTTCTGAATTATATTTCCCTTCTTACATTTATAGTATTAACGAACAAAAATTAAAAGAGTGGGGTAAAAAACAGAAAACTCCTTGTGAGTGCTATTACATGTATTAAGTGTATTAGGTTGCATGATTAAGCTTAACTCTGAATCAAAAAGTTGAACTGATCAAAATGACAAGCGAAGAGAGAGTTATGGGAAAGTATTTTCAAAATTTTACCTGTTCTCAATTAAAGAGCTCGTTTATTCACTGTTATGCTTATATCTTTACACCTACTTGTTTGCTGAAAACACTAAAATTCATATATGGACGGTTCATCTGAGATGCAAATACAAAGTCTTCGATCATGAAACAATTGAAAGTTGAACATTTTCTGAAAGCATTGATTAAAAGGAAGCAGACAAAATTTTGTTTAGAATCCACTTGTAAATGGTCTTACATATTTGAGGAATAATTGGGAGAACCTTGTTATTTTATCTGGTCAATTGAAAGTCCACCTTGTATGTTGTATCTTGTCATCTTATCAAATAATCCAGTGAATACTCTCAGGTATTTTCTATTTATGAACTCGTAAAAGAAGCGTTTCCTCGTCCAATTTTAGTTAAACCAACTACTATAAGTACTTATACGTAGGTACTTACCACTTTCGCTGGTAATACTTTTTGTTGAACATATAGTAACTCTCTCGTATTATACTTTGCAAATGCCTCTTAGAATTCCTGAGCTGGTTATCTACTCATTTTAACCTAGGGGGTGTTATACTTGTGTTGTGACATCCGGGGGGTTAAAAAGGATTTATGCACAAATTATCCCCTTGTGCCAGGCCAAGGAGAGAACAATACTTATACATAGATCAGAAGTTGTAATGCAGAATATGGTTAATACACCGGGTAGCACGAGGCTAGAAGATGCTAACAATTCTCAGGTCTCCGCAAAAAACCAATCTTGGCAAAATTTTGGAAAAAATCCCAGGATTTAAATTAGCGAAATTAATTCAGAAAACTAAACTGGTTAACCTGTAACTTAACATAAGCTTTATTTACTAGAACAAATACGCGTAATTCCCCATTGAGGTGGGTTTGTTGAATTATTCTACATTCAAGAGGCATGCAGTTTTTTTTTAATATCCAAGATAAAAGATACAAAGTATTTCCCCACGATTTGTATTCGTCTTTTGAAGAGAGCAATTATAGAAATATGCTTTCTAAAAATACCTCTTAGCGCTGCCATATCATTGTGTTGAGTTGTTTTTTTTTTTTCATTGATCGGGTGGAGCACTTTTTCCTTTCTGTGAACCGAACTTGTGGAAAAAGGTGCTTAAATAAGAATTTAGTCGATATTAAAATACCTTTTTTACAGGATATATTTTAACTTGTTTTTGAATTTTGAATTAAAAACACTACACACGCGGCGACGGATAATTGACAGCGGGTGACACACTTACTTTTGTGTCTTATAAGTTGCACACACCCTTGTGCACTGTATGGTCGATTCGAGTTGCCCCTTTGCTTATCGAGGCTGATTTTTTTTTTTTGGTGGTGACTTCAACTAGGCCTGTCGTTTGAAGGCGCATGTGCCATAGTGGAAGAATTTAGATGGAACTGTCAAATGAAGATTGGATATATGTATACAATCGTACACAGAAGAAGATACTACATTTAAAGAGAAATTAGCGGCAAAATGTGTACTTGGTTTCAACTTATAAATATTGAAAATTAAAAAAATGGTAAATTTTAATTAAAGAGCTTTTTGTCAATGACTCAGATGAGTGTTGGCATTGTTTGCTTTCGAATTTCTAAACTAGCAATAAAACGATAGTGGTTAACGTTCCAATTCCGATTTCCATATTAATGAGAAAGGAATGGAATTGAACGAGAATTGCAAGATATGACCACGCAACCACATCCACCCAAATATTATCTTCCGCTTCAAAAAGAATTTCAAAAAATTCTCTGTGTTTCTAACTTTACAATTCCATTTTTGCAATGCCATCTTTTGGCAGAAGTAAAGTAACTTTACGTCAATTTAGAACGATTTGAAAACAAAATTGTTATGTAATTGCAGTGACAATTGACAATTTTAAGTTAATTTCAGTATAGAAAACAGAGAAAAAATGTAAAATTAAAAATATACCTACCTTCAGATACAAAACGAGTGCTGAGAAAATAGTAAATTATGAATGTTCAATAAATAGATTTCTTAGATTTTTTTCTAATACACGCACTCTTTTGTCAGATATTAAGCGAATACCCTGCTATATGAATGATCCAATTCTTAATTTGACAATCTTGTATGACTTACGAATGAAAAATGATATTACAATACCTAAAATTACTTAAATTGTGAAAACATAAGAGTACTACAAAAGTACTGACCAATTCTCACACAACATTTTCTTCGCATATGTGAGGGCTGAAAATATACATGTAACTATCGAAAGACGATTGCATCCATAAAAAGTCAATGTACGGTGTATTACGGTCGTGTTACAGTCACTGTCAGTTCTCATTCCTATATCCATTCCTATATCCCAGATTTTGTTGATCTAAAGTCGAAGATATGAACATTTAAAACTTTGAACAAAATATTCGTCAAGCATTAATACCACTACCAACTTAAAATAAAAATGTTTTCTTTCAGTGGTACTGCCACTTGCGAGGAAGTAACAAAGCCTCCAATGAATAATTGTCTGCAATGAAAAATTGTCGCTAAATGATGTACGGTATAGATGGCTGCCCGCAACTGACAGAAATCGCAATCAAGATAGAAAAGAAAATTTTACCAAACACGAATTTGGAAATGATTAGGTTTACCAGTGGATGGAACTGCTTGTCAACTCATGCAAAATACAGTCCCGAAACCATGCCATTATAACGTGGCAACACTGATAATTTTCAACAAAAAGAAACGAATGGCAAAAGAATTGAGAGTGTTTATAAGTACAGGCCATGCAGTCCTTATTTCCTTTAATTCCAATCATGAGAAGGTGGCTCCTTTTCTAGACTGGCAATATCTTTTCGGAATATTAAATAAAAGATCTTAATCAGTTTGAGTGATTTATTTATTATTAAAAAACCCAATACTTTAAATAAAATCCTTGTGAAAAAATACTTTTTATACAAATATGGGGGAATTATGTTTAAAATTACATAAATTACATACATTACATCAGGTGAGATAGAAACTCCCAATTGTTCTTTATAGAAAGGTGCCACAGTTGTATCGAACATGTCGCGACATGCATTATTGTTTATACTCTATTAACCAAAAAAAGTTGCATTTGTCAGGATAAATAGATAAATTTGGTGGTACAACAGCTTGAAGAGTGACAGGACGTAGTGGCCTACACCTCACAACCATTCCTTTGTGCGTGCTGACAGGAATAGAAGGGACCTAGAGAACGGCTAATGAGTAGCACTTTTCATGACAAGAGATACTCTTAGAGGATTTGTCAATTCCTTGTAAGAAAAACTTTTTTGCAGTGGCTGAGATTCGAACCCAAGACCTTTTGCATGACGCACTTAACCATTATGCTAAGGGGTTAATTTGTCAGGATACGACGCGACGGCGACGTGCTTTTAATAAAAATATAATTACAAATAATTTTTATGTAATCCTCTAAAATAGTAAAACAAATCTGAAAATGTAAGTGTTGTGGTTTGTTTAAAGCTGCATGATATATTTTTGTTCAAGCGTTGAATGAAGGTACCTAATTTTTGTTAGATATTTTAGCTCGATTGGGATAAGATAACATAGAGCTTGTCGGTTCAAGACGATACACTGTGCCATCTTATTCATGTGGTAGTATTTCTTAAGTACTCGTAAATCCTGCCACTAGTGTTCCAATAAATTTGTGTTAGAAAAAAATCTAATAAATAAATATTGTTTTAAACAATTTGATCGAATCAGGTTTTTGTTATAATGACCAGTATTTAACAGTTAATGGATATCGCTGCAGAAACATGTTGCAACGTTATTTCTATGGTCAATGGCATGGGCTAGATATTAATGTTAAGTGGTATCAAGAAAACGGTAGACATTATGTCTAATATTAAAAACAGATCGTTATCCAATAATTTTCTATAAAATAATTTTGCTACTGATGATGAGGCAAATAAGTCCTCGAAATATATATACAGATAAAAAATAAAAAGAAAAGAATGCGTTTTAATTGAATTAAATGAAGAAAAACAAAAGGTAAAATAAAATATAAAAACTCAATTTGATGAACGTATTATATCGAGAGAAGGTCCTATCGATTGACCTCTAACACAATCTTTCTCTGTGCCAGCGAGCCGGCCGGCGCGGCGACGTCGTTACAGGAGCTCAGAGCAGAGCCAATATGTGGCCGAGCCATGGAAAATTGGGTTCAACGAATCGACTGCAGCAAACGTGCCTTTGGTGGATAACTGAACATATGAACGACGTCGAATCCATGATTGTACCTACTTCAAACTAATAACAACATTTTCGATAGTAAAATATCACAAATGTTTTTTTTTAAGGTGACCAAGTCTTTATTGGAAAACCTGATATATTTGGTGATGAAATATTTCTATTTTTCGAGCGATTTTACATATTTTGTAAAATTCAAAATATCGCTTGTAATAGAATGTCAAAACGTCTACATATATTTGTTTTTGATAATTTGAAATGTATGAGTTACTAAAATTATTATATATTAATTTGTTTTTTGTTTGAATTTGTGGGAGAGTGTTAGGGAGAAATAAAACGAATCAGTTAATCCTAAGTTAACTGTTTAATTCAGAGGCTATTGAGAGACTAAAAACTAAAGAACATATAGTATGATTTCATGATTATAAAAAAGTACATAATAATCCAGTTAAGAGCTTTAGGGAATTTCACATTATTTAATATAATTTTGCTTTAAATAAAACAAAAATAACTACAAAAACACTCCCAAAAAGTTGTTTTGCAAGCTAAAACTCTCTTCTTTTATTTATTTTTTATTGCTTTATTTTATATTTATTTCGATGATAGTTTTTCAAAAAAAAAATCACTTCCAAATTCAAATTTATATCTAGTCGTGTGTTAGGCTGAAAACACACCGGATAAAGTAAAACATGTTTTTTTGTTTCATGAAACAAGAGAACATTGTTTCTTATGAGACTAAACACACCAAAGAAAACGAAACAAAACACATGTTTTTGTTTTGAAGTGTTACGATGGTGGTTGTCGAAAATACATGCTATTGTATACGGAGCAACACACACCGAATGCAACAAAACTGTTTCGAACAAGGGTCGTTGACGATAATTGCATACACACCAAATGAAACAAAACATAAAAACAAAAGCAAAACATAAAAACATGTTTCGTTACCGATAGCTGACTTATTGTTTTTTGCAAAACAAAATTTTGACTCCGTAGTTTTTATTTTCTTCTTTCGTTGCACTTTACAGATTTATTTGCTTCTACGTTTACTCTGTGCGCAAATTTTAAATAAATATGAAATATGTAAATGGAGAGAAGTTCATTTTTTTTAAATTGAGGCAAGAAGCCCTATCTATAATTATAAAAATAAGGAACATGCCAATAAACTTACTACTATGACATTCGAAGATTGGCAAGATTAAAGGCTTTTCTCTTTTCTTATAAATAAACACGATTCCGGAGACGATACAATCATGAACTGTACGCAATCTACCTTGAAGCAGATATCGTCACAAAAATTAAGCTCGGTAGACTCCGGTGGGCAGGGCACCTAGCTCGCATGAGCGAAAAGGAACCTGCTCGGAAAGTTCTTTGTGGTACATTCTATGGTAGACGACAGCGTGGTAGACCATGCTTGCGCTGGAGAGATGGCGTAGACCAGGACGCCCGAAGCCTTGGGGTGCGCACAGTGGCGTAGCGTACCATCTCGGCGCCCGGGGCGGGAGACCCATTTTGCCGCCCCCATTCAATACTAAATTAAAATTAAATTTCAAGACATCATTTCACAGGCAATGAAATATCTTTTATTGAAAGTAAAATAGAATTAGCGGTTTCATAAACGGATTTTACGAGCCTTACGAATGAGGCTCGTGAGACAAAGCTGCATCTGCGGATTCATCTCCATGCATGCGTTTTTACTTGCGACTTATAGGTACTATAAGGTAAGTTATGCATTCGTAAAAAAAATCGAACTCGAGATTTTGATCAAAGTTGACATTACGTTGATAGCGAAGACTAAAAAAGTGGGTCTCGCAATTCTGTCTGTCTGTCTGTTCGACTACAGGCTAAACGGCTCGGCCGATTTTCTTTAAACTTGGTAGATATCTTTTTTAATTTTTTCCCCCCACACGTTTTTTTCTTTTTTTTTTTAAGACCAAAAATAACGGTACCCCCCATACGAATTTTTTTCGAAATTTTATTGAGGGTACCCCCATGGGACCATTTTTTTGTTTTTGATTTTCTCAAAAACGGTTTAACCGATTTTGATCATTTTTTTTTGATTAAGCTCCCCAAAATTATAAATTGTGTACTCAAATTTTCAAAAAAAAAATTTTGGATTTTTAAAAAAACTTCAAAATTTTTTTTTCAAAACTCAATATTTCGAAAACCCCTTGCTAGATTTTTTTAAACTTAATAAATAAAAGTTTCTCAATATAATCTACAAAATGTGAGAAAAAATTTTTTATTTTACCTAAAAATAAAGGTACCTACCATACAAATGCTAAAAAAATTTAAAAAATGGTTTTCAAAAATCGTATTTTTCTCGAAAACGGCACCTAGAATTTTGATACAATTTTTTTTCTTTCAATTAATTTTTACGATCTTTAATTTAATAAAAAAAATTCTGAAATTAAGATATTACAGCTTGTACCTACCATAGAACCATTTTTTTCGAATTTTGAATTTCTCATTATCCACATAACGGATCTTAATGAAAATTTTTATAGAGAAGCTTCTAAAAAGTCTAAAACACATTGCATTTCAAAACTTTAGAATAAATATTTTTTGAATTTTTGAAAAAACAAAATCTATTTTTTTCTTTTTTTGAAAATTCGATATCTCCGAAACGGGTCAATATTTCTTTTCGTAAATTTAATTTTTGTTCGAACAATAATAAAAACTTTAAATTGGCGTACCTAAATTTTTTCTTAAAAAGCTTTTAAAAAGTTTGTATATAAAAGTTTTTTTTTAAGAAACCACTACAACGACTTATAATTTTTGTTCTTGCATAAATTCATAGTTGGATAGCATTTTGTTTTTTTCTCTTACTACTAAAAGAATTTAAAAATTAATTTTATCCTTATGAACAGTTTTCTCTAATAACATTCGTTTTTAAAATACCTAGTCGATTACATAGGAGCAAGTTCGTGCGACCCAGTCGTGCATTTTATTTCCTGCGAATTGTACTCGTTTTGAGATCGATTCCGAGTTTTTTTTCAAAAAGTCTTAGAAAAGTCGATTGCGGCTTGGACGAAACGGTCTCTGCTCTCCACCAGGAGAGCTTTTAAAACGCAGAGTTTCTGAGCACACTTATCCACACTCAGTCCACATTGCTGCAGGTAAATCTGTGCGTCATCTTCTTCAGGTAGCTCTGCAGCTCAAAAGCTAAGAAAAGTGAGGAAGTTGAATGACTGCATGCATGACTGTCAGAAGAAGACTGGCTACCGATCCGTCAATTCTTCCAGTACCTCAAGAACTTCCACAAACTTATTTTTAAGCGTCTTTACAGCTTCACGAGGTTCACTTTTTCTGCAGGCTTGTGACTAGATCCTTGAGATACTTCTGGTGAGTCGACTTCGTCTTGACCCTGCTCTGTGGTGGGACCAGAACGACTTCCAACTTCGGCGGCAGGCACGTCTTCTTCTTCTGCCCGTAAAATAAGTTATGCATTCCCATGAATATTGGCCGGAGGACAATTCTAGGCCACTCACGATTGTAGATGGAGGAATCTTACTTACATTGGAATCACTTCCGCTGCTGCTGGATGCCGCCGAAGACGTTAACGTAGCTTTTGAACCAGAACTAGAACTGAAATATTTCGCGTCTTCGCGTCTGCTTCTTTCTTAGGCTTTTTCTTGCGGTATTCCGCGCCGCTTCCTTTAACTCTTTTCATTTTCAAAAACTAGTTCAAAGGTTGAGTGAAGTACTAAGTGCTTAGTTTTAGAAGATTCAACAGTATTTAAACTATAAACCAACACAATCGAAATAACTTTCTGTGATGCGGGAGGGAGCAAAAACATTGAGCTGGCTGAGACTAGAATAACATTTCCGTCGAATCCTAGTTATCTTATCATATCTCGCATATGCATATCATATGTTTCGGAACACTCCCTTTCAGTTTCGCGAGAGTTTCGGAACGTTTTGTTTTAGTTTCGCGATCAGCGCGACAATACGGAATGCACTCTTACGGCCCTACTCACCGTCTACGAATTCACGAAAGCGGTCAACGACGAACCACAGATAGGGTGGCAAATTTCAAATTTACATCATTGTTGTTTGTTGACTTGTCAAACGATCTGTCATGAAACATATGATTTCTACTCTACCCTCATCACCGGCGACATTTTGCCGCCCCCCTAGGCCTGCCGCCCGGGGCGGACCGCCCCCCCGCCCCCCCTACGCTACGCCGCTGGGTGCGCAACTGGATAGCGTCGGCTAGAGACCGGGATAGGTGGAGAGACTTGTTGAAAGAGGCCAGGACCGGAACCCGGTTGTCGAGCCGATGATGATGATGTATGTTTTGTAAACACAAAATTGTTATTTGTGTTTACTTGCCGTAGAGTTATAATCTTTCAGCCGGAGTTAAGCTTTTAGTTAGTAGATATTTTGTTTCATTTCAACGCACACCAAACGAAACAAAAAAACAAAACGTTTTGTTTTGTTTTATTCTGTTTCGCTTGGTGTGTGTTCAAATAAAAACTGTTTTTTTGGCTATCGAATAAAAAACGTTTTGCTTTATCCGGTGTGTTTTCAGCCTTAGAGACATACATATGTACATACAGTGCTGTGCAAAACATTTGCAACTATTATCACCTATCAAAAATACAACATATTCGTCATTTCTAAGTTGTTAAAACGAAATTATTTCCATTGCTCTAGACTTCTGTTTCTATAGCTTGGTTCGTTGAGTAAGTATTAGCCGCGTGTATGATCGAGACAAAAGCTTTTTAAGATAAACAAAAATAAAAAAAGTAAAAAATAAACAAATAAAGAAATTTCAATCAAATATTCGATACATAAATATACCACTTGTCGGATAGTTAAGTCTGGAAAGTTGGTGTGTCATCATAGAGAGGAAGACCACGTAGTACAACAGCAAAAGAAGACAGGAAAATTATTGGTTTCTTTCGGAAAAAACCAACAGCATCTTCTAAAGAAGTGAAACTTCAATTACAATTACCCATTGACTCATCTACAATAAGACGCCGCGCACTTCAGGCCGGATTGCGTGGTTTCCAAATAGTGAAAAAGCCATTTATTTCAAAAAAAAAATTTAAAAGCCCGTTTGGATTTCGCACGAACTCATCTCAATTGGAATTTGTCGAAATGGAAAACAATCTTGTTTTCTAATGAATCAAAATTTAATATGCACGGATGTGATGGAAGGCAACATGTCAGGAGGACAAAAGGTGAGAGACTAAATTCAAAGTATACCAGAGGAACAGTTAAACACGGAGGTGGATCTGTGATGGTCTGGGGCTGCTTCTCTGGCCAAGGAATAGGTCTAATTCGACAAGTAGAGGGTATAATGAAGTCAGAAAACTACGTTGAAATTCAAAGAAACACCATGCTTCCTTATGCGGATTGGGAAACGCCACTTGCCTGGACGTTCCAACACGACAATGACCACAAGCACAAGTCGAGATTGGCCACAAACTGGCTTTCTCAGAAAAACATCACGGTTTTGCAATGGCCAGCGCAGTCCCCAGACCTAAACCCCATTGAGAACTTGTGGGAATAGTTAAAAGAAGAATCGGATGCCAAATTTTTAAGCGGAAGAGCGATCTTTATGCTGAAATGCAATGGCAGTGGAATGACATACCAGTAACTATTATTAATAACCTCATTGCTTCTTGCTTCTATTAGAAAATGTGCTGCTGTTATCAAAAATAAAGGGTATGCAATAAAATATTAGCATTTTCTTGCATAAAAGTAAGAAAATTGTAGGACATGTATCAAAGTTGCAAATGTGTTGGACTGCAATCAATTCATATTTTAGAGTTTTCTTCGATTTATAATTTGTTTAAGTGAATAATGTTGTTTTTTTTTGTAAATTCATATGTTGTTATAAATAAAGTTCTCAAATTTGTGAAAAGAAGTTTGCTGTTTGCTTTTTCAAACACTTTTTATGAGATGGAAAGATCTGCTGGCTTAAGTTGCAAATGTTTTGTACAGCACTGTATGCAGCCAACAGTTTTTCTAAAAACCAACAGCCAATTTATTCTCCAATTTCATAATTTTTTATTTTTTTCTTCAAAGTTTTCAGATAAGCAGAAAATTTAAAACAAAAATTATATTCCAAAAATATTTCCAATCCTGCATTTTATACATACATATGTACATCATACAAAACATAATGGCGCAAAATTTTAAACAGCCCACTATTGAGGTATATGTATGATACTACATACTTAACATTTGTTAATTTTAAAGTAATTTACTAACTCATTCTTAATTTTAAACATTTTCTAACAAGTATCGTACTAAAAGATTTTTCTTAATAAATTGCTTCTGAACACACCTAAAACAATGACATTTCGTGTAAAAAAGTAAGTACTTGACCCTTTTTTGATGTTTGCAAATATCAAAGAGTCATATGAAGCTAGCACGATATTAAAAAAATAAAGTAGGTGTTCGATGATTTTAACTTTAATAAAAGGGTAGAGAAAGTATGATGCTATGTTCGATTAAAATTTGCAAATTCATTGTTTTAACCTAGTATCATACTAAAAACAGCTTTAGCATCGTACTAATTCAATTAAAATTTTGCGCAATATATTTAAAAAAAAGTTCAAAAATACACAGATAAACAGTAATACGAAACGATACAAAGAAGAATGCATCAAGTTCCTATATTTTCCAGAGGGTTTTCCATTAAGTGTTTCCTATCTTTAAATTAAAAATTGGTTAAAAATATTATATAAGAAATTTCCTTTTTTTCCAAAAAAAAATAAATTGCGATTCTAATTTTAAGTATTCAATACTATATACAATATCCTATTTTTGGATTTAAGAAAAAAAAAATGAAATTTTTCATTATCTTGAAAACGAGTGAAGGATTAATTTTGGAAATCATTTCCAAGAATCTATATTATTGAATATTTAAATACTTTTTTTGGGAACATTTTAAAGAAATTTCTTATATAAAAATTGACTAATAAGAACAAACCGTAGTATTTCCTAAAAGTATTTTTAAAAGGAGTCTCAGGGGTAGCTTAAGATGACATGTTTAGGTGGAATCTGAAAAATCTTAATTACAGATAGGGACCTAAAATTTAAATAAGTTTTACATTTCAATATACAAATATAAATTATTTGTAAGTTTTAATATCTATAACTATAATGGAGAAATAATTATATACATATAGATGCATATAAATGTACCTATACAAAACTTTAAACAAACCACAAAACCTACATTTTCAGATTTGTTTTACTATTTTCCCCTAAATTTTTATAAAAAGTCTTTTTCGCAAAGATGTGGTTGGTTTTTCAATACAAAATAAATCACTCAAATTGATTAAGATATTTTATTTAATATTCCGAAAAGATACGAATAACCAATCTCAATTCTTTTGCCATTAGTTTCTTCTTGTATTTTGCATGAGTTGCAAATTGGTTCCATCCACTAGTAAACCTGACCATTTCCGAACAATTTTCAAATGAATAAAATTGCCATCTGATTTCTAGAAAAGTATGAATTTATGCAAACAAAGTTTAAATTACTAAATTAATTTTGTTTATAAGAAATTTCTTTAAAATTTTTCGAAAATAAAATATCCATTTTACGTATTTAATTTAGTATAAAGGTATTTGTATAATACTACTTAACAATTTGCTAACCATTAAGTAGCTAACTATCCCTGTCTAAATATTAAACATTATTTTTTCAAATTTACAACTTTAATTAAATGCCTTAACGAATAAAGAGAAAGCCCGAAGATGGTCATTTAATTAATGTTTTTAGATTTAAAATTTTTTATATAAAACACAACATAATCCTTTAACGTAGTTCTAATAAAAAAATAAATTATGTATTCGATGATTTTAACTTTAATAGAAGGGCAGAGAAAGCATCATCCTATATTTCGTTAAAATTTGCAATTTCGTCGTTTGAACCAAGTTTCATACTAAAACAGCTTTAACTAATTCAACTAAAATTATGCGCCATAGATTTTAGGAAATAATTTTTAAAATTATATTATTGATTTTTATTACAAAGTTTTCTTTTTGTAAATCAAAAAAAAATATTTTTTTGAAATTTTTTACAAATATACAAATTCAAAGGAACTTATGAACCAAAAGTTTGGTCGAAATCTTTAGAGTCTTTAGAGCCTTTAATGAGAAAGTAAAAAATCAAGAGTATGAGTAAAAACGTTTTTTTCAATCCTTGTAGGAAGCTTATACCTTGAACCTTAAATACCAAGTTTAAAGAAAATCGCTTCAGGAGATGATTTTGCCGCCCTTATATTGATTTCAATATAATAAAAAAGTAATTGAATTTTTAATTGAATAAAAATAAAAACAAAATGATTTTGCTGCTCCTAAAAATTTGAATGCTAATTTTAAATTAAAAGATGATTTTTCCGCCCGGGGCGACCGCCCCTTCGCCACACCTTATTTATTTAGTGATCTAAATCTATCAGACTTTAGCATTAAGAAAATGTTCTTTGCCATCAAAATATATTGCGAAAGCTTTATATTGTAAAAGCTTTAAAGACAAATAACTAGAAATTCTATAACCATGATCTCTCAACCATAAGATCTTTCAAAATGATGTTGTGTGGACTACATGAACTTAATACTACTTTCAATTGGACTTAAATGCTAAAATATTAAAAGTATTTCATTTATCTTGAAGTTGGTTCTATGAGATTCGATGAATTAAAACAAATATTTAGAACCCAAGTTAAATTAGGCTTCCCTCGAAGAAAAGAAAATAACACAGTGTAACAGTGACATCTTAATGTCAAGAAATTAATCTTTTACTTTTGCCCTTATGGCAGCACTATTAATTTTGTTATTTAAAAGTTGAAATCCTGGATACAGAAAAGGAGAGTTTGAAATAAAGCCTCAACGAATACTAACGTGTATAATTTTTCTCTAATTTTTAATATAAATCTTCCCATAAGATTTCCATTGTTACATGGCGCAGTCGGTAACTCGAACAAACAACACTTCCAAAATATAAACAAAAAACCGTGTAAAAAAAAAAAAAAAAAAAAAATTAAACCAAAATGTCGCTTCTGGACAAATTGATTGAAACAACAACCGACGCTTCCATCCTTAACAAATTTACTCTTGAATTTCTGAAGACTGAAATTAAAAAAAGAGGATTGGAGGCCAAGGCAACAACTAAAGATGACGCAATTGAAATACTTATAGAAAACAACACCATGCTATCCAATCTTTTTCCTTCTACAAGCGCATTTATGTCAGACACTTCAAAACAAGTTCAACATGTGGTTTTGAATCCCGATATGACACAAACCATAGCCAGGTGCAACGGCGAAGATAGCAATGCAAGTGAATACTTCATTAAATCAATTGAAAAAGCTGCAAAAATCAATGGATGGAGCGCTGAAGTAATGCTTGCATTCAGTACCAGCAAATTAACAGGAATCGCCAAAAACTGGCAAAACTTTGAAGGCGAGAACAAAATTCAATGGTCGACATGGCTCCAGGCTTTTAAGCAACGATTCATAAAGCCGTCCACACTACGAGAATGGAACGAACGAGTCAACGCACGCATCCAACATCCAAACGAGTCCATCACTCAATATCTGTGCGGTAAGTTAGAAATAATTACTAAGGCCCCAAACGACATAAAGATTCCAATTGAAGACCAAATATCGTATCTTATAGAAGGTATCACTGACAACACAGACCGCCGACTCATGCGTATTGGAGCACCCACTACTTTAGATAAACTTTTTGAAATAGGCCAAACTCTAGATGATGATACAAAATATACTTCAAAATACTTTTCCAACGACAAAACCATTAATAAACCACAACCATATATAAACAACCATTCTCAACAGCACAACAATAACCCATATTTATCCAACTAACAGTATAGTTTTCCCAAATCTACGTTACACATTGATAATTTCAAAGGAAATAGTTATTTATGTCCACGTTGCAAAAAGTACTCGCATCCAATCTCTCAATGCCACATACCATGTACCATCTGCAATAAAACAGGTCATTCAATCAACAACTGCCCAAATAAAATTCCTTCAAAGCAAGCAAACTGTGCTTTAAAATCAAAAGGGGGCGACCGTGGTTTGCCAATCGTTGATGCTACTGCGTTTGAAGGAACACTTATTTCGACTCTCATTGACAGTGGCGCAGAACAGTCAGTTATCGACCGTCGTTCAATTCCACAAAATTATTGCATTCAGAAATATGACGGACCTACCATCACATCCATAGACAACGAATGTAAGCCAATAGGTCAAATAGATCTATTTGTATCTGTAGGTGACATATCCTGTACGTTCGGCCCTGTAGCAGTTGTAAACAATACCCCTATTCCGCTCATACTTGGCAGTGATTGGAGAAAAGCTAACAACTTAACCATAATTGTTGAATCAAACGGCGATATCCAACTTAAAAAAAATTTAAACATAGACAATACTAAACCAAACATAAACTCCTGTATTTTCAAAAACATTCAAAACATTCCGTCCAGCCTGCTAAAAGAAACCGAAGAACAAATTTCATCCTTCACAAACCTTTCGCCTATCCACATTGCAAAATTTCAACAAATAGTTTGCAACAACTTACAAGCTTTTTCAACGGACGAAGATATATTAGGTCATTGTACAATAGGTGAACATTCTCTGAACACCACCGATGAAATTCCAGTTTTTAGAAAGCCATATCGTTATTCATGGAGTGACCGGAAATTTATAAACGAAACTGTAGAAAACTGGAAACAACTCAAAATAACCAGAGATTCACAATCCGAATATGCATCGCCAGTGGTGATAGTAAACCAACCTCACCATCCCAGTACACCACGTAGATTGACCGTAGACTACACCCACTTAAACAAAAAGTTGTTGAAAGACAATTTTCCACCACCACATATCGATGACGTCATAGAAAAACTGGTCCAAACTGATTCAAAAATATTTAACGTCATGGACATAAAAACAGCCTTTATGACAGTTAAGGTAAAACCCTCAGATATCCACAAAACCGCATTCGTGACACAAGATGGAGTATTTGAATTCATGAGAATGCCATTTGGATTGGCAAACGCTCCCAAAACAATGGAGCGCATTATACGACAAACCTTCCACAAAACCAAGAACACGATTACATACATGGATGACATAGGCCAATCCGCCCCGAACATCGACATAGCCTTGGACAATTTCGAAGTTGCGCTAACCGAGCTGATTAAAAGTGGTCTACGTATTTCACTTAAAAAATGTCAACTGTTCAAAAGCGAAATCTTCTTTTTGGGATACGGCATCTCCGCAGAAGGTATACGCCCAGATCCAAATCGTATCAATTCTATAGACCGTTACAACAAAGAATTTAAAACTAAAACAGACGCCAAATCTTTTCACGCTTTCGCATCACATCATAGAAAATTCATTAAAGATTTTTCCAAAATCGCCCTACCAATACGTAATGCTTACAACCTTACACCATTCGTTTGGACCAAAGAAGCAGCAGAAGCAGTGGAAATTCTAAAGCTAAAATTGAAATCGCCACCAATACTAGCGCACTTTATGAACGACTGCGCAACTGAAGTTCAAGTTGACGCCTCACTTACCGGACTAGGAGCTATTCTCATACAAAAGCAGAACAATCGAGAAGTCGTTATCGCATATGCTAGTCGTGCACTAGCTGACTCGGAAAAGAACCTCCATATAAACCAAATAGAAAGCCTTGCTATACATTGGGCCATAACCGACAAATTTCATATTTACCTTTATGGTCTAAAATATTTTACATTAATCACGGACAATTGGACAACTGCATGCTTATTACAAAATAGTAAATTCAACCGAAAATTTGCCAGATGGTTATTAGATCTTCAACCATATAACTTCACTATCAAGCACAGAGCAGGCAAACACAATGTATGTGCTGACGCATTGTCAAGGATTCCAAACAACATAATAGTCCAACTAATTCTTAAATCCAACGACGAGACAAAAATTTCCACAGCTCAAAACAACGATCCGGAATGTCAGAACTTGGTCAGAACTTTAAATAATGACGCAAATACAAAATATGACGAGAAAATAAAGAACAACTACTTTATTCAAAACAACATATTGCTATACAAAAACAATAAGGGCTTCGGCCGAATCTATATTCCACTATCTCTGCAAAACTGCGTTCTTGAGATGTGCCACGACAACAGTGGACACATGGACCATGAAAAGACTTTCTCAAAACTGTCCAAGCGATACTTTTGGCCATCAGCTGCAAAGGATTGCAAGCAATATGTATCCAGCTGCCGAACATGTCAATTATTCAATCATCGAACAAGCAAAAGGATTGGACTATTAAAACCAAGAAGTATCCCTCAAAGACCTTTCGATGTGATATCAATGGACCATTGCAGTTTCCCACAAGATTCTAAAGGAAACAAAAATATCTTGATTATAATCGATCACACAACTCGATATGTAATTGCAAAAAGCGTACCTGATGTCAGCTCCAGACACGTTATATCTTTGATTGAAGATAAAATAATATCGATTCACGGACCTCCAATAGAAATCATCAGCGATAATGCCACAAGCTTCACCTCAAACGAGTTCATAGAATTTTTGAATAAGTTTGGAATACAGAGCCTTACAACTCCACCTTATTGGCCGGAATCCAATGGACTAATAGAGCGCGAAGTACAAACAGTTTCTTCAATTTTACGAAAATTCATATCAGAGAGGGATATCGAACATTGGTCATCTTACATCCCTGAAATTACATTGTCCATCAACTCGAGCAAGCACTCCTCACTTCAGCAATCACCACACTACCTTCTACATGGATTTGAGCCCAGAATTCGAGACGAAGTTCTTCTAGGAATAGTGAAATGCAACACCGATAGAAGTCACCAACTCCTTCAACTACATTCGGACCGAGAACAAGCGCTAACAAATCTCAACAAATCACAGGCTCAAGACAAGATTCGTATCGATGGCCACAGAAACGCCTTTAACATGAAGGTAGGAGATTCGGTGCTGGCGCTGAATCCAATTAAAAGAAATAAACTTTGCCCATCATACGAGCCAAATCCATATGAAATCACAAACATATTGGGTGAAAACGTACTTAAAATCCGAAAACTCAATAATATTGGCCAGGAGATTTTCAGAATAGTTCATACCGGACAAGTAAAAAAATACCACAAACGAAATGAAGATCAGCTGTTAGTTGACACTGACATACAAAACAACGAAGAAGATGACGAAGAGGAGAAAGAAAACTCAACAAGCAGTGCTACTAAGGCTGAAAACACACCGGATAAGGCAAAACGTTTTTTATTCGATAGTCAAAAAAACATTTTTTCGTTTGGTGTGCGTTGAAATGAAACAAAATACGAACTATCGTAAAAGCTTAACTCCGGCTGAAAGATTATAACTCTACGGCAAGTAGACACAAATAACAATTTTGTGTTTACAAAACAGACATTATGTGTTTATTTATAAGAAAAGATTTTAATCTTGCCAATCTTCAAATGTCATAGTAGGAAGTAGCAATCCACAGCTTATCAATAGTAAGTTTATTGGCATGTTCCTTATCTTTGTAATTATAGATAGGGCTTCTTGCCTTACTCGTAATTAAAAAAAAATTAACTTCTCTCCATCTACATATTTCATATTTATTTAAAATTTGCGCACAGAGTAAACGTAGAAGCAAATAAATCTGTAAAGTACAACGAAAGAAGAAAATAAAAACAACGGAATCAAAATTTCGTTTTGCAAAAAACAATAGGTCAGCTATCGGCAACGAAACATGTTTTTCTGTTTTGCTTTTGTTTTTATGTTTTGTTTCATTTGGTGTGCGTTGCGCCATAAGAAAGTATGCAATTATCGTCAACGACCCTTCTTCGAAACAGTTTTGTTACATTCGGTGTGTGTTGCTCGTATACAATAGCATGTATTTTCGACAACCACCATCGAAACAGTTCAAACAAAAAACATGTGTTTTGTTTCGTTTTCTTTGGTGTGTTCAGTCTCATAAGAAACAATGTTCTCCTGTTTCACGAAACAAAAAAACATGTTTTGCTTTATCGGGTGTGTTTTCAGCCTAAATCATCACAAAATGATAACAATCCAAAAATCCAAACACATGATGGCGACGAATCATCTCGCAAACGAAGACCACCGAAATGGTTAGTAGACTACGAAAATTGACAGAGTCAATTTAAAAAAAAAAGAAAAATCCATGTAACAGTGACATCTTAATGTCAAGAAATTAATCTTTTACTTTTGCCCTTATGGCAGCACTATTAATTTTGTTATTTAAAAGTTGAAATCCTGGATACAGAAAAGGAGAGTTTGAAATAAAGTCTCAACGAATACTAACGTGTATAATTTTTCTCTAATTTTTAATATAAATCTTCCCATAAGATTTCCATTGTTACACACAGAGTGTTACCATTGCCAAATGTATGGCTACGTTTAGAAAACTTGTAACATCCAAACGCACTATATGCAAACCGTTCATGGATCGAACGAATTGTAAATCCATGAACATAAAATGTACAAATTGCACTTAAACGGATTAGTCTAATAACCCCGCATGCATTAGCCGGAAAAGTTTTTTTGAAATAAGAGAAATACTTTCTTTAAGGAACAAAGAACTTTCAAGTTTTACGACGACTAAGCAAATTATTTATCAACAACCTCATTCATTTATCCCAAGCAATGATGATTTTCCAAAGTTTAAACCACGCAAAAGCTCGGTGCCAACTGCAGTAGCAAAAGATGTAAAAGAAGGTGATATCTTTTCAAACGTGTGGTCCAGAAGAAAGAACCCTTAGCAAAACCGGTTCTGGTCGTCAACAAACGAACACAAGTAGCTTACGCTTTCCTATGGAAAAAATTAACTCTCTGACAAAAGAGATGATCACACTTTTCGCTCAATGTAAATCTAAAGCATATCAGTTCAATTGTATTGCATAATTAGTAATTGAGTATTTATATACAAGTAAACAATGATAAATGTAAACATAAAAATAGATTGTTGGAATGGTAGAGGCATTCGATTTAAATATTTGAAATTTTTGCTTTTCTATGTAAGTATAATGTTAATATTACAAATACAGATTTTATTAATGTTATCGTTTAGACAGAGAAGAGTGATAGGGAGGAGGTGTTGCCGTAGTTGATAAATTATTATCAACTGAGCATAACGTACTTTCTGAAGTGAATACAGGTTAGGTTGGGTTAGGTTGATGTGGCTGTCAGCGGGAAAGCTGCACTCTTAGACTATGAGTTGTATTACCACATTGAATCTTGTAGACTTTCCCCAATCGTTAAACCAATAAGAGTTTTTATGAAGCCTATATATTTATTTGGCGAACACTAGCATCCTTATAGTAGAAATCTGCCAACCGGAGTCTACGTATTGAGAAAAAGCAGGACATGTACAGAATCCATTCCTTTTCTTCTTCGTTCATGCAGCTTCTGCAGAAATCGCTAGGAAAAACTCAACGCAAGTTGCGTGCTTGTCTAACAAACAGTGTCCGCCTATAACGGAGAAGATATGCAATCTACTTACAGATATAAAACATTCGGAGCGTTGCAGCAATGACCAATTCTGTTTTGTCACCTAGAAGGTGGTCCTTTTGTTCCACCAAAGGTCTGTTACTTGTGTAGCATCTTGCATAAACATACATTTAAGCGGAGCGATGGGAATACACGTATTTGCCTTATCTGGCAATAAAGGTACGAGTATAATTGTTTCACTTTTGGCGATTTCGTTAGCTTTACAATTTCCTTTAATGCCTCTGTGGTCTGGCACCCAACACAGATGAATGTTAAACTGCTACTGCTGCGCCAGCTACATAAGAGACGATAGACAGTTAAGGTTTTTTATTGAGCTAGAGAGCCAGAATTAAGAGATTTTATGGCTGCTTGGCTATCCTAGAAGATGCGAATATCTTTATTTGTTATCAAGACAGGACTTCTTTGATCACCAAAAGTTCGGTTGGTCACGCTACAGTGATTGGAAAAATGAAAACTTAAATTTAGTCTGCCTGAGTAGTCTGAGATTTTCCCATTCTACATGGGAACACTTGACCACTGTGGGTATAAATACATCCCTTTTTTCTCTCCATAGCACTGAATTATGGACCAAATTTTATTCAATATTAAAGAGCATATCTAAGATTGACAGAATTAAATCTATAGTCTTTTGGATTTCTGCTAATATAATGCTTTCTGATCCTGCTGATTTCTGTGGTTTGAAGTTGTTGATTGTCCTGTTTAGTTTTTGCCTTGTATTTAAACCTTGTGGATAAGTTAGACATACTATTCTTAGTGTTATTTTTAACAGTGTAGAAGCTTCCTGGGAAATGAGTCTAGAACAGGGTTGCGAGTTTTCGAATTAAAAAAATCATAAGTCATAAGTCTGTAGATGATTTGTGAATTAAAAAAATTAAATTCATAAGTAAGTTAGTGATTTATGATTTAAAAAAAGATTAATTCATAAGCTACCAAGTGACTTATGAGGCACGAGTACGATAACTTGGCCGCCAAGATTTGATGACGGATTTTTGTAGAGGGGTCAAAACCAAGCATTTTTTACTATGGGGGGGGGTCTATCTCCCCCCGTTTAGGAAGGTAGGGGCACTTTTAGAAAAAATGGTTTTAATTGAAAAAAAAAATATATTAAAAAACAACGGAAACACTTACAATAAAGTGCTATACTGCGTTTGAAAGCCGGAAGATTGTTCTATAATCCTGCATTTAAATTAAATTACTCATGTCAAATTTTGATGAAAAAACGTGAACAAAATAGTTTAGACCGATTGTTTTCAAAATTGTGAAATGATATTGTAAATTAGCTTATATGTGTTCCATGTAACTATCAGTTCTTAATCGAACACAAAAATCCGCATGGTTCTATGTCTTCTAGTTTTTGAAAAAATTTAAAATAACTAAAACTACTTTTCCTCCTAAACGGAGGGAAATAGACCTCCCCTCCCTTAGAAAAAAGTGCTTGTTTTTGACCCCTCTATAAAAACCCGTTATCAAATCTTGGCGGCCAAGTTATCGTACTCTCCCCATTTAATTCATAAGCTAGTTGGTAAATTGGAAATGTTTAAGCTTGTTTTGGCTACATAATTATTTAATTATTAACGAAGGTAGATTTCAAGCTTTTGCGTGTCATAAAATTATCATGCTAGCTTATAAATTTTCCAAATAATAATTTTTCAATCCATTAGCTTATGAATTAAATTTTTTTGAATTCATAAGTCACTAGGTAACTTTTGAATTAATTTTTTTTTAATTCTTAAGTCACTTACTTGCTCATGACTAAAATTTTTTTAATTCTTAAGTCACTTGGTAGGTTGTGAATTATTTTTTTTTAATTCATAAGTCACTTACTGGCTCATGACTCAAAATTTTTTTTAATTCATGAGTCACTTAGTAGGTTCTGAATTAATTTTTTTTAATTCATAAGTCACTAAGAAGCTTATGATTTAAATTTTTTTAATTCACAAGTCACCAACTGACTTATGAATGAAATGTTTTAAATTCATTAGTCAGTAACTAGCTGCTGAATTACATTTTTCTTAATTCATAAGTCACCCACTAGCTTGTGAATTAAAGCCAAGCTTAAGCTTTTGCAACCCTGATCTAGAAGCAACTAATGTGATTCTTCGCATGAATCGGTCCAAGAACCATCAACATTGTTCAAGATCACTGGATTAGTTAAGAGGATTTTTCTTAATCAAGTTGCTTGGGAGGTTTCTTCAATCTGTCGCATTTCTAGTGCTTTTTGCTCGATGGAACGGATTTCTACAGCTTTTTGTAATTGCTTGGAGTCCTGAGTTCGGTCAGTGTGGCTTCCATTTTCTCCTAACATATGTAAGTGGACAGGAAATTGTCAAAGATTTACTCAGAGTGAGTGAGATCCTTGACTTTACTGTCAAGTTCGCTTATGTTAGGGGGAGGACTTAGAAGTTTAGGTTTGACTAGATTTTTAAATGTTTTCTTATATGTGAGCTAGTCAATTTTCCGATGAATGCAAAAAACTTTACGGCTATGAGGTTTATCATTTAGATGAAATTTGATACATCTGTGAGCAGAATAGCCAATACAAAATTTGTTGAAATTAATGGTATCAAAATACCATTTTAAAATGGACGTTCAGTAAAAATGATTCTAGGGAGGTAATACTTAACCAAGTAAAAGATATGACCTAAGAAATGATTTGTTAAAATTGGTTAGAATTAATGATTTTTTCCTAATTGTAGGAGATTTTAATTGTATACATATGTAGAAGTTGGGGCTGCGTTTGGGCGAATGCGTAGGGCAACATAATTCTATCGGAATTAACCCTTACCAAAAGTTCAAACCTGTTATCCATATACATATCAAAGGGCACAGTAGTGCCCACCCAATTTCTGGCACTACACTCTTTTTACAGGAACAAACTCAGACGATTTTTGACACCTCCTTATCTTCAGTACCAATGAAGTCAGAAACTTAAAATTCCGAATATTTGCTAAGCTAGTCAGGCACAGGAGCCTAAAATTTTCTTGCATAAGCGGTTCTTGAGATATAAGGCCTCAAAAACCACAAAACCGTAATTGACTGACTCATTGACAGATCAGCACTTCCCGACTACGTAGAATCTCGTAATTTTGCACAACGGAAGGTCTTGTCATGCAAGCAGAGGAAAAATATTCTCTATTACATTGTAGCTTTTTCAATATTATTCTACCTTAAATATTCGGTATTAAACCTTCATGAAGTAAGAACTTGGCGTACTTTTAGATCTCAGTACTTTTCACGGCTGACTTGTTACACAAAAAACTTGGCTCTTTTTTTAACATTTATGGTTCTGGTCTGATATGTTTTTAACAAATATGCCTGAACTTATAAGTCAACCTATGGTTTTAAATGACCTAAGTTCTAACCAGTTCAAATTCAATTGGAAAATATATAAGAGAAACTTGAAGAAACATCGGAACTTATTTGTCCCGAAGTTACATGCGAAGAAATAGATGTAGCCATATACAGTTTTACCAAGGTCATACTTGAAAGCATAAAACAATCCATACCCAAAAAATAAAAGTCGAACTTGTGACACACAAAATAAGAAATAAAAACAGTTCTTTGGGGCTGAGGGACAAAAATCAGTCAGAATAGAAAAATAAATCGTGGAACAATAATCTTCGGGTTTGGACAAGGCAAGGAAACCCTTCTGGAATATCATAAATTTTATTAAGAAGAAAACTTGTGCTATTCCTGCTTTTAAAATAAAAAATACAGTTTTGCTTTAAATTTTCAAAAAGCAGAGTGAATTATCTTCAAATCATTTAATTACCAACAACATAGCGGGAAACAATGAACTTAAAGTTGCCTTTCAACCGTCCTATGATAGTTTAAGTTCAAGAATAATAACCCTTGATGATCTCAAAAATAATATATCAGGCTTAAAAATGTCAAAGTCACATGGTTCAGATAAGTTACGAAACTATAAATAAATTCAACTAAAAGTATTTCCCACGAAAGTTTCTCCTACGCTATACAACTGTAGACCAATCAGTTCGATTATGCCTTGAAAAAGTTATGAAAAATAAACTTCAAAATCACGTAAATCTATGCATATATAGTGTCTTGCAAGTTGAGCAAGTTAAATTTAGATCCCAACACAGTATACAGTTCGACTAGATACATAGGATATTTGCACAAACTGTCATTGTCTTAGGTGTATTATTGGGGAAAGATTTTAAACATTTAAAACCTGCTCTCAAGCAATTTTAATAAAATGCACGACTGGATCGCACGAACTTGCTCTTATGTAAAAGTACTTTCGAATTTAAGATACATTTTATAAATATAAAACATGGATTTAATGAGATAATAATGTTCAAATGCATAAAATTGCCGTTTGGTTTCCGGAAAAGTATGAATTTATGCAAATAAACCTTAAAAAATCGTTTTATTATTAAATAAATTTTTAATATAAGAAATTTCTCTAAAATTTTTCAAGAAAAAAATGTGGGATGCGAATTTTAAGTATTTAATAATATTGGTTTTAAGAAATAATTTCAAAAAATAATCGTTCATAGGTTTTGAAGATATTGATTTAAAATTTTTTTTTTTTATTTAAACCCAATAAATATTTTTTCGAATATTTCTATATACAATATTATTTTAAACTTAAGGGGACTCCTGCTAAAAATTTTGGGTTAAAATCCTTAGAGCCGTTAATGAGAAAGTCGAAAATCAAAAAAACGGGTCTATGGCAGGTACCCCTAATAACATTTTGCCCCAAAATTTTTGTTAACCAAAATGTAGTCCATGTCCATAATATCACACCTAATTTTTTTTATCAAAATCGTTAGAGCCGTTTTCGAGATAAATAAAATTTTGCATTACGGGTGTATGGGGGGTACCCTTAGTTTTGGAGCTAAAAAAAAAATTTCAATTTCTCCTCTAGGGAATCACCGAAGACTCTTAACTACCGAGATTGAAAGAAATAGGTCCAGTGGTTTAGGCTGTAGTGAGAGGTACAGACATACAGACACACTGAAACATGTTTTTTGTGTACTAAATTTTCCTTAAAATTTTTATAAAAAAAATTGATATGCAAATTGTTAGTATTTAATAAAATACATTTTAAAACGTAATTTAAAAATTTAATCGTGTATCGGTTTTCAAGATATTGAATTTTCAAAAAAAAAATTGTATTATTTTTTTAAAAATCCAAAAACTATTTTTTCGAAAAAATTTTTAGTTTATATTTTTTCAAATGCGAAGCAGCTCCTGCATAAAAATTTTGGTTAAAATCGTTAGAGCCGTTGGTGAGAAATTCGAAAATCAAAAAAACCGTTATATGACAGGTACCCCTAATAACATTTCCCCCCAAATTTTTTTTTCACCAAAATATAGTCCATGTCCATAATATCACACTTAATTTTTTTTATCAAAATTGTTAGAGCCGTTTTCGAGATAAATAAGATTTTGCATTACGGGTGTATGGGGGGTACCCTTAGTTTTGGAGCTAAAAAAAAAATTTCAATTTTTCCTCTAGGGAATCACCGAAGACTCTTAACTACCGAGATTGAAAGAAATAGGTCCAGTGGTTTAGGCTGTAGTGAGAGGTACAGACATACAGACACACTGAAACATGTTTTTTGTGTACTAAATTTTCCTTAAAATTTTTATAAAAAAAATTGATATGCAAATTGTTAGTATTTAATAAAATACATTTTAAAACGTAATTTAAAAATTTAATCGTGTATCGGTTTTCAAGATATTGAATTTTCAAAAAAAAAATTGTATTATTTTTTTAAAAATCCAAAAACTATTTTTTCGAAAAAAATTTTAGTTTATATTTTTTCAAATGCGAAGCAGCTCTTGCATAAAAATTTTGGTTAAAATCGTTAGAGCCGTTGGTGAGAAATTCGAAAATCAAAAAAACCGTTATATGACAGGTACCCCTAATAACATTTCCCCCCAAATTTTTTTTTCACCAAAATATAGTCCATGTCCATAATATCACACTTAATTTTTTTTATCAAAATCGTTAGAGCCGTTTTCGAGATAAATAAGATTTTGCATTACGGGTGTATGGGGGGTACCCTTAGTTTTGGAGCTAAAAAAAAAATTTCAATTTTTCCTCTAGGGAATCACCGAAGACCCTTAACTACCAAGTTTGAAGAAAATACCTCCGGTAGTTTAGGCTGTAGTTCGAGGTACAGACATACAGACATACAGACATACAGACATACAGACATACAGACATACAGACATACAGACAGACAGACGGAATTGTCGGACCCACTTTTTTCGTCTTCGCTATCATCGTAATGTCAACTTTGATCAAAATCTCGAGTTCGATTTTTTTTCCAAATGCAGAACTTGCCCTATAGTACCTATATCGCAAGTAAAAAGGGAGTCGACCTTAAATATTATATATAAAACGAGAACCGACTGTTCGTTAATTTTAAATTACATTAACAATACTTTAACGTTAAGGAGCTCGTCTAACTTTAACAGTAGCAAATAGCTACTTTATCTTTTAAAAGAATGCTTAATCAAGATTGAACAATCGTACAAAAGTGCTTTACGATCTTTAATTTTGCAATATTGCGGCGAGCTTAGACAAAGAAATCTGTACCCAGAAACGTACATACATATGTATGCATGTACGAGTATACCCAATTGAATTTGCACCTTGCAACAACAAAATAGAGTTTTCGTTTTGTGAATTAGCGATATACATATATACATATACCTACTTCATTTCCATTCAAAGTAATTTAAGTATCGTATAAACAATCAAAATCTGTATGTACATAAGTATTATATTAAATTTACTCAAACTAAAAGGCTCTGTTAAATAGAGTCGGTTTTATTCCTTAAACAAGCAACTTCACCTTAGTTAAAGGTACAGGATTGGATTTAGTTTTTGTAAAGAAGGCTTTCGAACTGGTATGGCACAAAGATGAATTAAAAATTTGTAATTTTGCTCATCACATATATACAATTATTTTTTTATTCTTAACTTAACGTACATTCAACGATTTCAATGCTACTCGTACATTCTTATATTCGAAAGAAATCTCTGCTGGTGTTCTTCAAGGAACTGTTTTTGCACAACATAGTACATCTGAAATAGTGAAAACGCTATGATGCTTATTTTGAGATTCGCTTTTGATAGAAATTGATTCGATTTGATTTGATAAAATTGAATTTTGAGATTCGATCGATTCGAAAGTTCACCGAATCAACCGAAAATTCATTTATTTTCAAAAACTAGGTAAACTTTGGCTCTCGAATGATTTGAATTTAATATCATTTTTGTGTCGTTCAAATTTTTCCTGGTGAATAGAGAAACAAACATGTGAGCTCAAACAATTTTTATGAGATAATTAAATAAAAAAAGTTATATTCAAGAGTTTTTTATTTTATAAAGGGCGCAATCCCATTCCAATTTCACCAACAGGGAACAAAAAGAAGTCCTGATCAAGATAATGGAGGAGAATCCAGAGGTAGCCAAAGGTTTTTCTGTAAACCGGATTGATACTGACCGGTTTTGGAGAGATGCTGCCGTGAAAATCAATAGCTATGGGCCTCTGTCTTAAGACGGCTCTACTTGGAAAAAGGTCTGAAATAAAATTGTAACAATTTAAAGAAAACTAATTTTTCTCTTCAAGGTTTGGGCTGATTTCAAAAACAAAACAAAAAGAAGTCGATGGAAAATGAAACGAAAAGGAATCAGTCGGGTTTCAATGAAAACAATTTAATTGGTCTCACAGAATTTGAGCAAGCCATCGTGCGACTTACCTCGCTAAACCAGTTTGTAAATGGAATTAGGGCCAGGGTATTTGGCCTAAATCAAACTCGTCTTGAGGACCCTGACGTTTTTGAGACGGCATCAGCATCAAATAACATTTCCATGACTTCTTTTAATGAAGATGAAGAGTATCTATTTGGTGCAGGAACAGCGGTCTGAACGAACTCACAAATCAAAGAAGGACAATCCAATTCAAATGCTTCAAAAGCAAAACGAAGTTCAGGAAAAGTTTTTTGGTGATTTGTGTCCCAAGCTGGACGAGATGAAATACAAACTCAATCGTATAACTAGAAGTCTTCAGAAGACTCAAGATAGACAAAAGGAAATATACGAAGAAGATCGTCAACATAATCTCGTCATGGAAAACATAGCACAGCAGAAATTGTAGCTTAAGAAAAAAGTGATAGAAATGGAACTTGGTAAGGTCATTGAAAAACTCGCCGCTACATAAATTTTTTCTGAAAAATCACACAAAGTGGAAAGGATATGGTGTCATTAACCAAGGTTCTAGTGGATGTGACGCAGGATATCCTGAATCATTTTAGTGTTAAATATGTATATTATGTATGTATATATGTACAAAACTCTTCCTTACGTAACAGCCAGTTGTTTCCTTGTCCTCCTACGGTATATTGGTGCAGAAGATAGGAGCGCCCAGCAGATACCTTCCAAGCTAAGGCATCATGGGTTGCACCAGGGTGAGTGGCATCAATGTACCTAATTTTCATTTTTTAGTCGCAGATCAGTCAAAATGTAAATTTTGTTACATAAAATTATACAAACCAAAACACTTAACTTACTATCATAACGTTCAAACTGTGGAACCCTTTTCGGTTATAGAACAACAGTCTTATTTATTATTTTTCACTAATACTGGGTTCAACCTCGGAATAGTTAAACCGAGCCGAAGCACTTACTTCGAGTTTACGCCACGTCAAACAAATCCTTTTTTAATATATATTTTCCCCAGCTGATTTCCATTATTATTTATTTTATTATCATTGTATGCATATTGGAAATTGGATACATTTAAAATTGGATTGTATAAAGTTCAAATCCAATAAATGAATGTACCAACCAAACCACATTGCGTTCCCAATACCGTACAACTGTTAGAGCGTTTGGAAAATATAAATAATTTATGCAAAATATTTATACTTTTTGTCTTAGTAAGAAACGAAAAAAAATTGCTTACACTCCTTTTTGTAAATTTCACAAGATGTCATCTCAAAATGACATTTAGATACTAAAATGGCCATAAACCTCCTATGAACCAGTTTTAGCTTATTCCACCGCTATTCCTAGTGCATTTTCATTATAAATAAGGTTTTCAGGCTTAGAGCCGTTGTAAAGTCGAAGTAACTTTACTCCGTCGCTAAAACGAGTTAGTAAATAAGACTGCAAGTGTCTCAGTTTATCAACGCATCCGATTACTCCAAAACCCAAATTTTTCAAAAAAATGTTTCTTCTCTTTCCTCGTGATTTAATTTAAAATTAATCCTTTTTGTACAAAGTTTTACTTCCAGTTTACTTATAATTATTTTTATACATTTTGATACAGATGATTGTGACAGCTTAATTGTTGCATCTTTACCCATTCCAAATTGATACCCTGCTTCTGCAAAAAATCTTAAAGTTGTAGCTTGCATTATGATGGGCGTACTTAAAAGCTTGTTTATTAAGGCGAAAATGACTTACAAATCTACAAAATAAAGTCAATTTGTGTTTTGCATTAGAAATTTTATTTTACATGAATATTATAGGTACACTTACTTTAAATCTTCAAACTCGAATAGATCCTTCTTCTAAGGACTCTCTCTTCGCCTTCGGAATTCATAAACAAAAAAAATTTCCTATGCAAAATTACACCGATTTGAGATTCTGCATTTTCTACACTTCAATTGAAAAGTGTGACCGTATGTGTCGAATATATATAAAATATTAAACGGTATAAAGACGAGATGAAAATTTAAGCAAAAATTGTTATCTTAGTTTCCAAAATGTTAAATGTCAAATTATTTCAAACAGCTGATATCCAAAATAAATTTCATTTAGGTTCATTTTCTGCAATGAACATTTTTCATTCGAGTGTCAAAATAAACAAATTTCATTCAAACGAATAGATCTAGTCATTCGAATTAAAGTTTCGTTCGAATCTCAAAATAAGCATGTACATACATTATATACATATACAGTGCGGTTCACATGATTAGACGCACTATTGTTCTCTCAATAAATTGCAGTTTTCTTTTTGTTTTTCTTCATGAACTACGAAAGAATTGCATTCATTTGAAAGGTTATTAAATTATCTGGGAAAAAAACCTAAATTCAAGATTAGTGAGAGACACTTAACGGTTGTTTTGATTTTTTTCTTCGCATTAGTGCAAAAAAAGCTCAAATAAATCGGTTCACTTGATTAGACGCACCTGTTAAAAGTAAAAAAAAAGAGGTTGATCAATTTTTAACATTTTTTATTTACTTTTTTATTGTTATTGAAGTTATTTTTCACAGTTTCAATACTTTGTACAACCTCTACGGTTTGAAATTACATAAAAAATTCTACTTCTAAGAGATTCATACAATTTTCTAAATAATCTAATGAAATCTTAGACAAGGCTTCTTTAATTGCGGCAATAATCTCCTCACAGCTTTCATACTGCTTACCTTTTTCATAAATTTGATGGGTCAGCCATCCAGAAAGGTTTTCAATGATGTTTAGATCAAGTGAGTATGGTGGCCACTGCGAAAATTCCACATTTTCACTGGGGATAAATGCTTTTATAACGTGCGCGTTGTGGATCGGAGCATTGTTTAGTTGTCAGATCTACTGGATAGGTCCAAAAAGCTCTCTTATGACTGGAAAAGCTGTTTGCATAAGAGCTTTATAAATTATAAGAAATTTCTGTCATTTTGTGAGACACAAAACCAAACTCAAAGGCGCGGTAGTACGAAATGGCACCCCACATCCATACTTCTCCTTTCTTGGAATGATTTCGGTTCAAAAAGCATTCGGATGTCATAGAAATAAAACTTATACCCATCAGGACCATCTAGGTTGAACTTTTTCTCATCAGAAAACACCACATTTCTTCAATTTAAAACAATTAAAACCTGCGCATACCATGTCATGTGAAGACGCGCGAACGCCAACCGCTGTTCTTTTCTTGCAGCGTTAAGTTTTTTTTTTTTAGCTTTTTGAATTTCAAGTGTTGAATACCTAAAAAATCTCGAAGAACACTTGATTTGCTTGCACTTACCCCCGCTAATTGTTTGATTTTCATCGTGGAGCTAGTTAAATTTGAGGTAATTCTTATAATTTTTCGCTTCTCGTGTGGTGTAAATGGTGTTTTTGTCCTTCCTTTGTTTCATAAAACATTTCGAACAGCTTTATCATTTCGTCCTATTTTCTTTGCAATTTTCGACAAAGAATACCCTTCTGAGTGGTAGGCCTCAATTTTTGCTATTTCCGCCGCCGTTAACATTTTCTTTTTACCCATTTTCGTTTTAAACACTCGGAAAAACTTTAATAACGTATACTCATTAACCAAATTTAATTTGTATTACCCAGCATAAAGAAACTAACTGAATTAATTCGTGCTTCTAATCAAGTGAACCGATTTATTTGAGCTTTTTTTGCACTAATGCGAAGAAAGAGATCAAAACAACCGTTAAGTGTCTCTCACTAATCTTGAATTTAGGTTCTTTTCCCAGAGAATTTAATAACCTTTCAAATGAATGCAATTCTCTTGTAGTTCATGAAGAAAAACAAAAAGAAAACTGCAATTTACTGAGAGAACAATGGGACGTCTAATCATGTGAACTGCACTGTATTTGCAGACGAGACCGGCATTTATTTAGCGAATTCGAATGATTTACGTTTTGATCCAATTTGCACTCTCTGCCTTGAATGAAGTTGAAAACTATTTTAATAAATGGAAGATAAAATTAAATGCTGGAAAGACTCGAGCCTTCTTTTTCACAAGAAAAAGTAACGAACGCTTTTTTTCAACCCAGCGGATAGAAATTATCGCAGAAAGAATGGAACTTCTAACCTATAAACGTACAAACATTTTGTACAAACCAACATAAGAACTTATTTTGTGATAAAGATTATAATGAATTTGCAAATTGATTATATAGACGATAAGTTTTCGTATTGTTGAAAAATGAAAAAAAAAATAATTCCACACTTGTCGTCTCTAGAAAAAAATGAGTTTTGTGACATAGATGTAAAGTACTTTTTGGGTGTGTTCCACTTTTGACGATACGGAAATATAATTTTCGTTTGTTTTTGGCATTACCTTTCAGTGCTTTTTGCAAACATAAAACAAAAACTCAATTTAAGAGTAATTTCGATCTTGCAAATTGAAAGATTTCTTCGAATTGAAAATGATTGCAAAATAAGTTAGGAAGTTTAAATTGGAGCTCGAAATTGTTTCAATTATACAAATGATGCAATAAGTTTTGGAATGACAGCTTGGTCTATCTGGCACTTGCTTGAATTTATTGAGAAAATCAAGAAAGTCATATATAACATTTTTGTTACCAAGGTTGAGCAAAATGGATGGGGCTCTTTTTGACGCACAGAAGACGCTAGTATTGAAAGACTGCTTTTAAACGAAGCAATATTAGCATGCGATTTTAACCCCGTTGGATAGAGACGTTTGTGGTGGCAGGGGTTCGAAAAATTGCAGAGTTATCGTTCTTGCAATTGAAAGGACACCAAAAGAGAAAAAAAGATTAAAAATTGCTTTCGTGTAAAAGTAATCTAAGCTGGGTGCATATCATAAATCGTAAAAGGACACTGACGTCTAAGATATCAAAATTTCAATACCAGCCGTTTTTAGTGCATTTTTATCTCCGCTTAAATTTGTCAGATGGTGACATTAAAATCCAAATAAAAACGACAGACTAAAGTTTTTATAACTATGTCCGATTCATAATGCGATGAAAATATGAGACGAGAGCGAGACATGATTCACTGTAACCTTTTCGTTGTTATAAAATCGTTCCGCAATTCCGTAATTCAATTTTTATTTTCGCAATTGTTTGGTTGGTAAAATGAAACATATGGTAAATATATAGTAAAAAGAAACATAAGCCGATATGTTTCATTACAGCAAACAGATGCGGAACTAAAAATTGAATGTGCGCGACTGTTCTTACTACATTTATTAATTTCATTTAATGTGACGTCGAGAAATGCTATATTACATACGAGTATATCCTCATCTACTTACATAGTTTAGAACTGATTTTACAACAACGACGATATTTTATTACGCTCACATCTCTTTTTTCTTATCGCGTTCATTGTGTTCGAGCCAAATGATTCTTTTAATTGTAGGCAATACTAATTTAGTTTTGACACCGAACCTAAAATTCTTCGCATATGGCAATGCTAGTTTATATTTGACAACAGAAAGCAGAAAGTTTGGCCGCGTTCGTCTCGTAGTGCGATAGGGTATCTTTAGTATCCGATACGTTGGCGAACGGCCAAAACCGGATAGGTAACATTTACTGTCAAAGTTAGAAAAAAACGACGTGACTCGACCAGGGTTGGCCGAATCAACTACATGCCAAATTTACTATAATTTGTTACGTCTGCAACATACTCTTAAGTACTTAATTCATAAAACAAAAAAAACAGAATAATGGAAACCAAACAATTTTGCATATTTATGATCTTATGAAGGTTTGTAAGAAAACTGAAAATGTTTCATTAACAATAAGGATGAAAAATTGTAGGAATTATACATGATAGATGGGAAGTTTATTTTTGGAGACAAACAATTTTCTTTGGCATAATCAAAGGATTTGGATTGTGAACACATGATTTAAAGATATTTTTTAATCCTGAATTTATTATACAAGGTACATACATATAAATATTACCGAAAAACTTTTTAAAAATAATGAAAACAAAGAACTGGTAGTTATATTAAATCTGTTTATTTATAAGAAGCGCACCACACGTGTCGGAGAGATCTCCAGTACGATCATTTTCCATTTTAATTAGAGTAAATCCACCTTCAGCCCAATAATTATGTAGCTTTCGACCAGCCATTTTCACTTCGCTTAATAAAAATGAATAAGCCTAACTAACATACTCTCCAGATCCGTGGAATAAAGGTGGAATAAGCGATTTTTATTAATATGGCTGTAGATGTTAGGAGTATTTCATTGTATTTTGAAAGGCAGAATAGCTGCCAATTTTTGTATTGAAATTTAAAGTCAATTAAAAACAAATAAAATTTACAAAATAGTTTTTTATAACCCCTGCAAAAATATTTTTTGGTTTTAGGTGGAAAGGTCTAGGAATTGAACCCATACTTCTGGGTTGACATTGTTACTCAGTTCTCAGTAACCTTCTTCTGCCTGAAGCTACATGTATACAGGGTGTCCGGTAATTCGTCTGTCATACTTTAGGATGTGATTCTTGATCATATTCTAAGAAAAAAAATGTTATACAATAAAGTGTGATTTTCAACTTTGACATCACTTTTTGACGATTTAAAAAAAGTCGAACTTTGGTGTACGCTGACCCATGCTAAGGTCAATTTCTCCTATTTTGGATTTTTTTAGTAGAAATATTAACCTTTAAAACTACGTTTAAATTGAGCCGATACGTTTTTAGGGTTGCCAGATATTTAATTTTTCTTGCCGGAACAAAATATTGGCTTTGAGGTAATTTTTTTCAAAAAATGCGTAAAAAACATAAAGTTTTCTTATTTTTACCTAATGAACAAAGTAATAATAAAAAAAAATTCATTAATAAATGCACCCAAAAACCCATACATTTTATGATACTTGGGAAAATCTTAAACAGGTAAGAGATCGAATTTTGGGTTTTTTACCTACTTTAATTGCAGAATTTGGCAATTGGACTGGTTTTCCAAGAATTGATAGTTCTTAGGTAATTTTTAAGACTGTCAAAAAGGGTTAAAAGTGTACTTTGGGGTATGATGTATGAATGTGTAATGGTTAATTAACTAAATAAGTGGTATAAAAGAATAGAAAAACAAATTCATTCATCAGATTATCAAGTTAAGTCACGATTACAGTTGGATAAGAGTTCTTTGTAAAATGCCTTCATTTGCGAGAGAAGAATACGCAGACATTTTATTCGTTTATGGGTTGTGCAATGGGAATTCAAGAAGAGCACAACGAAGATACCAGGAACTTTATCCCAACAGATGACTTCTTTCTCAAAATGTTTTTCGAAGGTTTCTAGAAACAGGATCAATTTTTAATCTCAAGACTGGCCTGCAAGATCTCCCGATCTTAATGTACTGGATTTTTTGTATGGGGACGAATGAAAAAAATCGTTTACTCATCCGAAATAATAACTTTAACTGAATTAGAACAACGTATTTCCGAAGGGTCACTAAAAGTAAGGCAAGAGTTATCGAGAATAAACATTAAAAATTAAATCCAAAAACGAATTCTAGAACGCATTCAAAAAGCAGGAGATCACTTTGAGCACTTATTACGACTGTATTTGTGTGTACATAAAATAAAAAATTACTAAAAACTACACAAATTATTGTTTTATTAAAACCCTTTACACCTCAGGGCAAAAAATCATTTTTTTAATTTTACCTGTTTTAGATTTTCCCAAGTATAATAAAATGTTTGGGTTTTCGGGTGCACTTATTAATGAGTTTTTTATTATTGTTTTGTTCATCAGGTAAAAATAAGAGAACTTTATGTTTATTACGCATTTTTTGGAAAAAATTGATCCCAAAGTCAAAATTTTGCTCGGGCAAAAAAAAATTGAACACCATTCAAAATTGAATATCTGGCAACACTAAAAACATATCAGCTCAATTTAAACGTAGTTTTAAAGGTTAGTCCCAACTAACATACACTCCAGAGCTTAGCTCTTGAAATCTGAAAAAAACTCCCATACAACTCTTTTATCCCATTGCTATACTTAAGTATTAATATCTTGTTATGAAACTCCACAGGATTTCATAAAACTTTTATTTTAAGAGTTAAACACTTTTCCAGCTTCAAAGTACTTAAATCTTATACCAAAACTATTTTCTCGTCTTGCAATAAGATTATATGAACTTATAGTCTTATAAGAATCTCTTTCTGAAAACTTAGCTCTAAATATGTCCATATAATCCCATAACAAGTCATATTTAAGAGTTAAGTTAATTGTATACTACTTTGAAAATCCTAAAAGAATTTGAGTTTAAAACCTCCTATATCAAGAAACAATTTGGAGTTCAAAGAATATAAGCTTTGCAGTGAGATCGTAATGAGATACTTAATGCAACAAGCACAGCTACTAACATACTTCACTTTTCTGATGTCAACGTTCTCCTCTCACTCGCACGTAAGTAAACTTAAATCCCATAGAAAGAATAAAGATGTTACTGGAAGAGTTAGTTTTTTTTTTATAATCTACACGCGCTCAGGGGATTTTGATTACCCTTTAAATGTATCAACACAGCGCGGTCGTGAAGTTAAGGAAGAGAAAGAAGGATAGGAAAGATGTGTGGCACGATGTTCTGAGACTGAAGGTGGTTGTCTCAGATTTTTTTATCTACAGGGATGGCGGCTGAACAACTGCGGAGAAAATGCTGTGTCTTATTTTTATATCCCTTATAATTCGCATTATTTTATTCGTTTTTCGTATTTGATGGGCATACTAGTTTTACTCAATCACATGTTGTTAGTGTTATGCCTGAACAACATGCAATGAGCAAACCAACAACCCATTGGTGACAACTTTATAAGGTTTTTAATGGAATTAAGAAGACATAAACGACAGCAGGGATAGAACCTGTGATCATGAGGTTGACAGGCGAGCACACAACCATCGCGCCACGGCCACCCCGTCAGCAGCAGCCATATTTATATACACAAGCAGAGTAGTTGCCTGTAGGTATATTTGAGGGTTACCATAACTTAAAAAATTATGATCTCGATAAAATAACTTGGCTGTAGCACTGACTTAAAATTTATTAGGAGGCCTGTTCAAGTTTTCATTTCGCATTGTTGTGATTGTATAGAAAGTATTTTAGTATAAAATATATTGTGTAACTTTTTTTATAATAATATGATAATTGATCGACTTACAAAACAAATACTTTATCAAGCCTATCAGTCTGTTTGCATAGCACATCATGTATACACACAAACTTAAAAAGTATTTTGTTTCTTTCTTTATTAAGTTTGCAAATATTCTGTTCTCTTTTTATCACCTCTGATTTGAAGCAACGCTTTCTCGTAATAGGAATTTGCCGATCTTTATTAGAGCCTTAGAAGTGCCATTTTAATATAAACGTGCATCTGTCATCCCATAAAGAAACTTCTGTTCTTGCTATGAATAGGAAGAGCCTCTCATAACTATGCCATTTGAGGCTTTTAACAGTTTTAAAAGAATCTCGTAGTATTCTTTAAGATTACTTTTATCTCCTCTTAATTAGTCTAGATGAACTCTTGAAGCATCTTATGAGAAGAAAAATGTTACTTGGGATGGTCAATATCGTCGTACGAGCGCGCAAACGAGAATGTGGCTCCTATAGCCAAAAGTGTGAGGCTCAATTCACGATTATCAACTTGAAACTTGTTTTTGGCCCACCCTTATATCTGAATACTAAGTATCCGGCAGATGAATAGGATGCCTAGGATCATTTTTATAGCTTCAGCGTATTTCTGTCTTACAAATATGCCATCAAAACTTTACAGAACTATTTAGACATTATTGCAGATTAGATCTTGCTTTAAAATGGATGGAAAACGATCATTTTTTAAATTCAATTTGATACATCAAACTTAGAAAAAACAATCGAATGCTGTTTTTTTTTTATAAATTTAGTAGTCATGTACTATTGAAAGCAATTATTTTTACATTTAGGAAATTTTATTTAGCCAAATCATTTCTTTCCAACAATTAAAATGTCTATGAATACATCATTTTAAAATCAGCATTAAACACACATTTTTTAAAATAGTTCGCAAATTAATTATCTATAGTTTTTTTTATACCACAGAAGAATTTGTTCTTATATCAGGTGCTGAAAGAATAGTCGGCCGAGTGAGGGAAAACAATAACGCTTGGCTTTCTGAAGAAACCTGGATACGGATTGAAGAATGGTAAAAACATAAGGCCCGCTGGAATCCCGCACGAGAAAGAGAGAGGTTTACCGCAGTGTAAGACGTGACAAGCGTAATCACATCAACGCTTTTTTTTTTTTTTTTTTTTTTATAATCTACTCACGCTCAAGGGATTATGATTACCCTTTAAATGTTTCAACACAGCGTGGGCGTGAAGTTACGGAAGAGAAAGAAGGATAGGAAAGATGTGTGGCACGATGTTCTGAGACTGAAGGTGGTTGTCTCAGATTTTTTATCTCCAGGGATGGCGGCTGAACTAAAGCGGAGAATTGCCGTGTCTTATTTCTATGTCCCTTATAATTCGCATTATTTTATTCGTTTTTCATCCTTGTTGGGCATACTAGTTTAACTCAATCACATGTTGTTAGTGTTATGCCTGAACAACATGTAACGAGCAAACCAGCAACCCATTGATGACAATTTATAGAAGGTTTTAATGGAATTAAAGACGACATAGACGACGGCAGGGATCGAACCTGTGATATTGAGGTTGACAGGCGAGCACACAACCATCGCGCCACGGCCACCCCACACATCAACGCTTTGGCCCAACAAGCAGAAGATGCTGCTAACAGATGCGACAGTAGAACCGTCTACATCTACTGGTAATGCTGTAATGCGCCGGATTTAGCTTTTTTGGCCCCTAGGCCTGAAGAGTAAATGGTGCCCCCTTTGCATATATTCTCTTATATTGTATGGTTTACGAGTAGGTACTTCATACAAAATTAAATACCTACTTAAGAAAACAAATTCCATAAAACTAAAATTAATTTTATTTATAATGATTGGTAGTTACAAGAATATGTACATATGTATACGACTTTTTTTTACAGATTTTTACTTAATTTTTGAAATGTTGTTTTCTCGTTTTTTTTAGCAGCGAAGTCTTTTATAAGTTCATCAAAATCTATTTCATGAAGCAAATCACTCTCAATACAGAGCAGAGATAGTGCATCAAGTCTTTTGTTGCGGGTTTCTTGGATGCCGTCGGGGTCTGTGCTGGCATGCTTGACCGGCCTCACGCTCGTCGGAGGGAGTAAGTTCTTGACCCCTATCAAAACCGCGCAGACAAAAATCATGCCAGGCTCTACGTCGCGGTGTTATGACGTCACGAGAATATTATCTATACCCACCCTGCCATGGTAACCTATCTCGCCTAAGCTACCCCTTTCCTCGCCATCTTTCACTTCCTCATCCCACTCTTACCATTTCCATCAATCCTCATCCTTAATCCTTTAAATTAAAAAACCATTTTGTATCAAATTTTCTTTTCAAACATTATAATTATTAATATTTTGTTTCAATCTGTTTTGTATAACAATCATCATTCGAATTTTAACCAAACAAATTATAATTATATGTATGTAAGTTAATAAAAAAAAGAATTATTTAAACAAGTTAAATTATTATTTACAAAAGACTACATATGTCTTTCAAATTCTCAAATTTTGTTTGGGTTTAATTGGTAATAAAATATGTACTTAAGCACATACGTAAGTACGAAAGTAAATTATTTCTATTTCCCACAGGTAAGCACACCGCGCATAGATAAATATGCATGTATATGCACGAATTATCATTTGAGTGCACTTCACTCAAAACTACTAAATTTTCACAATATTCCCCACCCCTTTGAAAGACTATATATTTAAATGCAATTGAATATAAAAGTGTTCAGAACAATGACTCACCCTTATTTTCGGTGTTTAAACATCGAGCTGCAAATGTTGTGGCCACAGCATCCAGGTTGATGAGATGAACTTATCTGTTGATATTATCACTTTTACGCTGCTTTAAAAATATATAATGCTTTCAATAAATTTTTCCCTTACAAAAGTGAACAAATCATTAGTGCAAACAAGTAGCATTGCATATACATATATGTTTAAATATGTACACATAACTATGCTACCTGTGGCTAGTTAAAAATTGACTTCGCGCCCACGATATGCGCTTTTAAATTTTGTAAATTACGTTATAAAAAAAAACAAAAATGACGTTAAAACAAAAAAAAAAATCAATTAAAAGAATTAATAAAAAAAAGTATGTAGGTCGTCCGCTGCCTGGATTCGAACCCGGAACCCCACGACTAAGGGTGAAACACCTAGCCTACTGGACCAATAGTTATACGAAATTTTCTTGGTTCAAAATTCAATTTGTAGTCGTAAGTGCATTTTCCATTATTTCAAGTGATGTAGCGCTACACAACCAAATAAAAAAAAAGAAAGTAAATCACTAATTTGCACTCACTGAAACACCGTCGGCACACTGGGAATAGTCACCAAGTAACAATTTAAATAATAAAATGATCATTTTTCATTCTTTTAAATGAGAACATCGTATACTTCTTGAAATTATTTAAATTAAAATATAAATAAGTTAAATGCTTTCATTAATAATTATGTTCGAAAACCACAACTTTGTGTTAGTTTAATCTAACTTGCACTTTGGTGACTCCAGCAACACACCGACTATATGCATTAAGTTTAAATTTGGTTGCATATTAATATTGGGTATCTACCTTTTCTCCTGTTTTATTTTTTTTTTTATTCGTAAGGCGTTTGTGTTTCAAGTATTTGAATTATCGTTAATGTTATCGTTCACTTTCTAACTCTGATTAAAATAGAATTGATTTATTAAAATTCACTTATTTAATTTTAATAATTTTTACATACTTTTGTAATATTAAAGTAAATTTTAATACAAAAAAAATTACTAACTACAAATTGAATATAGGTCTTTGGACTTCCAAGGAAAAACTTCTTTTGATTTTGCAACCGCTTTCTTTTAGCCATATCCACAGCTACCAATCAGTTTATACGGGAAAATATCGCCGATCGGGAACGGTAGCGATACAGGCTCTCATACATGTACATTAAATTTGAAAGGTAGGGGAGTAGTGGCTAATATGAGGAGTCGTTGTAACACAAAAAAAACAGTTGAGTTGCAGTTCGTTACATAGGGCTTTGCTTTTTGCTTATTAATGTATGTCTACATTATGTAAACAAAATTGCAAACAGAACCCACACATTTCTTCCTTATCGTCAAGCTACCCAACGTGGGAGCCGCACCCACATTATAGCCGGGCAAAAGTCTGTTAGAATTGAATTTTCTAATTTAACATTCAAATACCCTTTGCAAATTGAGATACAATCCTTCAAAAAAAAATCTTCACTGCCGAATGTCCTTGGCATGGTAAACTCCTATCGTTTTCCCAGTCAAAGTTTCAAGCTCGTACATGCAGTTTCCTACAGTACGGCGAACACGAGCCTTGAGGAATTTTGGAAGCAATTTCGAATTTTGACCTTGAACAAAATTGCTCTGTGCAAAGTTCCGATAAAAGATTTCTTGGCCAACCCTAAACGAAACTGGCCTTGACCTCGTGTTGTAAGTTGCCTTCGACCGCTCATGTGCGTTTTGTAAGTTTTCGGACAACTTCTGACGTGCAAGTGCAATTTTTGCTTCGCGTGGCACAACAACTTGTTCGGGATCATGAAGGGCTCTTAAATTTCTAAGAATTTTGTAAGCTGATCCATGGTTAATCATATTTTGGCCGAACATCGCAAAATACGGCTGACATCCGAGAGAGTCATGGTTATCAGACCGCAAGGCGCAAGCTATGCTTGAGAGGTATGAATCCCACGTATCTTGTTCATCTCGTACAAATACTCTCAGCTTATTTAAGATGCTTCGGTTCACTCTCTCTGAAATATTTGCCTGCGGAGAATAAAATGCAGTTCGAACATGTTGCACGCCATAGCGCTCCAAAAACTTACAAAATTCAGACGAAATGAACTGTTTTCCATTATCAGAGTGCACAAATTCAGGAGTTCCAAAAGCATGGAAGACTTCTGGTTCTAAGAATCGAATAATGTTTGCGGAAGTTGCTTTCGGTAACGCTTTGAGAAAAGTATATTTGGAGAAGTGATCAACAGCGATGAAAATAAAAGTATTACCGCGTTTTGTACGTGGATAAGGTCCTAACAAATCCACATACAAACGCTGCATCGGTCGCTCAGAGACGATCTGCTTCGTAATCGGAGGACGAAGAGTTCTATTTGATGCCTTTGTGGTTTTGCATACCTCGCACTGACTCACGTATGACTTCACCTGCGTGGCCATCTTAGGCCAATAGTACTTTTCCCTCACTCGGGTATAAGTTTTAGAAAAACCACTATGGCAACTAAGTCTGGTCCCGTGGGCCATCTCAATCACTTCGTTTGTCAAAGTACTTGGTATCCATAAGCGCCACAAAGAATCTTCACCTTCAAGCTCTTCACTCCTAAACCTAACTCTTTTGTATATGTACTTGTCGGATACAACTAGGTCCGGGAGTGACGCTTGATTCTTGATTATTTCTTCTCTTTGCAAACTATACTCAGAAGAGTCGAACTCAGGCGAATCGATATCTACTTCCTCTCCTATCGCGTTGATCGAAATCTCTTCCATATCCCCTCTCGAAAGCGCATCCGGAACAATATTCAAAGAACCCTTACGATGCTCTATCTTGAAATGGAAACCTTGAAGCTCTAAACTCCATCTTGCGAGACGCCCACTTAAATCTTTTAATGACATAAGCCATTTAAGACTTGAATGGTCAGTAATGACACGAAAAGGCAAGCCCTCGACGTACGCACGAAACTTCCTTATGCTAAGCACCGCTGCTAGACACTCAAGCTCTGTCACCGTATAGTTCTTCTGTGCCTTATTTAACTTTTTCGACATAAAAGCTATGGGTTTCTCATTACCATCTGCATCCAACTGGAAAAGAACTCCACCGACTCCCTCAGACGACGCATCACACTGAATTGTGAATTCCTTTTTGAAGTCTGGCTGAGTCAATACAGGGGAAGAGGTGAGAGCTTCTTTCAGTTTTTCAAACGCTTCCTTGGCTGCAGATGTTAATTCAAACCCCTTTTGCTTTTTAAGGCAATCGGTTAGTGGAGCTGCAAGATCAGCATAGTTCCTAATAAAACGCCTATACCAACCCGTCATACCAATAAATCTCCTCACTTGTCTCGCCGATTTAGGAAGAGGAAAGTTTACCATCGCCTCAACCTTTTCAGGATTAGTTTTTAGCGTTCCCTGACCGACAATGTAACCAAGAAACTTTATTTCACGCATGCAGAACTTGGACTTATTAAGGTTGATGGTCAAATTCGCTCTACGAAGACAGGTTGCTACGTCTGTCAATACTTTTATATGAGTTTCAAAATCCGCTGTACATATCAAAAGATCATCTAAATAAACGAAAACATGTTGTCTAAGACAAGCAGGTATTACTTTGTCCATTAGACGACACATTCTCTGTGCGGCGTTACATAACCCAAACGGCATCACATTAAAGTGATACAGCGGCCGTCCAGGTACAGCGAAAGCCGTTTTTTGTTTTGACTCTTCATCTAACGGTATCTGCCAAAATGCATCTTTAAGATCTAGACCCGTTATGAAATGAGTGTCCTCTAATCTACTGATGATACCTTCAATATGTGACAGCGGATATGCATCATTAACCGTTTTACTGTTTAATTTACGACTATCCAAGCACAGGCGTACTTTTCCTGGTTTCTTTACCATCACTATAGGCGAACACCAAGGCGAATTGCTCTCCTCAATAACCCCAAGTCCTAACATACGATCAAGTTCCTTGTAAACCTCCTCTTGCTTCACCGGCGAAAGCGGATAATGTCGAGATTTTATTGGTATGGCATCACCTGTCTCGATTGTGTGGATTTCGACATGCGTTCTACCAAGACCTAGCTCAGCAAAGTTAGGAAAAAGCCGCTTTACCGAATCCAACTTGATTCGCTGAATCGACGTCAGATCGATAAAAACCGCTTCCTCAGCAACTGCGCGACTCTCCTCAAACATGATGTTGCTGTCTATTTGGGACACTTGTGGAGTTAAATTAAATTCGTTCCAGAAATTCATACCGAGATAAACCTTCTGCGTCAGGTTAGGAATTACATAGAATGTAATGGTCTTCGTTATGCCATCAAGTGTTGTATTGACTTCACAGTATCCAACGATATCGTGTGATTTACCGTCAGCTGTCCTAACAACATTCTTGTATGGTAGCATTTGAATTCCATTCCGTTCTATGAATTCAAAACAGGAATCTCCCAACACAGAGATAGATGCACCACTGTCCAACAGGCCTGAAACTAGCTCGTCTTTCAGCTTAACTTGTGCATACAATCTACCATCTGTATTGGAAGTCAAAATTGTCTCAGCCATGTATCTCTGGAATTCCTTTCGCTTCTTGTATCTATCTCTGCATTTTTGAATTTGGCCACTTACAATCGGTTTACCAAAAATCTCAGAGCGCTTCCTGTAATAATTGAGTTTCCTCTCGTGAAGAGATTTCAATTGAAAAACTTTGACAGGATGACTCTCCGAAACTGGAACTTCTCGTTGAAGAACCTTGAAAGGACCATCAGATTTAGGAACCCTACTACCCTCAACTTCCTCCGACCTATCACCTGATTTTTCTACAACCAACCCAACCGACCCCGAATCACTTCCTTTTTTAGTTTCATCTCCTATTGCTGTCTTCTCTGATCGGGTTGGCTCTTTTGGAACCGATTCTCCCCGATAGATCTGTCGGTCCCTTGGCGGTTTCCCTGGTGTTTTTGGCATTCTGGGGTACTCACGCCTTTTTCGCCACAGAGAAAACAGAACAGCTTTCTTTCATGCGATGGACACTGATAGAAGGAATGACCAAGCTTATCACAGTTCCAGCAAACCAACGATGAAGTTGGCTGTCTATTGTTGCCTTTGCTAAATGCAGCAACCTCTTCCTGTGATAAATCTATTTCGATTACTTCTTCCACATGAACCTCATTTACAGTCTTATGGGGAACTGTTCTCCTTGCTAAAAAGGTTTCGGCTTCTCTAGCCTTGTTACGGAGATGCTCTAAGCTGGTAATTTCCGCTGCCAGCAACACTTCACCCAATCTATCCTTGGCATTACTTTTGATGATTTGTATGAGCTTTGTCGAATCAAATGGTTCATTTAACTGATCATTCAGATGTACGACAGCTCCATAAAAATCATCAAAAGTCTCCTTAAATCCCTGTTTTCGAGTGAGCAAGCGCATGTATATCTCTACGTCATTTTCTTTGCGTCCGAATTCTTTCTTCAAGCTGCTTTTGATAAGTTGCAAGTTTGCGTCTTGATTTTTGTGCAAAAATCGCCAAAACCAATCGTTCGCTTTTCCAATCAGCAATAAATGAAAATTTGCACTGATTTGATTATCACTGTAACCCGATGACGCTTGCAACCTATCAACCTTGAAAAGGAAATCGGAGACACTATTCGTACCGTCATATGAAATGTTCCACCTTTCGAGACGGCAAACATTCAGTTCCCTTGAAGCATTTTGTGGTTGTAACCCCACAGAAGGAACACTTTGTGACGTACTCGGTACGTGAGGCGGAAACATGTTTGGCATACTATTACTCGCTACATTCGAACACTGGGGATTACTAGGATGGCCCAAGTCTGAAAGATGCCGTTCCGAGCGGAGGTCACCAATACCCTCCAGCTTTCCCATAATACCTCTCATGAAATAATCCATCTGGTCAAAGAATCGAACCTGATTCGTCACCAAAGATTGATCAATTCTGTCAGCCAAAACATCGATAGCCGATGCTCTACCAATCCCAGCAGGGGATCCCGGATTTTCCGTTAAGTCATGGACTGATCGATTATTTTGGCCAAGAAGATTGCTGCCACCCGCAGGCTCCAAAGCCCTGGCTCTAGCTTGATTTACTTCATCGTGAAGTGATTGATCACCCTCGGTCGACATTTCAGGAGAAAGTTCAGCTACTAAACTATAATAGTGATCCAAAATAACAGATCGATGAAACCTTTCAAAATCCTCCAACGAAATTCCTTCGGTCAAAAGTCTTGGAGTTTGGCTAGTATTCTGAGGATTATTTGAATTCTGGTTCATAACCCAAAACGAAAAATCTAACGAGAAAAATCACAACAACTAAAACACAAATAATCTGTTCGAATGTTTCAGTAACTGACGCTAATTTCTCTATTGAAAGAAATTCGAACCAGGAATAAACAAAAAAAAAACAAAACTAAAAGACCCTTTTTCATAAATTAAATCCTGAAACTAACTCCTACTACAATAAGAAATGAAATAGAACAAAAATGAAAATTTGAAAAATTAAAACAAAATAAAAATTAAAATGAAAGAATTTTAAACTGAAAAAAAAAACGTCGAACTCTAATAAAACTATAATATCATAAAAAAAATGAAAAACTCAAAAACTCGATCTATGTAAGACCTCATAAACAAGAAACTAAAATTTGTAAGAACACCATATAAATAAACAAAATCAATAAAAAAAACCCACTGTAAAAGAACAACAAAGTTTAAAATAAAATTTTAAATTTTCAAGAAAACTTTTTTTTTTATATAAATGCGGATTTGGATGAGGATCAACTAATCTGGAAAGAATGAAAAAAGAAAACGAAAGATGGCGAAGCGCTGCGAGCCGAAGAAAAAAACTAAATTAAATACCTGAAACTAACTCTACTAAAATTGCTCTGTATGGCGATTTGCAAATCACGACATAATCACAAAACGACTCTACAGACATTATCTTTTATCGACGAAAGGTACTCATGAAGACTCAATGTGAATCCTTTTGTCTCTTCCGTCTTTATTTATATACATACATATTTATGGTGATTTTGCAAACTGAACATCTATGCCAGCATAAATATATACCACCAGCATAAAGACTCAGAATGCTAACCACCATTACTTATCAGATTCGAAAATCATCCTCCGTCATCGCAACGCAGTACCAAGGTCACACACCTCGGATACTGGGACTTACGACGAAAGATCATTTCCTCACTAAAAGTAAAGTGAACAACTAAATAAACAAACTAAAATGAATCAGAATTTAAAATGAAAATTAAAAGCAATTAAAAAAATATACTATTGAAACTGAAGCTAGAAAAATTAAAATGAAATGAAAAGTGAAAAATGAAAAGCAATACAAAAAAAAATGAACTATGAAATTTAAACTATAATGAAAAAAAAAACTGAAATTAAAAAAAAAATGAATTGGCTCGAAAAAAATATCTAAAAACTTGCTATCGTAGGATAGCAAGGCCTTCACGTTATGGGCGCCATTTGTTGCGGGTTTCTTGGATGCCGTCGGGGTCTGTGCTGGCATGCTTGACCGGCCTCACGCTCGTCGGAGGGAGTAAGTTCTTGACCCCTATCAAAACCGCGCAGACAAAAATCATGCCAGGCTCTACGTCGCGGTGTTATGACGTCACGAGAATATTATCTATACCCACCCTGCCATGGTAACCTATCTCGCCTAAGCTACCCCTTTCCTCGCCATCTTTCACTTCCTCATCCCACTCTTACCATTTCCATCAATCCTCATCCTTAATCCTTTAAATTAAAAAACCATTTTGTATCAAATTTTCTTTTCAAACATTATAATTATTAATATTTTGTTTCAATCTGTTTTGTATAACAATCATCATTCGAATTTTAACCAAACAAATTATAATTATATGTATGTAAGTTAATAAAAAAAAGAATTATTTAAACAAGTTAAATTATTATTTACAAAAGACTACATATGTCTTTCAAATTCTCAAATTTTGTTTGGGTTTAATTAGTAATAAAATATGTACTTAAGCACATACGTAAGTACGAAAGTAAATTATTTCTATTTCCCACAGGTAAGCACACCGCGCATAGATAAATATGCATGTATATGCACGAATTATCATTTGAGTGCACTTCACTCAAAACTACTAAATTTTCACAATATTCCCCACCCCTTTGAAAGACTATACAGGGTGATTGGCATAAGGTGTGACAAAAAGCTAGGGCGTGTAGGTTGGACTTAGACAAGAAAAAAATCGTATGGGAGGGGGGGGTCTATTTACCCCCGTTTAGGCGGGAGGGGCAATTTAAGAAAAAAATCACTTAAAACAGAAAAAAAATTATTAAAAAATAACGGTGATACCTACAGAGTAATGCTATAGCATTTTAAAAAGCCAGAAATACATTCTTTAATTTTGTTTTTAAATAAAGTTGTTCGAGTGAATAGTTTTTGAAAAATTAATTTTCAAAATCAAAATTTTGAAAAAAAAATGAAATTTTTTTTTTTAAACAACTTTTTTTCAAAATTTTACGTAATTAAGTATTATTTTTTCATTCAATATTCAATGCTCTTTTTAATTTTTGATCAAACACAAAAAACCGGATGTCAAAATGTTTTGTAGTTTTTGAGAAAATCAAAAATAAAAAAACTACTTTTGTTCTAAGAAAAGCCTTTTATTTTAGTTTTTACGTTTTTGGATTCTTATGTAGGTGAATTTACGATTGAAAGGATTAACTTTCTTTTTACTATTCTTTTAATTATCGTCTTATAAGCATACAATAATGTGACAAAGTACTGGATTAACCATATTTCACACATTTTTTTATTGAGAACACCTGCGTGAGAGCATTGGTTTAAAATTGACCTGCCACTTTTTTATTATGGTGGGGTCGGCTTGGCTTAGGTGCATTTACGAAAGAAAGGATTAACTTTTTTTGTAAATTTTTTTTATTATCAGTCTTATAAGCATACAATAACACATTTTTTCATTGAGAACACCTGCGTGAGAGCATTGGATTAATATTGATCTGCGAATGTTTTTTAAATAATGCAACGTTACACGCCCTAACTAGTGACAGAAAAATGCAATTGCGAAATAAGAACAAAAATGTTCCTGAATCTTGAAATCAATTTAAATAATAAATACATGCATATTTAGATAAAATACATAATTACTGTTTATTTAAAGTTAATCCTTTCTTTCGTAAATGCCGACCCCACCATAATAAAAAAGTGGCAGGTCAATTTTAAACCAATGCTCTCACGCAGGTGTTCTCAATGAAAAAATGTGTGAAATATGGTTAATCCAGTACTTTGTCACATTATTGTATGCTTATAAGACGATAATTAAAAGAATAGTAAAAAGAAAGTTAATCCTTTCAATCGTAAATTCACCTACATAAGAATCCAAAAACGTAAAAACTAAAATAAAAGGCTTTTCTTAGAACAAAAGTAGTTTTTTTATTTTTGATTTTCTCAAAAACTACAAAACATTTTGACATCCGGTTTTTTGTGTTTGATCAAAAATTAAAAAGAGCATTGAATATTGAATAAAAAAATAATACTTAATTACGTAAAATTTTGAAAAAAAATTGTTTAAAAAAAAAATTTCATTTTTTTTTTCAAAATTTTGATTTTGAAAATTAATTTTTCAAAAACTATTCACTCGAACAACTTTATTTAAAAACAAAATTAAAGAATGTATTTCTGGCTTTTCAAAATGCTATAGCATTACTCTGTAGGTATCACCGTTATTTTTTAATAATTTTTTTTCTGTTTTAAGTGATTTTTTTCTTAAATTGCCCCTCCCGCCTAAACGGGGGTAAATAGACCCCCCCCTCCCATACGATTTTTTTCTTGTCTAAGTCCAACCTACACACCCTAGCTTTTTGTCACACCTTATGCCAATCACCCTGTATATTTAAATGCAATTGAATATAAAAGTGTTCAGAACAATGACTCACCCTTATTTTCGGTGTTTAAACATCGAGCTGCAAATGTTGTGGCCACAGCATCCAGGTTGATGAGATGAACTTATCTGTTGATATTATCACTTTTACGCTGCTTTAAAAATATATAATGCTTTCAATAAATTTTTCCCTTACAAAAGTGAACAAATCATTAGTGCAAACAAGTAGCATTGCATATACATATATGTTTAAATATGTACACATAACTATGCTACCTGTGGCTAGTTAAAAATTGACTTCGCGCCCACGATATGCGCTTTTAAATTTTGTAAATTACGTTATAAAAAAAAACAAAAATGACGTTAAAACAAAAAAAAAAATCAATTAAAAGAATTAATAAAAAAAAGTATGTAGGTCGTCCGCTGCCTGGATTCGAACCCGGAACCCCACGACTAAGGGTGAAACACCTAGCCTACTGGACCAATAGTTATACGAAATTTTCTTGGTTCAAAATTCAATTTGTAGTCGTAAGTGCATTTTCCATTATTTCAAGTGATGTAGCGCTACACAACCAAATAAAAAAAAAGAAAGTAAATCACTAATTTGCACTCACTGAAACACCGTCGGCACACTGGGAATAGTCACCAAGTAACAATTTAAATAATAAAATGATCATTTTTCATTCTTTTAAATGAGAACATCGTATACTTCTTGAAATTATTTAAATTAAAATATAAATAAGTTAAATGCTTTCATTAATAATTATGTTCGAAAACCACAACTTTGTGTTAGTTTAATCTAACTTGCACTCTCGTGACGTCATAACACCGCGACGTAGAGCCTGGCATGATTTTTGTCTGCGCGGTTTTGATAGGGGTCAAGAACTTACTCCCTCCGACGAGCGTGAGGCCGGTCAAGCATGCCAGCACAGACCCCGACGGCATCCAAGAAACCCGCAACACTTTCCTGCGTTATCATTGTTCGACAAGGACTTTTTAAGCATTTTAATTGACTAAATGATCTTTCCGCTGAACAATTTGTCACCATCAGACTTAAAAATAAACGTAATGCCGTGTCTACGTTCGGAAACGCTAATGTAATTTTATCTTCCCACATAATCTTATATAAATTAGCTTGATTGAAAAATTTAAAATTATTGCCATTTTTATGCATCACATAACGATGGAATTGTATTAACTCGTCAGCAAGTTCTGAATTTAAATCTTCCGGATAATTTGACACTAAACGCTGAGCACAGGCTAAAACGTTGACTTTTTCATTGCTTGTGCAAAGAAAATCAAATCGTTAAGAAATTTCTTTAAATATTTGACCTCTGGAATCCATTTGTATTCTTAACTTATCGATAATAATATAAAAAGCGTTTATTCGAAACTTATCCTTTGGGCTTAAATCTACATCGGGAGCATTACCATCGTTAGCCATTTTTTTGCGAATTCGTTTTCGTGTAATCATGTAGCTGCCATCAGGTAGAAGTTCCTTAGAGTGCATTTCAAAAGTGTCGAAATTATCACGCATTTTCTCCAGTTGATCGGACAATGATCTATACAGATTCGCGCATGTCAGTAGTGTTACGTCTTCGCTTTGCAAAACCTTACTGAATACTGACTTTTTGATAACTTGTAAAATATCGTTCCAAATCACAAGCATTAAGGCAAATTCTAGTTTATTCATTTTGTTTAGTAGATCACCAGCTTCCCTCCTAGCATCTCCTTTTAATGTATTATCTTCAGAAATGTCGTTTAAAGTATCTAATAATTTATTATATGATTTAATGATGGCAAAAGTAGCTGCAGCATGAGCTTCCCACCGTGTATCTGAGAGTGATTTTATCACATTATCATTTTGAAGAGCAGATTTTAACGTTTGACATCTACTAGTTGATGCAGAAAAAAAAATGTAAAGCGATTGTACGACAGAAAAAAAATCAACTGCGATAGGACAGCAATCCACAGCGTCCATCTCTGTCGGTTATTTAAAGTTGTTTGAACTTCTCGTTCGTCTGCCTAAAAATCGAAGCACACGCATGTCTGTTCAAACACAACCAGGATTCGGACTTCAGATTCGGTGTAAATGTGAAAATAAGAAGAAAAAGGAGTGAGGAAGTAGATTTTTTTTTTCTTAAAACAGAAGTAGATAAATCTACTTCGATCGAAGTAAAGTACGAACCCTAAACACAACGCTTTTGAACTCAGCGCATACCGTTGCGACGGTCGCCGAAAACGTGCTATATGAATTCACTCAAGGAGATTGTGCAAAAATGAGACCACAACCAACAGAAATTTACGTGTGCAAACGTGTTTGTGTTCGTGTTGTATATGAGCAGAGTATATCTATTTAGATATACTCTGTCTAAGGGTATGGGCCCTTAAACGGATGAAACAGTTGCAACTAGCCAGTGGTTTTAAATGAACAAACAGTTACTACGAAATTACAGTTTTAAAAATCTACCCTTTATTATTGTATATATGGTATTATGTATGAAGCATAGCCGCATCCCGCATTATGCGTGTTGTACTTGTATAGTAAGACAACCAAAAGAGAAACAACGAAAACTGCAAGCAAGTAATGAAAAATAAAAACAGATTATGTTATTTAAGAAAACAAATACATGTGGTGCTATGTATATTGTTTGCTTGAAAATGAAATGTATTTATTTATAGGTACATATGTATATGAAAATAATTGAGCGTTGCCGTTTGCCGAATTTGAAGATTTGTGAAAATCTATTATCCATTTTGCTCGTATGAGCAATAAAGATTCAGTTGCTTCTACTTACTTTTGTGGCCCCTTTTTTCGTGATGCCCCAGGCCTGGGCCTGGTTGGCCTAAGGCTAAATCCTGGGCTGATGCATTACTAAGGTGCTCCCAGTTCCAAAAAACACCTCGTAAAAGACTCAGACGGCTCGCTACTAAGCTCGGATGAGGATCAGCTGAGAAGGTGGAAGGACCATTTTGCGTCGGTATTAAACCGAGTTATCGACAGCAATGCGCAACTGATAACTGCTGAGCTGACAGGAACAAAAAATTCCTGAATCCCCCAGTAGAGATGAGATCTGCAAGGCAATCAAAGTCCTGAAGAACAACAAAGCAGTAGGACTTGATGGCATTCCTGCAGAGCTTCTAAAAGCGGCGCCAACGACATCGAGCGAACTCCTGCATCCACTCATAAATAAAGCTTGGGTCTATGAAGGATTTCCGAATGAGTGGAAAAAGGAAATCATAGTCAAGCTCCCTAAAAAAGGAGACCTAACACAGTGCGTAAACTGGAGAGGGATTTGCGTCCTGCCTGCCGTTGCCGAAATATTAGCGAAAATAGTACTGCAACGCATCAGGGAACATCTAGAAGCAACACTCGATGCTGAATAAGCAGGTTTCCGCGCTTGGTCCTCATGCATTGATCATATCAATACTTTAAGGATAATAATTGAGCAGTGCGTCGAATATAGATCACCACTTCAGCTGCTATTCATTGACTTTGAAGGCTCTCGATAGCGTCAATAGAGAATTTTATTTGGCTTGCTTTACGCAGGATGGGTATTCCGGATAAATTAATAGCTAATATTAAGGCAACTTATGATGGATGCAAATGTCACGTTTTGCACGAAAGGAGGCTGTCAGAAGAGTTTTAAGTACCAAATTTCTGCTGGTGATAAGCGATGTCCTGCGAGCGGCCTTGACGGGAAACGGAGGAATTCGATGGACTCTGACATCTCACCTGAACCATCTTAACTAGCGGACGACGTATGCTTGCTCTCTCATATGATCATGGATCTCCACCAAATGACAACAGGGGTGGAGAGAGAAGCAGAAATCGTGGGGCTGAAAATCAACTCCGCCAAAACAAAGATGATCGGCCTCGGAACCCAGTTATCTTCTCTCATAAATATTTCTCAACAACCGGTAGAGAAAGTACAGAGCTTCCAATATCTTGGAAGTATGGTCTTTACCGAGGGTGACATCGAACAGGACATCAGCAGTCGGATCGAGAAGGCAAAGGCTGCTTTCGGTATGCTTAGAAATATATGGAGAAATAACTCTAAGCTTAAGAACTAAGCTACTGCTGTTTCGATTCAACGTCGAATCCGTTTTACTTTACGGTTGCAGCACTTGGAAATTAACAGTAGGTGTCACTAAGAAGATGCAAACGTTTATTAATAGATATCTACAAAACATCCTTAGGATTTTCTGGCCCAATCGTATATCAACCAAAGAGCTCCTCAGGAAAACGGGTCAGGAACCTATTGACTCTATTATACGACCTCGAAAGCGGCAGTGGATCGGACACACACTTCGAAAAGGCGACTAGATTTCTTTATTCAACACGTTGAATACTAACGCAACAATCTTAAATTATATCATATTTAAGAGTACATACATAATATAATAAATACTTAAATCTATTCTATAAATTTAATTATTAAGGATGAAGAACATATTCTTAAAATTGAGTGATTTTACGTTATCATTAATTGAATGAATTAGAAAATAGTTTTTATTGAAGACATTTTTTAATAGATTGAGCGACTAACACTAAAATTTAATCCACAAGGAAACAATGGAGCTGTAACTGTTCCATTAACAGTCGCCATAATAAAACAGAACTGCAAGTACTCGCGATGACTTAAAAGGGATGGAAGATTTATTCTGTTGACATGAACCGCATAATATGGGGCCCATACAATGCAACCATATTCCAGAATAGACCTACAAAATGAAACATACAGAATTTTATGGACATAAGGATCACGAAAGTCACGAGCAAAGCTTTTGATAAAACCAAGCTGTTAATTCCAGATTTCAATCAAAAATTAAAAGACGTGTTTTTTCGTCTATGACGTTATAAGGAATGTAAATGATACTTGAATGAAGTGATTAATTTTTACTTGCGACTTATAGGTACTATAAGGCAAGTTATGCATTGGAAAAAAAAAACGAACTCGAGATTTTGATCAAAGTTAACATTACGATGATAGCGAAGACCAAAACAGTCGGTCTCGCAATTCTGTCTGTCTGTCTGTCGGTTCGACTACAGCCTAAACGGCTCGGCCGAATTTCTTCAAACTTGGTAGATATGGGTTTTAATTTTTCCCCCCACACGTTTTTTTCTTTTTTCTTTTTAAGAGCAAAAATAACGGTACCTACCATACGGTTTTTTTTTTAAATTTTATAAATATTTTTTTTTCTTAAAAACTGTCCCACAGAATTAAAAAAAATTATAAAAATTTCATTTAGTTAAAACTAGGTAATGGTTGAACAAAAATTTCATAAAAATTGTTATTTTTGGTAGGCCCCCTGGGTCCATTTTTTTTGTTTTTGATTATGATTTTCTTGAAAACGGTACAGCCGATTTAAACCATTTTTCTTATGCTAAAGCTCCTCCAAAGTTTAAATATTATTACCATATTCAAATTTTCAATTTTTTATTTTTTGGATTTTTAAAAAAAAAATCATAATTGAAAAATAAAAGTTTCCTAACATAATCTACAAGATTTGAGAAAAAAAAATTTGTTTTACCTATCTAAAACTAACGGTACCTTCCATACAAATGTTAAAAAATGATTTTCGAAAATCGTATTTTTCTCGAAAACGGTTCCGAGAATTTTTCAAAAACTTTTTGTCTTTTCATTAATTTTTACGATCTATAATTTAATAAAAAAAAAATTGAAATCTAGATATTACTGACTGTACCTACCATAGAACGAATTTTTCGAATTTTGAATTTCTCATTATCGGCATAACGGATTTTAATGAATTTTTTTATAAAGAAGCTCCTAAAAAGTTTAAAAAACATTGCATTTCAAAACATAAAAAAAAAATATTTTTTCAATTTTTAGAAAAAAAAAGTCTTTTTTTTTGGAAAATTCGATATCTCAAGAACGGCTTAATATTTTTTTTGGAAATTTAACTCTTATTCGTACAACAATAAAAACTTAAAGTTGGCGAACCAAAATTTTTTCTTAAAAATGTTTTGAAAATTTTGTACACAAAAGCTTATTTTTTTAAGGAACCACTACAACGACTTATAATTTTTGTTCCTGCTGTTTTTATCTCTTACTACTAAAAGAATTTAAAAAATTCATTTTATCCTTATGAACAGTTTTCTTTAATAACATCCGTTTTTAAAATTCCTAGTGTATTACATATGAGTAAGTTCGTGCGACCCAGTCGTGCATTTTATTTTTTTTTAATATGCCGAATGTTTTGATTTTCTGTGTGCGACATTTTTGACTGAGTGAGTGCAAAAAACTTGAGTGACTCATGTTAAATATTTTGATTTTCTGTGGATAACATATGAAATGTATGAGTGTTTTAACGATGTGTGATTGTTATTTTTCGATTTTATTCAATGAGTATTTGAAAATCTGTGGTGTTATGTTTTGAATGATTGATTTAGTTTTGAGTGAATGTGTTTTGTTGACTGCATGTTAGATATTCGTCCATAGTTAGATAGTTGCATTTTCGTCTGCTATTTTATTTGACGGTAAGAGGCAAATTTTCGTAATTGGTCTTCTGACTGTTTTCAGGTTGACGACACGAGTCAAGTTGTCTGCTCCTGGAATTAAAGATGTAATGTGTGCAAGAGCCCATTTGGAAGGTGGTAACCGTTCGTCTTTAAGCAGGACTAGATATCCTATTTGAGGTTGCCGCTTTGTTTTTAACCATTTCGGTCGTTGTTGAAGATGAGACAGGTATTCACTACTCCATCGCTCCCAAAATGAGTGAATAGCTATTTGAATTTTCTTCCATCTATCCAGGGGAGAAATCTTTTCGATGGCTAAATCTGCTTTTGGTACTATATGAGCTGATGTACCGATTAGGAAGCATGCTGGCGTCAGGATGACAAAGTCATCGAGGTTGTCGGTCAATGGATATAGAAGCCTCGAGTTTAAGCATGCTTCTACTTCTGTTAGAAGCGTGATGAGTTCCTCAAATGTAAGGGTCTCAATTCTGACGACCCATTTCAGGTTAAACTTTACGGATTTCACTTAGGCTTCCCATAGTCCTCCGAAATGGGGAGAAGCGGGACGAATGAAGTTCCACTGTGTTCCGACGTTTGTTGTTGTTGCGTTGTTTTTCCAGTCGATGTTTGCGGCCTTCAGCATCTTTTGGAGCTCGTTGTTTGCTCCCACAAATTTTTTTCCGCAATCACTATACATTTCAGCGCAGACACCTCGACGTGCTGCAAATTTCCGAAATGCTGCCAGAAAAGCTTGTGTGGTCATATCGCTGACTGCTTCCAGGTGAATTGCGCTAAGCACACAAATATGGCGAAGATTTTTCCTCCACGTCCTTTCCAGGCCTTCATATCTATCGCTCCTGCATAGTCTACTCCGGTATGTGTGAATTGGCGAGAGACTCTGACTTGAGGAGCTCTTATATTTCCCATCAGCTGCTGAATAGGTTTGGCTTTGTAGCAAATTTCACAACGGATGTTGCTGCTCATATTTAAGACTCGAATTCTGAAATCGTCCTCCAAGTCGCAGAATTCCATAGCAATCGATGAATGGACGCAGAGATCCAAGATGTTTTGATGATAATGGCTGCTTGATTGATTTTTCGATTACTTCAGAAAACATTTCCTTTTGTACGAATCTTATGCAATTAAAGGTTGCGTTTTGTATATCTTTAGGGGTAAGTGGCTCATTTAACTGGCTCATCTGAAGTTTTTTGAGGCAAACACGTACAATCCTCCGGCAATAAGCCATGATTCTTACTAGTTTTCTTAAATCTGAAATTTTTTGAAGCTGGATGTACCAACACGGTTGAAAAACGTTAAGCAAATCGGCTTTTGTGAAAATTGTTTGGCTTAAAACCACAAAACTTTTCAATGCTAAAGCGAAAAACGCTGCTTTAATTGCAACCAAAAAAATCACACGCTTTTGCACAATTCTCCAACCGATCATTTACACAACAATTACAATTTCTTTGGTGCTCACAGTTCACAATCCAATCAATCGAACTTTTCTAATTCTCATTCAGCTCCTACAAATACAAACAATAGAAATACAAATTCACAGTCTCTTATTCCTAATAACACAAGCATCTTATTAGCTTTTTTTATAATGCAATTGTAATGGTCGCTGAATGAATGTTTTGAGTCCAATACCACACCGAGGTCAGCAAAACTTTACAGACTACATAGATGAGAAGTGTTCAACATATAAGTATATCACAGGACATTGTGTTTGCATGTAAAACACATGATTTTACACTTGTCAATATTTAAAGACAGACGATCGGTATAAATTAAAGATATAGAGTTACTCAAAACAGAAGGAAGATCGCGACAACTGTATTGCGGCGCATGCAATACAGTGGAATCCGCTCACTCAAGAAGGAAGAAGAGCTGGAAGACCGAGAAGCTCATGGAGAAGGACAGTCGAGGAGGAGTCAGCCCAACTAGGCAAGATTTGGAGGGAGTTGCGACTCATATCCAGGAACCGAACACGATGGCGAGCTGGCGTTGTGGATGCCCTATGCCTCACTAGGGGTCCCCCATGGACATAAAAGGTCTGATGACTTAAGTAAGTAAGTAAGTACAGAAGATGTTTCGAAAGTTATTTTCTTCCGCATTTTAAATTGCAAAACACTTGTGTAAATCCTCCACGTATTCAATTTTGGTAGAAGTTGGGATCCTATACGCTGTACATAGTAAAAGCCTATACAGGCTTACAAGTCAAAAGCATTAATTTGATCATTGATAAATAATAATTCATATAAACATTGATGTTCAATTAATCAGGAAATATAAGACTATTACTGGAACATAAACATAATACAACATCATTCATAGCCAGAATGAATAAAAAAAGGGCAAAGTAGACTTCCCTGAGGTACAGGGCGTTTAATTTTTAATTAAAGTTAAATGGATTTTTAGTTATTATCGCGATTATTTAGTTTTTTTTTTTCGAGTAGTGCTCATTTTTCATGTAGTATTTTTCATAATACTCAGTGAGAGACTGCCAAACGGTAACATTTTAAAATAACAACTTAAGTACTATCGAATAATACCTACAATTTGTGCTATCGTTCACACGCAAACATTACTCTGGGATCTCAGTTTATTTCGTTTTATTGAATTCAGCATTTAAAAAATAACTTAAATCATTTTGTAACATGAAATCATATATGTATGTACGTAGTACCATTGTATATAAAAATTATAGTACTATCAAGAAGACGAAAGATTGTGGCGACATCTTAAGTCTAGGGACTGCATTTGCTAGAATTGTCTCTGCTAAATTTGATAATAAAATGTTCTCTTTTTTACTACTTGTTTTGTATGTTATCCTACTCTACACTGTAAAAGCGTGCGCTAATTTCTGCGCTACCACCAGGCTAGCTTTCGCGATACACTCAATCAAAAGCGAAAATTTAATATTATTAAACAGCGAAAACCAATAGAAACCAAATTTGCCAAAGCCTAACACTTTTAGTCTATATGTTGAAAGAATATATCGGCCTTAAAATAAAATCACCAAAAATGTTTAATATAATTTATTAATGTTACCATGTGTGTCCTGGTCAACGATCGAATTCAAAAAGATCGATGCCCAAGAGATAAGATATGATCTTAGCTATGCAAAATCGAAAGAGATTAGCAGTTATTACTGTTTAACTTAAAACAAATACATTAACTGTTTGAGTTTGAGTAGTTTTTTTTCAAGTTAACATAGGGTAAATAAGAAATGTTTGGGAAAGTTAACAAATAATATTTTATGAAATTGAAATTTAGTTTGAATTTACTTTATAATGTAAATCCTGTGTTATTATTCTCAAACAGTAGTACATACACAAGTATATATCTCTTTTACCCCAAAATAATTTTTTTTTTCCAAAATCCAATATATATACATATATCTTATACATTGTCAGCCATATTTATAAACTCATTATAGTAAGTAGATACATAAGGCTATGCAACCCTTATAATGCCTCTAAACGCAAAATCGTTATTTATAAAACTTATGTGACGTTGAATAGTGGCATTATAAGGTAAACGCGTTTGGAGGTTGAATAGTGGCTACATAAGGACATTTTAGTATTGAACTGTCACTGTCACTTCTACTTTGACATCACATTAAAATATTGGATTACCAAAACAGAAATGCCTTTTACTTTTTCATCCTTTTTAAATGATTTCAATTCTTTTAATGCCGTACTTGCGAGACCGCGAACGCGTAAAATATACAAGAAAAGGTTTAATCCCATGAGCCTTCGCGATGAGGACTTTAAAAAAAATATCGCTTTTCTTAAGAAAATATGAAAAAAATCATGGCGATTATAAGCTTGGATCTCAACGAGGACAAGAGAGGAGGCCACATTCCCTTAGATCTGCAAGTGATGGCTGCTATTCGATATTGGGGACGAAATGAGGTAAGTTCAATTAAGAATTGCAATCAATTCATGATTGCATTCATTAGAATTAAGTCAGCAAGACTACATATTAACACCTTTTTCAATTTAAAATCAACAAAATTTGATGACACCAACCGTTCATATAATATATTTCAAGATTCAAGACGATGGAGCCGATATTCATGGTTTCAGCCAACCCACATTATGCCAAATTTGTAAACGGATTGCAAGAGCATTGGCATCAAGAAGAGGTAGTTTTGTCAAAATGCCGACAACATTTTTGGAACAAATGCGAGCTATCAGCAAGTTCTCCGAAATTCGCGGTTTCCCCCAAGTAATTTGTGCCATTGATTGCACCCATATTAAGATTCCCAAAGTTGGTGGACCTTCAGGCCAGTACTATATAAATATAGGAAGGGATTCTATTCATTAAATACGCAAGTAGTGTGCGATGCATCCCTAAAAATAAACGATATCGTTTGCCGGTGGAGAGGTAGTACTCACGACTCCAGAATTTTTAGAGAAAGCCGCATTAAACAACGCACGCTTTGACAATGGTGAGTTCAAGGGTCGTCTTCTTGGAGATGGGTGGCTACCCTTGCACTACTAATCTGTTCACTCCACTGTTGAATCCTCGAACAGATGCTGAAGTGCAATACAACATAGCACATATATCAACTCGAAACACAGTTGAAAGATGTTTCGGTGCTTGGAAGCAGCGATTTCGAATCCTTTTATCAGGTATGAGATGCTCCTTAGAGAATGCCAAAACAACAATAATTGCATTAGCAGTTCTACATGACTTGGCAATAGATTTTCAGGACCATTTTCCAATAACAGGTATACATTTAAATTAAGTTCAATAAAAATGTATGTATTTATTAAGTGGATTCTATTTTTCGAATGTAGATGATGAAGAACCTGCAGATGAATATTATTCTAACCAATCACCAGGAAATCAGGAAATATTGCAACTTCACAGTCAAATAAACCTTACACGCCGCGTCTTTATAGACCAATTCTTTTCATCTCATAACTAACCCTATCTACTGTTCGCAACAAAATGTTCCTATATCTCTATTTAAAGCTTATACACTTTCTACTTTATGATACACTTCTTGTTTCCCCTGTGCAGGGACGGGTTAGAATATTCCTGCAGCGCCTCCCCGCTTGTCGTAAAAGGCGACTAAAGGAGTAAATACATCTAGGCCACAAACAGCAAGGTGAACCTAGCGACACGTAACACCTATAAACTTTCCCAAAAGTGTGCATGCAAGTCCCTGGGTTGGCACAACTGGAGATCACCGGTGCCGTAAAAGAGAGATCAAATACAAAACTGGAGCATGCACACGTCGATACTTACAACGGATTTTGTGAATTCAAGCATTATGGAAGTACTCGTCCAAAATGACACTACCCCGCCAGGCACTACCATTGTTACACATGGTACTGATCCTGGACCGAGCAGCAATGCTCGGGTCAGAGCTAGACGGATTGCGGGGGCTAGCAAAGTAATGCCGCAGATTATACAAAATCTGAGAGTTGCGAGTTGGAACGTTGGCAGTATGACAGGTCGAAGCTTCGAGTTGGAAGAGATGATGAAAAGAAGGCGAGTGGACATCTTATGTGTTCAAGAAACAAAATGGCGAAACACGGGAAACAGGGCCCGTTTCTTGGATACGAGGACAAAAAAACTATAAGATGTTCTACTATGGAACGGAAAAGGGTAAAAACGGAATCGGAATCATCCTTGCAAAACATCTATTAGGCAGCGTATTGACCATTTCGAAATCCAGCGACCGTTTGATGTCCCTTAAATTGGTGATTAAAGGAAAGTTGTGGAATATTGTCACTGCATATGCTCCCCAAATTGGATGTGAGCAGGTACAAAAAGATGCATTTTGGCTAGACTTTCACAATCTACTTAAGGACATCCCAAAGGAAGAGTTTTTGTTCGTGGGCGGAGATTTGAACGGACATGTCGGGAAGACAAACGAAGTCTATGAAGATTGCCATGGAGGCCTCGGATACGGCACCAGGAACCCTCCTGGTGAAGACATCCTGAGCATGTGCAAAACATACGGTCTTATCGTGCTAAATACCATGTTCGTCAAACAAAGCCGACACCTGGTCACTTACAGCAGTGGTGGAAATGAAACCCAGATTGATTACCATTTGGTATCTAGTTTCATGAAACCCCGGGTAAAAGATTGCAAAGTGATACTAGGAGAAGCGATCGCCCACCAACACCGTCTCCTACTGACAGAACTTTTTATGGAGACAGTGAACGACAACAAACATACAAAAACTTTTGGGAAGATCAAATGGTATAATCTGGATAAGGAAAAAGGCGAAGCTTTTATTTCGAATATGCAAAACTTTCTGTATAACAACACCGATATAGTTCGAAATGAAGAGAGTACAGCACAAAGTATGTGGGATCTCCTACAGAGAACTTGCAAAGAAAAAGCCAAAACACTGTTAGGGGTTTCAAAAGGACAGAACCAACAAGGCAAAGAAACATGGTGGTGGAATGATGAAGCTAAATCAGTTATAAGTAAAAAGAAAATGGCTTTCAAGGCTTGGTCGAAGTGCCCCTCTAATAATACAGAGCAAAAGTCACGCCTCGAAGTGGAATATAGAAACTGCAAGAAAGAAGCGAAGAAGAAGTGCGCCCAAATTCAAGCAAAGAATACAGAAAACCTGTATCGGGAGCTGGATGAAATTTCTACCCCGACAGCTGGTGCTATTCAAGAGCTACGGCAAAACACGAATAAGGGCGCAACTATCTTTAAAATAGCCGCTCAAAGAAGAAGAAATGCCCAGGAGATTTGTTCGCCAAAGTTCATTAACAATGCTCAAGGCCAACTACTTGTGGAAGACAACGAAATTCTTCACAGGTGGCGACAGTATTGTGACGGACTTCTTAACGAACAATTTCCAAGGCTATACTTTCCAATAGCTTCACCTAACTTAAGCGAAGTATCCGACGTCACAGTCGAAGAAGTTAGTGAGGCGGTAAAATACTCCAAAAAGGGAAAAGCTGTTGGCCCAGACGAAATACCCTCAGAGTTTTGGAAAAAGATGGGAGATATCGGGTTTAGATGGCTCATGATTCTTGTCTCCAAACTTATTCGAGGTGATCGCATGCCTAATCAATGGAGGGAAAGTTACCTTCTTCCAATTTATAAAGGAAAGGGTGATACTCGAAGCTGTGATAATTACCGTTCGATTAAGCTGATGTCACACACCATGAAGATCGTTGAGCGAGTCTTGGGTAGCCGACTGCGAAAAATAATTAGGCTATCTGATGACCAGTGCGGGTTTGTCGGGGGTAAGTCAACCACGGATGCAATCCAGAGTATAAGAATAATTATGGAAAAACATCGGGATTCTTTGGAGGATTTACATGTCGTATTGGTTGATTTTGAAAAAGCATTCGATCGGCAACCACGAGATCTAATATGGGTGGCCCTCAGGCAACGAGGAGTTCCAGAAACCTATGTGCGGATAATTATGGACATGTATGATGGAGCAGTTACTAAAGTAAGATGCGCAGCTGGAGTCACCGAAGAATTCGAAATCACAGTAGGTGTACACCAGGGAAGTGTCTTGAGTCCCCTGCTCTTTATTACAGTTCTTGATTACCTGCTTGAAGGCAAAGTGATGGATCCAAAAGTACATCAGTTATTCTTTGCTGACGATGGAGCCATCATAAGTGAAGACCCGATATGCCTACAACGAGCACTTGACGTATGGGTGGATGTTCTAGAAGGAAGTGGGTACCGCATAAGCGCGAAAAAGACAGAATACCTATGCTGCCCATTTTCTGATCCACACAGGCCTATTCCAGACATTTATTTGAATGGAGTAGTGCTTCCCAAGTGTGAAAAGTTTAAATATCTGGGGTCTATGATAAATAACGAAGCTACTTGTGATGACGATATCAATCATCGCGTAAGCGTAGGGTGGATGAAGTGGCGGGAAAATTCTGCTATCTTCTGTGACCGAAAAATGCCCCCTAAGCTGAAAGGAAAGCTCTACACTTCAGTTGTGCGTCCAGCACTCACATACGGTTCACAATGTTGGACAATGTACAAAAAGTATGAGAGTAAGCTTACGGCAGCTGAGATGAAGATGCTTCGTATGACAGCAGGAGTTACAAAGCTTGATCGAATTAGAAGTACGAAGATCCGAGGAAGCCTTCATGTTAAGAATACCATTTCCCAAAAAATTGAACACGACCGACTCAGTTGGTATTGGTATTGCCATGTTTAAAGGAGAGATCCTGAGAACCCCGTCAAAAAGGCAATATCATACAACGTTCCAATTCGGAATAAAAAGAAAGGTAGGCCTAAACACTCCTGGTACAAACAAATGCAAAAACACCAGCATTCAGTTGGCCTCAGAAATGGAACAATACAAAACCGGGAGGCTTGCCGCCGATTTCTGAGGTCAACCCGGCGAACCCCACAGGCGGATCACTAGTGTGAAGCAGATACGTGGGAGAGTTATGATCCCCTCGACATCGAGATCATAACAGCGCCGAAGAAAAGGAAGAAGAAGAAGATACACTTCTTGTTTGGCACTGACAACAACAGTACAAGCAATTGCAGATGTAGGAAATCAGCAGCAGCATCAACACAACAACAACAAATACAGCAGCATCATTCATACATTCAGCAACAGATTAGAGTATAATAAAAAAAATAATATTTTCTTAGAAAAAGAAGTTGTCCTAAGTTTTATTTTTTTATTTCACTATTTATTTCAAAATACCATTCATATGGCAAAAACAAAAACAAAAACTTAATTCATAAAAACTATAAAAATACTTAAATAACTGAAAAAAACATTAAAAACTAAAAATCACAGTTCTGAGAAAAAATACGAAGGAACTAATCAATTATGTAATACAAGAAATCACAGTTCAAAAATAAAAACGAAGGAACTAATAAATTAATACAAAAAAAAAAAAAAACAGTACAAACTAAAAATCACAATTGCAATTATGCTCTTCTAGCATTTTCATCTCCTTTTGATGAATTTCCTCCTTGTGCCTTCTCTCCATCTGGTAAGTTTTCGTTATTTCCGAACGCTCCATTAAAATAATTTGCATTCTTTCTTCATGCTCCAATTTCATGTAAGCCGTCTCCTTCCTCCGGTTCTCCTTTGCTAAATCAAACAATTCCTATTTGAGGAGTTCGCCCTCTTTGCAGATTATGTGAGACAAAAAGAAAAAAATACTAAATTAATATGAAGAAGAAAAATTAATTTATTAAGTACCTTCCGTTTGAATGATCTGGTTTTCTTTGAACGCGAAGGTGGAGGCGATGCCGGTGGTGAATGTCGATGTAAGGCTTGTGCTGGAGGCGAAGCTGGTAGTGGAGAACAAGGATCCTCAAGAAATTCAATATCATCATATTGATTAATCTAAAGAAATTTATATTTATTTATTTTTTATAATTATCATAATTCATTAGGTTAACAATGGGCTCTTCCGATGGCGTTCAATATGTTGTGTTGTTATGTTGCTTAAGCTTTTTTTGTAGGCAAAGGCGTTCATTTTAGACTTCATTTTAGTGCCTCGCCATTGCGCTTGAAGTTGCGGCGCGGCGTCTCCCTCATAGTTGCACTCATATTATTGAAACTAAAATTTTATAATATATTAAAAATAAGTGAAATTAAAATAGTTTAAATTATATACTTGCTGGTTATCTCCCTCCACGCATCCTTCTTCACCCGGGATGTGTTGGTATCGCAATTCTTATTCTCTATTATTGAGATTTTATCCTCAATAAGTTGTCTGAGAAGTATCTGGAGATTATGATAAAATGATTATGAATTTTATTACCAGTTTTGTGCTAAATATAATGGCATACCTTATCCGAAGAATCTCAGTTATTTGCTCGAACTCTTTTAGCTTTTGGAGGATCCATTTTTGTTTATAAATTTCTCGACCAACAGAAGGAATGTTTTGTTTTGTCTTTGATAAACAGCTGATCTGTGACATGCTGACTATATGTAATAGATCTTTAATTTTTGGTACATTTTTTGACACAAGCTCATTATAACTATGCAGGGTAGGCAAATGTTTTATAAATATGAATTTGCATAGTGGATCCATAAGTCCTTATGCAGTGCATAACTATACACGCGTTCAGCGAATTCTAAAAAATAAGGCTGTGTATGCATAATGTTTTCAATTACGAAAATTTTATTTAAATGCACTTAATTCAAAGTTCATACATTTGTAATACAATTTTTTTAACTTAAGATTAATTTGGTTTTACCAAGGCCGTCTACCATATGGAAATTATCTAAGCTTATTATTTTGGATAAGTTGTATTATAATTTAAGTTTTGTTTTTTCTATTTTTAAATCGTTTTAATAATTTGGGTTCTCTATCTCATTCTTGTGGCTGAAGATTCATATACATATAAAAAGTTTCCTACCTAAGCCTATCATTCACAATGCATAACTTATATTTTTCGAAGTGGTTATTACAAGTTATTGCACGATATAGATATAGAGTACATTTGAATGATGTTTTATTTCATTTTTCATAATATCAGGATGCAAACAATATATTGAAATCTAAATCATAAATGCGTTTTATTTAAATTTCCTTCTTTATTTTCCCGAGGAGAAAGTAAGGCTGTGGGGGCTGCTTTTTAGCAAGTTTACAAGGTAAACTTTAGCATTTGCCCGAATCTTGATCTAAAAAACCCTGTTTCGCCACTTTTACATTTGAAATTAAATGACGCAATGGCGATAAGAGATAACCGTGGTTTCATCTGGTTCAATGAAGATCATTTGGCAAACGCCATCAACCATCAACGCCAAGCAAAATGGGCCCAGTTCCCTTTTAGTTTCGAAGATGAAGCTCCAGTACGTCTTCGACTCATTAAAAAAAAGGAAGTCAGCAGGAGTCAATAGCATATCGCGGTATAACGATAGTTACCTGCGGCTTCGAAAGCTATGGAAATGTATACCACACTGACACTGTTTAACAACGTTCTGAATAATGCATTTCATGCATTTATACGAGTACAAGGAATATGACAACTCCAATCCACACATACTTAGTTCGGTTTTAACGCTGGACAGATTGTGTACATGGCTCTTCTAAACTGATCTCAGATATCCAATGGAACAAATCTGAAAGGCAGTGTATTTATTTCTGGTTTATTTACATACGGCTTTCGATGAAGTGGCTCAAAATTCTTGGTAGAATTAGTACGATGTCAAAACTGTTTTAGTATCATTCTTGCTTAAAATAAAGATTTTGAAAAATTTTAATTGAACTTAGCATCATACTTTCCTCACTAAAGAATAGCTATTTAGTTTTTGTAGTATCGTGCTAACTTCTTATGACTCTTTGATATTTGCAAACATCAAAAAACAAACATCAAAAAAGGTTTGTCTATCATAGTCATACTTTTATTTATATATACATATGTACATATGTGTCTGTAAATTTTTTCGAGTTTCAGAAGTCTGACTTTGCAGTTGAATTAATATCTGAAAGATTGTCATATTCTAGCAAAAAGGAATTCTGCTGGACTAAGTCCTTAAATGGGAGGCGTACTTATGTACGTTGGTAATGTCCGTTCGACGCTTCTGCATTTTTCTTCATCATATTCTTTACCACCTTTGGTGCCGCTGCTGATGGGATTCACCTGATTCACTTGATGGAATTTTTTCATTAATAGAGGACTGCTAGTGAAATATTGAAAGATTATTCCTTGGCAAAACGACGAAACTCTATTAAATTTTTGGGGAGAATACGGTCTGTATGTTACTTTGTATAGTTTTATCACATCCGTCATACGCATATGCGAACACATATAGTAGCCTTTTCGCAAGGATAGTCTGGCAAATTCTATCAGACCAAAACATAAATGTTAAAAAAAGGGCCAAGTTCTTCTATACAAAAACCTTTGTGTAACAAGTCAGCCGTGAAAAGTACTGAGATCTAAAAGAACGCCAAGTTCTTACTTCATATTTAATTCCGAATATTTAAAGTAGAATAATATTGAAACAGCTACAATGTAATAGAGAAATTTTGTTATTTAATGATTACTGACAAAAATTTGATGGGCTTACTTGGCAAGAGTTTTTTTTTATGCCCAATTCGAAAGGTTTTAAAAACTTGATCAGTGAACGCATTAAATTTTAGTCAGTAATCATTAAATAATAAAATGTGATGATGATGATGTTTTTCTTGCAATTTTAACTCCTTTTTTTAAATGAAGGTAGCCCACCAATTAGTAGCCTAATTAGTGGTTTGATTATAGTTCACATCACAGTTAAAATTTTTTTTTTAAGTAAACTCATAATTTTTTCAGGTATGCAAATGTTTTCTTTTTTCATTCATGTTAACATAACATAGAGTACCAAATCGAGCACTCTAGTTCTAAGAAAACTCATGAATTTTCAAGATGCATGGTATAGTTTCAAAATGACAATAAAAAGACACTTCGAATGAAAAATCTTAGACTTTCTACTTTTCGCTTTGTATGTGCATAAAGCTATACCGCTCTACCTAATTTCATCATTCTACAATAATAGGAAGTGCTCCATATAAATGAAACATTTTCTTAGAAAGTAAGCGGATACCACGCCCACTGAATGGAAAACCTCAGTTTTTATGGTCGGTCCTTTATATGCAAATTGAGCTCTACCAAATTTCATTGTTCTATTGCAATCGGAAGTGTGCCATATAATTTACATCAGTTCTGAGGAAGTGGGCGGATACCACGCCCCTGAATGGAAAACCCCAAATTTTATATTTTTTTCGTTGTATGCAATTTAATCCGTACAGCTTCACCAAACTTCGTCGTTTTGCAGCAGTCGGAAGTGAAAGTGGGCGGATACCACGCCCCCTGAATGGAAACCCTTAAATCAACCTACGGTTGTGCGAAATTACAAGATTCTACAAGGTCGAGAAGTGCTCCATAATTTTGATGATCTGTCTGTTAGTCAGTCAGTCAGTTACGGTTTTTGTGATTTTTGAGGCCTTATATCTCAGGAACCGCTAATGCTAGAAAATTGAAATTATTGAGGCGCTTTTGCCTCACTAGCTTAGCAAATATTCGGAATTTTAAGTTTCTGACTTCATTGGTACTGAAGATAGGGAGGGGTCAAAAATCGCCTGAGTTTGTTCCTGTAAAAAGGGTGTAGTGCCAGAACTTGGTGTAGTGCCAGAACCTAGGTAACTTCATTGTTACCTGGAGTTCGCACGCTGGCCAACCCTTTACTTTTTGCTCAATGTGTTTTTGCAATTACTTGTCAACACACGGTCCTTACAGCCTTCATCGGAATGCTCAACTGTCCTCTATTCAATTCGGGTAACGTTACGTTACTTCTAAATATTAAATTTATCAATTTATATAAAGTTAATTTCTAATAGAATAATAGTCTTGGATGTACGAAATCAATTTAGTCTTTTGCATTTAGTTCTCTCATATATTGTAGAATAAAGAAGAACGACGCTTCAAGGGGAGGACCCAAACGTGTAAGTAGTTTAATCTTGTATACTCCTGTATAAATCAAAAAATATTTTTATTTAGGTAAAGGAAATAAAAACTCCTCAAATAGTTTCTATTTAATCGAAGTGTTTTTTATTTAAAGGCTCCCTTGCGTCAACAATTATTGTGTATTCAAATTTTCAAAAAAAAATTGTCAATAGCTGTGTTTTATTTCCCCCGAGATCTGATCCAGATTGGATCTTCATTCAAAATTGCATGTATAACAAAAACAACACGAGGCCCTGTTTTGTTTGTATTTGTTGTTTTACATGTTATTTTGAAAACAAAATCCAATCCGGATCAGATCTCGGGGAAAATAAAACACAGCTAATATTTCGAAAACCCCATGCTCGTTTTTTTTAAACTTGACAAATAAAAGTTCCTCAATATAATCTACAAGATGTGAGAAAAAAATTATTTTACCTAAAAATAATGGTTACCACCATACAAATGCTAAAAAATGGTTTTCGAAAATCCTATACTTCTAATATTTTGTGAATTTAAAAAAAAATATTGTTTTTTTGAAAATTCGATATCTCAAAAACGGTTCAATATTTTTTTGGCAGGTCTATTTGTTATTCGTACAATAATAAAAAATTTAAATCAGTGTACTAAAATTTTTCCTAAAGCTAAGTGTACACGATTGGTAGATCTTACAATAACAACAAAAACTTCGGTTTCTGGAAAATACCTATATACGAATAGAGGAAGTGATTTTTTGTTTGTTATTTTCTTGTAATAGTATTTATTTAATTAAAATTTATTTTTAAAAAATAACTTGAGTTTTTTTTCATATGGCACGAAAATGTCACAAATGGCGCGTTTTTTGAAAGAGTGTGGCACGAATTTTTTTTTTTTTTTGGCGGCAGCGCTGGTCCCGACCACTCCTAATCTTACGAGCGCTCTCTTCGAAAGTTTGTTCGAAAATTTGAAAACTAAACAAACTAAACAAACGACACGTTGAGTGCAAGCCCAAAACCAGTTATATACTACGTTTATATGGAGAATTGAATCGGAATTGAATCAGGATTTAGCTCCATGTATACCTGGATCGGATTGAAATAGGATTTCTCGATCCGATCCCACTAAACGAGTTGAATCGAATTGAAAATATGCACCCAGAGAAAAAAGCACTTAAATTAAAAAAAAACAACTTTGAATCAATGTTAAACCAATATGATTTGGCTCTAATGCCGAAAATATTTAAATCAAAGTTGTTAATCAATAAAAAGTGATTCCCTACTTAATTTCAAATCAAATTTTAAACCAATATGATTTGAAGTTGTAGCATTATAGTTTTAAATACGATCCGCATTTGATTCAAAAAAATATCAATTAATTTTAAACACGCTTTACGTTTAAAGTAAATAGAAATCGGAATCAAATCAATTAGAAACATATTTACATTAGTTACTACGTAACATTAAATTGAAAAGCGCCATTATAGTTTTAAATACGATTCGCATTTGATTCAAAAAAAATATCAATTGTTTTAAACACGCTTTGCGTTTAAAGTAAATAGATATCGAAAATAAATCAATTACAAACAATTTAATAATATTTTACTAGCATTCATTGATTTAAAGTCATTCTCACTATATTCAAATCGATTAAAAACAATTATTTTTGCAAAAGTATTTTCTTTTTATTGTAAATAAAATAATAAAAAAATTCTTATAAACTAACTTAATAACAAAACAACAAACAAAATTTACAAATATTTGTGTCTTACCATTATTATTATTATGTAAGTCTTGCCATTATTAATTTGATACAAGTGTAGTGGAGGGATTGTAAAGACTAGATCAATGATTTCCCTTTCGATGATGAGTTAAAAAGTTTTAAAATATCCTATAAAATATATATTACATTATAATTTTTATATTGAGAAAAATGTATGTATGTATACTTACAATTTTAAGAAATGATTTTAAACTTGAGATTGGTGTTGACGGGAATCAGAATTGTTGCAATTTTGGCACTGCCAATTTGCCACTTTGGAGATCTCTGAGAGGGTTTCGTCATCAATTCGAAACTTGAATAAAATTTATATAATAAGAAAAAAAAAAGAGATAGTTTAATGTTACCTTCAAATTTCTAAATAAGTATAGTTCCAGATCTTCATGCAGCTTTGCGGAATCGTCGTGGTTGTTCTCGTTAGCAGGATTAGAATAAATTAAATTTCGAAGCTGTCCGCTTTCGTCCACTACTTGAATTATTTTAGTTTATTTTATTACTTTTAGGTTATAACGTTCACAATAAGTACAGCTCACAAGCTCTAAAGAGAATGGCAGATAAATTTTCCTCGACCCGCAATAACGACAGCCGCGAACACGCACATACATATGATTTCTTTCTTATACAAAATGTTTACTGTTATCGTTCACAAGTCAAAAGGATTAAAACTTTGATTTATTGTACTTTAACTTTGGTTCAAAGTGAATTATGTATACGATTCAAAAAGGAAAGAAAATCAAATAAGTTACCACTTTGATGTATTAAGTTTCAAGTTTGATTCAAATAAATTAAATATCAAACGTCTTTAAATGAACAACGAAAATGCCTCGATTACATTTCAAAATAGAAAAACATTACCATAATTCAATGGTGTTTAACTATACTGTGATTAATTAAACATTTTTCTTATTTGAAACAAAGTTGATCGTATTTAAATTAAAGCGTATAAATCAAAAGTTATAGCAACGTAATTTTAAATACGACCCAATCGTGCGACCCAATCGTGCATTTTATTTATTCAGTCACTCAGGCCAAATCACAGTGGAAAGTTACACGATTAAACATCACATCCAAATTATTATTTATTAGACTTTAGCTGTAACATTAAATGAATGAAATGAAACTTAGGAATATATACACACTAGCCGACCCGTACTCGCGTTGCTTCGCAAATTGTTACTACGAATATTTTCTTAATATTAATATTAGCATATGAAAACATTTCTCAATGGGACTGAGCTTATTTGCTACAATAATATTAATTTTAGTTTATATGTACATATAACATACCGTATCGAATTAGATTCTCTTTCACACTTGAAAAAAAAGAGCTTGTTCATGTTTGTGCATGTTATAAATATAACAATATAGAAAATAATAAAATTTATTTCAAATAAACGGGTTGACTACTTTCTGAGATCATTCAACCCAAACTTTAAAATGGTTTCGCTTTTATAGAATAGTTCATGTGCACGGCATTGTAGTCAATTGAATGTCCATTTTTGTCACCCAAAATGCTACTGAGTGTATTCAAGTAACTTAAAAAATAAAATGCACGACTGGATCGCACAAACTTGCTCTGATGTAAAAGTACTTTGGAATTTAAAATACATTTTATAAATATAAAACATTGATTTAATGAGATAAAAATGTTCAAATGTATGGAATTGCCGTCTGATTAATCTTTTTAATATTTAAGTAATTTTTTATATGACAAATTTCCTTAAAATTTTTCGAGAACAAAATTTGAGATGCCAAATTTTAAGTATTAGCTAGTATAGATTTTAGAAATAGTTTTTTTTCGAATATTTTTATATACAATATTATTTTAAACTTAAGGGGGCTCCTGTTAAAAAGCTTTTGGTTAAAATCGTTAGAGCTGTTGATGAGAAAGTCAAAAAATCAAAAAACCGTTCTATGACAGGTACCGTTAATAACATTTTGCCCCAAATTTTTTTTTGACAAAAATGTAGTCCATGTCCAATGTCCATAATATCACACCGTTTCGAGATAAATAAGATTATGCATTACGGGTGTATGGGGGTACCGTTAGTTTTGGAGCTAAACAAAAATTTCAATTTCTCCTCTAGGGAATCACCGAAGACCCTTAACTACCGAGATTGAAGAACATAGGGCTTGTGGGTAAGGCTTCTAGACAGAGGTACAGACATACAGACGCACTGAAACATGTTTTTTGTGAACTAAATTGTCCTTAAAATTTTTATAAACAAAATTGATATGCAAGTTATTAATATTCAATAAAATACATTTTATAACGTTGTAGCACTTCATATATTATTTAACTATTCTTTTATTTTATTCTTATACCTATTATTTTTGTAAAATTAAGGTGGCAAGAATAAAAGTTAAAGCTTTCATATTCTAAAAATTAAAAAATAACAAAAACCTCACTTCTAAGTAATAAAAAATAAAATAACAAAAGTTGACAATAGAGTAAACAAAAAGTATAAAAGGAGAGTTTCAGTCGATTTATTTTCATTCTCGTCTGATATTTCACTTAGGACAGTCGGGTAATCCATTATCCAGATAGAAAAATATCATACTTGAAGTTTGAGAATATTTCTTGTGTTAATGTTTATTATTCAACGGACGGGTTTCCTCCTCCGCCTTTCTTCTTCTTCTTCTTCTTCCTTTTCTTCGGCGCTGTTATGATCTCGATGTCGAGGGGATCATAACTCTCCCACGTATCTGCTTCACACTAGTGATCCGCCTGTGGGGTTCGCCGGGTTGACCTCAGAAATCGGCGGCAAGCCTCCCGGTTTTGTATTGTTCCATTTCTGAGGCCAACTGAATGCTGGTGTTTTTGCATTTGTTTGTACCAGGAGTGTTTAGGCCTACCTTTCTTTTTATTCCGAATTGGAACGTTGTATGATATTGCCTTTTTGACGGGGTTCTCAGGATCTCTCCTTTGAACATGGCAATACCAACTGAGTCGGTCGTGTTCAATTTTTTGGGAAATGGTATTCTTAACATGAAGGCTTCCTCGGATCTTCGTACTTCTAATTCGATCAAGCTTTGTAACTCCTGCTGTCATACGAAGCATCTTCATCTCAGCTGCCGTAAGCTTACTCTCATACTTTTTGTACATTGTCCAACATTGTGAACCGTATGTGAGTGCTGGACGCACAACTGAAGTGTAGAGCTTTCCTTTCAGCTTAGGGGGCATTTTTCGCCACTTCATCCACCCTACGCTTACGCGATGATTGATATCGTCATCACAAGTAGCTTCGTTATTTATCATAGACCCCAGATATTTAAACTTTTCACACTTGGGAAGCACTACTCCATTCAAATAAATGTCTGGAGTAGGCCTGTGTGGATCAGAAAATGGGCAGCATAGGTATTCTGTCTTTTTCGCGCTTATGCGGTACCCACTTCCTTCTAGAACATCCACCCATACGTCAAGTGCTCGTTGTAGGGATATCGGGTCTGCACTTATGATGGCTCCATCGTCAGCAAAGAATAACTGATGTACTTTTGGATCCGTCACTTTGCCTTCAAGCAGGTAATCAAGAACTGTAATAAAGAGCAGGGGACTCAAGACACTTCCCTGGTGTACACCTACTGTGATTTCGAATTCTTCGGTGACTCCAGCTGCGCATCTTACTTTAGTAACTGCTCCATCATACATGTCCATAATTATCCGCACATAGGTTTCTGGAACTCCTCGTTGCCTGAGGGCCACCCATATTAGATCTCGTGGTTGCCGATCGAATGCTTTTTCAAAATCAACCAATACGACATGCAAATCCTCCAAAGAATCCCGATGTTTTTCCATAATTATTCTTATACTCTGGATTGCATCCGTGGTTGACTTACCCCGACAAACCCGCACTGGTCATCAGATAGCCTAATTATTTTTCGCAGTCGGCTACCCAAGACTCGCTCAACGATCTTCATGGTGTGTGACATCAGCTTAATCGAACGGTAATTATCACAGCTTCGAGTATCACCCTTTCCTTTATAAATTGGAAGAAGGTAACTTTCCCTCCATTGATTAGGCATGCGATCACCTCGAATAAGTTTGGAGACAAGAATCATGAGCCATCTAAACCCGATGTCTCCCATCTTTTTCCAAAACTCTGAGGGTATTTCGTCTGGGCCAACAGCTTTTCCCTTTTTGGAGTATTTTACCGCCTCACTAACTTCTTCGACTGTGACGTCGGATACTTCGCTTAAGTTAGGTGGAGCTATTGGAAAGTATAGCCTTGGAAATTGTTCGTTTAGAAGTCCGTCACAATACTGTCGCCACCTGTGAAGAATTTCGTTGTCTTCCACAAGTAGTTGGCCTTGAGCATTGTTAATGAACTTTGGCGAACAAATCTCCTGGGCATTTCTTCTTCTTTGAGCGGCTATTTTAAAGATAGTTGCGCCCTTATTCGTGTTTTGCCGTAGCTCTTGAATAGCACCAGCTGTCGGGGTAGAAATTTCATCCAGCTCCCGATACAGGTTTTCTGTATTCTTTGCTTGAATTTGGGCGCACTTCTTCTTCGCTTCTTTCTTGCAGTTTCTATATTCCACTTCGAGGCGTGACTTTTGCTCTGTATTATTAGAGGGGCACTTCGACCAAGCCTTGAAAGCCATTTTCTTTTTACTTATAACTGATTTAGCTTCATCATTCCACCACCATGTTTCTTTGCCTTGTTGGTTGTGTCCTTTTGAAACCCCTAACAGTGTTTTGGCTTTTTCTTTGCAAGTTCTCTGTAGGAGATCCCACATACTTTGTGCTGTACTCTCTTCATTTCGAACTATATCGGTGTTGTTATACAGAAAGTTTTGCATATCTATACTATTATATAAAAGCGAAACCATTTTAAACCTTGATACGCACGATCTCAGAAAGTAGTCAACCGATTTATTTGAAATAAATTTTATTATTTTCTATATTGTTATAAGAGTGTTTATGGCTATAATTTTTTTTCAATAATTATTTGTCAAACTTAAATATTATTAATTTTACATTTGTTGTCCATTTTTTTTCATTAGTTGACTTATACAACCACTCATATCTTAAAACCTATACAATAATCAACAAAGATTAGCATTGCTTCATAAAGTCAATATTGTTGCGCAAATTTTAAGCCCAAAATCACTTCTTAGTTAAACATACAACCTGAGAAATAAATAAAAACAAATTATAAAATTATAAACTTTTTGAATTTATTTTATCCAGGAATTAGATTTCATCACAATCGTGAGGTCGCTGCTTTGTTTCATTTCATTATCATTCCAACAATTTTAATTTTCTTTTCTTCCCGCTCCCATACACTCTCTCACTCTCTTAATATCTGTTCCATATTCCATTCAATAGAAATAGTTACGTTTTTTCTCTTACCTACCTAGACCTACCTATGTACATATATTCAATTTTTCTGTATTGTATAGTTTATCTAATTAATCGACACACACACACATTTTTTTTGTTTCTCTAATTCTATCGTCACATCGCTGAGCAATGTGGGGGTGGGCTCTTTTTACTTGCGATATAAGTAGGTAATAGGTACTAACTATAGAGCAAGTTCTGCATTTGGAAAAAAAATCGAACTCGAGATTTTGATCAAAGTTGACATTACGATGATAGCGAAGACGAATAAAGTGGGTGCGACGATTCCATCTGTTTGTCTATATGCCTGTATGTCCGTATGTCTGTATGTCTGTACCTCGATCTAGAGCCTAAGCCACTGGAGCTATTTTCTTTAAACTCGGTACTTAAGGGTCTTCGGTGATTCCCTAGAGGAGAAATTGAAATTTTTTTTTTAGCTCTAAAACTAACAGTACCATCCCATACACCCGTAATGCATAATCTTACTTATGTCGAAAATGGCTCTAACGATGTTGATAAAAAAAAATAGGTGTGATGTTATGGACACGGACTACATTTTGGTAAAAAAATGTTTGGGGGAAATGTTATTAACGGTACCTGTCATCAACAGCTCTAACGATTTTAACCAAAAATTTTCAGCAGGAGCCCCCTTAAGTTTAAAATAATATTGTATATAAAAATATTCGGAAAAAAAAACTATTTCTAAAATTTATACTACCTAATACTTAAAATTTGGCCAAATTTTGTTCCAGAAAAATTTTAAGGAAATTTGTCATATGAAAAATTACTTAAATATTAAAAAGATTAATCAGACGGCAATTCCATACATTTGAACATTTTTATCTCATTAAATCTATGTTATATATTTATAAAATGTATTTTAAATTCCAAAGTACTTTTACATAAGAGCAAGTTTGTGCGATCCAGTCGTGCATTTTATTTTTTAAGTTACTTGAATACACTCAATAGCATTTTGGGTGACAAAAATGGACATTCAATTGACTACAGTGCCGTGCACATGAACTATTCTATAAAAGCGAAACCATTTTAAAGTTTGGGTTGAATGATTTCAGAAAGTAGTCAACCCGTTTATTTGAAATAATTTTTATTATTTTCTATATTGTTATATTTATAATATGCACAAACATGAACAAGCTCTTTTTTTTCAAGTGTGAAAGAGAATCTAATTCGATACGGTATGTTATACATATAAACTAAAATTAATATTATTGTAGCAAATATGCTCAGTCCCATTGAGAAATGTTTTAATATGCTAATATTAATATTAAGAAAATATTCGTAGTTACGATTTGCGAAGCAACGCGAGTACGGGTCGGCTAGTTCGAAATAAAAGCTTCGCCTTTTTCCTTATCCAGATTATACCATTTGATCTTCCCAAAAGTTTTTGTATGTTTGTTGTCGTTTCCTCCTCCGCCTTTAATAACATAAACCCTGATTTATAATACTTTCTTAATAGACCGAGAGCCCACAGCAATTTTTGGGTGTGATTGATAACAAAAAATGATAAGTACCATTAGATAGTCCTTAAGTAGTTATTTACAAATAAGAGCGTCTTGCACGCTCTAGTGGGAGCAATAGTGAGTAATACTGCATCAAAAATGCACTTTTTTACAAAGTCTAAATAATTGTGATAACAATTTTCCAATAATTTCAAAATGTAGAGCCAAGTACCCTGATTGCAAATATCGAGGTCCAAGACGTTTTGCTGGCGGCTTTCTGCCTGCAAGACGAGCTCGAAGTATGCCAAAAACCGACTTTTTAGATAATTGTGATAACAACTTTCCAATAACTTCAAAATGTAGAGCCAAGTACCCTGATTGCAAATATCGAAGTCCAAGACGTTTTGCTGGCGGCTTTCTGCCTGCAAGACGAGCTCGAAGTATGCCAAAAACCGACTTTTTAGAAAATTGTGATAACAACTTTCCAATAACTTCAAAATGTAGAGCCAAGTACCCTGATTGCAAATATCGAAGTCCAAGACGTTTTGCTGGCGGCCTCCTGCCAGCAAGACGCGATAATAATAGTGCATAAATCTTTTTTTTTTTAATAATTTATTAAAATTATATTCACTAATGAAAAATTTCAATAGAGCAAAAAGTATGTTGTATTTTTATTCAAAATCATCCTCATCGGATGAATCGCTAATACAAACGTTGTCGTTGTCGCTATAAAATCCCTCTATAGGACTTTCAACTACATATGTCCTCTATTTCGTCTGGTGTAGTTGGACCCTCAAACCAATTAATAACATATGTATTATTGATTACTCTCCAACCACTTTCCGCAGGTGTGCTTTGGACTTCCGTATTTTTCGCAGCATTCTTCCAAATCGTGCAGATATAATTGCTCCTTTTTACTTGCTGCAGAAGAACGGACTTGTTTGGAGGCAAAGGCTTCCTTCAAAACCCAAAAATTGATGAGAGCAAACAATTATTTTTAAACATTTATAAAGACGATTAAAACTTTAACGAATGTATGGGTATTATCCGCCAGATATATTCTAAACTTAGTTTTGATGTTTTTAAAAACATTTTTTGTTGTTGTCGGCTTACAAGTTTTATAAAAGATTTCATATCTTGCTTCATCTACATTTTTGGATTTAGTTTGGTACATACTACATACAAATTTTTGTATTTCATTAAAATGTTCTTCAGAAACAATCGTACCATTCCCAAGATTAGATAATGCCAGTTGTAAATCACTCCTATACTTCAGGCTTTTGGTCATTTAGAGCATTTCACACTTTTACACTTGTCACCCATGGTTACGGCAAAGACTACCATACAGCCCTATTATGAGTATCAATTTGATAGTCGATAATTTCTATCAATTAGTTGATTATTTGGTATTATGGGTATCAACTGGAAATTTTAGACCGATTGTGAATATCTACTTATAAAAAGTTCATTGTGAATGAGTTTTGTTTATTTTGTTCGACGTTTCACGTTTGAATTATTTATTTGTTTTTTGTCGGCCACGAAAAGGAAAATTCTTTGTGCGAAAATGTTAATTGTTCTTATAAAAATTCATCATAACTCCCTTAAAAAACAATTCTATCGAAGTCATTATTCTTTTTAAAATTTTTCGCGTTTAAAAATCCCGAATAAATTCGTATTAATCAAGAATTCGTGGTTGATAAGAAAATTGATGTGTATCTATTTTGTTGATATCCGTAATACCATGTCTATCAAAAAAACCATTCACAGTAATGATAAAATCTAATAAACTTCACAGTCGATAAAAAATGTTGATAGTTGATAGTCATAATACCAACTCATTCAATTTGTTGATACATATCAAGTATCTAGTTGATAGTTGATAGCTATAATAGGGCTGATAGATTGTTAAGTTTCTTAGAGAGTCATAAGTCATATATGTATACAATCAGAGTGCTTAGCTCTACATTTTGAAGTTATGGTAAAGTTGTTATAAAAATTATCTAAAACGTCGGTTTTTGGTATACTTTGAGCGCGTCTTGCAGGCAGAAAGCCGCCAGCAAAACGTCTTGGACTTCGATATTTGCAATCAGGGTACTTGGCTCTACATTTTGAAGTTATTGGAAAATTGTTATCACAATTATCTAAAAAGTCGGTTTTTGGCATACTTCGAGCTCGTCTTGCAGGCACAAAGCCGCCAGCAAAACGTCTTGGACTTCGATATTTGCAATCAGGGTACTTGGCTCTACATTTTAAAGTTAAGGAAAAGTTGTTATCACAATTATATAAAAAGTCGGTTTTTGGCACATACTTTGACCGCGTCTTGCAGGCAGAAGGCTGCCAGCAAAATGTCTTGGGCCTCGTTATTTGCAATCAGGGCACTTGACTCTACATTTTGAAGTTATGAAAAAGTTGTTATCACAATTATTTAGTCTTTGGAAAAAAGTGCATTTTTGATGCAGTATTACTCACTATTGCTCCCACTGGAGCATGCAAGACGCTCACATTTGTAAGTAACTACTTAAGGACTATCTAATGCTACTAATAATTTTTTGTTATCAATCACACCCAAAAATTGCTGTGGGCTCTTAGTCTATAAGTAATTGAGTGCTTTTGTTTTGCACATCAGTGATAAGTTTCATTTGAGAGTTTATTTAACGGACGGGTTCTCCTCCGACTTTAAAACTCGCACATTTAATCGTGCCACCTTATTTGATTATTTAATTACTTAACTTTGAAATTTTAATTATTTTCTTTTGTTCCTTAATATTTATTAATTTTTTTCGTTACATTCAATTTTTTTAAATAAAACTGTCAAAACTAATTTATATTAAAATACAAACGTAATTTTATTTGAAATTGACAATTACAAACTTTTTAAAGTTTAAACTAAGGATCTTTAATCCACGAAAACTGAAATCAAAAGAGGTTCACGCTACAACGTACTCGTAATTTAAAAATTTATTCGTGTATCCGTTTTCTAGATATTGAATTTTCAAAAAAAAAAAGAAGATTATATTAGTGTTTTTTAAATTAAAAAAAAACTATTTTTTCGAAAAAATTTTTAGATTATATTTTTTTGAGTGAGCTCACACATAAAACTTTTGCTTAAAATCGTTAGAGCTATTGATGAGAAATTCGTAAATCAAAAACCCGTTCTATGACAGGTACCGTTTATAATATTTTACCCCAAGCACTTTTTTTTACCAAAATGTATTGCGTGTCCATAATATCACACCTATTTTTTTTTATCAAAATCGTTAGAGTCGTTTTCGAGATAAAAAAGCTTATGCACTACGGGTTTTAGAGCTAAAAAAAATTTCAATTTCTCCTCTAGGGAACCACCGAAGTACCGAGTTTGAAGAAAATAGCTCCAGTGGCTTAGGCTCTAGATCAAGGTACAGACATACAGACATACGGACATACAGACAAACAGACGGAATCGTCGGACCCACTTTATTCGTCTTCGCTATCATCGTAATGTCAACTTTGATCAAAATCTCGAGTTCGATTTTTTTTCAAATGCATAATTTGCCCTATAGTTAGTACCTAACACCTATATCGCAAGTAAAAAGAGCCCACCCCCCATTGCTCAGCGATGTGACGATAGAATTAGAGAATTAGAATGTGTGTGTCGGTTAGTTATAGATAAACTATACAATACAGAAAAATTGAATATGTAGGTACATAGGTAGGTAAGAGAAAAACGTAACTATTGAATGGAACAAATATTAAGAGAGAGAGAGAGAGAGAGAGAGTATCTATGGGAACGGGAAGAAAAGAAAATTAAAAATGTTGGGATGATAATGACATGAAACAAAGCAGCGACCTCGCGATTGTGATGAAATCTAATTCCTGGATAAAATAAATTCAAAAAGTATATAATTTTATAATTTGTTTTTATTTATTTCTCAGGTTGTATGTGTAACTAAGAAGTGATTTTGGGCTTAAAATTTGCGCAACAATATTGACTTTATGAAGCAATGCTAATCTTTGTCAATCATTGTATAGGTTTTAAGATATGAGTGGTCAACTAATAAAAAAAATGGACAAAAAATGTAAATTTAATAATATTTAAGTTTGACAAATTATTAATGAAAAAAAAAAAGTGTGAGTGCCAGGACTCACGGTTAAGATGTGTAAACATCAACGTTCGTCCGAGTACCGAATTTTTGTTATCGAACGTACCCAATAAACATACAATGCAATCGCACTAGTTTGTAACTTTAGATATGTATATTCAAATGAAAGCCACTATTTTTTCCACAATTTATCCCTTCCACTTACATATTCTTAGATCCAAAACTATGTCTACATAACTGAACATAACGCTTTCAACCTAAACACATGTATTTTTGCACCATGTCCTGTAAAAGCGATTTGAAATAATCAACTATTTTGTTGTCTTTACTTATTTCTAGTAAAATAATTATTTCGGAACGAGTCCAAACACATTTTTCTTGTTCATTTTCTAAACGATTGTTTAAAATTAATTCGCTACAGTTGAGCTGTTTTCTAAGCGCAAGAGAGAAAAGAGTGTGAGCGTGAGTAAAGAGTTGCCAGTGCGCGGTACTCTATCAACTGGTGATTAAACTATTTGATTTCGATCACAGTTGCTAGTGCGCGGCTAGCCTTACACGCCATGTCGGCCTTAAATTAATTCGTAATAGTTGAGCTGTTTTCCATAAGCGCAAGAGATAAAAGAGTGTGAGCGTGAGTAAAGAGTTGCCAGTGCGCGGTTCTCTTTCAGCCAGTTGCCAGTGCGCGACTAGCCTAACAGACTTTTATAAAAGTTCGAACCTCTGAATACCAATCATAAAACATCTTTTAAGGTGGAAATCTTTTATGATTCATAACAGAAAATCTATAGCAGAATAACAAATGTGGCAGAATAGGCCTAATTAGTCGAGAGGTGAAAAAATGTTGAGGGATTGAATTAAGTTCTAGCCAGCAATGGAAAGTAATAAAATCGAGATTTCAGTACTCAAAGTCTCCAATGTAGACACGATGTCGTAAGTACGCAATATTTACAATGTAAACATGGTGTTAAATGCAATTATCGGTAAGGTAGGTTGCTACACGGAACGTGTAACCGTAACGTGTAACCGTAATGTGTAACCGTAACGTGTAACCGTAACGGGTTACACGGGACGTATAAGTTTTACACACGTTTTCGATTCACTCTACCGCCGGGAAAGATGTTTACACATCAAAAATTATAGCCATAAACACTCTTATAATAATATAGAAAATAATAAAATTTATTTCAAATAAATCGGTTGACTACTTTCTGAGATCGTACGTTACAAACTTTAAAATGGTTTCGCTTTTATGTAATAGTATCGAGTATAGATTATACTTGCATGTTTAAGAAACTTCTTCAGCTGTACACTTGTTCAGGTTCATATGAGAAAAACAAGCCCTGTTGAGGGAAACAATAGTCGACTAAGCCGGAAATTGGTAAATTTTGGAAATTTTTTCGAGTTCGTAGACTGCCTACTGGATGAAGGAGTTATAAAATCCAAATAATTCATAATGTCAATATTGATGGCAGGCAAATTGTTCAAATTACAACCGAAATATATTTCATTATATTATATATTAATATATTTATTTCTTAAAACTTGTTTTGTTTTTAGTAATTAACATAGGTTACCGTATAGGTAACTCAAAATTAATTAAATGATTAAAACTTTCAAACACAAAATAAAAAAAAACAATGTTGAAAGTGTTTGAAATATGTGTGAATCCATTCAACGGTATATTTTCAGAGGTGCAAATGTGAAAACAGTTAGAAATCTTTATCTGAATGTCTTTAAAAATTAAAATCGAAATAAGACCGACTCGGATTTATTGCACTTTTGTAAAATGAAATAATGCCGAATTTTGGAATTCGGCGTTATTTCACGGCACCCTTAAAGGTTTAACTTGTTTAGTTGTTTTACATTTCATTTTTTTCTAATTAGCACGGGCTCAAAGGTTTATAGTAAGACCCTTACTTTGCTACTTTGCTTGTGAAAGAAGCGATAAATCAAGGAAAGACATGAAACATTCCCACGGTGTTCAAGAGATGGGAATTATTCCATGTTTCCTATCAGTTTTAACGCTCTGTTCTGGTTTCTATCAATGACAAGAATTTTGGACTATATCTGCAAAGATGTTAAGCTCGAGTTTTGGACGTATAAACATCTTATAGATTTTAGCCAAATCAAAAGGGTAAACAATTTCTTACACGGATATAATTACAACTGCGTTGTTATTTCGACGAAGATCGTCTTTGGCACACATACCGAGTACTGAGAGGTTTTTGGCGCAAGTGCCATTCTAATCCAAAGAATAAAGAATAAAGATTTCATTTAAGAAGAAGGGAAACAAAAAATATGAAAACAACAAAAATTGTGTTTATAGTTTCTGTTTTTGTTTTTGTGGACTCTATTGATATAATTTACACTGCATTCATGCTGTAAAGTGTATGTGTGTTGATAACCATCGACTAACATATCGCGTCTTAGAAGGGTACGACAGCATCTAACTGATGAGCCCAACTGTCGTACCTGGGCGAAACGCATTTGGACCAGTGGCGTAGATAGTGGGGGGGATCAGGGGGATATATCCCCCCCAATTGGGATCGATAATTTTTCAACATAACCAGTCATGAACCAAATAAGTTAAAGAAACGCACTATGAATTTTTTTTTACGTCTCTCAATAATTGATAATAGGTAAACGTGCAAGAAAAAGAGCTTCCATCCAGCTATATACATTTTATTAAAGATATTAGCTACACTGCCGGTTTCAATGTCAACTCCAGTCAGTACAGAGAATAAAAACAATACAAAGAATCATGACCAACGAAGTGAGGTTATTAAAAATATGTCTATTTTAATAACAGTGTAATAAGCTTTGTATGTTTACTTATTTGCAGGATCGTTTGAATGGTTTGGCTTCTTTAGCTATTCATAGCGAAATACCTATAATAGCAGACGATGTTATAAGTGTTTTATCTAAAAAGAACAGAAAACTGGATTTCATTTTGTGATTTATTTTTTAAATTAATATTATTTTACTTACTACAGTGCCTTACATAAGTATAACCTGTAAAAATGCGTTTTGTAGAAAATTAAAATGGGATTGAAACCCTACTATTTTTTATTGAATGGCATCACTAATCAAGTAAATTGAGAAGAAAAAAAAGTTCCGTTAGTTTCTCTTCTGGTGGTTAAAAATTAAAACAGATTTTTTTTATTGCAAAAGTATAACCGCTTTTTTATTTTTATCTGTTTTTTTATTTTAAGTAATTTTTTTCGGCTAAATTAGTAAAGGACATTGCTGCCCCTATTTTCGACCAATCTATACAGTTCTATACAGTTCAATTCTTCCACAATCGCCTCTCGCAGCTCAGCAACACTGTATAATTGCCTATTATTGGCATACATTTTGCGGGTCAAAATTCCCCAAAGATTTTCAATAGGGTTACAATCTGGAGAACGTGCCGGGAATACCATAAAATGTATGTTATTCGATTCGTACCATCCCAAACTAGGGGCATTATCATGCTGGAAGACATGCCGAACTCGACGACATCGTCTTAAGTAGGGTACCAAATTATCCTGAAGCACCTGGGTGCAAGCTGAACTGTTTATCTTTGCAGAGGTGAAGGCAAGTGCAACCTTACCACGGTTACAGAAGGCCCCACAAACCTTACAACTGCCACCGTCAAAGTTCCTCTTGGAAAAAAACTTTTTTCCTTTCTCAGATCATGCCAATATCCGTTAAAACCACCTGACCCATCAAGATTAAACTTTTTTTCGCCACTGAAAATAATCTAAAATAATCTCAAAAAAAAAAAACATTCATTAGATTATGCCATTTGGAATAACAAGAGTTAAGTGTAAATTAATGGAATGTTACTTATGGTTTTCCAATTCCGTTTCATGTTTTGCTGGGCAAATTCTTACTTTTTTTTGTAGAATGTTGTCAAATTCGGAGCTGGCATCATTTTGCACCGAACAATCACTTTACTGCTTTTTAAGGCACGAACAACCGTTGAAAACGAAATTCCTAAGCCCAATTCGTCACGAACGTCCGGCAAAGAATGCGCCGAATTGGATGCAGCATTTATTAAACGCCTCTTATCTCGACGTGTCAGCTTCTGCAGATGCCCGGGTGTTATTTTCGTCTTACAAGATTCTGGATCCTGTAAGAAATTTCGGACGACACGATCGGATCTTTAAATTTTCCTACCAATAGCCCTTAAGCTTAGGCCAATTAACCGAAAAGCTTGAATTTTGACTTTTTCCGTATCGCTTAAATGTTTACCACGCGGCATTGTTGCTTGTCATTTCGAAGCACTGAATTAAGCTTCAGAGAGGTTTGCATTGTGCGGTTATACTTTTGCAATATATAAAAATCAGTTTTTAATTTGTAAACACCAGAAGAGAAAATAACGGAACTTTTTTTCTTCTCAATTTACTTGATTTGTGATACCATTCAACAGTGCCGGATTAGCCACGAAGCAAGAGTAGCAAATGCTACGGGCCCCGCGCATTTGGGGGCCCCGCGCACCAACCTTTTCTGACCATAAAAAAGTATTATTTACATATTAGATTTAGTCACAATTACTAAGAAGAAAATATTTGCATCAAAATGATCAACTAAAATTTTATTTTTCTTTCTGCTGGTCTTACCAAAAATCATGTTTCGCACCGCACCAAAAGCAAATTGGACAACGGTATGAAATTCAGGTATTTATTGTCACCATTGATAACGTACTCACTGCTTTAGGTAAACGTATATGAACAGTTATCATAAAATTGCTGGCATTTTCGGAATATTCCGAGAGCTAAAATCTCTTCTTGATTCAAAATAGCTTTTTTGGCCTTTAGTCCACAAAAACTGGCGTTTCGTCCGGGTGATCGCACATGGACTCATCAGTTGGCTGTGAGGACCTTGTCAATACGCAATTTTTATTGAATTCAGTTCATCTTACATTGATTTTTTGACAAAAATCCAATGTGAACTATATCCAACCAAGATTAAAATTGTAATCATTAACATTGGAATATTTTGCCCGTGGCCGAGCATTGATTCTATATGAAGGTTTTTATAATACAAATTCTATATACTACTGAAATAAATCAGCCTAGTAGAAGACTTAGCACTATTAATGGATTTGTTGAACTTGTTGAAAATAGCAAAATATTTCAACGTTAATGATTACAATTTTAATCTTGGTTGGATATAGTTCACATTGGATTTTTGTCAAAAAATCAATGTAAGATGAACTGAATTCAATAAAAATTGCGTATTGACAAGGTCCTCATAGCCAACTGATGAGTCCATGTGCGATCACCCGGACGAAACGCCAATTTTTGTGGACTACAAGCCATAAAAGCTATTTTGAATCAATAATTCAACAAGTCCATTAATAGTGCTAAGTCTTCTACTTGGCTGATTTATTTCAGTAGTATATAGAATTTGTATTATAAAATTCTTCATATAAAATCTCTTCCACCAGAAGAAATTAAAAATCTGCAACCATAGTAAGTGGTTACGCAGATGATTTGGAGGACAGTCTGGGCAACGAATTAGTGCAATTCGCTTCAATGCTCGATTCTGATGTGGCTGGTATTATTGACAGCAGGAATCATGAGGCTCTGGAAATGCAGGTTTACAAGCTGTTGATAAATAATTCTTTACAATCTTGTTTCCCGAACGTTGAAATTGCTTTGCGCATTTATTTGTCTCTCATGATCACCAACTGCAGTTGTGAACGATCTTTTTCAACATTAAAACGTGTTAAAAATGAATTGAGGAACACGATGAGCCAACAACGTCTTAATCTCCTCACTTTAATGAATATTGAACATGATTTACTCCGAGAAGTCGATATCAACAGCATTATTTATAAATTTTCCCAAATTAAATCAAGAAAAGTTTGTTTGTAACAGTTTTGTTTTATTTAATACCATAAACTTGATAAGTGCCTAACCTAAAACAGTCTAAGGGCCCCTTGATAGAATTTGCTACAGGCCCCGCGCTGGCTTAATCCGGCACTGCCATTCAATAAAAAAAATAGTGAAGTGTCATTCACATTTTAATTTTCTACAAAACGCATTATTACAGGTGCGGTTATACTTATGCATATTCAAATTAATGCGTATAATATATTATCTTTAAAAAATATAATTTTTGTATGGCATACATAATGAATTCAATGAAGTCTTGTTATTTGTTTTTTTCTTTTTTTATTAAAACTTAAAAAAAAATGAGCGAACTAGATCCATCCCCCCCCCCCCCCCCCCATAGCGAAAAGCTATCTACGCCACTGATTTGGACTAAAGGTCGCAAAAACTTTCAATAAGATTTCATTTATACCAAACGCACGCATTTTCTATAAGAGAGCCTGGTGTTAAACTCTAACAAATGCTTTAGAAATTTACTTTTCCTAAAACAATGTATCAAACAGTTCCAAACAGGTACAAATCACTCTTTGATGAAATATGCCATTAGATCATAGGTGAAACGATTGGTGCGAAAGCCTTACTGCTGGTCACTCAGAGCTTTCGATCTTCAAGTTATGTCATGATTTTGGAATTAAAGGGCTATTGGTCAGTGGAGGAGGGGTGAATAACTCGCCTTTCTTAGGAACAGGCTATATAAATGCTGTTTTCCATTTTCTAGGTAGGATTCTTAGACAGGAGGAGCGATGGAAAATCTACCCAATGATTTTGCTAGAAGAGCACCTCTTCAAAAGAATGGAGGGTAGGTATACCATCAGGATCAGCGGATTTGCTTATATAAATGTCTCGAAAAACAGCATTAGGCTATTAGATTTTTTGGAAATAGCTTCGTTTTTAAAAAGATTAATACGAGAATTTAACTTCGTCATAACTGGTCTTAAGCAGTTATGGGTTGCTGCCACAGATATTATATTCGTAGGCTAAAGTATAGATAGATATACGAGTAGTAGACATTTAACTATTTCACTTTTAATTTGTTTTATGTTTCCACTATTGTACATATGTATGTATGTAATGTACGTTCGTTTGCTAATGATTGAATAAATTATCTTTTATTCTTTTATTAATTTAACTCATCTCAGTAAAAGCAAATATCTTCATACATTTCTAATTACCTACCCTTAAATGTTAATGTGGTAAAACAATTCAAAAGTACTTAACATAGGTATGCCTCATAAAACCTGTATTAATAAACTATTATGTACCTGAAGTCTTCGTGTATTGAAGACTTTTAACCTTGAACCAAAAGACCCTTAAGTACGACTCGGTCTTGCATTTTATTTTATGCGGAACTACGGGTATGTACTTATACATATTTTTGTATGTCTCGTATTAAACAGATAGACAGACCTATAAAATATGATTAATTCATTATTTTCTTAGCTATGTTTTGCTAATAAGACTCTACGAGTATATATAAATAATGAAAAACAAATGAAAGGATGAACCTAATATTCATTAATTGACCTCGAAGTACAATTACGGAAGCAGCAAGAAAACAAGTTTGTTTTAGGAAAACAAGGCTACGTCATTATAAATTATTTAAAAACTACTTTTTTAACATTTCAATATAAATTTATGAGAGCTTTTTACTAAAAGTACTGAGCGAATTTATTGTACCTATTTTTTTTAAATAATGTTTTTGTAAATTATTTTCTTAAAAACATTTTGCTGAAAAAAAAATTATTGATATACCTAACATAATATTGTAAGGAATGGTAGAGTACACCCCCATTAAATTGCATCTTTCACGAAGAAAATAAAATATCTGACAACGAAAGGTGTACCAGTCTGAAGAAAGAAAGACCCCAATGGTAGACACAGAATTTGAATGTTCTGTCTAGAAAAGGTGTTGACTTTACTATAGTCCAGTCAAAGCGTCATTTGACCTTGCGCGCAGAGGCATGGTCAATTTTTTTTTCATGGATCGATAGGTGCTTATGAGAAAAGCTTAAAACCAAATTTGCACCACATGACAACTTTTTTTACCAAAGTTATTGGTAAAAATGTGTTTTGTGTCATTTTTTGGTCATTTGCGAATATCTCGGCTCCACTATATCGTACAAACAAAAATTTAACATTTATTTATTCCTAATAACATTATCTATTATGTTCTAAAAAAAAAACATTTGTTTAAACAAAAGAACAAAAAGTTATAGTAAGTTAAACAAATATTTTGTTGTTTAAAAATCACTTTTTCGTGATTATTAAGAAAAAAGCTCATTTAACGATGAAATTTTTATTTTTTATTATTAAAGTTCTTGTAATTCCCTACAATTTAAAAAAAAAATCAACACTCTACGATGAACGAAAGCCGAGTAATAAATTATTGAACATAGGTAAGTCAGCGCACCCACGCATTTTATGATTTTATGTTTTAATTAATATCTCAGCCCCAGTATATCGCAAAGTGAAAATAAAAAAACTGTATTGCTAATAATAATATTTTCTATCAACTTGCATTTAATTTAATATGTTTGAGCAAAAATATAAAAAGTTACCGTTGGTTTCAACATTTTTTTTCTTGTTTTTAATACCTTTTTTCATAGTTATTGAGAAAAAAACTATATTTCGCGGTAAATACTTTTCAGTTTTGGATTTTTGTTTTATAGTCCTGCTAATTTTCTTCAAATTAAAAAAAAAATTAGTCCATTATGACAAACGGGAGCCAAGATATTCATGATTTAAAAACTTAGGAAAGCTTACAATTTAATATCTTAACCTTGTAGCTTGTAATTTTAGTGTCGCCAGCAACAAGAAGCAACAAATATGTGTAAGTATGTGTGTGGTGTTTGAAGGATACCAATATATCTTGTTGCTGGCGACACCAAAATTACAAGCTACAAGGTTAAGTTACTAAATTGTAAGCTTTCCTAAGTTTTTAAATCATGAATATCTTGGATCCCGTTTGTTATAATAGACTAATTTTTTTTTTAATTTGAGGAAAATTAGCAGGACTATAAAACAAAAATCCAAAACTGAAAAGTATTTACCGCGAAATACAGTTTTTTTCTCAATAACTATGAAAAAAAGGTATTAAAAACAAGAAAAAAAATGTTGAAACCAACGGTAACTTTTTATATTTTTGCTCAAACATATTAAATTAAATGCAAGTTGATAGAAAATATTATTATTAGCAATACAGTTTTTTATTTTCACTTTGCGACATACTGGGGCTGAAATATTAATTAAAACATAAAATCATAAAATGCGTGGGTGCGCTGACTTACCTATGTTCAATAATTTATTACTCGGCTTTCGTTCATCGTAGAGTGTTGATTTTTTTTTTAAATTGTAGGGAATTACAAGAACTTTAATAATAAAAAATAAAAATTTCATCGTTAAATGAGCTTTTTTCTTAATAATCACGAAAAAGTGATTTTTAAACAACAAAATATTTGTTTAACTTACTTTAACTTTTTTTTCATTTGTTTAAACAAATGTTTTTTTTTAGAACGTAATAGATAATGTTATTAGGAATAAATAAATGTTAAATTTTTGTTTGTACGATATAGTGGAGCCGAGATATTCGCAAATGACCAAAAAATGACACAAAACACATTTTTACCAATAACTTTGGTAAAAAAAGTTGTCATGTGGTGCAAATTTGGTTTTAAGCTTTTCTCATAAGCACCTATCGATCCATGAAAAAAAAATTGACCATGCCTCTGCGCGCAAGGTCAGGCCCTTTTTCATGACGCTTTGACTGGACTACTAGTAAACAAAAGGAAATTCCCAAATACGAATACAATCTACAATGATTTAGTTGAGTGACTTGACCACGGTTACCAATTGAGTTGTTTTACTAAGTTTTTTAAGTTTTTTTAAGCCAATGATAAAGATGGAAGGTACATAATCTATATAATATTTATAATATATGCGCTGTCCAAAATAATGTTAATAAGTTTATCCCAGTGTAATATTATAAATGAGAAATAATAAGTCCCAGTTTCACAGTTGGAATAAGTGGCACTTATTTAACCCTTAAACCTAACACTCAACACTTTTGCTACCCTGGGGTCTTAGAAACCCCAAAAAGTTTTTTCCCCAATTTGAACGAAAAAACAATTTAAAAAAAATTAGTATATATAAACATCAAAAATATATGTTAGGTATGTTTAAATATAATATAATGTTTTAAAAATTTAAATGAAGACACATATATTCGTCACAAAGTGGATTTCGACAACTGCTACAATTTATTTTGGTCTTACGGTCTTTGTCTCGTGGACAAATGGCACAATTCTTTTTTTTGTGGTGATGTTGCATATGTTGACTCAGCCCCGGTAGCTTCTTTTTTAAAATATCTCTAACAAGAACCTAGAGATTGGAAGGCAGAGCTATCCAAGTAATTCTCTCCTCCATTTGGGGTTTAATGAGTTGTAGTGCCAATTGGTTTAAGAAATGCCTTATTTGTGATTACCAGTTTACCAGTACCAGTACCAGTACCAGTACCAGTTTGAGGAGGACATACGAATGTACACCCACAATATTTAGGATTCCATAAAACATAACCAATGGCCATCTTCATCATATTGTCTTATTCATGTAACCATCGTCGAGAATAGTTTTCACCCATTTTAGTTTTTTCTTGTTTTCTCAAACTAAAATCGAGGAACGCATCAACAACACATTATAACACTGATAAAACAAATAAAATATAAATAAAAAGCTAACTTAGCAATTAAATCAATGCAAACAAAAAAAATAATAAAATTTAACTATTCAAAAACTTTTACAATTGCTACCCTTGGGTCTGTGGTACCCTGAACCTTAAATATTTTCAACTGCATCACTTGAAAATGCATACATGACTGATTTTAAGATGTCTAATACGATAATATGAGAATATTATGAATGGCGCTTAGTTAGTTTTTAAAATATTTAAAAAAAATTATGTTTTCAGTGGCCCTGGATCCCAGGGTAGTGTTTAAAGGTTAAGTTTACAACGCCAGGTTATTGTTTTGAATATAATATTGTTTGAATCAAATTAATTGTTACGTCCATTGAGAATACGACATGGATTATATATCAAAGTAACAAAAACAAACAAAAATCAATAACATTTGAGATTTTCTTACAAACAAATTTAAATATAATAACAATTCTTTTTAAAGTATATTGAAGGTCATCTTAACGGTAGTATTTAAATAAAAATTAAAATTTTATACATATTTCTGCGCTATAAATACTCACTTTTTTTTAAATATAGAATATTTCAGTTCAAAAAGTAGAATGATTGGCTTATTATATTTCATTAGACTATCCAGCAGAATCGATAAATTCCTCCAGCTTTTTAAATACATTACAAAATCTTCTGAAATGGGAAACTTTTTTTCGATAAAAAGGGTGTAAAAGTTAAAGAAAATAAATGTCTAATCAAGGACGCTTTCAATAAGAGGTTTTTCCTAGTCTCAAACATTTAAATCTAAAAAACGCGGGGCACTTGTGATATCTATGTACATACATATATAAAAATAAGTTGAGTAGAGACCGACATGCACGAAAAACACATTTTTGGTTTTAAATGTACGGGAATAACAGAAATTATTTTATACTTTTCAATCCCAGTTAAAAATCAATTTTAATTCCATTATGAGTCAATTTTTCAATCATCAGTTAAAGACCCAGAAAACTGTCAAAAGAATAAAGTTACTTGATAGCGAATAATCGCAACGATTAGATATTCAATAGAATAATAAATAAATTATGAAAAATAAAATATGTAAGAAATATTCAAACTAAAATGTCACTTCCTCTCGTTTTTCGCGTTTGTTTGAAATATTTATACGGGCTTATCCGTGCAAATTTTAACTTTTGCCATGCGTCGAAATATATAGACATTATTATTAAATATTCAGGTTTTGGAACTTATAATATTATATATATCATTGAGTTTTAACTATTCAATTTATAAAATGAACCATCGAGATAGTGCGAAAGTGTTTGAAATCGAAAAAATCATCGAATATTGAGACTTTTGGCTGCGTGCGTGGATAATTAACGTTTTGTATTATTGCAGAAATAATGTTTAACATAAGATTACTTAGTACAATTTTTGTTTTTTTTTTCAGATAAATGAAGGTCAAAATTAATTGAAATCATTCATTTTGAGTGCGTGCCTTCCTTATTAATAATCCTATATGATATAAATTTTAGAAAAAACTGCCATGCGTGATTTTTCGTAAATCTTTAATTGTCACAAATTTTCGTGTCTATTTTTTTAACATTGATCATGGGGCACTTTTTTATGGTCTGCATCATTATTTAAGCTACTCGTATCTAGAGTAAAAAAAACTTTGGCTTCAATGTGTGCTTTATTATGTACAAATTTTATGAAGTTAACAAAACTAACGTAAAAAACGTAACTGTTTCAAAACTGTTTTTGTAACTGTTTTTTACTAGCACATGAAAGCATTGTTTGATTATACCCTTACAATGAGCGTAATTTAAACTGTAGAAACTATAAAAAAAAATGGTAAAAGTGTTAAACAAATAAGTTTGAAAAAAGAAGCTGTGAAGATTAAAAATAAAAACCAAATCAATTAACTCGGTTCTTAAAATAAATTATTTTAAATTAATTTTTCTATACTTTATACCTTTATACTCTTCAACAAACAATACATATGAGTTATGTTGAAGTTTTTTATTTATTCGTGGTCTATAATTGAAGAAAAACTCAAATTTACATGCGTGCCTTAATTTTTTTTTTTGTTTTTTTTCAAACTCAAGAAGTTAAAATTTACAGGGATAAGTCCATATATGATATTTGATTTTCAATAAAAAAAAGTGCATTTTTGACTATCTTTATAAGTAGATAGTAAAAAATTAAAAAAGGAGATATTTCGGTTAACTTTTCTTTATCTGAAGTGCGCTGTTTGGCAGATATCGCCGTTAAATGCAAAAGTGTTATCGAAAACAAGAAAGTCAACAAAGAAAAAGTCTGGAATGAAATTTCTTTACTTTTCAAAATGAAAGCCTAAGAAAAACAACAAAAAAAGGCAGTTTCAAACCGGAAAAACTTGTACAAGACCAATTTTTTTCCTTATACAGCAGTTGAGGAGAAAATTCTAAGAATGTGTTTTAATATTGGTGGTTTGGATTCTTTGAATGAGAGCGAAGCAGATATATATATGTTTGTATATTTGTTTGATATACATACATACATATATCAAGTGGGATATTTTTAAAGAATTGGTGGATTTTGAAGAGATGAAACAGCCCACACTTGAATGTCCAGAAGTCACTCTTGAGGACCCAACCAGCCTACATATGAATGTCCAGAAGTTACCCTTGATAAGCCAAAATGAGCATTTGAAGAATTATTAGAAAACGAAAAGTTTATGTACCAACTCGAGCCTGTATAGTTTTGCAACTTTTGATTGTAATTTGATTTTGAATTTTTTTTTCTAGTTAGTGGTGAAAAAGAAGAGAACAATTAAAGTTTCTGAAAATCAACTTCACTGAAGAAGAAAAAATTCATATCTAAAAAAACATAAGGGATTCGAAGTTTGACGAGCTTGGGAGACGCAAGAATGGAGTTGGTTAAACAGAAAATTCAAATTGAAAGCTAATTTGCTGAACACAACATATAAATGACCGACCAAAAACAAGAACATTTTAAAAATGCAAGATCTTCAAAATGAATATAAAAGAAGACAGGAGAAACATAACTGAAAATCTAAAAAAAATAGAGCAAAAAGAAACTCTTAAATGCTTCTTTAAGATTTCATAGAAATTTCATAATATTTATTAGTTGCTGTTTTTGGTTCAATTATTTTTTTTCTTTCCATATTTTATGAAATGGTTAATGATCCAAAGTATTCAAAAAGTATGTTTTTTGGTCTACTTTGCGAACATGTCAAAGTTTCTTTATGTTCGGAAACAAGTTAATCAGGCTCTATAAATACTTCTTGATCTTCTAGTAGTTCTTCTTCATGTTTGTGATTGCCATGTTATGTAATTCGGGGGTCACTACTATTGTATCTCACTTGTATTGTATTGTAACAATTGGCATTTCATCCCGTATTCCAGTGCTTAGAAAAATGAATCGTCGTTTTCATACTCCGAAACATTTCTCAACAACATTTTTTGTTCGTATTTGTGACTCATTATATAAAAGTTCTGTTCTTGTTTGTGGATTATTCAAGGGAGTCAAAAGGTAACTCCTTACAAAATATACTATATCTACCCCCAAATATGACGCTACCACGAGTAAATCCAGGCTACCGACTACCGATGTGTTGAATTGTTAAATGAAATGAAACTTGAACATTTATCGAAAAATATCCTTTTCGGTTGTAAAAGCTTTCAATTGTAACTCCACCTAGAAAAACCGTTTTTTTTTTTGTTTTTGTTTTTTAATTTACCTGGTGAAATAATTCGTAGATGGGTACGGTGGATTGCTGTGACTACCCGAGCATATCTTACCAGTGTAAAAAAATTCTAGTTGAACTGCTGATATTTCGTTTTCTTCTCTTAGCATTTATACTGATTGGTCTTAAGGATACAATGGCTCTTGTAACTCCTTTAACTGTGAAATAAACAGTAGGATACTCGTAAAATAAAAAATCACCGATTGAAATATACACATGTAGAAACTTCCTGTTTTTAGTCTTCTTCGGAAATGGAGAATGTGCACTAAATGACTGCTTATCTGACTATTGAAAAATTGACCCTACTATATATTTTCTGTTTTAAAATCTTGTGGTTGTAAAATTTTAGAATGGACTTTAAACTAATTTCTCGATGCAGTAGATAATTGAAATTTTGAAGTTCTTATGTATAATTAAAATTTAAAGTCTCTAGCTCATCGGAAAGTTACTTAAAAATAGATTACGAAATTTGTAAAGGAAACAAACTGACGGACAGAAAGCCATGAGATAGAAACTTGAAATCTTAAACAACAAATTTTTAAAATTTCTCCCTCGTAGCTTATCCGGAAATTAGTTAAATTCGAGTTAACAAAAACGTTTTTAAAATTAACAAATAGACAGTTCCAATCCTCTTCTTAAACAATTCAACCGTATCACTCTCGCTCTTAGAAATGCTCATCAATTTACCCTCCAGTTCAGTTTTGCCCGCACTAATGTTCTTTCTTCACGAATGTGGAGTACTCTACCCAGCTAATACTCAAAACTAGTGTGAATTGTTACCTACTTTTGGAGATGATTTTTTAAAAAGTTTGTGCCTTGACCTAGCAACATGACTTCTTAGCATATTTCTGTGGCAAGAAGAAAAACAATATAAGTCAGTTTTTGCTACTTTTCAGGGAAGCGATTTGAATGTTTAGTTTGTAATTACAAATCAGGTACAAGACTTATTGACAAAGTTTAAACGCGAAAATGACTGAAATTACTGTAAGATCTTATTTGAAGTTTAAAAGAATTAATTTTATGTCAATTTACAGCTAATTTTTAACCACGAGCATTTTTCTATGTTTTACAAATAAAAATTCCTTCGTCAATATTGGGAAAATAAAAAAATAAACAAAAATCTTCTATTGCAGTAACTGTTAATAATGTCTTAATTTAAGACTGTTTCATACTGAATGGCATATCGTATAATTCAAGATACACGGAAACTATTTTATCAATATTCTTTTGAGTAAAAAAACATTTTGTTCTTAGTATGAATTTTAAAAAACTGTTAAGTGCCAAGTCAAAAAATAATCATCCGGCTTTCAAAGTATTTAGTTTTCAAAAAATTTGTTTTTTTTAACCCAAACAAAATTGATTGATTTAACATGGATTTTCAGTTCGTACTATGGATTAAATAAAATCTATATCCTAATAGATGCTTAGCTTAAGAAAATAACACATAATACCAATTAAACGCGATAATCACACAAGTGGTGATATTTTCAAATTTTATTTTCAGTTTTTGAAAACGGGATTTTATTTCCATTGGCAACCATGGACGAAGATAGATATTTCTTTGCATGTCTTCTCTCCCTTAGTTCTTCTGAGCACCAGACACGAAAAAAAAACAAGCTCAGCTCGGGGCTCGCGGGTTTGTCTTGAAAAATATGTATACCCGATTTAAATCTTTTGGCTTTTGCTTTAAGTTTTGCGGATATTTGATCAAAACGTTGTTGTCGTCTAAACATTTTCTACGACGCGTCACCTTCGCCATTCGACTCACTGTTCAGTCTTTGAGAGTGCGCGAATGATAGAAGACAGTTTACGCTGTGTATATATCTGTATGGTGAGTCGTGCGAAGTCAGTTACCAGACTAAATGTTGAAACTGAGGTGCGAATATTTCAAAATTCCATTGCGATACTTTTGTTCGATTGATTAATATTCAACCAATGTGTTCATTGAAGATCATTACCTCTTCGATTTTCCACAGGTAATTGACTGAATTGGAAAGGCTTGCTTTTCGTGGTTTGTTAACGAAGCTAATACCTAAATTACTAAAAAGATGCTATTCATAATAATAGTTTTATAAATATAAAAATTTTTGCTTAAGTCAAAATTTAACTTTTGTTCAAAAATCAAAATAAAAGTGCGGAAGTTCTAACTCAGCTAAAAGCCACCTGCGAGATTTTATTATACCTATTCGTGCACATAATTGCGGACGTCATTTGATGACAAAACTACGGCTTTCACCAGCAGTAGATAATTCCAACTCAGGTAAGTGCTTCTCAAGTTTGATTTAAAATATTATTTCCGTCGCTGGAAGATCTTATAACAGCATGCGTGTCAGCCATTTAATTGTACTTAATGCTCAGTAATTTTTCGGTTTATTGATGTATGCATGTATGTATACAAAATTTTTGTTGTTCATAAATATATTATGTTGGTGGTAATACGTAAAAATAAACGAAGAAGACTCATAGTCATAAGTGAATTCAATCGGTCTAGGTATGTATTAAGATTTTCAGTGACGGACTTGGTGCCATAAGCATAAGCTTTTTGATTTCCGATGTAAATTTCCCTAAATTGTATGCTGTATTTTATTGTGAATGGGTTCATCCATTGAAGAAATATTTCTTCACCTCACGTAGTACAACAATTATAAAAATTGCGTTTTTTCAAACACACGAATAAAAATATGCTGATTTTAAATAAAACGCGTCAATAGAAATATGTTTATCTAACGTGGGTATATATGTATATAGCAGTTCCATTGGGTTGTTCTTATTTCAGCCAATATAGGTACTATCTTTGATTATATTGATATAATTTTAATTTGTATTTAATAATTTTTAGATAAATAAAAAAAATATATAGAAGCTCAGTTCGAACTAAGCATACTTCTGCTTACTTCTGTCAGTAATTTAGTGAAATAAAGATCACATGACAATAGACAATGTCTGGTCTGGAACGTAGTTTTGTCAGTTAAGATGTTCATATACATACTCGCAGAAAAATGATCGGTTTTAGACAATTAATTCTAAGTTGTTTATTTCTATGCTACTTTTAGCAATATACACCGAATTATTTTATATTTATATATACATATAATGCTTCCAAATAACAAACATTTAAATAAAAAACTAATAACAACAGTCTCAAGAAGAATAGTTGTGAAGGTCAAGCCAGGTTTCGCAAATACCAAACTAAAACCAAACTAAATAAAATGCATTTTCTATGTTGATAACTGAATTTCGAGCTCAACAAAAACTATTAGCTGGGAAAGCACAGCCAGTTCAATTCTCAATATTTAAACATAGCTTGAATTAACATTAGGTATTTAAAGTTTCTAGCATCTTGTTCCGGGTGCTTCTCTCCCAGACAAATTATGTTATTTTGTACAGCTATTCTAATTTTGAACTTTAAAAAGTCACAAAGTACCATATAATTTGTTGTTTTTTTTTGTATTGAAATGAAAATCAAGTTCTACAAATACATATTTTAAAATATCAAAAGTCTATCAAGATGACTGTTCGCAAAACATAAACGATTTGAAAAAGATATTCAATGTATTATTTAAACATTTAAGCAGCTTTCTTTGAATACCTTGAAGTCGTGTTTAACGTAATGGAGAACTAAAATCTATGCTCATTTCGATAACTACTTAAATAAAACCGGACGCACCAAATGACAATTAAAATGTGTATATTGTTTTTTTACAATGGTTATTTTCAATCTTTGATTCGAATTTTTAAATGCACTTTAAGTTCGATGCCTAAGAAACTATAAAGTTTTAATTATGAACTGGAAGAAGAAACCTTTTACAGCACAATAAATCCAAAATTCCATAACTTAAGAGTTACGCAAGAAATTTTAAGTTAAGGTCTAAACCTAATTTAAGGCTGGTTTTGAAAAATTTGCAGTTTCAATTATGGTCTTGAAGATTTTCTCACCTACAAACTTCCTAAAGCAAACACGTACAATTTTCTTTCTATAAATTGTAAGTTTATAAATAGAAGTATGTATGTATGTATGTATGTACATGTATGTAAGTATTTAAAGAGCTGTGTTAATTATTGGTTTGGCTCTTGCGACCCGTTAACGAGAAAAAGTAAGATTGAATACAATCCGATTAACCCAAGCTTGAAGCTTGAAGAGCAATATTTCCCAATTGTAATGTAGGCAATTTCAATTTCAAATTTTCCTTTCCTCAAAATGCCGAAAAATTAAATTGAAGGGAATAGTCAATATTGTTTACTGACATTTGAAAGTTGAAACAAAATGCTGAACCGAACAGTAAGCACGCAATTGCCTGAAATTTCGCTTATGGAGCCATGGTGTTAGCCGAATCAATCGATCACATCACAATATCGATCGTGTACTTTCGTTCGCTCCACTCATTCTTAATAAATTCACACTGATAATAGAAAAAAAATAACCAAAACAGTAAACCATTCTCGTTATTTCTTATTTATTAAAGAAATCAAACAACTTCATAGGTTTATAGAAATAGAGGTTACAAGCCTGAAACCACATGCATAAATATATAAAGGGCAGATGAATATATTAAATCAACCTAACCTGCTTCTCTAGTTGAGGAAGACTTTCGAAGATCTATTTGCATGTTTTGGTTTGTGGTAAGTTTTTTCACCACAGAGCGATTGTTTTAACCTTTTTTTCATATCTAACAATTTCGTTGTGGCCACGAAAAGGAGAAGAACCAATAAGCACTAAACACTGAAAAAAATAAAAAAATCGAATCAAATTTCGACTATTCGGTATTCCTTAAGCCGGAGTATTATATTAACCGGTATTTCTCTTGAAAGAATTACTTTATATTCACAACTCCATTAACCGGCATTAAATCTTATATCCACAAGACCGACCAAGTTTACTTCACTTATTAAAACAAACTTGTATTTGCTGGATTGAATTTAACAGACACGGACACACCTTTCGGGTTATACTCGTATTTCGTATTGATTGGATTGATGTTGTTCAATTTTTCGTGGAAAATCATAAGTGAATAATAGCATTTTTTTAACAAGTCCAGTTAGTAGAACGCATAAAGTGAAAATGTAATATGAAACACAATTGTTTCTAGTTGTTAAAATTTCCTTTAAAATTATGTCTAAGATTTCCTGTTAACAAACTTTAGATTCTTCTAAAAAGCACAAACTAAAATTCATATTTACGAGTATACATATGTATGTATGTAAATACATAATATTATGAATTGCTTCTTTCTCTTTAATCTTTTTTTGAATGATTGCGTTTCTGAAATAGTTTATTAAAAAAATTATTTTTCGTTGATTTATTTACTAAAGAATAAAATAAATTAAAAGTTATGTTTTTGACATAGCAAAAAGTTTAAAAAATTGTAAAGATTTTGAATTATAAAAATAAAAATACCAAAAAAATAAAATGCACGACTGGATCGCACGAACTTGCTCTTATGATAAAGTACTTTGGAATTTAAAATACATTTTATAAATAAAAAACATGGATTTAATGAAATAAAAATGTTCACATGTATGGAATTGCCGTCTTATTTACGAAAAGTATGTATTTATATACAATATTATTTTTAACATAATGGGGCTCCTGGTGAAAATTTTTGTTTAAAATCGTTAGAGCCGTTAATGAGAAAGTCGAAAATAAAAAAAAAAACGGTTCTATGGCAGGTACTATTAATAACATTTTGCTCCAAAAATATTTTCACCAAAATGTAGTCCATATCCATAATATCTAACTCAATTTTTTTTTATCAAAATCGTTAGAGCCGTTTTCGAGATAAATAAAATCAGACCAAAAACATAAATGTTAAAAAAAGAGCCAAGTTCTTCTATACAAGAACCTTTGTGTAATAAGTCAGCCGTGAAAATGACTGAGATCAAAAAGTACACCAAGTTCTTATTACTTCATGAACGTTTAATACCGAATATTTAAAGTAGAATAATATTGAAACAGCTACCATGTAATTGAGACATTTTATTATTTAATGATTACTGGACTGAAATTTGATGGGTTCACTCATTCACTGGTCAAGTTTTTAAAACCTTTCGAATTGGGCATAAAAAAAACTTGCCAAGTAAGCCCATCAAATTTTAGTCTCTATTACATTGTAGCTGTTTCAATATTATTCTACTTTACCTACTAAAATCAACTTCGTTTATAGTTTCCTATTATTTCTTTTCGTATATTTTCTTTTTGTTATTGGTTGTTTTGATTTGCGCTTCAATTGTTTCTTCTTTTCCTGGCAAGGTACCTAACACTTACATACCTACCTTAACTACAGCAATCGGAAGTGCTCCATATAAATTAAACATTTTCTCAGAAAGTGGGTGGATACCACGCCCCCTGAATTTAAAACCCCAATTTTTATTTTTGGTGCTTTGTATGCAATTTGAGCCCTACCGTTCTACCAAATTTCATTGTTCTACTGCAATCGGAAGTGTGCCATATATAATTTACATCAGTTCTGAGGAAGTGGGCGGATACCACGCCCCTGAATGGAAAACCTCAAATTTTATATTTTTTTCTTTGTATGCAATTTAAGCCCTATCACTTTACCAAATTTCATCGTGTTACAACAGTCGGAAGTGCTCCATTCAACCAACACCAATTCGGAGAAAGTGGGCGGATACCACGCCCCCAAATGGAAAACCTCAATTTTTCGATTTTTTCCTCTACTTGCATGACAAGACCTACCGTTGTGCAAAATTACAAGATTCTACGATGTCGGGAAGTGCTCCATAATTTTGATGATCTGTCAGTTAGTCAGTGAGTCCGTCAGTTACGGTTTTTGTGATTTTTGAGGCCTTATATCTCAGGAACCGCTTATGCTAGAAAATTGAAATTTGGTGAGGCGCCTGTGCGTTCAAGTGACCTCAACTCCAAGGTGCGTTTCGCCCTGGTACGACAGTGGGCTCATCAGTTAGATGCTGTCGTACACTTCTAAGACGCAAATATTGGTCGATGTTTACCGACTCTAATAAAATTTACAGCTTTAATAGACTGTGAATTTTATCGTTCTATGGGAATTTGATTAAATTCAGACACCTAGAACAATAATGTCCGTGGTCAGACTATTAAATCAATAGAGAAATGAAAATTATTTCTGTTTAAGTGGAGTGATTGAATTAAATTCAATTAAAAAGTTCAAGTTGAGGTCACTTGAACTTTTTAATTGAATTTATTTCAGATAACAATTGTATGTAAAAATAATATAGATGTTCACATTTAAAATTAATTCACAAACGTCAAAGGAAACAATAACCTTATCGCCATGAGATGAAATCAGCTGACAGACAGGAAAGTAAACATACACCGTTTGTATGCCGTGTTGAAGGAAAGGCAAATAATAATATTGACAAGATTGAAACTTCTCCAAAAATAACCTGGCTTATGGTAGAGTGGGTGTTCAGCATCAAACAACGCAATCGTGCCAAAGTGTGTAGATCAAAATGATTTCACCTTCCTGCCACTACAGTACATATATTACTCTATAAAAGAAAAGATGGAAGTGGTGAATAACGTTGCAGGTTCCAAGCAAATGCAGGTCTCATGAGACAAGTACTTTTTTCGAATACGTTTTCTTCACTTGTTTTTTTAAATTCTGTGGTGATAAAAGTGTCAAAGTAAATAACCTTTTATTCTCGACCGGTTATTGGAGTTTAGAAAAAACACCGGTTTTAACCGAGACAAAAAAATCTCAGATGAAAATCGGTTATCCGAAACAAAATAACCGGTTTCGGTTTTAACCGGCCGGTTTTTCGCATCCCTGTGGTGAGTTGTCATCAATAACTGAATAACACACAAAAGATTTGACTGTTTTGAAGCTTAGGTAGGCATTTAGAGAACATCTAATAATTATCCTCACAAAGCCTGAAATATGAACAAAACGTTTCAAAATAAAAGCACGGCTATAAAAAGCGACATTCAGTTTTCTACTGCATATAAAATCTATGTCGTTTAATAACTCGCAGCCATATGATATAATCGGTAAGACAAAAGGGCGATTCCATTATTGCGGGTGGAACATTTAGACTCATTTGAAGTGTACTTATAGTAAAATAACGGAATAATTTAATAAAATTATCACTTGAAGGGATACAATATTTTCACCTATTTTTTTGTAATTCGTTTAAAAATCTAAAATAAAATAAACGAGTAGTTAGAAGAAAGGTTTCAAAGTGCGATCGCGGGTGCAATAGAATTGGCCTTACATTTCTAGATCATAGTACGAAAAAGACAAATTCTGTTAATTGTGAAACATTTATTATACTATTCTCACACATATTGAACGACGTTAATCCAGTCAACTTAATAAAAATAAGGATGTAAAACAAAAGTAAACATCGAAGTATTCGCTTTTTAATCAATCGCGGGTGCAAGATCAAATTATCGCGGGTGCAACGCGTCTTACTTTAATGAATAATAATATCAGTGAAACGATATTAAGAACTGGGTAAAAGATAAAATAACATAGTCAGTAACCAAGTCAATTAATCTTTTTGAATCTTTTTCTCTGGTGCTTCCAACTTTACTATAATGTCTCATGTCTGCTATATCATATTCTATTTCAGTGAAACGTCGACGGTGAATTGTTTCCAAAAATTGTAATTTATGTAACGTCTCAATCTTCATCGATATCGGTTAGAGACGACCCCAAATAGCGATATTGTGATACTGCAGGGTAGCTGTACGAGAACGTACAAGCCAGCAGAAATAACTTTCGGCAAGAATACTGCTGTAAAAAGGGTTTTTAGAGCATGCATCTTCTGGTAATATAGAGGGTTCAACGCTGTTGGCAATTTCGAATTTAAAGCTTCATCTTCAGGCTCACAAAAAAATCGAAAACGCGCAATTTTTGTTGATAGTGATGCTGAAAAATTCAGATCGTCCAATTTAAAATAGGGTTTGAACCTGTGCTGGATTCTTTGCATACATCGCAACTGTTAGACATGCAAACTTCATTGTTTACATTACACGATACGTCAAAAACTCTCATTATGTTTTAGGAAAGTCTGTCGCTTGTTCCGAAATAGCAAAAAGTAGATTTATGTATAGTTTGAGAGATGTGCAAATGCAGACATTATGAGGGATATCATTGATATAGTTAAAAAATGAGCAGGCCTTTCTTGATAAAATATAGTCTTACAAACAGATGCTTCGTGATAAGCTGTAAATCATTGAAAACTTCACAAATACTCATAATAATTGTTCTCTTCTCGATTCTTAACTCCTGACTAAATCGATTTCACATCTTTCATACCCGGCATTTCTCTGCTAATATCATCCCTATTATAGAAATCTCATATCAGTTGTTTGAACGCCCGTGAAAGGGAAGATTTGGGAAAAACAATGTACGTTTGAACATCATCGGCAAATATGTGATGCATACAATTTTTAATGCACTTTGAAATATTATTAATTAAAGGTGTAAACAATAACGGTCCCAAAACAGAGCCTTGAAAACCACCTAGGCTTACAGCAGACCAGACGAAATTTTCAAAAAATATCGTTTTAATCCGATTTTCAAGATATGATGCCACTAGTCTGTAAATTGAGCAGAGCAAACCAAATTGGTATGCAAGTTTTAGAAGAAGAATTTTGTTGTCAACTGAATCAAATGGCTTTGAAAATGAAGAAAAACTATACGAGCCCAAACGCAAAATACTTGGACTACTCGTACCTATGATAAAAAACAAAAATCTTCTGATTCTTAAATTCCATCGGAAATAAAATCAATATTTTGGTATTTTTCTTAAGATATATTTATTTTGAATAGGAATAAGTAACAAAAACAAAATGACTTCAATTAAATAACGGTATAGAGCAATCTTACAAAATAAAATAACGATTTAAACATTTTTTTAAGTGCAAAATAGTTGGCCTATGGGTCTTAATTTTTATTTCACCATGGTGTTACGTCGCCTTTGGCCTTGATAACTGCTTCTGTGCGTCGTGGCATTTTGTCAACTAATTTTTGACATTCTTCGGTGCCAAAAGATTCCCAAATATTTATGATTTTAGCTTTAAGGTCTTGAAGAGGTCCGGCATGGCTCTTTTCGCGGTTTTTGTTTCATTTTATGCCAGACAGTTTCAATTGGAATGGCTGCTGGAAGGCCATTCCTGTGTAAAGGAATAGCTTCAACAGATAGCCACGCCATTTTAGACCTTGCTGTATGGCAAGAAGCTCCATCCTGTTGGAAAATATAGTCTCGATCACTAGCTTGAAGTCGTGGTATTGATGGGAGAAGCTCATTTTCCAGAATATCCCTGTACCTGGCAGCATTGACATTTCCATTTACAAAATGCAAATTGCCCAAACCCCGCCCCGACATGCATCACCATATCATTAGAGATGCTGGAAACTTGACCTGTTTTTTAAGGCAATCTTTGTGAAAAAACTCTTTTGAATTTCTAATGACTCGTTTTCGTTCGTCGCCCACGCAAACTTCAAACCTGGACTCATCACTCCAAATAACGGACCGCCATTGACTTAAAGTCCAGTTTTTACGTTGTTTGGCCCACTCTAGCCGCTTTTTCTTTTGTTTAGGTGTTAAAAGTGGTTTTTCTTTGGCCTATGTTTTTAACGAATTAAAATTGCTCTAATTTAAATAAATCTAAACAAACCTTATAAAACTTGTATCCAATTTTTGTCATAGTCCGTTTGCAAGTGTCGACCAAAACACTTTGTTTTATTCTTTCCCTCCATTGAACAGTTATTGCAGCGGCCGTTTGACGTCGATTTTTTTTTATTATTTTTTTTAAAACTCGGCAATCTCGAGGTTTTGCAATTGGTGGGCGTCCCGTTTTTTTACCGATTTCCACATTTCCACTATTTTTGAACTTTGAGATAATGTTTCGAATTGATGAGCGCGTTAAATTGATTGTTTTGCGATTTTATAGCTCGATAATCCCGTTTCGAAGGCTTTATTTATGGATTCCCTAACGTCTCTTGATAATGCAACGCCACGCACCATGGTTGACATTAAATTGTTGCTGGCTTGCATAAAACAAGAGATCAATAAACAACAAAGCAAGTGCATGTCATTTTTTTAATAACGGTTAACTGAAAATCTATTTAAATCTTCATAGGCCAACTATTTTGCATCCCAGAGAGAGTAGTCCAATTATTATGCTCTATCTTTGTTTGAGGGAATGCAAACTGGAGCCATATGTGCTTTCTCGAATTTAGTTTTGTTTGGTCTAATTTACTTATTAAATGTAATTTATTACATCGACAAAAAAAATTAAAAAAACAACTGCTTGGGGACAAGAAAATATAGGCACATAAAAAATGTTAATTTGTAAATTGATGAGTAGGCCAACTATTTTGCGTTTGGGTCGTAGTATTGAATATTCATTATACAGTGAAGAATAATTATTGGCAAAAAATGTTGTCTTCCAAATTTGACCATATTACAACTCGATTTTGAGTAAAATTTGAATGCAATTAGACGAATACTTGCTGGGACTAATTTTTACAAAAAAAATTACAACATTTTGTTGCTAAATTTACTCAGAAAATGGATTTAAATATTTTTTTCTGATGGAATTTAATTTTTCTGAACACCTGATTGCCAAAACTCAAAATATATTGCATTTCGTTTTTCTTTTGTGTTCCGATTGTTTCTGTTCCGAATGCATCAGAAAAATTTTTTCTGATGAGAAAGTTTTTTTCTGATGATATGACAGGAAAAAATTGTTTGTTTTCTGACGTAAAATTATTGGTAGCTATAACCGGCCATCAGAAAAATGTTTCAGATTTCGATTGTTTTAATTTTTCTGATGGACTTTTCTGATGAGCTATAACTGGCCCCTAAGTCACGCGCAAGTAATAATTTCGCTGTTAATTTTTCCTATATTTTTCATTAGCGAATATTGAAGAAGTTGTGAATTAGCAACACCCTAGTACCTATTTACTGCACTTTTCAAAGTCTCTGATCGAAAAAAATTCGCTCTTGAATAAGCAAGTTACAAATATTAAGTGATACCACAGATGAAAATTCATCATATTTTACACAAAAGTAGTAAAGAAATAAAGTATAATCGCACTCTTGTACACTGAAACTAATAATACTGCAATATACACAAGCAACCTTACTAATCTTCACATATCCCAGTTCGGGGTCTTAAAGTTTTTAAAAGTTTTAAAGTTAAGTGCAATGTACCACAAACGAGGAAGAAATTTGTATTAATAATAAAAATTTAACCTTTAATCCAAATTTTATTTTTTTTAGCCATTCTGCGTCAAGCAGCGCCTTTGTTTGCTTTTCACTAGTCCGCTCTTGTGAACACATGTCATCAGATAGGTTTCCGCCAGTAAGATTTTTCATTTATTTTTATATTTTTTTTTTCAGATGGGATGATTTTTGTTTTGATCTTTTTTTTTCAAGGACTGATCGTATAAATTTGATCACTTAGATCATAATCGTTTTTATTAAACATCGGTTAAAAAGGTATAATGTAAATACAATTTGGTATTGCGTATGTATTTTCGTGTTTTTTTTTTACTTTTTTCAAAGCACCAGTTTTCCGCTGACTAATATTATTTCCAGTCTGTGTCAGCGAAAGTCATTAAAGCCAAAGAAGGTTATTGAGCGTTCATTGGTTTGATTGAAAGACCTTCTGTTAATTGTTGTGGTATTTTATATGAAATAAGTTTCACTTTTTCTAGAAGTTCGGAATTTAACAAAAACTAGTAGTTGTGGTTTTATATTTTTGTTTTGTTGTGTCATCCAAAGATTGGTTGCTTATGTATGATTTTTTATATGTATTTGCAAATATTATTTTCCTTTTAATTTGGTATTAATGTTGAAGGTAAATAAAAAAATTGGTTTAAACATGTTTCAACTTATTCATTTTGGGAAGATTGGAAGGTATTTATCAAAAAAAAACCTGAATTGAAAAGCTTAAGAAATGTTATTGTAGTAATAACTGCGCAAATGTTTAACAGCTTTATGTTAAGGTAAAAATGCTTGAAGATTTTATCTTTTATATAAGAGAAAGTACATAATGCGCTTAGTTCGATTAAGTAAGATTCTAAATAGTTTTAAAACCACGTATTAAAACACCTCGACTCTTGTTTAAATAACCGTGCGTTTGAATTGCAAAGGTTGTGTCAAAAACTAATAAGATGTGTTTTTTTAATGGCAGCATTAATTCTTTTTAAGGAATTTAGAAAAAAACCTTAAGCGAATTATTATTAAGAAAATTATTCTAATTAACTTGTATTTCTCATTCCAGTTGAAATCTACTCTTCCCATTGTCTTACAATTTGTTTTATCTCGACGTGAACTACTACATAACTCTATTGATTTTATTCGATAAATAATTTTGTTGAAACAGTAGGTATTTCACTCTTCAAATTATCTTAAACCAGTTACTTTTGCTAAATCCTAAACATATTAAAAGTTTGAGTCCATTTGATTCCTTTTTTTGTAATGTTTACGGATTAAGGTAATCAATATGGTTTTAAGTTTATGGGATAACAATTTCATACCACGTACAAAAATCTACTACCGTCAGTAATACTCGTATTAAGATAAACGATGGGACTCTAATATTTTATAGACCCCGTAGTAGGTCTGCATAGTATTTTAGGTGATATAGTACCTAAAATACTATGCAGACCTCTGATCAACATCAATCAAGATCAATAATCTGGAATTTGAGTAAGAATTAAAACTTTGCGCATAGATTTACATAATATTTATAATTTGAATGGATTGATGTCATATATTTGTGTCACTTCAAACAAAAAAAAGTAGGTTTCATCGCAAAATTTATTGCTCCACACGATTCGCTTACCTAAATGAATTTACGAATCAAATGTGTTTAAAAAATGTTTGTGTCACATTTCTATAGATACAAGTTTCTACACATATCTTATGACTGTGTTTTGTGTAAAAGAATATTAATGTTGTAAAATATTCTTAACATTCAAAAATGATATCGATAGCTTGTAGGTATTAAATGAATATTATACTATCAAAAAACTCTGTCTAAATATTCGCCTATGGTTTAACATCGATAAATAAAAAAAATCATGAAATCAAGTAGTTCTATCATAAAACTCTAAAATCCATCATTAGCATATGAAGAAACTAAAAAGGGGTTTTATTAACAAGAAAAATAAATCTTCAATTCAGCCAATTTCTTAACTCACACATACATATATGTGTGTATATATAGGTACTATGTTTAATTTTTTTCAAAATTATTGAAGCAGGTAAATATTAGAAAGTAAAATGATAAGTAAAAGTATATAAATAATATGTAGAAATATGTAGATATCATATATGTCTTTAAATGTGTTCCAAATAATTATTCTTTTCTTTTTTGCAAATTTGTTATCCCTCACAAGAATTCACAACTATGAAATAGTGAAAGCACGAAGTTAACCTGTTTTCTATTTTCAGTTTAAAAATTATGTGCAACTTAGTTAAGATGTGGTGTTAATTTTAACGATAATAATCTGTATTCAACAAGGACGACTTAGATTGAAAAGCCAATGATTAGAACAAAATTACTTAAAGGTTTTATTATTTTAAAGATAATTTTCAAAGCGTGCTGTCATTAGTTAGCATTTTTTTTTATAATGTTCAGAGTAGTATCATCATAATATCGCAGAACGGTATTGTATGATTAAAAATTTGATTTTTAATTGGCCATTCGTGTGTAGTTGTAGATAAATTTCATATCACATAATTTTACACTCTGGCCGAAAGCAAAAAAAATAAAGATTATCTGAATTGAGGAAATTCAACAAGTTAAATAAAATAAAATAAAATAAAATAAAATAAAATAAAATAACACACTGGTGCTAGATACCTACTCACAGGGAGCTGGGAATACTAATGCTACATATTTTCAATCCAAATCCAAAAACATTGGTTGCGGTTTGCGGATACGCTAGACAATTATTTGAATTCAGCGAAAATGGTCCACAGATTCATATTTCGGGCAATTATGAATATGACAAATGTCAATTTCAAAAAAAACTAATTTAAATTTTTACCATTTTAGGTTCTTAAATTGTACTCGTAAACCAGTAAAACAACAAATAAATCAACTCTTGTAACATTTAAATAAAAAGAAAATTAAAACCTAACCTTACAAATCTATTGGTTCGTTTTGATACACTTGCTAAAAATGTCGAGGTGTAAGTAATTTATTATTCGGAATATTTGCGTGAGCTATATCTCTTCCATGTTCGAAATGCTAAGACACCGATCAGTTACCAAGATCGGTATTTATTAAACACATCAAAATAATTTTGCAATTTAAATTCTGATTTTGAGGTTGACTTAATGTATTTGGTATATATGTCTTTTATGCTTTTTCGCAGTGGGTAATCAGTTTAAATTTTGTTAACACTTGTTAAATTATTAAATAAATAAATAAATAAATAAGTAAATAAAAATAAATGTATGTGACTTTGGTTAATCACTTAAAAATTTGAAGTTGGAAAAAGTTTATTTTCCGTTTTTGAGTTCGATCAAAAATTGTGTGTATTAGCTATTTTTAAAAAAGGATTAAGTTAATATAAGCTGGACATCGTCTTTATTCTCGGAGTTCTCTGAGACCAAGCTCTCAATTTTCTGAACAGACCTATTTCAGGATCCGTCAAGTAAATTATTTGCTTACATTTTTTAACTTCATTTAGCAAAGGCAAAGGTGTTCGATGATTTTAACTTTAGTAAAAGGGTAGAGAAAGTATGATAGTATATTCGGTTAAAATTTGGAAAATCGTCGTTTTTAACCTAGTTTCATACTAAAACAGCTTTAACATTGTACTAATTCAATTAACATTTTTCGCCAATGATTTTATTACGAAGTTTACTTGGAGTTATTGAGAAATTCAAATAATATTATTTTTCTTCTTAATGCGGTATGTTGGCTATCAATGAAAGTCAATCTTCTATTCTTCATCTAGGAGTGATGCCAACTTAATTAACTTATACTATTGTAAGTTAATTCTAGTAATGCCAGTCATTCCAATTCATGAATGACATACCCCGTATGGGGAAAGCGAATCAGAAGAAATACAAACGAAACTGTCAGTACTCGGACTGACGTTTAATTTGTCTAAACATCAACATTTGCCTCCATGTTATGTAGTTCACGGTTTGAAAATTCTGAAAAGGAATACATTTGTTATATTTTCCTCCATGTAAGTACATGAAAATATTTAAGAACAAAATTGCCTTCAAACTTAATATTTCATTTCAGTTTAAATCCCAAACCAATTTTCTTTCCCTTTCCGACCACAGAAAATCAATTTTTTTTCTGCCAGATTTTTCAAATCTCGATTTCAAGAAAGATTTTTTTTGGACTTTTCTTGACATTAATAAAGGTCCAACTAATATGCACAACCAAAAATAAGCTACTGTCGAAAGCCGGGACGAATATCCTACAACATATCTATAATTTACTTAAGCATTAAGCTATCATGAGCACAATTTAAAAAATATACCCACATTCGAAGAGCAAGTTCTGCATTTGGAAAAATAATCGAACTCGAGATTTTGATTAAAGTTGGCATTACGATGATAGCGAAGACAAAAAAAGTGGGTCCGGCAATTCCGTCTGTCTGTCTGTATGTCTGTATGTCTGTATGTCTGTATGTCTGTATGTCTGTATGTCTGTATGTCTGTACCTCGAACTACAGCCTAAACTACTGGAGGTATTTTCTTCAAACTCGGTACTTAAAGGTCTTCGGTGATTTCCTAAAGAAGAAATTGAAATTTTTTTTTAGCTCTAAAACAAACGGTACCCCCCATACACCCGTAATGCAAAATCTTATTTATCTCGAAAACGGCTCTAACGATTTTGATAAAAAAAATAGGTGTGATAGTATGGACAGATGAATATATTTTGGTCAAAAAAATTTTTGTTATTAACTGTACCTGTCATAGAAAAATTTCGACCTTCTCATTAACGGCTTTAAGGATTTTAACCAAACATTTTCAGCAGGAGTCCTCTTAAGTTTAAAATAATATTGTATATACGAGTAAAAATATTCGAAAAAATATTTGTTGTTTTTTTTTTTGAAAAATAAATATCTTCAAAACCTATGAACGATTATTTTTTGAAATTATTTCCTAAAATCAATATTATTGAGTACTTAAAATTTGCATCAAACATTTTTTTCTTGAAAAATTTTAAAGAAATTTCTTATATAAAAAAATTATTTAATAATAAAACAATTTTTAAAGTTTGTTTGCATAAATTCATACTTTTCTAGAAATCAGACGGCAATTTCATTTTAAATTCATATTTTATATTTATATAAAATTTATTTTAAATTCCAAAGTACTTTTACATAAGAGCAAGTTCTTGCGACCCAGTCGTGCATTTTATTTTTATTAGGTTTGTTCGTTGAGCCCTGAAGTCACTTTGGGGTCGGTCGCCTTAAATCGTTTTTTGAAAAACCTGAAGTCAACCTGGTGAGTAAATTCTGTGTTTTTTGAGACCTGGGGTCGCCCTGAACTCTCCCTGAAGTAGATCTAGGTATTTTGCTGGGGCGAGTTGAGGTAACGATCAAACTGTTAAAAGTCATATGAGATTTCATATGTATTTCCTTTGTTGTCGTTTGGTGATTCGCATGTTGCATGTTATTATTTGTGTTTGCAATTAAATGTTTGTTGTATTCATCAGATGAAACATTCAGCAACGACACAAAATTGTTTTCATTCATTTTTAAAACTAATTTAAAATAAATTTAAAGTTTTATCAGAGCACAGAATTATTTTTTCTTGCTTTTAGTTATCAACAAAATAGTTTACAGCCCTTGGGTGTTTTTTGAAAACCGAAAACCTCAGTTTTTGTTGACAACTCTGAGGGTTGTCAAGAAAACCTGGGTTTAGCCTGGGTAAAGTTGAACGACCGAACCTATTATAGTTAAATATTGTCAATGTGTCAAAAAAATATCGAGGAGATAAGTTGGAAAAATTACAAAATGTAACTTTCTTACTTTGAGTTTAGGAATGAAATTTGTAACGTCACAAAGATAAAGTTACTCCTTTTTTGGGAAAAGAGAAACGATGAGATTGACCCTGGCTAACTTTTTACAGAAAAGAACGCACAGCAAGGAAACCAATAGTCTCGTTTTGGAAACCACGTCAAGGAAACCAACATAAAATCATTGAAATGCGATAAAATTTCATACTCAATTGACGAATAGGAGAATATTAATATGTCGATATATTTGGAATGCTATTCTCTGTAATTTCTTAAAACTTTATTATTCTATTGATATCAAGGTACTGTATCAGTTAATGGTATGCAATTTTGCACTTAGTGATAGGGAACAAATCATATTTGGACAAAATATATAATATTCAGTTTAAACTTTCAGCCGAAATCACTTAATTCGGAGTTTTAACTTATTAACCCAAAAATGAATATTATATTTGATATTTCATACAAAGCTTTATAAAAACGGTAACTTTGTGTTTGAATTTCTTTCGTCTGACTTTAATAAAATAGTTTTGAAGATTGGTTGCTACTACCTCATGCCATTTCTGTACCTCCGATGTAATTCAAAATAGTCCATAAGGCTAAATAAAGGGTACTAAATTCAATTTTTGTACTCACCTGAATATAAATGTTTACTACTGAATAGGGCGAGAGATTGCTATAAAATAAAAACTTAGAAATAAATCGCCTTAGTCGTTAAATGCTTCCGGACCTGATTAGAAACTTTATGTGTCATTAGATCAATATTATATGTGTAGCCGGTTTCCTGTGTCATTGGAATTTAAAACTTCTAAAATTCAAAACAAAAAGAAATAATTTATTTTAAATACAAACCCATCTTTGAACAATATTACTGCTTTTAACTTGTTTAAAATCATATAATCGTAAGACGTAATTTATTATAAATATTTATGCAAATCTTGGAAAAATTATAAGAGCTCAAATATCGATAAGCTGAATCATCAAAGAAAATACGAATAGAGGCCAAATATAATGTGCATAACTACGTACATATATACATACATTCTGTTATTTCGATAAATATTGAAAAGTAAATAATAAAAGTTGCATTTATGTTCGTATATAAAAACCATTTTAAATGATCTTAGATGAAATTTGACGCCTTGATTTGTCAAGATAAGCGTTCTTCATTTCCTCGTTGACAATGTTGAACTTGAATCGATCACAGAAAACCTTATATGAAGTTCACTGAATTCGAATGCAATAAGATGATTGCTTTATTTCAATATGTTTACCTTTGCAAGATTTTAACCAATTTTTATGTAAATTTAGTGTGGCACGTTTTTATGCTCGGAGTTCATTGAATTTATTGCTGTTGCGAGTATATATGTATTTCGATGCAGTATTGAAATACAACGTATTCGTCGTGTTTTAATATTGAATTTCCCACAAAGTATTATCTTAATATTAATACTATCTAGATACTCGTACAAAGACATATTTACGGAACAGATTGCATTTTGTGTATTTATAGATACTGTCTTATTTGAAACTCTCATGCACATTTCCGCAATCATGTTTGGAGCTCCAGATGAGTCGTGCAATGAATAAAAAAACTTTATTACTTTATATATTATTTATATCCCACTTCCCTAGCTTAAAGTACTCTTAAAAGTGATTCGCTAACGATTCATTTATATTTATATGCATCAGATTCAGTTGGTTTCGTAATGAAAACTAACCCGAAATTGTATGTAAACTTTAAAAAAGCATATTTCAATAATGTAAAATAAATTCATTAGAGGCGCAATAGCAGAAGAACTAGGACCTAGTTACTTACAAGTCTGAACCATGGAGGGGACAATATTGATACAGAAATCGATACGAAAATCGCAGATTCACTACCTACATATAAGTGACTTATGAATTAAAAAAAAGTTAAGTCATGAGCAAGTTAGTGACTTATGAATCAAAAAAAATTTATTTATAAGCTAGTTGGTAAATTGGAAATGTTTAAGCTTGTTTTGACTACATAATTATTTAATTATTAACGAAAGTAGATTTCAAGCTTTTGTGTGTCATAAAATGATCATGCTGGCTTATAAATTTTAAAATTAATAATTTTTTAATCAGAATTTATCCATTAGCTTATGAATTAATTTTTTTTTTTAATTCATAAGTCACTGGTAACTTTTGAATTAAAATTTTTTTAATTCTCAAGTCACTAAGAAGCTTATGATTTAAATTTTAAATCATAACTGGCTGCCGAATTACATTTTTTTTAATTCATAAGTCACCCACTAGCTTTTGAACTAAAGCCAAGCTTAAGCTAAAAAGTGACTAGATTTTGCAACCCTGTCGCAGATATGAATTTTAGTGTTAAAATAGTCTTTAGGCTCAAAGCATTAGTATTAAGATATACATATTTTATAGTTTATAGGCTAGTTTTTCTGAGTTTTTTGTCTTAAATCTTTAATAAATACTTCATTAAATGCATTAAAAGAAAGAGACAAGAGGGATTAGTTCCGCTTTAATGAGAGAAGGCAACATTGGGTTTTTAAATTCCACGCAGGTTAGTGATTCTTCATTGTACAATGCTGCGAAGATCAGAATTTAGTGAGCTAATCATTATGTTGACGTTGAAGTGAAATGCACTTATATTTTCGATAAATTAACTTCGTGCCAAGCTTTGTCGACTGTAAATACATACAGTGATGGAAAAAATAATAGAAACAAAGCTTTACATAATGTTCAACCATTAATAACTACATACAATTACGTCTTCCTCGGTTCTAATTTTTATATATTAATTGCACCTAGCATGACTTTGAAATGGTGCAGCCGTTTGTTGTCATTCTCTTTCTTTGGACTTAAAGGTAAAAAAAATGAGCTAAGTGATAATTTCGCCTGGCAAAAATAATAGAAACAAGGTACTTTGGCTTTCAATTTGACTTAAATTTCGTTTTTTATTTTTATTGAAATAGACGTTTTATTGTTGTTTAATAGTTTTGCACGTGTTTCAGTCGTTTTAATAAAAAAAAATATAACAGTTATTTTAAAATTTTATAAAAATGGATGGTGGAGTGCATTGTACTATTACTGAGCGCAATTTAATAAAAAACTTCGGAAAAAATGGGAAAACTATGGAAGAAATAGCACAAGCAATAAATTGTTCAAAAAAGAAGATATTTACAGTTCTCCATTCAAGTCCAAAGCCAGAAACAAGAGACAAAAAACAAAAGACCTCAACGCGGTTTGATAAGATATTGGTACGACTGTGTAAAAAAAGCCTTTTTCTTCTTCAAACGACTTGAAAATTGAACTAAATGCACCTGTTTCAAGTCGTACAATAAGAAACCGACTAATGGAAGCAAGGCTTCCTGAAAGAAGTCCCAGAAAAGTAACATTCTTGAGCAAGAAAAATATTCTGCAGAGAATGACTTTTGCAAATAAACACGCCCAACGAGAAAATTGGAACAACGTTTTACGGTTGGATGAAACAAAGATAAATTTATCTGGTTCCGATGGCAAAATGTATGTCAGACGACCTAAGAACGCAGAATTCGATCCAAGGTTTTAAAAAAAGACTGTTAAACATGGTGGAGGAAATATCATGATTTGGGGGTGCTTCTCAACATCTGGGGTTGGTCCAATTTTTTGGATAAAGGACAGAATGTGTGCTATTGACCATTTGCCATTTGCCGAAAAGTACATGCCAATTAAATGGGAATTCATGCAGGATAACGACTCCAAGCACTCCTCAAAATTGGCTAAGGAATACTTTAACAAAAATAAAATAAATGTTATGGAGTGGCCATCGCAGTCCCCGGATCTTAATCCCATAGAACACCTGGGGCATACTTAAGAGGAAAATTAGAGACTTCAGAGCCAAGAATAAGGAAGAACTGTGGTCTATAATACAAAATGTATGATATTTCATACCTTCCGAGACATGCGCCAAGTTGGTTCAATTTATGGGGCGGAGATGTGAAGCCGTCATTAAAGATAAAGGTGCAACGACCAAGTACTAAACGAATGTGAAGCAATTTAACTGTTAAGTTTCTCTTTACCAAAAAGAAAAACACAATTATAATATTGTTTCTATTATTTTTTGCAGAGTAAAATGGCTGTTTAATATTTTAATATACCTAGTATATTTTCAAATTTTTGTATAAATTGAATTAAACAATTTTGGTTCGTTCATGCGCTAAAATATTTAATGGTGTCCGTAGATCAATTCACGTGCACCTAAAATCCAACTGAATCGAATAGCTTGCGTTGAATGTGATAGACAAATTTGAGCGTCACTCTCTTTCTATCATTTTATTTCTGAAATCTTAGATCCTTGAAACTTACAGTTATGTATTTTTAAGAAAACAGATTTTTGAGTATTTTTTTCAACAAAACGAAACAAATGGTGCCTTAAAAATGCCATCTACTTCATTATGAATTTTCTACTTGGGTTTCGGTATCATTCATAAAAATAAAATGTAAAATATGTTAAATTCAAATAATTAACCAATATTACTGGTAATTGTTTTATCTCTTTAAAAAGCTTAGTGTGGTCGTGGTGTTCTATATAGGATCGACAGGAGTGGGCTTGCTGTGGTCAACATTATTAAAATCGAGAAGAACCTTCCCATTTTTGTTTTACATGTTATGTTACTACATATAGGTATAAAAATAAACACATCCATTAGTAAAACTATGAACTCACCCAACAACAGGCTTCAATTTAAATTCCAAAATCTAGGTCGGCCAAAAGAAGTCTTCATTTCGAAAATTCAAATGCCCGTTGGATTAATTTCAAGCTTAAAACAGATCTGCCAACATCAATTAGTAACACAATCCAATAACTGAAACGTTTGCACTTGTATTACTGTTGAAGAAATATGGCCCAATGACACTAACGCTAACCAAAAAAATGCACCAAACAATCACTCCTTGTGAGTCAAGTGGTTTTCTCCTATTACTGTTGCAACTTTGGACCAACACTTGTTTTTTTTAAAGTAGCCAATATGTAATTAAACCCCTTCCCCATTTTGTTAGTAAATTTTCATTATTTCAAAAATCTAAGAACCCTTATTTTTACTAAACAAATTTATCGCAATGACAGTTTAATGTTAACAATTAAAAATAGCCAACATTCAAAATGAAAAGTCTTGTTGGAAGACATTGTATTAGGAACTCTAAAAATTGTCATAGTTTAATCTAATTAGACAAGCTTATTTCTAGTTTGCAGCACTTATCCGAAATTATAGCTAGAAGTATCATATTAATAATTTAACACTAACCTGTTTAAAATTTTGCGCAAGTATGGTATTTTTCTAAATTGCTAAATATTAAAGCTTTTTTCTTTTTTTTCAGACAAATATTATTTTAAACCACAAGACTATGGCAGTGATAACACGAAATGAAAATATAGAAAAACCCACTCCTGAAGGTATCGACAAATGCAATATTCGCAAAAGTGATCCTGTTTCAGTTGGTGAATTCTTTGCATACAAAAATGTTTTCATCACTGGCGGAACTGGGTTTTTGGGAACTGTTCTGATAGAAGCTTTATTAGACACACATCCAGATATTGGTATTATCTACGTTTTGGTTCGAGGTAAACGTAAAATTGATCCAAATGACAGAATATCACGGCTTCTCCAAAAACCAGTAAATTTACAAATTATTCTATCCTTAAATATTTATTCTAATTGTTTTTTTTTTTAGATTTTTCATAAGTACAATAGAGCTACACTGCAGAAAGTGGTTCCTGTTGTTGGTGAGCTCAGTGAGCCAAATTTTGGTTTCAAAGATGATCTCCTGCAGGAGCTGGCAGATAAAGTCAACATAATTTACCATAGTGCCGCCACCATTAAGTTTAGTTCACCACTTCGAACAGCCATTCGAACAAACCTAACTGGAACAATGAGAACGATTGAGTTTGCGAAGCAACTTAAAAATCTTTCCGCATATGTTTACTGTTCGACTGCCTTCTGCAATAGTAATAATCGTGGTTTAATCATGGAAAACGTTTACAAGTCCCAGTATGACCCTTATGAGATGATGAAGATGGCAGAAGATGAGTCTGCTTGGAATGATTTTACAGATGACAAGTGCAAGGAAATCATTCGTGACCATCCTAACACCTATACATTCACCAAAAACCTAGCAGAGAATCTCATGATATCCGAAATGTCGGGACTACCAGCGGCCATTGTTCGACCCTCAATAGGTGAGTAAATACTTTTATCTTTTAAAAAAATTTATAACAGTTAATTATTTATGAAACTATTATCCATTATTTAGTTTATGGAACTTGGGAACACCCAATGGAAGGTTGGGTAGGCAATGCCAACAGTGGTCACTTGGGTTATCTAGCAGGATTCATCAAGGGTGTCTTCAGAACAATGTGTGGGAAAGCATCTTCCGTAATCGATATAATCCCATGCGATTATGTCATAAATGCTTCCCTTGTGATGGGTTGGTATGTAGGCACAAGGAAAATCGCTGTCCCTGAAGTGATCCATTGCACTTCAGGAGAAGTAAATCCATTAACGCTGGCGGAGTTTTCAGATATTATGAATGCCAGCGTTAAGCGACACCCGCCCGATAACTTTGTTTGGAAACCAAAGACGAAGCTGAGAAATGGTTGGAGATATAACCTTTTTTTCTATATATTCCACATGCTGCCTGCCATGATCTTTCATATTCCAGAGAAAATCTTACCTATCGGAATGCCGCAACATACGTTAGTTTAAAAATTCAATATAAAAACGAACTGAATTTTCATTGCCTTTATTTTCTAGAGCCTTGGAATATATGAGAGTTTTTAATAAGGGAGCCAAAGCCTTCGATTATTTCCTCGATAGAGATTTTCGTTATTCATTGAAAAACGCTTTACAAATACTATCAGCTTTGAATGAAAAGGATAAAAAACGATACAACTTTGACTCAACGCTTTGCGATTGGTCTGCATTTATAGATCGGTGTTTAATTGGAGTGAGGCGCTTTTATTTCCGAGAGTCCGCTGTGACAACATCGTGGCATCGAAGATATTGGATGGCGTGAGTATTTTTAAAGGGGGAAACGATTTTCGTTAACATTCACGTACCCAAACTCTACTCAAATTAATTCGAAAACTTTTTTCTAAAGCCGGCCTCGTGTGACACTGATGTGCTGTGAAGTGGCATGGTGCTATCGTTTAAAAAATATTTCATATGCCCGGAACCATGATCGAAAGAATACAAGATTTCCAAACTTCGGGTTTTTTTTTGCGTTATTGTTATTGATCTTAAAAAAAGAATCACTTATTTTTCTTAAACCTATTTCAAATTTTGTGTGAGGTTTTTTTGTTCTAGTTAATAACAAGTACAAATTAGAGTAAAACAACACAACGTAAACTACATTGTATAATATCGTATTCTTTGAATCATGGTTTTAAAATATTTGTTCTCGTGTGGTGCTCTTAGCTGCGTCTTAGACATATTTGAATGTTTTTGGGAAAAGGGTTATTTTTCATAATTAAAATCGAAAGCAGATGTAAGATGAAATTCATTATGGCTTTGCCTCCAAATTGCCTGTATTAATATATAGAATACATAAAAAAGGAATCACTTTGTGTTTTTAATTTTAAATTAAAAGTAAATAATTTTCACAACCATTACAAGAACCAAATTCTTAGATGAACAGAAAACAAGGTAAACAATTCTGCAATGTCCCAAAGGCAGTAGAAATTTCTGATCATTTGTCAAGAAAGTACTAAATTCTTCTTCGGTATCAACGTCAACGCTCATCTTCAACAACAACCCGATAACTAGCTCTTCAGATAAGGCAAATCTACTCGCAGCTCATTTTGATTCTAGCTCTTCGTTGCCTGACCGCAATATTGCTTCTCCTGTCCTTGAGATCGCAAATCATTTATTGAGACAAGTTTATTTTCTTCGAGCTTTGATATAAGCAAATGTACCCCCCATTTTCCTGAAGAGGTGTTCTTCTTCGCGGGCAAAATCATTGTGTAAGCCATTCCATCGCTCCCACTGTTCTGGAATTTTCCCTAGAAGATAAGAAACAGTATTTTTCCAGCATGTTCCTATGAAAAGCGAATCTTACTCCCCCTGAAAGTTAAAGTAAAAATCATCAGAAAGCTATTTTATCTTTTAGTATCGTGCAAACTTCATACTCTCTTACATTTACAAACACCCACACTTTTCTTTGGGATAAAGCCATGTGCAGAGAAGATGAAAATTCGATTCTTCCTCTTCGTCAATGCAGCTGCTGGAAAAATTGTTAGAATATACGCCAAGCTAAGTTGCATGTGTGCCTCTCAATCAGTGTCCTGTTATAACACCTATCGGGGAGCCGATGTGCGATCTGCTTAAAGATATTAAATATCCGGTCCTGCTGATTGCCAGTGCAGTTCTTTCTTTGTAATGAAACCTTTTGGATAAGTTAATATTTTACTAGGCAAACTATTGTTAGTGTAATTAACAGTCTGGCAGCTTTCAGGGAAATGTGTATCTAGAAGCAGGTTGAGCGATTCTTCGCAAGAGTTGGTTCATGAGCAATTAGCATGCAGATTAGTTGAGAGGATTTTTCTGAATTTAGAACATTCGGAGGTTTCCTCTTTGTTATCACAGAGTATGCTTTTTGCTCGATTAAACAGCGTTCTAAAGCTTTTTGAATCGCCCTGTGCTCCATCATTGGTAAGCGGACAGAAAATCATGTTCTTGAATAAAAAACGATAAAAAATTGCCAAAGATTTATTCAGAGCTGTAGTGATCCTTGACTTTACTGTCAAGGTCTAGGATTGACTAGACTTTCAAGTGTTTTCCTATATTTGAATCAGTTTGTTTTCCGATAATTGCAAAAAAATATACTGCTATACATATGTATATACTGCTACATGTATCAGTGATCAGAAATCGAAGTTTCTTTCAATACTTTCCAATCCATAATCGTGTGGTAAATAATAATAAAATAGTAATATCTAAAACTTCCTGTCTATTTCAAGTAACAAAATGTGGGTAAATAAAATCAAAATGAGACTTACCTCTATCGTTGATATCAGTACTTACCCTTATTGTATTAGCATCACTCCCAGCTATGAGGGTGATGTTCTGCCATTTTGCATCAGCCATGATTCTCTCCAGTGAGAGGGCCGAGGCCGACACAAGCCAGTATGAACCTTTGGCAGTTTCAAGCTTATCGGCGCGGCGGTGATATTTCTATAGCTGAAATCAGAGAGTAAAAAAACATTTATGCTACTTATCAATAGAATGCCGAATATACATAGGTTCACCTTTGTTTGCTGCATATCGTGTATAGTACCCAGGAGTCCTTAGCCCCCTAACCATTGGTTTTACAATTCAAGGTTCTTGGACTAGTACTATGTCTTCCCCATGTGTTGATAGGCGGAGAACTAGAGAGCCCGAAGCCTTAATGAAGTGTTGAAGGCTAATCTGTACTAGATGCAGCATTTTGACTAGAATTTGGCAAATTAATATCCAACACGGTGATATCATCGTCCTCCAACTCCTCCAACGAGATATGTATACGGAAATATCCCAAAATTAACGTAATTTTTGGGTAATAACCAGAAAATCAGATTAATTGGTTTTAGTTTGTCCAGAATGAATGATAAAACCGTGAAGCATCAATTCAACTGACCAAATCATTGCGAGTATCATTTGATTGTATAAATCCGTCTGTAGGTACATATAATATAAATTGTGTTGAAAATCTTATAGTTTGCTGTATTACTTATTAATTCAAAATTAGAAGAGAGCGAAAACCGGAAAATTAAACCGAATTCAGCTATGTATTTAGTAATATACAATTTTATATTTTAAATATAGGACATTTGCAGTAGAAATTCAGTTTTTAACAAAAAAAATGTTAGTAGTACGTCGAAATATGTACAGCTATGGAAATATAATTAAGACACCTTCGAATTCAGTGAAGTAAATAGGTTTTTTTTTAATTCTACAATTTTACTTATTCATCTTTTTAATTTTTTTTGTTTTCAAACTATGAAACTTAAAAATAAAAGCAAAAAAATCTTCTGGTTATTTTACAACTGAAACAAAATATTTTGATCAAAGCTTACTTGGCATCTGTCCACAGGAATGGCATACCAAGCTGTTTTGACCTTGCCGTAGAGGTCGTCCAAATTTGTTATGTTCTGACCACTTACAGCAGCCTTAAAGTCGCCCCAGAGGTGCTCTATAGGGTTCAGGTCTGGACTTGCTGAAGCCCATTCAAGCACGTTGACTGAATTGAATTGTCCTGGAACCACTTTTGAGTGAGCTTTGCGTGTGCTTTGGATCATTATCCTGCTGAAATCTCCACATTACAGGCAAATGCTCCTCAGCCCACGGCAGCATCACGTTTTGTAGTATCTCGACATATTTCTCTTTAGTGAGGATGCCATCAATTCGATGAATCGGTCCAACGCCGAGCCATGAGAAGCATCCCTACACGTATTTCGATCCTCCTCCGTGCTTCACAACAGGTAAAGTGTACCTAGGAACGAATTCAGCGTTTTTTGGTCTACGCACAAAGCGTCTACCATCAGAACCCAAACGATTAATCTTTGTTTCATCGCTCCAAAGAATGAATTTCCATTGATTTAAGGTCCAAGAAGAATGGGACCGAGCGAATGAAACACGCATTTTGCGTTGCTTGGATGTCACTAATGGCTTCTTTCGGGAAATTCGCCCATGTAATCCAATTTCAATTAATCGATTTCTTACGGTCCTTAGTGTTATTTGGACATCGAGAAAAAATTGCGATTTTGCGATCAATTCTGGGTGTTGTTTTTCAGGCTCTGGCCTTACGTGGGACTTTGGCAATGCTTTTGTTTTGCTAAAAATGTTTTATTGCATTTATCACCATTGTTTTGGATCGACAAATCTTTTTGGCTATTTGATTTAGTGATAGGCCATCCTCTGTTAGTGCAATAATCGCTCCTCGTTCTTCAGAAGTGCAGCTTTTTGCTTTCCCAATAGCTTATGTCTCTCAATGCAATGCAATTAAATCAAAACAAAATCAAAATCAATTAAAAATTGGTACTTACCAGACTTACAGCAAAATTTTATTTTTAAAAATGATAAAAATGGATGGTCTTAATTAAATTTCCAAGTGGATTTTGACTCCCGTTGTTAATTAACAAAAATCACAAACACTGCGCATCATTATCACAAAATATCTATAATGTGATATTGAGTGACCGTTATCTGAATTGCAAAATGCAAATTGAAATATAGAGGGAGATAGCCCTAGTTTGTAATTTATATTAAGAATCGTAAGCAAGTGCAAAGGTCTTAATTATATTTCCATAGCGTATATGTAGGTATAAACATTTAGATAGATAGATATTTTTATTTTCATAGATAATGGCTTTTACAAGTATTTTATAGTACGCAGCTTGCTCAGAGATTTGATATTTAAACTATATCTTACAACTGGAAAATTTTATGAACATTTAAAAATTATTTTGAGTTTGAACATTACATTTGAAGGAAAACTATGATTAAAAACCTTCATTTGATATAGGTATAAACATTTTGAAAAAAAGTATTCTTAAGAACCAATTTTTCATGCGTAAGGATTTTTTTTCTAATTAATCTAATAATATCATAATATTGGTACTCACGTCTCATAAGTCACAGCTTGTTGATTATAAAATAAAATTTAAGCATTTTACCTGCACAACACATATGTTCACTGATTTTAGTTATTGTTTTATCAAAAATATACATTTTAAAAACTATGGCGCAAAATTTTAATTGAATTAGTACGATGATAAAGCTGTTTTAGTATGATACTAGGTTAAAACAACGAATTTGCAAATTTTAATCGAATATAGCATCATACTTTCTCTACCCTTTTATTAAAGTTAAAATCATCGAATAGCTACTTTATTTTTTTAGTATCGTGCTAGCTTCATATGGCTCTTTGACATTTGCAAACATCAAAAAAGGTTCGTGTACTTACTTTTTTACACGAAATGTCATTGTTTTAGGTGTGTTCAGAAGCAATTTATTATTATTTAGTACGATACTAGTTAGAAAATGTTTAAAACTAAGAATGAGTTAGTAAACTGCTATAAAGTTAGCAAATTGTTAAGTAGTATCATACTAATGCCTTAATAATAGGCTGTTTAAAATTTTGCGCCTATATCTTTTAATAAGAATACAATTTCTTTAAAAATCACTTATTGTAATGTTATCTACAATATACTTAATAAGCCTTATATCCCTAATCCACTGTATAAATGAACATTATATTATATTTTCAAAAATCTAATAAAATCCCATTATGTTTTTTTTTTATTTTACTAGATTTGAAGTCCTCTACTACCTAGGATACTGTCTTATATTTGCCGCCATTTTTGGTATTTTAAAGGCACTTATTGGCGTTTACTCTGGACTTCCAATAGCTGTATTTATTTGGGCATTTTTGGTGTGGTTATAATAAATAGAGGACAAAAATAATTTAATAAGTTATGGTAGCTTAAGAAAAAAAAATAAATAAATGTATGGTTATTTTTTATACAAAAACAAAAATTACGACGTTTCACTTTAAGCTTGTTATTATTTTTTTTAGAATTTTTTCTATAGGAGACTAAGGGGCCAGTTATAGCTCATCAGAAAAGTCCATCAGAAAAATTGAAATAATCGAAATCTAAAACATTTTTCTGATGGCCGGTTGTAGCTACCAATAATTTTACGTCAGAAAACAAACAATTTTTTGCTGTCATATCATCAGAAAAAATTGTTCTCATCAGAAAAAATTTTTCTGATGCATTCGGAACAGAAAAAAATCGGAACACAAAAGAAAAATGAAATGGAATAAATTTTGAGTTATGGCAATCAGCTGTTCAGTAAAACTAAATTCCATCAGAAAAAATATTTAAATCCATTTTCTGAGTAAATTTAGCAACAAAATGTTGTAATTCTTTTTGTAAATATTAGTCCAAGCAAGTATTCGTCTAATTGCATTCAAATTTTACTCAAAATCGAGTTGTAATATGGTCAAATTTGGAAGACAAAATTTTTCCTGATGGACTTTTCTGATGAGCTATAACTGGCCCCTAAAGCAATTATTTGTATTAATCCTGTCTTTCCATATGATTTATAATATAAATTTTGTAACTTAAATGTTCTAAGAAGCAATATGATAAGCATAACAAGGTAAGCAAATAGACAATAAATCCATCGATATAATTCTTATCCTCATCAAACAAGGTGACAGCATGAGAGTATAAGCTGACCATAAGAATGTTAATTCAAAAGAGTAACATAAAGAGTGGGTGATACACAATCGAGCAACGCGTAAAAGTTTTTCGGATCTGTAGGAGATGTGAAATCACCAGTGCATGCTCGTACAGCTCGTACTGCAAAAAATATTGCTGCTGTTCGCGATAGTGTGGCTGAAGAGCCGTCCACCTCAACTCGTGCGTCGTCGTGCCCAACAATTGTACCTCTCACGCTCGTCGTTGATGAATATTATGCATAAGGACTTGCATTTACACGCTCACAAGGTGCAATTGACTCAAGAACTAAAGCCTCTTGACCATTTCAAGCGTCGTAAATGGTCAGAATGTTGGCAAGAAATGGCAACAGTGGATGATCAATTTTCGAAGAAAATCATCTTCAGTGGTGAGGCACATTTTCACCTCAGTGGATTCGTCAATAAGCAGAATTGCTCCATTTCGGCGAATGATAATCCAGGAGTGATTGTCGAAAAACAAATGCGACCACAAAGAGTGACTGTTTGGTGCGGCTTATGGGCTGGCGGCATCATCGGGCCGTATTTTTTCCAAAATGAGGCCGGTCAGGCAGTTACTGTGAATGGTGTTCGCTATCGTGAGATGATAACGAACTTTTTATGGCCCGAATTGGAAGATATGGATGTGGACGATATGTGGTTTCAACAGGACGGTGCCACTTGCCACACAGCTAACGAAACAATGGCTCTTTTGCGCGACAAATTCAATGGCCGTGTTGCGTGTTATCTCACGTGGTGGCGATGTCAATTGGCCGCCAAGATCATGTGATTTGACAGCGTTGGACTTCTTTCTTTGGGGTTATTTGAAAGAAAAGGTATACGTCGATTGTCGATAAGCCAGCATCAATTCAAGAGCTAAAGGATGAGATAATTCGGCACATTAACGGCATAGAACCTCAATCATGCCTTAGCGTCATCGAAAATTTGGACCATCGGATGGAGGTGTGCCGCCGAGGTCGCGGCGGCCATTCGGACCATATCTTGTTCCATACATAATTGAACCATACCAATATTATCATAATAAAAAGAAATGACAATAATTTCCTAAATAATTTATGTTTTATTCAAAATCAACATCGGCCCTTAAAATTTAACCACCCTGTATTACTCCGTTTACATGAGTGGATTGGGGACAGGATCGAAAAAGAATTGAGATTTAATACAGGTTTTTGATCAAGCCGGATCGAAAACTTGGATTCAAATGAAATCGAATTGATAAATTTTTGGTTTTTACTAGGCGTTTTTCTTTTTTAGTTCAGTATAGAGCTCCGAACAGAGTCCGAGCATGTCGAGCATGTTCCGAACATCCTCTGAACCAAGCGTGCACTGAGCGCTCTGAGTATTTTTTGAAACACACCTGAACACATAGCTGTCGACATTTTTTTTTAAATTTCCATCTGTCAAATGCCTGTGTTAAGCATTGTACTCTGTCTGCTCAGTTATTTTATTCTGAGCTTATAGAGCGCACTCTGAACACGCTCAGAACATGCTCAGAACGAAAAAAGAAACACATTTACGAAGCTCTGAACGCTCTGAACTAAAAAAGAAACACAATTTATTTTTTGACAACTCAGGCTCTTTTTTGAACTAAAAAAGAAAAACGCCTATTATTATTGTTCAATTTATTTGAATTAAGTGCATAAGGATTTGGTGTTCTTGTTGTAGGACCTGACGAAATTTGATTAGTTAAAGTCGATACTGAAGTTGGGATATCGGCAATGGGATTTTATCAAGAATTGAAGATTTCTTTTAGACTTTTTAAAAATGTGTTCATATTCTCCTGTAACATCATCTTGATTGAAGCTTGATATTTCTCCTCATCAACTCCTTCTGCTTTTTTTTTTTGAAAAATTCCATTTTTCCGATATTTCCTGATAATTTCGGATGGATTGCCCAAATGTTTCAATGAATTTAGCATAACTTCCATCAATTTTTTTATTTTCAACTGATAATAATGGATCTTACAATCTTACATAAGTACAATTTAGTACCTGTGTTGAAGAATTGGTCGTAGTACATTATGTATGTATATATAATTTTGTAATTCCAAAGTAGGTACTGGTTTATTGCAAGTACTCGGACGTGCGATCGAGTCGTGTTCTTTTATTTAAGAGTGATCTGCAGCTTTAATCTATCCCATGGTGGCAAATTTTTAATCTATCCCATGGTGGCAAATTTTTAAAGCCTGCAAAATTTCCGATGTTTTATAGCACACTGAAAAACATATATTCATTGTTTAGAAAATTTTGTTATTGGTGACTCTTTCTTTCAAATGGTTCTAGATAATTATTTATTAATCAAAGTTGGTTACACCGTGAGCACGTTCTACCAGGCTGCAAGACTGCTAAAGGTATAAGTTTGGGTTCTGACCTAATTCACTATCATCCGTTTTAGGCGAATAGACCGTGTATATTCGTCCTTGCAAATTTTACCCTTACTTAAAAAAAATTTTAAGTATGTCATCCTGTATTATTCAAAAATTACCAAAATTTTCAAAATTGATAACAAAAAAACAAACGAAATAGGACAATGATATCAGAGAAGACAAATGTCAAATTGCTCAAGGAAGTTCCTCAAAAAACATGTTATTCTGACCTGAAACCGTTAAGGATAAAAGAAATAATTAAAAGACAATATCTTCATAGTTTTTTGAATCGTGCAGCATCAATTTTTATAGTAAATGAACAACATTTTTCTAATATATGTAATTACTTTAATAACGGATAGAATTTATATTTCAAGATTAAGAATTCATTTGCAAAATTTCAATTTCAAAACTCAAATTCTTACTTGGGCTGGCTAAATTCAAATGGCTTTCATGGATTCGGAACTTACGTTTATGAAAATGGTGCATGCTTTAAAGGTAAAGAACATTTTGTAAAACACATAAAGGTTTATATTTAACTTGTTTAAGGTACTTTTGAGGGAAGTCTTTCGAAGGGGCTGGGAAGTCTAACGTATATAAACGGTGATATTTACGAAGGTGAATTTTTGGCTGGTCGCCAACATGGTTATGGTCAGTACAAAGCGGAGCAGTTCAAATACAGTGGCTACTTTCAGAATGGAAAGTATCATGGAAAGGGAGTTTGGAAGGTAAGATGTCAATTTAAGTGAAATATAAAGCCTTATTTATTACATTTTATGTTAAGACAAGAACAGAAGAGGTTGAAGGTATTTTTCTTGTGGGAAAAGTTAAGAGCGGGGAAGCTCGTGATTGTAGTGGAGTCTTCAATGGAACATTTGACAACTCGGATTTGAGAAAATGGGGAAAATTCACTTTTAAAAATGGGAACACTTATGATGGATGCTGGACTGATAATAAATTTGCGGGTTTTGGAGAGTACAACTGGATTTCTGAAAAACGGCATTCTATAAAAGCGAAAACGAAATATGTTGGCTTCTGGTGGAACGGTAAACAGCACGGACTGGGTATGCTAACATTTAATGAGAGGTGTGTAATATGTCAGTGGTCATGCGGAAAAAAGAGTGGAGCAGGAATAATAATAACTGCCAATGGAAGCTGTTATTGTAGTAAAGAGTTGTTTATTGATGATCAGTATAAGGAATCTCAATGCATCCGAAACTGCCTGGAAAGTCAAAACATGCTCTCAGAAGCCATACAGATTTTAACTTCGGATTCAAAATATGGATATTTGGATGAAAAAGTTAATGCCTTCTTAAATATTGTGAAAAGCCTCTTAGTAAAATATTCCCTTTGTTTTTCTCCCATCAATCCAATATGTATTCCAAACTACGAAATACCGCCAGGGTCTTTCAGCTCATCTCTGGAATCAAAACACTTACAACAGGTTCTTGTTGAAAATTATACGACATTTAAGATCCTCTACAAAAAATATACTCACACGGCAGACGAGTGCCTGAATCATATTGGATTAAATCTTTTTTACATGGACGTCTTTCACAAGGTTCGAGACATAAATATAATGAAATGTTTGAAAGCTGGTCATTTTGCAATAACTCAATCTTGCTTTAACTCACCGCATAAATCAAATTGCGACAACCTCATAGGAGTTGTTCCATTTTATGAATTTTTTCAACATTTTGTTTTTATCACAAAAGTTCTGATGGAAAACGAACCATTGAGAACTAAAGCTAACGAAATAAGACCGACCTTTTTTGGAGAGCTAGCTACCAAAGTGCTTTTGGTTCTAAGGATGTTGCAAACCAACGAAATTTCGTGTTTTCGAATAAGGGAAGTGTTTCATGTTAATTATTCAAATCTTATCAAACTAATACAATTGCTTGAAGAAATTTTTCCTGGCGAGAAATGCCTGAGAACGGCTTACAAGTTTTTGAAGGCAAAAAATGTTATTGAAGGAAAAAGTACTGAATTTTTGCAAACAATCGAAGAATATAATGATGTGAGTAATACAGGGTTTCTGTTATTTGATAATCACTATGAATTAAGTAATTTAAAGCTTATTGAAATAATTTTTCGTACATGTGAGTTAAAACTAAAAAATACACTATAACTCTTAAAATACTCAACCAACATTTTAATTATGATGATTTTTTGACCAAATATTAATATGTACTTAATAAATGTAATCGAAGCAAAATATGATGCAAGTGTTTTAATGTACTCGTATTTTATAAAGTCTTAAATTAAAAAATTTTAATTTTTAACAATCTTCTGAAAGATTACTTTCATCAGGCTGAAAATACGTCAAATCTTTTCTTTTACCTTGAGAGCACTAATGGGGTTTTAATAGCCTTAACATATTTGAGCAGAGAGGACTTAATTGGAGATACTGAAATTCTGACGCGCATTGGTTTTGAATGTCGCAATGGGAAGAAAATATTGAGCTGGGTAAGGCATTTCCCATCCGTCTAAAAAAAATCACTAAATTTAACTGTGCGTCTGAATTTGGGCTTAAGGGCATACTGATGGGCATTCCCTGAAGCGCGAGTATTACGATTGAATTGTTTTAGAAGAGGAATTAAATATTATTATTTGTTATTATTTGCGGCCAATACCTCTTATTTAAAATTTAAGTAGGGACAAAAACATTATACCGATATAAAGTTAAAAAAATGGAATTTATAATCTCCGATTAATATGGTCAACCCTACGTTTAAGCCATTATTGAGCTTCATGAAAACTAATTTCGCAAGATTTGTAGTAATATTTTTAGTAACATTTAAGTACTTAACATTAGAATCAATGTTGAAGTTCAAAAATTAAGTTTGACCGAAATATCGGAATATGTATTTTATTTTTAGAAAAAAATATGAAAGCAAGAAAAAACTTTTCATCATATAAAATGAGTATAATTTATTTAGCAATAGTGCAAAAATGTGAGCAAGAATTACATGAAATTTCAAAAACAATAACCATAAATCGCAAACTATTATGATTTAACGGATTTTTGAAGTAAAACTTCTTTTCCGGCGTTAGGGGTAAAAAATTGTCTATGCTGCTGTCAGTGGCATGTCAAAACAACACGTTATCAGTCAAAGGCAAATATTTGTACGTTTATAGGTTAGAATCTTACAGAGGCTTTGCTTGAGGGAAAAGAAGTTTTACTTCTACCACGCGTACGTCAGTACACACAATCTATTTTTTCTTGTTACATAATACATACTAATTTGATAACTTAAGACTCTAAGGCTGGTATTCACCGAGCGCTCATTACTTAAAAATGTTAGTGGTCCCGACCACTCCTAAACTTACGAGCGCTCTCTTCGAAAGTTTGTTCGAAAATTCGAAAACTAAACCAACGAAACAAACGATGAGTGCAAAACCAAAACCAGTTATCGTCACCAGCAACGCTCCCCAAGCAAAATACGAAATTGACCGAAGGATTCTCACTGCCAGCTGTCATTCAAGTTCGAAAACAGTTTGATTTCACAGTTTGGGTATGCCTGAACAAGAGAGAGTGACTCTCATTTCGAACTTTGAAAAACACTTGTGAGTTGAGAGTGGTTGGTGAATACCCCAAAGAAATTTCAAGTTAAGAGCCTCGTAAAGTTAAGAGCCGTTTAAGAGCGCTCAGTGAATACCAGCCTAAGAACGCTTTCAAAATATGAGATTTCAATTTAAACGCTAACAGGTCCCCATTGTCAATTTGTTTTCTTGTATCGTACAAATTGTGTTCGAAAAAATTGGAAAGAATTCAGCATTTTTTTTGTAACCCAATCGGTCCCGTTCAGACACAGCGTTCGTTTTTTACTTTCGACATTTAGCTACTTATGGGAAGTTATGCATTCGTTAAAACTCGAACTCTAGATTTTCATCAAAGTTGACATTACTATGATAGAGAACATGAAAAAAGTTGATCTCGGAATTTCTTTTAAGATCAAAAATAAGGGAAACTGCCATATGAATTTTGTTCGAAATTTTATAAAATATTTTTTTCCCAAAAACCGTTCAACATATATAAAAAAAATCCAAAAATGTCATTTTGTTAAAGCTAGGTTGGTGTTGAACAAAAATTTCAAAAAAATGGTTATTAATGATATTCCAGAATAACCATTTTTTTGTTTTTGATTTTCTCAAAAATGGTTCACCCGATTTTGATCATTTTTGATTGCTTAATCTTCCCAAAAGTATTATGTATTCAAATTTTTTTTTATTTTTGTTTATTTTTTTTTTTCAAAACTCAATATTTCGAAAACCGCGTGCTCATTTTTCCTAGAACTTGGCAACTAAACGTTTTTTAATACACTTAAAAACATTTTTTTTATCTAAAAATAACGGTACCTACCCACCAAACAAATGTTAAATAATGGTTTTCGAAAAACGTATTTTCTCGACAACTGCACCTAGAATTTCGATACATATTCTTTTCTTTCGATTAGTTCTAGCATTCCATAATTCAGTGAAAAACAAGTATTATTATTAATATTTCTGACTGTACCTACTGAAGAACCATTTTTCTGAATTTCTAACTATTGCATAGCGGATTTTAGGGATTTTTTTATAGAGAAGCTTCTAAAAAGTTTGAAAAACATTGCGTTTCAAAGTTTAAGAACAAAAATTTTTGAATTTTTGAAAAAAAACGATATCTCAAAAACGGGTAATTATTATTTGTTGAATTTGTTTTGTACAATAATAAAAACTTAAGGTTGGCGCATCAAAATTTTTTCTCAAAAACGGTTTAAAAATTGTAGATATAAAATAAAAGCTTATTTTTGTAAGGAACCGCTACAACGACTTATGATTTTTGTTATTCATATTTACTTTAGAAATTACATTGATTCTGTTTGTATCTCTTACTACTAAAAGAGTTTTAAAATTTAATTTTCTGAACAGTTTTCTCTAATAAAATCGAACCTCCAGGGATTATGATCAACCTCATAAAGCTTGGTGTAACACAATGCTGGCGCTTAGGTAAATCTGATTGCTAAAAAGATTGAAAAGGAGATTTAGAATTTCGACACACGTTGGACTTGAACATCACAATGAAGTGTTCACATCCGAGTCGTGCTGTAAAGAAAAGCATTATTAGGTACATACATATACAATACATATGTATATGACTGTCCATCCGAAGTTATAGAGTCGAGGGGAAACTAATGCCCATTCAATATAAACATAATAATTATATTACACTTACACTTGCGAAACATTGAAAACACTTTTTCTTCAAGTAAAATTTTAAGTTCGAAATTATATAGGGTGTTCCGCATTAAATGTGAGCTTGAGCGTTAAGTTTGTGTTGACTCTTTCTCATTGTTGTGTTTATAAATTAGGTTTCAAACTAAAAGTTTACAGATATACCTATACATTTAAAAGGGTTTTTCAATAAGGACGGGTAGGTGTTGAAATATAATAATAGAAGCGGTGCCTGAGGTAATATTTTATTTGAAAGAGAACCAATAAAACAATACCCTGATTTACGAAGATTTCTATTCAATTAAAAATTAGATAAATACAAAATGAATGTTTCTGCCACCCAGTCTTTAATCCCTATTTAAAAAATAACCAAACAAAATTTAAAAGAAACAAAGTAAAATCAAAACCAAAGCAATATCTAGCTAAATTTAATTAGATATCTATTGCCGCCCCGAAGAGCGCTATTATACGAGTATTTACTGACCTTATAGATTTTCTTCTCGGAGGAAAAACAGTAAAGAAATTTAATGAGGTTCTCCTACTTGGATAAAAATAATTAGATTAGAGGCACAATGTCCATAGCTCTAAGAGAGCTTTATTGACTAACTACAACTTGTAAATAATGCTGTGTGCGCGTTGTCGGCTGGATTGGAGTGGAACTAAAATTCTTTGCCCAGTCCCTTTGGCTTATATGAGATACTCACTAACAGCACAAGATATAAACACACTTTTGTAAATGCTGGTTAAAATTAAATGGGAAAGCAGTTCTAAAAGGAACCCCACAAGTATGAGGATCACTTTTTAAAGCGAACATAAAGTTAATAGTTCACGTTGAAAAAGATGCTAGTGTTGCAGTTGTATCAAAGCCATCACTCCAATTATACTACCAGGACAAACTATGGATATTTTACACGCCTAAAAACCCAAATGGCAGTTTTTCAGTTGATAATGTTAGCCGCACACAACTTTAGTAAGGAGAAAAGTCAGAATAAAACACCTTCAAATTATAGGATCGATTTCTAATGCTTATGTACCAGTTCAAAAACTTAAGACGATGGTAGCAAAAGCCTAAAAGGATTTCTTGCAGCAGCACAAATGAAAAACTCCCAAATTTTGATAATTTAATTTAACTTCCATTAAAATATATCAAGAAAAGACAATTAAAAGAATTGCAAGAAGAAGAAAAAGAAATTTATTATCGTCAAGAAAATGAAAAGATTTATGACATTCAGAATAAATAAATCGGATGATGTTCTTCTGCTCGGAGATCCCTGTCGAACAGACAAAACCCAGAAGGTTATGAAGAACCTTTAGCGAATATATGGAGGAAGAAATTGACTCGATTAAAGTAAATAATTCTTCGGACTTAACAGAATTACCCAACAGAAAGGAGGCTTTGCCATTTAAATAGGTTTTCAGTGCGAAGGAAAATTCAGACGGCAACGTTGAAAACTACAAGGTTAGGTAGTAGGCTAGTTGTCAAAGTATTTGAGCATCAAAAAAGTTGACTAAATCCAACATATGTATAGTCCCTAGCAAAGCTAAGCACAATAAAGGCAATATTAAGCATAGCTGCAACCGAAAAAAATGCATCCATCACTGTTTTTATATGGATAACTGCAAGAAGACAGTTATATGCATAAACCTGAAGCCTACAACGATGGAATTGAAAAAGTATGTAAACTGGACAAGCAAGACGATGTGGGAGCAATCGTTTTGGAAAATTATTTTCTCAATTGGGATTAAAAGTGAGCGAAGTAGATCCATGTCTCTATAAAAGTGAATGGAAAGAAACTTCTTCTTCTTCACTATGCAGATGATGAAATAGTCGAGGCAATGCATTCTGAAGATATAGAAGAAGAATAAGTCTAAGACAAGAACTTGTCACTTACTCGTAAGAGGCGGTAACGCTGGTTTAACACAGCGGAAAAATTACTACTTTCTCCTATTTTGCTGGTTGCCTTTCCTCTTGTACATGTATTCGCTTATGCGGGAAGGTTCTAGGCCATTAAATCATCTTTTATTATTTGTTCACAAATCATTTTTCTGAGCGGGAAATATTTCTTAGATTATGTCAATTCATGATTCCCTTATATTTAAGGTTATAGTCTAAGAGTCCCAGAAAATGTATGGTTGTGAAAGTCAGGAAAAGAATATTGATATGAGAAGAAAAGAAAAGAAAGTTTTGCATTTCCAGGTCGCTTTAGCGAGTGATAGATAAAAGATATGTTTCAGATTTCTATTTTGGCCCGTTAAGGTGGGAGAAACAATTTTCTGTGAATACATATGAAAATTAAATGCTTTACTGGATCGCACGTACTTGCTCTTATGTAAAAGTACTTTTGAATTTAAAAAAAAAATGCTTATATACATATATGAGAGCATGGATTAGAGCAAAATGCTCAAATGCATAAAATTGCATTGCAGACAATTTATTTGACAGTTAATAGTAAGAAATCTGACAATCATGTGTACGCTACGATTTTGTCAATTTAACAGCGACATGGTTAAATTGAATTCTGAATACAACATCATCTGTTGTAGATCTTACAAGTAGAAAAGTTCTTCACTGTCGAATGTATAGTACAATTTATTTTATGGAAATAAGTATAAGTATATTTTATTTCGAACTAAGTGTTGCTCCAAGGACTTAGTGTTGTTTTAAAACAAATGTATGTTGTATATTGTCCATTTCTATTGCAATTCGGTTAACTATACCATATTGTAGATTGGGTGCGTTGGTGGTTGTAGTACAACCAAACTTTCTGTAGTTTTACAATGTTTTCACGTTGTCGTTCTACAAATTCATATTTTTCCATTTAACAGCCAAAACTGACAACTCAATTTTACAACAAGAGATTGTGATCATTTTAATAATTTTAACAATTTTTTTTTGTGAAAATGAAATCAAACGCTTTTAGACTTTCAATTAATTTCTACACATTTGTTGTTAATTACACAAATTTGGAAGTAATTGCAAATTTATTCTTACAGAATTTGCAAGATGATTTTATTAGATAAAGTGGTTACCTAAGAGTCTATAAGAACACCTAAAAGAAACGCATTTCGATAATAACTGTCGGTTGTTTTTTTTGCCACTTTAACGACATTCGTGAGGGCATCAAATTGCGGTGCATTTGAAGCGGTTATACCCTTATTCTATTTTCGAAACAGTTGTAGTTTTGATGAACTCTTTCTCGGTAACGTCGGCGTCGCTACTAGGCGAACATATTCGTCATCAACTCATCTTCACCAAGACTACTTTTAATTATAATATCTTTTGTTTTACTTTTGCACCGAAAATCAGCTACTAGCTTTTAGTCCAGAAATGACAGGAGTCTCAAAACCATTTCATCTGGTAGATCGAAAACACCCAGCATTTGCATTTATATTTGCAAAGTTAATTTTTTTGGGTTTCAAATTATGCAGTGGTTCATCATCTTCCGCATCACCAGAATCTCTCTCGGATCTTCAATTAGTTCATCTTCGGAATATCCAGAATTTCAACTTCACTTTGCCAAAAAAGCACCCCATATGATTGAAGTTTAAAACATTAAACTTTTACCAATTTGGCTATTAAATTAAATTAAATAATGGAAAATTTGTTGTCGATCTACCAATGGTGCTGATTCCCAGTGATTTTAAAGCAGTAACAGTTGCACGCTCCTTGGTACACGTGTCTTTTGAAGTTTTATTTTCGGAACATGTATTGAATTATTTCGATTCAGTGAATTTTGTTTGAAACAAAGTTTATAAGCCTAGAAATAAATAAATAAATATATTACAAAATTTTAAAGTTTAAGAAATATTTTGTTGAAAAAACATTATTTCACTTTAAATGCCTTAAAATGAATAAAATGCACGACTGGATCGCACGAACTTGCTCTTATGTAAAAGTACTTTGGAATTTAAGATACATATAAATATAAAACATGGATTTAATGAGATAATAATGTTCAAATGCATAAAATTGCCGTCTGGTTTCCGGAAAAGTATGAATTTATGCAAATAAAGTTTAAAAAATCGTTTTATTATTAAATAAATTTTTTATATAAGAAATTTCTCTAAAATTTTTCTAAAAAAAATGTGGGATGCGGATTTTAAGTATTTAATAATATTAGGAAATAATTTCAAAAAATAATCGTTCATAGGTTTTGAAGATATTGATTTAATTTTTTTTTTTTTTTTAAAACCCAATAAATATTTTTTCGAATATTTTTATATACAATATTATTTTAAACTTAAGGGGAGTCCTGCTAAAAATTTTGGGTTAAAATCCTTAGAGCCGTTAATGAGAAAGTCGAAAATTAAAAAAACGGGTCTATGGCAGGTACCCCTAATAACATTTTGCCCCAAAATTTTTTTTGACCAAAATGTAGTCCATGTCCATAATATCACACTTAATTTTTTTTATCGAAATCGTTAGAGCCGTTTTCGAGATAAATAAGATTTTGCATTACGGGTGTATGGGGGGTACCGTTAGTTTTGGAGCTAAAAAAAAAATTTCAATTTCTCCTCTAGGGAATCACTGAAGACTCTTAACTACCGAGATTGAAAGAAATAGGTCCAGTGGTTTAGGCTGTAGTGAGAGGTACAGACATACAGACACACTGAAACATGTTTTTTGTGTTCCTACTAAATTTTCCTTAAAATTTGTATAAAAAAAATTGATATGCAAATAATTAGTATTTAATAAAATACATTTTAAAACGTAATTTAAAAATTTAATCGTGTATCGGTTTTCAAAATATTGAATTTTCAAAAAAAAAATTTTATTATTTTTTTAAAAATCCAAAAACTATTTTTTCGAAAAAATTTTTAGTTTATATTTTTTCAAATGCAAAGCAGCTCCTACATAAAAATTTTGGTTAAAATCGTTAGAGCCGTTGGTGAGAAATTCGAAAATCAAAAAAACCGTTCTATGACAGGTACCCCTAATAACATTTCCCCCCAAATTTTTTTTTCACCGAAATATAGTCCATGTCCATAATATCACACCTAATTTTTTTTATCAAAATCGTTAGAGCCGTTTTCGAGATAAATAAGATTTTGCATTACGGGTGTATGGGGGGTACCCTTAGTTTTAGAGCTAAAAAAAAAATTTCAATTTTTCCTCTAGGGAATCACCGAAGACTCTTAACTACCGAGATTGAAAGAAATAGGTCCAGTGGTTTAGGCTGTAGTGAGAGGTACAGACATACAGACACACTGAAACATGTTTTTTGTGTACTAAATTTTCCTTGAAATTTGTATAAAAAAAATTGATATGCAAATTATTAGTATTTAATAAAATACATTTTAAAACGTAATTTAAAAATTTAATCGTGTATCGGTTTTCAAAATATTGAATTTTCAAAAAAAAAATTTTATTATTTTTTTAAAAATCCAAAAACTATTTTTTCGAAAAAAATTTTTAGTTTATATTTTTTCAAATGCAAAGCAGCTCCTACATAAAAATTTTGGTTAAAATCGTTAGAGCCGTTGGTGAGAAATTCGAAAATCAAAAAAACCGTTCTATGACAGGTACCCCTAATAACATTTCCCCCCAAATTTTTTTTTCACCGAAATATAGTCCATGTCCATAATATCACACCTAATTTTTTTTATCAAAATCGTTAGAGCCGTTTTCGAGATAAATAAGATTTTGCATTACGGGTGTATGGGGGGTACCCTTAGTTTTAGAGCTAAAAAAAAAATTTCAACTTTTTCCTCTAGGGAATCACCGAAGACTCTTAACTACCGAGATTGAAAGAAATAGGTCCAGTGGTTTAGGCTGTAGTGAGAGGTACAGACATACAGACACACTGAAACATGTTTTTTGTGTACTAAATTTTCCTTAAAATTTGTATAAAAAAAATTGATATGCAAATTATTAGTATTTAATAAAATACATTTTAAAACGTAATTTAAAAATTTAATCGTGTATCGGTTTTCAAAATATTGAATTTTAAAAAAAAAAATTTTATTATTTTTTTAAAAATCCAAAAACTATTTTTTCGAAAAAATTTTTAGTTTATATTTTTTCAAATGCAAAGCAGCTCTTACATAAAAATTTTGGTTAAAATCGTTAGAGCCGTTGGTGAGAAATTCGAAAATCAAAAAAACCGTTCTATGACAGGTACCCCTAATAACATTTCCCCCCAAATTTTTTTTTCACCAAAATATAGTCCATGTCCATAATATCACACCTAATTTTTTTTATCAAAATCGTTAGAGCCGTTTTCGAGATAAATAAGATTTTGCATTACGGGTGTATGGGGGGTACCCTTAGTTTTAGAGCTAAAAAAAAAATTTCAATTTTTCCTCTAGGGAATCACCGAAGACTCTTAACTACCGAGATTGAAAGAAATAGGTCCAGTGGTTTAGGCTGTAGTGAGAGGTACAGACATACAGACACACTGAAACATGTTTTTTGTGTACTAAATTTTCCTTAAAATTTGTATAAAAAAAATTGATATGCAAATAATTAGTATTTAATAAAATACATTTTAAAACGTAATTTAAAAATTTAATCGTTTATCGGTTTTCAAAATATTGAATTTTCAAAAAAAAAATTTTATTATTTTTTTAAAAATCCAAAAACTATTTTTTCGAAAAAAATTTTTAGTTTATATTTTTTCAAATGCAAAGCAGCTCCTACATAAAAATTTTGGTTAAAATCGTTAGAGCCGTTGGTGAGAAATTCGAAAATCAAAAAAACCGTTCTATGACAGGTACCCCTAATAACATTTCCCCCCAAATTTTTTTTTCACCGAAATATAGTCCATGTCCATAATATCACACCTAATTTTTTTTATCAAAATCGTTAGAGCCGTTTTCGAGATAAATAAGATTTTGCATTACGGGTGTATGGGGGGTACCCTTAGTTTTAGAGCTAAAAAAAAATTTCAATTTTTCCTCTAGGGAATCACCGAAGACTCTTAACTACCGAGATTGAAAGAAATAGGTCCAGTGGTTTAGGCTGTAGTGAGAGGTACAGACATACAGACACACTGAAACATGTTTTTTGTGTACTAAATTTTCCTTGAAATTTGTATAAAAAAAATTGATATGCAAATTATTAGTATTTAATAAAATACATTTTAAAACGTAATTTAAAAATTTAATCGTGTATCGGTTTTCAAAATATTGAATTTTCAAAAAAAAAATTTTATTATTTTTTTAAAAATCCAAAAACTATTTTTTCGAAAAAAATTTTTAGTTTATATTTTTTCAAATGCAAAGCAGCTCCTACATAAAAATTTTGGTTAAAATCGTTAGAGCCGTTGGTGAGAAATTCGAAAATCAAAAAAACCGTTCTATGACAGGTACCCCTAATAACATTTCCCCCCAAATTTTTTTTTACCAAAATATAGTCCATGTCCATAATATCACACTTAATTTTTTTTATCAAAATCGTTAGGGCCGTTTTCGAGATAAATAAGATTTTGCATTACGGGTGTATGGGGGGTACCGTTAGTTTTGGAGCTAAAAAAAAAATTTCAATTTCTCCTCTAGGGAATCACCGAAGACCCTTAACTACCGAGTTTGAAGAAAATACCTCCGGTAGTTTAGGCTGTAGTTCGAGGTACAGACATACAGACATACAGACAGACAGACGGAATTGTCGGACCCACTTTTTTCGTCTTCGCTATCATCGTAATGTCAACTTTGATCAAAATCTCGAGTTCGATTTTTTTTCGAAATGCAGAACTTGCCCTATAGTACCTATATCGCAAGTAATAAAAAACAAGGTCAAAATTATTATGTGAGCATTTTAGCAGGTATAATGAATTCTACCTAATAAGCTTTGTTAAAATTTATTTGTTTCCCGGCGTTCTTAAGTTTTGAAAGTTTAAATCATTCCACGTGTATGTAGGTACTCGTACGTAAAGGGTGAGCCATCTATTGGTTTCTTTTTAAATTATAGGTTATTTTGAAACTGACAGATGTTTCCCGCTCGAAATCTTGACAGACAGTCAGTATCATACCTCCGCGGAACGAAATAAAAGTTGCTTTACGTTTGAACTTATTTGGAAAATATTGGAAATTATTTCCAAAGTGAGTGCTGTGTAGCCCAAACAGTGCATTTTTTGAACTGAAGTTTTGACCGAAATGAAGCACTCACTGCGCCTGCTGTACGCAACTTTGTGCAAAAATTTCGTGAGACTGGAATGCTATACTCTGTCCAACAAAAATTGTCAGTACAGGCCTTATGGGAGAGCTTTTTCTAAAGCAGTGGCGCCTGATGCACCCTCACTACAATGCGTTAGGAAAAACGCCACTAAAAAAAGAGCAAGCCACTGACTTTTCTTAAGGAATTGTTGTTGTAATTCTTTGCAAAAAATTGTACACCCCAACATGACCGTCGCACAGTGTGGGAATTCGCGAATTTAGCGGAATTTAATTCGAAAAATGACTAGTCTCGATTGATGCCAAAGCCGGGTTTTCTTAAAGCTAAAAGATTGTAGAAAGTGATAACAAAAGCAATGTTGGGTGGGGATCATGTAAACAAAAAAAAAATTGCATTGAAGTTGCAGTTGGCGATTTTTATTCTGTATATTTGCTGGAAAAGATTACTTTGCTCTTAATTTTTTTTCGTGCGTTTGGTTTGTGTTTTAATAAAAGTTTTATTTTTTTATATTTCCTAAATATCAAGGTATAAGAATGTAAGTAATTTTTTATTTCACAGGGTGTTTCCAATTTTTTTTGGGTGATTGAAGTTAAAAAAATGTGTTTTTTTTCGATGTTTGTATTTTTATTAGAGCAAAACTTTAGTTATTCCGCGTTATTGCGCCTCGAAACAATATTCACTGCAAAGCTTGATTTATTATCTATCAAGAATCACTAAAATTTGACACCCCAATTATGTTGTGATATATTTTTTTTCAATGTTTCTAAATGACTATCCAGCAAAAAAATTATGGCATACCGTCAAAATCGAATAACTTTTTGGGATTTGGTTAGAAGAAGAATGTTATAAACTAAAAAAAACTTTTTGTTATTTCACGGGGTGTTCCAAAAAAAAATAATTTTGTGAATTTGATAGTTACAACAAAAATACAGGGTGTTCAAATTCAAAGTTAACAGTAAGAAAAAAAAAGAACTAAGTTATTTAAAAAATAAAAATCGGAAACTGTCAATTAATAAAAAAACTATTATATCGGATAAAGGGTGTTCCAATAATAGTAACAAAAATAAATTAATTTAAAAATAAAAAAAAAAAACAATTTTTTATTTGAAGCGCAAAAGTGCTTTTTATGCGTATTTTACATAAGATTTGATTTCATAGCCTCAGATCCATATCTAGCAAGCCTAAGGTGTATTCCTAAAAGAAAACGAAGTAACTTAGAGCCTGAGGTTCTTGAAATTTTGGATATTGCAAACTAATCTAAAATGTAAATAAAATGTGTTTATGTTATATTGTTGAATGTAGTTAAAATTATAGAAAAGGTAAAATTATTCACAATAAAATCAAAATTTATAAACAATAATTAAATAAAATTGTTTTAAATTTGCTTTTTATTTTACAAGAATAACAGAATTGGTAAATAAAAATTGTCTATTCCAGCGAAACTGTATTTTTTTCGTCAGGAAGTTTTCGGTTCTTTTAATTTTTTTTATCCTTGATGATGTATGCCAGAAAAATTTTGTGATACAACACTTACCAATATAAAAAAAAAACATTGATTGTCTAGAAATAAAACTAATTTAAAACTTCCTTTGAAATAGAATTTCTTGTACGTTTTAATACCCTTTTTAAGAATGGAGTTTCTTTAGTTCATAAACAACGGCATTGACATATCGGTTTGCAAAAAAAAACTAGTAAAATCTGATAATAATTAACTTTTTTCTTTATTTTATTCATATTTGTAATAATATTAAACAATACATCATTCCTCAAAAGATTTTTTTGTAAATAATGATTTTCAAAAAAAAAGTACTTTTTGGTGTAAACAACCTGTCACTTCAAAGCTCATTTTACAAAAACTTAAATAAAATATGATCAAAATGTGAGTTACATTTGATTGTATAGACATTTTCAATGAACTAACCAAAAAAAAAAGTACAAAAAAATTTAAAATGCAAGCGTTATTAATTTTATTCCGCTAAATTCGCGAATTCCCACACTGTGCGTCGTATCCCACTGCTGATGAGATACTGTCAAGATCAAGAGTGTCAAGTGTCACTCAATACGATCGTGCGCTCTTTATCTATATCAAAACAGAGTTACCATTATCATTCTCAATTGCAAGCAAGGAGCTTTTTCAGTGGTTTTTATTAAGGAGCTTTTGGGATTTGAAGCTTTTAAGAACACATTTTAAGAATATGAGTATGTTGAGTGTTGTCGTATTGCTTTTCAACTTAAAAAAAAAAAAACGCGCCTATTATCTTACCGCTTGGCGTTGTGGGAAAATGTAAATTGAATATTGTTTCCAGTCGTTTTGAATCGGCAGACTGTAGCCCTACGCGTTTTTTACTCTCATTTGCGGCGATTTATAATGTAAGTTACGGAATCCCTGTGAGAGCTTTAAAAGACGACACACTTATGCATGGCAATGCAACCAGAATGAGAGACAAACGTCCTATCTTCCCTGTACTGACAATTTTTTTATGGACAGAGTATAGTGGACAACATGGTCCCCATCTTCGCACTGTGCGTAGAGACGGGAATGTGGCTGCTGTAGCCGGAGTGTGATTTAATTGTGTTCAATTCACGAACATCAACTCGCCATCAATAGCTCAACATTCCACGCAATATCCAGAGGAGAATTATTCTGCATTAAGATCTGGGATTATTCGCTTACAAGGTTTAATTGAAGGAGCACGACCATCCCCTTGAACGACGTGACGTTGTGTTCCAAAATTAATGGGAATGTTTGCTCTTACTAATAAAGCCATAATACATGGGAAAAAAAATCATTTTGGTCATTGTATAGCATTTTTAAAAAGAAATTTGTATTTGAGTCACCCTGTACATAAGTAAGTTCATTTTAATACGAAGGTACACTTTCATCACTTTGGTTTATTCCCAACATCCAACAAAACCAAATTAACATTTAACCGATTATATTTTGACAGTAACTTCCCAGTATGTGAGATAACTTCCACTTTCCACATTTCTATTGTAGGGAGCCATTGATGATCACTGCGGCAAAGAAAACCATACACATATGAATATGGAATGGATTCACGTCTTACGAATTACGATCACGACTCACAAGTCACAACTCACAACACAACCAAAAGTGGCTGGAAAGTTCCCAAAACTCTGGAAATGTTAGATACAGTGCAACCCGCTTAGAGTTACATGGAGATGGTACATAAAAACGAAAACGTTCTTCGGATTGTTTGATCGGATTGGTAATTTGTTTTAATATCGCTGATTAGAAGTAAATGATCTTGCGGGAAGAAAGCCTTTTGGGTTACAAATGATCTTAGTTGTGTAAATTATAAAAACAACGAAAATGCAAAGTTAATATACATAAGATGAAAAATTGTTCACTTCAGATGAACAGAATAATAAGTCGCGGCTAGTAAACAAACTTCATCATGTTGTTTTTAGTTTATTTTGGTTTCACTGTACATGCTCGTATGTATACTCTTAGATAAGTTTTTGATCAAAAGAGGGCCTTAATGAGAAGAGAGGTATCTAGTACACATTCGTATTTTTGTATTTTTAAAAACTCAACGAGAATATGTGATTATAAGCGATTATCTAATTTATATGTTTGGAAGATTCCCAAAATATGTAGTTAACCCCTTAAGATAATGGTAAATATATGTGCGACGATCGGTAATACCGAAGGGATGGCTTTGATACCAAGCAGGTACCACTTAAAAACAAAATAGTTTAAAAGTGAGCCGCTGGCGAGCACGTTATACAAATCCTCAAAGAGTATTTCTTGCATCTTAGCCATTAGGACTTGTCAGGAAAATATGGGCCCCTTCATTCGACAGGCTAAAATGAGTAATGGAGGTACCACCCCACATATAAGAGTTAAGCCTAGTACGCAGATCCGGAAAAAATTTGTCTGGCATACATTTTTTTTCCTGGGAAAAATTTTGTCTTGGATATTTCTCCGAGCAGTACGCAGTTCGCGAGCAAAATTCATACTTTTGTGCATTGCTGTACAAAATGTCTCCACTAAATTTTGCCAGGAAAAAGAATGATACAAGCATTATTTAGCGGGACAAATTTTGACAGCCACCGTATTTCCGACAGTGATTTTTATCAAAACTGGTTTTATGTAAAAGGTGCTGATGCTTCTGAGAGATTCCAAAAAGGTATGAACGACTTTTGTAAGGCAACCCGTGCCAGAGATACACTACAAAACACATTAGATTAGAGTTTATCTCTCCAAATTCGAACTATAACGCAAGATTTGGTAGCGTTTTGTAGAGATTAAAATTGTAGAGATAAAATTTGTCTTGTCTCGATCTACGTACTAGGCTTTATACTCAAATTTGTATGATTTATGCCTTAAGGATCATATTCAAATCAGAACGAGAAGAGAATTTCTTGTATCTTTTAAGTAGACCTAAGCATTTCGCTGTATTTTTGGCTACGTCGAATATACATATCGTCACCTGATTGCAAGAACTAGGTAACTCATTTTTTTTTAGTTTTGAGATATCGAGAAAAACGTTTTTTTTTTATTAATTGAGTAAGCTTTTTTTTTTAAAGAACTGTTATGAATATAACAAACAAACATTTTTTTTGGTAGGAATTTTTGCTAAGAGTAAAATGGCGAAATATTCGAAAGTAAATTGTTGTTTTTTATTGAATTATAAAATTATTAGCTAAACAATAAGCAGTTGCCTACTTCTTGCACCAATAAATTTCAATTCCTAGAAAATTATCTATTATCTACTTGTCATAATTTTTCTTATGTTTGTTCCTCTGCTAACGAACATATTCAAAAGCAAACCATTTGTTATTATTTAAGTTTTATTTGCTTCATAATTTGTTCATAATTTTTTTCATTTTTCATATTTTTTTGGATATACATCTTTATTCGTTTCATAAGTTTATTTAGAATTAAAACAATAAGATTTCATAATTATACGTTTATTTATATGTATACTACATACAAATAAGTATTTTAATGCCCTTGTTGATCATCTTTATAAGCTCTCTTCGAATGCAATTTACTATACTCTGTTCAATATCAATTTATATTTGCAGTACATGCCTTATGGGAGAGCTTTTTCAGAAACACTGGTGCCTGCTGTTGTCTGCACGGCACCTTATCTTAAGAAATTGCCACTGAAATAAGGAAGAGAATCACTGAGTTACATTAAAATTGTTTGTGTAATCTTCTTTGAGCTCACGTACAGCCCACCATGACCTATCTGCTCCATGGGTGAAAGGACAAATGAGACTGATCGCCAATTTGCAACCAGCCCTTATTGTGTTTATTAAAAAAAACACTGAATCAGAGTTACCATTGCCAAGTTGAAAGAAATTCATATGTCATTTTCTTTGGTTTGTGCTATGTAACTTTCAGAATTTAAGCTTTTTCGAGCTTTTGGTAGCAATTATTTTTCTGAGATTTGCGGCAATTTTGTATGCTCCTACGGCAATCCTGTAAGAGCTTTAAATTAAAGATAGCTTATTGGAATCCATAATGGTCAGACTGAAAGGCAAATATCCTATCTTCCTTGTACTGTAAATATAAATTGAACAGAGTATAGTTAGCAATTTGTTAAAATTTTAGTTTATGTACATATGTATGTGTTTATGGTATGTAATTTAAGTCAGACTTGATGCCTATTATATAACAGCATTAAATTTCTAGACGTGAAGAAGACTCATACAACACCGAAGGGCAGAACTTAAGGCGATAACTATTTGCATCGACTTAAGTTGGTGTGATGTTTCAAAATCTCAAAAAAATCGTATTCAAACTTTAACGTTTATTAAAATAAGACAAAATAATATGTCACTAAAAACAGATCTTTTTAAAACAGAAATTTTGTTTAAACTTCTAAAAGAAATATATTTCGAGATTTCAAGTGAATTAAACCAAATAAAATGTATTCTTTGACTGTGGTCGCTAAACATTAATCCTTGTTACCGTTCGGATCTAATGCTTATTTAACTTAAAGCTTGACTAAGCTACAGAATTTTGTAACGGAGTTAAAATATGCGAAAGAATTGACAGTAGTATTGGTTCAAAAAACTATCACACATTCTATCACACTTGAAGTTACCTTTAGATTGATTTGTTTCAATGTAATTTTGGAATCTTCAACATAAGCGTTTCAAACTTTCATTTTGACATTTGATAAAATCATTTGTAAAATATTTTGGATCGATTGATTTATCAGCGATAGACAACTGTCATGACTCTGCAACTGGGTTCTACTGTATACATATATTTCTAGCATCTAGCTGTGTTGCGTTTTGCGTATAATTCAGGGATGGAAAATTCGGTACAATTGTACCGAATTCGATACAATTGAGTTTGTGCAAGTACAAAAGTACAATTTGTCTCAATTCAGTACAATTTCCAAATTTCCAATTTTATGTACTTTACAAAAACAACAAAACAAAAGCGCATAAAAGAAATTTGAAAGTTCAACACATCATCCTGGCCTGAACGCATTCATTTTCATTCCAGAACAATAACTTACAGCTGTAAGCCCTTATTTAAAGTTTTCTTTTCACTTCTTGATGGCGTCTTGCTTTATCGATCAGCTTTTTTTCAGACATCGCATCGTTGTCTTTACTAAAGACTAAACTGTAAACTTGTGGTTGTGAATATTATTTGTGATTGCGGTTTTTCCTTTGTGCGTTTTTAAGATATTTAATTTGTGAATTTTAGTTTTATATTTAATTTTTTTGTAAAAGCTGGTGCCACAAAAGTAGATAAGTAAAGGATTTAGTTTCATCATTACAAAACAAGACAATAGTGATGTAGGGGAAGATGGCCTAAAATGGCCCACCAAGGTAAAATGGCCCCCTTGCTAGAAATTGTAGAATCGAACAGAATTAGAAGGTTTTGGTAACACAATTCTTTAGTTTATCTGGCATCACTGACAAAAACGAAATATTAGCAGCTTCAAGCTATTGTTTGAAATTTTACAGGATTTACATGATTTGCTTAAGATAAAGTTTGAATTAAATTGAAAATGGGTTTTGGTTTACTTGCCTAGTTGGTTTACTTGCAAGGGTAAAAGGCATACCAGTCTGCCATTTTACCCGGACAATTTTGATCGTTGGAATTTGAATATCTAGTTTTTGAAAATTAAATACTCTAAATATTTTTTGAAACTTTTTAAACACGCGAAGCAAAAAAATGTAAGCGTTATTAATTAAGCTTTGAAAAGAATATAACATTTAAGTTTAAATGTCACATTTTTGTGAGATATGACACATTTTCCTTAGGGGGGCCATTTTAGGCCACCTTCCCCTATATACTTTTTAAAATGAAGATAGTATTTTTTTCTGTGCAGCTATTTATTTGTTTTTTTTTTATAAGAAGACAAACTGATCATTTCTGATATGATTTTTTTAAATAAAATAATTTGGAAAACTTTTAAATAGTTGAATTATTGATTATGTTTTCGTCTTCGGTACAATTGACATCATTTCAGTACAATTCTATTCCAGATTTCAGTACAATTGAAAAATTTAATTTTCCATCCCTGGTATAATTCCGTTGCCGCCTCCATCCAAGCAACGATCGACTCAATTCTCAATCACTGAATGGAAGAGCGAAGTCAACAAACTCGCTGTGCTGTGTTTTGCATTGCATTAGGTTTATTTAGCGATTCTTTTAGTAGTTGTATTCCGGTATTCGGTGATATCTGACGTGCTCTGCTCACTGTTGCTATTCGGTTCGCTATTACTCATCACGCACGGCTTACTTCGTTTAGTTGTAGCTTTCTGTCAAACCGAACCAATCATTCCATAAGCGCAACCGCAGTGATAAAAAAGAAATCTTGTGTTTATACTAGTACAAATTCCATTTATTTTTATTTCGTCAAAACCTGAAAGTTATTTGTTTGGTTTGAGTAAACATTTGTTTTTCTTAATTAGTTCTGCAATTAAACTTGCGGAATCCCAATATGCCTGAGTAAGTAAATCTCTGCTTGGATGGATATCACACAGTTCATACTAATACATAAAAACTTAACTTATTACTCTTTGGATTGAATCTTTTAATAGATATAATTTTCTTGTCGTCAGTTAAAATGGGCCCGAAGCTATAATCTTGAGATAAAATATCCAAATTTGTGGCCATATGTATTCAAATTATACTTAATTATTAAATATCTACCTTATAGTTATTTGTTGAGCGATTCTTTTTTTTTTGTTAAACTTGTCATTCCCATCATTCCCATAAGATTTTTTTTTAGTTCTTCTTTCTGACTCACCTGCGTTCAGAGCTCAAAATATAATGTCAAATGACAATTCCAAATTCAAGACGCAAAGCTCTGAGCTCAGTGCTCCCCTCAGGCTTAAAAAATTAAACAGCATTTAGGTTTTAGGCGCTTGTTAGATTTTTAAAATGTAATAAAATACTAAACAAAACAACCTCATTGGTGGTGTTTACGTTTGACGCACTCCGAGGACTTATGTCGTTTTCCATTAGTTTCACTCCTTTTTGATTTCAATAAAATCATGTCGATTTCCTTTACACACTAGGGATTTCGATCCCTTATCAAATTTTGTCTTTTAGTGTGCGTATTTCGTATACATGTAAATCCCTCTCCAAATACGGATTCGAAGGATTTGATCTGTCAAAAAAAAATCGATTTTTTTGGTGTGAAGGAACGTAAAATCTGTCGTAAAAGTCAAAATTTGACAAGGGATCGAAATCCCTAAAATCCCTAGTGTGTAAAGGAAATCCACATCAGTCTTCCCAGATGTACAAATACATACGAGCACACTATTAAGCGCTGCTATTGTAACAAAATTGTTTACTTTGAGAAGTAATATCACGAAAAGACTTCATAATACAAAGTGTGTATGAGGCCTGCCTGAGTAAAATCTGGAATCGAAAAATGCTCCCATAACATAATAATAAAAAGAGGCTGGGTGCGACCCACACTGATAACTTCCCATTTGTGGTCTTGAAAACTTTATATTTAGTTTTTTTTTCAAATAACCAAATTTTCAGCGAAACAAACTTTAGCTGTAAAATTCAAACAAACATTATTTTAAGATTGAAAAGCATTTTAATTATTTAAAGAAATTTGAAATTGAGATTGTTGATGTTGATTGTGAGCAACAAAAAATTTTGTTAGATGTCACTTAGTTTAACCAAAATTGTCTTCTAGCACACTATGATTCAACTAGAACTTTCTTCGTTTTTTTCGTTTCCTGAACAATTTTAGAAATGTCGCTTAGCATACATTCTTATAGGGGAAAGTATCGATGTATAAAACAACAATACAACATACTTTAGAAGGCACTATCGGTGTTCATTCCCAATAAATTCGACTTGAAATACAATTTTAACTAGTTTTCACTAGAATTTTTAATAGTTTTTTTATTAAAAAAAAAAATATTAATTCAATATTTGTCAACATTTTACCAATTGTACAAAATTATACTATGTATAAAATAAACTAAATTAGAAGTCAATATCGCTTTTAGTTCTCGAGAACTTTGAGTCGAAAACAATTTTTACCAATTTTCAATAGAATTTTATATAGTTTTTTATTTTTTGTAAAAAAACTGTAAACTAGTTTTTTTGAAATTTTCACCAGTTTTCAAACACATTATTTTTCGTAAAATAAAATTGTTTTGAGTTTCAAATTGTTTTCCGTTCTTAGAATATCTGGGTTATGAAATTTTTTTTTTCAGTTTTTTTTATTTAAAAAAATAACGGTATGTTCATTTTTTTCCAAATTCATACCAAATCTGTATGACCTTATAATGAGTACATTAAATTTTATTTTATATCAATAGCATTATTTTTTCGTGAGATATTTGAAACTAACCAAAATTTTTACTTTTTTTTTAAACCGTTATAGTGAAAAAACTACTCACTGAATTTTAATAAACGCCCTTTCAGCCTCTTTCGAAGTTATTACCTATTAAACAAAATTTATTTGAAGTCGATATCTTTACTCGTTCTTGAGATATCGACGACGAAAAATGGTACAAGAACGTACGGACGTACGAACGTACGAACGTACGTACACACACACACACACAGACATCTCTCTAAAAATGATTGATATAGCCTCTAGGGACCTTGAAACGTCGAGAAATGTCAAAAATTCCAATTTGACAAATCGGACCGATTACAATAACTCCCTATGGGAAGTTAAAAATAGTTTCTTAGGCCGAAAGGCACTAGATTTAAGATATAGTTTAGCTTAGTGCGCCCGCATAGGGCCAGTAAGTTAGTTTTAAGTTAGTGGATAATTAGGCTAGTTTTTATGAATTCTTGTCTAGCTTTAAGTAGTTGTAAGATAAATGAAAAATAAAAATGAATTAAAAAAAAAAAAATTCTTAAACAAAATCGAACACGAGATTTTGATTAGACTCCACATTACGATTGTAAGGTAGTCGAAAAAAGTTGGTTTCTCAATTCTGTCTGTCTATTCGACTACAACCTAAAATTTTCCTCCACAAGTTTTTTAAAAAAACAAGTCCACAGATCTAAAAAAACATTCACAAAATTTCATTTAGTTAAAGCTACGTAATATTTTAAAAAAATACAAAAAACGCTTATTAATCATTTTGTTTTTGATTTTGTCAAAAACGGTACCACTTATTTTGAGCACCCCAACAGTTTGGATAGTAGGTATTATGTACTCAAATTTTTCAAAAACATTTTTTTGGATTTAGAAAGATTTTTTTTTTAATTTGAAAAGGAATCTATTACTTTTAAAACGGGATCCGTTCGCAGCCATCTTTAAAAAATCTCAATTTTACCGGTATGTGTTTGCAAAATGGAGACTAAATATTACAAACCAAGTTCTTCGCAAGGCACAGGTGCATAAACAGAAACTGAATATCGCAGACGCACCCAACTAATGTTAAGACTTGCGTAAAAATAAGAAGAGCTGTTACAAAAACGCGCATGATGGTGTGGATAAACAAAGATTCAATTTATTTCGGTCAACATTTTCTCTGACTATGAAATCTTAATCAATAGCTGGTAACCCTTGTGACACCTGTCACAGATTTGCTTTGAAATTAAGATAGCTTATTAAAATACCTAATAGTCAAAGTGAAATGGAAATTTATTCCCTTTACTTTAACGGGGGTGGCCGTGGCGCGATGGATGTGTGCTCGCCTTTGAACCTCATGATCACAGGTTCGATCCCTGCCGTCGTCTTTGTCGTTTTAATTCCATTGAAAACCTTCTAAAATTGTCATCAATGGGTTGCTGGTTTACTCATTACATGTTGTTCAGGCATAACACTAACAACATGTAATTGAGTTAAACTAGTATGCCCAACAAGGATGAACACGTATAAAATAATGTGAATTATAAGCGACATAGAAATAAGACACGGCATTCTCCGCTTTAGTTCAGCCGCCATCCCTGGAGATAAAATATCTGAGACAACAACCTTCAGTCTCAGAACATCGTGCCACACATCTTTCCTATTCTTCTTTCTCTTCCTTAACTTCACGCCCGCGCCGTGTTCAAACATTTAAAGGGTAATCATAATCCCTTGAGCGCGTGTAGATTATAAAAAAATAAAAAAAAAAAAAAAAAACGCTGTCATTTAGTTCCGAGAGTTTGTCTAATTTTTTTATAATTAAAAATGTGTTTAAGAACTCTTAAAAAATGTGAGCTTCGCAACGTAATGTAAGCAAATTTACCCTAAATTTGACAGTTATTGGCCTATCAGATTGTCGATGAAATGGTGGCGTTTAGTTTTGAGCAAACTACATTCTTACTTACTTAAGGTAAGTACAGTCTGGGGTGCACCAGGGCTTCAACTAACTAGCTTCTCCACCTAGCTGAAGTTGGCTGAGGTCCTCTCCTACTTGTGTGCGCCACCTGAGTTGCGGTCTTCCTCTACTGCGCCGTCCTGTCGAACCTTGCTCCGTTCGGAGCAAATTTGCTCCACTTTTGAAGAAAAAAAAAATCTACTCCAACGCTCTGATTTTTGGAGATTTACTCCACTTTTCCCACACAGACAAACTGTCTAATTTATATACAAATATGACATTGTTGAAAAAAACCATTAAACCTTTGTTAAAAATTCTTTATAGAATTTGTAATTTGTAAACAATTTTTGAAAATAATACTAAGTTTTCCAATGAAACCTGTGATATATATATTTTTCTTTTTTGCTAATACTATTTTTTTATGTTCGTATGTACATATGTTTTAATTTTTCTGAAAAGTAAGGACTTTCTTTTTGTTTCAAATCTACTCCGGAAATCTTATACATTTGGTCCACTTTTTTTTAATTTGCTCCGAAATTTCATGACTGAGGTTCGAACCCTGCATCTCAGTCGTTGGACTTTGATTCGTTTGACTAGGTCAGTTTCGCTGTATACAGCCCGTATAGTTCGTGGTTATATCTTCTCCTCCACTCCCCATCTATGCAGACGGGACCAAAGATCACACGAAGAATTTTCCTCTCGAAACATCCTAAAGCGCTCTCATCCACTTTCGACAAAGTCCATGTCTCTGTACCATAGAGAATGACCGGGATGATGAGGGTTTTATAGAGGGACACTTTAGTTGCTCGAGAGAGGACTTTGCTACTCAATTGCCTTCTTAGTCCAAAGAAGCAGCGATTGGCAAAAGTTATGACAGCATATACTTGGTCTTGCCCTCAATTACAGCTAAACCCATCTTCTTAACTTCCGTCTCAATGCTCACAAATGCGCCACTGACATCACGCTTTGTTCTTCCAATAATGTCAATATCATCGGCGTATCCGAGTAACTGGACGGACTTTTGAAAGATTGTGCCTCTTGTGTTGGCGCGTAAGTTTTGCACTATTCTTTCAAGAACGATGTTGAAGAAGCATGCATTCTCCATCGTCATCCTGCACAAACGGACAAGTTTGTCAGGGATGCCAAAATTATACATTGCTCTATATAGTTCCTTTCTATAGATGCTATCGTAATCGTACACGGCTTTGAAATTAATGAAAAGATGGTAGGTTTCGATTTGTAGCTTCTGGGTTTTTTCCAAGATCTAACGAAATGTGAATATTTGATCGATGGTGGACTTTCCTGGTCTAAAGCCGCACTGATATGAATCAGGTTGTTGGCGAAAGGCTTCAGACGTTCACATAATACGGTAGAAAGGATCTTGTACGCGATATTCAGGAGACTAATTCCTCTGTAGTTGGCGCAGTTCAGTTCAGTTCACATTCATCTTTATTAAATGTCGTTCAGTCAAACAGTGTGTGGGCTACTTTGGAAGCGTTCCACCATCATTGGCCACTATCTTTCGATGAGCGGTCGAAATGGCCCCTGATTTGATTTCAAATTGCAAAATAAAAACGTGTGTCTAATAGTTTCGATGAAATCTAACTGAATGTCACTTAAAGTCATCTAACAGCGTTTTCGCTTGGTCTTCCGGAAGCATTCCGAATTTATTATTTGTATTTGACGTTTCAAAAATACAACGAAACAAAAACCTCTGAATCAAAATAAGTGTTGCAACTTCTTAGGATTACCAAACGAAAACGTATATAAGTAAATATGACAGCTGGTCAATCAAAGGCCATTTTTGTTAGTACTTTTACCACAAAGTTCTTACAATATTTTTCCGCTTATACAAAATTTGGTCCTGTAGAAGTTGGTAATTATTTTGGGGTGACTTAATTTTGTTTCCTCTTTTTTAACCCTGGAAAGATAAGCTTATTTTGTCATACACTAAAGATAAGCGTGCGTAAAATTGACGCATACACTTTTAAAAGCATAATTTAAAAGTTGTTAAATTGATGTTAAATGTTTCTTTTAGTTAAATGAAATACCGCTTAAACATTTAATGGCATTGGTGGTTTTTATTTAATAAAAATTAAAGGTTTTTTTGGCAAGGGCTGATCTGAAATTTTTCTTTGTAAGTTTGAGCCGCTTCCAGATACTAAATTGCTAATATTATCACTTCAGTATGTCACCAAAGGTGGGATATCCAGTCTTTTCATAAATGGCGATGTCAGACTCGTACTCAAACTTTTAATGAAGGTTTTACGGCTCAAAACACTTTCACCTTTCTTTGAAATATTATGGGAGTGTACGACTAAGAAATATATGCAAGATATTTATTAAACATTATAAAAATATTTAATAAACTTATGTAAAATATCGAAATCTTAAAAGTCACACTAAAGATAAGCATGCGTAAATTTGACTCACACCGTGTGGATTTCTCAAAAAGGGGGACACCTATCCCAACAAGCCGTCCACTCACCGATTGATATACACATTGACTAGGATAAATTAAGCGGACAACCTGTTATTCGGGATACTTAAAAAGATAGAGCAATATTTCGTTTCGTGAGTCAAATTGACGCAGGTTATCTTTCCAGGGTTAATTTAATGCATTATACGTACATACATACCAGAGAAACCAGTCTTTATTTTTTAATTCTTGATTTGATTTATAATATGCAAATTAATTTTTGTTCATCAATCCTTTTCTTAATTTTTATAAAATGTTTTCAAACAACAAAATTGATTTTCGTTTATTTAGTCTACCTTACCTCAATATGCAAACAAGTTGTCTTCGTTTGTTTAGATCTCTTGAGAAATGTTATCAAGCGATCTATTTACTTATTTATTTATTTTGTTTTGCATGTACTCCTGAAGGCGTAAGATTACCTAGGTATATCATTAACAAAATACGCTGGTCAGAACATTTCCACTTCCGGTTACATTTTTGGCTGAATATTCCACATCAGATAAAATCTAAGACTATCTTTTTTGCGAAACCAGCAGTCAGCCAAACTTTTAGAGGTGTTTTCCATGAGTTAATGCCATTCTCATAACTATTTCATATCATTTTATGTACATTTAGGAGTGAACCCCAATGTAAAATAAAACCTCAACAAAAGTGCATAGATTTCGCAAAGAGCATAATATAGCTTTCATTTAATAACCTTTTCAAAAACGCAAAAATTGAAGTGTCCATTTTCTGACCATATGGCAACATTGTTTCTCAATTTTTTGTAAATGTTTCCATTAAATTTAAATTTTTAAATAGCCGGTTTCGTCTCTGACTATAATAAACAAATCAATATTTATAAGTGAATACCAATGCGTGCCAAATTCAACTTAATTAAGTTCGGTGAAAGCTAAGCTAATCGGATATATAAGAGTTAACAAATTAAAATAACCAGTTTACAATGTTATGGAATCACAAATTAGGTATTCAAAATTCAACCAAAATTCGGAATCTGAGTAATATGTTAATTTCTTAGTCGCACGACTGAAATGCAAGATTTATTTGATTGACACAAAATTATTTCCAGCTATTTTCTAGAGGTTGGTTAGATTAATTTCTTAAATATCAAGCATTTCTGTAAAAAATGTGTCGTACGTATAAACTTGTTAAAAAAGTCGGTGTATGTGATACGTTTCTTCTTCAAATCGCATCTATGTATGGCCATGTCCACATTTAAATAAACAAAATCTCAAAAAACTAGTTTTGATGTTTACCCAGTAAGAAAATGTTAACAAAAAAAATTGTATCTTCCACTATAATAGTGTGAAGCAATTGTCTACATATACATTGCCAGATGAATTGAATTTTGCGTTGCGGTGGAAAGTGTCGACTGTCACTGTCTACTTTATATCAAGTGCTAATAAGTTCCGTACCTAATAATTGTGGTTTAACGATGGACGCCTGAAAAAAAAGAGTAGTGGATCTATCATTATCTTGATCGTAAGAGCACAGCAACGTTGCATGGCATAGGGTGAGGGTCTTTGAATGTTCTAATAAATTAATTACACTGGGCAACACAATTTCCAGTCTGGGTTCTGCACAATATTTTTTTCTTCCATTAATTATCTTTGTATTATATACGAATGTACTTATTAAATAGACAACTTATTTACCTGATTATACAGTGACGTGTCGAGGCATTCTGCCGCTCTGCATGGGTAATTTAAAGTGGGCTTTGACGAGGATTTATTTTGCAGTAGATATTATTTATTCTAAATAACGTTTCTGGAAAGTTAAAACAAAAATGAAGGCTCATATCATGTAATAAGGGTTTCAAAACATTTTCTGCAGTTATTTATAGCAAAGGAGTTACATTTTCAAAACAACTTAAGATTATTTGCCTGGTGGGTCATTCCGTAACTTTCAAAACGATAATCGTCAAAACGATTATCATTAACGTTATCGTCAATAATTTGCTTCACGTAACTTTATCACTATCGTCTCGTCAATCGTTTTCGGTATAAGATCGTTCAGTTAATTTCAGATACTCTTATACTGTGACTGAAATGTCAAAATGAAATCCATGAAAGACAATGCTTGTTCGATAACTTGAAAATGTAAAACCATTGCTTTATTTCGGACTTTTCATTTTCGCTAGAAAGATTCGATTTAATCCACAGGGGACATAACTTGGCTTCCAAGATATTTGTCGTTTCCGAAACTATTTTGGATAATGTGCTTTGTGCAAGAACGAGTCCAAAATCGTTGCCTGTCAACCATTTGTACCCTCCGCCACCCTAAGTCTCAATAGTTACAGCAAATCTTAATATTGATGGTATATATCGATACCTTCCCGTAAGAATGTATTAAGCGACATTCTTAAAATTGTTCAGGAAATGAAAAAAACGTCTCATTTAGTTATTTTTTTGTGTATTTTATTGGAAGAAACAGATTTGGAGAGGGATTTTTAAAATACAAAACTTGACATCATTGCAAAATCGAAATTTTAATCAGATAAGAAGTTTTTGTCGCTTAGTACATTTTCGTGGTCAAAGCATTGGCGCTTGATACAATGTATACAATGTTAAATGGCGCTTACGATGACAACAACAAAAAAACACAAAATAAATGGAAAAAAAGTAGTAGCCTACTTGATAGAAAAATATTTAAAAGCAAACACAACAATATCTGGATTATTATAAGCGGCAAACATGGATCAAGTTCTATTTGGATGAGTGTGCTAAGCGAAAATTTCGGTTAAACTAAGCGACATCTAACAAATTTTTTATCATGGACGTTTGGTTGCTTAAGACAATAATATTTTTAAAAATTTCGCTTAGCATAATTTTACTGGCGGATAATACAAATTTCAGGGAGCAACATTATTCCAGTGAGAAAACTTGGCGGTTGCTACAATTTTATTTTCTCTCTAGTTTCTTTTGCATACATGATAGGGCAGTGAAACCCAGGCCAAAATGTGGCGCTTAACTTTTAATATAGTTCCACATCAAAAAGTCATTTTCGAAAAAAGTGTCGCTTAATACTTTTTTACGGGAAGGTATCGATATGTAGAACGACAACCATCCGGCAAGTTTATTGTTTGAAGTATCATTAAAAAGGCTTCTTTTGAAATTCGAAAACGTTGAACAAAACTATAATGGTTTAAATTATTTTACAACAATTAGTAAGAAAGATTACTTATGTACATATTTATGTATTGTATGTAAAAAAATATACTTACATATGGGTTGGAAGAGATAGAGGGTCTGATTCATCTCTTAATTGTCTTCGTAACCGTATTAATTGTTTTTTTTTTTTTGAATTTTTATTTTCACTATGTACATAGCAAAACTAAATTGCGACGAAACATTTTGACTTCAGTTTGATGAAATAGTAATGGAAATTAGTGACAGACGATACCTATTTAGCTATCGTGCAAACGATATCGTTTTGACGATATCACTTTGGCGATTATCGTCTTACGTGAAGTGAGACTATCGTCAAAACGATATCGTCCGACGATAATCGTTTTACAGAATGACCCCCCTGTTATTTTGCTTTCATCACATAGAACGATATAATTCAAATTCAACCAGCACACAGGACACATACTTATGTTTTAATGGCTGCAAAATTATATTTTTGAAACCAGGCTATACCTACTTGTTTCATGGCTTAAGTTCGAATGAGCCCTCAGAGATATTATAATGTAGTTATATATATAATATATATATAATGTAGTTATATACCTACATATATGTATATACATATGAACGAAATTGTGGATTTAAAAAAATTGCATTACTAAATAACGACCGATAGATATCCTATCAGTAGAGTATAGGTATACGAAATAAGAATTCTTACAAAACTATTGATCATTAGAATAAAGAATCAAAAGAATCCATAATACAAAATTGATGTGGAGTGTGGTTACATATTGGGAACCTCAAAAACATCACAACACTATTAATTTTCTTATACACATTTGGTTTGTTTGTAAAAAATATTTTGTTTTTTTAAAAACAGTTTTGAATGTATAAATGTGACATTTTATTTAAAACTCATATTCGAAAGATTTGAAGTTAGGGTAGGTAAAGTAGTATCCCCGACGTTTAACAGAATACAGACGACAAGAGAACGAAAATCGACGAACTGAATCGAACGTCCGTTCCCCCCTTTAGTAGAATAGGGCTGATTTACCTATCCTACTAAAAATAAAAACACCCTAACATAAAATCGATTATAAATTTTCTTATGGTCAGGGTTGGTTTCAGTTTCATAAGATCCAAAATAAAATATTAAATCATGTACCATATACTTGGATTGTACCAAAATTATTGTTTCAGTTCGAATACTCCTCTTAATTTCTGTAAAAAAATGTTCCTATACACTTTTCTTAATAAAATGCTGGTATATAATACAATTTTAAGAATTTAAGCATATATGTATGTACATCTAAAACATGATTTCAAAACAATGCCCATAAAAAAGAATCCATAAAATATTTGATCGAAATTGATTCTAGCTTTATTTTGAAGCTATATTCATATCGTTATGTATGGAATAGCAGAAGCTAAATATCACAACAGCTCAATGTGTGATACTTGTACCTCCATGCCATAAACTGCATCAAACAGCCAATCTTCGTGGATGCATTGATGTTACGTCAAAAACTTATGAATTTTGTTCGATTTAATATTAGCAATTTTGATTGTTGACAATGCTGCTCAGCCAAAAAATGGGGATCATCGGAGAAGATGATTTTTTTTTACCAAAATACGGATATTGCTCGCTTACTACCACAGGCTTTATTCACCCCAGATCAGTGGCGTAGATAGCTTTTCGCTATGGGGGGGGATAGATCTAGTTCGCTCATTTTTTTTAAGTTTTAATAATTAAAAAAAAAAAACAAATAACAAGACTTCATTGAATTCATAATGCCATAAAAAAATTATATTTCTTAAAGATAATATATTACACGCATTAATTTTAATATGAACTAGAATAAATATTGATATACAGTGCCTTGCATAAGTTTAACCGCACCTGTAAAAATGCGTTTTGTAGAAAATTAAAATGGGAATGACTAATCAAGTAAATTGAGAAGAAAAAAGTTCCGTTATTTTCTCTTCTGGTGTTTAAAAATTAAAAACAGATTTTTATATATTGCAAAAGTATAACCGCACAATGCAAACCTCTATGAAGCTTCATTCAGTTATGTGCTTCGAAATGACAAGAAACAATGCCGCGTGGTAAACATTTAAGCGATACGGAAAAAGTCAAAATTCAAGCTTTTCGGTTAACTGGCCTAAGCTTAAGAGCTATTGGTAGGAAAATTTAAAGATCCGATCGTGTCGTCCGAAATTTCTTACAAGATCCAGAATCTTATGAGACGAAAATAAGACCCGGGCATCTGCAGAAGCTGACACGTCTAGATAAGAGCCGTTTAATAAATGCTGCATTCAACTCGGTGCATTCTTTGCCAGACGTTCGTGACGAATTGGTCTTAGGAATTTAGGTTTCAACGGTTTTTCGTGCCTTAAAAAGCAGTAAAGTAATTGTTCGGTGCAAAATGATGCCAGCTGCAAATTTTACAACAGTCTACAAAAAAAGTAAGAATTTGCCCAGCAAAATATGAAACGGAATTGGAAAACCATAAGTAACATTCCATTAATTTACACTTAACTCTTGTTATTGCAAATGGCATAATTCAATGAATGATTTTTTTAGATTATTTTCAGTGGCGAAAAAAAGTTTAATCTTGATGGGTCAGGTGGTTTTAACGGATATTGGCACGATCTGAGAAAGGAAAAAAGTTTGTTTTCTAGAGGAACTTTGGCGGTGGCAGTTGTAAGGTTTGGGGAGCCTTCTGCGACCGTGGTAAGGTTGCACTTGCCTTCACCTCTGCAAAGATGAACAGTTCAGCTTGCACCCAGGTGCTTCAGCATAATTTGGTACCCTACTTAAGACGATTTCGTCGAGTTCGGCATGTCTTCCAGCATGATAATGCCCCAACTGACGTTAGTCGTCAAAGTTTGGGATGGTACGAATCGAATGACATACATTTTATGATGTTCCTGGCACGTTCTCCAGATTGTAACCCTATTGAAAATCTTTGGGGAATTTTGACCTGCAAAATGTATGCCTATAATAGGCAATTATACAGTGTTGCTGAGCTGCGAGAGGCGATTGTGGAAGAATGGAACTGTATAGACGATTCCATATTAAATAACCTTGTCAACAGTATGTCAAAAACAATTTTTAGATTGGTCGAAAATAGGGGCAGCAATGTCCTTTACTAATTTAGCCGAAAAAATTTACTTAAAATAAAAAAACAGATCAAAATAAAAAAGCGGTTATACTTTTGCAATACAAAAAAAATCTGTTTTAATTTTTAACCACCAGAAGAGAAACTAACGGAACTTTTTTTTCTTCTCAATTTACTTAATTAGTGATGCCATTCAATAAAAAAAATAGTAAAGTGTCATTCCCATTTTAATTTTCTACAAAACGCATTTTTACAGGTGCGGTATTACTTATGCAAGGCACTGTAGTAAGTAAAATAATATTAATTTAAAAAATAAATCACAAAATAAAATCCAGTTTTCTGTTCTTTTTAGATAAAACACTTATAATCTCGTCTGCTATAGCTATATAGTATAGGTATTTCGCGATGAATAGCTAGAGCAGTCAAACCATTCAAACGATCCTGCAAATAAGTAAACATCCAAAGCTTATCACACTGTTATTAAAATAGACATATTTTTAATAATCTCACTTCGTTGGTCATGCTTCTTTGTATTGTTTTTATTCTCTTTACTGACTGGAGAAAGTTCTTTCGGGAGTTGACGTTGAAACCGGCAGTGTAGCTAATATCTTTAATAAAATATATATAGCTGGATGGAAGCGCTTTTTCTTGCACGTTTACCTATTATCAATTGGTGAGAGACGTAAAAAAAAATTTCAGAGTGCGTTTCTTTAACTTATTTGGTTCATGACTGGTTGTATTGAACAATTATCGATCCCAATGGGGGGGGATATATCCCCCTGATCCCCCCCCTATCTACGCCACTGCCCCAGATGTATTGCTGCAAGGTCTTGTTTAGCCTTTTCATAATTTTAAACAAATTAAACAACTCTTCTAAATAATATGGGTGTCGCAACGTAACGTAAGCATGTTGGACAAGCCCAAATACAGGTTCGTTCGTTCAAATTTACTCAGGGTTGACCCAGGTTTTTTTTTAACAACGTTGAGAGTTTTCAAAAATACTGGGAGAAACAAATAATTCTGTGAAAGATAAAACTTTAAATTTGTTTTAAATTAATTTGAAAAAATAACAAAAGCAATTTTGCGTTTTTAGTCAACCATGTCGATAAGTACAACAAACATTTAATTGCAAACATCAACAATAACATTCAACACGCGATTCCAACCACAACAAAAGAAATAGATATGAAATCTCATGTCACTTTTGACAGTTTGGTCTTTACCCGAACAAGCCACAGCAAAATCCTTAGATCTACCTTAGGGCGAGTTCAGGGTGACTCCAGGTCTATAAAAACACAAAATTTACTCACCAGATTATGTTCAAGTTTTTCAAAAAAAACGATTTATGCCGACCCCAAGGGGACTTCATGGTTCAACGAACAAACTTTATGACGAATGAAGAAATCATCAACAGCACAACACAAAATAACGACACAAACATACGCATACGTTTTGGCTTAAATAGTAATTAAAAAAAAAAACATTATACTGTGGTTATTTAAATCTTATTTTTCATTATTGTAGATAAGATATAGCAGATATGTCTCTAAACTTCAAGAGAAAAACTCGGCTTGGTTTTTTTCAATTTTCAATTCAAGATCATCGTCGCTTTTAAAGGGTTGTTCCACGTTTTTAAATTGCAGTCTTAGACAAACCTCAAAAAATCAACCAAAAACATTTCTGCTCTAATATCTTTTGGTATAAAATTACTATTGTCAAACTGAGTAAAGTTTACGTTTAAAAAATAAAGGCGCAAAATTTTGAACCTGTTTTAAATAAATTTTAAAATGGGAGTCGACTCTAAAGCCTAGTACGCAGATCGAGACAAGATTAATTTTATCTCTACAATTTTAATCTCTACAACACGTTTCCAAATCTCGCGCAAAAAAATTTGGAGAGATAAAATCTAATTTAATGTGTTTTCTAGTATATTTCTGGAACGGATTGTCTTACAAAAGTCGTTCATACCTTTTTGGAATCTCCTCTTGATTCTTTCAAGAAAAGCATCAGCACCTTTTACATAAAACCAGTTTTGACAAAAATCACTTTTGGAAATACGATGGGTGTCGAAGTTTGTCCCTCAAAATAATGCTTGTCATTTTTTTTTCCTGGCAAAATTTAGTGGAGACATTTTATACAGCAATCCACAAAAGTATGAATTTTGCGCGCGAACTGCGTACTGCTCGGAAAAATATCCAAGACAAAATTTGTCATAGGAAAAAAATGTATGGAAGACAAAATTTTTCCCGATCTGCGTACTAGGCTTAAACATTATGAATAAAACGAGAACCGACTTTTTGTTAATTTTAAAGGACATAAACCATACTTTAATGTTAAAGAGCTTGTCTAACTTTAACATAAGCAGATAGCTAGTTTATCTCTAAAAAGTATACTTTATTCATATTGAGAATGGTCATTCCATACCAAAGCAAATCGAAGTAAAAATGTTTACTGATGTTTTATTCCAAGTATGGGGATACAAGCATTTTGAATTGGTGGAAAAACTCTTAAGGTCCTAGGTTTAAAAGGATATTTCGTCTTCCTAATACCCCTAACTATATCGTGATGCTGGAAACTGGACTATCCCCACTCTTCATACGGACACTTAAGCTACACATTGATTATATAATTAAGGTTTTAAAAATGTCCAATGAAAGACTACCAAGGAAAGTGGCCCTTGAGGTAATACATCGAAGAAGCAGTTGATATGTTGAATGGATGGAGTTGGTACAGTTGTGTGGGATTCAGCTGGAATTAGATTTAGAGAACCCCAATGATTTGAAAGGCTCACTCTACAAACTAATTGAGGCGACAGACATCAAATATCGAGAAAAATATATACAAGAAGCTACCACTTCCGTACATAGAGCACTTTATAGTAGATTATGCTACAATCTGGGACAAAGAAATTATTTTCGAGATGAAAACAGTGTGGAGCAAATATCTATGATGGTAAGACTGCGTGGAGAACTTTTGCGACTCAATTATGTACCACATAGAGAAGACCTGCCTATATTATGTCATTTATGGGGTGGCCGTGGCGCGATGGTTGTGTGCTCGCCTGTCAACCTCAATATAACAGGTTCGATTCCTGCCGTCGTCTATGTCGTCTTTAATTCCATTAAAACCTTCTATAAATTGTCATCAATGGGATGCTGGTTTACTCATTACATGTTGTTTAGGCATAACACTAACAACATGTGATTGAGTTAAACTAGTATTCCCAACAAGGATGAAAAACGAATAAAATAATGCGAATTATAAGAGGCATAGAAATAATACACGGCAATTCTCCGCTTTAGTTTAGCCGCCATCCCTGGAGATAAAAATATCTGAGACAACCACCTTCAGTCTCAGAACATCGTGCCACACATCTTTCCTATCCTTCTTTCTCTTCCGTAACTTCAAGCCCACGCTGTGTTGAAACATTTGAAGGGTATTCATATTCCCTTGAGCGTGAGTAAATTATAAAAAAAAAAAAAAAAAATCTGTGTAATCAGAAAGAAAGAGAAGATGTGCTACACTTTCTAGGAAGATGTCCGGTGTTGATGGAATCAAGAAGATTATTTTTTGGCTGCGATGTTTTAACCGACGAAGAGATGTTATCGCATTTAAATGAAATGGAAGTATCCAAACTCTTTAATTATTGCAAGGTGGCGCTGGTGTATCGAGAGATGATAATTGATGAAAAGTTTTAATGCACTTATAATATTTAATGTTCTACGGAGGCTGTTTGAAAAGATCTCGGCCTAACATAGAAGACGTTGTTTTAATAAATAAATTTTAATTCCTCAAATAGCCTTATACCTATATATATAATAATTGTATGTGAAGTTTCATTAAAATTGGTCGCGTACATATATTAGTGCAATTTTTTGTTTGAACGAACCTATTGCTAATAACGAAAATGGAAAAAAATGAAATTAGAGCCGTTATTAAATATTTGGTCAAAAAGAATATGACACCAAATCAAATTAAAGATGACTTCGATGAGACATTGGGGGAATCTGCACCTTCGTATTCCATGGTCAAAAAGTGGGCAGTCTTATTTAAACATGGCAGACAGAGCGTCGAAGATGATCGCAGAAGCGGAAGGCCAACAACATCCACCTCTTCAGAAAACGTCGATAAAGTTCATAAAATGGTTTTAGGCGACCGAAGGTTAAAAGTGCGAAAAATCAGCAACACCATGGGGATCTCTTCTGAGCGGGCTTACCACATTTTGACCGAAGAATTGGGGTTGAAAAAATTGTCCGCAAGGTGGTTGCCGCGTTTGCTGAGCGAAAAAAAAAATTCAATCGAGTTGAAATCTCTAGAGATAATCTAGCGTTATTTCGGAGGAATACCAGCGATTTCTTGAAAAGATTCATTACCACCGACGAAACATGGATTCATCACTATATTCCTGAGACAAAAGAACAATCAAAACAATGGAAGCATAGCGGTTCTCCTCCACCGAAGAAAGCCAAGTCGTGTGCTTCAGCTGGGAAAGTGATGGCGTCAGTCTTTTGGGATTATAAGGGAATTATTTTTATTGATTACCTTCCCAAGAGCCAAACTATCACTGGTCAATACTTTGCAAACCTGTTGGACAAATCGGCTGGAAAAGTTGCCGAAAAAAGACCAGGATTAGCCAAAAAGAAGATCCTTTTTCTTCAGGATAAAGCTCCAGCACACAAGTCGGTTGTTGTCATGGCTAAACTCCATGAACTTCGATTTGGTGTATTGAACCACCCCCCTTATTCACCTGATACTGATTTGGCACCATCAGATTATTACCTCTTTCCTAACTTAAAAAAAAAATTGGCTGGACGCAAATTCTTCACCAACGAGGAGGTGATTGCTCAGACGGAGCGGTTTTTCGAAGAGTTGGAGGAATTGGCCTAAAAAAAGGGTATAGAAGCACTGGAACACAGATGAAATAAGTGCATTGATATAAGAGGAGAATATGTAGAAAAAGATTAAAAAAAGTTTTAAAATTTATTGCGTTTATTGGTCAGGCCGAGAACTTTTCAAACTGCCCTATCTGTGTTGAACTTAAATTTTCTTAATATTATTTATGTTTTAACTGTTTTTTTTTACTGATGTTTTATTTGATTTTTGTAAAGATGAGTTTTGTAAATAGACTGAATATTAGAAATGCGAAACAATCGCACAAAAGTGCTCTACGATCTTTAATTTAGCAATATAGCGGGGGCGATGGACAAACAAATCTATACCTACAAATGAACATAGCCAAATTAATTTGCAACAACTAAATTTAGTTCTTATTTTGTGAATTAGCAATACAAGCTTAGATCAAGACGAGACAAATTTTATCTCTACAATTTTAATCTCTACAAAACGTCAGCAAATCTCGCGTAAAAGTTCGAATTTGGAGAGATAAAATCTAATTTAATGTGTTTTGTAGTGTATCTCTGGAACGGGCTGTCTTACAAAAGTCGTTCATACCATTTTGGAATCTCCTCTTGATGCTTTCAAGAGAAACATCAGCACCTTTTACATAAAACCAGTTTTGACAAAAAATCACTTTCGGAAATACGGTGGCTATCAAAATTTGTCCCGCAAAATACTCGTAATGCTTGTATCATTCTTTTTTCTGGCAAAATTTAGTAGAGACATTTTGTACAGCAATGCACAAAAGTATGAATTTTGCTCGCGAATTGCGTACTGCTCGGAAAAATATCCCAGACAAAATTTGTCACAGGAAAAAAAATGTATAGGAGACAAAATTTTTCCCGATCTGCGTACTAGGCTATATGCTTCATTTCCATCTCAAATTATGTAAATAACGTATAAACAATAAAAATCTGTATGTACATAAGTATTATATAAAATAAACTTTTTTCGGCGAAAAATTTTTGGTTAGAAGTTGTTTATGTTCTTTGAAATTTTTTGTTTGTGTAAGTAATTATGTTTGAGTTTTCTTATCTGTCAAATTTAGGGTTGTTCAACCTAAATTCGCTTAGATTCTGTTGCTAAGCCCACATTAGTTAAAAGAGTTGTCTTACGTGTTTAAAATTATGAAAAAGTTAGACAGAGCTCCAAACTAAACGGCTGTGTTAAGAAGAGTCGGTTTTAATCCTTAAACGAGCAACGTTCGTTTAACATTTTGCGCCAAAATGACAAAAAATTTAAAATCTAACAAAGAGCTGCTTGGACCTATAAATGTGATTTTTAAATTTGACTCCTATTTTAAAAATCTTCGGTCTTGGCAGTCACGAGATAAGATTGACGTTTTATAGGTGTTGTTGTTTGTTACACTTGTTCTAAAATTGTGCATTGTTGTTGGATCTTGTTGAATAGTGTTTGCATATTCAAGTGTGCATACAAAGTTTACAACGTCGGACGATTCGTTTTTTTTTTTTAATATTTACAAATCATGTCTTACAAGCACGAAAACCTTAAAAGTTGATTTGTGATGGTTTATAAACAGATTTTATGCTTTATTTTCGCAAAACCTTTTCAATGCTGTTTAAAAAAAGGTAAAAAACTCGTTTTTCCAAAGGAGGTTGCAGAATTTTATTTTATATAACTACATAATCTTAACAGACAACTTGACCTCATTTTCACATCCGACCCAGATAACACTATTGTGATCGAAAGTGATCACCTTCTTTCTAATCTTGATCATTTTCACCCTCCTCTCCTTATTTCTTTTTCTTGTGAAAAATGTTCTGCTGCCACTGTTCCTGAATATTTTTTTAACTTTCGTAAAACTAACTTCCAAGAATTAAACATGCTTCTCAGCAAAATCAGGTTTAGCTTTAATCATATTTCAATTGATGACGCAGTAACGACTTTTTACGATGAAATTTTCAGCTGTTTCGCGCACACTGTTCCTTTTATGCCACGTACAAATTTGTCTTCTTCTCCAACTTGGTATACCAAAAACTTCGATCTCTTCGTAACCGAAGAAACAATTTATGGCAGAAATACTTAAAATCGAAATCTCCTTACCACCATCAAGCTTTCTCAGATGCTTCGACAGAATTTTCTCTCCTTTGCGATCGTCTGTACAAAGATTACGTTACTCGTATGCAATCTTCGAATAAATCGAATCCTAAATGTTTCCTTGAATTTATTATCTAATATTAAAAGAAAATCCGATGGCTACCCATCCTCCCTAACATATAATGGGAATTCTTCATCTGATCCAACAGAGATAACCAATTTCTTTGCAAACTTTTTCAAACAATCCTTTACTGATTGCTACATTGAACCAGATACCCAATATTTTCGATACTTAAAGAATTCTTCTCAAACCACATTTACAGCACATCGAGCTATCGCCCTATAGTTTAACTATCATGCATTCCAAAAATATTTGAAAGTTTCTTATACAAAACTCTCTCTTTCCACTGCAAATCAATTCTTTCCCCAGTACAACATGGTTTTATATCGGGTAGATCCACAACAACGAACCTAGTAGAATTTGTTTCAAATGCTCTATGCACAATGGTCGATGAAGTCGATGTGATTGCTACTGACTTTAGCCAAGCCTTCGACAAAATATTACATAATATCATCATGTTAAAATTAAATTCCATGGGCTTTCCTACACTTTTTATCTTGTGGTTGAATTCAAATTTGACTGATAGAAATTATGTTGTCCGTTTTAGATCATCTCTTTCCATTCCTTTTAATGCACCTTCAGGAGTACCACAAGGCAGCCATCTTGGCCCACTGCTATTCACCTTAGCTGTTAAAGATATTGCTCAAGTTCTCGATTGTGGTTTATCAATATATGCCGATGACATGAAAATATTTAAACGCATTTCTACTGCCGCTGATATTTGTTCCTTACAACAAAATCTTGACAAATTTTCCCTATAGTACCATAAAAACCTCCTTGACCTCAATGTCAGCAAATGCCACAGCTTGACGTTTTCACGTAAACAGCTCCCTTCTCCTCCCAGAAAATATCATATAAATGGTGAACTTGTACCCTTCGTTCTTCCTGTCGTGATTTAGGAGTAATCTGTGATAAAGAGCTTAACTTTCGATGCCACATTGATAACATTATTAATAAAGCTAATTCGAAGCTTGGCTTTATAAAACGCTGGTCAAAAGAGTTCTCTTACCCGTACATTTCCAAATCTCTTTTCATTTCATTTGTCCGTCCCATCCTAGAATATGCGTCTCAGGTTTGGTCACCATATCAAATAACCCAAATTAAAAGGATCGAAGCCGTCCAGCGTAGGTTTGTTCGTTTTGCCTTGCGCAATCTTCCGTGGGATGATAATTATCGACTTCCTCCATATTCGAATCGCTTACTGCTAATTGACCTTCAGTCGCTTGAAAAACGGCGTGAAGCCGCAGATGTGGTTTTTATTCACGACATACTAACTGGTAATATAGACTGTCCGGGGCAAATAAGTCTGATTTCCATTAATACCAACCGACGAAATGTTAGGTCAGTACCCCTATTCCGCATTCCTTTTCACCGTACTAATTATAGCTACTACAATCCTATGTCTCGTATGCTGCGTAATTCCAACAACTCCTCAAATATTTTTGATTTTAATAGTATATCTAAATCAGTCCTCAGAAATTCTCTCCTCTTCAACCCACCCCAATAACTTTCTCACCCGAATTTTTTATTGTTAGTTGTACTATTATAATTTAAATGTATTATTATAGTTTGGATAATTTTTTTATAATTTAGTTTTTTCTTACACTCGTGTATTTTTACTAAATTTTATTTATTTTAAATATAATGTATTAGTATTAAGTTTTGCTTACTTGTAATAAGTGTACAATAAATAAATACATATTTTGCATTAGGTTTTAAAGATTTTTTAGATTTTATCATTTTTCTTCATGCTATGTCAACATGGTCCTATACTCTTGAAAGTAGTTCTAATCGCATATTGTATGTGTTCGGCTTATGAGCGCAAATATAAGAGAACAATGCTCACTCGAAATAGCCAGTTGCATTCTTCCCATTTATCAATTCACCCGTGATACCCGCTTCGCTAGGAATGCTCATCAGTTCACCCTGGAGCCTCATTTTGGTCGTACCGTCAAATATAGAGATTCGTTTTTTAGTCGCACAAAACGATTATGGAATAACTTACCCGGTACAGTTTTCCCTCGCCGTTTTAATTTGCAAACATTCAAAACCAATGTTCATCGTCACCTACTTTCTCTTCCTTCCTAATTTCTCCATCGCCGGTGTTGTGTTTAGCATTATAAGGGGCTCTTCAAATACCCTTGAGCGCAAGTGAATTATAAAAAAAATAAAATGCACGACAGGGTCGCACGAACTTGCTCCTATGTATTCGACTAGGAATTTTAAAAACGAATGTTATTAGAGAAAACTGTTCATAAGGATAAAATTAATTTTTAAATTCTTCTAGTAGTAAGAGACGAAAACAGAATGCTATCCAACTATGAATTTACGCATAAGAACAAAAATTATAAGTCGTTGTAGTGGTTTCTTAAAAAAAAAGCTTTTATATAAAAACTTTTTAAGACAAAAATTAGGTACGCCAATTTAAAGTTTTTATTATTGTTCGAATAAAAATTAAATTTACGAAAAGAAATATTGACCCGTTTCGGAGATATCGAATTTTCAAAAAAGAAAAAAATAGATTTTTTTTTCAAAAATTCAAAAAATATTTATTTTAAAGTTTTGAAATACAAAGTGTTTAAGGCTTTTTATAAGCTTCTCTATAAAAAAATTCATTAAGAACCGTTATGTGGATAATGAGAAATTTAAAATTCAAAATTAAAAAAAAATCGTTCTATGGTACGTACAGTCAGTAATATCTTTTTTCCAATTTTTTTTTTATTAAATTATAGATCTTAAAAATTAATTGAAAGAAAAAAAATTTCAGTAAAATTCTCGGAACCGCTTTCGAGAAAAATAAGATTTTCGCTTTTACTTTTTTTCCTCATATCTTGTAGATTATTTTAAAAAACTTTTATTTAGGTATCAAGTTTTGAAAAAATCGAGCATGGGGTTTTCGAAAAAAATTTGATTTTTTTTTTTAAAATGCAAAACAAAAGTTTTTGAAAATTTGAATACGCAGTAATATTGAAACTTCTGGGGAGCTTTAATATAAAAAAAAATAATTAAAATCGGTCGTACCGTTTGTGAGAAAATCAAAAACAAAAAAATGGTTCCAAGGGGGTACCAAAAATAAATTTTTTTTTCAACCATTACCTAGGTTTAACTAAAAGAAATTTTATGAATTTAAAAAAAAAATCTGTGGGACAGTTTTTGAGAAAAAAAAAACATTTATAAAATTTCGAAAAAAAATCGTATGGCAGATACCGTTATTTTTGCTCTTAAACAATCAAATCAAAAAACATCCGGGGGGAAAAAACTAAAACCCATATCTACCAAGTTTGAAGAAAATCAGCCGAGCCGTTTAGCCGCAATCGAACAGACAGACAGAGAGACAGAATTGCGAGACCCACTTTTTTGGTCTTCGCTATCATCGTAATGTCAACTTTGATCAAAATCTCCAGTTCGATTTTTTTTCCGAATGCATAACTTGCCTTATAGTACCTATAAGTCGCAAGTAAAAAGATCCTCAAAAGATCAAACATATTGAATCGTAACAGTTCTTTTAGAATGTTCTTAAGAAAAAGTTTGGTACGTTTATTTTAAGTTTTTATTATTGTGCAAATGAAAATTAAATTCATGACCCGTGTTTTAAATACCGATTTTTTCCTTTTCTTTTATTCAATTTATTCATCCATCCCTCGTCACTTTAATCAAAATTTTTCCCTTGCTCTCATGATATTTTTTTAAATTAAAATATTTTTTTTTTGAAAATTTGAAAACACTACTTATATAATTAGAATTATAAAAAAATGGCTATCAAGATCCATTTTTATGAAAAGCAAAAAAAAACGTTTCGGGGGAATAATTTAAAAAAAATAGTCTGCCAAGTTTAAACGAAATCGGCCGAGCCATTTAGCATGTAGTAGAATTGACATAATTGTCTCTTTCTTAAAACTTTCCTATCATAGCACTTTCAAGTTGGAGATAACTCTAATTTGATGTAGACTCAGGATCGGAGTACACTAAAGTACTTGACTCTCTATTGCAGTTGAAAATATTTTTTTTTAACTTTTATCCAAGCTGGGAAAGAAGTTGTCTTTCTTTTCGAATCTCCATAGTACAAGTAAAAAGGGATTAAAATTCAACAATAAAATTTAAACTACAATTTATTATCACAGTCTTTTAAAATAATCTTAAGCTTATAATGAATATTTTTATTTTACTTTGATTTACTACAATTTTTTTTAACAACATGAATTAAGAAGTTAAACTGAAGGACTTTTCTCATTTCCTTTCCCTGTCATAGTTTCAAAAGTCCTCAATCCTAATCCTTTGAAAATTTTTGCAAATAATCTTCAACTACAGAGAGCCCGAAATTACGTCGAAAAGTTATTTATATATTATATTACAAATGTTATTAAATAAATCACCCACTTCTACCAGGCAAAGTTTCGCTCATGATACTCTTTGTTCTTCTTGATCTGCGTACTCCTTCTAATTCCTACGCAGGATCTTCTTCTCATACCTTATACATACTTGTTCCATACTCATTCTAGGCTTGGTTTAACGCTGCAGCATACTTTCACATGCATCTTCTGTATTATTGTCGATAACGGATTCATCATCATAAAAAAAAATTGGAGCCCAACGGTGACAGGGTGACAGCCTTAAACTAGTGACAAACAAATACAACCATTCCTGTGCGCGCATGTTAGCAGGAATGGAGTGGAACTATAACTTTCCGCCAAGTTTGAACGGCTTAGATGAGTGCACTTTTCGTGAAAGGAGTATACTTTTGGAAGATTTATCACAGGATTTGTGGGTGATATTCATTATCCATGGAATGTGAAGGAGACAATTCAACGAATTGCTCGGCGTCGCGACAATTTTGTATTGTCACTATGGATCATAGTGACAGCAGTTTTATATGCCCATCTTTTTTATCTTTATGTTTGTTGATTCAAGAAACCATCTACCCGCCAAAGTAGGAACTAATTCTTGGATCTTTGAATAAGATCCAGATAGAGAACAGGATCCCAAATTGATTTTGTAATATGTGTTGTAAATAAGTCGAGATCCGAATCCATATAGATCCATGGATAATAAAACGCACCTAATGTTAAAGACTATTAAAAAAAAATTAACTGTAAAGTTGTATTTCAATTAAAAATTATTCAAAAAAAAAATCATCTACCTGGAATATAAAACGCACCATGTATTATTTTATAGCATTGTATGTTATTGTATCATCTTTTATTTACTTTATATTGTAAGTCTTATTTTATATTATTTATTTTTTTTTTGATAATTTATTTCAATTTTATTTATTTTTATTGTATGCTTGTTTCTAATTTTACTGTATTTTATTAAAGAAAGTATTACCTTTGTGTATATAAAACTTATAGTACTCTCATGAAGACGAACGATTGGGGCATAGCATAGCGTGTTAGATTTGTCTCTGCTAAATTTAATAATAAAATATTCTCTTTTTTACTACTTGTTCTGTATCCTATTCTCCACTATAAAATCGGGCGCTAATTTCAGCGCCACCACCAGGATAGCGTTGATACGAGTACCACAAAATCACGCTCCATGAAAATACTTGGGTTATTTATATAAAAGGTATTACGTAAGAAAATTTAAAAAACTCGACTTCTCTTCTTGTTTTCTCTTGCGATGAATAAAAAAAATATATATAATGTTTATTAGACAGAACAAAGCAAGTTCTTATACACTGGAGTTCATATCTATTAAGGTTAGAAACTAGTTACAACAATACAATTTTAACGCAATTAACATGCATTGCTAAATGCTTGTGCATTTAATGGCAACCTTTTAACCTGGAGATAAATATGTATAATTGCTTTTTTTTACTTTTCTTCAGAAAAATTAACATGCGTAATTAAAAAAAGGTTTACGTTGGTGAACACTGACCTATGTTAACGGAAATTGCGCTGTTAGCACTAATGATAGAAACTTCATTTAAGCCTTTATTTAAAAAAAAATAACAGCCTTTGTAACTGGGTTTAAAAAAATTGTTATTTTATCTCGATCTTGAGATATCCAGTTTCTGGCATGTTCCATTTTACCTGCCCATGCCAATTTTTTGACTTTGGACTCAATTTTCTCCAGAAAATGCGTAATAAACATACCGTTTTACTATTTTTTTCAATAAAAATAACAATAATAAAAATAAAACTCAAATACAAGTTTGCGGAAAAACCCGTAGATTTTATAATACTTGTGAAAATCGGGAACAGCTAAAATTAAAAAAATGTGTCTTTTTTTTGCTTTAAGCTCGAAAGTCTATGAATAAAAATTGATTTTGTGTGGGATATGATTTTTTTTTATTTGTGTAGTAAGACAGTTAAAACAGGTCTTCAAAGTGTCCTATTTGGTTTTGTATGCATACTAGAGTACGTTTTAGATTTATTGATATGATAGCTGCTGCTCACTTTTGATGATGCTTCGAGAATACGGTCTTCTGCTCCATCTTAATTAGCTATTTCGGTTGAATAAACAAGATCTTCCATTTTTCCCCATACAAAGAAACCCAATACTGTAAGGTCAGGAGATCTTGCAGGCTACTGAACCGGTCCATTTCTTCCTATCCGTTGACCATCACTGAGTGTCTCTCTTTTCTAAAGCCCTTATTGGCCTCTGACCTACCCCTGTAGTATCTTTTCCAAAACATCGGGAAGCAGTTCTTGCACAGGTGTGTGTTGATACGGATACAAATTTTCTCCATGCAGTACATGAGAAATGTTATGTATGGAAACTTTGAATAATTGCAAAGCTAAGCTAAGATGACACATTTGTAACAGTTTTCTGTATTCTTTGATCATTCGAACTTCTTCTTACTCTTGGAGCTCCCGCGTTAGGTCGTGTATTTAAAGCTGCTCCCGTTTCTCGAAGCCTTCGATATGTATTTCCAAATACATACTCGTAAACTAGGAAGGCATTTGGATAAGTTTCCTGGTATCTTTGTCACGCTCTAGTTGCAGTTCCATTGCACAGCCCATAAACGAAAATAATGTCTGCGTTTGTAAATGTAAATGTAGACATTTCAAAGAGCGTTTCTAATAAAATGTTGCCTTGGCGTTAAAAATCAACTGATGAATTAATTTCGTTTTCTAATCTTTGATATCATTTATGTTAAGTAACTTTTCCAAGTAGGCATTTATACCCCAAACATAACTTGTTCAATCTCTTTTAAAGAAACTTGCTATTTTCTACTTCTCACTTGTATCGATTTTATATTAATATTTTTATCGTACTACCTATCATACAGTCCACAATTTTTCTGTTTCGACAGTTTAGTTTGTATCAAGACGTTAAAGGATATAACACGAATTTGAACCCTCGAAGTTCGGAATATAATAAAAGAAATTAAATAAAATAAATATTCGTTTTTGTGTTTCCTTTTTTTGTTTTTATCTTATTTCGAACTAACATTTGGTCCATCGAACCGAATTCGTGTTTGTTCTCGTCGGTTCTATAAAAGAATAAATACATATAATACAAAAAAAAAAAAGAGACTATCGTGCTCTCTATCGGTCAAATATCAAAATCGAACTTGATCTGACAATATTTTCATCGATTCGCAAGAGGCTATTGTGTTCTCTGTCGAATTAAAATAAAAAATACATTTGTTTAACGTCGATTATTGATTGTTTTTTGTTTTTTTTGCTGTACAAAATGACTACCGTACAATTGAACGAGCTAAAACAGTCTCGTGCTGTGAAAAAAGCCAGCATAACGAGAATCAATTCCAAGATAAACGAACAGCCTCAGACGGCCAACGATCTGGTCTGTCGATTAAAAATGCTGGACAAATATTTCGAGAATTATCTGGAAATTCAGGACTCAATCGACAATCTAAAACCTGAGGAAAAGGAACAAGAAGATTACAGGGAAGCCATGGAGGATTTGTATTGCAGCATTAAATCTAAAATAATTACACTTACAGAAGAACTTAGTATCTCAAAATCATCTAAAATTATTCCATCTCTTCCAGTTCTTTCATCTGTACATCATTCTGATGATCTGCCTAGAATAAAGCCGCCAACATTCTCAGGAGAATATACAGAATACAATACATTTATTCAACAGTTTCGAGCAACTATAGATGCAAAACCTATTCCAACAATAAGAAAGTTCCAACTGTTAGTGGATGAATGTCTCAAAGGTAATGCAAAATTTTCACTCCAATCGTTGGATGTGACGGAAGAAAATTACTCGAAAGCTTTGGACATACTAAGAGATCGTTATGACAATAAGTGCATTGTTTTCCAAACGCATATTCGAGGACTATACAACATTTCAGCGGTATCAAAGAACTCAGGCATTCAGCTTCGTCACTTCGTTGATGATGTCGAGGGGCATCTTGGAGCTTTACGATCTTTAGGTTCCGACACGGACATTGTGAATGCACTGTTAATTCACATAGCCTCCGTAAAACTGGATATTGAAACTTATACTAAATGGGAAGAATCGATTGAGTTAAAAACACTGCCGACCTGGAAAGAATGTTCAACTTTCCTTAATAAACGGAGTCAACATCTCGACATAAGAGAGCCTCAAAATAGAATACCAACATCGTCATCGAAAGGCAATGATGTGAAGTACAAACATCGCACTTCCACGACTTTAGCGGTTGCCGAGTCGCGTTGTGCCTTTTGTAATATAACCATGCACAATATAGCAAATTGCAGCAAGTTCGCCGAACTGCCAGTGTATCATCGTTTTCGAAATGTCAAGCGTATTGGATTATGCATAAACTGTCTTAATTTTGGTCATTCAGTTAAGGATTGCTCATCGTCAAAATGTAAGGTTTGTAAAGAACCACATCATTCATTACTTCATCGCTTTCAGACCGCAACTCCTAACTCAAAACCAACGTCAACAAGTCATCAACAAGACATAACCTGTAATGCTAATCCATACGCACCAATAACATCTTCTGCCCTGCATTCTGGAAATGCGAAAGGTTCTGCAAATAGTTACATATTCTTGGCAACTGCTATGGTTTACGTTAAGGGGGTCGATGGTAAGTTCGTCTCAACTCGTATCCTCTTGGATTCTGGCTCACAGCTAAATTTAATGCCTGAGCGACTAGCCCAAAAACTGCGTTTGAAACGTACGAGTTTCAACGGGGAATTGAGTGCCATTGGAAACATCAACATCCACCTCCTTAAGGTCGAGGACGAATAATTTTGAAATTAACTTGGACTTTTGGATTTTGTCGTCAATTACATCGAACCAACCTGAATTGGAAATTAACATCAGTGATTGGAACATACCCTCGGACATTCCACTTGCTGATCCTAATTTTAATACGCCTCAACGTGTTGATATGCTTATCGGAGCAGACATCTTTTTCGACTTATTAGCAGATGGCCAGATTAAACTGAGAGAAGAATTGCCTCTTCTAAAATATACTTTGTTCGGTTGGATCGTCGTCGGTAAATTTAACGCCAAGCATTTATCTAGCCAAGATGCAAACTGTCATACACATTTGAGTGCAACCAACTCCAACGTAACCGCAGATACTTCGCTCAATGAGATGTTGGAAAGATTCTTAGCAATAGAGGACGTAGCATCGAATGCCCCAAATTGGACTGAAGAACAGATTGCATGTGAACACGAATTTACAAACACCGTTCAGCAGAGAAGTGATGGTAGATTAGTAGTTCAACTTCCATTCAAAGATGATCCTAACGTACTAGGCGATTCGAGAAGAATAGCAGAGAAGCGTTTTTTAAGTCTCGAAAAACAACTTGAAAAATCTCCAGAGATTAAAAAGCAGTATATGTCATTTTTGCAAGAGTATGAATCGTTAGGGCACATGGAAGTTGTTCCGCTGAATCAAGTGTCTACTATTCGATATTACATGCCCCATCATTTTGTTTTGCGTCCTGATAGTTCCTCAACAAAATTAAGGGTTGTTTTCGATGCTTCTTGTCGAACTTCATCCAGCGTTTCCTTGAACGAAATTCTTATGGTGGGTCCGACTGTTCAAAAAGACTTATTTTCAATCTCACTTCGTTTTCGCTCCCATAAGATAGCCCTGACAGCAGACATTCCAAAAATGTATAGACAAATTTTCGTTCGCCCTTCAGATTCAAACTACCAAGGGATCTTATGGCGAGAAGATCCGACCCAAGAAATCTGTGCTTATCGATTAAAGACAGTCACATACGGAACTGCATCCGCACCTTACCATGCTACTCGTTGCTTGTTATATTTGGCAAACAAACATCAAGAAGAGTTTCCACTTGGTGCAGCGGTTATTAAAAATGACTTTTATATTGACGACTTAATTTCTGGAGCAGATACTCTGGAGGAAGCTAAGAAAATCCGTTTTGAAGTTGAAATCATTTTAAAAAGCGCTGGACTTCAATTGAAGAAATGGTATTCGAACGATGCAAGTTTGATGAATGAAATTCCATAAAGGCTCTTGGGATAGTATGGGAACCTTTAACGGATGAACTTCAATTCATTAATCCACTGGAAAACGTTAAGAGCTCTAGCCTCATTACAAAAAGAACCATTTTAGCAGATGTAGCCCGGTTGTTTGACCCTTTAGGACTAATAAATCCAGTCATAGTTTTGGGTAAAATATTTCTGCAGCGGCTTTGGATCGCCAAAGTTGGTTGGGACGAAGAAATTATCGATGATCTGAAATTGGAATGGATTAAATATCGTTCACAGTTATGGGAGCTTTCAAAGGTACGCATTCCAAGATACGTTTTTGCTACAGATCTTGTTCGCTGTGAGGTACATGGATCGCTTCTCTCAAGGCTTTTGGATGTTGCATCTATGTTCGAGTTGAAAATTCGTTGGGTAACGTTTCAGTGCATTTATTAAGTGCAAAGTCTAAAGTGGCACCTGTGTCCACACAGAGTTTGCCAAGATTAGAATTATGTGCTGCTTTGCTTTTGTCCAAATTGTTGCAACGAGTCTTAGATGCCTTTGATATGAAGTTCGACGAAATATTTTTATGGACAGATTCCGAAATTGTTCTGGACTGGTTAGCTGATCATCCTTCCTCGTGGAACACGTTCATCGCCAATAGAGTAGCCACTATTCAAAAGCTAACGGCAAAGGCAAATTGGAGACATGTAAACACGAAATCAAATCCAGCCGATATCGTTTCTCGTGGATCACTAGTTACAGACTTGATGAACTCTTTTTGGTTTACTGGTCCTGATTTTTTGTACCATCCTCCAAGTAAATGGCCTGCAAAGACAAAACGCACAACAAAAAATGTCTTGGAAAGGCGAAAAATAAATTCGGTTTTGGTCGGAGCGATAAATAAACAAACAAAAGGCAGCATACATCAACATGAAGACATAGTTAGAAATCATAAATTCGTAAATGATTACAAAAAATTCATCAGGATTTTTGCCTACTGCAATCGTTTCATTGAAAATATGAAAAGAAAACTAAAAGGGAAGGAACTTGTGTTGGATGCAATCAGGGCTGTGGAGTATGAAAATGCTTTACTGAGAGCAATTTTCGTCGTTCAACAAAATTCATTCAAAAATGACTTTGAAAACCTGCAATCATGAAATATGTGCGTTGATCCAAAGAGTCGTATAAGAAAATTGAATCCGTATTTGCAACTTGATTTGTTAGTGTCTCTTATACGTGTGGGTGGACGACTGGAACATTCAGAACTGCCGTATGATGCTAAACACCCCATCCTGCTGCCGAAGTCTCATCCATTTGTTGAAGGGTTCATCGACTACCTTCATGTAAAACACCATCACGCAGGCGCACAAGCTTTGATATCGATTTCAAGGCAAAGGTTATGGATCATCGATGCACGAAGTTTGGCAACAAAAATTGTACACAGATGCTTACGCTGTTTTCGAATGCGGCCAAAGTTGCGAGAACAAATAATGAGTGATCTTCCATCTTCAAGAGTATGCAGTACCAGACCCTTTCTTGTTTCTGGTATGGATTTTTGCGGTCCGTTTTTGACTACGTTGAAAACTCGAGGGTGTAGAACTACAAAATCGTATATGGCTGTATTTGTTTGCTTTTCTACGAAGGCAATCCATTTGGACATTGTTTCAGATCTGACAACAAATGGATTTATGGCAGCTCTGAGAAGATTTATCGCTCGTCGTGGGATCTGTCGTCATCTCTATTGCGACAATGGCACAAATTTTGTAGGAGCAAGAAATGAGATGGCAGATTTGAAAAAACAATTTTACAGCAAAAATACCCAATCATTAATTTTGAAATTATGTGCAGAAGACAACATCGAATTCCACCATATTCCGCCTCGTTCGCCCCACTTCGGAGGTTTATGGGAATCGGCGGTAAAATCAGCTAAGAGCCTTTTATTAAGATCCTGTAACAACTCGTCGTTTACCTTTGAAGAGCTTACAACTGTTACAGCTGAAATTGAGGCCATATTGAATTCCCGGCCGTTGACACCGCTGAGTGCAGATCCAAGTGATGAGCAGGCGCTGACACCTGGACATTTTATAATTGGTAGTCCACTCACATCATTCGAAGAGCCTGACATTACCAACATATCTCGGCTCGACAGATGGCAAAAGTTAAACAGCATTCGTCAACACTTCTGAAAACGATGGTCTCGTGAGTATATATCGCAGCTTCAATATCGTTATAAGTGGAATTCAACGTCAGCTGATCTTAAACCTGGAACAATGGTTCTTGTTTCCGATGACAATTTGCCTCCACTTAAATGGTTACTGGGACGAATTACTAACACAGTAAGAGGAAAGGATGGCCATGTCCGCGTAATAACAATCAGAACTAAAACTGGAGTTATAACAAGAGCTATTCACAAGGTAGCACCGCTTCCGTTCGAATGCAGTACTTAAAGAATTTGCAATCCTTTCAGAGGGGGCGGCATGTTCAATCTCTTTTAAAGAAACTTGCTATTTTCTACTTCTCACTTGTATCGATTTTATATTAATATTTTTATCGTACTACCTATCAAAATACAGTCCACAATTTTTCTGTTTCGACAGTTTAGTTTGTATCAAGACGTTAAAGGATATAACACGAATTTGAACCCTCGAAGTTCGGAATATAATAAAAGAAATTAAATAAAATAAATATTCGTTTTTGTGTTTCCTTTTTTTTGTTTTTATCTTATTTCGAACTAACATAACTGTTTTTGAGAATTTTTAAGGAGACGGGAAAGGATATGAGGGTTTTGACAGGTATAACCTATGGAGCGTGATTTTGTGTTACCAACGCTATCCTGGTGGTGGCGCTGAAATTAGCGCACGATTTTACAATGGAGAGTAGGATAAGATACAAAACAAGTAGATAGTAAAAAAGAGAATATTTTATTAATAAATTTAGCAGAGACAAATCTAACAAGTATCTACTATCGCTATGCTTAAGATGTCGCCCCAATCGTTCGTCTTTATGAGAGTACTATAAGTTTTATAGACAAAGCAGGTACTCAAATAAACGAGCACGTTTTAAAACCGATATGCTATTTTTGAAAACATTGCAAAATTCTTGTAAAATCGCTCATATTATCCACAGTTGTTAGAAACGTATTCAAAATCAAAAAGTTTTCTTACGTGCTGCAAGTTTTCCCCAAAAAAATAAAAACATTTTTTTTTTTTGTATTTTACCCCAAATATCATACAGTCTATGCGTTTTTCCGCAATCTTGTCATTGAGCTTTACTTATGTTACTGTAACGTTCATTCAAAAAAAAAAAAAATTATTAAAACGTTATATTTATCACGCATTTTCTGGAGAAAATTGAGCCCAAAGTCAAAAAATTAGCAGTGGCAGGAATAATGGAACATTCTAGAAACTGGATATCTGAAGATAAAATATCAAATTTGTTTCAACGCAATTACAAAGGCTGGCATTTCTTCTAAAAATAAAGGCTTACTCGTAAATAAAGTTTCTATCATTAGTGCTAACAGCGCAATTACCGTTAACATGGGTCAGGGTACACCAACGTTAATTTAAGGGTAGGTCTACCTCAGAAGCAAACTCAAATCTCATGTAAAAACGTGTACATGTATTGGTGTACAAATATGGCTCTCTTAGTTAAGAATTTTTGTGTTAAGAAAATAAATTTAGCTCGTCTCGTCTCTTCAGGATACCTCTTTTTTCGCATCACGCATAGAGATAGAGAAAGATGGAATAGAATATAAAAAAAAAATAACAGAAAACGGGAACAAGGCACGAGTGGCAAGCTGGCAAGCCGCACAGGCAGCGCACAAGCATTTGATTTGGAATTGACTCGGATTGCGCACAAGATAAATGAAAGTTTTTTTTCCTTTTGTATTTTGCGTAGAAAAAATAATTTTTCGTGAATCGTGTTTGTTTGAGGTTTAGGAAAGGCAAATTGAGTTTTTTGCATTCAGCGCTCACAATTAGACACAATAATAGACGGTTTGTTTTCTGTTTTATTTTTGGTTGCAGGTGAATTAAAACTTTTTGCATTTAGGTAGATAGCGTTTTTATTCTTTGCGCATTTATACAAGGTTAATCTGTTGGTTCTAGGACTTTTACTTTTCAGGATATTTTAAAAAATAAAGAAAAGGGAGCACAGATTTAGACATTAGGAACCCGGGGAATTTGCTCTGATATTCATAATTTGTTTTTAATGTAGACAATTAATTTTAGGAAAAAGTTCACAATTAAAAAATTGCTCAACTAAAAAAATTATTAAATTTCCTAACCCAAGTAAACTAATACCCTTTCAAAAATAATAATGGTAACTATGTACCTATACCTATAAGTCTCCTTTTGGGATGAAACCAAAAGCGTTTTAAATATTTCTTTTTCTTGTTTCAGAGTTTCTAAAAATAAAAAATATCCATAGTTAAACATTTTAAATTTTTATTTTTTAAAGAGTTTAATTGTCTTGAGATTATTTATGATTTAATAAAATTAATAAGTGCAAAAAAATATAGCTTCAGATTAAAAAGTGGCTCCGTCTTTGACCACTAATTTACAGGTAAAAATTGACAACATAAAAGGTAAATTGGGCATGGGCAGTTTTGAAAACATGAATAAATTCGTTATAGATAATGGATTCTTTGAAACAATTTATGGAGATACATAATTAATTTTTTACAATTGAACGTTCATTTAAGAAAAGTGGAAAACTGTTTTTTAAACAAACAGATTATCAATTTTGAAATTGGTTGATCAAACCGTTCGTTTATTTATCTATTGTTCCTGAATATTATGTACCTAATCATCAAAATAAAAACAATGATAACAATTTTCATAGTTTTGCATTTGTTACATATCTTAGACTTGAAGTCCCTATCAACGTTACCACTTCCGGAAAAAAATGGAAGGAGATTTGAAGAAAAAAGTGAAGTAAATTGGGAAAAATCGAAGTAGATTTTAAAATGACTTTTTACTTGCTTTTAGACAAATTTGAACTGGGAATTTTCATAAGTTGACATTACAACACAAAAGAGTAATGATTCCATCTATCTGCAACTCTGTACCTCAATCTGCAGCCTAGAGGAGAAATTGAAATGGTTTGTTTTACTTTAGCTCCGTTACAGCCATTATGAAATATTATAATTATTTTGAAAACGGCTCTCATGCTTTTTTTTTAAATTATGTATAGATAACTGTACCAACAATGCAGTCCACACTTTGGTAAAAAATAAATGTTATTATCGGTACCTATCATAGAACCTTCTTTTTATTTTCTACTTTTTCATTTGCGACTCTTCCGATTTCGATCAAATTTTTTACATCGCAGATTCTTTGATTTTGAAATAATATTGTATACGACAAATGTTTTCCTTAAATGTATACTTTTAAATACCTACTTAAAATTGTCAATACATTTCTTTTAATTTTAAAGAAAATTGTGTACAAAAATTTAATTTAATTTTATTAATAACACATTCTTTTATAAAAAATAACATTAAAATTACTATATTTAAATATAGTTTAATTTTAAATTAAAAACACATATGCAAGCGAAATTTTCATACATAGGATTCGTGTACACATCAGTGTGTTGAGTTCCTATGCTTTTAAACTTACTTATTTGTGTATTTTTATTGTTTTGATATTCTTTTTTTTTTGTAATTCGATGAATCTCTTCTTCGTTGGATTAGAAATTACCTTTCGGACCGTTTACTAAAAGTAGTTTTGGACGGTTTCAAATCTGATATTGGGCATTCAATCCCTAGAATCACGACGTATTTATTTCGGTGTAATGCTTGTCAGAGATTTAATAAATTATTAAATCAATTGCCCTTACTTGCTTTCGTTGATTGGCTTTCATGTTCCTTGTCGTGAATTATGTAATAATCGTTTATTTTGTGTACCCTTTCATAGGGTCAATTATGGAATCAATGAACTCTTAACTCGCTTTTTAAGACAAGCTAATTTTGTTTGTAATGCTATTGATTTTAATTTATATTTAAGTAGGGACTGTTTTAAAAAAAATTGTTATTAATAATAAAGGTCGGTGGTTAATGTTGATTGTACATTCTATTTTTGTTTTGTTTTATTTATTATTATTTATATAGATTTACTACTGTTCTAAGTAGTCTTTAAGAGCTGCGTCTCTGCTTGATGAATAAATAAATAAATAAATGCTGGTGTGCCCCAGGGGTCCGTTTTGTCTCCGACAGTTTCTGAATATTATTCCGCTTAATTGTTTTGCTGACGACAGTAACCTCAGCTTTTCATATTCGTTTTTAGATTCACATCCTTGTCCTTCGGATGTGGACTACCAACGGCAGCGTATGATAAGCTCATTAAATTCTGATCTTGATAGCATTGTCCAATGGGGAATCAAAAAACGTATAGAATTTCAAGCTTCGAAAACTCAATGCTGTTTGGCACTTGCATTGAGGAAACTGAACAACTCTCTGTGCTCGGTATGTGCATTACAGACCACCTTGTATGGAATGATCACATATTCGACGTGGCCAAAAACGCTGTCAAGTGTTTAGATTTCCTTCGACGTTGCAAGAAATTTTTTACACCTACTAATCTGGCTGTAATCTATAAGGCCTATATGCGTCCAAAGCTCGAGTGCAATTCCCACTAGGCAGGTGCTCTAAAACCCTTCTTTAGTCTCTTGCACAGAATTCAAAAGAAAGTTCTAAAAATTATAGGCGGCCGTTGTCCAACTGAAAAATTTGAATCTTTCGAGCACCGCCGCAATTTTCATAAACAGTGCTCTAGTGAAGTAGCCAGTTGCGTTCTCCCACTCAAACAATTCAACCGTAATACCCGTACTTCTAGGACTGCTCATCATTTTCGCCCAATTTCGGACGTACTGTCAAGTACAGTGATTCTTTTTTTAGCCGCACTACACGAATCTGGAATGCTTTACCCGGCTCAATATTTCCCACTCATTGTAATGTGCAGACATTAAAAACCAATGTGTATCGGTATTTCCTTTCTCATCCTATCCTACTTTCCTCATTTCTTGCACTGTGTTTAACATTTTAATTTTATTCATAACCCCTTGACCTTGAGTGCGCGTTTAATATAAAAAAAAATACTACCTAGAGAGAAATAGAGAAAAAGAAGTAGATTTGGACTTTTTTTTTGTAAAATTGAAGTAGGTTGAAACAGAGATTCTTAAAATGAGGTAGATTTCAGTATTTGGCTGATGGTGCGAAGTAAGAAGTAGATTTTAAATATTTTGAAAAAAAAAAAACTAAATCTAGTATAATTGAAGTAAAATGGTGCCACTCTGGTTCCCATTAGCTGAAACAAATTTTGTAGAAAAAGTTTGTCAATTTTATTTCCAATGATGCAATGATGTTGCATTTTAATTTTACTTTGTATACTAGTACACTAATTTTAAGCTTCTATTTTATTAAGCAAAAACTAAAAATGCATTTTATATAAAAACTGATCTTATTCAAAAAAAAAAACGAATTTCATTAAGTCATTTCGAAATTATTCACAATTTGTCAACTACCAACGTAACAATTGGTGGTCGTAAGTAAAACGTGTTAGAAAAAAATGTTGATGGGCAGATATCTACAGATAACCGGCTAAGCTTTAATAAAAACGAACTTAATTTTGGTTTTTCAAACATGTCAAAATCTTCATCGAAAAAAAAAAAAAACAAAAAATGTGCTCTTATTTTTATATCATTTTTTAATTTTGACACCAACAACATTATTGGAAAACTAATACTTGTTTTTTTTTTTACAAATTAAAAACTAAGTGATAATAATGAATATATGAACATACATATGTATATTATATAAAGGTCGTTCTTATTAGAACTAGGCTAGATTTGCCTATTGTCCTTTTTTAAAAATTATCTCATTTCGAAATTTTGAACGAAATTACATCATGTGGCCTAATGAAAACGAAGTAGGTATTACATATGTAGGTATGTATTTTCTATTTGCTTACTTTTTATCAATTTTTTTTGCTTGAGTTTTTTGTTTCCTTTGTTTGTTTTTGGAGGCAGTTGTTGCAAAAAAATATTTATAGGTATGTACAAAATAGATCTGCACAATAAAAACACAACAGAAAATAACTGTAACGAGAGTATTATCTATCACCATGACATATTGAAATAAAGGAGACAACTCTTCCTATGTAAAACCAACAGAAATACATAAAAGAAGCGCACTTCCCATATTCTTTCTACATACTTTCACCATTCTTCTACCAGTGGAATACGTCACCACCGAAAACAAAAAGTGATCGAATTTTCCTTCTTAACTTATTTATATAAATATGTACATAGGTATTTAGATTAATAGATACCTGCATAATATTGTACATAATATTTTGGCGCCATCCACTTGCCATATCCCTTGGTTGTTGCGTATTCGCTTACAGTGAAATGCAATTTGCGTTCATTCAAAGGATTAACATGTACTTATCTAATATATTTTTGATAAATCCATTACCTACCTATACGCAAAATTAAATCAAAACAATCCTTACGATACCAAATCAATACAAGGCGTTGCACCTACCTATGAACCTATCTATCGGAAAAAACAACACAAAATCTATTGTAGATACTTATGTATATGCATATGTATCTTATTCTATACACAACATCGCAGATTTCCTTTCTTCCATCATGTACACACCCTTTGGCAAAAAAAAATGAAGATCACTATGCATCGCAATTTATTACTATGTGTGTACCTAAAATGACTTTCCATAGAAGAAACAAACAAAAAACCAGTAGAATGATGATAGATCGCAAATAAAAAAATACAATAAAACAAAATTTATGACAGCGAATGTGTGATAACCTACTTATATTCTTTTTTATACATACACAAAGAACATTTTTCCACCCTACCTCCGACAATGTGGAATGGTCATTGCATCATATACCTACTAAAAACAATCATTTCTCACACGTTTTTTTTTATTTTTTCTGTTCTTGTAATACGAGATGCAAGATGACAAGTCATAAACAAGAATAAAAAACTAAATGAGCCCAGACAAAAAAAAACAATCAAGAGAGCGGATGGGCGAACAAAATTCTTTTGCACAGAGAATACAAAAACTTCTCTTTCAAAGCGCTGATATTGCAGTGGCATTCTTGTGAACTGAAAACTTACTTGTGTGCGTGTGCAAAGGAACTTTTTATTAAAAAATGCAAAATAGACCTCTTTCATAAAAATAAAATTAAATAAATATTGAGTGAAAAAAGTATTTTGTATTTTTGAATTTAGTAAATAAAATATCAAACAAAAATAAAAAAAATATGTGGGAACTGTATTATTAATACTTTTCTTGCAAATGCATTACAAATACTGTCATATTGAATTGCATTTTTTTGAACTTTAGATGAGTTTTATTTAATTTTTAAGAACGATACGCTGTTCAGGGAATATAAATCTTTGATTAAAAAATTATTTCCAAAAATTAAAAAATATAGGTAACTCTCAATTTCCCAGGGTAGAGAACAAAATATTTGTAAAAAAATGTATATTTTTTGAATTTTGTTAGTAAAAAGTTACTGTAAAAATAAAAAAACAAATAAAAAAAAATTTAACGTAATTGCACATACTTATTGGCTTTGTACAAGAGTGAATTTTACTTCGTTATCTTTTATACTTATGAAGTTTTATCCAGTAGAGCATTCATACCACTATGCGAATTTCCTTCGTTTTTCATAGTTTTATATATTTTTTTTTGAATAAATAATAACACAGAATAAAAAAAGAAGAACGATACGTGATTTGGGAATATGTTGTTTCTATAAAAAAAATATAAAAAAAATAAAAAAGTAATATTTTCGGAATTTCCCTATCATTTGAATAAGGACCTTACTAAAATGTATGATTTTTCCACTTGTGTGGCAGTTTCTGGGCACACAATTTTTTTATATTTTTTTCAAAACTGCAAAAGTATTTTGAATAACATTTTTCTAATCGATGACCGTTTATTTCATTGAAATATTCGTAAAATTGTGAAAGTTATATAGCTTAGCGCAAAAGTCTAACCTATTTTTTCAATGGACACCTACCCCCCGATATATGATAACAAAAATTGAAGATAAGCTAATGATAATGATTTGGTATCGACCGCTGAACCCAAAACTATGTTAATTTTACAGTATTAAATAAATATTTGACATAGTTTTTCTGTTTTAAGAATTGTACATACATATAACTGTATCCCTTAAATCTGGAAGAATTTCTGTAAATGGTTTGTGGAATGACAGATTGTTGGTTGTTAGCACAAATGCCGCCAATTTATACAAAACAATTTTACTTGAACTTAAGGTATGCACGTCATTATATTTGTATTGGCGATATAGATAAAACAGTTCAAGTTTTGTATTTCCTATCTTTCTTTCTCTTCCTCAACTTCACGTCCGCGCTGTGTTGAAAAACATTTAAAGGGTAATCCCTTGAGCGCGAGTAGATTATAAAAAAAAAAAAAAACAAAAACAAAAAAAAAAAAAAAATAATATTAAAATTCTCGAAAAAATATTTTTTAAGAAATTGAATACTTTTCATTTGAAAAATCAATATGTTGAAAACGAACGAACGACTATTTTTTTAATTTATTTCCCAAAATGTATATTACAAAACACTTTTAATTTATATCTGTATTTTTTTGGAAATTTTTTAAGGAATTAAAACTTTGCTTGCATAAATTCTTACTTTTTTAGAATTCAGTTACATAAATCCATGTTCTTGAAAATTTTATTATTAAATTTAGCAGAGACAAATCTAGCAAGTACTGTCCCTATACTTAAGATGTCGCCACAATCTTTCGTCTTGTTGGTAGTACTATAAGTTTTATATACAAAGGTATTACTCACCCTGCCTGAAGTTGGATACTAATCATTTCACGGTCATTTTTCCCTCTTAATAAAAAAAAACTTTTTTCGCTTACAGATCCACATCTCCCATTACAAAATTCTACGCTGGGCGTAATGTTTTCATCACCGGTGCCACTGGATTTGTTGGAGTTTGCTTGATTGAAAAAATCCTTCGTGATTTGCCAAACATCGGTAATCTATACTTGTTAATGCGCCCAAAGAAAGGAAAGTCTATTGAGCAAAGGCTTAAGGATTTGGAAAAAAATTCCGTTTTTGATAAATTGAATGAAGGGGATGCTAGTGCTCTGTTCGCGAAATTGGTGCCAATAAGTGGAGATGTAGGAGAAGAGAATCTTGGAATATCCGAAGAAGACCAGGAACTTTTGGCACAAAACATTAGTGTTGTCTTTCACTCTGCTGCTACGCTTGATTTTTTTCAGTCTTTAAAAGAGACTACAAACATCAACTTGAGAGGTACTCGTCGTGTTATGGATCTGTGCAAGAAACTTCCAAAACTAGAGGTGATTTTTACTTCACTTCCACAAATTACCTATTTATTTTTAACAATATTCTTTCAATTCAAGGCTCTTGTACACGTTTCCAGTGCTTTTGTGAATTCTTTTCTTCTCGATACTGAAGAAATTCTATATCCGGCTCCTGACGACCCAGAAAAGATTATTCATTTGGCTCAGACTTTAAGCGATGAGGCTTTGAAAGAACTGGAACCTAAGTAAGTCCTTTCAATAGATTTAAAGAATGTGCTAATGGCAGCAATAATTTTTTTTTCATAGGCTTTTGAAGGATCATCCTAATACCTATACTTTTACTAAGCACTTGGCTGAGCATGAGGTCGACAAGTGCGCCAGTAACTTTCCTTGTGGCATCGTTCGACCGAGCATGAGTTAGTGTCCTGTTATGATAAATGATAATTTTTGAAGTTAATTTTACTAATTGCTTATTAAAATAATTTAAGTTACGGCTGCATGGAAACAGCCCGTTCCAGGATGGACAATCTCGAAAAATGGACCACAAGGATTTTTCATGGGAGCTTCAAAAGGTGTTATTCGGCGTTTGCCTCTAGATCCCTCGTTAATTATGGACTACATTCCTGTAGATGTTGTGGTTAACCAAATACTGGTGACTGGATATTATGTCAACAGTCTTAAGTATGTAGACACATAAATTAAACTTTAATTTTTTCAATACTGAATTCAAACACGTAATTTATTATAAGGATATAAAAAACTGGAGATCGGAAGGAGGTTCAGAATTTAGAATCATAATAATACATCGCTTTAAAATAAGTGAAGGGCATACAAAATATTATCGTTGGAAAGGTTTTGTTCCACATGTGTTGAGAAAATATAAATCATGAGTAAATGCATCTGTTAATGCAGCAAACCTTTTTTTGTGATCTTGAGGTTATTTTTTTTTATTTTTTTATAGAAGACAAATTGTAAATTATTACACTAATTAGAGACTGATGATCGGAAGATTAACGACTTAATTGCTTTTCGATAGGCGAATGTTTAATTGATAATTTTATATTCATAAAATAAAATCAACCAAGGAAAAATAAATCTTTTGACTTGAGTTTTTCACTGTCAAGATAATGTTAAAATATTAAAATTAAGAACAAATGCCAGGCTACACATACATACATTTTTTATTTTTTTCCCACTTACGTAACAATTGACTATTGGAACTTTTCGTCAAGTCTCGTTCGACTTTGCTTTTTTAAGTGTAGATCGATCCTGACCGAACTTCACCTAAATGAAACTGACATTTTGCAAAACAGAATATAGTGAAATGGTTCCTTCTATTTAATTGCATTTTGCGTTATTTCTTCCTTTGGAAATTGGAAATCTATTTTTCGTTCGTTTAAAAGCTGTTGCAATCGTTCATTTTGAAAGATAGTATCCATCAATGATGGAATGGTTCAAAGATTTGATCTTTTTTCGGTAGCGGCCGCAGGATAACGTTGTGTTATTATAATTATTGGGAAAAGATCAAAGGGCACGGTAGTGCCCAGCCAAGTTCTGGCACTACACCCTTTTTACAGGAACAAACTCAGGCGATTTTTGACCCCTTCCTATCTTTAGTACCAATGAAGTCAGAAACTTAAAACTCCGAATATATGCTAAGCTAGTCAGGCACTGGCGCCTCACCAAATATCAATTTTCTAGCACAAGCGGTTCCTGAGATATAAGGCCTCAAAAATCACAAAAACCGTAACTGACTGACAAATCATCGTAGAATTTTGTAATTTTGCACAACGGTAGGTCTTGTCATGCAAGCAGAGGAAAAAATCTAAAATTTGAAATTTTCCATTCAGGGGGCGTGGTATCCGCTCACTTTCTCCGAATTGGTGTTGGTTGAATGGAGCACTTCGGAATGCTGTAAAACGATGAAATTTGGTGAACCGGTAGGGCTTATATTGCATATAAAGAACCAAAAATAAACACCAAGGTTTTCCTTTGAGGGGGCGTGGTATCTGCCCACTTTCTCCGAATTGGTGTTGGTTGAATTGAGCACTTCCGACTGCTGTAAAACGATGAAATTTGGTAAAGTGGTAGGGCTTAAATTGCATACAAAGAAAAAAATATAAAATAAGCGGTTTTCCATTCAGGGGCGTGGTATCCGCCCACTTCCTCAGAACTGATGTAAATTATATATGGCGCACTTCCGATTGCAGTAGAACAATGAAATTTGGTAGAACGCTAGGGCTCAAATTGCATATAAAGGACCAAAAATAAAAACTGAGGTTTTCCATTCAGGGGGCGTGGTATCTGCCCACTTTCTGAGAAAATGATTAAATTATATGGAACACTTCCGATTGCTGTAATTAAGGTAGGTTTGTTAGTGTTAGGTATCTTGCCAGGATAAGAAGAAATAATTGAAGCGCAAAAATAAAACAACCATTAACAAAAAGAAAATATACCAAATGAAATAGGAAGCTATAAACTAAGTTTATTTTAGTAGGTAGAGTCCACCCTTCTATCTTTCAGTATATTTCGAGATTTTTGACAAAATATTAAAATCTTTGCAAAAAGGAGTGAGATCAGACCAAAAAACATAAATGTTAAAAAAAGGGCCAAGTTCTCCTATACAAAAACCTTTGTGTAACAAGTCAGTCGTGAATAGTACTGAGATCTAAAAGTACGCCAAGTTCTTACTTCATGAAAGTTTAATATCGAATATTTAAACTAAAATAATATTGAAACAGCTACGATGTAATAGAGAAATTTTATTATTTAATGATTACTGACTAAAATTTGATGGGCTTACTTGGCAAGTTTTTTTTTATGCCCAATTCAAAAGGTTTTTGAAAACTTGACCAGTAAGCCCATCAAATTTTAGTCAGTAATCATTAAATAATAAAATTTCTCTATTACATTGTAGCTGTTTCAATATTATTCTACTTTAAATATTCGCTATTAAACCTTAATGAAGTAAGAACTTGGCGTACTTTTAGATCTCAGTACTTTTCACGGCTGACTTGTTACACCAAGGTTTTTGTATATGTATATTTTAACATTTATGTTTTTTGGTCTGATAATATTTTAAAGACTAATCCACACGCTTCAAACGGTTGTCTATTCGCTTTATTAATGGTCATATGTAAGACGAACTGGAAACTGAACACATAGCATAATAGTTGAGTAAAGCTCCTGATAATATTCGCCCCTTATGGTGTTCATTTTGAAAGAATTGTTGCAATCTTGTATATTCGGCAAAAAAAATGTACGATCAAGCCTGAAGCGATCTTCTTAACACTTGGTACTTCAGGGTTGAAATTTTTGTTCAACTCCATAACCTGCCATAAATCTGTAAACTGTTTTTTTTTTTTCTGTATTCGATGGTCATGAATCTTACGTGGTAAGAGTTTCGCTTTTTACCTAAACCTAAAGCCTTATTTAGACTTTCGTTCTTCATTCGCTGTACGTTGTTCGTTGTTCGTTCTCTCAACAACTAACAACGAAGAAGCATTTACATTAATTCGGTTTTGTTTGTCAGTTCGGTCTTAAAATCGAAATGGATAAAAACACATTGTTGGCAGTGGCGGCACTATTAATAGTTGAAAAAAAAAGAAAAAAAAAGAAGATCCTAAATTTGCCCCAGAAATGATTATAGTATGATTTTTGTTTGCATGTTTCTCTGATTATAACATCTAAAGTATTATTACTCGCACTAGAAATAAAAAACCTATGTATGAACAAAATATTTTATTTATTTACCTATATGCACCCCAATTTATAATTAAGCCTTCTGATGATTTACATTCACTAATAAAAAAAAAAATAAAAAATGCCCCTACGAGTTGCACGGCACTGAAAAACAACGTTCATTTAAACACTTTTCGCATTTAAACACCCCTTCTTTGGGTAATAACGAACAACGAATACCGAAATTTCCAAGCTCTTTTGAATTTGCATATTCTTCATTCGTTCTTCGTTTTTATCATTTACAACAACAAACAATGTACGCAGAGCACAACACCGAAATTCTAAATGCAGCTTAAGTCTAATTAGAGAATTAGCGACTAGAATACCTCATTTCATATAAGTTTAAAGCTTAATCAAGGAAATATTTAGGGCAATCAAAATCAAAAAGATCAACCGATCCGGTTCGGTCGATTAGGTACTTTTTTTATTTTTTATTTTTGAATGTAGTATATACATGTACATGTATGTACATATGTACATATAAAAAACTGTTGTTTGTAATCACCAATTCAGCTTCATAGATGTCTTGAATTCATAAAACATTAAAAGAATATAAATTTTAAGTTTTTGATTTGATTTTAATGGATGATGTCGACTATGAGGTATTTGTGATTTTGTGTATTAAATTAAGTTTCCACACATTACCTACAGTTATAAAGTGAACAAAAAATGAACATTGCAGAGTCTTGACTTATCATAATATGTCTGCTGGCGTACTAGGCAAACCTACTGATTTCTCTACGAATTTGTGGCGATAAATATAGGCATAAAAGTATGTAGGAATTGGCAGGCTTAGACAGTAACGGACAAGAGTGTGTGTTCACGAATTAATTTAATTTTAAAATAATGCCCAATCGAATTAAATATTAATATTCTGTTCTAGTTTGTCGGAATTCTTTCATCTCAAAAGAACTTCAACTAAGGGGCCAGTTATAGCTCATCAGAAAAGTCCATCAGAAAAAATTTTATCTTCCAAATTTGACCATATTACAACTCGATTTTGAGTAAAATTTGAATGCAATTAGACGAATACTTGCTTGGACTAATTTTTACAAAAAGAATTACAACATTTTGTTGCTAAAATTACTCAGAAAATGGAATATATTTTGAGTTTTGGCAATCAGCTGTTCAGAAAAATTAAATTCCATCAAAAAAAATATTTAAATCCATTTTCTGAGTGAATTTAGCAACAAAATATTGTAATTCTTTTTGTAAAAATTAGTCCAAGAAAGTATTCGCCTAATTGCATTTAAATTTTACTCAAAATCGAGTCAAATTTGGAAGACGAAATTTTTTCTGATAGACTTTTCTGATGAGCTATAACTAGCCCCTTAAATAGAATGCTAAATTATTATCTTATATGTAATAAAACTGATTTTTCTGTTTTTTTATTCAAATTAAAAATTTTTTTTAATATTTTTCCATTTTATTAATTATTTTTTCTTTTCAGAATCAAAAATGGTGGAATTCCAGTCGATTTACAAATTTTCCATTGTACCTCAAGTACGTACAAACCGTTCCGTTTTGAATCGTTATCCAACAAGATGAATATGTACATGCACAAGTATCCACTGAAATCTGCTGTTTGGTAAGCTGGTGTATTAAAATTATACAAAGTATTTTTACAAAGCCTTGAGAGCTTTGAATTTTAAGGATTTATTTGCATCATTGGAAATGCAAATTGTATAGTTCTTAAAAATTTGATTAATTTATTTTTCTTCCGGTTAAAATCTTCGACAGACTCGTGCCAATATTCGGTACCAGATAGTATGGGAATCTAACCGCACGAAAAATACCGAGATCAGGAAAGTTCGACACAAAATTTGTCTTTGTTAATTTAAAATCAAATTAAGGGAAGTTTAAATTACTAATACTTTCCCACAGCTTTCAGACCGTTGACTGATTATCATTGGTTCCTTTCAATCTCCAAATATCTTATGTTATTTCACGAATATATAATATGTACCAATTTCTTGGTGTTTTTGCAACCAAATTAAATTATATGATTGAACTACTAGAGCAAGTCAGCCGTCGTTTTAACTAAATGAAACAAGTGGGACATAATAGTGGTCGTTAAAAAATTATAAGTTTTTGCCGACGATTTTAATGCTTCCATTTCATCGAAAAACTAACATCAGTCGTCTTATGTGCGTGTGTTTAAAAGTATTTTCATTCAAAAAATCACGTTACATTTGTCCAAACAAGAAGTTAAATTACTTTTTCTTAAAAATCTATCCACTCTCGGATCGTTTTTATATACATATTTGAACTCCAAGTTAGCAGGACACAATCCAAAAGACTTTACGTTAAAGAGTAAGCGGGAAATTCAAAAAAGCTGTTTATTGAATTTGGAGTCTAAACTTTTTGAGTTTATAGACCGAGAGCCCACAGCAATTTTTAGGTGTGATTGATAACAAAAAATAATTAGCATAATTAGATAGGCCTTTTATAGTTATTTATAAATATGAACGTCTTGCATACTCTAGTGGGCGCAATAGTACATTATAGTGCATCAAGTATGCAGTTTTTTCCAAAGTCTAAAAAATTGGGATACAAAATTTGCCATAACTTCAAAATGAAGAGCTTAGTGCCCTGATTGAAAATATCGAGGTCCAAGACTTTTTAAAGGTGGCATTTTTAGTGCAAGAAGTAGCCTATTTTTATCGCGTCTGGCAGGCAGAAGGCTGTCTGTAAAACATCTTGGACCTCGATATTTTCAATCAGGGGGCTTAACTCTACATTTTGGAAAAGTTTTTATTACAATTATTTAGACTTGGAAAGAACTGCATACTTGATGCACTATTATGCACTATTGCGCCCACTAGAGTATGCAAGACGTTCACATTTATAAATAACTATAAAAGGCCTATCTAATTATGCGAATTATTTTTTGTTATCAATCACACCCAAAAATTGCTGTGGGCTCTTAGTCTTTCAGTTTCAGCATAAATATTTATACCTAAATACGAGTATTTCCCAGAAAGAACGAAAAGTAATTTGTAACATAGTTTTTATTACTAAAAACTTTTATTTTAATTTTTAATTAATTTAATATTTTAATTTAATTTAAAATAGTAGATGCTGTGCAGCATATTGTACATCAAGCATTATTCGGTCTTAGGCCAAGATTACACATGTAAGTTTTACTTACGTAAGTTGCTTACTAAAGCCACTTCTCAAAAAAATGACTAGTGTGAACGGATCTCTAAGTGACTTACAGTAAATTTTATCAACTTCCGTAAGCTGTAAATTGAGAGGAAAACTTAAAAGTATAAACACATAATATTTTCATACTTACGAAATTCTCACAGCTTAGAAAACAAGCGGTGATAAGTTTGAACTTGTGGGAAGAAAAAATACTTTTCTTTTACTGTACATTTATTTAAAGTGTAAACCTTCTACTAAATGTATAATCTTGACCTTAAATTATTTTTTTTAATTACAATCAGAAGTTGTAAAAATCAAGAGATTATTTTAATTCTATTTTAAATTATCCTTAATTAATCTTAATAGTTTGGAATTAAGATGTTTTCCAAACGCAACGGGAATCAGTTTTATTATTGCACTTACAAATACATATAAAGTAATACAAAATAAATACATACATATAAAGTAAAATGTTCTTTATATAAATAAGCTACTAACTTTTGTACACGAATGTTTCATTGCCTTGGAAGCTGAATTTACTCTGGGGATAGTCATGTTCAAAATTGACCTGGTGTTTGACGGCCCAAAGACGACAAAGAGCATGACTTCTATGTCGATGTTGGCAAAATTTTTAATGTATTCATTTTTAATTTATTAAAAATAAAAAAATCTGTTTTTTTTTTTATCAAAACTAAGCCCCCTGCCTCGGTTTCGCACCGGAGAACTTAGTACTTAGAGCCAGATGACTTCAGGTGATGAATGCGGCCGGTCATACATGTTTATCAAAGGCTTAACAGATATCTAAAGAAAGAACAAAATTAAATGTTGTCCATGTATTATAGCTTTATTAGTAACAGCGGACATTCCCATTAATTATGGAACACAACATCGTTCAAGCGGATGGTCATGCTCGTTCTATTACTAAGTCAATTTCACATCGTAAGCGAATCATCCAAGATCTTCTCATCATGCTAGTGCGTGAAATGTTGAGCTGTTGAGATCGATGGGGAGTTGATGTTCTTGAATTGAGTCTCACACTTTTGGCTACTGTAGCCACATTCTCGTCTGTGCGCACCGTACTGCGAAGGGGACCACGAGTGTTATCCACTAACATATCAATCTCACGAACTTTTTGCACAAACTTGCGTACAGCAAGCGCAGTGGGTGCTTCATTTCGGCCAAAACTTCTTTTCAAAAATCGCACTGTTTGGGCTACGCAGAACTCAATATTTCGCAACGTTGTTCAATCATAAACCGACTTATTTCGTTCCGTATGATGTTAGGTTAGGTTAGGTTAGTTGGCTGACAGTTGATCTTGTTACCGTCACACTTAGATCAATGTAGATCCGTTGTGATACCCTAGGGTTTGTGAACCCTTGTATTGAAACCTACGATAATCCTATGTCGATCAAGCCCGTTAAGGATGTAGATGGGTTACAGCAAGCTTTAGCCTGAAATGTCAGAGGGTATTTCTAAAGTATTGAAGTTTCTGTCGTCAGATAATAACCTGGCTAGGGAGAGGTATATGCGTTCTCAGGGTATTCCTTTCCTTTACCTCCACTTGAGCAATCATTCCGCCACCAGGCCCGTAGGAGCATGAGGCTCCTTGCAACACGTCTGGTAGAAGAGTTTGAAAAGTCAGTGTTTGGTGTATATGTTCGTTTGTTTGGTCGTTAGTAAAGTCGAAGAGGCTGTTTCCATACCAAAGAGGATTTTACCAATCTTAGGTAAAGGTGGCCCCATCAACCCACTGATGCTCGTGTTCAACGTAGGAGTGGCAACCGCAGGTGTATAGGCGAGGTGCCCATTCTCTGTTGGTGCTGCTCCCACAAGGAATTTCCTGGTTGTAAGACAGGAATCGAGAGAGTTCTTTTGTTTTTTAAGGCTAGAATTTTACTCTTGATTACCTGTTTAAGATTACAGGGTGGGATTTGAACTGTTATGTCTGCTTGATAAGGATCAAGTGTTGATCCTATTCTTGTCAGCTCGTCAGCGCTTTCAGTTCCTGGGACACCACTGTGACCAGGAACCCAGCAGATTCTAATGTTGTGCTGTGTACCAAGAACCCTAAGCTCTTCGCGACAGCAAGTTACAAGCTTCGATTTAATTTCAGTGGCAGAAATCGCTTTTATTGCCCCTTGGCTATCAATGAAAAAGGTGATATCAGCTTGTGGTACTGCCATCATTGAAACTTGTCTAGCAGCTTTCATCACCGCCAGAACATCAGCTTGAAAGACACTGCTGTGTAATCAGGAAGTCTGAATGAGTCTGGGTTTCTGAAAAGAATCCTGCACCAACACCAGTTTTCATCTTGGAACCGTCGGTATATATAGATCTCATCGATTCGCAGGTAGATAGCTCGTTGATTTGCCAGTCCTCTCTGCTAGGAAAGGCGGTCTTGAACGGTTTGTAAAAGTCTAAGCAGGGTGTTATGTAGTCAGTACATACCCTATTTCCCGTGTATTTCTGTAGAAATCGCACTATGTCGCAAATTACACGTTTGTCTAAGTCGAAGTGCACTATTGGCTGCCGATTCTTGTGTAAATAGATCTAGGGGTTTTAGATTGAGTATAGCTTCCAGACCCGCTGTCGGGGTGGACCTCATTGCCCCAGTGATTCTAATACATGCCATTCTTTGTACCTTGGTCATGATTTTAAGGTTGGTAGGTTTGTCTAGTGCATTCCACCAGACTACGTTACCGTATATCAGTACAGTAGAAAGCGAACATGGCTTTATTTGTTCTATCCTTAATGTTGAGACTCCAGTTCAATTTCTTATCCCGGATCACGTCAAGATATTTAGCGTGATCGGAGATTTTGAGTTGGGTTTTTTGCGGGTTAACCGCTAGACCGCAGTTCTTAGTCCATGCATTCTTTATAGATAAGGCATTTTCTATCTGTTCGCTAATTGTGGAGGGAAATTTACCTGTCGCTAGTAATGCTAGGGCAAATTATATTTTTGTTTTATTTGCAGTAAAAACATATAAATTTTTCGGTGGGCAAGCTTTGTTAAGGGTAACAGCAAAGGTAAATCGTTGAAAATTAATGGTATGCGCCTTTGCTTTTGAAATCATCATCGATGATTGTTCCCCCAACTAAATTTGGTGAAAATGTTTGATGTTTAATCTAGTTCCTTGCAAAATTTCGGTGCGTTAAAGTTACGAATAAGCACCACCGGTGATGCAGAATTCCGGATGATTACGATGGATTCGAAAATTCATTTGGATAATTGACGGCTTGTTCTTTGATTTATATTTGAATATTTCAGCGAGCAGTTGCCATTTAATTTGATCATTGAGGTTCTTAACATCATATTTTTGTGGTGCCAAAATCGCCAATTCTGATATTTTGTATAGGTGGTTACTATGCTTGAAAATTCCTTGTCGAGAACGGCTGGAATATTCAATTGCATTTGATACAAGTTCAACGTGAACGAAAACTCATTTGTGGTGTGATGAAGTTGTTGTTGATTTGAGAATGTTTGGGCAGGCGGGTGCAGCATATGCTCACGCAAGTTATTCGATGGCTTGATTTTCTCGACACGGTTCCAAAGATATGATTATTTCAACCATGCGTTCAAGTCATCTGAGGGCATGGACCGAGAAATGATAGGCAAAGTTTGGCGGAAATCACCAGCAAGAAGAATAAGAGCTTCTCCCATCGGTTGGTTGTTCGCTCGATAATCAAACAGAGCCCAGTCAAGCACTTCGACTCCTCCTAATAAAGCATCTTGCATTTGTCTCAAATGATAACCTTGCACGATTTAAGAGTTCTGGACATGCCTTAAATTGAAAGTTGGTGTTTCTATCTAGTTCAAATTCAATTCAACTTCATAGCTGAGTGCATAATGCATTCGCCTTCCAATAGCCTTGATGCAATTCCCGATGGTGCCACTTGTAAGTCCGCCGTTTTTGCTTATTACACGTTGAATGACTTTGTCGCAATCAGTTTTTCTTTCAGTAACCAACAGTTTTGTTTGAGTTTCCACATATTGTTACTGGTTCACATCGAAGTGCTGTTCTCGCATTAAGGGTCTGCCTGCCTTGGACACTTTTTCTGTCACTTATCGAAGCCAGCATTCCAAGTTAAATGAAGATTTTGTTGTTGATGAATATGCATATGTCTTCAATCATTATTTTTGTGTTCTAGCCAAAGTTACCTTGGGCGTGTGGCAGGCTTCGCTTTTGCCAATCATGGACAATATGACACAAAATTTTCAAAAAATCCGCTCTCTACCAAACTTCACAGCAGTAAAAGGAGTGAAATTAATGATACGCTTATTTATGTTTGGCTTTTCAAGCTAAAAATTTCTGCCTGATGATTTATCGCTTTGTACTTATGTATAAAACAATAATATTAATATTCATTATATTTTTATAGAAACTGTTTCAATTTCATCAAAAAAATTTTCTTAATATAGGTATCCGAATTTGAAGCTTGTAAAAAGTCTCTTCCTCTTCAGAGTAGCTGCTATACTTTTCCATTTCCTCCCTGGATATATTTTGGACTTCATTACGAAATTGGGTGGGGGAAGACCAATGTATGTTTGTATGATCATTTAAACCACATCGCATCCTTAATTGTCTTTAAATATTGTTTACAGATTGGTTCGACTTCATACAAATGTGTGGAATTCACTGAGCACTCTCGAACGTTTTATTTTTACCGAATGGCATTATGACAACAAGAAAACACTCAAATTAGCCAAAGGCCTTGATCCTCAAGATAAAGAGCTATTTTTCATTGATATTGGCGAGCTTAAATGGGAGGACTACTTTCACAACATGCTCTTGGGTGTTCGTCAATATTTGAACAATGAATCCCCAAAGAATCTCGAAGCTGCCCGGAAGAAGGAAAAGATGTGAGATCTAAAAAAATATCATTTTGTGGTTTTTAAAATGTGTTTACTTACAGTTTGCTGGGACTTCATGTGCTCTTGCAGTGTTTCTTTTATTTGGGCATCTGGAAGCTAATTGGATTTGCATTTGGATTATCCAACGCTAAGGCAGCTCTTATACTGCCAGTCGTATATGTTCTCTTTGGTATATTGTAAATTCCTTCGTGAAAGGTTTTCATTAATTTGGGAAATTTGGTGAACAAAGTCATTTAATATAAAAAAACTTGAAGTAATTTAAAATAATATTTATTATGCTTAGTACTCGTATCATATAGGCGGTTGGGAAACTATGAAACATAATTGTATTCTTTTAAGATCCGATAAAATTTATTAAAAACATGATTTGCTTTGAATGTTTTACTTTAAAGAACTTTCTGCAAAAAAGCGCAGGCTCCATATACTCGCTTCATTAACTGAAAAGAAATTATCCAAGAAAACATAAAATATAGTTAGATTATTTGAAAAAAATGTATTGTTATAAGAAAGTTTCATTTTGTTGCCTCCTAGCTATTAAGAATGCACTTAATGTTGAGCCAGTGTACACAAACTTTGTGAAGGGGAATTTTCGTCGCAAGTTGTAGCATTTATGGATTGGGAACATGTTAAGTATATTCAAGCATGTAAGGATAAACCATACAAGACAACTGCTGTTGAATATAAAGCCGAGAGTTCAGTACCGATTGACACGCTGAACGCCCACGGCGTTTCATCTTCTGTGCGGTATAGAGAAAAAAAATAACAATCAAAATAAAGAGAAAATCGTATCCCTCCCGTTGTAAAGACACCATGTCTTCCAACAAAGAACATCCAAAATATTGGAACCCCTTCAGACTCATCCTGATACGGGCAAAGATACTGATGTTGAAATCGATGATGAATCGCCTTTACCTCCGATTTCAAATAAGAGATCTAAAATCCCCTCGGTATGTGTTCTACAGCAAACCATTGAAAACGTGCATAATTTGTTCAAACTATTAAATATCGACAATTATGGCCTACAAAAATGTCAATCGGAAAAAAACTTAATTGTGAAACCCTTGAATCATACCATAAAGTTTGTACAGAATTATCATCAAAAAATTGGCAATATTATACTCATGACCTGCCTTCAGAAAGGTCATTCAAAGTCATGTTGTATGGTTTACATGAAGTTAGTGCTACTGATCTTAAAAACGAACTAGTTTCAATCGGTCTTAAATGCATTAATGTTAAAACCATCAAGAAAAATTATGATAACTTTATCGATGTGTTTTATTTAGTTTATTTAGATATTGGTTCAATAAGACTAAACGATCTTAAAAAGAATTATCGTTTTATCTTTAAAACACAAGTCCGATGGGACTTCGCTCGAAGACAACGAAACAAAGTGACAATGTTACATAATTGTCAATTGTATGTCCAAGGCGAAAAATTGCCATATAAAAACACACTGTGATATTTGTTCCGAGAATCATGAGACAAAAGAATGTAAATCAAATACAATTGAATCGGTCATTTCAAAAACCTCTTAAGTCACATTTTTTTCCAAATGTTTTTTTTGCTGAAAATGTAAGGAACCATGCGTATTCTGGGTAAGAACCACGTATGTCTGTACATTCCTTCCTCTTCAAATAATACCGTGGGAAAGACGTTCATTGCATAAACAACATTAGTCAGTGACTTAAGAGGTTTTTGCATGCATTACCAAAATGGCCGGACTAGTTTTATGACTGAGTTTTTTAAATTTACTTTGCTCTGATTGGATCAACAATATTCAAATCTTCAATTTGATAACAACCGTCATTAATGTCATATTTGCATCTTTCACACAACTGTTTACTGCGAAAGTAATTTTAGTTTTAAGAATGTCTTCAAGTGAAACGAGAGTCATTATGCGCCTAAAAAGATGAGAACGTGTAATTCCTTAAAGTATACCTTAATGAAATGTTATAACAAATTATAAAATTTAAAGACAAGCATAAACTAATTATCTAAGAGATTTGAAAAACCGAGGAACTGTCGATATCAAGTTGCAAAAGAGTCTGTCAGTACTAATGGTAGGGACCTCATTTTGGCTTTTTTTTGGCTTAGAATATGACCAAGAATCACATTCCAAAGTATGGCACACGAAATACCGGACTCCCTGTATGTATGTATAATGCGCCTTATAACATAAATAACGAAAATTAAAATGAAGGTGCTACTATACATGTTTTTTTGGAAAAGTGAATAGACAGGTCAGCAATTTTTAAGACGCAAGCTAGAACAAAAAAAAAAGTGTATACAATTTACGTCAACATTCAGAGTGAACATTAAGTGGAATTAAATTTTTGGAATTATTCGAATGTACCTAAGTAGAATTTATCATTATCACGAAGAAAGTGAACCAACATCTTGTTTAAGAATTGTATGTTGTTTTCGGCTTATACCTCGTTTCTTATTCTAAAGTGGACCCAGTTTAGAAGATTTAGCTTCCACCACATCTTTCACTTTTGAAGCATTGCTTTTCGATAGTGAATTCCTAAATTCCTGGTGTTGCCTTCTCTAATTTCTATAGTTTTGTGTTCGACATAATGATGTTAAACAAATGTTGATTGTTTCAGGAGCAATTTCGTAAATAATACCCAGCATTTTAAAAATATTGACTCACTGTTCAGTCACTTATCAGTCTATTCCTATTATTAAAATGCCTTCATAATCAATTTCTTTATTTTATTGCCTTGCTTGTTGGGGCTAGGAAAAGGGATGGAGATGCCACTGAATCATCTTACTTAACTATTGCCAGTTACATTTTTCTTAATATATTTCATTGGTAGTCTCTCAAAAATATTCGTTATTACACATTCGTTTCTATGCATGTAGACTTCATTAATGAATTGATAATGTCGACACTATTGTTTTTATTGGATAGACCTGCGACTTCTAGAAACCCAAAAAGAAAAGTGTAGCGGGGTCCAATCTACTTGACATGGGTGGACAATTTTAATTTAATTTTAATTTTGGTGGGGGCAAAACCCCCATTTATTCGGCTTAATACAAGCTTATTCTTAATCTAACTTAAAAACTAAGAACTTAAGCTAAGGTTAGTGAGGGGGAGGACGGTTCAGAAGCAGGAGTTTTAAGGAAGGAGTGCTCAGGTTAAAGTCGAAGAAGCATATGTTTAAATTAACAGCCCGTAGCATGCGAGAGACAGGTTCGTTGGAGCCGTAAGAGGTTCGGTGGGTGGGTATATAAAAGAGACGAGGGTTTCGTGTATTACGGGGATTAGTATTGAGAGAGATGGAGTTGTAGAGCGACATGCAGTCAACGGAACCGGAGAGTAGTCGATTTGATTTTCGTCACCTCTGCGGAAGATAACGTTACCTTCAAATCGATCATGCAGAATGTCAATCGTAACGTCCGTGAAGTCTTCGAAAGGCCGAGTTTTTTTGCACGGCGAGGAATCGACAGTCTCGGTTTTTGCTGTACACTTTCACGAAATCCGGTGACATACTAATGGTGACTGATTGATTACCGAACCGGTCGTCTCAAATTTGGCCTCAATTGAACATTGAAGAGTCGACTGTGAAGGGCCAACGTCAACGTCTACAGTGATTTGATATATATCACAAAACAAAAATGCCCCCACAGGTTGCCAAACTCTACCCAAACTAATAGAAGAACTCAGCGAAATCAACAAACGAATAAACTGGAGAATAGATAGTTAAAAATAATGAGTAGTTCTTTAACATATTTTAAAATTTCAACAATGTCTGCTTTAAAGTAAAACATATTACATTACATAGTACCACTCAATAAAAAAAAATAAATATTAACAAAAATATCATTAACTTATTAACATTAGAAGAGTGAAATTATTCAACATAAGTTCCTAAAATACAAAAAAAAAATTAAACAAATTAACAAAAACTGGCACAAGCATTTTAACACAGAACAAACACAATCAAAACTAGTGCTGTCGTTAGTACCAATTTGAAATTATTTATTGTGAACTATCATTAAACAATTGTTTGGAAAAACAAACTTTGAACAATGAAGAAGTAAAAGAATTGCCGATGATGACAGAATTAAAAAATAGTGAAATAGTGTGGCGCAAATTTTTTAACATTTCAAACCGGATTTAATAGTCCAGTTAAATTAGTATTTTATATCTACAAAAAATACTGCGTCGAATTTTTTTTTTGTTTCTTATAGAGTACCTATTGGAGAGTGCAAATCCAAAAAGTTCGAACAAAAAGCGCCCATGCGTTGTCCGCCATTTTGAAAAAAGCTTTGGAAAGCGTGAACTCGATTTTCTCGGCTCCTATCATATATAGAGCTGTATTTTTTTTGTAGGTTTGTACGTTAAAATATCTTCTTTAACTTTTGCTGAGAAAAAAAATTTGAAACCTCTTTCCAAAAAAAAAGTCATCGACGAAAAACTGTCGAGATTTTGAAGTAAAAAATGGTTTTAACGTTTATCTCGCCTCATGTTCATCTGATCGAAAAAATACTTAAGTTGTTTTTTATAGATCACTTTATTTCCTACATTTTGGTATATTAAAATTTTATGTGCGACAAAAACTGTAGGAAATTTAACCTGTCAAAATGGCCAATATCCTGCGAAAATTAAAAAAAAACGAAATTTACTCACGTTTGAAAATTTTCAAATTTGACTATGTTCATTATGAAATTTAAAGAAACAGTTCAAACTCTTTTCCACACCACCACCGAGGTAGAGTTACGGCGCATTTTTTTATTTAATGTGGTGTCCCCAGGTCCCAGGAGGTATAACCCACGATTCAATCGTTTTCGTTTCTATATCAGCCTATCGATAGCTCAATGTGGCATAGTTTTTTCATGTTGTTCTTATCTCCTTTTTTTTGGGCTAGGCGTGCGAACATCAATGATCATATTAACGTTGTCAGTGCTGGGTGCTGGGATCGTCATTGGTAGTTTCTTCAATATTTTCAGGTGAGGAAAAGTCTTCACATGCGTCTTCATCTTCCAGTAAATTTTGCAAGGAAGGAACATTCTCGCATGGAAGGAAAATGAGTCACTGGATTGTTTGCGATATAGCAACTTTGTTAAAACGTCAAAAAAAAAAACTAAGTTTAATCTATCTTCATTGCCTCCTAGTGCCGCAGCTGCTCGGCAACACACATTCCGTACCTACCATCTTGTACAGACTTGGATTGAAGTTCACCATGACCCACTAAAATGGGGTTGGAAAAGAACTCCGAGAGGATTAGAGCCAGTTACAACCACTCAGGATCCAGCTCCACAAAGCATATTGCAAACTGTATCCTGCAAATGCAAGGGCCAATGTGGTCGAGATTGTGGCTGTCGGAAATCTGGTCTGAATTGTTCCTTATTATGTTTCTACTGTGGAAAAACATGCGAGAATGTTCCTTCCTTGCAAAATTTACTGGACGATGAAGACCCATGTGAAGACTTTTCCTCACCTGAAAACATTGAAGAAACTACCAATGACGATCCCAGCTCCCAGCACTGACAACGTTAATATGACGCAATATTTTTTGTAGATATTTCGAATTAATCAATTTAATTTGACTGGACTATAAATGATTTTTAAAACTGACGAGAGCTGTCTCTTTTTTAATTTTTAAGACAACGTATATTTTAACCTTCAATTGCTCGTCTTACTTTAACAACTCACTTTTAGAATCCTGGGGTGGAATCGGCTAAGGTGATAGTTGATTGTGTTTGTCATTTTGACTATAGCTGTCTACATATCAATAAAGAAATATAGAGAGAGCAATTGTCAAAATGACAATCACAATCAACTATCACCTTAGCCGATTCCACTACTGATTGGATGTGTAATGACGTTTTGTTTTATTTGTATTTTAAGATTGTGTACTTTCGATTAAGACTGAATATTGAGTTTTTTGAGAATTTGCGATGTACATAAAGTATGTATGTATATCTAGAATAATAAACAATACGTATTTTGAAAATCACAATCTTTGTACTTTTTTCACAGGCCAAATATTATTTATGTTGAAGTTGTTTGTTATTCTTTTTATTGTTGATTTGTAGTTCTTTTTGATTTCCTTATCAGTCAAACTTAAGGTTGTTCAACGTAAATTTGATTACGTTACGTCCCGAAACTTACATTAGGTAGAAGAGTTGCTGAACGAGTATAAAATTTTGAAAAACTAAGACTAAGTTCTCGCAACTAAACCACTGCTCTGATTTAAATAAAATAAGTTTTATTCCTCAGCAAAAACTGTATCAAATTTTACGCCAATGTCAATACAACTAAACTTAAATAATTATATATTAATATAAATCTACTTACCTCTGTAAAAGTTGCTAATGATAATTGGAATAATCCACCAGCTGAAAATCCCATTTTACATTGCGATATGGCTAAAAAAATTATGATGGTTCGCTTGTCATCTGGTTTTTCAATTCTGTACCATTTGCTGGAGTAAATTGCGTTACTAGCCTCAATACACTTAAAAAAAAAGATATTTGTGGGAAAGTTTGTCGTTATTTTATTACAAGAAAAAAAAAAGTACCTTGTTAGATACAACTTCTCCGAGAAAACAATACAAGAACAAGTGATAAGCACATGCAATCATCATAAAAGGTGCTCCACTAACAGTACCCTTAGGTTATTTAGAGGAAGAAAGGATGAAAATAAATATTTTTATTTTTTTGTATTTAATTTAAATTCTTAAAAATTCACTTCTATTATGTACAAACTTATGTATGTATTTGTATATGCTACGATTACAACACAACCTAAATCTATCAAATTATTTCTAATTTTACTTTTTTAATCTCCTCTTTTTAATTGATTTACCTCTTGTTACTATTTAGTAACCTAAGCAATAACTGCTTCTCATATTTAAAAAAAAAATATTATTTTTTCATATTTATTATTATTCTTCAAAGGGATTTATGTACATAAGTACCTACCTACTCGCCAAATCTTATAATTTAAATTTTACAAAAAAAGGAATGTAAGCACATAACATATGTATGTGTGTATGTACATAAGTATTTAATCGTAAAATTGTTCTCTTTACTTTATAAAATAATTTTCTTTTAGAAAACAAAATTATATTTTGGTATTTACGATAGCTGAAAATCCTCTTTTTATTTTGCGCTATTACCCCTTATAAAAAACATTAAGAGGATTCTCAACCCAATTCTTTGTTTGAATTTGTAGGTATATAAAATGGCTTTAAATTATTGAACTACATTGGGTATGTACATACATACTTATGTACATAATACTCCCTGTAATTCAATATAATTGCCAAACATCACTGGCTTTGATCGTAAGCTAATAATAAACTCAAATCTAACGTACGCATGCTTGACTGGTGGCCAGCCTCAGATAAGGAAGCCAACGGCAGCCCTAGACACTTTCCTATCAATTAGTGTCTATTAACAGATATCCCAACAAGGAAACTCTGGAATGAAAACGATGCTAATTATGTTTTAGTTTTTACTGACGCTCTCTAGACATTTGAGGGGTAGGCGAGCTATTTACTCAGAATATCCTTGATGCTGCAGTCGTCAGATGTTAATAACAAGCACTCCATATTTGCACTAGTTATGTACATACAAATATTCGGCACATTATGCTGTGGCTATTATTTCACAGATTTATTATTGTTTAACTTTATATGAGCTTTGTGAAAATGAAAACGAAATATTTTGTAGGACAAACAATGGATGACAACTTAATGGAAGAATCCATTCAATTCGATTAATGGACTTGAAAACAAATTCTTTAAAATGGTTGAATAACTGTTTTGTGTGATATATTCTTCATAAAGAGAGCTAAGATTTTGCGCAATATGCGAACTAGGCACAAGCAAGTGTTGCGAGTCTAGGGTAAGCCACGGAGGCATCTTCAGTGCTGAAAAGAGCAAAGGCACGCTTGCTTATTGCACGGCTCAGCTCGACGGGTTGGGGTGGTTTTTGCCCTTCTCAAACACTTCCCTCTCAGCAAACAAAATTTATCGTGCCTTTTATATAGGGAAGGGATGGGAAGATTGGATAGGATACAAAAAAAATAGGAATGCAGAAAAAGGAAATTGCACAAACATAGTTACCTATGCCACTGTATCTGAGAGAGGATGACGCGTTATTCCAGTCTTAGGTGAAAAGAAGTTTTATTTTTACTAAAACTAAAAAAAAATTAAAACTAAAAAAAATTAAAAACCCTAATTTCTAAGTTCTATATATATAGTATATATATATATATAAAGAAAATATATATATAAACGACCCTATAACTAAGCCTAGAACTAAAAACCCTAAACCTACAACTAAACTTTTTGTTTCACCCAAAACCAAAATTAACCCCACTGTCTCTCAGACACAATGGTTCGCCGAGTCTGCAGAAGGTTTATTTACCAGATGTTATGGCAATTGATTGGCCGGCCCCCCCTTGCGTCAGATGACACAACCTTAGCTATCTCCTGGCCAGAATCTCGGAGATAGCCCCTAATCCAAAAATGAAAACAAAACTAGTCATCACCTATCTAATTGTACGTAAAGTACCAAAAAAAACGTAAAAGTTTAGGTAAGTAAGTCTTTAAGTAAGTTGTTATGTTAGTATGTAGTATGTACAGGTAAGTTTATATGTAAGTATGAATGTATGTCCGAAAGTAAGTTGTCTGTCTTGTCGTTAGTTCTTATCCTCGTCATCCTTTCTGCCCGATCGCCGGCCCAGCCGAACCTCCACACACCTAAATTTGGATTTAGAACTCCATATCGATATCTATTCCACTATATCAAAAGATAATTTCAATTCGAACTCTATACATTAATCTTTATTTCCCCAAAATTGATTCTAGTTAAGAATTATCAACAATTATCACAAAAATGTAATTCAGTACTTATTTGTTCAAACAAAATTTAAATTTAAAGTTATTGTTTTTTTTTTTTTTCTGTTTCTCCAATGTCTCTTATGAAAGGTTTAAATTTTCAAAAAAAAAGGGTCATATTATAAAAAAAAAGGAAATTGATATGTACATATATCAGCTCAAATAATTATATGTATATGTATATACATATAATTATTTGAGCTGATATATGTACATATCAATTTCCTTTTTTTTTATAATATGACCCTTTTTTTTTGAAAATTTAAACCTTTCATAAGAGACATTGGAGAAACAGAAAAAAAAAAAAAACAATAACTTTAAATTTAAATTTTGTTTGAACAAATAAGTACTGAATTACATTTTTGTGATAATTGTTGATAATTCTTAACTAGAATCAATTTTGGGGAAATAAAGATTAATGTATAGAGTTCGAATTGAAATTATCTTTTGATATAGTGGAATAGATATCGATATGGAGTTCTAAATCCAAATTTAGGTGTGTGGAGGTTCGGCTGGGCCGGCGATCGGGCAGAAAGGATGACGAGGATAAGAACTAACGACAAGACAGACAACTTACTTTCGGACATACATTCATACTTACATATAAACTTACCTGTACATACTACATACTAACATAACAACTTACTTAAAGACTTACTTACCTAAACTTTTACGTTTTTTTTGGTACTTTACGTACAATTAGATAGGTGATGACTAGTTTTGTTTTCATTTTTGGATTAGGGGCTATCTCCGAGATTCTGGCCAGGAGATAGCTAAGGTTGTGTCATCTGACGCAAGGGGGGGCCGGCCAATCAATTGCCATAACATCTGGTAAATAAACCTTCTGCAGACTCGGCGAACCATTGTGTCTGAGAGACAGTGGGGTTAATTTTGGTTTTGGGTGAAACAAAAAGTTTAGTTGTAGGTTTAGGGTTTTTAGTTCTAGGCTTAGTTATAGGGTCGTTTATATATATATTTTCTTTATATATATATATATACTATATATATAGAATTTAGAAATTAGGGTTTTTAATTTTTTTTAGTTTTAATTTTTTTTTAGTTTTAGTAAAAATAAAACTTCTTTTCACCTAAGACTGGAATAACGCGTCATCCTCTCTCAGATACAGTGGCATAGGTAACTATGTTTGTGCAATTTCCTTTTTCTGCATTCCTATTTTTTTTGTATCCTATCCAATCTTCCCATCCCTTCCCTATATAAAAGGCACGATAAATTTTGTTTGCTGAGAGGGAAGTGTTTGAGAAGGGCAAAAACCACCCCAACCCGTCGAGCTGAGCCGTGCAATAAGCAAGCGTGCCTTTGCTCTTTTCAGCACTGAAGATGCCTCCGTGGCTTACCCTAGACTCGCAACAATGGCGCCCAACGATTACGAACGGCTTTCAAGATCTATTGGGACTCCAAGGAGATGATTTTTTGTTTAAGGTCATCCCCTTGGACTTACAATAATCTTACACAGTTTTATCCTATTTTTATTTTTTTTTCCTATCCTTAAATGCACAAGCATGGAGACCGGAGAAGCTCTCTACTAGGTGAATGATGAAGTTTGGCTGTCCAATCCTACAGGTCTTGAACCAGTGGATTCAGTGAGGTAAGATGAATTCTTTCACAAAGCAGAGAGCGGAATAGTATTGAGAGGCAGGGTACTTACAGCTATCCTTATCAGTCAGGTTAAGCCGGACGATAGGAGTGGCGTAAGTGGCTTGTCTAGCAATCCTATTCGTGTTGAGGGTTGTCTCAGTTTCCTAGCCAACCTTCTTTTCAGGTTCATCATCAGAGAGTACGATGTGGTGGGAAATATGGGAAAACCCAAGGCACTCGTCGAGTCACAGAAGCACTAGTCACAACTATGACTGACTTTTTTGGGTTTGACATCAACGGAGACTAACTGACATAACAAGAACTTTTACGAAACTTTTAACTATTGACAGTACTTTTCCTTATACTCGTAGATCGCTTTGGATACTCAGCTTTAACTTCACACACCTTAAATGAACTATATACAAATTGCTCAAAGATAATTTTTCAGATTTTAAGTTGAAAACTTTGTTTTGACATATCTATTATTTTATTTTTTTTAAATTTCCTATTTCACTTTTTTTTTAACCTTTATCATTTTTTTAAATTTTTTTTTATTTTCTTTGAAATTCATAATCTCAAAAAAATTAATCTAATTTGGCATAACTTTGATTTTTGAGTTTAATCTTATAGAATTGTACATGCGTTTTCTTTATACGCATACAATTTCTTGATTTGAATTTTAATTTTTTTTTACATTTTTTAGCTTATCCTTTTATTTGGATTTTTTTTCATTTTTGAATTTTTTTTTCTGAATCATTTTTGAATTTCTTTCCTGAATCATTTTTGAATTTTTGTTCTGAATTATTTTTGATTTTTTTGATGAATTATTTTTGAAGTTTTGATATCATTTCGGAATTTCTTTGAACTCTTGAATTTTAAAAAAAATTATTCTTGAATTTTTTTAATTAGTTTTGAATCTTTCAATTTTTTTTGAAATTTTATCTGAATTTTTTTTTGGTGTCTGAATTCTGATTTTAAAATAACACAAAAAATAATAATAAATATTTAAAAGAAAGTTTCTTAACTAAGAGAAATGGAGAAACGTTCGACTGGTGCTATAAAAAAGGGCTCCTTATCGAAACGGGTAAGAGGCAAGGGCCGAGTCACTCGACAGACCACCAGATATCACCAAAGTCCAACTCTTTCGGAAGAGGAACTGAACCAAAGTTTACTGCCAAATCCATTTGATGACCTACTTAGGGGTGATGGTAATGACCACGAAATAGGGTTAGAGATAGAAGGGGCTGTAGCTGTGCCCTTACCAATTTCAATGCCTCTTGCGGCAAGTCAGGCTACGTTACCAAACGTTTTGATTCCGACAGGACTAGGCGAAGAAGAATCTAGGGATACTGTAAATAGGTTAACGAGGGAACTTGAAAAAGAAAAAAAAAGATTAGAAGAATTAGATAAAGAGAGGCAAGATAAGGAAGATTATGAAACCTCCATGGTTGGAGAAAACTTGAACAAGGCAATTGAGTGTGCGGTATCTCGTTCAATAAACGAGACCCACAGCAAAACTATATTGCTTCTTGCAGAGCAGACTAGAAGTTTGAAGGTGATGCAGAAGATGGTACAAATGGTAACAGGGAATATTAATCTTTTGAGTAAACGTGTAGGGATAGTAGAAAAATCCGCCACCTATGCTTTCGATCGAAAGGATCAACGGGAGGAAGTCCTTCTGTCTGATCCTGAAATTAGTCCTCCAAGAATTCCTTCTCGGACAAAAGTCCAATCAAGTTGCCACCCTAGTGGATCATGTCATGAACCTGGGAAGCGTGTTGACATTTATAAATGGGCAATAAAGTTCGATGGCACTTCAAAAAGTATGACTGTAGAGAGTTTCATTTTCAGGATAGAAACTTTGCAAAAGAAGAATAACGTCTCCAACGAGCAAATTTTTGCGAATTTTCACCACCTAGTTACAGGTGCGGCGGAGCGTTGGTATTGGCAGTATCTCGAGGAGAATCAAGGAGATGAATACCTTAATTTCTATGATCTGAAAGCGGAACTACTTAGACAATTCCGAAATAGAAAGACTGATCATGAGATTCTCAGAGCCATGATGGATAGGCGTCAACAGCCTAATGAATCATTTGACGAATTTTATGAAGAGGTTAGGAGTTTAATGCTTCAAATGAAGAATAAACCAAGTGAGAGAGATTTAGTATCTTTAGTTAGGCAAAATATTAAAGACAAAGTAGCAACTCTCATCTTCGGTTGCAATATCAAGGATATAAGAGATCTTAGAGAGGAGTGTAGGCGCGCTGAAAAGCATTTAGAGACAAGAGACTGGAAATCAAGGAAACAAATAAGCGAAATTGAAGATCGCGATTTATATCGTAGTAAAGGTACAACAGTAGATTCTGAAGACGAATGGGAGGATATTGTTGCTGCTGTCCAGTATAACCGGACAGACAAACAACAGACAAAAACTAGAACAGACAAAAGACAACCTACTTACACGAATAACGAACGTGACAAAAGACAACCTACTTACACGAATAACGAACGTGACAAAAGACAACTTACTTACACGAACAACGAACGTGACAAAAAGGACTTTACGAAAGACTCGACTCCAGCAGCATGTCCATCGACATTTCATGCCCTGACATGTTTTAGTTGTGGTCAAGGGAATATAGCTTTTAACTGCGCTTCCTGTCAGGGAAACCTGAAGGTCGGCAGTGTTCCTGGGTCCACTCAACCGACAAAGACAATAATCCCAGGGAACCAGGACCTGGAAAAATAAAAATTTTGAAGAGGGACCTTAAGACATGTGATGATAAGTCGGGGACAACAGTAGTGCAATATAAATCTCTTCATCAGCGAATGCAAGAGTATACAGAAGCAAGGAAGAGAATTTTTAATGAAGAAATTAACTGTGATATAGGTATTAAGAGTAGAAATTTTAAGAAAATTCGAAGGCTTAGGGATAAAATAGCAATTAAAAAGGGTAGGAAGCATAAAATAGAAGCGTCAGTATTAGCGGTCAATGATGACAACAGACCGTACGCAAAAGTAAAAATAGAAGGAGAAGAGTTCTTGGGGCTACTAGATAGTGGAGCCTCGATTAGTTGTATGGGTCGTGGTGCTCTAGATTTTGTTCATAGGCATTGTTTAAAAATGAGTACTATGAATGAAGATATACGTACTGCAGATGGACAACACCAACAAATTAACGGGCGAATTTCTACCAAGGTATCTTGGGGTGCTAACACTCAAGAGATGGAACTGTACGTGGTTCCAAGCTTACAGCAGCAGCTCTATTTAGGGGTAGACTTCTGGAAGAACTTTAGAGTTGCTCCAAATATAATCAGTTCTCTTGACATTCCATCCTCAACGGAACAGAATGAGTCTGATCCGATGCGACAGCTTACGCCATCACAACATGAAGAGTTGGAGCGTGTTAAGCTTACGTTCCCTTCGTTCGCAGTTTTGGGATTGGGTAAGACCCATGTTGAAGAACATGTTATCGAAATGGAAGACGACACCATCCCCATAAAACAAAGGCATTACCCAATCTCACCTGTCGTTCAAAAGCTGATGTACGCTGAGCTTGATCGTATGTTGGAACTTGGTGTAATAGAGGAAAGCAACAGTGCTTACAGCTCTCCAGTTGTGCTGGTACGTAAGCCAGGCAAGAACAGGCTTTGCTTGGATTCACGGAAGGTGAACGCAGCCACGAAAAAATTTGCGTACCCTCTCCCTCATATAGAAGGGATTTTGAGTCGCCTACGCGATACGCATTTCATATCGAGTATCGATTTAAAAGATGCTTTTTGGCAGATTCCTCTGGAGAGGAAATCAAGAGAGAAGACGGCTTTCACAGTCCCTGGACGGCCGTTGTATCAGTTCACGGTTATGCCGTTCGGATTGTGCAACGCTGCCCAGAGAATGTGTAAGTTGATGGACAAAGTCATTCCCGCTCGATTGAGAGAGAGTGTCTTTGTCTATTTAGATGACCTCTTGATTTGCTCTCCAGATTTTGAAACCCATATAAGTGTCCTTAAGGAGGTCTCGAGATGTTTGCGGGAGGCTGGGTTGACGATAAACGTGGAGAAAAGCAAGTTTTGTTTCAAGGAGATCAAGTACTTAGGCTATTTCGTTGGTGATGGGTGTCTGAGAACTGACCCCGAAAAAGTATCTGCAGTGAAGGATTTTCCTGTACCGAAGACTCCTAAGCAGCTCCGTCGTTTCTTAGGGATGACGGGTTGGTATAGGCGCTTTATCCCAAATTTTGCGTCTATATCAGCCCCAATGACAGACTGTCTGAGGAAAGGGAAGAACTTTGAAATGACAAGCGAAGCCTTGACAGCATTTGAGAACTTGAAGACGACCTTGGTCACGGCACCAATATTAACGAATCCGGACTTTACGAAACACTTCTACATACAATGCGACGCTTCAACTTCTGGCGTAGGGAGTGTTCTCTTCCAGATGGATGATGAAAACAACGAACGACCCATAGCATTCATGTCCCAAAAACTTAATCCCGCTCAACGGAATTATAGCGTAACGGAACTTGAATGCTATGCGGCCGTTCTGTCTGTTAAGAAGTTCCGGGCCTATATTGAAGGATTGCCTTTTACGATCATAACTGACCACGCGAGCCTTAAGTGGCTGATGACACAAAAGGACTTGAGTGGTCGGCTTGCTAGGTGGAGTTTTAAGTTGCAAGGCTTTGACTTCACCATAGAGCATCGAAAGGGAATTCTCAATGTGGTCCCGGATACTCTATCAAGAATGCATATGGAGGAGATTGTGACCGAGATGCCGGAAGTTGACTTTAACTCACCATACTTTTCATCAGAGGAGTATGTTGAGTTGAAGAAGACAATAAACGAAAACCAAGACAGACTACCCGACATTTGTATTTCGGACGGCTTCGTTTACAAACGAACAGACCGACGGACTGGAGACCCAATCCAAGATGACAGGGCCTGGAAACTCTGGGTACCGAGGGAGTTGTCTAGGGGGCTTTTGGTAACAGCCCATGATTCTTTCAACGCGGGTCATGGAGGAATACATAAAACTCTGGCAAAGCTTCGCCAGAGGTATTTCTGGCCGAATATGACCACTGACGTAAAAGATTATGTAGCTAGCTGTGATATATGTAAGTGCAATAAGCCAATGAACTCGATTTCAAGACCGCCCATGGGACAACAAATGATAACCGAACGACCTTTTCAAAGACTGTACATTGACTTTTTAGGACCCTACACACGAACGAAGAACGGACATACTCATATTTTTATAGTCTTAGACCATTTCAGCAAATTTGTTTTTCTTAAACCTATACGTAAAGCAACAGCAGCTGAGGTTGTGAAATATCTTGAAGAGAATGTATTCCATACGTTTGGAGTACCCGAACATATCCATTCTGACAATGGAAAACAATTCATTTCCGAATTGTTTTCAAGCTTTTTAAACAAATATGGAGTTAACCATATACGAACTGCATTTTACTCGCCCCAAGCGAACGCTTCCGAGCGTGTAAATCGGTCAGTCTTAACAAAAATAAGGTCTTACATTAAAGGTGACCAACGTACTTGGGACCTACACGTGAGCAACACTGCATTTTCTCTTCGTAGCGTATTGCACGATGCAACTAAATTCGAACCATACTATGCAGTTTTTGGATCGCATATGGTCCAAAACGGCGAAACGTATGAACTCCTCAGAAGACTCGATGTGATAAAAGAATCAGATTTTGAAATCACGAACAAATCTGACAAACAAGCATTGTTGAGAAACAAAATATATGAAAATTTGAAATTAGCACATCAAAAAGCTAAGAAAACGTATAACACGAGAAGCAGAGACGTGAGCTACAAGGTAGGGCAAATCGTTTACCGACGAAACTTTAAGCAAAGTAATCTAAATGAAAGATATAACGCGAAACTAGGACCTAAGTTCTTAAAGTCAATAGTTTTGAAAACAGTAGGGAATTCCCTCTATGAATTAGGTAATTTACGAGGCGATAAAGTTGGAGTGTATCATGCAAAAGATATCCACGCATAATAACTCACTCAGCTGCTGTTGCCTTACCAAAGATCTGTGATATAAATGTAGTCCTAAGTTAGTTTCTGGTTAGACTATGTATGTATCTATGTTATTTATTTATTTATTACTTTATTTATTTCCTTGTTTGTTCGTTACAGAGATTTTATTTTATTATAGATTTTATTTATTTACCTATAGATTTTATTTATTTATTTATATATTTTATTTATTTACATAGGGATTTTATTTATTTACATAGAGATTTTATTTATTTACATAGAGATTTTATTTATTTTTATAGATTTTATAGTTTTATTTATTTATACAGATTTTTATGTTATTTATATAGAGTTTTATTTATTTATTTATTTTTGTTTGTCCCAGATAAAGATTTATTTTATTTATTTATTATTTGACGCGCTTAGTTATTAGTAGCAAAGTTATTTATTAAAAATATTTTAACAAAAGAGAATCAAAGACTGACTAGGATGACATTCTGGTAACAAAATACATGACAAACCTGACTTTGTACCTACCTACTTTCTAGTTGACTCACCTGAGAAAGAACCTTGACAATAATACTTACCACACAAACAGTAGCCAAAAGATGTTCAGGTACCCCAGTTCAAGAAAACAGAAAAGGTGAAACATTTGGGAAATAACCTTTTACTTCCATTAAAAGTAGCCCGAACTTATAACAAAATAACTCAGGGAGTGGGACGTGCCACACGTCGTCACGAACGGCTCATAATTCACATGTACGTACCTATAAGGAAATTATCTCAAATCGAATGATCGGCTTCTTTTTTTTTACGAGGTCAATTTCGTCACGACCACTTCGAAATCGCCGTCGAGCTTGTGACGTAGCCGATCAAGAAAAAAAGAAAAGAACATCCTTCAATACACTCTATAGTACGAGTATCTTAAAATACTACCAAACAATCCTCAAACTTGAAGAAAATTCACTCGCACAATCACACACAAAAAAAAAAAAACAAAAATACAGAAGGTACCATAATACTCGTAAAAGGAATACACTTTATTCAGTTTATGCTGATATTATAATCAGAATATAAAACATATTCTACGGGCTAGATATAATCAGCATCACTGCAAACCAATGCACTTCTGGAAGATATGTATCCTCAGGTGACTACTGACTACTGTATATATTATGTTCTGCATACCTGAAAGAACAACGATTAGTTTTTCTACTAAAGAATGGTTCTAGAACTACCCCAAAACAGGTGTTCTATGAAACAATCTTTAGTCACAACTGAAATACTTATCTTTTTTTTTTTTGTCCTTGCGCTTAGTCTGTCAATGAGAAGTAGGGGATGAAGATTTGACTGAAAATATAAAAGAAAAGAGAAATCATGATCATGATCTTTATAGGTAAACATTGTATTATGTAGGACTTACCAACATTCTGTTGATCGAGGTTTATTTTTCGTCTTTTTTTTTTTTTGTTGTTTTGGATCTTGTCCTTCTTTTTAATTTTTATGTATGTAGCTTTAATTGTTTGAGAGATCGCGTGTAGGGAAATGTTTACTTATGAAATATAAATATTTCAAAGTGACAACTGAAAACTGACATTTAGTGAATGTGCAGAAAATGTCACTAGTAATAGTTTAGAAAATTCAAGACTTAAAGGAAACTGAAAGCTTTCAACTTGAGCTTTCTTTTTGGGTAATCAGTTGAGTTTAAATATGGTACAAGCTTTAATAATTTTAAAGAAAAGTGTAATATTTTTAGTTTTAAGATATTATAAGCATGAATTATTTTGAAATAGACTATTTATATAGTTTCATAGAAGTTATTATTGGTGTTAATTGAAGTAATTTATACTTACGTCAATTTTGTTGCTGCAACAAAACTCGTAAGCTTTACTCCGAAAACCCATACATATACATTACAAATTACAATATTAATATGAATAAATGCAGATTTGATTTTGATTAGCCATATGTTAGTGATTGGGGAACACAATTTAGTTTTCCAATCTGCAGAAAACTGAATATGTAGGGGAAGAGAATAGAAGTATAGGCCATAGGTTAATGACCGATGGTAAAACGACTGAAAAGCTGCAATCGATCTATAGAAAGCGAAGTTCAATAAAAGCACAGAAGAGTTGCCGGTTTTAAGACCGCTAAAAAAAAATTTAAACTGTTCGAAGAATAGCTATATACGAGTAGCTTGTTAAAATTTGATTTTTTTGTATATATCGACTCGCATTGATATATCTGCGAAAACTAGAAAATTGGTGTAAATCTTTTACTTAAGAATAAGGCATAATTCATAAAGGTGAGAAATGTAAAACAATGTATAAGTGACAATAAATTTTCATACAAAAATTATATATTTAGGAATAAATTTCAAATTGGGATTCCTTTTGAGAAACCAAAGGAGATAGTGTTGAGTGATATAGAGGAGATATCGCAGTGGGAAAGCTTAACTCAATATAGATACTAATATAGCAGAGGTAGGAATCTGTGAAGTGTTTTGAAGTGCTCAAAGTAGACTTAAATTAATTTTTACTTACCAGGTTTAGGTCAGTGGACAGAGAATCTTGCCGCAAGGGTACATTTCATGTATATATATATATATATATATACATATATATACAAATGTATGCCTACATATATATTCTCCGTTGATTCTCATTAGAGACTGTCGATCTGAGCCTCTGCTTAGCCTTTTTATCAAGGGAAATAAATTTATCGAAAGAAGGTGGATAAATATTCCTCAAGATACACTTGGTGTCGAGTTGAGGTCAAAACCAGAAAAACTGGATTTGGTGATCTGGTAGCCTGCTGGGTACAAAACTCATGCCCCTTCGAAAAAGGCGTTTTAAGGGCCTCAAACCAGTCGTAACAAGCCGCTGCTAAAAACTTTTTTTGTCCCTTCTGGACCTAGAGTTAAATTTCATTTTTTTGATAAATTTTGATATTTTTTTTTTACATATAAATATTAATATCCATTTGGTTTGATAAAGTTAATTTTTTTTATATTTTGCTGAGAGTCTCACATATTTAACTTTTAAAGATAAAATTTGAAATAGTTAAAAAAAGAAAGAAAGGAATGAAAAGTGAATTGTGAAAAGTGTGTAGTGTATGATCAACATATAGTATATGGATAAACTAAGATTTCGTCATTAGCATCCTGAAAGTACCTGAGAATACTGCCGGCAGCACATCAAAGGACAACCAGAAGGAAAAAGTTAAGAAAAGAAATTCCATTAAGCAGTAAGTCTTTTATAAAAAGAAAACTATATTTTGATACATATGTACTTTCATTAACATACTTATACAGCGGATAAATATATACATATTATTATATATATATATATAATTATCTGGACTGATACGTTTGGCCTGATATTTTTTTTTAAAGCATATACATTCCTTTTTTTTTATTATTCCTCTTTAAAAAAAAAAAAGTCTAAATCTTATATAAGAAATATTAGAAAACAAAGATTAGAAAATAACTTTGATTTTTAATTGGTTTGTTTGAACAAAAGTTCCGAATAAAAGAAATTTATTTTTTTTTGATATACCTACATAATTTTAACTTACATCGAATTTTTGTAAAAATAAAGTTTAATGTATATACAACTTATGAATTGGAAGTATCTTTTGACACGGTGAAATAGATATCAGCATGGCGTTCTAAATATAAATTTAGGTGTGTGGAGGGTCGGCTGAGCCGGCGATCGGGCGGAAAGAATGACGAGGACGAGAACTAACGATAAGACAGACAAGTACGTGATTTCAGATAGTGACATTTTTATTTTGAGTTCACTTGTGAATATGAATAAAATGACTTGTTAATACGCACTTACTTTCAGACATACGAGTACATTAAATCTGACATACAAATTTACTGTACATACATACTTACTTACATAACAACTTACTTACGTACTTAAAGACATACTTACCTTTACTTTTTTTTTGTACTTTGCATACAATGACATAGGTTGTGACTAGTTTTGTTTTATTTTGGACTAGGGGCTATCTCCGAGATTCTGGCCAGGGGATAGCTAAGGTTGTGTCATCCGACGCAAGGGTGGGCCGGCCAAACTATTACCAAAACATCTGGTAAATAAACCTTCTGCAGACTCGGCGAACCATTGTGTCTGAGAGACAGTGGGGTTAATTTTGGTTTTGGGTGGAAAAAGAAAGTTTAGCTGTAGGTTTAGTTTTTTTTTAGTTCTAGGCTTAGATATAGGATCATTTATATATATATATATATCTGCTATATATATATGTACTTTCTTTATATATATATACAATATATATAAAATATAGAAATTAGGGTTTTTAATTTTTTTTAGTTTTAGTTTTTTTAGTTTTAATAAAAATAAAACTTTTTTTTTCCACTTAAGAACATAATAAAGCGTCATCCTCTCTCAGATACAGTGGCATAGGTAACTATGTTTGTGCGATTTCCTTTTTTTTTTGCATTCCTATTTTTTTATCCAATCCATTCTTCCCATCCTTTCCCTATATAAAAGGCACGACTTTTTTTGTTTGCTGAGAAGGAGGTGTTTGAAAAGGCAAAAAACCACCCCAACCCGTCGAGCTGAGCCGTGCAATAAGCAAGCGTGCCTTTGCTCTTTTCAGCACTGAAGATGCCTCCGTGGCTTACCCTAGACTCGCAACACAAGTAGGGCCAAATTCCTAAACGCAAGATTTGCAAAGCAAAACACTTGCAAAGCAGATATAGAAAATCAGAATACGCATATGTAAGAGAATTGCGCAAGAAATGTTTGACATTTGCACAAATGCCTCTGCATTTGCGCAAGAAAGTAGCATCGATTGCATTTTGGGACACTCTGCTTAGCAGAGATTTTTGTATTTGCATTTTGGAACTGTTTGCTTAGCAGAATTTGCGCAAGATATGCGTTTAGGAATTTGCCCTAGTATTCAAATTAATAAATATACAAAATATTTCTCATGTAAATTTCACTGCATACTTTTTGGACTAACGATACAAATAAAACCGTACAAATGCACATAACTCCTTATGACCGCAGTAAGTTTCAGTTACACACATTTTAAAATAAATAAACTAAAAATCATGAATTTGTCCTGACCTAGTCCGACTAAATTGAAATATAATGAAATATTTATAACTTAAACAATAAGTATTTGAAAACATTTTACCATTAAAATAGAATACAGCAGTACTGTAAGTAAGGGAACAACAGTGACAACTGTTGAAGCCACAATAAAAGTATTAATGGCGGATACTTCATTTATGAACCTGGAATTATATGAACATAAGCACAATTTGGTTTTAATATTATGAAACAGTTATTGTAAGCCGTTTTTTATCATCGCTTTTGATCCATCTGTATCATGAAATTAAAATAAATTGATACGGATAAGAGTGACAGTAGTTTTAAGGCAAGTTTCCCATATATCTATGTAAATACGGCCCACAAGTGAGATAAAGATATGCTAGACATTTTTAAGTATGTATACCTTCATATATGTAAATACTTATATATATTCTTTCGTATAAGGATGTGTGTCACACCTTTATCTCAATTGTGGGTCGTACTTATGTATATGACAAGTTTGCCATTTATACAGAGTGCCCCATTAAGAATGGTACAGACTGGATATGGTGATAAGCCAGGTCATAACGGTTTCCGAGTAACGGCTGTTTTTTTGAAATTTGAACAAACCTCAATATTGAACAAGTTTTTTGCTCATCCCGTCCATGATTGATTTTTTTTATTTTGTTTTTACAACATTAATCAATAATAAGGCTTCAAAAAAACAGCCATTACTCGAAAATCCTTATAATTCGATATGAACAAGTTACTAAGTTCATGACCTGTGTCTATCACCATTTCAAGATAGGACCATTCTTAATGGGACACCCTGTATATGATAATATAACAAAGCCTTAAAGGCCAATCTTTTTTTTGTATTTGTTTTTTTTTTTTTTATCCCCGTCAATCCCTAAAAAGTAAATTCCAATTTTTGGCTGCTGAAACGTGATCCCGATAAAGTGCTGGATCTAGCTTTGTTGTTGAAATGAATGCTCTTGGATAATCTATATGGATCAAATCTGAGAATAAAGCGGCTATTGTTCCGAATTGAATTTTCGTTTACTCAAAAATGTTTGCATGAAGCATAACACATTTCCTTAAGAGTTTTGATTGCAAATTGTGTGTGTTGTACGATGTATCAAAGTCTCCAATCATTTTGCAGAAATGAATACATTTATCCAGTTGAAAAGATATGAAACATGCTTGCAAGAACGCTGGGATGTCAAAACCTGTAAGAGAAATATAACTTTTAGAAAATTTTATCTCTGCAATTTTCAATTTAAAATATGTATATTGTATATAGAACTTATATCATTTATTATTCCTTTACCAAGTATAATAACTTCACAAATCACACACACTTTAAATGGTTTTTTTTTAGCAACATAGCTCAAGAGTATTTATTATATTTCGCGCACTAAAGGGATTATGACTTTGTTTGAGCAAAATTGAAGAGGATTTAAAAGGATATAACTATATATATATACCTGACTACCGTGATGGGAGGGAAATATTGAGCAGAGTAAAGAATGTAATGTTCGTGTAGTGAGGCTTAAGAAAGAATCTCTGTATTTAACAGTACGTCCGAAGATGGTCTCAAAGGTAAATGATGGGCATTCCTTGAAACGCTAGTATAACTGTTGAATAGTTTATGGGGATGATTGCAACTGGCTAGTTCCCTAGAACTGTTTAGAAAAATAACGGCAATTTTATGAAAGACAAGAAACATTACGGAGGTACTCGAAAGATTCAAATGTCTCTATTATAACTTAGCTTACACAAATTTATTAACAATTTCTATTTCTATTTGCATACAATATTTTGATGAAAGAAATATACATACTTTAATTTTTCTTTTGTAACTATCAATTTTAAAGGTAATAAAAATAATTCTCTCATAATTTGGAGCCGATTCTACATATATTACTTTACTTATGAAATTTAATATTAAGTTTCATAAACTAGAACTTGGGATACTTTTAGTTCTTAGTCTTAGCTGATAATTGGGCTCCTTTTTTTAAATTTATGTTTTTTGTATGCTCTATGTATGTATATTATTTTGAAGCTTATAAAATATTCTATTCATGGTGTAAAACAAAATAAAACATTTTGACCCATTTCTCAAAAAGACTATTTTAAGGGAAGCAATACGTATCACTCAAACAGGACCTGAAATCGACTACTGGTATAACGGTGTGTTATGCAACGATAATTTTATAAATTAGAGTTGTTCACATTATAAAGGATCTATGCTGCCATAATTGCAGTTGTATTTGACCTTCAGTTATTGAAACTTAATAAACTGGTTTCAGCATGACAAATTTTGTAATTAACTACAGAGTACCCTGATGATTTCGTAACGAAGACAAAACTCATTGGCCTCGTAAATAAAAAGTAGTTTTTTTTTTTTAAATTGTGTGATGTTCGAATGGTAGACACCTGCACCCAAGAGGACATAAGCGTCCAGAGCTTTTTCTAAAAACCCATCTCTGTCTATCGACTCCTACTCTCACTTTTTCGCGGTGAACATCGGTAGCATAGTACCTCAACTGGAGATTGGGCCACAACCCCAGTGGAAGGTTGTTGGGTGTAGCAAACGAGAGAGGGGGCAGGTGTTTCACTAAGGCATCTCTCCTTTTATCCAGAATCAACGGTGACGTCTACAGTTCCAGTGAGGCTGAACTACTTAGTGAACACCTACGGCCTCGGTTGGTTGAGAGTATGCACCAGCTCATCTGCAAAATAATATGGTCGGAAGAAAGCATGCCCGATAAATGGAACCTCAGCATTTTCTGTCCGTTCCTCAAGAAAGGAGACCCTTTGAACTGGGCAAACTACAGAGGCATAAGTTTCCTGAACATCCGAACGTCTGAAGCCTTTCGTCAACAACCTGATAGGGATAGGTCAATATCAGTGCGGTTTTCGACCAGGAAAGTCTAACATCGATCAAATATTCACATTACGGCAGATCTTGCAAGAAACCCAGGAGCTACAAATCGACACCTACCACGTTTTCATCGATTTCAAAGCCGCGTAGATACGAACTTTATAGAGCGATGTCTTATTTTGGCATCCCTGACAAACTTGTCCATTTATGCAGGATGGACGCTGCTCTATCAAGGTCGAAAAAGATCTCACCGATGCATTTGATGTCAAAAAAAGTTTTAGGCAAATGCTCTATCGCGCGACTTCTTCAACATCGTTCTTGAAAGAATAGTGCAAAACTCAAGCGTCAACACAAGAGGCACAATCTTTCAAAAGTCCGTCCAATTACTCGGATACGCCGACGGCATTGACATTATTGGAAGAACAAAGCGTGATGTCAGTGACGCAGTTGTGAGCGTTGAGACGGAAGCGAAGAAGATGGGTTTAGCTGTAAATGAGAGCAAGACCAAGTGTCACCCCAACACAGACACCAACACAGCCACAACCTAATGTATAACTCTCCCCTACTAATCATATGGCTGAGAAGTAGAAGTCAGTCCGAATCCGACCGTAAACGTGATAAGTTCGTCTTCGTGCGCAGCTCGTCGTCAACGCTAGCGACAATCACCCTTATTCCGATAGTCGTTTTGCTAAAACGCCAGTAAAACGACAAGGCTCTAGAAACGAAAATTGGAATTTTATTGAAACGATTATCGTTATAATGGTTAGAAAAGTGAAGAACATAGAGAACGCTGCCCTTTTCGTATTATTTAACACCAAAATGTGGTCTCTGGAGCCTTCTCGTTTTAAAGGCGTTTTATTAAAACGACTATCGGAATAAGGGTGAATATCTTTTTTTATATACCTATATTAACATTCATTTTCTTATTTATTCTTTTTTAAAAAATAAAGACACTTGAAACTAACGTGCCTTATCTTCTTCTCTTTCTTAACCATCCGTGGCACAAGTATATGCTGTCATCAAGAAAGGACACACAACACCGACGTCTTGGACAAAACGTCATTATAGACAGCTATAACTTTGAGGTAATTAAAGACTTCATATACCTAGGTGCCGCTATAAACTCAGAAAACAACATCAGCTGAAATCAAACTGAGAATAATTTTTGCCAATCGCTGCTTCCTTGGACTTAGAAGGCAATTGAGTAGCAACGTCCTCTCTCGAGCAACTAAAGTGTCCCTCTATAAAACCCTCATCATCCCGGTCCTTATCTATGTTGCAGAGACATGAACTTTGTCGAAAGTGGATGAGAGCGCTTTAGGATGTTTCGAGAGGAAAATTCTTCGTGTGATCTTTGGCCGCGTCTGCATAGACGGGAAATGGAGGAGAAGATATAACCACAAACTGTACGGGCTGTACAGCAAAACTGACCTAGTTAAACGAATCAAAGTCCAACGACTGAGATGGCTAGGTCATGTAGAGCGAATGGACCCGAATGCTCTGGCCTGGAAAGTCTTCCAATCCAAATGCAGAGGAAGACCGCGACTCAGGTGGCGCACAAAAGTGGTAGACTACTTTAACCAACTTAACATGCGAAACTGGAGACAGCTAACTAGGGACCGAGCTAGCTGGAGAAGCTTGTTAGTTGAGGCCCGGGACTGAAGCACCCCGTTAAGTTAGTAAGTAAGTTTTGTAAAATTGTGGAAAAATATTATAGTGATATTAATTTTAAAAACTATACATAAATAGCACTTTCCTATTGGTCCTAAGCTTAGAACGTATGCGAAGGAAACACCTTGAGTTCCTTATAGTAGTATTCAAAGCCAGCAAATATGCAAAAAATTTTGTTCAATGGAACACAAATCATATAAAATACTGTCAATTTTGCATAGATATAGAAGATACCTATTAGAATAAGCCCCTGAAAGAATAAGCAGTAGAAAGTGTTTCAGCTTGAAAGTGTATGGGCCACTACCTCACATAATTTTTTTTTAATTTCGAATTAGTTTTTATTATTAACTATGTATCATGCTGAACTCGGCCACTTAATAGTTTCGTTAAATGTTGTTCCAATTTTGGGTTGTCAGAATATCGTTTCAATCTCACGTCATACCAACTCCACATGCTCGATTCGACATGACTATCCTACTTCCTTTTTCCACCAAGACCGTCAGCCTGTGAAGACCTGCCAAGATCGATTGCAAACTCTAAGAAAAAACCCAATCTACTCACTTGGAAATTTCATTGAGGTTTTCTCAATAATTTTATTTAACATAATTAAATTAAATAATTTATATAATTCCGGTAACTCGCATCCACGAATTATTTCGTATTAAGCGAGTGAAAACGCGAGCTTCGTAAGCTCGAGGAGATTTGGGAGAAAAGTCCAGAAGTCGTAAGGCGCTTTGAGAAGCAAATATAATTTTTTTTGATTTTGTTTACGTAATGTAATATCTTTTTATTACTTTAGGCATATAATTGTTTTTATATAAAGCCTCGTCCGTTTGCTCTTGGGCTACGAAAAATAAAACAGAGTAAGTCCGTCCGCTCCTTGGTCTGTGGCCACCGCACACCGGTTGCGCCTGTGGCTGTACAAAGACGCCTTCTAATAAACGCCGCAAAAAAATCCCAACCTAAGATCTGAGCCAAGTTCAGGAATTTGTTATAAATTTATTTATACTACCCACTAGGAAATTTCAACACGTGGAGTAGAGATCTTTTTGTCTAGTCGAAGTCCGGCAAAAGTTGAACAAAATCTCGAAAGGTAACTTATTGAAAAATGTTTTTTTTTGTGTGGCGAAATTTAATTTTAATTATGGTCTTAGGAACCCGGTAATATTTTATGCGCTAAGTCATAGAACTTCTGCTGGCTGGTGCCTTCGATCGTGTCAACGAGGCCACGTGTATCGTCGTCGATACACGTTAGACCAGCCAGCGACTCTTAAAAACCACAAGGAGCTTTTATTAAGCCCTCACAGATTGACGACCCAGATAGATTTTGGAAACCAAAGTTGGGCAGGCATCTCCTTTATAAGAGCCCTAAGTGAACTGTAGGAGTGGCAGCTCGACCACGATTTTGCATAGCTTTCCACATATACCCACCAGCGTCTTATATAACCGTATCATCCCGCTACATTTTGCAAAATTACGCTTGGAAGATTACGTATCCGCCGTGCATACCCGTTATATATAAATGCATAGTCGTACCCGTTAAGCTACCTACCTGATACCTACCTCAGAAAAAAAAAGTATCATCCAACATAGACCATCATCATCATCCGCATAAACATCTTGCATCAACGAAATCCGGAGTTCAACTAACCTCATTAGAGAAATAGAGATATGATCTTGATATTTTTTTTTATAATTTTACATGATGTGTACGAAACAGGGATGGAAAATTCGGTACAATTGTACCGAATTCGATACAATTGAGTTTGTACAAGTACAAAAGTACAATTTGTCTCAATTCAGTACAATTTCAAAATTTCCAATTTTATGTATTTCACAAGAAAAAAAAAAAACAAAAAAGCACATAAAAGAAAATTGAAAGTTGAATGGCCTGAATGCATTCATTTTCATACCAGAACAATTAGGCCTATTCGGCGAGATCTTTTATTCTTTTATTCTGTTATTCTGCTATGAATTTCCATACAAATGTTTGAGCTGTCAACAAATCTTTTATGAATTTTAATTTTGGTATTCAGCACGCTAAAATCTGTTATAAAATCTGCTAAGAAAACTTTTATGAACTGTCAAACGTTCGAACATAGAAAAAATCTTTTACGAATAGCATTTTTGGTATTCAGCATGCCAAAATCTGTTATGAAATCTGTTAAAAATCATAAAAGAATAAAAGACAAACTTCTGTGACTTTTATCATAAAAGATTTCAATACATACACAGATACGAGTATATCAATGAAAAATATATGTATATCAGATATATCATCGTCGTCCATTCTGCAATACAATATTTTGCAAATATGGCTGATCTGGAATGAATTAAATAAGAATTAAATTACATTTTTGTTAAGAATGGACGTTTCATAGAACGACGACGATATATTTTATATTTCGTCAACGAAATCTTTTTAAAATGAGACAAATGAAAGAAAATATATTTACACACATACGAGTATTATATAAACATATGCATATGTAAGTAGAGTAGAGGACACCAATAATGTGTAAGAGAAGAGATTACTTTTTTGTTCGTCATCCATTTTAATTTTGTCAGATGAATTATTTTATTTAATCACAGCTGATTTTGATAGCAGATTTAGTTCAGTTTCATAACAGATTTCGTTTTCGAAGTTGCATAACAGACTTTTATAAAAGTTCGAGCCCCTGAATACCAATTATAAAAGATCTTTTAAGATGGAAATCTTTTATGATTCATAACAGAAAATCTATAGCAGAATAACAGATGTGGCAGAATAGGCCTAAATAACTCTGAGCTGTAAGCCCTTATAAATCTTAATTACAGTTTTCACTTCTTGATGGCGTCTTGCTTTTCTGCCTCTTTATCGATCAGCTTTTTTTTAGACATCGCATCGTTTTGTTTACTGGATGTGATTTTTGATGGCGGTTTTTCGTCTGCGCATTTTTAAGATATTTAATTTGTGAATTTTAGTTTTATATTTAAATTTTTTTTTTTTAAGCTGTGGCCGCAAAAATGGACAAATAAAAGATTTAGTTTCGTCATTACAATACAATACAATACAATAGTTATGTATGTATATACATACATACTTTTAAGATGAAGATAGAATTTTTGTCTGTGAAGCTATTTATATCTACATATATATATACAAATCAACTGCTGTTCGTTTGTCTCGCTTAAACTCGAGAATGGCTGGACCGATTTTGCTAATTTTGGTCCTGAAATATTTGTCGAATATCAGGGAAGGTTTAAACGGTGAGAAACTTAAATAATAAGTAACGAAAAATACTAAAAACATTTGATGTCTTTACATTACAAATTAATGTAGAAATTTACAATGAGACATTCATCATGATAGAAGATTTATGTGTTTTTTGATGGTAAATAATTTTTTGTAGTTTTTGAATATGACAGCACCCAATCGTCGTATGAGCGTGGCATTTAACAATGAGTTGCAACAAGAACAACAATACAATACAGAGGTATTGGCCGAAACAGTTCGTTCAAATGTTCCGTAATCGTATAAACAACAAAAAATTGCTTACGATACTTTGATGGAATTTGTGAATAGTGGATCTGGTGGAATTCACTTCCTTGATGCTCCCGGGCGAATGTAAAAACGTTTCTTATTTAATTGCTGTTGGCAAAGATCAGATAGCAAAATGAAGTAGTCCTAGCATTGGCTTCATCTGGAATAGCTGCAACATTGTTACATTGTTATAGAAGGTGGACGAACTGCACATTCTGCCTTGAAATTACAACTAAACATGCAAATCAACGAAACACCAGTTTGCAACATCACCAAAAGCGGCGCAATGGCAAAGATGCTACAGATATACAAATTGATCGTTTGGGATGAATATACGATGGACCACAAAAGGTCACTGGAGGGCACTTAACAGAACGTTAAAAGATCTTCGTGACAACCAAAAAATTTTCGGTGGAGCCATTATTATGTTATCGGGAGATTTTCGTCAGACTCTTCCAATTATACCCCGATCAACTGTTGGATGAATGAATGAATTGTATTGGGGGTTATTGCACTGCGACCTGCACACATATCTATTATGCCCCCTCTTATAAAAACTGTTGCTGACGAACTAAACGCATGCTTAAAATCTACTAATTTGTGGCGGCATGTTAGGCACTTCAATTACCAACTAACATGCGACTGTTTTTGCAAACAAGATCAAACTGCGATTATGTTTTCGAAGCAGTTATTAGGTATTGGAAATGGTAAGATAGCAGTTGACACCTCGGCCGGATTAATACGCAACTCAATGACTTTTGTCACTTCGTCCACTCAAAAGAGCAGCTTATTCAGCGTGTTTTTACGGACATAGAACAAAAAACCATAATTGGCTGAGTAAACGGCAGGCAAAAACATAGATGTCGATGATCTCAATGCAACCATTCAGAATTTTTTTCTCCAGAGAGCTGTTTTCGAACAAATCAGTTGAGACTATTACAAACTAGAATGACGTAGACAACTATCCCACAGAGTTCCTTGGATTTGCCTGGATTACCGTCTCACAATTTACAATTGGATCAGCTGTTAATATGCTGCGTAATATTAATCAACCTCGACTTTGCAATGGAACGAGGCTGTAAAAAACTAATGAAAACCGTCATCGAGGCCAAGATCATCAAGGGAAAATACAAAGGAGAGGATGTCTTGATTCTGCATATATACCGATGGTAGATAGAAGCTTTGTAATAAGTTTTGACAATATTTTTCAAAAATATATGTGGGTGATAAGAAGTTCCCCGGGTAATCTAGTTTATTTATATTTTTTGTAAGAAGACAAACTGATCATTTCTGCTTTGATTTTTTTAAATGAAATACTTTGAAAATCTTTTAAATAGTTGAATTTTTGATTTTTTTTTTTTCATACAAAATTCGTTTTCGGTACAATCGACATGATTTCAGTACAATTTTATTCCAGATTTCAGTACAATTGAAAAATTTCATTTTCCATCCCTGGTACGAAACTCTCAAATCGTAGTCACTCAAGTTAAGTATAAATTTCACCTCATTCCTGAAGCTCTTGTATACATTCATATGTTAAACCTTTGTTTTTTTTAAATTTAGCAAATAGCGTTATAGAGTTTAAGAAGAAGAAACTCAAATCTTCGTCTTACCCACCACCAAGTCGTGCGCACCACTTCGCTGGAGGAAAGATTGCGGTGAGTCCTATTAATTAAGCTTTTATTTAACTCTGTTATCATATGGATGAATCGAGCAAAAGTTCATTGAACTCAGGAAAATTATTGAGCGAGGTCAGTAACAGTAATTGAATACTTTAACAGACTGTTAACATACATTTAACAGACAAAAAGATAAAGGCAGTTTTTATTTTTTTTAATGCTACGTACATAAACACTGAAGACATTGAGTGATATCGATCGTTAATATCGTATTATACATAAATATCTAAGTGAAAATTCATGAGAGACGTACATAGGGGTCAATGAACCCTTTAATATGATTTAACCTTGATTCATTTATTTATTTTTTTTGTCCTTTTTATGCAATTTTTATTTAACGTTAACAAGTAATATTATAATTTATTACTAAGAAATGTGAATTTAACTTTAAATGATTTTAATTAGATCATAAAAACTATAATCTTAGATTTCATTTTATATTTACTTTTTGAATAAAATTTACCATGTTAGATTTTCTATGAAATTTTGCGTGTTATTGACACACATAATGTCGTGTGAGTAAGTTTCGAAAGTGGGCTTAGAAAAGTGGAATGAAGAGGGATAGTTTAGACGGTGAAGAGATGAGTCAGATTTAAATCTAAATTTGACTTCGCTTTAGGGGTTATCGTGGATAATTGTGAGTGGTGCGATAACCATGGTGTTTCTACCTAGCGTAGAAAACAGTGGGAGGGTCACACTCAGGAACTAAGTCCATCTTATAGTTCCGAAAAGAAGTGTTTGTTGATAGAAGTAGTGATTTTTTTTTTAGCAGCTTTTGGTATTTCTTTTTATTAATTTATTCATTTAGGCACGTTTAAAAGTAAACGGCAGTCCAGTGGCGTTTGCAAGATCCCACCCCACCGCCGAGCAAGCCTAATGGCCTTCGCTAGCGTGCCTACCAGCACTCTGCCGACTGGACAACCTAATCCACCTTCTTGGAGGATCTTTGAGAATCCTGTGGTTCAAAGGAGTTCAATGAAGATGCATAAGATCGCAATTTAGTGGGTTAGGAACACCAATACCGTTACACAGGTGGCGCCCAACGTGGGGCGAGAATTTTGTAGATTTTTAGACGGTTCAAAACCTCAAAAACTATTTTTTTTTATTATTTAACTACAGTTCAATCAGGTTTTTAAACAAAATTTTTGCCTTAACCTTTTTTTCATCTTTTATTTTGTTTTTAACAAGTATAGAGAGTAATTTATGAGCCAAGTAGGTTTTGTCCAAGATTACAGTTGCTTTAACACAACTCTTAGTAGCATTTTCTACGAAGGCTTATGAGAAAAGAGAATGCTTTTTTTTTATGTTGATTCAGTGGCCTGAAATTTCATGTAGACGTATATTACAACTTTTTCAGTATAGCATTGAATGAATGTAAGAGTTCTTATTTAAGGTGTAGCATTGGCTAGGAGGATTTCATCGGACGACCGGGGGATATCGGTACCATAAGACTACGTCACCGTCCGTTGCGCCCGAGATATGTTCCAACTAATTTTATGAACTTGAGTTAAAGCTGTTGCGAAACAAATACAAAATTGTCCCATTAGAGAAAGATATACATGAATACTCGCTTTTAAAGTCAAAAAGTTCCTTTTTAGTTTACTTTTATTTTAGCAAGGCGACCAAAGAGGATGAGCATGAAAATTCGCTTGCCTCTTTGCAGCGTTTAGAGAAAATATTTTTATTTAGATACATCGACATTAATGCATATCAAATCAACAACCTTCTTTATATTTTTTTTTAATTTCTCACCGTCAAGCTTTTCTGAAGCTTCCACTTTTCTAAGCACACAAATAATGATTCAAAGTTTAGAAAATTCATATTATTTTCGAGATATTTTTTTTAAGTTGAGCTCCAAACGTATAACAAAATCTTTATTTTATCTTTCTGCTGCAAGAACATACTAAGTATTTAACGAGATAAATACGTACAAAAAAAAAAAAAAATCTTCCATAATGGCACCAAAAAATCAAAACGCTATTCGCAATACCCGAAAAGGTAATGTGGGAGACGATGACCTTAATAACACGGCAGGTAATACAAATGAAATGCAAGACGCTAGTGTTCAGCTTCCTCAGGGGTCTCGTCAGGTAAACCTCTCTCAAGATGAAAATCTTAAGCGATACATTCAAAATATAGTTACTGCTTCAATAGGGTTGACGAGGGCTGAAGATCTTCAGATTCGTCAGGCAGAATATTTAGCCGAAAGGTTAAAAACAAACGAGGAGATAAGCAGAGTCATACGAGAAGAGCTAAGAGCTATGGGTATACCTAGAAGTAGCGATACTGATAATATCAATGCCCAGCTTCCTTTAGATCAAAGTACTGTAAATGGAGGTTTACTTCCAAATCAAAACCGATTTCTAAATGAGGAAGACATTACCCCTATTCGTAGCCATAACCAGAACCAAAACCAGGATCAAAACCAAATTCAGAACGAAGTTCGAGTCCCTACTATTGGTAACCATAATCAAAATCAAAATCAAGCTAGTAATCGAAATCCAATTAGACCTTCGAGCGAAGCTCCAGAAAGTACTCGAGAAGACTTAGAAAATTTTCATCGAAGTGAACATTTTCAAAATTTCATGAATCAGATTGATAATTTGAATCTAAATTCCGCAGGTTTAAGTAATCAAGTGTCAAATCCAACATCGTGGACTCGACCTGTCGATTTTAAGAAATGGGGTCTTAAATTTGATAATGAGAAGATGTCTATCGAAGATTTTCTCTTTCGTCTTAATCGTTTAAAGACATGTTACAAAGTGTCGTGGGATGACATTTTTCTACATTTTCAAATCTTTGTTGCAGGAGAAGTTGAAACCTGGTTGTGGATTTATCTTAAATCCAACCCTGGTGCGACCTGGCGTCATTTAGAGTTGGCTCTCTTAGAGCAATATAAAAGACTAGAAACCGACACTGAGATATCTAGAAAAATGTTTGATCGACGCCAAGGTCAAACAGAAACTTTCGATAACTTCTATTTAGATATAATGAGATTGAATTCGCGTATGCAAAAGCCTAAAACTTCTCAAGAGCTAATAGATCTCATAAAACAAAATGTGAAGAGAAAGACAGGAGAACTTTTAATTACATTTTATACGAGAAGTTTGCCGGAAATGGTTTACGTTTGTCGTACGATAGAAAAACGTATTAGTCAGTATGAAAGTCTGCGTAGTAAAATGTTTCCGGGCACAAACTATAACATAAAGCCTAAAGTTAATGAGATAGAGTTTGGTACTCGTACTGACGAATTTCAAGATGTCGATGCTCTCGAAGCTATCTCGCAGCCGAGAAATGTAAGTTTATATATTTGCTGGAACTGTAAAACGAAAGGACATTCCTATAAGCAATGTCCGAGTGCACAAAGGAACTTATTTTGTTTCCGGTGTGGCTTGGATAATACCACATCTCCAAAGTGTCCCAAGTGTACGGGAAACCGGAACAGGGGCAATCCAACCGGGGAGTTTTGCCCTCCACAATCGAACCCGGATCAAAAACCATTATAAAGAACTTAAAACCTCCAAATATTTCAAATCAACTTGTCAATTCCTACTCAGATTTTTCAGATTCACCAGATTTGTCCAAAGAGGGTGGCCACAGCTTCAAACCAAATTCAAATATAAAAATTTTTAACAGACCATCTAGCGATTCCCATTGTAAGAAAAGTGAATTTTCTCCAAAAATAGACCATAAGCAACCAACATTACACGAGCGTTTAAAGAACTATTATGAGGTGCGTGATCGCATTTTTAAAAGGCCATCAAATCGTGTGGTTAAACTAAGAGATAGATTTAGAAAAAAACGGGAAGTACATCAAGCTATATGTGCTACGAAACTTTGTAGTACCGATGACCCTAGACCTTACGCAAGCGTTAAGATTTTCGGAAAAAATATGCTAGGACTCTTAGACAGTGGGGCAAGCATTAGCTGTTTAGGAGCTGGTTGTCTCGACCTTGTTAAATCAGAAGGCGTTTCTTTTAAGTATTTCAATTCAAAAGTAAAAACAGCTAGTGGTCAGAATCAAGCTATAATAGGTGAACTTTCAACTTTAATGACCTATAAAGGAGTTTCGAAGCAAATAACCTTGTATTTAGTTCCCTCATTGGAACAACCTTTGTATCTAGGAGTAAATTTCTGGAGATCTTTTGAAATTGCTCCTCAGATTGTTTCAGAAATCTCTTCAACAGATTTAGATATTTTTCGCGAATCAAATGCTCACGAGCTATCGGCAGATCAATCTAAGAACCTTCAAAATGTTATAAGCTTGTTTCCATCCGCAGCAAAATATGGGCTTGGTAAAACAATGCTTGAAGAACACATAATAAATACAGGTGATGCCGAGCCCGTAAAACAACGTCACTACCCGGGTTCTCCGGGTTGGACAGGATGCTAGCCCTAGGTGTCATCGAAGAAAGCCAAAGTTCCTGGAGCTCTCCAATGGTGCTGGTGCAAAAGCCTGGGAAAAATCGGCTGTGCCTCGACTCCAGAAAAGTAAATAAGGCTACGAAGAAAGATGCCTATCCGCTCCATCATGTTGATGGCTTGCTTAGTGGTCAGACAGACACGCACTTTATATCCACTGTGGATATATAAGCGAAGCTTGCAAAGCTTCTGAAAGTCGCAGGTTTAACCATCAATCTATCAAAATCCAAATTTTGTTTTAAAGAATTAAAATTCTTAGGATTCATTATAGGGGGAGGAGTTATCCAGACAGATCCCGATAAGGTATCTGCCATTAGGGATTTTCCCATACCGAAGACGGCAAGACAGGTAAGACGATTTTTGGGATTATCTGGGTGGTATAGGCGGTTCGTCAACAATTATTCGTCTATAGCCTCACCCCTGACAGATACACTCAAAAAAAGTAAAACTTTTAATTTTTCGCCAGAAGCTTTAAAAGCATTTGAAGAACTCAAACAGGCTTTAACTTCGGCACCTATTTTAGTTAATCCAGATTTTCAAAAACCCTTCAAGATTCTTTGTGACGCGTCTACGACAGGAGTAGGAAGCGTCTTGTGTCAAGAAGATGATAATGGAGTCGAAAGACCAATTTATTATTTTTCGCACAAGCTTACATCCGCACAGCGGAATTATAGCATCACAGAGCTAGAATGCTTAGCAGCGGTTCTTGGAGTGGAAAAATTTAGATCCTACGTAGAGGGTCAAGAATTTACAATCGTGACCGACCATCCCAGCTTGCGTTGGCTTATGAGTCAAAAAGACTTAAACGGACGTTTGGCACGATGGAGCCTTCGTCTCCAAAGATTCTCATTTGAAATTGAACACAGAAAAGGAACACAAAATGTAGTTCCAGATGCACTTTCGCGTATCTACAGTGTCGATGAGTTAACATCTGACAAAAATAAACCAAGTTCCTTAAATGTTTTACACATTGATCTTAAAGATCCAGCGTTTCAATCCGACGAATATAAAGGATTAATTCAAACCATTCAAGCAAATCAAAACCAACTACCTGACCTATACATATCAGATGGTTTTGTTTACAAAAAAGTAAAACCTTGTAAAGGTGATCCTTTAGAAGACGACCACATTTGGAAACTCTGGATTCCCTCTGCACTAACACATAGTTTAATTCTATTAGCCCATGAACCTCCGAAAGCATCTCATGGTGGGGTAGCCAAGACGTTATATCGTCTACGCGACCGTTTTTACTGGCCTAATATGGCGGCTCAAGTGAAAACTGTCGTCGGGGATTGTGAGATATGCAAGACTTCCAAGGCCCCAAACTCCATTCTTAGACCACCAATGGGTCAAGCCTTCATAGTCGATAGGCCTTTTCAACATGTATATTAGACTGGACCAAAAAAATTGACTATTTTTTTTGTTTGAAAGATATATCGAGAATATCATTCAGAATGACAAAAAAAAATTTCGTAAAAGTTTGAGCCCTTAATATCAATTTTAAGAGGGCTATCATCGCTAATTTTGATTTTTAGTCATAATTTCATGTTTTGCGTCAGAACTGACAAAACATTGAGGTAAAAAAAATTAATTTTGACTTACTTTTATATAAAATTAAATTCCCTACAAAAAAGGTCTGATTGAAAATTTTCGTCAGACAAGCCGTTTTTGAGTAATTAAGCTTAATAAATTGTTATTTTTCTTCGATTTTACTTTTTTAATTTGGAATTTTGTAACTAACGAAAAATAACAATTTATTAAGCTTAATTACTCAAAAACGGCTTGTCTGACGAAAATTTTCAATCAGACTTTTTTTGTGGGGAATTTAATTTTATATAAAAGTAAGTCAAAATGAATTTTTTTTACTTCAATGTTTTGTCAGTTCTGACGCAAAACATGAAATTATGACTAAAAATCAAAATTAGCGATGATAGCCCTCTTAAAATTGATATTAAGGGCTCAAACTTTTACGAAAATTTTTTTTTGTCATTCTGAATGATATTCTCGATATATCTTTCAAAAAAAAAAATAGTCAATTTTTTTGGCCCAGTCTAATGTATATGTTGATTTTTTGGGTCCATACCCAAGATCAAAAAAGGGTAATACCCACATCATAGTTTGTCTTGACCAACTGACAAAATTCGTGCTCGTCAAAGCCTTAAGAAAAGCCACTGGTGAAGCTGCTATTAGGTTTATAGAAGACGAAGTTTTTTCAATCTTCGGCGTACCCGAGTCTTTATTGTCCGACAACGGAAAGCAATTTATAGGTAAGGATTTTTCAAAATTTCTAATGAGCTATGGAACAAAGCACATAAAAACGGCTGTGTATGCACCACAATCTAATGCCAGTGAACGAGTAAATAGCTCTATCCTCGCGGCAATTCGGTCGTACATAGGTTCAAATCAATCTCATTGGGACCAACATTTACTGCCCATCGTTAGTTCATTACGTTCAACTATACATTCGGCTATTGGCATGTCGCCTCATGAAGCTCTCTTCGGCCAGAGAAAAATTGAACACGGCACAGATTATGAATTGCTTAAAAAACTGAAAAACCTAAACAATCCGGAATTTACTATTATTCCTAAATCAGCAAAAATGAATATCATACATAAAAGAGTAAAAGAATCTTTAGCGCAATCACACAAAAATTATGAAAAAACGTACAACCTTAGAAGCAAGGGACGACTTTACAAGATAGGCCAAAAAGTTTTCAAGCGAAATTTTATCCTTAGCGATAAGACGAAAAATAGGAACGCCAAGCTATGCCCAAAATTTGTGCCAGCTATAGTCAAAAACATAGTAGGAAACAGCTTATATGAGCTAACCGACCTAAGTGGCAATAATTTTGGCGTAGTGCATGCCAAAGACATTCGTGAGTAACTTTACTAAGGTCGACCATTTAAAAGATAATTTTCGATTTTAAAAATACATGAGTGGCATATTCTTTCCCATTTCTGGTGTAAGAATACCTAAAATGGAAAAGTTGTGTATGGGCCACTACCTCACAGAATTTTTTTTTAATTTCGAATTAGTTTTTATTATTAACTATGTATCATGCTGAACTCGGCCACTTAATAGTTTCGTTAAATGTTGTTCCAATTTTGGGTTGTCAGAATATCGTTTCAATCTCACGTCATACCAACTCCACATGCTCGATTCGACATGACTATCCTACTTCCTTTTTCCACCAAGACCGTCAGCCTGTGAAGACCTGCCAAGATCGATTGCAAACTCTAAGAAAAAACCCAATCTACTCACTTGGAAATTTCATTGAGGTTTTCTCAATAATTTTATTTAACATAATTAAATTAAATAATTTATATAATTCCGGTAACTCGCATCCACGAATTATTTCGTATTAAGCGAGTGAAAACGCGAGCTTTGTAAGCTCGAGGAGATTTGGGAGAAAAGTCCAGAAGTCGTAAGGCGCTTTGAGAAGCAAATATAATTTTTTTTGATTTTTTTTACGTAATGTAATATCTTTTTATTACTTTAGGCATATAATTGTTTTTATATAAAGCCTCGTCCGTTTGCTCTTGGGCTACGAAAAATAAAACAGAGTAAGTCCGTCCGCTCCTTGGTCTGTGGCCACCGCACACCGGTTGCGCCTGTGGCTGTACAAAGACGCCTTCTAATAAACGCCGCAAAAAAATCCCAACCTAAGATCTGAGCCAAGTTCAGGAATTTGTTATAAATTTATTTATACTACCCACTAGGAAATTTCAACACGTGGAGTAGAGATCTTTTTGTCTAGTCGAAGTCCGGCAAAAGTTGAACAAAATCTCGAAAGGTAACTTATTGAAAAATGTTTTTTTTGTGTGGCGAAATTTAATTTTAATTATGGTCTTGGGAACCCGGTAATATTTTATACGCTAAGTCATAGAACTTCTGCTGGCTGGTGCCTTCGATCGTGTCAACGAGGCCACGTGTATCGTCGTCGATACACGTTAGACCAGCCAGCGACTCTTAAAAACCACAAGGAGCTTTTATTAAGCCCTCACAGATTGACGACCCAGATAGATTTTGGAAACCAAAGTTGGGCAGGCATCGACCACGATTTTGCGTAGCTTTCCACATATACCCACCAGCGTCTTATATAACCGTATCATCCCGCTACATTTTGCAAAATTACGCTTGGAAGATTACGTATCCGCCGTGCATACCCGTTATATATAAATGCATAGTCGTACCCGTTAAGCTACCTACCTGATACCTACCTCAGAAAAAAAAAGTATCATCCAACATAGACCATCATCATCATCCGCATAAACATCTTGCATCAACGAAATCCGGAGTTCAACCTTCAACTAACCTCATTAGAGAAATAAAGATATGATCTTGATATTTTTTTTTATAATTTTACATGATGTCGTGTACGAAACTCTCAAATCGTAGTCACTCAAGTTAAGTATAAATTTCACCTCATTCCTGAAGCTCTTGTATACATTCATATGTTAAACCTTTGTTTTTTTTAAATTTAGCAAATAGCGTTATAGAGTTTAAGAAGAAGAAACTCAAATCTTCGTCTTACCCACCACCAAGTCGTGCGCACCACTTCGCTGGAGGAAAGATTGCGGTGAGTCCTATTAATTAAGCTTTTATTTAACTCTGTTATCATATGGATGAATCGAGCAAAAGTTCATTGAACTCAGGAAAATTATTGAGCGAGGTCAGTAACAGTAATTGAATACTTTAACAGACTGTTAACATACATTTAACAGACAAAAAGATAAAGGCAGTTTTTATTTTTTTTAATGCTACGTACATAAACACTGAAGACATTGAGTGATATCGATCGTTAATATCGTATTATACATAAATATCTAAGTGAAAATTCATGAGAGACGTACATAGGGGTCAATGAACCCTTTAATATGATTTAACCTTGATTCATTTATTTATTTTTTTTGTCCTTTTTATGCAATTTTTATTTAACGTTAACAAGTAATATTATAATTTATTACTAAGAAATGTGAATTTAACTTTAAATGATTTTAATTAGATCATAAAAACTATAATCTTAGATTTCATTTTATATTTACTTTTTGAATAAAATTTACCATGTTAGATTTTCTATGAAATTTTGCGTGTTATTGACACACATAATGTCGTGTGAGTAAGTTTCGAAAGTGGGCTTAGAAAAGTGGAATGAAGAGGGATAGTTTAGACGGTGAAGAGATGAGTCAGATTTAAATCTAAATTTGACTTCGCTTTAGGGGTTATCGTGGATAATTGTGAGTGGTGCGATAACCATGGTGTTTCTACCTAGCGTAGAAAACAGTGGGAGGGTCACACTCAGGAACTAAGTCCATCTTATAGTTCCGAAAAGAAGTGTTTGTTGATAGAAGTAGTGATTTTTTTTTAGCAGCTTTTGGTATTTCTTTTTATTAATTTATTCATTTAGGCACGTTTAAAAGTAAACGGCAGTCCAGTGGCGTTTGCAAGATCCCACCCCACCGCCGAGCAAGCCTACCTACCTACCTACCAGCACTCTGCCGACTGGACAACCTAATCCACCTTCTTGGAGGATCTTTGAGAATCCTGTGGTTCAAAGGAGTTCAATGAAGATGCATAAGATCGCAATTTAGTGGGTTAGGAACACCAATACCGTTACAAAAGTTACGAGGGTGTTATTTATCGTATGCTTATTGCTTACATCTTCGAGTACTCATATTACAACCATAGGCCTGTACCAAAAACAAAAGATCAAATTCCACTAAGTAAGAAAGCACAGTTCTTATTGTACTAATTTTTGTCCATTGGACATACAAATAATCAAAAACCTTAAGTGAGTGAGTTATTAATATATTTACTAATTTATTTAGCGTTACACGCTCAGTTAGGCATCTAAGAAAAATATCGATATAACGTTTTGTGAACACAAAAAATAATTTTACATATTTAGTTGTGTAAGAAGGCAAAATTTTTGGGTAAGGCCTACAATTTATAAATCATGATTAGAACTTGTATCATATCAAATTTCAATAAGATAGGTCCACCGATTTAATTTTTAAAAGTTGTTTTCATCACCCTCATTAAAAGAAACTACTGTGTAACCTTTTCTGTACAAATAAATAAATATATATATATATAAAATAATTAATAATATATAATAATAATATATAATAATTAATAATAATAATTAATAATAAACAATTAAAATAAACATATAAGATTACAAGAACGTACCCATTTCAATTGTTGTGCCATAGAAAACATTGTAGGCTCCCAAGGCATAATTTATTCCATAACCAAGACCACCAGAAGAACTAAAAGAAAAATCAAATTATTCTAACAAAATTCAAAATTATGTTGCAATTCTTTACAAATAAAATGCACGACTGGGTCGCACGAACTTGCTCCTATGTAATAGACTAGGAATTTTAAAAATGAATGTTATTAGAGAAAACTGTTCATAAGGATAAAATTAGTTTGTTTAATTCTTTTAGTAGTAAGAGACAAAAACAGAATGCTATGCAAATATGAGTTTATGCAAGAACAAAAATTATAAGTCGTTTTAGTGGTTTCTAAAAAAAAGCTTTTATGTATATAAAAATTTTTTTTTAAATTTTTAAGAAAAAATTTTTGTACGCCAATTTAAAGTTTTTATTATTGTTCGTGAGGGTTGGCAACACTGCTTATAAAGTGAAAAGTTAACTTTAAAATCGCTCTAGAAATTTTATCTTTTTAATAATATTTAAAATACAATTTAAAACCTTAAAGTGATATATTTTGAAAATTAAACCTAAACAAAACCAGAGTAATCAAAAACAACATCACAGGTAACGATAGATTGTAAGAGAGAATCATTGGTCGCGTTCGGGTACGTATCCAAAGGTATCTGGATTTGTTGGTGTTGTTGTAATCCCATAGGAAAAAACAACTGATTAACGAAACAGCTGATGTCAAGTAGAAATCTAAAGCTATCCAAAAATTTTTGGTATACTAAACTATCCAAGGGCAATTTTGAAGAACAGCTGACATTTCAGCTGATTTATTTTCTTTTGTGTCGAGTACAGGGTTGGCCGAACTATAACTTTTTAACATTTGTTGCGTCTAGTACTAATTTACTAATTGAGAAAAGTAAAGTTTGTTGCATTAAAGATCTCATTCGGATCCTACTGCAAATCTTTTATTCTTTGAACTTCAGATTATTTCTTGATATAGGAGGTATTAAACTCAAATTCTTTTAGGATTTTCATAGAAATATGAAATGATCTTAACTCTTAAACATGACTTGTTATGGGATTATATGGACATATTTAGAGCTGAGTTTTCAGAAAAGAATTCTTTTAAGACTATAAGCTTATAATCTTATTGCAAGAAGAGAAAATAGTGTTGCTATAAGATTTAAGTAGATTTAAGTAGTTTTAAGCAGCAAGTGTTTACCTCTTAAAATAAAAATGTTATGAAACCCAGTTCAGTTTCATAACAAGATATTAATACTTAGGTATAACAATGGGATATAAGAGAGTTGTATGGGAGTTTTTTTTTTGTCAGATTTCAAGAGTTTAGCTCTGGAGAGTATGTTAGTTGGGCTTATTCATTTTTAATAAGCGAAGTGAAAATGGCTGGTCAAAAAGCTACATAATTATTGGGCTGAAGGTGGATTTACTACACAATTAAAATAAAAAATGATCGTACTGGAGCTCTATTCGACAAGTGTGCTGCGCTCCTTAAAAATAAACAGTTTCAATATAATTACCAGTTCTTGGTTTTTATTATTTTTAAAAAGTTTTTTTGGTAATATTTATATGAACGTACCTTGAAACGACAGGCGTCTGCTCACCAAATGTGAACAAGCACTAAAAGAAATTGTAGCTTAACTCTGTCGGCTTAAAGCTCACCGCTCATTAAAATCTCAAAAAAAAAAATAAACCTCGTTGGCGTGAGAAAATTTGTGGTTAAAAAATCTGCCCTTTTCAATTTACCTTTCCTCATTGCAGGATTTAATTATCAAAAATTTGAACTAAAAACTTAATAGAGACATTGTCAGTTGTATATATTTATAAGGGCTATACCATATTATATTCTTAAATATTTAATGAATTATTATGATAAAAAAAATTCATAGGATTTGTAATCCACTATACATACATATGTATATCTAATATTAATTGTTTGTTTTGCGGATTAGCAAATGGTGTCTTGCTGCAACTAATATCTTTAAATCATGTGTTCATAATCCAAATCCTTTGATTATGCCAAAGAAAATTGTTTGTCTGCAAAAATAAACTTCCCATCTATCATGAATCATTCCTACAATTCCTCATCTTTATTGTAAATGAAACATTTTCAGTTTTTGTACAAACCTTCATAAGATCATAAATGTGCAAAATTGTTTGGTTTCCATTATTCTATTTTTTTTATGAATTAACTACGTATGTAGCAGACGTAACAAATTGTAGTAAATTAGGCATGTAGTTGAATCGGCCAACCCTGGACGATTCACGTCTTTTTTTGACTTTGACAGTAAATGGTACCTATCCGGTTTTTGTCGTTCGCCAACGTATCGGATACTAAAGTATCTTAGATACCCTATCGGACTACGAGGTGAACGCGACCATTACCAGATAATAGTGTCACATGACTGATCAAAAGAGGAAAATAAACCAAACATCACCAGAAGAAAACCAAATCGCACGTATAACACACAAATTACAAAAAATTTCTAAAAATCAGCAAGCAATGTCTATGTCACAATCAGATTTCCAACAAATCAAGAATATTATCGACAACTCGCTTCAAGCAGCCCTAGTGAATGTGGCAACGAAAGATGATATTGGTAAATTGAACCAAGAGATAAACAATTTGCGGCAGCAAAATCAAGAGCTTTCCCAGAAAATGAAAGCGTACGAATTGCGTTGTTGTGTGCTCGAGGAAGAACTCGAATTGCAAAGCCGTGAAATAAGAGGAAAAAACATAATTTTCTCCATTCCTGCTGATTGCGAACACCCTCAAGAACGCGTCGAGTGTATAACCAAACTTTTATTGGGCAACGAAGCACCCCAAATGTCACCGGCTATCAAATTAAGCGAAAACAACAATTCAATTAAACTCAAACTTAATGCTGGGTCAAACAATGTTGCAACAAAAATGTTAAAAAACGCTGCCAAACTGAAGAACACAGGTGTTAACATCCAATGCGATCTGAGTAAACAAGCGCAACTCAAACATCGAATTCTCCTCGGATAGCGCAAAATTATTAGAGAAAAGAAATCGACGGAGGTAATAAAAATAACAAATAATGTAATGTCGATTGGTGAAAAATCATTTTATTTAAACAAGAATAACACTCTCATGTATAAAAATCTAAATGGAGAAATTGAACTTCAAAACACTTTTGGCGATCTTAACTTTGAAGCTGTCACAAGTATTAGGGATAGTATTCTGTCAGAGAGATGTCAAAATGAATTGTATAAATTTAGACCAAACGATGTAAATACGCCAGGGATGTCACATGTCACTCGAAATAGTAGTAGAAATTGAAATGTAAATGCCGTCAGTCAAATTAATAATTTTTCTTTAAAAATTTTATCTTATAACATATCAGGCTTAAATAATAAAATTTTATTCGTTGACTTTTTTAATTATGTTAAAAATTTTGATATATTTTTCTTATATGAGACACATGTAACAAATGAAAACATTGACAAATTTAAAAAATATTTTGGGGGGTTTAAACTAAATTGGTGTGAAGCAATTAAAACTTCAATTAAGGGTCGCGCAAGTGGAGGAAATTTGTTTGGCATACGTTCATCAATGTTGAATATATATGACTTTAATGATTGCGGTGGAACAACGATTGTCCAGTGTGTTCGACACAGAAATTTGTGCATCGTACCATATTATATAAACTGCAATAAGTGGACGAACGACTTTGAAAGGCTAAACTATACAATGCAACTTCTTGCCGACAAGAGTGTCCTTTTAACAGGAGATTTCAATGCAAGAATCTCAAATTGGCAAATTTCAACTATTCAACACATTACAAACTCTGTACTAGATATTTCAACCAGAAATTCAAAGGATGTCGTTTACAACAAGAATGGATCGGAATTACTCCAAATGTTACAAATGTATGATTTGATAATTTTAAATGGCTCTACAGATGGGGATATTGAAGGAAACTACACGTTTATTGGAGGTCAGGGATGCTCAGTCATTGATGTTTGCGCTGTAAATAACGAGTGGATTAACCAAGTTACGCGTTTCGAAGTACAGTAGACGCTCGTTAACTTGAACACGGACGAAACCAGGAGTGTTCAAGCTATAGAATTGTGCAAGTTACTGGATCAAGTTAAAAAATTGTTGTTTTTATTTAACAAAAATTCATTTTAATGATTTTAAAACATAAATAATGATGTTATTAATAAATAATTTTAATTGAAACGTTTTTCGATTCCTAAATACGCACGTGTTCAAATGACATTAAGAAATTCACCGATTATGAAAAATAAAACCTTATACGGAAGTACTAAAGAAATTTCCTGGGATTCCCCTTTACAAAATCCGTTTGCATTGTGTACCAACATCCCAGGTACCTTGCATAAATTCAAAAATTTAAGAAATTCAATATTAAACTTTGTTCAAGTTACAGAGTTCGCATACATTTTATACTTGTTCAACTTATAGAGTACTTAGGGGAAAAATTCAAGGTATCGAGTCTTAAAAATAGTCCGTTCAAGGTATAGAATGCGTAAAGGGAAAAAATATTTGTTCAAGTTATTGGAATGTTCAAGTTATCGTATGTTCAAGTTAACGAGAGTCTACTGTACAAAGCAAAAACTACTCAGATCATATGCCTATCGTCGTTGAACTTTCAAACGAAGCTTTAAGCCAAGAATCAAACCTACAACTACTACCCCGTCTGTGTTGGAAAAATGAAAATGTGATTTTGTATTAACGTACATTAGATAACCTTGTTACAAATGACGGTCTGTTAGACGAGTCGGCTGAAATGCTATGTAATCATCTCACAGGATGTATTAGAGATGCAACACCCAATAAAGTTTTGAACCGAAACTCATTTAAACAAAAATGGTTTGACCACAATTGCTGGAAAGCTCGAAAAAAGTCATTTAAATTATTGAATGCCTTTCGTTTAACGAACAATCCGCAAATACGTATTTGGTACAATTCAGCTAATGCTAGTTATAAAAAATTATGCTTAGAAAAGAAACAAGTTTATGAAAATGAACAAGCACTTAAATTAGCCCAAACTAAAAACACGAAGGATTTCTGGAAAATTGCTAAGGAGATTAATGGTATTACCTTCAAAATAGGCATTGGAATATCTGCAGATAACTTAGCATCACATTTCAAACGTTTGCTGTCAATCGACACTAATCTTTTCTTCGCCAACGCAGAAATGTTAATATCCGATGAAATTATGGATGCTGAAATAACAGTTGAAGAAATAAAAACGGTTCTTGAAAAATCAAAAATTAAAAAAGCACCTGGTGATGATGGGATTCCATATGAATTTTATAAAAACGTAACACCAACATTCTTAAACCGTATGTGTATACTTTTTAACAATGTCTTCTCAAGTGCCGATGTCCCTTCCTCTTTTAAGAAGTCTGTTATATTTCCCATTCATAAAAAAGGATCACTAGATGTACCAGAAAATTACAGAGGTATCTCATTTATGAATACAATAGCAAAAATATTCTGTGGTATCCTTGTGGAACGTCTTGAAAAATGGGTTGATAGATACAACATACTATCTGACCTACAAGCTGGATTTAGAAAAAACTACTCAACAATAGATCAAATTTTTACACTTTCATCGATCATCAGAGCGTTTCAAGCCAGAAACAAAAAAGTATACGCATTTTTCGTCGATTTTAAAGCGGCCTTCGATCTTGTCAATAGAAATGCGCTGCTGTACAAGCTCTCATCTATTGGTTTATCGACAAAGTTCCTGAAAGTGGTGAAAGAAATGTACACCAACACGAATGTAGCTGTTTGGGATGGCGAGAAACTTTCAGAATGGTTTGTAACTACTTCTGGTGTAAAACAGGGTTGTTTGCTTAGTGCGATGCTTTTTTCGTTGTTCATAAATGACGTTGCAGAGGATCTCCCCGGTAATATAAGAATTGCGAATACAGCAGTTAACGTCCTTTTGTATGCCGATGACCTTTTGCTCTTGTCCGAATCTCCAGAGAACCTGCAACTTATGATAAACCGACTCGCAACTTATTGCAAAAAATGGGGATTTTTTTTTTTTTTTTTTTTTTTTTTTTATAATCTACCCGCGCTCAAGGGATTATGATTACCCTTTAAATGTTTCAACACAGCGCGGGCGTGAAGTTACGGAAGAGAAAGAAGGATAGGAAAGATGTGTGGCACGATGTTCTGAGACTGAAGGTTGTTGTCTCAGATATTTTATCTCCAGGGATGGCGGCTGAACTAAAGCGGAGAATGCCGTGTCTTATTTCTATGTCGCTTATAATTCACATTATTTTATTCGTGTTCATACTTGTTGGGCATACTAGTTTAACTCAATTACATGTTGTTAGTGTTATGCCTGAACAACATGTAATGAGTAAACCAGCAACCCATTGATGACAATTTTTAGAAGGTTTTAATGGAATTAAAAAGACATAGACGACGGCAGGGATCGAACCTGTGATCATGAGGTTGACAGGCGAGCACACATCCATCGCGCCACGGCCACCCCCATAACCATAAACACCGAGAAATCGAAAATTATGATTTTTACACGATCTTCAAATGCGCTGAATAGGAAAAATTGGTTTTATGAAGGGAATCTGATAGAAACATCAAAAGAAGTAAAATACCTTGGAATGAAGCTGAATCCAACTTTAGACTTTAGCAAGCATTTGATTGAAAAAGCGAATAGTTGTCAAAGCTTGCTAAATGTAACGTGGAAAAATATTTTTTCAAACAAAAACATTGTCTTATCGACAAAATACAACATTTTTGATACCGTTGTAAAATCTACACTTTGTTATGGATCGCAGGTATGGGGAGCTGATGAATACGAGGGCATTGAAAGATTCTACAGAATCTTTTTAAAGAAACTGTTCAACATTCCGCAAAATGCACCAGACTACGCCATATATTTAGAAACTGGGTTGCCAAAAATTTTAACATCGACACTGAAGTTACAAGCTGACTATATAATTAAAGTCTGTAATACTTACGAAGACAGTCGGCTTGCAAAAAAAATGCTACTATATGAGGTACGAAACAAAGACTGGTGGCTTGCAAAATGGCAGTGTATCGGAAATACTTGTGGAGAGATGTTCGATGTAGATTTCAACAATGTAAGTTTATTAAAAGAAAAGTTGTACTACATTATACAAAAGAATGAAGACTTTATGAGGAATGAACTAATAACAAAAGCACGTGAATCCAGCAGCAGATTGTTATACAGTCAACTTAACTTTAATCTCGGTAATAGTAACTATTTCAAGGATTCTCTGAGTTACACGGATATATCTATTATCTTCAAAACGAGATGTGAGGTGCTTGCCTTAAATGGCAATCCATACAACGGGAGCTTCAATCAATTCTGTTCGCTATGTAACTTGAAATCAAAAGAGGACTGTTTCCATTTGATAAGCGTCTGTCCAATCTTTAGTGCTCAAAGACGATCTTTTTTTCAAAAAACTACACTTTCTATGAAAGAAACCGTTGAAATGCTGAATGGAAATGATTGGAAAAAACTAATTAATTTTCTTAAAACAATCTATAAATACAGAACGTTACTTTTAACAGAATTTTCTTGAACAATAAAATCATATTTAAAATTGTAATACTATCATGGAGCAAAAAAAAAAAAAATCAATACTAAAATTGTAATACTTAAAGGAAAAACATTCAAACTATTGTCAACCTGGCTGACGGCATAGCCATAGCTAATAAATTCAAAACTTTATACAAAATTGTTAAAATATGAATGTAAATAAAATGAATTACTTACTTACTTACTTACTTACTTACTTATTGTTCGAATAAAAATTAATTTAAAAAAAAAATACTGAGCCGTTTCTGAGATATCGAATTTTTAAAAAAAGAAAAAATAGATTTTTTTTTTTTCAAAAATTCAAAAGATATTTATTTTAAAGTTTTGAAATGCAATGTGTTTTAGACTTTTTAGAAGCTTCTCTATAAAAATTTTATTAAGATCCGAAAAAATGGTTCTATGGTAGGTAGAAGCTGGGCGATTCCGCTATAGACGATTTTTGACACCAATTTTTGAATTACAATATTTTTTACTTTTTTTGATAAATATTCAAAGTAGAAATACTATAATTAATAATAAAAACAAAAACTGAGACCTAACTTATAGAGAACATTTTTGTTTGCGCTTGGCAACATTATCATACGAAGAGTCGGTACGAACTGCAGTCATTATAACTGGTAACATAAGCTCAAAATAGCTATTTTCGACAGTTTTAAGTTATGCTTTACTCAATAGACGTATAAAGCAACATGCCATTTAATCGTTTGCATAAAAACATGTACGAATTTGTTATTATATTTTTAGCATTATTGATTGCAAATAGCCATTGTAAGTTTGTTGCACCCGCGACATAAAATATATAAAAGTTTACTTTTTTGGCAGAAATAAAGTGCTAGCGTTTTGAAACTTTCAAAAATTAAGAAGAAAACAAAACTAAAATTGAATCAGTCGTTATTAGAAATATATTGTACGTTTAACGACTGAAAACGTTGATTTAAATTGGTTGCACCCGCGATCGCAATATTAAGAGCACAATGACCATGAGCATTCATGAAGTTAAGTTTTCTATGTTTTTAATGAGTCAGAAGACGAAGCATTAAATTCTAAATCTCCAACAGGGTCTTTTGAACCCCCTATTATACCAGTAGATCCATGCTCTAAAATACCGTTCTGTTTTTATAACAGCAGTATTGCCAAAAGTTATTTCAAGTTAGACGCGTTGCACCCGCGATAATTTGATGTTGCACCCGCGATTGATTTTAAAGTTAATATTTCGTTGCTTACTTTTGTTTTCTTTCTTTATTTTTATTTATTTAGTTAATTGAATCAACGTCGTTCAATATTATGTAAGAATAGCATGATAAATGTTTCACAATTAACAGAATTTGTGTTTTTTGTACTATGATCTAGAAAAGTCGGGCCGATTCTGTTGCACCCGAGATCACACTTTAAAACCATTCTTCTGCCAAATTATTTATTATATTTTAGAATTCCAAATGGATTAACAATAAATAGGTGAAAATGTGTGGATTATATTGAGAAACTTTTATTTATCAAGTTTAAAAAAAATCTAGCATGGGGTTTTCGAAATATTTAGTTTTGAAAAAAAAAAATTGAAGTTTTTTTTAAAAATTCAAAAAAAATTTTTTTTTAATTTGAGTATACACAATTCTATTTATGTTTTTGGGGAGCTTTAGCCAAAAAAAAATATCAAAATCGGTTGTACCGTTTTTGAGAAAATCAAAAACAAAAAAATGGTTCCATGGGGGGTACCCTCAATAACCATTTTGTGGAAATTTTTTTTCAACCATTACCTAGCTTTAACTAAATGAAGTTTTTCTGTTTTTTTATTTTTAAAATTTGTCGAACAGTTTTTGAGAAAAAAAAATATATATAAAATTTCGAAAAAAATTCATATGGCAGGTACCGTTAGTTTTGGTCTTAAGAAAAAAGAAAAAAACGTGTGGGGGGAAAAAATTAAAAATGATATCTACCAAATTTAAAGAAAATCGGCCGAGCCGTTTAGGCTGTCGTCGAACACACAGACAGACAGACAGAATTGCGAGACTCACTTTTTTAGTCTTCGCTATCATCGTAATGTCAACTTTGATCAAAATCTCGGGTTCGATTTTTTTTACGAATGCACAACTTGCCTTATAGTACCTATAAGTCGCAAGTGAAAAGGCAAAGTGGCTTAGGTTGATTTTGAGCATTTTTCAGGAGATCGACCCAAACTTAAAAAAAAATATTTGAAAAATCTATTTTAGATAGTAGGCTGAATTTTTAATGACTAATCAATTTTTTTGCTCTTTTTTATGGTATTCAAGAATTTAAAAAAAACTATTTAAATTCAAATAGTTATAGGCAAAAATCAGATTTAAGTCTCTTTGTCCTTTTCTCTTCTGTATTTAAAATTGACTTAAGTCACTTAAGACAATTTTTCAAATTCTCTCTATTCCGTTTCTTAAATTGAATTCTATCAAAATACAGGACTCTTTTTTTTTCTTTAGTTTAATTTTATTTTCAACCATTTAAAAAAAATAAATACAGAAAAAGTATAAAATTAATCAAGTGGCCTAGAAGAACCAAGTAAAATAAAATAAAATAAAATAAAATAAAATAAAATAAAATAAAATAAAATTAAATTAAATTAAACTAAATTAAATTAAATTAAATTAAATTAAATTAAATTAAATTAAATTAAATTAAATTAAATTAAATTAAATTAAATTAAATTAAATTAAATTAAATTAAATTAAATTAAATTAAATTAAATTAAATTAAATTAAATTAAATTAAATTAAATTAAATTAAATTAAATTAAATTAAATTAAATTAAATTAAATTAAATTAAATTAAATTAAATTAAATTAAATTAAATTAAATTAAATTAAATTAAATTAAATTAAATTAATTAAATTAAATTAAATTAAATTAAATTAAATTAAATTAAATAAATTAAATTAAATTAAATTAAATTAAATTAAATTAAATTAAATTAAATTAAATTAAATTAAATTAAATTAAATTAAATTAAATTAATTAAATTAAATTAAATTAAATTAAATTAAATTAAATTAAATTAAATTAAATTAAATTAAATTAAATTAAATTAAATTAAATTAAATTAAATTAATTAAATTAAATTAAATTAAATTAAATTAAATTAAATTAAATTAAATTAAATTAAATTAAATTAAATTAAATTAAATTAAATTAATTAAATTAAATTAAATTAAATTAAATTAAATTAAATTAAATTAAATTAAATTAAATTAAATTAAATTAAATTAAATTAAATTAAATTAAATTAAATTAAATTAATTAAATTAAATTAAATTAAATTAAATTAAATTAAATTAAATTAAATTAAATTAAATTAAATTAAATTAAATTAAATTAATTAAATTAAATTAATTAAATTAAATTAAATTAAATTAAATTAAATTAAATTAAATTAAATAAATTAAATTAAATTAAATTAAATTAAATTAAATTAAATTAAATTAAATTAAATTAAATTAAATTAAATTAAATTAAATTAAATTAAATTAAATTAAATTAAATTAAATTAAATTAAATTAAATTAAATTAAATTAAATTAAATTAAATTAAATTAAATTAAATTAAATTAAATTAAATTAAATTAAATTAAATTAAATTAAATTAAATTAAATTAAATTAAATTAAATTAAATTAAATTAAATTAAATTAAATTAAATTAAATTAAATTAAATTAAATTACATAAATTAAATTAATTAAATTAAATTAAATTAAATTAAATTAAATTAAATTAAATTAAATTAAATTAAATTAAATTAAATTAAATTAAATTAAATTAAATTAAATTAAATTAAATTAAATTAAATTAAATTAAATTAAATTAAATTAAATTAAATTAAATTAAATTAAATTAAATTAAATTAAATTAAATTAAATTAAATTAAATTAAATTAAATTAAATTAAATTAAATTAAATTAAATTAAATTAAATTAAATTAAATTAAATTAAATTAAATTAAATTAAATTAAATTAAATTAAATTAAATTAAATTAAATTAAATTAAATTAAATTAAATTAAATTAAATTAAATTAAATTAAATTAAATTAAATTAAATTAAATTAAATTAAATTAAATTAATTAAATTAAATTAAATTAAATTAATTAAATTAAATTAAATTAAATTAAATTAAATTAAATTAAATTAATTAAATTAAATTAAATTAAATTAAATTAAATTAAATTAAATTAAATTAAATTAAATTAAATTAAATTAAATTAAATTAAATTAAATTAAATTAAATTAAATTAAATTAAATTAAATTAAATTAAATTAAATTAAATTAAATTAAATTAAATTAAATTAAATTAAATTAAATTAAATTAAATTAAATTAAATTAAATTAAATTAAATTAATTAAATTAAATTAAATTAAATTAAATTAAATTAAATTAAATTAAATTAAATTAAATTAAATTAAATTAAATTAAATTAAATTAAATTAAATTAAATTAAATTAAATTAAATTAAATTAAATTAAATTAAATTAAATTAAATTAAATTAAATTAAATTAAATTAAATTAAATTAAATTAAATTAAATTAAATTAAATTAAATTAAATTAAATTAAATTAAATTAAATTAAATTAATTAAATTAAATTAAATTAAATTAAATTAAATTAAATTAAATTAAATTAAATTAAATTAAATTAAATTAAATTAAATTAAATTAAATTAAATTAAATTAAATTAAATTAAATTAAATTAAATTAAATTAAATTAAATTAAATTAAATTAAATTAAATTAAATTAAATTAAATTAAATTAAATTAATTAAATTAAATTAAATTAAATTAAATTAAATTAAATTAAATTAAATTAAATTAAATTAAATTAATTAAATTAAATTAAATTAAATTAAATTAAATTAAATTAAATTAAATTAAATTAAATTAAATTAAATTAAATTAAATTAAATTAAATTAAATTAAATTAAATTAAATTAAATTAAATTAAATTAAATTAAATTAAATTAAATTAAATTAAATTAAATTAAATTAAATTAAATTAAATTAAATTAAATTAAATTAAATTAAATTAAATTAAATTAAATTAAATTAAATTAATTAAATTAAATTAAATTAAATTAAATTAAATTAAATTAAATTAAATTAAATTAAATTAAATTAAATTAAATTAAATTAAATTAAATTAAATTAAATTAAATTAAATTAAATTAAATTAAATTAAATTAAATTAAATTAAATTAAATTAAATTAAATTAAATTAAATTAATTAAATTAAATTAAATTAAATTAAATTAAATTAAATTAAATTAAATTAAATTAAATTAAATTAAATTAAATTAAATTAAATTAAATTAAATTAAATTAAATTAAATTAAATTAAATTAAATTAAATTAAATTAAATTAAATTAAATTAAATTAAATTAATTAAATTAAATTAAATTAAATTAAATTAAATTAAATTAAATTAAATTAAATTAAATTAAATTAAATTAAATTAAATTAAATTAAATTAAATTAAATTAAATTAAATTAAATTAAATTAAATTAAATTAAATTAAATTAAATTAAATTAAATTAAATTAAATTAAATTAAATTAAATTAAATTAAATTAAATTAAATTAAATTAAATTAAATTAAATTAAATTAAATTAATTAAATTAAATTAAATTAAATTAAATTAATTAAATTAAATTAAATTAAATTAAATTAAATTAAATTAAATTAAATTAAATTAAATTAAATTAAATTAAATTAAATTAAATTAAATTAAATTAAATTAAATTAAATTAAATTAAATTAAATTAAATTAAATTAAATTAAATTAAATTAAATTAAATTAAATTAAATTAAATTAAATTAAATTAAATTAAATTAAATTAAATTAAATTAAATTAAATTAAATTAAATTAAATTAAATTAAATTAAATTAATTAAATTAAATTAAATTAAATTAAATTAAATTAAATTAAATTAAATTAAATTAAATTAAATTAAATTAAATTAAATTAAATTAAATTAAATTAAATTAAATTAAATTAAATTAAATTAAATTAAATTAAATTAAATTAAATTAAATTAAATTAAATTAAATTAAATTAAATTAAATTAAATTAAATTAAATTAAATTAAATTAAATTAAATTAAATTAAATTAAATTAAATTAAATTAAATTAAATTAAATTAAATTAAATTAAATTAAATTAAATTAAATTAAATAAATTAAATTAAATTAAATTAAATTAAATTAAATTAAATTAAATTAAATTAAATTAAATTAAATTAAATTAAATTAAATTAAATTAAATTAAATTAAATTAAATTAAATTAAATTAAATTAAATTAAATTAAATTAAATTAAATTAAATTAAATTAAATTAAATTAAATTAAATTAAATTAAATTAAATTAAATTAAATTAAATTAAATTAATTAAATTAAATTAAATTAAATTAAATTAAATTAAATTAAATTAAATTAAATTAAATTAAATTAAATTAAATTAAATTAAATTAATTAAATTAAATTAAATTAAATTAAATTAAATTAAATTAAATTAAATTAAATTAAATTAAATTAAATTAAATTAAATTAAATTAAATTAAATTAAATTAAATTAAATTAAATTAAATTAAATTAAATTAAATTAAATTAAATTAAATTAAATTAAATTAAATTAAATTAAATTAAATTAAATTAAATTAAATTAAATTAAATTAAATTAAATTAAATTAAATTAAATTAAATTAAATTAAATTAAATTAAATTAAATTAAATTAAATTAAATTAAATTAAATTAAATTAAATTAAATTAAATTAAATTAAATTAAATTAAATTAAATTAAATTAAATTAAATTAAATTAAATTAAATTAAATTAAATTAAATTAAATTAAATTAAATTAAATTAAATTTAATTTAATTTAATTTAATTTAATTTAATTTAATTTAATTTAATTTAATTTAATTTAATTTAATTTAATTTAATTTAATTTAATTTAATTTAATTTAATTTAATTTAATTTAATTTAATTTAATTTAATTTAATTTAATTTAATTTAATTTAATTTAATTTAATTTAATTAAATTAAATTTAATTAAATTTAATTAAATTTAATTAAATTTAATTAAATTAAATTTAATTAAATTAAATTTAACTAAATTAAATTAAATTAAATTTAATTAAATTAAATTTAATTAAATTAAATTAAATTAAATTAAATTAAATTAAATTAAATTAAATTAAATTAAATTAAATTAAATTAAATTAAATTAAATTAAATTAAATTAAATTAAATTAAATTAAATTAAATTAAATTAAATTAAATTAAATTAAATTAAATTAAATTAAATTAAATTAAATTAAATTAAATTAAATTAAATTAAATTAAATTAAATTAAATTAAATTTAATTTAATTTAATTTAATTTAATTAAATTAAATTAAATTAAATTAAATTAAATTAAATTAAATTAAATTAAATTAAATTAAATTAAATTAAATTTAATTAAATAAAAAAGAATAAAATAAAATAAATTGAAGTAGAATAAAATAATATTAAATAATATAAAGGAAATAAAATAAAATAAAATTAAAATAATTTAAAATAAATGGCTGACAAAAAGGAAGAAGGTAATGAGGAAGAGATAAAGAGGAGGGGAAGGCCGACGAACCTCGAAAGACTGTCGAGGAATGGTGGCAATGGATCGATGGTGGACATAATCGAGTTATTTAAGAGGAAAAGGGAGCAGGAAAGCGGAGTTGGGCAAGAGATGGAGGAAGAAGTGGAGATATTGCAGAAAAACAAAAAAATCCAAAGGTCACCCCAGAAGAAAGAGGAAGAAGGGTCGAAATTAGAGCGGATACTCAAGGAGATGAGGGACGAATTTAGACAAGAGCTGCAAGAGGTCAAGCAAGAGGTGAAAGAAATGAGATTTGAGATGAAGGAGGAAATGGGAAAGATGAGAGAAGAAATTAGAAGAGGGGAAAAGGAGAGAGAAGAACTAAAAGCTGAGGTAAGAGGGCTAGCTAGAAGGATGGAAGACTTAGAGAAGAAGGAACAAAGCGTACGGGAGATAGAGGAGCGAATCAAGAAATATAGAGCTGAAACTCAAGAAGGAACAAGTATAATGAATAATGGAGAGGGGAAAGAAAACCTAGAGGAGAGGATGAAAGAGATGGAAGCAAAGGTAGAGAGACAAGAAAAAGAAAAGAGAAGGAGGAATTTGATAATTAAAAAAGTGAAGATACAAGGCACAATAAAAGAAACGGTAGAAAGAATATTTGAAAGGATAGGAGTCCGAGCAAGGATAGAGGAAGCAAGGGAGGTAGGAAGGAGAGGATTAGATGGGATAGAAGGTATGATAGAGGTAAAGATGGAAACTCTAGAGGATAAAGCAAGGGTGATGAGAAAGAAAGCGAACCTAAAAGGAAGGAGTGAGAGAATTGAAGATGACTTAACGTGGAAAGAAAGAAGAATGCAGTGGCTAATTAGGGAGCGTGCAGAAGAAGAAAAAGGGAAAGGAAAGAGGGTCATTATAAGATATGGCAAACTGATAGTAAATGGGGAGACATGTGTTTGGGATCAAAAAAGAGAGGTCATTAGGAATATAATGGCTAGGGAGGGAGAACTGGAGAAACAATTGCAAGATGAAGGTAGAAATGAAGAAAAACAAGAAGGAGAAGGAGAAATTGTAGTACAAATAGACCCAAAAAACTTATAAGGGAAGAAGGAGAGGAAATAAGTAGAGATGAGTTGGAGGATAGGTGGAAAATAGGCTTCTGGAATGTTGCGGGGCTAGCAAATAAAGATAAAGAGTTCTGGGAAGGGATCAAAGAATGGGAAGTAGTAGTGATGATAGAAACGTGGGTTGAGGAAAAGAATTGGGAAAAATGGAAAATAAAACTGCCAAAAGGGTATAAATGGACGATGCAGGGAGCAAAAAAGAAGAACAAGAAGGGAAGAGCAATGGGAGGGATGATGATGGGAATTAGAGAAGAAATGGCGATGGAGGGTGACGAGAGGCAGGATCAAGAAGAAGGAATAATGAGCAGGAAAGTTAAGGCAGGGAAAGACGAATGGGTTATAGTAGCAACGTACGTAAATGGTGACATAGACAAGAAGTTAGAAAGCTTAAGAGGATGGATGGAGAGGCAGTCTGAGGAAGAAAGAGTGATAATAGGGGGCGATTTCAACGCGAGAACAGGACTGGAAGGTGGGAGAGTGAGGGATTTGGAAGACGAAGAGAGTGGGAGGAGGTCGAAAGATAAAAAAGTAAACGCTGAAGGAAAGAAGCTAACGCAAATGTTAGGAGAATTAGGGTGGGAAATTTTTAACGGGAACATAGAAGGTGATGAGGAAGGAGAGTTCACGTACACAGGAGGCAGAGGGGAGACAGTAATAGATTATGTTTTGGGTGACGAGATGACGAGAAGAGGGATAGAAAGGATGGAAGTAGCAGATAGAGTAGAGTCGGATCATCATCCTTTAGTGATAACGATGAAAAAAGGAAGAAGGAGAAAGAAAGGAAAAGTAAAAGAGGACAAAAGAACAAAAATGGGTAGGTGGTCGGAGGAAATGAAACGAGAATTCGAGAGGAGAATGCGAGGAGTGAGACTGGAGGAGGACGGAGAAGAATCAGAAAAGCAGATAGGAGAGAGGATAAAAAAAGAGATTGAAAGAAGTGAGGAGGTAGGTGGAAGAAAAAGAAAACGGAATATGAGAGGATGGTGGGATGAAGAATGTAGGGAGAAAAAAGGAGAAGTAAGAAAGGAGCTAAGAAGTTGGAGAAAGGGAAGTAGGACGAAGGAAAAATACAGGGAGAAAAAAAGGGAATATCATGCGATGATTGAGAGAAAGAAAAGGGAGGAGCAGGAGGAAATGGTAAGAGAAATTGCAGAGGCCAATACTGAAAATAAAGTGTGGGAAATAATAAATAGAGACAGAAAGAAGAGAAAAACAATGGGGGAAGGGATTGAAGCAGAAGAATGGAAAAGTTATTTTATGAGCTTAATTGGAGGAGAAGAAAAAAGGTTGAGAATGGGAACAGAGGGAACAAGAAGAGAGGGAGACGAGACAGAGATTAGTAAAGAAGAAATCAGATTGGTGATTAGAAATCTCAAAGAAGGAAAAGCTGTAGGAATAGATGGTATACCAAATGAGGCATGGAGATATGGAGGGGAGCAAGGTATAGAGGTAGCGTTGGGAATCTGTAGGAAAGTCTGGAGAGGAGGTGGATGGCCGGAGGGCTGGAAAGAAGGGGTGATCGCGCCGATAGTAAAGAAAGGGGCAGGAACAAAGGTAGAGGAATACAGAGGAGTAACGCTCATGCCATCGCTATACAAAATATATACGGCGGTTCTAGCGAAGAGGTTAGAAGAAGAAGCAGAGGAGAAAGGGATGATACCACCAAATCAAACAGGTTTTAGAAGAGGAGTAGGAACGATAGACAACGTATATGTGCTGAACTATGTGGTAAACAGGGAGGTTGCAGAGGAGAGGGGTAAGCTAGTGGCACTGTTTATAGATTTAAAAGCTGCGTTTGATTCAGTAGACAGGAAAATAATGATGGACGCGTTGGAGGAAAGAGGAGTGAGAGAAGGGCTAAGGGAAAGAGTGGGGGAAGTCTACAAAGAAACCACGAGTAGAGTAAAAGCGGCAGGAGTGATGGGAGACAAATTTTGGACGGGAAAGGGAGTAAGGCAGGGATGCCCGATGAGCCCAATTCTGTTCAACTTGTTAACAGCGGATATAGAAGAGGAACTGGGAAAAGGGAGCTGGGGAGGGGTCAAAGTGAAGGGAAGAAGGATTTGCTCACTGGCTTACGCAGATGATGTGGTGATAATGGCGAAAAATGAAGAAGAGATGCAAAGTATGATAAGAAGACTAGAGAAGTACTTCGAGAGGAAAAAACTGGAAGTGAACGTGGGAAAGACGAAAGTGATGAGGTTCAGAAAAGGAGGAGGGAGGAACACAACAGTAGACTGGAGATGGAGAGGAAAGAAAATAGAAGAGGTAAAAGAATTTAAATACTTAGGGTATGTGTTCAAAAAGAATGGTGGGCAGGAGGCACATATAAAGGACAGAATAAAGAAGGCAGCAGCGGTCATGAAGGAAGCATGGGGAATTGGAAGAAGGAAATTTGAAAAGATATGGGAGAGGAAAATGTGGCTTTTCGACACCCTGGTGTGGACGGTGATGGGATATGGGGCAGAAGTATGGGGATGGAAGGAGAGACAAGAAATGGAAAGGATGCAAGAAAGGTACCTTAAATGGAGCCTAGGGGTAGAATAGCAAACTCCAGGATACATGGTGAGAGAGGAAACGAAAAGAGATAAGATTATGATAAGAGCAGGGAAAAGGGCATGGAATTATGAAGAGAAGTTAGCATCTGGAAAAGGAAGTGAAATAGCTAGGGAATGTTTGGAGGAGATTAAAGAGAGACAGAGAGATGGACGGGGGAGAAGATCACGATGGGAAAAAGAGAGAGAAGAAATGAAGGAAAGGGAGGGAAGAGAAGATAGTTTGAATGGATATGAGAGACTGGAAATGGAAAGCAGAAAAGAGCAGGAGAAGGAAAGACGAGACCTAATCAAAGAATCCAGGTATAACAAGTGGTATAAAGAAGTGATGACGGAGGGAATACCGAAATATTTGACAGAGGGATGGAAAACAGAAAGGACAAGGAGAATAGCAAGAGTAAGGCTAGGAAATGAGGTGAGAGAAAGGTGGTACTGGAGGCGAGAAGAAGAGAGGGTGTGCAGGGTATGTGAGGGTGAACAAGAGTCGTGGGAACATTTAATAGAAAGATGCAGGTCAGGCGAAGATGAAGGGAAATCAATAGGGGACAAAATGAGGGAAATAATGGACGAAACAGGGAGGGGCGAAGAATGGATAAAGGAACTAGAGAAGGTGAGAGAAGGTAAGAAGAGAGAGAATGAACAAGAGGAGGGAGAGTAGAGAGAGGAGGGAGAGTAGAGAGAGTAAGGAGGCGGAAAGCTTGTAACCCTTAGGGGAAACAATACAATTAAATACAATAAAATACAATAGAAGAACCAAGTTAATATTATTCCAAAACATCTTCAAGTCCTCTTTTTTTGCATCGCTTATTTTATTAGGTCCTTCGTGAAGCAATTCCAAGTGCTCGGAGGATACGAGTAAGTGGTTGCACCCTCGTTTTCTAATACTTATTTTTTTAAAAGGTTCGTTTTTGTCCAAGGTATGTTTGTAGTTAATAATGAAGGGCGCATCAGATGAAAATCGTAGCCACCTTATATGTTTCCAATCAACCTTATTGTTGTCTTCATCAACCTTGTGGAAGGCGCATTTGTTTTTGAGGACCACCGCAAAGTTTAAAAATTTTGTTTGGGGCATCTCATTGACCAAACATTTTTTTTTTGGTTCCAACACCTCGTATAAATTGATACCAATCCCTTGGATGGTGAATTTTGAAGGAAGTTTTTTTATTTTTTCTTTCGATGATGGAATATTCAAAGTCACATTCCATGTGGGTGTGGCCGGGTATCAAAAATGTATGGTCAATATGTTTTAAGTTATTCGACGAGTCACAAACATGCATCAACATAATTATTGCAAGCATTTTTTTTTTATTTTGTCCGAAACAATTATCACTATAAAAAATTACATGCTCGGTAGTTGGTGGTAGACTTGATTCTGATTTTAAGTGTTCCAACAAACAGGAAGCAATTTCATTTCCAGATATAAATGCCAGTCTAAGATTGTAAATTCTTAGTCCCCAATATTGTTTAAAGATTGCTTCTTGTTCTATTTGCGAAATTTCGTCCTTAAATTTTCTTTGGCAAACAGTAAGTACCTACATACTGTTCTTTTTCTTGGGCGAACAGTTTTCCCAGTACGAGTCATATATTAGTCATATATTTTTCTCCCAAATTTCTTTTTCGACTTCTTACCTTTCATGTTATTTTTGTTGCTACTGCAGGATTATCCATGTCTTCAAGTAAATTCTCCTCTATTTGCATAGCCATTTCTTCGATTTCAGAATCAGAAAACTCGGTTTGTGGTGACATCTCCGGCAGTATGTAATCAATATCCGCAACACTGTCATCACTGTCTTCAGAAAATGAATCGACCTTCATAATTTCAGGCTCAAAGGCACAATTCAAATTGTATAAAATGGAAGGAGGCAGCTCATTTACACAGTTTATTGCAGTTTTATTGCAAAAAACTGGCTCGAAAATCTCGTTTTCTTTAAAAAAAAAACTACTAGTTAGTATTTGCCTTAAGATAATAAAGTAAAACAAGTTTTTACAATCAAACTTCTTAAAAAAAACTTAAAGGAGTTTTCTCTCTGACAGAAGAGCAGCTTGAAAAGCTTGAATCTCTTTCTGCTACAAAAAAAGTCCTGAATATAAGAAGAAAAGCTTAAACATATAAGATATATTTGAAAATACACTTCTTGTTGGTTCAGGATTCGACTTTTGACAACCTTTAAGAATAGCAAGTTTTAGCATTATCTTAGCTCTATCCATATTTTTCTTAAATTCTTCACTTTTTCAATAATTTAAAAATAATCAACCTGTTTTTCTTTTCCTTACATACACAACTAATATTATTATTTTCTTAAAAAAAAAAACACTTTCACAATACTCAATAACACATTCGTTGAAAATAATATTATACACTTCACTTTCTCATACGACCGCGACGTTTACTTCACAGATCACGAAACGAAATGAAAAATAATTTGGCTTATGTCTAGAATAGCCGATTTGCCTTTAAATGATTTTTAAAATCCAGATTACTTTGATCTAAGTAAAACGACTTATTTGAATTTAAAATTCATATTTTTCTTAAAATTGCATTGGTAAATCGACCTACATAATGTCCGATAATTCACTTTTCACACAAAAAAAAAGAAATTATAATTTGCTTTTTCAGTCTTTAGAAGTGAAGTGGCTTAAGTACATATAAGTCAAAACATGTTTTGGAAAAAAGGCTTGTCTAAAAAAATTTCAAAAGAGAAAAATGGCCTAAGTACTTATAAGTTTTTGTATTGAAGTCAATTTTATTTTGCAAAGCGGCTTAAATATACTTTGTGATTTTTACTTGCGATATAGGTACTATAGGGCAAGTTCTGCATTTGGAAAAAAAATCGAACTCGAGATTTTGATCAAAGTTGACATTACGATGATAGCGAAGACGAAAAAAGTGGGTCTGACAATTCCGTCTGTCTGTCTGTATGTCTGTATGTCTGTATGTCTGTACCTCGAACTACAGCCTAAACTACCGGACGTATTTTCTTCAAACTCGGTAGTTAAAAGTCGTCGGTGATTCCCTAGAGGAAAAATTGAAATTTTTTTTTTAGCTCCAAAACTAAGGGTACCCCCCATACACCCGTAATGCAAAATCTTATTTATCTCGAAAACGGCTCTAACGATTTTGATAAAAAAAAATTAAGTGTGATATTATGGACATGGACTACATTTTGGTCAAAAAAAATTTTGGGGCAAAATGTTATTAGGGGTACCTGCCATAGACCCGTTTTTTTAATTTTCGACTTTCTCATTAACGGCTCTAAGGATTGTATCCCAAAAGTTTTAGCAGGAGTCCCCTTAAGTTTAAAATAATATTGTATATAAAAATATTCGAAAAAATATTTATTGGTTTTTTTTGAAAAAAAAAAAAATTTAAATCAATATCTTCAAAACCTATGAACGATTATTTTTTGAAATTATTTCCTAAACCCAATATTATTAAATACTTAAAATTCGCATCCCACATTTTTTTTTTGAAAAATATTAGAGAAATTTTTTATATAAAAAATTTATTTAATAATAAAACGATTTTTTAAGGTTTATTTGCATAAATTCATACTTTTCCGGAAACCAGAGGGCAATTTTATGCATTTGAACATTATTATCTCATTAAATCAATGTTATATATTTATAAAATGTATCTTAAATTCCAAAGTACTTTTACATAAGAGCAAGTTCGTGCGATCCAGTCGTGCATTTTATTTCCTTTTGTAATTACTGACAGTTGAATCATTTTTAAAGCAGCCTAATAAGACATAAGACTAAAAATAAGAAAACAGGGTTATTGACTCATAATTAAGGCCCTCTTTCAAATGCCATGTAATGATTTTTGGTGAAATAAACCGTTTTGACGTCAGCAAAAAAAGGGTTCTAGATCGAATAGAAACAAGTGGATATGACACAAAAAAAGCTAATTTTTGAATTAGTATAAGAATACAAACAAATCGTTTTCTGCTTAAGTCTACTAAAGCCACTTTGCCTTTTTTGTAAAGAATTGCGTCTCCATAAGCGAATATGAGAAAGAAATGAGAATATGACAATGGAACATGAATGCATGCTTCTCCATTGCATTAGGCGTTTTTCTTTTTTAGTTCAGAACAGAGCCTGAGTTGTCAAAAAATAAATTGTGTTTCGTTTTTAGTTCAGAGCGTTCAGAGCTTCGTAAATATGTTTCTTTTTTCGTTCTGAGCATGTTCTGAGCGTGTTCAGAGTGCGCTCTATAAGCTCAGAATAAAATAACTGAGCAGACAGAGTACAATCAGTGCTGCCGTTTTAGTGACTTTGTCACTATATTTAGCGGAATTTTCAAAAGTTTAGCGACAAAAAATTATTTTTTGTCACTAGATAATTCTAGCGACTTTTCTAGTGACTTTTTTCAAAATTTTAGCATATCTAGCAGATTTTTAAGGTCGATCTAGCGACTCTTTTTTTTGGCTTGCGGCAACACTGAGTACAATGCTTAACACATGCATTTGACAGATGGAAATTAAAAAAAAAAAATGTCGACAGCTAAGTGTTCAGGTGTGTTTCAAAAAATACTCAGAGCGCTCAGAGCACGCTTGGTTCAGAGGATGTTCGGAACATGCTCGACATGCTCGGACTCTGTTCGGAGCTCTATACTGAACTAAAAAAGAAAAACACCTATTGAATGTCAACAATTTACCCGGGATTTATTTAAAAAAAATAAAATGAATGATGTTACTCCGTGTTCATCAGTGTCTATTTCACATACTCGTAATAATAATTCTTCCTTTTCAAGTGTTTTGGTAAACGAACTACCAATTATTATTAACCCTATAAGAATACACAAAATAGTGATGAAAAAAAAGCGATAAAAGTAAACATTGATGCTCAATCTCTTTCGTTAAAAGTTAAAAGTGTTTCTAATCGTAAACACGGTGCAATAGCAATCAAGTGTGAAAAAAAAAATTGAACGTGAAGTGTCAACCAAAAAGTGTGATGATTGTAATAATATTTACACCTAAGGCCTTGTACCTTCCCAGTTCAAGTGAAAATGAATATTGCATACAAAACTGGCGACTGGTTCGCTGGCAAGAAATCCCCAACCAGAGGCGAGTACCAAAATGTGGATTGGAAAAACAAATATGTTCCACAACTTTTTCCACGCCATGATTTGCATTTCTCAAAGTACAATCATCAGGAAAAAGTTTAAAGCAGCGTGGAAAACTGTGACATTTGTCAGTTAATTTGAGAATATGATCCGATGGCTAAAAAAAGGAAAACCAAACTACTAAACGAAGAAAAAAAAAGAAAATTGCCGTGCTTATAAAATTTGAACAACTGCTGTGGGATACTGGGAATAAGCTTCACTCCAATTCAAATGCTGTATTCACTGCATGGAAGAGAATATAACTGGTAAGTATCCCAATCAATGATGCATCTTATAAGCAAAATTTTATAGTTTATTTTTTAGTTCCACCTTTAGTTCCAGCAAATCACTGGGGAAAATCTTGAAAGATGCATTTCGTTACAGAAACAAGAACATTATGTTTTAAAGAAAATGAAGAGAATGATGAAATTATAGATGCCTTGTCATTCTTGCAGCCTGTAGCTAAGCGACATCTAAGAAGGTTTTTTAAAAAAATTATTATATATGTATATACGTTCATACACAAATGATTAATTTTTCCTGATAGCACCACAATCTTTGGCATAGTCGATGAGGTTATTCCTCAGGAAACTGTCGACATGCAGTCTCCATCTCAACCGTCAATTCTGCCCAATTATTCATATGTAATACTAGTGTACTTAATTTTTTATTTTTCTGTTCGAGATACTATATTTAGTTTATATTTACAAATGTAGGCTTCCAAAGCTAAGAAAGGCGAAAATGAAAGCATATCAACATCAGTATCAAAACTTTCCGATATAACTGTAAGGTTTGCTGGATTAGAGGAAAGCAAGTTACAAAAAACTGCATCAAAATGGATCTTTTTATGGGAAAATTTAGAAAACCTATTTCATAAAATGTCCGGAGAGGATGCTAATGAACTCAACATTCAGTTCATTAAAATTGCCTATGAAAAAGTTAAAAATAAAAAAAAAACAGGGTGAAAAAGGTTTCATAATGCGGTCGCCAAGAATAAAAGCATCGTCAGCAAGAAAATGAAATGGAATTTTTACGTCAGCGATCGTCGCGTCGTATCGAGAGAACTGCTATTAATTTTTGCGTCCTAACGCTGACTTTTGACCCATGTACACCAACATCTATTTGTATATATGTGTTATATTTTGCATCACATATTGCCATAAGGACAAAGATATGGAATCCCTTATAATTGTAAAAAAGGGATCCCGCGTTTGGTGGTCGTTTAATGGCAATATGATTTCCGTCTATTGCACCAATGCAATTTAGGAAATTCCAAATGCCAATAAATTCATTTGATATTTTCAACCTGTCATTGTTTGAAAGAGGACCAATCTGATTTTGATGTTTATAAACCGCAATGCATACCTCGTCTAATATACCTCCAAAGACTTGCTTGCTGACTCTATACACTGAGCTTACTTATCTTTGTAAGCAGCCAGATGCGAGATACCAAGAGAATTTCTTTTAAATGTTATTTTATCAAACAGAATTTAAAACCCACTAAAATCTAAAATTCAATCTTGATTTCGACCATGACAGTCAAAGTAACGAGTGCCCGGTGTTCAAAAAAAGTTCAAATTCAAAAGAACCAAATAAAATACTAGCAACCAACTGAAATTTCTATAGTGTATTTTAACATTCAAAGTTTAAACGCAAATTTCAATGAACTTGAACAAATTTTGATAGACCCAACTTTTGAAATTATTGTGCTAAGTTAAACATGTTTGACTGAAAATATTTCAGATAATGAAATTAATATTAAAAATTATAATATTTTTAGGTGTCATAGTTTAGATATCTAGGCACAGTTGCATACAATTACATTGGTGTCTTATTATTAAAGTGCATTTTGGGTTCCATTCTTTTGTACAGATCTCCATCGTTTTCAAATAGAGAATTTTGTGATAATTTTGGTGAAATTATGGATTATCTGGTTAAAGACAATAGTAAATTAATATTGGTTGGAGATTTTAATATTGACCGGTTGGATGAAAATAATATTTATAGGCGTGATTGTAATAAAACAATTCTTGAAAGTGGGTATACACAAATAGTAGTTGAACCAACAAGAATAACTAATAAATCTAGGACCTTAATAGATTAAGCTGTTTCAAATTGCTCTCAATTAATAACAAATGTTGAAGGTGATTTTAACATCGCAGATCATAAAGCTATTCGCTAAAAGCTTCCGATTAAGGAAAAACTGTGCTCAAAACTTAAATCCAATAAAGTGCAGGTGTTAAAGTATAGTGAAGCAAAGTTATTGTCAGCGTTTGAACAAATGGGAATACGTTTTCATAGTGTAACTGATAGTCACCAATATGCTAAAACATTTCAAAATAAAATTTATATCGTACTAAATCAGTTTAAAAAAATTCAAACCACAAGGAACGGGGTCGAACATCGCACCATAATCGAATGATATCATGACCTTGTAGTCTGATGTGATCCTAGGCTAGTTCTGAAGGGATATGGATACCTTCAAATGACCTAGAGTCTGCAAAATGGAATTAAACGCACCTTATATTCGGATTCAGTGACTCCAAAAACATAAGAATCAACTGGTGTGAGACCCCAAATCCCGATTTACTATCCCGATTTACTATCCCGATACATCAGCCGAGAGATCCAAAAGGAGTATTTGACCTTGGAATATCTTCCAGAGGTCAAACCAAACAACATGCCTTGATGAATTTAGATGCAAAATATTCTGCTCTTTCAGAATCCGAAGTCAAAAATATCATATCGTTAGATTTTACGGATTTGACCTTCGTTTGACCTTGACCTTTACATGTTGGGGTCAAAAGAAGCCTGGATTCGAATTCAGCGATGACAAAAACATATAAGTTTTTCAGATTTTTCAACGAATATTTCGCGATTTGACCTTCAAATGCCCTTAAACCTGACCTGATCGGGTCAAACGGACTCCGGATTTGAAATCAGCGAGTCAAAAACCTTATAAGACATATGGTCTCATCCAAGAGTTAGAGGACTTTTTTTTGTGGGGCTATGTAATTAATAATAAAATTGACAAGGTTGAATATGTTGACCAAATAGACTTTGCTGTTAAAAATCCTTTTAAGTTTAAATTAGTAACGAAACATGTTTCAGTGAACACAATTAAAGAATTAAACAATAAAAAAGAGAGTGATTTACTTTCTTCAAAATTCCTACTAGATGCCCTTCTTTAAAAATTATGAATGCATCATTAAAAAAAGGACAGTTCCCAAACACTTGCAAAAACGCAATCATGACACATATGAGAAAATAAAAAAAAAAAACGTTAAAATGTGAAGAATTTAGGACTATAAACTTATTGCCAGTCTACGAAAAAGTACTTGAGAAAATTGTTTAATCAACCTTCAAAATACCTAAATGATAACAAAATAAAAATTGAAAATCAATCTGGATTTCGTCAGTCACATTCATGCGAATCTGCCGTAAACATTGTACTGGAAAGAATTTATCTCAAAAGTTAATAAAGTTGATTGCGTTTTCCTTGATCTTAAACGAGGTTTTGACACAATTGATCCGATTATTTTGCTTGAGAAATTGAATAATTATGGAATTAAGGGCATTATTCATGATTGGTTTGAAAGTTTTTAATTGGGACGTTCACAACAAACCAAAATCAACGCCGATTTATCTGATCCTGAAGCAATTGGTCTCGGAGTCCCTTAAGGCTCAATACTTGGATCACTACTTTTTAATTGCTACATCAATGATATAAACAAAATTTTGAAAAATAGTGAACTGGCTCTGTTCGCAGACGATTCACTTTTATATGTTAAAGCTGAAACAACCCAGGAATGTGAATGACTAATTTTGAAGACCTTGATGTTTTAAATTTATTTTAAAGCTAATAAACTAAACTTGAATGTTACAAAAACTAACTGTATGGTTTTGAATGATAATGTTAACCTTAATTATTTAGCAATATATCAAGAAATGGTTGAACAAATTAAGTAAGTATGTATGTATGTACTTAGGAGTTATTATTGATTATAAATTAAGATTTGAGTCCCATGTGCAATATGTTTAAAAAAAAAAGTAGGTTTCTTGGGAAAGTAATTATTTATAATGTATTATTAAACTTCATTTTGAATATTGCTCTACAATATTATATTTAATAAATGGAAATGAACAGTCTGCAAAAACTGCTGTGCAATGCTTAGATGTAATAAATATACTCATAATGTAAAATGTAATGTAATATGTAAAAAACTTTATTGTGTATGAATGTAAAACAATGTATTTATTTCAATGTTTTTTTTTTTTTTTTGTATTAAAAATTAAAAATAACTAGCCGACCCAGCTCTCGAAATTCGAGTGCCAATTTATTTATTATTTATTATTTATATTATTGGCAGTGTTTTCAAGCAAATTTATTAAATTAAATTTCATTTTATGTAATATGCAAAGTGTTCGACAGTGCAAAAACAAAAATGACCCACACTGTGTAAATGCGTCAAGTATATTCTGCACATCTCCGTAACTGTGGCTTTCCAGCCATATAAAATTTATCGAAATCGGTTAAATACTTTTGGAGAAAAGTGTACCACAAAAAACATGTTTGCCGTTTTATTATATGATTCACTACTTAGGTATTTGTCAAAACATATTTGTTCAAACGTATTTGTTAAGAAATAGAGAGGATTTAAGACCAAGCATTTAGAAGTACAACATCTCAAAATAGTTTAGTATATAAAGGATAAAATAATATGAAACAAATAAGTATGTAATAAATTTGAGTTTAAACATCAAGTTTGTAAAACAAAATATTTCCTGACATCAAAATATATAAATGCCAATGCCATTGTAAATAACATATTAAATTTTTAAATTTATCATTTTTAAATTATTGTAAATTGTAAATAGCAAAATTTAGCTAAATAAATACTTTTTAATTGAATCAAATTGAAAGATAACAGCATTTATCTTACTTAGTTGCAGGTAGTTCCATTAGAATTGGCATTGTGTAGTCCTTTTTAGAAAAAAAAGGTGCACCAATAAAACTTATCATCGTCAGATTGTACAATATCAAAATTTTGATGCAAATCCAACTATAATAAAAAAAAATATTCCCATATTTTATTGAGAGCATTGAATATATCCCGAAAAAGTTATAACATTAATCTGTTTTATTTAGTTCAGATGAAAACTTATGCATTTAAAGGTATGTACATACTTCGAGTAATTTTTGTATTTTTTAGCCAACTTGAGTTCCCAGGCCTTAAAGTCAGTGCGACTAGTTTCTTCCAAAATAATTTCACTTAACCTTTTAAGTGATGATCTGAAGTAAAATATAGTTATTGCTTTTATCGCTATACTTGTTTCTGTGAAAAAAATTATCAAACAAGAAATCGAATCTTCTAGGTCATAATTATTTGGTAAGAACATTCCAGTTAGGCACCATACACCAATGAACATTTGAAACCCAAAAATTGTTCCCATCAAGACAGTCTTCCATTTTTTGTCGCTTAAACTATCGGAAAAATAATTAAGCCCTGTAAAAAGATTGATTACTTTGATTTATTATTATATATGAAGGTCTTTTTTCTATTACTGGAACAAATTAAAATCCATGAAACGATGTTGAAAATTGGACTCCAAGAAACTTTTGATACTTTATTGTACTTAGATAGAAACATTTTGGCGTTATGTTGAAGGGTGCTATTTTAAGATTGCATTTATACCAGAAAATGCTTCACAAACTCAATACCGACTATATAATTAAAAACGCAACGTTGAATTGCGGATAGGAGGTGAACACATTGTATCATCACTTATATATGCATATGTAACACATTCGAACAAAAAGAGTGTAGTATTAAAAAAATTATTGTAATAAGAATTCCGTAGAACTCTTCAATTAAAATAATAACTGTAAGAAAAATGTTAAACCATGATAGTGTTTTCTTGAACGGAACCTTAAAATATATGTAGCTTCAGACAATTGGCTGTGAAATACATGGAATTTTCTGCTGTTTTATGACTTTTGTTTTGAAGGAGAGGGTGAGGGTGAGCCATGTAATTAACATTCCAGATTATGAGTTAAGCAGATATGTATTTAAACAGAATTCTAAATATTATAAGTGTTATATATAGAGAAACCTGTTCTAGAGGTAAAAAATAATTTATATAAAAGAAGTTGGGGACAAAGACAAGATTTTATGAAATTTCAATTTTAAGTATTAGCTGAGTGAACAAATTTTAAAGTGACATGTAGTAGGATGGTTTTTGGTGTATTCTTTGTGAGAAAAAGTTTTACCAACATGGGACCTACAGAAATTACTTCTTTACAAAATAGCAGCCAATTACGCTGTTAATTCCAAATATAATTTTTAACTTTGGTGATTTTAGTCGTTCAACAATTATTTTGTGTCTAACCTAGGGTTTTTATATCTTCACATATATATTATATATATATGGAGGGCTCACAGCTGAACCGAACCAAGTCAGAAAAAGTGAATTCGAAGATATTAAGAGGTTAGGTAAATAAACTGTAATTAATTACTGAAATACATATTTAACTCATAGTAAAGGCATTTGGAAAGTTTATTCACTCAGTTTTCTATTGACCAAAAATGAAAAACAAGAATTGAAAAATGTACCCAATATTTAAGAAAAATTAAAAAAAATGTGACTTGGTTCATTATTGCCTCGAAAAATTATGAGAAATTGTCATTAAAGAAAATAAAAATTGGTAGAATTTAAAAAAGGAGCAAAAACAAACAATGAATTTATTTCAAAAACTAAACACAAATGTATTACAAAGTAATACGAGTACAAGCTTATTAAAAAAAAAACCATTATTAGTGATGAAATTTCATCATTTTCATCGTCTTCGTCACTTTGGGGTTGCTCCTGGTGTTGGCTCCTTGTTAGCTCTTGTTTAATGGGTAGGTTCACTTTTTTAATCTGACGTAACTTTACGACGAGTTGGATAGAGGCTATTTTGTTCAAAATTTCAAAGGGATTGTTGGTTCCCCCTTTCCTTGCCTTATCTAAATAAACTTCATAAAACTCAACTTCTTTATTGAGTGTTTCCTTAAATTTAAAAAAATTAAAAGAAAAATGTGAATTGCGATCAAATCGAAGCCACCTGATTTTGAGCCATGAGAAATTATGTCCATCAACGGTCAAGGTTATCTCGCTAATGGTTTATTTCACATTTTTCGCATAAATTTAAATAAAAAAAAAAGTTTAGGCCATTTTTTTTCAAAATTGTGAAATAAAGTGCTTAATTGGCCACATACCATATATGTTTATTTGGAATACAGCTGTTGACATTGGATTAATAGGATAAATTCAAAAATTTATTAAATCCAGATTTTTTAAATGCATACACCCAACTCCGAAAACTGGAAGGAGGATTTGCGCCCTGCCTGCCGTTGCCAAAATATTAGCGAAAATAGTACTGGAACGCATCAGGGAACATCTAGAAGCCACACTCGATGCCGAACAAGCAGGTTTCCACGATGGATCCTCATGCATTGATCATATCAATACTTTAAGGATCATAATTGAGCAGTGCAGCGAATATCGATCACCACTTCACCTGCTTTCATTGACTTTGAGAAGGCTTTCGATAGGGTCCACAGAGAATTTATTTGGCTTTGCTTTACACAGGAGGGGTATCCCGGATAAATTAATAGCTATTATTAAGGCAACTTGTGATGGATCCAAATGTCATGTTTTGCACGAATGAAGGCTGTCAGAAGAGTTTGAAGTCCAAAGTGAAGTCAGGCAGGGCTGGTTTATGTTACCAATATTGTTTCTGTTGGTGATAAACGATGTCCTGCGAGCGGCCTTGACGGGAAACGGAGGGATTCGATGGACTCTGACGTCTAACCTGAAACATCTTGACTATGCGGACGACGTATGCTTGCTCTCTCATAGGATCATGGATCTCCACCAAATGACAACAGAGATGGAGAGAGAAGCAGAAATCGTGGGGCTGAAAATCAACTTCGGCAAAACAAAGATGATCAGCCTCGGAACCCAGTCAGCTTCTCTCATAAATATTTCTCAACAACCGGTATATGGAGGAATAACTCTCTAAGCTTAAGAACCAGGCTACGGCTGTTTCGATCCAACGTCGAATCCGTTTTACTTTACGGTTGCAGCATTTGGAAAGTAACAGTAGGTGTCACTAAGAAGCTGCAAACGTTGATTAATAAATGTCTACGAAACGTCTATCAAACTAAGAGCTCCTCAGGAAAACGGGTCAGGAACCTATTGACTCTATTATACGACGTCAAAAGTGGCAGTGGATCGGACACACGCTCCGAAAAAGCGACAACTGTATTGCGGCGCATGCAATGCAGTAGAATCCGCTCACTAAAGAAGGAAGAAGAGCTGGACGACGAGACGCTCATGGAGAAGGACAGTCGAAGATTAGTCAGCCCAACTAGGCAAGAGTTGCGACTAATATCCAGGAACCGAACACGATGGCAAGCTGGCGTTGTGGATGCCCTATGCCCCACTTAGGGGTCCCCCACGGTCATAAAAGGTCTGAGGACCTAGATAAGTAAGTAAGTATACACCCAACCTCGCACATACCCCAAATCCTATAGTGTGCCCTAGTAGGGGGGTTTCAGGGAGGCAGCATGCAGAACGAGATGAAAAATACGAAACAAACCATACCCCCACGTCTGTTCGAGGATAAAATTGACGAAAACTGAATAATACTGACTTGGTTCGTTTATGCTTCGAAATAAATCGATAATGAGAGCCACTGACTTGGTTCTTTTACCGTTAACTAAGAAACAAAACAATTTTTGAATTAGGTCATTACAGCCCTAAATATCTAGAGGTCAATTTTGCGGAGATTTTGGCATCAGTTTTGGATTTTTTTTTTTGACTTGGTTCGGTACAGCTGTGAGCCCTCCATATAATGTAATAGGAACCTATTTATTAAAACCGCAGGCGGAAGTCGATTCTTTTGTAACGAATACATAAGACTTATACATTAAACAGGGGCATTATAAGCTAAACGCGTTTGCAGGTTGAATAGGACATTTTATAGTATGGAACTGTCACTTTCACTTTGACATCACATTAAAATATTGCGATACCAACACAAAAATGCCTTCTAGTTGATATTGAAACTAAGAACTTTTATTATTTTTATTAATTGAATTAATTAATTCCATTTTTGTTTATTAAATAAGGCCGGCCGATAAAGGCTCGGTCAAACAGAACGCGTTTTTACGCCGCGTTTCACCGCCGCGTTCAAACGAAGCGTTGTATTACATTGCAATACATGTCCCATGTCACACTGAACGCGCTTTTGACGCCGCGTTGAATTCAGCATGGCGTTGCAAAGCGGCGGTGAAACGCGACGTTGTGTGAAATTACAGATTATTTCTAACGCTGCGGCAGTCAAAGGAATTTTAAATTTTTTCAAGATGGACAAATTAATTGAATTGGTGAGAAATAACCCATGTCTATATGATATGGGTGATAAATCGTATAAGAACATTGTCTTACATACATATTTAATTTATTATTATTGAAATATGAGACAAATTTGTCTCTTATGAATGCCGCATTGCTAGGTCTTCTGTTTGTTGGCGTTCGAGATGTGCGACTCTAGCTTCCGGCACAGCTGGTGTTATTCGCCAATTTCTTTTCTTTTTTTGTTTATTGGCATGTACCCAAATTCTGTTTTTTTTACGGGAATTTCGTAAAATAGCAAATAGAAGCAATAATTCCTCTTCTGAATCTGAGCTGCTTGACATTATTTTTGTTAAGGAATGATTGTTTTGTTTGTTCATTGCTTGAAAGCTCTTTGTTTGACGTCCTCTGACGCGGCGGTTGCAACGTCGCGTCAAAACAATCTTACCGTCGCGTTAAAAAATCTTAACGCGGCGTTAAAAACGCGTTCTGTTTGACCGAGCCTTAAGATGTTTTTTTGACAGACAGCTGAGCTGTGTTATGGCATGTAAATGTAATAGATTTTCACTTTTCGGTACTGTATTTGACACAAGCTCATTATAACGGTTGCATTGCATAACTATTTACCTTTTTAGCGAATAATAATAAATAGGGCTGTTAGTAATTTACTAGCTCTTCGAAAATTTGAATCCTTTTTTTTACGTTCTACTAACTAGTAAAATACTTATTTCCATTTATTATAAACGGTCCATCTGAGCACGTTTAAGCAATGACAGGTCGTGAAAAAAAACAAACCTAATTCTGGTGAATGGACCTAATAATTTGAAATGTCAGAAACTGAAAAGTCATTTATTTATGACAACCTTATTTGTGACTTCGAAACGTTTTTTATTATTTTCCCCACTGTGGACTTGACCATTCCATGTAATGCTCCGATAAGATTAATTGTTGTACGTAGATACATAATACATAGTTAGTCTTGGACTAACTACTATCACCGTTAGTTGATAATAATCTTCACTATGTCTAAGGTTTGCGCAAAATGCGATCAAAGTATAAAACGGACCAAAGAAGTTAAATACGTCCAATGCGAATATTTCTGCGGTCGTTTTTTCCATACAAATTGTGTCGAGATTAGTGATAATGATTTTGATATAATTTCTAATAAAAAATTATTCTGGAAATGTAACTCTTGTCTGAGTATTAATCTTTCTCAGTTTATGAACAGTATCAATGAGCTTGCTTCGAGTGTAAATGATCTCAGAAAAGAATTCTCTTCATTTAAAGTGTCTCAGTTAAATTCCCCACCCCGCAAATTAGCGAAAAAAATCAAATCAAACTCTTTGCCAAGTCAAAACGACAATAAGAATGATTTAAACCGCGAATTTAATGACCTGCCTGGTGAAAATATCAATTTAACTGATAACTGACTGTTACCAGTCAATGCCCTTCATTAAATGATAATTTTCCCGGGCCATCAATTAAAAATAATTCTAACAATTCCGAGTTTGTTTTTGTTGAGAGTAAAAAGAAACCCAAACAAAAATAAAATGCACGACTGGATCGCACGAACTTGCTCTTATGTAAAAGTACTTTGGAATTTAAGATACATTTTATTAATATAAAACATGAATTTAAAATGAAATTGCCGTCTGCTTTCTAGAAAAGTATGAATTTATGAAAACAAACTTTAAAAAATCGTTTTATTATTAAATAAATACATTTTTTATATAAGAAATTTTTCAAGAAAAAAATGTGGGATGCGAATTTTAAGTATTTAATAATATTGATTTTAGGAAATAATTTCAAAAAATAATCGTTCATAGGTTTTGAAGATATTGATTTTTCAAAAAAAAATTTTTTTTCAAAAAATTTTTTTCGAAAAATAATTTTTCGAATATTTTTATATACAATATTATTTTAAACTTAGGGGGACTCCTGCTGAAAATTTTTGGTTAAAATCGTTAGAGCCGTTAATGAGAAAGTCGAAAATCAAAAAAACGGTTCTATGACAGGTACCGTTAATAACATTTTGCCCCAATTTTTTTTTTACCAAAACATAGTCCATGTCCATAATATCACACCTAATTTTTTTTTATCAAAATCGTTAGAGCCGTTTTCGAGATAAATAAGATTTTGCATTACGGGTGTATGGGGGGTACCGTTAGTTTTAGAGCTAAAAAAAAATTTCAATTTCCCCTCTAGGGAATCACCGAAGACCCATAACTACCGAGTTTGAAGTAAATAGGTCCAGTGGCTTAGGCTCTAGATCGAGGTACAGACATACAGACAGACAGACAGACGGAATTGCCGGACCCACTTTATTCGTCTTCGCTATCATCGTAATGTCAACTTTGATTAAAATCTCGAGTTCGATTTTTTTTTCAAATGCAGAACTTGCCCTATAGTACCTATATGTATATCGCAAGTAAAAAGGAGGCGAATATAATCTGCACCGATACGTCAACAAACCTTAGTGCTATACCCAAAATCAAATTGCTACATTTATCTCGTTTTCGCTGTTCCACCGCTCTCTCTAGAGTTTTGTGTTTCATGTTTAATAGTTCACTAACATATGGTGTAAGGTGTAACACAGTGTGTGTGAACACAGTGGATATTGACTTTCAGTTAAGAATTAACTACAGACACCCTAAAACATCTACGAGTAGTAAATGCATCTGCATGTGCCAACCTCTACCTCATTTCATTTAGATGCTAGATCTTATAATTGTAATTTTCTAACTCGCACGCACAGGCGAGGGTGTAAGCATATTCTTTGATCGTCCAATGTAAACTGAGATGGTCTAAAAAATTATCACTAGCTATAACCAGCGTTACCACTTCCGGAAAAAAAGTCGAAGTAGATTTGAAGAAAAAAGTGAAGTAAATTGAGAAAAATCGAAGTAGATTTCAAAATGGCTTTTTACTTGCTTTTAGGAAAAATGTTGCATACAAAATTTTTTTTCCTTAAATGAATACATAGATAGTACTCGTACCTATTAAATATGTTTTTAAAATTGTCAATACATTTCTTTTAATTTTGAAGAAATTTCGCATAAAATTACTCATTTGTGTATTTGGATTGTGTTGACGTTCTTTTATTTTATGGTAATTATGAGGTTATATACTACTACTTAGAGTGCAATAGCGAAAAAGAAGTAGATTTGGGCTTTATTTTGTAAAATTGAAGTAGATTGAAGCAGAGATTTTTAAAATGAAGTAGATTTCATTATTTTGCTGTTGGTGCGAAGTAGGAAGTAGATTTTAAAATATTTTGGAAAAAAGAAGTAGATCTACTTCAATTGAAGTAAAGTGGTACTACTGGCTATAACTATGTCATCGAAATTATAGGTACATATAATTTTTTTTTTATAATTCGCTCGCACTCAAGGGTATGTTAAAAGACCCTTATAATGTTAAACACAACACGAGCGATGGGGAAATTAGGGGAGAGAAAGGAGGTGTCGATGAACATTGGTTTTGAATGTTTGCAAATCTAAATAGCAAGGGAAAACTGTGCTCGGTAAGTTATTCCATAATCGTGTTGTGCCACTAAAAAACGAATCTCTATATTTGACGGTATACGACCAAAGCTGCCTCCCTGCAACCCCCCTGCTTAGGCAAACTATAGGATATGGGGTAGGTGCGAGGTTGGGTGTATGCAAGGTTTCTTTTGCATTTACAGAATCTGGATTTAAAGAAACTTTGAATAATTTACCCTCTATTGCCTGTATTCATTTTTTTCACTTCTTCTTCACTTTTTTACCATAAAAAAGTGTTTCTCCTCCATAATTTGATGTTTTTTATCAACAGCACACTTTTTTTATCGATTCATTAAAAAAAAGTGCATTTTGGTGGGGGTGGGTATTCCGAATAAGGACCGCTAAATTTACCGATAATATATTATTTGTAAATTTACATTTCGGGGTTTGCCTTACGTGTATGTTCTAGGAATTAATAGTAAGAAAATGAGAAAGTCCTTCCCTGCTTATCAATGTAACTGGACCCGAACACCTTGACATTGAATTTTAAGAAAGAAGCTTTCACTGTCTAAACCTGTTGAGGGTTGACTTCATAGTTACTGCGCAGTTACCATTATTTAAGCAATTCCAGTTTTGATCCCAAATTCATATTATTGAAACTGGAAATCATAAAAATGTAAACAAAGATATTTCGAGCTTTTTTCAAGCCCTATTCCAATGCCATATGTTTTTCAAAGCTTATCGATTCATATATTAGGCGAACTGTTGCATGCGCACTCCTCACTAACTTTACTAGCAAAAGGATATTAGGTATACACAAATTAAATTTTCTTTCCAATTAGAATTAAAAAGTCCTTTGAAGTGAAAGCATCAGCGTTGTTGGATTTGTGTTAAAAATTAGTTAGACAAATAAGTTAATAAGTTACCTTAAACTTCTTTTAACAGATAAAAAAAGGATAGATACATTATATCCCACCAAAAGTCGTTTTTGTAGTTCAATTAAGTCAAAAAAAAAGTAAAACGAAATCAATCTTAAGCAAGACATCCACATTTTTGTCTCGAATTCTTCCTTTGTTAAAATTTTTTTCAACTATACTTTGAAAATTTTGAAGTGTTCTCCATTATAATTTTGAATTTTTTCATATATTTTTCCAAATTTCGTATTTATTTTTTTTAATTATTGTTGCAAACTTTTGTGTATATTAAGAAAATCTTTCAAAAATTCTTCACACACATTAAGTATGCATATACATAGGTATATCTCTGTTGTTATTTCCAGTGAATCCCGTTCGTGACTGTGTGTGAATGCGCTACCTGCTCTAACATTCCCCCTTTTTTTAAATAATGTTTGCCATAAAACGTACGATTTTTACAAAACTTAACTGTAGAATGCATTATCCATTTTTGAAAACTTCTTAATCCAAGAAAAAAATTCGTCCAAACAATTTTTGTTAATTTTTTTTTAAACATTTGCCTTAATGTATGACAGCAGCAGAGAGTAAAAACGTTTCCAATATTGCAACAGGTAAGTGAAAATGTTTTAGTGGAATTCTTTGTGTAGTTTCAAAATCTATGAAAACACAGTTAAATAAGCTTTGGCTTCCACGTTATATACGCATAAATTAAAGTGCAAGGACTTTCTATATTCAAGGACAATTTTGCAGAAAAGGTAAACTTCCCTTAATTCCTCGAGCATGTGATGCAATATTCCCATTTTTAATGCATTATCTAATTGGAATACAATTATTGTTTGATCTTGTTTCGTAGAACAATAGAAATAAGTTTAATCTATACACAATTTCACACCTTCAATTAATGTGTTTGTTACTTTAGAAGCACCGATGCCCGAAGTTTTGACATTATCAGGCATGGCTGAAGCCGAGCCAGATTTGTCAACCTTCGAAAATAAAACAGGCCTAGCGGAGGATATGAAGTTTCTGGCATCAATGCCAGAGCTTTGTGACGTCACGTTCCTGGTAGGTGATACCCGTGAGCCTGTTTGTGCAGTGAAGGTAACATCTTATAACAGATATTTCCATTCATAGCTATTCTAAGCTTTTGAAACATTTTCTTTTTTTATTCCAAACAAGGCGGTTCTGGCTTCTCGGTCAAGGGTATTTGCGAAAATGCTGTATTCAGCTCCTTCACCGCAGAGAAAACGGGAAACGTCTACAAAGGAAAACAAGTTACGTTTATTTTTGAAAAGATCTTCGGAGCCGTTACTCAACTTGCAGAATGCCAACCAGCAGGTTAGATTTGAATAAATGAAATGTGTTCAATGAATACGAAACGTAATTTAAAATTTTTTTTTATAATGTTTACGAAATGTGAATAACATTGACAAATCACAGTCACTGGACACATTCAATGCTATTCATTACCAAATTTTAAATGCTTTTACAATAAATCTAATGAAATTTAAAAATGCTGTGAATATGTATGAATGCCAATAAAAATGTTCTCAGATCTTAGGTAGGTATGTAGATAGATTATAATAAACTTTTCTTAAGCTAACAATCATATTTAAGTACAAATCTGACAAAAGTCTGCATCTAGAACTAAAGAAATTTAAGGTAAAACAATGAAAATGATTACTGATTTTGCTTATTATGCGGGTCAACATAGAAATTACCGGGAAAACTACTGGCACAAAGTTTTAAACAGGCTAATGGGAAGGTATTTTTAAACAATCTGCTTATTCTTATTTTAAATCAGTTGACTAACTTTTTCTTAATTTTACCCGCTTTTCACTTATCTTATGCAAAGATTATTTTTTTGTAATATACAGACTTTGAGGACACCTAAAATGATAGCCAAATTTTTAAGAGTTGTATTGAGTTAATAGAATACTTATAAGTTTAAATTATTTTAACTTAAATAAAATATGCGGCAGGTGCCATTTTAACATTGGCTTAAGAAAAAAGATACAAAATTATTTTAAATAAAACAACGGAAACCATAAAAGGTTATAGCTATTATAGTTTGATTTTTGGCTCCTACTTTATTTCTAAATCAAGTTATCATATAATAAAACGGCAAACATGTTTTTTGTGGTACACTTTTCTCCAAAAGTATTTAACCGATTTCGATAAATTTTATATGGTTGGAAAGCCACAGTTACGGAGATGTGCAGAATATACTTGAGACACGCATTTACACACTGTGGGTCATTTTTGTTTTTGCACTGTCGAACACTTTGCATATTACATAAAATAAAATTTAATTTAATAAATTTGCTTGAAAATACTGCCAATAATATAAATAATAAATAAATTGGCACTCGAATTTCGAGAGCTGGGTCGGCTAGTTTAGTTTAAAACAATTGTTTTCCAACTCAATTTAAATGAAACAAAAATTAATTTTAATTTAATTTTGTATATTTTATGTAATTAAGTACTGATTTGACTTTGAGTATTTTACGTTCTACATTATTTTAAATGGAGTGCTAAGAGCCAGAGTGTCTTAAGACTCATTCATTTAAAGAGTAGTCATAGCCCCTTCATGAGTGCAAAATTATAAAAAAAAAAAACTGAAATGACCGAATATCGAGATCACTTTTTTAGTTTTCCGATGTTTGCAGCAGTTGGAGTTCATCCAGATGTATTTTCTTTTGTCCTCTCTTTTCTACCCGAAGAGCGAGATTTCTTTTTAATTCTAAGCTCGGACATTTTTAATTACAAATGCAAATTAACAATATTAAACATCTACAAATTCAAGTCATCAAAATCCTTCAAAAATTCGTTAGTTTTTCTGAACTATTCTAAGTGCAGATGGTTTCATTTTATCTAAACTCGTTTTTCTCTGAAATCTTATGTTCCGGCTTTTCTGAGAAAATTGTAAAATAAATTTAAAAAATATTTTATAAATATTTTATTGATTCCAAAAATTTAATTTTGGGGAGTTAAACTTAAAATCTAATAACTTTTCGAGTTTTCATTTAAGAGACGTGAAATTCTTAGAGAATATTTTTCATTGCATGTTGCTTATGAATATCGGGTTTCCCTCTAGGTACATGCCAACTTTTTTTTTTTATAAAACGCAAAGCATTTAAGATATTTTTTAAATTTTATTTTTGGTTTGAAGTACTTATGACTATTGAGTTAATTTCATCTGATATGGCTAATATACTTTCATAAAATTCCTAGTGTGGTTTTAGCTATGCTCAATTCTTGAGAACCCAGCACCGTGGAATTGATTCTTTTGGCTAGTTTGTGATGAACGTTTGAACGCAGGGATGTCGTATCATTATTTAAAAAAAAAAAAAAAAACAGTAGTCTAAAAAAAGTAGTAGAGGACAATGAGGTAGTAAAACAAAAATTTGTTCATATATTGATTAATATTTATTTAATCAAAAAATTACTTATTATAGTAATTAGAACAGTAGGTATATAGGTAGGTAGCAATATAAAGTGTCAGAAACTAGTACAATTTTAGTACTTCGATACACCTGCTTCAACGGCAACCCGTTGTCTGTTATCTCATTGGTTTAATAATAAAATATTACAAAATAACGTGTTTGGTACAGTAAAAATAAAATCCACGACTGGATCGCACCGACTTGCTTTTATGTGTAAGAAACTTATAATTTTAAAAATGAATTTTATGAGAGAGAAATGTTCATAACTATAAAGTTTTTAAATGGCTAAAAAACCTAAGCTCCTTAAGTAGTTTAAGCTTAAAAAAAATACAATCGCCAGGTAAATTCTATAAGGCAAATATAAATTTATTTAAGAAAAAAATTATCAATCCTTGTAGAGGTTAAAATAACTTTTTATATATCGCCGCCTGAGTACTTAAATGCCCCATAGACCACTTTTTTGGGAAACTGAGTTAAAGATGCTGTTATACTAATTCGAATATTATCTATCGTTTGGCGCTATCCCCGTTGCTCTATCTTCATTATTAACGAAGTTACAGAAAGCACATTTGCTCTATAGACCACAAATTTTTTACTTATTTGCCGTATATTCAAAATGGGTTCTAGGTGGGGCAATTTTTGTATACAAGTTTGAAAACAAATGCTTAGTGCTTAAATGCCCCATCGCATTTTTATTTTTTTTTTGTACTAAAATGGATTAAACAAAAAATTAAAAAAAAAACTAATTAATAAAAAAGTGTAAAAAAAATACAAAAACTTACTCTTACGAATGTTGAAGTATTTTTAAATCCAATTCCGAATAAAATTGAATGTATTTTTCTACAAAATTTTATGGACCAAAGTTCATGTTCATAATTAAGTGTTAAAATACTTTATCATTTTCATACGTTTCTTATAGACTTAAAAGTAATCCAATGTGGTATAGAGGAAGGCATAGCCACTAAATTAGTATTGCTTTTTGTTTTATGTTTTTATCACAGAAAGTAAAATTATAAAAATTTATAATGCTAGAAATTTTGATTTTTTTACTATTTTCGCTTTCGTTGATTTTCGAATGTCCAGTGCACAAAAGTCCTATATCCATAAGAAAATTTCAATTTGGTTTTCATCGATTTCGCATTCGTATGGGAAAGGGTCCTATATCCATTTCTGACTTTTTTCATACTTCTATTTTTTTTTAAATAGCCGTTACAGTTTTTGACTTCTCTTCAAATTACAACAAAGATATTTTCAAAAAATGTAGGTATATGAAAATTCAAACATCATATTTCTCAAGGAGAAAGTAAAGAAATTATTTTTCAATTCTTAAAATTCGTTTCCTGAGGAATAAGTTTTTTGGATATGGGGCATTTAAGTACTCAAGCGGCGATATGTAAACAATTTCTAAAACATTTTTAAGAAAACAATTTGGTACGCCAACCTAAAGGTTTTAATAAAATTAAATTTCCAAAAAAATATTGACCTGTTTTTAAAATATCGAATTTTCCAAAAAAAAAAAAACAATTTGAATATTTTTCTAAAGCTTATTTATAAAAGTTTGTAGAAGGTTTTGTATACAAAATTTTACTAACATCAGAACGTTTTTACCCTTTATTTAAACAAGTACGATCTATTATTGTTATCAGAATTTTAATTGAAATAAATTTCAATTAATTTGAATTGAAATTAATCCAAAAATGCTTGTCAATGCTTGTCCAATGCATATTCCCTAAAAATTCACATCACTATAATTAAAACTCAAAAAGTAATTCACTCAAGTATTTATCCTTTTAATAAATTGGCTTAGTGCAGCAATTATTGAAAATAATTTTGTAATTTTTAACTTATATTTACATTTTTTGCTAACTTTTTTATTAATCTGTATATATTTGTTGTATTATATATATATATGTTCCATGTTAAATAGAGGAGTGTTTTCAGCCAACAATTGGCACCGATTCCAGAGGTAATCACATTAATTTTGGTTAAGTTTGTATAAAATTCTTACTGTTTATTAATTGAATGATTTGTGTTAATGTGTGTATGATATGTTTTGTGTTTCAAGTTGCTTATAACCGAAATGACATTCACTTTCTACATTTTAAGTTCTAGTTCGAACTATTAGTTAAATTAATCAAGAAATCAAGAAATTTCAATATTTCAAGAAACGGTGTGATATTTAGAAATAAAATGCACGACTGGGTCGCACGAACTTGCTCCTATGTAATATATTAGGAATTTTAAAAACGAATGTTATTAGAAATAAAATGCACGACTGGGTCGCACGAACTTGCTCTTATGTAACAGACTAGGAATTTTAAAATCGAATGTTATTAGAGAAAACTGTTCATAAGGATCAAATTATTTTTTAAATTCTTTTAGTAGTAAGAGACAAAAACAAAATGCTATCCAAATATGAATTTATGCAAGAACAAAAATTATAAGTCGTAGTCGTTTCTTAAAAAAAGCTTTTATGTACAAACTTTTTAAAAGCTTTTGAAGAAAAAATTTTGGTACGCCAATTTAAAGTTTTTATTATTGTTCGAATAAAAATAAAATTTACAAAAAAAAATATTGAGCCGTTCCTGAGATATCGAATTTTCAAAAAAAAATAAAAAAAAGATTTTTTTTTTTCAAAAATTCAAAAAATATTAATTTTAAAGTTTTGAAATGCAATGTGTTTTAGACTTTTTAGAAGCTTCTCTTTGAAAAATTTCATTAGGATCCGTTATGTGGATAATGAGAAATTCAAAATTCGAAAAAATGGTTCTATGGTAGGTACAAGCTGTAATGTCTTAATTTCAAATTTTTTTTATTAAATTAAAGATCGTAAAAATTAATTGAAAGAAAAAAAATTTTAACAAAATTCTCGGAACCGTTTTCGAGAAAAATACGATTTTTGAAAAGCATTTTTTTTAATTTTTTAGCATTTGTATGGTAGGTACCTTTATTTTTAGGTAAAATAAAATTTTTTTTATCACATCTTGTAGATTATATTGAAAAACTTTTATTTAGCAAGTTTGAAAAAAATCTAGCATGGGGTTTTCGAAATATTGAGTTTTGAAAAAAAAATTTTGAAGTTTTTTTTAAAAATCCAAAAAAATTTTTTTTGAAAATTTGAGTACACAATTCTATTCAGGTTTTTGGGGAGCCTTAGCAAAAAAAAAAAATGATCAAAATCGGCTGTACCGTTTTTGAAAAAATCAAAAACAAAAAAAATGGTTCCATGGGGGCTACCCTCAATAACCATTTTTCAGAAAATTTTTTTCAACAAATACCTAGCTTTAATTAAATGAAATTTTTTTGTGTTTTTATTTTTAAAATCTGTCAAACAGTTTTTGAGAAAAAAAAATGTTTATAAAATTTCGAAAAAAATTCGTATGGGGGGTACCGTTATTTTTGGTCTTAAAAAATCAAATCAAAAAACATCCGGGGGTAAAAAATTAAAACCCATATCTACCAAGTTTGAAGAAAATCGGCCGAGCCGTTTAGCTGCAATCTAACGGACAGACAGACAGACAGACAGACAGACAGACAGACAGACAGAATTGCGAGACCCACTTTTTTAGTCTTCGCTATCATCGTAATGTCAACTTTGATCAAAATCTCGAGTTCGATTTTTTTTACGAATGCATAACTTGCCTTATAGTACCTATAAGTCGCAAGTAAAAAGCTACTGCAACATGCTTTTACTTTCGTTAACATGTAGGTACTCATATATTTTCGAGTATGTATAATATTTATCTACAAAATAAAGCCGTCGGTCAGTGGAAACTCACTTATACTATGTTCCAATCCGAAATCTGAGCTTTCAGCTGAAATTAATGTAGGCAGATTTCATTGAGATTTCGTTAAAATCTCCATGAAATCTTGTGCAATCAATTTGAAATATCAAAAAATTCCAGTGGGAACATAATATAAGTCTACAAAAGGTACATACTTCTACTTTATCTTTTGAGTTATTTTTATTTGAAAACGCTTTTGGGAGATGTTTGGAATTGATATTTTCGAAAAAAAAACTATACTAAGCCGAACTGGGCTTTTAGTATTTGAGAAAAATATGCTTTTTTTATCTCAGTTTTTATAATTTTTTTTGGTGGAGGGAGAAAGAAAGTTGATTAAGAGACTTATTTTCGTTTAGATGAATGAATATGCGGAAATCAATGACCATAAGTTGTTGTTTCTTTATCTCTTGGTTTTTGGTTAAATAACTTAACTCTGACAACTTCTTACTTGTATTGCTATCATATACATCGTTGGTCTGCATGTTGCTCCTAACTTCCATCTCTGTTTCATTAAGTTTAAGTCTTTCAACTTATTTTGTTTCCTTAGTATGATTATGAACACTATTTCCGTTTCTCTATATCTAAATTTTATCAATTTTTATAGAGTGATTGTTTGTAAAAACAATTTTTTAGATTATACATCCAAACAAAAATAAATGATTACTTTTTTTTTATTAATCCAAAATTAAATTGAACAAAAATACTTTGGACACAAGAATGAGTAAATTTGGTGAAAACAGACATAATCCAAACTACCTTTCCAAACCAGACATACGACAAAATTATTTTATTTTGATTTTGATCTCTGTTGACATTGTATTACAGTCGAGGCTTTGAATAAAACATCTACATAATAACTGACTAACCTATTTACCACTATAATAGTTTATTTTGTTGGCAATTGATATTAACATTCATTATACATACATGTAGTAAGTATGCCAAATCATCTGGAATAAGTTGAACGTATTGGCTAGCGAAATTTTTAGCTGATTTCTGACTTATTGGACGTTTCAGAATACAGAATTGAGCAGAAACATCAAGAAGTGCTATATAGACTTCATGCGCCAAATGCACTGTGATTCAGGTTGTATGAAATCTGAAACACTGAGCCTACGAGTATTTTGATGCAAAACGTAAGGATTATAAATGAGGAGATTAAAATAAATGACTGTTTCCTGACACGCCCGACACGATAATATAATCGCCTAATTTACAAAAACTTTTTTTGTGTTCTTATGTTTATTAGATGACAATTTTTAATAATTTTTCCATATTAAATATTATCCAAACAAAATGTTGAAATTTAAATTATTATTAAGGGGGTTTTTGTATGGTTACATACATGCAGTGTGCCTGCGAAGCTTCATATATTTATGAATTTTTGAATATTACAACAATAACTTGAATGAACTACCACCAAGTGGGTTCTTATTTGGCTGGAGTTATAGCTATTTCACGGTTGCCAAGCCGATCATCAGACTCCATTATTGGTGGTGCTTAGCCTTTATACTATCAAGTTTAATCGAAAAACTTTTTGCCTTGACTGAGATTTGAACTCAGACCTAGCGTCGTCAGAAGCCAATGCCCTACGCATCACGCTACCGCGAGACCACATGATCAGGTCCATCCCAATTTAGGTTTTATCGTTTATCAATTATCACTTGAGGACTAGCGTTTTTATTAGTCATTCAAGTTATGTTGTTGTAATATTCAAAAATTCTTAAATTATTATTTTTGTTTTGTAAGAAATATTTCATATTATAATAATATCCACCATCCAAATGGTGTGATCTGTCACTTATTTATAATTTTATTTATCACGAAAATGCACCTGAAACAATCGACACTTTCGAAGCGGACTTAATTGGTGTTCCTAAGAATGGGAACAAATAATTCGGGGCAGCCTTACTTCTGAAACAGATTGTTAGATTTGATTTAATAATACATTAAATAATAATTACGTAAGCATTTAATTTTGTGACATACGCAGTTTGTATTTTCTATTTAATGATAAGATTATAATTATATCAAATGATATATAAGCAATGTGCATCGGTATCTCATTTTGAATCCTCCTTTACTTTCCGAAAACGCTCCCACTGTGCTCAAACATTTTTAAAAAAATACATTTAAAAAAAATTGTAAGAAGTCACTAATTGGACTGAGGCATTTTCCAATAATTATAATTCCGCTCTATTATGAATTTTGATATCAAATTCAAAAACACACTTTAAATATAGAATCCAAAGAAATCAAATAACAATATAGGTAGTATTCTATAAATGTACATAATGTATGTGTATCTAGATAATCATTCTTTAGCCTAGTTTTTATACAGCGTGGCACGTTATTACGTTATGATGTATTTGATGAATAACATTTTTCTTTCTGATTTTATTTAACTTTGGCATTTACAAAGATCATGGTTTGTAGATTTCTTCACATTGCGCCATTGGCGCAAAATTTTAAACAGAATATTATTAAGGTATTAGTATGATACTACTTAGCAATTTGCTAACTTTAAAGTACTTTACTAATTCATTCTTAATTTTAAACATTTTCTAACTAGTATCGTACTTAGCCAATTTTCTTAATAAATTGCTTCTGAACACACCTAAATCAATGACATTTCGTATAAAAAAGTAACTACATGAACCTTTTTTGATGTTTGCAAATGTCAAAGTGTCATATGAAGCTAGCACGATACTAAAAAAATAAAGTAGGTATTCGGCGATATTAACTTTAATAAAAGGGTTGAGTAAGTATGATACTTTATTCGATTAAAATTTGCAAATTCGTTGTTTTAACCAAGTATCATACTAAAACAGCTTTAGCATCGTACTAACTCAATTAAAATTTTGCGCCAATATCTCTCAAATGGTGCCCATTGTTTGCTTCGACTTGACGTGCTCTTTCCAGAGCATTTTCCATTACTTTTTTTTAGAATTTCAGGTTCCAGCGCAATCAATTTTTGTAGGTATCCCTGAAGAAAAAAATCTGGAGGCGTACGCGATGGCCAGTTGAAATCAGAAAAACGCGATGTTATCCGATCACCAAAAATTTCCCTTGAAAGCCATAGTTGGATGAGCTGCAGCTCCGTCTTGTTGGAACCACGACTCTCGATTGTTCTTACCTCTGGTCTAAAAAATGTTCAAACATTACCCGGTATTGAAAGCCATCCGCATCAAGCGCAACTTGTTTGCGTTTTTCAAAATAATGTTCAAACATTACCCGCTATTGAAAGCCATCCGCATCAAGCGCAACATGTTTGCGTTTTTCGGGGTTTTCCTCAATACTTGCTTGCTCCCGAGTAATCGGAAGATTACAAGGAGACCCTTTCTGCTGAAAACGCTAGTTCAATCGGTAAACTGGTCAAGTACTGACCGCATTCCTCATGAAAGAAATTTCGATATGATCTTTTTGTCTGTATAATTGATCATAAATTCATCAAGTTTTTGAAAGTTAATTCTGTCACCAGAATAATTGCAACACCCTGTAGTTACATATTATATTATATACATACGAGTTCGTACTTATAATATCAAATTTTCTTTAATTTATTTCGATTTTTTTTCCTGAGATTTGAACCTTGAATAGATGTTCTTCTTCTTCTTAAAATAGGATTGTTACTAACGAACTGAATTGATAAAGTTATTCGGAACCAAAGTCTCAATCTCTCTTAAACTTTTTCTTCTTTTAACTTTATTATAAACCGTTTATGTTTGACTGGTAAAAACTATTTCTCTTAAACTACAATAATGTTTTAATATTTCTTCGATGTTGTTATTCAATGATTTTTTCTTTGTCTGTTTTTAACTTATCGGTAAATAAATACATTTCTGCAGCTTAAGCCTTTAATATGGCAATAAGTCTAGTGTTAATGTTTTGCTTTTATTATTAGTTGCTTTTGTGAGTTTCATTTATATACTAATATCAACAAGATTTCAAAAAGGTATCGCTGATCAAAATAAAAGTATCTATATCTATCGCCATTTAACGTTAACGCCACACTTTTAGCTGAACCTTAAAATTGATTTTAAACAAATAAGATTTTATCAATTTGTTTCAATAATTTTCCAGCCATCGGGCCAGCAACATCAAACTCTTATTATCGAAGAATTTGAACCGGATGTATTTCGACAGTTGATTGAGTATATTCATACTGGATGTGTTACACTGCAACCAAGAACTTTGTTGGGTATATATTGAAATGAGTCTTTAGGCATATTCAGTGCTCCTATAAAATAATTGTTTCTCTCTTTTTGCAGGTGTTATGAACGCAGCTGATTATTATGGTCTTGAAGAGCTAAGAAGAGCCTGTGCTGGTTTCGTTCAATGTTGTATTAATGTTGATACGGTTTGTGCACTCTTAGCATCAGCTGAGCGGTACATCCAATACAAGTGCACCAAAACTTTGGTTCAAAAGGTACTCGAGTTCGTTGATGAGCACGGTAATGAAGTTCTGAATTTGGGCAGCTTCACACTTCTTCCTCAACATGTTGTTCGTTTAATATTGGCAAGGGATGAACTTCGAGCCGATGAATTTACCAAGTTTCAAGCAGCTCTTATGTGGAGCAAGAAATATTTTGATAACAACCCAGTAAGACTACCTCGTACCGTAAAATATTCTAACATCACGTTACATTTTTTTTATACTACAGAATGTGGACATTAAAGAAATACTTGGAAACTTTCTTGAGTATATTCAATTTCACAAGATCCCCGCTAATGTACTCATGCGGGAAATTCATCCACTGGGACTCGTTCCATATTCCATTATAATGAACGCTTTGGCCTATCAGGTATGTTATTCGAACCAAACGGATCGATTTTTCTATTTACTCGACATTTTGCACTTAAAAAATACAAAACAAATTTGAACGAAAACCAACAACAACAAACTTCCTACGTCGATCCCTTGTGTCCCCCCGTTTCTGATTCTAATAATTGCAGGCAGACCCAGAAAGTGTCGATCCCGGTAAATTATCTCCAAACTCTAGCCGAGTGAGAAGAGCCCGGCAAAATCAAGGCAGATCGATGTCAGTACAGAGCTCCTTAGACCCATACGGTTCCAATACAACTTTGAGTTCAAGCGGCAGCAGCGATCCGAACAGTGGCCCACATAAAAATAACTAGCATAGGTTGAACGGTCCCTCCACCTCTTCTGCATCATCTTCACACCGAACAAAAAACCATTTGCCAAAGATTCGCAAGGCCAAATCCCAAAGCTTCCGCACCCGACGCAGCCCATCAGAGCGACGAAGTCCCAATACTCTTCATGCAGGGACTTTGACTTTAAATACAAGTATCAAAAGAAGTCCCATTCTCCCACAGCCTGATTCGAAGAGCCCAAGCAGTGTTTCGCAGAAAACTCCCACAACTTTATCCAGACAAGGAACATTGCGTGCCTCCCATCGCCGCAAAAATAGTATGACCGGGTCCTTAGTGCTAAGCCAAGGCCGTAGGAGTCCTGTGGGGCATGTTAATGATCGAAGTCCTCAAGGTAGAAGAAGCCCACTCCTTTTGTCTACTGACCGTTTGAAAAGTCCCAATGATTTGCAATCCAACAGTTTTGATTCACGCAGTCCCGCTCGTAGTCCTACAACTGATCGTAGGAGTCCTACTTTTAGTATTCACACTCAAGAGAGACGTAGTCCAATTGGGGCCCCAGGAGACAGCTACAACAGGCGCAGTCCAACTTCTACGGTCCATGTTCAAGATAACTTGAAGACTTTTGATGATGCCACAACTCCGGAGGATATGACACGTTCAGCATTTGGCTTAACTTCTTCCATAAAAAGGCCCTCTCTGGGTTTATTTACGCCTATTTACTTCGGAGATAAAAGAAGCCCTATCACTTCGATGCATATTCCTCCCATAACTGTCTCCAATCCAACAGAAACCTGCAAGCTTGTGCAACGAACAGCTGAATCAAATGCGGCTGCTGCAGTAGAAGCAGCTAGGGAACACGAACGACAAAGAGAGAAGGATATTGAGAAGGACAAGAATAAGGAAACTGATAAAAAAGAAAAAACAAGCGTTATGAAAGAAATTCTGGCATTTGTGCGGAAGCCATCAAAGCACATCTCAACGCGAACACGATTTGCTAATGCATTTACGAGAGCGGAGACGGGTTCTTCAAGTGGTCCTCTTATTAGACAGAGTACATTCTCTGCGAGCCCTGCGGCTTCGAGTACTGCCGCAAAGAGCGCTGTTGTCAAACAAATGTCCGAAGTTGGATTTGAACCGAAAATGTCTTTGAAACTAGCACACTACACAAAAATGTCGCTCAAACTACGTCGATCTGCCGCCAACGATGACAAAAAACCAACATCATCAAAGGAAACTGCACGCAAATCTAGTGGTGATTCAGCAACAGACAGCAGTGAAACCAAACTAGATCAGAAGGTATGTAAAGCAGGATCTCCTAGTCAAGCTGAGCCTTTCGAACTGGCCAATGTTTACTTTGAAAAGGTAGGTGAATCGTATATTAGGCATGAACAAATCAAAGAAGAATCATCTGGGGATGGTAGCAGCAATCAAGCCATCAGTGAAAAATTCATGGAAGAAGTCGCAAAATCACTTAAAGTAGTGACTTTGTCAAATGATGGTACACAGCCTCCTCGTCGTTCCGAGAGTAGAGAACCAATGGAGCCTCGCATTAGCGAAGAGCAGGAAGACTCAAATGACATAAACATGGATGAATTTAGGGTAGAAATAGAGCAACACCTTAAAATATACACTGGTGAGCCAATATATGTGAATTTGCAAGAGCTTAAGCGAGAGTCAGATGCAACAGCAGCTGCTGCTGAAATTGTTGCCAAAACGAATGAATCAAATGATAAAATTAATAAAAGAAGTACAGAGGCGTCAATTGACGATGACTCAATTCTTCCTGGCCCCTTACCGCTTCAGTTACCTACTATTGAGTTTGAACCACCCTCAAGGCGATCATCTTTTGATCCTCCGAGATCTCCCTTTCTGGAGAATCTTCGAAGTCCCAGCGGTGATACAGACACTGACTTAATTCATTTGCATCGACTTGATTCAGGTGGGGATAGTTTTGAAATGGTACACGGAGACCGGAACCGTGAATCGAGCTTTGAAGAAAGGTATTCCTCGAGAGACACAAGCTTTGATATATCCCGCTATCAGTCGACTAGCTACGAAGATCAAACATCAAGCTTTGAAATTGTAGATATAGATGGGCGTGTTATTGATGAAAAGAAATCCAATAATGATCTCCGTAAATCATCTATCGAATTGGTTGATGCTGATACTTTTCAGCGTACTGGTTCTTCCGGTCGAAAATCTTCGCTTGAAACTCATTTTGACTATGTTCCGTCTGACAATACACCTGTTCGATCCCCACACTTTCCAATGACTAAAAAGCATAGAAAAGATTACTCCAGGTCAAAAGAACTTCATGTGTCGCCTATAGGTGGATTTTCAAGAGCTCGTAGCCCTCTTTCCAACCAAACGTCATCCAACTATAGCTCTCGCGATAGTTATGATTCTAGTTCTTCTTATCCTCATCCTCATGATCCCCGATCTCCATACGCGGATCCCTCTAAACAACACTTTCCATTGACAATCAAAGCCACAAAGGAGGAGGAAAACAGAACGTTTCTTTGCACAGATAAGCGATGTGCTTCCATATTCGAACCAAGGCCTTCGACAATTGTAACTGCCCCCAGTCCTATAACAGCAGTTCCAGCTAGCAATTCAATCGGATGTGGGGGGTTTTCGAGTGGAAGTGAATTTGAGCCGCCTTCACCAAGGCGTGCTGCTAGTGCATCTCCCAAGCATACTTTCACATTTAGGATAGTTCTCAAAAAAGTAGATAGTTCACCTGATGCTTTATGCCACGAGAGAGGAAGAGGCAGGACTCTAGATAGGTATAGGAGATGCGAAAGTCGCAGAAAGCGTCTTTCTGACGCAGGGAAGAGCTTTTAGAAAGCTGCTAGTTGTAAAGTATATATATATCGTCAATCTTATGGGTATAGCACGTATGTATGTATCTACAAAACAACAATTAACACAAGACTAATAAAACTAATGATTTCCCGAAAAGGAAATTAATATTGAAACGTTATTTCTTTTTAAGTGATTTACCTAAATTTATGTAAATATGTATCCCAGTTTATTTTCTTTTTTATTTTATTGGATAAGCTAAGTTTATAGGATCTCTGATAATCACACCAGAGTTTATCGCACTGTGAAAAGACTGGCCTTTACACAACAAGCCTATTCTCTTCTGGCACATTGCTCGTATTTGAAAAGTGCAATTATTAATGCAAAAATTAATTAAAAATTATTTGGCCCCGAGGCCAAACAGGCAATTCCTGGTAAGCAAGTTTGTACTTATACACTGTTAATCAAATTCCTGTTTGTGTACTTTCAAACTTTTTTACCAAATACCATTTTAAATTTGAAGGAGCTTCTGTTTAATGAGAAATTCTAAAATTAAAAAAAAAACGGTTCTATGACAGGTATCTTTAGTAAATTTTAACTTTTAAATTTTCTTTTCACCAAAATTTAGACCACGCTTCAAATAGTTCACATATTCGAGACAAAGAGGATTTTTCATAACGGTTGTATGGCAAATGGTTGTATGTTCACCGAAGTCTCTTAAGTACCGAGTTTGAAGAAATAAATATTAAAAAATTAAATTAAATTATTCAGAATAAAAACTTACCATTAACAAAATCTTCGATCCACAAATGAGCTTATGTCAAAAGATGTTAAAGTAAATGTCAAATTATTGATGAACCGAATGTACCTTTGACTATAGTATTACAAAGTGGTTGTGTTTTATTTTTTGCTAGATATATTTTTTTATATTTTCAAATAAAACCTAGAAGTAAAACATATGCAGCCTTATTTATTATTTTTCACTAATACTGGGTTCAACCTCGGAATAGTTAAACCGAGCCGAAGCACTTGCTTCGGGTTTACGCCACGTCAAACAAATCCCTATTTAAAATTATTTTCTTAGCCGTTTTAGCTATGCCTTCCTTATGTCAAATATACTGGAAAAAAAGTGACAAATCTAACTGGTTATTATAATCAAACCCCAGCTGATTTCCATTATTATTCATTTTATTATAATTATATGCATATTGGAAATTGTACACATTTAAAATTGGATTGTATAAAGTTCAAATCCAATAAATGAATGTACCAACCACATTGCGTTCCCAATACCGTACAACTATTAGAGCGTTTAGAAAATATAAACAATTTTTTATTGCAAAATATCTATCCTTTTTGTCTTAATAAGAAACGAAAAAAAATTGCTTACACTCCTTTTTGTAAATTTCACAAGATGTCATCTCAAAATTATAAATATAATTTCATTATAAATAAGGTTTTCAGGATTAGAGCCATTGTAAAGTCGAAGTAACTTTACCCCGTCGCTAAAACGAGTTAGTAAATAAGGCTGATGGTATTTCGAGCCGGTTTTGAAGGACAAGGATTCTTGAGAAAGTAGAACTACGAGTATCTCGCGGGACTTCTACAAATGTACTAGTTATGTATGTTCTTGTTTGATTGTTTCAGAAATTACATGTCAGTTGACCGGCAAGTTGCATAGGCTTATAAGGAGTAATGCAAAAGTGTGTGAATTACAACTTGCTTGCGAGTACTTATGTGTGAGCTTGAGGTTACTACAATTTCAAAACGATGTTTTAATTGAACTGACATTGTCATCATACTTTCTCAACCATTTTAACCATTTTATTAATGTAAAAATGATCGAATACATATTCCATGACACTTCCAAGTGTCCAAAAAGTACTGGTTGCTTAGTTTTTAGCATGAACTGCAATTTTCGTGTTGATCGGAGTAGTAGTTCCCGCTATTTCACGTGGAGTGCGTTTAACCAAAATATGAAAGCTAAAAAAAAAAGTCGTTTCCGTTTTTATTTACTAATTTAATCGATCTCTTTGTTCTCTTGTGTGTAAAAAATCAAAAATAGAACACAAATTTGTGATTTGTTTTTTCCCTACAGGCATTTAATTTTGTGATAATTATCGGTATTATCCACGTAGGTACCGATTGCATGGGAATTCACAGGAAGCAGAAGGGGAAATTGGTTCAGTCTTGTATATAAAATGAATTTATTTGAGATTTCAATCTACTTTTTTTATTGATTAATCAAAAAACTTTAACGAAACAATAAACACAGCAATTAAAATGGAAATCACAAATTTATGATGAAGTTTCGACAAATGTCAACTTACTTTGGTATATGCGAAAATGCGTGTTTCATGCACGCGTAAGTCTTCGTTTGACATGCTATTGTTTTACATGACCAAGTACAAAAAACCTGAACATGAAAGGAAACAGCGGACTGACTTCATAAATAATTTAATATTCTTTAAATAAAAACTATTTTTTTAACTTTAAAAACAGAGATAAGTTTTTGTTTTTAATTTCTTTTTTGATATTAATTGAACCATTCGCAATTTATAACTGCTAAAAAGCTGTCAGCTAAAGGCTCGGTCAAACAGAACGCGTTTTAACGCCGCGTTTCACCGCCGCGTTCAAACGAAGCGTTGTATTACATTGCAATACATGTCCCGTGTCACACTGAACGCGTTTTTGACGCCGCGTTGAATTCACTATGGCGTTGCAACGCGGCGGTGAAACGCGACGTTGTGTGAAATTACAGATTATTTCTAACGCTGCGGCAGTCAAAGAAATTTTTAATTTTTTCAAGATGGAAAAATTAATTGAATTGGTGAGAAATTACCCTTGTCTATACGATATGGGTGATAAATCGTATAAGAACATTGTCTTACATACATATTTAATTATTATTATTGAAATATGAGAGAAATTTGTCTCTTATCATAAATTTCGCATTGGTAGGTCTTCTGTTTGTTGGCCTTCGAGATGTTTTACTCTAGCTCCCGGCACAGCCGGTGATATTCGCCATTTTCTTCTCTTTTTTTGTTAATTGGCATGTTCCCAAATTCTTTTTCTTTTACGAGAATTTCGTAATATAGCAAATAGAAGCAATTATTCCTCTTCTGAATCTGAGCTGCTTGACATTATTTTTGTTAAGGAATAATTGTTTTGTTTGTTCATTGCTTTACAGCTCTCTGTTTGACGTCCTCTAACGCGGCGGTTGCAACCTCGCGTCAAAATATTCTTACCGTCGCGTTAAAAAATCTTAACGCGGCGTTGAAAACGCGTTCTGTTTGACCGAGCCTTAAGACATACTTACGTATATGCCGTTGGTAAAAAACATAATGCCCCCGAAAACACGCGACCAAGTTCCATTGAAGAAAATCATTAGTACATTTTAATTTCTTGAATAAGGGTTGTTTTGAAGATACACTCGTGCTTAACGTAAAAGTGGACGATATAGGATAAACAGGTTTCTCCAATATTTTTACATGTATATTTGTTGTGTGCATGTATAAGTGTCTTTTTCCAGGTATCTAGATATTTGAAAATGTTTTAAATTCTAAATGTACAGTTTTAGCTGTGTAAATCAAGTTGTTATTTATTATAGCTATCCGGTTTTTCGGACTAGTTAATGTTCTTACAGAAAAATTCCTTTATTCTCTATGTAATTTTAAGAACACTCTCATTTTAGGGAGTCATTAGGGTGTTATTTAGATTTTAATACGAAATTATCTTACTTAAAGTTAATTGATTTTTTTATAGTTAAGGTAAGAATCCACATGATTCATTGCAGATTTTCTATATAATAATAATTTATTTACTGTCAGAAACAAATTTTTTGAAACACTTTTACATCAATAAAACTTAAGACTTAACGTCTTACTCGTAGTCTTAATATATAGTTAATTATTTCCTACTTACAAAGTTTTCTCCTCTAAATACCTCCTCACATTGCAAAAGTTTTCGGTTAAAAAAAAAGTAAGAAATGTGAACCTATTCGCCTTATCCATTGTTATCCGATTTTTGTTCAGGCATCGAGTGGTATACATTGTCAAAATTTTTAATTTTAGATTTCATTCAAAGATTCGAATTTATTTCTAAGGTCTGTCCTTAGAATTCGGGCATGTGCAAGATTTGGCACGCTGTAGTCTATCATAAAATTTTATACAAAAGAATCGTTCCGAATCGTTTGCTTAGGTTCAGAGCAAATAGGTAGCAAGTCCACATGAGCCATCATCATACATCTGCTCCGGAGCTTGTGACGTACAGCTCGGGGTTGTGTGAGCATCCTGTACAGATGTAGCTTAAAAGAATACTTTAAGTAAGGCTTTGCTAAAATTAGCCTCTTCCATGTACCTCATCTTAATCTGCTTTCTTGTGAAATTGGCTAAATCTTATTGGTAAAGGAATTACACTACATCAAACTTATGCTCAATCACTATCTCGTTCGTTTGACCAACTTTTTTTTATATACCCAATTTATATAACGGGGTCTACTTTGCTTGCTGTTATAGTAACTTCCTTATAAATTGTTGTACAAAATGAAAATAACAATTCAATGCATTAGACAAAAATTAGAAAGGCTGAAGTGCCTGCCGGCGGAGATATCACATGGATCTAGGAAGGTTTTTCCATTCTCGTTTAACAGTATGAAGCGTTTAAGACTGTGGATTTCAGTATTTGCCAGATCATGCAAATCGCTGTAGTAGAAGTTTCCCTAACAGTTCCCTAGAATGTCCCTATATTCTGGCACCGAACAGAGTTGAACATTGAACTAATCCGCAATCTCTATAAGAGATGAACCGAAGTTAAGGGCTATTATAGAGTTGTAAAGATCGAATCCAGAGATTTAGTAGCTGCTTAATTACTATCCGACCATAGAGAGTAATGCTGGTTTGGAACCCCTTTTTTTTTTCTTTAGCTTAGCTTTTACGCATGAGAAAAATGCAAATGTCTTTCACTATACCGTTAAGGCAGGAATAAAGGTTGTGAAGTACCCGCCGCACAGCTATTCGCCGTATGGTCGAAGGGAATAAATTGTAGGACAGTTGTGCGCGCGCCGCACCAGTTTGACGGAAAATTTGAAGTCAATAAGTGTGTTTTATTCACTGCTGCATAGCTAGCGCAGCAAAATTTCTCTCGACAAACAATAACAATTTGATTGCTGACGAAAAAGAAGCCAGTAAAAAAAATGGCAGTTGTGCTGTTGATAGAACTTTAAATTATTTAAATGCAAATGGCGCTATGTATTAAATTTTAGAATTTAACATACATATATACATATGTACAGTACATACATGTTTTGACATCGGATTTTGATATTTTCTATAATAATGACCAACATTGAAACATAAATTGAAATTGACACATGGAGTGCGTTTGATCATTTTATTTGCACTTGAATGCTCTGCTGGCTATGCAGCAATGAAGAAAACACACCTAATGTTATTTAAAAAGAATCTGAATGAATTCAGAATTATGGAGTGTCCAATCTCATTGCCTCAAGGCGAATGGTTCTACTTGCAGCCGTTTGATTTCTAAGTATGTCAAGGATTATCAGATGAAAAAGAGTTTCCAATGGGAGGGAGGTGCTTTGGTTGTGGTTGTACCATTACAAAGCTAATCGCAATTTATTGCTTTATTTAGAACGGTCCACCACACTGATATATCATATGTAAAAAAACGATCTTATTACCTAATGAGTAATGCGGGTTAGAAGACCCCATTTATTCGCAATAGCTTTTTTGCAGGAAAATAGAGCCACGGTAGTCTTTTTAACTCTTCCTTGTATGTTAGACTTCACTTCTTATCCAAAATAAGACCCAGATAATTTGCTTCTTATGAGAATGTTGTGGTACCTTTTTAATAAAAGATTGTCAACAAATTCTAAATGTACAAATTTTTGCAAGCAAGTGTAATTATTTTTGAACAAAACTGTTGTTTTATTTATCCCAAATTCTTCCTATTGTGTCCAAAAAACCCTAAAAACAAGAGAGTATAAGATTATTTCATAAAAACAAAAAATTATTTAAGTTTTGAAATAAATTAGTCATATTTGTTAGTAGGTAATCGACAATATAAAGATCATGAAAGATATATTTTTTATTCCAATACATATTTTATTGGGACAATTTTATTTTTCTGATTCCTGATTACTTTGAAATAATATAATATATATTATATATTTACAAAATCATACTTGGTAATCGTTTTTTCTATGCATATTAATTTTATTTAAAAGCGAATTATGTTAAATCACGAAAGCAATTTGGCATTTTTCAAAAAACTTCGAGTTCCTTAAAAACAGGAAAACCAGAAAAAGTTATAAAGCTTTCTATTAAAATGTTTTCTTTCAGTTGAATCAAAAGTAAGTAAAGGGAGATGGAAGAATATTGTGTATTAAAATAAAACGTTTCAAATACTTGTTTTAAAAACCGAATCCCTATGAAAATTACGGAAATGAAAGTTAATTCATTGTTATTTTTGAAAACAATATCATATGCAGTGATAAATTGCCAAGCAAAATAAAGATTCCAATCCTACCATTTCAAAATAAGATTTAAGTTTGGCTTAATTTTTAAGTTTCAATAAAAAAAAAAAACAAAACAAACACAGAAAGCTAAAACCATAGCATAGTTATATATATATATTTACATTAATCCTTAAGAACGTGATACCTTAGATAGTTAATTTTTACACCTAACAAATCCTCAAAATATAACTTCTACTTACTTAACTAAACCATTGGCGACAAAAATTAGCACTAAATTCGTTTTTTAACCTTACACCGCAATTTATTATACAAATAATCGTATCCCTACTTTTGAATATTTAAAAACAATCGTGAAGTATCATCATTTGACAAAGCGTCTTCATGAATTTTTTTGCTTTATCTACTACCATAGTTCAATAAATGAAATCAATTGAAAAAAAAACCAAGAAAGATTTGTTAAATGTTAAATAACATTCCATTATAGAACAAAAATTTTATAAATTATTTTCTGTTACGACAAAAAGGTAAGAAAAGTAGTTAATTAAAAACACTCATATCTGCCTTCAAATGAATTAAGTGTTTTGAATAAAATTACTTACATCAATATACATACATAGATATGAATAATGTGTTAAATTTTAGATTCACAAAGAAGCTATAAATATATTTGTATTGAATGTGATTGTTTTAAGCTTTTAACTAATTGAATGTATTTAAGTTTCTATAAATGTATTTGCAATATAAAAACAAACATTTAATTAATATTTAAAATCACTGTTAAAAAATAATTAAAAACAAAAAAACATAATATTAAATCTGTAAGAAAAATGATACATATTATTATACACACATGAAAACACATACAAATATTTTTTATTCATAAGCTGGATTAGGGGCCGTAGTAATATACCGTTAGTAATATACACACGATAAATTAATCGGGTATATAAGTATTTTTTATTAAAGTAAAACTATTTTATTAATAAAGTATTAAATATAAAGAAAACTCACTTTAAATGGCTCAGATAATTATGTACTTAAGCATAACTGTAATTATTTACTAAATAAACTAAAACTATTACATACTTAAAATATGTTGGGAAGTTAGAAGAAGTGCAATATTGCCAATTTGTTAGTAAGACCTTTTGTTTGATATCATATTTGAAAAATTAAAAATGAATATGGTAAGGTGCAACATTTTATAACCCGATTTTTAGGCAACTTACAGGAAATGATACTTCGAATAAAGTAAAAACTATACATTTTCATATCAGTTACTTTTGATTTTTCTCAATAGAATATTTACGTATATTCGAAACAATACAAATTAATTTCTCCCTCTATGACAAAACAAAGACATTTTTCTTTAAAAATATATAAGAATGGTTTTCCAAAGTGTTGCAATATCTTGTCCCTCATAAATTGTTCTGTTTTATAAAAGTATTTTTGTAAACGTATTGGTTTGTCTTATTATTTAAATTATTTGAAACATTTATTAATTAGCGACCAGCATAACTTATAAGAATTCAGTTTTCACTATTAGTAATTTCAGTCAATTTTCTACAATTATATTATCTTCTATTATTTTTAACTTCAATCAATTTCCTACCATTATATTATTTTGCATTATTTTTAGTTTAAAAAAGCCTTGGCCCAGATATTTCGCCATTCACTTCCTTTAAAATATGAATATGTAAACCGTAATTTGAATTTCCTGAAACTAATGAGAATGACATAAATCAGAATAAAAATTAAAAATGATTTCAAATATTTTAACATTTTAACAGATACATAGATACTAACAGATAGATTTTTCACAAAATTGGGCCTTGTGAATAAAAAAAAGCTAAGGCTGAAACTTGGATTTTTAAGTAAAAGCTTGATTTTTAGTGAATAAAAATAAGCTTAAACTAGCTAGTCAAAGATGTTTTCTAGTAATAGCTATTTTAAAATAGCCAAAACTAAATTCATTTAGTTTTAGCTTGTTTTCCTAGCTTAAGCTTCAATTTGTGTGAATAAAAATAGCTTAAACTAGAATATTATAGTTAAAGCTACAAAAATTTCAAGATTTTTTCGACCTGTCTAGAAAGCTTTGACTAGTTCTTATTTTCAGTATTAACTTGTGCGAGTTGTTAATTAAACATAAGGGAATATCTCAAAAAATAGGACTGTGAACGTATAGATCCAGAAACTGACATACGAAATGTTAAAAACATTATTTAGCCGAAACCAATAGTTGCCCTGTAGAACAGATAACAAATTGAGGCAAAAAAAACTTCCTTTCGGTCATAAATGTACCAGTTTTAGCTAAAGCTAACTAGCCGAAACATGTGAATAAAAAAACGAACACCTTAAATTACGAAGCTTAAGCTAGAATTTTCCAGCATAAGCTATTTAGCGTTATCATTTTTTTATTCACATAAAACAAAGCTTAAGCTAGTACTGTCTAGCTTTAGCTGCTAGTAAAAGCTATGACTAGTTGGCTTTAGCTTCCTCCAAAAAAAGCTTTAACTTTTTTTTTATTCACAAGACCCATTGAATACAAATATTATTTTAATTATAATTGAAACTGGCACCAAAATTCATTTGTTCGATATTTGTCAGTACTTAAAATAATCTCTGCTAATATTGTAACATTGATTGCATAGAAGAAGACCCAATTAACCTAAGAGAACCGCATATTCTAATAGGTTGAGAGAAGTAAGTTTCTTACAAGGCCAAGCCAATTGAAGATAAGCAGAAAAAGCATAAACAAGTCAGAAACTATTCTAACGCTGTTATAAAAAGAAACAAATTCTTCAATGACCAGAAATCAAGACAACAAATCCTGCATTGTCTATAAGTCAGTAGAAATTTCTGGTCATATGTCAAGAACGTAAAAAAATCAAGTTCATCTTCGGTTCCAACGCTCATCTACATCGGCTACCCGATAACTAGGCAAATGTAATAATTGTGCTTCTAGCTCTACGTTGTCTCAGAGCAAAATTCCCTTCTGTATACCTACTTGGGAATGAAATAATTCAATTGGACAGGCAAGGGCCCTTTGAGATCATGATATAAGCATATAAGCAAACGCACTGGTCCTGAGGGTATTCCCCCATTCTTGTGACGAGGTATTCTTCATGGCTGAACAAACCATGGCGTAAACTTTTCCATCGGTCCTAATGTTCCGGAATCTTCCATAGAACATGGAAATAGTATTTGCCCAGCCTGTTCCTAAAAAAGTTGACCTTTCTTCCCCCGCCTCCTACCAAGTGATTGCACTTACGTCCGTCCTTACCAAGGGCATGGAATCGCTGATCAATTATCAGCTCAAGAAATATCTCGAAGACCGAAAGCTTCTGAGTGGCCAGCAATACGACTTTCGCTGCAATCGTTCCAATCTCACCGAAGAGTGGATCAGATCTTTACATTGTTTTGGAAAACGTAAAATTATTGCGCTTGATATTTCTAAGGCATTTGATTAAGTTTGGCATCAAGCTATCGTATCGAAAATGCATGCCTTTGGTATCAATGAAACCTTTATTCTTTGGATTAGAAATTACTCTCTGGATCGTTCAATACATGTTGTATCGGATAGTTTCAAGTCTAACCCAGGACTCCGTTTTGTTACTGGCTCTCTACCTCATTTTATAAATGTCCTCTTGTCTAAGACTTTTCATCCACTTCATTGTTTTGTCGATGTCTCTACGCTCAGCTTCTGAAAAATCGCGTGGAGTTCAATGCTTCGAAAACTCAACGCTGCTTAATGTGCTTGAAGCAAATTGTACCCCTTATGCAATCGTCATGGCGCTTTCTTTTATCGAAGAGGCCGTAAAGCTGCCAGTACTTGGTATGTGTGTCAACGACGATCTTTCTTGGAATGAGACTGCCAAAAACGCTGCTGAATGTTCAGAATTTCCATCTCGTTCTAAGACATTTGTTTCCATCGCTCGAGCTGTCTTTAACATTATAAGTGTCCTAATTAACCTTTGGCGTGAGTCAATTATAAAAAAAAAACAGTAACTTACAACTCTCAAGCCTCTCTGTGTTGTTGGTAACCTATTATTTTCTGCGCTGCCGAAACTGTTAAGTTAAGAAGCTCATTTTCATGACAAAACTCTTGGAGAATTTGGAATTTCGTCGTAGGATGTAGAATCATTTTTGTTTTTAGGGCGCATAGGCTACAAATCAATTGTTAGACATAAATTAATATTATTTTTTATAATGCAAACTCGTATTGAACGTAATATTGGCGTTATTATTTCTTCTAAACGTTAAGAAACATACAGTGGGATCTTAGTTCATTTGCATACTAATTGCTAGAAAGTGACAAATCTTTCAAAAATATCTCTTTTCGTGCTTCTTACGAGCACATGTCTTAGACGTTCGGAAAAAGTTAAATATTATGGGTCCCCTCCATTCTTACCAATACTACGCACAAAGGATGATTGAAAGTTGTGAATCACAAATTTTTAGGTAATCACAAGGCTTAAGCCTTATAAATAAGCAAGTTTTCAGTCCGTTCAAAAAACGAATTTTATATTTAATTTTGAGGTAGTAAAGAGTTAAGTTGATGTTCTTGAGTGACTTTATTAAACATTTTGTGGTTGTGTGTGGAAAACGAATATTTTGAAATATACTTTGATTTAAAAATCATTGGCGTAGAATTTTAAACAGCCTATTATTAAGGTATGATACTAGTTAACAATTTGCTAACATTACAGTAGTTTACTAACTCTTTTTTAATCTTAAACATTTTCTAACAAGTATCGTACTAAAGCATTTTTCCTAATAAATTGCTTCTGAACACACCTAAAAAAACGTAATTCGTGCAAAAAACTAATGAACAGATCTTCTTTGACGTTTGTAATCGCAAAGACTCATATGAAGCTGGCACAATACTTAAAAAAAACTTTAATAATAGGGTAGAAAAATTATGATTTAAATTTGGAAAATCGTTGTTTTAACCTAGTTTTATATTAAAAGAGCTTTAATATCGTACTAGCTCAACTAAAATTTTGCGTAACTATAAAAACAGTTTATTTTTGAATACTTGAGATATACGGATTAATTGAAGTGAAAGAAAAATGCCAATTTCAAAAACAAAACTAATTCTTGTGGTCGTGTTTTTATCACGGACAACAAAAGATATCACAAGTCAGCCAATTTACATACATATATCGTCGTTGTGCGGAAAATCTGTGGCTGTTTAATGTTTCCTTTATATTGGTAGCAGATACCATAAATATCTTTGGTTTGAATGCAACATATTCTTTTATAACGGTTTATAACAGCCGTATTAATAAAGAACGCTTATTCCACCTATATTCCATGGTTTTGCTAAACCGTGGAATAAGAGTTAAGCCATTGCTTAAATATTTACATTAATAAAAACGAAATGTTCGAGGAATAGTTGAGTGACGTTTATCAAAAATCCCTTAAGAAAATCTACTACAAAAAGTAAGCCACATCTTTTTTATATTCTGTGTCTGCCTAAATTGATTGTCATTCGCTTGTGTTTTATGTCGTTTTTATTTGGCAATCCGGAATCTCTCTCCAATCCGGAATCCCAACTGAATACTTTTTTTGATTCTGGTGATTCTGCCAAGTTTGTGTGTGATTGTATATGTGAACATCAAATATGGAGAATAAAGGAAATCAAGAATTATGTTTTAGCCCAGTCAAATAAGCCAGAAAAAGGGACAAACCTCGGAATGGAAGCGAATAAGCTGAAAATTTGCATAAACCTTTATTTTGATGTTCTAATGACTGACAAAAAAGTCTCATATCATATCATGTACGCGTCACAAGTTATTCAAGGTCAAAGGTCAGGTAAATCGGTTTTTTGCAATTATTTCGTTTTCTATACGAAATACCGCGTTCGAGGTTATTATGAATTTTGTAGATCATACTCTTCTCTACAATTTTCATTTCAATCATTTTTTTATAACTCCAACCATTCTCGAGATATAGCGCGGAGAGTGAGGAGCGCGCATCCTTAGATATACTGTGAGTCGAGGCAGATGTTCTGTTAGTTTTATTTCAATGTTATATTCTCTATTCTATGTGTGTTATTCAGTTGAATTTTGTATCTCGACAACCGGACGTTTATTGCTGAAAATTTAAAACGACAAGACGACAAAATAATAGCAGCAATGCAAGAAATTTTTTGTTATATTGAAAACAATGAAGACTCACAATTTACATTAAAAGAGATGAGGGATGTCATTACAGGCTATATTTCTGATGATAAAACAATCATTTCAAAATTAAGGGAAAGATATTTAACTGAAGTAATAATAACGGCGAAAATAGGATCATTTACTACGAGTATTATCTCTTTTCGTGATACGCAAGCTATCACTGGGGTAGAAGAACGAATACGTGTAGTAGAAACTGCAGCTGCAATTATTAGAGAAGATATTTGATCTTCTATCGTCGAGACTAAATCTTATCCCGCCTCCAAGTAAAATGATCTACAATTTACCTGTCGCCGCCGCGCCGTTTACTATAGACTTTACATATACGGATGCGCGTTCCCCACTCTCCGCGCTATATCTCGATAATGGTTATAGTTATAAAAAAATGATTGAAATGAAAATTGTAGATAAGTGTATGATCTACAAAATCATAATATCCTCGAACGCGGTATTTCGCATAGAAAACGGAATAATTGCAAAAAACCGATTTACCTGACCTTTGACCTCGAATAACTTGTGACGCGGACACGATATGTTATGAGACTTTTTTGTCAGTCATTAGAACATCAAAATAAAGGTTGATGCAAATTTTCAGCTTATTCGCTTTCATTCCGAGATTGAAGGCTAATTTGACTGGGGTATTTGTTGAAAGATACTTTTCGCACAATTAGGATACAAAAAATCTCCAGCTGTGGAGTTTGACGTTTAGATATATGAATATGTGGGTGCTTCTGGTTTCGATTCTGAATTCAAATCCAGAAGCAAATTTCTCTTCTTTTCAGAATCAGAACTGTCATTTTTTCCCAAGTGAACACTTTCTGAAAAGTCCAGAAGGCTTGTCGGTCTTTTATATATACGGGAATCTGGCATGCTTTCACGGCAGTGACAATTGACAAACTATCTCCCTTATTTTTAAATTGACGTCAAAAGCTGCCTATGTACGGAGAGTAAGAAGATAAGGAAGCAATATTAAAAACATGTTTTGATTTATATCATATAATAAAACGGCAAACATGTTTTTTGTGGTACACTTTTCTCCAAAAGTATTTAACCGATTTCGATAAATTTTATATGGTTGGAAAGCCACAGTTACGGAGATGTGCAGAATATACTTGAGACACGCATTTACACACTGTGGGTCATTTTTGTTTTTGCACTGTCGAACACTTTGCATATTACATAAAATAAAATTTAATTTAATAAATTTGCTTGAAAACACTGCCAATAATATAAATAATAAATAAAAAAGGCACGAGTACGATAACTTGGCCGCCAAGATTTGATAACGGATTTTTGTAGAGGGGTCAAAAATAAGCACTTTTTACTACGGAGGGGGGGGGGTCTATCTCCCCCCGTTTAGGAGGTAAAGGCACTTCTAGAAAAAATGGTTTAAATTGAAAAAAAAAATATTAAAAAACAACGCCAACACCTACAATAAAGTGCTATACTGCGTTTGAAAGCCAGAAGATTGTTCTATAATCCTGCATTTAAATTAAATTACTCATGTCAATAGGTTTTGAGAAATTCGCATTTAAAGTCCAAATTTTGATAAAAAAAAACGTGAAAAAAAGTTTAGACCGATTGTTTTCAAAATTGTGAAATGAAATTGTAAATTAGCTTATATGTGTTTCATGTATCTATCAGTTCTTAATCGAACACAAAAAACCGCATGGTTCTATGTATTCTGGTTTTTGAGAAAACCTCCGTTTAGGAGGTAGGGGCACTTTTAAAAAAAATGGTTTAAATTGAAAAAAAAAAAAATATTAAAAAACAACGGCAACACCTACAATAAAGTGCTATACTGCGTTTGAAAGCCAGAAGATTGTTGTATAATCCTGCAACTAAACTAAAGTACTCATGTAAATGGTTTTTGAGAAATTCGCATTTAAAGTCCAAATTTTGATAAAATAACGTGAAAAAAAAGTTTAGACCGATTGTTTTCAAAATTGTGAAATGAAACTGTAAATAAGCTTACATGTGTTTTATGTATCTATCAGTTCTTAATCGAACACAAAAAACCGTATGGTTCTATGTCTTCTGGTTTTTGAGAAAATCGAAAATAACTAAAACTACTTTTCTACAAAATGTTTGATATTTTTTGCTTCCTTACATAAATAAATCAGTGCTAGCTTCCAACATTACAATATATAAACAGTAAAGTATGTATGGGGGGGCATGCTGCCCCCCTGCAACCCCCCTACTTGGCACACTATAGGATTTGGGGTAGGTGCGAGGTTGGGTGCATGCAAAGTTTCTTTTGCATTCACAGAACCTGTATTTAAAAAAATTCAAATTTATTCTATTTATCCAGTATCCACTAAATACCTACATATATTTATATAAGTAGCCCAAAGTTCCAAACTTAAAATTTTTAAATATTAAAATGCATTATGAAAAATTCACATGTAATGCACTGTTGCTCGACTGCAGCAAATATATATAATTTCTTAATATGTATCTATGTTTGTGTCTTACATACCAATTTATATAAAGCAACTGAAATGTTCAAAGTATACCAACTTAGATAAAAAAAGCTAACATTCCAATTTGTACCGTTGTTTTTTGTTCGTTAATGAAAATGTGGTACAAGTTAATGTTTACCAAGGTCATTCGTTATTCAACTTTTGTAAGAGTGAAGTGTTTTTTTCTCTAAATGAAAAATGGCGGTTAAACATCCACTACTCCATCCCAAATTGAATAATTTTCCAATATTTTCTTCTTTCGGTGATTTAGTGTCGACCAACGAAAAAAGCATTACTTTTCCGAAGAAATTGGTTTAATACCAAATGAAAATTCAACTCCCGTGGCCGTGTGCAATTCTGGGTAAAGCTAAATGAATTGCTGTACTGAACTAACAAAGATGCATTATGTTTATTAACATTAATCCTTAAAATGGAATAACCGTCATCACCAAAAATCAAAAAAAGGAGTTTTGGTAATTTTCGATTTTCTCAAAAACTAGAAGACATAGAACCATGTGGTTTTTTGTGTTCGATTAAAAACTGATAGATACATGGAACACATATAAGCTTATTTACAGTTTCATTTCACAATTTTGAAAACAATCGGTCTAAACTTTTTTTTCACGTTATTTTATCAAAATTTGGACTTTAAATGCGAATTTCTCAAAAACCATTTACATGAGTACTTTAGTTTAGTTGCAGGATTATACAACAATCTTCTGGCTTTCAAACGCAGTATAGCACTTTATTGTAGGTGTTGCCGTTGTTTTTTAATATTTTTTTTTTAATTTAAACCATTTTTTCTAAAAGTGCCCCTACCTCCTAAACGGAGGTTTTCTCAAAAACCAGAAGACATAGACCTATGCGGTTTTTTGTGTTCGATTAAGAACTGATAGATACATGAAACACATATAAGCTAATTTACAATTTCATTTCACAATTTTGAAAAAAAGCGGTCTAAACTTTTTTTTCACGTTTTTTTTTATCAAAATTTGGACTTTAAATGCGAATTTCTCAAAAACCATTGACATGAGTAAGTTAATTTAAATGCAGGATTATAGAACAATCTTCTGGCTATCAAACGCAGTATAGCACTTTATTGTGAGTGTTGCTGTTGTTTTTTAATATTTTTTTTTTCAATTTAAACCATTTTTTCTAAAAGTGCCCCTACCTCCTAAACGGGGGGAGATAGACCCCCCCCTCCCGTAGTAAAAAGTGCTTGTTTTTGACCCCCTTTGTGCTTCATTTTTATACTTTTAAACATATTTTAATGCTATTTCTCTTTTACTTTTACAAAGTTGTACGTTTTTCTTCATAGAAATAGAGACTAGCTGCTTACAGTATTTTAGTTTAAATTATCTTTTGTTCAGTGGACATAAAATGCTTATTCTGCGCTTACAAAAAAATGAGGCTTACAAATTAATTCATAAGAAGCTATTTTAAACTACCATATTTACATAAATTTCATTATAGTTGGTATTGTCACATTGTGTTTTTGTAGATGTTACAGACTAAATTAGACAATCAACAATGTAAATGTAAGAATTTTGTTCTTTTAGAAAAACCTAATAAATATAAAATCTCTTAAATTTATTTTCAGAAAATGTTCTTTTTAAAAGACCAGATTTTAGCAAAACTTATTTCTTCTTTACTATCTACTACCAGATGTTAGTATGAAAATAATATTCTTTGGGTTTATGAGATCATCTAGAACGTCAAAAATCTCAAAACAATTTATTTTATTACGAATTCAAAAATCTCGAATTACATTATCACAAACGGATTTTTTTTCAAAAATAAATACATTTTTTATGAAAATAAATAAAAACAAAATTTTATTAAACCCATATTATAAATACGTCCCCAATGACAAGGGCTATCACCGGTAGCGAACTTGAGACGATTATTTGTTTTTAACCTCTGGGAGAATCTTTAATGTTACTCACGATATACTAATTAATTTATACGAGTATTTCAATAAAATTCTTTATTTTCTTTAAACTACAAGAAACTTGAATTGATTCCTTGTCTATATAAAAGTGAAAAAGATCCTTAGGTGGCACTTCAGCTCCGCAAAGTTACGCAATATTTCAGGAGTTTTCTAAAGCATTTTCTAAAATATTGGCTTTTGAAATAAGTAAAAACGAGTTTTTATTAGATCGAGATTTTTGTAAATCGAGATTTTTAGCTTTCGTGATTTTGTTTTTTTTTATGTTTTATTTATTTTTTTGTTTAAATAACTTAAAATTACGAAAAAAATTATTAGTTGATATTGAAAAACAAAAAATAAAAAATATGTGCATAACATAATGTAAGTATTCAGTACACATATGTATGTATTAAGGTACAAGGAATTGAAAATCAATAATTTTGGTAAAGAAAAAGTGATAAATAAAAAAAAAGATCAGGTAAAAAGTACACTGAAATGAAAAGTATTCGCAATGTTTTTTGTATCGCATTATCTTTTTATGTTACGGATGTGTTTTCAATGGATTAAATATAAAATTTAAACAAAAATGTTAAACTTAAAGTTAAATATTCATGTATTTGTAAAAAAAATTAAGATTGTTTTCATCTGGTAAAAATAATTGTTCCAAGCAAATACAAACAATGTGAAATAAATTTGCTATTCAAATTAAAAAAAAAAGTTATGAAAAAGAAAAAAATATATATCAATGTTGGATAAATGTTTTTAAGAAGGGTAGATGATTAAAATTTTGAATGTGAGATTAAAAATTGTTTTTATTGTAATTAACTTTTATTAAATAAAATGTGGCATGCACTGAAAATGAAGCAGAGGTATTTGTTTACATTTGAAGAGAAATATTATTGTTACAGGCATTTCGCTATAAACCACATCACAACTCTGGAATCCCTACACATGTGCGCACAGTTAAAATAAAGTTGGTATTGGAACTAGTAAGTAGTGGCAAACAAATTTAATAATACTTTGCGCTACAGCAACTGAGGCATTCAAGCTCGTTCACTCTTTGCTGGGTTAAATATTATAAAATGGAATGATACGGCAATATAACTGGCCCAAAAATAGTTGGCGGTTTTTTTATAATTTTAAATTAAATTCTGGTTCTGTTTTTAGTAGGTTATGCATTTGGTCTTTGTATTGCTATGTTTTGAACATTATTTATAGTAAACATTTATTTTTGATAAGAATTGTCTAACATTTTTCTGCATTTTTATAGTTGGGAATATGTTTTTTGAGTTAAGTTAAGTTATCGTTCATAAAATTTATTGAGTCCGCTTAAAAAGTGCATTTCGAAAATTTAAATCTAAAACCTTCTTTCTTTATGACTACATGGAACTGTGTCGAATATTGTATGTATTTCGAAGAAGATTTTGAAAATATTAACACATCATATTTTTAGTTCGCGGTGAAATCGGTGTTTCTGTTTTCTTATTATATTGCTTAGTATAGTAGTATGAAAGATCATTGACACTGTTTTAAGGCCGAATGCTAAACAAGTCCATAAGAAATGCCCTTCTTGTGTTTTAATATTTCGTTCTTGATATCGATTGTACACCGATACTAGCCCTATTTATTAGAATTCGCTAAACGGATGAATAGATTTGCAGTGCATAAGGACTTATTATTCCATTATAAAAATTCGTATTTATAAAACATTTTTCTACCCACTGTAGTTATATAATAACCTTGCGTCAAATAAAGAAATAAAAAGTGGGAATCAATTACATTTAGCCGTCATAAAACAGCTCAGCAGTTTGTCAAAGTAAACAAGTTTGTCGAGTTTAGTAAACAAAAATGCAACTTTCAAAAACTGAAATAATTCGACCAATTAACTTTTAATCATTTTGGATAAGGTATCCTTAACACAATATTTACTTTTAATCAATATTCATCTTATCATAATCTGTAGATGCTCCTCAGACAAATTATTGAGGATAAAGTCTCAATAATCGAAAGCAAAAATTGCGACACTAACACGTATGAGATGAAAGAGGATGCGTGGACTCGTGGAGAGTATATTTATCTATTTTAATAGAATATATAATTTTAGTTTCAATAAATAAAAATAACATACAGTTGTAAAATAATAACTTTGATTTTAAAGATAGAGTTTCCTTAGGAGTCCTTCTAGATTGTTTCAGAAAATCAATACTCAGACGTTTTTATAAAGGAATATAATATTTACATATTTAACTAACTGACCCGGCAAACGTTGTTTTGCCATATAAATTATTTCTAGAGAATTTCTAGTGTAGAAAAAAAAATAACGATTTTATTGTAAGTGTGTAAGGGTGTGATATATGAGTGAAAGAAGCATAAAGCGTTGTGAACGATGAGGGAATATAAAAATAACAAAACACGAAACATAAATTTTTTTAAATTAATTTTAATTTATTCTTTAAAATTATATATGTATATCATTAATTAATTACGACAATAACACTAACAAACAATATAAATCTCTTAATGCTAAGTTATCACGGTCAGCCATTGACCTAACTGTAAAAAAAGCATTGGTTGCATTTTTATCCAGCCGACACAAGCGGACATTGCCACCGGGGAAATTTGAGATATTATATTAAATGCTGAATGTGAATTCATTTCGTGGGAATATATTATTATAAAATTGTAACTTGATTATGTTAAAGCTCTTTAGAATGTAAGCTAATTAAATGAAGGAAAAATTATTGTTAGTCTTAAGCCAGACCCGATCGAATAAACGTGAATTGAAAAACGTACTATCTTGTTTTAATAGACCAGTTGCGGTCTCAAATATATTTTTTTAAAATCCAAGGACAAGAAGTCCTTTACTGGCGCCCGAGCAGGGACCTAACTGCTTTTTGTAAAAAGTGTTAAAAAGAAAAGTATCAAAAAAAAAAAAAAAGAAAATATAAAAAAGAAGTAAACGTGAACAACACCCAATTTAAGTGAACTGAAACAGAGTGAAACAATTATCTCAAAGTAAAGATAAAAAGAAGTTAATTAAAAAGAACATAGTTTGGTGTAACTAAAATTCAAAAATTAACTAAGCGAACTCACTATCCCTGTATTAAATTAACCCGGGAATAAAACACATAAAGAACGAACATTAAAAACTAAATTACTAAGGAATTAATTGACCTCATCGGTGTGATCAACAGAGACCTGAAAGAGTTTGAACGAGTGCAAAGCTGAACCCAGAATTGAAGAAGATCAAAACCATGAAAAGGATGCTGTTACTTTTATTGTAAGAATAATTCAAAAATATATATATATTATATTTGTGTCACTTGATTTAAATTTATCGAGATTAATATAACTGTAATTGAGCAAAATTTCTCAAAATATAATAATTAAACCCGAATTATACAAGGGGAAAGAGATTTAAAAAAAAAAAAAAAAATTATTTACTATAAAAACCATTCTTTTGGGGAATCACTCTTTAGACCGAAACTAAGGTACAAAATAAATAAATCATGGAAGAACTTACGGTATCGGTCACCCATCTCACAGGGGCTATGAACTCTGTCCTTGACCAATTGAGAGGGTTCGAAACACGAATCGTTCAGCTAGAACAGGGGGGTACGCAGGAAACAATAAAATTGATACTAGAGCAGTTAGGTTCCATTGAAGATAAAATAAAATCGGTTGAGGAAAATAGCACTAGCAATGCTGGTAATACCCAAAACTTCTTTTCCGTCGAGCCACCCCGAGGACCAAGTAATGAAAATGAACTTAGAGAAATCTCAAAGCTCCCTGATCCTGTTAAGGAAATTCAAGTTTTTGACGGAAATCCCGTTCAGTATGTGTCATGGGTCCATTCTGTAGAAACCGTGCTGAAGGACTACGCGATCGTTCGAAGTAAGCCCCTATACAGGGCAATCCTTCAGCACGTACGCCAAAAAATTCGCGGGAAAGCTGACTCTGCCCTTGTATCGTACAATATCTTCGATGATGACTGGACAGAAATTAAGAAAATTCTGTCCCTCCATTACGCGGATAAAAGGGATATTCGCACCCTTGAGTATCAGCTAAACCAGCTTAAACAAGGCAGCCTGAGAGTTGATGATTTTTACGCAAATGTAAACCACCAATTCTCTTTAATAATTAACAAAATTCGCACCGATACCTACTCGGTGGAAACTGCTAATGCACTTATAGGGACGTACCGTGACAGGGCCCTGGACGTATTCGTCAGAGGTCTGAGTGGAGATATGTCACGGCTTCTGATGATCCAGAAACCAAAATCGTTACCCGAAGCATACACCGCTTGCCTTGATATGCAGAATATCAATTGGAGAAGTAGTTCTGTTCATGTACGTGCACCAAACACAGTTTCTGCACCGGTTTCTTATGATTTTAACATAGACAGGAGACCTCCAATGCCTTTCCAAAATAAATTTTCATATGATAAGAGAAGATCTATACAATCAAGGCAGAATTCATGGGGTAACAATCGTAGCTTTAGACAATATCAACCTCCTACGGGACCAAAACCTCCTATAAAAATGGAGCTAGGATCTGAACAAAGTAGACATGTAAACTATATGAACCAGCCTAACAGTAACCCATTCAAACGGGAAGCTGATTCTGAGAACTTCCGTGTACGAAAACAGCAGAAATTTAATCACATAGTCACGGCTGTGACCGAAAATAATGAGGAACCGAGCTGTTCAAAATCCTTGAACCATTCGGAGGAAAATTTTATGACAGGAGCCTCGTTTCCAGCGTACCATACATAGAGTATGGTACGCAAGACGGAAAAACATTACACTTTCTTGTTGATACGGGTGCAAACAAGAATTTCATCAGATCAGACCTAGTACCCGTATCCCAACCGGTAAAAAACTCCTTTTTTATTAGCAGTCCCGCGGGACAAATATTAATCAAAAACAAAATTTCTGGCAAATTCTTTGCTGACCTTGGTTGCGATTTAGAGATAACATTTTTTGTCCTCCCCGAACTACAGTCATTCGATGGCATACTCGGTGACGACACGCTGAAGGAACTTAAAGCTATAATAGATAGGGATAAAAATGTACTTATAATTAATTCAAAGATTAAAATCCCCTTATTGAATAAACCCTCAGGGGTGGTAAATAACTTAATTATAGAAAATGAGGACATTTCTGAACACTACAAATCGAAACTTTTATCCATTTGCGAAAAATTTAAAAATCTTTTCGGGCCCGTCAATAATGACAGGATCAAAACCAATGTTGAAGCAGAAATACGTACAACCACGGATGAGCCGATTTACACGAAGTGCTACCCCTATCCTGTCTGTATGAGGGATGAGGTAGAAAAACAAATAAATGAGCTCTTAGCAGAAAAAATTGTCAGACCCTCAAAAAGTCCCTATAATTCCCCGGTATGGGTTGTCCCAAAAAAGGATAAACCTAACGGAGAGAAGCAATATAGAATGGTGATAGATTTTAAGCGCTTAAATGCTGTCACCATTCCCGATACATATCCAATCCCTGATATCAACAACACATTGGCCAGTCTTGGCGATGCTAAATTTTTCACTACACTAGACCTTACCTCGGGGTTCCATCAAATTGCGATGAAAGAGCGGGATATACCTAAAACGGCATTCTCTGCAATGAATTGTAAATTTGAATTTCTTAGACTACCTTTCGGACTGAAAAATGCGCCAGCGATCTTCCAGCGGATGATAGACGACGTTCTTAAAGAACTGATTGGGAAGATTTGCTACGTTTACATCGATGATATAATAATTTTCAGTAAAACAATAGACGAACATTTAAAAGACATTGAAACCGTTTTTTCAAGGCTTGATAAAGTAGGTTTAAAGGTTAATCTTGAAAAAACACACTTTTTAAATACAAACGTGGAATTCCTTGGTTTTTTGGTAACCTCTAACGGTATACTTCCTAATCCAGCTAAAGTCAAGGCCATCGAGGCTATCCTACCACCAAATACATTGAAGGAACTGAAGAGTTTCTTGGGTCTTACGTCTTATTATAGACGGTTCATCAGAGATTATGCTAAAATTGCGAAACCTCTCACCAACATGACTCGGGGAGAGCTTTCGCATGTAAGAGCGAACCAATCGAAAAAAGTGAACATACAACTCGATGAAGATGGTTTAAAAGCCTTCAGAACCCTTAAAGAATTACTGACATCAGCGGAAGTATTACAGTTTCCGGATTTCAATAAACCCTTCAATTTAACTACGGATGCTTCCGATTACGCAATCGGTGCTGTTCTGTCGCAAGGAGAGCCCGGGAAAGATAGGCCTATTTGCTTTATCTCCCGTTCCTTGAATAAAACAGAAGAGGGATATGCGACTAATGAAAAAGAGCTTCGTGCCATAGTTTGGGCACTAGATAACCTTAGAAATTATCTATATGGTGCAAAAAAAATAAGGATCTTCACCGATCACCAACCTTTGACTTATACTCTTAGCAATAGGAACTATAACGCCAAACTTAAACGGTGGAAATCCAGAATAGAGGAGTATAACTACGAGTTGATTTACACTCCCGGTAAATCAAACTTTGTGGCTGACGCTCTATCACGACTCAGGACTGAGGTCAATCATCATTCCGGCTCCAGCTCTTCTCCCTCTCGCACAGAAACAGCAGTCTCGGAATCAAATCCAAGTGACACAGAAACTGCCAACGAAAGACGAAACGACATGACGGACAGTTTACGGACATGCAGTGCTGATGAAGGGTTACGTGAAATATCCCTTGATAGCGAAGACTCTTGTACAATGCATAGTGCTGATCAGGACAGCTCAGACTTGATTCCGCATGTGGAAGTTCCACTGAACGTTTTTAGGAATCAGTTGGTTTTCAAAACAGGCATCGATTTATGTTCCCATGAGGAACCACACCCCGGGTTCCATCGTCATTACATTTCCTTTAAACAAATAAATTCTATTAACCTCAGGGAGGCACTTAGGGAAAAACTTAATCCAAACGTCATCAATGGTATTAAACTTCCAGAGGAATATCTTTGGATGTTGCAAGGTATATATTTAGAAAATTTTGAAAAGTATAAAATAAGAATAACACAAAGATTGGTTGAGGATGTCGCCAATGAGGAGCGAAGGCTTTCGATAATTGAAAACGAACATCGGAGGGCCCACAGAGCTCCGAGAGAGAATAAAGAACAAATACTCGAAAAACATTACTTCCCTCAGATGATGGCGCATATAAGAAGGTATGCTGCCTCGTGCGATATTTGCAATCGCAATAAATACGACAGACATCCCAACAATCCAGAATTGCAACCAACGCCGATTCCTAGATATCCATGCGAAATAATCCACATGGACATAATGGAGATCCAAGATGAAAAATTCCTAACCGTCATAGATAAATTTTCTAAATTTTCCAAATTTTTCCATCTTAAAGATAGGTCCGCGATAAGTATTCGATCAAAAATAATAAAGGTAGTTCATTTTTTTACAGCTCCTCTCACCCTCGTCGCCGATAATGAAAAGGGGTTCCTCAGTCCAATAGTTGTGAATCTAATAAAAAACCTTGGAGTGAAGCTTTATCTTACTCCATCCCACAGAAGTGAGGTTAACGGCCAAATAGAAAGGGTCCATTCGACGATCCTAGAAATATATAGATGTCTTAAAGAAGAGTATAAGGATCTTAATGTAAAAGAATTAATCTATGTGGCCGTTGATCGCTATAACAATACAGTACACTCTGTGACAAACAAGAAACCTTGTGATATATTTTTTAATAGATCACAGAGGATTAACTATCAAAACCTTTTAAATATACGTTCAAGACTTAATAGGGACCTTAGAGGTATTATCCAGAAGAGTATGAATGCTAGGAATGTAAGAAAAAATTTGAAAAGAGTGATTCCAAAGAAGTATGGCAAGGGCGACGTCGTCTACGTTGCTACTAAGGGCATAAAAAGTAAAAACAAGCCCTTGTATAGAAAAGAGATTGTAGCAAAAAATAATAAAGTAACCGTTACAACCTACAGTGGGAAAAAAATTCACAAAGCCCACATTAAAAACATATAAAAAAAAAAGAGAGAAAAGATCTCTTGTCCTTTTGAAACAAAAAAGAAAAGAAACGTAAAAATTCATATTAAAAATTATACTTGTAAAAATGCTTCAGGTTACTCTCAAGAAACAAGGGGCCGGTTCACTAACTAAGTCTTAATTGCAAAAGTTTGGTGGTGTGGGCACTCGTACCCTAGTAGGTCGCTTGAACTTGAAAACCTTGCGGCCAAAGCGGAACAATACGAACCCTCCGAACCAAAGTGACTACCCCGAAAATTTAATGGAGAGTTAACCCAAAGAGCATTCAAAATAAAAAACAAAATAAAAAAAAAAAAAAAAAAAAAAAAAAAAAAAAAAAAAAAGGAAAATGAAATATAAATTACAAGACAAAATGTAACACAAAATACAGAATTAATACATAAATGAAAACCAAAAAATTGTACTGAAAAAAAAAAAAAAAAAAAAAAAATAAGAAAAGAATATAAATTATTCAAATGAATATAAATTTAGTACTTAAATTTTTATATATTTTAAGAAACATATTGTAATTTGACGACTAATAAATTTTGATTATTACAGATTAGTAGCTTCTTTCAATCCCATGCAGTGTTTACACATTTTCGCTTACGATTCACCGGTGGTAACTTTAAAAGAAGGAAATGCTTGGGTAACGAATGGGTATTTCAAATTGATACACGTAATTGACTTAGCCAAGTACGACATTTTACTGAGAAACACAGAAAAATCGATGACAAGGTACGTTAAGGACGAAGGAAGTAGATCTATCCTAGGCTACCATTTGGAACAAATCAGGGCCCGTCTTAGTGAATTGAAAGACGCAAAAATGAGAAGAACTAGGTCAATAAATTGGATAGGCTCTGCCTGGAAGTGGATAGGTGGCTCTCCTGACGCTTCTGACTGGGACAAACTTTTAGAAAGACAAACCGACATCGAAGAGAACAACAATCGACAATACTCGATTAACAAAAGACAACGATTAACAACTCCATACAACGAGAAGAAACGGACAAAGTTAGACAGGAATTACTGAATAAGGTACTTATTTTAAAAGAGGGAGTAAACGAGATGATCAGGGCTTGTCAAATGGCAAAAAATGGCATCGTAAATAGTAACTTATTAGACTTAGGAGAAATTAATATAATTATTAATGAACTCGAAACTTTGCCTTATCAAAATGTTGTTGAAGCCATTGAATATGGTCAACCTTCGATCTATTGCAATGGGACATTGATGTTATACATACTATCTTTACCTAAGATAAATCCAAAAACATATCACTTAGTAACCGCCCGCGCGACAATTAAGAAATCAAGGCAAATTGACTTAGAGTTTCATAAGCTCCTCATGACCCATGACGAAACATACGGACTGAACGGACATTGTCTTAACATAGGAAACAATTCAGTGTGTCGAGAGGATGTTCTCAAAAAATTAAAGGAAGACTCATGTATACCGAGGATGCTCAAAGGCGGTGACGCTCTTTGTGACTATAAGACAAACACTGACGAGATAATTGAACAGATTGGGGAAAACACGATTTTTGTCACAAACTTTAATGGAACATTATTAAATAAAAATTTATCTATTCCCTTAGAAGGTACCTACCTTATACAGATGGCAAACGAAACCATTCGGGTCAAAGATAAAGTATATAGCAGCAGAACCATGATCTCCCCCCAAGCACTACCCCCCGTACTCACCAACGTCACCAGCAGAAGAACAATTGCTAACCTGGAATTCGTGCATCGACTTAGTGCCGAAAATATCGATAAGATTAACTTTTTGCATAAAACCCTTAACTCTTCTATTTTCACAGAAATAGCAATAATCCTAGTAATCATAGGAGTGATCTGTCTATTATGGAAAAAAATCTACGTAAAAGCCAATATACCTCAACTACGTCTATCCTTCCGCAGTAGAGCAGTTCCAGAACTAAGACCTATCCCAAGAGTCAATGCCCCGAATGGAAATGGAAGTCGTTGCCCCCATACTGAAGGTTCAGACTCGACGGTTGATCTGCGGGACGCAGATATTTGAGAGGGCGGCAGTTATCACGGTCAGCCATTGACCTAACTGTAAAAAAAGCATTGGTTGCATTTTTATCCAGCCGACACAAGCGGACATTGCCACCGGGGAAATTTGAGATATTATATTAAATGCTGAATGTGAATTCATTTCGTGGGAATATATTATTATAAAATTGTAACTTGATTATGTTAAAGCTCTTTAGAATGTAAGCTAATTAAATGAAGGAAAAATTATTGTTAGTCTTAAGCCAGACCCGATCGAATAAACGTGAATTGAAAAACGTACTATCTTGTTTTAATAGACCAGTTGCGGTCTCAAATATATTTTTTTAAAATCCAAGGACAAGAAGTCCTTTACTGCTAACGCGTGAACAATATTTTTTGTTAGCCCATTTTTAGCTAACGCAAACAAACTGGAGGGTTTACCCACTCGAGAGCATGCCACGTATAATTGTCCGTGTGAAAAACATGGTGTGCTCAAATCTAAGCCACAAACAGACATCGTTTGGCCATGGGACTTATTGATAGTCATTGCAAATGCCAATCTAATCGCAAACTAAATACGTAATTGAATTGGCACATCTGTAGGTATAGGTAATAGCGATTCGTTGCACTAATATGTTTTCACCTCGGAACTTGCCATTTAAAATGCTGGCTTCGATAACTTTTTTCATTAATTTTTGAATGACTAATCGCGTACCGTTGCACAGCCGTGGCGGTTCAAATTACGAAGCAAAATAATCGGAGATCCAACTTTCAATTGTAAAATATGCGGTGGCATGCCTGGTAAATCCAGTGAGTTCCAAAACTCTGTTGGAAAATTTACAACTTCGCTGGCATCGCAAGCTGTATCAATAGATTTGAATGATACCAAGTTCCCTGGCAAAAACTGTTATATCTTCAGATTTAAATCGTCAACTTCCACATTTGTTGCCGCTAAAATTGCTCTTTCTGCAAGCCACTCATGGTTTATGTACTGTGTGTGTACATCGGGAAATATTTGTTCAATAAGAGTATCTTGCAAATCAATGATTGTGCAGAAATCGGTAATTTTACGCATCCAGTTTCATCTATAGTAAATGTTCCATCGCCGATATCTAAGAGTTGTTTTGAGAATGTTTCAGCGGATGGATCTTGAAGCATTTGAACGAGCATTTTTACTTTCAGCTGTAGTTTTTCAACATTCACCACTATGGCGATGATTTAAGCAACCGTTGATCTCATCAGCGTATGTTGACCGTAGAATGACGGGAAGTGTTTGTCTGAAATCACCTGAAAGGACTAACAGAGTGCCGCCAGATAGTTTGTCGTTGTTTTTAATATCTTTCAATGTCATGTTCAACGCCTCAAGTGAATGTTTGTGTGCCATAGTACATTCATCCCAGATGATAATTTTGCACTGTTTCAGCAATGTGCGTCAGGGTTATTTTGAATATTTAGTGGCAGGTTAAATACTGAATGAGCTGTTCTGCCTCCATCCAATAAAGTTGCCGCAATGCCCGATGATGCAACGGCCAATGCGATGCCATTATTTGATCGTATTTCTCTCGCCGAAATAAGGAATGTTTTGGAAGGTCAACCTGATGCATCCAAAAAGAAGAACGTAACTTGTCCTACTGAAATTGCGAGCATAATGCGGTAGTAAATGGTTATTTGTTCCACATTCATTAGAGGAACATTGCTAGTACTCGTAACAATCGCCGCCATTCCTATTGTGTTTTCATTTCAGTGTTCATTAAATCAGATGCAGTTCGATTTGTCGAATTCATACCGAAATGACTGAGTGGTAAGTTGGCAATGATAATGCAAAGATCCTCAATAGCAATCAATGCTTCATTGTACGTAGCGTCGCTGAATGTTATCGTTAGATCGTTGAACCGTGTTAATGCAATATATCATAAGTCATTGAATTTTTGTGATTATCCCACAATATATCTGCTCGGGCTAGGAAACATGTAGTCAACACTATAGCTAATAGTAGACGAATTTGTATTGCTGTACAGTTCAATGCTGCTTCAGCAAGCATACATTCCCACTGGTTGTCGTCTTCTAGGAAGCCGAGTGCAAGGCATGCATCCTTATACGTTGGATACTGTTGCCCATTCACTTTACGTATACATATATCTAGAAATGACAATGGGCCAGTAATATTAACTAACCACAGTCGAAGATAAAAGCACTCAGTATGCCTTGGATTGACTGCAAATACTGTAAATGTTAGGGTTGGACAACCCTTATGGAAAATAGATAGTAGCCGATTCTCAGAATATGCATATAAGATTTCATAAAAATCGGTCAAGCCGTGTCGAAGGAGTATGGTTACTAACATTGTGACACGCGAATTTTATATATAAGATGGAAAACTGATAGAGAATAAATATGTAGCTTTTTTAAAATGAAAATTATGTCAACGCTAAAAAGATATGATTAATAAACAACATATTAATAACTAAGTGGAATGTAGTACAGTACAATAATACAAAAGAGCGTACTAAGAATAAATTATGCAAAGTCTGACCCTTTTTGTAATAATTTATAGTTAATTATATAAATTAAATACTGCAGATCAAAACATTCTAGCTCGTACTTCTCTCGAACAAAATGGTATCTGGCAGATGGTGACTTCAAATGCTACGTACTCTAATTCTGTTGTAGCCAAAGAGAAACATTTTTTCGGATACTACTCCAACTTATAATACCTTTATTGTATTTAAATATAAAACCTGATGTTGATCTTCTTGTTTCGACATCACCAGCATAGTCCGATTCTCTAAAACCACACAAACATTGATCGCCACTACTATTATACAAAATCCCGTAGTTGATTGGTCCCAGAACATAATTTAGTATCCTTTTAACTGAATTTTCATGAATCTCTGTTGGTTTTTCTAAGTGCCAGCTAACGTTTCCAATGCCAATGCATATATCTGGTCTTGTTGCAATTGCTAGATACATCAGACGTCCTACTAATCGTCGATATGGAAATTGACTTCTTTTTGAATAATCCAAAAATGAAAGTGTTTGATTTGGGTCGCTGGAAATATAGACTGGATTACAGTTATCAAAATTGAATTTTTTTAACACCTTCTTGGCATATGATCTTTGATGCATGAAAATTGAACCATTATCTTGATGATCAATTCCATATCCGAGGAAATAACCCATCACCATAACTTAAATTTTAAATTGTTTTTGTAGATGGATGTTTGAGTGCAGCTAAAACCATTATCTTATCATTGCCTACGATAATCCCATCGTCCAAATAAATAGCTAAAATTATTGATTTCCCTTCTTCATGACTAATGAAAATACAGGGATCTGAATCACAAACTTTGAAACTACATACATATGAATATATTGATAAGATATATGAATTTGCGATTACGGCAGCGCGAAGATTGCTTCAGACCATGTATGTATATTTTTTTGCAATTTGCGAACGCGTCCACTACTGTCGTAAATTCGCTTAGGTTCTGTTGTAAGACCCGCATTAGTTAGAAGAGTTGTCTAACGTGTTTGAAATTATGAAAAAGTTAGATAAAGTCTCCAAACTAAACGACTGCGTTAAGTAGAGCTGGTTTTAATCCTTAAACGAGCAACGTTTAAAATTTTGCGCCAATGTCTCTAAATATTCGATTCCGTATTCTTGATTAAATAAACGACATACTAACATTGCCTTGGAGTATGTAGTTGACTTACTTGGATTTCTTTTTATCTTAAAAACCCATTTATACTCCCACGGTTGTTATATTCAGTGAATCGATTTCATTCTTCATCGCCGTTAACTATTTATCACTTTCTTCATGACTAATTGATGACAAAATTATTGGTATCGATGCTTGGTTGTTCTAATTATTGCACAATGGAGTTTCCAAAATATGGTCCTCATTTTTTGCAACTTCTTTTTGAGGTTCACTTATTATGGTGATTTGATAGTCAACAAAATAACTCGTATTGTCATCACTCCCATGAACGACGTTAACTGAAGATTATTCTTCTGCTAAAAGTTGTGCTTTCCGACCAACTTTAACTGGATTTGAAATTTGAACTTTTTAGGACACGATATCCTTTTTGAGTGTCATCGTAGCCAACGAAAATACATTTTTTTGATTATACATCTTTTGGTTCCGTATACCTCGGAACCGAAAACTTACCATGCCAAATCTCGAATGGTGTTTTATTTTTAAATGTACTCATAACCGTCCAATTAAGGATAGATACAGCTGGTTACACACAGTTTTCGACTAAGATCTTTTGCATGGATCGTAGATCTCGCGCTCAATAAATTAATTTGCTCCAGGTGTGTAGGCAACCGACCGACGATGGTGAATTCCATTCTCATCCAAAATTTGCTTCACATGAGAATTAACAAATTCTAAACCGTTGTCCGTATAAGGTTTTCTTACAAGATGTCGATAATGTTTTACAGCAATTTTGAGAACTTACTCAAATTTGCCAATTACTTCAGATTTATTTTCTAAGAAAAAATACAAAACGACATTTAGATAAATCTTCTTTAAAAAGCACAAAATACCTAAAATCACCATAAAAACTCTCCTCCAATGGACCACATACATCTGCATGAATGATTTCACCACATCTTGTTGATATATCTGGTGGCAAATTAAAACTCAATCGATGTTGTTTTCCAAATGCACAGCCATCATAGTCGAAATTTTCATCAATGAAACTTTTATTGTTGTTTCGCAGAAAGCTCCGCCTATGACTCAGGTTTTGATGTCCAGACGCGCAATGAACTGTCCTTTATTGCCATCATTGACTGTTCATTAGGGTGTGTCAAAGTGCTCAACTATGGTATTTTCAAATGTAATAGCTTTTAAATCCTGCGTTTACAATTTTCATTTTAATTAATATCTTTGGCTCGCTCAAAAATAGGAAGAAATCCAAAAAAATTTGATTTTTCGAGATTTTTGAAATATGTGTTGTTTAAGATTGCACCGTGTGGATACAAAAAAATTATATAAAATATTTTTAGGCTTTCAAGTCAAAGATAATTGCAAGGAAACACTTTTAAGCTTATATTTGTTTAAATTGAACACTTGATAAAGAAGCTATGAAATAATAAAAGAAGGAAGAAAAATCATTTTTTATGTAAAATGGTTTTTTTTTACAAAAAAAAAATTCTTAAAAATCAACGGAACCACCTACAATATCGGGGTATATCTTTTTGTAAAGACAAAAATTCTTTCTGTATTTTGTTTAGTTTTTTTTTAGTATACGTAAAAAAAAAATTACTGTAAATTAATTTTTTTTAACTTCAACCGATTTGAGCGAGCCAAAGACGAACGATATCTTATTTTTTTTACATGTTCTTAAACTTCAGATCCTAATACAACTTTTGAGCACTATTACAATTAAAAATAAGAGTACTTTTTTGCGGCCATACAAAAGTGGCACACCCTACTGTTCATATTGTGTTTCAGATTTGATAACTTTGAGAAGCATTTGGAACATGCCTCCTCGCTTTGCTCCCACTGCCACTAATCTGTCACCATTCAAAAGCTTAAATGTATCTTTGCCAAACCAGCTTGTGGTCAATTCATCTTGGTAAATGAAAATAAATTTGCGAATAAGCATGAGGCGTACAAAATATTTGTCATCCTTTTTCTGAGCCATGTTATTCCATTATACGAAAGCAAATCACCACGACCAGTTGCGTGTACCAATTTGCGGTCTCCGAGTTGAACTTCAATTGGGTTTTCTAATTCATTGAATAAAATACACCAATCCTTATGTTTACACAATGGTTTATGACATCATAAAGCCTTGACATTATTGCTGAAGAAGCCTTTGTCACAATCTTCATTAATTTTCTTATTTTGATGACTAGTGGATCCAAGGTGTGCCTTGCAGTTTTTCTTCCAGTGATCAGTTGATCCGAATTTAAAACATTTACCTGGGCACTTTGGCATGATGCTTTTCTTCTGGCATCTCATAGGATCTTTTAGTTGAGTCCCATAATATTCGAATGGTAATGTTATCAGTATTTTTGTATTTAACATGCTGTCACCGATGTTAACACCTGCAGCTTTCAATTTTTGCTTTCCAACATTGTTTTCCAACATTGAGATAAGTGTAGCAATGTCATGGGCTGAATCTTTTTTGTATGCATAATATTGTTTTTCCAATAAATGCATCGCCGAATTATTTATCTGTTCATACACATTTCCTCCGTTCGTTGTTGAACACATGCTAAAATGTATAAGAATCTTAGGTCCTCATGGATTCACAATGAATTTTTGTGCTTTCGCGTCAAATGTGTGCCATTTAGCTATATTTTTTACATAATTAGCTTTGCCAGAATCACTTGGTCTCTCTTTTGTTCCATCAACGAAGCCATAAAGATCCGATGTCATTAAATTGACACGTACCTGAATCTTCTATATCATCCATTGCGATGGATCATTGAACTTTTCAATTAAAGATGACTCCTTTTCCATTTCAAATAAAATTATGCCTCCAGCATAACTTCTGATAAAGCATGGAGAATGTTTACTATATTTCATTGCAAACGGAGAAATTTTGAAAATGGCTTTCCTTTTGAAATCCATCCGTCCGTACAGTTTCACAATCAAATAATCTTGCCAGTTTTTTTAATTGACCTGGACTCATAACCTATTAATTTTTGAAGATAAAAGGAAGTATTTCTATATTGTTCCAGGAATTCAATACGCAGAAGTTTTTATAAGGGAATATAACATTTACATAACATTGAAAAATGAAAATTAAGTCAACTAAGAATAAATAATGTAAAATTTTCTATTTTAAACACTAACAAAAAGACATTTTTGTTTTGGTAATCGCAATATTTTAATTTTTCAGCTAGTATCCCTAGATGTTTAGGTTTCGGTGCAATATTTTCTGTACAAGTGAGTTCAGGCGTAAGCTGTTTTTCTTAAATAGTCAAGGCGATGCTTTCATATTTCATTGGGATAAGGAATAAAATGGAATTCCCGAATAAAGATGGAGTAAAATGAGTAAAAAAATAAGAGGAAGAGTGAAACTCATTCACACCATTACTGAATGATACTGAACACAACTTACCCGAAAATCATTCTTTCAAATTAATCTTGACCAGAGCGATAGTATATATTGGCATGGGAGCGGTAAGGTAGGACGTCAAAGTATACGTATTGTTTCCCATTCTCATCTTTCTTTTACGATTTAATTCTTTTGTGATCTTCTTTTGAGTTTTGACCTCAGCTCTTTTGTTTAGAATCCTAATGTTTGTATAACTTATATTCGATTACGTAGGTTATATAATATATCTACGAGAACATTTAAGCAAAGTAATGGTGTTCCTCTTCATATTCTTGAAGAACATTATATGTTTGAGATGCAACAGCAACAAGTGAAGAGAATTGGGGTTTAATAAATATTCTTTTGAAAATCATCCATTACTGCTAATACTTACAAAGCATATACACTTTTTTTTATTTTTTTCTATTTTCAATCAAAGACTACATAGCAACAGATTTAACTGACGTCTTTTCTTATAATTGAAAATAACATTATTATTCAAATTTTGAAGCGCAAACCGTAATAGTTTTTTCTGGATCATTTTCAATTATGAGATTAACCGTAATGGTCCACCAAAAAACAACACGCTATTCCAAAATAGGACGAACCAGAGAGTTTTTATCGTATATGGATCATTTAAATCCTCTGAATTTCTTTAAAAAAAAATACTATTGAAAACTTTCGAAATAACTTTTTCTTTAATTATTTATTATCTTAGCATTATCTGCGATATAAGTTATAAGCAAAATTCAAATGAAGGTTTTTTTGTAATTATTTTCCTTCAAATTTAAAAATATTAAAATTTATATGCTTTCAGAAACCTAGTATTGATTTTCAGTAGTAAGATACAATTTGTTATCATATCTTTGTGCTGTGCAATGACTTAAAAATATTGTAAGCAATGTAATTTTCTTTCAAGCAATAAAATGTATCTATCTATCTATCTAACTTAATTTTTATGCTGATAAAATGTAAGTTGTGTATACAAAAAATGCACATAAGTCTTTAATTTCTTTATCTCTGATTTTCTTAATTGTAAGAGAATAATATTGGATGAAGAGATCGATTGTAAACTATATAAATGAATATAGCGACCACCTTATTGACTGCCAGGATTGCAAAAAATAATATTGAAAACAAACAAACTTTAAGTTTTGTATTTTATTAGTTTTCATTAATTTTTCGTCACCAATCTTGAAAAGAGAACAAAATTGTCTGGAATAATATACAATCGGTAATCAAAGGGCACGGTAGTGCCCAGCCAAGTTCTGGCACTACACCCTTTTTACAGGAACAAACTCAGGCGGTTTTTGACCCCTCCCTATCTTCAGTACTAATGAAGTCAGAAACTTAAAATTCCGAATATTTGCTAAACTAGTCAGGCACAGGCGCCTCACCAAATTTCAGTTTTCTAGCATAAGCGGTTCCTGAGATATAAGGCCTCAAAAATCACAAAAACCGTAACTGTCTGACTGACTGCCTGACAGGTCATCAAAATTATGGAGCACTTCCCGACATCGTAGAATCTTGTAATTTTGCACAACGGTAGGTCTTGTCATGCAAGCAGAGGAAAAAATCGAAAATCTGAAGTTTTCTATTCAGGGGGCGTGGTATCCTCCCACTTTCTCCGAGTTGTTGTTGGTTGAATGGAGCACTTCTGACAACTGTAAGACGATGAAATTTGGTGAATCGGTAGGGCTTAAATTGCATATAAAGAACCAAAAATAAACACTGAGGTTTTCCATTCGAGGGACGTGGTATCCGCCCACTTTATCCGAATTGGTGTTGGTTGAATGGAGCATTTCCTATTGCTGTAAAACGATGAAATTTGGTAAAGTAACAGGGCTTAAATTGCATACAAAGAAAAAATTAAAAATTATCGGTTTTCCATTCAGGGAGGTGGTATCCGCCCACTTCCTCAGAACTGATGTAAACTATATATGGCGCACTTCCGATTGCAGGAGAACAATGAAATTTGGTAGAACGGTAGGGCTAAAATTGCACATAAGGGCCCAGAAATAAAAATTGGGGTTTTCCATTCAGAGGGCGTGGTATCCGCCCACTTTCTGAGAAAATGTTTAATTTATACGGAGCACTTCCGATTGCTGTAATTAAGGTAGATATGTTAGTGTTAGGTATCTTGCCAGGACAAGAAGAAATATTTGAAGCGCAAATCAGAACAACCAATAACAAAAAGAAAATATACCAAAAGAAATAGGAAGCTATAAACTAAGTTGATTTTAGTAGGTAGAGTCCACCCTTCTATCTTTCCGTATCTTTCGAGATTTTGATATATCAAAATATTAAAATCTTTGCAAAAAGGAGTGAGATAAGACCAAAAACATAAATGTTAAAAAAAGAGCCAAGTTCTTCTATACCGAATATTTAAAGTAGAATAATATTGAAACAGCTACAATGTAATAGAGAAATTTTATTACTTAACTAGCGTAAAATACCCGGCGTTGCCGGGTTCTTGCGGAGAAAATTTCTTTCGCACAGAAAGTCCTATGTAATAGCAACTAATTATCCTAGAAAGTTTATTTCCGATACTAACAAATTCTGAGAGAATCTCTAGAGCATCATTCACCTACCCTAAGTTTAGTAAACGGGAAATATTCCGAGGAAAATTTATTCGCGAAAGCCCTTTACAGTTACATGATTTATCAAACCACAAATTGTTGGGGTAGATTTTTGCATATTTCATCCAAAATGATTATTTTTGCATACCATGCACACGTAGAATAGGTGAACTAAACATATTTAGTATTGATTACTATTTGTAAACATTGAAAAAGAATAAATTTATTGAAGCATATGCACCATTAACATATGTATGTTAAGCGCTTCAAACTTTTTTTTAGAGCATACTTTTATTTGCCGTAGTTATCACTATCTGTTGTTTCTTCATTTTGGGCTTCTTTAGTCACTTTATTTTAATTTATGTTTTTCATTTTCATAAAATTGATTGAAAAAAGTACTTGCCTTCAGATTCTAAATCGATTTTAATAATATTTGTGAAAAGACTCCGTAATTATCAAAGAATTCCGTTTTTGTTTCGTTCAAAAAAAAAATGTTGTCTCTACATTTAAAATGAAATTGCTTGAAACCACTAATACTTTCAAGAAATATGCATTTGGAATAACTTTATTTTTGCTGTCGATTTCATTTTTTTAAATATACATACCTAAGCATGCGATTTTAAATTATTGGCCATTAAATACTTTAAAAATGTATTTTATTAACTTCGTTAAGTAATTAATTTTATTGAATTTTTAAATAATTTTTAAATTAATTTTTATTGAAGCATATGTTCATATGTATGTATGTATTTAATTAATAACATATTTTATTACAACTAATATTTCAAAGCATATTTTTGCCCTAGTCATCACTATCTGTTTCGTCGGTTATTACTTCATTTTTATTATTTTTTTCATTTTCATTGTTTTAAAGGACGAATGCCAGTCAAATTCAAAGAAAATAGAGCAAACAAAATGTAAGCAAAGAGTAAAAGAAAATGATAAAAAATTCACAACAATCAGTTTCTGTCTATTTTCTGTTTAATATAATCATATGCAACTGCGCGCACATTCAACTAAATATTTGAGTTGTTTTTTAGCTAGTTTTTTCCTTCATATGTTCTTGATTGCATGGGAAGTGTTACACAATTCACATATTTCGGGTGAAACAAAACATTTTTTTCAACCAAAGAGGAAAATAGTACTACTTGAAGATACCCTGTTAAGATATCATAAAGACGTTTTAGTGAAAACGTCCACAGAATATCTTCAAGATGTATTCGAAAGATTAAAATGAAAAACTCTTTCAGCATTTTAAAATTACTCCTTTTAAAAATGTTTTATAGAGAGGGTATATAGAGAGTCAATATAATGACATTTGTCATGAATATCTTTAAGATGTTTAAAAGATGTTTTATTAATAGTATAACAGAAAGAACACTTTTAAAGAGTGAATTAGGAGATTATAAGGTGAAATGGTATTAAAAAGATTGAACTTATAGCTTGTTAAGACCTGATGCATTTATTGAAGTACTCTCCAAGAGTTTATGTGTTGATTGGGTATGTTATCGGGTTTTACCAACGATAAAAAATAAACATTGTATATTTCTGGACGCACCCTTTAGCCAAGGAGCATTAAATTTGTCTGAACGCAGTCAAAACTTCCCCTTGCCGCCATTGCAAATAAGTAGTTGCACATGTGTAAAGCGCGGAACAGATTGAACCAGCAACAGCACCGTCAACAGCAACAGCGGCCGCCATTAATTTAGAGCCAATGTATTTCAATTGTTCAACACACATTAGAACAGCAACAGCAACGCCAACAGCGTCGTTAGGCCAAAGTCCTAAATTTGCTGTTGCTGGTGCGGTGTTGTCAACTTTCCCACTGCAATATTCAGTGGCACCACAATGAAAAGCTTTTTTTTTCATATGAAATGTCAAGCAGATGAAATGACGTTGCTGGTGGCAATGTGTTTGAGAAATGTTTGCTGGTCAGCGTGCTGTTTGCTGTTGACGATGCTGGTGCTGTTGCTGGTTTAATCTGTTTCGCGCATAAGTAGCTACATCTGTCCGAATTGAAACAAATACATGCTGAACTGAAATGGAACAAAAATAAACGGTTCAAGCCTAAACTGAAATGAAACAACTATTCACTTTCCTGTTTTCTTTCACCAAATTTAAGGATCTGATTACACGACTCATTTTTTGCGGCCATATGGTTTTTCAAGTAACTGACTTTATCGATATTGCGAAATTTTGATGCACAAAAAGATGTGCTCAATGTGTAAACTTGTTTTTTTGATATTTAAAAATTTTGATCGCAGAAAATCGTGCGCAAAAGCTTGCTTATATAAATGCTGACTCTGTAAGCATCGATGATTTTATCACTTGAATGTGAATGTTAAAACATAATTTCTGTAAAAATTAACATCATACAATATTGACGAAAGTAATATTGCAAGGCATTTTATGTGTAAACTAAAATCCAGGCGTTTTCTGAACGAAGTTTGTATGCACACAAAGTCGTGTGAAATGTATTAACAGAAATCCGTGACTTTATCGAACATCGATGTTGTAAAATTTTGATGCACAAAAAGTCGTGTTCAATGTGTCAACTAAGATCTGTGCTCTTTCGATTCGGCAAAATTTTGAACGGAGAAAATGGTGCGCAAGAACTTGCATATATAAATGCTGTCTTTCTAAGCATCGATGAATTTATCACTTGAATATGAATGTTAAAATATAATTTCTGCAAAAATTAACATCATATAAAATTGACGAAAGTAATATTGCAAAGCATTTTATGTGTAAACTGAAATCCACACCTTTTTGAACGAAGTTTGTATGCACACAAAGTCGTGTGAAATGTATTAACATAATTCCGTGGCTTTATCGAACATCGATGTTGTAAAATTTTGATGCACAAAAAGTCGTGTTCAATGTGTCAACTAAGATCTGTGCTCTTTCGATTTGGCAAAATTTTGAACGTAGAAAATTGTGCCCAAAAACTTGCATATATAAATGCTGTCTTTCTAAGCATCGATGAATTTATTACTTGAATATAAATGTTAGGATAGTCGCGCACTGGCAACTGTGATCGAAATCAAATAGTTTAATCACCAGTTGAAAGAGAACCGCGCACTGGCAACTCTTTACTCACGCTCACACTCTAGTCTCTCTTGCTCATTTAGAAAACAGCTCAACTGTTAAACTAAAAATTGAATGTGCGCGCCTGGCCTTAAAACATAATTTCTGCAAAAATTAACATCATACAAAATTGACGAAAGTAATATTGCAAAGCATTTTATGTGTAAACTAAAATCCGCAGGTTTTTTGAACAAAGTTTGTATGCACACAAAGTCGTGTGAAATGTGTTAACAGAAGTCCGTGGCTTTACCGAACATCGATGTTGCAAAATTTTGATGCACAGAAAGTCGTGTTCAATGTGTCAACTAAGATCTGTGCTCTTTCGATTTGACAAAATTTTCAACTTAGAAAATCGTGCGCAAAAACTTGCATATGTAAAAGCTGTTTTTCTGAGAATCGATGATTTTATGACTTGAATATGAATGTTGAAACATAATTTCTGCAAAAATTGACGAAAGCAATATTGCAAGGCATTTCTTCTTAAATCCACACGTTTCTTTAACGAATTTTTTTGCACACAAAGTCGTGTGGAATGTGTTAACAGAAATCCGTGACTTTATCTAACAACGATTTTGCGAACTGTTGATGCACAGAGAGTTAAAACTAAAATCCGTGCCTTTTTTAAATATTGATAGATACTACAAAATTTATATGCACGAAAAAATCATGCGCTAGAACTTGCGTGTATCCATGGCCGTGTAAACAGTTTCTTACTCCAATAGCCCAAGTAGGTGTTCAGCCTCAAAATATATAGAGGAATAAAATGAAATGCAATGCGGAATAGTTGGAAACGGCAGACAGTTCTCAATCTGCTGCTTTCAATTTTCTATTTTGTAAATATTTTTTGGAGGTAAGTGAAAGTAATTTAAATTTTAATATATTATTTATTAGTTTTTTTCATTTTCAGATGGCCCTATGTTACTATCGACATACAAAGGTAAGTATATAAAATGTTTATAAAGTAATACTTTTGTTGGTTTGTCTGCTATTGGAGTATTTACAAACAAACTGACAAACAAACAAAAGTCTTACTTTATATAATAGTATAGATGATTACTGACTAAAATTTGATGGGTTCACTTGTCAAGTTTTTAAAACCTTTCGAATTTGGGCATAAAAAAAAACTTGCCAAGTAAGCCCATCAAATTTTAGTCAGTAATCATTAAATAATAAAATTTCTCTATTACATTGTAGCTGTTTCGATATTATTCTACTTTAAATATTCGGTATTAAACCTTCATGAAGTAAGAACTTGGCGTACTTTTAGATCTCAGTACTTTTCACGGCTGACTTGTTACACAAAGGTTTTTGTATAGAAGAACTTGGCTCTTTTTTTAACATTTATGTTTTTGGTCTGATAGATTTTACATCCATAAACAAAATATAAGTAATTTTCAGTAACGTAATATTATATGAACATCGTTATGGTACTGTACAATAAAAATAAAATGCACGATTGGGTCGCACGAACTTGCTCCTATGTAATAGACTAGGAATTTTAAAAACGAATGTTATTAGAGAAAACTGTTCATAAGGATAAAATTAATTTTTAAATTCTTTTAGTAGTAAGAGACAAAAACAAAATGCTATGCAAAAATGAATTTATGCAAAAGCTAAAATTATAAGTCGTTGTAGTGGTTTCTTAAAAAAAATAAGCTTTTATATAAAAAATTTTTAAAAGATTTTTAAGAACAAAATTTGTTACGCCAACTTTAAGTTTTTATTATTGTACGAATGAAAATTAAATTGCCAAGAAAAAATATTGAGCCGTTTTTGAAATATCAAATTTACCAAAAAAAAAATGATTTTTTTTCCAAAAAATCATAAATTACTTTTTTTTTAAGTTTTGAAATTTATGTTTTTTAAACTTCTTAGAAGTTGATTTAAATCGGTTATGTCAATAATGAGTAATTCAAAATTTGAAAAAAATGGTTCTACTCGTATGGTAGGTACAAACTGCAATTTATCTTAATTTCAATTTTGTTTATTAAATTAAAGATCGTAAAAATTAATTGAAAGAAAAAATGTTTATCAAAATTCTAGGCGCCGTTTTCGAGAAAAATGCGATTTTTGAAAACCATTTTTTAACATTTGTTTGGTGGGTACCTTAATTTTTAGGTAAAATTTGAATACACAATTCTATTCAAGTTTTTGGGAAGCTTTAGCAAAAAAAAAATGATCAAAATCGGTTGAACCGTTTTTGAGAAAATCGAAAACAAAAAAAAAGGTTTTTTGGCGGGTAGCTCAATAGCCATTTTATGGTAGGTACCGTTATTTTTGGTCTTAAAAAAAAAGAAAAACCATGTGAGGGAGAAAATTAAAAATGATATCTACCAAGTTTAAAGAAAATCAGCCGAGTCGTTTAGGCTGTAGTCGAACCGACAGACAGACAGCAGTCAAACATACATACAGACAGACAGAATTGCGAGACCCACTTTTTAAGTCTACGCTATCATCCTAATGTCAACTTTGAACAAAATTTCGAGTTCGATTTTTTTCTTACGAATGCATAACTTGCCTTATAGTACCAATAAGTCGCAAGTAAAAAAGAAAAAACATGTGGGGGGGGGGGGGGGGGAATTAAAACTGATATCTACCAAGTTTAAAGAAAATCGGCCGAGCCGTTTAGGCCGTAGTCGAACAGACAGACAGACAAAATTGCGTGACCTACTTTTTTAGTCTTTGCTGTCATCGTAATGGCAACTTTTATTAAAATCTCGAGTTTGATTTTTTTTTACGAAGGCATAAGTTGCCTAATAGTATACCTATAAGTCGCAAGTAAAAAGGGGTAGACCAGATTACACATTTATTATCTGAGAGACAAAATTGCCAACTTTCACTTTTTACTTTCTTACTTTCTTCCTGTTGTCCGTTCTTCTTATACTATGTGCGCAATCACTTAAAATAATAATAATAATTAAGAAAAAACGAAAGTATTATAAAGGAGACACCGATGCAGACTAGTTTTGAGGTCCTGAATATTATAATAGTAAGGAATTTGAATAAGGGGAGGAATTCAACCTGCTATATTTTAATAGAGCACTCACTATAAAAAAAATAATTAAATATATAAAATTATGTATAAAAATGGTTGTGTGAAGTTGTATGTGTTTCCTATGGCCTCCAAAACAGCTTCACCGATTTCGATGAAATTTTCAGACAATCTTCAAATTAACTATGAGGGTGAACATGTGACGTTTGGTAGCTATCGGATTAACAGATTTTTCTCTTGAAATTTTGTGTCATATTTTCCATTATGTCTGTATGTATGTATATACTAGGTTAAATCGGCAACAGCAAGACCTGCCACACAGCCATAGTTGAGTCGGGCTACATTAAAAAATCATGGTTTAGGTCATGTGCATATCCATCAACAATAAAGTGATACGGGGGAGAGACGTTAGGCGTTGTTACTCTTCTTGCTGGTGATTTCTAACAAACTTTTCTCGTTATTCCGAGATCAATATCCTTAAATGAGCTACACGCATGCTTGAAATCATCATATCTTTTGAACCGAGTTGTTATCAATTAACATACTTGTGCATTTCCTGCAAAAGCCATCTGCCCAAAACAATTTTTGGACATCGGAAATGACGAACTTTAATTTGATCGCGCCACGAACGAGATATCACAACTCAATAGTCAAGCCGTTGTTGATAAAGTATTCCCAAGTCTAACAATCAACTACGGCGAAATAGTCAAATACGAAATCGGAAAATTCGAAGGCGAAGGAGTACTAATTCCACGCATACCAGTGATTTCTAACGGTTTACCATTCGAATTTAAGCGGCTCCAGTTGTATTTACTATTAATATCAACAAAGCAAAAGTCCAATAATTGCCTATTACAGGCTTAACTTTAGAAAATTCATTTTTCAAATGGGTTGATGCAGCACTTGCTCAAATATAATCAGAATTTTCAGAGAATACCTCCAGCGTTGCCATGCTCTTAAGGCAGATATATCTTTATTATACGAATTTATGGAATGTTCTGATGAGGAAGCAAGGAAAAAAGCAATTCAAGATCAAGCAATAACAACCAGTGTCCCTCAGAAAAGGGAGTTTTTTAACACCATTAGCCAGAAATATCCTAAATTAAATTCTAAGTCCCAATTTATGGAAAAGATGAATTAAAAAACTTACTATTTATATGCTTACCCGGCTCCTGATCAATGAAGGGTATCTGTCTGAGACACGGAAGGTTTCCATCTTCGGCCATTAGTCAATACATTTTTTGGAAACTTAATTTGTATTAGTATAATAATAAATAAATAAAAATTTGGTGGTGCAACAGCTCGAAGTGAACCAGGACCTAGTGACTTACAACTCTCAACCATTCCTGTGTGCGTGTTACCAGAAACGGAGGGGACCTACAATTTTCTGCCGATTCCGAACGGCTAAGGAGCAGCATTTTCCATGACAAGAGATACTCTTGGAGGATTTGTCAATTCCTCGCAAGAGGCAGTACACCCCTGAAAAAAACTTTCTTGCAGCGGCTGAGAATCGAACTCGAGACCTTCCGCGTGACAGTCCAACGCACTAACTATTAATGCCAAGGGGTACTACATTATATAATAATATAATAGTATAATAATAAAAACTTTAATTTGGCATAACAAATTTTTTTCTTAAATTTTGTATATAAAAGTTTTACTTTTTAAAAAACCTATATTACGACTTATAATTTTTGTTCTTGCATAAATTCATATTCTTTAAAGAAATCACATAGCATTCTCTTACTGCTAAAAGTTTCAAAAATGAATTTTATGAACAGTTTTCCCTACTAACATTTGTTTTTTAATCTCTCATTCCATTATACAAGTTCGTGTTAACCAGTCGTGCATTTTTTGTATATCATTCCTGAAAGGATTTTTAGAACATTGGTAATACAAAATTAGGCAGTAAAATTCAAAATCTTTTCAAGATCTTTTCAAAAAGCAACAAAATTAATACTAACAACTCAAATATTGTGTTTTTTTTATTTGGATATAAAACATTTTTTAATTGGAAAAAAATTCGTGTTGAGGTAAAAACAAAGAATAAAAAACAGTCCTTTTATAATATTATTACCTGTCCCTACTTTTTGCATGATAAAACTGTTGGATTAAAATATTTGTAAATACTAACATAACATTTTATTTACATAAACAATTTATTCTTATCACATTCTTTGGAAATTTGAACAAAATTTAAGACAAGAAAAAGAGGTTGAGCTAAAAATTTAATGCCTCAGAGTTGCGTCAATGGATTAATTTTATTTTATATTTTAAAGAAAGATATATATTTCTTCCAAAAATAAAGTACTGGTTGCATTCTTTCCCCACTTAGAAATGGATGAGCTTGCTCATCTTATAGATTTTCCTTCAAATCTATCGCGTTGCCCCGACTTTTTTAAAAATTGCCAGATCGGCCCCTTTTACGATTTATTATTATTTTGAATGAAATATTAAAAAGAATAGATATTAATGATGAAACATTTTCGGTACTAAAAACAATTGAATTTAGCTATGTGCAGTTATTTTCCGGTTTTCCGAACACGGTATCCAATTCAAAATAAAATGCACGACTGGGTCGCACGAACTTGCTCCTATGTAATAGACTAACGATTTCAAAAATGAATGTTACTAGAGAAAAACTGTTCATAAGCATAAAATTAGTTTTTTAAATGACTAAAACAACTTCTTTAGTATTTGGAGGTAAAAGTAGGATGCCATGTGATTCAAACAAATATAGGTTTATGTAAGAACAAAAATTATAAGTCTTTGTAGTGGTTTCTTAATAAAAAAAAAGCTTTTATATAAAAAAATTTAAAAACATTTTTAAGAAAAAACTTTGGTACGCCAATTTAAAGTTTTTATTATTGCTCGAATAAAAATAAAATTAAAATCCGTTATGCCGATAATGAGAAATTCAAAATTTTAAAAAAATCGTTCTATGGAAGGTAGGTACAGTCAGTAATATCTTGTTTTCAAATTTTTTTTTATGAAATTATATATCTTAAAAATTAATCGAAGGAAAAAAAACTAAGCAAAATTCTCGGAACCGTTTTCGAGAGAAATACGATTTTCGAAAACAATTTTTTAACATAATGTATGGAGGGTACCTTTATTTTTAGGTAAAATAAATTGTTTTTTTTTTTATATCTTGTAGATTATCTAAAAAAGCTTTTATTTATCAAGTTTTAAAAAAATCGAGCATGGAGTTTTGGAGTTTTCGAAATATTGAGTTTTCAAAAAAAATTTAAAAATGATCAAAATCGGTCGTACCGTTTTTGAGAAAATCAAAAACAAAAAAAAAATGGCTCCAAGCAGGTACCGAAAATAATAATTTTTTGGATTTTTTTTTCAACCATTACCTAGGTTTAACTAAATGAAATTTTTTTATTTTTTTTTTAAATCTGTGGGACAGTTTTTGAGAAAAAAAAAATGTTTATAAAATTTCGATAAAAATTCGTATGGCAGGTACCGTGCTTGTGTTGTGTGGTGCAACTTTTTGGGAATTTTGGTGGCAATAATTATAAGAAACTAACAACACAACCGCACAAAATCGCTTTTACTATACGCACAATGTCGCATCTAATTATCGCATCACTTATCGTATCATATCGCTTTGTCGCACCACTGGCACTGTAGGCGCTGCCTAAGGTTTTTCAAACCACATTTAAAATCAATCAAAAATACTGGAGAATTCTGGTATGAAATAGGGAAATGTAAAAACAATTAAAATGAATTTATGATTGAAAATTTATACAAGTTTGACGAGTAGACTGAATCTTAAAACTTGTGATTCAATTATGTCGGCTCCTAATTTAATTGAAACCAAAAATTATTAGGAAAATTGGGTTCTCAAAAAAAATCTTGTTTTAGGGAGAAAATATTAAAAAAGCATGGCTTTGCAGAAAGGCTTAACTTCTCTTTATTCATTTATTGTTATTACTGTTTCTTTTTTGTTGTTATTGTTTTTTTTTACCGAAATTAGTTCCTTGATATCAATTTATTTAATTCGAATTAAATTATTTTTACTTGCGATATAGGTAGATACTATAGGGCAAGTTCTGCATTTGGAGAAAAAATCGAACTCGAGATTTTGATCAAAGTTGACATTACGATGATAGCGAAGACGAAAAAAGTGGGTCCGACAATTCCGTCTGTCTGTCTGTATGTCGGTACCTCGAACTACAGCCTAAACTACCGGAGGTATTTTCTTCAAACTCGGTAGTTAAGGGTCTACGGTGATTTCCTAGAGGATATATTGAACTTTTTTTTTTAGCTCCAAAAATAACGGTACCCCCCATACACCCGTAATGCAAAATCTTATTTATCTCGAAAACGGCTCTAACGATTTTGATAAAAAAAAATTAGGTGTGATATTATGAACATAGGCTACATTTTGGTCACAAAGAATTTTGGGGCAAAATGTTATTAGGGGTACCTGCCATATACCCGTTTTTTTTTATTTTCGACTTTCTCATTAACGGCTCTAATGATTTTAGCCCAAAATTTTCCGCAGGAGTCCCCTTAAGTTTAAAATAATATTGTATATAAAAATATTCGAAAAAATATTTGTTGGGTTTAAAAAAAAAAAAAAAAAAATTTTTTTAAATCAATGTCTTCAAAACCTATGAACGATTAATTTTTGAAATTATTTCCTAAAATTAATATTATTTAATACTTAAAATTCGCATCCCACATTGTTTTTTGAAAAATTTTAGAGAAATTTCTTATATACAAAATTTATTTAATAATAAAACGATTTTTTAAAGTTTTTTTGCATAAATTCATACTTTTCCGGAAACCAGACGGCAATTTTATGCATTTGAACATTATTATCTCATTAAATCCATGTTTTATATTTATAAAATGTATTTTAAATTCCAAAATACTTTTACATAAGAGCAAGTTCGTGCGATCCAGTCGTGCATTTTATTTCTTTTTAATTTTTGAATACATTTTTGTTTTAACCGTGTATAGTGTTTTGTTTTATGTGTACGTATTTTCACTACTGTCGAGTTTTTGTATATTGGATCTTTTTTTGTCCCGACCCTTTTTTCGGACCCATTTTGATTTTTTTCCTTGTATGTGGTACGCTGTTTCCTCATGCATGTTGCAGAATCTACATGTGGCACTGCTTACTATACCAAGTATACCTAGGTTTCTCCTAAGTTTGCAGTGTCCAGTCAGGATACCTGTTGTTCCATCCATTAGTAGCCAAGAAATTATAATTTTTGTAACATTACAAAGTACCTACAAATTAGCAAGATACAAATTTGAACACTGTGTTCAAGGTTGGATAAGTAAGTGAATACTGTAGCTTTCGTAAAATGTAACCAGAAGACGTAGCTTAATGGGGCTAAGACTGTAGCTCAAGTAAAAGAATATTGAAAGATTTATTCTAGTGCACTCGGTTCTAGCCCAGCTTAAAGACGAACAACATTTTTTTTTTATCTGTAAAAATTACTTTTAAAATATGAACATAAAACTCCAACACACTTGTAGACTTGTAACAAATATTTTTATAAATTTTAAAAATCATATTTAAAAACACGATAATAAATAAATAAAACTCTATTGAGGAAATCGAAAAAATATTTAATCCCACATCTTAGTAAATCACTTTAAAAATAGGAGACCATTACGACTTGTAGAGAGCCTAAGCCTAGTGACTTGAAACTCTCAACTATTTCTGTTTGCGTCCCCAGAAATGAAGGAGACCTACAATTTTCTGCCGATTCCGAACGGCTAATATGCTGGGCAGCACTTTTCATGACAAGAAATGTAAGACATTTTTCACCCCTTCGGATCTGGCTAACATTTATATATATTTATATGTCCAAAACTCAAGTATAAATCACTCCTTTGGCCAGGTGCAGTACAAACTTCTCTCCGCTTATTGGACAGAATTCAGAATAGAGCGTTAAAACTGATAGGAAAAAGAGCAATCATGGATTCATTCCCATCTCTTGAACAACGTTGAAATGTTTCATGTATTTCCTTATTTTATCCCCTTTATCAGTTCACCCGTTATACCCGCTTCGCGAGGAATGCTCATCAGTTTACCCTTGAACCTAACTTTGGTCGCACCGTCAAATATAGAGATTCGTTTTTTAGTCCCACAACACGATTATGAAATAACTTACCCGGCACGGTTTTCTCTTGCCATTCCAATTTGCAGACATTTGAAACCTATGTTCATCGACATCTCCTTTCCCTCCAACCCCCCCTTATTTCCCCATCGCTCGTGCAGTGTTTAACATTATAAGGGTCTCAACATATCCTTGAGCGCGTGTGAATTATAAAAAAAAATATAAACTCTTCTACAATGGTATTGATTTGAATACATATCTCTGGGCAGACTAAAAAAGTATATTTTTAATTAGGATTAAACGAAATCTTATTATTTGTTCTAAGCTTCAATGCAAGGCAAGACACTATTGCATGATTTGTAATTTTGTATAAGGGAAAACAATTCAGAAGTAAAATAAAGTATTAAAAGTTTGTGTGTTTACGTTCGTAAAACAAGTTTGGAATTGAAACCACTAGAAATTTAATGTCTCCGATAAAAGAACATTCCACCTTTGACTATTTTCATGTAGTTGATAATTTGATACAATGCATTACAGTTTTCTGAATTATTTTACTTTATAAAAAAAGTATATTTCATTATAGGAAGCAAATGTTTCCATATGATTTCCATTAAATTGGCAAATTGAATCGTCTGCTTGATGATAGTTAATTAACTTTATACAAATAACTCCAGTCTATAACACTTGGTGGTAGTTCATTCATGTTGTTGTTGCAACATTTATACCTTCAATATTCATATCATGTTACGAATGCCATGCAGCCTACTGTGCATATGTTATCCTTCTTCAAAATATATTCAAAAATAATTGATATTGTTATTCTCAACGCATTGTTATGTTATAAGAGAAATTGAGCTTTTAAAAAATGTTTCTTGCTTCAGATCTAAAGGACATCTTCATTTTTTAAGCAGCATCGTCATGTTATCAATTCTAGGCAAAAATGTTTCATATATCCTATGTTTAGAAAGGTGTCTACAATTTTCCATGAAACTCTACCAGAGTTGGATTTTATACGGGTGTAGACCAAAGTCCTGACGGAAGATTCCCCAAGTTGAAGTCTGCGGATGACCAAGTTGTTGTGCACGACGAGAAATCGAGAGCCTCGGGCGGGTTCTGCTGTACACTAGCACGGGCCACCAAATGTCACCAAATGTTGAAGAGTCAAGTGTAAAGGGCCACTATGTCTACCTTCAAATTTGCGCAACTTTTGCACTAACGAACACTTATGTTGATAATAAAGTTTTATTATTTGGACGTGCTGTTTAATCGTGTAACTTGCTATGGTAATTTGGCATCAGTAACTGAATTATAAACAATAGATTTTACATATATTACTAAAACAACATGTCCGCCAAAATCTACCCATGCCAATTTATACATAAAAATAATAATCGATGCAGACATTTGATTAAATCATAATTCATAGAAGAAATGCTACTATTATTATATTAGTCATGAGGATGATCTTCTAAAACACTAATATTATTACGAGTATTAGATATTAGTATAAGCGAAACGAACAAAAAAGAAAGGTCTGAAGATGGGTGTAGTTTCGCCGAAACGTCCCAACTCAAAAATTAAAACTATTAATAATTGACCTTGAGCCCACATAAGAACATACAGATTTTTTTCGAAACGAACAAAGTTCAAATTTGTTTTTAAGAAAAACCTTCCAAATTTTTAATTTTAATGGCGCTAAATTTAATTAGCTAAGTATTAAGGTATAAGTATGATATAACTAAACGATTTGCTATCTTTTAGGTAGATTATACTTACTCCTTCTTAATTTTTAACATTTTGTAACTAGTGACGTGGTAAGGATATAAAGTAATGGCTGTTTATGCCAAAAAGCTTAATAAACAGACCTGACTTGATGTTTGAAAATGTCAAAGAGTCATATGAAGTTAGTACGATACTAAAAAAACAAAATAAGTTTCCGATGATTTTAACTTTAATAAAAGAGTAGTGAAAGTATGATGCAATATTCGAATAAAATTTGCAAACCGTGCGTCGTTTTAACCAAGTTTCATACTAAAACATCTTTAACATCGTACTAATTCAACTAAATTTTTGCGCCAATGACTTTTTCGGAAAGTTATTCAAAATTTGTCTATATTTTTATTTCGTCTATTGTTAGACCGAACATCTACAAAGATAAAGAATACGTTTCCTATCACTCACCCTCACTTTGCATTAACATGTATGATTTATTTGATACGTATAGTTGAGTTTGAGTAATTTTTCCTAGCTTCTCAAAGATAAATACTATTCAGTTCATAAATTGATTTCGCAGAATTAAAAACAAAATTTAACCAAACCCGATTATATAGTTTGAAGTGCGTGAATGCAATTTGATCCTGTTAACCAATGTTAGGCACAATTTTCGTTTATTTGTTTATCAATATTAGGACATCTATCTACTGTATACGCTAATGTATGTATCTTGACAGTATCCTGCTGTGAAGAAGACGGACGGTATGGCGATGTTAAAAGGGAATGCACTTGAGTTGAATGTTTTGAGGAATCTACCAACAACCCTCAGCAGGTAAGGAGGTCTACCCTCATTTTAAAAGAAAATATGTATGTACATACATACATATGTCCTGATTTTTTTTTACCATCACTGTATGAAGCCTTGTATGTCATAGGTAAATTGCATTTGGCGCCACGTCGCCGCCGCGCCGCCGCGCCGCCGCCGCCGCCGCCGCCGCCGCCGCCTGCCGGTCATACGATGGCGTCAATAATTACACTCATTATATGATGTTGAAGTGGAGTTTTTTGTGAATTTTTTCGGGATCGAAATATACGTACATAAAACAATTCTTATTCATTTTCTTAATACGAGTATGATTTAGAATGGAATTATATCAGTGTTAAATTTAAATTTTACATACATATTTTGCTATTCTTCCTTATGCTATTGTATGATAATTTATGTTTGTCCTGACGTTCATTTATTAATGGTGCATTTTGTAATAATTTATTTTGTATTATTTTCATTTTAATTTACTTATATAAAAATGTGAATATAAAATTAAACTAAAATTTAAAAACACCATGTTTCAAAATAATAACAAAATAAAGAATGATTTTTACTTGCGACATATAGATACTCGTACTATTATGACAAGTTAAGCATTCGTAAACAAAATCGAACTTGATATTTTGATCAGACTTAACATTAATTTCAATATCAATTTATTTATTTCATAGCGGGCGTACAAATAAGACATAGTCTCTTATAGTACCAAATTAAAATAAAAAGAAAGGTAGGCCTAAACACTCCTGGTACAAACAAATGCAAAAATACCAGCATTCAGTTGGCCTCAGAAATGGAACAATACAGAACCGGGAGGCTTGCCGCCGATTTCTGAGGTCAACCCGGCGAACCCCACAGGCGGATCACTAGAGTGAAGCAGATACGTTTGAGAGTTATGATCCCCTCGACATCGAGATCATAACAGCGCCGAACAAAGGAAGAAGAAGTACCAAATTAAAATTAGAGCTTTCTTTTTAATATTACTAAGATTAAATACAAAAATATAATAAAAGTTAAAAAAAATAAGATTTGATACATAATTACCTTCTACTGTTAGATACTGTTTTATTTATGTAAAATACCTTTTTTTGTATAAATAAATACATTCCCTGAAGAAGACGACTACCACCGTCGAAACGTTGGGAAAAGGAAATGGAAAAATCTTTCTTTCAATCAACATTACGACCAACACAGCCGATGGATGAGAATCAACTCTTAAATAAATCTGTTTATATTTAATTAAAATAACTAAGAATTGCTTTTTTTAAATTATGATATTCCTATTATCTGTTTTATCGCCAATGGTAAGTTTAATGGCATATACAAAAAAAAAACTTGATGAATTTATATATGTGCATATAGGTGAAATAAGATTCATGGTTCGGTCAGACTACGCAAAGCATATTTTTTCTGGTTGCCAAATTCATTTAGCCTACTTATGCACTGAGCTGATGGTATATGACCTTAGTGCCTTCAACGCCGCTTGACTATCTGACATGATGGCAATGTCCTTAATGATTCTTTTCCAGATTTCGATCCACGATCCCTATGGCGTTTACCTTCGTTTGGAAGATGCTGGTGGACTGCCCCATCGTTATGGAAAGTTTGGTTTTTGGCCCAAAGATTCCTTTACCAGTTCCTTCGCTTGTTCTCGAATCTCGATCCATAAGTGTACCAGTTCCTTCTTTTGATAACCTCATGATACATCCCACTCCCGCCCTTCTGATGACCTTGTGGAAAGGGGATAGATGGAGGACAACCTCATAGCTGCAGTAGGGCAGGTTCTCATTGCTCCCGTGATACAGATACATGCTAGCCTTTGAACTATTTCTAGGGTTTTCCTAGTTGTTTATAATTCGGTTTTCCTGTGCCATGCAACCGCACCATAGGTAATGATGGGTCTTACTATCATACAGCCTTATTTATTATTTCGTTTTAGCGCCGGAGTAAAGTTACTTCGAATTTACAACGACTCTAATCCTGAAAAGCTTATTTACAATGAAAATGCACGAGTAATAATAGCAGTGGAATAAGCTAATACTGGTGGATAGGAGGTTTAGAGCCGTTTTAGTATTAGTGAAAAATAATAAATAAGGCTGATAGTGTACACCAGCTGAGGATTTGCGTCCCCATGACTTGCCTACAAGTCTCTTGCAAATCATTATAGTACAGTCAAAGCGTCATTTGCCCTTGCGCGGAGAGGCATGATCTATTTTTTTTTCATCTATCGATAGGTGCTAATGATAAAAGCTTAAAACCAACTTTGCACCACATGACAACTTTTTTTGCCAAAGTTATTGGTAAAAATGTGTTTTGTGTCATTTTTTGGTCATTTGCGAATATTTCGGCTCCACTATTTCGTACAAACAAAAATTAAACATATATTTATTCCTAATAACAATATCTATTATGTTATGAAAAAAACATTTGTTTAAACAAATGAAAAAAAAGTTATAGTAAGTTAAAATAATTTTTTGTTGTTAAAAAATCACTTTTTCGTGATTATTAAGAAAAAAGCTCATTTAACGTTGAAATTTTTATTTTTTATTATTAAAGTTCTTGTAATTCCCTACAATTTAAAAGCTTACAATTTAGTATCTTAACCTTGTAGCTTGTAATTTTGGTGTGGCCAGCAACAAGAAGCAATAAATATGTGTAAGTATGTGTGGGGTGTTTGAAGGATACCAATATACAAAATTACAAGCTACAAGGTTAAGATAATAAACTGTAAGCTTTTCTAAGTTTTAAATCATGAATATCTTGGCTTTCGTTTGTCGTAATGGACATTTTTTTTTTAATTTGAAGAAAATTAGCAGGACTATAAAAAAAAAATCCAAAAGTGCAAAATATTTACCGTGAAATACAGTTTTTTTTTCTCAATAACTATGAAAACAACGTATTGAAAACAAGAAAAAAAACATTGAAACCAACGGTAACTTTTTATGTTTTTGCTTAAACATATTAAATTAAATGCAAGTTGATAGAAAATATTGTTATTAGCAATACAGTTTTTTATTTTTACTTTGCGACATACTGAGGCTGAGATATTAATTAAAACAGAAAAACATAAAATTGCGTGGGTGCGCTGACTTACCTATGTTCAATAATTTATTACTCGGCTTTCGTTCATCGTAGAGTGTTTATTTTTTTTTTTTTTAAATTGTAGAGAATTACAAGAACTTAAATAAGAACTTAAATCCTCAGTTCTAGACGATATTTTTCAGAGGCTGGAATGGAACGATAAATTTGGTGTAAGGATTCATGGAGACTACTTAAACAATCTAAGATTTGCAGACGACGTTGCTCTTCTTTCGAATTCAGCAACACAGATACAGACAATGTTAAAACAACTTTCGATGACTTGTAAAAAAGATGGAATTTGTTTAAACTTGACTAAAACAAAAGTGATGACTAATCATATAAAGAAGGACATCTTACTGGAAAATAACAAAATAGACTATGTTGAAGATTACGTTTACCTAGAACAAATTAAATCCTTCATAAATCAAGACAAAAAAGAAATAACTAGACGAATAGATAATGGATGGAAACAGTTTTGGAGCTTAAAAGAAATACTGAACTCAAACCTTAGTAATGACACAAGGAAATATATACTGGACTCTACAATCTTACCTGTTTTGACGTACGGGCTTCAAACCCTAGGACTAACATCAAATCAACATGATAAACTAAGAATATGCCAAACAAAAGCGAAAACTTTTAAATATACGACAAATACAAAGGATTACTAACGAAGAAATTAGAAGAAAAACAAATATAGTTGACGTGATAACTCGAATAAAACAACTGAAATGGAGCTGGGCAGGACATGTGTCAAGAATTGAAGACCAAAGATGGACGAAAATAATTACAAAATGGACCCTAAATGATGAGAAGAGACCAAGAGGACGACCGAAAAAAAGATGGGCGGACGATTTAAATAAATTCAATCAAAACTGGTACAATGACGCAAAAAATAGATTCATTTGGACAGCAATGGGGGAGGCTCACGCCAGATAAAATAAATAGATTATATTGAAACAAAAACGATCAAGACAATAATTGAAACATAATAATAATTGTAAAACTATTTTAAGAAATTATTCATTTGTATGTAATTAATTATAAGAAAAATGTTTGTGTAATTTTAAAACCAACAATATTGGCGAATAAAGCTTTATATAATAATAATAATAATAAATAATAAAAAATAAAAAATAAAAATTTCATCGTTAAATGAGCTTTTTTCTTAATAATCACGAAAAAGTGAGTTTTTAACAACAAAAAATTATTTTAACTTATTATAACTTTTTTTTCATTTGTTTAAACAAATGTTTTTTTATAACATAATAGATATTGTTATTAGGAATAAACATGTGTTTAATTTTTGTTTGTATGAGATAGTGGAGCCGAAATATTCGCAAATGACCAAAAAATGACACAAAACACATTTTTACCAATAACTTTGGTAAAAAAGTTGTCATGTGGTGCAAATTTGGTTTTAAGCTTTTCTCATAAGCACCTATCGGTCCATGAAAAAAAATAGACTTTGCCTTTCCGCGCAAGGTCAGGCAGTTTTTCATGACGCTTTGACTGGACTATTAGGGCTTTTGTGGCTTTCCCGACTATAGCTTTTAAGTGTTTGTTCCAGAGGAGTTTATACTATCTAGTATAATTCCTAAATATTTTACCTCCCTCTGCGTTTCAATTACTTCAACGGCCAACTGGATAGGTTTCATATGTGGCAGAAGTCTTTTCCTGGTAAATGGTATGATTGTCGTCTTGGATGGGTTTATTGATAGCCCTACAGATAGACACCATTTCCTTGTATTTTTTAGTCCTCTTTGGATTATATCGCAAAGTTTTTTCAAACTTACTTACTGCAATGAAAGCGATATCATCGGCATAAGCAATGCAGCATATACCTTGGGATGCAAGATTTTCTATAAATTCATCCACTACAAGACTTCACAACAAAGGTGATAATACACCACCCTGAGGACAGCCTCTTCTTGTGATTACTTTTGGTTTAAATTTTGTCCTGCTTGTGCCTCTGCATTTCCAATGTGAATCTCATCCAGATCTTCATTTATCCTGCAAGTTAAATCTTCCAGTAAGTTAAAAGGTCCTGAAAGATGAATTTGAGCATCATCTGCTTAGAGATGTAACTTGACATTTTTGCAAACATGTGGTAAGCCAGAAGAAATCAGAAGAATTATTGCCAACTTTAACCTCTTGAGTTCGATGACTTGAATAGTTTTATATAAGACGAACCGACCTGTCACTAAAGCAAAAGTAAAGTTTTAACTTCTTGCACAGAATGCTGTGATTATCTCGGTCAAATGCTTTTGTAAAATCCGGGCGAAATAGAGAATCGTTAACATGCCTTGGTCATAATGAATTCGAATATCTTCAAGGACCTTAACAATAGCGGTAGAGCAGCTGTGGACTGCTCGAAATCCTGACTACGCCGGAGAAAATAAGTTACGAGCCCGTATGTGGTTTGAAATCTAGTTTGACAAAACTTTTTCTAAGATTTTAGACAGGCAAGGCAGTATACTTATAGGGCGAATATCTGATGCAGTTGAAGAATTGTTTTTCTTAGGCACAGGAATTACCTTTGCACGCTTCCAACTACTATATAAGTAAAGGTGGGTATAATTTGTGGTAATATCATTTTAATAAAACGTATCCATCTTCACCCACTGAGTTGGATCTAAGGAAAAGGATATACATGACCAATTCATTCTCAGAAAGGACTACAAATTCAAATTCAGAAGGAGGTTCATAAACGGCTGAGTTGTTAATTGTAAAGCTAGATGACTGTAAGTTGTTATTGTTGAATATAAAAATTGATTATACATATATATTCATATCAATTCATTAACTAATTGTAAACTTGCTTCATACTTTTTCTCATCACTGTAATGTACATAATTTATTTAACATAAAGTTTAACATAACTGAATTATTATGTACTTACATATTATAATCATTAGATCATACGATGTGCTTTAGTTTTTAGTCTCTCAATAGCCTCTGGATTAAACAGTTCACTTACGATTAACTGACTTGTTTTATTTTTACCTAACAAAGGTTATGGGCCCAGTCGAGCTTTTATAAAAGAATTATTCCTCAGTCAGTTTGTCTTAAATATTTTATATATTCAATTTAAAAAGAGTTCGCTGTATTAAATCGAGAAACTTGATAACAAAAATTATGATGGTTGGAAGGTACAGATGAGAAGTGTTCTCGTGCATAGTGAGTTATGGCAGTATGTGAGTTGTAAAGAGACGATTGCAGTTGGTGATACTGAGACCGCAAAAGCAGCATGGCAAGCAAGAGACAGAAAGGCTCTTGCTACAATTTTGTTATGTGTTCAATTGTCACAATTAAATCACATACAAAATTGCAATACTTCATTGGAAGCATGGACGAAGCATGAGCAATTACATCAGCCTACTGGTCCAGCACGTAAGGTGACTTTGTTTAAACAGTTGCTGACAATTAAAATGAATGAAACTCAGGCAATCTCTGACCACCTAGACACGTTTTCAAATGTAGCTGAAAAGTTGAGAGAGATAGATGTGGATGTCAAAGAGGAATTATTGACAATTATATTGCTATCGAGTCTACCGAAATCGTATGAGAATTTTGTGATAGTAATAGAGTCGAGAGACTCTCTACCATCAATCACTGCATTGAAAACTAAATTGATGGAAGAAGGGCAGAGAAGGATTATCGAAAAAAGGGAAGAGGAAGGTGAAATAGCTTTTATAGCGAAAGCCAGAGTTAAACCTCCTAAGTTCAACAGGAATACTTCAGATGAAAATCCACAAGCTGGTAGCAGTGGATTCAAGTTTAAATGCTATAAGTGTCACCGAAAAGGCCATTTTGCATCTCGATACCGAGATCGTCAAAAATATAGTGGTTCTAAAGGGACAAGTTCATTTGCGATGTTAAATTCGGTTGGCAGTAACGTTCTTGATCGATACACGTGGGCTTTCGACAGTGGCTCAACGTCACACATGAGCTGGGAAGAAAATTATTTTATTAACTTTCAAGAGCATGTAGAAAAAATCGAATTAGCTTTTAATAAATACATTGTGTCGTCTGGCAAGGGAGAGGTTTTAATTGAAACGGAATACTCCAAGGTTAAACTCTGTGATGTGCTATTCGTACCTACGTTGAAAGCGAATTTTGTTTCTTTAAGCAAGGCAGTAGAACATGGACATAGGGTTGAGTTTAATAAAGAATTAGCAGCAGTTAGAGACAAAGGTGACAGTATAGTTGTACATGCGAAGAAAAAAAGGGATTTTACATTTTGTATGGTGAACCAAAACAGAATACAATGTTGGGTGTAGCGAAATCCTCTGACGGATGCTTTATGCAATGGCATATAAAATATGGTCATCTTAATGCAAAAGATATGACTTTGATATGCAGAAAGGGGATGGTTCGTGGCTTGCATCTGGGGAAGTTTCCTGAAAAATTCAATTGTGTGACATGTTTGAAAGGTAAAATAACGAGACAAGCTTTTCCTACTGATCCAGCAAATCGTAGTGACTCTATTCTGGGGTTGATCCATAGTGATGTCTGTGGGCCGATGCGGGTTTCCTCACTGGGTGGTGCTCTTTACTTTGTCTCATTTATCGACGACAAAACACGTAAGATTTTCGTGCATTCCATGAAAACAAAGGGTGAAGTTTTCGAAGCGTTTAAGAGATTTAAGGCTCAGGTTGAACTTGAAACTGGGCAAAAAGTAAAAATTCTTAGAAGCGATAATGGTCGGGAATATATCAACAATGAATTTTCTAATTTTTTGGAACTAAATAGTGTGGTGCGTCAGCTTTCGGTGGAGTATACACCACAACAAAATGGCTCGGCGGAGCGTGCGAATCGAACAATCATGGAAATGGCACGATGCATGCTCCTGGACTCGCAGCTTCCAGAAATGATGTGGGCCGAGGCAGTCAACACCGCTGTTTACCTTAGGAACAGATCTCCGACAAGTGCGTTAAACTCTGTAACACCATACGAAAGTTGGAGTGGACGAAAGCCAACTGTGAGACAACTACAACCATTTGGCTGCAAAAGAGTGATGCTCGATAAAAGGCCGTCAAAACCTAAGTTGAGAGCAAAGGCCATCGACTGTATAATGGTTGGGTATTCATCCGAATCAAAAGCATACCGTGTCTTTGTGCCAGATCAGAGGAATGTTCATAAAACTCGCGATGTGAAGTTCCTAAATAGCCAGGTAATATTAAGTTGATAGAAAATAACAACAAATATATAATTTTAGAAAACATACGAAGAGAAACTGGCAAAAGATCATAAACGTGATGATGATGCTGATGATGAGGTGGTAGTTAGTGAGGCCAACTTGGGCGATAAACCTGAAATTTTCGACCTTACACACGGAAGCGAAACACCTGATGAAGAATCTTATCATGACTGATACAGCTAATTCATTTTTAAATTGAATATATAAAATATTTAAGGCAAACTGACTGAGGAATTATTCTTTTATAAAAGCTCGACTGGGCCCAAAACTTGTCAACTTCTCGTCGTTCTTGTTAGAAATCCCGTATATCACGAACGCAGCAAGCATATTGATATATACGCTTTCACTTTGTGAAGGAAATATACTGACTTGTTTTATTTTTACCTAACAGTTATCCACAAAGATTTTATTAAGATCATTTGGATCCGGAAAATTTTCAACCAGTTGCCTTCTACCAATACCAAATAAATGCAAGCTACTCCAAAACTTACGTGAGGTTTGATTAGGCCTTTATTTTGAAATGAAATATCTTTTTTTAGTTCTGCCAGTTTAAAAAGACGAGTGGTTACGAGCTTGACAGAAAATCACCCAGTTTATGGGTGTTGGGTGGCGCTTCCACTGATTTTTCTTGAATCTTGGTCTTCAGATGTAAACCAAGGGCAGTTATTGTTTCTAATTATGACAGTTTTCAACGGAACATGCTTTAGGTAGAGTTGAAGCAATAAATGTTGGAAGAAATCGTCTTTATCATAAACGTTATCTATAACAAATATCAAATGGTCAATTTAAAGCGTCTTCTTGTTATGCAAAATTATTAATAGATTTATGATCTCGGAACTGAAAAGAAGAAGAAAATATATTTGAAAAAACTACGTTATAGGTGCAGAATAGTAAATCATGGTCAGATATTACTTCAAGAGAAAGCTGGTCGAATAAAAGAACGTTGGACAAGTCAGGCACAATCATTAAGTCTAGAAAACTAGGGGTGGCATTCGGTCCGAAACGAGTAGCATTTGAATTCACTATAAATAGACCAGTATAGCTGCACATAATGTCTGCATTGAAGTCCCCACATACAATTATATTTTCATAATTCACTGATAATTCACGAAGAGTTGAAAAAAAGGTTCAGGTGAAAAGGCATTTAATGTTACCATCAGAAACTTAAAATATCAAAAACTCAATTCCGCTGCTATCAGACCTAAATATAATTTTAGCGTTTGAACTAGCCCTGCAGTAAATAGCAACTCCTCCTCCGATAGTATTAGTGGCTCTATCGTTACGTATCAGTTTGTAATTGGGAAGCTGGTACATATAGTTAGGCGTTGCAAGCTTCAACCACGTCTCTGTAATACAGATAACATCAACTTCCAAACTGTCAAATACATACTTTAAAAAATCTAATTTGTCCAAATTGAGGCTACCTTCGTTCAGAAAACAAACAGGGCCTTCGGTGAACAGTGAATCCCTCACGGTGATAGAGAAGACGAAAAAAGAAGGTCTCGCAAATCTGTCTGTCCCTCTGTTAGTTATAAAATTAACTGCTCAGCCGATTTTCTTTAATCTTAGTAGATAGCATTTTTCAGCCTTATTTATTATTTTTTACTAATACTGGGTTCAACCTCGGAATAGTTAAACCGTGCCGAAGCACTTACTTCGAGTTTACGCCACGTCAAACAAATATACAGGGTGATTTGCATAAGGTGTGACAAAAAGCTAGGGCGTGTAGGTTGGACTTAGACAAGAAAAAAATCGTATGGGAGGGGGGGTCTATTTCCCCCCGTTTAGGCGGGAGGGGCAATTTAAGAAATAAATCACTTAAAACAGAAAAAAAAATTATTAAAAAATAACGGTGATACCTACAGAGTAATGCTATAGCATTTTGAAAAGCCAGAAATACATTCTTTAATTTTGTTTCCAAATAAAGTTGTTCGAGTGAATAGTTTTTGAAAAATTAATTTTCAAAATCAAAATTTTGAAAAAAAAAATGAACATTTTTTTTTAAACAATTTTTTTTTCAAAATTTTACGTAATCAAGTATTGTTTTTTTATTCAATATTCAATGCTCTTATTAATTTTTGATCAAACGCAAAAAACCCGATTCAAAATGTTTTGTAGATTTTGAGAAAATCAAAAATAACAAAAACTACTTTTGTTCTAAGAAAAGCCTTTAACTTTCTTTTTACAATTTTTTTAATTATCGTCTTATAAGCATACAATAATGTGACAAAGTACTGGATTAATCATATTTCACACATTTTTTCATTGAGAACACCTACGTGAGAGCATTGGATTAAAATTGACCTGCCACTTTTTTATTATGGTGGGGTCGGCTTGGCTTAGATGCATTAACGAAAGAAAGGTTTAACTTTTTTTGTACAATTTTTTTATTATCAGTCTTATAAGCGTACAATAAAGTGACAAAGTACTGGATTAACACATTTTTTCATTGAGAAAACCTGCTAAAGCGGTGTTGAGATTTGATTTGTTTCTTGTTATGCGGATTGCTGTTACTCCAGTGATGTAAATTGTGGAAATTTGTTACTCCATCTCTGGTAAACTGAGCTTCATCCATCTAGAATGTCCTTCCAAAGTAATTATGTTCAGTTTCATCTCTTAGCAATAATGTTCGACAAAATGCAGCTCTCAGTAACTTGTCGTTTGCGGTTAGCTCCTGAACTGGTGTAGTGTGGTACGGGTGCAAATGCTCGGTATGAAGCACTGCCCATACTCTAGTTTGGGGCAACTGAAGCATAGTAGCTATTCTCCTTGTGATAAGGGAGGGATTACGTCGGACCATATCCAAAATTCTTTCCTCTATGTGTACTGATGCAGAAGATGAACTTTCTCTCCCTCGGTGCTCTAGTACTCCGTGTTCTCGAAGACGTTGATGGATTCTTGAAAATATCGTATGACTGGGACACCTCCTTTTGGGATACATGTCAGCGTAGAGTCTTTGCGCTTCACGACTTCGACCATGAACCATACCGTAGCAGTAATGCATATCCGTTAATTCGGCACGAGAGTAATTTGACATCGTGATATGTTGACGACTTGACATTCAAATTAGAAATAATTTGTACAACAAAACTGGTCGCGTCGCCAAGCCGACCCCACCATAATAAAAAAGTGACAGGTCAATTTTAAACCAATGCTCTCACGCAGGTGTTCTCAATGAAAAAATGTGTGAAATATGGTTAATCCAGTACTTTGTCACATTATTGTATGCTTATAAGACGATAATTAAAAAAATTGTAAAAAGAAAGTTAATCCTTTCAATCGTAAATTCACCTAAGAATCCAAAAACTAAAATAAAAGGCTTTTCTTAGAACAAAAGTAGTTTTTGTTATTTTTGATTTTCTCAAAATCTACAATACATTTTGAATCGGGTTTTTTGTGTTTGATCAAAAATTAATAAGAGCATTGAATATTGAATAAAAAACCAATACTTGATTACGTAAAATTTTGAAAAAAAAATTGTTTAAAAAAAAATTTTAATTTTTTTTTCAAAATTTTGATTTTGAAAATTAATTTTTCAAAAACTATTCACTCGAACAACTTTATTTAAAAACAAAATTAAAGAATGTATTTTTGGCTTTTCAAAATGCTATAGCATTACTCTGTAGGTATCACCGTTATTTTTTAATAATTTTTTTTTCTGTTTTAAGTGATATTTTTCTTAAATTGCCCCTCCCGCCTAAACGGGGGGAAATAGACCCCCCCTCCCATACGATTTTTTTCTTGTCTAAGTCCAACCTATACGCCCTAGCTTTCTGTCACACCTTATGCAGATCACCCTGCACTGCAACTGATTCAAAAAAGCGGAAAAATTATTTGCAAGAAAATATTTTGATATGGATATTTTCTTAGCCGTATTAGCTACGCCTTCCTTATGTCAAATATACTGGGAATATACTGGGAAAAAAAGTGACAAATCTAAAACTCTGGTTATTATACACCTATGTAAATCAAACCCCAGCTGATTTCCATTATTATTCATTTTATTATCATTGTATGCATATTGGAAATTGGATACATTTAAAATTGGATTGTATAAAGTTCAAATCCAATAAATGAATGTACCAACCAAACCACATTGCGTTCCCAATACCGTACAACTGTTAGAGCGTTTGGAAAATATAAATAATTTATTATTGCAAAATATCTATCCTTTTTGTCTTAGTAAGAAACGAAAAAAAAATTGCTTGCACTGCTTTTTGTAAATTTCACAAGATGTCATCTCAAAATGACATTTAGATACTAAAACGGCCTTAAACCTCCTATGAACCAGTTTTAGCTTATTCCACCTCTATTCCTCGTGCATTTTCATTATAAATAAGGTTTTCAGGTTTAGAGCCGTTGTAAAGTCGAAGTAACTTTACTCCGTCGCTAAAACGAGTTAGTAAATAAGGCTGTTTAAGTTTTTCTCCCCACAAGTTTTTTTTTCTGTTTTTTCCTTAGACCAAAAATAACGGTACCTGCTATGTGAATAATTTGCGAAATTTTATAAATTATTTTTTTCTCAAAAACAGTTCAACAGATTAAAAAAAAAATCAAAAAAATTCATTTAGTTAAAGCTAGGTAATGCTTGAAACAAAATTTCCGAAAAATGATTATTGATGGTACCCCCTTTAGAACCATTTTTGTTTCATTTTCTCAAAAACGGTACAACCGATTTAAAACAAAGTCTTTTCGATTTTTTAAAGAAATTCAATTTTTATTTTAAAAACACAATATTTCGAAAACCCCATTCTCTATTTTTTTAAAACTTGCAATTGAAAAGCTTTAATTATACAATATACAACATGTGAGTTTTCTCACCATACGAATGTTAAAAAACGATTTCTTAAAATCATATTTTTATGGAAAACGGCACATAGAATTTTGATTAAGTTTTTTCTCTTTTGATTAATTAATTGAAATTAAGATATGCATAACTGACTGTACCTACAATGGAATCATTTTTTTAGAATTTTTAATTACTCATTATCAGCATGACGTTTTAATGAAATTTCTAAAAAGTTTGAAAAACATTGCATTTCAAAACATTAAAAAAAAAGTTGAATTTTTGAAAAGAAATCGCTTATTTTTTTGAAAACGATGGCAGTACTTTCAGATTCTCATATTGGTTTCCGGGTGCACGTCCTTGTTCTTCAGATGTGATTTAGAACGGCAGCTATGATAAGCTAATTAAATTCCGTACTTGATAGCATTATAAAATGGAAAACCAAAATCCGCGAAGAATTTAAGACAGAACAGCTTTCGTTTGGCGGTATGTGCATCAAAGACCACATTGTTCGGAATTTCCACATATTCGACGTCACCAAAAACTCTGCTAAGTGTTCAGGTTTCCTTCGACGATGAAAAAAATTTTTCACCAATTCTGATCTGGCTGTAATCTAAAATGCCTATGCTTGCGGTCAAAATAACTGCACCATGTTAAAAATGCATAATTATCTTCTTTTTTTTTTTAATCAAATTTTGAGTACTCGGTAGTAGTTTAAAAGTCTTCCTAACTAATTAATATCTTGTTATTGAATATTTTCAAAAAGATATTACGGCTTCGAAACAGATATGAACAAAAAGAGTGAAATAAATGGATTTTCTAATTTTAATTTTCTAATTTTAATAATTTATTGGAACTGTTTTTGGTGAACATAATAAATCGCCAATCATCTTGCGTCCAATCTTGGTACTTTTTTGGCCATGTTAAATGAGCTGCTTTCATTTTGGTTGTTAGAAGAGGCTTTTTCGCTGGTGTTCTTCCATATAAACCTTTCTCCCGTAGTCTTCTGCGTATCGTTTCAGCGCTCAGGTCAACTTGATGCAAATCATATAGCTCCGCTTCTATACGGACAGTACTTTTGTTGCGATCCTTAAGGCCGTCTTGTGGCTTATTTTCCGTATTCGTCCTGATACTTTTTTCCTATACCCAGTAGATTCAAATTTTCCTTTTTCTTCATTAGCTGCACGATGGTTAAATGAGAACATCCTATTTTACCCGCAATCTGGCAAAAAGAGATCCCTTGCTCAACCAAAGTCAAAATTTTAACTTTTTGGTCTCGAGTCAGTTGTTGATATTTACCGGACATTTCACTTTTATTTCCTTGTCACAAAAACAACTGAATTCAAACTGATTTTCTTTGTTTTGAACATAAAGATGATTGGGGCTACTTTGCATTTTGGTGTAGTTTCGCATTCTCTGAGAACTCATTATATGGTGCAGTTTTAATGACCGCAAGTGTATATTCGTCCAAAGGTGCTCTAACGCCGCACTTGAGTCTCTTGAATAGAATACAAAAATGAGTTTTAAAAATGATAGGGACTATAATATATACTCATAATAGAAACATCTTGAGCACTGCTGAATTGTTTCTTGTATTTCATTATATTACCATTTTACTAACAAGTAAAATACTTATTCACTTTTATTAAAAACGGTGCATCTGAACACGTTTAAATCACGACAGTTTGTGAAAATTAACAAAACAAACAAAACTAAGTCTATTAATTTGAAATGTCGGAATCTCAAAAGTTAAAGGGAAAACCTACAATTTACGAGTATTTTGTTATTTGTGATTACCTTTTTTCGAAATGTTTTTTTTTTATTATGTGGACTGCACCATTCCATGAAATACTCATATATAATATTGATTGGTGTACATATGTAGATATATCCTTTGTGTTCCATTAGGAAGTAAACCTACCAGCATCAGCCTCGTGGAAAATTCTCCCAAAGAAGTGTAATGTAAATAGTAGGTAGGTACTTGATATTCTGGTGAAATCAGAAGCCCACGGCTTGTAAACTGTTATCTTGTCAAACTTATACCTGGAATAAAATTCTCCATCGTCCAGCTCTTCAATAGGATTTGCTCGGGACTTAAAACATCGCACTTTACTGCACAAAGCTGAGAATTCAAACTGTTCAAAATCTTCGTCTTCCAAAAACATTTCATATTTTATTTACTTTTAAAAACAATTAGCTCACGAATCATAAAGAACACAGTTTAACTCTTTCAAATAAAACTGCCAAGAGATTGTTTTTTGAGGAAAATGACAGATTTCATATGGATTTAGCAAGTTACTAAAAGTTAAAGTAGCCAGTTTGTGATTTTAACTTTAGTAAAATATTAAGAGATATGTATTAAGATTCGAAAATCGTTTAAAATTAGCAAAATCTTTAGTAACTTACTAAAATGGCTATAATATATTACTAAATTGTTTAAAATTTTGCACCATTATTTTTACTATTAGTGCTTTAGTTGGATTCATCTCCCTAAATAATTCCATCGTAATTCAAGTGTATCGAACGTAATGTTAAATTCAGAGATTCTTTTCTGAGCCACACTACAAGGATGTGGAATGCTTAAGCCGGCCCAATATTTAAGAGTGGTCATAATCTCTTTAGTGCGCGCAAAATATAAAAAAATTGACTTAAGGTTTTTAATTTAATTTATTTTGTATCTTTTTTCAAATTAACAATTGAATGTTGTTGTCAGATATTATTTTCTATTGTTTAATATACATATATATTAATTATACTTATATATTTATGATATATGTATGGGACACAAATTCCCTTAAAATCTTTCCGAAAAAAAAAACCTATTTTATTCATAAAATATAAAGTTTACTTTTAACATTTCACTAAATATTTCCATTAAGCTGATGGAACAAAATAGACATCTCCACAAAGAGAAATAAAAAAAGGTTGACTCGTTGATGCAAATATCCCCATTCCCAATTAAAGTGAAATAAAACAATGAAAATTAAAATAAACCATATAAATATGTGACTTCTCCCGGCATCGCGTTCGTAGTCGGCATCGGCATACACCATCACCATCAATCATTGGAAACCTCGCCGTTCACATACAAAATAAAAAACGTTCCCGAATCCAACTATTTTTACAAAGTTCTCGTGCCGTGTCGCGTCCGTTCTTCGTAGTGTCATTTTATAAAAGAAGGCGCACGCTTATAAGATCTTTCTCAAAATAGAGCGAGCGGGATCGCAACAACAAAAAGATTTATTCAATAAAAATAGATATACACTACACGGTAGTTTCTCAGTATATATTTAATTTCTCACAGAAGAAATGTCTGTTCGATGCGCGAACGCTCGAGGGATGCTGCGTCTTGTATCTCTCGTTTTAATCTCATCATGTTGCTCATTTCAGAAAAAGAATTTAAAAAATGATCCTGCGCGCTCATCATATTCATGCAAGATTTGTCTCAAGTGCTATATACATACGATCACTACTGATTGAAGATCAAGAAGAACCATTTCAGTTCTACTTTTGTGTCGAGGGATTACTCGTCAATTTGTGTGCTTGTCCTAAGAATCTATCTTCAAGACAAATCCAAGATAACTCGCAGTAACAGCTTTGATATAAACTTGGTTTCTTGCTGATCAATGCATTATGTTTATTTATTTAATTATATAAATGTTGATCTGTGTTTGAATTACGGATCATATTTTTGAGTGAAAGAACGTTAATATTTAATTTTTGTGAATATTATTTTTAAATTTTGAAGTGAGTTTCTAAGGAAGTGTTTTGTCTACGGAATCTGGTTGATCTGTTTAAGATTTCAAGTGAAAATATACTGTGTTTAAATAAATCTATGGATATATTATAGATGCATCTACTGATGATTTATGAATTCTATACTGAAATACCAAACAAACATCGTATATATTTGTTGGCAAGGACAGCAATTTTTACATGGTGTTCTTTAAGAGTATGAAGTATTAATTTATATAAACAATTATGGTCCAATCTAACCTACGTCTTACGTCTTAGTTGATTTGCATAGACTTTCACGAACGTCATATGTATGTATGTACTAATAGAAAAGTTTGATGTAGAAATGTCATAGCATGTGGTGAATTATTTTAAAAAGTATCTTTATAGGTGATATGGTACATACAAATATCGAATTTATAATGGAAATAATAATCAGTTTTAAAATGTGTCAAAAACCATTTTTTCATTAAAAATATATTTAATATTTTTGGAGCAGTTTTACGAGTATTTTTTAAAAGGTAAATATAAAAATTGTTTTTGCACAGAGAACGTTTAACTTTTTACGATTATTTTTTAAAGGGCAAATATAAAAATTGTTTTTGTACAGATAATGATTACCTTTTTACGAAAAAGAAAGTTCTTGGAAGTTCTACTAAAAGAAATAATTTATTAAACGAAATAATCAACTAATAATTATAAGTACCTATAAATAATAATAATAATAATCAAAGTTTTTCATTTAAACAAAAAAAGGAAAACTGTAGTAAGCCTTGTGGTTAGTTAAATCTTAGAATGTACGAAATATGGCGTCATGTTCTTTATAGACAAAGACTTATTTATTAAATACGCAAAAAATAACGAGTAATTTACTTGCATCTAAAGAAATGTTTTTTTTTTTAATAAAATAACTTATTGCTAAATTAAATCATGTTGGCTCAATAATTGGGCCCAATGTTTTTCTTTTGGCTTAATATAATGCTATTTGCTAACAATATCTTATAAATGCTTTCTAAATCTATAGTTAAGATTGTTTTTCTTCTTATGGATGATTTCTTCAAAATGATCATGAGTTTTGTTCGGTTGTACGAGTATATATCCTTGTGACTAGGCTCTAGTTCATGCTAGAGGATGTGTTTCACTTCTTAGTTGGGATGATCTTCCAGGTTCCTGATGATTTTTCCAGAGAGCTACAGCGAAGATAGATAGATTGGCAGATATATTTATTTGCTTATAAACTTTGCTTTTACAAATTGATTGGCAATATACGAGTATAAAGGTTCAATTTTACAATGGTTTTTTCTTAATAAAATAATAATTTAATTTAAAAGTTAAAATTAGTTTTTAATTGATTTCCAAATTAATAAAAGGAAAATATGAGTATTTTAATTAAATAATTTGAAACCTGTGTTGGTAATTCATTTAATATAAAGGCTCTTAGATTAAGCGAGTTATTTATGTACATATTTATAAATATTAATTGTAATGCTATCATTTTCAGGAAGTTGAGTTAGTTGCTTTCCTGAAATCTTCTTCTATCAACACTCTTTTTTTTTTCGTCCTCTTGAATGCTTGCGTAAGATCCCAAACGTCATTAAAATTCCTCAATAATAGTGTTGCCCAGTTTGGACGTAAGGTGGAAAGGTCGATTTGTAAATTTGTTTTTGAAATTTTTTTATCAAGCTGTCATCTGAGACTCCTTAAGGCTTTATCCAGAAGTTTAAGCTTTTTTTCGCTATGTCTTATATTGACGGAATAGTTCCAGTTTATACACGAATTATATTGCTTTGAGTGTTGTTGGCTAGTCCAAGTAGTTTTTTTCGAAATTGTTATTTTTACTACTTCAATTTTATTTCCAGTTCCCATGCCCCACATTTCAACACAGTATAGAGCAGAACTAAAGTAGGTTTTTTTATAGTGAGCACATATCAGTTAAGATTCAATCTCACTACTTGGCCTACCAAGCACTGCGGGTTCGATTATCAGCTATCGAACAAAGCTCCCAGGACATAGTCCCAGTTGCTTTTTATCTTTGGAAGAAAGGTAACCACTCTTTTCCAGCAGGTGCAAACCAACTCGACATTGCTACCAATCAATATTTTGTTGCGGTCTTGTCTCAGAGTGCAAGCATCAAGCATCTCCATACTGTTCCAAATTTGTACTGTGTAGGCCAGGGCCCGACCAACCATATGTGCAGGATGTGCAAATGCACAGAGAGCAGAATTCTAGAGGCGCAGTCTCGAGAGTCGAGAATAATGAAATGTAAATTGATCTGCATTTAAAATAATCGCAAAATAAAATCCATCGCAACAGCGCGATGTTATTTCTTGCACACTTATTTACATCATTTCCATTGTGGCTTTCTTACAATTAAATATCCCACCAGGCCTTTATGCAAGGAAAATCGGAAAATATTCCACCCCATTTATGCTCGTACAACAACAGAAAAAAAATAAAAAAATCTCAACACAGAAACCATTCACGACACCTCATCAGTGCGAGCGCGAGTTTTATTTCTTACACACTGGGTCCTAAAACTTACATTCTAAGAAATGACAAAAAAAAACTATTCATACCGAAATGAATGGGCTTGAACGTGCAGGTTTTTTACTATACACCGTACCTGTGTTGTGTTCTTGTGTATAGTGCTTGGGCATTCGCACTCGCATCTCGCGTCTATGAAAAAAAATACAACAAAATTTCTCGGAACAGGTAGATAGTTAAGTTAGGAGGTACATATAAGAACAATACCTACATGTATACGTATAGGTATGTTTTGCGTTGCGTTGGCTAGTTTTATTTGTTACACATTGAACCGCGAAACTAATATTAGTAAAAGATGTAAACAAAAAACTTATTCATATAAAATTATTATGGGTTAGAGGGTGCGGGTTTTTCAGTATGCACTGTCTAGTGTATGAATATTCAAATCTACGTATGAAGGTTATAACGACTATTTTTGGCATAGTGAATTTTTCACTTTTTGATATAGTCTGATCTGGTGCAGATTATTTTACCTTTTTTTTCGTTTACTATTACCTAACATAAAAACAGTTTTTAAGTGAAGTGAAGCGTTTAGGAAAGTTGTGAAAACATTGTTTTATAACAAATTAATAATATTTTTTGAGTTGTTTTTTTTTTTAAATATGGAGAGAACCTTGCTCCTAATTTAGTTATTGCTCTAAAAATTCTAAATACAATTCCGGTCACAGCAGCTTCAGGAGAACTTAGTTTTTCTAAACTTAAAATTATTAAAAATTATCTCAGGACAACAATGACTCAGGACAGATTGGTAGACTTGTCTATTATGTCAATTGAAAAGGAATTATTATAAGTTCTTTAGACTATGATGACCTCATTTCTGAATTTGCAAAGGCAAAGGCAAGAAAAATAAGCTTTCTAGATTAAACGTTCCCCTCTGCCCATTTCTTCGCTGCATTTTATTTAATGGTTTTACTTTTTTTTCCTTAAAAAAGTTCAATCAAGTTCCTTAAAATGAAGTTCCGTAGAATTTTTACTTTGTTTATGTACATATGTATTATTTATATTTGTTTTTATATAATTTTTTGTTTGTTTATTTATTTATTTAAAATTTCCATTAAATAAAAAACATAACACATACACATACAAACAAGCAGATATGTATGTAAAAGTATTTGTTTGGTAGTGAGGATTAGGCCTACTGCCCTACTGGGGATACCTCAATAAAAAACGCATTGGAAGGGCGCTTTCTAAAAATCTTGCACATGGCGCAGTTTTGGCTGGGACCGGCCCTGGTGTAAGCAGTACCACCCTTGTTCCGTGTTTTTTATCTAACTAGTGTTGGTAACAATAGCTAACCGCGTGACTTGGTTAGTATAACCACAGCCACCTCGTGCTCTCTTTACAGAGGGCCTACCCAATTAGTAATGAGTCCAAGGTTTTTACACCCTGGGGGCTCTAATTAGCGGGGATAAATTCAATAGATCTCATTATTCCCGAGGTACTCAATTTGGGTTATTTTTCTATATAAATTAATAAATTAGTTTAAATTTAATCAATTATTATGAAGTTATTTTAAAAATATCTCCAATAATATAAATTAAAGAATTAAATTCATTTTTTATTTTTTATTTATTTTGTCTCCAAGTTGTGTGATAGATAAATTTAAATTAAATACACAAATAAAATACAAAATTTTGCACTATTGTTTATTTTTATTTTATATTTTAATACCAAAAATTTTCACAACTTTTAAAAATTTATTTTAATTGATTAGGCGACGCGTTTCGGAGTGTACCTCCATCTTCAGGCGATTAACTCAATTTGACATTTGTGTTATGTGTCATAGCCAATAGTTGTGAAAATTTTTGGTATTAAAATATAAAATAAAAATAAACAATAGTGCAAAATTTTGTATTTTATTTGTGTATTTTATTTAAATTTAAAGAATTAAGCAAAGTTATGGAGTATAAATTCCGTGGTGCAGACCATAGCTGACCGAAGCCAACCAAAATCTGCACCAATATTTTCGATTAGTCATTTTCGCCCTACAACGAACTAGGAACGATAGTCCTAAGCAATCTTTCTTAATCTTCTTGCATCGGGTAGGACCATCGATTATCCGGATTGTTGAAACCAAAACATTGATCAAAAGAGAATAACTATATCACCTACTTTTCTTTTTCTTGCATCCAACTAGGAACGATAGTCCTAATCTTTGTTTACCTTAAAGCAAACTAGGAACGATAATCCTAATCTTTGTTCGCCTTAAAACGAACTCGGAACTATAATCCTAAGGGTTTTCTTAGTTGTCTTAATCCCCAGCTAGGCTGTATAGCCGGAGAAATAGACTAAGCCTCCCCACCACGACAAGGTTAAACCCATCAGAGAGGACAGTATAGAGCACTTGATTTTCAATTTTCCATGTGAGAATTCCTCATAGTTTTATCCGCGTCGCCGCTGCTATCCTTGCTTTGGTTTTAAATATATTTATGGCTTCTTTCAACGACAACTTCAATCCAATCTTCTTTGTATGAAAATCTTTTCGGGCAAGATACATACATTTTTTTCTCTTGGCAAAGTTCATAATTTGTTATTTCTTCGCATTTAATGTCATATTCTCTTACGTAAAATATATATCCACTGCGGGTTATGACTTTCTTAGCCCTCGTTCAGATTTTGTAAACACAACAATATCATCCGCAAATGATCTTTTAAATGTCCATTCCTGTGAGACCCTCGCTCCTAAGGAATTTTGAATGATTCATTTGTATTCAAATTAAATGGTAGATACAGCACTCAATGGATCGCCTTGCGCCTTGCTTTTGAGATATTTGGCTTTTCAGTTAGGCTATTCGTTGTATTAATAGCAATCCTGGTTTTGAGTACACGTTTTGAAATGCACGGATTATTTTTCCACTCAATCCGATAGATCTAAAATGCATCCATAATTATTGATTATTGCTACTATCGATAGCCCCTTTTAGGTCAACAAAGACAGCAAAGAAATGTCCTTTCATTTTTGAAAGAGTAATATCGATAACTGTACCTATGATAAATAAATTATCAATACATCCCCGTTCTTTGCTGAAAGCGTTTTGAAATGCAGGTATTAATTTTGCATCTTCTGCCCAATCCTGGATTCTTTTTGATAAAATTTGGGTGTAAGCTTTCATAAGGGCATTTTCAATTCAAATAGGGCGATAGTTTGCTGGTAAATGCGTATCTCCTTTTTTAAATATCACGATGCGCAGCTTTTATCCAAACGAGTCGGATAAGTTATTTGTACTAGGGCTCTTGATACCCGCATACCCGGGTAATTACCCGGGTACCATAATTTCTGGTACCCGCTTTCTTGCGGGTACTCGGTAAAATCCGGGTACCTAAAACATATTTCTGTATAGTTATAAATAAAGACTAAAAGAAAGATTGAAGAACATAACTATATTATTTCTCTGCTGTTTACCACTTATACAACATACATAGATAAGTAGTCGGATTTTGATTCGACTATGTAGGCCTGCTTAAAAATAAAAATAAACAGTAAAAATAAAAATAAACAGATTCATAACAACAGATTCATTACATTGTTTTGGAGAAAGTAAGATTATTGCGCTTGATATTTCTAAGGCATTTGATAGAGTTTGGCACCAAAAAATAAATGCTGGTGTTCCCCAGGGCTCCGTTTTGTCTCCGACTCTCTTCCTCATTTTTATAAATGATCTCTTGTCTGAAATTTCTAATCCACTGCATTGTTTTGCCGACGAATCTACTCTCAGCTTTTTGTACTCGTTCCCAAATTCACGTCCATCTCCTTCGGAAGTGGAATTGCAAGGGTATGGTATGATAAGCTCATTAAACTCCGATCTTTACAGCATTGTTAAATGGGGAAAAAAAAAACCGTGTGTAGTTCAATGCTTCGAAAACTCAATGCTGTCTATTGTCGTTGAAGCAAAATGTTCCCCTTATGCCATTGTCGCTGAATGGCACTTGCATCGAAGAAACTGAAAAGCTCTCAGTACTCGGTATGTGTTTTAACGACGATCTTCGTTGGAATGATCACATACTCGAGACCGCCAAGAATGCTTCTAAATGCTTAGGATTTCACCCCTTCTGCTATGGCTACCATTTATAAGGCATATATACGTCCAAAGCTCGAGTATAACTCACACTTTGGTCGTACCGTCAAATATAGAGATTCGTTTTTTAGTCGCACAATACGATTATGGAATAACTTACCCGGCACAGTTTTCCCTTGCCAATTCAATTTGCAAACATTCAAAACCATCATCGACACCTCCTTTCTCTCCCCTCCTAATTTCTTACTCGCTCGTGCTGTGTTTAAAACATTATAAGGGTCTCTTAACATACCATTGAGCGCGAGTGAATTATAAAAAAAAAAAATTATTAAAAAAAAGGTAAACAGATTCATAAGAAAATTTTTTTTATTAAAAAATGTATCTTCATATCAAAAACGTTATTATTTATGAATGCATTCCCAAACATTATACATATTTTATAGTGTGTTTTACATTCTCGTCCAAACTATTTTGTCTCAGAACGTTACTTTATTGGGCAGGGATTAATTATTATTGAGAAATCATTTGGATTCTGGATATTTCTGTTTATAATAAAGAATATAACGATGCAGATCAGGGGCGAACGCAGAAAAAAATTTCGGGGGGGGTTTTCAAAAAAATATGAGATTTTCATAAATAAATTATTTCCCGAATTTTTTAATACGTGAAATCATATCTTGTTGTACTTTTGCGATCATACGAAAAAGAGTTATCCGAAAACATAAGGACACTCAACTGGTACCTACATACGTTAACTACTATACTTCATAATTATAACCAAAACGCTTCCAGAAGGTGTTATGGGCTACTCATCAGTAACTGGAACTTTCGAACAAACGAAATGAGTTATTTTTTTTTTTTTTTGCTGCAATACAACACACTCCTTGGAGAAATCAAAAACTCAAACTTGCTCCGTTACTGCCCATATACTTAAACACATAATGTCAATCATCAAAAACGCAATTGCTGCTGGCTTCGTGTGTCTATTTGTTAATGATCAATTAATATTTCTAGAGAAAAAATGTTCATAAGCAAAAAATTAATTTTTTAAATGACTAAAACAACTCCTTAAGTTATTATTTTATAAATACTAGTTTAGTAGTTAGAGCTAACCACATAATATGTTTTATAAAAGATTTTTAAAACATACATAGGTATTTAAGAAAAAATTTTGGTACGCCAATTTTAACTAGAAGCTTCTCTATACAAAATTTCATTGAAATCCGTTCTGCCTATAATGACAAATTTAATATTCGAAATTATAATTAAAATTTATCAAAATTCTCGGAGCTATTTTTTAGAAAAATACGATTTTATTTATATTCAAGTTTAAAAAATCGAGCAGGGGTTTTCGAAATATTGAGTTTCCAAAAAAAATAATTGGCGTTTTTCTTTTTTCATTCAAAGTAGAGCTCTTAACAGATAAACACACTTAACTTATAAACACACGCGAGTTTTTGAGTTTTTTTTCTGTCTGTCAGAATGATTTCAGCATTTAACTCTGTCTACTCAGCTATTTTATACCGAGCTCATAGAGTGCGCTCTGAACAATCTCTGAACACGCTCTCAACGAAAAAAGAAACACAATCTTTGAACTGTTATACACTCTGAGCTAAAAAAGAAACACGATATTTTGTTTGACAGTTCAGGTACTACTCTGAACTAAAAAAGAAAAACGCTCAATATTTAAAATTTGGAGAAGCTTCATAATGATTAAAATCGGTTGTACTATTTTCGAGAAAATCAAAATCAAACAAAATAAAATGGTTCCAAGAGGGCTTCCAAAAGATGATTCGTACAGTTATTTTTGGTTTTAAAAAAAGGAAAATTTAACGAAAATCGGCCCATGCTCTTAGGCCGTAGTCAAAGACAGACAGAATTTCGAGACCCACTTTTTCTTCGCTATCATCGTAATGTCAACTTTGATAAAAAATTTGAGTTCGATTTATTTTGCGAATGCATTATGTACTTGCCTTATAGTACCTATAAGTCGTAAGAAAAACGCAGAGAACCGATAAAGGTCAACACAAGACTTCTAATAATCAATTGAACTTACATTAATATTAATATGGCACGAAAATAGCACTTTGTCTCTTTTTTATTTAACAAAATGAACTCTTATTTTTTGGTTGTTTCTGGGGGGGGGGGGGGGGTGTTTAACCCCTAAAACTCCTACCTGCGTTCGCCCCTGACTTTTACTACGGGCCCTGTGATGGAGGCCATTATTTGGTTCGAAAAAGAGTGTAAGTGATTCCATAAGTGTACCTAACAATATAGTTATAATAAGTTCTAGGTTCGCCTAGTGGTCCAAATCTGCAAAACTAAATCCGGCATATATTAATACGTGAAGTTATAACTTGTTGTACTTTTGCGATCATAGGAAAGAGTTATACGAAAACATAAGGACACCAGCAACACTCAACTGGTACCTAAGTTAACTATACTACATATTTATAACCAAAACGCTCTCAGAGGGTGCTATGTGCTACTCATTTTTAACTGTAACTTTCACACAAACGAAATGAGCGAGTTTTTTCTATTGCTGTAGTTCAACACACTCCGACCCTGGAGCCATTAATAACTCAAGCTTATATAAATCGAAATCATTTATTAGCCATAAATCGGCCCTTAATATTAACACGGATATCTGTATCGGTATATTGGCTCCGTTAATCCGTTTTCTGCCCTATACATAATGTTAATTATCAAAAACGCAATTGCTGTTCGATTCGTCTCTTTTTTTTAATCATCAATTCAAATTAAGACAATTGCGTTAAAATACGAAGACATAAAAATAAAATGCACGTCTGGGTCGCTTGTAAAAGACTATGTAAAAGACTAAGAATTTCAAAAAATAATGTTATTACAGAAAAAGCATAAAATTCATTTTTTAAATGACTAAAACTCCTGCCATGTGTTTTGAGCAAATATAAGTTTATACAAGAACAAAATTGTAATTCGTTTTAGTGGTTTCTTAAAAAAATAAGCTTTTGCATACAAAATTTTTAAAACATATCTAAGAAAAAATTTTGGTACGCATATTTAAACTTTTTATTATTGTTTGAACAAAAATTTAATTTACAAAAAAAATATTGAACAGTTTTTGAGATATCGAATTTTCAAAAAAAAATTGATTTTTTTCTTTCAAAATTTCAAAAAATATTTTTTTTTTAATCTTAAAATGCAATATTTTTTTAAACTTTTTAGAAGCTTCTCTTAAAGTAAAGATTAATCGAAACAAAAAAAAACTATTAAAATTCTCCGAGCCGTTTTTGAGAAAAATACGTTTTTCGAAAACCATTTTTTTTAATTCTTACCATTTGCATGGTAGGTAAATTTTTTTTAAGAATCAAAAAAATAAAACTTTTAAAATTTGTATACGCAATAATATTTAAACCTTGGAGGGGCTTCATAATGATTAAAATCGGTTGTACTGCTTCCAAGAATAACCATTTTTTGCAAAAATTTTTTCAACCGTTACCTAAAATGACTAAATGAAATTTTATGAATTTTGTTTTCAAAATTCTGTGGGACAGTTTTCGAGAAAAAAATATTTATAAGATTTCGAAAAAAAAAATCGTGTGGCAGGTACCGTTATTTTTTGGTTTTAAAAAGAAAAAAAAAAAAAAACGTGTGGGGGGAAAAATTCAAAACGATATATACCAAGTTTAATGAAAATCGGCCCAGCCTTTTAGGCCGTAGTCGAACAAACAGACGACAGAATTTTGGGACCCACATTTTTCGTCTTCGATATCAACGTAATATCAACTTTGATAAAAATCTTGAGTTCGATTTTTTTTTACGAATGCATTACTTGCCTTATAAACTTATAGTACCTATAAGTAGTCGTAAGAAAAAACAACACTAGCAGAAGAATTTGTGGCACGAAAATAACACTTTGTTTTTTTTTTGTTTAACAAAATGAACCCTTATTTTTTTGGTCGTTTCGGGGGGGGTTTGAACCCCTAAAACCCCTACCTGCGTTCGCCCCTGATGCAGATCTAAGACCAATGTGAAGGAAATCAGTCAAAACTTATTCACATCAGTGTACTTTCAATAAAATTTAAGTACAACATGATGCTTATGGATATAAAAATCACATTTCATTGCTTGTCTGCTTCCTCTTCTTGTGAAATATTATTTCATAAGCAATTGTAGCATTTTTGGGTACCCGAAACACGACATTGTCGGGTACCCGCCAGTTGACATATCCCAGGTACCCGCAAATTTGGGTAATACCTGGGTACCCGGATTTTCGATGAAATGGGTTTTACCCGGGTAAAATCAAGAGCCCTACTATCTAAACTGTTGGGGAGCTTTAGAATAAAAAAAATTATCAAAATCTGTCAAACCGTTTTTGAGAAAATCAAAAACAAATCAAATGCTTCTAGGCTGTACCATTCTTAACCATTTAAAAAAAAAATTTAACCATTACCTAGCTTTAATTAAATTAAATTTAGTGAGAAAAAAAAATATTTTATAAAATTTCAAAAAAAAAACCCTAGGTAGGGTGTTAAAAAAACGAAAAAAAGTATGGGGGAAAATCAAAACTATAATTTTATCTACCAATATTAAAGAAAAAAGGCCGACTCCTTTAGGTCGAACAAGAAGACGGGCAGACAGACAGAATTGCGAAACGTACTTTTTTCCTGTTCTTTATCATCATAGTGCCAACTTTGATCAAGATCTTGAAATCGATTTTCTTAACGAATGCATAACTTGCCTTATAGTACCTATAATTCGCAGGTAAAAATACCTTCGTTCATAACAGAGATGAACGAAGCGGCTCATACGATATACGCAGTCTACTTTTTCTCGTGTGTTTGCATTCGCTTGCTTTTTACTGTGTTGATATATCAAAAAGAATTACAAAGTTATGTACACATATACTTATTTCGATCTTAACATACATATACTTATTTACATTACGTGTAGCCTATTTTGAAGTTCTACAATTTCCAGTTGCCAACGAATAAGCTTTGCGTGGAAATTAAATTGTGGGTGGCGAAAAAGAACAAGGATCATTTGAGAATTATTTTGACTACATTTGCGTGAAATATTCAAATTTGAAAGACAGTCTCGCTCATATACCAAGAAATGCAACAAAAAGCTCACCTACATAATATAACATAAGTACTTAAATATACTATTCGCAAAATAACAATAAATTTGTGTTTTTTTGCTAAAAGATTAAATTATTTCTATATTATTTTCGTAAAATATCTGTCTTATTTGTTTTTATTATTTAATTAATAATGTCAAATCACAGTTACATGATTGATAAGTATGTCCGAATGATTAAACTTTATTAAAAAAATGAGTGTTCGTTAATTCAAACGTTGCGCGCGTTGTGCTGCGCCCATTTCACGGTAGACGCTGTGGCCCTTTACAGTAACGTTTAGTGGCCAAATTTGATACAACCGGTTAGATAATCAATCAGCCAAAATACGTGCCTCAAAAATCGACCGTGTACAGCAGAACCCGAGGCAGTCGATTCCCCGCATTGCAAAAGAACACGTCCTTTCGCACACTTCAACTTGGCGAATTTTGTGTTGGAACTTGGTCCTACACCCGAACAAGATCCAACTGGCCTAGGAGCTCAAAGTTCATGATCATATAGACAACGCCGCCACCGGCCGTTTGTTCGCTGACTGTGCATTTGGAAGAGGACACCAACTTTTTCCGAAAAAACATCTTTAGTGACAATGTACATTTTTGGAAGAATGGAAGTGTTAACAAGTAACACAAGAGGTTCACCAAGTGATATTGCATACCTACTCAAAAAATTATCGTTTGGTTTGTTTATTTGAGCCGGCGTTGGGCGCCGTTTTGCAAAAGTGCTTGCAAAATTCAATTTTCGCGTGTGCTTAAATAGTGGAAGCTTCAAAAGCCGAAAGAAATTTTAAAATCGGTCAAAGGATTCGAATGATACACGTAGTCAAAGCTTCCTTATTTTTAAAATCAAAGAAAAAATATTTTTTAATTGCAAGCTGAAAAAAAATCATCACGATATTTTTATTTGTTTACGAGTTATGAATTTTGCGACCAAAAAAGTCAATATGCGCTACTGTGCATCGATGTAATTGGTCCGAACTTTTTCGACAAAAGACGTTGGCGATTACCGTCATTGGCGAGCGCTACAGAACGATGATAATGAATTTCTTATGGCCGAAATGGAACCATATATGGACTTAGACGACATGTGGTTTCAGATAAACACGGCGGCGGCGGCGCTACATACCACACAGGGACGCCACGATTGACATTATGCATGAACGATTTAATACTAAGGTTATTTGGCCATTTTGGTTGTGCGTGGCTTTCCTAAAGTCACAGGTCTATACGAATAAACCACGATCAACCGATGCTCTTAAGGTGAACATAGCATATAGGCCATCGCTCAAACTCAGCCGGATCTATGCGGAAGCGTCATTGAAAATATGTACCTTATACATAGCTTTCTTTATTTCATTTCATAAATGTGGAATGCTTTACCCGACTCTATATTTCCCTTTCCCATTATGATATTCAAACATTCAGAAATAATATACGAGTATATCGGTATCTCCTCTTAAATCCTCTCCAACTTTCTGAAACGCTCGTACTCAACATTTTTAGGGTAGTCAAAAACTCAAAATCCCTTTAGTGCGCGCAAAATATAAAAAAAAGGTAATACATCTGTTAAATATATGTATATCTTTTAAGTAAATTTAAGGATATAACGTAGGTACCTAATATTATATTTCTAGATGAAGTGAATCTTTTTTTGAAATACAAATAAATTAAATTTTCAATAATTAAAACTAGATGCAGCAATAGCTACCAGGACTGTTCGCTATAGTTAATCTTATTGTCTACCAAGATTCTTCTTTAAGCCTAGATAGCAATACCAGTGCGGAGATAAAACTAACAATTACTTTTGCCAAACTGCTACTGCCCTAGATTTAAAATTGGTACATAATTGAGTAGAAATCTCTCGAATCTCAATTAACGTGGGCATGAAATTTATGAAAATTGGATGAGTGCGTTGTTTTTTTTAAACTCTTTTAAGAGGATTATTCTTAGGTTGATTTTTAGACCCGTCACGTTGACATAAGCCGTAAGTAAAAGAAAAGATACACCAAGTAACTGTACAGGCTATACAAGTATTGAAGCAGATGGACACCAAAGTTAAGGTCCTAAAATTCCATGTTTATTTATTTATTTATTTAGCTTATTGCAAGCGAATTACTTAAATTATAAATAATATACTTAACGCTAATAAGAAAATAATACGGTGGAGTGAGGTTAGGGAGAGAAGGTGTATAGAGTTCTTCTAAGGGAAGGGGAACTAATGGAGAAATCAAAAATATTTTGTGCTGTATTGGCTAATCGAAGCATTCTGCTCATTGGATTTAAATGGCCGTAGTTGGTGCGGTGAATAGGGTGGCGGAAGAAGGGGACAGCTCTAAGGTTACGTGGATTGGTATTGATTTTAATCCATTCAAGCAACGCAGGAGAGTCTATGGCTCCAATGATGAGCTGATGGACGAATATTATGTCAGCGATACGGCGACGTTGAGAAAGGGTGTGCATGCCAATTAGTTGCAAACGGTCTTCATAAGGGGGTAAAATAACGGGATCAGACCAAGGTCGACTACGCAAAGCGAATATGGGAAATCTCCTCTGAACAGCTTCAATTCTAAGAGATTGAGTGATTTGGAAGGGAGACCAAACCAGACTAGCATATTCAAGTATAGGCCTGACGTATGTGATGTATAAAGATTTAGTAAGATGGGGGTTGGAAAATTCTTTAGACCATCGTTTAACAAATCCGAGGGTAGAATTCGCTTTCCCGATGATATGATCAATGTGAAGGCGAAAATTTAACTCTTTATCACATATAACCCCGAGATCACGAATAGATGAAACGATAGGGACAGGTATGTTACAGAAGTGATAGATTCGAGGATTTGAAGGTATACGTTTACGGGAAAAAGTCATAGATTGGCATTTACTAATATTAAGATCAAGAAAGTTTTTGTTGCACCAGGTAAGAAAAGTATTTAGATCAAGTTGAAGCAGCGAAGAATCATGAGATGACGAGATTACTTTAATTATTTTAATGTCGTCTGCATAAAAATAAAGGTCTGAGAAGGAGATGATTCTACCCTGTATAAACGGTTCTCGAGATAAGATTTGAAAGCCAAAGGCTTGTATCTTAACGTAGATAATTTGGTGACTGATTTTATCGAACGCCTTACTGAAATCAGTAGTGATAACATCAACATCGTAGCCTTTTTCCATTGCCGAGAGTGTCGTGGAGACAAACTGGGTAAGATTAGTCGTAGTGGATCTTCCCTTTAAAAATCCGTGTTGAAGTGGAGAAACAATTGATTTACAATGGAAATAAAGGGAATCATACACTATACTTTCAAAGAGCTTGGGGATAACGGAGAGTTTAGCAATCGGTCGATAGTTAGAGATTTCGTTCTTACAACCATTTTTAAAAATTGGAAAAATAAAGGATTCCTTCCAAAGAGAGGGAAAAACTGACTGTGAAAGCGAGAGTTGAAGAAGAAAAACAGAAAAATTAGAAGATGCTTGTTGGTAATAGAAATAGTTTAAAGGTGTTTGGGATATCAGGTAAGTTTTCCATAACTTTATTTCTAATATTACGGATGTGTCGTAATTCTTGTGTGTACCAGGGAGGAGATGATACACAAGTTTTTTTAACTGTATAAGGGACACATTGAATGAGACAAGCAAAGATAGAGTTGTAAAAGAAAGAAAGCGATATATCGATGGGAGTAGTGAGGTTGATGAAAAGGTTGAAGTTTATGTTGTTAAGGAGATTATTAAGTTTATTAAAGTCGGCCTTCCGAAAGTTGAAACTGGAACAGATCTCATGTTCAATAGTTGGAGAGCTATCTTCAAGACCGAGTATAAAATAAAGAGGAGGGTGATAGTGATCTAGAGTGGAAAGAAGATGGGGGCTTTTAGAGACAGCTGAGTTAAATGGATCCGAGGAGAAGACAAGATCAAGTTGTCTCCCTAAATTGTTGCAGATACCACTTATTTGGAAAAGTCCGACTCGAGTAAATTATCTGTGAAAATAAATTCTTTTTCATGTTACATCCGCAAAACAAAAACTACAAATCTAGCAAAAGTATAATGTGAGGCAACCAGCTCAATTCATACCCAGAACAGTAGTGATCATTTATACAAACGAAATACTGAAAATACTAAGAAAATCTATTTTGAAAACCATTTTCTTCGTTGAACGCCAACTTAAAATTTCTTCAACTGAATGTGTTCCCTAAATTCACCACAAAAAAAACTAACTCTATTACCACCAAAACGGAAAGTCAGAGATACATTTGGCTCTCCTAACAAACAAAATTGAATATTTCCTCTTAAGCCATAATCATCTGTACATCTGGTATCAACCATAGACGCACCCTTGCCTAACATACCCCCTTTTAACTATGCCTGCCTCAATGTGGTTCTTTAAAAATTAAACATCGGAGAGAACTTAAAAGTCAACTTTCTTCAGCGAAGATAAAAAGCTTCATCAGAGGCTGCGCTCCCATTTTCTCTCTCTATCAGAAATCACAAGCTCACACATTACTCGTATATTCCAAATTCTACCTCGTGTATATTTTATAGAATATATTGGGATAAAAACCCAAATGAGAGAACCAAATTCAGGAAGCACGAGCAACTCCATCCACCCCACAGGACTTGATTTCATCTTCGCCATTGCCAATTCGCCATATGTAGCTACATACATAAAATCAGTGTTTTTTCCTCTCCCTATTTTTTAAGCTCGAGCAGTTTTTTCTGAAGAAAATCAAATAACATTTTCTATCGGATAATATTTTCAAAATCTCATAAATTGTGAAAAAACTCTTAGAAACTTGAAGTAAGTTCATCATAGTTATGAAATTCAGTGAAAACTAATACATTTTTCGGATGAAATTTTCAAATTAAAATAAAAAATTATCTCAAAGAATGGATCCATTTTAAGGATTTTTCTATTCATTCTTCTGTCCTGCTCTCGATATATTAGTGTCCTTTTCGGGTGATGCTGTACTCTGCTACTAGAAATGTTGGGGATGCCCTTTTGGGGTGGCTAGCATTAGCATTTAGTTTGTCTGTGTGTACACATATCTGCAAAAATGTCAGTGTTATATTCATTGTATGTTATCCTATCCTGTTGACGCAGTAGCATCCTGTAATAAAATAATATATCCAACAACAACACACAAATGTGTAAAAGAAATTTTGTTAAATGTGAAAATGTACGACGCCCAGAAAAGACGAATCTTAAATAATACAAGAAATATCGTTAGTTTTCGAAAAAAAGTTTATGTTATATCTTCTTATGAAAATACTTTTGAAAATTTGTTTGGAAAATGTGATATTTTTTAAGTATTCGGTTAATCGGTATAACATTACGAAGGAAAAATTCATCCATGTGTCTCGTCTCGGGTAGAAAATGTGTGGTATACGGTTTTTAGTGATGAAAAGTAATTATTAAGCTCTTACGGCCACCCGTATGGTCGACAATTTCATTAAATAATTTATAAATAAATTTTTTTACCCAAAAATGTACCCTTTGTGTGTAAGAGAAAAACCTACCCTTCATACCCAAAAGTTATTCCTTTCATCTGTATTGAAAGTGTTTGTAATCGTTTGTGCAGCAATTTAGCATAGCACAATTAAACGAAAAATAAAAACAAAAATATGCAAAATTATGTTAGGACCAAATTCCCTTAATTTTTGCATTTCTTCTGAGTCTCCAAATGCATTTCTTAGCAAAATGTGTGGTTGTATCTATTTGTAGTACCTAGTATGTAGTAGATTTGTAAAAAAAAGAAAGAATCGCGTAATTAATTTCACGTATATTTTAGAGATGCGGCGGCGACGGCGACCTCCCCACCACTCCGCAATCCCTCATCTTGATCTTAGTTCTACTTTATTTTGTATTTCTGTATTTGTGTTGTTGTTAAATTATGGAAGCTCTAGTATAGGAGTGTAATGTTAAGAGTGTCCTTTTTCACTGGTGCTTGAGGCTATGTTTTTGGGAGGAAGCAAATTCCTTACTCGCTTTAGCTAGGGATATGTGAAGAGTTTTGTTTGCTATGTTTTACAATTCAAAGGGTAGATGGAATGAAAGAAAATGTTATATTCGTATTAGAGGGTGGATAAAACAGAATAGAATATCTTTCTGTTCAAACTAGAAGCTTTCTAGGGTGACAGGTGCACGGGATTGTATGTTATATGGACGTTGTTGGTTTAAACAGTGGGGTTCAATTAATATTATATGGTTTCCGTATTTTAATATAAAAGACACAATAATTGTGAGCATTGTTAACAGAAATACCTACTTCACTTTCTTCTTAAAAGTCAATTCTGACCCCAAAATACTTAAAACAAGTTAAATGAATACAACTTGAGTTTTATTCTAGATCATCATATTTGTCAATAGACTAAAGATAAAACAAAAAGTAATTAATGGAAGTAAAATGTCATATAGTTAACACTTAAACTCTTAAAGATATCAGTTTTTATTTTTATAAAACAAATTTTATTTAATTCTTAAATTTAATCAACCAAGCATCTACCTACAGAGATCTTAGTTCTTATGTACTATATACATGTGTTTGAGATTGATTAAAAATAGCTAGCTTCCAGTATCTTGACATTTATGATTTGACCATGCAAATAGCCTAAGATCCCTATAATGTTCCAATAGTAACGAGTAATTTTTTAAAAGCTACCGGAAATAAAAAAAAACACATAAAGTTCAAAAAATTCATGAAATCTTTATTTGAATCGATAGTACGGCCGATATAATTTAATGTTTGAAGATTATTTCATGCAAATGTTGGCCGCGGCTACGCTTCAAATGGTCGATCCGCTTAGTCCAATTTTGGTATATGGTACTCTTTCTAACATTCGAACGGTATCTCACGAATAAATGCTTCAATAGGTGTGTTTTATTATTCACAAATCTATCTGGATCCGGATCTGGATTAAGTTTTAACATGTATTACAAAAACAATTTGGGATCCTGTTTTCTATCGGGATCTATTTCAAAGATCCAAAAATTAGTTATTACACTGGCGAGTAGATGGCTTTTATGGTAAGGTAGTGTAAGCTATAGTGTAAGGAAAAAAGACAAGAAATAATTGAAAATTTGCAAACCCAAGGATAAAAAGGGACGGACTTATAACACTGCTGTCACTAAGATCCGTATCGCTTTATATTCAAGGGAAGATCCAGATCCGGATCCAGATAGATTTGTGAATAATAAAACGCACCTAATGTTGGCTTCCGGTGCGTCAATCGAAGCGGGCTTGTCGCTTTAGACATGAGCCTTAAAATAGCCCCACAAAAAATAGTCTAGAGGTTTTAAATCGCACGATCTAGGTGGCCAATTGACCGGCCCCAAACCTGAAATAAACTCTTCACCGAACTCGCCTCTCAATTGGTCCATTGTTAGGCGTGCTGTGTGGTATGTGGCACCGTCTCGTTGAAACCACTTGTCATGCAAGCCAAGCTCTTCTATTTTGCGCAAGTAAAAGTTTTATATCATCGCAGCCAGCCCATAATCCGCACCAAACAGTGACTTTTTCTGGATGCATTGGTAGCTCTTGCAATGATTCTGGCTGCTTTTCACTCCAAATACGGCAGTTTTGATTGTTCACGTATCCATTCAACCAGAAATGAGCTTTGTCGCTGAACACAATTTTTCGATAAAAAAGTGGATCTTCGGCCAACTTTTCAAGAGTCCATTGAACAAAAATTCGGCGTTGTAGTAGGAAGTTCGGCTTCAATTCTTGCACCAGCTGTATTTTGAAAGGCTTCACTCCTGAATCCTTCCGCAAAATTGTCCACTTAGTGGAGTAAGAGAGGCGAACGGCGCCGAATCGATAATTCACATTTCACGGTCATCACTAACACTGGCCGATACAGCTGCGATATTTTCCTCAGTTCGCACTCTACGTAAGCGTGTTGGTGGTTTAATGTCCAACAATGTAAATTTGGTGAGAAATTTAGTCACAATAGCCCGAATAGCCGCCCCAGTAGGTCGATCAAACTGGCCATAAAATGAAAGAAGCACGCGATGAACTTTCTTAACAGAGCACGCATTTTGATAATAAAATTCAATAATTTGCAAACGATGTTCGTTTGTAAAACGATTCATGGTTAAATTATAGACCAAACCGAAGATTTTTAATGAAAGAACAATTTTCGGACTTACCGCGATTATTAATTATATTTTAATCAAATTTGTATTTGATTTTTCCCGACGTTTCGACAGGGTTTCACTTGTTGTGCTCACGGGTTTGACTGATGGCTTGTAGATAGTTGTTGTTTTATTCTTCTCTTGTTCTTGCTCGTAGATTGTACCGGTGCGTTTGTGCTTGCAGTTGAGATGGTACATGTTGTTGCAACTGCATTGATTGTTGTTGTGAATTAATATACTCTTGTGAGCAGGCAAAGCTAACAACATCAGCTGGCAGATTGTTTTGATTTGTGTGTTTGTTTTTGTTTTTAGCCTGGATTCTATCAAGCTTTAATCTGTGTATCAGAGGATCCCATGTCCCAGAGAGATTAAAACTTTGGTCTCGGTTGAAGTTTCAGTGCATTTTTATTTCGATTGCCTCTCGTACTATCCTGGGGACATAAAATCTTTCTGTGGAGATTGATTTAGCTTTATCGAAACGTATAAAATGATCCTCATTATAAGCTAAATGTTCACATATTGCCGATTTTGTTACTTCGTTCTTTTGTATGGCTCTTATATGTTCGTTTAGTCTTGTAGAGATTGCTCGTTTTGTCTCACCTATATATGATGAGCCACAGCTACACGGAACTGAATAAACTCCTGGATTTTGTAGAGGAATTTTATCTTTTGGGGATCTTAGAAGTTGGCGGATTTTTTCAGGTGGCTTAAATATTGACTTTATGCCATGCTTCGATAAGATTCTTCCAATTGCTTCAGAAACGCCTTTCCTATACGAAAGAAAAGCTCTTTTTTCATTTTGAGGTGTTGAAATTTCTGAAGTTACTCTTTCTTTTGGTTTCCAAGACCGTTGTTTTGAACTGTAACCATTTTTCAAAAGAGCTGCGTCAACGTGTCTTAACTCTTCTTCACGATGATCATTGTCACAGATCGCAATTGCTCTATTAACAAGAGCAGACACCACGGAAGTGAAATTTGATGGATGATGATGGGAAGCGGCATGAAGATATCTGTCGGTGTGAGTAGACTTCCTATATACCGTGTGTCCTATGGTTCCATCTGGTTTTCTAATGACCTTTACATCTAAAAATGCCAATGAATTGTTTTTTTCCACTTCCACTGTGAAATTTATTTTTGGATGCACCGAATTTAAGTGTTTGAGAAATGTATCAACATCATTTTTGTTGAGAATGCAAAATGTGTCGTCAACATATCTCTTCCAAATAATTGGCTTTATTGTAGACGTTTCTATTGCCTGATCTTCAAAATTTCTCATCAAGATATCTGCAATAGCTGGAGCAAGTGGAGAACCCATTGCTACTCCGTCAACTTGCAAATAAAATTTCTTATTGTAAAGAAAATATCCGGATGTAAGGCATATGTGGAGAAGTTCTATAAATTTTAAGTCATCATCAGAAGAAGATAACTTAGTTTTAATAACTTCTAGGCATTCTAATATTGGAACATTGGTGAACAATGATGTTACATCGAAACTAACCATTATTTCATTTGTATTTATGCGTAAGTCTTTTATTATTGAAATGAAATGTCAGCCAAATTGATTCACCTACTTACCTTGTTGCCAAAGAACTAGCTATGAAACTTAAACCGTTGGTGTCTGATTGCTTTTCTTCTGTAAGAAACTCGCAACATTTCATGTGACCAGTGAAATATATAAGTGTCATTTAATGTTATCTAAGAGCATGAGTGCAGTCCGGTGCTTATCCTTAGTATTTTCCTTTCGAAGATTTGGAGCTTCAGCATTGCTGTCTTCGAAATGGTGTACTTACCATGCAGGAAAATTGTAGCTGATGACGGGTCTGATGAGCTGTTTGTATATCAATAGCTTCACTGGCTGGCTTAGCCCGGTTCTTCTGGCTAGCAACGGGTGCAAACGGTGAAACGCGAAGTTGGCCTTCCTTAGAACCTGCCTAGAGTGCGGGTTGAAATTGAACAGCCTCGTTGAAGTTTACTCCGAGGTATTTAGCATTTCTTTTGGCTACTATCGTTGAACCATCGGGGAGCTTCACGGTCAAGTTTCTGCAAGTAGCTGCTGAACGACATCGGTTGCCATTGGTGGTGGGTCTCCTGAAACACATAAGCTCCGATTTGGCAGTGTTTATTCGGATACCCCACTTTTTGTAGTACTCGTAGAGTTTGGAGACGTGGGCTTCCACTCTCCGAGCTGCAATGTTTGGCGCTATCGACGAGGAGTAGGTTAGCGAGTCGTCAGCGAAAAGCAGGTTCTCGCAGTCAGTTGGCAAGGATTGATCAGACGTCATCAGGTTATATAGGAAGGGACCCAGCTTTGATCCTTGGGCGACTCCGGCTTTGATGGATTTGATAGAAGACTTGCAGCTGTCTAGCTGAACGAAGAATTTCCTAAAAGAGAGAAAAGAAAATAAAATCTTTATTAGTGGCGAAGGTAATCCAAGTACTCGAAGCTTATGGATAAGGGCTTCTATCCATAAGCTGTCGAATGCTTTCTCGACATCCAGAAAGCATCCTACGGTGGCACGATGGCTGTTGAGTGCTGAGGAGATGTCAGACTGGAACTTTATTTATGGATGCAGTGTTGAATGCCCTTCCCGAAAGCCAAACTGCATGTCTGGGATGATGTTGTGTTCGTTGCAGTACTTCTTGAGCCTCCTTAGGATGACTTCTTCCAGTATTTTACTGACATTGTTGAGGAAGGATATAGGCCTGTAGTTGGAAACCAGGTTTCTAGCGCCTTTCTTCGGGATTGCCACGATTTTTGCCGTTTTCCTCTTATTAGGGAAGTAGCAGTTGTTGACGCAGAATTCCATCCGGACCTGTCGACTTTTTTGGTTTGGAGTTGACGATGATTTCCGTAATTTCCTCGGGTTGGCATAGTTGGGGGTTGTCCGTTGGGCAACTAGCTGGATAATGGTCGTCAAACTCCACTCCTTCTGAATTTGGTTGCAAAGTCAGCTGGACGGATGTCCTGATTTCATCCAGGAACACAGGGTCCATTGATGGGCTGGGTGTGAAGTTTTCCTCGAAATGATTCGCGAAAACTTCCACTTTGTCTGCTGTTGTTGTCACCTCAATGCTGTTGTTGATGATGACTTCAGGCATTGGTTGGGTTTTCCCTAGACAGTTGAAAATAGTAAAACGTTATGTTTAATTGATGTCAAAGTTTAAAATTAACTTATAATTATAATTAAAAATATTTAATTATAGTTAAAAATTAATCTAAGAAAAAGACTTCTTTTTGAAAAACAAAATAAAAAAATATTTGTTTTTTGACTTGTGCTGGGCTTGAAATGAAGACACCAACAAAACAGGGCAAAACAATATAATAACTTCCAAAAAAGAATCGGCTCAAATCTAAAAACTTATAGTGGTATGTGATATTTAAAAACAAATTAACTAAAATACATTTAAAATATTGCACTTTATGCGCAACAGCTCGTGTAACAACTCTTTACCATTTCCTGAATGCATGTTCTGCAGAAACGGAAGGATCTCCATTTCCTGCCGAGTCTACGACTGTGACTGTGCACCTTTCAAGAGATATTCTTGGAGGATTCCTTGCTCAAAACAATACCTCCAAAAAATCAGGCTGGGAATTGATCACAGAATACCCATTTCACCTTTTTTAAATTGTGCTAACTTAATATGAGACCTTGACATCTACAAATATCAAAATAAGTGTGTTTAATGCGTGAAATTTCATTGTTTTATTGAAACTTCGGAATGGAGGATGAAAAACAAAACATTTCGGACTTTATTCATTTCATTTTCTTTTTTTATAATTTGCAGACCCTCAAGATATTATGACTGTATGTACTAAAAATGCTACAGTATAATAAACTGCGGGCGTTTAAGTAAAACGGGAGGATTTAAAAGGGAGTGTAAATGCACATTCTAGTAGAGCGGCTAAAGAAAGAACTTGTATATTTGATAAATAGGTCTAAAGTTGGGCTCAAGGGTAAGCTGATGAGGATTCCCTGCTTAATGACTATTATGGCAGAATTGCTTGAGAGGGCAGTACAACTGGCTATTTTAATTGAATATTGTTGATAGAAAAAGCGGTAAAAAATTGAAAGACAGGAGACGCTGCGAAGGTGTTCAAGAGAAACAAAAGTTTCGGTAATGCATATGTCTCCTTTAAGGGTTCAATTCTGAATTGTTTCCATTCAAATGAGTAATGGGAGCACTAGTTTAGATATGAGAGTTATACTTAAATTTTGGGCGGATGCATGCATTATAGAAATTTAAGAAATTCGCTCCATTTTTGGCTGTGTCAAATATATATGATCATTCCATAAGAGATGGTCATTAACACAAATACCGACTATGAACAGATTTACAGTTTCTTTAACGCAAGGGCCATGTATGGATAATGGCAAGGGTGCTATATTTCGCTTGGCTGAAAAGATAGCTTTGTGTTTTCGAAACATCAAATACCACGCGATTGTTAAAACCTCATTCTTAAATGCTATAAAGCTCGGAATCTAATGAGCTTAGCATACTCTCCCATTTCAGTTCCACAGTCGAAGAAGAGGGGTATGAGTCTGGAAAGGAATATGCAAAGCTGAGGGTGCTGTCGTCAGCGAAACAATAAAACGGATTAGAAGTTTCAGACAAGAAATCATTTATGAAGATAAGGAAGAGTTTCGGAGACAAACCGGAGTCTTGGGGCACAGCAGTATTTATTTAATGAATATCAGACTTAAAACCGTTCAGAACAACTCGAATCGAACGGTGAGAAAGGTAATTTCTAATCGAATGAAGAAATGCACGCATTTCCGACAAAAGAGCTTCGTTCCAAACTTTATAAAAGGTCTTAGAAATATAAAGTGCAACTCCCTTTGTTTCTCTAAAATGATGTTAAGATTGGACCTATTGCTACTAAAGCCATACTGTAGGTCATTAAAAAGCTTTGGTTCTTGTTGCAAAATCCTAAGTTTTACTGATAAATCCAAGATTTGAACTAATTCGAAAATTCAGTTCTTTTTTTACTTACTCATCGTGACACTAGTCAAGCATCTGGGTCGGGATAATAAATATACGTATACGCATAAAGGTTTATTAAATTAACGGACATGGTGTAAATGCTGCTTTTCATCATTGTAGCCAAATTTTAACCGAATTTTGGTCTGATATCAAAGATATGGATGTGGGACACATGTGGTCTCAACAAGACGGTGCCAGATCTCATATATTGAAATCACATCTCACAGGATATAGAATAGGATAGGAGGTTGTTGGTTTTCGACACCCGTCTCATGAAATCATAAATTCATTGAAAACAACATGATTTTTTAAATTAGCCATAACAGTAAAATATTGACAATTCAATAATGATGCGAAATTTAAAAATCTCATTTGCGGTTCCGTTCACACAAACATTATCCTGAATAGTAAACTATTCCGTCCTTTTTAATTTTAAACAAGAATATGCTTAAACTTTACATATTTCTTTAATGTTCATACCAACTCAATTTGAAGATGTTATCAAATTCATAAAAATGATTTTCTTTACTTCCAGGTACCTATATTCACAGTCGGAAAAATTGAAACTAATCTAGATCGTCGAAAAAACACCAACCAAATCGGATATGGAATTAAATTGCGAGAACAATGCTTCCGTTCTTCTACGGGCATTTTCAAAAAACTTCCCAATTTAAGTATCTATTAATTTTCCCAGTGCAATATCGAGAAGTGTTGGTTTGAAACTTTCAAAAACAATCCTTAAACGTTTTCCGAATCTCAATCAATACAAAAACTCACAACAGTGCATTTTCATTTCTCCGTGAAAAAAAAATTAATTCATAAAAATCAACACATGAATATGTTTGTGCGATTACTATTTCTTGACACTATGCCACTGTATAATCTTTTAGTCTTTTGGTTTTTCATACCCAATCTAATATACGGGCAGCGTCCACTTTTCAATCACACTTCTAATTCACTCTCGCACAATGGAAATACGTTGGGCCAGAAGTTACGCAATAGTGGGAGCATCCGCGACCCATTACATTCGCAAACAACTCAAACAACGTTGATTCATCCTCCGGTTAGTCAACTTATCTTCGATGATTTGCAAAGTTTGGGGAGTACACGGCTTCCACCAGGACGAAGAGGAAATCGTCGTCGAGATCAATTACTCTATCAGCGGCCGCAAAACCAGCAGAGACCGTCAACATTCGACTCTTTACGCAAGGAATTGATGAAACCCGAACTATCTTCTGCATATTCATCCTACTCACAGGTAGCATCTGTCGGAAATATAGGAGGTGTCGGTAACACCGGTGCCGCAACTACTGGTAGATTCCCCGAAATAAATCAACTTGCAACAATATACACAACGCGAATACCACCGCCATCGCCCATTGACAATAGACCATCAAGACTGCGGGGCAGAAAGAATAGCTCCATGAATGAAATTCTAAATTTAGCCTACAGCCAACGACATCAGCAAGATGCCGAGCGGCAAAGTGACGATCCGACAAATACCGGCAATGACGATAACATTAACGGAGCCTATGCCAATCCAATGAAAAAAATTAAAGAGCGCATTAAATCGGCCCCATACGTGAGTATAAAATGTTTTCTAGCTTTCCTAACTTTTCTCCTTAAGAAGTATGCTTTTATTATGGGAAGTTTTCTTGCACTTTCCCTTCTGTAAACTATTTCTTCTTTTCGCTGAGGAAGCAAGGAGTAGTATGCACATAGGTGCACAGAGACTGATAGACTCTTATAATTATATTTCCCTTGCAATGTAAGCCGGAGATAAATTGACTTTTACACCATCAAGGCACGCTGATTTAATTGTGTTTCGTTCAATTTATCGTCGGAAATGGGAAGATGTTTCATCATCTATTTAAGCGTTTTGGATTTGTGACAAATTTATGTACATTTCCTTTCAGTGCACAAGCTTATTAAAGTGTTGTTAAAAAAAAACATTTAATATAAAAAGGAGTTAGATTTGAAATTTGGATAGACACTAAAGTTTTTTGAAACGAAACTTAAACATTTAAACTGAACAACAACAAATATCTGACATCTTACGCGAAGATAAAAGTAGCATTTAAGTGAGTTTCGTATTGTAGTACCAATATTTTGCTGTTCTTAGAGTTGAAATTGAGAACAACATGTAGTCGAGAGAAAAGTGTAAGCGTGTATGCGCCCGGCGGCGATGGTGATTTTATTAAATAATATTTACATGTCATATGTCTGTAGTAAAATACCCTTTCACAGTACTTATATATCAACCTAGCTAATTTAAGGATAAATACCTACACATGTTTTTTAAAAAAAGAGCCTTGATAATTTAGGTAGGTAAACTTTCACATTAAAAAGCTTACGATTTTTGTGTTGAAGATCTTAAACGCATATTTGCGTATAACCAGTGGGAATTTAATTTCGGTAGAGTTTAATCGAAACTTATTATGAAAAATAGCATGTTCTACTTTGAAGCTATTTGCAAAAAAGAAATTGATCTTTTTTCGAAATTTCAAGCCCCAACTTAACTTAACGCTTAGTACAAGCAGGTCTAAGACTAGGATTTAAAATAATTAATAACAACAAATTAATTTATTAATAAGAAAAGAAGCAATATTTAATAAGTCATTTTGATGTACATACAATGCTTATTAGGCTGCGTTTTTGTAAATAAATAAATAAAATTAGTTACATTAGTTTGAATGGCTGTTTATTATTTCGTAATTTATAACAATTATATGATTTAACTAGGTATATTTAAACTTAAGTCTAATTGGTATGGTTTATGTCGCCATCTATCAGTAAAATACTTGCTTTTTTTCTCTAAAATCAAAAGCACGCAGCAACCCCTAATTTAAGTGGGTACCTAATTTGGATAGACTTAATATTACTCAAACCATGCAATTGGGAAAAAAAATTTATACAATTTGAATGGCCTTATTGTTCATTTAGGAATCTGATTATAAAATATTATTCCGTTTGTGAATATTTCATTACCGGTACCGTAACTTACCTACGGTACATAAAAATAATTGCATACATGCACTCCAATTTAATATGGATTTTCGGCGCTCAACGCCCAGTATGGAATCCAATTTGTTCACTTACAATCGGAACCAATAATTCTCATAAGCCCCTTAAACTTGAGATCATTTAACTAACTTTTAAAAAATTTACTTCTAAAAATGAAAAGCATACATCGAAGATTTCTAAGATACTACAGTGGACCCTGAATTGCGGAATTAAACAATTAAAACTAGCAAAGCATATACCTATTAGAAAAACATTCTTGTTTAGTTTCTGAGACCTAAAACAGATGCGTCTATTGAAGTCAATAAAAGAATTACAATTGTTCGAAATAAATACGCATATTCCCATATACATAGCGCACCTCCGTTCCGGTGCAATATCGACGTAATTGCAATTTTTTCTGAAATTGAATTAAGAACCCCATAATTACCTAAAGGTCAAGTTTCTTGTTATTGCCCAAAACGGGCCACTTTTTTGTTTGACATAAAAGCTGAAACTTATTGTACTTTGATAAACAAGAAAACTTTAAATGTGATTGTTCAACATTTAGGAAAATTGCACTTACGTCGTTATTCCACCGGAAGTGCGATATGTACCCACTGAGAACGTAACCAATCATTTTGTTTCCTTATTTAAAAAAAAGAACACAAGAACTAAATTCACATAAAAAGGTGTGCATATCCAAACTTAATCATTCGTGGGCTAGTTTTAAATCCCTGTTTTACCCTCCTCCTTATCTCCATGCTAATTAAATCAACCTATCGACAATCAACGATTAGACATGAAATGTCAAGTTTGACACAGTCAGACGCTCTGAACTTTTTATTTGATCTCATTTAGGTTCTTTTCTTAATATATGTATCTACTTTTATGTATGTGTGTATATTTTGTATTTTCAGAATGCTTATGAACCACAAACTGAATTGACACAATCTTCAGAAATGGAAGATCTACTAGGTGTAAAGTGCAACTTTGAAACCCCTTGTGCTTGGAATTGGACCGAAAACCTCACCGACGGTTTTCAAATAATTACGGGCACTGAATTAGCTAAGAAAAATATGACCGGAGTAATGCCAGGTCCAATTGCAGATTCCAAAGGAGATGCCAATGGTAAGATAGGGTTTTTTTATTTTGTAATTTTGTTAAAGCAAATATTCTTGTAATAGGACACTTCCTTTATGCACGTCTTTCACCAAACACTGTGCAAGTGAATCTCACCTCGCCACAATTTAGCACAACAATGGATAAATGTCAGCTTGAAGTATATATGCATCAAAGCGATATGAGTCATGGTTTATCAAGAATTGTTGTTGAGCCCTTGCACTCCTTGGAAAGTCCTTGGGTACCAACAGAGCTGGCAGGTAATAACTTCCGATACTGGGAACACCAGGTCTACCGCATTGGCCGCATAACACGTGATTTTCGAATTGCCTTCGAAATCGTTCCTAAACTCAGTGAATCCCAGCGGGCTCACGTGGCCATCGATAATTTGCGAATGGTGAATTGCTTCCCAGAAGGAACCAAGAGCGAAAAGTGCAGCACCTCACAAGTGAAGTGTATGATGAATAAGGTTCCCGTGTGTATTCCCCTGCCAAGGATTTGTGACATAAATCGTGATTGTGATGACGCTGAAGACGAACTCCAACACTGTGGTAAGTTTTTTTTATAGGATTTTATCGATCTCTCATAAAACATTAACGCTGTTTGCTATCAATGAACCTTGGCCTTTCCTAGGCTTTTCTTTGATATGATATTCATGTTGATAAAACACTCTAAGTCAGGCTGCAATATTTCCCACAAAAAGTGTCATGATGTGTGTAACATCAAATAGAACTATTAAGAGTCATTAGTTGCATCATTGACTTAAGGGTTAATGAATGAAGGGGGTTTGAGAAAATTTATAATTAGTGGCAATGACATGGTTATGGCTATTTTATCTCTTGTTTATATTAAGTACACACAAGGATTGATTAGGTGGCAATATTTTTTTTGGATTCTTATAAAAGGTGAAGTTTGATTTCTAAGAATTTTTTTTTGATATTGTGCTTTTGGGAATTTGAGTTTTGTTTTGCGTTGTATTTATAGATATGTACCTACATATATGTAAATATCTCAATTTTCCGAAATCATATACATATACATACATATTAGCATGCAAGCTGTGGTAATATTATTTTTTACAAAAAAAGACGTGCAGAATGAAGTTTTTATCATTCATTATTGCCCACAAAACCCATTAATATACTCAGTGCATTGACTTTGTTTTGATTTCTAATTTATTGTACACTTATAACAAGCAAACTTGATATTATAATAAAACAATTAAGGACTATACGGTTCGGTATACATACCTACAAAACTTAATAAAAACTAATAAAGGGTGGTGGGTGAATGAGAAAGTTATTGGAATAGATTGCTGGAATAAAATTTCGGAGGACTGATTAAGATAAGTTTATTAAAATCATAGAAAATTTGAAGAGTTGCTGAATTTAGGCAGCATTCAAGAGATGTAGGATTATTATAAGCTATAGTTAGTGCCATGAAAAGGAATGCGGAAAAAGTGTACTGACCTAAGATTTCATCGATTGTTATTGGACCTATCCGGGCGATCTAAGTTAAATTATATCTTAATTCTAATGCCTTTCGCCCTAAAAACTATTTCTATACTAAACTAGGTATATTATATTTCTCGAGAACGAATTTAAAACAAAACACACTTGGTTTTGTTTATATATAAAATTTACAAACTAAACTAATCAAATAGTCCAGTCAAAGCGTCATGAAAAAGGGCCTGACCTTGCGCGCAGAGGCATGGTCAATTTTTTTTTCATGGATCGATAGGTGCTTATGAGAAAAGCTTAAAACCAAATTTGCACCACATGACAACTTTTTTTACCAAAGTTATTGGTAAAAATGTGTTTTGTGTCATTTTTTGGTCATTTGTGAATATCTCGGCTCCACTATCTCGCACAAACAAAAATTAAACATGATTTTATTCCTTATAACATTATCTAAATTGTTCTAAGAAAAAACATTTGTTTAAACAAATGAAAAAAAAGTTATAGTAAGTTAAACAAATTTTTTGTTGTTTAAAAATCACTTTTTCGTGATTATTAAGAAAAAAGCTCATTTAATGATGAAATTTTTATTTTTTATTATTAAAATTCTTGTAATTCCCTACAATTTAAAAAAAAAATCAACACTCTACGATGAACGAAAGCCGAGTAATAAATTATTGAACATGGGTAAGTCAGCGCACCCACGCATTTTATGATTTTATGTTTTAATTAATATCTCAGCCCCAGTATATCGCAAAGTGAAAATAAAAAACTGTATTGCTAATAACAATATTTTCTATCAACTTGCATTTAATTTAATATGTCTGAGCAAAAACATAAAAAGTTATCGTTGGTTTCAACGTTTTTTTTCTTGTTTTTAATACCTTTTTTTCATAGTTATTGAGAAAAAAACTGTATTTTGCGGTAAATATTTTACAGTTTTGGATTTTTGTCTTATAGTCCTGCTAATTTTCTTCAAATTAAAAAAAAAATTAGTCCATTACGACAAACGGGCGCCAAGATATTCATGATTTAAAAACTTAGGAAAGCTTACAATTTAGTGTCTTACCACAGATAATAGAGTTACATAGATATTGCATTCAGTACAAACAAAAATGATCACTTTTTCAATGAAATATTTAACTATTTTTTCCAAATCAAACCATGCAACCATATCAAACAGAGAAGAATCAAACCCAGTTAACAATACCAATTCCAAATGGTGTCCACCAGTGAGTTGGATTTTAAAGATACACATTTTTTCAGATTTTGTATGCCAATACAACCCTTTTTTTAGTATAATCCAAGTTCGTTCGTTGTGTGTATAATACTCGTATCTAAATCTATCTACTCCGTGGACGGCTTGCGGTGCTGGTTTCTTTTCTTGATTTTATTATTGAAGTAAAACTTCTTTTCCGGCGTTGGGGGTAAAAAAATTTCTATGCAGCTGTCAGTGACATGTCAAACCGTCACGCCATCCGTCAAAGACAGCGACATGTTTTTAGAATACAAAGTAATTATAACATGAAGTTGGATACGATTTAGAATTTACATATTTCAAATGGCTGCATTCAAAGATAAACATAAAACTATAGATTCAGACGCGCAATGGCTATGCAACACGAATAATTATTGACAAGCATATTGCAATCCAAATAAATTTTACCAACACCTAACCCTCGCATACAAAGTACTGGCCAAAAAGTTGGGTATATCCACTACCATTTGTATTCTTGCTGTCATAGACGGCATGCCATATGACCATCAGGTTGCCTGAAGGTTTTGAAATTATACTTTTTAATAATATTTATTCGCTTAATCGCACACGCCACCGACATTTGTTTTGGTATTTATAAATTTGAACGTCACCCGACTAATCAATCAAATACTTTAATAATTAATTTTACAAGAGTGCTGCTGTCAGTGTACTTGCTTTCCAAGTTGCCTGGATACTGAATTAATGCCAGGTGACTACTAAGTTGCTCGGGTTTGTACGGGTTAATAAGAAATGCTTGTGTACATTACAAGATTACAACATGCTTGCCAATACTTTCACGTGCAGCCCTAGGGTAATACAAACAAAGCGAGGCAACTTGCTTGTCAAGTGGCATGGGAGTTTTGTACTTTTCTTCTCGATTTCATTTAAGGCTAGGCGCGCACATTCAATTTTTTGAAGTAAAACTTCTTTTCCGGCGTTGGGGGTAAAAAAATTTCTATGCAGCTGTCAGTGACATGTCAAAACGTCACGTTATCCGTCAAAGACAGCGACATGTTTTTAGAATACAAAATGTTTGTTTGTAGGTTATAATCTTACAGAAGCTTTGCTTGAGGAAAAAGAAGTTTTACTTCAACCGCGCGTACGTCAGTACACACAATCTTTTTTTTTTATATTTCGTTCTTCCTCATTCGCCATCGACTTTCGATCGAACGATTTGGATTGTAGGTAATTTATATGGTTGAGCGAGTTTCTGTAGCGTTTATTTTTGTAATGGGTGGTGATCTGGTGATAAAGGAAATCGAGAGTTTCTTGCTTCGTTTGCAGAAAATCTGAAAGAGAATTCCCCCAACTGAAAATTTTTGAATGTCCTTCTACGGACAAAAATGAAATTTTAAATAATTTGTGAGTATCATTTTTGTTCCGAATTCATTCGAAGAAAATACTCGTAGCTTAAGAGGGATGCTGTTCCTTCTTTTAATTTAAATTTCGACTTGGATATAGACTTATGTCTAGAAAATATTCAATTTCCTCTATAAAAACGCAGAAGAACTTCGATCAGTTGTAGCATTTCTTGTGTTAAATGCGATAAATTATTCCAAAGATGCGCAAAAGAGGAGAAAAAAAAAATTCCGTATTAAAAAATAACATTACTTAGTTACAGTATAAGAATAAAAAAAAAATGAAAGGAAAACTTATGTAGAAATAAAATGAGAGCCCATACTGCTATTCAAAAAAGTAAGAAATTTAAAGTAAGTCTATCTTCTCATATCCAAGCGCTTGATATTTCAGAACATTCTAAACTACATATTTTGTGATATGCTAATGAGGTTTTCCAAATCCAAGAAATATAATAGTAAAGAAAAAGAACTTTCCCAAAATATTTTTAATAGATCTTAAAGCGCCTACAATTTTCGAAGGGATAGATTGGGGTTCAGACTTCCTAAGGTATCTACATTTTATGGATGGGCTCCGGTAAAAGGTTTACAACCAGGATTGGAAAACAATGCCCACACTTATCTGAAGTCAAAGTTTGCTTCGTTAAGCCACCGTTAACGCTATATGGTTCTAATTTTTGATGAGATAAGAATTCGTTCAAATCTCACTTAGAACATTAAAAACGATTTGATTGATGGTTTGTTTTACCTAAAAATAAAGGTACCCACCATACCTACCATAGAACCATTTTTTAAATTTTGAATTACTCATTACCGACATAACGGATTTTAATGAAATTTTTTGCAGAAATGCTTCTAAAAAGTTTTAAAACTTTTGCATTTCAAAACTTTAAAAAAAATGTTTTTTGAATTTTTTTGGAAAATTCGATATCTCTAAAACGACTAAATATTTTTTTTGGAAATTTAATTTTCATTCGTACAGTAATAAAAACTTAAAGTTGGCACACCATATTTTTTTCTTAAAAATCTTTTAAAAATTTTGTATACCTATAAAAGCTTTTTTTAAGAAACCACTACAAGGACTTATAACTTTTGTTCTTGCATAGATTCATGTTTACATAGCATTCTGTTTTTGTCTCCTACTACTAAAAGAATTTAAAAAATTAATTTTATCCTTATGAACAGTTTTCTCTAATAACAGTCGTGCATTTTATTTTTAACACAACCCCCTTACCATCGCATATGCTTTATTATTTCCTTCTATAAAAACAACTAAAATTTGTAGGTACCTACAATAAACTTTAGTGTGTTACACTTATCCACACTAATGCTTTCTTATCCACAAAAGAGATTTAGACAACCTTGACAAAGAAGAATTCATTGCATAAGAATCACATCAACCACGCACACCTTACACAAAAGTCAAGAAAGGAGGAAGAGGAAGACTGAAGAGATAAGACAAAAAAAGTAAATACAACAAACAACTTGATAATACAAGAAACCAACATGTCCTAGTATAGTCAATACGGGTTCGATCCAACTGGGACGTAGCGGTACGTCCCAGCCATTTGAAAATTGGTCATTTATTTTTGCTCTGCGTGCAATATCTATGTAACTCTATTATCTGTGGTCTTACCTTGTAGCTTGGAATTTTGGTGTCGCCAGCAACAAAAAGCAACAAATATGTGTAAGTATGTGTGGGGTGTTTGAAGGATACCAATATATCTTGTTGCTGGCGACACCAAAATTACAAGCTACAAGGTTAAGATACTAAATTGTAAGCTTTCCTAAGTTTTTAAATCATGAATATCTTGGCGCCCGTTTGTCGTAATGGACTAATTTTTTTTTTAATTTGAAGAAAATTAGCAGGACTATAAGACAAAAATCCAAAACTGTAAAATATTTACCGCAAAATACAGTTTTTTTCTCAATAACTATGAAAAAAAGGTATTAAAAACAAGAAAAAAAAACGTTGAAACCAACGATAACTTTTTATGTTTTTGCTCAGACATATTAAATTAAATGCAAGTTGATAGAAAATATTGTTATTAGCAATACAGTTTTTTATTTTCACTTTGCGACATACTGGGGCTGAGATATTAATTAAAACATAAAATCATAAAATGCGTGGGTGCGCTGACTTACCCATGTTCAATAATTTATTACTCGGCTTTCGTTCATCGTAGAGTGTTGATTTTTTTTTTAAATTGTAGGGAATTACAAGAATTTTAATAATAAAAAATAAAAATTTCATCGTTAAATGAGCTTTTTTCTTAATAATCACGAAAAAGTGATTTTTAAACAACAAAAAATTTGTTTAACTTACTATAACTTTTTTTTCATTTGTTTAAACAAATGTTTTTTTTTAGAACAATTTAGATAATGTTATAAGGAATAAAATCATGTTTAATTTTTGTTTGTGCGAGATAGTGGAGCCGAGATATTCACAAATGACCAAAAAATGACACAAAACACATTTTTACCAATAACTTTGGTAAAAAAAGTTGTCATGTGGTGCAAATTTGGTTTTAAGCTTTTCTCATAAGCACCTATCGATCCATGAAAAAAAAATTGACCATGCCTCTGCGCGCAAGGTCAAATGACGCTTTGACTGGACTAAAAACTATTCAAAAGTACTTAAAACTACAACAACGACAGCCCCAGTAGCAGTTTTTGCGTAAACAATTTTTTTTTGTTTGGTGCCACACTGACTGTCCCTACCTAATATTAACCTTAAATTTTTGTAAGTTGGACAAGACATACAAGTGATAACCAACTTTTTTCCGATAACCACCAGAACTGGTTCTCTTGTCTCATCTTTTTCCTTCCGGTTCCCATCGGACACAGAGCTACTGAACAGTAGACGCTCTACTCCGTCTTGTGCGAGAACGTCTCGACTCCTATCCAATGTTCTGCGGCTGATATATGGTAGATTAGCAGAATCGCTATTCTATTCTGAACAATCCCTCAACTTTCTAAGTAGAGGAATGCATCAGGCGAGAAGAAGCCACCTAGACGCACACTCCCATAATACTCACCATTTGGGTATTAAGCTATTGCAATATGACCTCGAATCAGCTTTAACAAAAAATTCTCAATTCTGTTTAGAATAATGTTTGTACTCCGACTCTGGTGTTCTGTGTAATCCTAAGTCCCCTATTACACGTTGCCTCATGAGACATGTCTCATTTTTGACTTTACTTTTAAATTTGTATCCCGTGAGGCAAAAGCTATTACACGTTGACTCATGTCTCATGAGACTCATGTCTCAAATTTGACTGTTGTTCGTATGTTTTAATGCACAACACAACATAAAACGAATTTGAGAAAAGGAAACGTCAAAATGAGACTAGTGAAAATCAGCCCGGTACTCACCGGGAATATTTTTTTGCATCTCATTTCCTCATATCTGCTTTCTTTTTCGCACTTACGTGAGCCTCGTCTCGTGAGACATCGTGTAATAGGGGACTAAGCAACGTCTAAGTCACTGCCTCTCAATCAAACATCCATTTGTTATTAAAAAACGTTGAACCTCACCGGGCACCCAGAGGTAATCATCGGCCGTATAAGGGCTATGTAGATTTAATAATGTAAGGATTTCTGGGAGGAGAAGTGAGGCGTTTACGTGGAAACATCAAGCTTTGACATTTATTGACATTGAGCTACGATTGCTACGATAAAAAGCATTGGACTGAGATGGCTGCCTTGTCTCTTGAGGTACACCTGTGGTTCATTAAGAGGAATAGAAAAAGATGATCGGAAACAGACGACATTTTTTCAACCATATGATGAATATTTCAAGGAAAACTATGGCAATTAATTTAAAATTAAGTTAGGCACAGGCGCCTCACCAAATTTCAAATTTCTAGCAAAAGCGGTTCCTGTGTAAAGGCGCAAAATTATAGTCGAATAAGTACGATACTAACAGCCAGATTCTCCCCAAAGTCAGTGATGCCCCAAGTCACAAGAAGAGGTGAAGTTGATTTTGTGACTTTTTCGAATTCTGCCGCTCAGTCACAACTTGGGAGAGTCACAAAAACAATCGAAACTGTGATCTCCTTCAGAGCAGGTCACAACTCATATATTTTCAATGTTCTTGGATTGACATTCAGTATATTTTATAAGAAAATTTTCTGGATTTGTGAATAATTGTGAGTACACAAAAATGGAAGCGGTATTATTATTGCTGATCATTCCCACGGAAATAAAAAGTAACATTTTTACATAAACAAAATTTTTTTTAAGGAACTAATCGTATCAAGAAGTTTGCAGGGCCGACGGCTTTTAAAACCAAAACCTTTGAGAGATACAAATGATCCATTCGCTCTCCAAAACAATACATTTTTAAAGTAATTTCTTCGTTTTGAATAATCAACTATTCAAATAATGACAATGACACTTAAAAATCCCACCATGCTGTGGTGAGTTTCGCTGTGAGTTTTCTTGTGACGATTAGAGGGAGAATACCAAAATGTTATCGAATCTCAACAATCCTCACAAGGAATAGTCACAAAAGCTTGTGACTTGTGACTCCTCACAAGGGGGAAAATCGGGTTGTAAAACTGTTTTAGTATGATGCTAGGTTAAAACGACGATTTTGCAAATTTTAATCGAATATGGCTGTATACTTTCTCTAGCAATTCATTAAAGTTAAAACTATCAAACAGTATCGTTTTAACTTCATATCACTCTTTGACGTTTAGAAACGTCAAAAACGGTTTGTTTAGATACTTATGTCGATTTCCTTTACACACTAGCAGCCTTATTTACTAACTCGTTTTAGCTCTAAACCTGAAAACCTTATTTATAATGAAAATGCACTAGGAATAGCGGTGGAATAAGCTAAAACTGGTTCATAGGAGGTTTAAGGCCGTTTTAGTATCTAAATGTCATTTTGAGATGACATCTTGTGAAATTTACAAAAAGGAGTGTAAGCAATTTTTTTTCGTTTCTTACTAAGACAAAAAGGATAGATATTTTGCAATAATAAATTATTTATATTTTCCAAACGCTCTAACAGTTGTACGGTATTGGGAACGCAATGTGGTTTGGTTGGTACATTCATTTATTGGATTTGAACTTTATACAATCCAATTTTAAATGTATCCAATTTCCAATATGCATACAATGATAATAAAATGAATAATAATGGAAATCAGCTGGGGTTTGATTTAGGTGTATAATAACCAGAGTTTTAGATTTGTCACTTTTTTCCCAGTATATTCCCAGTATATTTGACAAAGGGAAGGCGTAGCTAATACGGCTAAGAAAATATATATTAAATAAGGATCTGTTTGACGTGGCGTAAACTCGAAGTAAGTGCTTCGGCTCGGTTTAACTATTCCGAGGTTGAACCCAGTATTAGTGAAAAATAATAAATAAGGCTGTAGGGATTTTAGGGATTTCGATCCCTTGTCAAATTTTGACCTTTAGGACAGATTTTACGTTCCTTCACACCAAAAAAATCGATTTTTTTTTATGACAGAGATCAAATCCTTCGAATCCGTATTTGGAGAGGGATTTACATGTATACGAAATACGCACACTAAAAAGACAAAATTTGACAAGGGATCGAAATCGACATTAGTGTTTGGCACGAATTATCAACGTTTTAGATGTGCTCAGAAGCAAATTATTGATTAACAGCACGATACTACGAGTAGTTAGAAAATGTTTAAAATTAAGAAAATATTAAAAAATAAATATTATTACTTAAAAGTTAACAAATCGTTGAGTAGTATCATACTAATACCTTTTTAAAATTAAGCGCCAATGATTTTATGGGACATTTTGTCGAAGGCTTTTCTAAAGTCGGTAGCAATGATATCGACTTCATCCTCATCAACCATTGTGCATAGAACATGAGAAACAAATTCTACAAGCTTGATCTATCTACTACGAAACCATGTGCTATGCTAGAGGGAATTGGTTTGTAGTTAAATGAAAGAGCTTCATACGTAATACTTTCAAATATTTTTTGAATGCACGATAGTTTAGTTATTGAACAATAATCTGGACCTGCTGATAAATCATCTTTTAGATTTTCTATTTTTTCTTTTATCATAGCTAGTAGAATATTCGAAGTTGTAAATGTGGTTTGGGAATAAATAAATAAATAAATTTGGCGGTGCAACAGGTCTAGTGACTTACAACTCAGCCATTCCTATTTGCGTTTACAAGAAATGCAGTGGTTTAACAATATTTCTCTAAATAGTGGAAATATTGGGCTTCTGGTACGATGAAAAAGTTTGCAAAGAAATTGGTTATTTCTGCAGGATCAGAAGAAGAATTCTTATTTTAAGGATGGGTAGCCATCGAAAATTCTGTTGAAGCTTTTGAGAAAGCTTGATGGTCGTAATTGGATTTCAAGAATTTTTGCCACAATTTATTTTTAAGATTACGAAAATATCTAAGATGTAGGAAACAGCAGAAAATTTCTGCGTAGAAAGTCGTTACTGCGATTAATATCAAATTTGCTGAAAATCATGTTTAATTTTTAAAAGTTGGTCTTACAAAATTTTAAATATCATTATAACATTTTTCACAAAAAAAAAACGGAGTGGAAACGTTCAAGAGTAGAAAAAAGCTGATCACTTCCAATTACAATAGAGCTATCAGGGTGGGCGTGGGATGAAAAAATGAGGTGAAGTTGTATTTTGTATACCGAGACTGCTTTTGAAGCCACTCCATAGTAGGTACCTTTATAGGCCAAAATTAAAAAAAAAATAAATGTCATTAATCAAGAAGTCAATAAGGTTCTTCAAACTCCCGCTAAACCAAAACCAAACAAACAAATTTTTTCTATTCCTTTATAGCCATTCAAAGTTGAAATATAATAAAACATACAGCTTGTGTTAAGAAAGTTTGAGCAATATTTAATTGTTATGGATATTAAACAAGAAGGTAATTACTTTCTAAGAACATACATTTTGTTGCTTAATAATTTTAAGCGCCAATGTAATAAGACTCCTGCGCGAAGAACATTTTGTAACTTTTTTTTATCTAAGTTTACAGTAAATTCAAATTTTTTTTTGGATGGTCGTAATTGGATTTCAAGAATTTTTGCCACAATTTATTTTTAAGATTACGAAAATATCTAAGATGTAGGAAACAGCAGAAAATTTCTGCGTAGAAAGTCGTTACTGCGATTAATATCAAATTTGCTGAAAATCATGTTTAATTTTTAAAAGTTGGTCTTACAAAATTTTAAATATCATTATAACATTTTTCACAAAAAAAAAACGGAGTGGAAACGTTCAAGAGTAGAAAAAAGCTGATCACTTCCAATTACAATAGAGCTATCAGGGTGGGCGTGGGATGAAAAAATGAGGTGAAGTTGTATTTTGTATACCGAGACTGCTTTTGAAGCCACTCCATAGTAGGTACCTTTATAGGCCAAAATTAAAAAAAAAATAAATGTCATTAATCAAGAAGTCAATAAGGTTCTTCAAACTCCCGCTAAACCAAAACCAAACAAACAAATTTTTTCTATTCCTTTATAGCCATTCAAAGTTGAAATATAATAAAACATACAGCTTGTGTTAAGAAAGTTTGAGCAATATTTAATTGTTATGGATATTAAACAAGAAGGTAATTATTTTCTAAGAACATACATTTTGTTGCTTAATAATTTTAAGCGCCAATGTAATAAGACTCCTGCGCGAAGAACATTTTGTAACTTTTTTTTATCTAAGTTTACAGTAAATTCAAATTTTTTTTTGGATTGCCTTCGAGTACCCGCTACAAATGGGGTATTAAAACAAAGAATATTGTTCTACCTTTTTAAATAAAGTAATTTTTTCCCGTTTTTTCCTATTTTTCCTTTTTTTTTGAGTTATGATAATTTTAAAGAACCAATTTCGTTAATTTTCGGTTTTGAAAAAAAAACTGTTTGACTGATAGTTTCATCTTTTGTAAGTACTGGTTACCAATGCGTAATTAAACGCAATTTTTAATTGGATAAATGCGTTGAAAGTCGGGGAAATAATCCAACATGGTCAACGCAAGCCAACTAAATTCTGGAAAACATCAAATGCTGTTGGCCTTATCAAGGTGTTGAGAATATTGAATTTGATCCCCTCTATGACCGAATTTATTTCGTATGCAAGAAGTTAACAGAATTTCGGAAGAAAAATAAAGCCAGAAAAAATTCAATAATGAAAAATCATTCCTCTTGGCTGGACAAATTTGAGACTGACCTTTTAAGTTATCCTGACGAAATTTGTCCAAGTACATCACTACACGAGGTCGACCTAAAAAAAAGTTTTCAAGAATGTTCTGCGCCGACTAAACAAAGACTATAAATTTGGTGATGCAACAGCTCGGAGTGAACCAGGACCTAGTGACTTACAACTCTCAACCATTCCTGTGTGCTAGTTACCAGGAACGGAGGGTACCTACAATTTTCTGCCGATTCCGAACGGCTTATGAGCAGCACTTTCCATGACAAGAGATACCTACTCTTGGAGAATTTCCCAATTCCTCGCAAGAGGCAGTACACCACTGAAAAAAACTTTCTTGCAGCGGCTGAGAATCGAACTCGAGACCTTCTGCATGACAGTTCAACGTACTAACCATTTTGCTAAGGGGTATATACTACTAAACGAAGACGTGTGGCTGAAATCTGGAAATCTGATGAATCAATTACCACGGCTTTGCGTGAAATGTCATGGAATTCGTATTTGGAAGAAGAAAACACGATGGGTGTAACACCTTGTAAAGTACTGTCGCTTTTTGTGGAAGCAAAGCTTTCAAAGAACCAGTACTTACTTATTCAGAGTTTTGTCAACACCAAGATTAAAAAACTGCCTTGCATAGCTACAAAATTATAAACACGGAAAAAGAAAACTGCTATCTAGTAGCCGATAAAATTAGTGTCACCGAGACAGGTGCCGAATTAGACATGCCGGCTTTACTTAACTACACGGCAACAAGACTTCTTACTTCGCAAAAAGACGTTCTTGATACTCTCAACAAGGACTCATGTAAGAGCCTACAGTTAGAAGAAAAATGGGGATTTGATAGAAGTAGAGGCCAAAGCGACTACAAAAAAAGCTTTTATGATACTAATGCTAAGGACAGGGATTTCTTTTTAACATCTTACGTTTCATTGCAGCTTAAAATAAAAAAACGACGATAATGAAGATGTTGTTGTTTGGAAAAATCCTCGACCTGCCTAAACACGATAGATTTCAATTTTAAAAAGAAACTACTGTTGTATCTGTTTTTGAAGAACGATATTTTACTGAAAAAATAAATGCCTTGCGGCCTTTAACTATAACTATCAATGATTAAGAATGGACAGTGACTAACAATATCAACTTACGTTTAACTATGGTTGATGGAAAAGTATGCAACGCACTTAACGATACAACATCTTTAAAATGTTACATATGCGGAGCGACACCAAAGGAAATGAACAACTTTGAATTATGCCTTGAAACAGATGTCAATGAGAACAGTTTATAATTTGGTTTGTCCCCTCTTAATGCTTATATTAGATTCTTCGAGTTCTTTGTTCACATTTCCTACAGACTCAATATTAAAAAATGGCAGGTAAGAGGTGATGACAAGGAAAATAGTCCAAGTTGAATTCAGAGAAAAACTAGGATTGATTGTGGACAGACCGAAACCGGGAGGAAGTGGTTCCTCAAATGATGGTACGAGTAATACAGCCAGAAAATTTGTTTACAATTTCGAAATTTCAGCTCAAATCACTGGAATCGAAAAAACATTGATTGACAGATGCGCAACTATTTTACAGGCTTTAAATGCGGGTTATAGGTTAGGTTAGGTTGTTGGGCTGACAATTGATGTCGCTATCGTCACACTTAGATCAATGTAGATCAATTGTGTTACCCGTGAGTGTAATCACCCTTTTCTGATAAAAACCTATGTATTCTGTTAATCAGTCAAGCCATTTTGAGGCATTGACGAAGTTCAATATGTGAATTCCTGAAATATTAGAAAGATCTTCTTGATTATCAAAGAAGTAACTACAAGCCATTTCCTTCTCTGGTGGCATAGTGAAGAGAAAGTGTGATGTGTCTTCATGTACCTCTTCATCACCACATCCTCTGGCATACGTCATCTGTACTTAGTTTCATTTTAAATTTATGATATTTCAGTAAATTATGTCCGGTGATTATGCTCGTAAGAGAGCGAAGGGACTTCTTACTAAGTTGCATAATCTTGTCAGTCCTCTGCTTGTTAAAGCAAGGCAATACTTTCCTAGCAGTATCACAGGTGTCAAGTAGACTCCACCTTTCAGTGGATTTTTTCAGGATTAAATCTGAAATTTTCTGTTTAATATTGCAGAGTGGGATACTTACCATCTCTGCTTAACTAGCGTCCCTGTCTTCCAAACTCATCGGCATTTTCATTACCTGGTATGCCGCTGTGGTCCGGTACCAAGCAGAGTCTAATATTGTGCTGCGTGCTCTTCGCGAAAGCAAGAGACAAGCTTCGATTTTATCACAGTGGCAGAAATCGCTTTTATTGCCGCTTGGCTGTCAATGTAAAAGATGATATCCATATCAGCCCGTGGTATCGCCATCATTGATACCTGTCTAGCACCTGTCGTCACTGCCAGGACCTCCGCTTGGAAGACACTGCTGTGATCTGGGAGCGTAAGTGAGTTGTTTAGCTCAAGAGGTTCTGATAAAAAGCCTGCACCAACACCCGTGTCCATTTTGAAGCCATCAGTAGTTTGGAATGGTTTATAAAAGTCAAGTTCGGGTGTTGTATAATCTGTAATGATACTATCAGCCAAATATTTCTGAAGAATTTGAGCATGTTCTATTGCGCTGTTTTTCCAGGTATTAGTCTGGCTTAGGCTTAAGGCGCTATATGCTGCGGATTCTTGTACGAAAAGGTCTAGAGGTTTCAGGTTGAGTACCGCCTCTAACCCTGCAGTTGGTGTGGATCTCTCTGTACTTTTTTCAGAGTTTTGAGGTTCGTGCTTTTTTCCGTTGCATTCCACCATACTGATTATCTGATTATCGCCAAATACATCCACCCAAAGATTCTGTTACAGGAGTAGAATGCAATCATTCCTTTTTTCGCTCTTTCCTTAGTGTTAAGACTCCAGTTTAATTTCCTAATGCGGATTATAAAATCGATGGAGATATTTCGGGTTATAATATCGATGCAGAGTTTTCGCCTTAGATACAGCTGAACAGATAATTGAAACATTTCCGTGGTACTATTTATCTGCTTCAGTTTACAAAGTGTTATTGCATGGTGCTTCAGTAATTGAGTATCATGGACTTATTTCTATAGGCGAGTCAAGTGAGAAAGCCGCGGAGTCCAGAAATACGAGTGAGGACATTAAAACTACCCTCTGAATCACACCAGCAAAATGTCTCGGGTTCGGGTCGTTACTGAGTGTGGAAAAGCATTTTCACTAATAAAGGACCTTTTGGATAGACTTCTTTTAAGTTCCGACCCGCTTATTTCTAATTTGAGAAAATAACCTGCTAAAAAAGATCGTTTTTATCAAAAAATGCAATAGAATTGTTAAAAACATAATTTTCCGAATATTTTTTTTGTTAATAAATTTTTTTACATTTCTTTTCTAATTTTGTAAGTTAAAACAAATAAAAACAATTGGATCAAGATGATGCTAAAGACATCCATCATCAAATCTCATTGGTCAACAGTGTTTACTTCAAAAAAAGCATGTATTATATTTTTGGCCGCTCTTTGTATGGGCGGGTGCCCACTGTGCTGAGATAAAATCAAAGGGTTATTCCAAGACAGACCACGTAGGAAACGACGTTGATTCTGGATATATGAATTTGTTGATAAGAGGACTATACTTATGAGGCTTATTCAAGAAGGGAGCGAACAAAGATTATGAATAAATATCGGGACACGTAGTGGTCAGAGAATCCTTTGAACCATCGTTTAACGAAGCCTAATGCAGAGTTTCCTTAAAAAAAATCCCGTCAATATGTTTGAGAAAGTTGAGTTCTCTATAACAAGGTCTCGATAATGGAGAAGGTAGAGACAGGGAGGAGATTGAAGATTTTTAAGAGGAGAGGAGGGAGTGTGGAAAAGCATTTTTTTATAAATATGGCTGGGGTACTATATGGGCCGGGAATATACTCATCATTGAGTTGTTTTAGATATTTTCGATGAGAAATGGGTCAATGGTATGAGGTAGAAACGGGTCTAGGGGGGAAATAATTGAAATATTTACAATCAGGTAAGGAAGTCGTCGATAAAAGATTGTTTAAAAAAAACTACCAAAAAAGAGAGAGAGAAAGGGAGAGAGATAGAGGGAAGGTAATCATCGGATGTTCGTTTGAAGTTGACAAACTGGAAGAAGGATTTATGGTCGTTGGTAAGATTGCTTTGCGCTTGGAAATAGGGTTGATAGAGGGAGTTGTATAAGGCTTGGTAATGTGAAGATAAATACCAAGTCAGTTTGAGATCGAGAACGAAGGAAAATTTTCCACATCGTATTTCTCTTGTTTTGCAACGATCATAGCTTATAATTTAAAAAGTGGGGATTGGGGAAGAAGACGAAGTCTTACATCGAGAAAAGGGTACAATATTACTCTATAAAATATGTATATTGTATCTTTTACAGTTAAATTGTCAAAATTAAAGGAAACTCCAGTGATATGTTCCTTAATTTCAGAAAATTTAGTCTTATGAAAATCATGAGAAAATAGATTTGGGGTAGAGAACTCTGTATAGGAGAATTATGATAAAAAGTTAGATTGAGAGATTGACACTTGGCACTTGTCGATAGAAGATAGAGAAATGGGACTGGGTAAAACCGAAGAGTTGATGGGATCTGTTGTGAAAATTAAGTCTAGTTACCTATCTATAAAATAACAAATAACATTTTTAGTTGAGTCAAAGATTTTCATATAAGGTCTTTGCCAAAGAGAGCTTAAAGCAAGTTGCAACTTTGACCAAATATTTTAGTGAATATTTTTAATACAATCTTGAAATTCTTAATATTCAATCAAGGGGGAAAGTCAAAACGTTTGAGGCAATGATCAAGTATAAAATATTTAAAATATTTTCTCTGAGTTAAAAACAACTCTGTTGACGGAAACTATTAAAGTTAAGGTAAATTCGAAAATGTGTATAATATACATACCTATGTATATTTTTTTTAGACAAAATACCATATGGCGGACGATGCGACTTTGAGAGCGGTTGGTGTGGATGGCGTGACTCAGGTAAAACTGTACTTGCTTGGTCACGTTACACAGGATCATCTCCAACACATGACACTGGACCAAACAGCGATCACACGTATCAACATTTACTTAACTCAACCGGATATTATATGCTAGTTGACATGAATCAACACATCAACAATTCAGAAAAAGGGTCACTAATAGGTTTTGCTAGCAATGCCATCATGATCAGTAAAACGTTCAACCCACCTCCATTGGTACATGGTGATGCCAATTCCCCATACCGTAATTCTTGTGTTGTCCGGTTTTATATTCATCAGTTCGGTAAAAATCCAGGAAGTATAAACCTTTCCGTTGTTGAGATGAAAGAGAAGGAAAACATCACAACGACTCTCTGGTGGAGCACAAAAAATCAAGGTATTGATTGGCTGCGATCAGAATATGTGCTCCCGAACATCACCTCAAAGTAAGTTACTAACCTTAGTTTCTGCAAAATTTTTAAAATAATTCAAATTACTTTATCTTCATAGATATTATCTTCAATTTGAAGCGCGAATGGGCATGCGCATTTTTTCGGATGTTGCAATGGATGATTTTTCACTGAGTCCAGAATGTTTCGGTCTAAATATACCGAAGGAGCATCTCAATGGTTATGACTACTGGGACGTGCGGTACAATATGAAAAGTCCTTCACATTCAGATTTTGAATATAAGCCTTGTAAGACTTAAATGAATTTGAAAAAAATTTAAGAACATACTGAACGATTCATTTTTTCAGATATGGAACTTACCACGTGCGATACTCGGGGTATGATAGGGCCGACAGCTTCACAATGTGAGACGTTTTACAAGGACCATAATAAATCGCATGTTTTGAAAGAAGTTCGGGTTATAGAAGACCAAAGCACATACAAAGGCATGCAGAAATGGAAGGTTCCAAACGAAGGTCATTATACGTACGTACAACTATCTCCTAATTGGAAAAGAATTGAGTTAAACTTATTTCCATATATTGTATTCCTTTAGAATTATTGCAAAAGGAGCTAGTGGTGGCCTAGGTTCAGGTGGTGTTGGATCTTCTCGAGGGGCCATGGCTGTGTCTGTTCTCGAATTACACAAAAATGAAGAGCTTTACATTTTGGTTGGACAACAAGGCGAAAATGCTTGTATAAAGTCATTGACGTTCAAAGATGAAGGCTGCCGTTCTGATAGTGAAATAAATGATGATTTAAGTAGATACAGCTTCAATTCTAAAGCTTATATGGTGAAAAACATAGTCATTGAAAATGGAGCTGGAGGTGGTGGTGGTGGATCTTTTGTATTTCTGGTGAGTAAGACCTCAATATTAATCTGAGAATTTGATTAGAATCCAAAATATGAAAAATTATTTATTATATTTTAATTAAAGAAAATACGCATTTGTAAAAATAATGTTTTACTTTAAACTTAAAGGTTTTAATCTCTATTATTTAAACTTTTTAATTCATTTGCACAATGAGACGAATGTATGAGAAGAACCGCATTTCTAATTTCTCGTGATAAAATGAATGAAACCACTTATTTACGTTTAGCCTTTTTTTAACGGTAGTATACATATGTACATACTTATATGATTTGAACTTGAAAATAGATAAATAAGCGCAATTTAGCAAGCAAAATTGACCTCGCCTAAGCGAAAGATCAGAGCTGCGAACTTTATTTAATTTTTCTTAAATTCTCTTTATTCTTGACTTCAAAATATGTATTAATTCAGTATGTTACAAAAACATATACATACCATATATGAAAGTTTCCATAAAAAAAACTAAACAAGGAAATAATGAATATCATCATCGGCTCGACAACCGGGTTCCGGTCCTGGCCTCTTTCAACAAGTCTCTCCACCTATCCCGGTCTCTAGCCGACGCCATCCAGTTGCGCACCCCAAAGCTTCGGGCGTCCTGGTCTACGCCATCTCTCCAGCGCAAGCATGGTCTACCACGCTGTCGTCTACCATAGAATGTACCACAAAGAACTTTCCGAGCAGGTTCCTCTTCGCTCATGCGAGCTAGGTGCCCTGCCCACCGGAGTCTACCGAGCTTAATTTTTGTCACGATATCTGCTTCAAGGTAGATTGCGTACAGTTCATGATTGTACCGTCTCCGGAATCGTCCTTCCTCACATACGGGGCCAACAATTCTCCTTAAGACTTTTCTCTCGAACGCAGCTAAAAGGTCGGAGTGCCTTTTGCTAAGCACCCAAGTCTCGGATCCATATGTGAGTACTGGCAGGACCATGGTCCTGTACAGCAGCAGTTTTGAAGTTATGGTGAGATTTCTGGATTTAAAGAGCTTTGGCAGACTATAGTAGGCTCTGTTGGATTTGAGAAGCCGCCCGCGTATTTCTTCTTCTATATTGTTATCGGCTGCTACTATTGACCAAAGGTATTTAAAGGATTGCACCACTTCAAATTCGTGCTCCGCAACCTTGATTGTTTGACCAACTGTTCCTCTCGCATTTGACGCCACCATGTACTTTGTTTTACCTTCACTAATGTGCAGCCCCAGATTTTGTGCCGCCTGCTCGATCTGGATGAGGGAATCATGTACAGCTTGTTCGGTTCTTCCGATGATGTCGATGTCGTCTGCGTAAGCCAGTAACTGGCTGAACCTGTTGACGATGGTCCCTCTTGTTGCCGTGCCAGAGTCACGGATTGCTTTCTCCAACGCCAGGTTGAAGAGGAGGCAGGCCAAACCGTCCCCTTGTCGGAGTCCATTAAAGATGTTGATTGGTCTGAATAGCAATCCGGCTATTTTTACTTGGCTTGTTACGTTGGTCATGGTCAACCTACATAGTCGTGTCAATTTATTTGGGATGCCGAATTCTCTCATGGCTTTGTAAAGTTCTACCCTGGCTATGCTATCATAGGCGGCCTTAAAGTCTATAAACAGATGGTATGTTGGGATGTTAAATTCTAGACATTTTTCCATCGCCTGCCTAAGGGTAAAAATCTGATCAGTTGTTGATTTGCCTGGAATGAAACCACACTGATATTGTCCGATAACGGTTTTAGCGTATGGGGTTATCCGGTCTTGTAGGATAGAGGAGAGTATCTTATAGGCGGTACTCAACAACGTGATACCTCTATAATTGCTGCACGTTGTAACATCTCCCTTCTTATGTATGGGGCATATTAAACCTTTTCGCCAGTCTTCTGGCATTTCTTCCTGCTCCCATACGTGTACTATAATATCATGAATTGCTTGACGTAAGGCTGGCCCGCCGTAATGGAATAATTCGGCTGGTATGCCATCGGCTTTGTTCTGTTTAAGCCAGCCTATAGCCTTCTCAACCTCTTCTATGCTTGGTGGCGGCAACATAGGGTATTCTTCTTGAAGTAGTGGAGCCTCCACTTCTGCAGTGAGCTGACCATTTAGCAATTCATTAAAGTACACTTCCCATCGCTCCAGTATGCTTTCAGGATCGGTGATCAGATTTCCCTCTCCGTCGTTGCAGTATGTGCAGCGTGGTGTGTACTGCGTCATGTTTCGGACGGATTGGTTGAACTTCCGTGCCTGGTGCGGACCTCGCTCTCGGCTATTTTCTATTTCACAGATTAGGTTCTTCTCCCAGGCTGATTTTTTTTGTCTGTGTAGCCGTTTTTCTATTCTTCTGAGCTCTTTATATTCCTCTTCGCGTGCCCGCGTTCTATAAGATTGTTGCATTGCTCGGTACGCAACATTCTTACGTTCAGTCGCTAGCTTGCATTCATCATCAAACCAGTCGTTCCGATTTTTACGACTGCTGCCTAAGATGGAGTTGGCAGTACTAATGACAGTATTTTTAAGACGTGTCCACTTCTAATTTACGCCCAGCATACTGGCTCCAGGACTTACTCTCCCTAAATCAGGTGTTTCTAGGGCGAGTACTAACGCGTTACCAAAGGTGTTACTGGTGTTTTCATTGCGAAGGGCAGCCGTGTTAATTCGAACCTGATCGGCGGATGCAATGCGTCTTCGCAAGGCAATCCGCCCTCGGAAAACCATACCAACAAGATAGTGATCCGAGTCGATATTGGCACCTCGGTACGTTCGTACCGTCATCAAGTTCGAGTAGTGGCGACGGTCTATCAACACGTGGTCTATTTGGTTACGAGTGACTCCATCAGGTGATACCCAGGTGGCTTTGTAGATATCTTTACGCGGGAACCTTGTACTCGCAACGACCATGTTTTTCGATGCGGCCAATTCTAAGACTCGAAGTCCATTGTCATTAGTGTTCCCATGCAAACTATGGGTGCCTGCGTAATGCCTTAATACCGGCTCCCGACCTATTTTTGCGTTCAAATCCCCAAGGATGATTTTAACATCATACCTTGGACAGGCATTGAGGGCCCTCTTGACTTGTTCGTAGTAAGTCTCTTTTTCTTCGTCTGAGGACTCCTCCGTAGGTCCGTGAACGTTAATGAGGCTGATGTTCGTAAATTTGCCTCGCACGCGAAGGGTGCATAGCCTTTCGCTTATAGCGTTAAAGCCGATGATGGTAGACTTCATTTTTTCGCTGAGCACATGGTGTTTTGTATGACAGCTATAGTATATGTCATATTCTTTCTTCTGTAGAACACCATTCCCTGTCCATCCAATGTCCAATAATGAATATGATCAAATATAAACACAGTTAGTAGCTGTGACTCTCCGAGGAACAATTAAATTTATATATGTCAAGTTGCAAGGCTGATAAAGAACATAGGTTTTTTTCAAAAAAATATTTGCCTATTTCAGACTTCTTTTTCAAGTAGACAAGCTTTTTCAACGGATGTACGAAACATGAGGATCCGATGTTACTAACAGTAACAGATGATTGATCAAATCAGTCATTGTATTGATTTCTTGGGTGTGGTCTTATCTTGCTTTCCTTGTTTCCTTATATCTCGCTTCGAAAGCTTCCTTGGATAGGTCACCAACGGGTAAATCAAAATATTTGATTATATCTATCCCATGGACTAAATATTTGTGAATGCTATTGGGCATGTAATGTCAACTATAATTGGATAAGTACAAGTTTTTTATTCTTCTATTAAATGAAGAAATTCATTTATTTTAATTTCACGACTAGCGGCAATTGTCCTTAATATTAATACAAAATTGAGTATAAGGTTCTTATCAACTGTTACTTCGGAGCTTTAGAAAAAAATCGTCGGGCAGTGTTTCCGTTATTTGTCGAACCAGAACCATATCCAGGATTAGAAATGTCGACAATTAGTCCTATTTTTATTTTATTTGAAAATTCCCTTTTTACTTTTCAAATATTAATTTATTGATTTGGCCACGAACTTGCTAAGCCTGATCCCTGCGTTAGAAGTATGCAGTATTCCAAACATATTATCAACGAATGAATTGAGGAAAGGCCGGTATTTGGTAGTAATAGTCCAATTGAGATAGAATTTATCTGCGAGTTTTTGCGCCTTTAATATAAGAATTATTATCCGTATAAGTGCTACCACAGACAAGAGAAATATACAGATGTAGAATATGGGCTACATCGAGTTTAGTTCAGTTCCTTAATGTAGATGGCACCAGTTACACTATTTTTCGCTTGCGGTATGATAATAGAAGTTTAATAAGATGATCAAACTTCCTTTTTCTTTGAAAGCTAGCATACAAAATCTAAATTTACCATGACTCATACTCAAACAAGTCTGAGAAATTGACATCCTTCGAAAACATTAAACATACCATTACGATTAAGATACCTCCATAGAAAAAAACCAGTTCCTTCGAACTTCGAACCACTGTGACTCCACACACCCCACTACCACCACTGTCCACGAACCATGATCAACGAAACACAAGAACACAATTGCCTGTGCGTTTGGGGGTTGATTGGAATTTTAAGAAGTAGAAGTAGAAGTAGTAGTAGTAAAATAACAATATTCAAAGCAGTTTTATGAGGGGATATTCTTAGGTATAATTGTAACTTTCTTTTTAAAATGAAAAGAAAATTATTAAAAGCAGTTTTATACCAATTTTAAATATTCATTAAATTTTCAAGACGTTTGTTTTGTGTTTTTCCCTTTTGCCCCGATTTTTTTGTGTTTTTGCTCGTCCAAATACAATTTTTTCTCAGCAAAACTAGTATCATAAATGAAAGGGCATCTAAACGGTGCTTACTACAAATGGGATCTTTAAACCACTCAGTATTAAAGCTATCTGTTTTTGTAATACATAAAGATATTATTTTGGATTTTATATTGATGATTTCTGGACTTTTGATGTATATATTTTCAAAAACATTTATTTGTAGCTTACAAATTTCAAAAAAAATATTGGACGGGGGAAAAAGTTTACCAAAGTCTGATTCTGAATTTGAGTATACTTTGTGGTGCATAAGAAATTCAGAATTTTCGGTTAGTGTTTTATCCGTTTTAAGTAATGTTTGAGTACAATTCCGACATGGCTCTTTCATCGATTTAAACAGCTTATAAATACAGTATCCTGCAAAGTATCGAATGGACATGCTTTTGATAGTGTTTGAGACAGATGGCCGTTCATCTGAATCAAAACAAATGATCATGTCAAAGTCAGGACTTAATTTTGATTCTGTTTTGGCTGTATTGATATCCAAAATTGGCTTTTCAAATGTTGTATTTACAACTGCAGACCAGTCAACATCAAGAATTTCATCTGAATCTTTTTCGCAGTTGGAGAATTTAGATGCAAATAGTAGATTCAAAGAAATAATCTTGGCTATAATTGATTGAAATTCAAAAACGTTTGGATTTCTTTTGTTTGCGTTTCGGGCACGAACATGTGAAAAGAAATTTTCCAGTGGATCCTGGTTCATTTTGTTCAAATAAAAATAAGAAAAATCGGGATAATCGGTAAATAAGTCATCGGCCAATGAAAAAAAAGATGTAATAGTTAAAACCATTCCCTTAAAGCAATGAACGGTTGTGTTTTTAGTAAGTTGTAATGACGCTAATAAATCTTTCACTTCATTTAAGAATTCTATATTAATGCTGTTTTTAACTAACGGTGGGTGTCCATTTAAAATATCAAACATTTTATCAATTTTTTTGAAAAAAATTGACGTGGCTTTGGCCTTACCCTCAACGGTCTTAGAAAAACCCGAAACTTCCAGCATTGCTAAGATTGCCGATGATACGCTGTGTGAAAATACTTGAGTAGCCAAGCTAATTGACATCTTTTGAAAATTTGTAGGATCCACGTGTGCTTGTGTGATTTTCGGACAAGCTCTTACAAGATTTTGAGAGTAATAGCATATAATTCTCTTAAAACGTCCCAGCTTATAACATCTCCATTAGGAAAGCAAAAGTATGAAGTTATAAGATTTGTTCTGATGGACTTTACTAGATGAGGTACATCAAAACAAAGGTATATCTTTTTTCCTTCATAAACAAACCAATTGTTATCGATGTTTTTATGTATTCCTTCTTTGTTTCCAAGTTGTAAAAATAGACTTCGGTTTGTTGATCCTTGGTCGTATTTAAGCGCCCGTACAAATATTCCCAGGTTCGCACAAATATGCAAGCATTTCAAAATTTGTTGTTTTAATTCTAACACGGGACAAGATGTCGCTGTAACAACATAGTTAAGAATATATTTGAAATTGGAGCAGAGTCCCCTTATCATGAAAACGCAAATAGTTTTTCCTCTGATTGGTTCTCTTTTCCCATCACCATAGTCAACAAGCCCGTCAATTCTATCCTTAAACTTATTATACGTTACATTTTCCTCGATCGATATTCATCAAAAATAAGTACTACATTTTTACTTATTTCAGGTAATTCATCAACTTTTTCCTTTATTTTTGATAAAACTTCTTCGTGGAAGCCTGGCGAAAGATGTTTTATATCCATCCACTTGTATAAAGAAGTGGGATGAGGAAGGTGGAATTCAAGAGTTTCCCTCATAAAGTTATAAAGAGCAGTATTAAAAGTTGGTTTCAAATAGTTTGCGATATTTGAACCGAACGAATTTAAAATATTTTTAAGATATAAGCTGGGGACAGACTCTTTTTTAAGATTTTTTTTTTAATATTAAATTTTTTTCAAACTGTCTTTCACATAAATAAAGATTTTTATGGAGGCCATCTTTTAAATTGCAGGCATCATGCCACTTTCTGAAAAGAACTTCGTTCTTCTCCCGAGCTGGAAATTTGAAAAATTTTGTGGATCGATTCTCCTGCCTCTTAGCTCCACAAGAGGAAATACAACATTTTACACGGTATCCGTACCTGTGCTTACTAGTATCAGTTGAAAACATTTTTAATATTAAAAATAAAGCTGCAGAAAAACTTTATTTTGTCCTTAAAAATCTAAACAGATAATACCTACTTTATACCTATTTACAAAAATGAAATGCATAAGAGATAGAGATGCAGAACAATACCTTGTTCTTAAAAACCAAACTATACCTTGTAATCAAAATCAGTAAAAAAAGTAAGGCAGGATAAAAGATACATACATAATAATATACATATGCTGAAAAAAAAAACTATCCGTAGACAACCATTCCTGAACAGTGCTGCCACTCAGAAATTTAAAAAAACATAGTAAAAAAACATGATTTTAGTTCAAAAAACATGATTTGCAGTTCTGAGTTGGAAAACAGTAAAAGAGATATTAAAAACCACATCGTAACAAGTAAAACAAATATTTTCAAAAATTAATTGAGAGCATTTATTAAAAAAATACAAAAATGGACGAAATAAATAAAAATAAAATAAATTATTAAAATTTATACATATTCATGTGTGCTATATTATTTTTATCACAATTTCAGGTACATAGGTATTATATAGCACATTGAAAATCAAAAATATAAATAGTATAAATATTTAGTATCCATATTTTACACATTAGGTAATATTGTGTTTCTAAACAATAAAAACTTTACAAAAGAACATTTCAACATTCAACATTCATTTTTAATTAAACAATAACATACCTTTAATAAATTGTCAGGACAAGCCAATATCGCCATCGAAAAAACTATAAATAGTGAAATGCCAAAAGCCAACGAGTAAGTTAGAAACTTGAATTTGGAGCATGGAGAAATGAAAAGAAGCATAATCTCTGGATTATTTTCGCTGAGAAAGTGTGTGTGTGTGGTGAGTAGCTAAAATGATGAGCTGTATAATAGTATGTATTCCTTTCTTTATGAATTTCTGTATGGTGAATTCACATATATTCGCAGACAAGAAATTATATTACAGACACAAAAATCTAGTTTATGCATTTGAGTCAAAGGGACATTTTAGCTATGTTTGTGTTTGTAATGTTTTCGATTTTCGTCGTTTCAGGTTATAATGTAGCTTAGACATGTTTTTTTTTTAAGCGATTATAAAAAATAACATTTTTTTTTTAAATAAGAAAAATCATGATTTTGGTCTCGAAATCATTTAATCATTTTTTGGGTCCAAAAAACATGAAAATCATGATAAATCATGATTTCTGGCAGCCCTGTTCCTGAACCATAAGCTATAAAAATTTCCATAGACATACACAACCATTCCCTTTGGCAATTTTACTACTACTACTTCTACTTCTACTTCTTAAAATTCCAATCAACCCCCAAACGCACAAGCAATGGTGTTCTTGTGTTGCGTTGATCATGGTTCGTCTTCGCCTTCGTGAACGTGCCGTGGACGGTGGACCGTCACTGTGCTGTGGTTCGAAGTTCGAAGGAACTGGTTTTTTGTGTAATCGTAATGGTATGTTTAGTTTTTTTGCAGGATGTCAATTTCTCAGGAATGTTTTAGTATGAGGTATGCTAGGTTTCGATTTTGGTATGCTAACTTTGAAACTTTTTTTGAACATGGTTTTGTTCTACGATTCTACATCTGTATATTTCTCTTGTCTGTGGTGCTACTCAAGGCATTGATTGCATTTGACAGTAAAGTATTTATCATCAATAAATATGTGGAAACATTCAAGATGTTCGATAATTCTTTCATTTTTGTTTGGATTCGAGATTGTGAGCGCACTATTTTCTTTTGGAAAAATTAATTTTATAGGCCTGCAGAAGTATGTAGAACCTAATCGGAAATTAGCCCAACCTCTTTGTGAGTGAGAGTTTATACTAATTGCAAAGGACAAAAATGGTAACAAAAAGGAAACTGTCGGTATGGTCTGCTTGTTGTGGCTGTACCCGCTACTGTTATTTGAGAACCTAGTTGATTTTCCTTTCAAACATCAATGATGCTCGCAGACTTTGTAGTCAAAAGGGATTGCAAATTAACTTCAGCCACAGTTTCAGACACAGCATCTAATTCATGTAAAATCTCCGTTTTATATTTCTTCAGTCGGTAGTAGCTTGGAAAGCAAACTTTATGAACACCGTTCAGAATAGAACGCAGCAAAGCGTATTTTCTTTCAGATAAACCTAAGTCTAAGAACAATGCCCAGGTTTTTTGCAAAGTGAGAGTAGTGAGTAGTGAGAATAGTTGAAACACGACAAAACAAGTTAACGGCATAATCTAGTTCCTTTGGACTATGGTATGAATGAAACTATGTTATGTTCGTTGGTTACATTCTTCAAACATTTAACAAGATTACAAAAAAAAAACTTTATTTTCTAGTTTTGATAGATTTTGAGCCGCTGATATAGCAATGTTCAGTTAAATAATCCAATTTCGCTAAATGCGTAATGCAACTTAAACTGTGAACTGTCAATCACTAATAATATAGTCGAAAAACTATATTTTTTTTACTAGTGTTATCACTTACGCGAATTTTATTAAAGTCTCTGGCAAAGATAAATTGAAGTTCAACTATCCTTCGTTAACCTCGAAGTTAAACTTGGAAATTCCTTGTGATTTCAGATCAACTTCCTTATTTGGCAAGCAGCCGTTGAATTTTAGCAACATAAGATAATTTTCTAATTTTTCTTTCATTGAATAGCCACCTGAAAATGTATATTTTGTGAAACTCCTCGTGAACATCTTGTGGATTAGTGTCATCTATTATATGGGCTCGTCACCAAGGATGATTTTTCGGTCGAAATTGGGGTCCCTCTCCAAACGCTCCGAAGCCTAGTCAGCGAACAAACGGCGTTGTCAATGCTCATGAACTTTGAGTTCCTGGGTCAGTCGGATCTCGTTGGGGTGTAGGCCCAGGTTCCAATTTAAAATTCGCCAAGTTGAAGTCTACTAAAGGCCGAATTCCTTGTGCATGGCGAGGAATCGACTAAATCGGGTTCTGATGTACGCTTTCACGGACCGCGCCCATGTTGCCTGCCGATCTTGCGTTCCTTTGACGTACGAATGTTATCTGATTGACTACCGAACGAGTCGTCTCGAATTCGGCCACCAAACGTTGAACAGTCGATTGTGAATGGCCACCATGTCTACCGTAAAATGGGCGCAACGTGAGCAACGTTTGCACAAGCGATCACTCATTTTGATATCAAAGTTTTATCATTTGGACGTGCTGTTTAATCGTATGACTTGACATTTGGCATTTAAAACGGATTCCATATTTCAACCAAATGTATTGTTCAATCGAACTTTTCATTCAAGGAAAATGAAACTGGTTTTCTTGTTTCGTAAAATACTCCTTAGACTTTCGTCTTTTCCCATTTTAAATTCTTGTATCTAATAGTTCATTTGTTAACTTTGATACTCTTTACTTAGCTTTGTACTCTTATTACAAATCTTAACTTGATATTTAAAAAATCGAAGAACTGAGTTTTTTTTTTTTATTTTGTATCAAGAAATTGATTTTGAGTGATTTAATTAACTAATTAATATTTGCCAATTATAGTTAAACTCCGCTAAAAATGAGGCTGTACCATTGATTGTAGCCGGTGGTGGCGGTGGTCTTGGAATAGGAAGATACATTGACGAAGATTTTCAACACGGACAACCACCAAATCCAACAAGACCAGGTGCGTCAGGACAAATCCACGGAGAAAGTATAAATCAACGAACTGCTGGTCCGGGTGGTGGCTGGAGAGCAAAAGAAGACACTGCACTCAGTCCTCGATATGGAGCTGCCCTCTTGCAAGGTGGTCGAGGTGGACTCTCTTGTTACGCTGAAGGACAGGAAAGCCATAATGGTCCAGTTAATAATCATGGCCAAGGTGGTTTTGGTGGTGGTGGTGGGGGCTGTAATACTGGAGGTGGTGGAGGGGGTTTCGCTGGTGGGGACGTGTATCTTAACGAATCAAACGGAGAGGGTGGAACCTCTTACATTAACACTGCACGCAGTTTAAAAGGCCTAAATATAATTTATGAGGGTGCAAACAGTGGAGCTGGCTCGGTCATCATAATCCCGGCAATTGAAGGATGTGGCTGTGATTATCGCTGCATTGCCTTAGACGAATTCCGAGCTAAGACTCAGTGTATCTGTCCAGATGGTTGGCATCTTAAAAAGGATAACAGTACTGCTTGTGAAATGAAAGCTGATGAGCGTATACCTATGCACTACTTGGTGACACTCTTCTTAGTTCTTATTGTAATGTTAGGAACCGCATTGAGTTCGTTGATTTTGATTTTATGTAAGCTTAAGAGTATATTCCTATGAGGATAGCTTAATATTTTAATATTGTTTTCAGATAACCGTTATCAAAGAAAGAAACAGGCTTCAATTCGTCATAAAATGCTAATGGAGCAGGATCTTCAACTAAGTCGTCTTCGACACAACACTGATGATCCCGCTTTACCGAATTTCAATCCAAATTATGGTTGTGATGGCCTTCTAAATGGAAGTGTAGAGGTAAAGAGTCTTCCGCAAGTTGCTCGAGAAAGCTTGCGTTTGGTGAAGTAAGTATATTTGAGGTTTTTGAAAGTACGCTGCGGTTTTTAAATGTTATTTTTTCCTTAGAGCCCTAGGTCAAGGTGCATTTGGTGAGGTATACCAAGGCCTTTATAGACACCGCGATGGAGATGCAGTTGAAATGCCCGTAGCTGTCAAAACGCTTCCTGAAATGTCAACGGGTCAAGCTGAAGCTGATTTCCTCATGGAAGCTGCAATCATGGCTAAATTCAATCATGCTAATATAGTTCATCTTATTGGTGTGTGTTTTGATCGACACCCACGTTTTATTATCCTCGAGCTTCTGGCTGGAGGTGATTTGAAAATATTCCTTCGTGAAGGACGCAACAAACCAGAGCGTCCCTCACCATTAATAATGAAAGACTTGATATACTGTGCACTGGATGTGGCCAAAGGATGTCGGTACATGGAGAGCAAACGTTTTATACATCGTGACATTGCAGCAAGGAATTGCCTGCTCAGTAGTAAGGGTCCTGGACGAGTAGTTAAAATTGCAGATTTTGGTATGGCAAGAGATATTTATCGAAGTGATTACTATAGAAAGGGTGGAAAAGCCATGCTCCCGATCAAATGGATGCCTCCAGAAGCTTTTCTTGATGGAATATTTACGTCAAAAACTGATGTTTGGTCCTTTGGAGTACTTCTTTGGGAGGTGACTTAACTATTATCGAAGAAGAATATAGCAGATAGGTTAACAAATTTTTATTTATTTCAATAAAAGGTTTTCAGCTTGGGCTTGATGCCATACACTGGACTTCAAAATAGAGATGTTATGCACCTGGTGACTAATGGTGGCCGCTTAGACGCACCGCCTGGGTGCCCAGCAATAATTTATAGACTAATGGCTGAGTGCTGGAATCCAACTCCAGAGGAACGTCCTTCATTTTCGAATATTCTCGAAAGACTGAGCATTTGCGTACAGGTATGTACTTTGATAAATCGATTTGTTTCCTTTCGCCTATTATGGGTCCTAAAATTTGATAGTTTTGCCTTATGATTAAGTATTTATACTTATTCCGATATTTCAAAACAATGAATTGCACTCAATTTTGATATAATTTAGATGTTCTCACTTTTGGCAAGGCTATTGAGTGCACTATGGCAAGCAGAACAATTAATACTGTACATAAATATCTACATAAATGTATGTACAAATAAATACATAGATCTACACCACCATTGTGGTAAAGTGACCAAAAAGTATGCAGACTCCCAAAACGCAAGATCCTGAATTTCAAAATCGTGAACTTTAAAATCCTGTTCATTATTTTAAAGCCAGGAAGCGATTTACCAACCCAAACGAACTACTAATTCATTCCCGATTGAAGTACCGTTTGCAATCTTTTTCTGATTAAGGTTTATTTTTATTGATTCGCAAGAATACCTATGTGAATCCTCTGAACGGGGCTTTTATTTTCAATATTTTTAAACTAAGATTAATTTTCGTGTGCAATTGCATGTCCTTTAAATTTAACTGGAATCGAAATACGAGGTGTTTTGCTATGTGGATTTTGGTTCTTGTATGAAAAATACGGAGTCCCGTTTTCGAAAACATTTTAACTGAAACTAGACAAGAATGTTGAAAGACCGTCTGTGACGAATAAATAAAAATGTGTTGATGTATACAGTTCAAGTATATCTAAAAATGTTTTATTCAAATTAAAAGCTCAATATATTGATCTAAAAGGAAAATATTAATAGACACGTGTTAGTTTGTATAATAATTTATTGCATTAGATAAACACAAATATATGTTTCGTACAAATTTGGTACAAAATGTGTAATATACATAATTTTCGATTTTCAAGTAACTTCATAAAATGTTTCATTTGCCACTGTATATAATGCTTTCTTAATTTCTTATCAACACCATTGCTAGTAAGTACCCGGTGGCCTCAATATTACTGCATTAGTACAAACAAAAAAATCAGGGATACTCCCTACAAAAACCAAACTTCTTCTTGCCAAAACGCTTTTACTACCCATTATGTTATATGGTGTGAAATTTTTTGCAACTTGGCCCAGCCACTAACCCCAAATTAAATGTCGCATATAACAATATTGCGCATTATGTCTATAATCTACGTCGCTATGACCAGGTTACCTCTATTGCTGTTCGCATTTCTAGCTGTAGCTCACTTAGCTATCTACATAAAATCATTCAAGCAAAACAGCCTGATTATTTACACGGTAAGCTGAACTTCCTCATTCAACAAGGTCTTTTGCCCTTATACTACCTCGATACATTTTTCTCATTACTGAGCGTTAATTTTTCGTCCATGTTATTCGCCTTTGGGACTACCTGCCCATAAGTATGAGAAGTGTAAGAACCACAAAAAGATTTAAATGTTTACTTTTCGACTATTTGGCAAATCATTGATAATATCTATGTATCTATTAATTTTTTATTATTTGTTTTCTCTTTTTTTTAATTTTGTTTTCTTTTTAATAAATAAATATGTAAAAAGACTTAATAAATAATTAAATTCAAATTCTTAAATTAATTTAAAGGTTTTCAACAATTTATAAGACTCTTGTCCTACTTTGTAAGCGATTTTGAAATAAATAAATACTAAATACCAAAATACTATTTTTTGCGAGGAAGTAAAAATCTTTCAAAAGTATCTCTTGTTATGATTACGTTTATTTTTCTTCGTCGTTACATAAATGATTATTCCTTGAACTCGAATCAATCGAATATGATTCGAAAAAAGGGATAATCATGCATCATCATGTTCTACCGGAATAGATTGCAATTTGATATTTGTTGTAATCATTCAAGTATGTTGAAACTCAAATTACTTACATTTATTAACAAGTGAACTGGATTTACAAACGATGAGTAATCCAATAGTTGCAAGCAATAACCGGCGAAATAATCAAAATTTAAATTAACGATAATCTGCTTAGTCCGCGTGTTTCGCAAAAAATCGATTACAAAAATCAAAAAGTCGATTCATTGCTACCCTTTTTGAAAAGTTAAGGTTGCTTACATACTGGTGAGACAAACCAAAAATAATACCGATGTTTCGATTATTGTAACAGCCATAGAGAATGTTGAGAAAAACTTATATTGTTGTTGAAAGAATTTCGACCTTTTAGTAATACCGCTTTCAGGACAAAAATACGAGTACCTGCTTTCAAAAAACAAAAAACACGAAAACATCAAGCTCATATTTTATTTGTGCACGCATTTACTGGTTGTGGTTTAACCTCTGCTCTTTACAAGAGAGGCAAATTATTCTTCAGGCTATTTAAAAATAAAATGCACGACTGGGTCGCACGAACTTGCTCCTATGTAATAGACTAGCAATTTTAAAAACGAATGTTATTAAAGAAAACTGTCCATAAGGATAAAATTAATTTTTTAAATTCTTTTCGTAGTAAGAGATAAAAACAGAATGCTATGCAAATATGAATTTATTCAAGAACAAAAATTATAAGTCGTTGTAGTGGTTCCTTAAAAAAATAAGCTTTTATGTACAAAATTTTTAAAACATTTTTAAGAAAAAATTTTGGTACGCCAACCTTAAGCTTTTATTATTGTACGAATAAAGGTCTAATTTCCAAAAAAAAATAATAAGCCGTTCTTGAGATATCGAATTTTTCAAAAAAAAAAAAACGTTTTTTTTTTCTAAAAATTGAAAAAATATTTTTTCTTAAGTTTTTAAATGCAATGTTTTTTAAACTTTTTAGGAGCTTTTTTATAAAAAATTTCATTAAAATCCGTTAAGTCGATAATCAGAAATTCAAAATTCGAAAAAATCGTTCTATGGTAGGTACAGTCAGTAATATCTAGATTTAAAATTTTTTTTTATTAAATCATAAATCGTAAAGATTAATCAAAAGAAAAAAAATTTTAGCAAAATTCTCGGAACCGTTTTCGAGAAAAATGCGATTTTCGAAAACCATTTTTTAAAATTTGTATGGAAGGTACCGTTAGTTTTAGATAAAACAAAATTTTTTTTCTCAAATCTTGTAGGTTATATTAAGAAACTTTTATTTGCCAAGTTTGAAAAAAATCGAGCATGGGGTTTTCGAAATATTGAGTTTCCAAAAAAAAATTTTGAATTTTTTTTTAAAAATCCAAAAAATTAAAAATTGAAAATTTGAATATGTAATAATATTCAAACTTTGGTGGAGCTTTGGCATAAAAAAAATTATTAAAATCGGCTTTACCGTTTTCGAGAAAATCAAAAACAAAAAAAATAGACCCAGGGGGGCTACCGAAAATAACAATTTTTTGGAAAATTTTTTTCAACCATTAGCTAGTTTTAACCAAATGAAATTTTTAAAATTTTTTTTTTAAAATTCTGTGGGACAGTTTTTGAGAAAAAAAAATATTTATAAAATTTCGAAAAAAAATCGTATGGCAGGTACCGTTATTTTTGGTCCTAAAAAAAAATAGAAAAAAACGTCCGGGGGTAAAAAATTAAAACCCATATCTACCAAGTTTGAAGAAAATCGGCCCAGCCGTTTAGGCTGTAGTCAAACCGACAGACAGACAGACAGAATTGCGAGACCCACTTTTTTGGTCTTCGCTATCATCGTAATGTCAACTTTGATCAAAATCTCGAGTTCGATTTTTTTTACGAATGCATAACTTGCCTTATAGTACCTATAAGTCGCAAGTAAAAATAAATAAAAAAAGAGGTACAAGTAAGTTGTCTCTACGTGGTGTACCTTGGAAACGATTAGAACCGGCTAAAAACTTACGTAAAATTCTTTATTCTAATAAAAATCCAAAGGAGATAATACTTTTGATACCTATTCCAAATTGTCCCGATCTGAAATATAAAAATATGAATAACTTTTGAAAAGGAGCAGTTAGGATTTCAATTCCAACGGATTTTGCATCTATAATCATCAACGAAAACAACCCAGCTTGCAGTTTTTGTCGACATTTTTGTGCAACCCTTCGGTGCTTCCTGCCCACCGTGACGGGCAATTGATAATTTAAAGAGAACAGTGAGTGGGTTAGCGAGTTTTGCAACGCACTTCTTAAGAACAATAGGTGAAATCCCGTCAAGAACCGACGAGTAGTCATCCTTAAGCAGGTTAATTTTGTTTGACATATTATGTTACTCGATGTTAAAGAGAGATGTTTGGTTGCATCCGTTCATATATTTAAAGAAGTCGAAATTTATTTCGGAGTTGCTTGAAGAAAATGCTTGACCAAAGAAATCAGCGAAAAAGTTGCAAATAGTGTGAAAGTCAGCGGGAGAAATGTGGTAATGTTTAAGGGTTGAGGGATAACGGTCGTACTTTTTTTTAGAATATATATAAACTGAAAGATCTTTGTTGTACCATGAGGGAAAGGTTTTAAAATTCTTTTGAGGCATAAGTGGAATCGATCGTCAAACGCAGTTTTGTAGTTAACCATAAAGAGTGGTGAAAATAAAGTCTATATTCAAGTCGTTCGAGGTAAAGTTTATTTTTCCAATAAGTTCATTCAGTTTGACGAAATTAGCTATGCGATAATTATATTTTTGTTATGGGAGAGAGTAAAGAAGTATATTTTCGCAATCAAAGGCAAATGTAAGTGAAATAGGTGGATGATGATTGGCAAGCAATTCAATTCAATCTTTATTCTGTAGAATCACATTTGTTTGCTTACAAATAAGTATCTGCGTAGCCTATAAGGGCTTTTCTGCAGAAGGTTCACATAGTTATTGAGAGGATTTAATTATTATTATTTAATTATTTTCAGTAACGACAGTACTCCGAGCATCGGTTGAGAAAACCAAATATAACTGCCTCTCCAGATAACTTTTAACACCACTAGTCTGGGAGATACTATATTTGCTGTTTTTTAATTTACACTTATGTAGAATCATCGACCAAAACGATTTCGTAATAAAGATTTTCCCCACTTGCCATAGATAAATCATTAAGTAAAGGGGATTGAAATTATCAAAATAACTAAGGTTTTTACCACCCGCTTCAAAAAGATGATAAGAATAATGTTGTTTTATTATATGTATTTAAATATATATACCTAATTAAATAAACAGGTTTTCTAAATTACATGCATTCTTTAGAAAAATGGAAATTAAAGTTAGAATTTATACATTTCGATAGAAAATATATCAAACATATTTGTAAAAAGTTTAATTTTCAGTTGTATTTGTCCCACAAAAACCTAAACTATTTACAAAATACTCAATTGAAGTTTTTTGCCTTGAACGACCCCTTTTATAAATCTACAGCCATATTTATAAACTCATTATAGTGAGTACATAAGGCTAGGCAACCCTTATAATGCCTCTAAACGCAAAATCGTTATTAATAAAACCAATGTGACGTTGAATAGAGGCATTATAAGCTAAACGCGTTTGGAGGTTGAATAGTGCCTACATAATGACATTTTAGTATTGAACTGTCACATTCACTTTGACATCACATTGAATTATAAAGATTTATCAACAAAATAAAATGCATTTGACTTGATATTGAAACTAAAACTTTGTTATTTTTATTTATTGAAACAAAAATGCTATACAAATATATTAAAAACAAATTGAATTGAAAATTGTTTAGAATTAAATAGATAAATATACTTGTTGGTGATTTCTCTCCACGCATCCTTCTTCATCCGGTGTGTTAGTGCTGTAATTTTTATTTTGCATTATTGAATTTTATCCTCAAGAACTTGTCTGAGGAGTATTCCAGCTAGGATAACAATTTGATTTCCAGTATTGTGCTAGAGATAATAACATACTTTATCTGATGAATCAAAGTTAATTGCTCGAATTTTCTTAGCTTTTGGCAGTTTCGTTTTTGTTTATTAAATTTGATAGACAGACAAGTTGTTTTTTTTTTTGTTTTTTTACAAAAAGCTGAGTGTTATGAAGGCTAAATGTAATAGATTCTGACGTTTTGGTACTTTATTTGACACAAGCTCATTATAATTATGCAGGGTAGGCAAATGTTTTATAAATATGAATTTGCATAGTGGATGAATAAGTACATAATGCATTGCATAACTATTAACGCGTTTAGCGAATTCTAATAAAAAACGGCTGCAAGTGTATGTTCTTAGAGAACTTTGACCAATATTAATAAAGGAAAAAGTAGACAATCACCCGTATTCTGAAACTCGTATTTATGACTCGTATTCGACTATAGTCGTATGTTGGTATTCCAGAAGTCGTACATTCGACTTCACTTGTACTAATATCGGGAAACGCAAAACATCGCATACGACTATTCGTATTTTATCGTTATTCCGAATCTCGTATTCGATTTACTTGAAGTCGTATTTGTGTACTTTTTTACTCGTATTAAATTTTCTAGACGAGACTTGTTTTTTTTCGATAAAAATAGACAAAAAGTTAATGTAAGTACATTGGTACCTCTTGGCAAAATGGTTAGGCGTTAAACTGTCATGCGGAAGGTCTGGAGTTCGATTCTCAGCCGCAGCAAAAAGTTTTTCAGGAGTGTAATGCCTCTTGCAACGAATTGACAAATCCTCTAAGAGTATATCTCTTGTCTTGGAAAGTGCTGCACATTTGCCGTTCGGAATCGGCAGAAAATTTTAGGAACCCTCCGTTCCTAGTAACACGCACACAGGAATGGTTGAGAATTGTAAGTCACTATCGGTCCTGGTTCACTTCGAGCTGTTGCACCACCAAATTTTTTAAAGCACATTTTTTATTGGTTTATTATTTGGACTCAACATTATTAACGCGTTCATGTTTAGTAAAATAATAAATCGTTCTCAATTTGAGGCATTGGTTTGTGCATTGGAAGAAAATTTGGAGGTAGCAAGGGGCCATAGGAAGAGTGGAAAACTCAAAGCAAATAATTAACAGTTTTGGGCGGACCGAAATGGTCCAACTTGTTTTAAAGTAAGAAATATTTAACAAATTGTAATTCATGCCTCTGTAGGTCTGCAATTATCAAAAGTATTTAGTTAAAACAGAAACTGCATCACAATAAACAGCAATTTAAAGGCACAGGGGTGGTGAAATTACAACCATATGCTAGAGCAAATTTGAGAAGTACATTGCTAACATTTTTAATTTAAATTGTTAATCCCCAAAGATCAAACATTGGAGTTTTTCAGCCTCCTCCTGTAATCGACACGATAAATACTGAAGATGAAACTGACATAGTCCAAGAATATAACGAGTATTCACAAGCCAGTAACACCACTTAGACCGAGAGCCCAAAGCAATTTTTGGGTGTGATTGATAACAAAAAATACGAGTACGAGACAAAATACGACTTGTGGAATATGGGTGAATGTTTATTTTAACCTAATATGTATGCATGTATATCCATTCGTCAGTTAGTCTTAGGAAACCTAATAGAGTTGTCTTTGTGTTAGGCTAGTATAGGTTAGTTAAGAAAGCGTGATGATCGGGAAAGCTGTTCGTACGTACGTACATAATAATTGCGCTCCTCAGGACGTAGAAGGCTTGAGGAGGGAGTGGATTTTGAAGAGTTCAAGTATAGGATACCTCCTGAATCATCTTAAATTCTGAATTAATTTTAGGATGTTCTTAAGTGACAGGACAGAGCTGTCGAATATTTCATCGAATAAATATTCTCCAAAGGCTACTTTTCTTATTGTTGCTAAACTAGGGTATTCAAAAAAGAAGTAAGATGAGCCTTCTTCCACCTCTTTATGCTGCCACCCCTTATAAAAGTCCGACGAGTTAACGCCCATTCAGCTCATGCAGGTTCCATTAAGTTCTGGCTCGTTAGGAGTTCAATTAAATCTGCTGCCTCGAGAAAAAATTTTGGTGAATTCTACTAATCTATTGCCCCAAAGGTATATGTACCCGCATCGGTTTGAGATGAACCGTTTTCTCCCAGTTCATCTGCATATTGTTCCCCTATATATAACTATCTCCCGGGACCCATCTGAAGGTTGTGCTAAAAAACCTTAACTCATTTCGGCAACGATTTGTAAGTTTTGACTTTTTAGATGTTGAGGAATGATCTTCAATTGCCACCTCTCTGTCTATGAAGATATCGATATTTATATTTGCTAATTTACGTAGATCAAGATCTTTTGCAGCTTCGCATACAGCAAGCAATTTCAATTGTAATACTTTGTCTTAATTAAAATTAATGTTTTGGTTGTCCGTGTGTACGAACAATACTTTAGTTATCATGTTTTAAAATCCCAATCATCTCAATAAAGAGATTGATAAATAAATTAGGTTTGAATAAAAAAAATACATATTATTTAGCATACCAGTTTAAAAAAAATACTATTCGTGTTTTCAATCCCTTATAATTAATTTAACATATTTACTTCATTATATAATACAAACAATTTCTTCGGCTACAATGTTAGCCATTTAATTGAATCCTTTGATGAAAAAGAGATGTGGAACGATGGAAATTCTGGTGTGTTATTAACTTAATAATATGCTCAAATTGACTCTAGATACCAATTTGACTTGAGGCAGTCTTCGCATTTTCCAGGAAATACGTTTCTTTTATCAACCTTTGGTCAAAGTACGGAACACCATTCTTTGCCTCGCTTCTTCTCACACTCTTTTCCTATATCAACAAGACAATCTTAATGCGATTCTTACATTAATTCTTCAGTACGAACATGATAAGAAATTTCATTTCATTTAATAAAACTTTCCTTCAATTAATGAAACAAGGAACTATCTATATAGAAATATTCTTGAGTTTTAGTACCAGATTAAATATTATATAAAACGTAAGCAAGATTCAATAAATAAAATAAACGTTTAAAAATTAAAAATTTTAACAAAATCGTGAATTTATTTTCAAGAAAAATATATATATTTAATTTGACACACATAAATGAATTCTATATTTAAGTTTTATATTTGTAAAAATGTTTTATATGGTAAAAGTTAAAAATGAAATAGTAATTTTTAAATATGTTATATATAAGTTAATATTTTCAATACTACCTTTTGTTTTCTAATATCTAATATACCTATTTTATTTTAGGACGAAGACATGCTTAATTTGCCCTTACCCAGCATATTTCGACCACCATCGGCAGAGAACGATCAAACTATAATGCGACCGCCGGGAAACGACGATTTCTGTCTACAAGTGCCACACTCCTCTGACTATCTTATACCACTACCTGGTCCTCGTTCTATCGCTGATCGTCTTCTACAAGAGGCAACAGGTGTCACTATTATTGAAAGCATGGCCACATGCACGCCACCTGTCGTCACATCTCCATCAGCACCAGTAAATGTTGATGAAAATGGCTGCTGGGAAACATCTTTTATCATGCCAAACTCCAAGAGCGATCAGCCATTGCTCTCTTCATCGCATGATTCAAAGCTGAGCATGAATGGCATGGAGGATGGATCTGTAGTGGCTAATAACAATCACAACAATCATCAGCTTAATTCACAGAGTAAAAGTCACAGTAACAACAATATTCATCGATCTTCGCCCCAATCGTCGACAACAACAACAACACACAATAGCAATGATGACGACGACGATGGACCCAAATTAATAAGTCTAGACACACCACAACCAACTCCGACAACAATCAAACCCCCACTATCATTCACACAGCTAGACGGAATAACACTTGATCCATCGGCGCTATCAAAGGGCATGCATCTTAATAATTCAGCTGCCACTAAACAGTCCTATGCCAATATACAAATGGTAAACTCCGTCAAGTCTGAGATTCCCCCAGAAAAAATGAATGGTTCTGTTGTTGGGGGCACACCAAATAATTACGATTCTAATACCGTGCCCAACCACTCCATGAACGGAAGTGCTGCGCCTCCATTCACGATACAGGGATTTAATGACCGGTATAACCTGGGTAAGGACAACCATTCCGAGATAAGTTGTTGAAAAATTTAGACACATACTTAATTATTCTTCATAGGGGAATGTTGTGAGTGATAGGTTTTTAAGCTGAAAAAAAATAATTATATATAAATACACAACTTTTGAGTGAGAAAGAGAAAATATTTATTTAAAATTTTAACATACAAAAAGCGAGCATATATGTATGTAAAAGGTGCATATAACTAAAACTTGACAAGTTGAAGGAATGGATATTTTTGAAATAAAAAAGGAAGCTCTTTTATATTATTTCGAATTGATTAAGCAAATATTACCTTTTATTTATTTTCAATAAATATTGAACTTTATGCAACAATATTTTCATAAATCTAAAAAGTGCCGTTAAGTTCATATGATAATACCTTTAAAAGATGATTCTATTATGTAGGTGCTGACATATTTACCAAAAAGCTTCTTCTTGCAAGTTAAGTCTTTTTTATTTTTTTTTTGTTACTTATAAGTTTACAGTAAAAGCGAATATTTAAATTAAAAATACGAAAACTAAGTTTAGTTCAGATAGACCATAAGTTTGATCGTCAATGCAAATTCACATGTGGAAGTTGCATCAGTGCTACAGGTTTCTAAAACTGTTATTTTTCGAAACATTGAACACGGTATAAACAAAACGACAAGGTCGCGAAGCAACGCAATTATACGACCGATTTAAATTAACTTGTGGCCTCGTATACAGATTGACGATGTCTATCCAGGTTGGAAGTGCAAAGTGTTCTAGTTTCCTCCATGCGTGCTAGCTTTTCCCGACATTACGAAACTGGACTGTTAGAGTGTGATATTTACTGATAAGTCCATATTCTGCCCGATTTATAAATTTGAAGCACTCTACTTTCGTAGTTATAATAAGACCAAGAAGAATTAAAATTATCTTTTTTTTTACTTGCTCTATAGAGAAAGTATTGATATTTTAATCAAAACTAAGATTTCGAACTCCAACAAGAGGGTGTCCGAATACTAAAAGTGCGTCGATCTGATTGTCCAGTGGTCCATTGCACCATCTTACAAAGTTTTGATTACAAGCTTTTTTTTTCAAAAAAAGAATTTACCGAATTTTAACAAATTTGTTGAAATAAACCATTAATCAAAAATTTCTAATAAGGTGCAATAGGACACATGCGTATTTCTTTCTTGAGGCTATGCTAATAAAAAGTTATAGTTCACATATATTATTTATGTGATTCTCTGAACATGTTCAGTTCTTTTAAATTTTCTCCAAAATAAATCTAAAAATTTTGATCAAACTTCATAGATTTATCAATTCGTTATGTTTAAAGCAATTTAAAATGCGTTTCAGGATTTTACAAACAAAAAATGTTCAATAGAAACAGTGTTTCTTTTAGGGTTATTCCCGGATATCACTTTAAAGGCTTGATCTATCTAGCTATATTACCAACTACTTAAAAAGTTTAAAACTTAAGTGTCAAGAAAGTGATCAACACAGTTCCTTACGTACTTTTTCATTGTTTTAATTTATGAGGAACAGCATTTATTTTTGATATCGTTATGGAAATAAACTCGATATATCAATTTTTCGAACACTTCGAACATGCAAACCCAACCTAACGTGTAGTCCCTGTAAAAAAACGATTCGGCTGTGGTCTCATTTCGTAGCTCTAATAAACGAACCAAAAACGTGTTGCAGGTTCAGAGTTTTTAACGATTCAAGTTTTTAGTAATCAGGTACTTAAAACATATACATACCTACCTATTATTTAAATTTTAATTCATTGAAAGCTCCAAATTCATAGAGGAATTTCGTAAAGAAAAGAATTTTATCAGAACTTAAGCAGTTTAATGTCTTGCTATGACGCATTTATACGACTGAAAATAGTAATTTAGTTAGTGATATAAGACACGCAAATATTTTTGGTGGCTTGTGCCATTGACTAAAAATTGAATGTGCGTGCCTAGCCTTACGGACACACCATTCAAAAAAACGAATTAAGGTCACATTGCAATTCTTCCTAATCACGAGAACTTGAAATATTTTTGAAGATTTTAACATCATCTGCATAAATGAGACTCTTCGAGTGCGTCAAAACAAGTAAAGCATTTATAAATAAAATAAAAAATAAAGGGCCTAAATGTCTACCCTATGGTATTCCAGAGTTAACCTTAAAAGTTTGGAGGAATTTCCATTGAAAAGTACTGAGTATGATTTATTGCAAAAAATAAGATAAAAGCCATACAGCAAAATAGTTTACCCAGCTTTTCAAAATATTTGAAAGTTTTACCGTCAGTGTTTGGCTTATAACTATCGTCAAGATAAGATAAGAACTTCGTAAGTTGTCTGTATGAATATTAAAGTTTATATCAGTTAAGTAAGAGAAAGATCTTAAAAATCCAAGGTTATGACTTTTTTGTCGAAATGATCACAGTTTGAAATATCAAGGCTTAAGGTATCACAGTCATTAGTATCACAATTAAACGCACTTTGAAAGAAGTCTACTATCACATGAGGATCATGTTTAGAAATGTCGTTTGACTTCCGAACAGATCGATAAGGACTAGATTTTCTTCTACTGTTTAAGAATGTCCGAAAATATTTTGGATTCATTTAAAAATCTCTGCACCTTTTGAATATACGAGTAGTTGAGATCCTTAAAACTTGAAGTTTCACCAAAAATGGCTCTTTCTTCGCAAAAATTTCTTAAGTAAGCTTCATTTGGGGATAGCTTGTAGGTCGACCATAATTTATTTCTTCGAATTTTCAATCTTCTTACTTCACTATCATAACAATACGGAGAGCTTAGAAAAGTGTTAATCAAGAGATTTGTTTTTTTTAAGTTTTTTTGTATTTCATCTTAAACGCTAAACAAACATCTTTTGACTTCTTACTTGTTCTTTGGAAGCGACGATATTCGTTTTTTTCGTTGGCAACTTTAATAAAGTGTATTTCTTACACAATTTAAATGAGAACTAGAGAACGGGTGGCTATGATTTGATTTAGCATTCATTAATTTTAAAAATATCCAAACTAACTTGTTTATGGTACAAATGAACAAGAGCAATGTAACAAATATTGGGACGAGCTAAAATATGTACTTGATTTATATTTCCTTAAGATAAAGTATGAAATGAAAAACCATTTTGAGTTATAAAATATAATAAGTAATAATATTTTGATTGTGAATGTCAATATCTGTTGTGTAAAAAATAGTATATTTGTATTTAAAATATAAAATGTAAAAACAAAATAGTATGTAGGTATTATAATTATAAGAAATCAATATAAAACATAGTTTTATAGGGTTTATAAAATACATATATGCTTACTTACCTTTATTATTAAATAATTCAAGGTAAGGACTTTCATTTTTATTATTTTAATAAATGGACGATGGCAGTACAACAAGAAAAAGCTCAAAAATGTTATTATTATTATTATTTATTAACAGTTAATTAAAATTACATGGTAATGTAGAGAGAAAAAAAAGAGCTTAGATGCTGGGACTATTGGCTCAAAAATAAAATGAATATTATTAAATAAATTTATGGTTCAAGTTTTAAGTACATTTTTGAAGACAATATAAAAAATAAATTTATTTGGAATTTTACAAAAGTGAGAATGCTGCAGCAGGTATAATAACTTCGAAGGACCTAACGCCGACATCACCATCAGTGCTATAATCGCACTCACAAACTTTATTTCCTTTTTGAAGAGATTTAGGGTTTTTAAGAATTATGTCCTATTTAAAGCGGTGATATAAAATATCACGAATTCAATCAAAATCCATTCATTATCATAAAAATTACTTCGGAAATACAGGGTGTCCCACAGTCACCGCCCCAAATGAAAACCATGGATTCCTGAGGTCATTTTAAGTCGAAAAACTTAAGAGGTCATTTTCTCGTTTTCGTCCCGTTTTCGAGTTATAACGGTTTTTATGGTTTTTCCCTTAACTGGCTTTATCTTTGCCAAACTACGTCCGATTCGTAAAATTTTTTTTATAACCAATCAAGAATTTATTACAGTTTTAGTTTGTCCAGAGACTTTTTTTTCTGCGGACAACCGTTTCTCCGCAATTTTGCATCAAACCCAATTTTTTCGTTTTTTAAGTAGTTTTTTTCACTTTGATATTATTTTATTCAAAAAAACACGTTACTGAGTATTAATTTTTTTCACTTATTATTAAAGCCCAGTTCATTTTCTTAAAAAAAAATATTTTTTTTTCTTAAAAAGAATACTAAATGTAATTAACAAAAAATAAACAAACTGAGTGAATTAAAAAAAAAGTAATAATTTTTAAATACAAAATTAACTTTTTCTGAGCTATTGTGGTTAAGAAAAGGACAAATAGATAAAGTTAATTAGTAAGACCGTTAACTTATGTAAATAGTAAAGATTTGCATTATGATTTGAAGGTTGTAAATATCTTTCTCGCGTGATCTAGTGTCCGCGCCGTGTTCTTTCACTTGATACTCCATTTTGGATTTGTTATTCAAGTTGTAGTTTTTTTTCAATTATTTGCGAACAATGGATTACACTAATCAAGAATATCTGGAAATGTTATTAATATACGCTGAAATGGGATAAATTGATCTATTTGTCCTTTTCTTAACCACAATAGCTCAGAAAAAGTTAATTTTGTATTTAAAAATTATTATTTTTTTTTAATTCACTCAGTTTGTTTATTTTTTGTTAATTACATTTAGTATTCTTTTTAAGAAAAAAAATATTTTTTTTAAGAAAATGAACTGGGTTTTAATAATAAGTGAACAAAATTAATACTCATTAACGTGTTTTTTTGAATAAAATGATATCAAAGTGAAAAAAACTACTTAAAAAACGAAAAAATTGGGTTTGATGCAAAATTGCGGAGAAACGGTTGTCCGCAGAAAAAAAAGTCTCTGGACAAACTAAAACTGTAATAAATTCTTGATTGGTTGTAAAAAAAATTTTACGAATCGGACGTAGTTTGGCAAAGATAAAGCCAGTTAAGGGAAAAACCATAAAAACCGTTATAACTCGAAAACGGGACGAAAACGAGAAAATGACCTCTTAAGTTTTTCGATCTAAAATGACCTCAGGAATCCATGGTTTTCATTTGGGGCGGTGACTGTGGGACACCCTGTATATTAGTGCAGCAGGAGGTTGAGCCAGGATCTTCCGCTGTAGGGTAAATTTGCGACACCATGGGTTTATCTTACACCACGCTTAGATAGTTCTCTGGACTATCTTTTGATCTTGTATTCATAAACATAACTTTGATCTTTTTGAATGAAGAATATTCTACTCTTTTGTAAAAGAAGCAGAATGAATGAAATAATTATTTATATTTCATTCATTCGAGCATATAAATACTTCTTAATTGTGAGACTTTTTTCAACAGTATTTCCTCATTTCCTTTCTTTTAAGTACCAAGGTCTTGAGGTTGGTTATTATTTAACTTCGTCAGTGAAAATTTGTATATTAAAGAAATTCAACCTCTAATAAAGACAAGTGTATATTTTTTTATTAGATTCATTATATACATACCTATTTATACACCAACACGTTTGTTTTATGAAAAAAAAAGTCTCAATTTGTTTAAATTTATTGATGTCATGTTTAATAAGCTTTTGTTTACTAAAAACATAAAATTATAAAAATAAATAAACTTTGTAATAAACGGAATTAAAACATTTTTTTTTTTAAACCTATATTTAATTTATTATAGTTTATCTGTACAAAAAAAAAGGTTAGTAATTATAACTTTCAAAATAACAAAAATATTTTAGAAAAATAGGTATACCTATTTATGAAAATTGAATACATGTGTAAGACTTATTGATTGAATATTGTATGCCTAGGCTTTAAATAAATCCATAATTTACTATAAATTTTGTGATTTTAGTTTGAATTTAAAACTTTTTTTATTGAATTAAATTTGTATGCTTTTTAAAGTATCAAAAATTAAAAAAAGTTATTTTAGTTGTCACTAAAAATAAACATAAGACTATATTTTATATTCATACATGAACTCAACCATTTCAGTATAACGCAGTTCCCTAATGTGTCGTTACGGTTTATTTAATTGATGTTTAACTCCTTTATCACCTTTCTCATTAAAAATTTATTTTTAGGCGGCATGTTCTAAAAATAGATTTTCATACATTTTGAATAGCAAAAATGTTTGCCTGTACATTTATCTACAGTTAATTACCAGTGGGGAAACCGAAATGTAAGTGATTTTTGGACCTAGAGAGAGTATTTTGTTACAGTTACAGTTGCAATGCCTTAATTACTGGAAAAAGCAGAAAAAATTTTATAAAGAAAAATATATATATAATAAAGGGTGGTTAAATTTTAAGGGCCAATGTTGATTTTGAATAAAATACAAATTATTTAGGAAATTATTGTCATTTCTTTTTATTATGATAATACATATTGGTATGGTTCAATTATGTATGGAACAAAATATCGGCCAAATGGAACAAAATATCGGCCAAATGGCCGCCGCGACCTCGGCAGCACACCTTCATCCGATGGTCCAAATTTTCGATGACGCTAAGGCATAATTGAGGTTCTATGCCGTTAATGTTCCGAATTATCTCATCTTTTAGCTCTTGAATTGTTGCTGGCTTATCGACGTACACCTTTTCTTTCAAATAAACCCAAAGAAAGAAGTCCAACGGTCTCAAATCACATGATCTTGGCGGCCAATTGACATCGCCACCACGTGAGATAACACTGCCATTGAATTTGTCGCGCAAAAGAGCCATTGTTTCGTTAGCTGTGTGGCAAGTGGCACCGTCCTGTTGAAACCACATATCGTCCACATCCATATCTTCCAATTCGGGCTATAAAAAGTTCGTTATCATCTCACGATAGCGAACACCATTCACAGTAACTGCCTGACCGGCCTCATTTTGGAAAAAAATATGGCCCGATGATGCCGCCACCCCATAAACCGCACCAAACAGTCACTCTTTGTGGGTGCATTTGTTTTTCGACAATCACTCTTGGATTATCATTCGCCCAAATGCGGCAATTCTGCCGAATCCACTGAGGTGAAAATGTGCCTCCTCACTGAAGATGATTTTCTTCGAAAATTTATCATCCACTGTCGGCATTTCTTGCCACCATTCTGACCATTGACGACCGACGCTTCAATTGGTCAAGAGGCTTTAGTTCTTGAGTCAATTGCACCTTGTAAGCGTGTAAATGCAAGTCTTTATGCATAATGTTCATCAACGACGAGCGTGAGAGGTACAATTGTTGGGCACGAGGCACGATCAGTTGAGGTGGACGACTCTTCAGCCACACTATCGCGAACAGCAGCAATATTTTCTGCAGTACGAGCTATACGAGCATGCACTGGTGTTTTCACATCTCCTACAGACCCGGTTTGCTCAATTTTTTGCACGATTTTTCCGATTGTATGCACATTTGGACGATTAAATTGACCGACAAAATCACGAAGTGCACGTTATGCATTTTAATTTGAACGCCCATTTTCATAATAAGCCTGAATAACTTTAACGCGTTGCTCGTTTGTTTATCTTTCCATGGTTCAAATGAAGTTAGTCTGAAATTGAGAAATGTCAAATGAAATACAGAAAAAAACTTGACGTTTAGGTGTGGTTCACATTCAACATCGGCCCTTAAAATTTAACCACCCCTTATATATAATGAAGATATGAAATATGAAAATTATTTCAGTTTAAGTGTGCGTGTGTGTGGATGATGTGGTAGTGTCATCGATTTTTCGGTCGGTCCTCTTCCAAAACCTTCGAAGCCCAGTCAGCGTTGTCTATGCTCATGAACTTTGAGTTCCTGAGTCAGTTGGATCTTGTAGGGGTGCAGGCCTAAGTGCACGGCAAGGAATCGATAGCTTTCGGTTCTACTGTTCAATAGAACTGCAACAGAACTGGGTTGTTATTAAGGTTCCGTCTGATTGAGTTTTGTGATACGATATCAATCAGCCTACCCAATTACACAATGGGTATTAAAATTCATACTTTCATATACTTTTATGACGTTGAAGGCATTTGCGGATACGAGCCAATAATATATTCGTGTAAGCCTAAAACTTAGGGACAAAATTAGCGAAAAACATCCAAATTAATAAAGGCGGTTGGGTGCCGGATTATATGCAAGTCCTGGATTAAATGCAAAATTTTGTTAATAAAACAAAATGTCTGCTAAGTGACGTTTGCTAACTGAGATTAAGCTAACCTACTGAAGAAGGTAGTTCAGCTTTAGAGAACAGAATTCTTTTTAATTACTCTATTAAAAAACATACTTTGTCATTTACTCCTCTTTATTTTTTTTTGCTATTTTTCATTATTTTGTATTATTTACAATAATTAAACAAACCGCAAGTTATAAACAGACACAAGCAGTTGACAATTAATTTAGGTTGACATAATAGGATATACAGAAGAGAATTATTACTTATTGTAGTAGATTTTTGATAAACGTCAATGTATTATTCCGTGAAGATTTTATTTTTTTTAATATTGAAGTTCAAGCCAGGACTTAACTCTTATTCCATGGTTAAGTAAAATCGAATAAGGATGGATTTGAAGAGTACTGATTAAATTTAACCCAATTGAGGGATGATCCCTCCACTTTGCATCTTGATCGAGCTGTCTGACAGTCTCTGTTGAGATAGCTTTATTTCAATTCTGGATTAGGTCTTGCAGTGTTTTCCATGTATCTCTGATTACCATTAATTCAGGTTGAAAGACACTAGCAAAATTACGTTCCCGAATATAAATAGAAATATTATAAGAAATACCAAAAATATTTCTGAGCTAGGACCACCTATATAACCCATAAGTGAAAATATTTGTGTCGAAGTCTCTAATCATGATGTCATCATCCAAATCAATTTTTGATAAAACTTTAAAATTCTTACTGAGGCTCAGAGCAGCAGTTAGAAAGAATCGAAGTAACTTTATTAGGAATCAAATTTTGAATATTGCTGTTACCATATAGTTTTGCGAATCAACAGTTTGAATATATTCTATGGCGCTGCAGGATACTAAATATTAAATGTATTAATCAAATGGTAAAAGCGCAGAAAAACATTTTACAGAAAAAGTGGAAGTGGAAAATAACCAAAGTATTCCAACTTCTAGAAGTGCGGCTCAAGAAAGAACTCTATATTTGACAGTACGTTCGAAGTTAGGGTCAAGGGCAAACTCATGTGCATTCATAGCTAGACGAGTAACGGCAGATTAAATAATAAAAGACAGGAAACATTGCGATGCGCAAAGGTGGTCAACGGAGACAAAAGTGCCATCTACCCACGGTTGTATAACTCCTAGACACGTCATCGTTTTCCTCCCTCAGGAAAACTCTCAGAGTTTTCTAAGAACATTAAGTGCCTTAGATTAATCTGAATGACTATCACACGGCGATTTTTAGGCTTCACTTTACACGAACGCATCATTAGCAGTTTTTTGTTATCAGATATGTACACACATCATCAAAAAACATGGTTGCGATCCCTCGCGAGCTCCCTCCAGTCGTCGAGATTAAGCGCTCTTGCGTCTATAACCGCCTGGTCCCTGTAGCGGAGGTTCGGTCTTCCTCGTCGTCTCGAACCTGGGGGCTGGGATTCGAAGATTTTCTTGGCTGGAGTGTTGTTGTCCATTCGCTCGATGTGACCGACCCAGTGTAGTCGACGTGTTTTGGCCTTTTGGACTACATCCACATCTTGGTACAGCTCGTATAATTCACGATTGAATCTTCTCCTCCATTCGCCCTCTTCGCATATAGGACCAAATATCCGTCGAAGAATTTTTCTCTCGAAAGTGCCCAGTATCAATTCCCCTTTTTTACTTATCGTCCAGCACTCGGCGCCGTAGAGTAGAACTGGTAAAATTAGCGTTTTGTATAGCGTGCACTTTGTCTTTCGAGAAAGGAGTTTTGAACCCATTTGTTTGGCCAAGCCGAAGTAGCAGCGGTTTGCTAGGGAAATTCTTCGTCGAATTTCCACTAAGGTGTCATTCGTGGGATTGATGTTCGTTCCGAGGTAGGTGAACTCCTTGACTACCTCGAAATTACTGCTACCAACAGTGACGTTTTGTTCTAGGCGATGGACAGATGCGGCTTTGTTTGTTGATAGCATATTTGCGTCCTCATTAACTTCAAGACCAACGCGTTTCGCCTGTTCATCAATAGCTGTGAACGCTTCTAGCACAGCTCGCTTGGAGCGGCCGATGATATCGATGTCGTCCGCATATCCAAGCAGTTGGGAAGACCTGTTGAAAATAGTGCCTTCCAGGTTAACACCACTCTTGTGCACTATCTGCTCCAGTACTAGGTTGAAGAAATCACATGATAGCTCATCTCCTTGTCTGAACTCTGTGCACGTCTGGAATAGCTCGGATGAGCTGTTACCCATTTGCACGTTGCACCGCGTATTTTGTAACGTCATGCGGCATAGCTGGATCAGTTTTTTCGGGATCCCGAGTTCCGACATTGCCAATAGAAGCTCTTGGCGACTTATGCTATCATATGCGGCTTTAAAGTCGATGAAAAGATGGTGGGTCTCGACTTGAAATTCCTTGGTCTTTTCCAGGATTTGCCTCAATGTGAAGATTTGGTCTATCTTTGATCTGCCTGGCCTGAAGCCACACTGGTACGTGCCGATTATAGTGTTGCAGAAAGGTTTTAGACGCTCACATAGTACGGTGGATAGGATCTTGTAGGCAATATTAAGCAGGGATATGCCCCTGTAGTTTTTGCAGGACATAGGATCGCCTTTTTTGTAGATTGGGCATATGGAGCTATTTGACCAGTCGTCGGGCATACGTTCCTCCTCCCACACTTGGTTGATGAGCTGATGCATGCACCCTATCAGGACATCTCCTCCATACTTAAAGAGTTCCGCAGGTAGGCCATCCGAACCTGCGGATTTGTTATTCTTAAGCTTGCGTATTGCTTTCTTAACCTCTTCAGTACTGGGTAGTGGGACTGGATCTTCATTGACTGGTCTTATGCTTCTTTGCTCCCCTGTGGTTTCGTCTAAATAATGCCCATTAAGCAGCTGCTGGAAATGCTGCTTAAACACGTCTACAATTCCCTGTGCTTCGGTGACTAGGTTCCCTTCGCTGTTTCGAAGAGCTTGCTTGCCGGTCCTATAACCTGAGGCCAGTTGTTTGGCTGTTTTGTAGAACCGGCGGTTGTTTGTGGCAGTGCTAGACTCCTCGAGATACCTGAGCTGAGAAGCTGCTCTTTCTTTCTGCGCAGGGTTTTTGTCTCTTTCCTTCTCTTTTCACGGTACTCCTCTTTTGCTGCTCTTGTTTTCCGTTGCAGCATTTGCATTCGTGCATTTTCCGTCTCCTGCTTCAATACCGCGCATTCATTATCATACCACGGGTTCTTTTTCCTAGGTGGTTGATAGCCTAGTTAGTTGCTACTCTCACAAATAGAAGCCTATTTAGCTTGCAAAGTCAGTAGTACATTTTAAGTTACAACCAAACTCTTTCCAATCTAATCAAAAACTGACTCTTCATGGCGGACTTGGCTCGCCCATGCCACACCATGACCTCATGGCCCTCTATGATCTTTTGAACGTAGTTATGTTTTGTCACGGTCTAACTACTATACCACGCTCTTCGGCTGAGATGTAGGCCGTAATTGATGAAATTCTCATCAACAGCATCTAAATGGACGAGATCAGGCCCAATTCGTCAATTTAAAAAAATAGATAAACAAAATAACTATTTAAAATCGCGCAGAAAGTCCCAAATAGAAAAAGAACAAATTCTTGAAAAAAAATAAACAAACACGAAGAAAAGAGATGGCTATATATAATTTCTGTCACTCCGATGTGTATCGTTTTATTTTAATTTAATGGATCAATAAGACTATTAGTCTGATAGTAAAATACGGCTGTGTATCTCAACTCACTGCTGTTAAATTATTTTCATACATATATTCATTTAAGCTTAATATGAATGAAAACATTTGATTTTACTTCCGTATTTGCGTAGGCTTACAGAAAATCAGCTCGTTTGGGAGGTTGTCTCGCAAACTTAGTATAATTGCGATTATGATTTCATTGCGAAAGTACAAGTGACGTATGTATATTGTACATACGTGTTTGATAACAATCTAAATCTAAAACGTTAATTCGATCATCATCATTATGTACCTGCTATGTTATTCCCTCATTTATACGCAGTTTCTATAGGTATTTCATTTCACACGAGGTGAGTACTCGGATTTAAATTCATAATATTGAGGAAACAAGTGTTTACATTCGATAAGTCAATTTTCAGTTTTGCTAAAATGTTCAATTAAACTTTTTTTATTTAGAATTTTAGTATTTAGTAGAATCTATGATTATGAATTGAAACATTGGTTAACGGTTGAAATGTTAGTGGCGTGAAATATCGTAAAACAAATTATACGGCCGATATTAATACATTTGATCCTATCCTATTAATTATTGTTTAAACTCAAACATCAATAGTTGAAAAATGCAGCGGAAGTTCAGTGGATGTAATATAGCAGTGCCACGGCCCTCAGCTGGTGAATAAGCTTGTGACACTCACAATTATTTATTCAATTTCGCCAAGTATTTTAGGAGAAAAAAAAACAAAGCAAGTATGTATGTATCTTTCTTCATAGAGCATAGTCAGGTACTTTTCCCTTAGTGTACAAACAGAGTGGAGCAGCGAGTGAGCAAAAGCAGCGAGCAAAGAGCAAAGCGGAGAAATCAAACACGTGCATTGAAAGGGTAGCACACAGAGTGCAGTTGCAGCGTAGTTCGAAGATAGAGCAAAGAGCCGTCAAGAGAGCAAAGCGGCGATTTCAAACATGTTTGATTTCTCCGCTCTCATCGCTGCGATTTTTAAGTAGAAGTGGTGAAATTTTGAACTGTTTTTTGTATTTAAACTTACTGCAAGCACGGTTGCCACTTGAAAAAAAAAAATGTGTCCAAAGTTGAAAATAAAAATGACCAAATGTAGTTAAAAATGACCAAAATAAAAAAAAGAAACACAAACAAACAAAAAACAGAACAATTAATTCATCACATTTCTTGGAGCATTAGTTCTTATGTATATTATACAGCTTACACGTTATTTTTAAATAATTAAAATTCACAAAGCACCTTATATAAAAAACATGAATATTAACTTCTCACAGCTATTTGAAATAAGATCACGATTGCGCAAAATTTTAGTTGAAATAGTACGATATTAAGGCTGTTTTAGTATGAATCTAGGTAAAACCAACGATTTTGAAAATTTCAATCGAATTAAGCATCATACTTTCTCTACCCTTTTATTAAATACCTATTTTCTTTTTTTAGTATAGTGCTAACTTCATTAAGAAAGAGTTAGTAATCTACCTAAAAGTTAGCAAATTGTTAAGAAGTAACATCATAATACCTTATTACTAAGATGTTTAAAATTTTGCGCGATATATTTATGTGTGAAGATCAATTATTGCCACTTAATAACTATAAAAATAAATATATGTTTTTACAAACGCTATTTTAAAACAAATTTCTTGCAGACCAATAACAATTACTAATTTTTTGATCTTCAGACTCTTTGGCTAGCATTATATTATTAATGGTTTCAAAATTGAGTCCAATTCTTAACTTAGTTTTTATTAAACTTAATTCGCAAAATTTTCGCTCGCAAAATAAGTACCCAATATTTTGTGCGGTGGGACTGCGCAATATTTTTAGAAATTCTTTAAATTGGTTGATACAGTTGGCACTATAAGCAAAAAATGTATGTATTATGTTGCGACACTTTTATCCAACTTCACAAGGAAATTTTTGCAATAATATGCAAAGCGAAGATGCAGACATTGCTTTTCAATTTGGCTTGATGGTCGTTAACCTCACTAACCATAACACTAGCCTCATCAGTTGAAAGACCAATTAAATTTTCGTATAGTATATTTTATTTTTAAACAGCGAAGAAGCAACATTGCGCAAAATTAACTTACAGTTTTAAGTTTTCCAGCTATCCATCATTAAATTCGCAAGTGATGGAAATGAACGCATTCAGTTTTTGTGCATTCAGTGATCGTGCTTGGGTATTGTTGTTCATTTAAACACATTAATGCACTGTTTACATCATACGCTAATAAAACTGCTTTTGGTATACATTTCATTTTTAAGAACATACAAAGTAAAAAAAAGTTTTTTTTTTTTAATTCGTTGAAAAAATGACCAAATGGAACACAAAATGACCATGTGACCAAGTGAAAAAATAATGACCAGATTTGGTCATAAATGACCAAACAACTGACAACCGTGACTGCAAGATGTTTTATTGACTAGAATCGGGTTTGCTACGAAATCTGTCCACTTCTTCGTAAGCTTGTTTTGAATTTTGTCAAGTAAATAACCGAATATTTTCATGGTCATTCGGAAATATGCTTGAAACTCAACATGATTTTCTGTTTCCGCGTTTCAGAAAATATCATATACTTAAAAATGGGTTTTCAATCAAGTACAGATTTAAATTATTAAAATCCATTTTTATTTGAAAAATACAAATATTTAAATGAAAAAGAATAATCTCTTGCTTGTTTTCTTCTACTTTGCTCTTGCTCTTTGCTCCTCACTCTGGCTAGTCATCATCCTTGCTCGCTGCTCGAGCTCTTTGCTCTTTGCTCTGATGAATTTCCGCTCCACTCTGTTTGTACACTTAGCCTCTATTTCTTTCTGGCAGAAAATGTTAGCTTTATTTGTTAAGGAAAATGAGCTCGAGTTTTCAGATTAGGCCTTATTTCACTTGGAGTTTTTTCGATATATTCTATACAACGTTCAGTTTTTATACCAGCATAAATCATTTTTAATATAAAAATACGGTTTTAATATGAAACTTCTATACCAATTTGTATTTGACATGTTCTCTGATGTGTGAAATATTCTTTCAAAGATGTAATTAAACTCTTAAATGAACATGACGCAAATAATATGTGTAGAGTTGAATTTATTTTTTTAAAAATGGTTGTATTTTAAATTTTAATGATGGTTTTTAAAATTAAACCTATTATTTGATTAAATTATTTTATTAAGTACAAAATATTTATTATTTAGTAAAACAATAAAAAAGAATGTATTGTCCAGTTGTTGAATATATTATATAAAATGAGCTTTTATGGTTATACATATGTCAAAAAAAAAAAAATATATTTGTTTGTTTTTAAATAAAATCAGTATGTATATGCATAATGTTAAAAGAAGAATGAGAAGGATAGATAATAGATAGGCTATATAAATATATACATACATTCACTCAAATAAAAGAAAATAATATTATCAGTAAATAAATAAACTTATTAATACATTCTGTCAATAAATAATAAAATAATTTTATAAATAAAAGCAGAAGAAGAAATGTTTCTTTTAAAGTTTCTTTAAACATTATAATATCGTAGATATTAAGTCTTTGCATTTTTTATACAAATTTAGTTAAAAATTTATTTTAAAAATACATTAGCTCAAAAATAAATAAAACCCAAACAATTACGTATAAAATAAAAATTAGTATTTTAAACCAGAATGAAATTTCTAGCAACGAAATAAAATAAAACAATATAATAAAAACGATCTAAACTATAAAAACAGAACAGACTTAAACAATTTACATTTTCTTCTCAAAAATTTGAAAAAAAAAGTGCGTTTAAAAGATTAATTTATTTTGTATTATTTTTATAAATGCAAAATATCGACTAAGGAACTAGATTTTTTATGAAAATGAACATAAATTGTGGCCACAAAGATAAATTTAGATTTTCCAACACTTAAACCAAGCAGAATATCAATTGAAATAACTCCAGGAAAATTGGACAACAAATCTCGGAAATGGAATGGATTTTGCTATGACCTTTGAATTTTATGGTACTGAACAAATTTTCAAAACTTCTCAATAACGAGTGTATTTCGTTAAATGTATGTGTATTAAGAAAATAAAACTACTATTCAAAGATAACAACATGAACAATTTGTAGATTTAAATATATACATACCTTCCAAAATTTACTTTCCAACGTAACATTTAATTCAAAGTCGTAATTTTTCCATCGCACATAATAAATAATAAGACTGGGCGATTTTTTTAATAAAAGCTGGTATTTTAGTTGTATTGTAAAAAACACCGAACAACATTTGGTTGAAATAAATCAACAGCCATTAATTTATTTTTTGACATTTTCACCCTTTTTTCTGATTTTTTTTTTTTGAAAATCCATTTGTATATTTTGAAAATATACTACCTTCTTTCAACTACTTATATGTTAATGTTTTGTTTCACAAAAAAAATAATAACTCAAACAAACTCAAATATTCTAGTTTTAGCTTGAAAATGATAAACAATTTAATAATTTTAAAATAGTTACGGTACTTGCTTTTTTTAATTTTAAAACATTTCAAGCTTACTTTATTTGGTTAATAAACTGCAGCTGAACACAGCCAAAACAGTGACAGTTCTTGCAAAAAACCAATCAAACAGTTCTGTTGTGCACGACCAATGGAAATTACCAAAAGATTATTTAAAAAAAATGTCTGTTCTTGTAAATCTCAATTTAAACACACAAAATTCGACTAAGATGGCGTGTCTCATAAAATAGATTTGAAACATACATAATATGTACCTTTATGGGAGCTAGCTCATAATCAGTGGAAAAGCAGTTTTTACGAGCTGCAATGTCTTAATTGACAGTAACAAAAAAGTTGTGGAGTTGTTGTTCTTTAATTTCAGGGCCAACAAACGATTTTAGAATGTTTGCTTTATTGGTCTGAGAATCGTTGAAGGTGTTGACCACCGTTAGCTTGTATGTTTAAATATTATATATTTTTTTTAATTTTTTTATTTAAAATTAAGCAAATCTGTAATCTATTTACACTTTCAAAAAGAATTCATAGAAGCATTGTAATCTAGACTTATGTTATTTCTTTTCTTATTTAAATTTGTTTATTTGTATAACTTCATAATGCGCTCTATGAATCTATAAAACGAATTCATTGCATAACAAATATACTGAAGAAAATAAAGAAAATTGGAAAATAAACTTTCATTTCAAAAAACGACCCTTGACGAAATATTATAAAAATCTTTGTTGTTTTAAACCTTATCAATCAGTCATGGCGTTTAAACAATATACGAGTATTAAGACAAAACAAATATTAAAATAATACCGAAAGACAGATTTGTCTATTTAACAAGATATTCAAAGTTGGAAAACGAATTTTTGCAGTATAGAATCTCTTTTTTGTGACATGAAACCTGTTTTTTTGTAATGCCTATTTTCCCACTTTTATATAGAATGCATTATTCAGTATTCTTTTACGAAAACTCATTTTTTAAATTTTTAATAACTGTCATATATGAGTCATTATGTATGGTAACAAAATTTCAGTTTTGAAAATTTGCTTACGTAAAGAGTTAGATTTATAGCATTGAAATGTGATTTGAGACTCAGTCAGATATAAAGTTTTGTATGCTATTCCTAAGGTTTGTTTTTGTAAATTAATTTTTCTTCGTTAATAAAAAAAACAAATAAATACAAAACAACAATAATTAATCGTAAATTCGGTTGTATAAATTATTAAATAAATTCAAATAACATTGAACATTCAATTATCTATCTCTGTGTATATATGTAATATTTATATAAGAATACGAGTTTTATTTTTAGTTATAAATGTAAGTTAGTAACACATTTAATATATATTCAAATAAAAACAAATGCTTTAAGTCAAATTTATACAAACAAAAAGTATAAGGTAAGCTTAGTAAAAAAAATGTAATTTTAAAATTCAAAGTTTTATTTTGTGTTCGAAGCAAAATTAAATAATAAAAAAAACTAAATGCATTCAAAACAAATACATACAAACATACATACATACATATAATTGACAACTCAAAATACAAAATATTCAAATAATTCTCTTAGTCCTGCAACAGGATAGAAACTGATTTCTTTGTCATATCTCTTCATTGACATTCAATATACTCGTACAGTTCACATAACATTTCTCAAAGCACTTAGTAAGTATTTTCATTCTTTTAAACACCGATTAAAGCATACAAAAGGACTTTTAATAATAAACATACAAAAAACACAAATAAATAACAAATAACATCAAAACCAAAAGTATGATAAATTAATATAAAATATAAACATACTTAAATACAAAAGCATTATAAATTAAATTAAAAGTGGATGTTCAGATTAAAGTAGAAAAGTAACATTATTTTTGTAAAAATTAAATGAAAACAAAAACTAATAAGCATATTAATATATTTTTTGAACATTATACTTAAGTTTCACCATTTATGTTTTATCATTCTAAGGTTTTAATCATCTTGTAGATTAAAATTAAAAACGCAAAAAATACATTTGAGGCAAAAGGGTTAAAAGAAAATCTTTAAGCCATTTTTTATTAAACAAAAAGAATACAAATTATTTATGATAGTAAAGTAGGTAATTTGTAAGAGATTTATCGAAACAAAATAAAATTAATTTATATGATGGAATTATGTTAATATCAAATCGAAGTAATTAAAACAATAAAAGAAGACATAAATATTTAATTGATCTTGGAAAAAATAAAGGAGATCCAAAATAATGTAAAAATAATGACAAAACTGCTAAAAATTGAAATACATATATTATTAATAGTATATACAAATATTAGACTTTTTGTACTTTTTTGTGATGTTTGCTGAGCTTGTTATACTCGTATAACGGTATTAAGAGAAATGAGCTAATTGGGAACGATCTTACTTGAAGGAGACAATTATATGAGATATTTAAGGAACTAAAAAAAAGAAAGAGTCGGAGCTGTCGGGATAGATGTAGTAAGAAAAGGAAAGCGATACATACGCCAGAGTGTAGTTTTAAACAGTGCAAGCGTGATAGGTTAAGAAGGAAATGGTAAAAATGTCCGTTGCACACGCAAACGGACCTCACATATTAAAGAAAAAAAATATAAATTACGCATTTACAAAAACAATAAATTAAATCACCACTGCTACCAAATTTCGCACACTTGGGGAACATCCGTCGCTGTAGGGTCTTAAACACCACACAATCTGTAATTCGTTTGGTTTCGCGAGGTTTGTATAGACTTGACATTACCATGATAGCATAGCACAAATAAACATAAGTAAGTAGCTAGATATAGGCTGGTATGCAAATAAACTTTATCTCAAGTCTCATTTTTACCTTTATTTTAAGTGCTTGACCTTAAAGATCTGATCAGTTATTCTCAAGGTTTAAGCGAATCAACATAACCTACTTAACATAAAAAATCAATTTCCATTTCTCTATACCCAAGGAAGTTACACTTCAAAACGAATATCTCCAATATCCAAACGAGAAAATTCCTACCAAAAAATGCAATACCCTCACAAAAAAAATAACAACAAACAAAATAAAATGCACGACTGGGTCGCACGAACTTGCTCCTATGTAAAAGACTAAGAATTTCAAAAATGAATGTTATTAAAGAAACTGTTCATAAGCATAAAATTCATTTTTTAAATGACTAAAAAACACTTCTTTAGTAGTTAAAGGTAAGAATAGGATGCCATGTGATTCAAGCAAATATAGATTTATGCAAGAACAAAAATTATAAGTCTTTGTAGTGGTTTCTTAAAAAATAAGTTTTTATATAAGAAAATTTTAAAACATTTTTAAGAAAAAATGTTGGTAAGCCAATTTGAAGTTTTTATTGTTGTATGAATAAAAATTAAAATTACAAAAAAAGTATTGAACCGTTTTCGAGATATTGAATTTTCAAAAAACAAAAAATTGATTTTTTTTTTTTCAAAATTCAAAAAAATATTTTTCTTAAAGTTTTGAAATGCAATGTTTTTTAAACTTCTTATAAGCTTCTCTCTACGAAATTTCATTAAAATCCGTTATGCTGATAATGAGAAATTCAAAATTTTAAAAAATCGTTCTATGGTAGGTACAGTCAGTATAATATCTTGTTTGCAAAATTTTTTTTATTAAATTACAGATATTAAAAAATAATAGAAAGGAAAAAATTTAAGCGAAATTCTCGGAACCATTTTCGAGAAAAATACGATTTTTGAAAACCATTTTTTAACATTTATATGGAGGGTACCGTTATTTTTAGGTAAAATGAATTTATTTTTCTTATATCTTGTAGATTATTTTTTATTTATCAAGTTTTGAAAAAATCGAGCATGGGGTTTTCGAAATATTGTGTTTTCAAAAAAAAAATTTGAAAGTTTTTTTAAAAATCCAAAAAAAATATTTTGGAAAATTTGAATATATGTACAATAATATTCAAACTGCTGCATAAAAAAAAATATCAAAATCGGTGGTACAGTTTTTGAGAAAATCAAAAACCAAAAAAATGGTTTCAAGGGGGGTACTAAAAATAACCATTTTTTTTTATTTTTTTTTTTCCAACCATTTTGTAGCTTTAACTAAATGAAATTTTTTGAATTTTTCTTAAAACATTTGTGACAGTTTTTGAGAAAAAAGTAATTTTTGGTCTTAAAAAAAAAACATCTGGGGGGAAAAAATTAAAAATACTATCTACCAAGTTTAAAGAAAATCGGTCAGACAGAGAAAATTGCGAGACCCACTTTTTTAGTCTTCGCTATCATCGTAATGTCAGCTTTGATCAAAATCTCGAGTTTGTTTTTTTTTCCGAATGCATTACTTGTCTTATAGTACGAGTATCTATAATCCGCAAGTAAAAAATAATAAGAAAAAGTAGAGCAGAAAGGGATGTGCAATGTGTGGGACGATTTTTTTTTTGCACAAAAATGTTGATGAGAACAAGAGAACGATTATTAGCTTGCCCAAGCCCAACAGAAAGATACATGAAAAGCCTTTTCGCTCTCTTACATTAATGTTCGTTTGTCGCTCTTGGCCTTTGTATCTTTGTCAGCCAATAAAATATTTTAGGACATTTTTTTGTATGGAGATGATACATCTGTATATGATTATTTCTGATGATAGGGAAGTCGAAAAAAATTGGGCCTAGATATTCTGTCTATCTGTATGTTCGACTACGGCTTAAGCGAATTGGCCGATTTTCATTAAACTTGGTACATAGTATTTTAAAATTATTCGCCCGAAACGTTTTTTCTTTATTTTTTAAAGATCGAAAATAACGGTACCTGGAATAAAATCTTGTTCGAATTTGTGGTGCACATTGTGTATTTAAATTTAAAAAAAAAATGTGTTGGATTTTTGACACCTTTCTGCAACTACTATTATCCAATGAAAAAATTGTAGTGGTTGTTTTGTTTTTCATTTTGTACAATTAAAATTCTAAAAGAAGAAAAAATCGTTTCATATAATTAAGTTTTATTTGCAATATATACAATATACATATGTTGTGCAGTTACACATTTTTCAAGCAAACAAAAGTAAAATGCTCGAACTTGCTTTTACGTAAAAGTACTTTGAAATTTAAAAATTGTTTATGAATATTAAAACACAAAATTAATTAAAGAAAAATGGTCAATTGCATAAGATTGCTGTCTGATTTCATGTATAAGACATTTCTTTAAAAATTTTCAAAACAAATTTTGGAATGTAAATTTTAAGTACCAATTCAATTACATATACAAATTTTAGGAAATAATTTCGAAAACTGCAAATTCAATTCTAAAAACTATTTTTTCGAAAATTTTTAATATACATACAATATTTTTGCATATGGATTCAAATTGGTGGCTGTATAAAATTTTTGGTCAACATCGTTTAAGCCGTTAATGAGAAAGCAAAAAACCTTTCTATGACAGGTACCGTTGATATCATTGGCGCAAAATTTTAGTTGAATTAGTACAAGTTTAAAGCTGTTTTAGTATAAAACTAGGTTGAAACAACGATTTTTCAGATTGTAATCGAATATAGCATCATACTTTTTCTACACTTTTATTAAAGTTAAAATCATCGAATACCTATTTAAATTTTTTTTATCGTGCTAACTTCATATGACTCTTTGACATTTTTACGAAAACGTCTGTTTACTTACTTTTTTTGAGGATTCTGTCTTGTGCCTTCGTCGAGATAGGATGTGTTTTTGAGTGGGCGAGTTGTATTTTTCAACCTAAAAAAAAATAATAAAAAGTTATCAAGTTTACTCTTGAAATGGAGGATGATAATATCCCCCCTTTGCGGCCTTCTGTATCACCTGATAGATTTGTACGTAAAAGGTTGGTTCTCCCTTCGCAATTGCTGAACAACGAAGAAAAAATTGCAATTGAAAGATCTCTTGGATTTGCCGGCTGGTCGTTGAGACAACGACTGCCGACGAAAACACACACACTCAATTAAGTCCCGTTGCAGGACGTGCGGGTGAGATGGACTCGCCACCTTTGTCTATGGCAAGGGTAAGACTGAGACAATCGTATCGAAAGTGACTATACCTATGCCACGCTTCAACTGCGTACATATTGGTGTCTCTAACGGGGTTTCAACGGCTCCAGAACAAACTGATTTCCAACGGGCGAATGAGAATGTGCTTAACGAGCTGCTCTCTAACGACAAAGATATGTACTCCAATACGAGTATCATTGCACGTAAAAGACGACAAATCGATTTGCACTTCTGGAGATGGATATGGTGGATGACCGTTCATCAGTCAAGCAAATCAATAATGTTATTCTTGCTGCTAAGGTCGCTCCTGATGCATTGAATTATAGAAGTAACCTAATTCAAGAGGACAATAAGACCTGGTGTCCACCAATTTTTGCAAAAGGAGAATCATCAAAGACGATAATCGATTTTATAAGTAAGTCTAAGTTTAGTTTAGATAATATTAAATTCATTTCAACTGGTTTTTGTAAATTGAAGATTTTTGTAAGGGATGTTGAGTTACACTCCTTTTTTATTAAACATTTCAAAGAGTGTAAAATTGAGGCCTTTTACACCTAAACAATTGAAAAAATATAGTTTCATTTTGAAAGGCTTATCCGGAAATTTCACACCTTCCGAGGTACAAGAAGAGTTCCTAAGGTTTGACCCCTCACCTTACTTTTTGGTTAAAAAGTTCGAGACCAAATGGTCTAAAGAGAATGACTTCCCTCTTGATCTCTTCCAGTGTGTCCTGGGAGATAGGGAAAGTCTGTCAAAAATAAAATCATTTAAATTAATGTTTAGACATAAGATCAAATGGGACTCTGTAAAAAACTCTGGCACACGGCAATGTTACAATTGTCAACGTTATGGACATGTATCTTCATATTGCTCTTATTCAACTATATGCGTGAAATGCTTGAATGACCACGAAAGTGGAAAGTGCGAGTTAGACTCAAAAAATAAAAATTCCACGGCATCTTGTGTTAACTGTGGTTTGTCGGGCCATCCGGCCAGTTATAGAGGTTGCCCTAAAAGGGTAAAAATGATAAAATAAAGAAACTACTGTATATTCAGCCAAAACCCAAAAAGAGGGCCTTAGAAATGAAATTGTGAATATGGTAAGCAAAGTGCCTAAAAATTCTTTTTCCTACGCTGATGCAATAAGAGGTGCTAAAGCTCCTGCTCAGGCACCCCAGTTGCCTACGCCCTTAAAAAATCCTAACAATTGTGAGATTTCTGATTTCGTTGAAGAATCTCAAAAATTATTTGGTGCTCCCATTCACCAATTATTCTCCAAAATAATAGAGTTCTGGTCTAAGTACTTAAAGCTAGATGAAAATAAGAAACCAGGGGTGAAATCGGCTAAGGTGATAGATAGTTGATTGTGATTGTCATTTTGACTATTTGGAGACAGCTCCATCATATCAATAAAGAAATATAGAGAGAGAGCGATTGTCAAAATGACAATCACAATCAACTATCACCTTAGCCGATTCCACCCCAGGTGCTTATCTGTGTTTTATTGCTTCCCTCACCCCCCCCCCCTCACCATGAATTTAAATTTTATAACTGCAAATATCAACTCCTTTATTTCAACTGACAAATCGAAATCGGTGTTCTTTTGAAAGATACCTTACCGCCCGCTATATTAGTCCAAGAAACGTGTTTAAAAAAAATAAACCAAAATGTCAATTCAATGACAATTTTGATTTTATACGAAACAGTGACGGAAGAGGAACTATAATCTTTTTAAAGAATTCCATACAATCTTCTCAAATAAATTTATCCAGTCAAGTAATCTCTGGTACAATCGCTTCTTTACCGATTTATTCCCAGAACTCCTGTAAAAAACCTGCTCTTGTTTCTATATACATCCCCTGCAATATTGGTTCCAATCTTATTCCTGCTTTAGATAATCTTCTTTTCTCTCTGTATTATTATGACTATATCATCATAGGCACTGATTTTAATTCTCGCCACACTCTTTGGGGCGACACAAAAATCAATCTTAATGGTTCCCACTTTGCTCAATGGTACACACATAATCACTTTTTGGACTTTGACTTAGTTGCTGCCCCAGGCCCAACCCGGGAATAATATCCGCTGTTTAACTTTAGACTTGATTTCCGATTACTTTTCTGTACTCTTGAATGTACAACTTCGAAATGATTACACTCTCCCCACAATTCCTCAAACATATGTCAGCTTTAAGAACACAAACTGGGTAAGCTTCAATCGTTCTCTAAACCTTCAATTCCGTAATTTAAATATTCCTACCATAAGAAATCTATCTAATGATGAAATTGACGATTACATCAGTAACATTTCCACTATAATTGTTGAATGTGTTGAATCTTTCAGTCAACATAATTCTATTCATCACAATCACCTTAGAATTTCCGCCGCAACTCTGAGGTTGTTTAGAATCAGGAAAGCTTGGAAAATGAATCTGAAACGAATTTTCCACAGATTTGGGGATCGCACTGGTCGTGAGTATTCCGAGCTATCGCCACGCGTAAGCTGCCTCAGCAAAATTAAAAGAGAATAAGTTAGATGGGAAATCAATTAAATGTTTAGACTCAACTGAGTAGCCTTCGTAGCCCTCATCCAATGTCTTTAGAGTGAGGTTACTGGTCGAAAAAATAAAGAATCCTCCTTTCATCATAACTTATCCCATGGTATTTACCACAGCTAGTGAAACACTGGATGCGCTTAAATCATTTTACACTGAACTCTACTCTTTAAAAGTACCATCTTTAGATGAGGCGGATCTGCTTGAATACATTTTACAGTGCCTTCTCCTCTTGAAACAACAACCTCACAACACAAATTTTTCTCCTGATTCGAAATCTACATAACTCAGTGGTCAACGAATTCTATGCATCAACAAGCTTTGTCGAATCTTTAATTTCATCCTTAAACAACAAAAAGTCAACTGGCCCTGATAAAATTCCCAACTTTATCTTAAAAAAAAGCTAAAAACACTAGCTAATTATATAAAACCGTTAATAAATAATTGCTACTTTTCCTTGTCCTGGAAAAAGGCAAATCTAGTTCCTATAAAAAAGCAATAGTCCTTATACTCTTTCCAATTTTCGACCTATAGCTCCTTTCAAATTAAGGTGAACTCCTCGAAAAAGTAATCCTTTCTAAAATTCAGACATTCTTCAATGAAGATCTTACTCAAGCTCAGCACTTTGGCTTTAAACGCTTTAAAAAAATGCGAGCTAGTTTGCTTTCGTAATGTCTCGGGCAGAGGTCACCATCTCGCTGTTCGCGAAAGTAAACATCTCAGTTTGAACATTGAAGGAAATTCGATCTCTTTGAAACAAACTATCAAACATTTAGGAATTCATCTTCACGAGAGATTCAAAATGAACTTCCAGGCCAGGATGGCCTTGTCTAAAAGAAAGGCAGCGGCAGCAATGCTAAAACTACTTCTAAATTCTAAACATGTAGAGAATAAAACTAAAAATCTAATGTACAAAACCTTAATCCATCCACTTACATATGGGTGATTCTACAAACGATGGAATTTTCGGCGGCCCAAGAAATATTTTGAAATCCGTTTAATTATTTAAACTGATTTTTTTTATAAAATTAAATCTCACTGATATCTACCTGGCCTAACAATATTATTAGGGTGACCTTATTTTATATTGCTCAAAAAATTCTTCAAAGTGTCCGATTCTCAGTCTCCTGACGTGTCCCCAGTGCGTTTTCGCAAAGAAAAATTATTATCGTTCTCTTATTTCAGGTATCATACTAAAATGAATACCACCGAAGTTACGCCAAATAATACATCTTTGCTAAGAAATAAATAAATATTTTTTAGTAATTGATTTTATTACAAAAAAACTTAATTAAACTTTGTCCCCCGTATTTCATATCAGTCCCCTGGAATATTGAAACAGTCGAAAATATCAATAACCAGGATGTCGATCGGATTTCGAGCACTGGCAATTTGAAGTACCAAGTCTCCTTACAATAAAACCGTGGTGCAACTCGATTCTGTTTCTTATGTTAGTATTGTAAAAAAGACATTTGTGCATGAAGTCGTGGATTGTCCGTTTAGTTTATCAGTCCTCTGGTGAGTTTTTACGAAACAAATTTGTATGTAAGTAGGCATCTTTTTTAGCAGTATAGTATAGGTTTGATAGGATTTGATTTTTTAAGTAAAACCTTAATATCTTTTTTGCGCAAAAACCATGAAAAACCTCAGTCCCCTGGTCTCAGTCCCCTGGCTAATAAATAAACAAATGATATTTTATTCAGAAACCTGAGAATTTTTAAGTTATGTTGAACTTTGAACTTCATTGCGAAATATTTTTAAAATTTTAAAAAAGAATATAATTTATTTTAAATTGATTCTAAGTTGAAAAAAAAATTATTATAATATATTTTTTTCTTTTATTATGTATTAACCATGAATTTGAATGTAATTAAATTTAATTTCTATATTTCAGTGTGTACCCAAGAGAAAATACAAAAAAACTAAAGATTTATTCAGTCCTCTTAAAAAAAAAACTCAGTCCCCTGAACATCGTTTTTCAAAAAATGTCCTTAAAATCGTCATTTTTATTTTTTTTACTGGCCGCTTTCAACAACAACAACTAGAACAATTCTTACGACTTTTGGCTTCCAAAAATGTCGTGCCGAAATTTTTATCATTTTATTACATTGTTTGTAGAATCACCCATATATCTTATGGTTTTCTCTTATGGTACCAAATAACCCCTTGCGTTGAAAAAAGAGATCAAAAGTCTCTGATCTTCAGTTCAGACGGTTCGTTATGGTCGTAAAGGAATGACTTTCTGAACTGTTGAGCTCTCATTTTGCCCCGAGCAGTTTTTTGTTAACTGCTGGTCCCAACAACTACGAAAATGAGTATTGTAATTGTAAATAATGGCCAGCTTTGGACATGTTCCCCCATGCCCACTTGCAACTACTCTGAGTCTTCATGTTAGGTTATTCGATCGGAACTTATTATACATATGTAGGTGGGTTACATATTTCTAGATATACATAATTCAGTTGATTACTGTTGGGTTCGGTGAGAGGAACAGAGAACATTTTCCTGTTTATAACAGCAAGAGGAAATCCCTCAAGCGAGCTATGACGGGTTGATACTTGCCTGGATGATCAAACCGCTCATTCCCCTCAATGCGAATGTTACCCAGAATGCAGGTAAGTATGACCTTGAGGTTAACGAGTAACACAAAATAGCGAACTGATTTTAGGCAATCGTTTAGTTTGTGTGCAAACACAATGTTCTTAGTTGCTTGAATCGATGTTTAATTTTATCAACCAAACAGTTGCAAAACTTAAAATTGAATGTGCGCGCCAGGCCTTAGTGAGAGCTAGCAACGACCAACGAATAAAAGAATTTATGGGATTTAAAACATTTATAACACTAACTTCTTCACAGGAACTGGGAAAAATTGTTAAAAAAATAATTGAATTGAATGTTAAGATAATAAAATTTGCGTTTTAACTGCAACTGTACGCAAATGTTTGCTAATCCAAGATAAGTTTTGAAGTTAGAGAGATAAATTAAAATGTCAACTTGAGTGATAACAATTTTCATAATAACAATTGAACGATTTCGTTCAATTTCCGCCATCGTTATTGTTAATAGGTACATTTTTCAGGAAAATTCTGAAAATGGAATGGACGCGAAACTAATCGAAGAATTAATAATTGTGTGTGCTTTCTTATTTTATGGCACTTTTTGTTATGTTTTTGGAAGTCAATTCATCGGACAAACTTTCTTCAATGTATTCTACTATGTAATCCATTTTAAAATTTGCAAAAAAAACAGATATTCGCAGATATATTGCAAAGCTTCCCAAAAAATGTCAAAGTTTATCTGTAAAAGAATGTGTTCAACATTATTTCACGCGCTAAGGTACCTAAGTGGAGACTTTTTGATAAGGTAGTAGATAACAATTTGAGTTTAGCGCGTGAACTGCGTACTGTTCAGCTAAAACTTCTCGCTAAAATTTATCTCGGGCAAGAATTTGTATGGAAGATAAATATCTGCATTTGATTTCTGCAAAAAAAGGATGCCAAATACAGAATTCATATTTGTTAGATAGAGAGAAAAAGAGCAAAATGCAGAAGGACTCCATTTCTGCTTTATAGGAAATTCGAGAAATGTAGAAGTCAAGATTATAGTGAAGACGGACATGTTCATCTTCATTATAGCATCTTCGTCTGCATTTTGTAAATTTGCGATATTTTCACATTTTTTTATAATTTTTGTTGACGGACGCATGATATGAAAAAGAACATTGAATCGAAATGGAGGTAAGTTAAATTTTCATTGCATAGTTTCTTATTAACAGGCCAACAAGTTATAGCAGTTTATAGGAAGTAAAAAAGAGTTACCACCTGTGTATTCTCTCCCACATTCGGGTTTCGACATACATCTGCCTCTCTCTACTTTTCTGCATTTTGCAAATGCAGAAACATGTAAATCCACTTTAACGTAAATACAAAACAAACAAGTTTTCCAATGCATTTTTTTCATATAAGATTTTTTCTTGTGCTATTTGAAGTTATGTTTCCCTGCGCCATCTATCAATGCTTACGACAATTTAAAAGCAAAATTTCAGATGTCAGACAGATTCCCAAAAAAAAAATTAATTTTGTTTTGCGTTCTATTTGCTATCCATTATAGACTGGAATCTGACGACCAAATCTGAAATGAACTAATGGAAAACTACATACGAATCTACTCAAACTTTCGACATTACATATAAACATGCAAGATATAATAACCTGATGAATTTCGGCTGTCATGTCATTCCAATCTGTGTGTCACTGTCACCTTTCACCTACCTCTACTTCCAAAATCAGAAACAGAAGTGTAAAGAACAAATTCCGATAATTTGTTTTTGTGGTGAATGCCCTAATTCAGTCGTCGCCCCGTCTTAATTTATTAGTTTTATATTTTATCGGACTCGATTCTCGGTTGTCTTGTATTTCTTTTCAAATATAAAAAATCCTAACCCCCCAAACGAGTGGTCAAAGTGTTTTAATTTGCGAAATTTGGTTCGATTTCATTGGAAAAAAGGTTATTGTTTACTGTGAATTCATAATAAATATTGTGATTTGAGTGCCAAATAAGTGTTGATTGGAGGTATTTCTGACTTTGTTTTTGGAAAAATAATTTGTATATTTTGAAATAATTTGTTGTGTCATAACACCAAAAATAGAATAGATTAACATAGATATGATAACAACCCGATAGGCTGGAAATTTCTTGTAGGTATAGTTATGAATGACTGTGGTTGTACGTGTTTTCGACACTCCAATCTGGGTGTAAAAGCCTTAAAACACTTTCGACATCTGCTTAATTTTTTAGCAATTCAACAGTTGAGTTCTGATTAAATGAGTGTCATAAAAAATCATAAACTACTATTTCTGGTATTGGTTTTTCCATTTTACCGGTAATGCTTAATTGTTTATGGATCATGTGTTTCAGCATTGATAATACTAACAACAAAATCTGAGTCATATGAATCCTATTAGAAAAAATTAAACCAAAGTTGTTTACTTATGGACCAAGAAATCGACTTAATTTCTGGGTGTGAATAATAGTCGGTACTAATAAATACTAGTATTTATTTCTTTTATATTTATGAATGTTAGCGCCTTGAGTTTCTGGTGAGGGCAATTGTTAGTAGGTAATAACTGAACACAAAAATTCACATTTTTCCCAAAATCAAATAATAGTAAACAATTTAAATTTTTAATGGGGTATAAAAAATCATGTGGAGTTTAATGCTTCGAAAACTCAATGCTGTCTATTGCCGATAAAACAAAATGTACCCCTTATGCCATTGTCTTTGGTGGTACTTCCATCGAAGATACCGAAAAGCTCTCAGTACTCGGTATGTGTGCCAACGACGATCTTCGTTGAAATTACTACATTCGCGAGACCGCCAAAAATGCTGCTAAACGCTTAGGATTTCTATATCGATGTAAGAAATTTCGTCACGCCTTCTGATCTGGCTAATATTTATAAGGCTTTTATACTTTCAAAACTCGAGTATAACTCACATCCTTAGGCAGATGCAGCACAAACTTCTCTCCACTTATTGGATAGAATATAGAACAGAACGTTAAAACTGATAAAAAACAGAGCTATCATGGATTCATTCTCAACTCTCGAACACCGTCGGAATGTTTCATATACCATATTTCCTTGTTTTATAGGCCGACCGAAAACATTTTGCAAGTTTCTGTAATTATTAAACGAAAGTTAATTTCTAGCATTCTCTTAGTGGTGAAAGTGATGTTTGGTAAGTGCCAAACGTATTTTTACTATCAGACCCAAAACAACGTACGTTTTTCTAATAATAATAATCCATATTGTTTTCATTTAATACAGTATACAAACTTAGAATATATATATAAAGATTTATAAGCATGGCTCATAATCCGTCTGTCGGCCTATAATACTAGTTCTTTTTATGAGGTAATTGTGGTTTAGATGTGCATCGTATCCAGACCAATATTTGTCATTCAACCCTCATTTTACGATATTTTAAGACATTAATGCTGTATTATTACATTAATCTGCTTTGGATAGAGCTTGGACTAATGCTTTTTAACTTATCTTTGGTTGACGAACTATAAATTAATTTTTGTTCTCTGGGAATTGAAACAAAAATAGAATGAAGAGAACTCAATTTGCATAATAATGTATTTATCGCAGATTAGGGCATTTTGGAAAAGTATTTTTGCAACATGTTGAAACCTTCTAACATTTTATGATGTTTTTTTTATTTTTTATAAATTCCAAGTTTAAATAAATATTAAGACACAATTTTTAAAAGGCTCCCACCGGGTTCATGATAGTGTTCTTGATTATCTGGGTTGTCAAGAAAACCTGGGTCTACCCTGGGTAAAGTTGAACGAACGAACCTATTATTACTGCAATATTTCATCAAAACATCAGGGATATTTGAATATATAACATTGATTCGATACCCCCCACATCAAAGCAAAGAAGCCACTTTTTATAAACAAAAATCAATACGTACATAAGACATCAAACTATGTAAATCATAAAATTTACGAAAAGCGGTTGTACCTGATTAAGAAAATTTCTACGTAGGTTAAGTTTAAAATAATTCTGCAATAAATAGCACAATTTTTGAACTCGAAGAACTTTGCCTATAGGTTTTCGTCATTTTTGTTCATACAGACTTTTGCATTGCCGAAAGAGATTGCATTTTATTGTAATAGGTTCCTCTTCAAGATAATATCATAATAAAGGTTAATAGGAATTTAAAAGCAGCAAACATTCCTAAGAAAGTAAAAATATCGTAAAGTGACATAAAAGTACGACTTAAATTTTGTGTGTGATTTTTAAAACTCATTCTAGAGAGATTGATAAGCTCAAAGTATTTGAACTCTTTAAAATCCTTCAACTGAAAACATCTTTTAATAGAGCTGGAAGAAGTAGAGAAAGTACAAGATAAGGAATTAGAGCTACTAATTACTAATTATGCCCAGCAAACCAAATCCCTAACAAGTTTAGAGCCCAATTTATATCTGCCATATATCCGTTAAGAGTAAAGTTGTTTATTTCAAAAATACCTCCAGCCGTTTCGCGAAAAAAAATGTGTTAATTATTTAGGTAAGAAAATGTAATAAAAAACGTCACATAAGGTTTTTTTATTTTCTCCAACGACAAAACTAATTTTACTTACTTACTTACTTAACCGGCTCCCGATCCGTGGAGGCTCTCTGCCTGAGTTATTGCGGTCTTCCATCGGTCCCTCGCGAGCTCCCTCCAGTCGTCGGGACCAAGCGCTCTTGCGTGTATAAACGCCTGGTCCCTGTAGCGGAGGTTCGGTCTTCCTAGTCGTCTCGAACCTGGGGGCTGGGATTCGAAGATTTTCTTGGCTGGAGTGTTGTTGTCCATTCGCTCCATGTGACCGAGCCAGTGTAGTCGACGTGTTTTGGCTTTTTGGACTACATCCACATCTTGGTACAGCTCGTATAATTCACGATTGAATCTTCTCCTCCATTCGCCCTCTTCGCATATAGGACCAAATATCCGCCGAAGAATTTTTCTCTCGAAAGTGCCCAGTATCAATTCCCCTTTTTTACTTATCGTCCAGCACTCGGCGCCGTAGAGTAGAACTGGTAAAATTAGCGTTTTGTATAGCGTGCACTTTGTCTTTCGAGAAAGGAGTTTTGAACCCATTTGTTTGGCCAAACCGAAGTAGCAGCGGTTTGCTAGGGTAATTCTTCGTCGAATTTCCACTAAGGTGTCATTCGTGGGATTGATGTTCGTTCCGAGGTAGGTGAACTCCTTGAGTACCTCGAAATTACTGCTACCAACAGTGACGTTTTGTCCTAGGCGATGGACAGATGCGGTTTTGTTTGTTGATATATACTTTGTTTTGTCCTCATTAACTTCAAGACCAACGCGTTTCGCCTGTTCATCAATAGCTGTGAACGCTTCTAGCACAGCTCGCTTGGAGCGGCCGATGATATCGATGTCGTCCGCATATCCAAGCAGTTGGGAAGACCTGTTGAAAATAGTGCCTTCCAGGTTAACACCACTCTTGTGCACTATCTGCTCCAGGACTAGGTTGAAGAAATCACATGATAGCGCATCTCCTTGTCTGAACCCTGTGCACGTCTGGAATAGCTCGGATGAGCTGTTACCCATTTGCACGTTGCACCGCGTATTTTGTAACGTCATGCGGCATAGCTGGATCAGTTTTTTCGGGATCCCGAGTTCCGACATTGCCAATAGAAGCTCTTGGCGACTTATGCTATCATAATTTTAATCAAAACTATTTATAGAATAAATGGCGTTCTTTGTTTAGTTTTTCTCTAAATACATCCATGCTTTATACCTATACATAAAACCCTTAAAATTCTAAACCATAACTATAAAGGCATGTTCGTGCGACTCAGTCGTATAATAATTCTATGCAAACATTTATATATATGTACATATAGAAAACATTATCATTTACATATATATGTTTTTTTGAATTAAGTTATATGAATTGGTGTTATTATAAATGTATTACAAGTTCATATAAATGACAGTCGAAATAAAAACAGATATTTCGGCTAAACAGATTTTTTTTTCTTCATACATATACATAATGTTTATACATGCAAGTCACATGTGATTAATTGAAAATGTATGTATCGTTAATCCAGAAATACAACTCAGAAATGTGGTATGCTACTCAAATCGTTGTTATTGACACTCAATTTATTCAAAACGAATATACCAATTTTTTCCCTCAATAAGTCGAAAAATTCATCCATAAATTTAATTATTTAAATAAGAATTAGTGCGGGAGCTAAAATGCCGAGTTACAATTACAATAACTATCCGAAAAATTACGGCGCGAACGGTATCGGGCTCGTAAATTTAGCCGCGCTTGGTTATTCCGATGGCGAACAACGTGAAAAGAAACCGGTTGGACTATATCCAGCTTTGCCGTATCCAGCAGCAGCTAATTTATCATATGTGCCAACGCCACCTCCAGCTTCCGGAACATCTCCGTATCCAACAGTACCATATCCGTCGTCAACACCATATCCAACTTCAACACCATACCCATCGTCAACACCGTATCCAGGATCTGCTCCCTATCCGACTAACATCGGAATGCCATTACCTTATGGCAACACACCATTCCCAGGTGTTCCATCCCTTCCATATCCTGGGAGCTCTTCTTTTTCAGGAATGCCTATGCCTTACGACTCTGTGTCGCAAAATTCACAAAGTTCTGGCTATGCTAGTTTGTACCCTTCTATACCTTCCTTGCCAGGTATTCAAACCACGTCACATTCCAACTGGAACGTGGTTTGAAGCTATTTTGTTTTATTTACAGATACTGACGGATCTTTTGGTAGGCTGGATTATCGTAATCCACCTACAAACGTGTACCCAACTTTAAAAACTGAAGATGATTCCGACATATCCGTACCATCGCCGGCAGAAGAACCATCTGTTGGTGTTCCAGAGATTCCTTTTGATACTGTAAATGTACCAGAAAATGAGAATATGTTTTGGGTAAGTTAAGTTAATTTTCTTTAACAAACTTTTGTTTAAAAGTCCCCACTCAATTTAGTTAATTAATATTGTCAATCAACATGATCAACAATACGTAGTTTCAGCTACAGTGGTGGAAAAATAATTAGAAACGATGAAAAAAAAGCAATTATTGTTTTTCTGTCCTAAATTTTGACCATATTAACTATTCAATACAAATGGTAAGAACTTACATAGTTAAACATAACTATTATTAGTCCCTTCTTCGCTGGATTTTTTATTTTTAATGATGGAAAAAGAAAAAAATTATAAAATTTTGAGTTTTTTCAAAACAAATATTCGATTTCCGTGGAAAAATAATAAGAAACGACTTCAATTTTGTTAGTTAACTGCAAACGTGGTGAGTTATTGGATTCGAAAAATTCTTAATATATCTTTCTTATGTTTTAACTTATATCTCCAATACGCAAAATGGATAAAAACAAAATCTGCACAACTGAAATGCGTAAGATTATTGTGCGTATGTACTTGTTCAGGAAAGTCTTCCATGGCAGCCATTGCAAGCCAGTTAAAATGCTCAAGGAAGATGGTACATAATGCCATAAACATCGAGACTGGCAGCCTTGAAAACCGCAAGACGAAAGATAGAAAAAGAAAAACAACTCCAAGAGAAGATCATTTCATAGTCCGACAGAGTAGGCTCAATCCTTTTGCCAATAGTCAAGCAATTCGTGATGCCATTTCATCCCAATTAAGCCATGAAATAACAGTACGGACTATAATGAATTGTCTTCTCGAAAGTGGCTGGCGTGGATGTATTGCTCTTCAAAAACCATACGTTTAAAAAAAAACTTAAACGTCGTTTGGAGTTTGCGCGAGAACATTTGAAAAAACCGCTCTCATTTTGTAAAAAAAATCTTATGGAGTGATGAATCCAAAGTAAACATAGCTGGCAAATGGTATGTGCGACGTCCAATTAACCAGGAGCTAAATCCAAAATAATCAATCAAGACAATCAAGCATGGGGCGGAAATGTGATGGTTTGGAGAGGGTTTTCCTGGCGAGGTATGGGTCCTATAGTGCGAATTAAAGGATGCATGAATCAATAGCATTATAAAAATATACTGGAAAATGTAATGGAGCCCTAAGGGTTTGAAAATTTGCCTGTTTCTTACATTTTTCAACAGTACAACGATCCAAAACACACTTCACGTCTTGTGAAGTGTTTGTTTGAAAAAAAAAATAAAGTTTTGGATTGGTCAGCTCAAAGTCCGGTCCTCAATCCATTAGAATATTTGTGGGGAGATGTAAAGAAAGCTTTACATAAGACAAAATCCAAAAATGCATCTGAGGTTTTCAAAAAAAATTGACGAAGCATGGACAAAAATTAACGTGAAAAGATTTCAGGTCCAGCTGAAAACACAATATTTTCTTGCAATTAATATTAAATGCAGCTTTTGTTTGTAAAAAAAATAATTTTGTTTATGTTAAAATGAAGTTAAAGAACCAAAAAATGAAACAAAAAAATATTTTTACCAATTACTTAAAAGAATATGTAGATACAAATAATATATGTCTCTTTACTTTAAGACCTTTTATACAATACAATTTGTTTCTGATTTGACATACCCTGCATGTCATAGATTTGTATTGCATTATGCAAATCACCCTGTATAACTACCATATAGAGTACTTATTCAGAGATTCTTACAAGAATTCATTGATATTGATAAGCTAAAAAATTTTTGACTATGGAACGGTATTGATGCGAAGTAACTTTTTAACTTTTTTGCATGGACGTTACAAATCATCCAAGAGTATGTCTTGTCATGAAAAGTGCTGCTAATTGCCCGTACTGAATCGACAGAAAATTATAGGCCCCCTTTATCTCTGGTAACAAACTCAGAGGAATGATTGAGGGTTGTAAATAACTAGGTTTGGGCTCTCCATGAGCCGTAAATTTATATTCAAATACGAGTATGTACGTATATCAAAAAAAATTCTTCCAGACTCAATCTTTATCGACAACTCAAAGTGTTTCCTATTTGTTTCGTTAAAAATGGCACAAAAACACAAAATCGTGAATATTTACATTAGGTTTATAAATACTGAATTATCTAATTCAATTTTTACCCTTTACATGCCGGACAGAGAGAGGGAGCCCAATCATTCACAGCATACTCGTAAGCACAGATTTTTAATATCCATCTTAAAACCCTTTTTTGTGTTTCCAGAAACTCAAATTTATTTAAACATAATATGGATATCTAAATCGTAAAAAGGCTCGTAATTTTAAAGCTTTCCTCAACGTAAAATTCAAAGCTTCTTGAAGAAAGAGAAGTTAGTTTTATTTGACGTTAGTTCGCATACAAATATTATTGAAAGAACGAAACTAAGTATTTTTGAAATATGTTCTCCCTAGTATTAAGTCAATTAAATCATATACATACATACATACTTGAAAAAGTTTAATTCTCTGGAAATAATTTATTTTTACTCAAATCTTCAATGAGTCATTTTACTTGGAAGTTAGGAAATCTAAAAACAAACGAAAGTGTAAAAAAAAAAAAATGTATTTGTTGATATTTACTATAATGATTCACTGTAAAGTTGGCTGCCTGCCAGATCATCGTAGGTACATACGAGTAGTATAGCGGATTCATTGAATTTTTTAATATAAATGTACTAGGAAGCAAAGAATTTATTTAATTTCTCAACATCAAGAAATCAACTTTTTTTTATAATTGTGTGTGGTAACGTAAAAACTTTCCCACATGAATTTGTATCTTAAATAAAGATGTTGAACGTGAAAACAAATTACAATCCGTTTTCCGTTATATGTATTTACATACATGCATGGATATATTTATTTACGCATACTGGAATCGATGCTGTTTTATGTTTGTTTTAATAGTCTATCTCAATGCTTTGTAAAGAAATGCAAATAAAATAAAATGCACGACTGGGTCGCACGAACTTGCTCCTATGTAATAGACTAGGAATTTTAAAAACGAATGTTATGAAAGAAAACTGTTCATAAGGATAACATGAATTTTTTAAATTCTTTTAGTAGTACATAAGAGATAAAGACAGAATGATATGCAAATATGAATTTATGCAAGAACAAAAATTATAAGTCATTGTAGTGGTTCCTTAAAAAAATAAGCTTTTATGCACAAAATTCTTGAAAACATTTAAAAAAAAAATTGGTACACCAACCTTAAGTTTTTGTTATTGTACGAATGAGAGTTAAATTTCCAAGCAAAATATTAAGCCGTTCTTGAGATATCGAATTTTCCAAAAAAGAAAATGACTTTTTTTCCAAAAATTGAAAAAATATTTTTTTTTTTAAGTTTTGAAATGCAATGTTTTTTAAACTTTTTAGGAGCTTCTTTATAAAAAAAATTCATCAAAATCCGTTATGCCGATAATGAGAAATTCAAAATTCGAAAAATCTTTGTATGGTAGGTACAGTCAGTAATATCTAGATTTCAATTTTTTTTTTATTAAATTATAGATCGTAAAATTTAATCAAAAGAAAAAAATTTTTAGCAAAATTCTCGGAACAGTTTTCGAGAAAAATACGATTTTCAAATCTTGTAGATTATGTTAAGAAACTTTTATTTGGCAAATTTGAAAAAAATCGAGCATGGGGTTTTCGAAATATTGAGTTTCAAAAAAAAAAAAATTGAAAATTTTTTTAAAAATCCAAAAAATAAAAAATTAAAAATTTGAATATGTAAAAATATTCAATCTTTGGAGGAGGCTTAGCATAAAAAAAAATGATTTAAATGGGCTGTACCGTTTTCGAGAAAATCAAAAACAAAAAAAGTGGACCCAGGGGGGCTTCCAAAAATAACAAATTTTTGGAAAATTTTTTCAACCATTACCTAGTTTTAACTAAATCAAAATTTTCAAATTTTTTTTTTTAAAAATCTGTGGGACAGTTTTTGAGAAACAAAAATATTTATAAAATTTCGAAAAAAAATCGTATGGCAGGTACCGTTATTTTTGGTCTTAAAAAAAAAAGAAAAAAACGTCTGGGGGGGAAATTAAAACCCATATCTACCAAGTTTGAAGAAAATCGGTCGAGCCGTTTAGGCTGTAGTCGAACCGACAGACAGACAGAATTGCGAGACCCACTTTTTTGGTCTTCGCTATCATCGTAATGTCAACATTGATCAAAATCTCGAGTTCGATTTTTTTTACGAATGCATAACTTGCCTTATAGTACCTATAAGTCGCAAGTAAAAATAGAATATAGAAATATAAATCAGCCCAGTATGTACATACATAATAATTTGAATATTTGAGTTGCATTTTTGCAAGAATTTAGTTGTTTTTGTAAGCTATGTAGGAATTTTTTGTAATAAGTATTAGCTTTGTATGTATAACCTTTGTATATATGTATAACCTATAGTATTATCATGATCATGAAGCGTGATTTTGTATTGCGAACGTTATCCTGGTGGTGGCGCTGAAATTAGCGCACGATTTTGCAATGGAGAGTAGGATAAGATACAAAACAAGGAGTTAAAAAGAGAATATTTTATTATTAAATTTAGCAGAGACAAATCTAACAAATACTATCGCTATGGTTAAGATGTTGCCCTAATCGTTCGTCTTCATGAGAGTACTATAAGTTTTATATACAAAGGTATTAGCAAGTTTTTCTTTTGTCACAAGTACAATTATAATGACTTATAATTAAAGAATGAAGTTTTTACATTTTAATAAATGAATGTACTTCTTCATAGATTGTATCTGAAAAATTCTTCGGTTAGGTTTAAATAAGTAGCTCCCAGTAAGAAAACTAGCATTTAGACGAAATATTATATTTTTCCGATTGTTCATACTGTGGAATTTTGTGCTGAAAAACATTATTAAAAACAATGGTAACACATACAATCCCATGCGATACGCATTTGTAAGGCAAGACATTTCTTCTTTTATTTAGTTTTTAGATAAAGTTGTTTTAGTGTTTTTAAGTTCTTAAAGTATTAATTTTCAAACCCAAAATTTTGTAGAAAACAAAAATAAATTCAAACTAATTTTGTTTCAAAATTTTTCTTAATTAAGTATTATATTTATTTGAAAAATTCACTGCTGTAATTAGTTCTTAGTCAAAAAAAAAAAAACCGGATGCTCAAATGTCAAAATGTACTTTTTGAGAAAATTAAAAATAACCAAAATACCTTTTTTTAAAAAAGACATTTTTTAGTTCTTACGCGTCTGAACTTTTAGATCAATATACATTATAAATAAAAGGATTAAGCTTCTTTTTATTATTTTTTAAATAATGTTATGCAGGATCTTACTTATTTTCAAAATAAAGATAATGGGGGCTATCGTGAATAAAATTTCCCTCGGAATTTTTCATAACCTTCAAAATTGTAAACTTGAATAATGTCGATAGTTTCCCTTGGAATTTATTGATATTGGGTATTAAGTTTCATAGGGCCTTTGGCTCTCATTTCAAAAGGCCACTAGCCAGCTTTCAATGAACAGTGCAGAAATATTGTCGTTTCCCATTTTTGAAGATGGGGAGAATTCCGAGGGAAATTTTGTTCACGATAGCCCTCAATACTTTAAGAAGTAAAATTAAAAAAAAAAAATGTTTAATTTAAATTTTTTTTTTTCGTTTCGTCTAGCTTTTTGTCATACCTTATGCGAACAACCCTGTATATATAAAGTAAAGTTTGGTTTCGGCACGAAAAACTTTGTCAACATCAGCCTTATTTACTAGAGTTTAATGAACATATGAATAAAAATATTTATACTCATTCTTTTTTATGTTTATTCAAAGTGACATTTCGAAAATAAAATATCCTTATTATCCTTATGATCGCTGGGTGGAAAAGAACAGATATAAAGCGTGTTCTCGTGACTAGCAAGTAAAGCAAAGTAAAAAAAAATTCACGAAAACGATCCACATCTCAACTTTATTTTTATATTTAGGGATTGGCACTTATGTTTTTTCTGTCAAAAAATAAAAAAAATAAACAACAAGAAAAAGAAATAATATCAAAAATGGAAGTTCAAGAAATGTTGTTAGTACTAATAGTTTTTTAATAATAATTATTATGAATGTACATAAACATATTCCTTGCCTTCGAATTCCATTTTAGATCTTAAAGGAACTGATTGAGATGGAATCGAGCAGCGAAGATGAGTATGGAAATAATATCATCAGAATGAAATCATGTCTTCCAGAACGTATGCATATGTACATAGGCATATTTCTTGCGCCTGCTGTTTTGGAACTTTACTTCCCTAGCGCTGTAAAACTGCAGCAAGGCCATGGTTTCATCTACGACCACGATTTTTTATTCTGTATTAAAAAGTCAAATGTTTTAAATATATGTATGTCTGTATCATTAACTTACTTTCTTTCCTTATTTTGCTTGGCGTCCATATTTTTGCTTTTTAATTTTTTGACGAATTCAACTGACAAATAAAACAAAACAAAAACCAGTTTTGCCAACATTCATCATTAAAAAAAATCAGCTCAGCGCCCTCTTAGTTTGAAAAACTTAACTAATCATCGGAACTCGATTTTACTTAGGATAAAAAGCTAAAGTAATAGCCAGTAAGTTTTTGTTGTTGTTTTCCTTATTAAATTTTTACTTTACTTTACTTGCTAGTCACGAGAACACGCCTATAACTTCATGCTTCGCAGTAATATAATTTATTGTTTTTTTTTTTTTTTATATTATACGCGCACTCATTAATACGAGCGGTGGTGCTCGAGAGATTCAAATGGAATCTATTAAAACTAACAAGCGAATTAGCTTGTATTAAGCCTTATAAATGGGGTATTGCACCCACCAAAATAGAAAAAATGAAATAGGCGCCTAAGTCATTATTTTTTTTTTTAACTTAAAAAAAAAATACTGTGGTCTGTGGGTTCAGAAACTTTCCTGTAATCACCAAATAATTCCCTTACAAAATCAACAAAAAAAGCAAAAATTCATAATAATTTCCCGACTTTGCTAATACTTACACAAAGAGAAAATGTCAAAATAAACAAAAAAAAGTGAATTTCTTATGCAAATTGAAGAACATAAAAAATGTATTAAAAATAGTTATAAATGTTTCCTCACTTTAAAATTGTGATATTTATTATTAAAAAGTGCTAATATACCGAATAAAACTATCTGCGTAAACAAATTCGTGCTAGTTTAAAGGAAAGTTGAGCCATCGATTTTTTTGGGTGTCATTTTCAATCTCTCCGTTGCAAGAAAATAATTGGTCGGCATTTTTTATCTTGATCGATTCTATTTGGAAACGCCCTATAACCAATAATTCCCACCTTGGTTATAACAAAAGGAAATCGATGGACACTGTTTTACACACACTAGAACATCATCATCATCATCGGCTCGACAACCGGGTTCCGGTCCTGGCCTCTTTCAACAAGTCTCTCCACCTATCCCGGTCTCTAGCCGACGCCATCCAGTTGCGCACCCCAAGGCTTCGGGCGTCCTGGTCTACGCCATCTCTCCAGCGCAAGCATGGTCTACCACGCTGTCGTCTACCATAGAATGTACCTCAAAGAACTTTCCGAGCAGGTTCCTCTTCGCTCATGCGAGCTAGGTGCCCTGCCCACCGGAGTCTACCGAGCTTAATTTTTGTCACGATATCTGCTTCAAGGTAGATTGCGTACGGTTCATGATTGTACCGTCTCCGGAATCGTCCTTCCTCACATACGGGGCCAACAATTCTCCTTAAGACTTTTCTCTCGAACGCAGCTAAGAGGTCGGAGTGCCTTTTGCTAAGCACCCAAGTCTCGGATCCATATGTGAGTACTGGCAGGACCATGGTCCTGTACAGCAGTAGTTTTGAAGTTATGGTGAGATTTCTGGATTTGAAGAGCTTTGACAGACTATAGTAGGCTCTGTTGGATTTGAGAAGCCGCCCGCGTATTTCTTCTTCTATATTGTTATCGGCTGCTACTATTGACCCAAGGTATTTAAAGGATTGCTCCACTTCAAATTCGTGCTCCGCAACCTTGATTGTTTGACCAACTGTTCCTCTCGCATTCGACGCCACCATGTACTTTGTTTTACCTTCACTAATGTGCAGCCCCAGATTTTGTGCCGCCTGCTCGATCTGGATGAAGGAATCGTGTACAGCTTGTTCGGTTCTTCCGATGATGTCGATGTCATCTGCGTAAGCCAGTAACTGGCTGGACCTGTTGACGATGGTCCCTCTTGTTGCCGTGCCAGAGTCACGGATTGCTTTCTCCAACGCCAGGTTGAAGAGGAGGCAGGCCAAACCGTCCCCTTGTCGGAGTCCATTAAAGATGTTGATTGGTCTGGATAGCAATGCGGCTATTTTTACTTGGCTTGTTACGTTGGTCATGGTCAACCTACATAGTCGTGTCAATTTATTTGGGATGCCGAATTCTCTCATGGCTTTGTAAAGTTCTACCCTGGCTATGCTATCATAGGCGGCCTTAAAGTCTATAAACAGATGGTATGTTGGGATGTTAAATTCTAGACATTTTTCCATCGCCTGCCTAAGGGTAAATATCTGATCAGTTGTTGATTTGCCTGGAATGAAACCACACTGATATTGTCCGATAACGGTTTTAGCGTATGGGGTTATCCGGTCTTGTAGGATAGAGGAGAGTATCTTATAGGCGGTACTCAACAACGTGATACCTCTATAATTGCTGCACGTTGTGACATCTCCCTTCTTATGTATGGGGCATATTAAACCTTTTCGCCAGTCTTCTGGCATTTCCTCCTGCTCCCATACGTGTACTATAATATCATGAATTGCTTGACGTAAGGCTGGCCCGCCGTGATGGAATAATTCGGCTGGTATGCCATCGGCTCCCGGGGCTTTGTTCTGTTTAAGCCGGCCTATAGCCTTCTCAACCTCTTCTATGCTTGGTGGCGGCAACATAGAGTATTCTTCTTGAAGTAGTGGAGCCTCCACTTCTGCAGTGAGCTGACCATTTAGCAATTCATTAAAGTACACTTCCCATCGCTCCAGTATGCTTTCAGGATCGGTGATCAGATTTCCCTCTCCGTCCTTGCAGTATGTGCAGCGTGGTGTGTACTGCGTCATGTTTCGGACGGATTGGTAGAACTTCCGCGCCTGGTGCGGACCTCGCTCTCGGCTATTTTCAATTTCACAGATTAGGTTCTTCTCCCAGGCTGATTTTTTTTGTCTGTGTAGCCGTTTTTCTATTCTTCTGAGCTCTTTATATTCCTCTTCGCGTGCCCGCGTTCTATGAGATTGTTGCATTGCTCGGTACGCAACATTCTTACGTTCAGTCGCTAGCTTGCATTCATCATCAAACCAGTCGTTCCGATTTTTACGACTGCTGCCTAAGATGGAGTTGGCAGTACTAATGACAATATTCTTAAGGCGTGTCCACTTCTCATTTACGCCCAGCATACTGGCTCCAGGACTTACTCTCCCTAAATCAAGTGATTCTAGGGCGAGTCCTAACGCATTACCAAAGGTGTTACTGGTGTTTTCATTGCGCAGGGCAGCCGTGTTGATTCGAACCTGATCGGCGGATGCAATGCGTCTTCGCAAGGCAATCCGCCCTCGGAAAACCATACCTTATTCTTATTTATTTAATCCGTTAAAGTACTAACGTTACAAAACTTAAAACTAGATAACATTACAAATATGAATTTACTTACAATTATGTATTAAAAAAGTTATCTTTAAATTTACTACATTTTAAATTGTCATTAACTGAAGAAATTAAAAAATTATACTTATTGAAAACTGAAATCAATTGATTTAAGGGACTGTTCATACCATAGTTTGTTCTGCTAAAGTTAGGATATAGAGACCGTTGATTTCTCAAGCTAGCTTGACTAAAACTAAAATTCAAGCGGCACAGAGCTGATGGAGATATTATTGATCCGTTGACTAATTTTATAATATAACATAGTTGTAGATATTGTCTATGCTTTGAGAGTAAAGGAAGATTTATTAAGATGAGTCTATTGTTATAGGGGGACAGTGTCGATCTTTGTGACCAAGGAAGAAAACGAAGACAGAATCGTAAGAATCTCCTTTGGATTCCCTCAAGTCTGTTTATATGAACTGAATAGTATGGCGCCCAGACTACACAGCCATATTCGAGTACTGGTCTGACAAAAGATATGTAGAGAAGCTTAAGAACGTAAGGATCCACGAAGTCACGGGAGAATCTTTTTATAAATCCCAAAGTTTTATTAGCTTTTTTAATAATAAAGTTAATGTGATCAATAAATGTTAAACTAGAATCTAGAATAATGCCTAGATCGGAAAAAACGGACACTACATAATGTAAAAGAATCTAACATATAGTTGTAAGTTAATACATTTTTTTTGCGCGTAAAACACATTGTTTTACACTTGTCAATATTTAACAAAAGACGGTTAGTATTGCACCATTCCCTGAACCTATAAATGTCTTCTTGAAGTTGTTCACAGTCGCTGATGGAGGCTATTCTTTTAAAAATTTTGATATCATCGGCATAGATAAGCACAGATGAATTTTGTATAATTGATGTCAAGTCATTGATATATAGAACGAATAGTAATGGGCCTAGATGACTCCCTTGTGGAACACCTGAGTTGACCAAAAATTGATCAGAACGCTCATTACGAAAAGTAACACTATACTTCCTGTTTTCTAAATAAGATGAATCCAGACTAGAAAGTTTTCATTGAACCCTAAGCCAATTAGTTTATTAATTAGAGTTTTGTGACAAAGCTTATCAAAGGCTTTGCTAAAATCAGTAAATACACAATCCACCTGTTTTCGATCTTCAAAGGAATCGATACAAAAAGAGGTAAAGTCAAACAGATTTGTGACAGTTGACTTCTTTTGGACAAAACCATGTTGGCTATCACAAATAATAGATTTACAATTAAAAGATAAGACGTTACAGATAATGGATTCAAATAATTTGGGAATTACAGACAATTTAGCAACAAGATAGTGATCCGAGTCGATATTGGCACCTCGGTACGTTCGTACCGTCATCAAGTTCGAGTAGTGGCGACGGTCTATCAACACGTGGTCTATTTGGTTACGAGTGACTCCATCGGGTGATACCCAGGTGGCTTTGTAGATATCTTTACGCGGGAACCTGGTACTCGCAACGACCATGTTTTTCGATGCTGCCAATTCTAAGACTCGAAGTCCATTGTCATTAGTGTTCTCATGCAAACTATGGGTTCCTGCGTAATGACTGAATACCGGCTCCCGACCTATTTTTGCGTTCAAATCCCCAAGGATGATTTTAACATCATACCTTGGACAGGCATTGAGGGCCCTCTCGACTTGTTCGTAGTAAGTCTCTTTTTCTTCGTCTGAGGACTCCTCCGTAGGTCCGTGAACGTTAATGAGGCTGATGTTCGTAAATTTGCCTCGCACGCGAAGGGTGCATAGCCTTTCGCTTATAGCGTTAAAGCCGATGATGGTAGACTTCATTTTTTCGCTGACTAGGAAGCCTACCCCGAGCACATGGTGTTTTGTATGACAGCTATAGTATATGTCATATTCTTTCTTCTGTAGAACACCATTCCCTGTCCATCTGATTTCTTGAAGAGCTGTTATGTCAGCTTTATATTTTGACAGGGCATCGGCTAGCTGCTGAGCAGCTCGAGCTCTATAGAGCGATCGTACGTTCCATAAGAAAATTCGTAAATCATTTTTCAGTTTTCGTTGCGTTGGTTGTCGTCGTGTGATCAGTCCGTTTCCGAGGCTTGTTGTCGGTCTCGTAATTCAAAAGTTTTACGGGACAGGGAATTAACCTGTCGCCAACCTGAGGAACCAGCCTGATCATATTAGCCAAACCTTTTTAAAGGCTTGTTTCTAGCGGCCGCCACGAAGAGGCTATGATCAGACTTCCACCAGTCCCGAATAGTTACGGCACGTGCATGTTTTCGTATGCTACATGTTATTCCCCCTATTCGTCTGATGGCTGACCGCCACACTAGAACATACCATCGGTTTAATCGTAGTGTTCAGCTGTGGGTCGATTTAAATAAACTCAAACTGAACCCCTCTAAAACTATTGCGATGTTATGCTCTCAAAATCTAATTGACCTTGTTGACTTTTGATTTCAGAAACGTTTTAAAGTCGCATACGAATAATATAATTCATTAATTTATTGTGTCCTGAATACTTGAGCGAGTAACTTTAGTTTTCAAAAATCCCTATTATGATTGAGACTGAATTCACCAAATTTCTTGCATTCAGTTGGGGTTTTCTTTTGTGTAGAAAATCTACCAATCTCTTACAATTGATTGGTATGTATTTAGCCAGCGATCTGAAAATAAATTGTGAGCCGACTTCTGACAATAAATTGTAAGAGATTGGTAGATTTTCTACGAACCGTGTACACACACAAGTTAATTGTCAGCTCATTGGTAGATAATTGTCAGACATTATCAGGTCTGACAATATTGTAAGATCTACCAATCGTGTACACTTAACTTTACACGCTTTATAAGTAGCCAAAAATTGTTTGTCCGGTATTACACAGCGCATGTTGAGTCTTGCATGAATGAAGTGTGAAAGAGAAAGAAAGAAAAAAAAATGAAACAGAAAGAAAGATTTCTCGACATGCACGAGTAGGATATACCTTACATGTTTTTGACGTTTCTCTTTCTCCTTCTCCGTTGTTTTTTAAATTTGCTTCACTTTGTTTTTCTTCTTTGTTAAGCAAACATCTCTAATATGACTATTGCTAATGAAAATGAAATAAAATGGACTAAAGCTATAACATGCGAGTTGATTTTCATTTATAAAATGAATCTAATAAATTGTTGAAATCATTCCCTGGGGCCTGTTTCAGCGCTATTACATCAACTACATCTTACAACTACATCCTACAACTACATCAGTTACATTTTTCTGTTTCACGCATAAAACTGAAAGTGTTGTATGATGTAGCTGGAAAATGTAGTTGATGTAGTATACTTGACATTTCTTCTGCATATTTTTATTTGGGCTTAGTTTTCATGTATTATTGTTTGATTCAAATCTCGTGAAAAAAAAACTTAATTTAGAAAAAAAAAGTGGATTTTGATATAAATATTTTCGATGATGACTTTGAATTTGATACAAGAGTTGAAAGAAGAAGTAATGTATTTTTACAAAGAATCAATTTTAATTCGGAAGATCCATATTTTGTGGAGCGATTTCGAATGCCAAGAAATTGTATCGAATTTTTGGTTGAACGCTTGGGAGCATTTATTGCTCACCCAATTGATTGCAACCAATTTACGATGTCAACCCCTGGAAATGGAAGCTGATATCATGGTGTTGGGACCATGCATGGTGTCTCAAAGACATCCGTATGTCGTTGCGTTAATAATGTTTTAAAATATTTTGTTTTCTAATAACTTATCTAATATCCTATAAACTCTTTCAAAAAGCTTCTACATCAAACATTTATGTTGTATCAATGTAGCAAGATTTTACTGTTAGTTGTATTACAACAATGTAGCTCAAAAAGCTGTGAAACAGAATCATACATTATTCCAATAATTCCAGTGTATCATCCATATATACACTGATGTACTACAACTGAAAATCGAAAGTACCTATGAAACAGAATTGATGTATTACAACAGTCAAAATGATACATTGTACTTGATATAGTATCGCTGAAACAGGCCCCTGATTCCATTTTTGTATTTTAACTATTTTTTTTTAATTACTTAACCGAAGACCGAACGAACAACGAAAATTAAAATGAAAGATAGCTGTTAAATAATGCACAACACTGAAAAATCAGAAAAGTCTTCATGTAATAATGCGCGCATCACCGAATGACAGTGAAAAACAAAATAACAGAGAACTGCGCATTAAATACATGCCCTGTGTATTACCGCACTTTGAAGTGTAAGAAAAAACTTTGGTCCGTTTGGTATCATAATGGAACATATTTTTCTAACTAGGCGTTTTTATTTTCAAGCTCAGAGCAAGGAACTTAGCTGTCGAAAAAATATCTGTTTTTCTTTCTTAGCTCAGACACATCAGAGCGCTCAGGTTGGGTTTCTTTTTTCAATCAGTGCTTGCTCGGTGCGCGCTCTATGAGCTCAGAATAAAATGATCGAGCAGATGGAGTTAAAAATGGAGATCGACGCCTTTGACAGTTCAGTGCTCCAGTGTGTTTCGTTTTTCGTAAATAAATCGGATAGCTTTGATCAAACTCAAAGCGTAGTCGACATTCTCAATCTCTGCTCAGTGCTCTGCTCAGAGTTAAAAAAGAAAAACGCTACTTCTACCTAACCATAACCTATGAACCACTCACAATATGTAATGTTTTAGTATGAAACTCGGTTAAAACGACGATTTTGCAAATTGTAATCGAATATAGCATCATACTTTCTCTATACTTTTATTAAAGTTAAAATCATCGTATACGTATTTTATTTTTTAGTATTGTAAACTTCAAAACATTTAATTAGAAAAAATAGCCTTATCACGATACTAGTTAGAAAATGTTTAAAATTAAGAAAGATAATCTACTTAAAAGTTAGTAGATTGTTAAATAGTATCATGCGTATATTGTTAAAGTACACTCTGAAAATCAAACTTGGCCATCGGCTTATTTAACATGTATCTGGTTGTCAGCTCAACAAAGTGATGGCAGTGTCACCGTTGACATCATAAAAGTTAACTATAATCCAATTGTTCCTTTAAAAGAAAAAGAAAGTAACGTTAGTTAAATTTGTAACGACACAAAATCGTTCCTAAACTTAAAACTTAAGTTTCACAAAGTTTCTTTTAGTAATTAATTTTTGCATAATGGCATCAATTTTCCCTAACGATTGGAAGATTGCAAAGGTAATACCCGTCCCTAAAAAGTCCAACCCTAGTTCAGCAGGTGACTATAGACCTATAAGCATACTTCCGTGTTTGTCTAAAGTGTTTGAAGGAGTGTTAGCCAAACAAATGAAAACATACATAGAAAGTAACAATTTACTATTTTATAAACAATCAGGCTTTAGACCTAGGCACAGTTGCTCTACCGCCATGTTAAATGTTTTTGAAGAAATTCGACAAAACTATGACAAAGGTAATTTATCACTTCTTTGCTTACTTGACTTTTCAAAAGCATTTGATAAAGTTAACCACAAGATTCTTTGTTGGAAACTCAGAAATTTCTTCAACTTCGGTAATAATGCAGCTAAGTTGATAGAGAGTTATTTGCATAAAAGGTCTCAAAGAGTCGTTATTAAGGAAAAATCATCGTCGCAAAAATTTCTCTTTCAAGGAGTACCTCAGGGTTCAATTTTAGGTCCGATTCTATTTTGCGTTTTTAATAATGATCTTCCAGCAGAATGTCAATTTGCTTCAGTTCATATGTATGCGGATGACGTACAACTTCATATTGCACGACCTTTCGCATCTGTCCTTGAGCTAACTTCCCTTTTGAATGATGACCTGAAAAGAATATTTGAATGGTCAGTTAGAAACGGTATTCTCTTAAATGCTAACAAATCACAAGCCATTGCAATTTCCCACAAGCATTTTGATAAAAACATTTTAGAAGATTTATGGCTATTCAATCACAAACTTTCTCTGGTTGATTCAGTTACCAGCCTGGGTGTTCGAATTAATGAAAAATTATCTTGTAGCAATCATATAAATTCCGTTATTGGAAAAATATATGGTTGCTTAAGAAAGCTATGGATTTCTGCTAGTTTCACGCCTGTGGAAACTCGTAAACGGCTAGTCATAACTCTAATTTTACCAATAATAACATATGCAGATGTTATCTATAGTAATCTTGACTCGTTATCTCGTCATAAGCTACAGGTAGCTTATAACGATGCAGCACGCTATATATATGGAATTAGAAGATATGATCACATATCAGCTTTCTCCAGAGACATCACAGGATGTTCGTTGGGAAATTACTTAAAGGCTAGAAACTGCATTTTTCTCCATTCCTTAATGCAAACCAGATCACCTTTGTACCTTTACAATAATTTAATTTTTTCGCGATCGCAACGCTCTCATAACCTTCTTTTGCCTAAATTCAAATACTTAATCTCGTCCCGTTTATTTTGTATTCATGCTATAAGGATATGGAACACCTTACCCGTCTCTATAAAAAGACTTATTAATACTTCAAATTTTAAAAAAGCAATCATGAACTACTTCTCTACGCAGCAATAATAATTTTTTTCTGATTTTATGAATTCAAACTTTCAATTTATAATTATTATTTTTATATAAACTCACTTAATCTAAAATTAAATACTTTTTCTTTTTATTTTTCTTATTTCATATAATTATGTTAACATTTAAAATGTTTGTACTATGAAAGAACCATTTCTTAATGTACTATTCTTATTAAGCTTTAATAAACTGAAACTGAAACTGAAAAAAAAAAAAAAAAAAACTTTCCGGAGGCATCTCTCTGATATGAGTTGAAAGATCAATCTGTCAAAAACAGCTGAAATTGTAAATGTTTTAATTTTGTGGTTATATTTTGTTTACTTTTCGTTTTTTCGATTTGGTATAGTTTTCATTTTTATTACTATAACGATAAGAATAAAAAATAGAGAATGAACATTTTGTTGTCCCATTGATTTTTGAAAAACAACATTGCTACATACTGTGAGCGTCAAAAGCGAGTAGCCACGCAAAGGATTTCTTAAGTTACATGGAATTGAAACCAAAAAATAAACAAAAATTGAATTCCAATAATACAAATTAAAAGCTCTATTTAATAGCAATACATCGAAGCCAAAATTAAAATTCAAAAAACGAAGTAATGCATTTTTTCCTAATAAAAACTAAAAATACTCTATATTTTACACGTCAAAAGTAAGTAAACATCAGTTAATCTTAAAATTATTTACATAATATAGTACCTTAAGTAAAAAACTCGGCATTTCTTTTGACCATCTTTAGAATTCATAACTTCTCTTAATCGGCGTGACATGGAAACAACAATGTTATTACTAACATTGGAAGATATTTGGGACAGTTCTTCAATTAAAGCCTTTTTAGGTCATCTTAGTTGTTGATAGTCCTTTTGCGAAATTTTCCAGCCGCGAGTTATGATCAGCATCATAGTCTTGCTAAGAGATCCAATTGCTAAGCATACCTAATTTGCTTAAGCTCGGTTGAAGGTTATTGCTGGGGATGTTAAGATAGTCCTGTTTATTCATTGCACTTTCAATTTAAACAAGATGACTGATCGAATATGCTGCCATACATGCCCACACCATCATGTTTTACTGTGCTCCTTATATTTTGTTAATAGCCGTATTTTATTAGTTAGTGAATACGCTACATCGCAAAATTTAACATGGAAAACAACAACAAACGATTAGTGAATAAAAATAAGCTAGTAAAAGAATATTTTAGTGAAGATGGAATGTTGGATGTTGAAATGTAGGACGTGTTTAGGTGGTGTCCGAAAAAATATACAGTGCCGAGCATAAGTGAAGGCACTCTATTACTGTTTTTATGAAAACTGAAAAATATACTAAATAAAAATAAAAACGTAGGCGAAAATGTTCATTTTAATTTATTTATTATGTACAGAATACCATAAGTAACTAAAAAGAAATAAAAAAAAGTAATATTTTACAAAAGAAGTGCATTTTCAAAAATTGAGTCTTAATTTCATCGAGCAAAAGTGATGGTACCTTCAAATAAAACATATTTGTTAGCCATTTTGTTTCCTTAAAACAATTCAAATTTGTACCTAATATTTAGTTGGGAATCTCTTTAACCTCAAAACTTCTTGCAAACGCTTTGGCATTGAGTGGACTAGTTTGTTAGTCACTTCAGGCGTTATTTCTGGCCATTCTGCAAGAATTAATTCTCTTAGTTTGGGATTTATTCCTTATCTCGTGGTTCCGTATATGCTTTTCAAGGTGGTCCCACAAGTGCTCAATGGGATTCAAATCAGGACTTTGTGATGGTGTTACAAGCATGTGTGGTGTATTATACGCGATCCACATCTTCACATCTAGAGCGGTGTGCTTGAGATCATTGTTTTGTTTGAAATAAAACCTGTCTCTGATCTCCAATTTCTCAGTGCTTTCGTGAAGGTTTTTCTTCAAAATGTTAAGGTAAACACTTTTATTCGTTATTTCCTCAATGATTACCAAATTACCAACACCGCCAGATGACATAGACCCCCATACTATAACACAACCACCCCATGCCTCACAGTTTTTATTGTATTCTGGGAATTGAGGGCTTCTCACTTTTTCCTCTACACCTTAAATCTACCATCTCATACGTATATGTTGAACTTGGACTCATCTGAGAATATGACGTCATCCGAAAATTCGGTGGTTTTATTTTTATACCCATTAGCAAAAGGTTTTTTACGAGCTACGCAATTGCTGTAGTCAGACCTATAGAGCGATCTTCTAACAGTTCACTCGGAAACCATTTTGTTCAAATTACTTGCAATGTCGATGGCTATTTTTGGTGCACTTTTAAATGGATATTTTTGAATAATTCGCTTACGAGGTCGCCCTGATCGTTGCTTATTTTTAATTCTTTTTTCGTTGTTGATCCGATTTACCATCTTCTGCACCGTTGATTTTGATCTGCTAACAATTTCATTGATTTCTTTAGAGGATTTACCGTTTTTGTGATGGTTTATAATAATACTTTTCTCTTCAATTGTTAATATATAATTATTATTTTATTATTAATATATTAGTATTATTGGAAAATGCCCAAAAAAAGCGAACTAAGTTTAGTTAAACGTGCTCAGGTCCAGCAGATACATGATCAAGTGAAATCTCAGGTAGAAATTTGCAAAACTCTGGAATATTCGCCTCGATCTGTCCAGTACTATCTTTAGCGGTTCACAGAGACCGGATAGCATGGGAATAGAACAAGAACTGGGCGCATGCGAATCACAACAAACCGCGAGGACCGAAAATTGGTACGAAGCTCCAATTAAAAATCGCAAAAAAACTCCCTTAGAGCTCGCTGTCGAATTTTCAGCAGAATTTAAGAAGCCAATTTTTGCTGGAACTACTCGTAGAAGACTCCAAGAAGCTAGTATGAAAGGCTTTAAAGCCAGGGAAAACCATGGTTATTTGAAAAGAGCAGAAAGGTGTGGCTTGTGTGGGCTCGAAAATACCAAACTTTTACTGAAGAATATTGGTCAAATATTGTGTGGTCAGACTAATCGAATTTCGAGCTAAGTTAGATCATACGATGTTGCAACAATATGTAGTAAATAATTTAGTTATATTATAACTCGTAATGAAAATACCTAACTTTCAAAACTACTTCATTTGTGGTTCGCTTTAAGATTTTTGGTACCGCTGGTGCAACCTTTGTTCGTCGTCGAGCCGGTGAAGAATTTAGTCTTGAGTGTTTAGTACCGACAGTAAAACATGGCGGCGAGAGCGTTATGGTCTAGGGGTGTATGAGTTCTTCAGGAGCAGGCGAAATGTTTGTGTGTCACGATCGCATGGACTCTACGAAGTACATAAACGTACCGGAAACTGCACTCCTGTCCTCACTTTTCTTATTGTTTGGCGTTACAAACATGAATGGAGTAAAGTTCCAGCAAAATAACGTACCTTGCCACAAAGCTGCATGCACAAAGACCTGGCTAGGGGAAAATTGCATCAAGGTCCTTGATTGGCCTACCCAGTCCCCAGATTTAAACACCGTAGAACATTTGTGGGCCTATTAAAGCACAAGATCAGGCAAAATACAATCAGCAACAAAAACGACTTAAAACGTCACCTGCGTGATGAATGAAGGGCATTATGTGCAGAATAATGCAATAAGCTTGTACGCTCTTTACCAACAATAATTGCTCCGTGATAAAGGCAAAGGGCGGTCCAACTAAATATTGATATTTGTTCAATAAAAAGCAATGTTATACTATACAAAGTGTTTGAATTTATTTAAATTAAACAGTTGCACGTAAAGTAAGAAATATAATGGGTGCTCAATAATTTTGATCAAGGCTGTATGTTGGCATGCTTGAGGGTGTGTTCGTTGGTATTCATTTTGTTGTACTTTGCCTTTACTAGTCTAAAGTGTGATCGCTCCGCAATTTGCAGAACAAATATTTTTCAATTTCAAAATTTTAATTTATACCATAATTCCGGTTTTACACTACTGCCATTAATTTTGTCACAAAATATTGAATCAATTTACACGAAGCCGAATATTTTCGATTGGTATGCTTTATCAGTACACTGGCATTTGTTCAGAAATTTCGTGTAGCTGCGGCATTACGCTGAATTTATATGACAACTGACAAAATTTAGTTGAATTAATATGATGTTAAGGCTGTTTTAGTATAAAACTAAATTAACACAACGATTTTGCAAAATTTTAATCGAATACAGCATCATACTTTCTCTACCCTTTTATTAAAGATAAACTCATCGAATACCAATTTTTTTTAGTATCGTGCTAACTTCATATGATTCTTTGACATATACAAACGTCAAAATAGGTCTGTTTACTTATGTCGATTTCCTTTACACACTGGGGATTTTAGGGATTTCCATCCCTTGTCAAATTTTGTCTTTTTAGTGTGCGTATTTCGTATACATGTAAATCCCTCTCCAAATACGGATTCGAAAGATTTGATCTCTGTCAAAAAAAAATCGATTTTTTTGGTGTGAAGGAACGTAAAATCTGTCGTAAAAGTCAAAATTTGACAAGGGATCGCAATCCCTAAAATCCCTAGTGTGTAAAGGAAATCGACATTAGTTTTTTGCACTAGTACGCCCACTTATCTCATACTGTTTTCTCATATGGTTTTATATCACACCAAATGTAGCTAGGGATTTACAAATTTTCGAATGCAAAATATTGAGAAAATGTATTTCTAAATTCCGCAGACCAGGAGGAAAGTGGTACTCCAATAAATCAATATATGAGGAATCGAAAATTTTCCCTCTATTCGACTACCTCACATCTTTGGCCAAAAAGAGAATTTCGTTGTTACAACACCATGACAATCCCTTCCTTAGACATTTATTTGAGGATAACATCAGATACTCGATAACATACAGATATTATATGTCCCCAATAGGCATCCTCATTTCCGGCTTGTGGATAATGATTGCCTATTTCTCGCTCCCTTTTACCAAAAAGCCCAAGCTTCCAATTACGGAGGTTGGATCCCTTATCTTACATACAACTTGAAACAAACATAAACATAAAACAAGCACACAATCAGTATGAAACATAATATTTAAGTATTTTAATATCTAGGTATCATATAACTATATTAACAAAAATAAATCAAACCATTCTCGAATTTCGTAATAATTTAAACTAAACTAAAACAAAGAATGTAAACAATGTCTTAAATAAATTGTATATCTGTTAATCAAACCAAATATCAATGCGTAAACCTAGATACTATATATAATACCAAAAATATTATGTATATGACAGCCTACAATTACTTGAGTAAAATGTCTACACCTTCAATCCAAAGTATTTAGTCCGACACTTAAGGCTATTTGCCATAATTTAAGTCAACACACATGTGTTAAAATAGTGGAGACCTTCTGTCACCTCTGTCTTTTGTTTACATTTCATACTCTCATTTATGTTCTCAATTTTTTCCTTAGGTTAAGATTTCTATCTATCTTCTTTTTCTTTTTTTTTTCTTGCAACTAATGGTCTTTATTGAGTAGACACATACAAATATATTGAACCTAAGGTAAAACTTACAACTCCTAACTCTGAAAAACAAAGAAACAATAATTGCTCTTGAAAAATAAATAATATAATTTATATAGCCAGACCAATTCAAAGTCGGAAATTCTATTCTAAGTGTATTAATAAGATATTTTTAAGAAGCAAATGTAAAGTGAATTAAAAAATCTCAATAAAAATTCTTACTACTACTACTACCTAGTTTTTTGCCCGAACTGTCATTGTTTTAGGTGTGCTCAGAAGCAATTTATTAAAACAAATTTTCTTAGTACGATATTAGTTAGAGAATGTTTAAAGTCAAGAATAAGTTAGAAAACTACTTTAAAGTTAGGAAATATATAAGAAGCGTTATACTATTTCCTTAATATAATAGGCTGTTTAAAGTCTCCAAAACTAAAAAGAATTCAGTATACAGCAAATAAAATAGTTTTTTTTTTACAAATGTAAAAATTAAGAAATACATACATACATACATATTTCAACTCCAGCTTAAAAACGAGATACAAATCTTTCGAACACATCCGTATAAGTTATTTTAACAAGTAGGAAGGTTTTGGCACATAATACACTTATACCAACTTTGGGAGATTATTAAAGCCTAGTACGCAGATCGGGAAAAATTTTGTCTCCCATACATTTTTTTTCCTGGGACAAATTTTGTCTCGGATATTTTTCCGTGCAGTACGCAGTTCGCGCGCAAAATTCATACTATTGTGAATTGCTCTACAAAATGTCTCCACTAAATTTTGCCAGGAAAAAGAATGATACAAGCATTATTTTGCGGGACAAATTTTGACAGCCGAAAGTGATTTTTGTCAATACTGGTCTTATGTAAAAGGTGCTAATGCTCGTCTTGAGAGCATCAAGAGGAGATTCCAAAAAGGTATGAACGACTTTTGTAAGACAACGCATTCCAGAGATACACTAAAAAGCACAGTAAATTAGATTTCATCTCTCCAACTTCAAACTTTTGCGCGAGATTTGGAAAAGTTTTGTAGAGATTAAAATTGTAGAGATAAAATTTGTCTTGTCTCGATCGAGTGAAAGCGTTTTTTTGGTACTTGTATTACGGTGCTAGATAAAGATTACCAATAAAACACGCCTAATGATGTTTACTTACTTCTGACTCGTCAAATATGGAGTATGTTTAGTTTTTATTAGGAAAAGTTGCAAAAGTTATATTTTGAATTTGGTTTTGATTTATCTTTATCGAATAAAACATTTGATTTTTGTCTTCAGAAATCAGATTGGTATTTACTCACTTTTGGCGCCTACTGTATGTATAAATATTACCTAGATATTGTAATGGAATTTAGACATTTAAGCCTAGTACGCAGATCGAGACAAGACAAATTTTATCTCTACAATTTTAATCTCTACAAAACGTTTCCGAATCTCGCGCAAAAGTTTGAATTTGGAGAGATAAATCTAATTTAATGTGTTTTGAAGTGTATCTCTGTAAGGGGTTGTCTTAAAAAAGTCGTTCATACCTTTTTGGAATCTCCTCCTGATGCTTTGAAGAGAAGCATCAGCACCTTTTACATAAAACCAGTTTTGATAAAAATCACTTTCGAAAATACGGTGGCTGTCAAAATTTGTCCCGCAAAATAATGCTTGCATCTTTGTTTTTCCTGGCAAAATTTAGTGGAGACATTTAGAACAGCAATACACAAAAGTATGAATTTTGCGCGCGAACTGCGTACTGCTCGGAAAAATATCCAAGACAAAATTTGTCCCAGAAAAAAAATGTATGGGAGACAAAATTTTCCCGATCTGCGTACTAGGCTTTAATACATATATGTACCTAACTTGTTATGAGAATAGAGAATGGTAATTTTTTACAACAAATACATCAAACCATAATTTCAACATGCACCTAAAGTCCATTTCGTATTTCTATTTCCCTATAAAATTAAGCATGCTCACGTTTAATGAAAATAATTACCTACCTACCCATACAAAATATGTAATTGTTCTGAGAGGTAACAAAAATACAAATTCTACAATTCAAATATATGTACATACATATGTACATACGTGACAGCGAAAGAAGAAAAAAGAAAAATAGCAACCTATAAATATACACAACGAAAGGAAAATATTAAAACCTTCTCAACAATATTGACATTTTTATCTTTACTTAAAGCAATTATTTGTATAGAAAATAGATTGAAGGAAAATACAAAATGGAGTTCTCCTTGTCCTATGTTCAATATCTTGCGTTTTCCTTTAAAATTAATTTTTAGTCTCCTTCTAATTTCTCAACTCTACCGCAAAAATATCAACTCATCTCTGCAGATGGCGCGTCGTTCGTTCGTTCCTCTCAATAATAGTACTATAAATATTTATATACAATGATGAACGCAAAGAACAGAGTCAGGCACATTGCAAGCATAGATATTTTATCTTCTCTAAATACCCCATAATATTACTTGTTCTATGAAATTTGAACTTGCCTCAAAAGTGGTTTTCTGTTGTAAGTTATTTTTAGATCTAGTGACAGCTTCCTCAGCTTCCAAAAAAGTGTTCATTCTATGTTTGCACAGTTTGAGAACAGTTGACAGATTAATAATTATTTTGAATTTTAGCTTTGCAGACCGATTGGAAGTGAGTTTTGCAGGAAATCTAGTTTCAAATTGATTTTGTTGACGTTTAGTTCTGATTGCTGAAATAGCTCGAAGAAAGGCAAATAAATATACATTTTTATTTTATTTTTATATAAATGGCCAGCTAATATAAATCACTTTTCAATTGATTGTGTACGGCAGCAGAGTATATATAATATATTTTTAGTGAGTGCTGGTTTGTAGACATTTTTTTAATTTTAAATAATAGGAAGATTTTCTCCTAATGTAAACTCGATTTTTGGAATTTCTCAACGGATTTAATTAATCTTTCTGCTGTGGTTCTAATTTTAAAGGTCAAATTGTGCGAATTCCAAAATAAAAAAGATAAAAATGTACTGGTGTAGTGATGTAGTGATGTCATTAAAACGCGTTCTTTATTTATTTGGATTTATATTCATTCCAAAATGAAATCGTCATTATATTCTCCCTTTTACCAAAATTAAAGAAAATACACAGGGTTGTGATCGAAAACAGTATATCTCTCAAATTTAATTTAATGTAAAATAGGAGTCACCCATTTTTGTTATTGTTTATTATTTAGTAGGTATGGACATAAGTACTTCCCAAGATAAATTTTCAAACTATGACTAGAGAAGGAGATAATAGTATTAAGGTGTGCTCGTTACCCGGTTAATTTGTTGTGATGTCATCAAAATCGAGAACGTCGATTCCATTTGAATCATCATAGACAAAGCAGGTGACAGGAAAAAAAGAGACAACTTCTAATTGCTTCGTAGAAGCATTAAAAAACTTGATTTTATTAATTGGCATTTGTGGATGAGTTTAAATCCTTTTAAACGGAACCTGAATCATTTTGTTAAAAAAAAAAAACTTTAGAAAGGTAATGCGTATAATGGGTGTTTCTTATAGTTTTAAATAACATACAAGTTATGGTAATGGCCGGTTCCAAATAAATAAATCTAATCGAGAAGACCAAATTTTGTTATTTTTTTCCCAGCGGCCGGACGCTAAACCTATGAATACACAAATTAACGCCAGCGAATGTTCATTGGCTTAGACTAACAACAAATACCTATAAAGGTTAAATCGAACTCCCCTTATGAGCAATTCACAGCTCCATTTAAGAAACTATGCATTTATGAAATGCTTTCTTCAATAAAATGATTGAGATGTGGCAAAATATGCCAAGTGAAACAATTCTTTCCCATGAATGACATTCAATTTGAAAAGTAAAAATTCAGTAATTGTTAGGGTGTATCTTATTTTTTGAAACTTTAAAATTAAATTTTGTAAAAGTGATCAAGGTGCTTAAGAAAATCTGTCTAAAATGTTATTGAAATCGATAAAAAAGAACCCCACCGCGCACTTACAATATTCACGTCATTTTAACGAGGATAAAATGTTGGGGACACAAAGAGTTATTTTTTCAAAATTGAAAAACGTCAGTCATTCACCCTTATTCCAATAGTCGTTTTACTAAAACGCCAGTAAAGCTAGCCCTAAACGACGAACATGCTCGCCGAACATGTTCGCTTGCGTTAGCCCCTACACGACGAACACATTCGGCGAACATTCATTTCGTGTTGATTCTTCACAGAGTAAGCATATGCGACACACAGTGGGTCCTGTTGGTACTAAGCAGTCTCAAAATTCAGAGTCTTGTTAAAAATGCTAAAAACTGTTATAAATAGATACTTACTGCTTCTGAAAATGAAAATATTAGCAATAATGAATATAGTTCTGACTTTTAAAAATAAAAGAAAACTGTAACAATTAAAACTTCCGCATGTTTAATGAAAAACCAATTACACAGACAACTTAAATGTACCGTAACTTGGCCGTTAGACAGAGAGGAAAGATAATACTGTGTTATAATATTTGTTATAATATTTATATTGTTTAGGCATTTTTATTTTGTTTTTATTGACAAAAATTGAAAACCGTATTTTGAGCACTATTATGTATGAAGAGGACCCACTGTGCGACGTTCACGGTAAAAATAAGATTTGCTCGCGAACATGGCCCTACACGACGAACATCGAAGCCAACGAACATGAGAAAATCGAAATTTTTCGCCAACAGCGAGCGGCTCGCGAACCAGCCCCTACACAACGAAAACATGGCGAGCACGAACAAGTTCAGCGAGCATGTTCGTCGTCTAGGGCTAGCTTAAAACGACAAGGCTCTAGGAACAAAAATTGGAATTTTATTGAAACGACTATCGTTATAATGCTTAGAAAAGTTAAGAACATAGAGAATGGTACCCTTTTCGTATTATTTAAACCCAAAATGTGGTCTCTGGAGCTTTCTCGGCGTTTTATTAAAATGACTATCGGAATAAGGGTGATTATCTCCACTTCGCTCGATTATCTTTTTAGTATGAATAGGTATATCAATAAGATTTAATCAAAGCAAAAATATGTGCCTTATTTCAGGAAGGCTGATCTTTTTATACTTTTTCATTGGTCTAATGCATAGTACTTAACGTCAACCGATTGCAATTTAATTTGGTACCAAACAAAATTCAAAAGTTTCAAAATAGGCGCAAATCAAGCAATATACAGTGATAGAAAAAATAATAGAAACAAGCTTCTTCTGTGCCGTTTTTTTATTGGAAAGAAATTGAAAATTAAAAATACATACAATAAGTCTCTATAAAGTTTAAAATATATGTAGGTACACAATATTAAATTTATTAATAAAAAGAAAGAGTAGTAATGAAAAAAAATCAAATTAATATTAACAGCCATTTTACCCTGGAAAAAATAATAGAAACAATATTATAATTGTGTTTTTCTTTTTGGTAGAGAGTAACTTAACTGTTAAATTGGTTCATATTCGTTTATTACTTGGTCTTTGCACCTTTATTTTTAATGACGGCTTCACATCCCCGCCCCATGGAATGAACCAACTTGGCGCATGTCTCGGAAGTTATGGAATACCATAAATTTTGTATTATAGACCACAGTTCTTCCTTATTCTTGGCTCTGAAGTCTCCAATTTTCCTCTTAAGTATGCCCCACAGGTGTTCTATGGGATTAAGATCCGGGGACTGCGATGGCCACTCCATAACATTTATTTTATTTTTGTTAAAGTATGTATTCCTTAGCCAATTTTGAGGAGTGCTTGGGGTCGTTATCCTGCATGAATTCCCATTTAATTGGCATGTTCTCTTTGGCAAATAGCAGCATAACTTCATTTATGATTCAATAGCACACATTTTGTCTTTTATCCAAAAAATTGGATCAACCCCAAATGTTAGAAGCACCCCCAAATCATGATATTTCCTCCACCATGTTTAAGTCTTTTTTGTGTACCTTGGATCGAATTCTGCATTCTTAGGTCGTCGGACATACATTTTGCCATCCGAACCAGATAAATTTATCTTTGTTTCATCCGACCATAAAACGTTGTTCCAATTTGCTTGTTGGGCGTGCTTATTTGCAAAAGTAATTCTCTGCAGAATATTTTTCTTGCTCAAGAATGTTACTTTTCTGGGACTCCTTCCAGGAAGCCTTGCTTCCATTAGTCGGTTTCTTATTGTACGACTTGAAACAGGCGCATTTAGTTCAATTTAAAGTCGTTTGAAGAAGAAAAAGGCTTTTTTTTACACAGTCGTACCAATATATTATCAAACCGCGTTAAGGTCTTTTGTTTTCTGCCTCTTGTTTCTGGCTTTGGACTTGAACAATTTAATGCTTGTGCTATTTCTTCCATAGTTTTCCAATTTTTTTCTGAAGTTTTTTTATTAAATTGCGCTCAGTAATAGTACAATGCACTCCACGATCCATTTTTATAAAATTTTAAAATAACTGTTATATTTTTTTTATTAAAACGACTGAAACACGTGCAGAACTAATAAACAAACTATAAAACGTCTATTTCAATAAAAATAAAAAACGAAATTTAATGTCGATTTCCTTTACTCACTAGGGATTTTGATCCCTTGTCAAATTTTTTCTTTTGGTGTGCGTATTTCGTATACATGTAAATCCCTCTTCAAATACGGATTCCAGGGATTTGATCTCTGTCACAAAAAAATCGATTTTTTTGGTGTAAAGGAACGTGAAATCTGTCGAGAGATCGAAATCTTCACACAGAAATTGATTTCTCATGTGTAAAGGAAATCGACATAAGTCAAATTGAAAGTCGAAGTACCTTGTTTTTATTATTTTTTCCAGGCGAAATTATCACTTAGCTCTTTTTTTTTACCGTGAAGTCCAAACAAAGAGCTAATGAACACAAACGGCTGCACCATTTCAAAGTTATGCTAGATGCAATTAATATATAAAAATTAGAACCGAGGAAGACGTAATTGTATGTAGTTATTAATGGTTGATCATTATGTACAGCTTTGTTTCTATTATTTTTTCCATCACTGAACATTGTCCTATCTCTATTTTTACTCTATACCCATAGTTCTGCTCGGGATAATTTTTGAAGATACTTTAAATTTCGATAGCAATTAATAAAATAAATTTGGTGTGCAGTAACTCTAAGAGTAGCAGGACCTTGGGACTTACAATTCTAAACCATTCCTAATTTCTTGTTACCTGGAATGTTGGCTACCTACAATTTTCTACCGAATCTGAAAGGCTAAGATAAGTAGCACTTTTCATGACAAGAAATACACTTGGAGGATTTGTCACTTCCTCGTAAGAACCCAAGGGCTTCTGAATGGATCTTCAATGCGCTGTTATTATACCAAGGGCTAACACTAATTAATTTCCAAAGAACTAAATAATTGTCTAATTCGTCTTCGTGACTCTAATTTCAAAACAATGTTTACTTCTAAATGATTGACATTCAAAGACAAAATTTTTATATGGACTGTTCATACACAGTCTAATGGTCAAGCTCTAGACACAAACAACTATGTAAACATAAGTAAAATTTTTGTAAAAAAACGATGGTATAAAAAATGAGAACGAAATTATATTTTTGTTAATAGAAAAGGTTTCATTTTACCAGCATATGTATTTTTTCTATTTAATTTCGAAATACATTTATAAAAAATTAACAACGGGAAATCTTATGAAGTATTAATCTTCCGAACAATAACGAAAAATTAACCCAAATTAAAGTCTTACTCTGACATAGTCACCGAAAAATGAAACTATTAAAGACCACAATTTGTTGATTGTTAGTAACGCTTACTATAAAAAAAAACAATTGTTTAAAGTGGAAAAATTAACCTTGTATCTTAAATGTGTTATATACTCGTATATGCTACCTCAAATAAAATGCAATTAAAACAAAAATGTTGGTTTCTTTCTAACTTAAAACAGTTTTGACTTGTCTAATTGTTTTATTGTTAAAACCAATTTAAAATTCTAAGTCTGCTAAATTTGAATAATTACCCACTATAGAATTTCCATTTTCGAAAGTTATTAAGCCACTTATCTAAAAAACAAAAAAAAAACAACAGCTTTTTGAAGATAATATTGATTTATCTTTAACATTTTCCTTATAATATACTTGTTTTAATAGATTCTCATCAAATCATTTGACTGATCTATTTACTTTAAATTATTGTAATTAACATATTGTTTTTGTATGAAACGAATAAGATATGTCTATGTTTCAGTATGTTTGTACATGAGAATGGAGCCATTTTTAATTTTTTTTTTCAAATGTTCCTTAAACTAAAACATTGGCATATATATATTGAATTCATTCCAAGAGTATGGTAACTTACGCTGCTTAAAATAATAATAGTGAATTCCTATAGCAAGTCAAAATAAAGTCATTGTTCACTATGGGATGAGATTAACATATCATCAGCGATTAATCGGGACGGGCATTTTTTAAATTGCTTAAAATCAAAAGGTAGGTTCAATAATTTGCGATGATCTCAAAATTTATAAGGCATAAAATCATCTGATTTTCAAAGTCCGTTGACAACGTTATAAAACTTAACTTTAAAATTTTTCAAATTTTTGAAACTTAAATTATTGTTTTCGAAAGCAATTGAGAAAAAAAAATCATTAGATAGATAGATAGATAGATTAAATTCTTTATTTCGATAATAAAATTACATTAATTTAAAGCTAAGAATATAAGGACATGGCGTTGTTGCCGTCTGCCTGATAGACATTTCATTTAAAAATAGTTTAACATTATGAAAGTTTTTTTTTTTTTTTTTTTGATTTGTTTTTAGTATAAGAAAATAAAAACTGTATCTTTTAGTGGTTTCTCTTAACAATTTTCAAATATTAGATGAATAATTTATTAACTTGAATATTTATAAAAAAGAAGATAAATAAAACAATTTTGAATAATTTTATAATCTTTAAAGATATGTATACAATTTTGACATGATTTGAAACACAAAAAATATGAGTTTAAATAGCTCCATTTTTTTTTTTTTTTTTTTTTTTTTTTTTTTGTTTTTACATTATCTGTGATTTGAGACTTAAAACATCAATTTTGCCGTGATTTGAAACACAAAATCTTTAAAATAAACTTTTCCGTTTTTAAAAACAATTTTAGTAGATGAAAACAAGTTCAATTTTTCCGTGATTTGAAACACAAAAAATATTAAATTCTCAATCGCCCTAACTGGATACATGACCGCTCAAAAGCTACTTCTATAAGCTAAAGCATGTTTGCAAAATTTAAACAGATTCGTCCAACCACTCAGCCCGTTAAGAATGTCAATAAGTTGGTCCATAGACAAAAAACTCACTTGGAAATATAGCCGTCGTATTTCTTGTAATATTGGACAAACTGCTATGAAATGATTTATATCCTCCACATCTCTTCTATTGCAGAGAGTGCAAATTTGTGAGAGGTCCGATCTATGGGGGACAAAGTTGAGATTAAGGATCTCGACTCTAGCTTTAAAAATGGTGCCGATAGCTTCCGGAGTCAATTCTTTACAAAAATAGTTTGAAGTTGATGACAATTGATGGTTTAAGCGTTTGTATATGTTTCTGCTTGCCGATGAGGATGCACTTTGCAGGTGTTCTAAATAAAGTTTTTCATCAATTTTAGCTATCAAAACCGCGAACATATTTTGCCATTCCTCTACATTATTTTCCCTTAAGGAGAGTACTATATCAACTCCTGCAGCAAGCGCGTTCCATTCTCTGAAGGGAGATGCATTTGTACGTAGCAGTCTTATCAAGATTGTCTTATGAAGCCCATTTTCTCTTTTCATGACCTTAGCTAAATAGTCGGAATGCCGTTTCAGATTCTGAATATATATCGGTGCTATTCCCGATTCGACATGTATGGCGTACGTAGGTGTAGCGTTAGGCAGTTTAAAAAGTCTTTTAAAAAAAGTACCTTTGTAAAGTCTCAAATTCCTCTATTTGCGCGTATCCAAAGGCTTGGACACCGTAACATAAGCAAGTATTTATTGTTGCATTGAAGACTCTGTACTTTGATGAGAGGTCGATAAGTTGGTTGCTAAAAAAATTGGGCCACATCAGGTTTAGGGCCAGTTTGGCCTCCCTGGTTTTCTCTTTCGCATGATTGCTCCAGTTTAGATTATAGGTCAGCAATACACCTAGATATTTAAACTCACTCACAATTTCAATACGCTCGTTGTTGACGTTCCATGATTCTTCAGCACGTCGTGCATGCCGCCTAGATTCAAATATCATAACCTTGGTCTTTCTAGTATTGATCCGTAAGCCCCAAGTTTCGCAATATTCTTTAAGTCTATTGATTTGCAGTTGTAAAGAAAATGGGTTATCCGCCAAAAGTACCAAATCATCTGCATACAGTAAAACTTTAATCAAAGATTCGCCAAATATTACACCTCCCGGTAGGATTTCACAAACCGCATCAATATAAAGTGCAAACAAAATGGGACTTAGAATACATCCTTGGGGAACTCCCGCCGCTGTCTCAAAACATTCTGATAAGTTGTTGCCATCCCATACTGAGGCTTTCGTTGAACTCAGAAAGTTAGAATAAAAAAGTAAAAATTTTTTTGAAAGGCCAAGAGAAGATAGTTTGTAAATCAATGCTTGTCGATTGACCGTATCAAAAGCAGCTTTGAAGTCAATGAAACAGCTGTAAAGCTTTTTCTTTTTCTCCAAATGTTGTCTTGCTATGCTTGTTAGTGCAAAAATTTGGTCTACCGTTGAGAAACCGGCTCGAAACCCAGCTTGGAAGATACTTAAGCGGTTGTTTGTCTCTATCCATCTCGTAAGCCTCTCGTAAAGAATAGAGTTTAAGATTTTCCTTAAAGAGTTGAGAATAGATATGCCTCTATAGTTTTCTGCAAGACTCCTTTCACCTCCCTTGAAAATAGCGTAAATAATGGCTGTGTTAAAGCAAATGGGTATGCAAGCATCATTATAAAGTTGGTTGTACCAGTCCACTAAGTAGTTTTTGAAGTCAGCAGTAGAATATTTGTAAAATTCCGTTGGGATTCCATCAGCACCCGGGGCTTTGTTGTTCTTCATTGTTTTCAAAACACTTTCTAGTTCGATCAAGGATATCGGTTCATCAAGTTCAGGAATATGGTTGTTTGGCATGGCGTAACTAAACGATAACAGAGACTCATCTGCTGATAACAATCCTTTGAAGTAATCTGCCAAAACCTCAGCTCCGAGAGCATTATTATTTGAAGGAGTATGTTTACGCCCTCCTAATTCTCTCACATTATTCCAAAATGTTTTAGAGTCCTTGCAGAGCACTAAGTTTTTTGCAGTAGTTTTAAGATATTCAGTCTTTTTTGAGGAACAAAGCTGTTTATATTCCTTATTAAAATGTAAGTACTGGTTTTTAAAAAAATCGGCGTTAGTAGATCTGAATAGATTTAAGAAACGAAATGTTTTTTCACGTAGCTTTACGCAGTCCTTGTCAAACCATATTTTTGCAGCGTTAAACTTTTTGTTAGTACTGAGTGCGAACGGTGCTGACATCTTGATAATCCTCATTACACATTCTGCGACTTGGTCGGCTACTCCCGTAGATTGTAGTGATGGAAGGGTACCACAATGTGTATTTAACCGCGATTGATAAAGAAGGGCCTTGCTGTCAACCCACTTCAACTTGTACATGTTGTTTGCGATATTTCGAGTTCCTTTAGAGAAAGTAGCTTTCACTGCAATGGGTAAATGAGCAGAAAAAGTCGCAGCCAGAACCTCGAAATCTTCAATCAGTATCAACCATTGGCCAGATACAGCACATATGTCTATAACCGACTGTCCTTGTCCGCTAATAAAAGTCAATTCACCCTCAGCGTCACTTTTGGAAACCCCATTCAACACGAAAAATCCAAAGCTTTCCAGGAGCTCTATAAGACTTCTTCCGTTTCGATTAACCAAACCATCTTTAGAGTTTCTTCTCGTATTAAAAACTGTTCCAGTATATGTATAATGGAAAAAAAAATCATTAAAGATAAATAAAATTCATGGCCTGCTCTTATGTACTCAAATGCGTTGCTCAAATGCATAAAATGTATTCTTTAAATTGCCGTCTGATTTCGGGAAAAAATATGAATGCAAACAAAATTTTAATTTCTTTAAAATTCTTTTTAAAAAATGTTTAAATGCCAATTTAAAAAAACAATCCTTCACCCGTTTTCAAGATATTGAATTTCGAAAAAAAAAGATTTTTAATATTTTTAAATGCAAAAGATATTTTTTCAAATATTTTAATTAACATTTTATTTTAAATTTTAAGAATTGAGGAGGTGATTTCCAAAACAAGCTATCGGACCTAAAGGTAGTTTTAAGTTAAATGCCAAAAACCTTTACTTCATAATACAGAAGATATAGAGCAAAATTATCTTCTACAAATTTATTCTTCACGAAATTTTAATAAAATTAAAGATTTCGACATAAATATAACTTTAGAAGTTACATAGAAAATTCTTCATTAAAATTCAGTATATCTGCTTTTGGAAGTATAATTGAATAATGTCTTCTTTTGGAAGTAAAATTATTTAAAAAAAGCTTCTTTTGGAAATAAAATTACGAAAAAAATATTTTTTTTTGTAAATAAACGTTTATTTTTTTATAACAAGGAACACAAATACATTACATTACATCCATTATTATAAGTAATCACAAAACTGGTTTTCATTTTTAAAACCTATATCTTCATAAGAAAACGAGATATTTTCATCCGCTTCAACGTTAACATCTTCATTTAGTGGTATATTAGCAATTTGATTATAAAAAGGTATTGTTTCTGGTTCAATGCCCATAGCTTTTAACAATTTGAAGACATCATCCCGTTTGGTTGGCTTAATATGGCTTTCTGGAGTTTTGCATTGAGACGAGATTCGAGACCGTCCCAACTAACTCCTCTTTTTAGTAAGTTGTGGGAGGTGGTTTCTCCACTATATGTTTCAGAAAAACTTATTTGCGTCGAAGAAGTTGTCATACCCAATATCTTGGAGTCAGAAATCTTAAAAGTTTTTTTTGTTTGAACCACAGCTTTTGATAAATTTTGCCAATCAAAAAGCTGAACATCATCAAAGAGGGTATGAACATTTCCAAATTTATATAGTTGGCTATCATACGTTGCTGGGGAGGTAATTGTACCAGTTCTCCGTAGTTCTTTTTCAACAAGGCCAAAAACTCTGTCAGCTGGCATTTATGAATGACCACTAACAGGAAAATACTCGTACTATTCAAAATTTAATTTATTCTTTTGGCAAGACATTGCTATCATTAATAGAACGGTATAGTTTTTGCGAATGCTTTTAATATTTTTTGAAACAATAAGAGGTTTTAAAATAGTTTTGAGAAAATATCCTATTGTAATTAAATTAAGTTAAAATAATTACCAGCCAATTAAGTTTTATGTATCTTATCGTCCACTCAGCAAATAAAATGTCAAACCGACACAAAACCAAACGCAACTTAATATGTTTTGTACTGCATAGGCCTTATTGGAAGGAACATTTTGTAAAGGCCATTTTGGAAAAGACATTTTGTGTTCAATAGGCTATTTTAGAAATAAAGTCGTTTTTTTACATTGAATTACTATGTCTCTGTGCTGTTTTGGAAATTATTTTTGATTGAATCAGACGCGCGTTGAAAAGACCTAAAAAATGACATACATATCTCATTTTCCGATTTTTTCCCGATAGCTGGTTTTGGAAATCTGCTCCTCAATTGTTAATCGAAGTCCTTAGAGTGATCAATGAAAGAGTCGAAAATCAAAAACTGTCCTGTTAGTATAATCTTTTGATTCAATTTTTTTCTCACCAAAGCCTACAATCGTATACATAGTTTTTTTTTATCAAAATCGTTAGACTCGTTTTCGAAATAAATATGATATTTCATTTAGTTAGTTTTAGAGTTTAAAAAATCAATCACTTCTCTAGGGAATCACCTTCGGCGGTTTAGGCTGTAGGTTGATGTACAGACAGACGGAATTTCAAGACCCACTTTACACATACGTATATCATTTAATTTTATCATTTTATCAATTTTTATCATTTTTATAAAATTATTTTGATATTCTACAATAATCGGTAAATATTTTGGGCCGACTAAGTTATCATAGGATCTTATGACCCGAGTTCAAAATATGTCAATTTTTGTAAAAAAAAACGAGCTTTCGTCGCCGTCGTTGGCTTCCGGATTTTCAATGGTGACCTAAAATAAATGCTCAGAATAAAATGTTGATCAATATACACTTCGGTAACATTTGTTAAAATTCCTCGCCAGCGTATGCTTTTGCAGGTCCAAAGCTTGAATTTGAGAAATTCTGTGATCTGATTTCAAAAACCAAATTGTTTTCAAACGTGAATTTTCAGAATTTACATGATGTTCTTTAATTAAATTAATTTTTGTATTGAGTTAAAAAAATACATTGATATGTAATGGCAATCATTTCAATTGTTTGACCCTAAAAAACTGGTGATTTAGAAATCGTTCAAAATATTGTATGAATACGCATCTTTTTCAGATATTTGCCGTAGAATTATAACCTTGAACCGTTCCTGCGTTCATATCGACAAACAATACATTTTGCAAATATGTGTCCAACTTTTCTTAACAAAATATTTTTGTAGGATTAGGGTGTGTATTATTTTGCAATGTTCAATATTTCAAAAAAAATGAATATTTTGAAATTTAGTTATCAAGCGCAAATCAATAAAAACTTTAAATCGGTTTGTGCATATATATGTATGTATGTTATACCGTTAGCAAGAAAATAAATATAGACAATCAAAATGAATGACATAACGACTAAACTAATTCATGAACTACAAATCAGTATACACCCAATAAAAAGAGGAATTTAATATACTCGTATATATGACAATAAACATTTCCCAAGACATGTATGTATGTATAATACATAGTTCCAAAAATCGAGTTTTACTACATAATTTATTTATTTATTTATATGTACATATGTACAAAAAGATAATTTATTCTTTTAAATTTCTTTCACAATATAAACACAAAACAGATCTGCACAAGTATTTCTTGTAAACTTAAAAATGGATGAACTTAAAGGTTTCTTCAAACAAGCCGGCAAAGAATTTTTAAATGCTGCCGGCGAAGCAGCTGCGGGGGCAGCCAAAGAGATCGTGGGAAGTGTAATTAATGAAATTTTCATTAAAAAAGAAGCCGAAACAAAAAGAATTCTGCCGAGTATTAAGAATATGAGAGTCGTAAGTAATTTAAAAAATTTAAGTTTATTTTCAAGTAAAATGTATGCACAAAAAGAATGTATTTTAATGGGAAAGAATAACGGGACGACCTTTCTCCAAATAATTTATTTATGATTGTAATACTCGTTGGTGGAGGTTTTATTAAAGGTGTTATATACTCTGTGTAAGGCTGTATTGTTGGGAGCATTTTAATTTTGATGTTAATTTTGCCAAGTTATGTGTAACACATCCGATCTCCGTAAAAATTATAGATTACAGATTAAAGTATTTTTCTAGAACATGTGCAGGAAAAATATCAAACTGTTAGCTGTTAAGCCGGTATTGGATAAGCTAAAACTCAACAATCGATATTTCTGAGATTTGTGAATTACAAATACAAAAAATTAAACATGTTAATTTTAATTTAAAATTTCTGAATTTGTTATTACACAGCTAATATGAAAAAAACGAATCTAATGCTTCTTCATAAAGTCTAGTTTATACATTGATTGATAGAATTTAAAGTATTTTGCGGGATTCAGTCCCAATGCGTTTCGCAGAGGTCAAGCGAAGTGGAATATGAAAGTAAAAAAAAGAACACGTGACAGAAGTGAAACTGTTTTACGATTATGCTTTCCAAATTTTATTTACAAAACTCAATAAAGTCTTAAATTAAATCGAACCATAATTAACAATCCCTTCAGGAATAGTCATACATTTTAAAATTTTTGAATACTAATTGAGGGTTTGAAACACTTATCGTGCTAAGGTTATTTTAATAAACTGTCCTCAAACAGACCTAAAACATTGACATTTTGTGCAAATAACTAAGCAGATTCCTAGCCTTACAAGGTGATTAATACAAACTCCTTAAAAACAGTTTACGTCCTCATCTGAAAGCTTTATTGTTCAGTCAAGTATTAGAAGCTCCACCCTTCTCAAAATCTAACTAATTTTGTATGTACCCCAGTCATCCAATTGTTAGTAACCCTTTCAGTATATAATATAATATAATAGAGTGCACTATGTGCACAAAGTTCTCATACTTTCCTTGAATCCACTACAATTTCTGTAAATAAATTCACAAAACAAATGAAAACTATTTGGGAAGCTGAGTACTTCAATGTAGTACCCCGTGGCGTAGTGGTGTTTGCGCGTTAGATTGTCACGACAAAAGTCTGGAATTAAATTGAGTCAAGCATACATGTCCATTTCGTTTGGAAAATAAATTTTACTTTGGTTAAGATGAATTCGTTTAGGTGTCAGATTATACAATAAACCCTGCTGTACAAATTGAATCGTTCATGTAAGCTAATTGAATCTATAATATAAACAGTTTAATTTATTTGGACATTTCGGAAAACCTAATCGCGTATTAGGCTCAGACCGCGTGGGAGGGGTATTGTACAAAAAATAACATTTGTTTTTAATTCCAACACACACAAATCCGACGTAATGAAACATCAATTGAAATGGAGCCCATATTAAAAACAGTATATTTAAGTGTCATGGCATCATGGTTTACTCATTGTACACTAATATCAAAAATAAACAACTCATATAACATAATATGAGCTGCTGGGTACAATCCTGGACGAATTGCCATTACGGCTCGCAAAGTGCTTAAACCTAGTAACTTACAACTTTAAACCAGCCCTGTGTAAGTGTTAGCAGTATTGGAGGAGACTACAATTGTTTACCGATTCCGAACGGCTAGTGAACAGCACTTTTCGCCACAAGATTTGTCACTTCCTCGCAGGAGGCAGTATACCCCTACAAAACATTTGTACAGCGGCTGAGAATCGAACGCACGACCCTCTGCATTAATCATTAAATTCTACAATTTCTCGATTTATCTTGATAATTCGTTGTGCTTAGTGTTAAAAAAATTTTTAAATGCAGCATGAAACAAAAAAAAAATGAAAAAGGAAAGATATGTGTTATCATATTTTTGTAGCGCGAACTGATAATTTTTTTAACTTAATAAAATACTGAAAAAGAAAAATTTAGTTATAAGAGCATGTCGTATGTCCCTAACCAACGAGTAAAGAAAATATCAAAAAGAACACCATTTACGTGAACCTAGCGTATAAAATCAAATAGCTGTTTGATTATTTCGACCAAAAACAACATCAATAATTTTTTAATATTAAACATAGTCTGTTTTGAACTTCATATAAATGCTACTTTCGACTTCTTAGGGTTGTAGAAAGCAATAAAACTCATTTCCTATACCAATATTTCTATATTTGAGTCTAGACACCAGGAAATTAAACTTTACTATAGTCCCTGCTTGGCGCCTTCCAATGTTAAAAATGTTATATTTACATTGGTTCCATTACACCATCACTTTTCTTAATTTGTATTATTACAAGGGTGAAAAAGGAATTCATTACCCGACTACTTTATTGAATTTTTATTTCAACAGAAGAAATAATTTTAATACGTTGATTATTTTATGGGAACTAATTTTAAATCATTTCACGTGTTTTTTTTTAATAAATATTTATGTACGTATAGAAATTCTGTAAAATTTGTTGTTAACTACTTAAACCTTTAAAAGAAATTGAGAAAAAATCGCTTCAGGAGGTTAGGCTGCAATTTTACATACAAAATTACTATCGATTAGTATTCTACATTTATTCAACAAACACGTACTCACCAAAAAATGTACTCTAATATTTCTCTAATTTTAGTTGTTATATTTATCTTTTATTATTTAGTGAATCCGGGAGGTGCAAAAATATACTAACTTGATATATTTTTGTCATACAATTTTTTTTTTGAGTTGATAATTTTGCAAAACTGATCCCAGATCTAGTGACTTTTTAGGCCTTTCGTTTGAAAATCCATCAAAAACGTTTCTTATCGACTATTAAAAATTAGTTTTTAAAATATTAAGGAAGACTTCGCTGAAGCTTGTCATTGGCAAACGAACCATTTTTACTTTGCACTAAATAATTTGAATACAGAAGTACTAGCCCAACTTATGAAATTTATAATTTAAAATTGTTTCATTTTACATATAATATTAAATATGTCCACTGTATTGAACCCTACTGACGTCATTCCCTTTATACTCATTGCAAAAAAAAATGTTTTCTCCAATAAGAACAAGAGGGTGTGTATGTGCATATTTTTTGTTTGAGTGTAATGGATACCATAAATAAAAACCATCCCTTTGAATGAAAGTAAAATACTCATCGCACTTGGAACTCATAGTTCAACAAGTTTCATTGTCATGTTTTGATGCCATTTTGGGGAAAACGAAATCCTAACGACGCGACGCACCCGCAAATTCAAACTTTTAGTGCCATTCATCACCCATGTGTATGCATGTATGCTGATGAAAAGTAAAAATTCCCGAATTAACAATTTCCCAATGGAGAGCTACATGTTGTCATTATCCTTATTACAGTCTTCGAGTCTAGGTTATGTTAGTGTGTAATTTCAGTTAACCTTAGCAGTTCTTGCAACACTACACTCACTTGTAGTTCCATAATCAATTGCATATTAAAAAGTGTTGAGTAAAATTAATATTTAAAACCGCGTTATTTGATAAAAAAAAAAATATTTGTCGAACTAACTTATTCGTTATCTCTAAAAACTTATAGTTAGATAAAAAACAAAAACAAAAAACTACGTATGGTGTGAACTTTACACTATTCAGTTAAAGTTTTGTTGGTGAAGAATCTCGAAGTTTTTTTTTTAACAAAAAATGCCTTTCGTTCCTAAGCCCGAAGTGACTGTTTTAAAGACCTTTCTTAATAATAATGAAAGCTGCCCATTAAGTATTTTTACTAAGGAAAAATCCTTACAAGATGTGAAAGATGCGAAAAATTGTGAAGTTGACGATAGCAGTTTGCAGGAAATAATTTTTTCGAAAGCAAATATTAAAGAAGCTACGAATGCATTCGAATTTTTGAAAACACCTTTCGTAAATTCGTGTTTAAGTTTAAATGAAATGAGTGATAGTTTTCCTCATATCGACAACGAAAAAACTGATTCAAATAAAAATAAAAACGAAGTTGCTCAGACTCAAGTTAATAAGCCTAGGAAAAAGACCTTCGATGGGAAGCCCATTTATCAAGTAAAATATAGAAACAATACATATATAATTTTATTTGGTTTCGATGAATAAATATGGATTGTAATATTTTTTATTTCATTGATTGATTTTTAAGCGAAAATAAATTTTAATTACACACATACCTACAGCTCAATTACAATTCACGGAAAGCTATTACGTTTGTTTTAATGGGTGCACTTTTGTATCTCGAATTCGCCCCGATGTGTTTCATGTGACCCTTTTGTTTCTCTTAGTTGTGATTGTGTAAAAATAAAAGTTATATTGTATTCAAATGTTTCATATCTTTTTTTCAAAGATTTGTTCTTTGTTGAAGTAAAACTTCTTTTCCGGCGTTGAGGGTAAAAAAATTTCTATGCAACTGTCAGTGACATGTCAAAACGACACGTTATCAGACAGCGACATGTTTTTAGAATACAAAATGTTTGTACGTTTATAGGTTTGCTTTGCTTGAGGGAAAAGAAGTTTTACTTCTACCGCGCGAACATCAGTACACACAGTCTTTTTTCTTTATTTTCGACTCAATAAAATTGGCTTGTGCACTTCGATTTCTTAGAAGTGGTAATTACTAAGACTGTGTATAACAAGAAGGAAGAAACTATTTCTATAGAAGATCTAAAATACCTGGCATAGTAGGATGTGTGGATGGAACTTACATTGGGATAATTGCTCCAAGCCATCTTCAACACCAGCATTTAAATCGGATGTGCTTTTATAGCTTGAATTCAATGATTTAGGATTTGTTGTTTTTGTTTATTTCACGTTACAATTTTTCTTTCTTTAAGACTTGCGATCACTACATGAACATTCGAAATGCTATCAGATCATGATTTTTTTGTGTGGAATCGCAGGGAATAGAAATATAGTGGAAAAATGGCCAGAGATCAATGTACCTTCGTATATTCTTTTAAAACCGTTTGAAGACAAATCATTTCGTATAAGAGATTCTGGTTATCCTCTGCAGCCGTGTTTGCTTATTCCATTTAGAATCGCAGATTCATTGTCTAGGAAAACATTCTTCAATACATAACATTCAAAGCCAAGAAATATTATAAAAAAGAACTTTAGGAGCTCATAAAGGCCGGTTCAGTTCAATTCTTAAATGAAAGAAAACTGCATTACGCGCTAGTAAAAGCAACAAAAATTGTTAATTTTGCTTGTGCTTTCCACAACATACGTCGCAGTTACAACTTAGTTGATCCAGATAGAATCAAAGAAGAAATCATTGTCTCTCAGAATATACCAATAGAGCCATTACCTAACGAATCTCGCAACACAAGTCTAAAACAGAACGATTAAAGAATGAAATAGGTTCTTTAGATTTTTTTGTATTGTGTCTAGTTTCGATGATCGAACTGTTTATTATTATTTTTTTTTTGTTAATTTAATCTTAAATTTTGAGATCAAAACGAAAATTAAAATAACACAATTTATTTGTAACTACCATTTTCATTTTTAACTCATTACTTCCAAAATAAACAATAACAAGGTACATCAGTTTTCTTAAAAAAAAAAAAGAAAAAAGCGTTTGGGGGGGAAAATTCAATACGATATCTACCAAGTTTAACGAAAAGCTGTACTCGAACAGACAGACGGAAATTGCGAGACCCACATTTTTGGTCTTCGCTATCATCGCAATGTCAACTTTGATCAAAATCTCGAGTTCGATTTTTTTTACGAATGCGTAACTTGCCTTATAGTACCTACAAGTCGCAAGTAAAAAGTGTTATTGTAATGAAAATAGAAATCTTTTAAAACCAGTTGACTAATGTGATTCCGATGCGTAAGTCGCAATCACATATGTATGTGTGTACATTTGTTTTGTTTTCTATGTTGGAGAAGAATGCATATGATGCAGGTCCAGCAACCGACGTCTCCGCACTTCACTATTATATATTGTGACTAATGCATTTCGGTAATAAAATTGGGACGCCATGTCCTTGAGTGGAATAAGGGCGGTCTCTTCCGAGCACAATCTTATTAATATAAATCAATATATGCTTTAGTTTAAACTTAGTTTCCCTAGCCATAGAGTAAATTCATAAACGCATCACTGCAGTAATGATGCGCGACCGTTAACTTCAAACGTTCACTAACGATAAAATTTGGCCTCACTTTAAACGTCAACTGTTCACTATTGTTAAGCTGCATTTAGACTTTCGGTGTTGTGCTCTGTGTACGCGGAACAACGAGAATATAAATGATAAAAACTAACAACGGACTGTGAACGAATAAAGAATGTGTAAATTTAAAGGACCTCGGAAATTTCGGTGTTCGTTAAGCGTTACCTAAACAAATTGTGTTTAAATGCGAAAATTGTTTAAATGAACATTGTTTTGGAGTCCCGTGCATTTTTAAAGTTTTTTTTTATTAGCGAATGGAGCATCAGGAGGCTTCATTATTAATTTGGGTACCTATGTATACATATAAATAAAATATTTTGTCTATGGGTCTTATTTTCTTTCTAGAACTTTTATATTATAATCAAAGAAACACAAGAAAGTACGATATTATAATCATTTCTAGCGCTAGAAAATAAAACAAGACTGTAATCTTAATTCTCTTATTTATATTTGTATGTGATAAACGTTTCCTTTTCAGCAACCGACCCTTCGTCCAACAGGATCTTCTTTTTTTTAACTATGAATAGTGCCGCCACAAGGAACAATATGTTATTATCCATTTTGTTGTTAAGAACGAACTGAAAAACAAAACCCAAATAATGTAAATGTTTTTTCGTTGTTCGTTGTTGAGAGAAGAACGAACAATGTACAGCGAATGAAGAACGAAAGTCTAAATAGGGCTTTAAGTTTGCGCAAAAATTAATCAAAGAAGCATCGCGGAAAATTATGTTTATGATAAGTTGTTGATGCCTATGATCAACCGATTTGATGGCAAAGTTAAATGAAAAGTAAACAACTAAAAAATAATTATATGAACATATTTCGTTTTTATAATATTATTTTTTCTTTCGCGTCTACCTTAAAGTGTTTTTTAACGTCAAACAAAAAAGCAGTGATGACTAATCGATACAAATATTTGACGTTTGTGAACTTACCCATAATCACACCTAGTTTTTGGTCTTTTATTAATTGGAAAAAATATGTGTTTGCGGTCGGTAGTAATCAATGAATTAACATTATCAGAAACATGGTCACAATCAAGGGACACAATAGATCTTTAGGTCGCATAATCATAGTCATAATATCTGGCAAAGTCAGAACCTGTCAAGCTACCTTAAGTGTAGGCTGTAGCATGCTTGCTTCCCTACGAAATTTGGATATAGAAAATTTAGGGATTAACCGAAGTTGTTGTGAGTGGAAGTTTTAGTGGCCATTTCTCTACCGCCTGCTTATTTGCTTTGTAAAGACAAATTTAATCTGGGCCTTGTCATCAACCCGTTATTGTCCGATCTTATACTCTCCTAACTTGTGGTTCTATTCACACGCATCAGGAGATGTTATTTTGTTGACAAAGGTTTTCCCAATTGATTAGTATAGTACAAATAATAGGGAAAGACTTGGATTCAGAAAAATTATCTTTCTCGAAATCCTAATTAACCGTTTCGAAATTTTTTGATTTTTTTTTGCATAATCAGAATGGCAAGCTCAATCTACATATAGAAGGTGTTTCACCAATTTGAAGATTGCGTTTCATGCTTTTTTTAAAGTTTTTCTCTGATTATATTTACATATCCCTGCTACTTGTTTGTCAGATGCAGTCCAGCATCTTATTTAAACAGAACATTAAAAGAAATGCCAATGCGAAAATGTTTTCATCTGTGTAATCATTTATCAAACCAAGTAGGAATAGCTCCATTTAGGTAAATTTATTCAATTCAATTCCCTTTAAAAGGGCATTTAATTCCTATGTCGAGGAGATTTCCATACAAAACTCTGTATGCATTTAAAAAATTGGAATCCCAACCTTTTAGGTATTGTGTCAAACATTGATCTTAAAAGCCTGCTGTGATACCGGAGTTCTGATTTCGGATTTGTATTCATGGCATCAAAAAAAATTCGGAAACGTTGTTGTGGCACATCAAAGTTCAATTTTGTAGATCAACGTGATAACGATATTTTTTATTAATTTACAGTCACATTTTATTAATTAACGTTTAACTTAATTTGAAAACATACAAAAAACAATCGTTTAATTTAACTTTCTTATTTTCAGCTCGGCGAAAAAGCTAGTGGCTTACGTGTTCATTCCGATGTTCAAGATTTTGAAAGTCTTCGAGAACAGTGCATCTTATCGGGATCTCTTTTCGAAGATCCTTTGTTTCCGGCTGGTGATGAATCACTCATGTTTTCACGTCGTCCAGATCGTTATGTTGAATGGATGAGACCACATGTAAGTTCTTCTCGAGCTTCAAAACAACTTCTTATCTGATTGAGCTTTCACTAGGAAATATGCGAAGATCCTCAATTCTTTGTTGAAGGTTATTCACGTTTTGATGTACAGCAAGGTGAATTGGGTGACTGTTGGTTACTCGCAGCTGCTGCAACTCTTACTCAGGACCAAAATCTTTTCTTCCGCGTTGTGCCACCAGACCAAAGTTTTGAAAACTATGCTGGTATATTCCATTTTTGTTTCTGGCAGTACGGTAAGTGGATTGATATTGTTATCGATGATCGGCTTCCAACGTATCGCGGAGAACTACTGTACATGCATTCCACGGAGAAAAATGAGTTCTGGAGTGCGCTTCTGGAAAAGGCATACGCCAAGTAAGACATCAAAATTATTATATCAATTAGCTAGGAGAATATTGAAGCTATACATTTTTAGACTTCATGGTTCCTACGAGGCGCTTAAAGGTGGTACTACATGTGAAGCCATGGAAGATTTCACTGGTGGAGTTACTGAGTGGTATGATCTCAAAGAAGCACCCCCAAATCTATTCAATATTCTTGGCAAAGCAGCTGAGCGTAACTCTATGATGGGTTGTAGTTTAGAACCCGATCCACATGTAACCGAGGCCGAGACCCCACAAGGCTTGATACGCGGACACGCATATTCGATAACAAAAGTGGCTCTTGTTGATATTGTAACGCCAAATAGAACAGGCAAAATTCCAATGATTCGTATGCGAAATCCATGGGGTAACGAAGCCGAATGGAATGGTCCGTGGAGTGATAGTTCGCCTGAATGGCGTTATATCCCCGAGGACCAAAAAATCGAAATCGGTTTGACATTCGATAAGGATGGAGAGTTCTGGATGTCATTCCAGGATTTCTTGAACAATTTTGACCGTGTTGAGATTTGCAATTTATCACCAGATTCACTAACAGACGAACAACAAAATAACGGCAAACGTAAATGGGAAACTTCAATGTTTGAGGGTGAATGGACAGCCGGTGTGACAGCAGGAGGTTGTCGTAATTTCCTAGAAACATTTTGGCATAATCCGCAATATGTCATCAACTTAATGGATCCTGACGAGGAAGATGACGATGGAAAATGTACGGTTATTGTAGCATTGATGCAGAAAAATCGTCGATCAAAGAGAAACCAGGGCATGGAGTGTTTGACTATTGGTTTTGCTATTTATCATTTGACTCCAAGAGATTTAAATACCAAACCCCAACCATTGAGCTTCTTCAAATACCGTGCTTCTGTTGCACGGTCTCCACATTTCATTAACACTCGTGAGGTATAGCGCTTTAGGATTATGGTGGTTGACAATTCTCAAAAGTGGCTGAAAGATTTATTGCTTGATATAAAATACTTTCAAAATATCCTAGAAAAATTCTCTTCCATATTTTATGGTGCTTGAGAAAATGTTTGATATATATTTGGGTATTTACTTTGTTAGCAAAAACTCTTTTATACCAAGTTTTATATTTTGCGTAAACTTTAAAGAATTCCTCTATAGGAACCCATGCAAACAATTGCAGAAATGTTGTCAAGTAAAGAAATGGGGAGTGATATCCCTGTTTAAATTCTTGCCTTCATTTTAACACTGAAAAATTCAAACTCAATGTGCATTGGTACCAATTTTAAGAGTAATGCTCTTAAATTTCCTGATACTCGTAATAAAATAAAGTAGAATTAAAATAAAAGTGCAACATAACTTAGATCGTCAGTGCTACATGAGATTTTGTCAAACCCCACTTACTGAACTAGCTGCGAAACCCGAACTACATGATATTATTACAGGTTTGCGCCCGCTTTAAGCTACCTCCTGGTCATTATCTTATTGTACCTTCAACTTTTGATCCCAATGAAGAGGGAGAATTTATTATTCGTGTCTTCTCTGAGACACAGAATAATATGGAGTACGTATACAATTCTATTGCATATAAATTGTTTTTGTTTTTGTCTGCAAAACCAGATGTTAATGATTTACTGTTTTTAATTTTTCTTTTGGTTTTTTAATTTCTACTAAAATCATCAAAGAGAGAATGACGACCATGTTGGATATGGAGATGTGGATAATAGGGTGAGTAACATTAAAACAGTTTATATATATATGAAATATACAATTATTTTTATAGCAGGCTTTAGTGTTCAAAAAATTATAAAAAAAAAATTGCTCAAAAATTATTGAATGTTGATTTGGTTGGGAATATGGTTTTATGAATAAACTGTTAAAATTGCTCATTAATCAAATAGAGTTCCTTTTTAAAATAAAACCAGCAAATACATTTTCGGAATTTTGGTTTCCACAGCAATAGCGAACTTAAGAATGATTGTGTGTGTTTGTATTAATTAATTACCTTTTACACATTCAACCTAAGTTCTATATGACACGCCAATATGGGCAACAAGAAACAAAAACAAGTTCAAAATAATTGTTATGTAGGTGTGACGAGATATGAAGGACCTTGAGGTACATTAATTGTCTATGGAGATTTGAGATTATTAAGATTAAAGAGACGAGAATGTTGAAAAATGTTGAATGTTGAAAAATGTTTAAAGTGATTTTCATAAACTATTATTTGTCTCTTATATGTTTAATAAAGAACGACTAAAATAATCCACCTCTTTCCGCTATATTAACTGTTCTCTTCCAAAGACATATTGAGCAGAATATGTCTTTATTCGGTTATTCGATTTGATCGAAACTCTATTTACTTGACTCTTTCAATTTAATTTGTGTTCTAGGAGTATACAGTGGCTCCCACGACTAATCGGACATAGAAAAGACAAATTTTAACAGTGCAATTTCTCTAAGAAAATGTATGGGGGTGTAGGAATTTACCTCAGATTTATTAAATAGAAACCCTTAAGTTTGATTTGTGATAATAAAATCTTATTTAATATAAAAAAATTAAAAAATGTAAGCAAAAAACTAAAACAAGTCAACTATTCCGCCTCCCACACATAATCGGACACTTGTTATTGATACACTGTAGAGTGCTTAGTAACAGTAATTTTCACGTCAATTTGTTTTAGGCTGAAGTATTCCTCTTTCGCTACTTATTATCAGTTTGTTTTTTTGAAAAATTGTTCGCTAAACGTTAAAATGGCTCCCAAAGGCAAACAAACATCGGTTGAATTAAGAAAATTGGTTATAACGCATAGTCAGGATGGAAAATCAGTTCGTGAAATAGCCAAAATTGTCCAACGGAGCCATTCAACAGTTCAAGACATAATTTCACGTTTCAAAAACGAAAATAGGATCCTTAATGTGAGCAGGATAGGACAGGGGAAAAAGTTGACTACATACGAGGAAAAGCTACTTCTTCGGGAAGTCAAGAAAAATCCTTTCTTATCTTCGGAATCTCTGAAGGTTTTTTTGAAGGAGACCAGGAATAAGGAAGTGAGCAACGAAACGATCCGAAGAGTTCTGCGAAAACAAGATTTTAATGGCCGCGTGGCTCGAAAGAAGCCATTTATAAGTGAAAAAAATAGAAAAGAAAGGCTTAAATTTGCTAGGGAACATTTGACTAAGGATTCTTCGTTCTGGAATAAGGTAAAATTTCTTAAATTTGCATTGTTTGTGTACGGTTAGACATTATAACATCATAAAATAGGTTTTGTTCACGGATGAGAGCAAATTTAACTTGAAAGGATCAGACGGACGAAAGTTTGTGTGGAGAAAAGCAAATGAGGAATTTTCCCATAAACATACAAGGGCAACTGTGAAACATGGCGGTGGATCGGTCATGGTATGGGGATGTATGTCGAGTTCTGGTGTTGGAAACTTGCACTTTGTCGAAGGTAAAATGGACCAAAAGGGTTATATCAACATTTTACAGCAACATTTAGTGCCAAGTGTCAGTAAGCTGGGAATACAAGACAATTTTATCTTCTATCAAGACAACGACCCCAAACATATGTACATCTTACGCAGCAAGGTCGTGGTTGTTGTATAACTGCCCCAAAGTGCTTAAAACACCTGCACAGTCTCCCGACCTAAATGCAATTGAGCATATTTGGGATGAAATGGGACGTCGAGTCGCTCAAAAAAATTTTAGAAATATTCAGGAGCTTAAGACCGGTCTTCAAGAAGAATGGCAAAAAATGCCCGCAGAAGTTTGTTCAAAACTGATAGCTTCAATGCCTCGACGCCTTGAGGCGGTAATTAAGTCAAAAGGATACGCCACAAAGTATTAAATACAATGTGTCCGATTATTTGTGTGTCATGAAATCATGGAGTTGTTTTAGTTTTTTGTTAATTGTTTTTCAATAGTTATTTAAAATGTTGTTTTAGTTTATTTAAAATAAATATGAGTTATCTTATAATAAAATATGATGTTTAATTTTTACACCACCCATACATTTTCTTAGAGAAATTGCACTTCCAAATTTCTTCTTTTCAATGTCCGATTAGTCGTGGGAGCCACTGTACATTCTTGTTAATCTTCTAACTTTCCCGAATCCGCAAGAGCATTCATTCGTTTTTAAAAGAAAAGTTTTTAAAGGTATCTGTTTTATAATAATTCCATTCCACCAATCAACTTCGAGATTTGAATAATTATTTTAAAAGCAATTAGCATTTACAAAAAAAAACTACAGTGCTGTTAAAAAAAACTATTACAAGTTTGAGCGCCCGAGTATTAAATAAATTTAAAAAAAATATTATATTAACTAATATCTACTTATTTAACTAATATATGCATGAAAAATATAATCAACACTTTGCATGCAATATCATTATTAATCCTTATGTATTGTGGTCTTATCTAAACTTAGAAAGTTTGCTTTAAGTATTCACCTATAAATTTTGCTTACATAGATAAGATCACATGTTTTAACAGCACATCTACACCACGAAAGAATGAATCAATGGCCACCTTTATTAATTTGCTTATTCAATATCTAGGTTGGCATTCATGATGGAAGTAATTATGGTGATGGGAATCCAGATGTAAGTTTCAACGGCATCAATAAAGGCCAAACATTTTTATTTAAGTGCTTTATTTATTACTTTTGGAGTTTTTTTTTTATTCAAAACAAAAATTAATCAAACTCATATTTATTAAAAATCTTAATTCAAAAATATTTCTCAACTTATAATATGTGAAACAACCTCAAGATTACCTGCCTCACGGAGGCAATGGAAGATTCACCCACTTTTTGGAAAGAAATATCAAAACATTTACAACACTGCAGGTAGAACAGAAAATTGCCACTTCCGGTACCGTTTTCCGATGTTAAGTTGTTATATCAGGGTGTCAATTTCCATGATTAAGGCGGGAGGGCAACATTCAAAAATTACTTCAATTCGAAATTAAATTACTAAACCACAGTTTTGAACTTTTTTTTTACACTATCAGAATTGGTCGAAGAAAGCTTATAGCAAGCTCCGTCTTTCGACCAATGGTTTGCCAACACAGAGAACTGTGTTATACCACCGGCTCATCATTTAGTGCAGTGTTAGTTGTTAGTAGGCAAACTCTATTACAATTAACACTGACACAAGAAAACATGAAAAATAAACAAATAATATTACGTAAGAACAAAACAATAACATAACATGAAACAAAGAACATTTAGGAGCGTGGACCACTGGTTTTGAGAAGGTTTTTTAATTTACATTTATTTATATTAAAATCAAAAATATTTGAATTCCAATTTACAAGTCTACCCATACGTGTCAAGGGCTCATGAATGCCATAGTTGGTCCTATGTGTTGGGACCTTAATCATATCGAGGCCTCGAAGATTATAACCTCCTCCCCGATAATTAAAATAAACCGAACATAAAAGATCTGGTGCATCTGTGACGCCTGTTATTAATTGGTGGAAAAATACCAAATCATTGTTTGTTCTTCTTTGTTCCAAAGTTTGCATCTGAAGAATAGATAATCGTTGGTCATAAGAGAGGACATACAAAGGATCACTCCATTGAAGTCCTTTCAAGGCAAAACGAGTAAAGTTTCTTTGCACAGATTCTAATCTCTCAATATGAATATCATAAAGAGGAGTCCAAATCTGCGATGCATACTCAAGATGGGGACGCACCAAGGAGTTGTATAAAGCCGGGTGACACTGGGATCAACAAATTCTTTAGACCAGCGCTTAATAAACCCTAACATTGAATTGGCCTTATTCACGATTTTATTAATATGAGCAGAAAAATCTAAATTGGGTGTAAAAAGAACTCCAAGGTCCCTTACAGTCATAACACGAGTGAAAATATGCCGTGAGATAACAAACATACATGAGAGTAAGAAGAACGTTTTTTAGAAAAAGTCATAGTTTGACATTTTGTCGGGTTGAGGTTCAGACTGTTCTTTTCACACCACAAGGCAAAATGGTTGATATCATCTTGCAGTAAAGCCCGATCATTTGAAGATACTATATTTTTATAAATCTTCATATCATCTGCAAAGATTAGAATTTCGTATTGCGAACACACAGAGGAGCATCATTAATAGCCAATGTAAAGAGTAGTGGTCCCAGATGGCTTCCCTGCGGAACACCTGATTTGGCAATAAACTCTCTTGAGTATGAATTTCTGAATTTGACTTGATATAACCTATCTTCAAGATATGACGATATCCACTTGATGAAAGGTGGTGGAAATCCGTATGAGTGAAGTTTAAACTTGATAATCTCATGAGACAGTTGATCAAAAGCTTTCGAGAAGTCAGTGTATAGACAATCAACTTCTTGACAACTTTCTAGAGAGTTTAAACATTTATTCAAAAAGACAACAAGATTAGTAACAGTAGAACGTTTTTGCATAAAACCATGTTGTTGGTTGCAGATAATAGATTTACATATAAATGTCAAACTGTCACATACAACTTGTTCGAACAACTTCGGAATGCAAGAAAGTTTGGAAATTGGTCTATAGTTGGTAATATTGGCTTTATCTCCCTTTTTAAATACTGGCGTTAAAAATGCTTTCTTCCAAACTGCAGGGAATTTACCTAATTTTAATGCCAAAGCGGTTTTTAAAAACAGAAATCTATTCTTTTATACTGTGTTTGAATCAGTTGCTGAGATTGCTCATTTCATGTGTTTATTTCATAATTCAATTAATTTTGGTATTTGAATTGAAATTAATATGAAGATTATATCTACGCATTTTAAAGCAAAAATCTTCTTGGTCTCCTTAGGAGGGAGTTCCGAAGGCGTATAACATCGATAGCAAATTGACGTTCAGTAAAAATTGTAGCGAGTTAGTAAGAGAGCAAAAAATTGAGCATAAGAGGGTACAAGCGGAAATACGTATCACAAGTAAATATACGTGATCATAATCTCGCAGAGTATAAACATGGCGGGCAATGTTGTTAAATGCACCATTTAATTTGCGGTTAGTCGCAGTCTAAGTTTCACACCCATATAGCACAACGGGTATGTAGTAAAAGCGTTTTGACTAGTAACAATTTAGTTTTTGTATTAAATTTGAAGATTACGCAGGTCACAGAATTGTCTTATGATCGTCTTTCCATATTCATCCTCCAACTCTTTTTCTAAGTTAGTTAGGAACTTGATAATTTGAACTGCTTTGAGATGATTCGTTCTCTGCTATCTTGTGACATAACAAATGCTAAACAGACTGCCTCTTCAATTCCCTGAACCCCAACGTGCCCCGAGACCCAGAAAATGAACCACAGTTTCTTTTTTCTTGTGGATCCCCACAACTACGGCAGTGTGGGTTGTAGGGGATGCCTAGCTGGGCCAGTGCCCGGTGCATATTACTGTGATCCTGGCTATGTCGCGCCTGGGTCTGCATATAAGATCGTTAGAACGTGAGTTGTTGTAAGGAGGCCATATCTTTCTGGAACCCAAATGAGAGTGACCTGGAGGTCAATGTTCAGACTCACCAGTTCGTCTCGACATTGCTGGACAAGTACTGAGGTAGATGTAGATGATTTAATGGCCGCCTGGCTATCTGAGCAGATAGCTATATTTCTGAATTGGTTTTGGTTAGATTGGAGCAACTTGCATGTCTCCTTGATTGCTAGTATTTCAGCTTGAAATAAACTCGCAAAGTCTGGTAGTCTGAAAGACTTGGAGATGTTAAAGGACTCGGAAAAAATTCCTGAGCCAACACCGCACTCCATCTTAGATCCATCAGTGAAGATTATCGAATCGAAATCCTTTGTAACAACATTTTATTTTTCCAATCCTCTCTGGTGGGAAAAATGGCTTTGAAATCTCCGCTTGAGCCAAGAGAAGGTACGCAGTAGTCGGTGTTCGATAGGAAAATATCCGGAGGAATCAATTTTGTTATGTTTCCATGACCATAGGGCTTGGAGAACCAGCAATTAGATTCTTTAAGTCTTACAGCACTGCATGCCGCTAGGTATTTTATATGAAGGTCGAGTGGTAAAAGGTTCAGGATAACGCTCAGGGCACCTGTTGGGCATGATCTGAGAGCCCCTGTAGTGCCGACGCTAGCCGTTCTTTGAACCCTTTTAAGTTTTTCAACGTTATATTGCTTGCTAAGTACAGGCCACCAAACAATCGATCCGTAAGACAAAATCGGCCGTACCACTGCAGTGTACGTCCACAAAATCATCTTCGACTGAAGGCCCCACTTCTTACCAAAAGTTTTTCTGCAGGCATAGAAAGCTATACAGGCTTTCTTAACCCGTTCTTCAATATTTACCTTTCAATTCAATTTGGGGTCGAGAATAACTCCAAGGTATTTAGCTTTGGAAGATAAGGAAAGACTTTGACCGTTAAGTCGAGGTAGGGTGAATGTAGGTATTTTAGTCCTGGTAGTAAAGAGTAAAGAGGAACTGATCCGTCTTACTCTGATTGACTCATAGTCCACTACTAGTGGCCCAGTTGCTAACTCTTTTCAGAGCCAATTCAGTGATTTCACTAATCACTGTGGTAAACTTTCCTGATACCAATAAAACCAGATCGTCAGCATACGCTACTGTTTTCACACCACTACTTCTGAGCTTGACGAGAATATTGTTCATGACTAAGAGCCATAGAAGAGGGGAGAGAACACCACCCTGGGGAGTTCCCCTACTAACATGCTTAGTAGAAATTGTATTTCCTAACGTTGCTTGAATCCTTCTGTCATTGAGCATAGAGACAATCCATTTAGATATGAAGCTTTCTACACCAAAGTGATCAAGTGATTCGCGAATGGATTCAGTTAGGATGTTATTAAAAGCACCCTCCACGTCTAGGAAGGTTGCTAGGGTATATTCTTTGTAGTGAATTGTCTTCTCTATTGTACGCACTACTTCATGCAGGGCAGTCTCCGTAGACTTGACTTTTAGGTATGCATGTTGCGATTCATCAAGAGGACGACCCTCTAGTAAAACTCTGATGTGAGTATCAAGGATGCGCTCTAGTGTCTTTAGTACAAAAGATGTCAGACTAATTCGTCGTGATATTTGTATACTTCACAAATTCGTTTAAGCTTCCCACAAAGCTCCAAACCAGTGTAGAAGAGAAGACATACGAGTTTAGTGTTTTGGTTGCGGTAGTTTTTTATGAAATTTCGTTCTGCACATTTCCTTTTGTCATTTACTTGAGCTTGGAAAACGCTTGTGAAATCATCGGTATTGAATTATTGGTTAAATCCTTCAGTTTTTCTCAATCAATCAGTACACAACTTGATTGCATTTGCGAGTGTGGAGCACTGCTTCGACTACCCCTTTTTTATTGCTATTAAAAATAATTGAACATTCTTCTCTGAGTTATATTATTTAATCTTGTCAGGGAAGCATGTTTTTGTGAAAAAAAAGTGTGTTAGTTTATACAGGTCGGTTCTATAGATTTGGTTTTCCATCCTCTACGATATCAAGCACTCTACAACCAGTCATCTAGCGTACATTCAAACAGAACTAAGGTTTCGTTTGTGTAGTTACTTACCTTCATCACAGGCTCCCTCGTAGCGAAGTTCCGAACGTTTCGTTACGCTACGAATATGAGAAAATTCATATCATAGGCCCCGAACGAAATGTGAAAAAGCATTGCTACACAAAAACCATTTGTTTTGACTCTCGGAATGAGCTGGTAAACGACAAAATGTGAAAATCAAAACAGAAATTTAATCCCGCTGGTTTGTACATTGGTTCTTATTACTTTAAAAATGGACTCATTTGCAATCGCAATTTTCGCAATAAATGAAGGAAATTTGCAATGAAAACGCGGACTTAAAAATACAATGAAACATTTTGAGGGATGCATATAGTCCATTTGACAATTATGTAAATGTACCTTCCTCCAGCAGCTGAAATCCTGTACTGTGTTATTCTTCTTTTACCTTATCCCAAAAGACGTTGAATTCCACGTTTATGGCTTTAGGGAACTCTTGAGCAGTTTCAGGATTTTCTTGGAGGAAGTCAAATAGCTTTTGGTATTGTGTTTTATTGGTAATTACTTTGTTGAAATTTTTAAAAACAAAAATATAATTTTTTGTATCTGAAATGTATTCTTTTATTTATAATTTTATCCATTCACCACGGTAGACAAAACTGTTATATCTACTTTTGAATTTAGCTCCTACTAAAATATCTGTTCGTAGAAAAATCTGTCAAACTTCCTAATCATTCGGGGCTAATGATACCACTTTTCTGAACTCGGAATATCGTAGCAGAATTATCCGATACGAACGGGAAGTATGATTCCTTTTTTCGATATTCGTAGTACGAATGTACTACTTCGTGATCTGTGATAGGGGTGACTATTTACTCCGAAGTAAAGGAACCCAGTAACGCAACGTTGTTGCTATTAGTAGTGACGTCTTTTTTTTACAGCGGGATCTCAAGTTCGCCTTTCGCCATAAAGAACTCCTGGAGATTAATGATCATTATATGGATATTGACAAAATTTCTGAACCAAATTATAAATTAAAATGTTTCATGATTACAAAAATCAATGTTATAAATGTTTTGATATGACTTCGGGAAGAAATAATGTGAAGCTATACAAAATGTATATGTATGTATATATACGTATATATGTAGAAGAAATAGATTTTTCGTTACTTAGGTAAAGATTTCTATCATTGCAATCCTACCTCGTTAAGGAACTTCATTCCAATAAATATTTGTTTGACATAACTGCTGGTTTAATTGCAGTTCGCTATCTTTTTGGTGGACTTTGATTCTTCACTGATACACATATTACTAATTTAAAATTTATTAACTTAAACAACCAGTATTTACATATATTAAAACAGCTTTTTCCCCATTAGTCCATGTTTTAGTAAACCCCTCATTCCCACTATAACTGTGATTTGGAAATGACATAATTTCGACCTTAATGGAACAGAATTATGTGAATCATCAAACATACCTACGAGTAAATAAAAATAACTATTTAACAGTCAAATCGAAATTGGAAATAATATGAGCTAACAATCAAATCTTTGAAACTTTAGAAGAAAACATTTTTAAGCGAGTGTAAGGAATATAGCCCAGTTTGGCTCTAATTAAAACTTAGTATGAAACATTCCTTTTGACTGTTTAAAGCAATTTTGAATTTATGATGATTTATATTCATATGTTTATATTTTCTTAAAATAAATTTTTTTTTTAATATAACAATTTTTAAGGGTAGATTTCGCTATTTCTCGCACGTTTGTTATACAACAGCACACATTCTGGGAATACTATATGTAAAATAATAGGAGCATTCACTAATGTAGTCAAAATTCAACTAGCTTTAAGAATGCAAAATTGCACTACACTCCTAAATTGTCATATTAATGACAGAAGAAATTTAAGTAAACTTAATATACAAATTAAAAAAAATCTAATGTAATTTATATTTTCATATTGTATAATTAATTTCATTTTGAAAATATCTTCCACAAAAAATTAAACTTGTATTTTCATCGAACAGTTGATTGTAAAATGTCAAAATCATTATCAACTAATGTCGTTTTTATTTCGCAATCCGGAAACCTTCTGGACTCTTCTGAAAGTGTTCACTTGGGAAAAAATGACAGTTCTGATTCTGAAAAGAAGAGAAATTTACTTCTGGATTTGAAATCAGAATCGAAACCAGAAGCATATACAGTACGAACTCGGTCAACGCAACCCTTGATTCGCGCAACTCCTCGATTTTCGCAACATGAAAATTGAAGCACATCTCGTCGTCGTTCTATGAAAACTCCCTAAGTCCATTTAAAAAAAAATGTGATGCAATTCTTATTTAATTCATTTCGGATAAACCATTTGCAAAAAATTTAATTGCACAATGCCTACGCCAAATAAATTCTACAATTGAAGCCTGAGATCATGCTATTCTGATAATTTTTGGATTTTTTTTATATTAATTTCCAAGTTCAAATGCAAATATCTCAAAAAACAAAAAATGGACTTAGGGAGTTTTCATAGAACGACGACGATCTTTAGTCTATAAGTGCTACTTTTGAAAAATGTTACATCAATTAATGCAACTTCTAGTGTTTATGCATCTGTTTATTAAAATCAAAACATCAAACCAACAAAACCGATTTGTTTGGTTTCAATAATGTTGTTTTATAAAATTTTCGTTATCTCTAAAAAAATAAGCCATTACAAATATAATTTTGTATTAAAAAAAAAATATATAACCCAGTAAGTGCAACAACCTCGGTTATTGCAACTGACTTAATTTCTATTAGTTGGGTAAATCGAGTTTGTAGTTTGTACTGTACTTAAACATCAAACTTAACAGCTCTGATTTTTTGTGTTATAATTTTGCGAAGTTTATCTTTTAACAAACATTATTCTTGATTTTCATTATTATCCATATACCATATGATGTTTCAGAATAAAAAAAAAAGTGTTCAGTTGGGATTCCGGATCGGAGAGAGATTCCGGATTGCCAAATAAAAACGACATAACTTTGAAGGTCGGAGGGCAAATTTCAGTTCATTTTTTAGTTGTATTTGACTACGTAGTTACTACATTAGTGAATATGCCCAATGTAAATGGCCTTTAAAACTATTCTTGGCTGAACACAATGTTGTAGGCGATTCTATAAAACATAGTACTGTGAAAATTAAAAAGGTACAAAAAAAACGTACATAAAGATATTTGCTTCGAAAAACTGCTTGCTTGTTCTTTGGAAGTTAAACATCCCTGTTCCCACTCTAAAATGTTTTATAAAGCTTGTTTATGTCGAAATAATGCGTAAAAAAACCTATCTTTGATATATTTGGTTCATTTTTTTTATTAATATAAAAAATTTATATGGAATACAATTTTTGGCACTTAAAGTAATCTATTAAAGTGCCCAGGATTCTTCATTCTACATCTGTTTCTTTGTTTCTTCAACTTAATTTTTCATTATTTTCTTATGTTTGTATTTTAAGATTAAAAAAATCAATATTTGCAGTCACTTTCATCGGATATGGTAGTCTGGAATCCTGTTATCATTAGTGTTATCATTAGTGTTCCAGGTTTCAAGAAAATCAATATTTGTGATATCACTTTCATTGGATATAGTAGTCTTGAATCCTGGGAATCAGAAATAAAAGAGTTATTAATTTTTAACATATAAAGGAGAATTTTGGTCCACCCTGCATAACATTTTATTGTTAAAACTGATATTTCTGAATATTCTATCGCTTTCTATGATATTTTTGTTCAATGCAATTTCCTTGGGTTCACTTTACATACTATCGAGACATTCTTTTACAAACTTATTTTTATTGGATCATAGTTTTGTTGGTTGAATTGCAAAGCACAAATGAGCCTTAGAATTTGAAATGGCGTCTTTTTTTAAACTTTTTCTTGAATTGTGTTTATTGTAAACAATCACAATACATTGATACAAGTTCAAAAGAATCGCACTCGTTTTTACCTAAAGTTTCACCAAAGTACAACAATAAATGTTCCATCTGCATGGTTTGATAAGTCTTGCAAGCTTACTTCACCTGCAACCGAAATTCCTGTTACAGTATATGACCCATAAATTAGATATCATTGTTTTTTTTTTTTCCAAGAAAAATTTAGCAATGAAAAAGATTCTTGTCACTACTTCTCAGTATTTCATTCTACTTTCGTAATAGATTTTATACAACATAAATAGAAAGCTTTGAAATTATACAGTTATTCATATTGAAAACTCTTGTCAGGCAATGCTTTTTTATACATTTTTGACCTCCCGGGAGGGTCTATGACTTTTGAAGTTTGTGGTTTTCCTCAGCTTTTCATATTCGTTTTTAGATTCACATCCTTGTCCTTCGGATGTGGACTTCCAATGGCACCGTATGACAAGCTCATTAAATTCTGATCTTGACAGCATTGTCGAATAGGGAATCAAAAATCGTGTAGAATTTAATGCTTCGAAAACTCAATGCTGTCTATTGTCGCCACTTTCTATGAGTGGTACTTGCATCGTGGAGACTGAACGGCTTTCAGTTCTAGGTATGTGCATCACATACCATCTTTTGTGGAGTGATCACATATTTGACGTCGTCAAAAACGCTGCTAAGTGTTTTGGCTTTCTCCGCTGATGCAAGAAGTTTTTTACCCATCTGATCTCGTTGTTATATATAAAGCCTTTATTCTTCCTTCTGTCTTCTTATATCTGGGCAGCTGCTGCAAAAACCCACTTGAGTCTCTTGGATAGAATTCAAAAGAGAGCCATAAAAATGATAGGCGCTCGTTGTCCAAGTGAAACATTTGTATGTCTCGAGCACCGACGCAATGTTTCATGTCTATCATTATTTTACCGCTATTTTCATAAACAGTACTCTAGTGAAATAGCCAGTTGCATTCCTCCTGTCTGTTTAAGATCTATTACATTATTTATCCGAAACACAAATTATATTTTAACTTTAATATTACATAACTGGCAATACCTATTATAACTCTATTTTCACTTTGTTTCTATTGTCAATTTCTTCTTTCTACCTTCTTTCACTTTTGCAGCATACCGCCTCGTGAATAGATCGCTTTTCCAAACTCTCTTGAATTCAATAAATTTAATTTTTATATATCAATTTTTCTTGATTTTCATTTATGCAATAATTTCATATCTTTTTTTCTTATCGAGCTATCGATCACTGTCAAGTATAGAGATTCTTTTTTTAGCCGCCCGAGACGAATGTATAATTCTCTACCCGGCTCAATATTTCCCACTCATTTCAATGTGCATACATTCAAAACCAATGTGCATCGGTATCTTCTTTGTAATCCTATCTTACTTTCTTAATTGCTCGCACTGTGTTTAACATTATAAGGGTATTCATAACCCCTTGAGTGCGCGTATAATATAAAAAAAGTAACTTTATTTGAGTTTATGAGTATTTATTACAGTCCAAAACACTTTTTTAATTTATTTGTATTAACATTAATCTTATATCTAGACGAAAGGCACAAACCAGTACGCCAAAATATCTAACTTTATAATAAAATACATACCCACAGCTGAACGCTCCTTAACAAAAATCCTTGTTCCATTAGTTTTTACATTTATATAAAGCCATGAAACTTTACTATACATTTTGGAACATTGATTTTTGAGCGGGTTTTCAAATCAATTCTCAAAGTGCTAAGCTTTGAAATTGAGTTTGATCGAATTACACCAGTTTTTTTATGATATCCTAAGTTGGAAACACACACTTGCTTATGCACATATCTCCAGAAACAAATGTTTATCATAACTGTTTCATATTACAAAATTTTAGTTAAATTAGTGCGATGATAAAGATGTTTTAGTTTGAAACTTGGTTAAAACGACGATTTTGCAAATTGTATTAGAATATAGCATCATACTATCTCTACCCTTTTATTAAAGTTAAAATCATCGAATACCTATTTTATTTTTTTTAGTATCGTTCTAACTTCATATGACTCTATTACATTTCCAGACATTAAAACAGATCTGTTTACTAAGTAATCTACTTAATAGTTAGCAAATTGTTAAGTAGTATCATACTAATACCTTAATACTAAGCTGTTTAAAGTTTTTCGCCAATGACTTTATGTTTAATGCCTCCTCCAATAACAAAATAATTAAACGTTTTGCAAATAAATTTAAAAGAATATGCCTAAATGCAAGGCTTTTAAATAATATAATAATTTATTTATTTATTTTGTGAACAAATTGAAAATAATACTTTGTAGAGAAATAAAATGAAATTTTCTGTTTCTTTTATAAAAATACAAACTGAGGAAGAATGAATATTTTCTTATTACTTTTATATGGGCGTATGAACATTTTCAAATAATAAAGCGCAGCTCATGGTCACATGGTCGATTGCTTTGCGGCAATGGAACTATCGACTTTGACTTATGTAACGAATTTGCACCACGCAATGCTTGCACAGCTTAAATTCGTTAGGATTTATAAAATACATACGATCTTGTCTATAGAACAGATCTTTCTTGAATAGTGCTTGCTGTCGACGGTGATGAACAGGCCAAAGTCGTTCTCAAAGAAGGTGATGCCCCCAGCTCAAAACGCACAAAGTGCAGTGTCTATCTCTGGATGCATTGCAATTTGGTATCGGTAATCGTCCCAAATTTTGCAATTTGCAAGCAATTTTGCTTGTTGTTGAACCTCGTCCGGAATATGATTTTTCGACTGAAATTGCGGTCAACTTCCAATTGAATCACCAATTGGAAGAAGGGAATAAATCCATCTGATCTAATTGTTGGGAAAACGCAAAAAACTGAATAAAAAAGGCCGTGTTCCTGTGCGCGGTGCGGAATTGACTGCTCATAATTCTCCTGCACACTCGCGGACACCGGCGATAGTTTTGGCGTTTCGTTGACGTACAGTTGTTAGTGAATTGTGCACTGAACCGGTCTACTCGAATTTATCCATAGTCCTCTCGGAAAGACGATAATGGCAACTGCAAAAGGGTGTTTTTTAGAGGCGGATAACTTTAAATTGGCAGCATTGTTTTTTGTGAAAGTGGATTTAAAAGTTCTCTGTTGTTTGAAAGTAAATTTGCTTTGGAAATTTATTACGAATAGGCTCACACCGGAACAATATTTGCAAGTTTTTCAAATTTATTTTGAAAAACATGTTTCAATTCGGGAAATACATCGGGCGTTGCGTGCGATTTATGGTGCTCGTAATCGTCCATCAGAGCGATTAATTCGAGAAACTATGGATCTTTTTTGGCAATACTCCGCCACTGCATTTATGCGATTTGACGTCATTAACTCGTTTTCTTCGGTGAAATGTAAAGTCGCATGTTTCCGCCGATAAACCAGAAATAATTAAGCATTTGAAAGCGAACATTCAACTTGTTATTGCCGAAATACAGCCTGATTTACCACGAAGAGTGTGTAAAAATTGAGCATGCCCGAAATCATATGTCAAATATTAATGACAAAAAATTATCTTTCAAACAAACCCAATTTCATGGATTTTAAAAACATTTTGTTTCAATTAAACACCCTTTAGAAGTCGCTTTTTCTTGTCTTCCAATTCAATCCTTCTGCAAGCCGCATAAAAAAAAACTTCCTTTCTTCGGCTTAAATTTTTTTCAATTCAGAGTAGTTTTAAATACAAAGTATGGCTTAGTTGTCTAGGTTGTGCTTAAATATGTATAATTTTTATATGGGTCCATTTTTAGAATGTTTGAGATTATGATTTTACAACCCTACAAAAACTTCAACAATAAAGTTCAACATAAGCACTATCATGTGACAGTTAACGCAAAGTAAAAGCGACAACATAACCATCTTGAACTTGATTATTTAAGTTTCGTATCAGCAAACGGATTCAAGTCACTCAACTCAGCAATTTTATTATTTAATTTTAATTGTTTATCTTTTTTTAGACGCTTTACATAACAACAGCTTTAATTTGCTTTCAAAGGATTGGATAATTCATTTTGCATCATTATAATGTTAAAATGTACATATATTTTGGTTTAAAGGAATTTAAAAGAAGATTTTATTTCGTTTTTGTTAAAATGTTAGTTCTTTCATAAATTTTGATTTGGGAATAAATTTGATTCGGCATATCAGTTTTAAAATGAATCGCAAGAGTCATGTTCTTTTTTCATATAAACATAAAATTTCAAAAAAACTTATTATTTTTAAACCCTCAATTTATGTTTTGCTAATAACAAGATATCAAATATAAAATTTAAGTGGATGTGGTAATTTTAAATTAATATAATTCGGGCGGTGGCTTGCACCTTTCATGATATCTTACGTCAATGCTCTCTTGAATCGAAAATCGTGTACCGATTGTCGTAGTCGTGCGATAGAAATAATTTCTTTTATTTATTCCATTAAATTTAAAATATAAAGAAAAATCTATTAAAAGAATACATTTAAAGCATGTTCTATTTTTCTTTCCCTAGATTACCCCTGCCATTCCTGCACAGCCTCTCGATCCACAAAAAGAGAGTCTGCGACGTTTATTCCAAAGTATTGCTGGATCAGATCAAGAGGTCGATTGGATGGAACTAAAACGAATTTTGGACCATTCAATGAAAGACGGTGAGTTGACAAACTTAATAGGCCAATTTAAGTTATAGGTTGGTTAGAAAGACGAAATCTTACAATAGTTGGTTCGAAATTATTATAATGACTAAAGAATGATCGGCTTAAATTTTTGATTAACTTTTTGTTTTCGTGTAATCTCACAATTTGTTTTGATATAAACTTATAATTGAACAGTCAAGATTAGAGTTGCAGGGTTCTAGTTATTAAAAAACGAGGTAAGAATAATAGATTAAAAGTTGTAAAACGTAGTAACTTCAATATGATTTTGTTTATTTTTGTTTTTCAATGTTGCATTTAATTGAATTTATACCTTACATTTTATCACCCAAACACATCTAGAGTATAAACCAATATATTCATTTTATGCATTTCCAAAACTCAGATGTAAACTTTTATATAAAAGTAGACAACTTTATACGTTTTTAATTCAAAAAAAAAAATCACACCTTTCACAACCCCTCTCACCCACTTAACTGTTTATCGAAGCAGATTTTCTAAATTCGCTTTTGAAAAGAAAATGTAAGTAGATAATCCAACAAAGTGCGTGTAGTTGAATTTAATTGTAAGAATGCATTGTGCATTCATTTACTTCTAAGAATTTTACCTAAATCTCGTTTGGCCCAGACGCTTTCCTTATAATATTTGTCTGTTATTTAACATCTCATTAACTTCCTCGTGTTTTTAATATCGACTACTCTTCTTAAATCTTTTTAAAACTTTCTGACGATCCAATTAAATCTTATAGAATAGTTTCAGTTGTTTGTATTATGGAAATGGCGGTTTGATTTTAGTTGTATACAAAATTTGCTTACTTACATATTTCTGAATTATTCGTGGACTTATCCTTCAAGGGGTTAACTGATTTCGCAATCAAAAGATTTTAAATTCCCGAAGGTGTTTAACGTTTTGTATTCAAATTCGATGGGAGTTACGAGTACATCAGGAAATGATTTGTAGTTACGGAATTTGAATGCGCGTACTAAAATTCCCCTTAAGTAAATTATTTTGAATCTTTCAAATTATTTTAAGTTTTTAAACTTTGCCTTTGCTTTACTTAACTTGTGAATACTCACTCCACTAAAATTATAAACTCATTTAAAGTAAGGCTTCTCCGAGAGCTATAATAAAAATAAACGGATAAGGGGGGGAAATTATGTTCTTTCAAATGCCGTAACTTATTGATGAAGTACTACATATTCCTTATGCAATTCGTTATCATGTGATTCATTCAGATTTTTTTTTGTAAATATCATGATATATGGGCTTATCCGTGCAAATTTTAACTTTTGCCATGCGTCGAAATATATAGACATTATTATTAAATATTCAGGTTTTGGAACTTATAATATTATATATATCATTGAGTTTTAACTATTCAATTTATAAAATGAACCATCGAGATAGTGCGAAAGTGTTTGAAATCGAAAAAATCATCGAATATTGAGACTTTTGGCTGCGTGCGTGGATAATTAACGTTTTGTATTATTGCAAAAATAATCTTTAACATAAGATTACTTAGTACAATTTTTGTTTTTTCAGATAAATGAAAGTCAAAATTAATTGAAATCATTCATTTTGAGTGCGTGCCTTCCTTATAAATATTCCTATATGATATAAATTTTAGAAAAAACTGCCATGCGTGATTTTTCGTAAATTTTTAATTGTCACAAATTTTCGTGTCTATTTTTTTAACATTGATCATGGGGCATTTTTTTATGGTCTGCATCATTATTTAAGCTATCTAGAGCAAAAAAAAACTTTGGCTTCAATGCGTGCTTCATTATGTACAAATTTTATGAAGTTAACAAAACGAACGTAAAAAACGTAACTGTTTCAAAAAAGGCACATTTTTTACTAGCACACCAAAGCATTGTTTGATTTTACCCTTACAATGAGCGTAATTTAAACTGTAGAAATTATAAAAAAAAAATGGTAAAATTGTTAAACAAATAAGTTTGAAAACCGAAGCTGTGAAGATTAAAAATAAAAACCAAATCAATTAACTCGGTGCTTAAAATAAATTATTTTAAATTCATTTTTCTATACGTTATACCTTTATACTCTTCAACAAACAATACATATGAGTTATTTTGAAGTTTTTTATTTATTCGTGGTCTATAATTGAAGAAAAACTTAAATTTACATGCGTGCCTTAATTTTTTTTTTTGTATTTTTCAAACTCAAGAAGTTAAAATTTACAGGGATAAGCCCATATATATTTTCTTTATATCCCGATATTTGACATTTGTTTAAACATATGAAAAAATTGCTTGTTTTATATAAATTAGGGTTTTAAGTAAGAAGAATTCCATTCAAATGCGAATAATAAGAATGTGTTTTGCATATTGATTAAATATAAAACATTGGTAAAACGTCCTTCGTTTAATTTTAACATTAAACAATATCCGAAAAATTGATTTTAACCATATTCAGACTTTATGAATAAACATGTATCATACTATTGTTTTGATACCTTTTGATTGTTTGTATGACATAAAGCTTTTAACAACAAAAACTACATCAGACTAATTTTATTTGAGTTCATAAATGCTTTAAAGCTTCCAAAAAATACTATCAAGTTTCCAAATCCTGTGATTGTTATTTGTAGAATGTTTTCATTTAGTTATTGTATAGATAATCAGAAATTAGAAGTAAAATCAATTGTATGCATTTACATATATATTTGCTTTAGTTAGTTCGTTATGAAAATTTTAAGTAATGCATTTGGTTTATTTGCCTTCTCTAATTACATTTCGAAAAATCAAATACCAACTCATATCGTCAACGCCAAAAAAATGCTTGATTCGAAATTGAAAATTAAATCAAAACAAATTGGCCGCCCGCAAACATATAGACTTGCCAAAACATCCGTCGAATGGTTATAACAAAGCAACAAATAATCAATTTGTAAGTGGAAGGCCTGGACCTGGAAATAATGATGAAGATGGGGGCAGCGGCGAAGGAGGAGGGGGAATGAATTTGTTTGCCTTGCTCTGTGGTCCCTTCTGTAAAGGAACTCCTCTTGAAGGAGTGCTTGGTTTGGATCAACAACAGCAGTCATACACGAGTATGAATCCCTTAAATGCAGATCCCGGTGAGATTATTGTGATATAAAAAAACTTTTTCAATTTATATCTGTACTTGTTTTATAAAACATTTATATTTGTAAAAAAAAAGTTCATATGGTACGCTTAAATACTTCATTTTTCTATATTTTTTTTTTAAGAACTGTGCTTAAATTTTACATACATAGTCATAAATTTTTGTGTTCGCTCTTGTCATAGAGTTTTATTCATTTGTATAGTAATTTATTGTTTGTTTTTACGAATATATTTTTTTTTTTGGGCTAGTTCGATTACATCTTATACACAATTGTAAAAAAATACATTAACAACCGTTTTATACAGCCCTTTTAAATTTTATAAGACTATTACATATTTTATGGTTCAGCAATACCAAAAAAAGGAAGATTTAAATTGAAATTGTGTTCGATTTACATCTTTGGATACAGAAACCAATAATTGTTTCCCTCTCATATGCCTGTACGATTAAATGAAAAAAAGTATATTATTTGCAGATACTAAAAAGATACAAGGAAACATTTATTTCTTTTAGTACACAATTTATTTTAAAAACTCACAAATCTTTTTTAAATGAAAACAACTAAATTCATATTTAAGAAATAAAAAATACTACTTTCATATCTCAAAACATATTTAAGCTTAAGTATTCTTCAAAGACTGTGAACGGCGTTTAAAGTAAGAGCCCTTAAATATGAAAACTAATTATATTTGCATACAGATTTCGCACTTAGGAGCTATTTAGAGGTATTTTGAAGTTAAGAAGCTTTTAAAATTACTTTTTAAATGCGGCTTTATACAGGGTGTTTCGTTATTAATGAACAATACTCGCTTTACACAAATGCCTCCAATGCGGACATCATTTACTGAGGATTTATGAAATGGCTTACTTTTTGGTATACTCTGACCGATGTTAATGCAAATATTTAGCTTTGTTAATACTAATGATATAAACTTTATTTAGAAGCAATAACTTTCCTCATTCACAAAAAAGGAACAAAATATGTGATGCAGTTAAAGAGTTACATTATATTCTTTCTAAATACTTTGTACAAGATGTTAACTACATTTATAAATAAGCGAATGGCGAAATGGATGGAAAAAAAGAAAAAAATAATCAAGGAGCACCAAGCGGGGTTTCGCAGCGGTTACTCAACAATAGATAACATTTTTGCTGTACAAGACATAGCTGGCACATTCATATAACAAAACGCGATTTTTTTTTACATTTTTCGTTTATTTTAAGTCAGCCTTTGATACCATCGATCAAAGGGTGCTGTTTTATAAACTTTATAATGATGGAATGAGTCATAAATATGGAAAGGTCCTTGAAAATAAATTGACGGTGTGGAATGGAACTGATAATTCGGAGTGGTTCGAACTAAAAATGGGGCCTTGACTCCATTCCTGTTTTCTATGTACATAAATGATCTTTTCTGGAGATAAAAAAACATCCAGGAGCATTGATAAAGCCTATTCTTTTTTCGGACGACGACGTTGTAATCTTTGCTCATTCCGCAGAAACATTTCAACTCAGAATTATTCGTCTTCATCTGTATTGCCAATCATAGAACTTTACGGTAAATCTCAACAAATCAAAAGTGAAGATATTTAAAAGGCCGATTATGTGGAAATGAGAAATGGCACTTTAACATCGAATCAAACGAAGTCGTTTAAAGCTATAGATATCTTGGTGTGACGATAACCAGTAATCTATACATGGAAACTCACTTAAAAGATATGCTTGTTAAAATAAAAATTGTCATATGCGCTACATGGAAGAGATGTTTCTCAAAAAAACTAGCGAAGTCTGTTTTTTTATATGCAGCACAAGCTTGGGGCCAGAGTGAGCATGAAACAGTTAAACAAAAATTCTAAAATTAAAAGATGCATTTATTTACCAAGTTTAGCACCCAATTAAATGATCACAATCGAGACAGGACTGTCAGCGTTATTTATGAAATGCTTAAAAAAATTGAATTATCGTGGTGCAACAGCTCGAAGAGAACCAGGACCTAGTAACTTACAACTCTCAACCATTCGTGTGTGCGTGTTACCTGGGAAAAATGAAGGGGAGCTACAATTTGTTGCCGCACTTTTCATGACAAGTACATGCCTGCAAAACTTGTTTACAGCGGCTAAGAATTGAACTCATGACCTTCTGCACGATAGTCCAACGCACTAACCATTGAGCTCTCTCATGTGTTTGCATTTGCTAGGTCATACGATAACAGATGTATAAAGGATTACTGATTGATTGTTAGGGTTCGGATCAATTCAACGTCACTACTAAAGGCATAACACTTTTAGTGATGTTGCGTTGAGAAGGCTTTTTAATTAATCTTATTCAGTGATTTTTTCTCTTAGATTTCGTCTGTTTTGGTTTTAGTTTTTTTGTTATATTGTAATGGCTGGTAATTTTAGAGTTGATTATTGCAATATTCGCGGGCTGAGAGCGAATTTTCTGGCTGCGTATATCCACACTGTTTCTAACAGGCCAGCTGTTTTGGGACTGAGTGAAACCCAAGTGGGTGAGGATTCCGATCCTGCTGAATTCTTTATTCATGGGTATAGCTTGGTGCCATTATTCTTTTCCCACCATGGTCTCGCCATATATATTAGGAATGATGTTGCTTATCAGCTCTTACCACAATATGGTCGCTGCACCAACTCCTTCTTCAATTTTATGTGGTTTAAATTTTCCATTAATAAGCACATCATGCACTATTGCTTTCTTTATAGAAGCACAAATTTGGATAGAGTTTCAACTTCTCATGAATTTGATGCTCTGTCCGACTCCATCCAAAGAATTGTTTCCCTAGATCCTCGCACTGAAATCGTTATTACGGGTGATTTCAATGTTCACAATTCTTCTTGGCTTCTTCATTCGGGCCAGACAACACCCGAAGGAATGTGTGTTGAGATTTTTGCTGAGTTTAACCACCTTACTCAGCTTGTCAACGAGCCTACTCGAATATCGGACGTAAATGGCCGAGCGGAAAATACTCTTGACTTGTTTCTTACCTCTGACCCTGATAAATACACAATAAGTGTATTGACGCCTCTAGGCACATCTGACCATAGTGTTATATCTGCAAATTTCTCGTGTCAAACAAATCCACTTAGAGAAAGAGCTCCTAGAAGAACCGTATGGCAGTACGAGAAAGCCAACTGGAACGGTTTGAATAACTTTTTCAGGATCTTTAACTGGTCACTATGCTTCCTCGATAGTGACGTAGATTCCAGCGCAGATATGATAACTAACATAATTCTTTTGGGAATGAGAAATTTTATCCCGAATAGGGTTAAAAGTATTAGACCCAAGGATAAATCATGGTTTGATTTGAGCTGTAAAGAGGTTATCAAGGAAAAAGAGGTAAGCTTCCGGTGTTTTAGAGCCAACCCAACTGAGGAAAACCGGAAAAAGTTCAAACAAGCCAGGAAGGCCTGCAACGCCCATATTCGACGGACCAAATTTTTACATGATCAAAAATCAAGGCAAAAAATACTGCAATGTCCCAAAGGCAGTAAGAATTTTTGGTCATTTGTAAAAAATATGAGGAATTCTTCCTCTTCCTCGGTTCCTACGCTTGTTTTCAATGACACTCCTTTCGTTAGCTCTATTGATAAAGCTAACTTGTTTGTAAAGCAGTTCGCCGCAAATTCCACCTTGCCGGATAGTGTCATGACTCCCCCAATTCTTGAGCGCGTTAGTGATTCTATGGGACAAATCTTTTTTCGTACTCGTACCGTGGCAAGAGTCTTGAAGGATCTCAACATACATAAATCCGCTGGTCCGGATGGTATCCCCGCTATTATTCTGAAGAGGTGTTCTTCCACGCTAGCAAAACCCCTGCGTAAGCTTTTCCATCTATCCTATTCTTCTGGGCTCGTTCCGAGTAGATGGAAAACAGCATTTGTTCAGCCGATTCCAAAAAAAGGCGACTCTTCTTCTCCCTCAAATAATCGACCGATCGCACTAACGTCCCTTCTTTCCAAGGTCATGGAAACGCTGATTAATTATCAGCTCAAGAAATATCTTGAAGAACGAAAGCTTCTTAATGACCGGCAGTATGGCTTTCGTAGCAATAGGTCCACTGGTGATTTGATGGTTTATCTAACCGAAAAGTGGAACAAATCTTTACATTGTGTCGGAGAAAGTAAGATTATTGCACTTGATATTTCAAAGGCATTTGATAAAGTCTGGCATCTTGCTCTTTTATCGAAAATGCGTGCTTTCGGCATCGACGAATCCCTACTTCTTTGGATTAGAAATTTTCTTTCGAACCGTTCAATACAAGTTGTACTTGACGGATTCAAGTCTGAAACCCACAATATAAATGCTGGTGTGGCCCAGGGCTCCGTTTTGTCCCCAACCCTCTTCCTAATTTTTATTAATGATTTCCTGTCTGTAACTTCTAATCCAATTAACTGTTTCGCTGACGATAGTACTCTCAGCTTTTCATATTCGTTTTCAGACTCACATCCCTCCTCTTCGGATGTGGAACTGCAACGACAAAATATGATAAACTCATTAAATCACGACCTAAACAGCATTGTACAATGGGGAATAAGAAACCGCGTCGAATTTAATGCTTCGAAAACTCAATGCTGTCTCGTATCGTTAAAGCGTGATATACCCCCTTGCCACTATTTATGAGTGGCACTTGCATTAACGAAACTGAACATCTCGATATTCTCGGTATGTGCATCACGAACCACCTCTTGTGGAACGATCACATACGCGATGTTGCCAAGAATGCCGCAAGATGTTTGGGTTTTCTGAGACGGTGCAAGAAATTCTTCTCTCCTTCTGATCTGGCTACAATCTATAAAACCTACATACGTCCAAAACTTGAGTATAACTCCCATCTATGGGCTGGTGCTCCAGTAACTTACTTAAGTCTCTTGGACAGTATTCAAAGAAGAGCTTTTAAAATGATTGGTGACAACAACATAATTGGCTCATTTACGTCACTCCAACATCGTCGTAATATTTCTTGCCTCACCCTTTTTTACCGTTATTTTAACGGACTTTGCTCTAGTGAAATAGCCAGTTGCATTCCTCCCCTTAAACAATTCAACCGTAATACTCGCACTTCTAGGAATGCCCATCAATTTACCCTCGAGCCCAACTTCGGTCGTACTGTGAAGTACAGAGATTCGTTTTTTAGCCGTACTACGCGAATGTGGAATTCCTTACCACGCTCTGTCTTTCCCAGTCATTGCAATGTTCAAGAATTCAAAACCAATGTACACCGACACCTCCTTTCTAATCCCTCCCTTTTTCCTAATGCTCACTCTGTGTCTCTGACATATTAAGGGTATACAAAAAACCTTTGAGTGTGTGCTAATTATAAAAAAAAAAAAAAAAAATTACGCTAAAGCGTACTAAGCATGGTGTTATAAACAACTCTTAAATTCATACAAAGTAGTAATAACTTAAGAATGAAAATTATAAACGAAGATTTTTAAAAACATTTAAATAATTTTATTTATAGGTTTTTTTTTTTTATTTCTATAACTGCAATTTAACTTAGAAAAATAGGTATTCATGTTAATTTTATGTATCAATTTCATGTAAATAATTCATTTGTAAAACAAGAATTAATAAATCGTCGGTCTATCTACCTATCTTGGAAAATTGGAACAGTCTCAATGATTGAAAATCTCTTTATAAATCCCATAAGATCCTATCCTTATTAGGGCTTTATTTTTAGAAGAGATCTAGTATGTCTGTAACTGCGTTAAAATATTTATTGAAGCGAACTGCCTTTGATGGTACTTTTAGAATATGCTCTTCCAAATCATTTGCTATTCAAAAAGAATAAATAAGCTCGCAGCTCAGTGAAGATGTCCATTTCTTCTTATTCAAGGATCACCGTAGTTTTCATGGCATGGCGCACTATCTAGTTGGTGATGAAGTTAGGTGAATCTATGGATTACATTTTTTTTTTTTTAATTGTTTCAAAATCACCTGTATTCATATTGAGCCTTAATTTGCCTTGAAATAATGTAAAATTTTTAAAATTTATGAAACCATCTCTTGATATATTGAGATACATATATCTATTTAAAGAATTCTGCTAATAAACTCGTCATCAAAGCTCCGCATTAGAAACCAGTTAGAACACTTAAGTCTTTTTTGGAAAAAATCATCAAGAAGCAGTTCTTGCAAAGGCGTCAATGTATGGATAAACATTTTCTCCATGTATTACATTCAGAATTGTATCTGTGGAAAGATTCAATGATGCTGGTGGGTGGATAAATTCCAACAACTTTCAGTGTTCTTTAATCAGTTGAACTTCTTCCTCGTATATTTGAAACTGATCTTGTATCTCGAAAACTTTAAAAATTATTTCTAAATACTCTGACTAGGAACTCGTCAATTGTTGTTCATTTACAATTTCCTCAGCACAGCCAATGAACGTAGATAGTATCTGTGTATTCTTGGTTTGTAAGAGCAGATATTTCAAATATCGTTTCTACGCAACTGTTTTTTTATAATAAGCGCACACAAAGGTTTTTTTTGATACCCTTAATATGCCAGAGATATATAAGATTTAATCAATAAATTAATTTTTTGTTTGGTAAATTTTCACACTAGGTCCGTTAGAGCCAAAACATAACATTTTCTGAGGGCTTCTAATGAAAGGGATAAGAAAATGTTGTTTTTTATAGGTAGTCAAATAAATGAAGACGGTGAGGATTTTATTTAACGTCCCAAGAGGGCTGAGAATATGTAATGAAGTGGTCTCGAACTTAAAGTTTGACATGCATATAACTTAAGATGTCACACAATGAAGACAATTTAGTTCAATGTCGGCTAAATGTTTTAGGGTTCTGCAATTTATCTTACCTTTCCAAAGCAAAATATATTGAAATACTATAAAGACAAACATATTGCGGCAAAATCCACACCAGTTTTATTTTTATTTAAGTTTTCTTGTGTTTTGAACAATTCTCCTAGAATTTCTTCATTTGAAAGTTGTATGTTTAAAGAAGAAGGACTATTCAGGCGCCCACAGAATCTCCAAGATAGCTTTTTATTCTCCTTAAGGTAGAAAATGATCTTTCCGGAGCTATAGTTGTCACGGGTAACACTGCCAAAAGATGCTGTTGGATCCTATAGTTTTAAATAAAAAACAAAAAAAATTGGTTTAATATCCATTAAAATGGCCTTATTTGCAAAATAATTTGAATATGATTTTGGGCATATGCTGTTGGATCCTATAGTTTTAAATAAAAAACAAACAAAAAATTGGTTTAATATCCATTAAAATGGCCTTATTTGCAAAATAATTTGAATATGATTTTGGGCATATGGTCGCGTACATGGTGTGATCTGGAAGTTCAATTTTTACACGATCTTGGCTTCCAAGTGCGCACTAATTTCAAGTTTATCGGCGTCGAGTTGCGACTTTACATATCCCCAAAGAAAATAAGCTAATGGCGTCAAATCACACGAATGCGGTGGCAGAGTATAAACGTATTTCGAAAACGATCCATAATTTATCAAATTAATCGTTCTGATGGACGATTATGAGCAACATAAAACGAACGTAACATCCGATGTGTTTTCCGAATAGAACCATGTTTTTCAAAATAAATTTAAACAATTTACAATCGTTGCTTTAGCCAATAAACTTGCTTCAAAACAATCGAAAACTTTAAATCCTTAAAGTTGTTCGCCTCTTAAAAACACCCGTTACAAAGAAAAATGCAGGAATTGTAAACCATGCAATCTGTTAATATCTGAAATTCATTTTAAGAATAAAACACATTTAATCAGATTTTAACACTAAATTTTGCAGAATAACTATTTCTCCGTTAAGTCTTACGATATTTTCTTGTACATACAATTGAGATCCTTTAAAATATAGATACTTTTCAAGAGTTTTAATTTTTTTTGACCTTATATCAAAGAGTCTGTAAGGCCCCAGTTATATCTTTTATTGGAACAAGTCAGCGGGATGCTGACTTCATTTTTTTGACAAGCCAGTTATATCAATCATTGAAAAATTGGTTTCAGTAAAAGATCCTGTCAGTGGCTGATCACAACCAATTCTATGCATTTGGAGTAAGAGTTGATCATTGAAAGGAAAACTGACATTTGAGAATAGAAAGAGAATCGAACAAATTCAGTGGAACGATTGTGATCCATATTAAAGAAACGAAAATCAGCTGTGAAATTGATTTCTATCAGTGAAATAATAAAAGTGGATTTAAAAGAAAGTTTAAATCAGAATTTTGTATTTTATAGAGTCAAAAAATTCTACTACTCATTAATTTCATTTTGGTACCAATTAAAGCCATTGCTGTTTGTTAATTTGTTTTAAAAATAGGAATGAAAATTTTCAATGATGCATTTCAATGATAGCTATATTTGGCCCCTAAATATAAACGAGTTACTAGTTTATTTTGAATCTTTTAATTAAGTTTTCTTTTTCTTATTCTTAATAATTTTATCTGTAAAAATAAGGTAAATTTCAGAAACAAAAGTATATTGTTTTAATATTTATTTAATTTTAAATTTATCTTATAAGTTTAAAAGATTAAAATTGTACAGATGTTGCACTGAAAAGTAATTTTGCATTAATACAAAATAATATTAAATATTTACATAAAACTAAAAACTATGCACGTTTTAAATGTGAATAAGATTTAACAGCCAAGAATAGGTATGATGGAAATGATCTCAATATGTACGACGAAAAATAGTGCAACTTTATATGTATTACTAGCATCGTCGAAGAAAACCTTAAACCACAAAATGTGAGCAAGAACTGGAAGCCTTTCAACATTGAGTTTCTACTAATATGCTGTCGAAATCGGAAGTGTAATACTAATAACTATACTTTCTCCAAAATGATGAAAAGATTGTGCCAGTGTTGAGTGTGATACATGTACTTGTACCATCAAGTCACGCGTGGGTCTATTGCTAAAAAAGTCGTGCTCGTTCTTCATTATAATTCTAAGGACATACGTCTTGGAGCGCTAGGAGGAGTCATAAAACTCTGGCAGCTAAATATGTTGGAAGTTATTTGGTCGTAGTATGCTGACAGCATGAGCGGCTTTGAAAATGAGCGTTGGAAGCGAATACGAAACAGTATCACATATATATTTTTTTAGAACTGAAAAACATGGAATTTCTTTCGTTTGCAGTAAAAGTAGTCTGACCGTGGCCTTGATTAATCCCTCTTAGCCCACCGTAAATTGGTGCACAATATTATGATATGTAATAGAAGGAATTGCGTTGGTAATATTGATAAGTTCTTCCTTGAGTGCATCCAGTTTCTCAAAATGTTTTAGAACAGCAATGTTCCATCACATGACATAGTGGAATTATCTGCTGGAAATTGTGGCATCCTAGAGACTGTTCTATATATAAAATTGCCTCGCAAGACTAAGAAGTCAAATTTAATAATGATTCCGGGTTGAATTTGCTGGATTCCAGAGCCTTCCATAAAGGTTCGTTTTACGATGTTATAACAAACTACATTTAACGTAATTCTGATCTTCAAAACGTATATCCACACGTTTGGTTTGTTCAATTGGAACCAGTAAGGCTCATCGTTGGCGCTTACAACCTTGCATGCAGAAGATTGCTGACGGTGGTTTAAGAAGTTGATTTCGCAGTAAGTGATAAACATCCTTGAAGCTCTACTGTTGATAGATGGAGGTACTGGTAATGCTTCAAATTTATCATAATGTACTTTGTAGATGATTTTATGGTAAGAAATGATTCTCCGAAAACAACTGGAACGGGAGTAACTTGAATTCATAAGTCTTGATGAAGTGGTAAAGATTATATGTTTCTTCCGAGCTCATAAGATGATAAATTTTCGGGATTCCGTCTTGTCCTACTTTTTTATCTTTTGTCATCTCGCTTTAACTGAGCAGTTGAAAGAAGCTGAAGATTTTTCTTCTTATGATGAGTATACTTCATCCAACAAAAATATGCAGTACACGTCTTATGGGAGAGTTTTTTTCAAAATCAGTAGCGTTCTATATTTTTGCACCATACTAAATTGAAAGAACTCCTCCATAAAAAAGTGTTTGTGCGCCCATAAATTTTCGATTGCATCTGACGCAGGCCCGACGTCCTATCGACTGTACATCTGAGTGTGCACTGAATTGCTGTGGCCTATGGCTGTTGGTGCTATTCAATTTCAACCCCCATTAAATATTGATGTGCGTTCAGAGTTACCCATGTTCATTTCGTAACTTGTTCAGTTTTTTTTCCTTGGGTTTCTGTGTAGGTCCTTTTGATTTTAGAGCTTTAAAAAAAGGGTCCATTTAAAATCAACACTACGATAACCCTGTGAAAGCTTTAATGAAGGACAGATTTATGCAATTCACTGTAGCCAGAATGCGAGGCAAACGTCCTATCTTGCCCACACTGCATATTTTTATTGGACAGAGTATAGCGATTATTACATATTTTTGCTTATGGCATCAATTATTTAAGTCTGGTTTCGGATGAGACTTGTTTTATTGTGTTGATTGTAACGGACATGTTGTGGTTGGCGAACCCCATATAAGACATTAGCCATATTGCCTACGAATTAGTGAACAAGGTTACAAATAAAAGATCATTATCTTTTTTATATCTGCGATTTGTCGATCAAATTGGGGCATTGTCCTTTTGCAATCCTCGTGTTTCTTTGGCAATTGTTTGAAAATTTGTGCAAGTTTCGTACAAGATGACTATCAATGACATAATAGTGGACTATGTTCCAATGGCTTGAACTTATGATTGAGGTTCCGAAATTGTGTGGGACTGAAATGGCTGTACCTAAACTGGAGCACATATGTACATACATATATATATACAGGGTGCCCCAAAAGTCGACGTCGAAACGAAAACGTGTGAAAGGGTAGGTGGTAACAGTTATCATAAAAATAATAAAAAATAAAATGCATGACTGGGTCGGACGAACTTGCTTCTATGTAATAGACTAAGAGTTTTTTTTTTAAATGACTAAACCAACTTCTTTAAGCACATACATATAGGTTTATGCAAGAACAAAAAAAATATATTTTTCTTAAAGTTTTGAAATGCAATGTTTTTTAAACTTTTTAGAAGCTTCTCTCTTAAAAATTTCATTAAAATCCGTTATGCCGATAATGAGAAATTCAAAATTTAAAAAAATCGTTCTATGGTAGGTATAGTGAGTAATATCTTGTTTTCAAATTTTTTTATTAAATTATAGATCTTAAAAATTAATCGAAAAAAAAAATAAGCAAAATTCTCGGAACCGTTTTCGAGAAAAATACGATTTTTGAAAACCATTTTTTAACATTTGCAAGGAGGGTATCGTTATTTTTAGGTAAAATAAATTTTTTTTCTCATATCTTGTAGATTATTTTAAGAAACTTTTATTTATCAAGTTTTAAAAATAGTTTTCGAAATATTGAGTTTTCAAAAAAAATTTTAATTTTTTTTTTAAATCAAAAAAAAAATTGTTTGAAAATTTGAAACTGCTGGGAGCCTTAACATAAAAAAATTATCAAAATCGGTCGTACCGTTTTTGAAAAAATCAAAAACAAAAAAAAAATGGTTTCGAGGGTGTACCAAAAATAATATTTTTTTGAATTTTTTTTTTCAACCATTACCTAGGTTTAACTAAATGAAATGACATATTTTTTGGATGCTTTAAAGCAGTGGAGTAGCTAGTATGGGTGCCACCGGGTGCGGTAGTTATGGTGTCACCTCCAGAATAAAAAACAATAAAGTAAATAAAATTCTACAACTTAAAAAAAAGTTATATAACAGAATATAAATACATACACATATGTATATTCTAAACTTTTACTTACTTAAAATGTCTTCTTCTTAGCTTCAAGAGCTGCAAAATGGTTTATAGCGTCATCAAAATTATTTTCTGTGTTTTCTCTTGTTCAATCACTCAAATGCCCAAATGGTTTAACCTCATTTCAGTCATTGTTGCCCTCAAGTAATTCTAAATTAGTTTTAGTTTACTGAAACTTCTCTCACGCAACTGATACATACAGTGGGTTGCCAAATTAATAGGGACAGTCATGAATTTTAAGAAAATTGTATGTTTCCGTATCAAATTATTGAAAATCGTATGTTTATTTTGACAAATAGATATTTATTATAAATATTAGTTATTATTACATACAAAAAAGTAGTTAAATAGTTTTTTTTTAGTTAATAATCTTAAAAAATAGTTCAAAATGAAAAGGAACTAAGAAAATTACAAAAAACTTAATATTTTCTAACGTTGCCTTTTGCGTCAATAACTGCTTGCATACGTCTCGGTACAAGAGCTCTATTAGTTTTTCTAAAGCGTTATTTTCGTTGAAATATTTTCTTTGGCAATTTCTATTTAAAACCCACTCTAAATCAATTTTAGAATGGGAGTCGACTCTAAATATTGAGTATAAAACGAGAACCGACTTTTTGTTAATTTTAAAGGACATAAACTATACTTTAACGTTAAAGAGCTCGTCTTACTTTAAAAGCAGCAAATAGCTAATTTATCTTTTAAAGTATACTTTATCCATATTGACAATGGTAATTTCATACCGAAGCAAATCGAAGAAAAAATGTTTACTGATGTTTTATTCGATTTTTTAAAGATGTTTTTTGTAAATAGACTGAATCACTGAATATTATAAATTCGAAACAATCGTACGAAAGTGCTCTACGATTAACAAGTCTGTACATACAAATGTACATACCATATCTTATGTATGCACGCCGCACAGTGGTGCTTTTGCGGAAATAAATACAAAAAATGAAATTTGGAATGTGGATTTGTTTCATTTATTTTTTCGTAGATATATAACTGTTCCATGTTTTCCCCAAATTTGGGATATTTTTATCCAGGGATATGTAAGATACAGTGGTCTAAAGTTACCCTATCTTTAAGTTTTGAAATTTATGTAATTTCTTGCATTAATTTCTTTTCATGAAGATTAGCATTTTAATAACTGTTTGTAAAAACAAAATTTCTTTAATAAATAATATGCTATTGAGCTTTCAAAATAAAAAAAAAATTAAAATAATAAAATTTTTTTTTTGTCTTTTAGTTGGGTTAGGACCGAGGGACCTAAAATTAATATTTTATTGTTCTTTCCTTAGAGCTAAAGTTTTAGCTACATTAAGCTTCGTCTAGTGGCTACTATTTTTGGAAAGCTACAATATTCAACTAACTGTTCTTGAAAGAATTGTATCCGTCCTGATCCGATTTTGAACGCAGTGTACAAATTTGTTTCACTGAATCCGATTAAAAAAACATGGTTTCGACTTTGCTCATGTTGCAAAACTTGTAATTTCATGGCCAATAATGGTTGGAAAGAATGCAACCAAGATTTTATTTTTGTTAAAAATATATATATTTCATTAAAATATAAAATAAAATTAATCCTTTGACGGATCTCTGATATAATTCAATTTTAAGCTCAATAATTTTTCTTGCCTCAAGTTTTTTTCCAAATTCAAACTTGTTTTTTTTTTTTGAAATATGTGGTGAGCTCAGTGGCGTAGCGTAGGGGGGGGCGGGGGGTGCGGTCCGCCCCGGGCGGCAGGCCTAGGGGGGCGGCAAAATGTCGCCGGTGATGCGGGTAGAGTAGAAATCATATGTTTCATGACAGAACGTTTGACAAGTCAACAAACAACAATGATGTAAATTTGAAATTTGCCACCCTATCTGTGGTTCGTCGTTGACCGCTTTCGTGAATTCGTAGACGGTGAGTAGAGCCGTAAGAGTGCATTCCGTATTGTCGCGCTGATCGCGAAACTAAAACAAAACGTTCCGAAACTCTTGCGAAACTGAAAGGGAGTGTTCCGAAACATATGATATGCATATGCGAGATATGATAAGATAACTAGAATTCGACGGAAACGTTATTCTAGTCTCAGCCAGCTCAATGTTTTTGCTCCCTCCCGCATCACAGAAAGTTATTTCGATTGTGTTGTTTATAGTTTAAATACTGTTGAATCTTCTAAAACTAAGCACTTAGTACTTCACTCAACCTTTGAACTAGTTTTTGAAAATGAAAAGAGTTAAAGGAAGCGGCGCGGAATACCGCAAGAAAAAGGCTAAGAAAGAAGCAGACGCGAAGACGCGAAATATTTCAATTCTAGTTCTGGTTCAAAAGCTACGTTAACGTCTTCGGCGGCATCCAGCAGCAGCGGAAGTGATTCCAATGTAAGTAAGATTCCTCCATCTACAATCGTGAGTGGCCTAGAATTGTCCTCCGGCCAATATTTATGGAAATGCATAACTTATTTTACGGGCAGAAGAAGAAGACGTGCCTGCTGTCGAAGTTGGAAGTCGTTCTGGTCCCACCACAGAGCAGGGTCAAGACGAAGTCGACTCACCAGAAGTATCTCAAGGATCTAGTCACAAGCCTGCAAAAAAAGTGAACCTCGTGAAGCTGTAAAGACGCTTAAAAATAAGTTTGTGGAAGTTCTTGAGGTACTGGAAGAATTGACAGATCGGTAGCCAGTCTTCTTCTGACAGTCATGCAGTCATTCAACTTCATCACTTTTCTTAGCTTTTGAGCTGCAGAGCTACCTGAAGAAGATGACGCACAGATTTGCCTGCAGCAATGTGGACTGAGTGTGGATAAGTGTGCTCAGAAACTCTGCGTTTTAAAAGCTCTCCTGGTGGACAGCAGAGACCGTTTCGTCCAAGCCGCAATCGACTTTTCTAAGACTTTTTTGGAAAAAACTCGGAATCGATCTCAAAACGAGTACAATTCGCAGGAAAAAACACATGCATAGAGATGAATCCGCAGATGCATCTTTGTCTCACGAGCCTCATTCGTAAGGCTCGTAAAATCCGTTTATGAAACCGCTAATTCTATTTTACTTTCAATAAAAGATACGGACCTTATTCGGAATTCCCCCCCCCCACCCCCCACCAAAATGAACTTTTTTTTTACGAATCGATAAAAAAGTGTTTGCTGTTGATAAAAAACATCAAATTATGGAGGAGAAACACTTTTTTATGGTAAAAAAGTGAAGTATAAGCGGACCACCCACAGTACTGTTGGCCCTTATTCGGAATTCCCCCCCCCCCCACCAAAATTAACTTTTTTTTAACGAATCGATAAAAGAGTGTTTGCTGTTGATAAAAAACATCAAATTATGCAGGAGAAACACTTTTTTATGGTAAAAAAGTGAAGTAAAAGCGGACCACCCACAGTACTATAACTAAAACTACTTTTGTATGGGATATTTGCTTTTTTTGCTTGCTTACGCATTACGGCGGCGTTTAAACAGTGATATATGTATGCAACCCTCCTGCTTGGGCACACTATAGGATTTGGGGTAGGTGCGAGGTTGGGTGTATGTAAGGTTTCTTTTGCATTTACAGAATCTGGATTTAAAGAAACTTTGAATTTACCCTATGACCTATATTAATTTTTTTATACTTCACTTTTTTACCATAAAAAAGTGTTTCTCCTCCATAATTTGATGTTTTTTATCAACAGCAAACACTCTTTTATCGATTCGTTAAAAAAAAGTGAATTTTGGTGGGGGGGGGGGGGGGTATTCCGAATAAGTACCAAAGATACTTCATTGCCTGTGAAATGATGTCTCGAAATTTAATTTTAATTTAGTATTGAATGGGGCGGCAAAATGGGTCTCCCGCCCCGGGCGCCGAGATGGTACGCTACGCCACTGGGTGAGCTTAATTATTTTATGATGTTATTAGAATGAACTAATAGTACTTTAAAAAATGTGTACTTTAATATTTTAATCCAACATTTTAGAGGCAGGTAATAAATAAAAAAGTAAATTTGTTTGTGGGTTTTTACCTGCATACGAGTAGGAATTTTGCAACAATTAGTAGGAATTTTATTACTTTTTATGATCGTGAAAAGATTTTGAAGGGTGTTACATAATATTTTATAACCAATGTCCTGAAAACCCTTTCACAATTAGTACGGTCTTAAAAAAATGATTAATTAATATTGTATAAAAACCAACATTTTCTACTGGCAACGAAGAAGCATCGGATTCTCATCTTTTCATGACATCGATTGTTCCTTTGAAAATGACATCAACTACTGGAGAAAATAATATAACATGGATAAATCCCCGTCCGTCTTCAACGAGATATTGCAGAGCTCTAAAATTCGAATATAAGAAGGAAAACTTTGACATCATACGAGAAGAGAAAAACCGTGTGGAAAATGAAATTCAAGAACTGGAAGAGAGCTCAATCACTGTTGGAATGCATGTTGTCAAAGTTAAACACCGTCTATATTTTATGATGATAGATGGAGAAGTAGCTCAAGCTGTGACAAATACTACTTCAGCGAGCAATTGCATTATTTGTGGAGCTAAGCCTTCAGAGATGAATGACTTATCCAAGTTGCAATCTAAGATCCTGAACGAAGAAGCTCTTGTTCTAGGAATGTCATCACTGCATGCACGGATACGATTTATGGAGTACATATTGCATAAGAGGAAAAAAAAACGAATTCAAGCAGAATTTGTATGAAAGGTTGGAATAAAAGTTGACGTTATAAAGCAAGTAACTGGAACAACGAATGATGGCAATACTTCACGAAGAATTTTCGGAAATCCAAATGTGGCTGCAGATATCACAAAAATAGACATTAGACTGATAACCAGACTCGCAGTCATATTGGAAGTTATTTGCATCAATTTTTCAATCGATTCCCAAAAATTTAAAACTTATAGTGAAGAGACAGCTAAGCTCGCGATATCGTTATACCCTTGGTATCACATTGCTACACGGAGCAGAAGTAATAGAAAGTGCATCCTTTCCAGTTGGATCACTTTCAGAAGAGGCCCAAGAATGCAGGAATAAAGACTACAAGCACTATAGGACCCACCACTCCAGGAAGTTTTCTCGGTTATCAACGAATGAGGATATATTTCATATATGATCCTGATATCATCCGATCCATTTATAACCCAATTAAGACCTGAACCAAAGAAAAAACATCTTCCTTTGAGTGAAGAAGCTCTTGAATTAATTAAATAACTTATTATGTAATATTATTGATTATGTGTACTCATTTATTTATTTATTTCTTATATTTGATATATACTTGTGTTATTATGTATGTATTTGATTATTTAGCTCAAAAACAAAACAAACACAAAAACGAAATAAAAAAAATTGTTTCGATATGTCAATAAACCCTGTAAATCCGAAAAATGTCAATAACTTTTTTCTCAATCATTTTTTTAACCAAATTTTGTCAAAATGTGTGTAAGCCCAGTCCAAACATGTGTGCAAAATTTCATTTAATTCCGTTACATGGTTCAGATTTTACAGATTTTTTTCCGCTCTCTCATACAAATGGCACCACTGTGCGCCGGCCGAGACGAGTATACTCGTATCTAAATAAATGAATCTGCAACTTGCAAACAACAATTGAGTTTTTATTAGATGAATTTGCGCTTTATACTTTATTTCCATCTAAAATAATGTAAATAACTTATAAACAATCAAAATCTGTACCGACGCGTAGTATATAAAATGTACTTTTTTCGGCGAAAAATTATTTGGTTTGAAGTTGTCTGTTCTTTTTACATTTTTTTTGTGTTTTTGTACTTGTGTGAGTTGTGTATCTGCCAAATAAAGGGTTGTTCAACGCAAATTCTCTTAGGTTCTGTTGTAAAACCCACATTAGTTAGAAGAGTTGTCTAATGTGATTAAAATTATGAAAAAGTTAGACAAAGTCTCCAAGCTAAATGACTGCGTTAAGTAGAGCCGGTTTTATTGCTTAAACGAGAACTCTTTAAAATTTTGCGCCATTTAGTTTAAGCTTGTTTTTAGCTTAAACTAAAATATTTTAGTTAAAGGTACACAGTGGTTAGTCAAAGAAGGAAGGCTGATTCTGCATCTTGTAAGAAATTTCGGACAACACTATGTATCCACTCGAACAAAAAGCTTGGATTTGTTTGTTGATTTTGTTTTGACTTGATTAACTTGTTTAATGATGCCATTAAATAAAGAATAGTAAGGTGTTATTTCTGTTTGCAGTTTTCTATAAAACTCATTTTTACAGGGTGCGGTTAAACTTATGCACTGATAATAGTGTGATAATAGTGATAATACAAGTTTCTTTTCAAAAATGCAATATAATGAACAAAATAAAATGTTGTCCATGCTTTCTGGCTTTATTAGTAAGAGCAAACATTCCCATTAGTTATGGAACGTAACGTCGTTCAAGTGGCTGCCTCAGCAGGAGTCAATTGGACCATGTAAGCGAGATCTTTGTGTAGAATTACGTTCGCACTCACTGGAAATAAGTTTGCAATGTTTCCCAACGTTTTTCAAGCGTAAAGCGACTCATTATATTCCGCGGGGTTATGATACTGACTTATTGTCAAGATTTAGAGCGGGAAACAGCTGTTACTATCAAAATATCCTATGATTTAAATAGAAACCACTAGATATCCCACCCTATTTTTAAGAGACATAGACTGTAACTTAAGAAAACCCCACAAAAGAAGTCTAATATGGTCAAATCACAATCTCGGTAGCCAATTCTCATGGCCTCCGCGTGAGGTAACCATGTTCCGAAATTGCTCGTGCACAGTGACTGAACGCAATGCAATTTGGTGGAACTCTTGTATATTATATGATCTTACCAAATTCGACAATTTTTCTTGTTGATGAACGCATTCATCCAGAAAGTTTATCCGCACACTTATCATTGAGTTTAATTTTTATTATTGTTACGTTCATTCAAAAGAAATAGTAAAACGTGTTTATTACGCATTTTCTAGAGAAAATTGAGCCCTAAGTCAAAAAAATTTGCATGGGCAGGAAAAATAGAACATCCTTTAAACTGAATATCTCAAGACCGAGATAAAATATCAAATTTGTTTAAACGCAATTACAAAGGCTGGTATTTCTTCTAAAAATAAAAAAGTTTCTATCACTAGCACTAACAGCGCAATTAGAGTTATCATTGGTCAGGGTATACCTAATTAAATCTTTTCTTAAATCCCCAATATATGATATACAAATTGGAGATAGACCCTTACCGTAAAACGATTTTTTCTTAGAATACACCCAAGAATCATGCCCTCAAATATGATGCACGAATTAAGCGACACTCTGTATTTTAAGGTGTGTCCACACCAAACAAACATTTCAGGAAACATTGTTTAAAAAACGTTTCTGAAATGTTTCCCATTTGTTTAAAAAACATTTCAGAAACATTGCAGAAACATTTCAGAAATGTTTCTGATTTGTTTTTTTGGTGTGGACACTTTGAGAAACATTTCTGAAATGTTTCTTTGTTTCCCATTGTTTCCAGATTGAGTTGTCTGTAATTTTTTTTTTCTCGCCTGTGTTGCACTTTAAGCGCATGAAGTTTTTTCTACTTCATCTTTATCACAATTTATATTTTCGCAAATTTCAGATATATAGATAATCGGCTTTTTTGATTTTATTTTTAATATTTTTCGTGAAGAGTCGATCCCTCAAAACTTTTTTTATTCATAAATTTTTATCAATTGGATAACATTCTCGTTGCTCCACACTTTTCGCGACATTTAATATTTATATTAATAACCACTCACGCACTTTCTACCTATGTAAATGATTGGGAAACAAATAAAGTTGCCCATTCGGAATGGGAAACAGAAACACATTTCATAAACATTTCAGAAATGTTTCGCAAGCGTCCAGACCAAAGCAACATTTTTGAAACATTTTAGAAACATTTAATAAACATTTCAGAAATGTTTCTCTGTTTCTGAAATGTTTTTTAAATGTTTCTGAAATGTTTCTTAAATGTTTCTGAAATGTTTCAAAAATGTTTCTTTGGTCTGGACACACCTTTAGATATACATACTTATGTATTTTGTTGAAAAAAAAAATCTAACAAAATTTTTATTATTATGTGCAAATAATAAAAATTTTGTTAGATTTGAAAATAAAAGAAGGGCCGTTTCTGTGGACTTCCCTTAAAGTATGCATGTTGAGAGTTTTCAAAAGGACATCCCTTAAGAATATCTTTTATATGGATGTCGAGAATGCGCTACAAAGTTTTAAGCACAAAAGAAGTCAGACTAATTGGCGGGAATACCTTCACGGAATCATGCCTCCGCCTACCGATATTACGGACTCTCCAGGACTCGGGTACATAGTTTAAAAAGAGGCATCCTTTGAAAATTATTTCCAGCCATGGAACTGCCCCATCTTGCGTTTTTGTAGCATAATTGGCAGTATACTGCCGGGGTGGCTGTGGCGCGATGGTTGTGTGCTCGCCTGTCAACCTCAATATCACAGGTTCGATCCCTGCCGTCGTCTATGTCTTCTTTAACTCCATTAAAACCTTCTATAAATTGTCATCAATGGGCTGCTGGTTTACTCATTACATGTTGTCCAGGCATAACACTAACAACATGTGATTGAGTTAAACTACTCGTAGTATGCCCAACAAGGATGAAAAACGAATAAAATAATGCGAATTATAAGGGACATAGAAATAAGACACGGCAATTCTCCGCTTTAGTTCAGCCGCCATCCCTGGAGATAAAAAATCTGAGACAACCACCTTCAGTCTCAGAACATCGTGCCACACATCTTTCCTATCCTTCTTTTTCTTCCGTAACTTCACGCCCACGCTGTGTTCAAACATTTAAAGGGTAATCATAATCCCTTGAGCGTGAGTAGATTATAAAAAAAAAAAAAAAAAAAATTAATCGTCCATGTAATTTTCTCCTTTGTTATAACGGTATTGATTTGCCATTACCGTGTTTGGGGATCTAAGCCAAAAATATTTCATTGGATTAAGGTTGATATTTGCGATCGTATCATCTAGTAAATCGTTCCATTTTTCGAGCTAGGAGAAACAAATGTGGTACTGTTACCTAAGTTGCAGATCGTAAGGCTATTTTCAGTTAAAAAATCGAAAAGGGACTCACCTCATTCATTGACGAGCTACCCCAGAGAGTATGCCGTGTATTAGCAGTATTTGCAATTAAAAAGTGAGGCCCCGTGGAATTGATTTCTTTTGTTAGGGTTTGCAGCTCTTCTGGCGGTAACTGCCGGTTATGGGCCGAGTATGCTGAGGCCAGCAATACGCCTTCTGCATTTTTGTCCTTCAGCCTGACAACTGTCAGATCGGGGTGCTAAAATTAATACACAAAAATGATTGATATAGCCTCTAGGGACCTTGAAACGTCGAGAAATGTCAAAAATTCCAATTTGACAAATCGGACCGATTACAATAACTCCCTATGGGAAGTTAAAAAAGCTTTCAAGTGTTTATTAGCTAAAATACAAGTTCTAAGCTTACTTTTCTCCGGCCTTTTGGTTTTATAAATCAGGTCATATTGGTTTTTTAGGAGGCCATTTTTTTTCTTCTAAGACCATTTATACACGGTTCTTGTATAGCAGCTACATCAATTTAGATTTAGTTTAACACATTAAGGCCGGTATTCACCGAGCGCTCATAACTTAAGAAGCTCATAAACGTATTCACCAAGCAATATTAGTGAAGATCTACGAGCGCTCTTAAAAGTTAGGAGTGGTCGGGACCACTCCTAACTTACGAGCGCTCTCTTCGAAAATTTGTTCGCTTGTGCGTGCGCCACGCACGCATTTGACTCGAATCCATGTGAGCAATGCCAAGTAGAAGAGTATCCATTTGCTGTCAAGACCAACATTACACAACATTTCACAGTTTGGGTATGCCTGAACAAGAGAGAGTGGCTCTCATTTTCGAACTTCGAAAAACACTTGCGAGTGGTTGGTGAATACCGCACAGAAATTTCAAGTTAAGAGCCTCGTAAAGTTAAGAGCCGTTTAGGAGCGCTCGGTGAATACGAACCTAAGGAAATTTACATTGTCAATGCAGATAAAGGTAATGTTACAGTGGTTATGTATAAAGTAGATTACGTCGCAAAAATGAGAGAATTGATGGCAGATAGGAGTACATATCGAATTCTTAGGAGCAATCCCACACTCTCACTCCAAAATGTAAATAATGGTTTCGCTAAAACATTATTTAATGAAAACATTATCAACGAGTTCGAGAAAAACCGTATGATTACATACATTGCCAACTGTCCTCGAATATACGGATTACCAAAGATCCACAAAGAAAATATGCCTCTTAGACCAATATGTGTATCTACAACAGTTCCATGCTACGAACTGTCAAAATTTATGGTCAAGATTTTGAAGACAATCACGGAAAATTCCAGGTTCAATGTCAAGAATGCAAAACACTTCATTGAAGTAATTTCACCAATAGACCTAGACCCTGACGAAGTTTTGGTATCTTTCGACGTTGTATCCTTGTTTACTAATGTTCCAGTCCAAATGATACTTCAAATAGTTGAAAAGAAATGGAATATTATCAAAGAACATACGAAAGTTAGGAAATCTTTGTTCATGGAAATGTTGCGCTTTTGTGTTATTGATAACAATTACCTGGAATTTGAAGCGAACATATTCCAACAAAAACAAGGTGTACCTATGGGCAGCCCAATATCACCAATATTGGCGGACATAGCTATGGAGGCACTATTAGACGATGTTATTGGTAGATTAACACCGAAACCAAAAATCGTTAAAAAATATGTTGATGATTTGTTTGCAATAGTGAAATCTGAAAATGTTGCCACAACCCTGGACGCTTTAAATTCATTTCATAGAAAGATCCAGTTCACAGTAGAAGTAGAGAAAGATGGAGAATTGCCCTACCTTGATGTGAAAGTTGTTAGACAAGGTAGAAAAATAATTTTCGATTGGTTCAAAAAACCCACTTCTTCTGGACGTTTAATAAACTTCCACTCCAAACAGCCAAAACAGGTAAAATTCAACGCCGCACAAAATTTTATCAACAGAGTACTCGATTGCAGTCATCACACCTTTCGACATAAAAATATTGGTATCATCAATGACACCCTGTACTCCAACTCCTTCCCCCTGCACGTCATCAAGAAACTGATAGAGAATTACAAAGAGAACAACAACACGACACCCATAATCGATCCACAACCTGTTGTCTATCGAAGTGCCATATATATTCCTTCTCTTTCGACTCAAATAATAACAGCGCCTATTCGAAACAAAGAGACAACGAAGATAGCGTTTAGATCAGCTAATACACTCAAGTCTTTGTTATTCACTAACACAAAGGGACAAGTGAAGAAGCTGGATAAGTCTGACGTGGTCTACCAAATCAATTGTTTGTGGGGGAATGGGATGGACTGTCCATCTGTGTATATAGGCACTTCCAAACAAAAGCTCCGCAATCGCCTCTCAGGCCACCGGTCTGATATTAACAACGGGGGGTCTCAAAAACTGCACTTGCTTTGCATTGTATAGAGCAGAACCACAGGCCTGACCTAGACAATCACCCCGATTACCGATGTCGTAAACGACAGCGAAATATACGACCTGACACGATCTGCATTCCATAAGTCGTTTCCAACTTTTGTCACTCGTTTTGTTGTCGTCTGTAAATGTCAAACGTCGTTGAACACTTTCTTTCTGCATTCTGTAAGACGAAAAAATACGACGACTAAGAAAAAAAACCACGATATCTCTCGTTCAGAAATTTACACACGACAGAGACATAGAAGGTCGCAAAACTGCAAGTATTCTTGTTAAATAATTTATTTTATCGAATTTTTTTACGATAAATAAAACAAGTACATATTTGTCTAAAATTGTTGTACTATACTATATACTTAAATGTTGTAATTAACAAATAAAAACCAATTCCAGACGCTCGTAGATTTGAGGAAGAAGACGAGCAGTTAGGGTTTTTTTTTGAAGGGGATACAAAAAACGTCCTCCAGTAAGAGATGGAGATGCTTGGCAAAAGTTTTGAATCGCTTATTAACGGCAAGCTTTCGCTATTAAACAAAAAAGAGCTACGCTTTCGAAGAAGCAGTGTGTACTCCAAGAAATAACCTTAAATTGTATCAATGAAAGTATAAACAAAGGAAGAAAAGAGGAATATAAGTCATACAAATTAAAGGAGCATACTGCTAGGAGAGACACAACACATCTTAAGATCCAAGAGGAAACACTTGTAATTTATAAACATGGAATGGAAAGAAAAGAAACTAATAAATGTAATACATTTCAACACTTATCATTTTATTTACTTATTTATTTTCTAATAATTAAAAAAAAACTGCATTTGTTCATTAATTGAACATCGAGCAATAATATTGTATGTAGACCAGTGTTGGGACTTCTACCACTTAAGTGGTGTTTCTACCACTTTTTGCTGTTCATGAAAACCTACCACCTAAAAATCTAATTCTACCACTTTTTGCAACTCAGATTTCACTTCTTCCAGATAATAATGTGATCTTTGAAACATAAAGAACCGAAATATTATTTCTTTTATTTTTGTATTTGAATTATTTTCAATAAATTTATTTTTAATATACGATTTGCTACATAAAAATGCCTTTTAATTTCTACCACTCTTTTGACAACCTTTCTACCACTCTTTAGCTTCTGCGAAGTCCCAACACTGATGTAGATTTTCCTTTGAATTTGACAGATGTTTGTTACTTTTTCATCGTTTTTAAATCTGTTACAAAATCATCGCGTCGAAGAAGTTATGGAATGCCATTTAAAAAACGAGACGACAGAGAAAACGAGAGACGTCGAAAAAACGAGACGACTTAGGTAATTGGGGTGAATGTAAAAATATTAGAAGTAGAGAGACACCAGGGGAAGAGAATGTTGTTAGAAATGCTACATATAAACAAAAATGAGAGAGCAATAAATAGACGATCTGACTGTGATAATCTAAGTATGGTGTATAGTCAGCTTATCAGAAAAAACACTAAACAGTGTGAACCGAAATTGTGAAGCCGGATATTGATGCAGTTCTTAAACTTGTTTTGAGAAAAATGTAAAGATATATTTATTTTGTTGATTGTAACTTGAATTTATTTATTAATGTTTTTCATTTTAATAATAGTTTTTCTAAAAAGTTGTTATGTACATCCTGTGTTAATGCTTTGTTGAAAAGTCAATTAATAATTGTTGTAAGTGTTTTGACATTTGTATAATTACTTTATACATGAATTTAATGTTATTTGTATTTTTCAATAAAAGGTCTGATGAAGAGTGTATTCATGCTCGAAACGTTGCATATATAAACCGTCTTTTATTGACCTGGAGCCCACTATAAAAACATTTGGTTATATACAGTTGAGGTCACAAATAAATTCCCAAATTTGATAAGTTTTATTTAAAAATCTTCTTCAATTATTTGTTTTCTATATTTTAGCGCTAATTTTAAATAGCTGTAGAGCTTCATCCAGTTATCCCCGTTTAGAATAGATACAATTTCAGTTTGTGTCAAACTATTTTTGCCCCAATGGTCTCTTCTTAATTGGTTTAAGATTGGGCATCTTCTTCTTCTTCTTCCTTTTCTTCGGCGCTGTTATGATCTCGATGTCGAGGGGATCATAACTCTCCCACGTATCTGCTTCACACTAGTGATCCGCCTGTGGGGTTCGCCGGGTTGACCTCAGAAATCGGCGGCAAGCCTCCCGGTTTTGTATTGTTCCATTTCTGAGGCCAACTGAATGCTGGTGTTTTTGCATTTGTTTGTACCAGGAGTGTTTAGGCCTACCTTTCTTTTTATTCCGAATTGGAACGTTGTATGATATTGCCTTTTTGACGGGGTTCTCAGGATCTCTCCTTTGAACATGGCAATACCAACTGAGTCGGTCGTGTTCAATTTTTTGGGAAATGGTATTCTTAACATGAAGGCTTCCTCGGATCTTCGTACTTCTAATTCGATCATATACCAATAAAATGCTGGATATCCTCTCTTGCACTTAAGTTGCACAATGTGCATTCCTCACTTCTGTCGTTCCTATGGGGTGTATAATTCAAACCCAATATTTCACCTCTGGCCTTGAAAATCGTTGATATCTGATCCAAACTGTATCGATCGTGAAAATAATTATTTTCTCCAAGATCATGATGAAGTAGCTTATAGGTTACTCTAAATTCACTTTGATGAGCTTGCACTTTAAACATTTCATGAGTGTGTTCTTCAATCCTCATTAGTAACTTCTCCATATTAGTTCTCAGAGTCAGGCTTTCACCCACAATTTCAACATTTTGTTCGTTTCCCAGTCTTAACCATTCACTGTAAAACTGTTGGTTTCGGGTTATTAAATGCTTTGCTACGATTTTCGGTAGTCTTTGGTCTGGCATTTCTAGTGTTTTCAAGATACATATACAGAAAATGTATTCTCAACGTGAAAATATACATTGGGGGCAGCCCAGTTTTCAAATGCAGCATGTATGTCGGTGTGTTTTCTGGAAGCCTAAAAATTTTCTTTATAAAATAACGCAGTAACTTTTCCACCTCCTCATGCTGGTAGACACCCCAAATCTGCGCTGCGTTACACATGATGGATCTCACAACCGCTTCAAAAACTTTGTATTTAGTACTTGCTGCTACATTCGTTTTGCTTAAGATACCTTTCCAGTTGCAGTTGATTGCTTTCTTTGATTCTTTTAATTTTTCTTCAAGATGCTTTTTGAAAGATAGTTTAGGTGTGATAGGTGTGAAAATATGAATTTATGCAAACAGAGTTTGAAAAATCGTCTTATATTAAATTAATTTTTATATAAAAAATTTCTTTAAAACTTTTCTAAAAAAAATGTGGGATGTCAATTTTAAGTATATAATATACTTTTTAGGAAATAATTTGAAAAATGAATCGTTCACAAGATATTGAATTTTCAAAAAAAAAATGATTTTTTTCCAAAATTTGTATGTGTACAATATTCACCCCAATTACCGATGTCGTCTCGTTTTTTCGATCTCTCTCGTTTTCTCTGTCGTCTCGTTTTTGTATTCCATAACTTCTCCGACGCGATAATTTTGTAACAGATTTTAAAACGATGAAAAAGTAACAAACATCTGTCAAATTCAAAGGAAAATCTACATACAAAATTATTGCTCTTTCCTGCTGTTTCTTCAGTTTTATGTTGCACATCACGGCGAAATTATCTTCCATATTTAAAGCGATTGCTTCTAAAATCTAAATACTGAATTGGGCTGGGATACAGTGATTAAATTTCCACTTGGATTTAACCATTTCCCTAGCTGCTTTTATTTCTTTTAAATTGTGGCTTATTTTCTTCTTGACTTTAGATTTAAAGTCGCCCCAAACATAATAAGAGCAAACATTAAGAATTTGTGTATAATTATGGAATAAGCGATTTAAACCTTTTGCCAAGCATCTCCATCACTTACTCACTTACTGGAGGACATTTTTTGTATCCCCTTGAAAAAAACCCCTAACTACAAGTCCTCTGCATCAGCTCTACGAGCGTCTGGAATGGATTTTCATTTGTTAATTACAACTTCAAATGTAGACAAATATGAACTTGTTTTATTTATCGTAAATAAGTTCGATAAAATAAATTATTTAACAAGAATACTTGCAGTTTTGCGACCTTTCATGTCTCTATCGTGTGTAAATTTTTGAACGAAAGAATCGTCGTTTTTTTTTTACTTAGTCGTCGTTTCCTTTCGTCTTACAGAATGCAGAACGAAAGTGTTCCACAACGTTTGACGCTTAAGGACGACAACAAAACGAGTGACAAAAGTTGGAAACGATCGTGTCAGGTCGTATATTTTGCTGCCGTTAACGACATCGGTAATCGGGGTGATTATTTAAAATTCAAAGGAACTCCTGAATAACAATTTTGAGAAAGTCCAAAATAAAAAAAAAAGAGTTCTATGTCAGGTACCGTTAATAACATTTTTCTTAATTTTTGTTTGACCAAAATTATAGTTCATGCCCTTAACAGCAGACAGTAAAATTGTTAGACCCGTTTTCGAGATAAATAAGATTTCGTATAACGGATGTATTGCATGTACCGTTAGTTTTGGGGCCAATATAAGGTTCGTTCGTTGAACTTTACCCAGGGTTGACCCAGGTTTTCTTGACAACCCTCAGAGTTGTCAACAAAAACTGGGGTTTTCGGTTTTCAAAAAACACCCAAGGGCTTTCAACCGTTTTGTTGACAACTAAAAGCAAGACAAAATAATTTTGTGATCTGATAAAACTTTAAATTTGTTATAAATTAGTTTTAAAAATGAATGAAAACAATTTCGCGTTGTTGCTGAATGTTTCATCCGATGAGTACAACAAATATTTAATTGCAAATACAAGCAATAACATGAGACATGCGAATCGCCAAACGACAACAAAAGAAATACATATGAAATCCCATATGACTTTTGACAGTTTGAGTGTTACCTGAACTCGCCCCAGCAAAATACCTAGATCTACTTCATGGCGAGTTCAGGGCGACCCCAGGTTTCAAAAAACACAGAATTTGCTCACCAGGGTGACTTCAGGTTTTTCAAAAAACGATTTAGGGCGACCCTGGGGTGACTTCAGGGCTCAACGAACAAACCTATAAATTTCAATTTCTTCTCTAGGGAATAACTGGAGACGCTTAAGTACCGAGGTTGAAGAAAATAGCACCAGCGGCTTAGGCTGTAGGTTGAGGTCTTTAAAATTTTTATAAAAAAATTTAATAATCAAATTTATAGTATTAAATGGTATAAATTTAAGGACATTATTTAAAAAATTATCGTTTTCCCGTTTTCCAGAGATTGAATTTTCAAAAAAAGATTTTAATTGTTTTTTTTTTTTAAATCCAAAAATGATTTTAACCGTACATCAAAATGTAGTCCATGCCCATAGTAGCACACCTAATTTCTACTCTGGGGAATCACCGAAGAACCTTACATACCAAGAAAATCGCTTCAGCGGTTTAGGCTGTAGGTATAGACTTTTATGTTCTCTATCATCGTAATGTGAACTTTGATCAAAATCTCGAGTTCTATTTTTATCCAAATGAAAAACTCTTTCCTTTTACTTACGATGTATGTACTTTAACATTGTAAGTAAAAGGAAAGAGATTGAGTAAAAAACACTCTTGAAAAATGAGAAATTCTTACCAAGTGTTGAAAGATAAATAAATAAACCAAAAAATCATGCATACATATACTCAAAGAGTATAAGAAAATAAATATTAGTCAAATATTTTATGTGCAATTTTTGCCTCTGGGTAAAAGTTGTATGTACTTAAATATGTAAGATTCGTTTTAGCAAGTGAACCTAAATAACTTTAAAAAAATGTTTATGTAACTACCAAAAAAAAAAAATCTCAAAATTTAAACCTTCAATAAATAATTTTTGTTTTTTTTTTTTTATTTTCAGTAATGTTTGAAGATAACACTGGCTTCTCCAAAGATGTGTGTCGTTCAATGGTAGCTATGCTTGACACAGATCAATCAGGAAAATTAGGTTTCGAAGAATTTGAATCTCTTCTGAACGACATTGCCAAATGGAAGGCTGTGTTCAAACTTTACGATACTGGTCATACAGGACGAATTGAAGGTTTTCAATTAAGAGATTCTCTGAACTCAGCCGGTTACCAAATAAACAACCGAATTCTTAATGCATTGGCACATCGTTATGGATCGAGAGATGGAAAAATAGCATTCGATGATTTTCTTATGTGTGCAGTAAAAATTAAAACATACATCGGTATGTTATAAAATCTACAATTGGAAAATTCTTCTAATTATTTTTCTAAACTATTTCAGATATCTTTAAGGATAAAGACACAGAAAAGAATAACACAGCCACATTCAACATGGACGAGTGGATAGAAAAGACAATATATTCATAGAATTTGATCATACCATAAAAACATCATACGGAACAAACGTTTATCTTTTCACCATTCTTTTATGTTCAAAATGAACAATTTTTCAAATATTTCAACCTTAAGTGCTTTATTTGCAGCTTAAAGAATATCCGCCAAAAATATAAATGACTATAGCTAATATATAAAAATTAAAAATGCATTCTTTTTGCAATTCCTGCTGTAAAAGAACAAATTAAGACCTGCGTGGGTACTTACAACCGTTTCGCATGTGGTTCCCTTAGTTATGTTCGCTTATACGCTTCGGAGGGTGTTTTAGTTGACGTTTTTATTTGAAGTCGCACATGCATTATGTGTCGAAAATAGGATTAAGAACAGACAATGAGGATTTCTTAATTTTTCCTATCATTGGAAGGCTTTACCAAGCCGCGAACTTCGAATAAAAAACTATTATAATACTGTCGGAAGCGTTTAAATGAAGATAACAGTGCCGATATCGATAGAACACGGTTGTGCATATCCAGTAGCGTTCAATAAACTATCCGTACCTTTCAAAAAGTATGCCTAAATACACATTACGAAAAAAAAAACGAACTATAAATCTCTTAAGTAAATTTGCATTTGTTTTTTGTCTTTAAGTTTAATTGAGTCTATTTTTATATATTTTGTGTTGTATGTTTTAAACTAACTTTATTACTAACCCAAAAACCGTCATTTCTCTCTTTTTATTTGTATATTAATGTCAAATTTCAATTTGTTTGTTTACTAATTACTTATAAAATTATTTATACAAAATAAACAACAACTATGAAAAAAATATAATTATAGTGTTAGTGTCTTAATGTTCCCCATTTACACAAGAACACCAAAGTTATGAACGACAAAGATATAAATGAGAAAGTTGTGGAAAGATATATGTATATAGTTATTAAACACGGTGGACCCTATTAGTGTAGGTATACACATTAGGTGTGATATCTTTATGCTTAACTTTTGCAATAAATTTGTCTGTCAATTTAGGAAGAATCTTAAACATGAATAAGCAAAATGAGTTATACAGAAGATCTTCAGTTAGATTCTTAGCCGCTGCTAAAATGTTTTTCAGACGTGTACTGCCTAGGGTAGCCAGATATGTTTAGATGAAACTAGTACTGGAGTTTCAAAAACCCGGACTTTCCCGGACAAATGAGGATTGAAAAAAGAGTACAAAACAAGGACAGAATAAACACATTTATATTGTAAGAGGAAACAAAAAAATGTATTAACATTTAAATAAAAATAAATAATTAGTTTAAAAATCACATTTTTAAGTTACAAAACATCTTTGAGGTATAAAAAAGGAACTTCATTTGTTTTTTTTTTTAATAAATAGCCGTTACAGTGCTTGTTGTATTTTTCATTACATCACTGTTGCTTTTTTGTTAAATTAATTCCTTTGTTAAAATAATTCCTTTGACGGAATCAGGTAACAGTTTGTTTCTATCTTTTGTCCACGTGAATTTAATAACGTTTTCTTTACAGCCGGAATCATCAAGCTTCATCAAAATAGATTTAATTTTAAGTGGAACAAAATCGTTATCAATTCGCTCGTAAATATTTCAAGTTTTTCAAGTTTTTGAATATTGACGTTGAATGTTGACATGAGAGAATGAACCAAAAATAAATACGCCTCGCTTAAGTCGTCTTTAAAAAATGTTTGCAATATTTTAGGCGGATTCTCGTACATAAGTAAAAGACGTTCAACAGCAAGATAGAGAGAAAGCCATCTGGTTTTCGAATGGTATAAGAAAGGCTTATATTCATTTTCAAGAAATTCAGAAAAATCTCGAAGTCTTTCCGTTCTGACTGTGTAGATAGAGAAATAGTTGTATATTTTTACAATTATGATATCGACGTCAACTGGTAAAGTATCACATCCATGGTAGATCGCATTGACTAATGTGGTGGACATCCTACACCTATCATGTTTTGGTTGACTAAAGATTTTAACTTCGAATAGACATTGTTCGAACCTTTCCTTTGACTTCCACCAAAATTGGTATTGCAATAATATTGTCAGCGCAAAATCCACTTACTTTTGATAATAAGTTATTTTGTGTAAGAGCTTTAACAATAAGTTGGGCAGTTGTTCTATAATTTCTTTTCTCATATATTGGATCTGTTCGTTCACTTAATTTTAATGGGCCTCGGTTCATTTTTGAATAACCATTTAATTATAAGTAGCATAAAAGTAAATAGATACACAATGGGTAAAAGGAGTACAATCCCGGACAATTATCAAAAACTATCCCGGACCTCCCCCACACAGTGAAAAAAGAGTACATGTCCGGGAAAATACGGACGGATGGCAACCCTAGTACTGCCTCTAGCAAGGAATTGACAAATCCTCGAAGAGTATCTCTTGTCATGAAAAGTGCTGCTCAAGATTTATATTGAACTTCATATTCTTATGCGCGCAAACTTATAAAAATGAAAAAAAATGAAATCTTTACTATTGTCGTCGCGAAAAGAATGAACGAAAGAACAAACTGTATTGAGAGCGCAATGCTTAGAGTACTGAGGGTATAGAGAAGATATATTATCTAGATTATGCGGGTTGATCTCTTTCACCCAAAAATGTATAGTGGGGAACAATGCCCACATACTGAACGTAAGATGAAATAATGAATAAATAGTGTTTTATGTGCACTGGGACCTTTAGATGTTTTTTGCTCCTAACTAGATGAGATCGTTCATTCTTCAAGTCTTCCTCTAGATTTGTTTCTTTGAGAAACTTAAGTATTTGGAGTCCAAGACCAAGAACACTGTCTCCTCAGTTTCCAGTGACCAGTGAGGAAATTATGGAAGTGCATTTTAAGGAAGCCTTTTTTAAACTTATAGGAAAGTCCACTAACTGCGCAAATCACAGTTAATAAGTACGATTAACTATTTAAAATAGTATACGTTACATTCAAAAATTTAAATAAATCTGCAGAAGTATTTTTAAGCAAAATAACTTCCTTTAATTTTTTATCAATAAAAACTATATCATTCATTTATACAACTTAACAGGGAGAGCAAAAATTCGTTTCATAAAGAAACGAAGTAGTTTTTCAACATCCTCATATTCTTTGTATCCCCATACTTGTGTGCAGAAAAACATGATGGACTTTGAAACCGCTAAAAACAGTTTGTATTTCAATGAATGATTAAAAGATTTATTTGCAATGCAGTTTTTCCAAGAAACACAAACCTTTGGCTTCCTGCAGTTTTGACCCCACCTCCTACGTGCTCCAATAAATCCTCGATATGGTAAATGGTAAATAAAAGAGTGCTCAATGCACATCCCTGCTTAAGACCCATTGAGGAACTGAAATCTTTAGAAAGGCATTCTCCAACCCCAACAGCTATAGAATCTTTTTCGTAAAGAGATCTTAGAATATTGATCATTTTTGAAGATATATTTGACAGCTTAAGAAATAGTGCCTCTCTATCAATACTGTCAAATGCTCCCTTAAAATTTATTTAAAAAAAAACGCATACAGTTTTTTCCACGATTGAGGTACACTTCAGCAATATTTTATATTTGTTAGTAGAAGTATTTGATCCGTTGTTGAGTAACATGGTCAAAATCCTGCTTGAAGTTCACTTCGCTTTGAGTTTTTACCCAACCAAGTTGTAAGTCTGCTGAAAATCATACTTGCAAACACCTTCATAGCTGCATTAAAAAACGAAATCCTACGATAAATCTGCAATAGATGAGTCTCCTTTTTTGAATAGCGAAAAAATAATCGAAGACAAAAAATTTCATTATAACAGTTCAAGAGAACAAATAAAAAATCCGGTGTAGCATACTTGATGAATTCAATCGAAATTCTGTCTGCTCCAGCAGCCTTGTTATTCTTAGCTCTATTTAACGCTGCATTCAGTTCTTCTTCAGCAAAAGTAAAATAAAAAAATCGTCCTCAATGAGTGGAATCGCATAGTGAAACCTTGCAGCCATACATTCATTATTTAAGAACGACAAAAAATATTCTTTTAAATGAGACGCTTTGTCTTCCAGAATTCAGCAGAAGATTTAGCCATTGCCAGTGAGCTAACAACACTTCTATTATGGTCTGCTTCTTTTTGTAAGCATAGTGCTTTATATTTTTTGTTTGAATCTGCGTACCACAGTTTAAAGTTGTTACTATTGAGGCGAGAAATGAAAACGAAAGATTCCGCGCATTTTCACAATCCTTATCAAACCAGGTTTGCTTAAAACCTCTGCAGTTCATCCATACAGGGGTTTAGGTGATATTTCTTTGAGAAGAGAAAGTTCCGTATCTAAGCTTTGCTGATAGTTCTGGAGAAAATGATTATTCCATTTTAATTTCGGTGGCAGCTTTAGTTCCTTTGTAATAGTTGAAGTAAGTATGTTACTGTTACTTGTAATGACTAATGGCATATGCTCCGAGAAAGTTTTAGATTCTACTTTTAAGTCTGTAATCATTTTTAACCAGCCATCTGCAGCAATACAATAATCTATAACTGAGTGACCTGATGATCTTATAAAAGGCGTTTTTCTTTTTTAGTTCAGTATAGAGCTCCGAACAGAGTCCGAGCATGTCGAGCATGTTCCGAACATCCTCTGAACCAAGCGTGCTCTGAGCGCTCTGAGTATTTTTTGAAACACACCTGAACACATAGCTGTCGACATTTTTTTTTTAAATTTCCATCTGTCAAATGCCTGTGTTAAGCATTGTACTCTGTCTGCTCAGTTATTTTATTCTGAGCTTATAGAGCGCACTCTGAACACGCTCAGAACATGCTCAGAACGAAAAAAGAAACACATTTACGAAGCTCTGAACGCTCTGAACTAAAAAAGAAACACAATTTATTTTTTGACAACTCAGGCTCTGTTCTGAACTAAAAAAGAAAAACGCCTAAAGGTGTATTCCCCTTCGGTATCTCCTGCAATTCAGCCATTCACAATTCCAAAGTTAAATGAATCGCAGCGTTCTAAAAATCTGGTTCCTTTAGCATCTTTCCGATTGTCTTTAGATGATTGTTACTGACTCAAGCATGTTGATGGAACTAAGGAGTATGGATGCCAACCAAGCTCGTTTCCTATTCTTGTATTGAAATCACCAAAAAAAACAAAAGATTGGTTTTGTCCAAACGCACAAGTAAATCCTCAAAATCTTCACTCCAGTGGTTGCAATTAAGGTATTTTGGTAAAATTAAATATTTTTCTCCCTGATCTACTTAGGTAATGAAGGAGGTTCCGCCGGTGTTCTCAAATTTTAAAATGTGTTTGAGTTCATTTTTGAAACCTACCACCAATCCGCCACTTGCTCTTCCAAATTTGTGGGATGTACTCGCAGAGGTGCATGCCAATTCATATCCTCAAAAGATTTATCAAATATTTCATATTCACCCCTATTACAGAATTCGGCGAATGAGCTAAAGTGACAGTTTCAATTCATTTCCAAACTTTTGCTATTACTGAATCCGACGAATGAAAGTTGAACGAATGTCGGTAACAATCCCTGCACCACTGACATTTTGTTCAACTTATATGGTATTACAGAACTCGCAATCCATTCGCACTCCATACAATTTCTATCATTTTACATTCGCACCAATTTCGAGACGAATCTGAATGAATTTTTTATTAAACGAAAATAAACAATAGAGAGTACAAAAATGTAAGTCAAAAGCTTATCATACTGAATGCTAAAGTGTTTGTTTAACAAATTTTAATAGAAAACGCACAAATAGCAACGCAACCAGAGAGCAAGAAAAAATCTAAAAACAAAAAAAAGAGCACACGGTTGGTTTTGAACCGTCCCACAGTGGGGCAAAATGGCCAAAAGATGGCATTAAATCAACCAACAGGTCTAGAAACTTGAAATTTTGCACAAATACTACTGATACCAATGTTAATACATGGCCAAAGTTTCTAATGGCCACGTCCATTTCTAGGGTTACCACCCATACAAATTTCATTAGTTTACGAAACTACTCAAAAACGGCTCAAACGATTTAAATGAAACTCTGCGTGTATTGCATCCTTCGTGATTGTAATACAACTACATTTATACAAAAAATTAGAAAAAAAAATATAGGGTTACCATATCGGGATATTTTGTGTTACTAATTTTTGTTTGCTAAACTTAGTATCCTTTCTTCAATAGAAATAAATTCTTTGCTTTTCAGCTACATGTACACTTTTAAAAATTCAGTTTTAATAGGTCCACAATATCTATTTGAGGTTGGAAGTGAATTTTTGTATATTATTTTAACACCAGAAACTAAGCGAAGTGGAACAAGGCAAGTAAGAAAAACAGTCGATTCTACCTGGTTCAATTCATAAAAGGCTTGCTTATTTGAATAGTGACCAAAACTCCTATCAAAGTCCCATTTAGAGTACAAGCATGCATTTATCAATTCTTAGTGAAGTGAATTAATCTCGTCTTTTTGAGGAATAATTAAGCCTTTAACTGTTAAGTTTAACAAACTTTGTTAACTTGTACTCACAGAAGTTTTCGAAACAATGATATATGTTCAGGATCGGGATAGCAATTTTTTTAACACTACTGAACTATTTTATACGAAGGAAATACTTAAGAAGCTTTTGATCTGATAATTTCATATTGAAATTTAGATAAGCCTGCTTCGAAAATTAACGCAAAAGCTTCTTCACCATTCATCGAAGTAGGTTAAATGGACTCTCTTAAAGCTTTCCTACACTGTTTGACTTTTCTAGAACCTTGGGGTACTTCGTGAATTAGTTTTGCAGCTACCGACTGCCCACATGTTCTCAAACTAATTTCAGATGCATATGCCAACTCAGAAAGAATGTATGTCATTTCAAAAGTTACCCAAGTATTGAGTTTGCCTTACAATTTCTTCCTTTAAAAAATCCATCTGGCTGTTAAATCCTTGGCAACTCGACTTCTTCTTTATATTAAAAAGATCTTGCCTGGTTATTGGTAGTATTTTTGATTTTGTTGGGCGTAAGAAATGTCAAAAATACAATAATATTGACGAAAAAATATCTTTTTCTAGAAAGTGACGTCACCAACAAAAATGTACACAACACACAGGGGAGCAGATTGGAGCAAGAAAATTTTGCACATTCTGAAAGGAGAATGTACACTTAACAAAATGACATATAAAACTTATTGGCACCTTACGGCGAACACAACTAAACGTCTAAGGATTTCAGAGAAATGCAAAAAAACAAGCAATTTTTTAACTTTTTTTTATATTCCACTACGAATTAAAATAAAAAGAATTTATTTTTTTATAAAAAAAAAACATATAAAAATGCTCCTGAGCTTACTGATTCTATTGCAATTTAATTAAATTTGATACACGCAATAAATAATAAATTGTACACAATTTACTTAACGAACTCGAAATGACAAAAAGAGGTCTTCGATCGACTCAAAACGTGAACTTACTCTTCATTTGAGACGATCTGCAGAAGATTCCGTGATTCAAATAAACTTTCTCTCTCTCATTTCTAATTCTCTATCATATTTGGAAGAGAAATAGAACGGTTATTCAAGACAAAGCTCAACTTCATAATTTGATTAAATGCCAGCTTTTTTACGTTTTGCCCCATTGTGCGTCCGCCATCTTCGTACTAACCACTCTCAACGATGCTTGATTTCGTTGATCGAAAGCGATACTATTATCACAGCCTAGGCCAGTTGAATAAATGTTTGTAGCTGACAGTGTCGATACGAAAGTTCATAAATGATAAGGTAATTTTAGGAATCGACAATGTAGTTCATCCGACGAATTTCATAATTGAGTTTTACAGCGGATGCGAATCAAGTCAACTCACCGGGAGTAAAATTCTGCGAATTCTGTAATAGACATGATTAATTTTCTATTAAAAAAGTTTCTATTAATATAAAAATATCGTATTCTCTAATAAAATTAAAACAAATCGGGGTATAAAAGTTTGTTTTTTAATCCAGTTGTATTATAATTTAGAATTTTAAAGTTTAAATTATTTTTGTTATCGACATTAGTTTTATTTGAAATTAACGACTGACCGACTACAAGAAATCATTGCGATGAGTTTCCTATTCTTTTTTTATTTTGGTTTTGTGATATAGATGGCGCTAGGTTATTATAAGGGGCCAATTTGACAGCTCTATTGGCATCACCGTTAACAGTTCCATTGACACCAACTGGTGTTTTCATATTAAAGCCTAGTACGCAGATCGCGCTAAATTTTATCTCCCACATTTTTCTCCAAACACCGGCTAAAATCCAAGCTAAATTTTGACATAAGACTTGTATTCTCCATTCTCCACTTGTAATCTATCACAAAAACAGCTGTTCTCTAAAGAAAATATTTTTAAAGATCTTAAATAATTTGTTTTAAAGTGCGATTTTCTTAAAATAATGGATATGAGTGATTTAGAAGAAGATATAATAATATGTGCAGCTTTACAAGTTGTAGCAGTGGTTAATGAAAGGAAAAAAAAGCTTCCATCCATTCGAGTGAATCCCTACTTGAATGAAAGGAACACAAAGGGACGTTTTGCAAAAGACGTACGTATATATATTTCTTTCCATTGTTCTAAATATTTGTACGTACTTGTACAATATTATCCATAGTTTTTCGACATGGTTTCGAATGTTAAAGTTTTTAAGGAAAACTTCCACATGGAGCCGGAAACGTTTAGAACATTGTTCGAGATTACAGAACCCTTTTTGTTTCCGATTAGAAACACCAGGCCCCATGACAACATAACTGCACTCGAAAAATTTGCGGTTGTTATCGAGTACGTATACCTAAATATTTTTTTGTTAATAAATTAACTAATCAGAAATACATTTTAGGTTCCTTGCAAGTGGTGCGATTCAGAGACACGTTGCAGGAGTTTACAGAATCAGCAAGCAACATTTTGGGAAAATTCTGGATGACGTTTGCACTGCTATATGCAAAGCCCTATCTGGGGAAATCGCTGCCCTCGATGAAACAGAGATGGTCAGAATTGCTAATGAGTTCAATGCTCAATGGAACCTACCAAACTGTGTAGGGGCAATTGATGGGAAGCATGTTGCAATCAAATGTCCACCAAATGCAGGAAGCATGTTTTACAACTATAAAGTAAGTCGGGTAATAAACACTTATACATATGTATATATTTTTCATAATTTTTTGTTTAAGGGATTTCATAGCATTGTCTTAATGGCTATTGCGGACGCAAATTATAAATTTGTGTACATTGATGTGGGAGGGTATGGGAGTGAAGGTGATGCCAATGTTTTTGGAGCAACTCAACTTGGAAAGGACATCATACAAAATAAATTGCCATTTCCACCAGACATGCCAGTTGGGCCCGAAAAACTGCCTTTTTATTTTGTAGCTGATGATGCATTTCCTCTTAAAAAAAGGATTGTTAAACCTTTTGTCCCAAGGAAGCCAAACAAACTTTCAGACGAGGAGCGCATTGCAAACTACAGAATAAGCAGGGCACGACGTTGCGTTGAGAACTGCTTTGGAATTTTAGTATCAAAGTGGATTTGTCTTTCGCGAACGATGTTTTGTGGGCCGGACAAGTCTCAAAAGGTTGTGAGTGCATGTTGCTATCTCCACAATTACCTTCTTCGAACAACAAAGTCATATTGCCCACAAAAGTTCGCAGATTACTACGATGAATCTGGAAATCTTATTGAAGGTGAATGGAGAAAGCAGATTTCAAAAGATGATGAACTGAGTTCTTTCCAATCTGCTGTTGGAAGGCCAAACGAATGTGGAAAAATATTGAGGAACAAACTTAAAGACTTCGTCAACTCCCCGATAGGATCTCTTCCATGGCAAAAGAAAGCTGCATATTTAGAATAAAGTTCTATCTTTATAACATATTGTATCTATCCATCTATCTAAATAACATATCTATATATCTATACATCTAAATTTCCATCTATCTACATTTATATCTATGCATCTATCTATCTAAATTTCTATTTACCTATCTATATATTCATCTATCTATTATCTTTTATCTACTTTTATATCTATACATCTAAATTTCCATCTATCTACATTCATATTTATGCATCTATCTATCTAAATTTCTATTTATCTATCTATATATTCATCTATCTATTAACTTTTATCTACTTTTATATCTATACATCTAAATTTCCATCTATCTACATTCATATTTATGCATCTAACTATCTAAATTTCTATTTATCTATCTATATATTCATCTATACATTAATCTATCTATTTACATTTCTATCTACCTACCACTGAAAGTTTGAAATTTTGTGTTTATCAATTTTTGTTCGAAGTTCATTCAAGACGCTATATTTTTCACTCAAAATGTCGCATCAAAGCAACGTTGTTCAATTTTTAAACATCTAACCAAAATACATACAATATTGCTTTTTATTTGTATGGACATATATTTGAATAGATTTATAGATTTAAGCGGGAATATTTTTAAAATTTGATTCTTGTTAGGGGTATTCTTTTTTTATGTTAGTATATGTACATACAAATGTTGATATATATAATGGTAACTTATATTGATCGTAATTATTATTCACCCCTATTACAGAATTCGGCGAATGAGCTAAAGTGACAATTTCAATTCATTTCCAAACTTTTGCTATTACTGAATCCGACGAATGAAAGTTGAACGAATGTCGGTAACAATCCCTGCACCACTGACATTTTGTTCAACTTATATGGTATTACAGATTTCGCAATCCATTCGCACTCCATACAATTTCTATCATTTTACATTCGCACCAATTTCGAGACGAATCTGAAGTGAATTTTTGATTAAACGAAAATAAACAATGAAGAGTACAAAAATTTAAGTCAAAAGCTTATCATAGTCCCCTATTACACGATGTCTCACGAGACGAGGCTCACATAAGTGCGAAAAAGAATGCAGCTATGAAGAAATGAGATGCAAAAAGATATTCCCGGTGAGTACCGGGCTGATTTATAGTAGTCTCATTTTGACGTTTCTTTTTCTCATATTCGTTTTATGTTGTGTTCTGCATTAAGAAACACGAACAACTACCAAATTTGAGACATGAGTCTCGTGAGACATGAGTCAACGTGTAATAGCTTTTGCCTCACGGGATACAAATTTAAAAGGAAATTCATAAATGAGACATGTCTCATGAGGCAACGTGTAATAGGGGACATACTGAATGCTAAAGTGTTTGTTTAACAAATTTTAATAGAAAACGCACAAATAGCAACGCAACCAGAGAGCAAGAAATCTAAAAAAAAAGAGCACACGGTTGATTTTGAACCGTCCACCATCTTCGTACTAACCACTCTCAACGATGCTTGATTTCGTTGATCGAAAACGATACTATTATCACAGCCTAGGCCAGTTGAATAAATGTTTGTTGCTGACAGTGTCGATACGAAAGTTCATAAATGATAAGGTAATTTTAGAAATCGACAATGTAGTTCATCCGACGAATTTCATAATTGAGTTTTACAGCGGATGCGAATCAAGTCAACTCACCGGGAGTAAAATTCTGCAAATTCTGTAGATAATAGACATGATTATTTCCTTTATACAAAAGTTCAATAATTGGTGTAATTTTGAAGAACAAAAATAATAATAACAATTGACTAGGTTAGATGCAGTAGGTAGTGGCAATTGTCTTAACTTTTTGAAGTAAAACTTCTTTTCCGGCGTTGGGGGTAAAAAATATCTATGGAGTTGTCAGTAACATGTCAAAATGACACGCTATCCGTTAAATACATGGTTTAACAATTATTGTTTGAACTTTGTTCGAGGTTATTTAAAACACTTTAAAAACACATTTTATTGCCGAATGGGAATGTCATTTTAATGAAAAAACCACAACAACTCTATGCAACAAAACAATTAAAAACATAATTTCATTAAACAAAACACACTGAAAGCTTTTTCTTAATGAATTATGTGGCCGAACAATTTCTCGCTCGAGAACTACTTCCCATTGTACAAAAAACACAAACAAATATATATTTTTTATAATTTTCTTTATTTAAAATATTAAACACTTTATCCTACACAATACTGAATACTATTATTTATACTATTTCACTTGAAAACTAAGCACTAAAATTTACAAAATAATTAATGCGAAATATAAAAAAACACTTGCAAATAAACTATTTGCGCTCTGTTATCAAATATAAACTATCATAAGGTGCGTTTTATTATTCACAAATCTAACTGGATCCGGATGTGGATCATCCCTTGAAAATAAAACGATACGGATCTTATGTCGATTTCCTTTTACACTAGGGATTTTAGGGATTGCGAACCCTTGTCAAATTTTGTCTTTTTAGTGTGGGTATTTCGTATACATGTAAATCCCTCTCCAAATACGGATTCGAAGGATTTGATCTCTGTCAAAAAAAAAATCGATTTTTTTGGTGTGAAGGAACGTAAAATCGGTGGTAAAAGTCAAAATTTGACAAGGGATCGCAATCCCTAAAATCCCTAGTGTAAAAGGAAATCGACATTAGTGACAGCAATGTTATAAGCCCGTCTCTTTTTATCCTTGGCTTTGTAAATTTTAAATTATTGATGTGTAAACATCTTTGCCGGCGGTAGAGTGAATCGAAAACGTGTGTAAAACGTATACGTTCCGTGTAACACCCGTTACGGTTACACGTTCCGTGTAGCAACCTACCTTACCATGTTTACATTGAAAATATTGCGTACTTACACGACATCGTGTTTACATTGGAAACTTTGAGCACTCAAATCTAGATTTTATTACTTTCCATTGCTGGCTAGAACTTAATTCAATCTCTCAACATTACTTCACCTCTCGACCAATATGTCAAAAAGACAAAAGACAAATCAACTGATGTAAAATTTCATAGCGGGTTGATTTAATGTCCACTTCACGTTAGTGATGGACGATAACATTTTATCTTGTCTCTTTTCTTTACACTATAGCTTTCACTACCTTACTATAAAAAGCCATCTCCTCGCCAGTGTAATAACTGATTTTTGGAATAGATCCCGATAGAAAACAGGATCCCAAATTGTTTTTGTAATGCATGTTAAAACTTAATCCAGATCCGGATCCAGATAGATTTGTGAATAACAAAACGCACCTATTATAAAACTTTTGTCTGTCGTTTTCATATGTAGATAAAAAAGCACTAAAAAATGGCTAGTATTGAAATTTTGGTATCTTAAACGTCACACATCACCCAGCTTAGTAATCATATGTGCGATACAAAATCGCAATCTGAGTGTCATAAAATGCGCCATTTGTGCGTCAAAAAGAGAGCCATCCATTGGCAACAAATAATTCGATTCGAAGAAATATTTCAACAAAAAAAATGTAGTTGGAAGTGAGTATGACATCTTGCAATTTACAAGACTATTTAAAATTACTTTTAAATTGAATTATTTTTATGTTTCCGAAAAGCACTGAAAGGTAATAAGCGTGTTTTTTTTGCAATTTTTATGGTAAGGTAGTGCAAGCTGCAGTGTTGGGAAAAAAGACAAGAAACATTTGAAAATCAACAAACATAAGCAAAAGGGAGATGAGCATACAACACAACTGTCACTATGTTCCGTATCGTTTTATTTTCAAGGGATAATCTATATAGATCTTTGGTGATAGTAAAACACCGCTAATACAGCTGACAAATGCCATAGCGCGCACATAGTGCTTCCTACTTTTTGCAAAAAAGTTCCTAAGTCCCGATGTCGTTTTTTTCTACAATTCTATTGACACATGGAGCCACGGCACCTGGCAGTCAGCGCGTGAAACTGCAATTGGAGATAGGTTTTTTTTTATTTGACGTTCAATGTATTTTCCATAAGAAAAAAGCAAAAAAGGGTCGGAAAACATTGATTTAACTAATCAAATTTATATGAACCGGTAATCATTTTATGATTTTAAAAGAATAGTAATATTTGTTAATTTCTAATTCAGGTTGAAAATATAGTAAGAAACTTAATTAATCTTTTGTAATTTGTCTTCAAAAATCGTAAACATATCGTATGTGAATGACAGATGAAACAATTTTTTTAAGCAATTTGTATAGCCTTCTTTGACTAGCCGTATTTTAGTCTCAAGGTAGAATATTTGTCCTTAAATCAATAATTATCTATTTAATGAAAATAAAACAAACATAAAACGCCTGTGTGGCCTGGCCAATTCTAAGTCAGCATTTTTTTCAAATGTAATTAAATTACTATGTAATATAAGAAAACTAATGTAACAAAAAAACAATAAAGTTAACTAATACTACTTTCAATAATTTTTCAATTCAATTCGGTCGGTTTACGTCGTTTAGAGTTTAGTGTTTTCGTGTTTTGATAAATTTTTTATTTTTTCTTTTTAACAACTTTCTATGATAAAAAAGACAAATTAAAAAGCAGACAAATGTAAGAAACTTTATTATTTTTTGTTTTTTTTCAAAAAATTCATGTGTATCCATTTTTTTAAGTATTTGTTGTTTTCTTGCGATTTCCTTACATTTTTTGGGTACTAATTGCACAGGATTAATTATGTTTTCGACATATTTTTTATCTGATTTAGAAATAAACACATATTATCATTCTGTTAAAATCATAATATTGATACCCGTTGATATAAAATTAATTAGTAAAATTTATGTTTTTCGAGACCCTTTTTGCTTTTTTCATATGGGAAATGGAACGACAAATCATAAAAAATTCTATCTCTATTTGTCAGTACACACACTGACTTACATGTGGCGTGCAAAGCAACTTACCAGGTGCCAATATGGACTTGCAAAAAAACACAGCTAATGTCAAAAACCAACGAAAAGTAGATTTTCGTATCATCAAAAGGGGAACACACCCAAACAGTACTTTACATTTATGTCACAAAACACATTTTTTCTAGAGACGTTAAGTGAGGAATGAATTATTTCATTTTTAAACGATTAGAAAACTAATCGGCTATAGAAACACTTTGTAAATTCATTATTATCTTAATCAACAATTAAGTTCTTATGTTGGTTTGTACAAAATGTTTGTACGTTTATAGGTTAGAATCTTACAGAGGCTTATGTCCATACTTGTTGATTAACATACCTATAGGTTAGGGTGTCCATAACGTGTTTGAAAAAAAAGAGGACATTTTCGAAACTCCAATAATCTACTTTGTTCTGTTTACGCCGGCCTATAGCCTTCTCAACCTCTTCTATGCTTGGTGGCGGCAACATAGGGTATTCTTCTTGAAGTAGTGGAGCCTCCACTTCTGTAGTGAGCTGACCATTTAGCAATTCATTAAAGTACACTTCCCATCGCTCCAGTATGCTTTCAGGATCGGTGATCAGATTTCCCTCTCCATCCTTGCAGTATATGTGCAGCATGGTGTGTACTGCGTCATGTTTCGGACGGATTGGTAGAACTTCCGCTCCTGGTGCGGACCTCGCTCTCGGCTATTTTCTATTTCACAGATTAGGTTCTTCTCCCAGGCTGATTTTTTTTTTGTCTGTGTAGCCGTTTTTCTATTCTTCTGAGCTCTATATTCCTCTTCGCGTGCCCGCGTTCTATGAGATTGTTGCATTGCTCGGTACGCAACATTCTTACGTTCAGTCGCTAGCTTGCATTCATCATCAAACCAGTCGTTCCGATTTTTACGACTGCTGCCTAAGATGGAGTTGGTAGTACTTATGACAATATTCTTAAGGCGTGTCCACTTCTCATTTACGCCCAGCATACTGGCTCCAGGACTTACTCTCCCTAAATCAAGTGATTCTAGGGCGAGTCCTAACGCATTACCAAAGGTGTTACTGGTGTTTTCATTGCGCAGGGCAGCCGTGTTGATTCGAACCTGATCGGCAGATGCAATGCGTCTTCGCAAGGCAATCCGCCCTCGGAAAACCATACCAACAAGATAGTGATCCGAGTCGATATTGGCACCTCGGTACGTTCGTACCATCATCAAGTTTGAGTAGTGGCGACGGTCTATCAACACGTGGTCTATTTGGTTACGAGTGACTCCATCAGGTGATACCCAGGTGGCTTTGTAGATATCCTTATGCGGGAACCTGGTACTCGCAACGACCATGTTTTTCGATGCTGCCAATTCTAAGACTCGAAGTCCGTTGTCATTAGTATTCTCATGCAAACTATGGGTGCCTGCGTAATGCCTGAATACCGGCTCCCAACCTATTTTTGCGTTCAAATCCCCAAGGATGATTTTAACATCATACCTTGGACAGGCATTGAGGGCCCTCTCGACTTGTTCGTAGTAAGTCTCTTTTTCTTCGTCTGAGGACTCCTCTGTAGGTCCGTGAACGTTAATGAGGCTGATGTTCGTAAATTTGCCTCGCACGCGAAGGGTGCATAGCCTTTCGCTTATAGCGTTAAAGCCGATGATGGTAGACTTCATTTTTTCGCTGACTAGGAAGCCTACCCCGAGCATTTTTTTACATGTTTCTGCATTTGCAAAATTTGAGAGAGACAGATGTATGTCGAAACCCGAAAGTGGGAGAAAATATACAGGTGGTAGGTAACTCTTTTTGAGTTCCATAAACTGCTATAACTTGTTGGACTGTTAATACGAAATTATAGCCTAGTACGCAGATCGGGAAAATTTTTGCCTCCCATACATTTTTTTCCTGGGACAAATTTTGTCTTGGATATTTTTCCGAGCAGTACGCAGTTCGCGCGCGAAATTCATACTTTTGTGCATTGCTGTCTTTGAGTATATATAATATGGAAGGCTCGTTCCTATCCCTAATGCATTGTAGTACTTGCAGTTGTGATAGGGGTCGCCATCTCATTTTCTGTAAGTTAAGGATACAGCTGTATGCTGTCAATTTGTGTTTACTTTCTCCTCGCACATCGACTTAATTGGAGGGAGTGTCCGAGAGTGCAGACGTGTTTCTGCGTCTGCACTCTCCAAAAAATAAAATTAACATAATCTAGTAAAAACGTGTTACGGTTTAAATTAATTTTTTTCCGTTTTTACGAAAAAACTGGATCACTTTTTTAACACAAAGTGCCCATTAGTTCTCCCCAGCGAGATAACAAAAAGTAGAACCTCAAAATGAGGCATAACCTAACAAGTGGACAACAAAAAAAAGGAAGCCTGGTGCAGCCCACTAACTCCCTGCATTAAGCAACAGTGTAATACACTACACAAAAATCGACGACGCCGATACATGGCTCACTCCCAGCAGGAAGCGAACCTGCACATAAATAAAAATCCGCAACTGCAGTTCTGCGGGCAATAGTCCACCGAACAACAACCGATGTGTAGAACACAAAAATCGATGACGCCGACATATGGCTAATTTCCAGCAGGAAGCGAACCTGCACATTAAAAAAAAATCCGCAACTGCAATTCTGCGGGCAACAGTCCGCCGAACAACATCTAAATCTCAATCCTGGGTCTAGAACTGAAAATCTCACGGTGCTAGCCAACAACTGGGGCTTACAAAATTACCACCAAATGCAACAAGTAACGGAATTAATTTCAGTGTTAAATCAACTCCTAATAATCGTATATTTATATTATATATGTATAAGTATAGAGCCATCGCTCTCAACTTATTATCTCTGTCATGTGATATTAGTATAACCGTATAATCTTCTGACTCATTCTAAATGTATACATGTAAGCAGTATAGAGTTTTCGCTCATATCTGACTATCTTTTTTACTCTATCACTCCTCTAGTGAACTAATTGCATATTCAAACATAAAGAGCGTTCTCGCTCTCATTTTCAAAAAAGACAAGAAATATCAACATTATATGTTAAAAAAAAAGATATAGCGCGCCGCGCTTTTTTAGTTTTTAGTTCTTTAGTTTTTAAGTTAGTATTAGTTTATAAAATTGTAAATATGTATATAGTCAACGAAACTTCCGTTTCACGCAAATGTATAACGCTCTTGAGCACGAGCAGAACAAAACTATATTATTATATAAAAATTGACATGCCACGAGGCTTAACCTTAAATAAAGTAATTTTTAAAGAAGGCCATACGCTACAGCCACTTTTGTACCTATGTTAAAGTTAGAATAAGATGAAACGACTTTGTAAATGATACCTAAAGACTCAATAAAACATTCATTCATTCATTCTCCTCGCACATCGTTCTCGGTCGCTTGTGATATGAAGCACTAGGTAAATTTTCAGTCTTGTTTGCAAAAAAACGCATATCAATAAGCTTTGTGACTGTTTTAATTCTTTACAAATTATACGTAAACATAAGATCAAACTTTAAAGTGACTGTTAATTGCTGGTTTTGTAACCAAAATATTAAAGTTCCCTACTTGGAGGCGAATAGCTTCCCCACAATGTGACCAATACAATGGATTAACCAAGGATGGCAACTACAATCGGGAGATCTATCAACAGCTGGACTGCAGTAATTTAGCCACGACTAAGAAAGATGAACAGTAGAATGATTTGTCCGACATCAGCGATCCATTCCCTGCAAGTGGTTTGTGTCACCTTTGTAATGAGGTAAAGATTGAGAAACTGGCACAATTCGAACTGAAAAACGAGTCCAAATTCGAAGACGAACTCAAGGTGTAATGAGTTTTAATTGGATTTTAAAAAATAAATTTGTAGAAATATTTAGCTTGAAAAAGTTTTAGTGTTTATTCGGTTGTTTAATGATACAAAAATATTGAATAATAAAATGTTTTTTTATTTGTTAATTTGTATGCTATTCTTTTGTTCTAACTTAGTATCTTCCCGCAAGGCAATCAATCCTGCCAAAAACTTGTTTTTGGTTGCCGCTGTCAAATAACTTTGTCTTACACAAATTTGAGTAGCACCCCCCATGATAGTCACGCATTTGGAATAGAAACGAGCCCTCCATATTATATATACTCAAAGATTGCTGTACAAAATGTCTCCACTAAATTTTGCCAGGAAAAAGAATGATACAAGCATTATTCTGCGGGACAAATTTTGACAGCCACCGTATTTCCGAAAGTGATTTTTGTCAAAACCGGTTTTATATAAAAGGTGCTGATGCTTCTCTTAAAGGCATCAAGAGGAGATTCCAAAAAGGTATGAACGACTTTTGTAAGACAACCTGTTCCAGAGATACACTACAAAACACATTAAATTAGATTTTATCTCTCCAAATTCAAACTTTTACGCGAGATTCGGAAACGTTTTGTAGAGGTTAAAATTGTAGAAATAAAATTTGTCTTGTCTCGATCTGCGTACTAGGCTTTGTGCAATGAAAATTTAACTTACCTTTGTTTTCTTCCATTTCGATTCAATGATTTTTTTTAATATTATGCGTCCGTCAACAAAAATTATAGAAACATTTGAAAATATCGCAAATTTACAAAATTCAGATGAAGATGCTATAATAAAGATGAACATGTTCGTCTTTACTATAATCTTGACTTCTGCATTTCTCAAATTTCCTATAAAGCAGAAATGGAGCCCTTCTGCATTTTTCTCTTTTTCTCTCTATCTAACAAATATGAATTCTGTATTTGGCATCCTTTTTTTTGCAGAAATCAAATGCAGATACATGTAAATCCACCATTATGATTTGAATTATATTAATTATGGTACATTTCATAAAATCCAATAAGTTGCAATGTGGATTCGCGTGTCCAAATTCCTGAAGACATTGTGTTTTCATGCATGTGATATTCATCCCAACAACAAGAAAATCGAATGAAAACAACACAACAACGAATATGAGAAAAAGAAACGTCAGAATGACACTAAAAAAATTCGGCCTGATACTACTAGGAATATTGTTTGCATTTCATTTCCTCACATCTGCTTTCTTTTTCGCACTTATGTGTGCCTGGTCTCGTGAAGCATCGTGTAATAAATAAACTGGCAATTAAGCCTTTCAAATACGCAAATTTCTAAAAATATCAAACTACGTCAAATTGAAGACCTGTAGAAACTTAGCATTGCGCAGTATTTCCATTGGCAATATTTAAGGCAATATATTCATCGCCCTCTATCGTCGCTTTGAATATTGCTAATTAAACAATTTCTCATTGAATGACGGAGAAGTCATTTTGGAATTGAAATTGAACACCGAAAAAAATTAAGTGAATTAGCTCAGTAATATATGTGTAAGACATATAAAGAGGTCCAAGCGATTTTAAGATAAAAATTCCAACTTACCAGTGAGTTGGTATTAGGCTATCCGCGCACTGGCAACTGTGATTGAAATCAAATACCTAGTTTAATCACCAGTTGATAGAGTACCGCACACTGGCAACTCTTTACTCACGCTCACACTCTTTTTTTCTCTTGCGCTTATAGAAAACAGCTCAACTGTTGCAAATTAATTTTACAGCCCGATTCTCCCCAAAGACAGTAAGGGTATTCATGTAACGAGATAATTTTCCGCTTTGCAGAAAGATATAACTTTCCGCAGCATGTTTTCATGAACACCCCCTAAGAAATACTTGCGTAAATGTGGGAAATATTTTCTGAAATGTCAAATTAAAAGTCAGAATCCATACTTCTTTAGTTTACGAGGTTTATTTCTGCACTTTCCGCAGCAAATTTGTGAGATAATTTTATGCGATTTGCAGAAACTTTTTCCCATACAAATTTTGACAGCTCGTTTCTGCGGAGATAAAATTATCTGGTTTACGAGGTTTACGAGGGTTTTCCGCGCTTACATGAATACCCCTAGTGATGCCTCACAAGTCACAAGAAGAGGTGAAATTGATTTTGTGACTTTTTCGAATTCTGCCGCTCAGTCACAACTTGTGAGAGTCACAAAAACAATCGAAACTGTGACCTCCTTCAGAACAGGTCACAACTCATAAATGTTTAATATTTCTTGGATTGTCATTCAGCATATTTTGTAAGAAAATTTTCTAGATTTGTGAATAATTATGAGTACACAAAAATGGAAGTGCTCTAGTGAATATTATTGCTGATCTTTCCCACGAAAATGAAAAGTAACATTTTTAAATAAACACATTTTTTTTAAGAAACTAATCGTATCAACAAGTTTGCAGCACCGACGGCTTTTGAAAACTTTGAGAAATACAAATGAACCATTCCAAAACAATACATACATTTATAAAGTTTTGTCGCTTTCGGAAAACTTTATTCTGGGATATCAGAGCTTGAAGCCTCACGATAGTCAGCTTATTTAATAATAATAATAATTAAATATAATAATGTTAACTTGCGTTTTGTATTTTCTTCGTTTTGAATAATCAGCTGTTCAAATAATGACACTTAAAAATCTCACCATGCGGTGGTGAGTTTCGTTGTGAGTTTTCTTGTGACGATTAGGGGGAGAATACCATCAAAATGTTATCGAATCACAACAATCCTCACAAGGAATAGTCACAAGAGCTTGTGACTTGTGACTCCTCACAAGGGGGAGAATCGGGCTGTTAGGCTATCATTTAGTTTGTGTCAAAGCACAAACTTTTTAGTTGCTCGAATCGAATTGCTCTAAGTGCGCGGTGTCCCATATAAGCCCATATGTTTCATCTTAGCAACTAAACAGTTGCGAAACTAAAAATTGAATGTGCGCGCCGGGCCTTATAGATCTGTCTGGAAACTTTAAATTTCTTGTCGAAACGTATAGGAAAAAAACAAATCTGCACAAAACAGACAAAATTATATTCTTTGATATATGCCTCAAGGCCATACCTGTGCTAAGAAATAATGGGAATTTCTTTTTTGGGCATACAAATTTATAAATGGTCTTATTGTATTTGAAAATATTTTACAGGTTGGTATTCATTGAGCGCGATGGCGCAACCATTTTTCTGCTCCTGCCAGAAGACGAAATACGTATATGAATATTCCGAAAGGGATATAAAAATGTGTGAAGAATACTCCCACATAGCTCTATCAGACGGGTTATTTCACTATTCGCCTCTTTCACACCAAAAATATACTTTTTTGGAGTCGTTCAAGTTGACTGGTTGAGTCAGTGTTGGAGTTACAGCGCGTCAGGTCAATTGTGATTCTGGGTGACGTGAATGGTAGCTCCCGTTACATTTTCACTGCATTTAACTGAAAAACAAAACTAGTGTTCAAAGTGGGAAATGTAGTACATAGAAATAGGATACGTGAACACAATAAACAAATAATAACTCAGAGAAATATAATGTACGTATGTACATGATAGAAATAAAAAAGATAATTTGGCTACGTCATCATTGTCTATACAAAAAAAAGAAGGAACAGTGGTGTAGAATATTTTTCCTCTGCTGCTCACGTCAAAAGAGATCATCCCGGAAAATAAATAAAAAATGGGATATTTTACGTCATTCACACTACCACACATCAGAAAATAACAGGCGCACAACACAACTTTGCTGCTCTCTTTTAGCTCCACCGTTTCGTTTATTTCTGTTCGCCATTTGAATACATCGAATTCGATTCAAAGATGGCTGCCGTCGTTCTTACCGAGTGAATTCGTGTGTGCAAATTTGGGAATTTATTTCACAAATAATTGCCGTGCAAATTTAGAAATTTTTACAAAATTCAATCCATTGCGGTAAATGGAAGTAAATATTAATCAAAGTTGCAGAAATTTATCATAAGTGTACGCGAGAAAGTAGTTTTTCCCAGCAGTGCAGATGTTGAATGGAGAATTATCGTCAAAAAAAGTGAAAACTTTTTTTCTTTCAACTACAGGAGAATTTACTTTTTTCACATTTGGGATGCCCAAGAAAACTTACCCTTTCTTAATTCTACGTTTTAAAATTGCATTTGTTAAAAGTTTTCCTTTATTTTATTTTCTGTGAAAAATTGTGTAAAAGAAAATTAAATTCCATAAAAAAATATTCCTCAATAACTATTTTCCCTATCCCTTGTCAGTGTTTACATATATACATATATATATACTTAATACTAATAAATTTGAAAATAGTGTGCGTGCCTGCGGTGGCAGAGTTAAAATTGTGTGCGAGATTTGCGGTGATGTGTAATTGTGTTCGAGTTGTCGGTTGTGCTTGTATGAGACCGACAATGGGAACATTTTTTTAGTAAAAGGATTTTTCATCCAAACCAACAACAAAAAAGAAAAAAAACAACAATTTTGTACATATCTTTTTTTTTTCTAAAAGATTAAAGTTGTGATTTATATTTTTATATCTAATTAAAATACTCGAAAATATAAATTCCCATTCAAATTGTAAAAAAGTGAAACCGAATTATTGGACGAATAGATCATTTCTTCGCCATCATGGTGTAGTCTTCGCCTTTATTACAATCCCAAGATAAAAAAGAACCAGTAGACAACACTGAACCAAATCAAGAGAGAGAACACAAAAAAGGAAAAGAAAACGGTAAGAATCAATAAACGTTGCATATTAAATGGTGCCTATTCCAAAGCCAGGCAAAAGGTGGGATTGGGATGTAGATGCGCCCTTTATGGTCGATTTGAGGTTGGACTAGCTTGGCCTGGTCATAATCTATATGTAGGTAGGAGAATGGAAAACATAAAAAATGCAGTATATTTTCACAAATTACTACATTTTCAATTTCTGTAGTTGAATTTCGGGATTCGGCAAAATGAATGTTGTTTTTTTGCTAATATCATGTGCCACTTATAAATATGGGGTTAAAACAAACAAAAAAGACTTGAAAACATACGAAACTATACCTATGCATGTACATACCTCCTTGTATATTCCTTAAAACAATTACTGAACGAATACCAAATATTTCATTGAATATAGAAATTGAAGAAACGAAAATCTTAACGCAAAATTTTAAATAAAACTCTTTTCTGTTAATTCGGGAAGGTGATGCAACTCAAGTTTCCGTCTCCTAAACTCAACTGAAAAAAAAAAAAAAAAAACATTTCAATAAGCTAAAACCGAAATACAAAGGTTTAAACCAAACTTAAGTTAAGAAAATGGTCGCAATATCTTCAAAATCGTTCGGATTAGCCGCCTTTATTGTTTGTCCCATTTGATATCAGCTGATCCCGCCTATAAACTTGAAGGTAACACAATTAAATGTTTGTTTTAGTCAAACCCTCAATGCTCATATGATAAAATCTTTGCAGCCTAGGTAGGTACATATGTATGTATCTATGTGCATTTCGATGCAAGTATGTTATTATACTCTTTTATAATTTCTACAATTTTAAGGGAAGAACAAAGTCAAAACGGACTCAATCTAGGAACATCCTGAACGATATTGTCTGACTTATTTCAGTAGTTAAAAGAGTTTGTATAGTAAAAAAAAACTAAACAATAATAAGCTGATTAGCACATTGTAAATCATGTAGATATTATTTTAATGAACTCCTATTAACCACTATAAAGGTAGTCATAATCCCCTGAGTGTGCACAAATAAAAAATTAATTAATATACCTAAATAGGGTAAGCGAAATTTTGTGGAACCATTTTCTCAAACACTATTTAACCCGTTTTGGATAAATTTATATGGTTGAAAAGCTATAGTTGTGTGGTGTAAAGAATCACACTTTAACACACTGCGCTTATGCGTTTATGTAAAGTGGATAGGATTTAATAGGAGTTGTCGATTCGCATTGGTCTTGTATCACAATGAGGATAAAAAATCGAGAAGGAAGAAGTAGTGCGGCTAAGGAAAGAACCTCTACAAACTACCTACATTACGTCCGAAGTAAGGCTCAAGGGAAAACTGATGAGCATTCACAGATAGACGAGTCCTACGGCCGAATTGTTTGAGAGGAGTAATGCAACTGGTTATTTCAATTGAACATTTTTGATAGAAAAACCGATAAATCAGTAAAAGAAAGGGGAAGATACGACGATGTTCAAGAGAAACAAAAGTTTCTGTAGCAGATGTGTATCCTATAAGTCTTAAGGTTCAATTCTGATCTGAATCTATCCAACAGGTTCAAATGAGTAATAGGACACCAGCCCAGATATGAGAGTTATACTCAAGATCATAGCCAGATCAGAAGGGGAAAAGACTTTCTTGCATCTTTTAAGAAAACTCAAGCATTTGGCTGCGTTTATATTGAGTGATTTTTTAAGAGCTATCGGAAATTAAAAAAAAAAAAGAAACAAAACTCAGAAAATCGCATGAAATCTTTATTTGAATCGATTTACGGTCGATATAATTGAAATGTTTGAAGATTATTTCATGCAAATGTTGGCCGCGGTTGCGCCTCAAATGGTCCATCCGCTTAGTCCAATGTTGGCATACTCTTTCTAACATTTCAGCCGCTATCACACGAAAAAATGCTTCAATGTTGGCTTCCAGTGCGTCAATCGAAGCGGGTTTGTCGTTATAGACATGAGCCTTAACATAGCCCCCAAAAAATAGTCTAGACCGGCCCCAAACGTGAAATAAACTGTTTACCGAACTCACCTCTTAATTGGTCCATTGTTACGCGTGCTGTGTGGCATGTGGCACCGTCTTGTTGAAACCACATGTCATGCAAGTCAAGCTCTTCCATTTTGCGCACAGTAGCGCTCACCATTCACGGTAACGTTGTGATTCGCATCATCTTTGAAGAAATACGGCCCAATGATTCTGCCAGACCATAATCCGCACCAAAAATTGACTTTTTCTGGATGCATTTGGTAGCTCTTGCAATGCTTCTGGCTGGTCATCACTCCAAATACGGCAGTTTTGCTTGTTCGCGTATCTATTCAACCAGAAATGAACTTCGTCGCTGAACACAATTTTTACGATCAAAAAGTGTATCCCCATTCACCAAAAATTCGGCGTTGTGCTAGGTCGTTCGGCTTCAATGCTGATGAAAATACAGACATTTTGCAGGTTATTAGTATACCTACCCTATGTTCAGAATTGGCATGTTTATTCGTCGCCGATAAAAGTTTATTTATCTGCTTTTGAAATGCATCATAGTATTTAAATTATGTGGCCTTAGACATCTTAGGGGGTTAATTCTCGAAAACAACTCAAATGATAAACTTGTCATTTGAAATAATTTTGCAAAAAAAAAAAAAAAAATTGCATAATGGAAACAGAGTAGTCAACTCTCGTCTATTATTCTTCTCTTATTTTAAAAATGTACTTATCACTTACAAATTAAATAAGGGACGTGTTTATATATGTATAAAGCTTTTAGTTTTGCTTTATACATATATAAAAAAAAAACTAAAATTTGGTCGGAACGATTTCTCCTCGATGCAAATCTTCTAATTGAGATGAGTAAATAAATAAAACAATCAATCGAAGTAAAAAATATACGAGATTTCTTTTAGTTGTATGCTTTTCAAGTATTTATTGAACTTTTTGGTGAAATTTCGCATACCGACATGTGAAATTGATTGAAAATTATTATGCGACACGCTTCGTTACAGCGTTACGTTGGGTGGGGTTGGTGTGCCAGTATCCGTCAGTCACTAGAATCCGTCCAGTTTGATAAAAATGTTCATGAATAAGAATTTACAACACTTCATTTCCAAATAAAAAAATTAAATTATTTCCGGCCTGTTCTATATATTTTATCAAAATTTGACGTCACAGATTTTTCAGAAAAAAATCAGTAACTGGATTTCCTGTCGTCGTGAAAAGTGATTTAGAGTTCTGATTGGAAGTAGTGAACTAAAAACGTTCGTTTTAGAACTTAAGAGTGAATTAATTTTTTATACACATTTTAAATAAAAGCAATGTTATAAACAAAATTAAATAAAAGTAAAAAGATTTTAAAAATTGTATGTATAATATATTCATATTATAATAAATGGTTTGCTACTAGAATCAAAATAAAAGCTTGTGGGTTAGAAACGGTTAGATTTTAAAGAAAATGACAAAATTGCAATTTAACAATTATGAATAGTTTCAGTGTCCGGCCACTATTTTGTGTCATTATTTGATCAAAAACGCTTATGAATTCTGTGGCCAGGTATTGGAACACGCAGTTTTTGAAACAAGTCAGAGGAATTACAAAGTTACATTTTAATATTTTTCTAGGACGAATGTTTATAATATGGATAGTATAATATGAGTAGTTTGAAAGAAATGAACCACACAAAAATATTCATAGCTTCAAGGATTGTTGATGATTCGTTTATAATAAGATAAAGTTCTAATATTAAGTTTTAAGTTTCTATCATGTATGATTTAATTTTAAATTGCTGGATACTGGGACAAAGTGTATGCGGCCACTTCAGTGGCCGGGTACTGGTGCACTATTGTTACATACATAGGTATACTATTTTAGTTTTAACTGCATAAAGGAAAAAATTTTATTAATTTTTTTGATTAAGTTTTATAAAAGGTAAATTAAATTTTAAAATAGTAGGTATTTAAGCAGACGAGTTTTTTATCACGTCAAGGGAAGGTAGAATTTTTCGGCGCTCGAAACAGTAGATGGAAAAGTACAGGAAATTGCATGTAAAAGTTTAATCGATATTTGTTGTGTATGTAGGCTACAAGCTCAAAAAAAGTTTTTCTAAAAAATAAAGATATAGGTAGGTACGCACCGAAGTTGGTGTTTCTGGTCGAAACTTTGAATATAGGGGAGGCAATGTTAATCCCTGCATTAAGGTCGCAATGCATAAACGTGGTTGCATTAGCTCAGGCCATTGCATTGTGTCGAAACATTTTTGCAGAATTACGAGTAAGCTATATCATCAATAGTGTTTCGACATTGCAACTGACACATGAGAGAAACAACCTCGAAATACATTGTGGACTATTTGGAGATCGGCAAGTTTCAATTAAAAATATTAATGGTCGGTGAGTTCAAATTTAACCTCTAGAACAAACGGTAGGTAACTACCTATATTAAAAAAATAGTTACAACAACGTCATGTTATTTTTGATTTCTTTGTTAAACAAACAACTCTGAAAGTTAATTTCTGGAAATAATGCCAAAGAAGACCGAATGTTGCATTGGATGTGAGATTAGAGCAAAAGAACTTGGAGTTCGCGATTGGTTCAAATAAGAAAGTTTGGAAAGAATATGTAGGTACTTCTACTTCATCGATAATGTTGAGGATTTTTTGAGTCGATCTCGATGCACGATTTATTCCAACCATGAATTTGACCGCTTACTGGCAAGCGCTTCTTCGGTTCCGGGTTAGCCTTTATATCGAATTAATTCAATCTAACCTACATTTACGGCTACTAAAATAACATATGTAATTGTTTTAGACGAAAACGCAAATATAAATTAAATTTATATTTAATGCTCAGAAACTTAAAATTCTTTCAATTTTTAATTGGCATTCAAAATTTGTAAAAAAAAATCACTGCTATTTTCCACATCTTTTTGAAAGATATACCTACCTATGTATTTTATTTAAAAAAAAAAAAAGATTTATTCATTTGTTTGAGTTTGTATTATTTCAAACCTAGGTAGAGGACATTACAAATATGTAGATCCAATCGGATTGAAACCTTAAGTGCCATGTTCAGGCGCTTTGAATTTTTACTTGCTCTATAGAACAAAATTGAAAATGTAATTAAAAAAGCATTTGAAAAACTTCAGTGTTAAGGTTTTTGCCAAAATAAAACTCCCTTATTTTCGGATTATTCGCTTTGTATGAATGTATGTATGTATTTCGTTTATGGTTTGACTTATTTTCTTATTATTTTTCATTTCTGTACTTCTTAATATTTTAAACAATATTGCAATTGAATCGGTCATTTTAAAAACCTCATAAGTCATTCAATTAGAATTTTTCAGGAATCAATAAAAACTGTTTCATGCTCAAACAAATGAGTTTTAAACCACTTTTTTATCCTTAACTAAGTATTTTAGTGGTAAGAAAATTAAAAAGCGAAAAAAATTCACAGTTTATTAATAAAAATAATGAAAAAAACCTAAAAAACTGTTCTTGACTTAAGTTGTTTTAGCAAGGACTGGGGTAAGTGGTATATAATTTAACCAAAACAATGGTAGTAATCATATTTTGTATAGCTTATTATTGAAAATTACACTTAAGAATAACGTTTTGTAATGTTTTAATATCTTTAAGGTACATAGATTGATTATCTTCAACATTTTCTTATTGATGGGCACTTTTAAAACATAAGACTTTGCTGATAGAAGTGAAGCCGAAGTTGCAACTTTATTTATTACTAATAATAAATGTTTAATCAATCTATCAATATATACCTATGATAGTACCTTTTCTATGTGAAGCATACTTAAAGCTCATGTATGTCGAAGGTGCTTTTTTCTGTTTTTGTGGGACTTTTTTCTATAAGATTCAGTGGTGACAAACATGTTTTTTTGTACAAATTTGGCCACCATTTCATGAATTTCAAAACATCTTCAGTTTTTAGCTCTATGACTATATTTTCTAAATTTCTGATGAGATGGACGAGACGGATGAGTGAAAATCTGAGATAGGCAATGAAGTGCAAAAGATCATTTAGTTTCAGAGATCATTCATAAAAATGAGAAGGAGAGTCCGAGACTAAACGAAGCCTTTGAGGACCCCAGCATTTATTTTGTGAAGATCCGATTTGAAACCTTCCAAAACAAAATTTATTGAACAATCCAGTAGAAATTTCTAATCCAACGAATAAGGGCTTCATTGATGGCAAACTCTATCTATCAAATTCCTTAGAAATATCAAGCTCAATGATCTTACTTCGACATATGATTCTACTCTTCTGCAACTTGATATCGACAGTTTCTCGGTTTTTTCAAATCTCTTAGATAATTAGTTTATGCTTGTCTTTCAATTTTAAAATTTGTTATAATATTTCATTAAGGTATACTTTAAGGAATTACACGTTCTCTTCTTTTTCAACGCACCATCACTTTCTGTTTCACTTGAAGACATTTTTAAAACTAAAATTACTTTTCGCAGAAAACAGTTGTGTGAAAGATGCAATTATGACATTAATGACGGTTGTTATCAAATTGAAGATTTGCATATTGTTGAACCAATCAGAGCAAAGCAAATTTAAAAAACTCAGTCATAAAACTACTCCGGCCATTTTGGTAGTGCATGCAAAAACATCTTAAGTCACTGACTAATGTTGTTTATGCAATGAACGTCTTTCCCACGGTATTATTTTGTGGTTCTTACCCAGAATACGCATCTCCCTTTAAGGAACCATTTTCAGCAAAAAAAGCATTTTGGAAAAAAATGTGACTTAAGAGGTTTTTGAAATGACCGATTCAATTAAAAACTTGAGTAAATTGTATTTATTTTTTTCTTTTCTTGTCCAAAGAATTTTTCTTATAAGGAGACGTACAAAACTATACGTAGATTTATTTTTGGTTTGAAAAGTATTTTTTTAATGTTTAATTGTTTAGCTTAGAACCGGTTTTTATGGAAAATTCTTTAATTCTATTTAGATTTCAACTTTGTCCCGTAAATGTAAAAACCAAAAAACGTTTATTTGTACAAGTCCTCTTTTGTTCGCCAGCGCTTCATTACGTCATGACTTTATATTTATTAGGCATTGTGTCAACAGTATCAACTGATGTAAATATACCCAACCAACCAGTTGGGTACAATAAAACATCGACAATGATTATTGCAAATTCATTTGAATTAAAATCGTTAAGGTATTAAAAATGATTATTTATTATCCTTTATTATCGAGAATCAGTTTTATAATATTGTTTATTTAGAAACAAAGATACAAAGCAACGCATGACTGCATGAACGCAAATAAGAAGAATTTCAACTCAATTTAATTTCAATTCAAGTAAATGCCTATTAGGGCGTTTGAAACTTGAAGAGAAATCTCTCCAAATTCTAACATTCACACAAAAATAGTTCGTGATGATGAAAGATTCAAAATTATAAAAATGCCAATCATTTGTACGTTTCACCCATCACAACCGATTTGTTTACATTGTTTTTTGATTTGTAATTTAATTTTTTGCCCATGAATACTTATGTGAAACGGAATAATAAAGGTAACTAGTGTGACAAGGAAGTAGAATCATAAAAAGGCATACATATTTATGGAATCTTATACATCACCTGATGAGTCAGCTGATATTTCAGCTTGCTGCCAAACAGAAATGACAACAAAGATTTGATACCCTTATAATGAAGTATGTTTGGTTATGATATTGTTGCCTGCTTTTGTTGTAAACAAATTTGTTTTTTTTTTTTAAATATTTTTAAATTGAGATGGTTGTTTTTCGTAATAATTTTCTTTTTTTTGATGCTATAATTAATTTTGCACGCACATAAAGAACAATGCAACAAGGTTTGCGGAATTCGGGAAACAGGGACTTTCTTTTCTTTCTTTCTGATTTGTTAGAAAATTGTAGGTTTCAACATTCCTGCTAGATTTAACGGGTGATTTTTTTGAGGTTAGGATTTTCATGCATTAGTATTTGACAGATCACGCGGGATTTCAGACATGGTGTCAAAGAGAAAGATGCTCAGTATGCTTTGACATTTCATCATGAATAGACTTACTAACGAGCAACGCTTGCAAATCATTGAATTTTATTACCAAAATCAGTGTTCGGTTCGAAATGTGTTTCGCGCTTTACGTCCGATTTATGATCTACATAATCGACCAAGTGAGCAAACAATTAATGCGATTGTGACCAAGTTTCGCACTCAGTTTACTTTATTGGACATTAAACCAACCACACGAATGCGTACAGTGCGTACAGAAGAGAATATTGCGTCTGTTTCTGAGAGTGTTGCTGAAGACCGTGAAATGTCGATTCGTCGCCGTTCGCAGCAATTGGGTTTGTGTTATTCGACCACATGGAAGATTTTACGCAAAGATCTTGGTGTAAAACCGTATAAAATACAGCTCGTGCAAGAACTGAAGCCGAACGATCTGCCACAACGTCGAATTTTCAGTGAATGGGCCCTAGAAAAGTTGGCAGAAAATCCGCTTTTTTATCGACAAATTTTGTTCAGCGATGAGGCTCATTTCTGGTTGAATGGCTACGTAAATAAGCAAAATTGCCGCATTTGGAGTGAAGAGCAACCAGAAGCCGTTCAAGAACTGCCCATGCATCCCGAAAAATGCACTGTTTGGTGTGGTTTGTACGCTGGTGGAATCATTGGACCGTATTTGTTCAAAGATGCTGTTGGACGCAACGTTACGGTGAATGGCGATCGCTATCGTTCAATGCTAACAAACTTTTTGTTGCCAAAAATGGAAGAACTGAACTTGGTTGACATGTGGTTTCAACAAGATGGCGCTACATGCCACACAGCTCGCGATTCTATGGCCATTTTGAGGGAAAACTTCGGAGAACAATTCATCTCAAGGAATGGACCGGTAAGTTGGCCACCAAGATCATGCGATTTGACGCCTTTAGACTATTTTTTGTGGGGCTACGTCAAGTCTAAAGTCTACACAAATAAGCCAGCAACTATTCCAGCTTTGGAAGACAACATTTCCGAAGAAATTCGGGCTATTCCGGCCGAAATGCTCGAAAAAGTTACCCAAAATTGGACTTTCCGAATGGACTACCTAAGACGCAGCTGCGGTCAACATTTAAATGAAATTATCTTCAAAAAGTAAATGTCATGGACCAATCTAACGTTTCAAATAAAGAATCGATGAGATTTTGCAAATTTTATGCGTTTTTTTTTTTAAAAAAGTTCTCAAGCTCTTAAAAAATCACCCGTTATAAGTCACAAGTTTTAAACTTTGTAAGTGCCGTTGATCTCTAATTTATGTATAAATGGCTTCGATCCTAGAAAGTATAAATTACATCAGTGAGTGAAGATGAACATAAATAGTTTAAAACTCTTCTGGGGGTGTAAAATTACCACAAAATAGTTGCATATAAGAGAGTTCGTTTTAAAAATAAAACAATTGATTGAAAGCATTATAAATCCTTGAGAAATCAGATCAAAAACGAAACAACAAAGCTGAAACTGATTTTATTAAAAATAAAATTTAGGATTCAGAAGTCAATGTGGAGAACTATGGAACTGTTTGTGTTAAATCAAAAGCAATCGGAGGCACTTATTTTCGAAATTATAAAGTACAATGAAAATGTGATTTCGGTGAGCAAATCCAACAAATATTTCGTAGATAGTATAACTTAAATAAGTACCTCGATCAGATCACTAGAAATCGTTTCTCTTTTGGATTTCAAGAAATAGAGTTTTCTGTTAATAAAAAAGTGTTTGATTATTTACAAAATAAACATGATCTCATCTACCTAAACAAAAATGTTTCAACGACATGATTAATGCGAAAGGACATCTATTGATCAAAATTATGAATCAGACGTTTGGCGCCTCCTACAAAGTGTCCCAAATTAATCCGATTTAAAAAGTAACAAAAAATCGATTTTAAGTGAAGATTCCAGATCAATTAATGCCCTCCCTCTCTATAAAAAGGTTTTTGAAAAAGTTATTCACTTCCAACTAGAATCATTTTTTGATGCATTCAATTTTTACACAAAAGATAAAATCTCTACGCAAAAAGTAGATGGGCGCAGGTTTAATTGCTGGGCTCGATGATAAATTGACTTATTTCGATCATCATAAACACTACGCTGCACAACAACAATTGTTAATTCTGTGAGCACTAAAGTGAGAAACGCGTAAAATTATTATTTGCATTTGTTGCAGGGCCTGTCTGCCCAAATATTTTCCAAACAACTTTTAGATATCAGTAATGACAAAATTCCAATTGATTTAGCCAAAAAGAGATTTCGTTTCTGCCTAACTTCCCAATTTTAACAAACAACTAAAAGAATCCGGATAAATGAGCAAATTTAATTGAAACTGTCTGGCGAAACAGTCAAATTTAAATTGATTTAAAGTGTCGATCGAAGAACTTTTAAATGCATTGGTACTAACCGGAATAGTGCCGCGCATATTAACATTGAATGCTAGATCACCGGTGATGCTTATTCGCAACTTAAACCCACTAAAATTGTGCAGCAAAACTAAATTATCACAAAATTCATCGGTGGTAAATCCAAAGGCGGAGACGTACTGGTTCCACATAAACCGATGGTTTCCAATTATTAACCATTTGAATTTAAGTGACTCCAGTGCCCATTGCTTCAATTTTAAAACTGAAATTTCCGATTTTGGGAAAATTTGTATTTAGAATATGTCATCAGCAGTAGTTAATATTGACCTTGAGCATGTCTTAACAGGAAGATGCTGGTTTATATATGTATTCCTATCCATTCGTATCAAGGGTTCGTTGCTATAAACTCATTTAAAACGAATACGGTGCGGTTTGAATTCGGTTCATATTTGGATAAGCCTGTTGAGTGTGAACCGATGAAACTGCCAAAACCTTCAACGTATAAGGTAGTATTTCGTGGTGTTACCTCTATTTCTTATTACTCCTCTCTAATATCTCCTCTAATATTTTAGCATGCAAATGCTGGTCCATATGTTCCTTCATCCAAAATGTCACACATACTCCATACCACAAAAACCATCCCCAAACCGTGATGCTTTCACCTCTATGCTCTATAGTACTGCATTATCTGTACGCTTGATCCATCTTTTACCATCTGATCCCACCAAATTTACCTAGCTTTCATCGGACCACAGACGTTGCACATTTTTTCATTTTCAATTTCAATTTTTGCGGTGTTTTGTGGTCATAAGTGTTCTGCGACCCATCTTGAGAGTGTTTTTTTTTTTATAATTTGTTATTATCTTATAATTTATTCTTAAAGTGGGTTACTATAAATGAATTTACTGTAATTCGTATTCCTTGTAACCAAAAAATAGACAAAAAACTGGAGTTTCTTGAAGTTTATTTAATTTGTTTTATAAGAAGGTGGTAAACATCAAGAAAAGAGCATATTTTTTTTATTTTCAAAAGAGAGACAATTGCAAAGCTTTATCTTTTGTTCTTATTGTTTAAACCATATATGAATGTCTGAAACCAGCTTTACATGGCAGGCAAATTAAAATTTCTTATAAAACAAAATTCAAATAATTGTTTATCATCAGACTACTACGGGCTTCAGTGTCTAACGGTTAGCCGTTGCCCTTAGTAAAACCTGCACACATTACTTTAATTTTTAATACATTCACCCCAATTACCTATGTCGTCTCGTTTTTTCGACGTCTCTCGTTTTCTATGTCGTCTCGTTTTTTAAATGGCTTTCCATAACTTTTTCGACGCGATGATTTTGTAACAGATTTAAAAACGATGAAAAAGTAACAAACATGTTTCAAATTCAAAGGAAAGTCTACATACAATATTATTGCTCGATGTTCAATTAATAAACAAATGCAGTTTTTTTTTAATTATTAGAAAATAAATAAGTTATTAAAATGATAAGTGTTGAAATGTATTACATTTATTAGTTTCTTTTCTTTCCAACCCATGTTTATAAATTATAAGTGTTTCCTCTTGGATCTGAAGATGTGTCTCTCCTAGCAGTGTGCTCCTTTAATTTGTCTGACTTATATTCCTCTCTTCTTTGTTTATACTTTCGTTGATACCATTTAAGGTTATTTCTTGGAGTACACACTGCTTCTCCAAAAGCTTAGCTCTTTTTTGTTTAATAAGAAAGCTTGCCGTCGTTTCTTTCCTGCTGGTTCTTCAGTTTCATGTGGCTGTTCTTGTGGCTCCGGAACTTCACCCGCAAATTCGGCGAAATTATCTTACATATTTAAAGCGCGGTTGCATCTAAATACTTAAGTGAAGTGCCTGCAACTGCATGAGTTTGGGTTAATGCAGGCTCAGATGAAGTTGGCAAGAGGTTTGCAAGCAAATTGGGCTGGGATACACTGATTAAATTTCCAATTGGGTTTAACCACTTCCCTAGCTGCTTTTATTTCCTTTTAATTGCGGATTATTTTCTTCTTCGTCCCAAACATTAAGAATTTGTCTATAATTATGGAATAAGCAATTCAAAACTTTTGCCAAGCATCTCTATCTCTTACGGAGATTTTTTTGTATCCCCTTCAAAAAAACCCCTAACTGCTCGTCCTCTTCATCAGAACTACGGGCGTCTGGAATTGGTTTTCATTTGTTAGTTACAACATTTTAGTATATAGTATAGTACAACAAATATAGACAAATATGTACTTTATTTTATTTATCGTAAAAAAATTCGGTAAAATAAATTATTTAACAAGAATACTTGCAGTTTTGCGACCTTCTATGTCTCTGTCGTGTGTACATTTCTGAACCAGAGATATCGTGGTTTTTTTTCTTAGTCGTCGTATTTTTTCGTCTTACAGAATGCAGAAGGAAAGTGTTCAACGACGTTTGACATTTACAGACGACAACAAAACGGGTGACAGAAGTTGGAAACGACTTATGCTTATGGAATGCAGATCGTGTCAGGTCGTATATTTCGCTATCGTTTACGACATCGGTAATCGGGGTGATTATAACAAAGCATCCGCTAACCAAGGTTTTTTTTTTGTGCAGGGTACGATTCGCTTCTTCTTCACAGCTTGGAATCCGTATCAGAACAACTTAAATCAGACATAATATAATAATATATTGGAGATAACACAACATTTTTTGTAGAAAAATAGAATATTAAATGTTGATCATTTTATGTTAAAAGTTCCTTATCAATAAGAAATGCTGTCAGATCGACCAATAGAGTTATATTTTTAAAAAAAATTATAGTTTTTTTTTTTCTGGACTATATTGAATAAATCAATTGAAAGCTTTTTGCGTCCTCTAGTATAAATGCGTTTCACCCATATGTATATGACAGTTGGCCTCATCAGTTAGATGCTGTCTGCTGACATACTCCTCTAAGACGCAATACATATAGGTATTAGTCGATAGTTATAGACACAAATAAAATTTACAGCATGAACGCAATGTAAATAATATTTTACTAGGGTAATTTATTTGGAAATAACGCTTGTGGTCTGGCTGATGTAAGAATAAGAAGGACAAATGGAAAATAAACAAAAAATTATAGTTTTTGTTTTCGGGGACTATCTTGAATAAATCAATAGTAAGCTTTTTGCTTTTTTATATAAGGTAATCTCTAAGTTTGTATATAATGATTGTGGTGTCATAGGGATTTTGTATTGCATGGTAGTTTAGAAGTTAAGATATTGCCTCGGTGGTGAAAGTAGAAGAAATATCTCCCATGGGCCATGGATAATAAGGAACCATCTTAGTAAGTTAGTAAGTTTTCCAATTATTGAACCTTAAATCAGCTGTGATATCACGGAATAATAATAGATGCATGTTTTTGGTTGTAATACTTTTGATATGATCGGCCATGTCATCAAGAAGAGGATTTCTTAATACACTAGTGGGAAATATCTCTCATTTCATTACAGGGACCTACATACATTGAGTTCGTATGGTTTCTAGAATAGGTCCTTCCATTAAATGAAGGCCTGCTTCTGTCATATTGCGTATTGTGCTTATAGGGAAAATATCTTAGCTCCTACGGAATGCCTGATGATAGAGTGCCTTGTCAATGCTGATTTTAGGTTTTGGAGAGTTATCATAAACAAGTTGAACGTAATCAATCTTACTTAGAACAAGAGATCTTGTTACATTAAATAGAGTATTTAAATGAGCTTTTGATGTTGCATTATAGAAGGATCTACGAGAAAAGAACACTGCCTATAAAAGGAACGCTTACATAATGAAAGACAAGAAACAATTCCTATCATTTTAAAGCTCTTTTTTTGATTCTATATAAGTGACTCAAGTTGGTTATTTGAGCACCTGCCCAAAAATATGGAAATTATACTCAAGCTTCGGATGAATATAGGCTTAGTTAATTACAGCCAGATCTGAAGGGATGAAAAATTTCTTGCATCGGCGAAGAAAACCTTAACATTTTTTTGTCGAAGAATCTGATTCCGTTTCGGCTATTTTGATCACTTAATGTGCAAATGAAACTAGTTTAATTCATTTACTTTTCCCGACGAATCCTAAACACTTGGCAGCGATTTTGGTGATGCCGAATTTGTGTGATCATTCCATCAAAGGTGGTCTGTGATGCACACACAGAGAACTGACAGTTGTTCTGTTTCTTCAATGCAGGTGCCGCCCATGGAGTGTAAAGGATTTGAGGTAGATAAATATACAACTACCCCCTTGAAGCAGAAGAATATGATCTTTGTTACGATTACGATTAGGGCTTATGGCATTTGCATAACAACACTTCCTAAAAAAGGAAAGTCCATGAACTCGCCACCACTGTCAATTATCGACAGACATTAAACACATTATAGGGATAGATGTATGTATGCAAAGCCTTGACTTCCTATATAACAAAAGCAACTCTTCGTAACTAAGATCCAGTGAACATACAAAAAATATATAATTTCATAAGATCAAACAACTTTCATACTCATATGTTTTGCTTTAAAAGCAAAAAACGTCACATTTCTCTTTGGATGTTTACAATAGAATTAATGAAAATCTCTTCAAAATTTAAAATAATCTCAATACTCCAAGTAATAACACAAATTTTTGCTTATAATGTTTATGTTATTGTCTTTCGTTGGAATAATAAACACAAGTTCACAAGCTTTCAGAATTCGAATCGATTATTTTAAACTGTGAATGACTTTTTTTTTGTATACATTATGTACGTACATACATATGTATATACATATTTATTTCAATTAGTTACTGCCTCTGCCAAAACATCGTAATAAATTAACACTTAAAATATACTAAATATATTTGAATACTATGTGTGTATTTGATTGTTTTGATAAGTTTTATAAGGGTTTTCAATCTACCATGCTCTTATTTTCAGTGGCGAAATGTCAAAGGTAAGTCTGTATAGTTGTGCATAAGTGCCATCTAATTTTGTTGTTGGAATTTCTGTTTCTGTGGCGGGAACAAAATGTGAGTTCATTTTAAGCTGACACAAGGGGTGTCCTTTTTATTCTCAGGTATTGCTGATTTAAAGAGGAAATTTTCAATTCAAGGAAAAAAGCGTGATTATAAATCAATAAATCCCGGGACAACAGGCCCAGGCATTTCTGGTAGCTGTGCTAATGGAATGGGTAAATTTTTGCCAGTGATAACATTTAAAGAATAAAATATAAAGTTGGAACGCTAGTTTTTTTGAAAATATTTTCGAGAAAGTTAACTGATAAGCATTATGTTGAAATCGCGCCCAGAGATATTTTAAACAAAACCTAGCTTTTGAGAAAGTTGTTGATGTCCTGAATTTGAATTGAATTGCTCCATCGTATTAAAAATATCCCCATTTTGGTTGTGTGGAAGTAGTCCAGAAAGTCAAAACAAGTCGACTATATTGATTCGGGCACATTGGACAACAATGTTGCAGCCAAAATTATCCCAACTGATATGCCAAACGCTATGTCTTTGCTCATTTTTTACATTAAATAACTGAGATTGAAACCGAGACAAGGCTTAGTTAAACGATAAGAAGCCCGAGACACGTACTGAGACGATTTTTAAAATTTTGTACCAGAAATATTATACCAACATAATTTAAGATTAGAAAGCTTCCACCATAATTGTATGGAGACTTGATTCTTCATTCTTATGGTTAACCAAATGTTGCCAACAAGTTTCATAAGTTGTGGCGTTCATCCAAAAAAGCAGAAAAAATGTTGAAGGCGACTTTAAGGAGACTGATGCCTCTGTTGTGTAGAAATTCTTGTAGATCGGGAACAATACTGAGGTTTTATATACGTTCCTTCGCTCCGACTTCTTATCAAGTCATAACCTGCCATTTTGAACAGTTCGGTAGTACTGTTGTGGTAACTTGATTGTCCAGTTAACATTACAAGGGGTTATTTTTTAAAAAAACTACAGCCACACATTTTTTTTCATGACAAATTCCCGAGAATATATCCAATTATTACATATTTAAAATTTTGAAGTGATAATGCTAACCTGACGGAAATAAGGAATTTAGATTTGTGCATTTTCTTTCGTTATGTTACATTACAATTCTTTAGGAATCGAATATAAAAAAAAACTTAAGCAACTTTATTTAAAGCAAATTCAATATCTAACCAAATAACTAATGGACCTTTAACATACATTTTAAGAAAAGTTAATAAATTGTGTCAATTAAAGACTTTATTACGGTTCGCTTGTAATCGAATGGTATGGAAAATGTGGGAAAATTTAGTTGGTCTTCTTTTTTTTGTTACGACGAATATTAAATGGAAAAAAATGTACGAGTACATTATAAAATACAATTCATAGTGTTGTGTATAATTTGAGTTGCTTCCATCGTCGTGCGTGTGACACTTTTACTTATAATTTTATTGATTTTTCACCCATTATTCAAAATTATTAGAAAAAATATCGAATTACCTATTAAACGCATGGTTTTCTTGAAAATATTGAAAATTATTTATAAAATAAAGAAAAGATGAGCAAATTTTTATAATAGCGTAAATTGTTTACCATAATGTTGGTTTTGAAGTTATTTTCGATTAGTTAGATTAATTATCTTTGCCTTGTATGTAGAGTTTTTGATCTCTAAAGCGAAAGCCATACTTGGTTTTTATTTAATAATACGAGTTATTATGGTAACCCTACTTTAACAAGATGGGTTGAACGAATTCAGGGAAGGTTCAGAAAGTTTCCTACGCGTAAAACTTGCTTCTTTAGGTTTCCTTCGACGTTGCAAGAAATTGTTTAACCCTACTGATCTGGCTGTAATCTTTAAGGCAAATTTTCGTCGTGATCACAATTCCCATATTTGTGCTTCAATAACCCACTTTAGTCTCTTGGATAGAATCTAAAAAGGAGCTTTAAAATGATAATAGAAGTATATCATAAACATTTGAATGTCTCGAGCATCGCCGCAAAATTTCTTGTCTTTCATTATTGTACCGTTATTTTGTTAGCAGTGTTCTATTGAAATAGCCAGTTGCATTCCTCCCCCTAAACAATTTAACCGTAATACTCGCGGTTGAAGGAATGCTCATCAGTTTACCATTGATTCTAACCTCGGACGTACTGTTAACTTCATAGATTTTTTTTAGCCGCACTACGAATGTGGACTTAATATTATCTACCTTCCCATGATATTCAGACGTGCAAAACTAATGTGATTGGTATCTTCTTTTGAATCATCTCCAACTTTCCTAAGCGCTCGCACTGTTCCTACCTAAACATTTTACGGGTAGTTATAATCCATTTTTTTAAGATTGTTGATAACTTAAAATACACGAATTGGATTATAGTTTGTGTGTTTTCTTTTTTTCGCTCTTAATGCGTAACGGAGAAATTTGAAAACATTATAAAATTCACATCAAATTATGATATTTTTCATTGACTTTGAGGATATATGACACTAATTTGATTAGTGTTAATATTTAATGTCGATGGAAATATATACATTATTATGTATTTTAACCATGCGTTTGGAAACTACTTTCATAGCTTTCTATAGACTATGGTAATATTTATTATTTATCAATTTCCTTATACATATGTATACACATATGTAGGAATATGTATACGCTGAAGTGAAGCATAAATATAAAAAGCCTGAAGTACTTTCAGAACTTCAGATGGACGATGCAGTAGGTAGAGAGAGGTTACCATTGTAATGGGTGCATGCACGAATACAACGTCATTGAGGTTAACAATCACTCGTAAAATGTATGAACATACTCGTGTTTAAATTTTAACTGTTGGGCTAGGTCTTGAGTTATTGTTCTTGTGCACTCACTATTCTAACATTTGCTATGGTGACCTTGGCTCCTGTGTTTTTAATAGATATTACTAACTCCTTTTAATTTACTCACACATCTGAGTATTTCTATACAATTTATATTTCTTCATACCTCGTCCTCTTTGTAAATGCAATCCTTTTCATTTTAAACAGTTTTACAGGTTTTTTTAAACATAAACGAGTAGGTCGATAATGGAGAAGTCATGCATTTAAAAAAAAGTAGAAAAATATTTAACCAAAAATATGGCGCTTTCTAAGGACATACATACATACATATATGTATGTATCAGGCACGAGGCGTGATTTTTTCGATAGCGGAAGCACTGAACATAAAACCAAAAATGAAAGACCTTTGAGATCCAACCTTTTAAATTCCACTTTATGGTAATACACATAAAATAATATACATAAATAATATATTACAGTAAAGTCTTATTAAAAAAAAAGGCTTGATGCCTTGCGCAAAGATTTATCCTTTTTCTTTTAAGGCAAAATTATCTAAGTACGATTTGATAAGAACTAAGCTGCCTTTCTTGTCCACATTTATTTCTAAAAAAAAATATTTAATTCTCTTAAAACATGAATATGATCTCTCTACAGATGCCATTATTAAGGGATATTAAAAATCTTAAGATTCCTTGAAGTTTTTTTTGATTTAAAATTCTCATAATTGAAAATAACCTTTAGTTATATTTCTGCTGGAATGTCAAGAAACCTCAGATATGAATATAAGAAATACTATTTTTGACCACTTTTTTTATAATAACAAAAAATAAACAGAAAACAGGTGGATTGTATTTATCGCCACGAAAATAATGAAAAAACTACCCCCTTTTAAATTCATATTTGTTTGTTTTCTGATAGTTATGAATGAATTACACCTAAATTTGCACACACATTATGTTAAAATAAAACTCTTCTACCCCTTTTGTTCACGAAATTAAACTCATTATCAGTTTGAGACAATAAGCAACACAATAGATACATTTTTGTTTTTCTATCTCTCTTGTAGGAAATTCTCGTAATACATTCACTCAACTCATTCTTCACACATTGTGCAAAAGGCAAGAAACGAGACAAAATTATTTTGACTTTGGGTTGAGATCTAAGTTAAGTATGCGAAATATTGGAATGCCCAGCTGTTGTGCATTCTATATTGTTTGAGAATCATTTTTGTTTGAGCATTTTGTGAATATTGGTGAGTGATGTTGTAGGTATATTTTCAGTTGACTTGGAGTGGAAGGGTATTTTGAAATTGAGTTATGGAGGCGATAATAAGGAATGCATAGCTGTTAAGCATTTTAGCAAGAACTTTCATGAGATTGAGCATTATAAATAATGGAGTGATGTTGAGCATTCTCAGTTGGTTTGCAGTGTGGCATTTTAAGTTGTAATAACCAGAGAGATCTTGATTTCCTTTAGTAATTTTAGTAAAAGATGATAATGTTGTCATAATGATGTAGGAATGTAATTTACAGAGTAAATGAAGATTCATTAATAGATACAAATAATATAATAAAAATATTAATAGGTACAATTTGGAATTTAATTCCTTGCTAGGTACGATTTTTTCAAATGGTTTAACGGAAGCACTCATTCCACTCAATATATGGACGCTTCGTCCCTGGTATGTATATAAACACATGTTTCAAAAAAAATAATAAGAAATCTTAAAAAAAATCCAATTTCTTCATGTGAATAGAGACTCAAAATATCTCAATTTAAAGATTGGACCAAACTTGTAGAATTAACTATACAAAGAAAATTAAAGACCCCAGACGTAAGCACAAAAACTTGACTGAAGTTTGTCTTATACATTATGTATATATGTATGTATGTACGTACAAGCAAAGAACCAATATCCCAAGAAAATTGGACTTTCACTTCGGAAAAAAATGTTACAAAGCTGAATTTAGATGGAGAGCGTTATTTGTATTGCTTAAGCATTCATCTAAAAATGCCCTTAATTTGGACGGGGGCTTAAGTTTTTTTTATGGGGGAACAAGAGTTTTTGAAGTGTTAACATCTTTCCCAAAAACGTGGGTCTCACACATAAGTTGCGTATAGCCCGTTACGGTTAGCTTTTTCGTGTAGCACACGACCTAACGGAATATTGCACCCTGTTAACATTGGGAATAAGGCGTACTTACTACATCGTGCTTACATTGGAAACTTTGAAGCGCCTCAAAAAGGGTTCGCCTATGGTGTCAATGTACTTTAGTAGTTAACATTGATAGTTGAAACAAAATATTAATGTTAATTTTCATTGCAGGTTCATTCAATGCTTTAAACAAAGTCCTGGGAAAATACATTTTCAGAGTTGACACTTAAAAATTCCGAAAAATTTTGTTCTTTATTTTCTGCTCTTGAAAAAGTATTTTCAGGGCAATCAGTTGACATTTGCAACGATATATTCTCGATACGTCAAAATTTAATTTGTCCCTAATATATCAAATCACATACCTAATGCCAGATTTCGAATTAAATATTCTATGTTTATGCTATATGCTAACATCAAAATATAGATAGTTCTCCATCTGTGAAGCCATGAACTGGATGATGACTACGATGTGTATAACTCGCGCCTTATACGAGTAGTCGAGCAATTGGAGATTTGCCTGTTATCTTTAGCCGCATGATTGTTATGTACATACACCTGATGTATAGAGCTACTTCTATCTATTTTAAGACTTTTTAGATTTATTTAAGTATAAGTGAAAAGAACAAATTGCGGGAAAAATAGATTCGAGGCTTGATTTGAAAATTTCTACAAGCATAAGTACCGTTAGTCAAAAAATGTAACAAAATAACATTTTCCCTAGGGTAAATTTTTATGTTCGGTATGTTGTTGTATGCTTTTCTCAAAATCTGATTTTTACCGTCAATGTTTTTTTTTGAAACCGATAGTTTCCGAGAAAAATTTCAAAAAATTCAATGTCATTTTCCTTCACCCCTCAAAAAACTTAAGCCCCGACTCAGATTTAGAAAACTTTTTAAGAAATGCTTAAGAGAGGCATTACCTGTTATAGAACGGTTGTTTTGATTTTCGATTTTCTCATATACTCCTTTAAAATTGTTGTTATGTAAAGTTTTTCGAAAAAATAGTTTTTTATTTTAAATAAAAATAATAATTTTTATTTTTAAATTCAATATCTTAAAAACGGGAAAATGATAATTTTTTCAAATAATTTTCTTAAATTAAACGCATGTATATAATTATATGCTAAAATTTTTTTATAAAAACTTTAAGGAAACTTTAGCATATAAACAAAATGTTTCAGTATGTCTGTAGCTCAAACTACAGCCTAAACCGCTGGAGCTATTTTTTTTTAAACTCGGTACTTACGTAAGTGTCTTCGGTTTCCTAGAAGAGAAATTGATTTTTTTTTGCTCCAAAACGAACAGTACCTGCCATACAGGCGTTATGCCAAATTTTATTTATTTTGAAAAAGATTTTGATAATAAAAATAAGGCGTACTTTATAGCCATTTTATACATTTTAAGAACAAATGGAACTAATGTTAAAAAACATTTTAATCAGTATTGACAATGGGGTAATGGGGTAAAAAGACTACATTATCAATCAATTAACAGAAGTTGGTAGCTATCAAATAAATGATATTAGCTTTTAGTTAATCTCGTATGACCTTTTTTATATTTCGTTACACAATAGGCATTTAAAAAAGACAAATTTAATTGTGGGTTATTCACCTGACATAATTTTGGTCACATAAATATTATGAACCAGCACCAAATTTCTCCAATATTTCATCCATAATATACTGAACCCAATCAACGTGTGTGTGTTCACCTTTTCACTCGTCAATAAAACATGCAATTTCAGTTTTATGGTTGGTAGACGGTTAGAAGAGAGAAATCATAATAATGATGCGGCAATTAACATCCGTCCGTTGTATGTATCTACGTATAAGTATTATATACTTTAAAACGAAAAAAAAAAATTGAAATTATACCAGTCGCGATCAGTCGCCGACGCAACGTGTAAGTCGTCAATCAAACGCCCTGCAAGGATAAAACTGGTTGTTTTATCGGGAATTGTAGACAAAATATCAACGGGCGGGGCATGGTTTAGGTATTGTATATATTCACATATTAAATGTCTTAAATGTATCGCCAAATGCGTGGCACTTAGCATCGGGATAAATGACAAATTCATATGCGGCTTGATTGGTGGTTTCGCTGTGGGAATCTTAGCGAAAGTTTTTTTTAAAACAAGACTTTTTAAGATCTTAATTTACATGCAAGAAAAAAATGTCACGGGTTTTTCAAACAAGTTCAAGTTATAGGTGTCTCTTAAGGATAGTTCGCGTGAGTTTAATAAAACTATATTTTAAATTGCGATATACTACGTATGTACATAATGTAAATACATACATAAGCTTTGCATTAGTAAAAACATCGAACTCGAACTTGACATCACTATAATAGTGAAGACGAAAAAAATGGTTCTCGCAATTCTTTCTGATTGTCTTTTTGATTGCTGACTAAACTATTCGTCCAATTTTATTTAAATTGAAATTAAAATTTCTTAATTATTCCCGCGACGCATTTTTTTTTTAAAAGGTACCTGCAATATTTTTTTTTTAATTTATGAAAATATTTTTTTTTCTCAAAAACTTTCATCTTAATATCCCTCAGGTTAGCATTACCACTTCAAAATTTAAAAAATGCGACCCAGTAGTGCATTTTATTTGGTACTGTCCTAAAAAAGCAATAGTTTCGTTAATTGTTGTGCGGGAAAGTTTGTTCATAGCTTATGTACATACTACTGAAGTAATTCAACCAAGATTGGACTAAACTAAGCATAATTTTCTTTAAATTGAATTAAATAGATTTTAATGGCATTTAGTCTACAAAATTTTGGGTTTTTCCCGGCCTCATTAGTTGAACAGTGAGGGCCTTGATTTTTCATTAAGGTCAGTTCATCTCATCTATTTTTAAACAAAATTCCAATGTAAACTATATCCAACCAGATTACAATTTTAAATAATTAAAGCTGGAAAATTTGTGAGATTGCGGGGAAGAAGCGCTAATTTTTGGATACTACTGGCTGTGAATATTTTTAATATTGTAAAAACCTTACTAGGCGTTACAACAACGTTTTTTCTAAACCACTTTTTATTTCTTTGATTAGTTATAATTTATCTCTTCTTTCATTTTGAGCGACATCTGTAATCGCGTCTGCACAGCTATCCCTGAATGTAGAAGGTTCGCTTGGAGAATTGATCAATCAAATGCTAACTAAAGGGTGGTTAAATTTTAAGGGCCGATGTTGATTTTGAATAAAACACAAATTATTTAGTAAATTATTGTCATTTCTTTTTATTATGATAATATTGGTATGGTTCAATTGTGTATAGGTATGGAATAAAATATCGGCCAAATGGCCGCCGCGACCTCGGCGGCAGACCTCCATCCGATAATCCAAATTTTCGATGACGCTGAGGCATAATTGAGGTTCTATGCCGTTAATGTGCCGAATTATTTCACCCTTTAGCTCTTGAATTGTTGCTGGCTTATCATCTTTTCTTTCAAATAACCCCAAAGAAAGAAGTCCAACGGTGTCAAATCACATGATCTTGCCGGCCAATTGACATCGCCACCACGTGAGGTAACACGGCCATTGAATTTGTCGCGCAAAAGAGCCATTGTTTCGTTAGCTGTGTGGCAAGTGGCACCGTCCTGTTGAAACCACATATCGTAAAAAATACGGCCCGATGATGCCGCCAGCCCATAAACCGCACCAAACAGTCACTCTTTGTGGGTCCATTTGTTTTTCGACAATCACTCTTGGATTATCAATTGCCTATATGCGGCAATTCTGCTTATTGACGAATCCACTGAGGTGAAAATGTGCCTTATCACTGAATATGATTTTCTTCGAAAATTGATCATCCACTGTTGCCATTTCTTGCCATCATTCTGACCATTGACGACGCTTGAAATGGTCAAAAGGCTCTAGTTCTTGAGTCAATTGCACCTTATAAGCGTGTAAATGCAAGTCTTAATGTTCATCAACGACGAGCGTGAGACGGCTCTTCAGCCACACTATCGCGAACAGCAGCAATATTTTCTGCAGTATGAGCATGCACTGCTGTTTTCACATCTCCTACAGACCCGGTTTGCTCAAATTTTTGCACGATTTTTCCGATTGTACGCACATTTGGACGATTAAATTGACCGAAAAAATCACGAAGTGCTCGATATGTATTTTGATTTGAACGCCCATTTTCATAATAAGCTTGAATAACTTTAACGTGTTGCTCTATTGTGTATCTTCCCATGGTTCAAATTGAGTTAGTCTGAAATTGAGAAATGTCAAATGAAATGCAAAAAAAAACTTGACGTTTAGGTGTGGTTCACATTCAACATCGGCCCTTAAAATTTAACCACCCTTTAGCATAATTAATAATTCAAAGTTGTGTGGGTTTTCCGCAAGGAAGATCTGTCAGTATAGGAACGCCGCAAGACGGTATCCTATCTCCCCTTCTTTGGAACTTGGTAGCGAACTAGTTGTTGAGATATCTGAAAGCGGAGAGTTACAAAATGATTGCCTATGCTGATGACATTGCTATTGCCGTATCAGGAAAGCATCCTAATATCCTAAAAGATATCTTACAATATACTTTAAACAAGCCAAAACTGGACTGATCGGTGTGGACTGGGTGTTAACCCTCACAAAACAGATCATGTCGTCTTTTATAGGAAATATAAAATTTCCCATATAGACTCCCTTCCATTGAACGTATACTACTACATTCTCCGACGAAGCAAACTACTTGATTCTTATTAGATGAAAAGTTAGCTTGAAACCTAAAATTCAAGAAAGAGCTTAAAATGCCACTGTGGCACTCTTCCATTAAAAAAATTCTATTGGGAATAAATTGGGGCTCCAACCCCTCCTTACTCATTGGCTATGTACCAGGGTAATCAGACCGATTCTACGAGTAACATAAATAAAAACTCTAATTACTTAATACTAAGTAAGGTCCAATGGTCAGCTTATCTGTTCATGGGTGGAGCACTTCGCACGTCTCCTTTCGCTGCACTGGAAATTCTGTTCCATCTAACACCCCGCGATATATTCGCCAAAACAAACGGCTGCAAACACAGGTATTCGTCTTAAAGCCTCCTCGCAGTGCATTAATAATGAAATTGGTCTTGGCATTCCTGGGGGGTGATTCAGTGATTCAATATATTTTTACACCGATGGATCAAAATTAATGACGGGGTTGGTGGAGGCGTATTCTCAGACAGACTTAATTTAAGTCTCTTCGCCTTCCCAATCACTAAAGGCAGTTCCAGGTGGAACTTTTGACGATTAAAGAAGTCCTGTCTTGACTTAAGTAAAACGCGATATCAAATACAGATATCCGCATCTGCTCGGACAGCCAATCAACCATTAATTCTTTTGATTCTATCTCAACCCGCTCATTAACAGTACCACATTAGGTTTTCATTCTCAAGTATATAAGTGGATCAATAGTTATCTGACAAATCGGGTTCAATAGGTGAAAATAGACCCAGAAAAATCAGAAATGGTTTCAAATGTCTCGGGTGTTCCTCAAGGCAGTCATTTAGGACCGCTTTTGTTCTTACTATTTATTGCCTCATATCATTTCATATTCTTCATGTTTAATTTTTGCAGATGATATAAAGATATACAAAGTGATTAAATCTTCATCAGATTTCCAACAACTTCAGAATGACGTAGATAACTTATCTGAATGGTGTTTTCTAAATGACCTTTCATTAAATACCAGCAAATGTAGTATAATTTCTTTTTCAAGATCTTCTCCGTTCGTTTTTTGTTATAAATTTTTAAACTACGAGCTTCAGAGAGTTTATAATCATAAGGATTTAGGAGTGATATTTGACTCTAAGTTAGAGTTTAAGATGCATATAGACTATATTATTTCTAAAGGCAACTCTTTGCTTGGGTTTCTAACTAGGAATTCTAAAGATTTGAAATGTCCATACACGTTGAAGTTGTTTTGGAATATTGCAGTGTGGTTTGGTGTCCGTATTACAAAAACGCTTCAATTCGAATTGAAAGAATCCAGAAAAGATTCACGAGATTTTCGCTTCGTCAGCTAAACTGGAATTTGCCCCTGCCTTCATATGAAACTCGGTGTATTTTAATTGACCTAAAAAGTCTTGAAGCAAGAAGGGTTTACTTCCTCGTTTCTTTTGCGAGAGATATTGTGACGGGACATATAAATTGTCCACCTTTAGTGTTGTTGTTTAGACCATACAGTCCAGCTCGATTTTTAAGACCTAGGGTAAACAATTTTTTCTTAATCCCGCAACATTCAACAAACTACGGTAGTAATGAACCAGTTACAAAAGCTTGTAAATCTTTCAACAAATATGCTGATGTAATCGATCTAAATTGTTCTAGAGATGTTTTTAGAAGAAAAATAATGAACGTTATTGCAATCAAGTAAAATTAAGTACACCTATGTTAAATTATTATATTTATAGTAGTTATACTTTTATTCTGTTTTTGTATAATGAATTGCAATAGTAATAGTTTTGTACTTATAGTACGAGTATTTTAAATTGTTAAGTCTAAGAAAGTTTATACTTATAGGCAATAAAATAATAATAATAATATCACCACCTTTTTGGCTACAAAACAGATTTGGCCAATGCTGGATCTAAAGCGCTCCAAAAGTTTAATATATAGATCGCACATAAGCGTTATAACGGGCACTGTTTGATAGGCAAAATTCTAACGATTTTTACAGAAGCTGCATGGACGAAGATGAGGAGGAATCAAGTCCTCACCTTCTCTGTACATTTCCTGCTTTATCTCCAAGGCGTAGACTCCATTTCGGTGATTACTACAAGAATATTTATCCTAGTGACCTGGCAAATATAGATATAAGCGTTCTCGCTCGGTTCATAAGGAGCTCCAACTGGTTTAACTCTTAGAGAGATAGTCTTAAAGATTCACAATCACAATGGATCCAGCTCATAGCCCAAGTGTTTCGGCTATCCTTCTGAAAGCCACGTCAACCTAACTTAACCTAACCTAAAATTTATCTAACTAATTATTACAAGCGGAAACTAAATTGAAAAATAATGTAACAATATTGAATACGGAACATGTGAAATGAAAACACTACTGCCTTACAACCACAAAGAAGCGAAACATGTAACATCTAATGAATGAAGAAAAATGTTCCTGAAAAAACATTCTACCTACTTTAAAATGGAAATTCACCTCAAAATATTCCAAATTCAGACATGAATTTGATTTATTCTCAAAAATGGGGATTTACACTCATAATTCGATTTTTTTCAATGAACTTGTCATTTCTTGTCTTCGAGTTATAAGAAAATTCAAGTTTTATGAGTTCAAGATATCGAAGTATAAATTTATGAAATTTTAGCTCTTAATGCTGCTGCCACATAATTTGATTCGAGTTATCACAGTTCGACTGTATTTTTTTCTATTGCATTTAACGAGTGAAAAAATACGGCCCAATGATTCCGCCACCCCATAATCCGCACTAAAGAGTGACTTTTTCCGGATGCATTGGTTGCTCTTGCAATGCTTCAAATACTCCAAATACGGCAGTTTTGCTTGTTCACGTATCCATTCAACCAGAAATGAGCTTGGTCGCTGAACACAATTTTTCGTTAAAAAAGTGGATCTTCGGACAACTTTTCAAGAGCCCATTCGCCAAAAATTCGGCTTTGTGGTAGGTCGTTCGGCTTCAATTCTTGCACCAGCTGTATTTTGAAAGGCTTTACACCTAAATCCTTCTGCAGTATTTTCCATGTAGTGGAATAACAGAGGCCCAATTGCTGCGAACAGCGCCAAATCGATAATTCACGGCCATCACTAACACTGGCCGATACAGTTGCGATATTTTCCTCAGTTCGCACTCTACGTAAGCGTGTTGGTGGTTTAATATCCAACAGTGTAAATTTGGAGCTAAATTTAGTCACAATAGCCCGAATAGTCGCCTCAGTAGGTCGATTAAACTGACCATAAAATGGAAGAAGCGCGCGATGAACTTTCTTAACAGAGCACCTATTTTGATAATAAAATTCAATAATTTGCAAGCGTTGTTCGTTTGTAAGACGATTCATGGTTAAATTATAGACCAAACTGAAGGTGTTTGACAGAGACATAAAACACGAAACGTGCGTGAGCTGTCAAAACCAATGTTGCCAAAAAGAAAATAGCAAAAAAATCACCCATTATTATCAATAATTACCAATTAGAGCATTTTGTGTTCTTCTTCATTGCAATTTTTTCCTTTTAACTTTTTTCTTTTTTATACCCAACTTGTGCTGAATTTCATATTTTAGACCGTGTAAAGTTATTAAATTATTAATTAATTTTGTTTGTACTAATTAAAACAGTTCTGGCAAGAAATAATGAACTAGGTTAGATTAATAACAATATCAATATCAAACAACTTATAGCTAAGCGAAAGCCAGCATAAAAGCATTGGAAGCGATTTCGACTTCAGGTCTTCTTCGATTACTTTAAAAGATTGCGAAATACCTTAGTTGCTGAAATAAAAAAATCCAAACGAAATTTGTATGCCTCAAAATTTAATAATCTCACCTTCAAAAAACTTGGGAGAAATATTAAATCATTTGGTTTCTCAAACCAGCAGGTGAGTTGTGATGAAGAGTGTGATGTTAACGAGCTGAACAAAATAATTTGCGGTTTCTTCATCGTAAACAAATGATGATACTGATATAGATTTTAATATGAATGCTGATATTTTGACAATTTTTAGTTTTCGAGGAGTTGATGAAATGCAAGTCTTCAAAGCGATAACTGGAATTAAATCGAAAGCTATTGGCCTCAACAAATTGCATCCCAAATTTGGTAAAATAATTCTTCTTTTTACTTTGCATTTCATAACTCATAGATATTTATCAGCTACTTACCCAATAAGGTTTAAGACCACAACAGCTGTACAAGAGCGCTTCTAAAAAATGTGGACGCAAATAGAAAAAAAAAACCTACTATCAAAATTGATTTTATTAGACTTCTCTAAGGCCTTCGACACTTCCCATTACAGAATACTTTAAAAAAAGTTACAGCATTTTTTGGGTTTAAAAACTCGGCCATATCTCTAATTCATGAATATCTGACCGAAAGAATTCATGCGGTTTCTGCTAATTCAAAGTTATCTGAGTTCTTTTTTACTCACTATGGTGTACCTCAGGGTTCAATCTTAGGCCCTCTTCTTTACACGCTAACGTATTGGAATGGTTGAAGATGCAACTGCTCTAATTAACGAAGTTCTGCAGCGTATAGTACACTGGTCACATACACAACACATCTTTTTAGGTTGAACTTAAAATATGTCAGGCTCTTGTTATAAGTAATACTTAAATTTACACGACATGTTTACCATGCGTTGAGCGTTGGTTTAATGTTGAACTACGTTAAAACAATGAAAAACTTAGGTGTTAATTTTATTCAAACCCTAACTTGGGTAGAAGGCACTTGGTAGAAGACATGCTACCCTACGGACATTACAGCTGTCTGGTAGTTGTCCTCCAGTTGCAACCAAAATGAAGATTGCCAAAATCCTTGTGTTTCCCGCTTCGTTCTATGGAAGTGATTTTCTGACCTTTGGATTATGTGAGTAGAAGGAAATTTCAAATTCCACTAAACAACAGCGTCCGATTTACCATATATTATGGCTTGCGTCCTTTAGACCATGTTTTTCTGTATGCAAAAACATACGTTTGATATGCCCTTAAACAAACACGATACTGATACTGATACTGACTTTTTTATTTAAACTGATGTATAGTAAAAATCCTGAATATTTATTTCAAAAACTAATTTTTTCTGTATTTCAAACAAACAAAGGTCTTATTTTGCCATAGAATTTCTAAACAACAATTTTTGGTGTATGTGGCTGGTCTCCCTTCCAGAGAAGACTAAACAACTGCAAAACTTTTGAGCTGTTTTTGGAAAACCATTACAGTTGCTGAAATAGTGTTTTTCGAAAAACCATTACAGTTGCTGAAATTTTTCTAAACTTTTCATTTTTGGTAAATTTAAATTAATTGTGCAGGATTCTCATTTATATGTTTATATTCTGAAACCTATTGTTGTTTTTCCTTTTCCTCATTTTTGTTTTTAATAAATATTTGTTTTAATTACAAAATAACATATTGTACAAAGAATAACAAAAAAAGACACCATGTTTGAATATGCTTACGGTTTAATATCTATAAGCACAAAATAAAAAATTGTTTTTCTTTTAAAATGTTTTTTTTGTCCGACAAAATAATTTATTCTAATCTGAAATTCATTGAACCCACTTGTTGTAGAGATGTCTACAAAAAATTGTTTCTGGTTATCAAAGCAGCCTTTCTAATATAATTTTGCCTGATTCTAGTTTAATGAAAATCAAAATAAAAACTAATTTCTTTATGGCAAATCTGAGTTGATAAGAAAACAGAAGAAAACTTATCGTCATTCAAACAACTCCTTATGTAGTACTTTAATCATTCTCTTTTTTCTTTAATGGTCTTCAATTAAAATCTACACCGAAGAAAATATTTGGATAGAAAATATTAATAAAAAAATAAAAATTTAAAATAATGTTTAATGAAATAACTGCGTTTAGCTTTTTTTATTAATCCAATTTTTTGTCCAATTCACAACTTGTATCAATTTTATATTTAATTCTTACAGCATATGTTTGTGCTTACTCGTGAATACTTGTTGATAGTGTCATCAAAAATGTGTTGCTAAAGTTCTAAGTCAGTTGTTGACTTGTGAAAAAAAAAATTAAGTCACTTAGTAACTTATGAATTAAATTTTTTTTAAATCATAAGTCACTAACTAACTTATTTTAGATATTTAGATGGTGCCGTGAAATAAGACCAAGTGAAATAAGGCCAACTTTCTAAAATTGGCCTTATTGCACTTTTACAAAGTGAAATTAGGCCAATTTTCAGCAGTTGGTTTTTTTGCACTTTTAAAAAGCGAAGTAAGGCCAAATTGGTCTTATTTCACTTTCAACAGTTGGTATTATTGCACTTTGACAAAGCGAAATAAGGCCGAACTGCATTTTTATATTTATTTCATTTCATTCATTTCATTTATAAGTATTATTTATTCGTACAATACATAATTTATTGTTTATTGGTGGCCGATGTTCTGGGTTTTCTTGAGTAACAGTACCATGGGTGGCCCGCTTCGCGGGTTTTCAGGATTTTAACTCCCTTTTGGGGGCTCACACCCGCTCACGCAACTCCGTTGCTCCGCTTAGGGTATGTTCAGTCGCCAGGCAGGCGCCTGTAGCAACAGTTTTCTTGAGCAGCAGTACATAACTGTTAGTTTTTTACTCCAATTAATGTAAAATACAAAACTGTTGCTACAGGCGCCTGCCTGGCGACTGAACATACCCTAAGCGGAGCAACGGAGTTGCGTGAGCGGGTGTGAGCCCCGAAAAGGGAGTTAAAATCCTGAAAACCCGCGAAGCGGGCCACCCAAGGTACTGTTGCTCAAGACAAAACATTTTATGTTTGGCCTTAAGTCACAAACAAATTTGGCCTTATGTCACTTGGCCTTATGTCACGGCGCCGTTAAATACATTCAGTTGCTCTTATTACCAATTTGGTCTTATTTCTCAAAGTCATTTGGCCTTATTTCACTTTATCAAAGTGAAATAAGACCAACTACTGAAAATTGGCCTTATTTCACTTTATCAAAGTGCAATAAGGCCAATTTTAGAAAGTTGGCCTTATTTCACTTGGCCTTATTTCACGGCACCTATTTAGATATTTATTAAATTCATGTTTAACTACACTGTAAGATACAATATCTTTTTTAGGTGAAGCTTTCATATTGAACAATAACTACTTTAATATGTTCGAAAACTTAAAATGAATAAATTAATTATTGATTTATATTATTAATTAAATGATAGATGATAATATAATATACAAAAGTAATAATAAATTTATATGTATTTAAGTATTTACGACATAAGATGATGTCTTAAATTTATAGATTAGACAAATATGAATTAAGTTGTTTTTTTAAAAGATTGGAGTGCCGATATTTCTTCTTATTTGCGCTGGCAATGAATTCCATAAGCGTGTTGAGTTAACAAAAAACTGTCTTTCTGAGATAAGACTATTAAAGCGTGGGATGACTAAAAGACAAGATCGATTTGAGTTGAAATATCGTATTTCGTGATATAGGTCATAAGGTTAATGGTTAAAAAGTATATCCGAGAGTAAGGTTAAAGCCCGATATTTAAATCGACTTTCTATAGACATCCTTAATAGGCACTTAGTGTACTGGGACACTCGGTCGAACCGTCGCAGACCAAAAACATAACATTGTACGTTATGTATTATTAATTTTCATTTTGCTTTCGTAATCAAGATTACAAAAAATTTCACAACCGTAAGTTATTTATGGTATTAAAAGAGTTTTTGCAAATAAAGTTCGTATTTTAAAAGGGGTGAAGTACTGTGTTGCTCATAATGTCCGAAGAACACCATATGACTTGCCTAATATGTAAGCAACGTGATTCTTCCAAGTCAAATTTCGATTAAAAATCACACCTAAATTTGTTGCTATTTCAACTATGGGAAAAGTATCAAAGACAATTGAGGGAAAGTAAGACAAATCTAACTTACTCTTTGAGATTATTACACATTTTGATTTTTTTAGGGTTGATCATTAAACCATTGTTGCAGGACCAACGCTTTATTTCTTCAAGGTCTTTATTGATGCAAGCCACTGTATGTTCAATGAGACCTAAGGGACAACTTTTGTATAATTGTGTATCATCTGCGTATAATCGAGTTGAACAAAATCTTATTATAGAAGGATTTTTCATTGACGTAAATTGAAAACAGAAATAGGGGTGGCCGTGGCGCGATGGATGTGTGCTCGCCTGTGAACCTCATGATCACAGGTTCGATCCCTGCCGTCGTCTATGTCGTTTTAATTCCATTAAAAACCTTCTAAACTTGTCATGAATGGGTTGCTGGTTTACTCATTTCATGTTGTTCAGGCATAACACTAACAACATGTAATTGAGTTAAACTAGTATGCCCAACAAGGATGAACACGAATAAAATAATGTGAATTATAAGCGACATAGAAATAAGACACGGCATTCTCCGCCTTAGTTCAGCCGCCATCCCTAGAGATAAAATATCTGAGACAACAACCTTCAGTCTCAGAAGATCGTGCCACACATCTTTCCTATCCTTCTTTCTCTTCCTTAACTTCATGCCCGCGCTGTGTTCACACATTTAAAGGGTAATCATAATCCCTTGAGCGCGTGTAGATTATAAAAAAAAAAAAAAAAAAAAAAAAAAAGAAGTGGACCAAGAATCGATCCCTGAGGAACTCCATTTGTATTTAACAAAGAATCTGATAGTTGATTATTTAGTTCGACAGCTTGCGATCTTTCTGTTAAATATGATTGTATCAGACGAACGGCATTTGGGGAAAACTTGTAAAAAGTAAAAGTTTTTCGCGGAGAATGGTATGATTAACCAAAATCTAGTAATACTAAGAATGTTACATGTTCCTGATCCATAGCTTTTCTAATTTGCTCTGTTACCGTTAAGATTGCAGTGATACAACTATTTTTCCTACGAAAACCTGACTGCTTTGACGATAATAAGTTTTCTTTATCGAGAAATTTGCTTTTGCAACACTTTTTCAAATACTTTTGACAAAGAAGGAAGTATGGAGATGGGTCTGAACTCATCACATCTAGATTTTTTAGGTACATGAAAAATGTTGGCTTTTTTCGATTGGATTGGAAATTCGCTGGTGTTAATAATTGAATTGAAAAAATGTGTAATAAATGGTAATAGAAAGGGCAAAAAAAAGTTTGAGGAATACTGGATGCATTTCGTCGAGCCCTATTGCTTAATGGCGAGAACACCTTCAATCACATCCTCGGGAGGTATCGTTGAAAAATTAAACGATCGTATACTTGATATATCATTGATACCAAAATCCACTGACGGAGTAGTAGCCTGATTAAAATTTGGTGAGATGGAATTTGAAACGATTTTTTGTATTTAAATCGTTATTGTCAAATTCTGTACCTAGATTTAAGTTACATTGCTGTCTTCCAATACCAGATTGTTTTAGAATATGCCAAATTTGTTTACTATTTTGGGAGTTATCAAATCGATTCGAATATATATCAATTTTGGCATTGCGTATGGCTAAAACAGTTTTGTTTCGTAGAAAACGGTATCTTTGGTGAAATATATCTACGAGTATTTGGAATCTTTTCCAACGTTTGAAGGCCACATCACGCTGTTGAATTAAGGTTTTGACTTCATTCGTAAACCAAGGTTTCCTGTTGGGAACGAAGGAATTATATTTCAACGGTACATGCTTGCCAAAAAGTTTAAGCACACTTTTGTTTAAGAAATCAACTTGTTCACTGGGTGTGGATTTTGATAAAATAATCTCCCAATTTGTATTTTGAACATCAGAAAGAAGTGTCGGATAGTTAATGTTTTTAAAATCTCTATATTTAAAAATTTTAACCGGAGTTTGAGCATTAAGCTCATAAATTAAGAAGATAAGTTCATGTCTTGAGAAAACTGGAATATAAAACAACATTATCTTTATTATTTACCACAAAAAAATCTAATAATGAGGGCTCAAAATTTGAAAAATGCGTCGGAGTTAATGTATTCACAGGGTGTAAGTTAAGAGAAAAAAGATCATCAGTAAACGTGTTAAGATTTAACAAGTTGCAGTTAAAATGACCACACAAAATTGTATTGGGATATAATATTGAAATTTGTTCCAATATAGACATAAGGGGGGGAAAACAAACATTCCTAGAAGGTCTGTACATATATGGGCTTATCCGTGCAAATTTTAACTTTTGCCATGCGTCGAAATATATAGACATTATTATTAAATATTCAGGTTTTGGAACTTATAATATTATATATATCATTGAGTTTTAACTATTCAATTTATAAAATGAACCATCGAGATAGTGCGAAAGTGTTTGAAATCGAAAAATTCATCGAATATTGAGACTTTTGGCTGCGTGCGTGGATAATTAACGTTTTGTATTATTGCAAAAATAATGTTTAACATAAGATTACTTAGTACAATTTTTGTTTTTTCAGATAAATGAAGGTCAAAATTAATTGAAATCATTCATTTTGAGTGCGTGCCTTCCTTATAAATAATCCTATATGATATAAATTTTAGAAAAAACTGCCATGCGTGATTTTTCGTAAATCTTTAATTGTCACAAATTTTCGTGTCTATTTTTTTAACATTGATCATGGGGCATTTTTTTATGGTCTGCATCATTATTTAAGCTATCTAGAGTAAAAAAAACTTTGGTTTCAATGCGTGCTTCATTATGTACAAATTTTATGAAGTTAACAAAACGAACGTAAAAAACGTAACTGTTTCAAAAAAGGCACATTTTTTACTAGCACACCAAAGCATTGTTTGATTTTACCCTTACAATGAGCGTAATTTAAATTGTAGAAATTATAAAAAAAAATGGTAAAAGTGTTAAACAAATAAGTTTGAAAACAGAAGCTGTGAAGATTAAAAATAAAAACCAAATCAATTAACTCGGTGCTTAAAATAAATTATTTTAAATTCATTTTTCTATACGTTATACCCTTATACTCTTTAACAAACAATACATATGAGTTATTTTGAAGTTTTTTATTTATTCGTGGTCTATAATTGAAGAAAAACTCAAATTTACATGCGTGCCTTAATTTTTTTTTGTTTTTTTCAAACTCAAGAAGTTAAAATTTACAGGGATAAGCCCATATAGTACCTAGTACAAGTTTTTCATCGTCATTTTGCAATTCTATAAATAGATATTCGATTTCGCTGTTTTCGGCAGAAAAGTATTTAACCTTGCACTGTAGTGTTTCTTTAACAAATATACAGGGTGATTGGCATAAGGTGTGACAAAAAGCTAGGGCGTGTAGGTTGGACTTAGACAAGAAAAAAATCGTATGGGAGGGGGGGGTCTATTTCCCCCCGTTTAGGCGGGAGGGGCAATTTAAGAAAAAATCACTTAAAACAGAAAAAAAATTATTAGAAAATAACGGTGATACCTACAGAGTAATGCTATGGCATTTTGAAAAGCCAGAAATACATTCTTTAATTTTGTTTTTAAATAAAGTTGTTCGAGTGAATAGTTTTTGAAAAATTAATTTTGAAAATCAAAATTTTGAAAAAAAAAAATGAATTTTTTTTTTTAAACAATTTTTTTTCAAAATTTTACGTAATTAAGTATTATTTTTTTATTCAATATTCAATGCTCTTTTTAATTTTTGATCAAACACAAAAAACCGGATGTCAAAATGTTTTGTAGTTTTTGAGAAAATCAAAAATAAGAAAAACTACTTTTGTTCTAAGAAAAGCCTTTTATTTTAGTTTTTACGTTTTTGGATTCTTATGTAGGTGAATTTACGATTGAAAGCATTAACTTTCTTTTTACTATTCTTTTAATTATCGTTTATAAGCATACAATAATGTGACAAAGTACTGGATTAACCATATTTCACACATTTTTTCATTGAGAACACCTGCGTGAGAGCATTGGTTTAAAATTGACTTGCCACTTTTTTATTATGGTGGGGTCGGCTTGGCTTAGGTGCATTTACGAAAGAAAGGATTAACTTTATATAAACAGTAATTATGTATTTTATCTAAATATGCATGTATTTATTATTTAAATTGATTTCAAGATTCAGGAACATTTTTGTTCTTATTTCGCAATTGCATTTTTCTGTCACTAGTTAGGGCGTGTAACGCTGCATTATTTAAAAAACATTCGCAGATCAATATTAATCCAATGTTCTCACGCAGGTGTTCTCAATGAAAAAATGTGTTATTGTATGCTTATAAGACTGATAATAAAAAAATTCTACAAAAAAAGTTAATCCTTTCTTTCGTAAATGCACCTAAGCCAAGCCGACCCCACCATAATAAAAAAGTGGCAGGTCAATTTTAAACCAATGCTCTCACGCAGGTGTTCTCAATGAAAAAATGTGTGAAATATGGTTAATCCAGTACTTTGTCACATTATTGTATGCTTATAAGACGATAATTAAAAGAATAGTAAAAAGAAAGTTAATGCTTTCAATCGTAAATTCACCTACATAAGAATCCAAAAACGTAAAAACTAAAATAAAAGGCTTTTCTTAGAACAAAAGTAGTTTTTGTTATTTTTGATTTTCTCAAAAACTTCAAAACATTTTGACATCCGGTTTCTTGTGTTTGATCAAAAATTAATAAGAGCATTGAATATTGAATAAAAAAATAATACTTAATTACGTAAAATTTTGAAAAAAAAATTGTTTAAAAAAAAAATTTCATTTTTTTTTTCAAAATTTTGATTTTGAAAATTAATTTTTCAAAAACTATTCACTCGAACAACTTTATTTAAAAACAAAATTAAAGAATGTATTTCTGGCTTTTGAAAATGCTATAGCATTACGCTGTAGGTATCACCGTTATTTTTTAATAATTTTTTTTCTGTTTTAAGTGATTTTTTTCTTAAATTGCCCCTACCGCCTAAACGGGGGGAAATATACCCCCCCCTCCCATACGATTTTTTTCTTGTCTAAGTCCAACCTACACGCCCTAGCTTTTTGTCACACCTTATGCCAATCACCCTGTATATATGAATTAATTTTTTTTAATTAAAATAATGTTCTACAGACTTATGACTTATGGTTTTTTTAATTAAAAAATTCTCAAACCTGGAAGAAAATATAATTTGAACCTAAGCAGAGGAAACTAGCTAAATTAGACCCATGCGCAACTTGTAAGAGTTTTAAAATTGTAAAAAATTTTAAAAGGATTAATTCATTTATAGCAGTTTAAGACAAAATATTTAAAGGATTTTTCAATAACGCGAGTAAATGTTGAAATTGTATAAAACAAGCTGTGCGTGAGGTATTAACAAAATTCTTTTTTTATTTGAAAGGCCCATGCACCATTATGCCATGCTCAAATGTCCGTCTCGGTTTCTTACGGTGACACAGTTCCCAGTGGACCAATTTTCAATGACCCTGTGTTATGTTCACCTGAAGTTTATTTGCATACACCTGCAACTCATGGAATCCTCACAAGAAAGAGCGTAGCGGGGTCAAATCGTATGACCTTAGTGAGCAATTCACGTCACATATGCGATAACCTTAGCCACAAATCGTTCATGCAGAATTTCAATTGTGACATCCGCTGTATGGCAAGTTGAATTTTGTATGCGTTTAAGCCAAGTCCCGATGCAAAAATCGCCAACTTGAAGTCTGCAAAAGGCCGACTTCTTCTATACGGTCATGAATCGACTGCTTAGGGTTCTACTGTGCACTTTCACGAACCGTGGTGATGTTCTCCTCCTGCGTTCCCTTGATGTACGAATGTTGGCTGATTGCTCACCGAATCAGTCTTCTCAAATTTGGTCACCAAACGTTGAAGAGTCCACTTTGAAGGGCAACCACGTCTGCCTTAAAATAGGCGTGTAGCTTTTCATGGTGACTTGGCATCAGTAACCGAATGAAGATGTCACCAAAAAATATAGTCGCCACAGGCCGCCAAAATCTCGCGTCAATTTAAAAGTCCTTGCTCATATATTATTTGATACAATCCTTAATAACTGTATATATTATTCAGGTTGCGTTTCCAGTCGACTTTATTTGGTTGCCATTTTTGTGTCCATAAAATTTGTCAGTTGGCATTTGGCAGTCTCCGACCATAGTCAATAACAATTTATTATGAAGCATTTTGCGCAGCAATATGGTGTTGAAAATTATATAAATAATTGTGCAGAATCGTCTTTTAGTGAGTACCTGCCTATTATGGCTTAACCCCACGGGAGGCCTACCTCCATAGGGGTCACATTGAGTCCTGACCATTAACGCAGAACCAGTCGATTCAGTTGCAAACCTGTGACATGTTGCAGGCATGAACACACCTCTTGCTTGGAGGCGAGGTCTATCTAACACCTCTTGAATCCAGGCCTGGAAGCTATATGTCTCCGCATTCGGAATAAACCAAGCCAAAATAGTTCGAAGAAAGAGTGCACGACAACTGCACCTCACTATCCGAAGATAGAATAGGAAAGCCAGAAGACGTACGCTATAACTCTCAGAATTCAGGGCACTATCTCCTATGCTACCAGAATATAGCTTCCGGTCGAGCTTCGCCACCATGAAGGTCACTTACAGATGAAGTTCCTGCAAAACTTCAGGGCCTATCAGCCCCAGATATACACACACCCAGATATAGTCGAGGTAGAAACCATCAACCAAGAACGTGCACCCCTCTGGTGAGTTGTTATACACACTCCTTAGCTGATTCCTACTTTAAGGACACCGTCCAGAATGTTCCCATCTAGTTGGTTCAGTTACTTACGTAACCTATCCACAGGCACCACGAGGAGGTCGATAGGAACCTGGAGTGTAGAATTGTCAAATAGTAGCAATACCGGCCCACCGAAGTGGACGAGCTCGTCGAAAGTCAAGACCATGAACCATGCATTTACCACCATCCAACAACCATTGCCTTGTGCTAGCCGCCACCCATTATGATCGTGGGCATGCCACCACGCCGTGCATAATCTTGGACTTATGTTCGCTGCCATGGATGTATGGTTCAGTAGCAACACAAGTCCATTGGTCAAGTCTATTAGAGCCCCGGACATGCCCCGACTCCACACTCCCACCTGCAAATAATTGTGCAATTAAAAATAAATTGTAAAGTGTAAATCAATATGAGCAACGAAGAACATTACTGAAAATCCTGGATTGATACAGCAAAGACCACTACACCCTTGTGGAGTAATCTTATGATTCGCCATTTGGGCCGGAGGCCTCCTTGGCCATGGCCAATGCTGTAACACTTACCGATGACCGCTATCGGGACATGTTGGAAAATTGGGCTTTCAGAACATGTGGAATTTTCCAAAAAAAAAAAAAAAATCCTTGCCAAATAATGAAAAAAAATGGTGATCCCCCAATTTGACGCCTCCCGATTTCACCGAGGATAGTTTGTTTGTATAAACACCCCAACCACAACCTCGATGCTTAAGGACTGCAGAACGAAATTACTGAAGTTACAACAGATGTCTGCAAGATGTGCTTAAAAGAGCTCAGTCAATAGCTGCCTTTTATTATCGACAATGATCCATATAGGTTATTTCTTAAACATAAAACGGTAATATCGGACAGCAATGTTATATGTCCATCCCATTTATCATTATGTTTGTTGATTTTCAATTATTTCTTGTTTTTTTTTTTCCTTACACTGTAGTTTACATTGCCTAACCATAAAAAGCCATCTACCTGCCACAGTAAGAACTAATTTTTGGATCTTTGGAATATAGATCCAGATAGAGAACAGGATACCAAATTGTTTTTGTAATACGTGTTCATATCCGTATATTATACTACGAGTACAACGCACCTAATACAATTTAAATTTTAAAATTGTATTTCATTTAAAAGTTATGGAAAAAACACATCAACCTGGAACATAAACGAACCTTTGTCGCTTATGGTAGATATACAAAACAGTTTCTTAATTCTGTAATAAAGTAAATATATATGTACCATTGAAATTATACTTACGAACTCTTGACGGTTGACCACAACTTCTAAAATATCTTTTTTTGAAGAATTTAAGACTTTCGAAAACTAACTACACTAACCAAATACATATTTAAATAAAAAGCGTAGTACTAAAGGGTGATTTTTTAAGAGCTTGAGAACTTTTTTAAAAAAAAAAAACGCATAAAATTTGCCAAATCTCATCGATTCTTTATTTGAAACGTTAGATTGGTCCATGACATTTACTTTTTGAAGATAATTTCATTTAAATGTTGACCGCGGCTGCGTCTTAGGTGGTCCATTCGGAAAGTCCAATTTTGGGTAACTTTTTCGAGCATTTCGGCCGGAATAGCCCGAATTTCTTCGGAAATGTTGTCTTCCAAAGCTGGAATAGTTGCTGGCTTATTTGTGTAGACTTTAGACTTGACGTAGCCCCACAAAAAATAGTCTAAAGGCGTCAAATCGCATGATCTTGGTGGCAAACTTACCGGTCCATTCCTTGAGATGAATTGTTCTCCGAAGTTTTCCCTCAAAATGGCCATAGAATCGCGAGCCGTGTGGCATGTAGCGCCATCTTGTTGAAACCACATGTCAACCAAGTTCAGTTCTTCCATTTTTGGCAACAAAAAGTTTGTTAGCATTGAACGATAGCGATCGCCATTCACCGTAACGTTGCGTCCAACAGCATCTTTGAAAAAATACGGTCCAATGATTCCACCAGCGTACAAACCACACCAAACAGTGCATTTTTCGGGATGCATGGGCAGTTCTTGAACGGCTTCTGGTTGCTCTTCACTCCAAATGCGGCAATTTTGCTTATTTACGTAGCCATTCAACCAGAAATGAGCCTCATCGCTGAACAAAATTTGTCGATAAAAAAGCGGATTTTCTGCCAACTTTTCTAGGGCCCATTCACTGAAAATTCGACGTTGTGGCAGATCGTTCGGCTTCAGTTCTTGCACGAGCTGTATTTTATACGGTTTTACACCAAGATCTTTGCGTAAAATCTTCCATGTGGTCGAATAACACAAACCCAATTGCTGCGAACGGCGACGAATCGACATTTCACGGTCTTCAGCAACACTCTCAGAAACAGACGCAATATTCTCTTCTGTACGCATTCGTGTGGTTGGTTTAATGTCCAATAAAGTAAACTGAGTGTGAAACTTGGTCACAATCGCATTAATTGTTTGCTCACTTGGTCGATTATGTAGACCATAAATCGGACGTAAAGCGCGAAACACATTTCGAACCGAACACTGATTTTGGTAATAAAATTCAATGATTTGCAAGCGTTGCTCGTTAGTAAGTCTATTCATGATGAAATGTCAAAGCATACTGAGCATCTTTCTCTTTGACACCATGTCTGAAATCCCGCGTGATCTGTCAAATACTAATGCATGAAAATCCTAACCTCAAAAAAATCACCCGTTATAAGTTGAGACTTGGAAGTTTTTCGAAATTTGTTGATTTAAAAGAAATGAGACGGTTAACCAGGAGCATATCCTTAAAACTTACCACATTAGCTGGGTCAAGTAATTGAATAAACGAAAAAGCTTTCCTTCAAAACGTGGCTTTGATGAAAGCATCGCTTCCCATCGATCAGCGAAATCTAGCATCATTGTGCGTTGTGGTTAGTACTTGGATGGGGGACCGTTCAAATACCAACCGTGTGCTGTTGACATGTGTTTCTTCTGTTGTTCTTTCTTTCTGTGTGCCTCTCTCTGTTGTCTAAGCCGATGGCCTAAGTTGCCAGTGCTTTCAGTGTCTCTACTTCGTATATTTATCTACGGAGTAGTGTAATATGTAATGTAAATGGTAGCAACCCTGTGTTCGATTAGACATTACTTTAATAAACTGTATACCTTTCATTGAGGTCCATAATATACATTAAATTTGTTTTATTAGTAATTTTCAACTAAAATAAAAATAATACTGAAAACGAATACAAAAATATATACCATATGTACCACTAGGTACATATGTATGTAGGAGTTTTCCATAGTGCATTGACACTGTGTTATGGTTTTAGTCACACACTTACAAGTTTCTCCCTTTATGAAATAATTCGTTTTATTGCTACACGCAAACGCAATTGTTCCTATAAATTCAGTTCCATATCCGGAACACTTCGCTGCTAGTTGGCTGAGCTATAATTCATACACGCCACTACTGAATCACTTACGTGTTGAATTCAACGATTAGCCGGTAAATAAAATTAACATATTTATTGTTTTGTTTTTATTATTAACCTTATAGAAAAGCTATAAATTGTGTCACTTCTACCGGTGACCATAGTTTCCACAAACAAAAATTATTGATTTGTATTTTTTTAAACTCAGTTTATAAAAACAAATTAAATTCGATTTTGTGTTTAAAATTTGAAACGTGTCAAGTTTGTTGAAAATTATACTTGCGATATAGAGGTACTGCATGCATGTGTAGGTATGTATGTGTATGAATGTTTGGTTCGTAAAAAAATCGAACTCGAGATTTTGATATGTCGATTTTGTTTCGTTAAATTTGATACGCCATTGTTGCGTCCAATCTCTAACTTTATCGACTGCATTTTGAACTTTTTCTGTAGCTTTCATAACGGATTTACTAGGCACCAATATCGCAGTATCGTCAGCAAAGGTTGATGTTCACTGGAATATCGCTAGTATATAACAAATACACGGTTGGTCCTAGGACACTTCCTTGGGGTACACCGGCTTCAATTTTTCTTGGTTCCTAGTATTCTTGGTCGTACCGTACTCTAAAGAGTCGAAAAAATGCCAAATCTTATCAAAGGTTTGAGCTAGATCTAAGAATAGAGCTGAACATACTTTTCTTAAGTGCTTTTCTACAATATCCGTAATTCTACGCACTTGGTCTATCTAATTCAAACTAAGCGTTTTCAGAAGCAGTTTCTCGAAAACTTTTGCCATAATGGGTATAAGCGATATAGGTCTGTAAGATGTTACATTTGTTGGTGGCTTACCTTGTTTAGGTACAACAATGACTTCTGCAGTTTTCCAATAATGTGGCATATATCTAAGCTTAAGGCATGCGTTTATTATAAATTTTAGTTTTTTTGAAGACTATTTCAGGCATTTCTTTCAGCACCTGAGCAGTTATTAGATCGTATCCTTCCTGGTGATAACTTGTGTTGACACATGCTTCTTACTTATTTAAGCGTGACAATCGGAATTTCACATTCGTCGCTTCAACAAACTGTAAGTCATATATAACTGTATTTGCTGAGAATGGCTTAAAGCCATTCGCAAGATGTCAGCCTTTTGTTTCGGGTTTCCGATCCAATTTCCTGTTCAATTTTTAGTTCATTCTTTCGACGGTTGAATAGTGCCTTATCGTTCAGATTCTCACACTAGACAGGTTGGTCGCGCTCCTTAATCGCGGCTCAAATATATAGAATCCTTTCAAGGAAGCCAATGTCAAGTAACCCCATTGAGGGTACTTTAAAAATGATCGTAGTGCCTTATCGCCTGGAATTTCGTAGTTTGTCATCTCTTCGAGCTCTTCTCTTTTCCAATATCAGCTAATTTATTTCGACAGGACATTTGATATTTGTTTCTCTGCATATTGAGATAGTTGGAGTACTTTCTTCTGCAGCCTGTTATGCTCAGAACGGATTGATTTGAATGAAATTTTGTATACAGAAGAAGTTCAATTTAAAGTACAGAAGTTGAAAAATCATATTTAAACTGAAAAACAATATTTTTGGATTTAATTTTTTTTTTTGAAAATACAATATCTCAAATATTTATCAATTATAGAAAAATACTGGCGCAGTTGAACGGGTGTAAATTTTCGTTATGAAGCACTATCTACAATCTACTTTGGAGCACTTGAAACATACTAGCTATCCAACTTGTACTTTCATCTAAGTTGATTCATCAGTAGATTATTTTCTCTCATTCGATTCTCTAATACTCCGTGATCTCGAAGACATCGTAGATTCTTGAAAAAAAATTAAGATTTAGTCTTTGGACTTCACGGTCTCCACCATCAGCTAAACCGTAGCAAACGTGAGAGTGACATGCTTATGTGTTGAAAATTCCTTGACTTTTATTCGACTGAAGGTAGCACATGTTTTGTATTTCGTTAATTAGATGCAGGATAAATAATGAAAGGAAAGTTAATCCTTTTATCCATTAATTGACCCAAAAGTTCAGTGGCATAAAAACTAAAAAAGTGGTTTTGGTTATTTAAAATTTTCTCAAAAACTTCAGTTCAGTGCTGAATTGTGTTTCTTAAATAGATCGGTAACTCAGGTCCTCCCTGTGCCCCGTTCGGGGCTTAAAAATGAAAACCCCTACTGAGTGCGAATATCGTCTTTCACAGTCTGGGTTTCTCGCTAGGACATCAAATTATTTAATGACGTTGTATCGATTATTTCATCAAATGTGTCGAAGTCTGCTGCCTGAATTTGCAGAACTTTAATCTTGATGAGACAACGTTTAAGTGCCCATGGACACTGGACAGACTTCTGCTGTTTGTCCGGAGCTTATTCTCAACAGGTACTTGGATGTCAAGGTATACAGAATAAATGGTATGATATTCCACATGCCGTTATCTCTTTCATTCATTTTGTCATTCTGTCATAATTCGATTCAAATCCTTTTTTACCGTGTTTTTTTTTGTACCTGGTTTTTTTCACAAAGTGACAGATGCGTGGAAAGGGGGGGGGGGGAAATTCAACGCTGAATATCATACTACTCGTATGAGTTCTTTATACTATGCTGGGAGGTCATGTCATCTCTGGGTCGCACTGCCTTAGAAGATGAAATTGTCTTTTGTTTTCTCAGCCGACAGGCTTATTTTTTTTTTCGGAGGTTTCTTGGTCTCGTCTTGAGACCTGTCGATTGACAGCCTTCTCTTGAGTAGCTAGAAAACTGTTGTAGGTAATATCATTTACCTGCTCATGCATTGTAAAAGTCCGGGATGGAATATAGAAGATGAAATAAAATTAATTTTCTTGGTTTTATCGATCAACTGTAGCATTTACACTAAGTCGAGATATGCACCCTATTATATTCGTTTGTGTGTAAATAAATAGATATATGTACATACATATGTATGTATAAGTTTCATAATACATCGATAATTCTTACATTTCTCCGTGTCCACAATGTTCTCCTTTCAATTTCTAGTTTTATCTTTTTACTTTCGATATATGTAGGTACTATAGGGCAAGTTCTGCATTTGAAAAAAATCGAACTCGAGATTTTGATCAAAGTTGGCATTGATAGCGAAGACGAAAAAAGTGGGCGCGGCAATTCCAGCTGTCTGTCTTTATGTCTGTACCTCGATCTGCAGCCTAAACCACTGGAGATATTTTCTTCAAACTCGGTGCTTAAAGTCTTTGGTGATTCCCTAGAGGGGAAATTGAATTTTTTTTTTTGCTCCAAAACCATACACCCGCAATGTAAAATCTTATTTATCTCGAAAACGGCTCTAACGATTTTGATAAAAAAAAAAAATGGGTGCTATTATGGACATGGACTACATTTTGATCAAAACAAATTTTAGGGATTTTCTCATTAACGGCTCTAACGATTTTAACCAATTTTTTTAAGCAGGAGCCCGCTTAAGTTTAAAATAATATTGTATATAAAAATATTCGAAAATATATTTTTTGGGTTTTTTTGAAAACATTTTTTTTTTTTTTTGAAAAATCAACATGTACTTTCAAAACTTGTGAAAGATCATTTTTTGAAATTATTTCCTAAAATCTATATTAAATGCTTAAAATTGGCATCCAAAATTTTTTTCTTGAAACATTTTAAAGAAATTTCTTATATAAAATATTTATATTTATTATATATTTATATTATTATATTTATATTTAATAATAAAACGAGTTTAAAACTTTGTTTGCATAAATTCATTTTTTATGGAAATCAGACGGCGATTTCATCTGTTTGAACATTTTTATCTCATTAAATCCATGTTTTTATAAAATGTACATATTTTAAATTCCAAAGTACTTTTACATTAGAGCAAGTTCGTGAGATCCAGTCGTGCTTATTTTTCCAAAATTAAAAGATACATGTGTATTTGCTTTCTTGTTTTTACTAAACTTAAGTTTCCAAGATAATGAACCTACTTTATTCAACAAATTGTCATCATTTCGAGTAGAATAAGAAGCTTCAACCTTCCCAATGTCGCTTGGACGCGCTGTCGTGACACAAATAGTATGTTACCAACTGGTAATCTCAGATCCAACGACTCTAAACTAATTGATGATTTAACTTCACTTCTTCAATTAAACGATGTTTTAAATATTAATGGAAAACTGCTGGATCTAGTGAAATCACCCATCACTGATCTGTTCACTTTTTAAAAAATTTAATAATTTCGATAATGAATTGTGTTATAACTTTTACTCTTTTAATTTTATAAAGACTGCTATTTTAATACTCAAAATTCTTTGTTATCACAAGTTGATTGGTCTTGTTTGAATAATTGTTTAAATTAATTAATTACATTCAGAAGGTGCATAGAGATCTAAAAATGAATTCAAAGTGTATTTGAAATTTTATTAACAGTAAAAAACAATCTTGTCCTTACCCGTCTGTTCTCAGGTTAAATAACAATTTCAAGTCATCACCCACGGGTTATAACGCAACTTTTTTCTGACTTCTTTCAAAGTGCCTTCAACTGTTATACCTTTAACTGTAATTCATCAATCTGTGATAAATCTGATGAAATGGCTCAAAACTTTGACCATTTGAAATCTTTTACTTACTTGACTGATATGAACTTTAACATTGATATCGACAACATTGTAAAGTTTATATCTAACCTTGACGACAGCTGTATACCAGGTCCTGATGGTATACCCTCTACTATTTTGAAAAACTGTGTACGTCACTTGTCATTACCTTCGTCTATTCTTTTTAATTTTTCAATATCTTCATGTTCATTCCCATCTATGTATTTGGAAAAGTTAATTCATTATCCCTCTACATAAAAAAGGGAAAAAAGTGAAAAACTACAGGCCTATTGCCAGATTACTGTGATTCCTAAACTTTTTGAGGCTATTATTTGTGAAGCTTTATGTTTTTATGTTAAACCATTTATTGTGCCTAATCAGCATGGTTCTATAAAAGGTCGCTCTACTGTTACTTTACTAATAGAATTAGCTGAAAATTGTATTGATTCGTTTAAAAACAGTAAACAAGTAGATTGTGTATTTACTGATTTCAGTAAAGCTTTTGACAAGCTGTCACATCGTGTTTTGCTTTTTAAATTAAGAAAATTAGGTTTTAGCAAAAATTTTGTAAAATGGCTTCAATCTTATTTATTCGATAGATCTTATTCGGTGTTACTTAACGGTTGCGAATCAAATCAGTTTACAATCAATTCAGGAATTCCATAGGGTAGTCATTTAGGCCCTATCCTTTTTATTTTATTTATAAATGACTTACCATCTGTGCGAAAATACTCCAAGTGCCTCATTTACGCCGACGATGTAACAATCTTTAAAACTATTGCAAATACTCGTGATTGTGGAGAATTGCAATATGATATTATTTCGTTTTTTCACTGGTGCACTCATAATTGTTTGTTTCTTAATATCGATAAATGTAAAAGTATGTGTTTTCGTTTAACTATTTGTTTAATGATATATCAATATCCCATGAAACCGTTAAATCTATTCTTGATGTCACATTTGATCGCAAACTCGAATTCATTCAACACATAAACTCCATTTCAAATAAAGCTAATTCAATTCTTGGTTTTATAAAAAGAGAGTCGCAACACGTTTCCGACCCTTTCGTGACAAAGCAGCTTTTTATAGCTTTTATTCGACCCATTCTAGAATACGCTTGTCAGGTTAGGTCACCTCATTACGAATGTCATAAAAATAGACTAGAACAGGTTCAAAAAAGATTTATTAGGTTTGCGCTCAGGGGACTAGGTTGGGATAATCCTTATGATCCCACCTTATAACAACAGATTTATTGATATACCCAGTCTCGAGAACGGACTTTCCTATTTATGTTTATTAATCAACGGTAACATAATAGACTGTTTGCACCTTCTGTCTCGTATTAACTTTAATATTCCTCAAAGAAATTTGAGGAACATACCGGAGAGTATACTTATTTCAAACTATCATGAACAAATTTCTCCATTAAATAAAATGTTTAAACTATTTAATTTGTACAATCTTAAATATAACAATTTGTTTGATAAAACAATAATTAATTCACGTCAATTTAAATCAACATTTTTCCATGAAATTGTTTAAAATCTTAATATAAACCTTTGTTGAAAATTTTGTAAAACTAGCAATTTAGATATTATTTATTAAATAAATAAATAAATAAATCAGGGTTGCGAATTTTTGAATTAAAAAAACCATAAGTCATAAGTCTGTAGATGATTTGTAAATTAAAAAAAATCAATTCATAAGTTAGGTAGTGACTTATGATTTAAAAAAAATTAATTCATAAGCTACTAAGTGACTTATGAATTAAAAAAAAATTAATTGACTACCTATAAATGACTTATGAATTAAAAAAAAATAATTCACTACCTACAAGTGACTTATGAATTAAAAAAAAAATTAATTCGCTACCTATAAGTGACTTTTGAATTAAAAAAAATTTAAGTCATGAGCAAGTTAGTGACTTATGAATTAAAAAAAAATTAACTCACAAGCTACCTACTAAGTGACTTATGAATTTAAAAAAAAATTAATTCATAAGCTAGTTGGTAAAATTGGAAATGTTTAAGCTTGTTTTGACTAAATAATTATTTAATTATTAACGAAAGTAGATTTCAAGCTTTTGTGTGTCATAAAGTTATCATGCTAGCTTATGAATTTTTCAATTAATAATTTTTTAATCAGAATTTGTCCATTAGCTTGTAAATTAAATTTTTTTCAATTCATAAGTCACTAGGTAACTTTTAAATTAATTTTTTTTAAATTCTTAAGTCACTTACTTCCTCATGACTTAAATTTTTTTAATTCATAAGTCACTTGGTAGGTTGTGAATTATTTTTTTTAATTCATAAGTCACTTACTTTCTCATGACTTAAATTTTTTCAATTCATAAGTCACTTAGTAGGTTCTGAATTATTTTTTTTTAATTAATAAGGAGCTTATGATTTAAATTTTTTTGATTCACAAGTCACCAACTGACTTATGAATTAAATTTTTTTAATTCATAAGTCAGTAACTAGGTGCTGAATTACATTTTTCTTAATTCATAAGTCACCCACTAGCTTGTGAATTAAAGCCAAGCTTAAGCTAAAAAGTGACTTAAGAAATAAATAAATAAACGGCAATGAAAACTAAATAATATAAAATTAAAATCCAAACCTGTAATTGTAAAAATTATCAAATCAATTTAAATCGCACGTACTTGCTTTCATGTACAAGTACTTTGGAATTTAAATATTGAATTCATAAAACATGGATGTGATGTGACATGAGAAAGTGCATAAAAAATGTTTATTTTGTTAAAACATCTCCTTAAATAGTATGAGGTTGAAAAAATAGACGGTATTCTATTATATTTGAAAAAAATTGCAAAGAAAAAAGAAAAAGAAGATTTTGTATTTATGTATGTATGTATACATACATATGTACGAGGGCAGTTTGAAAAGTTCTCGGCCTGACCAATAAAACGCAATAAATTTTAAAACTTTTTTTTAAATCTTTTTCTACATATTCTCCTTTTATATCAATGCACTTATTCCATCTGTGTTCCAGTGCTTCTATACCCTTTTTATAGGCCGATTCCTCCAACTCTTGAAAAACCGCTCCGTCTGAGCAATCACCTCCTCGTTGGTGAAGAATTTGCGTCCAGCCAAATGTTTTTTTAAGTTAGGAAAGAGGTAATAGTCTGATGGTGCCAAATCAGGTGAATAAGGGTGGTGGTTCAGTACACAAAATCGAAGTTCATGGAGTTTAGCCATGACAATAACCGACTTGTGTGCTGGAGCATTATCCTGATGAAAAAGGATCTTCGTTTTGGCTAATCCTGGTCTTTTTTCGGCAACTTTTTCAGTCAATTTGTCCAACAGGTTTGCATAGTATTGACCAGTGATAATTTGGCCCTTGGGAATACTAATTCCCTTGTAATCCCAAAAGACTGACGCCATCACTTTCCCAGCTGAAGCACACGACTTGGCTTTCTTCGGTGGAGGAGAACCGCTATACTTCCATTGTTTTGATTGTTCTTTTGTCTCAGGAATATAGTGATGAATCCATGTTTCGTCGGTGGTAATGAATCTTTTCAAGAAATCGCTGGTATTCCTCCGAAATAACGCTAGATTCTCTCTAGAGATTTCAACTCGATTGAATTTTTGTTCTTCGCTCAGCAAACGCGGCAACCACCTTGCGGACAATTTTTTCAACCCCAATTCTTCGGTCAAAATGTGGTAAACCCGTTGAGAAGAGATCCCCATGGTGTTGCTTATTTTTCGCACTTTTAACCTTCGGTCGTCTAAAACCATTTTATGAACTTTATCGACGTTTTCTGAAGAGGTGGATGTTGTTGGCCTTCCGCTTCTGCGATCATCTTCGACGCTCTGTCTGCCATGTTTAAATAAGGCTGCCCACTTTTTGAACGTGGAATACGAAGGTGCAGATTCCTCCAATATCTCATCGAAGTCATCTTTAATTTGATTTGGTGTCATATTCTTTTTGACCAAATATTTAATGACGGCTCAAATTTCATTTTTTTTTTCCATTTTCGTTGTTAGCAATAGGTTCGTTCAAACAAATAAAATGCACGACTGGGTCGCACGAACTTGCTCCTATGTAATAGACTAGGAATTTTAAAAACGAATGTTATTAGAAAAAACTGTTCATAAGGATAAAATGAATTTTTTTTAATTCTTTAAGTAGTAAGAGATAAAAACAGAATGATATGCAAATATGAATTTATGCAGGAACAAAAATTATAAGTCTTTGTAGTGGTTCCTTAAAAAAATAAGCAAAATTTTTAAAACATTTTTAAGAAAAAATTTTGGTACGCCAACCTTAAGTTTTTATTATTGTACGAATAAAAGTCTAATTTCCAAAACAAATACTAAGCCGTTATTGAGATATCGAATTAAAAAAAAAAAAAAAATTACTTTTTTTTCTAAAAATTGAAAAAATATTTTTTCTTAAGTTTTTAAATGCAATGTTTTTTAAACTTTTTAGGAGCTTTTTTATAAAAAATTTCATTAAAATCCGTTAAGTCGATAATGAGAAATTCAAAATTCGAAAAAATCGTTCTATGGTAGGTACAGTCAGTAATATCTAGATTTAAATTTTTTTTTATTAAATTATAAATCGTAAAGATTAATTAAAAGAAAAAAAATTTTAGCAAAATTCTCGGAACCGTTTTCGAGAAAAATACGATTTTCGAAAACCATTTTTTAAAATTTGTATGGAAGGTACCGTTAGTTTTAGATAAAACAAAATTTTTTTTCTCAAATATTGTAAATTATATTAAGAAACTTTTATTTGCCAAGTTTGAAAAAAATCGAGCATGGGGTTTTCGAAATATTGAGATTCCAAAAAAAAATTTTGAATTTTTTTTTAAAAATCCAAAAAATTTAAAATTGAAAATTTGAATATGCAATAATATTCAAACTTTGGAGGAGCTTTGGCATAAAAAAAATTATTAAAATCGGCTGTACCGTTTTCGAGAAAATCAAAAACAAAAAAAATGGACCCAGGGGGGCTACCGAATATAACAATTTTTTGTAAAATTTATTTCAACCATTAGCTAGTTTTAACCAAATGAAATTTTTGGAATTTTTTTTAAAAAATTCTGTGGGACACTTTTTGAGAAAAAAAAATATTTATAAAATTTCGAAAAAAAATCGTATGGCAGGTACCGTTATTTTTGGTCTTAAAAAAAAATAGAAAAAAACGTCCGGGGGTAAAAAATTAAAACCCATATCTACCAAGTTTGAAGAAAATCGGTCGAGCCGTTTAGGCTGTAGTCGAACCGACAGACAGACAGACAGACAGACAGACAGAATTGCGAGACCCACTTTTTTGGTCTTCGCTATCATCGTAATGTCAACTTTGATCAAAATCTCGAGTTCGATTTTTTTTACGAATGCATAACTTGCCTTATAGTACCTATAAGTCGCAAGTAAAAATTGCACTGATATAAGTACGCGACCAATTTTAATAAAACTTCACATACAATTATTATATACATATATAAGGCTGTTTGAGGAATTAAAAGTTATTTATTAAAACAACGCCTTCTATGTTAAGCCGAGAACTTTTCAAACAGCCTCCGTATGTATGTGTGTGTATTAAAACATTTTTAAGAAAACATTTTGGTACGTATTGTGCAAATAAAAATTAAAATTTCAAAAAAAAAAAAAAAAAATCATTGACCGGTATTTGAGATATCGAATTTTCAAAAAAAAAATAAAATAATTTTTTCAAAAGTCCAAAAAATACTTTCGATTCATTTTTGATATGCTATGGGGATTACAAAATGCTATCTTCAAAGTTTCAAGAAACACGGCCAAGACATTTAGGCTGAAATCGTACAGACAGACAGAATTGCGAGACCCACTTTTTTCGTCTTCCCTATCATACCTTCCTATATAATATTTTCTGTTCAAAATCTCCAGTTCGATTTATTTACGAATGCATAATGTGCCTATATATCGCAAGTAAAAATAGTAGTATTTCCAATGCTGGTAGACATAGACAACAATAATATAACGCCTATGTTGTAGATATCCGATGACCTATCTACTCGTATCTATTTTCTTTCTAAAAGTTAAAACAATAGAAACAGAGGGTCATCGAAAGAACCCATAACATATTCAAAGTACATGTAGTGTGTATGTACGTATGTATGTTCATTTTATTTCTTTTGTACCCAATTGAAGAACTTTGCGAATTAGAATCTTAATGGCGTTATTTCTCACCTTAAGTCTCGTAACCTTGAAACCAAGTTGCCTGACATTCTGTCACCCATGTACGATATACTTCAAGCATTACACTTCTCTGTTTTTTTCTCGTTTATTGTTATATCTGTTGAGGAATATTGTTTAAATGAAAAATTCTTTTGTATTCATCGAACAAAAAAAAAAGTAAAGTATACACAAGTTCAAGGATTATTAAACAAATAGACCGGAAATAAATAGACAGCTAACAATAATAAAACAAAAAATTGACGGGAAACTCCGGAATGAAAACGCATTCGTAAGTCTAATAAGGGATACAATTTTATTTTCAGAAATAAACTTTTTGGTATATTTACTTTATGTTCATGTCATGATGCATTAGGCCTGACAACGAAGAATGAAGCCAAGGGTATATTATAAAATGTATGAATGTGTGCGTCATCTTCACCTTACTTGACTTTCTCTCTTCAATTTTATTATTTACTGATCTCGTTTGCCTTGTTCCTAAATTTAATATTTGCCTTTGTGCTACACTAATGCATGTGATTGAATCTACCAATCGGTTAATTTATTTCAGAGTATGACGGGTTTTTTTAAGTACCGAAATGTACAAGTAGTGTGAAAATAGTGCTTTACTTGTTTAATATTCATGTATGAAAACTAGAGTTTTAAAATCCACTATTAAAAATCAAGACAACTTTGGATTTTCTGACCTTTGAAGTATCAAAAGATGACTCGAAGTTGACTGTATCAATTTCTGAAGTTGGCAAAAAAATCCTTGAGTTGTTAACCAATTTGAGTGAGTATAATGGCCTTAAGGTGATTGTTATTGTCTATATCTCGAACATCGAGTCTATGCGGACCATGCACAAAGACAGTAAGTAATCGTCTCTTCCTTGTATGGTATCTTCTGCAAAATATGTTTCGTTCCGTGCCTGGCAAAAAGACACTATTTGGTTATGTTACTAATAGTATTATTGTGTGAAATCTTTTAGAAGGTAGCAATTAATCTCTTACTTTTTACTTGCGATACTGTAGTAAATTGTGGAAAAAATGTTACTAACGGTTCCTGTGTTATAAAACTGTTTTTTTTTTTTATCGACTTTTTCATTAACGGCTTTAACGATTTTGAAGATTTGAAGAGAGTCAGAGACAAAACGGAGCCTTGGGGAACACCAGCATTTATTTTGTGAAGATCAGACTTGAAAATGTCCGATAAAACATGTATTGAACGATCTAGAAGGTAATTTCTAATCCAAAGAATAAGTACCAAATGCACGCATTTTCGACAAGAGGGCCTGGTGCCAAACTCTATCAAATGCCTTAAAAATATCAAGCGCAATAATCCTGCTTTTTCCAAAACAATGTAAAGATCTGTTCCACTGTTCGGTGACATATGCCATCAGATCACCAGTGGAACGATTGCTGCGAAAGCCGTATTGCCGGTCATTAAGAAGCTTTCGATCTTCGAGATATTTCTTGAGCTGATAATTTATCAGGGATTCCATGATCGTGGAAAGAAGGGACGTAAGTGCAATTGGTCGATTGGAGGAGGGGGAGGAAGGGTCGCCTTTTTTAGGAACAGGCTGGACAAATGCTGTTTTCCTTCTTCTAGGGAAGATGCTAGAATAGTGGGAACGATGCGATGGATGGTTTTTCTAGCGATGAAGAACACCTCTTCAGGAGAATGGGGGTAAACCATCAGGACCAACGAATTTAGGGGCTCTTGCAACTGTACGAGTACGAAAATATACCTGTCCCATTGAATGATTTACTTTCTCAAGTATCAGTCAACGTATCAGTCTCAATACTCTAGCAGCGTTTTTGGTTATGTTGAATATGTGGTTATTCCACACAAGGTGGTCTGTGATGCACATAAACCGAGAACTGCAAACTGTTCAGTTTCCTCAATAGAAGTGTTGCTCATGGATAACGAAATGTTCCGCTCTAACGTCAGAAGACAACATCGAATTTTTGAAGCATTAAATTCTACGCAGTTTATGGTTCCTCATTTTTAGCTATCGAGATCAGAATTTAAAAAGTTTTTCATACACTGCCGTTCTAGATGCACATCCGAAGGACAAGGCATTGAATCTGGAAACGAATATGGGAAGTTGAGAGTACTGTCATGTCGTCAGCAAAACAATTGAATGTATTACAAGTTTCAGAGAAAAGATCATTGATAAATAAGGGACAGCCGCAGACAAAACTGCACACCAGCACTTATTTCTGGTGGATCATACTAATACCCTTAAGCTAGGCTGTTAAAAATGTTTTTTATATATTTAACTAATTTTTAAATCATCTGAACAAAAAATTTAGCATTAAGCTTTTCACAAGATTGTATTAGTTGAGAGCACATACGAGTCACATTTGCAGGCAGATAGTAACACCATATCCTTATTATTTTATATTTATTTTTATATCACATTTAAAAATTTAAAAATTGTGTACTGTTTTGAAAAATAAAATAAAATAAAATAAAAATTAAACACAAAATTAAACAAAAGAGCCAGATAGTTCTTACTATCAATATTTCTCTGAACAAGGTAGACACGATACTTGCACTAATGTTTGTTTAATAACTCAGAGGTTTAACAATAACTTGCGAAACTGAATTCCTTTGACATAAAAAATAGGAAAAATCCAAAACTTTGGTCTAGTACTACGAAACATATTCGTCTACTTTGACCACTTGTAGCTGTTACGAGTAAAGGTTAAAATAACAAACAACAAATCAATACTTATTCATCAGCAGAATTATAATGCAACTTGAGTTTTAATGAGCTTGTTCCTTGTTTTGTTGTACAGATTCACCATCATCTTTGTCATCTCTTGATTTAAAAAAAAAAATCAGCAAGACATCTTGAGCATGTATCGGATTACAACCACCAAATAGCGCACCTGTTGTTGTGTAATTTTAATATTCACAATCTTTGCACGTCTGGTTTGAAGCACGAATACAATAAATACATTTCTCTTGAAACTTATTTTATTATGATCTATAAAAAAAATTAAAAGTCCCAATTAATTCCTCTATGGTTAGTTATACGAGTTATCGTATCTTCGTTTGTATTGGAGATAGCCACTTTACACAATAAGCCTGAGATTTCCTTCTGAAATGCTAAAAAAAAAAACACAGGGATTTCATATTTGTTTTAGCTTTGGTAGAGTAGTCTGACCGTTGTGTTCCGGCGATAATATAATCTGTCGTATTCCAGCGCACTGTGACTTCTTTTCGGAAATTCAATTTTAGATGTGTGCAATTTTAATTAATATGTTAATAACCATAGTACAAGTTACCAGTTTTAATGGCACAAAATTTTATTCGAATTAGTGCGATGTTGAAACTGTTTTAGTTTGGTATTTGCTTAAAACGACGATTTTACAAATTTTAATTGAGCTTACAATCTTTCATTCCATTCCTACTCGTATTTTATTTCTTTTAGTATCGTGCTAAATTCGTATGGCTCTTTAACATTTATATACGTCAAAACAGGTCTGTTTTTTGCACGATCTGATATTGTTAAAGGTGTATTCAGAAGGAATTCATTAAAAATGTTAAAAATTAAGAAAGAGTAAAACTCACTCACACTACACTGTTTAAAATTTTCGGTCAAAATTTTTATTTCTCTATACACACATAGATGCATTCATAAATATTGCTGGCTTAGAACTGAAGTGATCCAAGTTATATTTTTTTGGAAAAGATATAAAAGATATTCACCCCTATTACACAATTCGGCGAATGAGCTAAAGTGACAGTTTCAATTAATTTCCAAACTTTTGCTATTATTGAATCCGACGAAAGAAAGTTGAACGAATTTCGGTAACAATGCCACCGACATTTTCAACTTATCTGATATTACTAAATCCGCAGTCCATTTGCACTGCATACAATTTCTATCATTTTACATTCGTGTCAATTGCGAGACGAATCTGAAGTGAATTTTTTATTAAACAAACAAAAAAAAACAAAAATTAACAATGGAAAGCACAAAAATTTAATTCAAAAGTTTATCATAATGAATGTTTAAGTGTTTATTAAACAAATTTTAATAGAAAACGGAATTTAGAGAAATGGTGGAAATGATGAAGACGCAACCGGACATAGCCAGAAGCCTAACAAAAAAAAAAAAAAAAAAAATCACACGGTTGGTATTGAACCGTCCTCCATCCAAATACTAACCACGCACAACGATGCTTGATTTCACAGATCGATAGCGATGCTATTATCAAAGCCTAGGCCGTTAACTAAATGCCTGTAACTGACAGCGTCGATAAGAAAGTTCATAAATGATAAGGTAATTTTAGGAATCGACAATGTAGTTCATCCGGCAAATTTCATACTTCAGTTTTACAGCGGATGCGATAGGTCAACGGATCGAGTTAACTCACCGGGAGTAAAATTCTGCGAATGCTGTAATCGACATGATTATCTTAGTTACTTAATTCTAGTTTTTTTTTTTTTAAATGCTGCTCGGCTCACTGCAATTCTCAACTAGTCATACACACAAATGAAATTTATTTCGTTGACAGCTCATAGTCACGGCCGGCACCGACTCGACAGATTTGGATGAAATTTTCAGAGTTTTATTATTAAAAAGTCCACCACAGCCAAGTTCACTTTTTTTTTAAAGGGTGTGTCAATAAAAGCGGGTAAATGTAGCAATGGAATGAAAGAAGTTGAAATTGAAAGAATCTTAAATGAGAAAGTATTTAAAGCAGGTTTTCCTTCTAAGAGCCATGATTTGAATAGGCAGGTAAATCTGAAAGTGTTGCTTAAAGTCTTAAAACTCAAAAAGAGCGCATATTAAATTCCATAGGTGAAGCACAATGGGCGTATTTTATATGGACCTTAACTAATCGAACATTCCTTGCTAAAAGCTATGAATATCCTCCTCGAAGTGGTTAAATATCAGAATCCATGGATCATTATAAATCTGTAAGTTTTATCGAATATTACCACGTTGTGTCTATAAACAGTTTCCCTTTATTCGTCAAGGATGTTTTGGGATATTATTCTTGGGTATATTCTAAGTACAGTAGGTTCTAAGCTCTACAGTATGGGTCGGGGGATTTAAGAAAAGAACTAAACTGGTCTACCCTGGTCCATGCTAACGGAAATTGCTTTTTAATATGAATGGTATAAACTTTGGTAAAACTTTAGGAAATATAGAAGCCTTTATAGTTAAGCATTTAAATAAAGTTGATATCTTGTTGGAGTCTTCTTTCTTACCCACGCAAATTTTTGATTTTGAGGTCAATTTTCTACAGAGGCAGCAGCTGGCATCAATAAATATTTGCAATGAAATCCAAAACTGTTATAACAGAATTAATACACACATAAAATTAAAGTTATCTAAAACCTCTCAAAATAATTTTGTTTTCATAGCTTTTAGAGATTAAAGCAAACAAAATATTTAAATTTAAATTTTACCTGCTGTTGGTTTTTTCCGTAAACTTGTTATCGACTTTTTTATTTTTGTTACGATTATTAAAAAAAAAGAAAAATGTTTGTTTATGACGCATTTAAATGCTCACAAATGATGTCAACATTGCAGATAGACACATATTGTAGAACGATTTTGTTTTTAGAATATTACCAAGAATCATATCCCAATATATCTTGGACGAATTAAGGAACACCCCGCATAGAGTGATTCGCATAAAATGCAACAAAAAGCTAGAGAGTGTGCAATTTTGAACGAAAGGGCAATTTTCTAAGAAAATGTAATTTAAATTAAAAAAAATATTAAAAAAAACAACGGCAGTACTTACTATACCATGCTATACATGGGTGAATTTACAAACAATGGAATAAAATGTTACAAATTTCGGCACGACATTTTGGGAAGCCAAAAGTCGTAAAAGTTGTTTTAGTTGATCATTAGAACGTCTCTTTGCGTTGTTGAAAGCGGCCAGTAGAAAAATTAAAAATGACGATTTTAAGGACATTTTTTGAAAAAGGATGTTAAGGGGACTGAGTTTTTTTTTAAGGGGACTGAATAAATCATTTTTTTGTATTTTCTCTTGGGTACACATTGAAATATAGAAATTAAATTTATTTAGTCTTCATAAACATACAAATTCATGGTTAATACACATAACTTAGCATTTTATTAAGAGAATATAATATATTATAATTAAATATTTTTTTCAATTTAAAATCAATTTAAAATAAATTTTATTATTTTTAAAAATATTCGCAATGAAGTTGGAAGTTTAATATAACCAAAAATTTTGCAGGTTTCTAAATAAAATATTATTTGTTCATTTATTAGCCAGGGGAATGAGGTTTTTAATAGTTTTTACGCAAAAAAGATATTAAAGCTTAACTTAAAAAAAAAAACAAAAAAATATATATAATATTCTAGTTTTATTAAGCCTATATTAGATATACTGCTAACAAAGATGCCTACTTACATACAAATTAGTTTCGTACGAGTAAAAACTTACCAGAGGACTGATAAACTAAACGGACAATCCACGACTTCTTGCACAAATGTCTTTTTTACAATACTAACATAAGAAACAGAATCGAATTGCACCACGATTTTATTGTAAGGCGACTTGGTACTTCGAATTGCCAGTAGGTACTGGAAACTCGATCGATATCCTAGTTTTTGATTTTTTCGACTGTTTCAATATTCCAGGGGACTGATATGAAATGCGGGAGACAAAGTTTAATTAAGTTTTTTTTTTTTGTAATAAAATCAGTTACTAAAAAATATTTATTTAATTCGTAGCAAAGATGTATTATTTTGCGTAACTTCGGTGGAATTCATCTTAGTATGAGACCTAAAATAAGAGAACGGTAATAATTTTTCTTTGCGAAAACGCACTGGGGACACGTCAGGGGACTGAGAATGAGAATCAGACACTGAAGAATATTTTGAGCAAAATAAAATAAGGTCACTCTAATAATATTGTTTGGCCAGGTAGATATCAATCAGATTTAATTTTATAAAACAAATTCAGATTAAATAATTGAACGGATTTAAAAATATTTCTGGGCTGCCAAAAATTCCATCGTTTGTAGAATCACCCACATACAGGTTCCAAAAAATCGAGTCAAGTCGAAATAAAAACGAATTCCAAATCGAGTAAATTTATTTTCAGTGTTACACATTTCACTCGCTTAAATAAATCACTTTAAATGAAATTGAAAACAGTTATCATTCGTCACTTCTCAGTTGGAAAATACAAATCTTTTTTTTTTGAAACTGCTATTAAAATTTTTTATGTAAAACAGTAATTCTATGAAATATTGTAATGTGTGCTATATTGCTTGTAGTGGCATGAAAACGTACCAGGCGTGAATATGTAGAAGAAAAAAATTGGGAGATCATTCAAACCCATTAAGAATTGCTGACGCTGCGTATGTCGCTTAAAGATTCGTATCATACTACCTACTTGAAAAGGGCCTTTCCATCAGTACCTCCAAATCAGTAAAACTTCAATTAGGGCACCATAGTTGCAACGGTCTTACGTTTTCTTGCAGAAGAAAAATCCCAAAGATCAGTTGAAAAAGATTTGATATCGGTCTCGGTCAAAGTACTGTGTCGAAGATTTTGATTTCGAGACTTAAATTGGTCCAAATTAAATTTAATTTGAAATGAAAAGAGACAAAAAAATCTAAACTTAATTTTTTGGAAAAAAAAAAAACTTAATATTCCAGGAGCCGTAGGACGCATCGATAGTACGCATGTTAGAATTTCGCAGCCAAATCAAGTTCGAACACTTTTTTATAATAGAAAACGATATTTTTCATTTTTTTCATAATTTTTATTCTGAAGATTTCACAATAAATAATATGTTCACACAACTAGATCTGATCGAATTAAAATCACCTGAAAATTTAGAAAATCGAAATCTGGAACACGGAAATTCGCATCTAGCTATCTTCGATAAAAATGAAATCGATATCGGTAAAAGTGAATTGAACACCAAATTATATTTTGCATCGATTTCAATTCCATTTCGAGTGAAAGTAAAATGTAGAATAGAACCTGGCTGATGGCCTTTTTAAAAGCTAATGTTGAATTAAATCCAGTTGAAGTGGAAATGTCTTAGTTATCGACGATTTTGATCATTTGTATCCAATAAAAAACGATCGCATGCGTATTCTTTCGATGAATTTTTTTATTCGTCCTAAGTTCGACAAAATGGGCTAGAATTTTGTATGGTGTAGAAATAAGTGACCATAAAATATAATTCGGATCAAGTAAAGCTTTACAAACAATTGAGTTTTTTTTTTGTGTATGCAATTTACAGATGGAAAATGTCTTACTTTTCTTAAATTGACAATCTTTGTAATAGATTTAATTTTTACCAACTCTTTGAAAATACAAACAAGCGTAAATTTGGCAACTTAGGTATTCGTAATATAATTTCGAGTAAATAGTGTATGTGGAGGGAACACTAAGGAATTAGTTTTTTTATTTCCTTTTTAAATCAAGTTCATTTAATTGATAGTTTTTGAAAAATTAAAATAATTAAATTAAAAAATTATCTAAATTTTTGTTAAAAACATGCATACTTTATTATGTACTTATCAACTTAACTAATTTTTATAGCAAAACATCCAAATGGCTCCACAGTGACTGAAGCAGTCGGTCCAATTTTTCATGAATCGCGGCATTATTCCGGCAAAAGCTTCTCGAATGTTGGCCTTGAGCTCGTCCAAAGTGGTTGGATTGTTGATTGTTAGTTGATTAAGCAGGCAGCCCTAGAGAAAATAATCGAGTGGTGTCAAATCCCAGGATTGAGATGATCCAGTCTCCAAAGTTCTCCTCCACAACTTCGAGCGTTGCGTCCCTTGTATGGCCTTGTCCCTTGACTTGGAACCACAGTTCGGATATAACGATGTTATCCAGCTATGACGTTGTCCAGATGTGATCACAAAAAAGCGGTTTATATCCGATACCATTGACGGTAACGGTGTCTGGTTCCTCATTTCGAAAGAAACACGGCCCAATGATGCCGCCATACCATAAACCTGCACCAAAGAGTCAATCTTTATGGATGCATTGATGCTTGGTCGAACATTTGTGGACTCAGTACGCTGCAATGACGGCAATATTTTGTTGTTATGACACAGGCGCTGAGTAAAAAATGGGCCTCGTTGATTTTTGGCCAAAAACCGGATATCCGGTCAACATTCGCAGCGCCCAATTAGTGTGCTTTCTATTGTTGGCCGGATTAAATTGCAAATCTTACTGAGTATTTTGACAGCTATATGTCGTTGACAACTTCAACAGCTGCTGAAACTATCATTGCTATCTGTTCACCCTACAGTAACAGGAACATATAAATCCACCTCGGATAAATACTGCAATATTTCGAAAAGTGGAAACATTAAAAAGTTTATTAAATTTATTATAAATGTTTAGTTTGGGCAACCGGTTTTATTAAGTTTTAAAGCAGTGACACACTTTTTTTTAATTTTTTTTTTTTTTTTTAGCTTAGTCATGTTACTAAATGTATTTTAACAATATTTTTTTTTTTTTTTACTTTCAGATACACTTTGAAGGATCTATTTTTTTTGGTTTAGAGTGCAGTTCTTCCATCATGATCTAAACTACAAATTTGAGAGGAAACAAAAAGCCCGTCTTTCGCACATTAAAAAACCTGCGCTGCATAATCTTTCATTATAATAGATAAATTAATTATTAGTTGACACATATTCAGTAATTTTTTGACCTAGATTTTTGTTGGGTATCCTAATTTTATTTTATTTTTTATTTTTATTTTTTTTCATGAAGAAACTTTATTTTCAATTCAAGTTTAACAAAAACTCCCCTTTTGGAGAGAGATCATCCAAAACAAATTTAAAACACAAGAGAAAACACAAAATATCATCTATGAATGTTATGAGAGATCAGCTTGGCTATTCGTATCGTGTTCTTGTGCAACAAGAAAATAGCGAAAAAGTGAAATACATCCTCTAATAATAAATAATAACTGTCATCGTCATTGTTTCGTATACACATAACTTTAAACAAAAATTTAAAATTTAACGTAAGAACAAAAATTAGAAAACAATTTTAACATTTAATCGCGTGTATGAACAATTATGTCTGCCACAATGCGTACAACACTGCAAACCGTGCCAGAATCTCTACCCGCCGATCATGTTACCAATGGTGGTACATCGACACCAACTGCAGCATCAGCCGCTGCAGTGGTGGCGGCGTCAGCTGCCATTGCCGCACAACAACACAGCACACACAATAGCAGTAGTTCAGTGCAATCGATCAAAGATAATCATCATCACCATCATCATCATGATTCGACAAATGCCAATATCATAGCTCCACCACCGCCATCCGGAACGGTCTCTACTACATCATCCTCGATGTCCAACAATGCCACTGCGATATTGACCAACTCAAGCGTAGGTGGTGGCGGAAACAATACCACGCCACAGCAGCACCATGTCAGCAATAATTCGGTCACGACCGTAACGTTAGCAGGAGGTGGTGGAACGGCAACTACAAATCAAGCTGCAATCACATCTTCTGCAACGTCCGGATCAGTATCTTCCGCTACTGCAGCTGGCACAGTAAACAGCAATAGCAATAGTGGAGGAGGAAATACTGTTGTCTCTAGTGCTGCCCCAACAACAAATCACCACCATACAACTTCAGTAACAGCGTCTAGCGGGGGCGGTGGAGGTACTGTGACCAGTATCAACAAAACCGTTCTACCTCATTCACATTCGAATTCGTCTGCAATGAAACTGAGGTCATCAGCGGCTAAGGTGAGTCTTGTTTATAAAATTATTTAATTATTCATAATGTTTGTTTTAAAATTTAAGTACAAAGTCCTCAACTTTCAATTGAATATGGCGGCGAATACAAAATAAAGACATGATTTGCTATGACGTCATTGGGTACATAAGCTTAAGCTAATTAAAATTGTATTGTGTTCTTATTTATTATTCTGTGTTTATATGTACATATGTATGTACTGTATGTTCCGATCGTAAAAAAGTTGGCGGTTTGGTTGTGTTTAAATTTGGGTTAAGGAAAAGAAGAAGAAGCAGGAGTGTAGTTTTAAAGCAGGGCTGATCCTAAACAAGATTTAGAAATAAAATAGGTAGTTAGATTATAAGCAAATTTATGTTTAACTATGGGCTTTCTTACTATTTAGATAGCAAAATTGCGAATCAAATAAAACGACTGACATATACATAGCAAAATTACAAAATTATTTCGAAGTTTTTTTTTTGTCAGTCTTAGCAGTAAGGAACGTTCGTAGTAGATCTTTGACATTAGATTAGATTAGATTAGATTAAATTCTTTATTTCGATAATAAAATTACATTAATTTAAAGCTAAGAATATAAGGACATGGCGTTGTTGCCGTCTGCCTGATAGACATTTCATTTAAAAATAGTTTAACATTATGAAAGTTTTTTTTTTTTTTTTTGATTTGTTTTTAGTATAAGAAAATAAAAACTGTATCTTTTAGTGGTTTTTCTTAACAATTTTCAAATATTAGATGAATAATTTATTAACTTGAATATTTATAAAAAAGAAGATAAATAAAACAATTTTGAATAATTTTATAATCTTTAAAGATATGTATACAATTTTGACATGATTTGAAACACAAAAAATATGAGTTTAAATGGCTCCATTTTTTTTTTTTTTTTTTTTTTTTTTTGTTTTTACATTATCTGTGATTTGAGACTTAAAACATCAATTTTGCCGTGATTTGAAACACAAAATCTTTAAAATAAACTTTTCCGTTTTTAAAAACAATTTTAGTAGATGAAAACAAGTTCAATTTTGCCGTGATTTGAAACACAAAAAATATTAAATTCTCAATCGCCCTAACTGGATACATGACCGCTCAAAAGCTACTTCTATAAGCTAAAGCATGTTTGCAAAATTTAAACAGATTCGTCCAACCACTCAGCCCGTTAAGAATGTCAATAAGTTGGTCCATAGACAAAAAACTCACTTGGAAATATAGCCGTCGTATTTCTTGTAATATTGGACAAACTGCTATGAAATGATTTATATCCTCCACATCTCTTCTATTGCAGAGAGTGCAAATTTGTGAGAGGTCCGATCTATGGGGGACAAAGTTGAGATTAAGGATCTCGACTCTAGCTTTAAAAATGGTGCCGATAGCTTCCGGAGTCAATTCTTTACAAAAATAGTTTGAAGTTGATGACAATTGATGGTTTAAGCGTTTGTATATGTATGTTTCTGCTTGCCGATGAGGATGCACTTTGCAGGTGTTCTAAATAAAGTTTTTCATCAATTTTAGCTATCAAAACCGCGAACATATTTTGCCATTCCTCTACATTATTTTCCCTTAAGGAGAGTACTATATCAACTCCTGCAGCAAGCGCGTTCCATTCTCTGAAGGGAGATGCATTTGTACGTAGCAGTCTTATCAAGATTGTCTTATGAAGCCCATTTTCTCTTTTCATGACCTTAGCTAAATAGTCGGAATGCCGTTTCAGATTCTGAATATATATCGGTGCTATTCCCGATTCGACATGTATGGCGTACGTAGGTGTAGCGTTAGGCAGTTTAAAAAGTCTTTTAAAAAAGTATCTTTGTAAAGTCTCAAATTCCTCTATTTGCGCGTATCCAAAGGCTTGGACACCGTAACATAAGCAAGTATTTATTGTTGCATTGAAGACTTTGTACTTTGATGAGAGGTCGATAAGTTGGTTGCTAAAAAAATTGGGCCACATCAGGTTTAGGGCCAGTTTGGCCTCCCTGGTTTTCTCTTTCGCATGATTGCTCCAGTTTAGATTATAGGTCAGCAATACACCTAGATATTTAAACTCACTCACAATTTCAATACGCTCGTTGTTGACGTTCCATGATTCTTCAGCACGTCGTGCATGCCGCCTAGATTCAAATATCATAACCTTGGTCTTTCTAGTATTGATCCGTAAGCCCCAAGTTTCGCAATATTCTTTAAGTCTATTGATTTGCAGTTGTAAAGAAAATGGGTTATCCGCCAAAAGTACCAAATCATCTGCATACAGTAAAACTTTAATCAAAGATTCGCCAAATATTACACCTCCCGGTAGGATTTCACAAACCGCATCAATATAAAGTGCAAACAAAATGGGACTTAGAATACATCCTTGGGGAACTCCCGCCGCTGTCTCAAAACATTCTGATAAGTTGTTGCCATCCCATACTGAGGCTTTCGTTGAACTCAGAAAGTTAGAATAAAAAAGTAAAAATTTTTTTGAAAGGCCAAGAGAAGATAGTTTGTAAATCAATGCTTGTCGATTGACCGTATCAAAAGCAGCTTTGAAGTCAATGAAGCAGCTGTAAAGCTTTTTCTTTTTCTCCAAATGTTGTCTTGCTATGCTTGTTAGTGCAAAAATTTGGTCTACCGTTGAGAAACCGGCTCGAAACCCAGCTTGGAAGATACTTAAGCGGTTGTTTGTCTCTATCCATCTCGTAAGCCTCTCGTAAAGAATAGAGTTTAAGATTTTCCTTAAAGAGTTGAGAATAGATATGCCTCTATAGTTTTCTGCAAGACTCCTTTCACCTCCCTTGAAAATAGCGTAAATAATGGCTGTGTTAAAGCAAATGGGTATGCAAGCATCATTATAAAGTTGGTTGTACCAGTCCACTAAGTAGTTTTTGAAGTCAGCAGTAGAATATTTGTAAAATTCCGTTGGGATTCCATCAGCACCCGGGGCTTTGTTGTTCTTCATTGTTTTCAAAACACTTTCTAGTTCGATCAAGGATATCGGTTCATCAAGTTCAGGAATATGGTTGTTTGGCATGGCGTAACTAAACGATAACAGAGACTCATCTGCTGATAACAATCCTTTGAAGTAATCTGCCAAAACCTCAGCTCCGAGAGCATTATTATTTGAAGGAGTATGTTTACGCCCTCCTAATTCTCTCACATTATTCCAAAATGTTTTAGAGTCCTTGCAGAGCACTAAGTTTTTTGCAGTAGTTTTAAGATATTCAGTCTTTTTTGAGGAACAAAGCTGTTTATATTCCTTATTAAAATGTAAGTACTGGTTTTTAAAAAAATCGGCGTTAGTAGATCTGAATAGATTTAAGAAACGAAATGTTTTTTCACGTAGCTTTACGCAGTCCTTGTCAAACCATATTTTTGCAGCGTTAAACTTTTTGTTAGTACTGAGTGCGAACGGTGCTGACATCTTGATAATCCTCATTACACATTCTGCGACTTGGTCGGCTACTCCCGTATATTGTAGTGATGGAAGGGTACCACAATGTGTATTTAACCGCGATTGATAAAGAAGGGCCTTGCTGTCAACCCACTTCAACTTGTACATGTTGTTTGCGATATTTCGAGTTCCTTTAGAGAAAGTAGCTTTCACTGCAATGGGTAAATGAGCAGAAAAAGTCGCAGCCAGAACCTCGAAATCTTCAATCAGTATCAACCATTGGCCAGATACAGCACATATGTCTATAACCGACTGTCCTTGTCCGCTAATAAAAGTCAATTCACCCTCAGCGTCACTTTTGGAAACCCCATTCAACACGAAAAATCCAAAGCTTTCCAGGAGCTCTATAAGACTTCTTCCGTTTCGATTAACCAAACCATCTTTAGAGTTTCTTCTCGTATTAAAAACTGTTCCAGTATATGTATAATGGAATATAGAGTTTTGATATTCGCCAATTCGAGCGTTAAGGTCCCCAATAAGCATTATATTTCCAAGAGTGTTGCAATTAATTAAATTAAAAAGGATATCGAGGTCATTTTCCCAGTTGTTGCAATTGAGGTACAATGGAATAATATAATATTTAATAAGATTATTTGTAATTTGAATAACAACCCTGTTTTGTACACGTTTGAACTCTACAAAACTACCAACAGTACTTTTCTTAATGGCACATAAGATGCCCCCACTTGCTCTCCCCATGACATTGTTTCTAGTTGCTGGAATGCATGTTAATTTATATCCATTAAAATATTTATAAAAAAGTTGTTCGTTTTCTTCTTCAATAAAAGTTTCTAAAAGAATTATTATATCAAAGCTTAAAATAAATCTAAAAAAGTCAGGTAACAAAAGTTTACTCTTAAGCCCTGTTATATTATATGAAAAAATACTTAAATTAAAAACGTTAAAAAAATTTTGATGGCAGACGGCAAGTTTACCCTATGGTTTTCTATTCAAAATGTTGTTTTGTGTTTGACACACAGATGGCGTTGCAGCTGATTGGAAGCCTGATGCAGTGACACCACCAGCTGTAGCTACCCTCGATCCCCCGCCGCAGTCAAAAAATTCCAATGCACCATCACCAAACATCTCTCTTACGAACGTCATTTCACTCGCAGATTTGACAATTAACCCATGCGAAAGTTTGTAAACAAACGTATTTTGGTTTATTTGTAGCTTATCGCCTTTAATTAATATTTTCGCAGAAGAATTTATTTCGAGAAGTTTTGATTTTATCGAGTAAAGAGTTTGTCTTTTTTTCCTAAACATAAGCGATTGTTCACGGTGGATACTTATTCCTGAATTCTTTAATTGCTTTATTTCGCCTATTATTTTATCCGCTTGCTCGGTCGATTGAAGTTCCAAGATGACAGTTCCTCGTTGTGTTCGCGTGTTTAGAATTTCTCGTGATTTTTTTATTTGTAAAATATCCTTTTCTTTTAATTTAAGTAAACCTTTACATGTTTGTGTGGCAAAATCGGTTGCGTTGTTTTTTTGATCTAATGGGACGTGCACAACAACAATATTTTCGTTAGCTTTTCGTGTAATTGCTTCTAGTTGTGATTCCAAGAGATCACACCTTTCGGACATAAGTGTTAATTTTTCGTTTAGCTTGGAATTTATTATTTTTAGTGAATTAAGTTCCGATGCGAACGAAGCAATATCGGTTTTTGTAGCTAAATCTTTCATTTTCTCACTCAAACAATTATTTAAACTATCTTGAATAATTTTTTTCAAATCTGGAACAGATAGCCTTCCAACATCTACTTGAGCCATGTCTGAGAAAATTTTTTTGTTGTTCTTATTTACTTCCGGTGATGTTTCCGATATTGCTCTTTTGCGGTACATATAATTTGATGTCCCGGTATTCGGCAATATAAATTCTTTTTTGTCTTTTTAACTTAAATATAATTGCCTACCTTATAAGAAATGTATGCAATTTATTAATTCTTGGTAAGTAAAGTGCTTATTCAAAACTATTGTTCAACTAGATACAATTTAAACTTTGTTAATTTATCAAGAAAAATCAAAAAAAATTGGAGCTTAATAACTTTCACACTTCCACTTTTGACAGCCGAAATGATTATCATATCTTTGACATTATTACCTAAAAAATGCAACGTTAGAAACAATCGAGTTCCATAAATGCCTTGAGTGGGATACACAATTATTTTTTTGGTGTATTATGTCATCGACTGTTCACACTTATCAAGATTTCTGTATTGTAAACACTTCTTATTGAAAAAAGTTGTTTCAATTTTCGAATCTTCTCTTTTCCATACATAAAAACAAGTCAGCGTACAACGTCGTTAGGCGCAATAGGAACACGGATGATTTCAACACACCACACCTCTCCACAACACACCACACGAGGTAAGTGTGGTTCGGTGAAGTCTTATTTTTTTTTAGTCTCCTCCACATTTTGATTCAAATTATAACTTATTTGCTTTTGCACAAATTTTTGAATTGTAAATTTTTACTTGCGACTTATAGGTACTAAAGGCAAGTTATGCATTCGTAAAAAAAATCGAACTCGAGATTTTGATCAAAGCTGACATTACGATGATAGCGAAGACTAAAAAAGTGGGTCTAGCAATTCTGTCTGTCTGTCTGTCGGTTCGACTACAGCCTAAACGACGCGGCCGATTTTCTTTAAACTTGGTAGATATCACTTTTAATTTTTTCCCCCCACACGTTTTTTCTTTTTTTTTAAGACCAAAAATAACGGTACCTGCCATACGAATTTTTTTCGAAATTTTGTAAATATTTTTTTTTTCTCAAAAACTGTTCGACAGATTTAAAAAAAAAAAGATACAAAAAAATTTTGTTTACTAGTTGAAAAAAATTTTCCGAAAAATGGTTATTGAGGGTACCCCCCAAAGAACCATTTTATTTATTTTTGATTTTCTCGAAAACAGTAGTACCGATTTTGATCATTTTTTTTTGCTAAAGCTCCTCAAAAACTTAAATAGAATTGTGTATTCAAATTTTCAAAAAATTTGTTTTTGAATTCAAAACTCAATATTTCGAAAACCTTATGCTAGATTTTTTTTAAAACTTGATAAATAAAAGTTTCTCAACATAATCTACAAGATGTATGAAAAAAAATGTATTTTACCTAAAAATAATAACAAAAGTTAAAAAATGGTTTTCAAAAATCGTATTTTTCTCGAAAACGTAGCCTAGAATTTTGATAAATATTTTTTTCTGTCAATTAATTTTAACGATCTTTAATTTAATAAAAAAAAAATTGAAATTAAGATATTAAAGCTTGTATCTACCATAGAACCATTTTTTTAAATTTTGAATTACTCATTACCGACATAACGGATTTTAATGAAATTTTTTGTAGATATGCTTCTAAAAAGTTTTAAAACTATTGCATTTCAAAACGTTAAAAAAAAAATATTTTTTGAATTTTTGAAAAAAAAAAAAAAATCATTTTTTTTGGGAAATTCGATATCTCAAAAACGGCTCAATATTTTTTTTGGAAATTTAATTTTCATTCGTACAGTAATAAAAACTTAAAGTTGGCACACCAAATTTTTTCTTAAAAATCTTTTAAAAATTTTGTATATAAAAGCTTTTTTTTAAGAAACCACTACAACGACTTATAATTTTTGTTCTTGCATAAATTCATATTTGCATAGCATTCTGTTTTTGTCTCTTACTACTTAAAGAATTTAAAAAATTAATTTTATACTTATGAACAGTTTTCTCTAATAATAATAACATTCGTATTTAAAATTCCTTGTCTATTACATAAGAGCAAGTTCGTGCGACCCAGTCGTGTATTTTATTTCGTTGTGAATTCTTGAAATTTCAAAATTATTTTTTTTAGGGATTTACATGTTGAATAAAGCGTTGTAAATTTTTCTGGGTAATTTACTTTTCAGAGAGTTTATTGTTTTAAGAGATTCCACTGTACTTGAAATATCCAATTTAGTTTTGAAAATTAAATATTCCTTCCCTTCGAAGAAATGGTGTAACTTTAAATTGTTCCAAATATTTTGGAGCAAATTTACCTGAAATTAAATCATCCATTGCTTGGACTGAAAGTACCGGAGTCTCTATTGTCAGAAAAAAAAATTAAATTTCTTTATACGATAATTTAAATTTGCCTAGTAGACCGAGAGCCCACAGCAATTTTTGGGTGTGATTGATAACAAAATATAATTAGCATAATTAGATAGGCCTTTAGTAGTTATTTACAAATGTGAACGTCTTGCATGCTCAAGTGGGAGCAATAGTGAATTATAGTGCATCAAGTATGCAGTTTTTTCCAAAGTTTAAAAAATTGGGATACAAAATTTAGCATAACTTCAAAATGAAGAGCTAAGTGCCCCGATTGCAAATATCGAGGTCCAAGATGTTTTGAAGGTGGCCTTCTTAGTACAAGAAGTAGCCTATTCTTATCGCGACTGGCAGGCAGAAGGCTGTCTGTAAAACGTCTTGGACCTCGATATTTTCAATCAAGGGGCTTAACTCTACATTTTGGCAAAGTTGTTATCACAGTTATTTGGACTTGGAAAGAACTGCATACTTGATGCACTATTATGCACTATTGCTTCCACTAGAGTATGCAAGACTTTCACATTTGTAAATAGCTAAAAGGCATGCTAATTATTTTTTTTTATCAATCACAGCCAAAAATTGCTGTGGGCTCTTAGTCTATAAAGAACATACAAAAATAAAATAATATGTTTTAATAATTTCAACACATTGTTGCTGCGTTAAATGATCCATAATAAATTGTCATATAACCTGATCCTACACGGATGGGCGCATTTGACTAAATTTTGGTACAGAACATTTTTATGTAATACTCACTAAAAATCCAAATCTGTGTTTCATCTCATCTCTCTAAAATTTTATTTTTGTACCAAAATTTAAAAAAAATTACACTTTCCCTCAACTATGACATTTTTTTTTAATTTAACCAATACTTTAGATATTCAATGCTTAAATACTTACGTTAGCCTAGTGTAACGAATCGAGGTGTGGTCGAGGTGTTTGCAATGATTTCCACGAAGAGGTGTTAACCACCAAGCACATAGTCCAAATTTGGAAATCCTTATACCTCTCCTCCTCACATCTTCATATTTATAGGAGCATGGTCCTGTCAGCAGGAAGGTGAGGGCATCCAGGCAACAACAGCCTGCCAGGTTCCACGGTGTTGTTGACCGTCCGGAAGATTAATCCCACCCAATGTATCTGAAAGATACCACCAAGGCTACTGCACTAGTTTTGCATTTTGTTATACAAAAATTAAAACATGACCTTGTTGACCCTGGCCTTTGAATCTTAAATAATGAAGCAATGTTTGAGGGAGTGCCGGATTTGTACACAGAAAACGAATATTCTAGTCTTGTTTTGTAAAGTTTTACTGTATAATACTTCCTTGCTAATTAAAAAGTTTAATATTTAAAAACATAATGTTTGACCTTAAGTGTTCTCAAGTTCAATTATTGATTGTGTTTATTTTTTGAGTTGTAACGTCTCGGGTATGTTAACACCCTTATTCGGGCAACTAAAAAATTAGGGTGTAATTACACCCAAAATGTTACAACTCAAAAAATAAACACAAACAATAATATTGACCTTGAGCCCAATTTAAGACAAACATCATTTTTATAAATAAGAAAAGGTCACGAAAAAAGGAAACATTTGTTGAATATATAAGTTCAACTTAAACTATCACAAAAGTAACAGGAAATGGGTCTTAATGCTGTTACTTTGCTGAATGGAGGTTTTATTAGTTATTATCTAAAATACTATTCCAGCCCGAAATATCAGCTGTGATTGCGAACGAAGTAATTGCGTCGCAGAATGAAACCAAATACCTTTAAGTATTTCGCAATCTATCTTTTATCAATTTGCAATATACATGCAGTTATACCACCGCTTTCTAAATCTCCTAATATGTAGTTTTGTAGAGAAAAAACAAAGATTCTTTTTTTTGTTACATGTACGGGTTTTCCCGAAGGAATGAATCCAATCCTCCAAGAATATCTCTTTTTAGGAAAAAGTGCTTATTATCTTAGCCTTTCGGACTTGGTAAAAAGATTTGAAGGCCTCTCTACTGATACCATCGAAGCGCAAACGGGAATGGTTGTGAGTAGACCTCGGTTCTCTAAAAGCTGTCGCTTCAACAAAAATCTACATATTTTATAAGTTTATTAAACTATTTTTTTCTGTTCATTTCCCATTTTCTTAAGTTATAAACTGTTATGTAATAGTTGTGAACAGAAGTATGGTGTATTTTTTTTAATTTAAACTAGGTATACAAGTTTCTTTTTATTGCTAAACAAAATGTTTGACATTTAAATTTATTTTAATTAAACTGTGAACTAACCCCAAGAAAAAAAAATCCATGCTAACCACGATTTTTTGTATTCGCGCAAAATAATGTCACTGACATTGATTTGGCGAAAAAATGCAGTTTGGTATTTCTGTTCCATTTTTCATATGTATGTTGTAAACTCGTGGAAAATAAAAAGGGTTAGTTACACCACACAGATTCTTTCTTTGGCAATTCAATTGTTATTTTCGCCACCAATTTTTTTTCCACTCTAAACTTAAAAAAGTAAACTTAGTCGTTCACATCTCTATATGATGGCAAAAAAAAAACCTTAATTATAAAATGAAACACGAGCATAAAACTTTTTAAAGTTGATGTATTTATTCGTTCACTCCTAAACAAATACATTTAAAGCACTCCTTTTCTCGGATAGTAACTGCAAACAAGCACTGCGCAGGATCAAAAAAAAAATATTTAAATGGGAATTTTATGGCTGTTAAACGTAATTTTTTAAATTAGACATAAAGTACAATCCCAGTTTGGCCAAACAACAACTTAATCGCATTGTTAATTGATTCATGGTCTAAAAATAAATGTTTTGACACTGTGTTAACTAACAACATGTATAAGGATACCCCGAATTGAATAAATATTGTTTTTTTTTTTTTTAGAGAGAGGTCAAAAGAGAGGTAAACTCGGTAAACTCAACTATATTGATTGAAGGAGGCAGCTCTCACAAAGATCTGTTGTTGATGTTGATGATTTCATGCGAGGAGGCTCGGAATGAGTTGCTGTTTGGAAGGGCTTATTTTCCTTATTTCTTAACTGAGAACTTGATTCTTATTAAGTTTATTATTGTGTGAACTTAAAAAATTAAAAAAATAGGATTAGTAGATACTGTATGTACATAATGCTTTTTATAAGTCGTTACTTTTTCGAATGTCAAAAAGATTTGGGTTGATCTTAGAACTTATTTTAAATTAAACTCCTCTTTAAAAATATTATTCATCAGACCATTTGAAAAGTCAGATATATTGTATATGTTTAATTGTTGAATTCGTCTTCAAATATTTATCTATAAATTATTAGTACGTCAAAAAAGTTTGTTTGAGAAAAAGTTAAATTAACTAACATTTATGAAATTTTATCATTTGTATGAATAATTTTAGTGACATTTTAAGCCATTGCCCGGTTTCTCCACCACCAATATTTCATAACATCGAAAAACTCCTTTTGGCATTCTACGAAAAAATAATTTCCATGTAGATTGCTCTGTTTTATAACACTTTAAGGGATAAGCAATGTTTTTTTTCATTATTTTACCGTTATTTTTGTATGCATCGTTCGTTCTAGTGAAATAGCTAGTTGAATTCCTGCCCTTAAACAATTTAACGGTTGCTTCAGGGAGTGCCACTCAGTTTTCCCTTGAGCCCAACCTCGAACGCACTGTTAAATTCTTTTTTTAGCCGCACTACACGGATGTGAAAAGCTTTACTGAAATAAATCAGACGCGTACAGGGTTTCGCATAAGATTTGTTATAATTTATGAGTAACATTTTCTTTCTGATTCTGATGATTAAAGATTCTTCTGATCTTTCAGAATTCAAATAATGGTTTGAAAATATGTTCGTATTATGTTTTAAAGATAACGGCGTAAAATTTTAGTTAAATTAGTACGATGTTAAAGCTGTTTTAGTATGAAACTAGGTTAAAAAAACGATTTTGCAAATTTTAATCGAATATAGCATCATACTTTCTCTACGTTTTTATTAAAGTTAAAATCGTCGGATACCTATTTTAATTTTTTAGTATCATGCTAACTTTATATCACTCTTTGAAATTTACAAACGTCATTGTTTTAGGTATGTTCAGAAGCAATTTATTTAAAAAATTGCTTTAGTACGATACGATTTAGAAAATGGTTAAAATTAAGAATGCTTTATTAAACTATACTTTAAAGTTAGTAAATTGTTAAATAGTATCATACTAAAATATCTTAATAATAGGCTGTTTAAAATTTTGCGCCAATATCTCTCTAATGGTGCCCATTGTTTGTTTCGACCTGACGTGCACTTTCCGGAGCATTTTCCTTTACGTTTCTTAGAATCCCAGCGACTTCACTTCATCTCTGATATTGGCCTTAATCTGTTCAACGGTTCTTGGGTTAGTGGCCCACACCACACTGGAACCCTCAAATCTGGCGAACACGGTGGCCAGTTAAAATCAGAAAAACGCAATATTATCCGATCACCAAAAATTTCCCCTCAGGAGAGCCATAATTGGATGAATTTTGTGAGCTGTGGCTCCATCTTTATATGGAATCACAGTTTTGAATTGTCTCTACCTCAGGCTTTAAAAAAATGGTCAACCATTGCCAGATATTGAAAGCCGTCCATAATAACCGCAACTTTTTCGTTGTTTTCGAAAAAAATATATGTTCCAATGATCTTCTCTGAGGTTATTCCCAAACCATACTGTGCGTGTGCATCTCAGTAGATGCATTTGACGTTCAACAATTATTTTTGGATTTTCGATGCCATATATTCTGCAATTTTGTTTATTCACGTTACCGGTGAGGTGAAAATGGGCCTCATCGCTCATTATGAGTTTGTGAATAAGCTAGTTGTTCTCTCGAACAACATACATACAGCATACTGAATGCGTACTTGGGGATCATATTCTTTCAACTCTTGAAACAATTGAACTTTTAGACTAAGAGCCCACAGCAATTTTTGGATGTGATTGATAACAAAAAATAATTAGCATAATTAGATAGGCCTCTTATAGTTATTTACAAATGTGAAAGTCTTGCCTACTCTGGTGGGCGCAATAGTGCAAAATAGTGCATCAAGTATGCAGTTCTTTCCAAGTCCAAATAATTGTGATAACAACTTTGCCAAAATGTAGAGTTAAACCCCCTGATTTAAAATATCGAGATCCAAGACGATTTACAGACAGCCTTCTGCCTGCCAGACGCGATAAGAAAAGGCTACTTCTTGCACTAAGAAGGCCACCTTCAAAACGGCTTGGACCTTGATATTTGCAATCAGGGCACTTAGCTCTTCATTTTGAAGTTATGGCAAATTTTGTATCCCAATTTTTTAGACTTTGGAAAGAACTGCATACTTGATGCACTATAATGCACTATTGCGCCCACTAGAGAATACAAGACGTTCACATTTATAAATAACTATAAAAGGCCTATCTAATTATGCTAATTATTTTTTGTTATCAATCACACCCAAAAATTGCTGTGGGCTCTCGGTCTATTTATATATGGAAAAAGATTCGCCGTAAGATTCTTTGCATAGACCGCCTGGACATCACCAACTGCTGAGAACGTCGTCGTCGCCTGGTGGAAGTTCAATACTTGTTCAGTACTTAGTTCTTTGTTCTGTGCTGAGTCTTTCCATTATAAATTTCCCGAGTTTTTTTAAAGTTAAAAATACGTTAACAAATACTTATTCAATAAACCCTATAGAAGACTTAGCACTATTCAATTGGACCTGTTGCAGTATTGATGAAAAAACATATTTTTTGGCCTTAAGTCTTTTATCAAGTTTTAAAGATCCATTCTTGTAGTAATAACAGGATCTATACAAACAAAAAATAAACAGTTACTCGCACAGTATTTTTTTTTTATTTTTAGGTGCATCAAGAATTACAAATTTGAGTTCATAATTAATTTGCATTTCAAGTCAAACTGTGGAGAAAGAAAAAAAACTAAAAGATCTAATTAGCTTGTCGTTTACTGGAAGTACTGACATGTGTTAGTTAGTATACAAATCATACATACATACCTTATAAGATTCTAAAATGTGTGCTAAGCTTATTGCTGATAAAAATGGAAATTGAAAAATTGCTAAAATTGCCCTGACATATGACCAAAAGACTCCCCTTTGACATTTGCTTAGTAGTTAATTCATAGCTAAAAGTGAATGTTAACCAAGCAAATGTTGGATCCCTTTTTTGTAGTAATTTGAATCAAAAAATATTTGTTAAATGCATACCACCTTACCTACCTATTCTCCCTTATTACGACTGCAATTAAACTCCTGCCTAAACGTTGAAATTTGTAAGATTAAGTTTTTTTATGTTTCGACTCAAAATATACTATGTATACTAAATAAATAGAAATACCCATTCAATGTTAACATCAAAATCATAAATATACTATTTTTAGCAATGAAAATCAGCTTGCCTTTGGTATTATGAGAATGCACTCAAAATTTCATTGAAAAATTAAAAAGAGTGCTTTCTGATTTATTAATAAAATGTTTTTGTGTTTTTCATTTCGATTAGGAAAATTTGCGGAAGCTTTTTAGATTAATAACGACAAATGTTCATATGACAAATCCGATTTTCTAAATTTCGATTATGTAGTTCTTATTTATACACATTTTTATGATAAATGTTTTAGACTTTCTTAGTTTGTATTTTGTATATATAAAAAAAGAAATGGTTGGGGGACAATAGTTGGAGAACCAACTCTTAACTAAAACTATTCCCGCGTGCGTTTTTAGTCGGAAGCAAAGACAGGAAAAATGATTTATTACAATAAAGAATTTCTTTTTAAAGTCAACACTTCACGATTAGAGAGCATATATTTTTAGAATCGAGAGTATTAATGATCAAACTTAAATCCCCTACCGAAATTGTATCTGTCATAGTCTATTTATTTTATAACTTTAATATTATAAATATAATCTGGTCACACTACACTCGATATGCTTTTGCTTTCTCGTTTATCCTCTTTAATTAAGTGACTCAGTTCTCTTTATGTGCACTGCATGACCGGCTATATAGTAAAGCTTTCGAGGGTGGTGTCTTTGATAAGGTAATACAGTTTATTTAAATTTTTATCATAGACATTTTAGCCTTAACCTAAACCAACATACAAGTACTCAATGGCGTCACAGAAATCTAAAAAAAGAATATTTGTATTTATATTTTTTCAGTTGAAAGTTAAACAGTGTTTTTATTTACTTCTATCTTATAAATTGCTTTTTATGAACAGCTTATTTCATCGGTTTCGGTTTATCGTGTTCGCAATGTGATTGTCCAAATTAATGTGGTGATAAAAATAGATATTATGTAGGTAATAATTAAAAGAAATATTTGTGGAGTATAACAGTTTGACTCTCTGTAATAACGGGTGATTTTTTTGAGGTTAGGATTTTCATGCATTAGTATTTGACAGATCACGCGGGATTTCAGACATGGTGTCAAAGAGAAAGATGCTCAGTATGCTTTGACATTTCATCATGAATAGACTTACTAACGAGCAACGTCGAATTTTCAGTGAATGGGCCCTAGAAAAGTTGGCAGAAAATCCGCTTTTTTATCGACAAATTTTGTTCAGCGATGAGGCTCATTTCTGGTTGAATGGCTACGTAAATAAGCAAAATTGCCGCATTTGGAGTGAAGAGCAACCAGAAGCCGTTCAAGAACTGCCCATGCATCCCGAAAAATGCACTGTTTGGTGTGGTTTGTACGCTGGTGGAATCATTGGACCGTATTTTTTCAAAGATGCTGTTGGACGCAACGTTACGGTGAATGGCGATCGCTATCGTTCAATGCTAACAAACTTTTTGTTGCCAAAAATGGAAGAACTGAACTTGGTTGACATGTGGTTTCAACAAGATGGCGCTACATGCCACACAGCTCGCGATTCTATGGCCATTTTGAGGGAAAACTTCGGAGAACAATTCATCTCAAGGAATGGACCGGTAAGTTGGCCACCAAGATCATGCGATTTGACGCCTTTAGACTATTTTTTGTGGGGCTACGTCAAGTCTAAAGTCTACACAAATAAGCCAGCAACTATTCCAGCTTTGGAAGACAACATTTCCGAAGAAATTCGGGCTATTCCGGCCGAAATGCTCGAAAAAGTTACCCAAAATTGGACTTTCCGAATGGACCACCTAAGACGCAGCCGCGGTCAACATTTAAATGAAATTATCTTCAAAAAGTAAATGTCATGGACCAATCTAACGTTTCAAATAAAGAATCGATGAGATTTTGCAAATTTTATGCGTTTTTTTTTAAAACAAAGTTCTCAAGCTCTTAAAAAATCACCCGTTATATACAATCAGTGTTGGTGGTGGTTAATTTGTTTTCATTTAAAAAATAAAAATATCAACACAACACAAAATTGAATATATAAAAAAATATATATTATTATTGCATAAAACGATATATGAATACAATAGTTTGAGATAAAAACTGTATGTAAGTTTTAATAATAAAATCAACTCAATTGAGGCAGGATCGTATTTTTTGAACTGAAACTTAACGGTTGCCGGTAGTTTCGACAGACATTATTAAGAATAAGAGAATTGGTGCAAAGTTTTAAACAGCTTGTCGCTAAGGATTAGTATGATACTACTTGATAATTTGCTAAAGCTAAGTGTACACGATTGGTAGATCTTACAATATTGTCAGACCTGACAATGTCTGACAATTATCTACCAATGAGCTGACAATTAAATTGTGCGTGTACACGGTTTGTAGAAAATCTACCAATCTTTTACTTTCTTATTCTGGATACGTCAAAATTAAATTTTTCCCTTATATAATTATTTTAAATATTCTATATTATATCAAAATATACTTTTAGAAATCGCTATATCAAAATATAGATCGTTCTCCATGTGTAAAGCCATGAACTGGATGATGACTACGACTTCAATGGATTAAAAAATTTAGTTTTTGCCACTTATATTATATATTTACTTTAACAATTTCCATTACAAGGTGGGAACGATGTCAATCGGTTTATAAATCTCTGACAAAGGGAGTACGACAAAGTACAGAAACCTAAAAAAAAGTTGGAGGATTGGCTTAATTTTGATGAGGTGAACGCTCCATCTAGTGGCTTGTCAAACAAAAAATGTTTTGAAATTTTCGCTGCATGACAAACGTATTTGAGAATGTGAACGCATGTTTGTCAAGCATGTTTGTCCGCCATGGTCAAAATTCTAATGAGAAGTGACGTTTGACAGCAAGTTTGACGAATGTGAACGCTCCTCTTTTTATCGATCTAATATTCATCATGCCGTGCTTTTCAAACAAATTTGAGAATGTTAACGCCCCTATTAATGCTCTGAGCAAATAATTGTTATGACTGCTTTTAAACGATGCGATATCACTCTGCAGTTTGTAAGCGTGTTGGCGAGTGACGTATGTGGTGGCGGGGTTAAGTCAGATATCAGATATTAGTAAATTCGGGTTGAAGTTGCATGAGAATGAGTCTTCAATCTTTTATTTTAACATCGGAAGAGTGGCGAGAGGATATTGCCCTTTGTGAGTTTTTTTTTTTCGGGAAAATTTACGAACTTCTTTGAGATTTTTATAATTTTATCCGAGTTATTTGTTTTGTTTTGTCCATCCATTTCATCATACAATTTTTTTACTGTTTTAATATTTTAATAAGTGCTTATGTTTTGCTGTGTTCTCATCTACTGAACGAACTATACGTAAATGAACAAATAAATGCCTGATCAATCAACCATCAATCTTGCATATACATACACTATTTCAATGCAGTACGCTAGATTGAAGGGAAATCAAAAGATTTTTCTTCAAGCCTACATCCAATCTATAGGTGTGACTTTTTCACTAATATACTTACACGTGCTTGTCATGCATTTGAACAATGTATATCTGGCTTTAAACGCAATTGCTGAGGTTGAGAAAAATGCGGAGTTACGTGTATCGTTCATTCTTTCTTTCTGGTTTCCTTTATTTATATTTTACGTTCGCTAAGTGAAATCGCTTAACTGAGTAGAATAAGGAGTGGGAAGAGAAAACTCCTTCTCGCTTGAACAAAGTTAACTTTTAGTAAAAATCGCTGTGTTTAAAGAAACCCATGCAATCGAAAGAAAGCCAAAAGAGAAACAGATATTAAAAATATTGGTTTCGTGTAATAACAGTCTATTTTCTATCAGATAACATCTCTGTTTGAATATAAGTGTAAAAATGTAATGCTGTCTCAAACAACATCCCTGTTTAAACATAAGTCAAACAATGGTCCAATGGTGCGTTCTTTTTCTTAAAATATTTTAAGTAAGAAATTGATAGGTTTGTTCCTTGACTTTGAAACTCTACTACAGACACGTCAAAATAAGTTTGAGGAGTAAGTTCAATTCGATTGTGAACACTGTCTTGAAATTAAAGATTAAATAGTCAATCATAAGTTTAAATGATGGCTACGTATGCATGTGTTTGTGTATAACTGGCACATTAGTCGTCCATATTTCTATCGATGTGATAGTTACATTACATGATCCAAAACCAGCAACATGGTATGTGTTTAATTTCAAAACTAAGTCGTTACCAATAGGCTAAATTGGGTTGTTAGTCGATGAAAAAGATGTTATTTTGTAACGCTTTTTTTTTCCTTTGTTTGTTGGTGTTAATTTAAAAATGTAATTTTGAGAAATAAATCAAACTTTTCAATTGAACTTTCAAACTAAAAAGTTATCATTATTATAGTATTCATAAATATTTTATATAATTTCTTTTATTAAAGCCCTAATGAAAAAACGTCATCGTTCGGTCCTGTGGACCTTTTTGTTACGATCAGATGTCTACTAATAGGGCAAGATTATGTATTTCGGGAAAAATGTAATCAAAGTTCTGTTAACTACTCGCATGTTTAAAAAGAAGTAAATTAAAATGTTATATTTGCGTGTTTTTGGATTCAAATTAGAAGTCACTCGTACGTTGTTGACTTCGGATGTTGACTAAAATGGGCTAGTTTTGCAAAACAAAATAATGCAAAACTACTTTATTAGATACTTAAATGTACGAGTATTTGTGGGTACCAAAAGACAATCATTTCTTAAATCTGAATTTTAAATTAAAGTAAATCAGTGAAATTTGTACATACTATATTTTGACATAAATAGATACAGACTTCTCATATCAGTTAATCTTGTTCAAAAATAGATTCAGTTATTTTTTGTATTGCTATATACACTTAATAAGATACAAAAGTAATCTTGACAGACAAATCCAAACTAAATACCGTCGAGCTGTCTTGGATTTTTTGAATAAATAAGGAATACTCGAATATTTACAATATTTGCCTTTGAATGATTTATTATGCTTATCAAAATGGTCTCATCATCACCTTATCTTTGAAAATGCGAAAAATACATGTAACCTGCCTATGTAGAACGGTAGATACGTGCACATATGTATATTAATGTATGTATGTACATAAGTACATTAAATACAACATTTTATATTGTATCTTTTCGGTAGGTCATTTAGATTATAATAGTTAGGAATTTTATAAATTTTTTTTTTTAATTTTTTGTTGTGAGACCAAGCATTGGTTTCATACCAAAAAAATGTGAGTTAAGATGCCTAAACGAGAAATTCGTCTGTAAATAAAACGTAAGTGTTACTAAGAGTGAGTCGGCAAGTAATAAGGTATAGAAAAGTTATTATTAAGTTAAGTTCTCTTGTACTGAAACTTTAATTTTTACTTGGGATTTTGGAACTATAGGAAAATTTTTGGACTCGTAAAAAAATTTAATACGAGACTAACTAAACTTCAGTTTATGATAATAGATAAAAGTGGTTTAGGAATATTCCGCCTGTCTGACCTGTATCCTAGTACCCTCAAACCATCGAACTTATAGCATAAAGGGGAACTTTATAGTAAATTGAAAAATAAGGGTTGCTGTCATACAACAGTTGAGAAAAAGCCTATTTATTAAGGAAACGGCTCCAAGGATTTTAATGAACAAAATCATTTACACTTTTGTAGGTGTGGCCGTAATAGATATTATCGAGATCCATGACCTTGGTAGCAAATTCGCGACACTTCTGTGATAGATAAACTTTCCCGCGTCCGCTATGTAGCACGTAGTGCCGTCTTGCAGGCACCACACCCCGTCCTATGTCCATATACATACATATGAGTAGTTCAATTTGAGCCATACAAAATTTGTTATCATCGTCGTTTTTGTCCACACCAAATGGTAACTTTTTGAGGATACATTGTCACCTGGTGAACATCGTGTGGGTGGGTTGGTATCCGAACTGTACCTTAGTTCAACGCGGATACCTAGCTGTTAAGCCTTTACCCCACGGGTGGCCTACCACCATCGGAGTCAGACTGAGTCCTGACCATTAACCCCAAGACAGCCGAAGCCATCTTAGTAGCAAAGCTGTGTCATGTTGCAGGCATGAACACACCTCTTGCTTAAAGGCGAGGTCTATCTAACACCTCTTGAATCCAGGCACACCTGGAAACCATATGTCTACGCATTTGGAATAAACCACAACCACCACGATACTCCCACTAGGGGGGCCTACCTCATAGATAGCTTGAAGAGAGCAAACGCGAACGCGACAGCTGCACCTCACCATCCGAAGACAGTATAAGAGAGCCCGAAGACGATACGCTATTGTTTACAAACTTAATGGATTGCTCGCTTTGTATGCGACAGCTGCACCTCTCTATCGGAGATAGAGTAAGAGAGCCCGAAGACATACTGCTCACATTCCTTTGGGCAACTATCTCCCGTGGTACCAGAATATAGCATCTGGTGAGCTTCGCAACCTCCAATTGTGTCACACTTGCAGATGGAACTCCCATGCAAAAGCCCAAGACCTGCCAGTCTTATAGATATACGTTTTTCCAGACCTGATCGAAGTAGAAACCACGTCCAGATATGCGTACTCCTCAGGTGAGTTGTAACACACTCCTTAGCGGATTCCTACTTTTAATGGATACCGTCCCGTTTTTGTTCCCATCTAGTTGGTTCAGTTACTCTCGTAACCTATCCACAGGCACCGCGAGGAGGTCGATAGGAACCTGGAAAGACAGCAAAAGGCAAGGTAGTATTCCGACTCGCTGGTAATTCAGCTGAGCAGGCCCCAAAGAATATCAACTAAAGTTGACCAACCCAGCACCCAGGCGCAAAGGCCTGTCTGTGCGTATGGGAGGAAAACGATAGAGAGTTCAGTGAAGCCCTGGAAAAGCCATACGACTCAAGCCCGCCGTGCAGTCGCGCCTGCTGGGTTGGTATCAGTCGCATATACGGCAATTCGCCAAGTTGAAGTCTGCGAAAAGCCGTCTTGTTGTGCACAACGAGGAATCGACTGCCTCTGAATCTGCTGAACACTTGCACGGACAGCGGCTTAATTCCCACCCGATCTAAACGGCTCTGGAAGTAACCGTCGGAGCGGAAATTTCTCCGCAACGCATCCTTCTTCGGAAATTCAATTTCGGTTCGTAGTAGCTTTCATGGGAAGAAATTTTATAGAAATCCAACGACGCATTGCGATGTGCTAATTAACCAATATATCGAAAATGCGATATATTTTCGATATTTTTTTTTATAAAATAAACACCATAAGCATTTTAAACCATGATAAATCCGTGAGAGAGTGTAATTTATTGTTTATAAAAAGTATTTTTTTTTTCAATTATAATGCGCTAGAGTTTTTAAGAAATGTAATAAGATGCACCGATTTTTAAATCAAAACTATCGAATAAAGTCCCCAACCTATTTCCATACATGTTGTTTGTTTCCATTTGAAGTGTCAAAAAAAGAATAAATTGAAAAAAAAAAACTTGAAACACAATATTTTATACTTATTTGACTAATAGGTACTTTAATCACAATGGAAATTGATCAATACACAAAAAAAAAGATCACGAACGTACTTTTTTCCATCCAAACATAGGTCCCAATTAATTTAACTGATTGGGCCAGATCTTCCCAAACACAGCTACAATTTCTGATGTCCTTTTGGTGTAATCCGCTCATATTGGTGCGAACTTTTTTTTTGATTCTGCCTAAGAACAAAAAGTCTTTTATAAATAGGTAACTTTATTACTTACATTTTAATCAACTATTTCTTTAAAAAGAAAAAACTTTACGCAACAAGAACTTGTCGAAGGATTTCGGAGAAAATTTTGTTTTTGTGTGTCAAAAATAAGACCATTAGTGCTTCATCGCACACAAATGGCATGCATTGAATTTCGTCGGACAAAATTTCCGAACAGCTGATTGGAGAAATACCTTGAAGCAAAATGTCTCCGATTCGTAGGAAATCGGAGAGAATCCCGCTCCGACGGTTACCTCGATAGGACCGAAAGTTCCTTTCAATTACGAACGTTTCCTGATTGATTACCGAACCGTTCGTTTCAAATCTGGCAGCCAAACGTTGAAAAATCGACTGTGAAGGGTTACCACTTCAAACGTAATAAAATGGGGGCAACGCGCGCAAAGTTTGTACTAACGAACACTCATTTTGATGTTAAACTTGCGATGGTGATTCGGCATCAGAAGCTGAATAATAAGCAACAGATTTGACAGATATCAGCAAAACAATTTGACCGTCACAAGCCGCCAAAATCTACCCTTGTCAATTAAAAAACCCTTTTCATATGTCAAAATGTATTTAGAAATGCTGATGATTTGTCATTGAGCTACCTCGAACTAAAAATATGACGTGTATTTTTTTTGGGAAGCCGCTAGCTTACCACGCCTACTACCATGGCCCCTTTTCTTATATCTGAGTCTCCTTATTATTTGATATTCCTAGGAATATGAAATTCGTTACGTTCGACAAACTACTGTTAAGTGGCGCTGTAAACGTATGACAAAATTCGTTTTTGTTTATGAACTTTCTAAATTTTACACCGAAACTAGAAAAAATATTAACAATCAGGAAATTTCTGTAACCATATTTAGGTAGGAAAACGTGGGGGAGGTTGTTTCCATTACTAGTTCCTACCAATTTCAATTGCCATCGCACTTTGTGAATATTAATTGGTTTTCATATTTAATAGCCAATGCATTAAAAACCATAAAATTTTTCAATTTTTGTTTCTGGCTTCTGGAGCGACTCGATTATTAAACTATCTTACTGTGACCGAATCATATAAATTCAGTTCACAATATTATAATCTTCAGTATTTACTTGATTATCAAAGCTATAATTAAAACGTATACAGATATTTATTAAAAACAACATTGTTTTTATGCATAACACATCACATTATACCTATAGATACAAAGATTTAACGAATTATATCTCATAAGATTTGCGTCATGTTTGTGATTGTCAAACGCAAATCTCACGTAAGGTACATCCACATGACTAGCGTTATCTATCACAACCAAAGGCGGACGTTGCCGTCATACTAATAAAAACAAAAAACTATCTTCCAGGATGAAGTCGGCGACCAACTTGAAAAATCTTTAATTCCATACATATGATACTATTTGAAAATTATTTCATATAAAGTGCGCAATTCTTAGTAATAATGATACAAGAAAAAACTTAAATTAATTATGATTTATTATGCCAATTGTTAAAGCTTAAATATTTTATAAGCTCTATACCAAATACAGAATTGAATTTAACAAGCTCTCGGTTAATTCAGATGTCTATGTCAGGTTTTCGACCTTTTCAAATTAGTATCTCAAGCTGAACTTGTATGAATTAGTGCGAAGTTTATTTTCTTTTAATTTTATTGTTATTTTTTGTTTGCTAGAATACAATGAATTCAGTGTGACGGTCATTCCAAAGTTAATTCAACTTTTCTCGATTTATCCGTGAATTCAATTCACTTACCTACTTATGAGTTGAACAAGCTTGTTCTTACTTACGTCTCTATCCCTCTTAGGCATACAGTTTATGCGATTCACCTACTATTGCTGGCTTTTGAGGCTTCTTAAATTTTAAGGTGTATTTGCTATCATCATCAAAAAATATCTATAAGCAAACGATATGTATTAAGAAAGAGAAATTCATTTACGCCAATCATATACGAAAACCGTATAGGTATGTACGCCAGCATACAAAAATTAAAGCTTATTCAAACGTCGACTGGGCCGGCCGTTACTACTCGTATATTATGTGTCACGTTGGTTTTAGTAATGGACACCAAGCTAAGAAATTAGATAGAGATATCGCTGTCAGGAGACGAGGGAAACAGAAAATATTATATTAATTCTATTAGAATCTATATTGCTGTTGATTCTTAAATTAAGGTATACCTATGTATTTACCATATTGTGGCTATTAAATGGCACGTGAGTGGACAGGGTGTTGCCTTTTTTTTTAAATATAAAACGAAATCATTGTTTATTATAAACAGAGTCTTAAAAGAAAACAAAGCTTTATTATTCTATTCTGCGAATGAAAATGTTTCAAATTGTTATTCTTGGACTTGAACGAATTTGAAGTTTTTTTTTTTTTTAAATTAGTCAGCTATAAAAAAGGGTGGTTAAATTTTAAGGGCCGATGACGTCAAGTTTTTTTCTGCAGTTCATTTGACATTTCTCAATTTCAGACTAACTCAATTTGAACCATGGAAAGATACCCAATCGAGCAACGCGTTAAAGTTATTCAGGCTTATTATAAAAATGGGCATTCAAAACAAAATCCATGATTTTTTCGGTCAATTTAATCGTCCAAATGTGCGTACAATCGGAAAAATCGTGCAAAAATTTGAGCAAACCGGGTCTGTAGGAGATGTGAAAACACCAGAGCATGTTCGTACAGCTCGTACTGTAGAAAATATTGCTGCTGTTCACGATAGTGTGGCTGAAGAGCCGTCCACCCCAACTCGTCGTCGTGCCCAACAATTGCACCTTTCACGCTCGTCGTTGATGAACATTATGCATAAAGACTTGCATTTACACGCTTACAAGGTGCAATTGACTCAAGAACTAAAGCCTCTTGACCATTTCAAGCGTCGTCAATGGTCAGAATGGTGGCAAGAAATGGCAACAGTGGATGATCAATTTTCGAATAAAATCATCTTAAGTGATGAGGCATATTTTCACCTCAGTGGATTCGTCAATAAACAGAATTGCCGCATTTGGGCGAATAATAATCCAAGAGTGGTTGTCGAAAAACAAATGCACCCACAAAGAGTGACTGTTTGGTGCGGTTTATGGGCCTGCAGCATCATCGGGCCTTACTTTTTTCCAAAATGAGGTCGGTTAGGCAGTTACTGTGAATGGTGTTCGCTATCGTGAGATGATAACGAACTTTTTATAGCCCGAATTGGAAGATATGGATGTGGACGATATGTGGTTTCAACAGAACGTTGCCACTTGCCACACAGCTAACGAAACAATGGCTCTTTTGCGCGACAAATTCAATGGCAGTGTTATCTCACGTGGTGGCGATGTCAATTGGCCGCCAAGATCATGTGATTTGACACCGTTGGACTTCTTTCTTTGGGGTTATTTGAAAGAAAAGGTGTAAGTACGTCGATAAGCCAGCAACAATTCAAGAGTTAAAGGATGAGATAATTCGGCACATTAACGACATAGAACCTCAATTATGCCTCAGCGTCATCGAAAATTTAGACCATCGGATGGAGGTGTGCTGCCGAGGTCGCGGCGGCCATTTGGCCGATATTTTGTTCCATACATAATTGAACCATACCATATTATCATAATAAAAAGAAATGGCAATAATTTCCTAAATAATTTGTGTTTTATTCAAAATCAAAATCGGCCCTTAAAATTTAACCACCCTTTATTAACAACTCAATACTAACTCCATAATGAGGCAAAAGTGCTCTTTTTTTTGTCAAGGGTTTGTATAATACTCTTTGGTCCTTACATGTTTATTTGCTCTGTGTATAGCTACACGTAAGGGGGTTTTCAATAAGGGCGGGTAGATGTCGAAATTGATTAAAACAAGTTGTGTTGTGAGTTATTAACAAAAAGAGAGTGGAATATGACATCGTTAAAATGTCCGCCTCCGTTTTTTACTGTAACACGGATCCAAGTTTTCCAATTCTTATGTATTCGGCTGTTATCTTCACCTTAAGGACATCGGTCGTTTGTGGTTTATTCGCATAGACCTTCGAGTTGAGGAAACCCAAAAAACAACAAATCTAGTGGGGTCAAATCGCATGACCTTGGTGTCCAATTCAAGTCACCTCTGCGAGAGATAAACATACCCTAAAATCGTTCATGCAAAATACCAATCGTGGCGTCCAATATGTGGAACGTAGTGCCGTGCTGCTAGGACCTTATGTCGTCTATGTCCATGTGGTGCAATTGGGTCCATAAGAAATTGGTTATTATGGTTCTGTAGCGCTCGCCATTGACGGTGACCGTCTTTGGCAACTTCGGTTTCGAAAAAAGTAGGGACCAATGGCGCCACCGCGGCAAAATCCACTCCAAACGGTAATCTTTTGAAGATGCTTTGTTATCCGTAAGCCTCGTGTACGTGGGTTTCGTGCCATTTACTTGAATCTAGCTTTTTAACACAACCATTCATTAAATGAATACCGTACCAATTGTCTCAAATTTGGCCACCAAACGTTGAAAAGTCGGGTGAAGGGCCACCAACCAGGTCTTCCACTGAGCCTAGTTCCAACAACAAATCCGCACCTAAATAACCGCTGCTTTCTTCTCGATAGAAGTCGCCGTGTTAGATATCGCAGTCTTTTAATTTTCGTCTCCTCAGTCGACCCCATCGCGTTTCATAGATGGCGGTAATATCTGTTTTGCAAAAGTTCAGTTCTTCCACTAATTTTTCGGCTGTATGTGGAGTACATATTAAGGGACCTAACATTTCTCGCACATACATGAAGTTGGTTGTGCTTATTTCTTTGGCCGCATTATGTTCAAAATTAAAAAAAATACCCTAAAGTCATGTGCTTATATTGTACTAAAATACAATTTTAATTTTGAAAAGCCTTTCCCTATCTTCCCCTGAAAACACCCATAGATAACTCTCAATTGACTTAACATAAATCAAATATCTTGCGATATGTGTGGTTTAAGCCAAAGGCTATTATGTTTACTTCAATGTGAAATGACGAGGTGGTCCTCGTTTAATAACCTAACGGCATAATTTTTCGCTCCAAACATTCGACTTATGAAGTGATGCACATCATAAGTTCGATAAATCTGACAATATTAAACATCTTGTGGTGGCTCATATAAAGTGAAAAGAGGAGGAAGGTTCCAATAACAGATCCCTGTGACAATCTTGCTAAAATACTGAGAACAATAGACGTTCAAAAATGATTCTATTACATTTATTAAAATGTTTAATTTGAAATGAAATCATCGAATAACCTTATGAAAATATCAATAAACTATGAATTTGTCGATCTGATATATACCTACCTATCAATAATCAAAAAATCTAGACGATTGACAACGATAAAAGCGATTTACCGATTTCGATTGAGAAACGTCAAATTTCGTATTGATAATTGACAACCGTAATATGACCCATTTAAAAATAATGTTTCTTACCATGTCAATTTCGAACTTTGGCAACTCTTCCAACCTATACAAATTAACAACATCGACACGTTATTTCAACTGTATGCATACGGGAGATATCTTTGTTTCTCACAAACAATGGTGGCTATACTAAAGAAAAATAACAACAATATAGACAACAAAATAGTTTGCATACCTATCTTCTATCTTCAGTTGGTTTATTTGCGAACAAATATGCGAATGTTTTAAAAATAACCTCCTTTTCTCTTTCTGTAGCAGTAACGTACATAAATGCAATAATATGCAATATTTAAATGAGAATTCTACTTGTTATGTAGTCAGATTTGGCAAAGAGAACTAAACGAGTGCTTTTGTTTGGGTAACTTAACTCGTCAAGTTTGCAAACGTCAAAGAGCCCAAAATACAAACAAAAAAAGAGAGAAACCCAACAAAGTTTCAGTTAATTGGATTTAAATTGGATTAAAGTCAAAAAAGCTTGCCTTTGGCTCATTTGATTAGCACTTGTTTGACTTTATTTCTGGCTGTATATTCTCTTAATACTCGTATATTTCACCAATTTTTTCAAGAGAGTACAATAACAAAAAAGAAAGCTGTTCTCTTGCCACTAATTAAGAATTAACTTTACTTCAAGCTGTTGGGGCGTATTTTTCTTCGTTAAATAAAAAAAAATTAAATAACCTGTGTGCACTTATTTCGTCAGTGCTCCGCGCCGCACCTACTTAACTTACTAACTTATATGTCAGTCAGATACACACCAACACAAACACATTGAATGACTACTAACTAACTAGCGAATTTGTTGAACGAACAGACAAGACAAGACAAGAGGGGCGAACTTACTAATTCAGCGAGAAAGAGGAACGAGTCTGTAAATAAAGAGAGACTACGCGATAAGTCGAACGTCGAAGAAAACACATTCTTCGCGGCTCATTGAAGTACGGAACGCGCGCGGCGACGTTAGATTGCGTTCATATTTTTTTATTTCATAATATTTTTTTCCCATTTTAACAGTTTATTTTTTTTGTTTTGTTTGAAATTCTTTTTGAAAATTTATTTGGATTTTCAAAAAAAAGAAGAAATTAACTTTTTTGATCACTTCGTCGCTCGTACTGGCCGAATTTTTGTTTTGACCGTCTCTCTCCGTATCGTCATCGTCTTATGTCGTTGGGTCTGTCATGATCGAGATCGGATAGGTACCAGAATTGTGTGTCTCTTTGTTTTATTGATTGTGTTTGTTATGTTCTATTCAAACTGGATACGTTAGCTAAAAACTCGAATTTTAATGCGAAATTATTTGGTTTGGTTGTGACCACACTCTTCCATTGAAAAAAATTGACGTTGAAGAAATGTGAGGAACTGGTTTTAGTTTTAAATTTTGTTGCCAATATTGTTTTCATATAAAAATAAATAAAAAAAAAAACAAATATAAAAGAACCTGATCAGTTGGATTTACGGTGTTTTTGTTTGTTTTAAAACATAAATGTTATAGGTAATTCTACATTTAAAAAAGTAGAATTTAGTTCAGTGTTTCTTGTAAAAGTTGGTGTTAAAACACGTCATAACGTATGATGCTCAATATGTGATATGAAATTATCAGTCAACTTTGGTGTAAAAAATCAGAAAAAAATCTACAGCTGATAAAGTTGTTTATATGCGCGTCGATCAGCCAAGTGTGTAATTTTTCCACAAAAAAGATACATTTTTCACAGCAGCAGCAACAACAGTAAAGTTAATGATAATGGAAAGAGAATCTAGATAAATATTAAATTATCTTCATATGTGTATACAAATTTATCATTGGAATAGCGAATGTGTGCTCGGGCGGATATAAAATAAAACTACATAGGTATATGTATACTTATCATACCTATAGTACATGTGTACATCAGTTTTATAAAAAAGGAGGGCTTATTTTTCGAAGCAGCAAAATATTTATTGCACTTTGGTGATTCAAAATTTTGCAATAGGAAATAAACGAATAAAATGTATGTATAATTATTTCATAAATACTTGCTACATTAAATTTACTTAAAACTATTGAATTTAAAATACCTATTCGCCAGTTAATTTGAAGACATAATGTGAGGTTCGATAATTTTATGAAATTTAATGTTTAAACAATTACTGGTCTTAAATTTTGAACAAAACACTCGATAAAATGGCAAGTGATACGATATCCATTTGAAATTCTTATGATTGTTGTGTTTTTTCTTATGTTTATTCAAACGATTGCGTAACTGTTGAATTTAAATTTACTTTTCTATAAGAATTCCATGATTCCGTTCGGTTAAGTTCTTCCGAACGCTCACCATAGTTAGACTGGTTTTCGTTTTATTGATAAATGGCGGTGAGGTATCTGTCAAACTTTTCCAAGGTTATATCTCACCCCGTCTTTTATTCGTTTTTGTTTATAACTTTTAGTTTATTCAATCTTTTTGAAATAAAAAATATTTAATTCAACCCGGAATCTAAATGATTCATTTATAATAATTTTTGTAATACCTCGTGGAATAATGGTACTGCCTCTTGCGAGGAATTGACAAGGGTATTTCTTGTCATTAGCAGTAGTTGTTAATAGACAGAAATTGTAGGTCCCCTACATTCCTGCTAGTCTCTATCCTAAGGCTCTCTAAGAGCCGTAATGTCCTAATTTATTTATACAGTGGCGACAAAATAAATAGCACACTTCTGTTAAAAATTCTTTCTTGACCTTAAAACATAAGTGCATTTTGCAATCAGGTACTGTAAGATCATTTTTATTGTAGATTTTGAATGTTGAGTACCTATCTGGATTTCGAATATAAAATAACGGGATTAGACTTTACTTCTCCAGAAATTATTTTATAAAAAAGTCAAATGGTACACAAGTTGCACTCAGGTGAGGACAATTTAAATAGCACATATTGTTTCTACTGCAAATTTAATACATTTTAACAAATATTCTTAAAAAGTTATGAGTTTTGATAAGGTTCTTAGTTAAGTTGCTTCAATTTTAATTGCTGAAATGTAGTATGAGAAGTGGAAAACAATCAGCACAGACGTTTAGGCGGATTTTATGAAAAAAGATCACACGAAATCTGAACTAGAGCGGAAATAAAAATTTTCAAGGAAGAATAAGAATGTTAAAAATGCTCTTCACCATGGAGAAGAAGAAAGAAGTGCTCAAAACAAAATTCGTATGAGAAAGACCAGAAAAACCACCCCTTGAACTGATTTTGACATCGTCTGCCTGAGCTAAGTCCCAAAAATTGAACATGTAAACGAACAAGATCTTGGTGTTAATGTGCCTGTAAGTACGATTAGAAACTGTCTCAGTGGAAAAAAGCTGTTTGGACGATTTGCTTGAAAGAAAGCAGACGTCTATGTACATATATGAAGGTTTTTATAATACAAATTCTATATACTTCTTCTTCTTCCTTTGTTCGGCGCTGTTATGATCTCGATGTCGAGGGGATCATAACTCTCCCACGTATCTGCTTCACACTAGTGATCCGCCTGTGGGGTTCGCCGGGTTGACCTCAGAAATCGGCGGCAAGCCTCCCGGTTTTGTATTGTTCCATTTCTGAGGCCAACTGAATGCTGGTGTTTTTGCATTTGTTTGTACCAGGAGTGTTTAGGCCTACCTTTCTTTTTATTCCGAATTGGAACGTTGTATGATATTGCCTTTTTGACGGGGTTCTCAGGATCTCTCCTTTGAACATGGCAATACCAACTGAGTCGGTCGTGTTCAATTTTTTGGGAAATGGTATTCTTAACATGAAGGCTTCCTCGGATCTTCGTACTTCTAATTCGATCAAGCTTTGTAACTCCTGCTGTCATACGAAGCATCTTCATCTCAGCTGCCGTTAGCTTACTCTCATACTTTTTGTACATTGTCCAACATTGTGAACCGTATGTGAGTGCTGGACGCACAACTGAAGTGTAGAGCTTTCCTTTCAGCTTAGGGGGCATTTTTCGGTCACAGAAGATAGCAGAATTGTCCCGCCACTTCATCCACCCTACGCTTACGCGATGATTGATATCGTCATCACAAGTAGCTTCGTTATTTATCATAGACCCCAGATATTTAAACTTTTCACACTTGTGAAGCACTACTCCATTCAAATAAATGTCTGGAATAGGACTGTGTGGATCAGAAAATGGGCAGCATAGGTATTCTGTCTTTTTCGCGTTTATGCGGTACCCACTTCCTTCTAGAACATCCACCCATACGTCAAGTGCTCGTTGTAGGGATATCGGGTCTTCACTTATGATGGCTCCATCGTCAGCAAACTGATGTACTTTTGGATCCGTCACTTTGCCTTCAAGCAGGCAATCAAGAACTGTAATAAAGAGCAGGGGACTCAAGACACTTCCCCGGTGTACACCTACTGTGATTTCGAATTCTTCGGTGACTCCAGCTGCGCATCTTACTTTAGTAACTGCTCCATCATACATGTCCATAATTATCCGCACATAGGTTTCTGGAACTCCTCGTTGCCTGAGGGCCACCCATATTAGATCTCGTGGTTGCCGATCGAATGCTTTTTCAAAATCAACCAATACGACATGCAAATCCTCCAAAGAATCCCGATGCTTTTCCATAATTATTCTTATACTCTGGATTGTATCCGTGGTTGACTTACCACCGATAAACCCGCACTGGTCATCAGATAGCCTAATTATTTTTCGCAGTCGGTTACCCAAGACTCGCTCAACGATCTTCATGGTGTGTGACATCAGCTTAATCGAACGGTAATTATCACAGCTTCGAGTATCACCCTTTCCTTTATAAATTGGAAGAAGGTAACTTTTCCTCCATTGATTAGGCATGCGATCACCTCGTATAAGTTTGGAGACAAGAATCATGAGCCATCTAAACCCGATGTCTCCCATCTTTTTCCAAAACTCTGAGGGTATTTCGTCTGGGCCAACAGCTTTTCCCTTTTTGGAGTATTTTACCGCCTCACTAACTTCTTCGACTGTGACGTCGGATACTTCGCTTAAGTTAGGTGAAGCTATTGGAAAGTATAGCCTTGGAAATTGTTCGTTTAGAAGTTCGTCACAATACTGTCGCCACCTGTGAAGAATTTCGTTGTCTTCCACAAGTAGTTGGCCTTGAGCATTGTTAATGAACTTTGGCGAACAAATCTCCTGGGCATTTCTTCTTCTTTGAGCGGCTATTTTGAAGATAGTTGCGCCCTTATTCGTGTTTTGCCGTAGCTCTTGAATAGCACCAGCTGTCGGGGTAGAAATTTCATCCAGCTCCCGATACAGGTTTTCTGTATTCTTTGCTTGAATTTGGGCGCACTTCTTCTTCGCTTCTTTCTTGCAGTTTCTATATTCCACTTCGAGGCGTGACTTTTGCTCTGTATCATTAGAGGGGCACTTCGAATACTACTTCGAATATACTACTGAAATAAATCAGCCAAGTAGAAGACTTAGCACTATTAATGGACTTGTTGAATTATTGATTCAAAATAGCTTTTTTGGCCTTTAGTACACAAAAATTGGCGTTTCGTCCGGATGATCTCACATGGACTCATCAGTTGACTGTGAGGACCTTGTCAATACGCAATTTTTGTTAAATTCAGTTCATCATACATCGATTTTTTGACAAAAATCCAATGTGAACTATATCCAACTATATATAAACCTTCATATAGAATCAATGCCAGGCCACGGGCAAAAACTTCCAACGTTAATGATTACAATTTTAATCTTGGTTGGATATAATTCACATTGGATTTTTGTCAAAAAATCGATGTAAGATGAACTGAATTTAACAAAAATTGCGTATTGACAAGGTCCTCACAGTCAACTGATGAGTCCATGTGAGATCACCCGGACGAAACGCCAATTTTTGTGGACTAAAGGCCAAAAAAAGCTATTTCGAAAGCAGACGTCTTTAAGAGCAATCTCTAACGTCGGATGCAGTTTGCAAGGGAGCATATTTCAAAAGTTCAAAATTGGTGGAGAAATATCTTACGGAGCGATGAGTGAAAATTTAATCCTTTGGGTCAGATTGTAAAAACTACTTTCGACGAGGAATCCACCAGGAATATAACCAAAAAATACACAATGAAGTCTGTTAAGCATGGTAGGGATAGCATTCTTGTTTAGGGATGTTTTTATTGGCATGGTATGGGACCACTTCATCAGATAGAGGGTATTAAGGACCATTTATAATACAAGGAAATCCTACGGGATACAATTCTACCGTATTCTAAGGAGGAAATGCCCTTCAATAGATTTGAGAGAGGTATCATTGAATTTTTTTATTTAATTGGAAGACCTTTGTATGTCAATCGGGCTAATCATGAATTCCATCATATTTAGAAAAAAAGAACTAATCGTAGTGAAAAATCCTCCTACAAATTGCTCTTACCACGGATTTGATGATAGAATTCTGTCGGGATTCGTAGAAGTTCCGATTGCGATGGAATTCGTGATAGGGCTGATTATGAATGGAATATAACATCATTCAAATGTTCACTGTGGCTTCGCTGGGAAGGGGCATCCGAAACGTTCAATTTTCTATAACTTTCGAGCATACATCAAATAGAATATTTGAGTAATGGCATTGATTATGTTGGATTTCAAGACAGTGGTGGCTTGTGGTTTACTGGCATAGACCTGTGACTTAAAAAACGCCACAAGCTGAAGTCTAACCATGTTCGGAAATCGGTCATGCAAAATGTCCATTGTGACACGGACTGTGTCGTCGGTTTCCATTTAATCCAATTGAGGTCAAATAAAATTTGTTACCATCGATCGATAGCCGTTGATGATGATGGCCTGGCCAACGTCGTTTTCAAAAGAGGCATGGACAGATGATGCCGCCAGCCCAAAATCCACATCAAACAGACTTTTTCTGGATGCATTGTAATTTGGTGGGTCTCATGTGGATGGTGGTCGTCCCAATGCTACAATTTTGTTCGTTGACGAACCCATTCATCCAGAAATGGCCTTCGTCGCTGAATATGATTTTTCGACCGAAATGTTGCTCGAGAAGACCCACTGTAAAAGAAAAAAAAATATTCACATACCACACTCATTAATTGACGTTGTTATAATTGCAATTTTATAATTGTGTTGTTGTATGATACAAGTTTGATATACATAAGTTTATATTTTTCAAGGTTAACGTCATGTTCCAATATCAAATTCTCTGGTGCTTTGAATTCATTTAAAATTCTACTTAATTGAGGGTTTTTATATAAGTTGAATATTACACTAAAATAAAGTAGAACATTGTGTAGGTTTATCTTAACTCCAGGATTTTGTTTGTTCTCATAAGAACAAATGTTCTTGCTTTATAATTTATACAGTTATATCAGCGTTGCCTATAAACAAATATGGCGTGCTTAGCTAACAATGTAAATAGATATGAAGCAAACAAAAATACTTCAACCGAAAAAGTAAAAAAATTACCTTCTTTTCCCTCGGGGAGGTAGAAAATATCCTGATGACCATATTTAGGTTAATATTTACCCATCGGGGATAACACTCTCTGATGGAAAATTCTCTCTGTTCACAGAAGTGTAAGTGATAAGAGATTTTAAGACAAAACTTATTCGAAGTACATTTATATGTATTTTCCTTAAATTTACTTACCTATCGTGCGTCGTTGTAAATACATGTACTAAATACCTTTCCTCTATAGTGTAGAGTTGTTTGCCAAAAATAAAATAGCATAAGTAAATAAAATTGCGACTGTAATGTTTCTTTTAAAATTAGGGCTAAAAAAAAACTGATTTCTACTTTTATTTCGAAATGTCGTGATAATGGAAAACTAAAATCGCATTCTTCTACATGTGGCATGCAATAAATTGGTTTAGGCTTGGGAGATCACATGTAACGCATTACGACAGTATGACTTCTTATTCTTGTCTTTACATCTTAAGTATTTACAAATTACATTCTTTTTTTTTCTGCATCTGCGGGAGGCTTCAGATTCTTTTTTTATTATGAATAATCTCAGTATCTTTTGTATACACTCTCCGCATCTGTATATATGTACATGTATATGTATGTATATGTGTAGATATGTATTGATTGTTTTGTGAAAGTTGTTCCAATATTTCTCGCATCGTTTTCAATCAACTATTAGGTTCATAGTTCATGCATGTTTATTTTACTTTCAATGTGACTCATATCTTGGTTTGTTTTGATATAAAGAACGACATTTTGGTAAAAAAAAATCGGCAAATTTGTATTGCAATATATCACGCACAGTAAAATGTATGCTTAAGGGAGTACATTTACATTCGAAAAAACTAGTGTTAAGGTATAAGTGTGTTTCTCAACAATTTTCAAATTTTGAATCAGCTTGAAAACGGAAAAACCATTCATTTTTGAAATAATGTCCCTAAATGTATATCATTTTGTACTAAAAATATGCATACCAAAATTTCTGAAAAAAATTTAGGGAAAATTTATTACAGACATACATATATAAAAACATATTGCAGTCAGTATGTTTGTATGCCTACAGTCTAAACCGCTGAAGCGATTTTCTTCAAATTTTATATTTAAGGTTTTTCCGTGATTCCCTAGAGCAGAAATTGAAATTTTGTTAAGCTCCATAACTAACCTTTTCTACCATAAAGCCATGATGCCAAACCTTATTTATCTCAAGAACTATAAAATCCCAATTTTAACTAGTTTTAATCCGCAGGGGATGACGGAAATTTAATAAAGTATGCGAGCAAAGAAGCAATTTGTTTCGAAATGTTTTTTTTTTTTAATTATTATTTTTCCCATTGTGGAGTCGGCCATTCCATGTAATGCTCCTATAAGATTCATTGTTGTACATTAGTATATCACTTGTGTTCCATTAGAACATTAACTTACAAACATCAAGTGATGGACATTTCTCCCAAAAAAGTATTATGTAACTAGTACATATGTACTTATAATTCTGGTGAAATCGGAAGTCCACGGTTTGTAATTCGATCTTAGATGTTTAGGTTTTCAACCAAGAACTGAACTGTTGTCTTGTCAAACCTATACCTGGAGTAAAATTTTCCATCGTCCAGCTCTTCAAAACGATTTGCTCGGTACTTAAAACATCGCACTTTTCTGAACAAAGCTGATTCTTTAAACATATCGAAATCTTCGTCGTCCGAAAACATTTTATATTATATGTTTTTTTTTCTTTAAAAAACAATTGGCTCACGAATCATAAAAAGAACAATTGAAACTGTTTCAAAGCAAAACCTTCTTTTTAACTTTCTCAATAACGGCTCTAACGGTTTTTTGAAATATTATATGTAAATGTATGTGTAATATCTTGAAATAATTTTGTTTATAAAAATATCCGAAAAAATAGTTTTTGGATTAAAAAAAAAAAATTAAAATATTTTATGAATTGAATCAATATCTTCAATATCTTCAGTACGAGTAAAAGATTCGTTTTTGAAATTATTTCCTTATATACCTAATATTAAATACTTAAAAATTGAAATTCCAATTTTAAGATATTTTAAAGAAATTTCTTATATACAAAATTAATTTAATAATAACGATTTTTAAAACTTCATATTAATTCAAACTTTTCTAAAAATAATACGGCAATTTTATGTATTTGTAATAATACTTTAAATAAATTTGCTTTAGATCTATATAGTTTATTTAGTTTTTAATAATCATATCAAGGTTTTATAAATTATTTATTATTCAAACTTTTGTATTCAAAATGAATAGTCGATATTATTTGTAAGTAAATACAAAATTGTTAACCCATAACACATTTGAATATACACACATTCGATAATATTTGAGAAAATTATTCTTACTATTCCTTTTACTATAATTATTTTTTCATTATTCTTTTTATTAAAGTTATTCTTTTAATTATAATTATTCTTTTATTTAAAATTATTTTATTATAATTATTTTTTTTTTCAATATAATTATTTTTTTTTTTTCAATATAATTATTTTTTTTATTATAATTATTCTTTTTATTTAAATTATTCTTTTTATTATAAATTATTCTTTTTATTAAAATTATTCTTTTTATTAAAATTATTCTTTTTATTATAATTATTATGTTTAAAATATGGCTTATGTTTACTAACGTATTTTTTTTGCGGCGGTCGGAAAAGCAAAAACAAAAACTGGAATGCATTTTTTTTTATAGAATTATTTTAATTTGTGTAAAACAATATTAAAAAAATATTAATTAAATGGCCATATTTGTGTTAAAAAAAATTGCGAATGTACAATGTGTGATGTACGTCTTTTGAGAAGAGGTTTACAAATGGTCTTTCTTGAACCGTGAAGATGCGTACAAAGTTTCCAATTTTCTAGCTCCCCAGTCTCCCAGTATGCACATACAAAATAGTATCCTAATTTTAATATTTCACTTCTAACTAATATAATACACCTATATGTATGTATGTATATATGTAAATATTAATGGACTAATGGCTTTATTAAAATGCATAACACAATATTATTTTTAGACTTAAGACCGTCTGTGAGACTGCAAAAAATAAATAAAAATATAGTACTCGTATGTGTGCCTGTGCCGTTGCTATAATAAAATACTCGTCACAATAATAAAATTTGCCTTTACTTAGAATTTTGCTTTATGACGAACTTCATAAGGATTTGTTATTATTTTTATAAATAATTGATCGATGATAGAAAAGGAAGCAATTTAATTAAATGCGCATACATTAGATAGGCGTTCGCAAAAGAAATGCAATGTGTTAATTTTAGCATTTTTTTATAGTTCGCACGCATTCAATAGATTATATCGATTAAACTTCTACAAACTATGTATGTATGAACATATGTATGTATTTATATTACTATACATAAATGTATGCACATATCCTTATGTTTTAGCTCAGTGCGACTTAGTAGTTGTGATAGTAGTGTAAAATAGCCCAATTCGCAAATATTTACTTTCCAAGAATTTTATTTGCGAGAAGTCGATGACTATGTACAATGTACATATGTACAGTGGCGACAAAATAAATAGCACATGTAGTCTTAAATTTCTGTGATGCAAGTTTTTCCCACTTTCTTAAACTTTAAAGAGCTGTTTGACTTATGAGGAAGTAAGACCAAATATACATATCTCTGATTTAAAAATAAAATGAGATATATTGAACTCATAAAAAAAACTACAACAAAATGAATTATACAATTTAAGTATACTAGGACAAAATAAATAGCACATTTCGTAAATAACAAATAAAAAACATATTAAATAACAAAATTTTAACATTATTTGAAGAAAATATCCGGTATTTGGTCGAGTAACCCTTATTTTTAATCACAGCGGAATAGCGGCGTTTTATAGACGAAGGAAGATTCCGGAATCGTTCAACAGATACTGAGTACCAGGCTTGCTGGACTTTCCGTCAAAGTTTGTCGAAATTTGAAGTATCAGTTCAATTTATCGCTTCGTCTACAACATTCCACAAGTACTAAATAGAATTACGATCTAGGGACTAAGCTGGCTTATTCCTTAACAGCGGTTTTTTCGATGAATAGCCATTGCTTCACAGACTTAGCCATATGGTTATGATCGTTATCGTGTTGAAATTTATACGTCAAGGGCATTTCCTCCTCAGAATACGGTAGAATTGTATCCCGTAGGATTTCCTTGTATTATAAATGGTCCTTAATACACTCTATCTGATGAAGTGGTCCCATACCATGCCAATAAAAACATGCCTAAACAAGAATGCTATCCCTACCATGCTTAACAGACTTTATTGTGTATATTCTGGTCATATTCCTGGTGGATTCCTTGTCGAAAGTAGTTTTCACCATCTGACCCAAAGGATTAAATTTATACTCATCGCCGGCGTAAGATATTTCTCCAAAATATGCTCCCTTGCAAACTGCATCCGACGTGAGAGATTGCTCTTAAAGACGTCTACTTTCTTTCTGGCAAATCGTCCAAACAGCTTTTTTCCACTGAGACAGTTTCTAATCGTACTTACAGACACATTAACACCAAGATCTTGTTCATTTGCATGTTCAATTTTTGGGACTCAGCTCAGGCAGACGATGTCAAAATCAGTTCAAGGGGTGGTTTTTCTGGTCTTACTTAAACGAATTTTGTTTTGAGCACTTCCTTCTTCTTCGCAATGATGAACAGCATTTATAACATTTTTATTCTTCCTTGAAAATTTTTATTTCCCCTGTAGTTCAGATTTCGTGTGACTTTTTTTCATAAAATCAAAAACCCCTAGGGTAAACGTCAGAGCTGATTGTTTTCCACTTCTCATACTCATACTCTTATATTTTAGCAATTAAAATTGAAGCAACTTAACTAAGAATCTTATTAAAAATCATAAATTTTTCACTAAGCTTTTAAAAGTTAAGAATATTTGTTGAAAATGTATTAAATTTGCAACGGAAACAATATGTGCTATTTAAATTGTCCTCACCTGAGTGCAACTTGTGTACCATTTGACTTTTTTATAAAATAATTTCTGGAGAAGTCTTATCCCGTTATTTGATATTCAAAGTCCAGATACTCAACATTCAAAATCTACAACAAAAATGGTCTTACAGTACCGGATTTCAAAATGCACTTATGTTTTAAGGTCAAGAAAGAATTTTTAACAGAAGTGAGCTATTTATTTTGTCGCCACTGTATGTATGGTTGTAAATTCTAGACTTTTCGTCAGGGGAACGAACGTGCTACAATGGGGGAACATATTAAAATATTGAATTTTGTTCTGTTAAACATAAGTTGACACAACTTGTATAGTTGAGAAAAAGCACTAACCATATGTCCATTAATGATAGTTTTCAACGAATATAGTCTTACGTGGAGTATCTGCATATATGCATAATTAATTTGATGTTAGTAATTAAATTTCTCTGTCATATGACATTAATGTTTGCAATTTTCCAGAAATTTTAGTACATATTAAAATGTATGTATAATTTATGAACCAATGCATCTAAAGAGTGCGTTTTGTGTTCCAGGTCGATTTTATTTGGTTGCCATTTTCGTGTGAATGAAATTTACCGTTCGTAGGGGGTGATCGATAACAATTTATAACGGAACATAGGAATAAACATCAACTTTGGCGAGATTGGAGTGCTCCAGTTTTTCTGCTGGCTATAGACGACCGCTATTTTTGGCAAAAAATCATTCTGACCTACGAAGCACATTCTGTTAAACAGAATAGCCACTATTGGGTAAATGAAAACTATCGATTGATACACTAAAGACCACTTTACCCCCGTAGATCAACTGTATGCTAGCACCCATCATAGGGCCATATTTCTTTGAGGATACCATAGGAAATGCTGTAGCAGTTACTGATGACATGACTTTTATCCACATATATTATGTTTTAAAACACTTTTTGTGTCCGCATTTGTTCAATTACATATAGAAAATGTGGTTTCAACAAGACGGTATCAAATCACACACAGCTCGTGCTAATACGATGCGAATTTCACATACATACATATACATATGTACCTACATATGTATGTAAAACTTACCGAGAATAATAATTTAAGGGATGTTTATCCCAAATTTTGGGGGAAAAATAGTCTAAACATGTAATGCTTTACCATAGTCATGATGTCTATAGGTATAGGTACACCTTACACTTACACCTTAGTTAACTCAGTTGACCTATATCCCAGTAATTTGCAATTATTTAACCAATTTGTTTTAGCACAAAGATCAAATTAATGTTATCAATTCTAGATTTCATCATCACAAGTGGAAAAGAAGCTTAGCTGGACTATTCAGGAAAAGTACTCTTAAATCTGTGTGTGCCGCACATTGGGTCAAAGTGCTTCTAAAACAAGCAGAAAATTAAATAATAAAATTAAATGAGATAAATTGAATAAATAAAATTAACGAAATATAACATTTTAAAGGATACGTTTAGCTTACTGCAATTACTGCAAAAACAAGCAAATACATAGTTTTTAAAAAAAAACTTTAAAAAAACAATTTACCTGCTGAATTTTTGGAATTAAAAAAATATTCTAGCTACATGACATCATATTATCAACAAATATGACTGTATCGAACTGCATGAGGATGGTAACTCTGCATTCGATGTATTTAGCAGATATATAAACTTATATAAACATCTTTGTAAAACTTAACGAAAGGAACGAGGATGTTCTGAGAATTTTATTAACGAGAGTCAGTCGTCTTCCAGCAGGTAACAGAGTAGCGTGTATATTTTAAAAAAATGGTTTTTATAATATTTTTTTCCACTATAATTGTTGTATTTCATTTGTCCTGATGGTCGTTATTTCACCCCATGTGATTATTTCTATTTTCTTTTATAATTGTTTCCCTGAGCTACGATATAATGACATCGTTCAAATACCTGGCTCGGTTTTTACGTTGGCACAGATCCGAGTGGTCCAGTTTGCAATGACTTCCGCACAAATCTGGCTGAATTTGAGCCGTGGCCTGTGTTATGTTCACCCTACAGGAAAAAGTGTAGCGGGGTCAAATCGCATGACCTTGATGTCCACCTATGTGAGAGATAACTTTACCTTCAAATGTCAATCGTAGCGTCCACTGTGTGGCACGTAACGTCGTCCTGTTGAAACCTCCATTTGTCTAGGTGCATATTATAAAATTTGGGCCATAAGAAATTGGTTATACCTTATAAGGCAATACCGCTTGTTAACACAGTAATGCTTCCAAAAATGCGCTTGTCCCTAAAGATATTTTTTAGGGCAAAATTGGGGTCTTCTAAACGCTCCCAAGCCCAGTCAATCCAAAAATTCGCCAACTTGAAGTCTGCGGAAGATTGAATTCTCCTGCACGGCGAGGAATCCGCTGCCTCAGGTTCTGCTGTCACTTGCACGGACCGGGGCCAACATTCGGCTAATTGATTATCGAATCGGTCGTCTCAAATTTGGCCACCAAACGAAGAGTCAACTGTGATTGGCCACCGCGTCTACCTTAAACGTTTGAACTAACGAACAATATAATTCCATTGATAAAGTTTCATCATATGGACGTTCTGTTTGCTTGCCATGGCATCAGTTACTGAATTAGAAACAAAAGTTTTGAAAGATGTCCCTAAAACAACATGGTCGCCACGGGCGACTCCCGCCTATTGAAAATCCCTTTAGTACAAAGAACGTGTATATTTGTTTCATTATGTTTATTTGATTTTAATGCCTACTTTAAGGCCAATCTTTCCCAATGTGCTGCTTTGTCGTTAATACAACAAAAACAAAATAAACAATAGTCTACACTGCGAGCGTTCAGTACTTTTCCTCTGCTCAAACTTGAAGAACCATATTAATATATATTTTTTTTTATTTTGAGGAACGTTCATCATAATACAAATACAATTACAAAAAAATGTTATAAATAATTCAGGGCAATAATCCATGAATCACTCAATCCAATCGTACATACACCACGCGAGGTGTAGATACATCAATATCTCTATTTGTTGAATTGATGGTGCTTGATGATTAGTATCTATAGATTCTTTTCTTGATATCAAATTATAAAAAAAGAAAAAGAAAATCATAACACAATGACCTGGCGTCATATTGTGAACCGATGCACAATTTTTAAAAAAAGGAGAATAAACAAAACAAGCCCCCTCTTTAAACGAGTCGATAATAATTTTTATAAAAAAAATTATCTGGAAAGTTATTGGCTGGTCGAGCTCAAGAGATAACACATGATGCGGCTGATATTTGTTTGTACTTACTTTCAAATATCTGAGCTCTTTGTTTATATGTTTTTTACTGTAACTGTGACACAAAAAAAAACAAAAGCGATATCGGATTTTAATGAAATATGTAACAAATGGTTTTCGGTCATAATAAACGTGTAAATCCAGCTACTTATTGCGCTGGACTTGAAGTTTTTAAGGTATTTTGTAACCTTCTTTTCTTACAATGTTGTGTATACGGTAGTGTGTCCAGTCCACCATAGCACCTTAAGTTTCTTTAAAGCAAAGTTAATCTAAACAGATCCGAACACCAGTCAAAATAAAGCAACCATTTGTGTTCCAAGGTTGGTGGACCTTATTTATTTGATCCAGGCTGTTACTAAGTGATGCATTGAATCAGATTTAAGTTGCATGTGATATTCAGATTAAATACATTTTTTTCCTATTGTTTTTGTTGCTGCTTCCTATGACAATTAAAATCTATTCTTTCTTTGTTTATAAATAAAAAGAATGAATCATTTAATAATTACACGCGTTTTGTTCGTTAGTTTAGTTTTTTTTATTTTGTAAGTTAGTTCCATGTTGATGTCATCTTCTGTCATCTAGCAATAATACAAAGGCGCCAGATCCCCGTCTGAATTCAGATATTTTGTACACTGCTTAGATCATTTCGTTTCGTATTTATTTACATTTTATTTGTTTGAGTACATCAGTTAAAAGAACTTATACATAAGCCCAATTAAATTAGAGATTATTATGTTAGAACAGAAAAAAAAAACTTCTCGTGGTTGTCTTGTAAATCTATCAAAATCTATCTTCGTGCCGTATGTTTATTTTAGAGAACTCATGATGATGTTACGTAGATTTTCCTAGTCATATTTTCAATTTGGGTAAGAAACTAGTAAAGAATTAACTAAAATAAACTTCAAGGACGGAAAATAACCAGAAACAAACGACGACGCAACGTACTACTTAATGTAATCTTGAGCTTAGTAAATAATTGTCAGTCGACAATCGTTGGAGCATTCGAGGGAAGTTGGCAATTATTTGCGTAAACAATCAGACAAGCATGCAACTAAATGGGAAGGCAAAGTCGGATTTCCCTTTTGGTTATTTCGGAAATTTTCCAAAATCCCATACTTATTTTCCAACCAGAATACGCAATATGTAAAAGGCTTAAGGCTGAGTGTTTACACAATGTTTACTGTACCACGGTAATTTATTAGGCCTGGGTAATGATCTTGCAATCGTATAACAAAATTTTCTTTTTAAAAGGTATGAGGTGTCGTATGCCGTATTTTATTCATACATTTTTTAACGCTCTTATTAAAATTGTCTTCACTCCAACGTTTTTCATTTTTTGGTTTGTCTTAAGTTTAGAAAAAAATTTAAATGAATTTAAGAGAGAGTAAAAAAAGGTTTGGATTGGAAGTAAGAGAGTTAAAAAGCTATTTTTATAATAAGATGAAGTAGTTAGTAAGTACTTACTCAGTGTTGCCAGTGTAGCGTCGCGGATTTAAAATGTAGTGTAACCTTGATTACTTAAAAACGACATCCCAATTGTTTAAATAAGAACAGCAAGAACAACGATAATTAAAGCTTTTAATAAAAGAGATTAAAAAAAAGTAACAAATAAAGAACATAAGATAATTAATTCAAGTATAACTACAACTTTTAAAAATAAAAAAAAATAGCTGTTTTAGTATGAAACTAGGTTCAAACAACGATTTTGCATATTTTAATCGAATATAGTATCATACTTTCTCTACCCTTTTATTAAAGTTAAAATCATCGAATACCTATTTCATTTTTTTTTAGTATCGTACTAACTTTATATGACCCTTTGGCTTTTATAAATGCCAGAAAAGGTCTGTTTGCTTAGTTTTTTGAACGAAATATCATTGTTTTGAGATGTGTTCAGAAGCAATTTATTAAGAAAATTGCTTCAGTACGATACTAGTTAGAAAATGTTTTAAATTAAGAATGAGTTAGTAAACTACTTTAAAGTTAGAATATTGTTAAATAGTATCATACTAACACCTTAATAGTAGGCAGTTTAAAAATTTGCACCATAGTCTTTATAATTGCGTTTAAATAACGTTGATATATGGCAAATGTCTTCAGATATCTCTTGTGTTCAATTTTCCCAGAAATTGCGTATTAAACATAACGATTTACGATGGTGTTTTTATTTTAAAGGACTAATTGATACTCGTACATCCTCGTAACGGAACTTTCATTAATTAAACCTTATTAAATTTAATTATTGTATCCCTTATTCCGTATACTTACATACATATGTTCTCGTATGTACATACATTTTTACTGTATGTAACTGGACATTTATTTATTTATTTATTTAAACAAAGTTTTTCTCGAAATTCCAATATTATTATTTGATTTTTCACATTTGATTCCAAGTCCAAGTTTACCTTTTTTGTGACTTGGTTATTGTCGGTTGCCTTTGCCGAGTGCTAATAAAGTAAAAAGGTAGATACAATTCGAAAATTATATTAAAAAAAAAAAACTAGTTTCGTACTTTTTTTTATAAAAAAGAACATGTGTTTAAAGTAAGTATTTTACTTCGTAAAAAAGTGAAACTGGAGATTTCCATAAAACTTTTGTATTTTAATAGACTGAAAGAAAACAAAACTAAGTGGGGCTCACAAAACTTGGCATTCCTGTGAATTTCCAAATTTTTAAAAATTTCTCAAATTGAAACCGTTTCCATTTCTTGTAAGTGTCCATCCAGTTTCTAACATATTAAATAAACAAAAAAAAAATGGACCTTAATGATATGTACCGATGTTTTCAAAAAAAAAAAAAAAAAAAAAAAAAAAAAAAAAAAAAAAAAAAAAAAAAAAAAAAAAAAAAAAAAAAAAAAAAAAAAAAAAAAAAAAAAAAAAAAAAAAAAAAAATGTGTATGTAATCTAAAAAAAATTCTAAATAATTTGTATTGAAAATTCAATATTTCGAAAACAGTTTGGTTAATGTCTTTTGAACTTAGCAACAATTGCTTTCTCTACACTTTAGCAATCTATTGAAAAAAGTAATGCTCCTTGATATAAAAGTAATGGTACGATTGCTCTAAGACTTTTTTGAAGTCAAAACTTCAAACCAATGATTTAAGAGAAATTATATGAATTCATATTTTTTCTTAAAAAAAGACGGCATTCTTTTTTCTTTAAATGAAATCAATTAGGTAATGAGTAGCAATAAAAAAAAAACAGGTTTTTAAACAAATGCAAAAACAATTTCAAGCAATTACGTGTGGCAGTAACATTTGTTAAAGTTAAGCTTTCGTTTACCTGAAAAATTTTCTAAAATCTCAAACTAACGTCACGAAATTTCGCAATTATATTTATTCGCCCATTTTAATTAATTTTTAATTAATGCTGATTAGCAAAAAGTTATCCTTAACTCGTGGATTGAGTGGAAAATGTAATTTGGAAAAAATTTTTTTTCCTTTTTGACGTTGATTTACTGTAAGCTAATTCTTCTAAGAAGGTGTTATACCGATGGAAGGAACACGGAAACAAGGTTTGGTGAATTTTGATTGAGTGAAACTTTGCATAATTATTATAAAGAAGATTTTGTCGTTGATCTATTTAATGTAATTAAATTATGACTACCCTTAAATTGTTTGAGTACAGTACGAACATTAAGGAAAGTTGAAGGGGATTTAAAAGGATATATCTATTCGCATTCGTTTTGAATGTCTGAATATCAAGCTGGAAAAGCATTCCCCATACATAGTGTGGCTAAAGGAAGAATCTCTGAATTTAACAGTAAGTCTGAAGTTGGGCTCAAGGGTAATATAGATTACAGCCAGATCAGAAAGCGTTACTAGTACTATCGCCTTGTTAGGGGAAAGTATGCAGAAAAGAAGATGTTCTTACAGACTAATTCCTTCTCTAATTTTTTCTGTATAAAAAGTCTCGGTTGGTTTAGCCATTATAAAAATTTAAGGGTCTAATCGAAAAATCAGAAAATCTTGTCAAAAAAGGCCAAATCCATATTTTTGTTGTGCATTTTTCAGCAAAAAATCATAAACGGGATTTTTATAACAATCACTGGGACATGACTTGTACGAAATATATATCCTTTAGACACTTACAGATATACAGATGTGTGGACGTACAGACTTCCAGACGCACGAAAAACCCACGCTTAGATTTATACTGTATGGCGAAAACTATGTTGAACTTCTCCTTCTGGGCGAAACGCATTTGGACTAGAGGTCACAAAACGCTTTCAATTGATTCTTCTCCATTATTGTTATATGAATTTTGAACATGTATTTTTTTTCCATGAATCCAATATTCACCTTAAGAGCAAGTTCAAAATTTTTAGAACAGTGAAATGATAATAACACTTATCCTGTGACATAAAAAAAAGTTAAAATTTTGTAGACCCGTAAAATTATGTGTGTTTTATCTTATACAATTCCAAGGTAGACAAGGCATCCAGTTATCGCTAGGGATAAACACTTATAACCACTGCAATTGAGCAACATTTATTAAAGAGAATATACTTTTCGAGAAAAATAAAAGTTGTTAAATGAGGAGAGTAAGCTATACAGAGAAGAAAACCTGAAATTTAAACATAGGGAATTTTGCAGATATTATACGAGTATATGAAACTAGCAGCACTGTTGACATCAAAAGTATTTGATAACAACACCAGTCCACCTCCAAAACGGGTTTAAATGTGTTTTAAAAATGGATATGAAGTAAAACTCTTGCACCTTTCATAAAGCAACCTGGAGAAGCTGTGACAAGATTTTTTTATTATTGGTATCGGCTTGTGTTCTTGGTTTCATTTTTAATTTCTTTTGATATAATCTGATCACAGCCGGATATCGTTGTAATGGTTGACGAGGTGGTCTTCAGTTCTTACGAACAAAATTTCTTAGCCCAAAAGGCCGCTTGTGTCTCCGAGCATCAAAATGCACGATTAATAATGAATTGAGTCGTGGTTAAGGTTTTAACTGGACTAATTTTATTTTCCAAATTTTCTTCTATTTATACTTACAACTAGTTTTACATAATATCATTTTCATACATATTCTTGTTCTACTTCTTTAATTATTTATTTTGCCTATGACCTACACTACACTGTCCCACATGACGTAAGAATTAAATGTCCACTTGACAAAATACACCTTCGGTTGTATTTCCTCATTAGGCATTCTGAATGCTCAGTCAATGTGTCGCATATGATTGCAGTCATAAGCAAAAATCGATTTATGCATTTGGCGCATAGTGACCGAACATGCTTAGTGTGTAATACGATCAGTTCAATGCACGATGGTATCGCTTGGTGACGGCTGATGATTAAACACAATTACATGTAGGTCGACATGCGTCGAGTTCATGAATGTTTACATTATTATTGTTTTGATTTTTATTGTTTACATTTTTTTATTAATTGTTTTGGTTCTGTTTTTATTGTTTACATTTATTTTTGGTTTTTGGGTGTTACACACAACACCCTCACCCTTTAGAAAAAAAAATAATTTTGTTATCTTTAAATAAAGAAATTATTTTTTGAAATTATATCTTGTTACACATAGCGATTGAAAAATGATGGGTATATTTACAAATTTACATTATATATATATATATATATGTGTATATATTTTTATTTATTTCTTGCTTTTATTAAATTATTATTGTGAACTTCTTTATTTTCATTGACAATTCTTACAATACTATTTGGTCCATTTTGTTCTATTATTTTATAAGGACCTCTGAATGGTTTATCTAACTTTTTTTTATTTCCAACTTTTAAATAGACATAGTCTCCAACTTTAAAATTTGAATTATTTACATTAGATTGATTTGTACATGTTTTATTTTTACTTTGTTCTAAATTTTCTTTAGCTTTTTCATGAGCGTATTTCAATTTTATTTTTAGTTCATTAACATAATTATCAATATTGTATGTTTTTTCTTTATTTTTAATAATTTCACAAGGTAAAGCACATAATTTTCCGTATACTAATTCAAATGGTGAATAATTTGTAGTACTGTGTGGTGTGGTGTTATATGTGTAAGTGTAGTAAGGTAATAATTCTTCCCAATCGTCTTTTCCGTCTGTAGTCATTAAATAATCATTTAGAACTCTATGATTTCTCTCTACTGTCCCTAAAGTTTCATGATGATATGGTGTAGACGTAGTTTTTTCTATTTTTAGTAAGTTACAGATATTAACTAATAGTTCATTAGTAAATTCTGTGCCTTTGTCTGTTTTTAGCTTCCTAAAACAACCATATTTCAAAATGAATTTTTCTACAATGGTTTTTGCTACTGAAACAGCGTCTTTAGTGACTAGTGGAAATGCTTCTATAAACTTGGTTAATTCACATTGAATGGTGAGAATATACCTGTATCCATTCGATGGTCTGAGTGGTCCTACTGTATCTACTGTTATTACTTCAAATGATGTGCAAGGTGTTTCTGTTCTTATGAATTGTTCTTTAGTATATTTATTAATTTTAACTTCATTACAAACTCTACAACTATTTATATATTTTCTTACCATCTTATTCATATTCTTCCATACATATTTCTGCTTAAGTTTCGCAATGCATCTTCTAATACCTATATGTCCTCCTAACTTGTCATCATGATACTCTTTTATTAATTTGTTCATCTCACTCGCATGCTCTATTCTTCTTGGTGAATTATATAATATAATGTCTAGACAATTTTCTTTCTTATTTTCTTGCAGTTCTGTAAATATCTTTTTGAATTTTTGCACTGATATCTTTTCAAAAATTTTATTATTCATTGCTAGCGCTAGCTTTTCTATTTTCACATGCTTTGTATAGGATAGCAATTTCTTCAAAATCAATTTTAACTCTGACAGAGAATTATCATTGTATCCAACATGTATTGTATCTTTAACTGCATATATTGTTTCTTTTGGTGGCCCCATTAAATTCTTTATATTTTCAAATTGCAATTTCTTAACGTTTCTTGTGTCTGAGATAGATATGCATTCCCATATGTGGAGGTGCACAGTCTCCACTGGAGGCATAATTTCCGGATTTTCTTCTCTTTCACTAATATATTCCTTATCTTTCAACTTCATTGCTCTTGTTAGGACATTTATATTGTTTACTGGTATCATTTCTTTTAATTCTTCTGAACTTAACTTTATTCTAGACAATGCATCAGCATTTGTATTCATCTTTCCTTGCTTAAAAATTATATCAAAATCATAATCCATTAAATCTACTCTAATTCTAGTTAATTTAGATGAAGGATTTTTATGAGTAAAAAGACTAACTAATGGCCTGTGATCTGTATAAACAACAAATCTTCTACCGTATAAGTATGGTCTAAAGTGGTTTATTCCCCAGTGTATAGCTAGCAATTCTTTCTCTATTACTGCTTTATTAAGCTCATGTTTGTTTAAAGATTTACTTGCATAGGCAATGGGTTTATCATTACCTACTTCTCCTTGAGATAAAATAGCTCCTAATGCATAATTTGATGCATCTGTTGTTAATATGAACGGTTTCGAAAAATCTGGATAGTTTAGTATTGGAGGTGTCATTAATTTCGTTTTAAGGTTTTCAAAAGCATTTTGACAACTTTGTGTCCAGCTAAAGATTTGATCTTTTTTTAATAATTGATTCAAAGGTTTTGCAATTTCAGCGAAGTTCTGTATAAAACGTCGGTAATAGTTACAGAAAGCTACAAATCTTCGAACTTCATCTGCATTTTCTGGTTTTGGGTATTCTTTTATAACATTATATTTACTTGGGTCTGTTGTTACTCCTTGTGAAGTTATAAGATGTCCAAGATAAACTACTTCTGGTCGCAAAAAGTTACATTTATTTGGATTTAATTTCAGATTGTATTTTCGTAATCTTTTAAATACTTCTATAAGGTTATTATTATGTTCTTTTAAATTTGAACCGAATACAATTATATCATCTACATATAGAAATGCAGATGTTTGTAGACCACTTAATGCAATTGATAACATCCTTTGAAAGCTATTCGTTGATATTTTTAATCCAAAAGGTAATCTTTTGAATTGGAAGTGTCCCGAATCGGTTGAAAAAGCTGTTAATGGTCTTGATCTGGGATTTAGTGGTATCTGATGAAATGAACTTGTCATATCTAAAGTTGAAAAATATTTAGCCTTTCCTAACTTATCAAGTACATCTTCTAGTCTGGTTAATGGAAATTTGTCATCAACTACTTTTTTATTCAGAGACCTAAAGTCTACAACTAATCTCCACTTCTTTGATTCTCCTGTGCTTTTCTTTGGTACAATCAGCAATGGTGAGTTATATGGACTTGTTGATGGTTCAATGATGTCCTCATCCAGTAATTTGTCAACCTGTTCCTCTATTTCATGCAAATTTGCATGTGGTAACCTGTAATTTTTTATATAAACGGGTGTTTTGTCTGTTAATGCTATTTTCTGCTCATAAAAGTTATTTTTACTTAATTCTTCTCCTTCTAAATGAAATATATTTTGAAATTGTTTACATATTCTGAAAACTTCATCTTTTGCATTATTATCTAAATTATCTACTTTTATCTCACTTTTTATTTTTTTAAACCTATCTTCATCTTCTAAGCTGTTTTTAAAATGTAGTATTTGATAGCTTGAGATTGGTTCTATTCCTAACGAAATATGTTTCAAATTGACCTCATTTTCTGTTGTATTAAGTATTTTTATATGCTTATTTCCTTCTTTTGGAATAATTACGTTTGCTAGGAATATCCCTTTCTTAATTTCTTTTCCATAAATCATACTATCTTCTTTTAAATCTATATTTATTAGTTGAATTACCTCTGTTCTTGGCGGTAATTTTATATTATCATAAATATCTCTTGTATTCATATTCATTGGCAATACTATATCTTCTCCATCTAGGGAAATCGTTAATGTGCACGTCTCATAATCAATTTTACAATTATACTTTATTAAAAAGTCTCTTCCTAGTATTCCATCAGTGGTTAAATTTATTTTATTATCAATTATACTAAATTTATGTTCAACTTCATTATTTTCGAACCATAAATTTAATTTTGTGACTCCTAAAGTTATTATGGATTCTTTTGCTATTCCATCTATCTGACAATTGTTATCATATTCTATGTTGTAATTACTACTGACTATGCTATTCTTAATTATTGAAATATCGGCTCCTGTATCTATTATTAAATTTATTGGTTGATTTCTGCCTTTTATTTTTAATTTTATAAAATTTGTATCTTTGTTGGAATTTTTTATGAAAATTATCTTCCTCTTAATGTGTGCCCCGGGTTTTGTCGGCCGGGGACATACCCGTTTCCCTGAAACTTATTATTTTGCGTTCTGTAATGTCCTCTGTTGTTTATATTTTGTCCCCTGAATCGGTTAGAATAAGTATTATTGTTCTGATAATTTCGGTTAAAATTTCCTCTGGGGTTACCTCTACCTCTCTGTATCCTATTAAAATACATTATCTGGTTAGAGTGCTGAGGACTAACTTCTAAAGCAATTTGCACTGCTTCTGCAAGCTTGGATGATCTTGCAGCCATTACTAATGATTTATAAGGTTCTGATAAACCATTTTTGAACGCTGCTAGTCCTATTTGGTCATTCAGCTTGACTATTGTCTCTCTGTGAGTCTCACCCTGTTCCGAAATTTGTAAATCGTTCAAAGATGCTATTAGATGTTCTATTCGTGAAGAAAAGACTGAAACATTTTGATTTCCTTGGTAACTTTGTGAAATCTCACTATGTAATCTAAAAGCATTTTTGTTTGATTTATATGATGATTTTAAAATTTGTCGAAATTCATCAAAGGTTGTCGGTGTATTTTCTGTTTGGATCTTATTTTTTACTTTTTCCGATAGCTTAGTAGCCAGAATAAATTTAATAAGTGTTTCTTTTTGGTTTATGTCTTTTAAAGTATTGTGATAGAATTCTATCAAACCTAGAAAATTATTCAGTTCTTTCTGACTACCCTGAAATTCAGGTATCACCTTGGTGGCTATTACTAAATCAAAGTTTGCCATTGTACTTTCTAATTCTATTTTTGTGTCCGTGTCTGTATTTTCGTCTACTTCTACAGTTCCTAAATTTTCGTTATCACCTTTAATTTTTAAATATTGCCGAATTTGTATAACTATTAAGTCAAATTTTTGTTTTAATTGTGTAATGTCTTTTAGGTCAGCTGTGTTCTGTATTACTAACCATGTTTGTTCAATTTGCTTGTCAACCTTTTGTACATATTCTCTAGTATACGTTCTATTAGGTGCCTTTTTTAATTTCTCTAGTACCTATTTCTCTTAATTTTACAAACTCCATATACTCGTATTTAAAATGTTTTTATTTTTATTCTAACATAAAATTTAATTTAAAAATTTTATACATTTAATGTTTTGAGGGCATGTTTTCTTAAATATTTTTTATAGTAAGAATTTACTTTGAACAATAATATTATAATCAAAAAAATGAAATTTAAATATACAATTTTTTCCGATGAAATAAGTGTATCTGTTTTGTTCGCTGCTGCTGATGTCGCTGCTGCTACGTTATTATTTATGATTTCTTCTTTGCTGCTTTTACCACCCATCTCGTCTTATTTTTTTTTATTTCTTCTATTAGTTTTTGTTTTTGTATTCCAGAGCTAATATTTATTATGTTCTGGAGTTCCGCACACTTGCGTTGGAACTGTCTCTTCCTACCGCCTCTCTTTTTTTGTGGTGGTTTAGAAGCTTCTGAGACTTTGTTGATTTGTCTCTTTTTGTATTCTTCTATAGTTAAAGCTTTAGGACCAGCTTCTCGTGGTATTGGTGTATATACCGGAGTATCTTCTGGTATCTGTGTAGTATTGGGTCGATACTCACTTAGTTCTTCCCATTTTTTAAAAAATGCATTTATTTCTTCTAGAGTATTCATCTGATTTTTGAATTATTAATTTTTGGTTCAGACTTGCAGGATCGCCATGTAATGGTTGACGAGGTGGTCTTCAGTTCTTACGAACAAAATTTCTTAGCCCAAAAGGCCGCTTGTGTCTCCGAGCATCAAAATGCACGATTAATAATGAATTGAGTCGTGGTTAAGGTTTTAACTGGACTAATTTTATTTTCCAAATTTTCTTCTATTTATACTTACAACTAGTTTTACATAATATCATTTTCATACATATTCTTGTTCTACTTCTTTAATTATTTATTTTGCCTATGACCTACACTACACTGTCCCACATGACGTAAGAATTAAATGTCCACTTGACAAAATACACCTTCGGTTGTATTTCCTCATTAGGCATTCTGAATGCTCAGTCAATGTGTCGCATATGATTGCAGTCATAAGCAAAAATCGATTTATGCATTTGGCGCATAGTGACCGAACATGCTTAGTGTGTAATACGATCAGTTCAATGCACGATGGTATCGCTTGGTGACGGCTGATGATTAAACACAATTACATGTAGGTCGACATGCGTCGAGTTCATGAATGTTTACATTATTATTGTTTTGATTTTTATTGTTTACATTTTTTTATTAATTGTTTTGGTTCTGTTTTTATTGTTTACATTTATTTTTGGTTTTTGGGTGTTACACACAACATCGTTATACCTTGGGTTTTTCTTAGTGGCAGGTGTACACAAAAAATCAACCAATTTGTCGAGCCACTTAAGAGTAGAAGAAAGTGTAAGTCTGAATGCTTCTTAAGGTTTTTATATTTATTTCTTCCTTTTTGGACAAAAAAGTTAAAGACGAATTTTTAATAATATCTACAATATAACCTAATGCAAAAAAATGAGAAATAAAAATATTTAAACACTTCACTTATTTATTTTAAATAGTAATCAGTTTTAAACAAATATAGAACAATACAAGCTTCGAATCATAACATATGCCATCTAAAACACAAATACAAATTTCAGGGTACTGTCCCTTGCGAGAATTTGCCAAGAGATACTTTTGTTATAAAAAATGGCCACTCACCTTTGCGGCTCTTATAAGTCAAGACTTACAACAATTACACATGAAAAGTTGATAGTTAGTGGTAAGACTATTAGACCAGCATTGCGACACCAATTGTTTTGTTTTGATTAATCATTCTAAAAAAATAATAAAACAAAAAAAAAAGGGTTCAAAAGCGGTAACTAACTCCATAATATGAATACAAAAAAAGATTCAGTATACATACATACATACACATATTTAACGTTTCCTTATTAAAAAAAAGAGTCTATTAGTCATTTTTAATTTGAAACAACCTACTCAACCGTATTTGCTTTTTTTATTGCTAAACCATGTTTTAATTTTTAATTAATTTATTCTATTATGATTGCGTTCAAGCTTAAGTAACAAAAAATGTCTGGTGTAGAGTCTATCTGATTATTTCACTGTGTAATATTTTGGCAACCGATCGGAATATACAATTCCTTTGAATTATTAAACTAAAAATCAGTAGGTACTTTATGAAAAAGAATCTCTGCAACCAAAGTAAAACATAAATCAATTAATTAAATAAATACGTAAAACAATAACAAATATGTGAATACATAATGAATAATATGAATACACTGCTTGATACAATTTTACATGTGAAACATTAACTATTTAGGTAATTCACAAAGTTTAAAGTTGAATTTTCGATTTTCCATTTTTTTTATTCAGTAGATAAGTGTTGAATATTTAAATGTAAAATTTTGTTAAAAATTGAGATTTTTAAAAACATTTTATTATAGGTATAACTGTTCCTAAGCTAACAGAATTACACCCCTATTACAGTTGTCAATTATCAAAACGATATTTGACGTTTTACCCATAAAATAAAGAATCGGTATTATATGTCGTTGTCAAATATTCAAAGTTTTGATGGGCTCTTCAGATTTGAGATCTATTGTGAATTGTTTAGTTGATAATCTTGTCGTCAAAAATATTAGTTTTTATCAAATGTTCACTCCATTCGTAAAATCAATGTTCTTAAGTATTTTCTTTGAGATCATATATGTATATAATCATAATACAAAAATCGATGCTTAAAAGAGCAATGTCGAATTTTTATTTTGAAGAAACTGACGTGGAATAAGAAAATAGATTGCAGTAAGAATTTATACCAAGACAGATACGGCACGTCTACACAAAATCCATTGCCCGGTGAATAAAAGTGCGTTAGAGTACTGACTGCTTCTTCTGCATAGTGAAGTTGGCACAATTTGTTTGGAATCTTATTTTATCTGGCGCAAATTCCTTCGGCGAGATCTCACTTCACTCAATCTATAGGGTTTTTTTTTTGCTTACAATCTTATTCATAAATTCAAAAAATGGTATATATATTAAAAGAACTATTTATCTGTATGAAATCACTTACATTTTTAATCCAAAACAAAATTAAATGGGAAAATAAAAAAACAAATAAAAAAAACTCAAACTCAATAGAGGTCATTCACAATAGGTTTTAGCTCGTTGTTCACAATTGATCAAACATTGGTCAATTTGAGTTTATAATACTGATTTAATACTGATTAATTGATACATTTTGGGAACTATCAATGCATTGACCTTTGACAACCGTAATAAGGGCGTTATTAATTTAAACAAGGTGGAGGTAAGAGATAATGATAACATAAGAGAGAAGATAAAGATAGAGGATAACAGATAAAGATATGAGATCATATGCATGCATATATGTACGAGTATATGAAGCCATTTATGTTTCAAACGGGAATTTCTTCTTAAAACTATTTAATTTGTTTAGAGAAATTGGAAAGTATTAAGTACAGAGCTTAATAAACGTTCATGCGTATGTATCTATACTCTGTTCAATTTATATTTGCAGTACAGGGAAGATAGGATATTTGCCTTTCAGTCTGACCATTATGGATTTCAATAAGCTGTCTTTAATTTAAAGCTCTTACAGAATTGCCGTAGGACTGTAGGAGCATTAAAAATTGCCCGCAAATCTCAGAAAAATATTTGCTACTAAAAGCTCGAAAAAGCTTAAATCCTGAAAGTTACTATCAACTCGGCAATGGTTACTCTATTTCAGTGTTTTTTTTTTTTTTTTTAATAAACACAATAAGGGTTGGTTGCAAATTGGTGATCACTGATCATTCTCCTTTCACCCATGCAGCAGATACATAGGTCATAATGGGCTGTACGTGAGCTCAAAGAAGATTACACAAACAATTTTAATGTAACTCAGTGATTCTCTTTCTTATTTCAGTGGCAATTTTTTAAGTTAAGGTGCCGTGCAAACAGCAGCAGGCACCAGTGTTTCTGAAAAAGCTCTCCCATAAGGCCTGTACTGCAAATATAAATTGAACAGAGTATAGGTATTTTATTAAATGTTTGTATTGACTTCCAATATTCTTGAGAATTCCTCCTGTTATAATATAAACTCAAGAAAAGTCTGTTTTTGAATGGAAACTCTTATCGTACATATCGAAGTTTAACTTCTATTATTAAGCTTAACACTATTTACATACATACGTACATAGGTATAAGTACGAGTATGTTTGCACATCTACTAGTGTTTCCAACTCACTGAACTTTAAAATTACAAATACATAAATACAATACTAACTCTTTTTTTATTAATTACAGTTCTTTGTTTACAAAATTGAAATATCTTATAGCTCGCTACAGTACCATATTCGGATATCTGTGTCGTGTTGAGGAAGTTTGAAAACACATTTCTTATGTCGTGTTATGCATGATAAACAGCGGTACTTACATATGTAAATGTAAAATATTGTTAAGTCAAACTTGAAGAAGGCAAACAGGCGATCTGGGAAGAATAATAAACGGATAGAATACGGACATGAATCAAGTAATAGATCTAAAATTAAAGGGATGCTTAGCTATACATATATTGGATACTGTTAAACAAAATACCTGCAAAAGCTTTTAACTATACCCTGTCTATTCAAAAGACGATTAAGTGAAGGGGTCGCAATAATCCAATTTGCCACTCGTAGTATCCAATTAGTCGACCTTATACCTTGGTTACACATACGCGATCAAAGTAGTGGTACAATACAATATTGTGAACATTATACAAACTGCATTCGAAACATACAATCATCAGTTGTTCTGTAGGTATCCATGTGGCTTTCAGCTGTCAATTGAGATGCATGTGTGTGTGGTGTAGTTATGTGTATCATATGCTTTTGTTGTGACCAGTCGGCTAGATGTCGATGTCACAATTACAACACACATTCTTACACCCTTCTACCTACATAAATTGAAAACCCAGAGCTTATTTCCCAGCAACAACTATCATGGCTCTATTGAATTAAGAGTAACGTCCACTGATGCACGAATAACTAAATTCTAAATTTACATATTTTTTTTTTAAGTCTTACAGTGGGATAGAATAGATATAAAATTAGAAATTGTATGCGTTCACTTGTATCCAATCCAGTCCAAGACATCTTGGAAACAAAATATCGGACATTCAAGCGACTAGGTTTTTCTTTGCTAATCTTGAACATTTTTGTGTATCAGACTTGTACACAATGTGACAGATGGCTAAGATGTTTATTTGTTTTTAACTATTGTCTATATCATATTGCACATGCAAGTTCTGTTCTTATCGGCCTTGCCTTAGAAATTATAATTATAAGAATATGGTATGCGAGTGATTAAATATATAACTGAGACTGTTTTCGAAAACGTCAAATCAACGTCAATTTGAACGTGAAATGATCTTTTTTGACGCAGATATTGGTATTGCCAAATATGTAATCGCACACAATCTGTTTGATAAAAGTCAATCAATTTTCTTGCAAACGAATTTGACGTTTACGAACAGTCGTCAACTCAAATTTTTTACTGCAGAGTTGCACCGCAAATGATGTTATCGAACAACTTTAGCAAACTGCGTTATCGAAAATAATGCTTTTGCATACAACTTTTCGTTTTGGGTTTTCGAACAGTTGAATTTTGCAGTTTCTTTTTAAGAACATCTTGCAATTGTATTTTCGACGCAAATGACGTTTTTGAAAAGGTGTGATATGTATTAATAAAAAAATAAGTTAAACCTCAAGTATTAAACCGGTTTATAAACCTAAAATTTATTAAATTTGGTATTGTAGAAGCTCACTGAGAACCTATTCATATTGACTTTAAATTCTCAATCATTTTTGGGTGCGTGTTTTCTGCAGGAATGGAATTACCGTCCGCGGCTGACAGGAGAAAATGTTTTCCTTCACAAGATTCAGTTTTCCTGAAGAATTTTTTTTTTTGGTTTAAAGGTGATACTTAGCCTTAGGCTTGAACTGAAAATGTGACATAGATGTATATAAATCGGAATTCGGTTGAAGTAATTTATGATTGGAAATTAAATTTTATTTTAATAACCTAGACTGTTGATTTTTCAACTCCAGGGAGGTCGAATTTGTCTATCCAATTTACGTGCGTATTTTAGTTTCTAGTGGTACTTGAGCATAAAATTCTCTTTTGGGGTCCGAGTACCGCAATTTTCTTCGATTTTTTTTAGAAATTAACGTTGTTTAAAAAAATATGTAACGAATCTCTTAATTATTTTCTATTACATATTCACTTCGACACTTCTGTATATACTTACTCGTATGATCACACTGTGCTTGTTCTTTGTGCTAGTGAAACCGAAAATGGGACTAATATTGCAAAAGTACAAAAAAAAAGTTTTTCGTTTTGTTACTACTGTTATTGAGATCGCGGACAAATAGCATGTTTTAGTGCTTTTGTACTCAATTTACTGTCTTATAGCAGTATATATATTTCATCTCAACCATATTTATTTCGATGTACTCTCTTTAAAATGTCTACTGCAACCCCTAGAAATTGCGTCCATTTCAATTTAAAATTATCAGACAATGAAAGAATTTTCATCCCCACAACAAGTTCTATGTTGCCATATGAATTAAATGGAAGAGGTTTCTATAGTTAGCTTATGAGAGTATGTATAAGAAGATTACCATTAAAGTTCCTTCAAGAAATTACGAATAACACATTGCATTTGCTAATTTTATCCCAGCGCGAACAAGTTACGCAATATTTAACGCAAAACGATGATATCACATGGATTATTTGTTGTTTAACTGGGTTCTTTGTAAGGGAACGCATATTACAAAAAGTAATGATTCTTCATTCAAGGCTTTTCCAAATTAGTATAGTTCGTAAGTTTGGGTGGAAATTGGAACGTATTTAGTTCATTGGGAGTCATCATTTTATAACTCTTAATATATTTAAATTTTTTTCAAGTAACTTTATTAAGATATGTAAAGAGAGAAAGCTTGACTTGGGTCTTTAAAATTATACTATTTTATAGTATGATCAGAGAGCTGCCAATTCAAGTCAATTTCTTAGAAACAGGATTTCTTCTTTATATGCACAATATGGTAGGTAAGAATAAATTAATCCTACAAACTTTGAATCTGATTTTTTTTAAATAATCAAGGGGATTATATCATCGACGTAATTGGGCCTAACCACCGCCAGAAGAATTAAAGCTTTCAAAACAATTGTGCATTTTCAAGTATTGTGAAATAGAATATTAGAAAATATTAGAAAAAAATAAACAAAAAACTCGCAGTTTTAGATTCGAAGTGCTGTGTTGAAATTTTAATAAATTATTACTTTAATATTTTTCGACATTATTGGTATTGGTGTTTGTGTGCAGCTCAATCCTTAATTCAGTCCGATTACATTGATATAAACGCCCAGTATTATTAAACTTTTACCAATTGGTGATCTTACATTTGTTTACATGGATAACCCAGCAAAATTGCGCTATAGGTGTACACTTTGTACACTGTTTTCACGGTATAGTAACACTATTCATTGCCGCCACGGTAGTTTTATTTTCGCACTTAACATTTTTAAAAGCACCTTCTACTGACAAAATATATCTAAGCTAATGGTTCGATCCATGAAAAAATGTATGCATGTTTGTATATGATCTTCTATATAATTATCTGTGGAAACCGGGGCTAGTACCACTCAAAAATCGTATTTTTTCATACAAAATTAACTTTGATATAGATTTCAAAGATTAAAACTACCTTGAACAAATGATCTTTTTATCTAAAGAAAATACTGTCATTAAAACTTATGAAAGTTAAGACACTTTGTTCTTTAAATTAATAAGATGGCCTCTAATGCAGGCACACAAAAGTAGCTACAAAAAGAAACTATTATAATCATAATTATGTTCGGATGAAAAAAAAACGTTTTTTCCCCAATATTGACGTAACGTGTTGTACCACCGGTAAATAACAATTTCAGAATAAGTAGATAGTTGTGGTCAATGCAAATACGAGTACAATAAGAAACATACATTTGATTGTGTCAATTTGCACTAACCGGCATTAACCAGCCATCATGCTCTGGGATCAACTAGCACCTTCAACAACCAACCATGGTAGTGATAGGTTTTTTGCGTCAAATAGTTTTCGTAGATTTTCTGCTTCATAAAAAACTGTACATACAAACATATGTATGTATGTATATGCAGTGAATTATGTATATCAGAATAAATGCGTGCATATTAACATCGACCCTATTAAGCTGTTGTACAAATACGAAAATACAAACAAAAAATATTTTAATTTATTATTTTCAAAAACTCGGGGACAATTGTTTCATATAATTAAACAATTATCTGATAACCTATTAAACCTTTTCATTACTTAAAACAAAAAAAATCTAATTACCCATTGTATTTTACATAGTACCTATTCAAAAAACAATTAATTAACCATTACGTTTGTACATATTTATTAATTAACATGTAAATACCTACCTACATAATGCAATTGAATTGTAATGGGTAATAAGATATTTTTGAATTAGTATTACACAGAGTAATGGTAAGCTTAACTACATTATAAAATAGGCATACTGAACATAATAATAGCCGCGTTTTATTATCGCCAATGATCCATATAGATTAACCTTCGAAAATAAAACGATACGGATCATAGTGACAGTTGTGTTGTGTGCTCATCTCCCTCCTGCTTATGATTGTTGAATTTCAAATGTGTCGTCTTTTTTCTTCTTCTTCCTTTGTTTCGGCGCTGTTATGATCTCGATGTCGAGGGGATCATAACTCTCTCACGTATCTGCTTCACACTAGTGATCCGCCTGTGGGGTTCGCCGGGTTGACCTCAGAAATCGGCGGCAAGCCTCCCGGTTTTGTATTGTTCCATTTCTGAGGCCAACTGAATGCTGGTGTTTTTGCATTTGTTTGTACCAGGAGTGTTTAGGCCTACCTTTCTTTTTATTCCGAATTGGAACGTTGTATGATATTGCCTTTTTGACGGGGTTCTCAGGATCTCTCCTTTGAACATGGCAATACCAACTGAGTCGGTCGTGTTCAATTTTTTGGGAAATGGTATTCTTAACATGAAGGCTTCCTCGGATCTTCGTACTTCTAATTCGATCAAGCTTTGTAACTCCTGCTGTCATACGAAGCATCTTCATCTCAGCTGCCGTTAGCTTACTCTCATACTTTTTGTACATTGTCCAACATTGTGAACCGTATGTGAGTGGACGCACAACTGAAGTGTAGAGCTTTCCTTTCAGCTTAGTGGGCATTTTTCGGTCACAGAAGATAGCAGAATTTTCCCGCCACTTCATCCACCCTACGGTTACGCGATGATTGATATGGTCATCACAAGTAGCTTCATTATTTATCATAGACCCCAGATATTTAAACTTTTCACACTTGGGAAGCACTACTCCATTCAAATAAATGTCTGGAATAGGCCTGTGTGGATCAGAAAATGGGCAGCATAGGTATTCTGTCTTTTTCGCGCTTATGCGGTACCCACTTCCTTCTAGAACATCCACCCATACGTCAAGTGCTCGTTGTAGGGATATCGGGTCTTCACTTATGATGGCTCCATCGTCAGCAAAGAATAACTGATGTACTTTTGGATCCGTCACTTTGCCTTCAAGCAGGTAATCAAGAACTGTAATAAAGAGCAGGGGACTCAAGACACTTCCCTGGTGTACACCTACTGTGATTTCGAATTCTTCGGTGACTCCAGCTGCGCATCTTACTTTAGTAACTGCTCCATCATACATGTCCATAATTATCCGCACATAGGTTTCTGGAACTCCTCGTTGTCTGAGGGCCACCCATATTAGATCTCGTGGTTGCCTATCGAATGCTTTTTCAAAATCAACCAATACGACATGCAAATCCTCCAAAGAATCCCGATGTTTTTCCATAATTATTCTTATACTCTGGATTGCATCCGTGGTTGACTTACCCCCGACAAACCCGCACTGGTCATCAGATAGCCTAATTATTTTTCGCAGTCGGCTACCCAAGACTCGCTCAACGATCTTCATGGTGTGTGACATCAGCTTAATCGAACGGTAATTATCACAGCTTCGAGTATCACCCTTTCCTTTATAAATTGGAAGAAGGTAACTTTCCCTCCATTGATTAGGCATGCGATCACCTCGTATAAGTTTGGAGACAAGAATCATGAGCCATCTACACCCGATGTCTCCCATCTTTTTCCAAAACTCTGAGGGTATTTCGTCTGGGCCAACAGCTTTTCCCTTTTTGGAGTATTTTACCGCCTCACTAACTTCTTCGACTGTGACGTCGGATACTTCGCTTAAGTTAGGTGAAGCTATTGGAAAGTATAGCCTTGGAAATTGTTCGTTTAGAAGTCCGTCACAATACTGTCGCCACCTGTGAAGAATTTCGTTGTCTTCCACAAGTAGTTGGCCTTGAGCATTGTTAATGAACTTTGGCGAACAAATCTCCTGGGCATTTCTTCTTCTTTGAGCGGCTATTTTGAAGATAGTTGCGCCCTTATTCGTATTTTGCCGTAGCTCATGAATAGCACCAGCTGTCTGGGTAGAAATTTCATCCAGCTCCCGATACAGGTTTTCTGTATTCTTTGCTTGAATTTGGGCGCACTTCTTCTTCGCTTCTTTCTTGCAGTTTCTATATTCCACTTCGAGGCGTGACTTTTGCTCTGTATCATTAGAGGGGCACTTCGACCAAGCCTTGAAAGCCATTTTCTTTTTACTTATAACTGATTTAGCTTCATCATTCCACCACCATGTTTCTTTGCCTTGTTGGTTGTGTCCTTTTGAAACCCCTAACAGTGTTTTGGCTTTTTCTTTGCAAGTTCTCTGTAGGAGATCCCACATACTTTGTGCTGTACTCTCTTCATTTCGAACTATATCGGTGTTGTTATACAGAACGTTTTGCATGTTCGAAATAAAAGCTTCGCCTTTTTCCTTATCCAGATTATACCATTTGATCTTCCCAAAAGTTTTTGTATGTTTGTTGTCGTTCACTGTCTCCATAAAAAATTCTGTCAGTAGGAGACGGTGTTGGTGGGCGATCGCTTCTCCTAGTATCTCTTTGCAATCTTTTACCCGGGGTTTCATGAAACTAGATACCAAATGGTAATCAATCTGGGTTTCATTTCCACCACTGCTGTAAGTGACCAGGTGTCGGCTTTGTTTGTGTCGTCTTTTTTACTTTACACTATATTTTACACTACCTTACCATAAAAATCCATCTACTCGTCAGAAAAAGAACTAATTTCTGGATCTTTAAAATAGATCCAGATAGAGAACAGGATCCTAAATTGTTTTTGTAATACATGTTTAAAATTAATCCAGATCCGGATCCAAATAGATCCGTAGACAATAACACGCACCTAATATGAGGCTGTCAGTGCAATAGTGGCGTAACCCATAAAATTCAATTTAGAGCTACGAGAGATTTAAGAAACAGGTTTTCTTTAAACATTTCTTGTATTTTTCCTTTGACATTTTTGATTTATCTAAAAACGTGGAAGAGTTTGAAAAAAGGCATATTTTGTAGAGCAAGCTTTTTTTTTTTTTTTTTTTTTAAATTCAACTTTATTTTGGAAAAAAAGTGGGTTATGCCACTACTGCATTCATAGTTTTCTGTAAAAATAAAGAAAAAAGAAAGGTTACGCCAAACTTATTATTGACTTTACTCCTCGTCAAATATTTCGATTGGAGCACTTGTTGACGTTTTTAAATTATTATAAAAAAAGAAATGTAACCACTGAATTTTAGGCCATTCAACCTTGAATTTGAAATTGACAGTTTCCTATTTGCGATATTTTCTTCGAGAGATTTCGTGGAAAAAAAATCAGATGAAGTCACAATTTCAAATTGGTTTCTCTTTCTGGCCGAGGAAATGACGTTAACCCAATCATCTGGGACGAAGATATTTTTATAAATTTTTTTTATTCTTTTCTAATATACCAAAATCTCGGTCACATGGCAAATAGGAATGGCCACTAACTAAAAATTTATGGTCGATTTTTTCAACCATAAAATCGGGATGGGATACCAAAAATTAGCACAACAGTGAAAGTTTTATATTTCTACTTTGGCCCCAACGTTGGTCAGAATACATAATAATTTTTTTAGACTGTCCTACGTTCTTAAAATAATGCATAAGACAAGATCCAATTTCTGGAGGCCCCCTTGACGCTGTGGACTCATCCCAAACATACATGTGAGCTTTTTCAGTACCCTTATTATGTATGCCGAAGCAAAAGGTCCAAAGTTGTCTTTTGTAATATACAACCCCTGTTATTAGTGCTGGACTTGGAAGGGTCTTCATGAGATCAAAAGTTATTACCAAAGTATCGGTAGATACTCGTACTTTAGCCATTTCCGAATCTTGCCTCAGCCCCTGCCTAGTGCGTAGAGTGAGCAGTCACAATCTAAACAGTTTCTAAGAGAAGTATGAAGGTTACGCCACTATTGCACTCAAACTATGATCAAATTATAAAATGCAATAACACCTTTTTGAGTGCCATCTATTTTTGAGTGTAGATAGCTGCATAAAACTATTTTTGTATTAAAAAAGATATATTAAGAGAGCCATTTTTATGAAAAACTCATTTTTGAAAAAGTGGGTTACGCCACTATTGCACTCATAGCTTCATATATGGTTATTCTACAGTTATGTACAAATCCAATACTTTTTATAAATAGGTATATTTGGCAACCCTAGTTAACAAGTTTTCTCTCTACTTATACCTACAAGCACAAGCTACAATTTATTATTGTTAGGAAATTTTTTAAAGCATGTTTTCAATTTTTATTCATATTCTCTTTCTCTTCCAGTTAATTTAAAAAAAATAATATGAACAGCCAGTTTTTTATGAATGAAATAAAAATATAAATTTTTGGGGCCTATTTCATTCATATACTTTTCTCCTTATTAAAACATCATATATTATTAATTCCATTTTTGATCAATCTACGAATATGTTACATGTTTAAAAGAAACTAAGAAAGTTGAAAAATATAGGTAATCAAAAACCGTCAGTTCATGTACTTGATTATAAATAAACACCCACCACATTCCGATTCCATCATCTATCAATGACAAAACAAAAGAAGAAAACAACTTTATTACTCACTCATTATTTCGTCCAATTTCGTTTCGTTAAAAGAGAGAATTTTCTCTTTGAATTTATTTAAAATAAAAGTTTTAAAGAGCGAAATGTGAGAAAATGATTCAAAATTTAAAGAGAACAACCAATTTACTCAAAAGAGAAAAAAAAGACAGAAAAAAACGCAAAAGCTTTGCAAAAATAAACGTGTAAAATAGTGTCACTGGAAATGTTTGTAGATAAATTACCCACAATCAAATTTAAATTAAGCTGAAGCTTTCCAATTAGAATTCAAGGTATAAAGAAGACAATTCGCCGTAACAATAGAGAACAACTAATTCCTATGTGCATCACAAAGTTTATATAATAAAACCAAACGAAATAGATATTAAATTAGTGTCTATCAACTTCAAACATTTGTATACAAAATCGCCAACTGCAAAACAAAATTTAGAATTCGTTTATAGTTTATATCGTTTATAGTAAATTCATACCTACTAGTTGCGTGACTTATTGTAATTAAAAATAAGGTATTGTTTATGATTTCGGCATATGCATGTGCATGTGTTCACTGATCATGGTTGTTTATATAGACAGCTAATCTATGTAAGTCTATTTAATAATACATGAATGTATGCATATACCTATGAGGGGCATAAGGAATTTCACACACAACGACATGGCATACTTTTGTTGTTCGACCTTTTTCATAATTGAATTGTAGTTATAATTTACAAAACAAGTTTTTAATTAAAAGTTTAAATTCGTCATATTTTTGTGTGACGATTGCTTGCGCATCAATTTTTGATAAGTTCCGCAGTATGGAACAAAGAGGAGACTTAAATCAATAAGAATTTAGCCTATTGAATATACTGACTCATTTTAAATTTATAACGTCAGAAATAAATATTAAAATGTATCTTTTATGATTCGCACAGATACAAAAAAATACGGCTAAAGCTAATAATATACCTATATATGTATGTATATGTAAGGGTTGTGCATAATTTTGGTAATGTTTTAATGTCTTGTTTCCCTGGCCCGTTCTCTAAGAAAATTGAAAAGAAAATAGTGATTTCTTTAAAATGAAACATATTTTGTCACGAACGAATCAAATCTGAAAAATGATACGTTCATTTTTATGGCGGGATCGTTGAAGAACCATATCCACACATTCGTGGATTTTCATAATTAATATATAGAATAATATTGTATTAAATCATTCAATAAATTTGTTTATGTAGGGGAAGATGGCCTAAAATGGCCCCCTTGTTAGAAATTGTAGAATCGAACAGAATAAGAAGATTTTGGTAACACAATTCTTTAGTTTATCTGGCATCACTGACATAAACGAATTATTAGCAGCTTCAAGCTATTGTTTGAAATTTTACAGGTCAAACTGTCTCTAGCCATCTACAAAAGTAGAACCAATAAAATGTTGTAAAAAGTTTGATGACAAAAAAAAATATAAAAAACATTCAATTTTAGAGAAAACAGTAAATGAATGTAAATAGGTATTGAAATTAGTTGGCCTATAACCATTTCAGTGTGTTCGGAATTAAAACCTAAATAAAAGAACCCTAAATGGGCAAAATGGCCTACTAAGCACTCGCCTAAAATGGCATAGTGTGCCATTTCATACTTACCCTTACATTTTCATTTTCTTTATAGTGAAAATGGTTGAAAAATATAAACGATGTACAGAGAGGTAGTCCTGGACTGATTGACAAAAGCCCTAAACTACTTGCCTAGTTGGTTTAATTGCAAGGGTAAAATTGCCATACAGTATGCCACTTTACCCGACAATTTCGATCGTTGGAATTTGAAGAGTTTTTGAAAATTAAATACTATAAATACTTTTTGAAACCTTTTAAACTCGTACCTACTACCTTCCCCTACCTACTACCTTTTAATTTTACTACGAAACGAGCATCATGTGGTTAAAACAATTTTTACTTGCGATATAGGTACTATAGGGCAAGTTCTGCATTTGGAAAAAAAATCGAACTCGAGATTTTGATCAAAGTTGACATTACGATGATAGCGAAGGCGAAAAAAGTGGGTCCGACAATTCCGTCTGTCTTTCTGTATGTCTGTATGTCTGTACCTCGAACTACAGCCTAAACTACCGGAGGTCTTTTCTTCAAACTCGGTAGTTAAGGGTCTTCGGTGATTCCCTAGAGGAGAAATTGAATTTTTTTTTTAGCTCCAAAACTAACGGTACCCCCCATACACCGGTAATGCAAAATCTTGTTTATCTCGAAAACGGCTCTAACGATTTTGATAAAAAAAATTAGGTGTGATATTATGAACATAAGCTACATTTTGGTCAAACAAAATTTTGGGGCAAAATGTTATTAGGGGTATGAATGAATGAATGAATGAATGAATAAATTGGGGTATAAAAACACTGCGACCTAAAGATCTATTGTGTCCCCCATCTAGAACTGGATGAGGTTGGCTCATTATTACAGTTCTTCCTCCAAATCTGCTCCTCTGAGGAATCGAAGTATTTGGAGTATTTTAAGGGATGATAATTCGCTCTCCTTTATGTGGTGCTTGCCCAGATACCTGTGCCTTTGATGCACGAGTGCATCACATTTCCCCAGTATGTGGTCAGGTGTCTCTTCGTGAGTGTTGCAGAATCTGCAAGTCGCGTTGCTCACCAAGCCAAGGATGTTGAGGTGTCTTCTCAACCTACAGTGGCCAGTGAGAAGCCCCGTGATTTTCCTGAGGTTGTTCCTACTTAAGCTAATGCAGGTTAGAAAACGCTCTCGGTTGTAGTCCCCGAGTAGGAGTTTTGCCTGTCTTAGCTTAGGGAGTTCCTTCCAGATCTTTGATCTTTTTGTCTCCTCTTCTGTTTTGATTTTGTTTTTAATCACGTTTTCTCCTATTCCGCAGTAGGGCTCTGGCCCTGTAAGGGGTGTCGATGCACCTATTTTTGCTAAGGAGTCTGCCACTTCGTTGCCCTGGACACCAACGTGGCCTGGTACCCAATGAAGCGTGACAGTGTTATTCTTGCCCAGTTTATTAAGCTTAATCAGGGGTACCTGCCATAGACCCGTTTTTTTTTATTTTCGACTTGCTCATTAACGGCTCTAAGGATTTTAACCCAAAATTTTCAGCAGGAGTCCCCTTAAGTTTAAAATAATATTGTATATAAAAACATTCGAAAAAATATTTGTTGGTTTTTTTTTGAAAAAAAAAAAAAAAAAAAAAAAAAATTTAAATCAATATCTTCAAAACCTATGAACGATTATTTTTTGAATTTATTTGCTAAAATCAATATTATTTAATACTTAAAATTCGCATCATACATTTTTTTCTTGAAAAATTTTAGAGAAATTTCTTATATAAAAAATTTATTTAATAATAAAACGATTTTTTAAAGTTTATTTGCATAAATTCATACTTTTCCGGAAACCAGACGGCAATTTTATGCATTTGAACATTATTATCTCATTAAATCCATGTTTTATATTTATAAAATGTATCTTAAATTACAAAGTACTTTTACATAAGAGCAAGTTCGTGCGATCCAGTCGTGCATTTTATTTTTTTTTCATTGGCTTTTTTTCATATTAAGATTTTCCAAATAATTGTTTTAAACTTTGCTTACCAAACTTTATTTTTTGTTTGTTTCAATTTTTTTTTCTGAAAACAAGTTTCGCCTAAGGCAAGGACCGCACTTGTGATTTTTTCTGGAGACGATTAAAAAATCGCGGTCGCCACAAATTATTATCATGCACTCACTTGTGATAGCAACAATTAAGAATTTTTTTTTATTTAACTCAACGTCACAGATAATCGTTTCTCAAGTGATATTGAATTTCTCCAATTTGTATTTTGTCCAATTAGTTGCAGTAGTTCCTTAAGCCATTCAATAATCATTCTTTAATATTGCACAAATTTCAGTCGGCAGTCTTTATGAAATTTTCTGAAACTGACCGTTAAGTATCTGCCACTTATAACCAGATGCACCCAATACTTTTTTTTACGTTTTTGAGTAGATTTTAAACGTAACAAAAGAGCCACTACACAACACTTCTTAATGAAACCCATTTTAATACTGAAAAGAATTAATTTTGTTAAAAAATCGCAAGTGCGTGCAAGATTGTTTAAATCCATTTTGTCTATTTAATTTTGCGACAAAAAACCCGCTTGAAAAAATGGAACTTGTTTCATTTTTATAATCGCTACGATTTATACGAGTAAGTCGCATGTGTGTGCATTCAAATTTAACGCAATGTGTCTCTTTGCGGCTAAGAAATCGTGCGATTGAAAATCACAAGTGCGTGCATAACAATTTCTTATTGCGACTACGATTTTTAAGTCGTAGTAATCTAAATCGAAAATGTGAGCATATCGATTTGAGTGCATTTGTTTCATTTTAACTTACGATAATCAGATCGCCAGAAAAATGAAACAAATTGCGACCTTTAAATCGTCACGATTTGTTGGTATTACGAGTAAGTGCGTTTATTCTCATTTAAACTCATGTATTCTATTTTTGCGACAAAAAAAAAACCGCGCGATTGAAATCGCATATGCGTTCCTAGCCTATTTTTCCTTTTAATATTTTTTCTAGCAGTAAACAAGTCGATATAACTGTTTTAATGTGCCTAACCAAAATTTGTATTAAATAAAAAACTTAACAATGCCAATATTTATTTTGAATATGTAATATTTGTTTTAAATATGTAATAAAATAGAAAACATTAGCCCACGTTTGTAAGATGAGAATGGAATAAAGTCCAAATCGATTTTGACGGTATTGCACTTGGTGTCTTAAATTATATACATATAAATATTTTTTATAATATAATAATAATGAGCTATCCGTCTACGTCCTCAGATGCTTAAAATGGTTATTTTTATATATCAAGAAATTGAAATGGATTTGTATATGTTTGACTATAATGGCCTTGCTTTCATCACTGATGGTTTCCATAGGAATACATAATTTACAGATAAACACAAAAACTTCATAATAAAACAAATAAAAGTATTTTTGTGATGCATGACTTTATGCTCTCTATTCCATCGTCATACAAAAAAATTGTAAATACAAACGAATCCACTCTCAAAAGTGCGACGTACTCGAGGTTCCTCTAAATTATTTTTAGTATCTTAGAAAATAGGTAAGAGTATACACATTTTGTTTTGCATTTTTAAGTTTTAAATTTAGTCTTTCAATTGAGAACTAGGTTTTTCGTTTAGTATATGCAAAAAAAAAAAAAAAAAAAAAAAAAAACATTTCCTTTAGCACCATCCCTAGCGGTGGGTAGGGGAGGAGTCTTTTGGCGGAATTTTGTTTGGTATTTTTGATTTTGCGAAGATCAATTTGGCAATTTTGATTTTGTATATCATTAATTCGTTTTTTGTTACTAAGGTTGTAAGCTTTTTATTATTTCGCGCGAAATTTATTAAGATGTAATGGATCGCAACGCAAAACAATTTAAAAACTTAATAACAGAAAGCGGGATGATAAAAATTAACCTAAACTCATTCGTTTCATGGTTTTATTCCTTTTTGTAAAGCCCCAATCTTATTTCATTAAACAATGTTAAACAAAACAGTTGAGTATAAAAGTTCAAATGTTTTATATTAACATAAACGAAAAAAACTAATAAAGGTTTATACAGGGTGCATTTATGTTCCAGGTCGATGTTTTTTCGAATTAAATACAGTTTTATAGTTTATGTTTTATTAATTGATTTAACATTATTTATTTAAAAAAAAATAAAAATGAATATGGTGGTGCAAAAGCTCGAAGAGAACCAGGACCTAGTGACTTACAACTCTCAACCATTCCTGTGTGCGTGTACCAGGAGGGGACCTACAATTTTCTGCCGATTCCGAACGGCTAATGAGCAGCACTTTTAAATGACAAGAGATACTCTTGAAGGATTTGTCAATTCCTCGCAAGAAGCAGCGGCTCAGAATCGAACCCAAGGCCTTCTGCATGACAGTCCATCGCACGTACCATTATGACAAGGGGTACTACAACATTATTTATTTATGGAATATGATGTAGGTCAAGTGGGCTCCTTTGGCAGTCGCGCAAATCCAAGCTCATTTAAGTACATGTTATATAACATTATTATTATTATTATATCTTTATTATCAAGTAAATAAATTACAATTGACAATATTTGTATAAAGCCTAGCTACCAGAGACTATCAGCTAGATACATAAAATATTTAAGAAAATAGAACATAAATGGATATAAAACATAGGTTAATGTGTTAGTTGTAGAAATTATATACCATAGGTATACATAAGTATATGTGTTTAGATTAAGTTATGAATTTTCAGTGTTTGAAGTATTTTAAATGTTGTTTTTATATTAGATTCAGTTGGTGTTTTAAGCAAATCAATAAATGAACAGTTCAGTAGAGTGTTGGCAGCTTGGTTGATCTTTTGACATATGAGGAGGTGATCCATGGTAAGCATAGCGTTTCCATTGCAAAGATGGCAGGATGAGGGTGTAGTTTTGTTGAATAGGTGACTGTGCGTTAAATTAGTGTGTCCCATACGAAGTCGGAGAAAACATCTCATCATTGATTTGGAGCAGCTTAATGGATAAATTACGGGCTCTAATAATGGGTTAAGTCTAGAGTAGTGATGGTTGTAATTTCTCCATTCTTCTTTCCTTTTGATGAGCCAGTTTTTTGTTATATAACAATTTCGCAGACTTCTGTTGTAATTTTAGTAATTTTTTGTTGTTCTTAACCATCGAGGTTGTAATGGTTCTACACTTTTTCCTTTAAGTCGCCTATAAAAGAAACAGGGAGCCTTCACATAAAGAGATTGTGCAGGCTTGTAACATGATTAACACCAAAAAAGTTACGTAATCTTCTCTGCGAATTTACAATTAAACAATTATTGAAATCAAATTTTATAATTATTTTAACACGTTGCGTTGGATGCTCCATGATTATTGAAAACTCTTTACTGTCAAATGCCAATTGGCAAATTTCATTCATATTATTGGCAACCAAATATCGATATTCGACCTGGAACATAATGCGCACCTTGCACGTAAGACAATTGCTTTCAAAACACCAATATCAAAATAATTAGGGGAAATAACGGTTGGCTAAATACATTTTAGAAAAACAACAAACAGTGGTTAAAAAAAAGCGAAATTTACTCGTATTTGGCGAAATGATTTCTTGGCGAGTTAGATAAAAGCAAAATGAAAAATTGTGAATATGGCGAAGTAAGGATTTGCGAAATAATTTTTGATGAATTGTGAAACAGAAAAATCTAATGATACAAATGATACAAAATGAGAAATATTTTGTTCTCGGGTTGAGTTATTTTGTAATATTGATAAAATAATATTATCAGATAGATTAAACTATTTTGTAAGGACACCAAAAAATTCTGCGCGTATATTTTTTTTATCATGACATTTCTTTTGTGTATGATATAGTTCACATTTGGTTTTTTGTCAAAAAATCGATGTAAGATTAACTGAACTTAACAAAAATTGCGTATTGTCCATACGCCCTCACAGATAGTTGCATGTGAGATCGTAGGGACGAAACGCCAATTTTTGTGGACTTAAATCCCAAAAAAAAAGCTTTTGAAAAAATTAATTTTGTGGATTCAACAAAAGAAATTTTTAAAATCGACAAAATATTTTGTTGAATTGACAAAATATATTGTTGAATTGACAAAATATTTTGTTGAATTGACAAAATATTTTGTTAATTTAACAAAATATAACAAAGAAGGTTTGTTAATTTAACAAAAAAATTTCGTTCATTTAACGAAACAATTTTGTTAATTTAACAAAACAATTTTGTTAATTTAACAAAACAATTTTGTTAATTTAACAAAACAATTTTGTTAATTTTACAAAAAAAATTTGTTAATTTAACAAAAAAAATTTGTAATAATAAAAAAAAACAAAGTTTTAACTTTAACAAAAAAATTTGTTAATACAACAAAAGTTTTGTTAATATGACAAATTAATTTTGTAAATTGTACGAAATTTTGTCATATTGACAAAATATTTTTGTTATTTCAACAAATTAATCTGTTAGCATAACAAAATAATTTTGTGGATACAACAAAATATTTTTTATTACCTCAACAAAATTCTATTATTTTTGTCAATTTGATAAAACTTTTTGTTGGACGTACATATATTGACAAAATTTTCGTCAGATCAACCTAGATTTTTATCATATATACCTAGATTTTATTTTCAGTGTACTAAAATTAAATGAATTTAAAAATGTCTATAAATGAAAAGAACAACAACAAAAATTCCTTTCGTAGGTTATAAAAATAGACACATATGTGCTTCTCTCATAGCAGTGATGGCAAAACAATTGCAATCGAAAAACACAAAAAAAAAATTATCAAAATAACAAGACTTTATTACGTATTAAGATACCTCATGATTCAAGAACATACAAAAGTTCGTTGCGCTATTAGATATAGATACACACTTGCACGGGGCTTTATTTAACAAAAGATCCGATCCCAGACGTCATGGATGTTTGAATAAGAATCAACACAGTGTCTTGATATAAATTGAATGGCGAATAGGATAGATATAAAAATGTTGGTACAATAAATACTTTTAAATTTTATTTCAGATAAAAACCTATTTATACAAAATAAATAATAAAACCAATAGAACGAAGCAATGTGAACAAAAAAGATTTTCTACCTTGCATTTGTATAAAACGAGGAACACTACACTTCCTTAGGATAGGATCAAAACAAATATTGAAAAGGGAGTGCTTTATACTCCCATCACACTGAGAATACATCATAAAAATATGTATGAAGTAGCCCCAGTGGCGGGTAAGAAAATTGAAGCTGCATGTGCACTAAGTAGCTTTCGCATAATCATGGGACAAATTTCTAGCAACCATAATACCAACAATAACCACACCAATAACAACAACAATCAATCCGCAAGTTATGTAAATCGACACCTTCCGAACCAAAAACCAAAAAACCATTACAGACATTCCGCCGTGCAGCCTTTGCGAAAAGAAGAAATGGTCATATTGCGTGACCCTCTTAAAGATCCCTCGGACATCTATCGTGGGGTGGGAGTAAGAGAGTCTATCCAAATGCGAAAGAATAAAGATATCATACCAAATGGCCGTCCTGTGACCATCAGTGAAATGAACGCATACAACATTGAGAAGAACGAAGAACAGCTTTCGCCATTGGTGAAGTTGGCCGGAATATCATCGGCCATGGACAAAGAAATCATAATAAAAACAACGAACGCTTCGGATGAGTTGTTAATGACGCCACCTCATCTGACTTCATCTGCCACAGCTCCGCCAAAGGTTAATGAGTTCTACACAGTAGGTGATGGCTATCATAAGACGGAAAGTTGCTATTACCGCAGTCCGGATGGGAATTTTCATAAACTGCCTACCGACTCTTACCACAAAATGGCCGAAGGGTGCTATGTGAAGAGTCCGGAAGGCACCTTCCGTCGACTGGAAGTCTCCCGGAATCTCGACGGCAGTGGTCATTTATCGGGCAATGGTAGTACGAATGGCGGCAGTGGCCAACCGAAGATGCGAAGTCAGATGATGAAGTTCTTGAAACGTTCAAAGAGTCACACACCCGTGACTATAAAAGAACTTCAGAAGGAGAAGGATCGTCGCGAACGGGACAGGGAGCGGGAGCGCAAGCATCGCGCTTCAGCGGCTGCCAATGCCGAGAATAATGTGAGTGGCAGCAGTGGCAATGCGAGTAAAAATAATAAAGTAGTTGTAACAATGATGGAAAACGGAGGATTGCCAATTGTGGCAACTAGTAAAGCGGAACGTAGCTCGAAACATCACAGCCACAAAGATACGAGTAGTAGTAATGCCGCGGATAAAGCACGAAATCAGAAAGTGAGGGTATGTCTGTTTTCATTTTTATTTCTTAAATTTAATAATTGGTTATTGAATGAGGTAGGTATTTAAAATTTATTACATAAGTATTGCTTAATGCGTAGGTAATAAAAGTGTTATACATGAATTTATTCGTTGCCAGAATATATGTATGAAGTTTTTTCAGAAGGTATTGAAGTGCAGGTGCTTAAGTACAATTCGTACATTTCGACATTGCTTGTTCGACCTACTCTTTTGAAATAGAATACGTGAATGAAACTTAGTGTGGGAAAGATAATGGAAACATTTCCACTCATTACAATATTAATGATTTCAAAACCAATGTGCATAGACAGATTCGTTAAAACCATATTTTACTATCCCAACGATCGCAAGTCAAAAGCCCTTACACTTTCTGGCTTAATACCTTAAATAGAAGTAGTCGAATCATTTTTTCATAAACTTGAGCTGGCTTATCATACAAAAATGGTAATTGTTTATTCTCAATCTGAATTAAATTAAACTAGAATTATTTAAGTGAAAGGTTTTTTGAAATTTTATATTTTTTTTTCTCAAAAACTGTTTCACAAATCAAAAAAAAAATCATTTAGTTGAAGCTAGCCAATGGTTTTAAAAAATGTGCCCATAAAATGGTTACTAATGGTGCCTCCCATAGAGCCTTTTTTTCGTTTTTTTTCAAAGATTTTAAGCAATTTTTTTTTTATGGCAAAGCTCCTAGAAGTTTGAATAGTATCGTGTATTCAAATTTTTGGTATTTTTAAAAAAGAAGTTAAAATTTGTTTTTGAAAACTGAATTTTTCGAAAACCACTTGCTTGATTTTTAAAATCTTGACAATTTACAAGTTTTAATACTTTCTATAAAATATAGGAAACAAATTCTATTTTATCTAAAAATAACGGTACAGTAAAACCCGCTTAAGAGAAACGGCAAAATGTCATAGTCCTTCTTTGAAAAATAATTTCACTTAAGCGGAGTTCGGATAAGTGAAAAATAATTTCACTTAAGCGGAGTTCCGATAAGTGAAAAAAAAATTTCACTTAAGCGGATTTAAAAATTCCATTAAGCGGAGATTTAATGCTAGAAACAATGGCGCAAAATTTTATTTGAATTAGTACGATGCTAAAGCTGTTTTAGTATGGTACTAGGTTAAAACAACGAATTTGCAAATTTTAATCGAATATAGCATCATACTTTTTCCACCCTTTTGTTAAAGTTAAAATCATAGAATACCTACTGTATTTTTTTAGTATCATGCTAGTTTCATATGACTCTTTGACATTTGCAAACATCAAAAAAGGTTCGTGTACTTACTTCTTTACAAGAAATGTCATTGTTTTAGGTGTGTTCAGAAGCAATTTATTAAGAAAATCCTTTTAGTACGATACTAATTAGAAAATGTTTAAAATTAAGAATGATTTAGTAAACTACTTTAAAGTTAGCAAATTGTTAAGTGGTATCATAATAATAGGCTGTTTAAAATTTTACGCCAATATTGTTTTATCTTTTGGACTTGCCTTGAAAGGAGTTAAATAAAACAACGATTAAATAACACAAAAATAATTTATTGAAAAACGAAAACTAGTAAATTTTTGTTCTGTTCGATTCAGTTTTTTTTCACTAAAGAGAGTTTTTTTCAATGAAAAATATTAAAAATTAACTGAAAATATGTTTCAGTTATCCGGGTTTTTCACTTAAGCGAGTTTCACTTAAGCGGAGTGTTTTAAGGGAATTTGGTCAGAAAATACTTGGGGATGAAGAAAGTGTTTCAGGTAAACGGGTTTTTCTCTTAAGCGGGTTTCTCTTAAGCGGGTTTTACTGTATATCCAACATAAAAATGTTAAAAAATTGGTTTCAAAAACGTATTTTTCTAAAAAAAAAACAAACAAAAAACGGCACCTAGAGTTTTGATAGCCTGAATTTTATCAGTGCCTGTGTTATGTTCACCTTAAGGGGGTTTATTTGCATAGATCACCTTCGCGAGAGATAACCTTACCCTCAATTCGTTCATGCTATATGTCAATTTTGGGGACGTATTGCAACTTCATGTGGGTTGCTGTCGGCGAACATAGCCATTCATCCAAAAAATGCGCCTCATCGCTTCAGATGATTTTTCGGTGAATACTGGGGTTCCTGGACGTGCTGTTCAAACGTGTTTCTTGCCATGGTAATTTGGCTTCAGTAACTGAATAATAAACAACCGATTTAGCAGATGTCACCAAAACAACACCACAGGACTCCAAAATCTATCCACGCCAATTGAAAGTTTAAGTTTAACTTTCAATATAGCAGTTATAAATATAATTTTACTATTTTTACTATATGGTAGTTGCTCTTTCTAAGTGCTTTAATTGATAATGCTTTGCATTGTACTATTAAAAATTTCAATCAAAAACCACGTTTCATAATTTATTTCTAATGAAGGAAAAGCTGCGAAAGTGAAAAACAAAGTCCCACGCAAAACATACGCAAAGCGTGTACTTATAGAGCATGATTTTGCGCAGAACTCCAAATTTGAAAACTGTAATCCAATTTGCTTAAATTGTTTATCTCTTAATTATTAATTATTATTTATCAAATAACAGACACATTTCACTCCCATCAAAATACAAAATAAAATATTGTTTCTCATGTAGTCAGGCAAACATTTCAACAAAAAGTAAAATAAGATTTATTTAAAAAAAAAAAATGTTCACTTTAAGAAATAAATTATTATCAACTGTATTCCTACCGCTAGGTATGCGTCATCCATTCACACGTTCAAATGACCTGATTTTATTTTGTCTGAAAGAAAAACAAAACAACTGAACGACATCTCACTCGACGTGGTGTTTAATTTTCATTTTTAATATTTTTTCTTTAAATTACTCGTGATGTAAAAAAGATATATTTAGTGAGGTGATATTTTATATATTCACTTATTTGTTCTTCTTTATGAAATACAGATAGATACAAAAAGATGGCAGTGCCGTAGCTAAGAATTTATGTAGGTGGGTTACTCTTACACAAGTGGGTTACTAACAAAAATAATTTCAAAGAATGTCGATATGAAACAAAAACTTTGTCTTAGCGATTATGTGAAAAGATGAGTTTACTCTTATCTAACACTATGAAGCCTGAATAATTTGTCGATTACTTTAAACGCCTAAAAATATCAGCGAACTGTTAAGTTTAACGAAAAAATAACCAATTGCACAAACAGTTTATCTTAAAACAATTAACTAATTAAAGTTTATTTAATCAAAAAAAATCCAAAAAAGAAAAATGTCCGAGAGAATACAAATAGAAATACATAGGTAAGGTGGAATGAAAATAATCAAACACAAAACAAAAATAATACATTCATGTATTCCGGCCGGAGCAGAGAACGATCACTACGAAATTCCGGACATCGGTTGATTTTGGATACGAACATTAATTCGTCTTTTAAACTGTTTAAAAAATAATTGCTTAAAATTTTAGTCGAATAAGTACGGGGTTAAAACTGTTTTAGTGGGTTAAATCGACAATTTATGACTTTGACATTTAAAAACGTCAAAAAAGTTCTGTTTACTTAGCTTTTTGCAGCTTTTATTATGGCGCAAAATTTTAAACATTTAAAACCTACTCTAAATCAATTTTAGAATGGGAATCGACTAAATATTGTGTATAAAACGAGAACCGACTTTTTGTTTATTTTTTAAAGGGCATAAACTATACTTTAATGTTAAGGAGCTCGTCTAATTTTAACAGCAGCAAATACGAGTAGCTAGTTTATCTTTTAAAAGTATACTTTATCCATATTGACAATGGTCATTTCATACCAAAGCAAATCGAAGTAAAAATGTTTACTGATGTTTTATTAGATTTTTTAAAAGATGTGCTTTTCAAATAGACTGAATAACTAAATATTAGAAGTTTGAAACTCGTACAAAAGTGCTCTACAATCAACAAATCTGTACATACAAATGTACATATGTTATGTATGCATGCCGAGATGAGTATAGACAAATGAATTTGCACCTTGCAAGAACAAAATTGACCCCCATATTATCGAAGACAACTCAACTATAGTTTAGTTGTAATTCTTAGAATTGGTATAATCGATCACAACCAGTTGTCTGTCAAAGCACAACCAGTTGTCATTTAGCAGACAACTAACAAAATGGCCGACTTTTCAGTTGTCTCTCTGTATTATGTAAGTAAGTTGAGTTGTGCTTCGGTTGTAATAAGCGTCGAATTCAAACAACTGCTTCGGAGCAGTTGTGTAGAACATTTTAATGAAAGAATTTGCAAAACAGTAAGTTAAACAACAATAATAAAAATAGAATGTAATGAATGTATTTTAGTTTGAAAACTACATGGCCATCGCAATTTGAACGACTTGTTGCTCTATGCAAGTTGAGCATTTATTAATTTTCTCAATCACATCTACCACTTTTTTAATACAACTGACACTATCCATTGAGTCAATTCTAAATTAAAATCATTGCCACTACACTTTTGGTAACTTCGTTCGCTCATGAAACGAAGAGCAGTAGCAAGTTTAAAAATTGGTGGAATCGCTGAGGAACGTTGTGGTTGTTTTAGGAAAATTTGGCTACATTAAGAAAATTCTCATCTTCCAAATCACCGAAAAACAAATCGAAAGAGCTTTCCATCATACAATTTCTTATTCATGCTCTTGTATTTCATGTTGAGCAGCTGGTTTTGACAACAAATCGACTCCTAAAAGACGGCAACGTATTTTTTCATTGCAACTAATTTTAGTTGACTTGCATATATACGAACAATTTGTTTGGTTGCCTAAGAGTTGAGTGGTGTTGATGACAACTCAACTAAGTTGAGTTGTAATTGTAATCCATATATGCTGTGAATTAGCGACAAATACTTTATTCCCATTTAAAATAATCTAAGCAACTTATAAACAATCAAAATCTGTACTGAGGTATATAAAATGTACTTTTTTCGGCGAAAAATTATTTGGTTTGAAGTTGTCTGTTCTTTTTATTTTGTTTTTTGTTTGTTTGTGTAGTTGTTGGAGTTACGTATCTGTCAAATTAAGGGTTGTTCAACATAAATTCGCTTAGGTTCTGTTGTTTAAAATTATGAAAAAGTTAGACAAAGTCTCCAAGCTAAACGACTGCGTTAAGTAGAGCCGGTTTTATTGCTTTAGTTCACACTTTATTACTAAACTGAAGAAAATGATATTTTGTTTTTATTTGATTTAAAAGGCTATAAAACATTTATGCTGTCTAAGAATGATTAAACTAAATTTTTTACTGTTACAATAAAATTAAAGATTCCCTGCCTTAAATTTGTGTATTTGTTTCCATTACCTAATGTGCAATAAGAAAGAGAAGAAAAACACAGATGTGTCATTAAATTACAAATAAATACATAATTTTTTTTTGGAAATAATTTTACCAGGGGTTAAGCAATAATTTCGGGTAGTTAACACAACAAAACCCCACCACCACCTACGGCTATGGAAGGTACATATAGGTACTTGAACTTTTCACATTCAACTACAGGTTTTTAATAGAACTGCTGAAAAATAATAATTATCATCTGAATGCGTATGACATCATCAAACAGACTGTCATCAAACAGACTGTCTTCAACAATGTACCTATAAATAGAAGAATGAAAACATTTGGTATTTTTTTTTTATTCTTTGAGAAAATTCTTAAATCTTGTTAAAAAGTTTGTTGACTTATTGTAAGAAGTTCCTTAAAACATTTGTTGTCATGTTTTTGACGATTAAATTGAATTACACAAAAATAAGACCAGAGTGTATTTTGTTGCTATGGGCTCATATAAGGGGGTTTTCAATTGGCGTGGGTAGATTTCGCCGGCCTGTGACGTCCATTTTGTTTTGGAATTATCTGTCAAAATCAAAACTGTTGTGTATTATTCAGTTGACGATGCTAAATCATCATGGAAAGGTACAAGATCGAACAGCACGTCCAAATGATAAAACTTTTTTGTTTTTTATTAAAATGAATTATCGTTTGTTCAAACGTTGCGCCCACTTTACGGTAGACTTAGTGGCCCTTCACTCTTCAACATTTGTTATCCAAATTTGAGACGACCGGATCGGTAATCAATCAGTCAACTTTCGTACGTCAAAGGAACGCCAAAAACATCTCTGAGGTCCGCAGAAGTGCACAGCAGAACCGGAGGCTCTAATTAAACTATTTGGACCTAGACAGACACTATGATAGACGTTTTGTATGAACGATTTGAGGGTAAGGTTATCTCTCGCAGAGGTGACGTGAATTGGCGATCAAGGTCATGTATTCACCCTTAAGGTGAACATAACACATTATATCACTCCAATTTAGCCGGATCTATGTGGAAGAGTAATTGAAAATTGGACCACTCGGATCGGTGCCACCGTAAAAAGCCGAGGCGGGCATTTGAACGATGTCATATTCCATTAGCATAAAAAAAGAATTTTATAATATGTCTCACACAGCTTATTTTATTATATTTCAACATCTATCCGCCCTTATAGAAAAACCCTTTAGATACTCGTACCTACATGTGAATGTATGTACTTATGTACAAGTATGAATGTATTTATGTACATGTATAAATAAAGGTAATACAAAATAGCTATTTTATTGCAATCGATTAACGTTATCACGTTCTAACGTGAACTTCAAATTTCCTATCTAAAATGTACATAAGTGGTTTCAATGAATGAAATACTACAAAAATATTAGAATTTTTTTGAAGCAATATTTACCTCCTTAAAAAAAATAAATAAACCAAACGTTATTATTATTGCTAACGGGGTAATTATTGCTGTTGGTACTAAAAGCTACAAGTTTATGTATATAACTGTCTAGTGTTCTACTCTCAATCGCTGGCACCTAAAATCAAAAAGGTTTTTTTCAGGGGTGCTACGTCTTGCTAACATGAAAAAGCGCTTGGCTGTTGAGATAAGAAAGTTTGACAGTTGTAAATGACTAGAGCTGAAAGATATTGGCGCAAAATTTTAGTCGAATTAGTACGATGTTAAATCTGTTTTAGTATGATACTTGGTTAAAATGACGATTTTGAAAATTTTAATTGAGGTTATCATCATACAATCATAAAACAGATATTTTTTTAGCATCGTGCTAACTTCATATGACACTTTGACATTTACAAACGTAAAAAAACGGTCTGTTAAATCTGTTTTTGCATGAATTGACGTTTTAGGTTTGTTCAGACGCAATTTATTAAATAAATAGCCTTAGTACGACTCCAGTTACAAAATGTTTAAAATTAAGAAAGAGTTTGTAATCCACTTAAAGTTAGCAAATTGTTAAGTAGTATCATAGTTATTTCTTAACACAAGGCTGTTTAAAATTTTGCGCCATTGCTAATAGTTTTGTATAGTGCTTATGATAAAAACTAATCAATCAATATGTGTACCACATTAAAAGATATTTTATTGATATTTACACTTGACGAAATTTTGATTGAAAGACTTTTGAGTAAAAACTGTATTTTAATATTATTTCAATCAAATTTATTTTGAACTTTTAGTGATTAGAAATTGGGATAAACAAATTCAAACCTTACAAAACTAATGCCCAGTCTAATGCATAATATGTAGAGAATTTGCATGTCTTAAAAAGCGAGATAAGGGTTCATTGGTTAAATAATTAACTCTATGAAAAGGTATACAAAATAGACGATTACTTCGTAAGCCTCGATTAGAAACATGAAAACCAATCAACGAAAGCAACTGAGGGCAATTGATTTTATAGTTAATTAAATCTCTGACAAACATGACATCGAAATATGTATATTTTTTACTTGATTTTACTGTGTAGCTTAAGTTATTACTAATCTTTAATCTTTCAGTGAAAAGTTAGATTAAATCTATACATATATGTATGTATATAACTTATCAGTAATATTTATTTTTGTATTTAGACATTCAACTTGTTAAACACTTGTAGCAAACTTAGTCTTACGTCATCTAAACAAACAAATTTTTAATGTACGTATACCTGTACTTTTTACTCGTCAGTATCAAATTTATTTCGATACATACAGTGACGAGCAAAAGTGGTCAAATGTTTTCGCTTACTTGAAAAATTGATTTAAAGTAAGAGTTTTTAATAGAATTAAAATCTTTTTTTATTTTTTTTATTAAACTAAATTTCATTATTTATAATAACTTATTCAAAAAATCATATATTATACAAAACAAAAATATTCCATTAGTTTTTAGACTTGTCCAATTATGCACGTTTAAATTCAATGTTTTTCTTTAGTATTTAGTCCATAAACCTTCATTTTTAATTACATGGGAGCAACGCTTTGGCATATTTTCCACCAAATTATGAGGAAATTGCTCTGGAATTCGGGTTCATTCCAGCTCCATTCGTTGCCAAAGCTCCTGAGTGTTTGATGTGTGATTGTTGTGCTGCCCCAACCGTCGTCGCTTCACTGTGACCATAAATTTTCCATTGGATTGAGGTCAGGGCTTTGTGCTGGCCATGTCATCGTCGTAAACTATTGATTTCTTAGCCATTCCGAGACAATTTTTGACGTGTGTTTTGGATCTCCTTCCTGCTGAAAAGTTATTTCACAATCATTGAAACCTGTTGATGCAGTAAAAGGTGGTAAATTTGTCTTCAAAATGTCCAAATATTTTTCTTTATTCATGATGCCATCGATTTTCACCAAAGGACCAACAGAGTTCCACGAGAAACAGCCCCAAGCCATCACCGAACCTCCTCCATGTTTCACAGTCTTTTGAACTTGATTTTGTTGAACTGGTTCTCCAGGACGTGACCAATAAAAATATCTACCATCCGTTCCTATTCTATTGACCTTCGTCTCGCCCGACCCAATGACTTTTTTCCATTGGTCAATGGTCCAGTGTTTGTGCTTTTTAGCAAAAGCTAACCTGGCTTTAATATTTTCGCTGAAAGCAGAAGCTTCTTCGGTTTCTCTTTAGCGTTTAACCCAATTCTTTTAAGTGCCCGGCGTGCAGTCCATTCACTAACTGGCTTGTCTATGTTTTGGGCTGCCTGCTTAGGTGTTTTGGACCCACAACTTCTCAACTCTTTCCATTCTTCTAGCTTCCAAATCAGAAAGTAGTCGTTTTCGTCCTTTTTTCATTGGGGGACATCGATGTTTTTCTCTTTTTATTAATATTAAGCACAGAAGTTTTTGAAATTTTCTAAATTTTGGACACTTCACGCGATGTTTCATTACTTTTTAATAAAAAAAAATAGCGCGGTCGATTTGATGTTTACAGTTTTTTTTCATTTTGACAATAATCAGCTTTACACGTTTTAAAATGAACAATTTACCCACAACAAACTATCAACAAATAAAATTATCTCAACTATTGTTAAATAACAGTAAAACAAACAAAGCACATAGAGAGGAACATCTCTCAATGAACAAACAATGTTAAATCTCTTGAAACTAAAACGTGCATAATTGGACAAAACCAGAAAATTATAATTATTTTTTTTTGTATAATAAATTATTTTTTGAAAATTTTATTATACATAATAAATGTGAGTCAAACAAACAAAATAAAAAAAATAAAAAAAGATTTTAATTCTATTAAAAAATCCTTACTTAAATCAATTTTTCAAAAAAGCGAAATCATTTGACCACTTTTGCTCGTCACTGTACTTTCCACCTAAATTATTAATAGAAATTAATAGAAAAATTGCTATACTGAATTGCAAGGTTCAATTTTTTTTGAGTGTTTCATAATTTATGATTATAATCTTTCGATTTCGCCTCGTTTTTTTTTTTTTTTGATCATAACTAGCTCATCCTTTTGGTATAAAAGTGTGGACAAATATGTATTGACATATATTCCAGAACACTTGACGTAGGTGAACAGCTACAGTATTTTTAAAATCTTATTTTCGTGCCTAAAAAAGTACATATGTAATAAACACTAACTTTATGGTAAACACATGAGCATTCATAGTTTGAAGGGAGGAATGATAAAAGAATGAAAGGCAGGAAACTTTACAACGGCTTTCAATACTCGTAGCAACAATCTTATATTTAAAATAAAAAGAATAAAACACGTTCTTAAGAACTTAAGAAATTGAAATTGATTTTATCGTCTCTAAGTTATCAAGCGCCTAATCGCATGCAATGGAGTGTATTAACGACCATTTTGCTATCAGCTACAAACAAAACATGCTTGTAGAAATCAGGTTTTCTCAATTCTCTATAAATTCACCTACCTACACAACTCCACCAAATCAACATCAACAACCAAACCCACCCTTCTGTGCTCCAACTCATTTTCTCATATTCACGATAGGACGACTAATCGACAATGTTTTTTTATTTTTTTCACCTTTAATAAGGTACAATCAGAACATGTTCAGTTGATAAGCTCGACGACTGAGTGTAGGACGTGTGTAGTTCGCGTTACCCATTTTTCTTTGTCGCGTTAATTGGGTGATCTTTCGTCAAAATGACAAACGCAACTAATATCTGTCAATCGAACTAAAATTCTCCTGATTCGTGGTGATCTGACAGTAGTTCTTCTAAACAAATCAAAGAAATAAAATGTAAGAACTAGTGACATTTCACACTGCTGCGATTCACATGCACTTGTTTCCTTTGTGTTTAAATAAAAAGAAAGAGAGAAAGAGAGCGAGAAGATTAACTCACATAGCATACAATATAACTTAATTTATCAGGTTGAATAATGAAAACTTGATAGATACAACGACAAAAACAAAATATAAAAGATCTCCAGACATTGACTTCTCTCTACAAACAAAGTTAAAGTGGAAATAAAAATATGTATATAAATTAAAAATAAAAAACTATACGAAAGAAAAGAAATGGCACGACAACGGACGGGCAGAAAATTGTAATGGTTTTTGCGAAGTAGAACGGGACAATACCGCTGTCACTGCACGTTTTTTGTTTGCTTATTTTTCTCTGACATGATACTTATTTTCTTTTCTACTTTTTTTTTAAAAAATTATCTTATCACATTCATGATAAATCTTACAAATACCTGCATACATACAGTTACACTAAAAATGGTGGTGGGGATTTGTGATTTTGCTTTTTAAGTAATTTCAAGGTATTATTGATAAAAATAATTTTAATTCTCGAATTTGTGCGATTGAGAATTATTGTTCGTTGCTTTCTGTATAATAACATAAAAAGTGTGAACTAATCTTAAATTGTAGCTCATTGTAAGTTGAATTTAGAGGAATTGATGAGATGCTTTTAAAAGAAGGCAATGCAATAATGGAAACAGCCGAATTAATTGCAGGATATAGGTAGATTAGATTGTAATTAGAATCCACTTGAAGTGAACTTTATGAACTATTAAAAGAAGAAAAACTTACGCTTCTGTTTGTTGATTGGTAAAGTTTTTTTTTCATGTTTGATAAATATTGGCTCAAAATTTTGAACAGCCTTTTAGCTCATAGGCTATATTTAACAAATGACTAATTTCAAAACAGTTTACTTGCTATTTATTGATTTTTAACACTTAACTTCACCTGAACACACCTTCTAAATGTCAAATTATAATTGTAGTTAGTAAGAAACTTAAAGAATAATGTAAGTAATGGATGATTTTAACTTTAACAATTTCAACTTTCGTAAAAATGTTTTTACCTAGTGTCAAACTAAAATGTAGTACCCGTACCCTCAGGCACGTTGAAGTGTCGTGCCAGAGATTTGTTTTCATTTCCAAGTCGTTGCAACCTAAAAACAAATTTTTTTCAGGGTACTGCATCTTGCGAGGAAGAATGAAAAATGCTCGGCAGAAAATTGTATATCCCCTGTATTCCTTCCTTCAACACTCAAACATGTATGGTTGACATTTTCAAATCAATCGGTTCATGTTCTTTACGATCCGTTGCGGCTCTTATTTATATATTTTGTAATCATTCTTAAGCCAGATATACACTGTTCAAATGCATGACAAGCACGCGCAAGTGTATTAGTGAAAAAGTCACACTGTAGGATTGAAGCGAAATCTAGCGTCCTACATTGAGTAGTGTATATACAAGATTGATGATTGATCATGCATTTATTGGTTCATTTGCGTATTAGTACGTTGAAGAGATAAGAACATAGCACAACATAAGCACTGATTTAAATATTAAAACAGTAAACAAAAATTCTATGATAAAATGGACAGACAAAATAAAACAAATTCCTCGGATAAAATTGAAAAAATCTCAAAGAAATTCGTAAAATCGCAATTTTTCCGAAAAAACTCACAAAGCGCAACGTCCTTCACTACCACGCACTGGGTAGTGGACAAAAATCTGTTTTTCAAAATTAAGGTAACTGTGTATAAAAAATGGTTAGTAAATGCAATAAATTAGTGATTTTACTCAATTTGAGGAATTTTCACGCCCCTTGCCACGCCCACTGCTGAACAAAAATTGGTTAAACCAAAACTTCCGTACGATAGTGAATTCAAGTACTAATATTCTGGTTAGTTAAGAAATTATAAATTAAGAAAAGCGTGAAGTACGCCTACTGCCACGCCCACTTTTTTTATAAAATTGTTTTTTTTTTACGATATTGAAAAAAGTGTCCAAAATTGATGTGTGTGATAAAAAAATTAATTTGAATCGAAATCCACCCACTGTCACGCCCACAATTTTATTATTATTAGTTACAAGCCAAACATTTAAAAAAATTTATGATTTGTACGTTATACAAAAGTTGTAATATTTTAAAGGTTAGTAGGAATGTATACATGTTCCAAAAGCACAAAAACCACGAAATATATCGGCATAAAAGATTTTGCAAAATACGAGTAGAATGAACATTTTTTTTGCTGACAAAAATAGTTATTCATAAAAAAAGTAATAACAAAAGGAAAAACTGAAAAAATAAACAATTACGAAGAATGATTTAGATATATGACCTGACATCGCTTTGGTCAGCTTTTGAAGGTCTTAAATCTGTCTGAAATTCGAAATAAAAGGATCAGGCTTTAAAAGTAATGTTGTTAAGAGGTCTTCGTTTGTATTAATCCGGGATGATTTTCTTGTGTGAGAGACTTGCCTCTAGTGCTTCTTCAGACAATTATCTTAAAGGTATTTCAAAAGAAGAAATTGGATAGAAAATCCTGAAGCTAAGAACTCTTAATGCGATTGAAAATTTATGTATGAGTTCTTCATCAAGCCTTATTATTTCTGCAGTTATTTTCGAATTCTGAAAAAAACTTCTTGCCGTGATTCCATAATTTGTTGACCCAAATCCCAACTTAGGCTTGTCAACAATGAGATCCCATCTACTTTTGAACAATTTATTTACAAGATGATGAATTTTCCAGAAAATTAAGAATAATATTTGATAAAAAAAGGAGTTCTCAACCAGACTCCATGGAGTCTCGCAAAATGATCGCCGTTTCGTGTAGAAGCCTTCCACCTACGTTCAAGATTTTTGAAAAAAGGCATACTTTTTCGACCAAAATCGTTCTTAGTTGTAACCGGACAACCTTAAATTTTTAAATCATTCAATATAAATTCAAAAACACCTTCAACTTTTGTGTTTTTATCGAAATTAATCCATTTTTTTATTTTTTTTATTTTTTTTTATTTTTTTTTATTTTTTTTATTTTTTTTTCATTTTTTTTATTTTTTTTTTATTTTTTTTTTATTTTTTTTTTATTTTTTTTTTATTTTTTATGGTTTGACCTTGCCCTAAAAAAAGTTAAATATTTGAAGGTTAGCAAGAAGTAGCAAGAAAAATAAACATTTTCCCAAAGCACAATAACAATAGAACATAATGACATAAAATATTTTGCTACAGCTTGCTAATATTTTTTTAAAAGCTTAACTTTATACAATTTGTAAGCCTCAAAAAAGAGTGTTTTTCAAAAAATCACAAAAATTCAAATTTATAAAAAAAGTTCGAAACAACAACTCATACCTGCGGTCAAAGTATTCATTATTAATATTCAAACAAAAAAATTTATAGAGCCAAAATATTTTTCTTACGCGAGCTAAGCTAATTCGCACAAAATTGCAACTTTCAATTACATTGCAGCTTAAAGTATCTAAATTGCTCACAAAAGTCCCGCTAATCCAGAAAGAAGAAAAAAACAAAACAAAATTAAATTTAAGTAGTTCAAGATGTTCTAAAACAGGTTTAGAGCATAAACATAGTATTTGCATTTTTATTTTTTTTTATTTTTGTCTACTAGTCGACGCACTGTGAGTCGATGTAAAAATAAAAGATTGAAGACTCATGCTTGATGTGTGTATATGCAACTTTAACCAGAATTTACTAATACACTTGCACGTGCTTGTCATGCAACTGAACAATATATATCTGGCTTTAAACAGTTTTAAAATATCGTCTAACAGTTTGCAACATAGTTTGTAAGTTTTCGCTCTTTGTTCCTAGTTTATATTCATGTGGAAAATGAATGAAATTTTCAATCAAAATTGAAGTTTTAACTTTCCTTTAAGGTTGCACGAATTTTCACACGCGGATAGTTTTATTCGGTAGATTGGCACTTTTTAATAACAAATATCACAAATTTAAAGTGAGGAAACATTTATAACTAATTTTAATAAGTTTTTGAAGTTCTTCAATTTGCATATAAAATTGACTTTTTTTTTTTGTTTATTTTGACATTTCTTTTTGTGTAAGCATTAGGTATCAGAGTTGGGTAATTTTGGGAATTTTTCCTTTTTTGTTGATTTTGTAAGGGAATTATTTATGGATTAAAGGGAAGATTCTGAACCCACAATACTTTTAACTTAAAAAAAAATAGTTATATAAGCGCCTACCTATTAACTTTACAAACTGGCTACTTTCACTTCTGTTAGTGAAAACAACACTTTAAAAAAAAGTGAGGTTTAAACTGAAAAAGTAAACCTTTTTTTATGATTTCACTGTGTTTCTTCACTTTAATATTTTAAATCTATAATAATGAGAGCACTAGCTAACTATGCAAACAAAATTAATATTATACGCGAGCTACCTTAAAGGAAAGTCGCCCCAAATTGAACCTATGTTCTTATGATAAAATAATAAAAAATCTTACTCGTTTCATCTTCACCTATTTAATCTAAAAGAATTACATACATACGTATATGTAAGTAAACCAGAAATTTCCGAAAATCACTAAGGCCTGTGGTAGATAAAGCTTTTCTCTCTCTTCTCTCGTTTAAAGTTTTATTGTTATGTATTTCCCTGCTTACCCGTTTTCTGTATATCAACTTTTGTGTAACACCTTTATATACCCACATACTTAAAAGCTAGTTAAATTCTACCTCATTGTGTAAATAAAGAAAAATCTAAAAGAAACAATGCAACCAGACCCAAACGATAAGAATGGTAATACCAGGAAACGTCAGCGACCTGCCAACAATAAATGATACGCTAAGAGGAAAGAATTATTTCTGGTGGTTTGAACGTAGGATTCGTTTGTACAACCTGTTCTTTCATGGGTTTTCTTAACCGAATTAACTTTTCAAAAAAATATATACATAGTAAGTAGGCTTAAAACAACCTACGGATGTATAAAGTGTCCGGTTGAGGAATTGCTTGGTAGGTTAGGGTTGAATTACTCGCCATTACAATTATTCTACTTTTTACTTTTGATGATTCTTTTGAAGTTGTTGGTTGGTATTGGTATTGGTACTTGTACTTGTATTTTTTGGTTAAATCATAATTTTTACTTTTACTGCACCTTTAAGGTATTTATGTATATGATTTACTATATAATGTTAACATTTAAAATGATGCAGTTAAAGACAGATTAAACCATCTCTATTTCTTTTCTGTAAATCGCATTTACTAGCAGATACTCGTAATACTTGATTGCACATTTACAAATGTTATAAAACAGTTTTCCTAAAAACATGCTGATAAAAAAGTATTTAAGAAGATTTTATGTAAGTTACAAAATTTCCCTGCCCCTTAAACTTTTTCAATTGAATTGGTTGAATTTAAAGGTCGGAAAACATTATATTAAGAAAGTAAGAACGTACTTCACAAGGTCCAAGTACATATACATTGAAGTAAAATTAATTGATAGCAGATGAACTTGTAGCCCTTAGTATGTTCCAAAGCTGATGCTTAGCCTTGACAAAAAAAAATAATATGAGATTAACGTTGATTGCCAATCATTTTTTGTGTTCCATGTTAAAGAAACGATAATTAGCTGTTCATTGAAATTGATTTCTATCAGTGAAATAATAAAAGTGGATTTAAAAGAAAGTTTAAATCAGAATTTTGTATTTTATAGAGTAAAATCAGTTATAGCAATCATTGAAAAATTGGTTTCAGTAAAAAATCCTGTCAGTGACTGATTACAACCAATTCTATGCCTTTGAGGTTAGAGTTGATCATTGAAAGCAAAACTGACATTTGAAAATAGAAAGAGAATCGAACACATTCACTGGAACGATTGTGTTCCATGTTAAAGAAACGATAATCAGCTGTTGAAATTGATTTCTATCAGTGAAATAATAAAAGTGGATTTAAAAGAAAGTTTAAATCAGAATTTTGTATTCTATGCCTTCGAGGTTAGAGTTGATCATTGAAAGCAAAACTGACATTTGAAAATAGAAAGAGAATCGAACACATTTACTGGAACGATTGTGTTCCATGTTAAAGAAACGATAATCAGCTGTTGAAATTGATTTCTATCAGTGAAATAATAAAAGTGGATTTAAAAGAAAGTTTAAATCAGAATTTTGTATTTTATAGAGTAAAATCAGTTATAGCAATCATTGAAAAATTGGTTTCAGTAAAAAATCCTGTCAGTGACTGATTACAACCAATTCTATGCCTTTGAGGTTAGAGTTGATCATTGAAAGCAAAACTGACATTTGAAAATAGAAAGAGAATCGAACACATTCTTCTTCTTCTTCTTCTTCCTTTTCTTCGGCGCTGTTATGATCTCGATGTCGAGGGGATCATAACTCTCCCACGTATCTGCTTCACACTAGTGATCCGCCTGTGGGGTTCGCCGGGTTGACCTCAGAAATCGGCGGCAAGCCTCCCGGTTTTGTATTGTTCCATTTCTGAGGCCAACTGAATGCTGGTGTTTTTGCATTTGTTTGTACCAGGAGTGTTTATGCCTACCTTTCTTTTTATTCCGAATTGGAACGTTGTATGATATTGCCTTTTTGACGGGGTTCTCAGGATCTCTCCTTTGAACATGGCAATACCAACTGAGTCGGTCGTGTTCAATTTTTTGGGAAATGGTATTCTTAACATGAAGGCTTCCTCGGATCTTCGTACTTCTAATTCGATCAAGCTTTGTAACTCCTGCTGTCATACGAAGCATCTTCATCTCAGCTGCCGTAAGCTTACTCTCATACTTTTTGTACATTGTCAAACATTGTGAACCGTATGTGAGTGCTGGACGCACAACTGAAGTGTAGAGCTTTCCTTTCAGCTTAGGGGGCATTTTTCGGTCACAGAAGATAGCAGAATTTTCCCGCCACTTCATCCACCCTACGCTTACGCGATGATTGATATCGTCATCACAAGTAGCTTCGTTATTTATCATAGACCCCAGATATTTAAACTTTTCACACTTGGGAAGCACTACTCCATTCAAATAAATGTCTGGAGTAGGCCTGTGTGGATCAGAAAATGGGCAGCATAGGTATTCTGTCTTTTTCGCGCTTATGCGGTACCCACTTCCTTCTAAAACATCCACCCATACGTCAAGTGCTCGTTGTAGGGATATCGGGTCTTCACTTATGATGGCTCCATCGTCAGCAAAGAATAACTGATGTACTTTTGGATCCGTCACTTTGCCTTCAAGCAGGTAATCAAGAACTGTAATAAAGAGCAGGGGACTCAAGACACTTCCCTGGTGTACACCTACTGTGATTTCGAATTCTTCGGTGACTCCAGCTGCACATCTTACTTTAGTAACTGCTCCATCATACATGTCCATAATTATCCGCACATAGGTTTCTGGAACTCCTCGTTGCCTGAGGGCCACCCATATTAGATCTCGTGGTTGCCGATCGAATGCTTTCACATTCACTGGAACGATTGTGCTCCACACATTCACTGGAACGATTGTGCTCCATGTTAAAGAACGATTGTGCTCCATGTTAAAGAAACGATAATCAGCTGTTCATTGAAATTGATTTCTATCAGTGAAATAATAAAATTGGATTTAAAAGAAAGTTTAAACCAGAATTTTGTATTTTATAGAGTAAAAAAAATCTACTACTCATTATCTTCATTTTGGTACCAATTAAAGCCATTTAAGATTGTTTAATCGTTTTAAAATGAAAATTTTCAATGATTCATTTCAATGATAGCTATAACTGGCACCTTAAAATTCTGCCAAACATAGTTCTGATAGTTTAAAAGTTAAAATTATTTACAGGAGCTTCTTCATTTTGAAATAAAGTATGCATTCCAAAACAATACGAGTATGTCTGGAAAACCCTCGGCTGATATACAATTTTTCAGTGCAATATATGATAATGTTATCACCAGTTGAAGAATTATTCAAAAGTATTTGATTTTGAAAAACAGATGCGTTTCTTTGCAAACATTAATCAGACTCAGAAGTTTTTTTTAATGAACCAAAATAAATAAATCTGTATACGTGTTGCCTGCCGGAATGGAGGGGACCTGCAATTTTACACCTACTCCGAACGGCAAAGATGAGAAGTAGTATTCATTGCAAGAGTTAGTCTTGTGGTTTTGTCACTTTTTAATAAGAGGCAGTACCCGTGGACAAATATTTATGATTTGAGGTGGCATACCATAATGTAAGTACCTTTTGTCCCTCCTGTTTAACGTACTAAACACGGTACTACACGAAGTTTTTTCGCAACTCAAAACACTATCGAATACTTCTCAGATAAACTTAGTGACTTTTGAATTATCAAAGTAGTCAAAAACTATATCTAGTACTTGGGACTTATTTTGAAATAGAACCACCAACTTCGATTGGTCTCGTAGGATTACTGAAAATGTTCTATTACCGTTTTCAAAAACGTCGTCCGTCTTTGTCAGAAATACAAACTTTTTAATAGTCGTAAGAGTCCACAGCAAACTTTTGGTTTTGAGAAATCAGAATATGAGTATGAGCATTTAAAGGTGCATGCGTCATAATATAAAAAACAAAAGTCTTGCAGGTTTTCCATTGGTGTGGAGTTAAAAGTAGCGATTTTTCCCTTTTTTGTGTCAGGGTATAGCAATTTCAATTCCTTTATTTTAAAAAGCGATTTTTTCTATTTTTGTGTCAGGGGTATAACGAGTTTAATTCCTTTAATGAAAACAGTAAATGATGCTCTGACATTTTATCTAAGCCTAAGCACCTTAATCTTGTCTATACGATTAATAAAAGCCTAGATATAAACTATTTACGCGAGTCTTATCGATCTCCAAAAAAAAAAGCTGATAAGGTAGTAGCTTATATTTTGAGTTCTATTAATCGGATCGTCAAGATTAAAAATGTTCAGACTTAGGGAAAATGACAGAACATACTCCACACAATCGCTATTTTTAACCCCACAATTCAAGTTGTCATACCCCTGAAACAAAAATATTAAAAAATCGCTATTTTACCCTCTTACCCACAACAATGTAGAAAAAAGGAACCTGCCAGGCTTTTGTATTCGATATCATGACGCATGCACTTATAAACGCTCATATCCATATTTTGGTTTTACCTCCAAACAAAAAGTTTGCTGTCGTCTCTTGAACAATAAGTATTGTGTTCGATGATGTAATTTACTCAAGACACATGTTCGAAAACAGCATCTTGTGTGTAAGTGTGGTACAAAATCAAGAAAATGTTCTTTTTCGAAATCATCAACATGTGCAAAAATAAACTTTCCCTTATCATTTGTTTTTAGTCCTACAAATTGAGTTTAGACTGTAGAATGTATATTCACTTTTGAATTGGAACTTAATTGGCAGATCCAATTTGTTAAATAATATATCACCAAATGGTATATTTAATCAAAATCTCGAGCTATTCAACCATGTATGATACATATCAACTGAGAAACTGGCTATTGTTTAAAGTGAATAACGTCAAGAGTTTTTAATTTTTGTGTTTGCAGTAAAACTTAAAGTTCGACATTATAACATGGAAAAGCTTTGCTGTTATTTGTTGTATCCATACATTTAGATTGTTTGTTAAATGTTAAGTCTATTACTTACGGATATATTAAATTTATTTTGTATGTTATTGTTTATCAATTAAAGCTTTCTAGGGAAATTGAAGGAAACAACCAAATTGTGAATCATCATCTTAGTCTAGGCTTTGTCTCATCATTTCCTATAGTCATTCGTCGGTGCTTTTGATTTGACATCTTTCTTTAGAAGTATGTGTTGGTTATATTTTAAAGATGTGAATTCTTATAACTATGTATGCATGTGTGTTGAGAGCGGAATACATACATAGTTTAATCAATATTCTGAATTTTAAATACTTTATTTGTTTTCCAACTATCGTTTCGTTTTAAAGCAAAACAAATCTAATCTGAATGGCAAAATTAATTGAATGGTATTATCGAAAGGAGTCATGTCATACAGTGTAAAAATAAACATTTAAACAATAAGCTAATAAAATAGTATTTCTTTGGAAAAAATGGGAAATATTAGATATTTATATTGGTCACGCTTGAGAATATATATCATTTATCATTTTAGTGTCTATTTACTGCGCCAAAATTTCTTTAAAATGAAAATCTTATGAAGATACCATAATTTGGTGCATATTCTTTTTTAATGGCGACTCAAGCATAATACTAAAGCCGAAGCCACACTTATTGTTTGCAGTGTATTGTAGATTGGTGTGTCGCTATCGTTACCATGTTATTTAATATTCGTAGAATCATATTTGTGAGATGTGGTGTGTTGTGTCGAAATCCCTAGTGTTCCGATTGCACCACACCACGCTGTCTGACATTTTCTCGTGCTCGGAAAGAGAAGCAACAATGTTTTATATATAAAGCTTTAGAAAATTATGACAGTTTAGACCACAGCAAGGTTGATTAGGGTGACACTGTCGACAACATAATACACCACACTACACGAGACGAGCTTTTCACTTTTCTTCTAAGAAAAGTAGAATTTTTGCTGCCTAGTAAAATATGCGCAGTGGAGTTAAGCGGTCTCCTCAAACGACTAATTTGCTTTTTGTTATAGTAAAAATTTCCCTTCTAACGTTAGGTACTCCGATCTTTACATGTTCTTGAACTTATAGTACATTAGTATTTTTTTTCAACTAGACGGCTCTTTTTCTACCTCATTTGTTGTCAATTAAAACCTCAAAAATGATAAGAATTTTGTAGTTCTTTAATCGATTATAAATTTTATAAAAAAAAAACAAATAATTGAACTTTAACCGAAACTAGATTTTTTTGTTGCTTAATGATTGTTACTTTCAAAACAATATCATTGTGAAATAATTAAATGAAGTTTGTTTCATTGCTAAGTTGTTTAATGGACCCATGATTTAGACTTACGCCATCTGGTAGCTGAGAATTTTTTTACGTCGTTGGGGCAATTGTTCCTTAAAATATTATCAAAAGGGATTGAAGTTCATAACATAGTGCTAGGAGAGATTTCATTGAGCGACGGAAAGCTGAATAAAATTATGTATGGATTGGAACATCAACTTTTACTCGCAATTACATCAGTGCTTCATCCCATATAATATTCCAAGTTAGTCGTCACCATGTACCCATAGTAACTTTCTCGCCTAGCAAGTCCAGTGTATTGGTTTTACAAATTATGTACATATATAAGAAAATTTTCTTTCCCCAACCCAGTGACAAAGACAATTAAATGTATGAAATAAAGTTAATTAAAATTATTATAAATACATAAAACCAAAAAATACTCAAGATTTCAAAAAATTGTTTTCGGAATTGTTAGCGTGTGAAATACATATAAAAAAGAAGCTTTTTATGTACATAAATGTATGTCGCTGCGAGAATTTTCTAGCTCTGATCCCATTGAAGGTCTTGTTACACACTGTACCATCAATAAACAACAAACAAAAAATAAGCACAAAAGAAAACTTAGATTTTTTCCTGTCGCTCTCTGAGATTCGCATACTTGTTCTGTTTTAACTGTTATGCCAGTTATTAGTTAAAACTCATTTGTACTTATATAGAAAATGCGTTTTTAACATTTTAAGCAGGAGCGAATTTATTTCAATATCCATAGGTACTTAGTAGTTGCTTCACACGCCTATAAGGTAACTGGTCGATTTTGATAATGGAAAAGTAATTCCGGTCATCAACTTTATTTTGGCATCAAAAATATCATTGATTAAGCTCCATAAACGTTTCAAAATTTAAAAATAAAATTTTGGAATGATGAGTTTTAATGAGAGCTTAGATATAGCTTGGACTTACTTTATTTTACTTTCACTATTTGTATTTGAACTGAGATGAAGCGTCCTCCGAAGCCTATAAACTACTCGTAATCGCATTTCGGATCACACTGTTCAACTTTAAATTCAGTGGCATTTTCAGTATGTCCCACAGAAGTTTGTTTTTGAACCTTTGGTGTCCTTCTTGTCTCCTTACTTGCTAACAATTCGTTAGATACGGATATGTGTATTAAATAGACTGATATTACATAAATGGAAATTTTTAATTTTGGTATGATTTTAAAAATAAAAAAAAACTTATTTATATTGTTGCATCGCAACATGAAAATGAACCTAAAACAACAAAAAAGAAACAAACATCATTTGCCAAAGATGCAAATCACCGGCGGCAAATCCAAAATATTTGCATACATATTCTTTGTTGTAAAATTTGGGAGATCATAACAAGAGATGACACTCAAAAGATCATCGATCACATTTTCATAATTGTTTATTTGTGAGAGTTCAATACGCCCACTATGCGATGTTTTTTAGTTGGACCCGCCCACGATGCGATGTTTAAATTGTGTATGTATGCAGTGGTCAGCAGTGGACGATCGTTCGGTGGCGATGACGAAGATGAGAGGTGCGGGATGATGGACGATTTAGCCAGAGTTAACAAGAGAAAAAAAAACTTTAGAAGATGAACCACTATGGGTCAACGAACTATAGCTGGACTGCAAAAACTACCAGCTGATGGATTAAGATCTGCATAAGGGTATAACGATCTTGATGCTTGCAGTTATACAAGAAGAAACCGAGGTGTCGTTATGCAAGTAAAAATGCATCTTATTCATTCCCAAATCTAAATAGTTTATTACAAGTTCACGAAATAAAAGACTAGAGTTATAGCATATAAAGTATAATTTTGCATTTTTTCATTTTTATTGCAAAAGGGAACTTTTGTTTCAGTTTTCGCTCCTTCGTTTGTTCCTATGATCGCTTGTAGTTCCGCCGGCAACCTAGGGATTTGACTACGCAACAATTGGACTGCGGAGAAGACAATCCATTATTTTTTTTTATCTAAGGTTTTAGCTAGTGTCCTTGCGGCATAACATTGGTCCTTCGAGCCGGATAATAAAGGATTCCTAAAAGGATCATAAGAACTAAAAAAAATAGTGCGCGGAAAAGACAATAAAAAACAATTTCGTGTGCGTGTAGGTTAGAAATAAACCTTACAGACAATCGCGTTTGTGCGTCGCGTCGTGTAAAAAAAAAAAAAAAGGGACATTTGAAGTTCGTGCGGTGATTTTAAGATTATCCTGAGTTATCCTGTGAAGATCTGGAAGCTGGTACAGCGAGGGAGCAACGCATTTCTACAGGTGTGTGGCTTTTTAATAAAATAATTCATATTTCTTTTAATTCATCGATCATAATTCGATCTTAATTAAAACGTGTGTTGTGTTTCTGGGTATATTTATTAAATAGCTATATTCAATATGAGCAAAATAAAGGTTCCTTGTGTAATCGATTCGGTTTCAACCATTCTTCGAGATTTAGACGCAGATTATAAGGCGTATGAAAAATTGGATTTTAAATCAAAAACATCGATTCACATGAATGAAGCGCGTTTGATTAATTTAGAGGCATCTTTTGAGGAGGCTAGAGTCCTTCATCAAAAAATCGTTGAAGCTCCTACTGAAGAAGCAAAGGTCAGTTATATGGATGCTCTCGTTTTTCATAAATTAAAAGAAATTTATTTTAATTATTCATGTCAATTAAAAGAGGTGCTCTCAAAAATTGACAGCCATAGTTTACACAATAGGTCAATCAACGGATCAAATGCACCATCACCGTCGGTAGAACTTAAACTCCCTCCTATCAAAATTCCTACGTTTGATGGTTCTCTTAAAATGTGGCCAGAATTTAAAAGCTTGTTTGAAGCAATGGTAAACAAAAATACGTCAATATCTGATGCTCATAAGTTGCAATATTTGAAAGGTAATTTATCTGGTGAAGCGGCGCGAATACTTCGAAATACCGATACAAACTTCGAATCTGCGTGGGCTTTGTTGGTCAAAAGATTTCAAAATGTCAGGTTATTGAAAGATAATCAATTCAAACTTCTTTTCGATCAGTCAAAAATAACTCAAGAGTCATCTGAAGACCTAAAGGTTTTACTAGATACGACAAACGAAGCCAAACAATCACTAAAAAACCTTGGAGTAGCTGTGGAATCGTGGGAAGACGTTCTTATCTTTCATACGGTTCAGAAACTTCCTTTTACAACTCGTGGGCTGTGGGAATCGCATATTTCGATGCATGTTGACTACCCGCAATACAGCGTCTTAGAAGATTTCATTTTAATGAGATCAAGGACATTGGATGTCATTGGACCATCCTCTTCAGATTTAAATCAGCAAAAAGCTAAAAAACCTTCGCCGAGTATAGTTCGAGCACACAACTCTAAAATTTTCACCAAGTGTGTACTATGTAAGGGCTCACACTCTATTCGAAATTGCTTTAAGTTTAAAGCCTTTAACGTAAAAAAAAGGCATGAATTCGTTAAAACAAATAACCTTTGCTTTAACTGCCTTTCAAATGCACATTTTACCCAAAATTGCACAAGCACATTTACGTGTCCCACTTGCCACAAAAAGCATCATTCATTATTGCACCTGAACGATGCAACAACGGCACTGCAAGGCACCGAATACACTCCGGTTTCACGACCAATCAAGGAAACTGCCAATTCAACTCCCACGGGATCGGGATCGTCAGAAAACTCTCGGAATTCTATCCCACTTGCTTCAGCAAACAATGCGTCTCTAGCCGAAAACAAGCTTGCGCCCGTTCTTCTGGCTACGGCCCTTATAAAGGTTTTGACACCTGCTGGCCAACCGTTGCTGCTGCGAGCGTTATTGGATCAAGGATCAGAATCCTCATTCATTTCTGAGTCTGCTGCTCAACTTCTCAAATTAAAAAGGGTAAGAAGTTGTGTAGATGTAATTGGCGTAGGAGAAAGCAATGCAAGTACCTCAAATTGGAGGGTCACGTTCAAGATTTCATCTAATGTAAACCAAGATTTTACTCTCCAGCTGAACGCCTTGGTCCTACCCAAATTAACAGCTGTTCTTCCCACACGAAAGATACCTAATGATAATTGGAATCATTTAAAGATGTTAGAACTTGCTGATCCAGACTTCAACAAATCCAGCAAAATTGATGTGTTATTAGGTAGCGATGTTTACCCATCCATTATCCTTGAAGGTTTGGTAAAAGGAGAGCCAGGGACCCCTATTGCTCAAAGGACAGAACTTGGGTGGGTGCTTTCTGGAGGCATTTCACCCCATAGCCAATCAAAAGTCCAAGCGTTTCATATAAAAACTGAGTCTCAAGTCTTAGATACCCTGTTGAGTAAGTTTTGGGAACTTGAAGAAGTTCAAGGTCGAAAGTTTCTATCACCAGACGAAGAAAAATGTGAAAACCATTTCTGCAGGACACATCAACGACAATTAGATGGAAAATATGTTGTCCAACTTCCCTTCAAAGAAGGAACATATCCTTTACTAGGGTTGTCTCAAAAATCAGCTCTTGTAAGATTCTTACAATTGGAAAGAAAATTCCAAACCAACACTTCTTTTAAGGCTGAATACATAAAGGTATTCAATGAATACAAAGAGCTTGGTCATATGACCAAAGTACCATTTGTTGCAACAAAATATCCTCATTATTACTTACCTCACCACGCAGTACTGAAGGAAGCCAGTTCAACGACAAAACTACGAATTGTATTTGACGCGTCCTGTAAAACATCCGACGGGACGTCGCTCAATGATCATATGCACGTTGGCCCTAGATTGCAAGATGATATATTTGACCATATCGCTCGTTTTAGGAGGTTCAAAATTGCATTCACTGCTGATATAAATAAAATGTATCGACAAATTTGGGTTACCCCAGGTGATTCAATGTATCAATTAGTTTTATGGCGAGATGTGGAAGGAAAAGAAGTAGAAACGTATCGTCTTAACACAGTTACATTCGGTACTGCTGCTGCACCTTATTTAGCCATCCGAACGCTTCAACAACTGGCATCGGATGAACGTGATGACTTCCCTATTGCATCGAAAATAGCCATGAAGAACTTTTACGTCGATGATGTTATTCATGGGGCAGACTCAGTAGATGAGGCGTTGGAGATGCAGACACAACTCCTAAAGATGTTGAAGAAAGGAGGATTTCTGTTAAGGAAATGGGCAAGTAACTGCGAGGAGCTTTTAATGTCTGTGCCAGAAGAAGACAGGGAAATACAAATTCCATTATCTTTCGATGAGAAAAACGCAATTAAGGCTCTTGGGATCCAGTGGCACCCCGCAAAGGACATTTTCACATTCAAAATCTCACTTCCGGAACATAAAAAAACTACGAAGAGGACCATACTATCAGATCTTGCTCGCCTTTACGATCCAATGGGGTGGATAGCACCGTGCGTCATCGTTGGCAAAATAATAATGCAAGATATTTGGAAAAACAAACAAACATGGGATTCTGATCTCCCATCAACAATAATTTCTGCGTGGAAAACGTTGAAAGCTGGACTGAGCCTTTTAAGTGCCATCGAAATCCCTCGCTGGATTAATCTCACCAACGAATCACAGGTCGAGGTCCACGGATTCTGCGATGCATCTGAAAAGGCATATGCGGCAACCATATACCTTAGGGTTACCACCAAAAAGGAAACCTTCGTAAATCTCATCGTGTCAAAAACTAGAGTGGCACCTCTTAAGACCAAATCACTGGCTCGGTTGGAGCTTTGTGGAGCTTTGCTGTTGGCACAGCTATTAGTCAACACTATAGACACGATGGAACTCCAATCGGCAAAGATTTTCACTTGGTGTGACTCTCAAATAACTCTAGCCTGGATTCAAAGCGCACCATATTTGAGAACCACGTTTGTGGCCAACAGAGTGGCAGAAATCCAAGAACTTACTGATGCTGAGCGTTGGAATTACGTTCCATCCAAGGACAACCCCGCTGACATCGCGTCGCGAGGAGTCTCTCAAGGTGATCTCACTCAGAACCGCCAATGGTGGTATGGACCTGACTTCCTTCAATCGTTTGATGAAACTGTTCACCCTTCGGTTGAAATCAAACCGACCGAACTTGAAATGAAAGCATTAGATAATTCTAAAACCAAAAGTAAGTTGCTCGCATCTGGGTACCCCATCATTAACATTTTTCAGCTCTGCGTTCACTTCACTACATTCGAATCAAATCAACCTCTTTTCAATCGTTTCTCATCCCTTAATCGGTTATATCGAGCCGTAGCGTACTGGCGTCGATTCTTGACCAATTTTCAATTTAAAGCAAAAAAATTATCAACCCGTGTGCGTGGACCATTATCAGTCAATGAAATATCCTCAGCTCGACTACGTTTGATTGCTTTTGTTCAGAAGGAATATTTTACTGAAGAGATCTGTAAACTTAGCAAAGGAGAAATGGTCTCAAAACAAAGTCAAATTGCGAAACTTTCACCATTCATGGATGAAGATGGAATCTTGCGAGTTGGAGGCCGATTGGAAAATGCTAATCTCCCTTATTCACAAAAACATCCGGTAATACTCCCATCAAGCAACTTCCTTACGTCACTCATCGTCCACGATGTCCATATGAAAACTCTCCATGGCGGTCAACAATTGATGATGGCTACGCTTCGATCAGAGTACTGGATATTGCGTTTAAAATCTACTACTAAAAAATGTATTCACAAATGCTTGAAATGTTACAGATTTAATGCAACACACATGCAGCAGAAAATGGGTAATTTGCCAACCCTTCGAGTGAATCAAGCGCGACCTTTTCAAACATCGGGAGTGGACTATGCTGGGCCTGTTCAGCTTAAGGCTTGGAAAGGTCGATGTAACAAAGTTACAAAAGCCTACATAGCGATTTTTGTCTGTTTTTGCACAAAGGCAGTTCATTTAGAACTCGTGAGCGACTACACCACATCCGCATTTCTTGCAGCCTTTAAGCGTTTCACTTCTCGTCGTGGAATATGTGCAAACTTGTATAGTGACTGCGGTACGAACTTCAAAGGAGCTGCCAATGTAATGGAATCTGAAAGGACATTCATGCCCAAGCAATGGACACACGATATCGCTAAGTCACTTCAAGAAAATGGCACACAATGGCATTTCAATCCTCCTGCAGCTCCGCATTTTGGCGGGCTTTGGGAAGCAGGTGTGAAATCCATGAAATACCACTTAAAGCGGACAATCGGACACTATACTCTTACATTTGAGGAGTACGCAACCATACTCTCACAAGTAGAGGCTTGCTTGAATTCTCGCCCACTCTGTCCTGTAAATGAAGATCCTGAAGATCTCTCAATTTTGACACCAGGACATTTTTTAATTGGATCAGCACTTAACACAGCACCGGAAAGGGACTTAACAGGCATTAAGGAATCTTATTTAGACAGGTGGCAACTCATGCAAAAAATTCACCAAGATATTTGGAAAAAATGGAAATCGGAATACTTGGTTCGACTACAAAAGCGTCCAAAGTGGCTTACACCAAATAACGAACTTAAAGTGGGTAACCTTGTACTTTTGCCTGATGAACAAACACCTCCTACTCTTTGGCAATTAGGAAAAATCAGTGAAATGCACCCCGGAAAAGATGGAAAAGTTCGTGTAGTCACAATAAAAACAGCAGCCACCTTGTTACAGCGCCCTATAGCCAAACTTTGTTTCCTGCCGATGCTAAACGAGTCAGGCACACAAACCCAAACACACACACTTTAAATATATTATCTATACTTATATTATTTCTTCAAATTAAAATCATAATCTAAGCTTAAATTCAACTTAATTAAATAAACATATAACATAATATAGCCACACACCATTCACCATACCTATTTTTTTTTTCTCTTTCATGTACCTACCTGTCATACGTCGAGGATCAACCATCCTAATCATCGCCTCTATTCAAAGATCTAAAATTTACTCAACAAGATGCATGCATACAATTCATTCCTTTGATGAAATCGTTTCTTATCCCGGGGGGCCGGCAGGATGTTGCATCGCAACATGAAAATGAACCTAAAACAACAAAAAAGAAACAAACATCATTTGCCAAAGATGCAAATCACCGGCGGCAAATCCAAAATATTTGCATACATATTCTTTGTTGTAAAATTTGGGAGATCATAACAAGAGATGACACTCAAAAGATCATCGATCACATTTTCATAATTGTTTATTTGTGAGAGTTCAATACGCCCACTATGCGATGTTTTTTAGTTGGACCCGCCCACGATGCGATGTTTAAATTGTGTATGTATGCAGTGGTCAGCAGTGGACGATCGTTCGGTGGCGATGACGAAGATGAGAGGTGCGGGATGATGGACGATTTAGCCAGAGTTAACAAGAGAAAAAAAAACTTTAGAAGATGAACCACTATGGGTCAACGAACTATAGCTGGACTGCAAAAACTACCAGCTGATGGATTAAGATCTGCATAAGGGTATAACGATCTTGATGCTTGCAGTTATACAAGAAGAAACCGAGGTGTCGTTATGCAAGTAAAAATGCATCTTATTCATTCCCAAATCTAAATAGTTTATTACAAGTTCACGAAATAAAAGACTAGAGTTATAGCATATAAAGTATAATTTTGCATTTTTTCATTTTTATTGCAAAAGGGAACTTTTGTTTCAGTTTTCGCTCCTTCGTTTGTTCCTATGATCGCTTGTAGTTCCGCCGGCAACCTAGGGATTTGACTACGCAACAATTGGACTGCGGAGAAGACAATCCATTATTTTTTTTTATCTAAGGTTTTAGCTAGTGTCCTTGCGGCATAACATATATGTTCATATATACCTATCATCTATCCAAACTTGAAAATCACGTCGCATTCATATTTGTTTTTATGTGCACTGGCATAGAAATGTAAGCTTTAAATAATTTTAAATAAATCTTCTGAGATGAACCTAGAACTGAGATTGATTAGAAGCTACCTTTCGAACCGCTCAATACAAGTTGTGTTGTTGTTGTATGGTTTTAAGTCTGAAATTCATAAAATAAATGCTGGTGTACCACAGGGCTCTGTTTTGTCTCCGACTCTCTTTCTGATATTCATCAATGATCTTTTTTCAGAAACTTCTAATTCATTAAATTGTTTTGCTGACTTCCAGCTTCTTAAATTCGTTTCCAGATGCATGTTTTTGTTCTTCGGGTGTGAATCTAGAATGTTAAGCTCATTGTCAATGAGGAACCTGTCGTTTAAGCGCAACCCACCCCCAATGCCGCTTTCAATGAGCGGCACTTGCATTGAGGAAACTGAACAGCTCTCAGTTCTCGGTATGTGCATCATTTGGGGTGGCCGTATGGATGTGTGCTCGCCTGTGAACCTCATGATCACAGGTTCGATCCCTGCCGTCGCTCGTCTATGTCGTTTTAATTCCATTAAAAACCTTCTAAGATTGTCATCAATGGGTTGCTGGTTTACTCATTACATGTTGTTCAGGCATAACACTAACAACATGTAATTGAGTTAAACTAGTATGCCCAACAAGGATGAACACGAATAAAATAATGTGAATTATAAGCGACATAAAATAAGACACGGCATTCTCCGCTTTAGTTCAGCCGCCATCCCTGGAGATAAAATATCTGAGACAAAAACCTTCAGTCTCAGAACATCGTGCCACACATCTTTCCTATCTTTCTTTCTCTTCCTTAACTTCACGCCCGCGCTGTGTTCAAACATTTAAAGGGTAATCATAATCCCTTGAGCGCGTGTAGATTATAAAAAAAAAAAAAAAAAAAAATCACAGACCACATTGTGTGAAATTATCACATATTCGACGTAGCCGTGTTTAGGTTTCCTTCGACGTTGCAAGAAATTTTGAACCACTTCTGATCTGGCTGTAATCTATAAGGATTATATTCGTTCAAAGCTTGAGTATAATTCCCATATGTGGGCACACTTCAGTCTTTTGGATAGAATCCAAAAAAGAGCGCCATCGTAATGTGTCTTGCCTTCCATAATTTTACTATTATTTTTATAAACAGTGCTCTAGTGAAATAGCCAGTTTCATTCTCACTTAAACAATTTAACCGTTATAATCGCGCTTCAGGAAGTTCCCATGTTTACCCTTGAGCACAACTTTGGAGGTACGGTTAAATTCAAGATTCTTTCCATGAATGTAGAATGCTTTACCCGACTCTAAATTTCCTTCCCATTGTAATATTCAGACATCAAAAACCAATGTGCATCGGTATCTCCTTTTAAATCCTCTCCAACTTTCCTAAAACGCTCGCACTGTGCTCAAACATTTTAAGGGTAGTCATAATCCCTTTAGTGCGTGAAAATTAAACAAAAAAAAAAAGAATATTTCTGTTATTTTCCTTAAGCCTATACACCTTAATCTTGACGATCCCATTTATAGAACTCGAGATTACTCGAAGCTATTTACGCGAACCTTATCGACTGTTTTTTTGAAACTTTTTTTGTGTTGATTTTTGCATTTTATAAAATCTCAACAAAAAAAAAGCCGATAGCTTATATCTTGAGTTCTATTAATCAGATCGCCAAGATTAATAATATGTTTACGATAAGGGAAAATGACAGAGCTGTTAAATAAAGGAATTGAAGTCGTTATACCCCTGACAAAAAATAGCAAAAATTGAAACTTTAAAAAATTAAAACAAAATCAGCCACACTTTTTATTAGATATCATACCTATATTTTGGTTATACCAAACATTTGCTGTCGGCTCCTGGACTCTTAGTTTTCGTGATTGATTAGAAAAGCTTACTAGCTGTTAGCATTATGTAAATGAAGATCCACTGAATGAAATTTTATTAGCGGTTGCCAAATTTGGAGGCCAATCGTTTTTGGTTTCAGTCTTTTTTACTAATACATAGTTTCAAACTAACTATTTTCAAGAATTTTTAACTACATATAAAATATTTTAAATTAAGTTTTGAAACACTACGATCGTAAATCACAATTTAAATTATAAAGAATCTAGTCAATCAAAGGGCCCCATTAGTACAAATTCTTAAAGCATCACATCGCTTAAATCCGCCACTGCATTTAAGTAAAACATACAATCTTTATAGAAGTATCTCTCTCCGGCTAGGTTGGTTTCTATGATAGTAGTTGTTATGTCGAGTAAAAAAAGAATACAAACTTAACTTTTTTTCGTCATTATCAACATAACACTCAACATCTAGGGAAATAATAATAATACAAAAAAAAAAAACAGTGAATAACCACTGTATACCGTCATCCTCATCTCCACCATGCGGAAAGCGTTCATAATATATGTATAACTATCAGGCGAAACGTAACCACATAACATAGTTGTAGGCTTAAAGCCCTCGAGAGTCGAGAGACACAAAGATATAAGGCGCACAGGTCGGTCGGCTCGAGCTCAAGAGCAGAAACATCAGCACCAGCAGTTAGCAGTTGTATTTGTATCGCGCAAACTATTGGAAGCGCGCGTGGAGGAGAGCACAGCGTTCGGTTTGACGACTATAATGACAGATACTCGTTTCTGAATTGTTTCTCCTCGTTACTGTTTTGCCCTGTGCTTTGGTGACTGTGTTGAGATTTTATTTCAATTTTGGTTACTGCCCATGTGAAGATACTTCTCATTTTCTGTTCTTTTACCAATTCCCATTCGTTTTTCCTAGTTTGTAGCTAAGTTAAAATACTTTTTTTTAATTCTAAAATCTGATGGCAAACACATCCAATTGCACCTGTAGCGGTCGCGCCGTTGACATCGTTACCGCAGGTGATGTGAAGGAACAGTAGATCTCTCGATTAATTTTGTTGGCAAGACAGTCGAAAAGTCTCATACAACATCTACCCCTACCCCACTATGTGATGTGGTTTAAATTTTAAAATCACTAAAGGTGAACAACTATCGTAAAAAAATTGTACCTCAAAACCACGCGTGACACCAATCTACTTTTATTTGGTTTTCGCAATCGGTTCTTGTTATTCGTGTGCGTGCATTGTGTGCGTTTCCCATCGATAACACTTTTCTCGTTATTGATATGAAACAAAAAGTGTTGATTATTGTATCGGCATTACCGCCGACGCCATTTTCTCTATTGTTTCTTTTTCCGTGTTGTGGCGAGTGCTGATTTTCCGTTCGTTGTAAACGCCATCTCGCGATCAAGTTCATTCAGTAAATAAGAAAAAAAGGTTTCATTTTGTTAAAACATTGTCTCCCATTTCTTCATAAATGTCATTATTATACTGTTATTTAATTCTGTGTGTTTTGTCCAAAAATGTTAATCTATCTGCTTTTCTGTGTTAAACACATTGATCATTAAACGCCGCTGGACTAAGGGTCTTCATATGTGAACAAATATTCAAAGATGAATTCTCCAAAAGCCCTTAAATATTTTTGTATTCTTTTTTTTTTTTTCAGATAAACCAGTTTTGAATTTGAACTCCAAACAATATTGCTGCATGTAGACTGTGGCCATTTTCGGCAAAAAAGTTTATGTATTGGTGATGATGTTGTGATATTGGTTTGACGATGATGATGATCTGATTGATGGTGATCGTCTGATCTTTAAAAGCAATGAAATACAAATTATTTCAATAATGTTTTTAATTTCTTAACATTTTACTGGTTCCTCTGGTTTGAATACAAATTATTGCGTGCTTTAGTGTCATGTATGTATGTACTTCTAAGTACTCGTATGTGCTGGAGAAAAGAGATACAAAATAATCTAAAAACAAAAACGAATGGAGTAAAATTAAATAAACAAAAATCAGGAATAATTTTAAGAGTCAAATCAACTGTCCATTCAAAACAAATGATATTAAGGCACCTGATCTTTAGGGAAAATATAAAAAATAAACTTCTAAATTCATACACCAGCGCCATTTTAATAAACAAATAAAAAATTAGATTAGATAATGCTCCACAAATAAAATTGTAATTTAAATAAAACGAAAGGTAAGGCGACCCAAAAACTGATTAGTTAAATTAATTGAATAGAGAGAATAAAAAAATTTTTCAGAATTTCAAAATGATTCACATTTTAAACAATGAGACACATAAATAAAGTAGACCTGTATACCTAATTGAAAATTTAGGTACATAACATAATTTCAAGTAAAATTATTTTGTTCTTGAAACATTTAAGTACTTACAATCTCTCCGTTTTTGTGTTTAAAAATTCAAAGTTGCGGTACCGGTCTTTTCTCTCGCCTTTTTTTTACCTTATTTTAATTTGACTTTGTAAAAACTTCGAAAGGTTCTTTCAACTGCGTTCCGTAACAACGGTTTTCTTTTTGAACGTCAATTCTTAGAAACGTAAATGAGTTTGAGTTTTCATTCAAATTGGTTCGTTTTTGCTATGAGTTTTTGTACGAAATTACACGACGGTTTAAAAAGGTACATGAAGTATCTATTTGAAACACACCAAGTGTTTTAAAAAAATTCTACACCTCTTCTATGGAATCATTGAAAGATTAAAATTTTTTTTCAGATCTTCTTTATGGTGATACCGAATAGAAAAATATATTTCTTCACATTTTAAAAAGTACCTAAAATTTAATATTTTGACACTTAAAAAAAATTATTTTTTTTACCAAACGATACTCGTATATAACAAAAAGAAAGCAAAATGCTCCTTTAAAACTTAATTTTTGTATACGAAGAAGTATCTTTGTCCACTTATAGAATTATACCTTTGAGATATGTTCATCAGATCCTAAAGAAACTTTTGGGCTATAATGAAATAATTTTGTGACACTTTACGTGTCCTGATGTCCGCTTCAAGTTGACGTTCTATTCGTAGGTATAGCTTAACTACTAAATTATCTTGTTGGCATTAATGCGTTTTTGAACGTTAAAGATAAACAAATAAAATGAATGTTTCAATTCGGAAACTGCAGAATTGTTTACAGGTTTACAAATATCGGTTAAATTTTAAACACGAAAATAGTTTCGAGGGCTGACCTCAAATTAGTTTTTCTTCCTCAGCTAGGGGTTTCAAGATATGTATAACCATTTGGCAATGGAAAAAACATTTTTGCACTATTTGTATTTTTTCCAATTAATTTTGCAACGATTCCTGAAGGACCTAAAATTCTTCTTCAAAAATCTGTTTTAAGTCTTTCCAATGTCTCTTTTAGCTTCTTTAAATTCTTTAATTACTTTTTAGTCTCCAGCTGACCATGTGAACACATACCCATTAAAAAATTTTCCAAACGTTAATATCTAGAAAACCCAAGATAATAGAAAAAGGATGACTGGTGGTGATCTTTAAAAATTACACTTTACAATCCAAAACCGTGTAGGTCTCTGATATTTCCCCTCTGATATTTGTTGTGCATTTCAACCTAATTTAATATTTCAATTAGAAATTAATATGATAAAATAATTTAGGAATTTTTAAAAACTATTACTTTTTACCGTAAAACAAAAATAAAATTCCAAAACACCTTCATTAAAATACAGTTGACAAATTAATATGATCAATAAAATTATTTGTTTATACCATTTCCTCTAATAATATCCATATGTCTTAAAATTCAGTCAAAAGTAAAATTTTGTGTTCAATGTACCTATGTGTATTTTGAAAGTTGATTTTATAAGATTCAACTCTTCCTTTTTATGGTTAATCAAATCAAATCAATTGGACCGTTTAAAATGTAATTTTATCGAAATCAATTTTTAAATATCTGCTATAAAGAAAACAAAAAGCTTTAAAGTGATTGTGTTTGGTAAAATTTCAAAGAAAAGATTCATGGCTTTACAAAGTCTCAAACTTATAGAAGACAGACCTAAAAAGTGTAACAGTGTTACAAATTTGAACTTACCTTAAAATTTTCTAGTTTAATCTAGAGATAAAAGCTCGAAAAATTTGTTTTTTTTTTTTCAATTGTTCGAATATAAAATAATTAATAATCTAATTTCATCTATCTGCCCTGCCCGCCAACTTATTATAAACAACTATTCTCCATTTTCATACCCAAAAACACGTCATTTAGTGAAGAAGTCAGTATTTTTTAAGAACTAGTATCACCCTGTTGAATTTAACATTTATTTTGTTTTGTTTTTTTTTTTTTTTTTCATTTTTTTTTTAAACTAAAGCACACATTAATGAGAGAGTGACAGAAAACCGTCAATGTCAGTGGAAGTTTTTCATTATGTGTTTTGTGCGCGGGAGTTGTTTATTGTGTTGTTCTTCTCTCCAAAAACAAAGTGACCTCGATAAGAAAAATCTGATTTGTTTTTCTTTTCGAGTGTTATCATCCGTGATAGGTCATCGCTTAAATGAAGCGTAAAGCTTGTAATTACTTTATTTAATTAATTACCCTCTTTCAAAGCAGTTGTCTAAAATTTTCTAATTAAATCCCTAACTAAAATCAAAAACAGTTTATCAAACAAATAACATGGATTCAGATTTAAAACGTGACGATACGACTAGAAAAAGTTTTCGCAACCCTTCGCATCGCAAGGGTACAGCTCCAGCACCGCCACCACCCATACAACCAAAGATAACTGAGTTTGTTAAGCTCGCCGATATAGATATCGGCGAGGCACCAGCAACTTTCACACCATCCGGGCTTAACTGTTTTTCTAAAGAAATCGAAGACGAACCTAGTGCTTTGGTGGAATTAAGGAAACCCTCAATTAAAGAGAGTACACTCATTGTCGGGGAGAAAAGATGCTCAGTTCCGGTTTCTAAGTCGTTTAGCCAGTACCTCGCAAGTAATGCTAAAAAAGGCAATGATCGAGTGTCCCTGAATCCGCATGGTGTTGTTCGTACAGGTCCATTCGAACAACTTCGAGATAAAGTACTGCTATCGCCGCTGCCCATCAAAGCAGATAATATCCTCCATCTGCCCGACGAAGATGACGATAATGTATCATTCGCTTTGGGATCCATAGAGAAACACATAAATCAAGTCGAAGAAAGTTTCAAGCAATCGTCGAAACAAAATGCCTGCATTGATGAAATTAAAGTTGAGATAATGAAGAAGAGCAAGCGCTATGGAGAACATGAAAATCTCCTCCAACCGGGAATTAGTGATATGGCATCGGGTCAGGACTTTGGGTATCTCCCCGGTAGTCGTGATACTGAATCGGATGGTGAGTCTGAATTCCAGCGAGGCTCCGAAGCGCGCAATTCAACAGGTGCATACTCGAAGGCTATAGCCGCCACACAGAAGCCAAAAATTTCCCGTACCGTTTCGGATACCAAGAACTCTGAAGTGATTGCTATTCGTGCTGCACTAAAACCAAAGCAAAGCATTGCAACCAAAGATCTCCAATTAGATGTGGCTGTGGCTAAAAATAGCACAAATTCTACCGCGTCCTCAGCAACTTCGGCTGCCAAGAGAAGGGAAGAAAATCTGAAGCATTTCGAGGCATTGCTCCAGCAAAAGCCAAGAGTTGTTTCCACCGAAGTTAAGCAAGCTAGACCGAGGCCTACAGCACCGCTGGCAAAACCAACTCTTACACCATTGCCGCCTACTACAAATGTAACTCCAACGGCTGGAAGGCATATCGTAACAATGCCTCCTTTACCACCGTCTGCAACTAAAGCACCATCACCGAATCCTTCGATGCTTAACAATCGATATGCTACTGAAATTCAGGTAAACCTTTGAAATAAGTATCTTTCTTCTATAAGTTTAATTTAATGAACCAGAAAATAGTACACAGTTTTCATTTTCTCATCTTTCATTACTCTGGGGAACCCGTAGTTCTCCCAAACCCCACCAACTGGCAACATTGTTATATGTATCAGCAAGAAAACGAGACGGGAACGCAATGACATTTTTTTTAACTCTATTGTTTAGTAGTTTCGAGTTCTCATGGATTAATTTTAAATTTGTGAAAACATACACGAAGGTGTATTTGTGTGCGCTAGACAGACATACATACATTTTCTTTTGTTCTTCTTGCTCTGATAGCCATAAATGGATATTATTTTGAGAATAATAAAGAAAATGTTATAAATTATTGTTATATTCTTGTTCTTTTTAAGTACCGTGAATCATAATAAGAACAATAAGATTGAGTTATGTACTTTATTCTATTTTTCTTTGTCAAATGATTCATAGAGCTAGCTTTTGAGCCATTTGACTAATGAATTTCATAAGAAGACTAAAAAAATGTGATTAGAAACAAGTACACATTAAAGTTTTAATTATATGAAAATTTTTGGTAAAAATAATCGAACAGTTTGAGATTTGCATTCAAGGGATAGAGTTTGATTGGTTAGGTGTTTTAATCAATAAAAAGTCCCCAGATGTCATTTACTTACATTCAATATTTTTCTGCTATGAGAACAAACATTCAATACTTTTAAGTTATATTTAAGAAATTTTAAATCGATTTAAAACGCCTTTAGTTGCACAAACATTTAATTAAACAATGTTCATCTTTAGTATAAACTTTATTCAACTTCATGAAATGTTGAGATAAGGCAACTTGTATACTTATATTTAAATTTTAAAGACAAAGATAAAATATCGTTCGTTATATAGCTGTTTGATCAGATTGCTATTTGGTTTTGTGGAGCTTAATTAAAACTTTGCACAAACCGATAACGTAACGGATGACGCAAATGTAAATCAATAGAAATTCACACATCAACTCGATATGTGGACTGCGAATACGTTCCACAAATGCGTTCAGCCAAACGACTTAAATAATTGAACACCATGCTATCGCTTTTTTTTAATCATGAATAAGCGGTTTGATTAGAAATAAATCCAAAATATAAATAACTCATACCACTTGCCTTCACGTAGAGAAAAAAATGATAAATTTTGCATCGTGCGACTCAAAAATACGGATTCTTGATAAAATTTTTTTGTTAACACTAAATATTAAAAAAAAAAAAAACGAGACCATGACGGCTCGCTCATAGAGGGCCTAAACCTAGTGACTTACAATCTAGAATTGTCAATTCCTAGCAAAAGGTAGTTAAAACACAAAATACTATACCAATTATCCCATCAACCAATTTGATTTGAGGAAGAAAAAGAAGATGCAACAAAAAATTATTGAAAAAACAATGATTTTGCAAATTTTGATCGAATATAACATCCTTCCTCTATTCTTTTATTAAAGTTAAAATCATCGAATACCTATTTTATATTTTTAGTATCATGCTGACTTCATATGACTATTTGACATTTACAAACTCCAACTCTGTTTACTTAGCTTTTTGCAGCTTTATAAGCTTTTTAATAAGAAAATTGCTTCAGCACGATACTAGTAAGAACATTTTAAAATTAAGAATTAGTTAGTACCTACTTTAAAGTTAGCAAATTGTTAAGTGTTATCATAATAATACCTTAACTCTAGGCTGTTTAAAATTTTGCACCAATATCTCTCAAATAGTGCCCATTGTTTGCTTCGACCTGACTTGCACTTTCCAGACCGTTTTCCATTAATTTTCTTAAAATTTCAAGTCCCAGTACCTTTACTCCTTCTCGGATATTTGACTTAGCTGTTGCACGGCTCTTGGCTTATTGCCAAACACCTTACTTTTTAGTTATCCCAAAAAAAATCTGGAGCTTCTGCATTTTCAGTGATTGTCCGGTATTGAAAATCATCCACCTTAACTGCAACTTTTTTGTCGTGATCTTTTCTGAGGTAATTCCGGACACATATTGTGCATTTAAGTGGGTGCATTTGACGTTCAAAAATATTTTTAGATTTTCGATGCCCCATATTCTGCAATTTTGTTTATTCAAATTAGCGTTGAGGTTTAAATGGGTCTCATCGCTCATTACAAGTTTGTGAATAAACTCTTGTTCTCTCGGAACAATTCTTCAAAACGCCGAGTGAACCGGATTTGTACTTGTGGATCTTGTGCTTTCAACTCGTTAACCAATTGAATCTTATATGCAAAAAGGTGTTACTGCCGTAAAACTATTTCCAAAGTCCGCCTAGACATCACCAAGGGCTGAGAACGTCGCCTGGTTGCAGTTTCGGGGTTTTCTTTAATATTTGCCTGCACGCGAGCATTGTTCACATCATTTCGAAGTGCACTAGGTCTTCCAGCATGCGGAAGATCATAGACAGCCCATTCCCTTGTTTCTGAAAACGCTGGATCACTCCGTGAATTCTTAAAGCACTGGGCCTTTCTCGAACATGATAGAAATTTCGATATGCTATTTGTGTCTGAATAATTGAATGGCGACTTTGCAAATAAAATTGAACAAATTTGGTTCATTGTGTGATTCCATCATAAATTTATCAAGTTTTTCAATGTTAATTTTAAAAATAAAAGAATTATTCAATAATTAAATCAAAACGTCACTAATGCCCCACGCTGTATATCTGCTTTTATTATTTGTTATAAACTTTTTTTTCCTGAGGAACAGCAAATCAATTCAAAATGAAGAAGTTTGGTTAGTTTATTATCTTATAACCTGATGTCCTTAATACAAATCTGTTTTTTTTTTTTACTTCGAAGCAGATTTGCAAAATTTGAGTCGAATTAGTACTATTTTAGTGTGACTTTATAAATTGTAATCGAGTTTTGCATCATATTATTAAATATTTTTATATCGCTCCAAATCCATGTAAACAATATACATAATGTACATTTATGTATATGTATACATACCATGTATATATAAATACCAACAAATATTAATTTTTACTTGCGATTTATAGGTATTCCGAGAATTTTGCTTAAATTTTTATTGTTTCCATTATTTTTTTAACATCTATAATTTAAGAAAAAAAAAATCAAAAAAGATATTACTGACCGTATCTACCATACATATGTAGAACGATTTTTTTTAATTTTGAATTTCTCATTATCGGCATAACGGATTTTAATGAAATTTTTTAACTTTCAAAACTTTAAGAAAAATATTTTTTTTTGAATTAAAAAAAAAAACTATTTTTTTTTTTTTGGAAAATTCAGTATCTCGGAAACGGTTCAATATTTTTTTTGTAAATTTAATTTTTATTCGAACAATAATAAAAACTTTAAATTGGCATACCAACATTTTTTCTTAAAAAATTTTATATAAAAGCTTATTTTTTTAAGAAACCACTACAAAGACTTATAATTTTTGTTCTTGCCTAAACCTATATTTGCTTGAATAACATGGCACCATATTTTTACCTCCAACTTCTAAAGAAGTTGTTTTAGTCATTTAAAAAATTGATTTAATGCTTATAAATAATTTTTTTCTAATAACATTCATTTTTGAAATTATTAGTCTATTACATAGGAGCAAGTTCGTGCGACCCAGTCGTGCATTTTATTTTTGTACCAGACATGCCAATCTTAGGAGTTTTTAACTGGAGCTTACTCAGAAATTATTTCTAGTGTTTAAAATTAAGAACATCTTTAAATAAAAAAAAAATAATAATAAACGCACGTCTTTAATTAAAAGCGTATAATTTATAACATTTAACACCAGATCTATAACATTTTTAAAATGGGAGTCAACTCTTTAAATTATTTTTAAAGTGAGAGCAAAATTTTTATTAATTTTAAATGACATGAAGTATCCTTTTTACGCTCGTCTATCTTTAACAGCAGCAAATATAGCTTCTTCATCTTTCAAAAGTAAAGATTAATAATAATAGCCATTGATTAATTTAATTTATTTAAAGAATTTGTGCATTGTATTAACTGAACATGAAAAACGGAAAGAAGTTCTCCCAAAAAGCTCTGCGAACTTTAATTTAGCAATATGGAGCGGAGCGATGGACAAACAAATCTGTGCCAATAAATGAATTTTCAGCATGGAACAATAAAATTGAGTTTTTATTTTAAGAATTACTTCTTCTCCATCTACAATAATCTTAATGATGTTTGTATAATCACAATGTAAATATTTTATAAAAAAATTACTTTTCTTATTTATTTTAAAGTGTGGTGCCATCTGTTAAATTTAGGGTTTTTCAATATAAATTTGTTGCCACACTAGTTAAAAGAGTTGTTTAACGTTTTTAGTATGAAAAAGATAAATAAAGTTTCGCAATTAAACGGCTGCGTTAAGTAGAACCGCTTTCTATCTCTTAAAAGAGTAATGTTAAAAATTGTGCACAAAAAAAGAAGATATGTACAAGTTATAAATTGCAACAAAATGGGTTACATTTATATGTATATATAGGTAGTTTCTTTTTTAGATTGGATATTTTTAGCGATGCTTTAAGAATAGTCGTTTTTTGATCCTGCAAAACCAAACTTCAGTATTTTTCAATATTCTGAAAAATGTCAAAATGTTTATATATACAAAAGTGGCGCCCACAATTGCGTCTTTATGTCCGTACACATGTGCCTCGATAATAAGCTAAGCTCGAGTTTAAATCACTGAAGCGAATTTAGTCCAGTTTGGTACATTAATTGAAACAACAATTTCCTTGTTAGAGTTCATATTTCCATAACTACTTACATGTTTTTATAATATCAAATCTTTAAAATTCTAAATAACTTGAATTATTAAACCAAGTTTAAGCGGTGTTGTCTTGCATTTTATTTTCTACGCTTTCAAGTCTTAGAAAATTGAAAAATATATCGAATGTCAATACTCAACCTTATTGTTAGCTGTGAACTACTCTGAGGAAGATCATAAGGTTTGCTCGTTGAGCCCTGAAGTAACCTTGGGGTCGCCCTTAATCGTTTTTTGAAAACCTGAACTCACCCTGGTGAATAAATTCTGTCTTTTTTGAGACCTGGGGTTGCCTTGAATTTTCTCTGAAGTAGATCTAGGTTTGGTAACGACCAAACTGTCGTTTCATATCTATTTCTTTTGTTGTTGTTTGTCGATTCGTATGTTGCATGTTATTGCTATGTTTGCAATTAAATGTGTTTTGTGCTCATCAGATGAAATATTCAGTAACAACGCAAAATTCTACTTTCAATAAATAAGCATTCATCGGCAAACCCTAAACGAATCAAGTACCTTTTGTATTGCTTCTTACCCTGGTTAGAATTTTGAAAAAAAAACTTCTGAACAAAATGCATCGGTTTAAAGAAAGTTTTTTTTACTACTACATTTTTATTAAGTTCCACAAATTAAAATATTGTTAACATTTTTTTTTTCAAGTTATTTAAATTTACAGTGATTTTTATTATTATTAACATCTTCGAATTAGAAGTGGATTATTTATGAATACTTTTTAGTGGGTTGTTAAGGGGGGTCAGCAAAGGGGTGGATAACAGGTACCCATTAATAAATAAATACACACATACCGATGAAATTTAAGCAGTTTGTCATAATACTCATTTTAAAATTACTATACATATATTATATACTTAACGATAGCATAAATTCGACTAATTTAAAAATTAATTGCAAACAGTGGGTGTTAAATTGTTCTAATTTTGTATTTATTTTATTTTCAGGGTTCACCTAATATGCAAATACGTGGGGGTGTGCCAATGCGTTGGCGTGCCACTGAGGAGCATATTGGAAAATATAAGCTGATTAAGACGATTGGAAAGGGTAATTTTGCCAAAGTGAAATTAGCTAAACATTTGCCTACTGGTAAAGAAGTGGCCATCAAAATCATAGACAAAACTCAGTTGAATCCTGGGTCGCTTCAAAAATTGTTTAGAGAGGTAAGTAAATAATTATTATTTTTTGTGTGTAGAAACAGCTTCGTAAAATTGAAGTGGAATTAGTTGAAACAAACATATTTAACTAAATATGCCCGCTAAGCCTGACACACATCACTTTAAAAAAATATCTGGTAATTTATGCGACTCATTGATTGATGAGTTGATCACATAGATTTGCGGCCCCTTCTGCTTTCGTAGAAAAATTTCTATATAAAAACGTCTCAAGCTACCATGAACTTTCCTTATTTTCTTGTTCAGATTATCTCTGAATTTTTAGTCTTGCGAGATAAGTTTTGATCTTTTTCTTTCAACTTTGCCTAGGTTTCTTTGAAAGCCAAGCACTATTTCTTTCCGACACATCTCAGTTCTCGGTACGTGAATCACAGCCCTCCTTGTGAGGAATGAACACATATTCGATGTCGCAAAGAAACCGGCTAAATATTTAGGTTTCGTTCGACGAGGTTGCAAGAACTGTTCTACCCCTTCTGATCTGGTTGTAATCTAGTGACGTGGACTCCAGTGCATTCTTTTCGGATTGAAAAACTTTATCCCGAAAAGAAAAAAATCTATCAAACCGAAAGAAAATTCATGGTTTGATTCGAGCTGTAAAGAGGTTATTAACCAAAGAAGTAAGTTTCCTATGTTATAATCCCACTGAGGAAAACCGGTATAAGTTCAAACAAATTAGAAAGATCTGTAATGATCAAAGGTAAAAAATGTACGCAATACTACTTCGTCTTCGGTTCCAACGCTCGTCTTCAATGACACTTTTTATGTCAGCTCACAAGGAAAAGCGAATTTTCTTGTAGTACAGTTCGCTGTTAATTCGACGCTGCCAGAAAGTGTATGCCTCCTCCTATACTTGATAGCGTAAACGATTTATTGGGACGAATCTTCTTTCGCACTCGTTCACTTGCAAGAGTGCTGAAATATCTCGATATGCAAAAATCCGCTGGCCCGGCAAAAATCCCTCATATTGTTCTGAAGTGTGAAGTGGTCTTCAACGCTGGCGTAAGCTTTTTCATCTGTCGTGCTCTACTGGTCTCTTTTCGAATGGATGGAAAACAGCATTTGTCCAGTCTGTCTCTAAAAAGGCGAATCTTCATGGAAACCTGATAAATTATCAGCTTAAGAAATATCTCGAGGTTCGAAAGCTTCTCAATGACCGGCAGTACGGCTTTCGTAGCAATAGATCATATTTGGGCAGGTGCTCCAATAACCCACTTGAGTCTATTGGATGGAATCAAAAAAAGAGCTTTAAAAATGATAGGCAATAGAACTATAACCGAAACATTTGAATCTCTCGAGGACGGCCGCAATGGTTCTTGTCTTTTATTATATTACAATTATTTGTATATACATACATTGTTCTAGTGAAGTAGCCAGTTGCTTTCCTCCCCTTAAACAATTAAACCGTAACACTCGCGCTCCAGAGAATGTCGATCAGTTTACGCTTGAGCCCAACTTCGGACTGTTAAATTCAAAGATTCGTTCTTAAGCCACACTACACGGATGTGGATACTTTTCACGACTCAATATTTCCCTCCCATTGCGATATTAAAACATTCAAAACCAACGTGCATCTGTACCTTCTTTAAAATTCTCTCCAACTTTCCTATACGCTTGCACTGTGCGCGCAAAATTATAAAAAAAAAGTAAAAAAAAACACCAGGTACAGACAAATCTATTCTTTGCAGCACACCAAAATAGTTAATTTTAAATAAGCTCTCCTTCTATTTACCTATCACAAGCGAGCTTTTCTTGTGCTGTAAGACAGTACGAAATTATTTCACAACTCATGTTTCTAGCTGAAATGAAAAGCTGCAAAAAATGTTTTTCAGGGGTGTACTGCCTCTTGCGAAAAAGTGACAAATCTTCAAAGAGTTCCTTGTTATGAAAAGTGTTTCTTATCTAAGCCGTTCGGACTTGGCAAAAACTTGTAGGTCCCCTCCATTCCTGCTAACACGCACAAGGGAATGGTTGAGAGTTATGAGTCACTAGTTTAAGGCTTTAAGATCTCTTCGCCTGCAATTTATTTACTTATGATTATGGTGCGACATATTCTAGTCGGAAACCTGATTTTAAGCACATTTTTATCTAACAACTCAACTTGGAAAACCTACCAATTCCAGATTCTCGAGTACCTTTCTGCAATAGCGTATTGTCTTACGGGTTGTGTACTTAGATTTGTCAGCCTCATTAAGCATTAAGATATCCATCGAGTGATGTTCTTGAAACAATTACTTTATTTTAAGTTATTTTCCCAGCTACAAATTCTTAAAAGCTAAAATTTCCTGCGGAATAGCTTTGAAATTACTGAAAAGCGAGCAAAGATCATTTTACTCTAACAGCAGCTTTTAAATTCCTAAGACTGTTCTTCAAAAAACTTAATGCAAATGACGTCTAATCGAATACTCGTGCACTTTATCTGATAAAAAAGACGAGCTAGGTTAGAATTTGTTTTATTATGTTGATAATTAATCCTAGCTATAAACTAACGTATTTATGTTTAACATTTTAACTGTGTGTTAAGTTAAGTGTTTTTGAACAAAGTTCCACTTTTTCATCAAAATTGCCAAACTCTAACCTTTAACCGTTTCCAGTGTTATGAGCGTCTAGTGGATTTCTCGTCGCCTGCCTTTAAGTTACAGCTTATCTGTTTTCAAATTATATTTGATTCAAATTATATTTGAAATCATTACTTAAAACTTTAAAAGCAAAACTAATTAATTTTTGTTTGTATTTTTCAGGTTAGAATTATGAAAATGCTTGATCATCCGAACATTGTTAAACTATTCCAAGTAATTGAAACCGAAAAGACCTTATATCTTGTGATGGAATACGCATCTGGTGGCGAAGTATTCGATTACCTGGTGCTTCATGGTCGTATGAAAGAGAAAGAGGCACGCGTGAAATTTAGACAAATTGTATCGGCCGTACAATACTGCCATCAAAAGAGAATTATCCACAGGTTTGAATTTTAATCAAGAATATATTTATGTCGATTTACTTATTTACTTTCACTCATACAGAGACTTAAAAGCTGAAAATCTTCTTCTGGATAGTGAATTAAATATTAAAATAGCCGATTTTGGTTTTTCAAATGAATTCACACCCGGTTCAAAATTAGACACCTTCTGCGGTAGTCCACCATACGCTGCACCAGAATTGTTTCAGGGAAAAAAATACGATGGTCCAGAAGTTGATGTCTGGTCATTAGGTGTGATACTGTACACATTGGTTAGTGGTTCATTGCCATTTGATGGTTCAACACTTAGAGAATTACGAGAAAGGGTTCTCAGAGGCAAATATAGGTTTGTTTTTGGTTTGACTTTTTAAATACTTTTCAAATTCATTCTTGTTTTTTTTTTTTTTTTTTTTATTTAAGAATTCCCTTCTACATGTCAACTGACTGTGAAAATCTCCTACGCAAATTTCTTGTATTAAATCCAGCTAAACGTGCTAGTCTAGAGACTATCATGAGTGATAAATGGATGAATATGGGTTTTGAGGATGAGGAACTGAAGCCATACATTGAACCTAAACAAGACCTAGCCGATCCCAAGCGGATAGGTAAGACGGGTACTGTACACATAACATTTTACCACTACGTGATTAATGTAAATGATTAGAGAAGCAAGAAAAATTACTTAAAAAAAACTTCAGTTCAGTTAGATTAAATAATTTTTTGTTTTAAATTTAATTTTATAATGTTAATCATTTTGTGAAAATTAGTTCTTTAATGTTTGATGTTGTTACGTGTGTAGGGGTTTATTTAAGTTCTTATCTATCTTTAAGACCATTAAAAGGCTTTTATTCGTCGATACAGTAATGTATCAATGCTTTCTTTTTTGTTTAATATTATAAGTTCTTCTTTTCTTATTTTTATTAAATGTATCCCATTTAAATATTTAGTGTTATTTTTTTCTGAATATATAATTATTATTACAAAGCTCTTATTATGTTTTAGTGGAATTATTTTTTTTTTCGATGCAACCATTATAATTGTTGAAGAGAATGTGGAATGGCTTTTAACTATTTTGTGTTCTGTTTTGTTTTTCTTTTTTTTTTTAAGTAAGTGATGTAGAAGTTTTTAATATTAATTCGATTATGTACGTAGTTTTTTATAGATGGGTTCCTCAAACGTCACCAATGAAGTCTTACATCATATTTTGTGTAACGAATTAGCTTCTTTCTTTTAAGGGCTTTCCCAATTGCTGAAACACCTCCACCTGTGTATTTTCCGATTCTCGAAAGACGTTTTATAGGTGATATTGCGATATTACCATATAACAATATTACCCTCAGCTCCTTCCACGAATTTGGTTAAATGGCTTCAAACAAGTCAAATATGTAACCAGACGCTGCAAATTCAATTTCGGGATAAAAATCTAGTGAATAAACGATTATTATAGTTTCGGCGATGGCTCTTTCTCTCTCTCTCTCTCTGTCTATAACTATGACATTGTAAGAAAACGACAATAAAGATTCCGCCCAGGTTAGCCTCGCAAATTATAAAATCAAATGTATACAACCATTTCCATTTCTCTGGGCACTATTTAAGGAATAAATTATTGTTTTAAGTCGACTATTGTCTTTTCATTTTTTTTTCTCATTAATAGCTCTTCCCATTTTTATCCAGGAGCTACTTAAAATTAATAATATTGTTGTATATACCAAAGTTTTCGAAAAAAATATTTTTTTGGAATTTTAATTCATATTTTTTCAAATATGTACATATATAAGATTTATTTTTAAGCTGAGGGCATTTTTCCTCAATTTCATTTTTATTTTTATATATACAATTTTGAATTCGAAAAGTACCTATACATAAGAGCAAATATGTGCCATCCAGTCGTGTATTTTATTTTTTAGTTTATTTAACTTTATTTTATGATACAGTTGACTAAAAAATTAATAAAATTCCGAATTTATATGAAAGTCAAGGTGCCCAAGTGTTTGAAAAAATGTGTTCCAAATAAAATTCACTTCTTTTAACCCAGCTTTAACGCAACATTACCTTTCAGGTTTAACTTGATAATTAACTAACAAATCTCTCATCACAATATGACGTAAGAGAACGGTTTTGATCGAATTTTCAGATTTCGATTTTTAGTGTTCCTGGCCTACTTCGTAGTGTTGTCATGGGTTCATTAAAAAGCATGGATTTATGTTTAAACCCCCTTCACGTCATTTAAAAATAGAAAAATTATGAGTCACGAGCTAAGGATGAATAAAACAAATACTATAGATTTTGTTTCTCATCACGGATACAATTGTATTTAGTCAATTGCTTGCAAGATACAATACCCCTACAAAAATAAAATACACGACTTGATCGCACGTTCTTGCTCTTGTATACAAGTGCTTTTGGATTTCAAAATTGTTAATATTAAAACATTATCTAAACAAATGTTAAAGCTCTTCAAATTACTTAAATAACTAACAAAATTTAAAAAAATCAGTATAAGAGTTTTATTAATAAATTAATTTTGTATACACGAAATTTCTTTAAAATTATCATTAAAAAAATGGTATGTCAATTTTTAGTATTTAATTACATATTTACATTTAAGGAAAACTTAATTTTCAAAAAAAAAAGCTTTATTTTTACAAAAATCAAAAAATATTTTCTCCAAAGTTTGTATATACAATATTAATTCAAATGTGAAGAATCTCTTGTACAAAAGTTTTGACGAAATCGGTAGAGCCGTTAATGATTAAATCCAAAATAAAAAAAAAACATCTTCCTATGACAGTTAAAAAAAATTTCAATTACTCCTCTAGGGAGCCGCTTTTGCAGCTATGGCAGTAAGTAAAATCATAAAGACACACGCACAGACGGATTTGCGGAACCCACTTTTTCTTGTGTTATCTATCATCGTATGTTAACTTTGATCAAAGTCTCATGTTCGATTTCTTCCAAATACAAAACTTCCCCTATATATTATGTTTTAGGTAGAAGCGGTTAGAAATCGACCGCCAGATTTCAGCGTGACACTATAATGCAATATCCATTACCCACGGCTGTTTATCTAGATTAATAAAAGTTGGGACCTTACTTGAATTAAAAATTATTTGAGTTTCGTATAAGTGGGAACATTTCTTCGAAAGATTTCATTCGGGTTTCTCGTTTGTTCTGATGTTACTATTGTAATATTACTGAATGTCCATTTTTAAACAAATCCGAATATCAACCACCACCTAATTAATATAGTTTCCTGGCTACACATGTGTATTAAATGGTTTTTTTGGTTGTTTTTGAGATGTGGATGTCGATAAACTGTCCATCAAAAACCTCTGCGAACAATTTTAAAGCTATTTTATTTTTGGTCATATTATCAGCTCATCAAAACACCTCATTCAAAGGTGTATATTAAAAAGTTAGATTTTTAATGTTATTTTTTTAATTTGATGGTCTTAAATAATTGTTCGTCCTTAACAATTTTTTTAGTTCTATTCTACTATTCGCGTGAATCTAACATTTAATTCACCTAAGCGTTTCCCTTTCACTCTACGTTTTTATTTTGCTATCCGTCGGTTGAACTGTATTATTATTACTCGATCTGACACTCTCGGAAACAACAAATGTTCATTAAATATGAACATTTTGTGAAATATTCAATTTATTTGGTTTAATTGGTTTTCATGCCTTATGGACAGTTCTAGTCTTTTTTGTTTCCACGCCCATTCAAATATAAATAATTCATTATTTACAAATAAATCCACCGAAAGATTCTTTAACTTATGTACATATATTTAACGAAACAGAAACAATCAAAAAGTACAGATCCGCACCATTTGATATCTTGTTGTTTTTGAATTATTTTTTTTAATGTGACGTTTTAAGAGGATTATTAAAATAAAATAAATCGTATTAAAAGTCTTAGAGGTTTCAATTCATGACCTCCGATCAAAGAAAATTGATCAAAACTCTAAATTTCATATTTCAAAAATATAAATAGCTAAGACATGATTTAAATCATGTATGGTAGAAAGTGTTTCTACTTTTATAGTTGTTTTTGTTTGCTTTCTACAATGAATGCTAATTTTACCATAAATTTGGATAGGTAGTAGCGTTCTGAGCTGACGCCAATGCCATAGCTTTTTAATTCATTCACAAATGTAAAACAATGTATCTTAAAATATGTAATCAAATGAATTACTTACTAGTACCGTTCTTTTACAATTTTATTTTGTAGTGATTCACTCATTTTCTATGAATGAATTTGGGAATAATGTGTTCATTCCTCTAGAAGTAGAGTGTTAACGTTAATGGATGGGAAAGGGTAAACATTTCTTAGTTGCAAGTAGTATGTACAAATAATTATATAATTTATTATTTTATTCATAATTCCACGGTTACTTTGATGTTGTGTAACCTAAGAACTTAAAATCCACATAAGGAGTGGAAAAAATCACTAAACAAATATAAATAAATTAAAAATTGTATAAACAAAACAGTAGTTGCATCCGTAAAGTTGTATACCTTTTTTTGTATTTCAGTATTACTCTTAAAAGACATTTTTAAAAACAAAGCGAAAATAAAAAAAACTGATATTAATTGTATGTACTTACGTTTATTCTTCAATCTTTATATGTATGTTGTCGATAAATGATCATCTCTTTGTCTGTCATCCACACACATCCACCATATAAAAACGTCCAGTTTGGTCAAACTGTAATCATAGTGACGCTCCAAAGATTTGGAGTAAGTGCGGTAAACCTATTCCTATAAAATAAAACAAAATTGTGTTTTATATTTTTTTTTATATTTATAAATTAAAATAATTATTTTTTATACGTTTTTTTGAGAACTGAATGAGAGCTTTGCTGATAATAATTTTATTCTTTACTTACACAATTTAAAAAAATTTAAAGCTTAAGTACTTCATATATTATTTTATGTATTGTTCACTGCCTCAGAGATATATTGAATAGTAATGAGCAATCCGAAACTTACTAGCTTTCTACAGAAAAAATAATAAATAAATGCCACAATTTAAAACTGCATTGCTAATAACTCGATTAATATTTAAACGCAACCAGCCTTATTTATCCGCTATTCAGATGAATAGTTATGCACCATATAATTATTAATGGTGCTTTATAACGTTGCATAAATCTTTATTTATAAAACATTATAATCATGCAGTGCTCCTGTCAAATAAATTAACAAAAATATGATATCTATTACGTTTTACTTCATTTTCATCTAAAAGATACCAAAATATCCGTATACAGCCACTATATTCAACCCTCACAACTCTTTTATGTTTCTATTCAACGTTACATCATTTTATAAATAAGGTTATCCTGTTTAGAACCATTATAAGGAGTATATACTTTATGTACTCTCTATAATGCGTTTATAAATCTGTACCTTGGTTCTAAAAGGGGCAATGTCTCATAACCTTTTTCGCTAAGCTCACAAAACCTTTTGATTTTCCACTACTTGGAAAATTGAACCGATTTCGCTTAAATGGTAAGACATTGCTCTCATTATTGACGGGAAGGTTTAAAAAGTGGCATTAGAAGAACTCCTCATTCAGCAAGCCATAAATAAGTATCGAACGGAACGAATTTTATAAATTATCTGCTAGCAAATTACAGATGGGGTCACAATCATGTTTTTTCGCTAATTTACTCTAATCATTTGTTTAAAATAACAAAAGTTGCTAACCGCTATTATGAAACCGTTTGGCCACGATTTAAAACCTTATGTGCTGAAGAAGGTGGTTTGCAACTAATCTCGATTGAAAACGATCTGATGATCAGTTTGGCCCTATGAAATAATTAATATTCAATTTTTACTTGTCTGGATCGCACTTAAGTTATTTTTGTTGCTTTCAAAATACACAGTATTAATATTGATGAATGCTTTCCGTGTCATAAAATACAAGTATAGATATAATTTAAGTTTACTATTTTGTCGAGATCACTGATTCTTAACTTGGACACATGTGTTAAATATTTCTGAAAGAACATAAAAGACAGATCTTAAACAACTTTCTTTAAATTAATATTCAGTGCAAACAAAGTCAGCGTTTTATATATCACCTTTATCATTTCATCGAAATATAAGGATATATGGTTTTTGTAATTATTTTAAAAACTTCAAAAATTCAAGTTTGATTAATATTGGGGTGTTCCAATTAACAAATAAAAAACAATGCTATGTATATTAATTTTTCCTGTGGCAGTGTTCAAATACACTTTTTTAAGTAAGTTTTATAGTCACAAAGACAAAGAACTTAACTTATACGTATATGTATTGAATATTTATATTGTGAACGTCCCATTAGGTATTTCATTATAAGTTTTGGCTGAATTTAATTTCTTTAATAAGAAGCTCATTTTCAAAAACAAAATAAATGTCATGTAGTGAAAATGTTTTTTGTATACAAAGGACATACATAGTACATATGTTTAGACAAATTTATACGTTGTAAAAGAAATGTATATTTCTGTTTATGTTGTATTCGTAAAATATATATGTATGTTGTATGTAATAGTTATTTATTTTTGTACAAATTTTAATCAACAAATCTCTTTTTTTACTCTCTAACCGATAATTTATTTTCTTTCTTTTTTCTTCGAAAATTCAACTTTTGTGCGTTATGGTAACTCAAAAAAAAACAAAATTACAAAAAATGTGAACACATCCTAATATATCTTGTGGTTTATAAACCAAACTAAAAAATTATAGAAGCTCTTGTTGCAATGGGTTACAATAGGCAAGAAATTGAAAATTCGTTGTCACAAGTACGCTACGATGATGTTTTTGCCACATATTTGCTTCTAGGAAGAAAAAGCACTGATGTAAGTCAAAAATTATTATTTTAAATATTTTTCTCACATAATAATATATTCGGCTTTAATATGGAATTTAAAAAAATTTATTTCAAACTTTATTTAACAATATCAATTTATTGAAACAATTAATATGAAAACAAAATATATAATTTCTATTGACTTCCACAGCCCGAAAGCGACGGATCCCGATCAGGGTCTTCCCTATCGCTTCGTAACATTGCTGGAAACGAAGGAGCTGCCGTTGGTAATTCGTCCGTACAGAGTCCAACACATCGTGGCGTTCATAGGAGTATTTCAGCATCCAGCACGAAGCCAAGTCGGCGCGCCTCCTCTGGCGCTGAGACATTACGTAAGTGTATTCCTCATCAGTGTTATAGTTTTTCAGCCTGTTTGTGCAAGTTATTGTTTCTTACGCGCTGCCGCCATCTTAGCAGAAATGGGTTTTGTTGTTTGATTTGGTAACAGATTGCTAAATATTTCTTTCGTTGCAAATAATGTTTGCACATATTTAACATCATCACATGTATCACATCCATACATAGATACATACTTACATTTTATTTTTCAAATCTATTAAAGACTCTAAATATAAGGAAAACATGTTCATTTGGAATTTCGGTGCAGTTTGTTTTTTAAATTTAAATATATTTGCATGCTTAAATTTGAATTTCCTTTGAACCGAATTTCCTTCCACAAAGTACTAATGTTTTTAAAATTATTAAAATAAATTCTTGTTTTTAAATCTTTTTATTTAATTATTAATTGTTAATGGTTTTGGAAGAAGCAATATATATTTGAGTGTATTTGTTACTGAAAACACCTTTTTAGGCTTTGCTGCTTAACACCTTAACAGTTACTATCTTAGTGACAATAATTGCAAATCAATAAGTTTCCTTTAAGAAAGGTATTTATTGGAGCATGTACAAACATACATATATAAATAACGTATTTTTGAACATTCTTCAAATAATGAAGAAGAAAATATACTTCGTTATACATCTCAGAGAGAGAAACAGAATTTAAAAGCTGATCAGATTTCTGATTCAGTTAAGTGAACGAAAAATGTTTATCTTCTTATTGACCGCAAACAATCGATAAAATATACAAACACAAGATAAAATTTTAGTTTTTAATAATCATTATAATCGTATGCGTTTCGAACTTAAAATTGAAAGTTCATCTTCAGCGTGAGTTTAATAAAACAAAATGAAACAAACGTAGCTAAAAATGACATTTAAACAAAAAACAAGTCGCAAAATTTGCTTACAAAATAGCTTATACAAAATATAAACAACAAGATTACACAATTACATTGCAAGAATTAAAAAGAGTTAAAAAGAGGGGCAATAGAGGGGCAATAGAGTCGCCCCAGATTCTAGATTCATTAAATTTGTTGTTTTTTATGCCTTTAATTATAACGACCACAAAATCACGTTCATAATTTCGGTGATTAAATATTGAATATAATTTTATAAATAATTCTGATTCAGATTAATTTATTCAGAGAAAGTTAATTGAAACAAAGTTACAATTGACATCTGGCAAAAATACGAACGTATTATTTTCTTTAATTATAGTGCTGGCTTATTTACACAAGACTATAATGTATAGCTACGGTCAAAATAATATTAGTGAACCGACCAATAGCTATCTTACCTTATTTATCGAAAGTTCTTGAGAAAATCATAAACAGACAGATTAGACTTTATTTAGATCAAAATGACATGCTATGTCCAAATCAATCTGGATTTCGTCCAGGTCACAGCTGCACGACAGCTCTTATAAACGTTGTCGAAGAAATAAGAGAGAGTGTTGACAACAACTACGTCACTTTCCTCACACTCCTAGACTTCTCGAAGGCATTTGACACCGTCGACCACCATATCTTATGCACTAAATTAAGGGATAAATTCCAGTTTGTTTCATCTTCAGTAAAACTTATTTCTTCGTACTTATCTTCAAGGTATCAAGCAGTGGTTGCTAACAATCAAACGTCATCCTTCCTTCCACTAGGCCGTGGTGTGCCTCAAGGATCAATTTTAGGACCTCTTCTATTTTCAATGTATATAAATGAGCTCCCGTCTCTAGGTTTCAATTCGTCCTTTCATATGTATGCTGACGACGTTCAGCTTCGATATAGCTGTCCTCTTGGTTTAATTGAAAATGGAGCTTCGGAGATAAATGAAGACTTAACTAAGGTTCAACTTTGGTCACAATTAAATGGACTATGCTTAAATCCAGGCAAGACCAAATGCTTGATTATTTCCAGAAATCCATTAGATACAGTTTATTTTCCTTCATTACTGCTCAACAACATTCCCATCCAGTTTGTCGAATCAGCAAAAAACCTAGGAGTAGTGTTTAACAGAACCCTTACCTGGACAAACCACATAAATATGACCATCGGAAGATTGTATGGAGGCTTAAGAATCTTATGGACCACTCAAAAAATTACACCAATTAAAACAAGAATGATACTAGCCAAATCACTTCTCATTCCCCTATTACTATATGGTTGTGAAATTTTTAGTAATTGTGATTTCAGGGACAAAAGGAAGCTTAACGTTGTCTATAATAGTGTGGCAAGGTATGTTTTCGGTCTGCGCAGGTATGACCATATTTCCGCATACTCTAAAATTATACATGGTGTCTCTCTTGATAATTTATTTGCTTTAAGAACTCTAATAAGGCTTAATAGTATTTTGCAAACAAGAAAACCACAATATCTTTACAACAAAATTCAGTTTCCGTGCTCAACTAGAACCTTTGATCTAACTCCATTACGCTACTCTTACCTTGTTTCTAGTCGTCAATTTTTTGTACACGCGATTCGGTTGTGGAATTCCTTACCCCTGGTCATAAGGATGATGGGATGTAGCACTCGGTTCAAGACGAGACTAAGGCAATATTTTGAGGCTCTTCGATGATTACTTTTAGCTTACTTGATTATTTTTGTTCTTTGAATCTTCTTTATTAAATGCAACTATTTTCTTTCCTTTTTTATTTTTCTTTTTGCTTTAAAATCGGAACAAAATCTTTCAATTTCTTATTCTTTTTTTTAATTATCAGCTTTTTTTGTTTTAACTTTTTATCATTCAATTTTATATAAATACATAGTATACTATTACTGAACTTTGCACTAGTTTAAAAGATGTTGTATCTTAATGTGTAAGGAATTGCTATAAATAAATGAAATGAAATGAAAAAATGAAATGAACCTTTTGACACAACAAAAACTAAAATTAATTCATCTACTAATTTAAAAGAAATAAATAGTCATCTGATTTTCAAATTAATGTTTTTCAGGCTTTTAAAATTCATTCATTTTCAAATTCAATAAACTAGTTGGTAATTTCAAATCTATCCAAATCGTATAGAAAAGCAGCGGTCAAAAAAATAGTAGCGAATTAAAATCCACCTTTAAATATTAATATAAATATTAATATTAATGGACCTTCAAAGGGCTGTGTTAGTAGTTGGCTTACGATTTTCTATAAGGTTGAGGTATGGTAACTGCGCAGTCCACTCCATGACATCAACTCTCTTTTCTTGGAACCACTGCTTCGCAAGTTTACTTGTATGCTTTGTTTCGTTGTCTTGTTGAAAGACACATTTCAGAGGCATTTCATCTTCATCATATGGGAACATAACTTCCTCCACGATCTTCACATAAAGATACTGATGCATAATGCCTTCAATCCGGTGTAAGAGACCAACACCATAGAAGAAAAAACATGCCCAAACCATTATGCTGGATCCTCCATGTTTTATTGTCTTGGCTGTGAAGCGTGGATTATATTCTATGTTTGGAGGCCTTCTTTCATATTGACGAGATCCCTTTCTACCATATAACACAATCTTGGACTCCTTTGACCACAGAATATTCCTCCACAAAAACATGAAATTTCAGGGACTTGGCAATGATTTTATTTACACTACTATTATTGTGACCGCAACTGTACATTATGTCTCTTACTAAAATTAATAATGAATTTTCCAACATGGCTCTAACTAGGTTCTGGAGATAGTTATTAAAATTAATTTTAGGCTCGAGAAATCATCTTATAGTTTCATTTATTATGTATTAAATAAGCAATTAAGTTTTGTGTACATTTATTAAAACAAAGTTGATTTTTAAATAGAAAAAAATATAGTCTAGAAAGTAAAATTTGACAATAACATAACATCTATAAGCTATAATATCATCATATAGCCATATGCATATTCATACTTATTTTGACATTCTCATGAATAGTCTATTCGTTAGAATGATTCTATTCCTTCGAATGAACTTTCTTAATTTTGAGATTCGAACGAATAACATTCATTTGCGAAAGGTAGCATAAAATGAACTTCAAAAAAGATTCAATTTCATTGTCAGCTGCTTTAAATTTACTATATTTCTATTTGTATGTTCTATTAGTATGACCGTTTTACATTTTTTTTTTGTTTCTAAACATTTTATAGATGATGGATAAATAATCAAGAAACAAAATAAATAATACACTTTTTCATTATAAAGTAAAGTTTAACCATAAAGAACTACATATTTATTACATTTTTTGTGTCAACTCAGCTGTTTTGAAACTATTCTTAAAAGAGAATAAGTTGTTCATGACGCGTTCTAAATTTTTATTTTTTTCGTATACACTTGGTCACACTAAAATATCAAAAACAAAAGAGATGTGTTTGTGAAATGTCAAAACCAAAAGGTGAAATCTTTGTTTATTTGCAATTGTTTTGTTTATTGTTTAATAATTTAAATTTCTTGGATAAAAACATAAAATAATAAATAAAAATATGGCATTTGTGTTGTTTATAAATTAAGATGGTGTTGAAGAAGTGCAGAGGAGAAGGATAGTGGATGCTTTCTTTCTTTCCGTATCAACGCGGGTGGTAAAAAAAACCCTTTACTACCTCCAGGTTTTCTTCCATTATTTTAATTAACTTTTCCTTTTGTTCGCGGTTTTTCCAGTTGGAATGCGACCTTTTAACATAAAACAACAAAAAAAAAATAATAAAAGTAATTTATTTTCCATGAAATAATTAAAAACTTACATGTTTTGTTGTTTACTCGACAGAAAAATTCAAACGACACAAAAATGACATTTAATTCTATTCTTTCGAATGTCAAAATTGAATTAGCTTTCGCAAATGAATGAACTTTCTATGGATTGGGTGAACTTTCGATTTGTTCGATTAACATTCTAATCGCCGAGTCTCAAAATTAAGTTTCAACGAATTCCACTCACTTTCTAACGAAAGAGAATGTCAAAATAAGCACCATTATTTCGTATTCTGGATCCCTTTTTCAGATCCGAGATTCTGTTTTTGTCAATGTTAAATACAAAAATTAAATCTCTGTACAAACTATGTCTTCATTTACATACATACACGGACAACTACTCTTTAAAACTGAAAAAGAAAAAAAAACATTTTTTATTCTCCCGGAATTTTCATGCGAATAAAATATCTATCACGAAATTAGGAAGACAAATTTGAAAAAATATGCGTCTTATGCGATTACAAAAAAGGAATTCTTAAGCAACGAACTTTTAATAGTTTCAAAAAGAAGTAATTATGAAAAGCAAACAAATAGATAAAAACTTCGTAAGGTTTTTTTTTTAAATATGTAACGCACGCAAATATTGTATTGCTTAGTTTTAGTTTTAATATTTTTAACAAAGCTTCTAAAAACATTTAGTTTTAATTATTTATTTTCTATTTATCGGAACAACATTCAAAAACACATGCATTTATTCTTCATACAGAAAACATAAACATACGAAGCCTTCATGTTTAAATTGGTATCTTTTGATTCGCTTGTTAAATTCGAAATATCAATTTATTCAAATACAAAAATTATACAAAATTCAAAATTATCCCATACTAACAAGAAATGTATCCCCCGCTCATGCCCAGCAATCATAATTCATCGTTTTTTAATATTCAGAAATATTCCATCGTTTTATAACAGGTGTTGGTCCAACAAATGCAGCGGCAACGACAACTCCGGCAGGCAATAATCACAGCGGAACTGGGACTGGTACAACAGCAGACCGATCTTCAATGTAAGTTAATTATTTATTTAATTTATTTATTACAAACGACTTGAAGAAATACGACACCATGGGAATGAGTTTCATGTGAATTAAAAATTCTCTTTTTAGTATAAATCTCGTTTTTTAATAAATTACCTTTTGCTAAAACAAGAGACCTTTCATTTTTCAATTCGTTGTAAGATTATTAAGTTTTTGGCTTATATACTCAAGTCTTCATCTGGAATAACGACCACTTTGTTTTGTGTATTTCAACTTTGTTTGGACTCGACAAAACTCCGTTGGTATAAATCTGCTTCACATATTTTGTCATGTGATATCTCGAATGACTACAATATTGCTTTTAAACTAAAATTGTGGTATTCGGACTAGGAATAGGACTTGGTCCTTAGCTATCTGTGTGCAATTTCGCACGCCAAAACTGTTTTGACGACAATAATACTTATCAGTTAAGAAGTGATTAAATACCAGGGCCGACCATCTCAAAGTGCAATAAGTTCTTAGCTGGTAAGGTTTTAAATAACATAACACCACAGAAAAAAAATCTAATGGTGTAAAATCGCACGATCTAGCTGACCAATTGAATTCTTCATTTCGAGAAATCACTCGTCCAGAAAAATTTGTTCACGCAATAGAGCCATTGTTTAAAGAGCTGTTATTTATTTCATACATGAATTTAATGTGAATTTTTACTATTTAGCACATTATGCGAGTGTATTAAAATAAATAAATTAGATACCCACAGACTGTAGCGAGCCTTAAACAATTGTCAAACAATTGTGTACCTTATTTGTCAGGTACATCCTAGAGTGCCAGGTATGGTCCCTCTACTAAAAATGGAAAGGTTCTTAAAATTCATTCTCAGACACTTATGCTAGTAGAACCCATTAAATCTTCCTTCATATAAAAACTTCCTTCATATTGATCTCCCTAGTTCTGCACCACCAAATACAATTGTCTGTATCCATGGAAGACTTGTTACTGTGTGAAACAGTACTTTAATGTGCATTATCCTTTAAAATTTTGTAAATTCCATTGCGTCAACTCTGCCTATAGAATCTAAAGTAAAGTTTTGTATTTTTTTGAAGACTTGTCCATGTTTATTTCATTCCCCACAGCCCACCTCTCTATGCCACTAATTTAGAAAAATTAACAATATGAATTTATATTATTAAGTTATTTTTTATTATTATTTACAGAAGTAGTAATTTCAAACGACAAAATACCATTGATTCAGCAACAATAAAAGAAAATACTGCTCGGTTAGCAGCACAAAATCAAAGACCCGCATCAGCAACACAAAAACCAGTTTCATCCGGAGATAGTTGTAAGAAAAAAAAAATAAAGAAATATATTGTAGTGCTTTTCATTATTAAAATATATGTTTTCTTTTCATCTACCAGCAGTTACCAGTCCAGCGAAGACTCGTTCATCATCAAAATATGATCCAACAAATGGAAATCGAACAGTCGGTCCTAGTGGTATGATACCACGACGATCAACGACTCTATACGAAAAGACTTCATCGACGGAGAAGACCAATGTTTTACCAACAGAATCAAAGTACGTTCCGTTGAAAAACGTATTAAATATTCAAAAAACCATTCCTCTCAAGTTCCGATCTGTTTATCTATGTCCCCACCTTGTTATATCACTTATTTTTCGCATCCCTTATGTTTTTGAGTGGATATCATTTTCAATTATCCACTTCTTAGCCGATATCAGTTTGTTTCTTTATTAGTCTAGCTTCCAACTTTGAAAATTGCTAGTTCTGATAATATAAGTCTGAGTTTTAATATAATTTTGTTTGTGAAGGTGTGTTCTTTTTTATAATATGATACACTTTTGCAATGTCTCATTCACTTTAAAACAAAATTTATCCTTAACTTAACTAAAGAAATAACAAAAAAAAGTTACTTTAAACAGTTTTAAAAACTATCGACTCTTTTCTATAGTTTACTTTTTTCCTCTATTTTATTATCTTTATTAAACTGCAAACTTTAAATTGTTCTAAGTGCGTTGGCATTCTAATTTTTCTTTTTCTCTCTTTTTTTTTATTCAAATTATGTATAATATTTGCAAAAACAAAACAAAATAAAATGCAATCGAAATGCACGTTTTTGCACTTCTTAATATTTGCAACAAACAAAAATCCTTAACAAATCATTTACCATTAAAAAATAAAATATCAGTTTTGTGACAACCATTTCCGAATTATCAAGGAGTGGATCGGCCGCTCCAAGTGGTAAGGGCCATGTTAAGAGCGCCTCGGTTTCTAGTCCCGGTCCATCAGTAGCTGACAGTAGTGGCGCTTCAAATGACCCACTTGGATCGAGGTATAAATTTTGTTAATCAACAACACAAATCACTCACATTTGTTTTGTTTTTTTTTATTTTATTTTTTTATTAAAAAAAATAATGTGTTATTTTTTAGAACCCTTTTTCTGTTAGAGTTGATTTGCGATATGTTATGTCGTTTTCCATTGGTATTTTTCGAATAATATATCAAAACTGTTCTGCTTGATTCTGAACTTTGGTTCTTGTTTGGTGAAACTTAAAATAGCTGGAGCATAGAAAATTGAACTGTAAAACAGTGGGTGGTGTGACTAAAATGAGAACAGGGGTGCCAGCACGTAAGTTGATATAATCGAGTCTAGTCGATGCAATCGAGTATAGGGAGTTCCTTGTTTGATTCAATCGAATCGAAAACAATCGGCTGATCATAAGAAAGAACTGCCTGTTCTCGATTGTATCGACCTAACTCGATCGTATCAAGTTACGTGCTAGGGCCTCAGAGCAGGTGCTCCATATAAAAAATCGGATTTTTAAACATGAATTCATACCATCCATAGGCTGTATTGATAAACATGAGCTTCCTTTTTTCTTATGACGTTTTTCATTGGTCATCCAGAAGACTTTTGAACCCCACTGAAAAGAAGAGACCTGCTTTCGAATTTAATTTCAGAATCGAATTCAGAAAGCTTGGCCGAACAATTAAAAGCGATATTAGATTCATTACTACAAAACATCTTTTTGATCTGTACAAAAGCAACTATCGCCCATTTGCTAAGATCTATTTATCTACTTACATTGTTTTAAAAATATTTACATATTTAAAAAAAATCTAAGTCGCTTCATTTCAGGATGAATGAGAAATATCCAAGGGTTTTTTTTTAATTTCTTAAAAAAACTTTGCCTTTTTAGTTTTGAAACTTACCTTGCTGGTCTTTTCTCTTTAATCTCTTGTTCGAGACGTCCCCAGCATAAAGAATACTATTTTACGACCGACGGGAGTTGTCATGACGTCAAATTGTATATAAATCCTAAGCTCGTATTATTGCCGAACGTACTTGGACACGAAATTTACCCGAATCGAAATTTTTTGATCGTTGTGAACGACTTTTTCGATTGTTCATTACTGTATGGATTATAAATATTACGTTTTTTCGTTTATGCGGAAAATATGAACATTTTACTTTTAAAAAGTCCAAAATAACTGAATTTTTTTTAAGAAAAACCTAAAATTAACCTAAGATTTACTTAAATATCAAGAGAGGAAATCTAGACCTTTTAGGCGTAAATAAAAATGCTATATCGCTAAACAAAATATATTCAATAATACTGACGAACAGGGACACAAAATTAATTTTTGTTTTACATATCTTATTTTGACTGATTTTGGCTGATTCCAAAACACAGAAAAGATGGTTTCTATGCGGCAGTGCTTTTTCGCATTTTTTTCAGGAGCTTATGAAGTGAATTCGTGAACTTTGCTACGAGTGACGGTGGAATGACCGTCGTTGTTGAATATTCTGGATATTTTGCCAGTCCGAATACCGAATGTGACAATTTTACAATTTGTCTATGAATTTCATAGAGTAAACGACAGATGAGCAGATATATCGCTTTTATATAATGTCTGGTCTTTTAATTTGAATGCTAAACATTCGACCAAGATCAATGTTTCATACTTTTCGCAAAATTTTTTGTAAAGTAAATTAATTTTAAGGAAACTTAGTTGAACGAAAAGTTACCAAGACATCGTGAAATCGTTTATTAATACTATATCGAATTATGTTATAGAAAATGCATTTAATTATTAATCAAGCTGAATATTAAGTCGATTACTTATAGTAATTGGTAGTTTGTATCAATACGGCCCCATGAACTAACCTCTTTAAATTCCGCAAAGAATATTTGTTCAGTAATTTTTCTTTGGTCCTTACCAACAATCAAATTAAGAGACGACTTTAATATTTGAGCGACATGAAGCATTATTTAAAGGACTCTATATAACTGACCATATATGCTACATTTTATTTTTTAGGTTCCGTACAATAAATGGTTCATAATTTAGAGTTCACATTAATATTAAGTTCATAACATGTATGGCTAACTTTATAGAGCTCTTTTTTAATAATGGTCCATTTCGCTCAAATATTAAAGTCGTCTCTTAATTTAATTTTTGGTACGGCCCTTTGTCTGTGTATAAATTCTATTAAATATCATGGTTGAGAGCTAGTTTAAATATGCAGTAAATGTAATTAAAATAAATAAGTTGATCTTGGAGTTGATTTTTTCGACATTTACATGCATACATAAGTATGACTTTAAATTGAGAATTTCCTTTTCAGAAAAATGTATTTTGTGTACTTCTGAAAAGCTTTCAGATGTATTCTATATTTTATTTTGTCAATGGAAAACGACATAAAGATGAATTTCTTCGTTATTGTCGGAATCATTGGTTCTTAGATTATTTTTTTTAGAGTATATTTATGTTTTAATTTAAATGTTTTTGTTAAGATGTAGTTAAATTATAATTAACTGATTATAACTCAATTGTGTTTTTGTTTTTTCTTATTTTTGATAATATACGGAGGGGACAAGTCAGTTCTTTGACTTTAAGTTAACTTGATGTTTATTCATAAAAAAAAAACACTTTTGCTCCAGCTTCAGAATTTATTTAACCCTTTAACATTTGGAACAATGAAATGTTCTTGAACTAAACGGTTTTAGATTTCAATTAGGTGACAAATAACGGGAAAATTGATATATTTGAAAATTGAAAAACATCAAGTTGCCAAATTTCATATGCGGACACGAGTTGAAGTAAAATATATTTGAAAAGCAAAAGTGTATCTCTCGCCACTCATGAAATGTGCTAGGAATTTAATATTTTTTCTAACAATAATATGAGATATCAATGTAACCTAAATAGCAATACATAACTCAAACATTTTTTTTAATACTTGATTTGAATATCAATTTTTTTAAATTGTCAATAACAATTAAATTTGCAGCGAAACGTCCGGGGTGATTACTGTATTGCACTCGCTAAATATTTTTGTATATATAACGCGGCTAATCCGAAAAATTAAAAATGTCATGTGTTAACAACCGCGAAAACCTTAAAAGTTATAACATGATAATAAATTTCATGAGTTCTTTCAATAAAACTAATACGGTTATCAGCAAAATTGGGTGCAGTAAGCAGATCTTATCGGGACTTGCGAATTCGATAAATAGAGTCAGTTCAGAATGAGAAAGAAATTTAAGTTTTCTTAAAATGAATTTAGGTGGCATGGGTCCAATTTATAGTGGAAGTTATAGCATCTTAATTTTTATTTATATATTTTGGATTGATAAAAAATGAAAATTTGAAAACGGAAGATGCAAAACCGAAATGTACAAAAAAAGTCCCTGCATATACAAATTTAAAACAAAAACTGTTTCAAAGAAGAAACCGATTATGGCCTTTTTTAATTACTAAAATAAATTATTATGTTTAATTTAAACGTATGTACATACATTTGTACGAGTACATAGATACCTATGAAGCTTAGATGTTCTGTGACCCTTACCAATCTCTGTTTCCAACCCATTATATACGACATCTACACATTGACTTCTTCAGACATTTGTTTTCATATTTTTGTTTAGCTTTCAATCAGAAGGACCCTTTTATTTAAAAGATTGCATGCTGAAGTTATCTTTGATTTTCTTTATTTAATTTCTTCAGCAATTTGTATAATCATTGCAGAGATAAATCTTTTTTTAACGTTTAAGTTTCCGAATAATAACAAATTAATTAATTCTTTCTTTCCATATGATCTTCGTCCTTACAAATATGTCAACTATTAATAAACGTGCTTCCAAATGTGTCGGACACACGATCGAATTAAAAATATATATATATATATATTTATACAAATTGAAATTGTCTTTTAAAATATGTCAAAAATGTGATAAACATAATTCGACGATTTTGTTTGCAAATACGATGAATCATCTTTTTTTGGTGAGTTTATGAATTCGTTTTTAAGCGATTTAGATTTATTTTTAAAATAATTTTTTAAAAAGAATGCTTTTAACTAAGAAAATTGTTGAAACTTACTACATTAAGTAATTATTTCTGCTACTTTTTTATCCACACATAAACACATTTTAAGTTGTGATTTCGCTGGGTTTTCATTGAAACAAGCTTTAGTTTACTTAAACATTATTTGGAATGAAGAACAATTTTAATATTATTTTTTTTTTTAAAACGCTTAGTTTTTATTTTTTGGCTTTAACAATATAATAATATTTGCATCTGGTTGGTTCACTCGCATTTTCTATTTATAATTAAATTAAATAGTTTATTATGACCTTGGTTGCAGAGAATACATTTATTTTAAATACATTTTCACATCGCTGCATTTTAAAATGCATAGAATACACAACACCCATTTTTATTTTTAGAAATCGAAAGCTGTCTGGTTTTTATAGGGTACCTACAATAAATACCATATTTATGTATGTTACTGTAAGGTCCTGATTGCTCGGAATCCAAAGGTTGCTAGCGAAAATCATTTTTTTAAAGCATTATTTTTTTAAAAGTATATCCGATTCCGGATTTTTACTAAGTTGAATGGAACAGACAAACTGAGTGTACTGAATTCTGCTCTGGATTTTGCCAGTGCTGCTGTCCAAAAAAAAAATATCACGTTCATAATGTTTTAAAAATGTATTATTTATAATAATAAATACATACATACTAATATTGACTGTATGTGTAAAAAAAATGCCCCGTAAGGGTTGGACAATGTGGAAATGCTAAAAATATTATTTTAAAAATATTATTTTAACTCTATGTAATACTGTTAGTACCTAAATGCCCGTATGCCTTAAACTTTGAGGAACAAAACAATAAAATGCAGAGTCTTGCTTTGAATTCAAAGAATAAAAGCGATCAGCTATGGTTAAAGAATAATCAATGATTTTTCTTTGATACCATCATGGTGCAAATGATTTGAATAATTATTTTAGTCAATACAAATATTATTTCAGCTTAATCTTCGACAATGACCATTAATCGATTGAACTGATCAATCAAATATTAATAAATCTTTTAAATTGAAGGTTGGGCCAGAGTGTTTTTTCTTTTACTAAAATAATAATTCAAGTAGTAACTGGATTGTTAAATATAGAATTTCAGTATTCATATATCAATTGATAATCGACAATCGCATTAGATTATTAGAGTTGTTAATTAGAAGTATGTAAAAGTGATTTGGGCAGTTCTTTTGTTCAGAGAACATTGCAGAAGTGGACAAAACGTCCGACAATTTCCGCCAAAAACATAAACATATGCACTTTGTATTTAACAGAGCTATATTTGTATCATATTTTTTAACTACTAATTTTTCAACGAATACAAATAAAAGAATAAATAAAATAGAAGAGTGCGTGTAGAAGTGTTTTAAATGTGATTTTTCAGAAGCCACATTTCGCCCCCCATATGCCAGAAGCATTATTGTGCTATAAGGAAAATTCTACAAAATCATTTTTAAACGTTCCTATGCATATGTATGTACATATATGATATGAAACGATTTTTAAAATTCTTTCATTTTTTAGAAACTTTCCCAATTAATTCAACATTTCGAATTATATTTCAAATAGGTCTTAATTATATAATTTCAATTTTTAGGGTTGGCTTCAGAGTCGGCCATAACGGTTTATATAGTTTTGCGACCCCAACCCCAAAAACTGAGATCTTAATGCATACACTGATTCTGGCAGCAATTACACTTTCTGTAGATTCTTATCCTTTTTGTTTGATTTCATAAATTAGGTTTTTACATGTTATTGTCTTTTTATTATATTTATGTCACATTTAAATGGGTTTGTTCATGTCTTTATTTGTTTTTCATAATCATATTTAAGGTGTTATGCTCGAATCCATCTTTGGTACTCGGTATTCTGTTGGGAGTCCAGGAATCGAATTCCTCGTAATACTAACTTGTACGAGATAGCTTAATAATTATGTGATTGTTTTTCCGTTATGAATTTGTTCCGGAATACCGATTATGTTGGATACTTGAATAGACCTGAATGCGTTTTAAGTATTTATCATTTTATTTATTTATATAGATTCACTGCTCATCCGTTATATCGAATACGTTGTTGTAGAGCTTTACAATATCTCATGCTAATTATATATATTTTTCTAAATTATTTTTTGTTTTAATTTTTAATTTCATACGTTTTTTCTTTCTTTTTTGATTTCTTCGCCATTTCATACAAATTCTCCTTGTGAATGCAAACACCACCACAAAATAAAAATGAAAAAAACTATTACGTTTGGCTACAACTGCAAACTCGCTCTCCGCCGTTCTTCTTTTCATCATTTCAAAATATAAAAAAATGTCCAATCACATTTCAAACATCATCCGATCGTGTGTTCTTGAAAAAAATGCAACCAATACCATAATGTTATAATTAATGCGCATGTTAATAATTTTTTTTAATGCAATTGTTTTATTAATTTTGTAACGGAAAATGACAAAATTCGTTAATGCAAATGCAAAATGCACTTTGACTTAAAAAACGTTTAATTTATTTTCTTTTATTGTTTGTTAACTTTAATAATTGGAAATGTGTGTTGGAATTTTTTTTTCGCAAAATACAATTGCATATAAAAAAATATTAGTTTGCTCGATCGACTTAGAATGACATCGGCTGTTAAATCTAGCAGGCATTTCCCAAGGAATGTACCATCACGATCAACCTTCCATTCGGGTGAGTTTTTTTGCTCAATGTTTTTTGTTTTTTTTTCTTTAAGGTTTCTTTTTTTATTTAATTTATGTTAACATTTTTAATTTATAATTTATTTTTGTAATCAAGAAATATTTAATTCGTTTTATTATTTAAACTTAATTTAAGTTTTGAATCAGAAAAAAGTCATAACCATCCTCTTTTATTTTTTTTTGTAATCATTAAACTGCTTTTTTTCTTTCAAAAAAATATACTTTTCCTTTTTCTTTAAACTATTTAATAAAAAAAATAATTAATTTGAAATTTATCCGAGACACAATAGAAACTGTTTTTAAAAATGCATTTGCTAGCATGGACATAAACATAAATATTAAGTGATTTTTTTACGGCAGAATTGTGTAACACTTTGTTATCGAAAAATGTCACACAATAAGAAGGAGATTAATAATTTAGTTTCTTACTTATCGAATTATTATTATTAAAATAACTATGTTTGCATTGAAAATGATTTGTCATAATCATCCTCTAAATTACAAAACTCAACTAGTGAAAAAGATATTGTAGTATCGATAAAACACGGAAATATTGTCGGTTCAAAGACAAAATTCACTAACTAATAAAATACACTTTTTTAGTAAATTGGTTTGAAACAAACATTCATCAGGATCAATTTTGGATTCAAAAATATATTTGTTTCATTTTCTGAAACATTTTTCTTTGTACTTAGTTGATTCAACTTTGCGACCGACAATTTATTATTTCGTGCCATGTTTTACTCGTATTGGTACAAAATTATAGTTTTTAGATTCAATTAAATTCCAAATATTTTTATACTAATTCTTAAAAACAATATATTATATTTAATTTATGTCTATAAACTTAATCAATAGAAAAACGCAATATTTTCTTAAGTTTGTGCACAATCTAAAAATGTTAATAATGGAATACAATATCTGTCAAACGTCTGACTCGGTTCTGCCTTCACATAGCTCTGGGAGAATCAGTGCCTTGTGACTATCAATTATTCCTTTGTGTTTTGTGGCCAGGGATGGTTTCAAGTCCGAACTGCCAAAGGCCTCTCATCCTTTTTCATAAGAAAACCGCCCTTTAGAGATTTTTCATTTCTCTGCGAAATTAGTGTCCGCCGAAAAATAAAACACTTTGTTTTTTAGGTTTATAACCAGTCGTCCGGCGTTACAGTCCAATTAATTAACAAGTTAATGGTGTTGAATACCCCTAAGCAAATTCTAAAATGTAATCATCAAAGCTGATTGCGATGATTCCGTGTTTCAATTGGGTTAACATCTTTGGTTAAATTTGATTCCATCATAATTTTGCTGTTTGTACAATAAAACAAATCAAATATACTTATAATAGTATTATATTGTATAAAATGTATAACAGCTGTATTAAAATATTTTAAAACTTTGTGACAAAGCGTTCATGAGATGTAATTAATACCGAACAAAACCCAACTCTTGGGAGTTATTCATTTACATTTTGAAACCTAATTCATTATACAGTTTCTTTAGTCTCAATTCTTAAAAATAATGCAAACATAAGTCTTTGGCCATGTGTTTCCATGGCGATTAAATAAATTTTAGGTTTCAACTAAATTTTTTAAGCAACCGCATTAATTTTAATATATGTATGTATATTTTATTTCAATTTATCTTTTACCCAAGAGTTTAAGTGCATCCTTCCAGGTTAACTAAAAACAAAAGGTTTTAAGTTTTTACGACGACGATCGTTATTTTTCTGCATGATGCTTAAATCCATAACCAATTTAATCAAACTGAATACCTATAGATCTAAACATAATATGGAGAATAATGTTTTGTAACTTTGTCTCTTTATTTTTGTGTTGTAACCTACATAATATGTATTATAAAAAACACACATAACACTTCTAATCGAATGCATGTTCTAAATAAAATTTAAAAAAATTGTGTCTTGTATAAATGCAAAATTAAATCTAAATTGGAAAACTTAATTGAACAAAAAAAAAAATAAATAAAATAGGAAATTAAGTTAATGCATTTTATGCACATTTATAAAGTGTAAAAGAAAAATAATGTATGAAATTTCCTTTTCACTCTCTCTCTCCCTCTTTCTTAATCTTCGAACATTTATTTGACTTACTTAATCAAAAATCGACACATCACAATAAATAGGCCAAACCAGGCGAAACAATACTGCTCTAGAATATTCAGGAACAGGAGGTGCAACAGGCGAGTCGCCACATCCCGGACGCATGAGTTTTTTCTCAAAACTATCATCACGATTTAGTAAACGGTAAGTCCTTTCAATATTACTTTAAACATTATACGAGTAAATTATAAAAAATAGGTATACATTTCTGTTCTATTTTCACAAAACAAACAGAATTCTAACATAACAGCACAATTAATTATAATTTTGTATACTTTTTTTGTTTTAATTTGCAAATACATTTTGTTTAAGTTTTGCACAAAAAAAATTACAATAACAATTAGATTATGAAATAGTATTATTTTTTGTCTTAAACAAACAAAATATACAAAACAATTATTGATTATATCATTTCCATTTCTCGATAACCATTATTTACCAATAACATTCAGCTTTGAATTGATTGATGTTGTAATATTATTAAAATTTTTAATTTGAATTGGATTTTTGTCCGCCTGCATGATTTAATTATTCAGTTAAACTATATATATTATATTTGCATTTGTTTTGATTTTTATACATTGTCTGTAAGTTTATTTTTTTTTGTAGAATAAAACGGATATATTGTAAATATTATTGATACAGTAGTGTATTGTTTAATCCATCTTCCTTTGAAAAACTAAGAACAGACATCAAATTGAACCATATGATAACTTCTCCAACAATGTGATAAATTTAGTCAATCATTTTTATATTCTCACTCAAAATAATAAAAAACGAAAAATGAAAAAAAAAAAAAAATAAAAAGAGGAAACCTAATAGATGGTTATTGTTATCTTGACCTCAAGAAAAAAAAATATAATAGCTCTTTGAATTGAAGTTATATTTATGACTATTTCTGCAATTCCAAATCTATTATTTATGCGATGATGTATATAACTACAAATTTAGATGGCGCTACAGTTCGGTGTGAGCACTGGACTCAATTAAGAAGTCTCTCCATTTATCCCGGTCGCGTATTGCCAAACTGTATATCAGTACAGAGCTCCGACGCTCTATAAAAGACTACAGAATGCTCATTCAAATTAAGAGCATACTATATACTGTGTCAGATCAAAAGCAGATTTTTCTGTGTTGGTATACATTTTGCTCAGGAAACTAAGAGCAAAGTACCTGTGATTACAGAGCCATCGTTCACGTTGTCGCCAGGCAGGCGCCTGTAGCAACAGTTTTCCTGAGCAGCAGTACATAACTGTTAGTTGTTTACTCCAATTAATGTAAAATACAAAACTGTTGCTACAGGCGCCTGCCTGGCGACTGAACATACCCTAAGCGGAGCAACGGAGTTGCGTGAGCGGGTGTGAGCCCCGAAAATGGAGTTAAAATCCTGAAAAACCGCGAAGCGGGCCACCCAAGGTACTGTTGCTCAAGACAAAACATTTTATGTTTGGACTTAAGTCTCAAAAAAATTTTGCCTTTTGTCACTTGGCCTTATGTCACGGCACTACACACCACACACAATAACCACACCAACGTGAACGATGGCTCTGTAATCACAGGTACTTTGCTCGATCTGAAATAGTATATAGTTTGCTTCAGCTTTTTTAATATTTTACAAGCAAACTGCATGTGACCACAGAGCGATCTGTGGTAGCATACAGTTTGCTCTACAATACTTTCAAATTCGGTGAGCAGAAAATGACTGAGCACAGACTAAGGAGATCTGTGCTGATATACAGTTTGGCAATACGCATCCCGGTCCATGCTAACTGGCTCCAGTAACGCACTTTGAGTTCAATGAGAAAGTCATCCATTGATTCATTTTGCCTCCGAGTTAGACTCTATGATTCGAAGCATGTGTGTCCATTCGGTCTACATGCCCCAGCTTATAAAAACGGTAAATTCGTATGCGCTTCACTAGTGCGATGTAGTTTTAAAACCCGTAAACTGTGTCGCTGATACGTGCAGATTTGATGCATTTAGCAGATTCTCAACCCAGCAACAGACTTTTATGGTTGGAAAGGCAGGGGTGTGATAGTTTGTGGATTGTTGAATATGGATGGAATTATTTGTCATGTAGTTATGTAATTTCTCTGACCATAAAAACATAAAAACAGTCTTAAACTTGAAGCGGTGTTTTTTCGTTGGTGAAATTTCTTTTGCTATGTTTCCACAGCTTTCTATGTCCGTAAAGGAAGTTATGTTGAATTATATTAACTCTTGCAATTCTGTGGGTTATAAATATACGAAACTTGAAACTTCTCTTCTCCATGCGAGAAGCATTGATTTTAAAGGTTAATGTCGCAAACATTCATCTCAAAGCAACGTAAACAATGAACCAATCGAATTAAAAAAAATTAAAATTAAAATTCGAAATGTCAGAGTAGCGCCCTCTAAAATTTGTTTTCCGGAATATTTAATATTCTCCCGGTTTTTGTCCTAATAAATGTATTACTTATATTAAGCAAATATTCAAAAATTTGTATGTTATATATAAGTGGTAAGTACTTTGTTAATCTGTTTAATGTAAGGTTTTTTGAAAACCTAAGAGGATTACAAAAATTCCAGTTCCCAAAAGCTGGACATAAAAATAGCAACACCTTATTTGGTTTAAAAAAAAAACAGGACATTTTGATAACCAATGCCATTTCTCTTTATTTATTAGCTCATCAAATTTAATGAAGCTGAAGATCGCTGCATCCGAAACTATTTTTTCATTTGGGATAGCATATCTCGATAAGTATCAAAGATATTGGAACATTTTGAATGCTAAAATGTTGGGCGGAAATTTTCCTAGGGGCGATATCCGTTCCTTTTTTTTAAAATTGTATCTCGTTAAAAGTTTTAAAACTCACTAAAATAAAATATATATTTTAGTGAGTTTTAAAACTTTTAAGACAAAAAAATTTTTAGGAGAGGATATAGACCGCAATAATTTTTTTAGAAATAAAATAAATATGACCCAATGTAGAATATACGTTTCTCTAGGGGCGATGTTTCTCCTTTTTTTTATTAAGCTTATTTAACCATGAAATTAAAAAAAAAACACAAAAAGTTTGGACCCTTATAACTTTGGATTGACTAATCGTAGGTAAAAAAATGGTACATGAAAAAATTAGAATTTCCAATCTCTAGGGGCGATGTTTTTTCTTTTTTTGTTTATTAAATCTTTTTAAACATGAAAGTTAAAAAAAAAAGTTTAGACCCTTATAACTTTGGATCAACTAACCGTAGGTATAAGAACGGTACATGAAAAAAATAGAATTTTCAAACTCTAGGGGCGATGTTTTTTCTTTTTTTTTTTTTTTTTTGTTATTAAATTTTTTTAAACATGAAAGTTAAAACAAAAAAAAGTTTAGACCCTTATAACTTTGCATCAACTAATCGTAGGTATAAGAACGGTACATGAAAAAATTAGAATTTCCAAACTCTAAAGGCGATGTCTTTTCTTTTATTTCATGTTCTTGAGTCATTTGTGTTCTAACAAACTTGGTACCAGTGCCATACTTGTAAACGGTGGGCAGAATTTGGATGTCTGAACTACTTGAAAAAAAAAACTGAGGAAGATTTACAAGATGTACATATATTTTCTCTTCAGTTGTGACTGTTGTTCTAGATGGCTGGCATTACAAGAGGAATAAAACTTGAATCATCGTTAGAACTAAATCTAGTATAATTTTGTTTTAGCTAAACTTATAGCTCAACACCATCCTTTTTTGTTTTAGCTAAACTAAAAGCAATAAATATTTTTCAATTCAAATTTGTTAAACATATCTCATAATATCTATCTAATTATTATTATAGTTATTCTATAAAGTATATTCACTCTGGAATTTTCTTTTCCTTTGTCTTTGCTGAAATTTTGTTTTCGTTTGTATAATAATTAATCTTTTCTTTATATAATTCCAATTTTGTATAATTATTGAATTATTAAAACTTGAATCGAAAAAATAAAAATTCATATGAAGTAAATATTATAATTTTGATAATATACAATTATTAATATAATGCAATAAAAAATATAAAAATATAACAAATAACCAACATCCTAACTAACTAACACAAAACGTAGATATCTATTTTCCTTTTTGTTGTAATTTGTTGCTAGACAACAAATGACTCAAGAACATGAAATAAAAGAAAAAGAAAAAACATCGCCTTTAGAGTTTGGAAATTCTAATTTTTTCATGTACCGTTCTTATATTTACCTACGATTAGTTGATCCAAAGTTATAAGGGTCTAAATTTTTTTTTTTTAACTTTCATGTGTAAAAAAATTTAATAAACAAAAAAGAAAAAACATCGCCCCTAGAGTTTGGAAATTCTAATTTTTTCATGTACCGTTTTTTTACCTACGATTAGTCAATCCAAAATTATAAGGGTCCAAACTTTTTTTTTTTTTGTTTTTTTTTTTTTTTTTTAATTTCATGGTTAGATCATGGTTAAATAAGCTTAATAAAAAAAAAATAAAAAAAAGGAGAAACATCGCCCCTAGAGAAACGTATATTCTACATGGGGTCATATTTATTTTACTTCTAAAAAAATTATTGCTGTCTATATCCTCTCCTACAATTTTTTTTTGTCTTAAAAGTTTTAAAACTCACTAAAATAAAATATAACGAGATACAATTTAAAAAAAAGTAACGGATATCGCTCCTAGGAAAATTTCCGCTCAACATATTGGCATTCAAAATGTTCCAATATCTTTGATACTTATCGAGATATGCTATCCCAAATAAAAAAATAGATTCGGATGCAGCGATCTTCAGCTTCATCAAATTTAATATTTTGTTGAAAAGCTTTTATTTTTTTTTTAACTGCATGCATTCGATTCGGCATAGAGTCAACTTTTGGCACTTTTCTTGGGAATCGCATAACAAACTTCTTGGCCAATTCTCCAGAAATCCGTTCTGTTGGGTTTTTTTTTACTAACATCAATATATAGCTGGTTCCAGAGGTTCTCAATAGAATGCAGAAGGCCACTCCATAACGCCCATTTTGTTTCTTTGAAACCAAAGCTTCGTCGAATCTGCAGTGTGTTTGGGGTCGTTATCCTGTTGTTAAAGACATTTAAGGGGTATATTCAGCCTGCAGTATGTCCACATACGATTCTTTTGTCATTCTACCAACTATAAGAAATATTGGACCAATCCCCATCAAGAAAACAACTCGATATTATTATGCTGCCACCTCCATGCTTAACGGTTGGTTTTGTGTAACTCGGATTGTAGTCCTCACACTTTGAGCGGCGGAAAATCTGTTTCCCTTTCCGAATAAATTAATTTCCGTTTCATCGCTCCAAAGTATATTCCTCGTCAGCCACTGATTCTTTACCTTAAGAAGATCGTCTTTTGTATGGTATATTTTTGCAAAACGAATCCGCTTCTGGGTATATATTTTCTTTACCAATGGCACTTTCCTTGGAGATCCAACGTGAAGATCACCATCTTTAAGGATACTACAAACAGTTCTGGCACTGACTTGCATTTCTATTTCTTGCTGCAAATGTTTTGTGGGCATAAAAGGATGCGCTTAAGCTTTTCTCACCAACTGTCTCATGCAGTCATTTTATATGACCGCCCTCTGGTTTCTTTAATTTTTTCTTGATTTTATGGCATTTAATACCATTCTTGCAAAGTGTCCAAAGACTGTTGCTATTTTTATAATTGATTCTCTGCTGATATTTTTGAATAAAATGGCTTCGCGTGTGTGTGTTTCGCCCTGCCCATTAGTAAGTGACATTTAAAAAAAAAATACTAAAAATATCAAAAACTATTTTTAGAGTAAAATCTCACCAACATAATATATTTTGATTTTTTCATTCAAGAAGCAAACTTTTTTTTTAGCTTTTTTCATGTGTTGCTATTTTTTTGGCCAGCTATATTTTGTTCACTTAGAAGATCCAACGTTAAATATATTGACAGTATAACTACCGTTAATTTAATGTAGCCATTTTTTCACGTATTCACCAAACTCAAGTGCAACATACGGTATTACTTAAAAGTAAGGAGTGTTGCTATTATTTTGGCCATGGCTGTATCCCCTAATTAATCAAATAATTTGTCTGTAAGTTAACATTTGTGTTGATTTAAGCTCATTAAAAAGGATAGGTCAAGCCTTGCGAAATTCTATTTAACAGTAAATCAAGCTTTGCGGTTGTCGATTCCATTGAATCGGCTGTTGAAAGTATTACCATATCATCCGCTAGTGTATGTAAATATAGTTTCAAAGCAATCGTAAATCAGGAATTTAAACAAATTAATCAGATATACAAATGTATATTTACGTACATCACCGACCAGAAACTATTTTTTTTTTTGTGTATTTCCCCAAGTCTTATGTTGTCATAGTTAGAAAATTAGAAAGTAGTTATAAGAAATTTTATACGTGCTGTCACATTTTTTAGCGACTAAAACAAGAAATAACTTACTTCATATTCCTCTTAAATTTATTAATAATCCATATTTAACAAATTATAATTTTCAATCCTTGTTCAATTTAATTTTTTGTTAAACACAATTTTTGGCATTTTTTTGTTGTTTATTTCAGGTTTAGGGTATTGACAGCTAAAAACTAAATTATAAAAAAATTAAAGTACTAATTATTTTAATATACCTATTAAAAAAGAATCTTAAATAAAAAAAAGCAATCGCGCAGAATATTTTTTTTATTTACCTTCAATTAATAACAACCACTCGCTATTAGTAGAAACCAACAATAGCAATGCAAATACTGTTGTTTCTTGCTTAGGTTTTGTAATATTAAAACGCCTTCTTCATGATAAATGTAATAAAAAATTTGTATTTTTTGCTATTAAATTTTCAAATTATCAATGTATATTGAAACAAATATATTTATGTATTTAAAAATAATAAGTCTTCTTCTGATTAGCGTAATATTTTATTTTTATTTTTTTTAGAAATCTATGTTTCAATTTTTCTTTTCATTGCAACTAAAAAAAAACTTAAATTCAAGTGAATTAGCAATATTTTATGCATTAATTGTTATTGCCTTCTTATATCCTATAAACATCTTCTATAAAAATATATAACATTCTATATCAATTATTAAAGTATTCATTATGTCAACCTTCATGTATCACCTAAATATAAATTAAGAATTAAAAAAAAAAAAAATAAAAAAAACACTTTAATATTTCAAACGAATCAAAATAAAAAATTGGATACAAAAGCAGAGAATATTTTCTTTATTTACTTTTTATTGGCTTTTTTGTTAGCATGATTATTTTCGTTCATAATATTTGTAAGTTTGATGCAAAATGAATTTATGTATTAAAATCATAAATGGTATTAAGAAAAAGTTACTATGTTTCTATTTGTACTTAATGTTAAAGAAAATAAACTGGTACTTTGAAATTGATAAATGTACATAAGCTACAAAAAAAAAACAGTTAGTTCCATAGTACCTCTCAAAGGATCCTGTTAAGATCATGACTTCACAACGGGGTCACAATTAAAACAGGCATGAAAGCTTATCAAGGGGCGTGTCTATTTAAAAGTACTTTATGTTGTAGAACCAGAAGAGTTACTCCCAGGCAGCTGTCCATTTGAGAGATTTATATTTGAAATTTATATTGGAGGTTTTGAAGTCCCCTCCGATTAAAACAATTTTATATTTTATTTCTAAGTTTATAAATTACATACGTAAAACCAGATATCCAAACTGAAATCCTAGGGATATTCAATAAGTTTTGAAAAAAATAAAGAGTAGGACGTGGATGATATCTTAAAAATCACCAAGTCTGTTAGTAGCAGTTGTTCAAAAAAGTGATTTCAGTGTAAGCCTCGTATGCGTAAAACAATTCGGTTTACTTTTCACATACACAAAATTCCTTTGATTTAGTATCAGAAATCGATTGCAAAAAAAGAGAGTCATAAGCGCCTCTAAAACCCACTTTTTCAGTATATGTGTTTCAGTCAATTTTGATCCCGGGGTTAACTTAGTAGTTAACCCTGGGATAAAATGAAGAGAATAATTTTGACAGATGCTGAAATAGCTATTTATCGCAGAAGTTATTTTCATTTTGCGCAACCATTTTATTTTTTTGTTCAACATTTGTGCGGTCAGTTTGCTTACACTCGATATTTTTTTCTTATTAATGCAGTTTTATAATAATTCATAATTCTTTTGTTCATTTTTATTTCAATTTTCCAATTACAAACATGTTAGTATTCCACCGAGTTGTCAAATTGACAAATTTCGATAGTTTTTGAGAAATAAATCAATAACTTTGCAGTGACGCCAAAATAAATTAGACCCTTTGTAGTAAAAGTTAATCTATCACTGCAAAACTGTTTCAAGAGTTAACTTCGGGATCAGGATTTACTAAACCTGAGTTAACTCATCACTGAAAATCTGGGCCTAAGGACGATACGATTTTTCGAAGGGTACTTTTCGACTCCAAGCGCAACTTGACGGGGACTTATTTCAAGTTGAAAAAAGTGCTCCAAAAGTTTCATCGAAATAAACAGCACCTTCGAATAAATATAAAAATATCATCCACTAAGTTTATTTCTTGCATAGATTCTCTATCAAAATCTTACCGAAAGAACCTTTTCAGTATCCCGAAGTGTTATGGACAATGCAAGGCTAGGCTTAGCGCAGTTAATATGACATCTTTTTTACTGTAGTATGTTAACGTTGGGAATACTAGTAAAATATTGAAATTAGTTAAGGTGGATGTGCATTTAAAAGAAACCTGAGGTGTTTGGTGTAAAGATGGTATATATATCTCCATAAAAAAAATTCTTTTGACGCCCACTTTATATCGAACTAGAGCCTAAACGGGTGGTCCGATTTGATTCAAATTCGGTACACATATGCTTTGAATTGAAAATAAATGATTGTGATTCATTATTTTTTAAGCTATTTTACAACATTTAAAGACAAATTTTAAAGCCTTTGCTGAAGACATACCTGGAGTTATCATGTTTATACCAAACACCACTTAAATATTTTTAAAATTTTTCCTTTTGAATCCTCCGCTAGAATTCTGAGAGATTATTACCTAAGAGTGCTATCATAACCGTGTCCACTTGATATTTTGTCTTTGATAGTAAAATTTGCAAGAAGTGAAAATGATATGAATTCTGACAAGCGAGAAACTATTACGGACGTATTTCTTAAAAATAAAAAAATATCTACAATATTTACCTAATTTCTTAAATTATGTTTTTTTTTTTTAATTCTGTTTAATGTTAGGCATTAATATTTGTTTATATCAGGAACTGATGAATCAGATGTTTCCAGAAAATTTTAATGGAATTATATTTTATTCCGGTGCTATAAGGCTAGTCGCGCACTGGCAACTGTGATCGAAATCAAATAGTTTAATCACGAGTTGAAAGAGAACCGCGCAATGGCAACTCTTTACTCACGTTCAAACTCTTTTCTCTCTTGCGCTTACAGAAAACAGCTCAACTGTTCCGAATTAATTTTAGGCAATCGTTTAGTTTGTGTCAAAACACAAACTTTTTAGTTGCTCGAATCGAGTTGCTCTAAGTGCGCGGTGTCCCTTAGGCTCTTAAAGTTAAAAAGGAACATGTTTTAAGTGATAGGTTTGGATTTAGGGTTTTTTCAAATTAAATTAAAGCTCAACTACTCTCAACTCCAAAATGCGTTTCGCCCAGGTACGACAGTGGAATCATCGGTTAGACGCTAATATTGGTCAATTTTGACCGATTCTTAAAATAATCACAGCATTGATTTGCAGTGAATTTTATGTTTCATACCTGGGCGAAATGCATTTTGGATTTGAGATCACTTGAACTTGAATAATATTCAATCGATCAACCCAATCAGAAGCAGAGAGTTAGAGCTACTATTTCAACTGCATTTGCGAGATTGCTCTGAAGACATGCTTGAAAGTTACTGTTGGTCGAGAGTTGCTATACTGTCGTGACGTCATGCCGTGTCAAGGTGCGAGATTGAGAGAGATATTCTCAATATTTTTACTCTCCAATGTACACATATAAATCATATTTATTATATGAATTTTATTTTTGAAAAATATTTGAATTAAGAGCGGTTAATGCAGACATAAAACAAATGTATTTTTAATGAATGTAATTTTATGATTTTTTCAAATTTCTAAAAAAAAAAGAAATCCACGATTGTGGATGTTTTATTCTTTAAATAATTTTGTTTCATTTGGTGTCAAAAAAAATTCTAAAATATTACAAGTGTAACTTCTTTTGTAATATAATTATTGATGCTTTCTTATTAGTTTTGATTTAGAACTGTTATAAAATGTCATTTTATTGATTCCAAGCTCATAAATGAAGTGATTATACCTGTATGCAACGCTTGGTATCCATATCCATGTTAAACAATTGTTAGAATTAATTAAACAACATTTTCAAATTTTAGACACGCAAATAAAATGCTCTTTAACCTTAAATTCTGTTTTTTTTTTTTATTTGTAGTACCTATACCGTCAGTTTTTTTTTTTACATGATGAACTGCATGTTGGTCATTTTAAAATTGGCTATAGAAGTTGTATAATCTAATTTAATATTTATTTTTAATTGGTGTTTGGTGTATTTCTAAAATATTACTACTAAATGTATGAATTGATTGTTTTTTCATTTATTTAATTTTGTTTATTTTACTGGTTAAAAAAATAAATAATTATAATTTAAAAAATAAAATATAAGTGCTTAAAGGTACAAGTAATACAAATTATTTCAAGAAAATCGAAATTTAACAAGGGCTGCACAATGATTTTTCTAATAAATTAAATTAAACTAATGAAATTTGTACTAATTTCTTTAAGATAGAAAGAAGACTAAATTTATTAACTTAATATAAAGACTAAAAAATCTCAATGGCGGACCATTTGTTGTATGTGTTTTAATTGTTTGATAATAATTTTTATTGTCTTATAGATTAAGAATTTCATATTTATTTTATTGTAATGATAACAAATTTCAGATATTGTATTCGTCTTTCTACGTTATCACTTAAAATTATTAATTTTTGTCTTATATTTTATCATTCGATTTATATAGTTTTAATTCGTGGGGAAGTGTTTTTTTTTTAGAGTTTATATACAGGCGTGGGCAATTTCCTCACATATGAAGTGAATAATAAAACTCCCTTCAGGGCTTTGTGACTACTTGTGAAAACCTAATATCTTTACCCTGTTCCTTAAAATCCCTCAGAAACAAATAAACCTAAGAATAATTTCCCAAATTACCCTTGACGAATAAGGGACTCAATGTATTTCGATATTTAATTTAAAATAAATTTAAATAAGTAGTTTTAGATTTATTTTGCTCCAAAAAAAGTTTAGAAGATAAGCAAAACAAGAAAAGAAGCTTTCACTCTAACAAAGTAAATTTCTAGTCACAGTTTCCACATATGTAGAAATAAGTTAAGTAAGATTAGTTGTGTTTTATTCACCCTTTTCACAGGCTCCCTCGTAGCAAAGCGAAGTTCCGAACGTGTCGATCCGCTACGAATACGAGTAAATATCATATCATCTAGTCACAGTTTCCACATATGTAGAAATAAGTTAAGTAAGATTAGTTGTGTTTTATTCACCCTTTTCACAGGCTCCCTCGTAGCAAAGCGAAGTTCCGAACGTGTCGATCCGCTACGAATACGAGTAAATATCATATCAAAGGCCCCGAACGAAATGTGAAAAATCATTGCCGCACGAAAACCATTTTTTCTGACTTTCGAAATCAGCTGGTAAACGTCAAAATATGAAAATCAAAACTTGGGTTTTATTTCTTTATAAATGGATTGATTTGCAATCGCAATTTTTGCAACGATTTCTGCAAACTATTCACTAATTTCACTAATTTCCTTTTAATATACCTAATTAAACGAGATTAGATGGTCCAAGTCTGTTTAATTCTTCTTTAACCTTATCACAAAAGACCTTGACATTTTCTTTTGTGGCTTTAGTGTAACTCTTGAGCAATTTCAGGGTTTTCTTGAAGCAAATCCAATAGTCTTTGGTATTGTGTTTTCTTGGTAATTACTTTGTTGGACCTTTTAAAGACAAAACTGTCACCCATGCATTCTGCATTTCACTTATTGTGAATTTTGATGTTCTGCATTCCGCATAAAATGACTTTTGTGATTTGTTCATTCCGAATCTGAAACGTTGGTGTTCTGAATCCCACCCGAAATGAAGATTGTGAATTAAGTTTTCGGAGCTGAAAATTCGTGTTCTACATTTCGAATACTCGTACATAGCGTTTTACGGTGAATTCAATTCACTTAGTTTTGTTTGGTGAAACTTTACATTTGCACGACAATTGACAAACACGATTTTATTAAAACTAATTGTTGTTTACAAGGAAATTCAAAAGAGCTCCCGACAAGAAAAAGTTTTGTTTCAATTTATGAAATAAGTTAATTGAATTGAAGTCGATTTAATTAAGGGATTTATTTCCAAAATGTAAAACAATGCTTCTTCGCTTAGTTTGAAGTTTCTTTTGAAACAAAATTCAAATACATATGACCATGTTAATTCATTCCCCATTTCAACTTACGCTGCTTCTGGAAGATCTAAAATTTTGGCTTTACCACGTAAAACTTTTCCTAAAAACTCTATCATTGATTTTCGTGCCTTCTACCACTTATTAATAATAATAGTGAATCTGTTTTCGTTTTGTACAAGAAACAATGTTTGAACAAATGATGCAAATTGTCTTTCAGCTGATTTTGACATTTCAAAAATAAATTCGGAGTGAATTGAACGGAATGATGTTTCTATAACTTCTTATACATTCATTGTGCAAATATCACACCTACAGTTTTCCCTCGCATATTTGCTGATATAAGGCTTTTTAGTTGCTCTCTTGATAACTTAAGAAAATAATTTTTATTTTTCATTTAATTTTAAACTTCAAAACCTTCCACATCGTTTATAAAAATTTTGATCTGTTCCACTTTAACTTTTTTCGGTTTACATACTGATACAGAAGTCCTATTACATGTTACGACATGTAGTAGTAGTTGTATTTTAGTTTGTTTTATTTTGTACGAGCAATCGGCTTTTCGCCTTTATGAACCGATGAAGCTTCAACTATTTACTTTATTTGTAAATATTCATAACAACATCAAGTATTATGTGGTAGTTAGGGGTCTTCTTTTAAGCTAAATTATATATTATTGAATTGGACTAACCAATCTTTTTTAACACATTTGCACTCTTAGATACAAATACTTATTTATATATCATATTAAAGCAGCGAAGTTAATTTAAATTAATTTTTAATAGTCTACAAAAAATATATTTTACATTATTTTTCATAATAAGATTATTTTAATCATACTCGTAATAATAAAAGTATAAAAAGCATGTGCCTGTCAAAAATTTCAAAATCTCTTGAAACTATTATCCTGTCTATTTTTTTATGTTACTTTTTTATTCTCAAACGCTTTTGAGGCTAAATTAAAATTTTTATTTTCATGTTAACATAAATAATAAATTGAAATTGTTTGTATGTACAATTTTAAAATCAAAACTAAAACTAAATTGAAATCATTGTGCACAGCTTTTAATTAAAATATTATTTATAAAATTGTAAAGTTTATATAAAATAAAACAACATCAATGTTGAATAAATTTAAGTTTTAAATGCAAATATTTCTGTTATTTTAATCTTAAAATAAAAAAAATCAGATATCATTATTTCATATCTTCAAAATAAACAGATTATTTCTATTATGGATATATACACATGTGTGAATTCATATTTTGAAACACTTCAGACTCACATATCGATATACGAGTAGTAACGACAATATTTGCAAACGGATTTAATGGGAAACTGATTTTGGTTTGGTGGGGGAAAAGTATTTTTCTTTGAGAAGTAATAAGAGGCTTTAAATGTAAAGCAGGTACTCGTATGTAGTGCTTTGAGAAACTATAGTTTTGCATTATTAATTATTAATTTTAAAACGTGTTCGAAATTATGAATATTTAATAATCCCATCCTTCCATTATGCTTTAATCAAAGAAATGTATCTCTTAATATGTTCTACTTAATCACTTAACTTTTTTGTTAACTTTCACCTACAACTATCTAAACAATTAAGACGTTAATCACTTAGTTCGATGAAATGTAATTGAAGCTTCCTCTATAAATTCTAGGATTCATCAAGACCATACATACAATGTCTGGTCCTAGTTTGTAGGATTTTGATATCTAAATGAAATATTTATTGTTAAAAATCGTTTTCTACGATACAATGGAATGCGTTCAGATTATTTTAATAATTTGTCTCAATCTTTTTCACTTTCACTTATAAATCGACCAAGGGTACATTTTTCCAAGTTATATCAAAAATGAAATGAAAGTCGTTCAAAAAAATTCAAAAAATCTCAATTTTGAAAGGAAAGTCGGGCCTGTAGGATTGTATATTTAGCTATAAAAAATGAATACAGAATATGTGGTTGGTACTTAAACAAATTCCAAGCGACTTTTTACAATTATGAATTATGTGTCATGAATTAATTGTAATTAACAAACATTTAAAGTATAAGTGTATTTCGAATGAGATGAAAATACATTCTAAGAATAACATATTAAACAAAATATATAACTTTTTATTTATATGAATAAATATAATTTTAAAATGGTCACGCTGCAAAAAAAGAATAAATATCCAAATATCCAAAGTGCAAATTATTGAAATAAATGCAAACGTAATACATATAAATATTTTATTTTAATACAGAGCCATGGGAAAGTCATTGTGCATTAAAGAAATACGTTCAAAACACGCGAATTTTATTGATTTAAATGTATTTAATTGTATTTTATCTTATTATTTACTATTATATTCTTTCTTTTCTGCTGATTAATTATGTCTTCAAAAATATTTTTTCTCAAAAAAATAGAAAACGAAAAATGTATCGAAAAGCTAAATTCCAATCTATTCGGACACATTCTCGAAATTAATTATCTATCCTATCTATCTTTTCACATACACACAAACACTTACTTTTTTTTGTTTCTTTTTGAATCAAATAACATTTAATTTCACTGATTTTTATTTATTTGTTTTTCTTTTATTTTAGGCCAAACCCGTAAAAGAAAATAAAAAAATTATAACGAGTTAAATATTAAAGAAAAAAAAATAGTATAATTTTTGAAGTAACATTAAATTTTGATGCCGAAAAAGAAATCACAAAACACAAAAATAAATTCTATTTTTTATCGTGATGGTGATAATTTTTATTATTTCTTATAGATCTAATTTCTATTTATTTTGTATTACCTATTGTTTTTATACAAGCAAGATTGATGTTAAAGTATTATTAATCAAGAAACCTAACGATTATAAACGAAATTAGAAAGAATAGCTAAAATCTTTTTGCAGCTGTGACCATTTTATTTATATCCTTGCATTATATATATATTTATACATATATATACATATGTATATAAATAAATTAATTTTTGTATAGGTTTGAAACTTTGTTTAAGATAATAAGTTAAATATTTTTGTTTTAGTTTTAAACACACACTGTAGAAGATCTTGTGACTGTATAAGTGCTTGTATTTTTTGTTTAATATAACAATATTATAGAGAATTTGTTTTAAATATTTACGAAAACCATTAAACACCAATCTTTAAAAGAAATGAAAATAAATATTTACTTAAAATCAAATATTTATGATTGTAGTCAGTTTTTTGTCTTTATACATGAAATATAATTTTTTCTTGTTTTGTTAATGTTTAGTTTTATTTTAAATTATAATATTTAAAAAAGTTTGTGTTTTGTGATTTATTTTAACAAATAAATGTTTTCGTTATAATCTGTGCTTATCGCGACGACCTCGACAACGACGATGATGATGATGTTGATCTTGTTAATGATGACAGCAAAAAGGATATTCTCCAGAAGTCAGCAATTTGAATGAAATGACAAGAAAATTATTTATAAATATAAATACAAGTTATTTATAAATTTATATTAAATAAAAATGAATACTTACGAAAACACTGACGAACTACACATACACATTATCATAGACTTCCGATTGATTCTTCTCCACATTACAAAATGTAAATAAACAATAAATAGAAAGTTATAACAATTTCTAAATATTGGATGAAACTATGTATACACCATTTAATCGGAGATAAATTAGAATAAAATTGGATTTTCCAAAATATTATTAAAGTAAATAAGAGAAAGTTTATTTTATTATTCACATTCCTTGCAGGTTTAATTAATGAATTTTTATGATTTGTTTTTAAAATGTTTTTACCTTCAACATGAAAAACACACAATCAACGTATATAAGAAGCAATTTATAAAAAAAACTACAACTAAAAAAAAAAAACAAAAAAGTGCCTGCAATTATAACCACAGCCTTAACTCTCGTGTGGTTTGCTTACACATAGTCCTTTTATGTCAATAAAACCAAAAACTTCATTAAAAATATAGTTTAGATGATTGTTATAATTTTCTTTTAAATGGTATTTTCCTTGTTCGTACGTGGCTAAGTTGAAATGCATTAGATACGATATCCAATTTTAATATTTTGTAAATTTAAATTAGTTTGAGTAAGCAAACAATAAATTAATGTATGTAATAACAATAACTAGGCACTTAGCTTAGCATTAATATGAAAGTGGAACCGAAGCTGTAAAATTGTTTTACTACACTTATTTCCTCCAAAAAGTCCCTACGTACTCGTACAATCGTAAACTATTCATAAAACAATACAATTTCATAAAATAAAAAAAATTTAAGAAAAATTGATAACTAACATTGTGTTTGGCTCTTAAATTCCCAAGCTCATTTTTTAAAACGCTCATGATCCAAATCTCATAATTAAAATACAAATTTTCAAAGTGACGCACCATGTTTGATTTCAGTCGATTAAAACTGTAAGTTCTTCACTTGCCATATTCATCTATGTATTTCAGGTTAAAAGTCGAAGAATTTTTGCACGAAAGCAAATTTATAAATAAATATCTTACAAAAAGTGAAACGCCTGTGAAAAACTTGATTCGATTGAATAAAAAAACAATTTTGATTGGTAAAAGACTCAAAAGATCTTTTAAATCAGTATATTTAAGACGATATTGTTCAATTTTTGGTACAATTAAATCACCTCAAAAACTTCAATGAACGCCTGCATTTGGAAATTTATATTGTTATGTGCTTCATATCTTAATTTTGAAGTGATTTTATTATTATATAAATGTTTTATTTTTAATAAATTGATAAAACAATTCTAGAATTATTAAAACATTAAATTATCCTTAAATTGTATGCTTTTCTTTTTTTTTAAACGAATAGGTATGTGTTTTTTTGCGTGTTAAAGTATTACAATTTAAATCCGTATCAATACATTTTCAAACTGTTAGGGGAACAACACTTTTTATAAAGTATTATTTATCTATTATTTTCTCCACAAATAAAATTAATAATTTTCACAAAAAGCGATCACCATCACCATGTAGCAATTCACGTTTTAATTTTTTTAAATTTTAAATAATGGCCCAAAGTTTTAGATACATTTAATCACGTTGTTTGACTTAAACCAGTCCTCAGCTGCAGCATATTAGTTCAAGAACTATCCATGTAGTTTGAATCTTTCGAGTTTCCAAATCGATTTTATTAATTTGCATCTGCCCTAGTCTAATGGCCCTTCGGATCTTCTTAAGTCTCCACCGAACAGTTAATTCGATTTGATTTTTACTGAGTTACGTAGTGCTACGTATGAACAAGCTTTAAAATCGTTTTTGTAAAATATATAACAATCATAAGGACTTAGCATCATTTTTATTAGGAGTTTTAAATGTACTTTTACTCTAGTACAACTTTTTTTTTCAAAATAATGGAAAGTTTTTGAGATAAAACATAAGTCGTATAAGAAAATCCAAATTTTTTAATTATTTTCTCCTGGACAAGGATTCTCTTATGAAAGGAAATTTACCAAGCTTTGTAGAAACACACATCCAAATTTAAAGTTTATAATATAATATTTTTTTTCTTAAAAAAAAAAAAAAACATTAGCAAATTAGTTTACTGAGAGGGAATAAATTTAAGAAAATAATTGTGTATGTCGCTTGATAAGAATATTACTTATTAAATATGAAAAAATACATAAAATAACATTTAATTTAATAAAAAGTATGCAATCAATTTTTGTTAAAACTACTATCGATTTAGTTACTTATTTTTTTAAATTAAAAAAGAAACTACTTTAAATCAATCATAAATATTATATAATATAATTTATAGTTCTTAACACTCGAGCAAATATTGTTGTTTATAAAGAAAATTATTATGTGAAAAATAAACTATTAAATTGTCATGATATGAAACAATGATACAAAAAAAAAAAAAGAAATGAAAAAATAAAAATTATGATAATTTCAAAACGAAACAAAAACTTTTTTTAATTGTGACTTGTTTTTATTACTTTATTTTTGTTTCCCTTTGTTCTTGTTCTATGTTTAAATGTTAAGTTTAATCGTTTCACTGTGCCTTATGATGTTTGCGCCTCGTTAAATGTAGCAATATATGTATACAAATTAATTGGTATGGGTTTGCATGTTTTAATCCGCTTTATCATATATTCTGTTTAAACAATATTAAACTTTTTTTAGGTATACTTCGTTTGGTTTAAAATAATAAATTCCGATAATTTCGCGACAATAAGAATTTCGCTTTCGACACCATTTCCGTTTTGATTTTTTGAGTAATTTTACAGTGCTTACTTTAGAAGCCTGTGCTCATCTTTTTCAGAACGTCTCAGATCTTTAACTAAAAGTAAAGGAGAAAACGAACTATTAACAAAAAATAATTGCCCCGTATTTGAATTGGGGGATTGCAAGGTTTAATCTTACCTCTCATTAATAGGTAAAAAGTACGCCCTGGTTACATGCCGCTAGAACTTTGAAGATGTAATATAATACGAAAATATGCAAAATGAACTCTTCTTTATCTAATTTTTAAAAAAATCTAAAAACATACATTCCCTAAGTTTATCAAACAACTTGTTACGAACCTAAAGAGATGTTCGCTTTTTGATTTTTTAAGTAAATATAAAGTTTGGGAACAATTATTAAAAATAGTTAGAGCTGGTTTTATATAATAAATTATATGTTTTATACAGGGTGTCCCTAAGGATATTTTGGAATATGATTCTTGAGTTTATTCTAAGAAACCTAAAGTCCTAAAGGTCTATATTTATTGTTAACTTATTTTATTGGGAATTTAATAAAAGGCTTAGTTTAGGCTGATTCATGTTAACGACAATTGCTCGTTAATAGTAATGGTGGAAACTTTGTTAAGGACTTCATTTGAACGAAGTTCCTTTACTCGACTTGCTTTTTCACGTAACGAAAAAGCAACTTTATATGAGGCTGAGTTTGTACGTGCATCCATTAACAGATGGGTAGGCGATTCGGGTGCGCAATCTCTTTCTGTCTATTTCTATTATGTATATGCAAGTGTCTCGAACCGAGATTCTCGAACCAGAATCGGTTTAGAAAGATCGATTTTAGCAATTGATTGAACAAAAAAATCATAGTAAAACCAAAACTTAAGGATACTAATTTCATACTTTCCAACAATTTTATTGAATATCTATACAATTTAACAAAATTAAAAATTCATGTAGCAAGTTATTAGAAATAAATAGCAAAATGTAACTTCACTGATTTTGTTAAATAAGTTGTTAGCTTATGATTCTACTTAACAATTTGCTAACTTTAAAGTAGCTTTTCTTAATTTTAAACACTTTCTTACTACTTAAGTGTAAGAGCTACTAATGAAACAATAACAGTTGGTGCAAGATAAAACTAAGTAGAAAACATCCTTTGTTTCCCTTTGGTAATTTTAAAGACCCATATGATATACTAATAAGATAAAAAAAGGTACTCGATGGTCCTAAATTCCAATAAAATTTGTAAAATTGTCGTTTTAATTTAGTATGATACAGTTTTAACGTGCATATTCCGACGTTTATTTGAAAAAGAAAATGAAATTCTTGATGCTGCCAGTGGTCTATTTCACCAAATTACAATTACAATCACAAATTTGTAATTGTAAACTACAATTACAAATTATTAAATTGATTTTCTGTTTCACAAACTACAAACATAGTTCCAACAAATTTGTAAGGGAAAATTGTAATTTACAATTACAACGTTTGATTTCCAGACTTGTAGACTACAATTTTTTTCACAAATTTGTAAGTCGGCCGATAGAGAACATCAACAGCTATGAATAAGCAAAATAAAATCGCTGCATCGGTGTCAATGAAAAGTTTTTTTCAGTCTTATTTTCAATCCGTGGTCCAATTTATCCTATTATTTCCTCTGCCTTGAAACGTTTCAAGCGAAACTTTTCGTTGAATGTAAAAGTATCAGAAATTTCGTAATTTATACGCGGTCCATAAATTTGTCTTCGTCTATTTAGCACGAAATGGTCACTTATACGTATATCACTATCGGTGCTACTATGCCTACTTTAACATTCTTTAACTGGAAACGAGATTCTTATTGAAAATAACAAATTGTAATCAAATCTACACATCATCTTTCTATTGTAAGAAATTTTCATAAACTGAAAAAATTGTAAAGTTATTTCATTTGGTGAAACACAAACTTACAAAAAAAAATTATATTTTACAAATTTGTATTTGTAAACTACAAAAACAAAAATAGTTTTGGTGAAACCAAAATAATGAAATTCCTACAAATTTCCCTTTGTAATCTACAACTACAATTTTGTAAAACAATTATCTCGTGTAACAGAATTAATCAATTTTTCTACAAATTTGTTAAAAAACACTTGTAATTTACAATTTGTAAGTTGGTGAAATAGACCACAGGATGCTTAGGATACCAGCTGCCTATTGCACCAGTTTACAATTTATAACCACAAACTTGTTATTGTAATCTACAAATACAAATTCTGTATACGATTTTATGTTGCACTATGTTCGAATGAATGTGTTAACAAATTTGTAGAAATATTCACCTGTAAAATTTTTTCACAAACTGAAACAAATTTGTGATCGCTTTATTATGGTGCAAAAGAAACCCACAAAGAAAAGAACAATTTTCACAAATTTTAGTTTGTAATTGACAATTACAACTTTTTTTTGTGCAACGAAAAATTCTATTTGTCAACAAATTTGTGACTTGTAGTTCACAAGTACAAATTTGTGTTTAAATTACAAATGAAAAAATCTCGATTTTTTACAAATTTGTTAAAAAAATGTTTGGTGACTGATCTTATCAAGAAAAATTTGATGACTATAGGTGTGTTTTTTTCGCAAAGCTATCCGTAGTGAAGTAAGATTTTATACGTATTACAAATACAAAGTCTTCACTGCCGATAAAAGTAGAAGTAGGATCCAACTGCGGATAGAATGTTGACGTTTGCTCGAGTCTCGAATACAAATGTTGGTACAATTGAAAACTCTTTTGTATCTCGAAGGCATGTTCGTAGAGTACGAAAAGTAGTTTGTTGTTTAGCATTTTCCATTGAGAGTTTAAGTCTTTTTTTTACAAAACCATTTTTATAAGAAAAACGCTGCATTTTGTATCGTGTTGGTGTCGAACTCTTATAGAAAGCTGTTTAATAACTAACGCGTTTTTGTAGGAGCGAAATGTCGTGGTCAGCTGTTATAATTTAGTTAAACAGCGACATTTAAGAGTTACTAACGCGACAAAGCCTTCTTATGAAAAAAGCTGTTGAGAAATCCAAAACTAACTAAAGTCTGCGAACAGATCCCTTGACTTTTGTAGTGATAATTGTCAACAAAAAAAAAATTCACAAACAAAACTTCTGCTTTATGAAGAATGGCTGGTGAACAGAAAAAGTAAATACAAAATGATTTAAATTGAAATTCATAAATAAAAACCTCCATATATATTTTCAGAAACATGAAAATTACTTGGCAAAAAGTTATTGGTTGTTTTTTTTTCAATTAAATATTTGACAACTAGTCAGTGGTACAAACTTTAAAGTAGAAAAATCGCACAACTGCGGATACGTTTTTTTTGGGAAATCCTACTTCACTACGGATAATTTTCCCAAAAAAACACACCTTATATTGTAGATTTTGAGAAAGGTTGTATAATCTACTAGATAACAAAAGTTGGGAATGTCTGAATCCTAGTTGATTTTGATGGAGTTTTGAACTCTGCGCTCTAGTTTTCAATAAAAACTAGATGCATTGGTGGGGCATATTTTATCTTTTGTTAATCTTTCCGATTGAGGTGAGAATTACAGTTCTTTTTCTGAAAAGAAGAGAAAATGTTTCTGGATCTGGCTTCAGAATTGAAAGCAATTAGTTTTTAGATCTTTATTTCAACTTTTTAACTTTGATCAAATCCTTCACTTTTCCGTTTTTCACTTGAAATTCTTGCAAATTTTATAATACAGGATTTTTTCTAAAACAAAATTTTTACCAAATGCATCACAAACATACATTTTTCTAATTACGGTATTATGATAGTAATTTTTCTTATTTACATGGTAAAATGTGTCGCCAGGATATGATTTCATAACTTCAAAAAACTTGTTAACTACTTTGCTAAGAAAGAAAAGGAATAAAGTTTTGCTAGCTGTTTATTGACGGGTTCAAATTGCACGATCTCAGGCGCCAATTCACATCGCCTCCTCGTGAGATAAACATGTTCGGAAATCGATTGTGCAAAATGTTCACTGCGGCATTAGCTGTTTGGCACGTAGCGCGGTGCGCTATCAACTCACCCAACGATACCAGTGAAGAAATCAAATGAAGACTGAATATTTCCAATTGCTGCTTCTTTAGATTAAGAAAGTAATTGATAATTTAGTAGAAAATACATCTTGAGGAAATAAGATGTGCATTCATAAGAAATTTGTTTTTGATGGTGGAAACTCGTAACAGTCGTCATGGAATCATAATCTCGAATTTCGATAGCAAGATTACAAAATCTTCTTGAATCGGTCACACCAAACATAATTTAGGATTGCGTGCGTTTGGTATTAAAGAAAATTGTATTCTTTGGATTAGAAATGTTCTTCTAGATCGTTCAATACATGTTGTATTAGACGGTTTCGAGTCTCATCTTCACAAAAAAAAATGCTGGTGTTCCCAAATGCACCGTTTTGTCTTCTTCATTTTTATAAATAATCTCTTGTCTGAAACTTCTAATCCACTTCATTGTTTTCCCGGCGACTCTACTATCAGCTTCCCATACTCGTTCTCAAATTCACGTCCATCTACTTCGGAAGTGGAAGTGGAAGCATTGTTGTTATACAAAATCGTGTGGAGTTTAATACTTCGAAAACTCAATGTCGTTAAAGCAAAATGTACCCCCTATGCCAATGTCCTTGAATGGGTCGAAGAAACCGAAAAGCTCTGAGTACTCGGTATTTGTGTCAACGACGAATTTCCCCTCTGATCTGGCTACCATTTATAAGGCGTTTATACGTCCAAAACTCAAATATAACTCACATCTTTGTACAGATGCAGCACAATCTTAGCTCCACTTATTGGATAGAATTCAGAACAGAGCTGATAACTGATAAGAAACAAAACTATCATGAATTCATTTTTACCTCTTGAGCACCGTCTGAATGTTTCATGTATTTCCTTGTTTTATAGGTTCTTTCACAAGCAATGCTCGTTCGAAGTTGCCAATTGTATTCCGCCCCCCAATCAATTCACCCGTGATACCCGTTTCGCTATAGGAATGCTCATCAGTTAACGTTCGAACCTAATTTCGGTCGTACCGTCAAATATAGAGATTCGTTTTTTAGTCGTACAAGACGATAATGGGATAATTTACCCGGCACGGTTTTCTCTTGCCATTTAAATTTGCAAAGGTTGAAGGCAAATGTTCAACGACACCTCCTTTTGTCATCCAGGAATCCTTTGATCGTTTTTGGGAAGTTCATTGTTTTTGAAATATGCCTAAACATAATTCTAAAGGTATTCGTATTCGTATTCAAAAATATTTTCCTTTTTCTTCGGCTTTTAAATTTTCTTATTTTAAAAATCTTTTGTCCAATGTTTTCATAAGCGGTGTCTTCTGAAAGACAGAACAATAAGCTTTAAAATATTTTCCGAATATCCATTTTCAAAACATATTAGAACAAGTTGCTGGATCAATTGCTATTCAACTCATTTTAAACAAAGTGTTCATAAATGCATTGAGAGCATATTTAAGGCAGGCATATTTTACGCAATTACGAATTCAACAAAGATGTTGTTTTACATTTCAAAAGAATCGCAGTGTTTTTAGGAATTCTGAAAAAATCTATTGCCATTAACTAAAGTAAAGTACCAAGGCACAATGTTACACTCTTTAATATTTTCTCGCTTTCGAAGAGAAAAATGAATAATAAAGGGAGTTTGTGTGTATTTCATAGCGTTTTCGAGAAGATTTTTTTCAAAATCTACTATATTAATTCACGGGATATTGACGACAATATGTTAAAATAAAAAAAAAATTGAGTGTTATGCCACCTTACGTGGTGATTTACTTCTTAATTTAAGTTGGCGCTTCAGTCCAGAATGAAACAGGGCCTCAACAAACTGGATTCTTTATCAGTAATCCTGGAAATTAAACATAATGGCCAGGAATTCTGCAACAAATCCAATTAAATAGTGTAAACTCTTCTAAATTGAGACTTGACATAAAGACAAAAAGAGTCAGAGTTCCGTCTGTCTGTCTACAGATTTAACGGTAAGATTGGTTTTGTCACAAACTTTTTTTCATTATTCCTTGACAAGTTTTCAATTTTTTTTAAACCATAAAGGAATTCAACATTAATTTTTTTTAACAAAATTAAGAAAAATCTCTAGTTTTCTGAAAAATACTTCCAAACTATCTTTTATTTTGAAAAATGGTCTGTAATGTTACCTATCATAGAACCATATTTTTGATTTTCGATTTCTGTAAAATGCTACAACTTATTTTGAACAATTTTTGTGCAGAAGCTTGAATTTAAAATAGGTGTCCTAAAATTTTCAAAAAAAAAATAGTATTAGAATTAAAAAAATCATTTTGTTTTATGAAAACTCAATACTTCGAAAACTAAATGTTCTATTTCTTTAAAACTTACCATTTGACGATATTTTAAAACTATCTAAAACATTTTGAAAATAACTTTATCTATAAATAAAAGAATTATTAAAAATCGTAAAGAAAAATTTTATTTTACTCGAAAGCAGATCCAAGAATTTTAATACTTCTCTGTGTATGAAATAATTTTAAATGAAAATGATATTGACATTTTCTAGCATAAAACGGTTTTTTCTATTTTCTCATAATTGGCTTAGTAAAAAATAAATTAAAAAAAAAAAACAATTTTTACGTTTTTTTTTTTTATAAAAATTAAAATTGTCCTACCAAAATGTATTCTTGAAAACGTTTAAAAATTTTTCTATTTATGTATAGGTACTAGACGATTTAATTTTTTTTACATAAATTCACATTTGTTCAAGATATGAAATGAAGCTACTAACAGAGTTGTTATAGCAATTCAAATGTTAAAAATGAGGGGTCTCTTAATGTTAATATTAATATTAACGATATATATTTTAAGAGGGTTTTCACTGTCGGCAAGCAATAAATTTTAACTTCCCGAAGGTAAAAGCAAATTATTCACAGCCAGAACACGAAAGTGTGTGAATCGAATAAATTCAAGGAGTATTAATATTTAACAATCATTGGTGTGATGTTGCTTTATGTTCTTTGTATAATATAGGCATGTCTTTCTGCTTCAATAATATCGGAATTTGGTTCTCACAGTATTTTTTTTTTTATTTAAAATAAAATAACTAACACTTAAATAATTTGCCAATGCATCAGGTATGCTTATTCAGTTTTTTTTTGTGATACAAGAATAAACTATTTTGGTATACTATATTCTTTAAATTGATTGCTTTTTTGTAAATATACTAAATTATGTGTATTCATTTATTGTTTGAGTTTTAAATTTTTCATGTTCCTTAAAAACTACGTACACATTTATATACAGCAAAATGCATACAAGATTCTTCAAAAATCTATGTATATTGTTACCAAAAATTCTAAAAAAATGTTTTTTTTTTTTGAATCCATTTTTGTTTTGTTTTTGTTTTGTTCTGTTAACTACGTTTTGCGTTCTTTTTGTATCTTTTTTTATTTTAGGCCCAGCGAAGGCCAAGCAAATACATCCAACAACAGCTTTAGGTAATTATATACTGACAGACTCACCAAAATAATTTTAAAAAAACAGGGTGTATCTGTAGCCACGTAGGGGTAATCAGATTTTTATTCGATAGGTTTTAAATGTCCAAACTAATTGTGGAAGAATTTTACTAAATTTATGCATACATATTTCTTAACTGTTTTATTTTATTGTTAAACAAAGTCAAAGTCAACTGAGTGTTAAAATATTTCTTGCATGCTTATTATTTTGATGTTTCTTTATACCTATTTTGCACATACGTTTTTTTGTTATCACACGAGTTAAGCATGATTATTCATAATACTTTCATAACTTACATATAAATAAAATATATTTATTTAAAGATCTGATTACAGTCCTAGATTAAGCATTATTTTAAAATTTTCGTTTATAAGTATTTTTAAATTTTTTTATACAAAATAAAACAACGAAATTACAAGTATTTTTATTTGATTTTGTAAGATATTCTTTTAATATGTATGACTTAAACCAAGTGTTTAAATTTGTGTTTCCATTAATTAAAACTAATTTCAACCGTCATCGTGGCATCAGACAACCGAATTTTTTTAATTATATGAGCATCATAAAGTTTAAGTTTTTTTTTATACAAAAATTGCATTATTTTTAAATCTCAAACTTCGAAGGATAAATTAAATTTCATTATCCGAGTATCAAATTTTTACTGAAAGCTATGTACTTAAAATGGGTGTCTTTTCCGCTACATTGTGAAGCTCGATTAATACTAGAAGTGACAAAATACCATTATTTTTATTAGTGAACACGATTATGTCAAATAAATTCGTCATTTGAATAACTCTGATAAAGGAGTCAGGGAGCTATTACACCGCACATTTTTTTTACGGCATAACGTATCCGAGTTAATCATGACGTACACATTCTACAAAGGACCGTTAATACTTATAAAAACTTTCAAAACTGAACGTTTATCGAATATGTACTCAACTTCCTTGTCAAAGGGAATATACTTTCGGATTGAATTGACGCATACTTCAATATCTTTTACATAAATTAAAATGTGTCATGTCAACAGTGCCCATTTATTCGTTAAAATCCGGATACATACTGGCTTAAACATGCGTGTAGAGCTAGCCTTCAGTTTGTCAAGCAAATGTTGGTTTAAAGTTTATTTATCTCTAGGATATCGATGACACATGATTATACATGCGAGAACATGAGAATTAAAATGAATTAACATCACTAAACTAGATTCAACTGATAATATTACATATGCACACCTTTGAATTCACTAGAGTAAATGAGAATTAATTTTGGAGAATCATTACATACCTTGAACATGAAAATACGCTTTGAATACCTACTACACGAATACTTAAAAATACAAGAGATTTCCCACGAGAATTACATTTAAAGAAGTATACAGTGAATAAATTATAATACTAAATAAATCCAGAGAAATGCAAAAGATACATAATGTATGTGCATGTATGTATGTATATAAAACTAAAACATTTAAATAAACAGTGTCGCAAAATTTAAGTGGTATTAAAACGATGTTAAACTATTTTAGTATGATACTAGAATAAAAAGACGATTTTGCAAATTTGAATGTCATGTTGCTATAAACCTATTTTATCTTTTAGTATCGAACTAACTTAAAAAGACTTCCACTTTCGCTTGGTCTTCTGAAAACATCCGAAGCATTCTGAATGCTTCTGAAATCATTCGTTTGGCACTAGATGACAGTTCTTCTTCTGAAAAGAAGAAAAATCAATTCTGAATTTGAAGAAAGAATCAAAGCCAGAAGCACGCGCAGAAATTAAACGTCAAAATCCTGAAATTTCATTTTTTGTTATGAATACAGTCTATGGCTGATGTAAAAAAGTTCAAAAAGTTAAAGAATATTTTTCGTTTAGCCGTATTTTTTTAATATAAAAAGAGTGGAAATAATTAACAAACTTTCTCATATGTATTTGTAAAAAGAATGAAAAGAGGAATAAAATTTTCGTATATCGAAACCCACACATGCAATAAAAACACTTTTCTAAAAAAAATGTTCTTTCAAATAATATAACTAATCAAGACATAATAAAAGAATTCTTAAAGGACAGGCTTACAGATTCGTAGTTTCCGAATGCAAATAAACTATTTCATTCCTGTTCGACGTTTGGTTGTTTTTTTTTCAACTTTTTCAAGAAATATGTCTTTATTTAAATGGATGTTAATAATTTATATTCAAATATCACTTTTACGTTTAACATTACTAAGGCCCCGATTGCCGTTGTCGATTGCCAATCGAATCGAAACTTTTCGATTGTTTCGATTGGTTTTCATATTTTGTATTGTGTAACTCAATCGATCGTACAATGTACTATTGTGAATGAACCCACAGAATATTGCTATTATTTCAAATTTGACAGTTCTATGATGTGTTAGCTTTCGAAATCATTATTTGTTTTTCTGGATTTATTTTTGTAATATAAATTAAAATAGTTTATTTACATTTTAAAATGAGTGGAATAGAGTTATGGTTTAGCGTTTAGCGATAGTAACACACATACCGACATCTTGAAATTACCAGAAAAAGAAGACATATCAGAGACATATCTAAACCTTTGGTATACACATACACATATTTGCTTTTTTAAATAGTTTCGCTTAATTAATTGCTTAATTGCTAATATTTTAAGATTCTGTGCTCATGGATCTTACCAAGTTAGTGTTGGTAATTAATTTTGTATTGACCTTGCACAATCCAAAGTGTCTTAAGTGCTAAAGGAAAAGCTCTCAGTTCTAGAAACGCATATTTGCAAATTCTAGCTTCGGGCTAGAATTCATATTTATGAAAAAGTGGAATACCAGGTGTGGTAGGCTGTATTGACAGTACCCATTATGTATAATGTATATTATTACCTAAACTGTAACCACTGGATGAGAGATTTCGAAAAACTTTGCGATGCACTTCAGTATTTAGGGTCGATGAATGTGTTACTTGTTGGTGATTTCAACGCAAGGATTGGCTTGTCGCAAAATAATTTTCTGAGTGGAACTGCAACAGAGATTTTCAATCTAACTCGAAATTCAAAAGATGAAATTTGTGATGGAAAGGGCGAAAAGGTTTTGGAGTTAGCGGACGCATTTGATGCAAGAGTTTTGAATGGTAGCTGTGAAGGCGATTCTTACGGCGAGTTTACTTTTATTCGAGGAACGGCGTGTTCAGTCATAGACTACTGTTTCGTGTCTGGCACCTGGAATTTAATCTTGAAGAACTTCAAGATAGCTGCACAAACTTTTTCGGACCACATGCCACTAGAAATTTTTTGTTCAGTATCAGCGTCTGAAGAAACTTCCAATTCTAAGTGTCTGGCCCTCCTTCCAAAATTATTCTGGAAAAATAGCTTTCAGCACATTTATCAAAAGAATTTGAATGAAGAACTGGGTAAGCGGATGGCAGAAAACAACCCTCTGCACATGGAACATCTTTCACAAATTATTAGAGATTCAGTACCAGCTTACAGTTCATCGAGTCGTAAGGTTAAATTTAAACAAAAATGGTTTGATGCAGAGTGCCTTAAAGCAAGGAAAAAGTCGTTTTCTTTTTTAAGAATCCTGAGAAAATTCAACTCTCCTGTATTCAAGAAAATGTACGCTGTAGCAAATAAGGATTTCAAGCAACTTTGTTTTCTGAAGAAGAGGCAAAATGAACAGAAAACTTTAGAAATCTTAAACAGTGCAAGGTCTTCCGCAGAATTTTGGAAAGCTGCAAAAATCATAAATGGTAGAACCAATAGGATCGGTTCCTCTTTGCATGCAGCTGAGCTCCGAGACTACTTTGAAAATCTTCTCAACACCCCGCGTTTCTCCCCCCTTCCGCAGTATGCAGCCCCTTTTTTCACGGATGATCTTCTGGATTCACCATTTTCAACTTTGGAAGTGGTGAGTGTGATTGAAAAGGCTAAAACAGGAAAAGCTCCGGGAGATGACCGAATACCAGTGGAATTCTATAAGAACTGTACGATAGAATTTGTGTCTGCATTAACCGAGGAATTCAACAGGATATTCGAAACAGCAAACGTTCCAAAAGACTTTAAAAAAGCAATAATATATCCTCTGCATAAAAAAGGAGCTTTAAACAACCCAGATAACTACCGGGGTATTTCATTCCTGAACATTTCGGTAAAGTTATTCAGTGCCCTAATATTCAATAGGTTGACGCAGTGGGTTGACAATAAAGAAATACTTAATGAGTTTCAAGCGGGTTTTAGGAAAAATCGGTCAACTTCAGATCAATTATTCTCATTGATTAATATTGCGGAAAGTTACAAAAGAAAGAACAAAAAGCTATATGCTTTCTTCGTAGATTTTCGCGCTGCTTTTGATTCCATTGCACGTGAAGCGCTTTTCTATAAGTTGTATAAGATGGGAATCTCAAGCAAAATTGTAAATATATTAAAAGCGATGTATGAAAGCAATGTCTCGTATGTCTGGGATGGTGAATTTGTTTCAGAAAACTTCGCAACGGAAATGGGTGTTAAACAAGGTTGTGTATTAAGCACCTTACTTTTCATTTTATTTATCAATGATATCGTGGAAGCTATTGGAGGAGGAATAGAGTTTGGACGATTACGGGTGCCATGTCTGATATTTGCCGACGATATAGTTTTTTTGGCAGAGACAGTAGAGGGAATGCAGCGAATGATAAACCAACTTGAAATCTATTGTGGTCTTTGGAATCTTTCTGTTAACTTAGAAAAATCGAAAATGATGATCTTCAGAAATGGTGGCGGTAGATATTCTCGGAATGAAAAGTGGAAGTACAAAGGGCAAAATATTACAATTGTACGGGAGTACAAATATCTAGGTCTGTTGATCACCCCAAACCTTAATATGAAAAGACATTTCCAGTTGAAGTTATCGGAGGCGAAAAGAGCAATTTCAGCAGTTTGGGGTCGTTGCATCGATAATAAAAACGTTGACCATAGTGCAAAGATTAAACTGTTTCGAGCGACTGCAGTCTCTATTTTGCTGTATGGTGCGCAAGTCTGGGGATATTCCAAGTTCGATGAGGTAGAAAAATTCCTGAGATACTTTCTTAAACGGATTTTCCGATTACCTTCAAATACACCTAATTACATGCTTCATTTAGAAACATCAGTACTACCATTGTTTTTGGACGCTCTTAAATTGCACTTTGGTTATGTGATAAAAGTCTTGGAGATGGAGGAGGGAAGACTACCTAAACTGATCCTGAAAAGCATTATTTCATCAAAAGGGAATCTTGTGAGAAAGTGGGAGGAGCTGGGAGCTGGTTTTGGCGTAAACGTTCAATTACATGCAGATATTAACCCGGGTGACTGGAGGAGCTGTTTTCAGAACTTAATAGAAGGAGCAAGTCAATCTATTTATAATGATTGTTTGTTGGAAGCGCAATCTTCTCAGCATAGGATGATTTATAGCCAGTTAAACTTAAATCTACAAGAAAATACGTACTTCCTTAATCGATTGCCTCTTAGCATGATATCTTTAATATTTAAATTACGAGGAGAAATAATTAGACTTAACTACATGCCACATCGGCCTGAACTAACAATTTTGTGCGACCTTTGTAATCTTAAGGAGAGAGAAGACGTGTACCATTTCATTGGAAAATGTCCAATTCTAAGAGAATTTCGAGTAAGATACTTTGGCAAGACTTTTATGGATGTAAGCGAAGTCCTGTATGTTTTGAATGGTGAATCAGGATGGGAAGTTTTATATAAATATGCAGTTACAGCGCTTAGATACAGATCGCAAATAATTGAAGGCGACTTTTAAAATAAAATAAGAAAAAAAAAAAAAATAAAATTTAAAGAATATTCGAAATATTAAGCTTAGATAAAAATAATTGTCAATCTGGTAGACGGCCTAAGGCCAAACCAAATTAATCTTAAGTTAAATCCTATAATTGTTATTCTATTTTATGCAATCAAATAAAGATTTCATTAACTAAACTATATTATCAAGATAGTGTCTCAAAAAAAAGAAATTCAGCACGCATATTACAGTCGTTAGCGAATTTCTCTCATCTTTGCTTTAGATGGCTCTTAGCGGAAACCATCTTCGCGATGTCCAGATTTCCCTACATCAATCCAACCAAAATTTCTATTTGCCTTTTCTTCGTTATCACTTTCTACCTGCATTTAATAGATATTTGAATATTTTGTCCTGAAAATAATTAATTAATTATAAGAAACTTACATTTTGTTCACAAGAAAAACTTCTGGACTTTATCTTCTATACGCGTCGATCAGAAAATGACAATCGAAAAGAAACGACTGTGAAATCGAAAAGTTTCGATCACAATCGACATTCGCAATATGAAATAGAGTAATCGACGATCGATGATCGAAAAAGGTCGATCATCGATTACAAAATCGACAACCGCAATATGGCCCTAAATCACAACGACAAACATAAATAAATATCTACGTATACATTATACAATAAAAAGGACACGAAATTAATTGCTAATACTCGTATCACAGAACTTTCTTTCAAGATGTACATATTTGCACTTATAGATGCAATTTATCCTTAATTTTTATAAATGCAAACCCAAAAACATAAGTAATAAATATATATTTTAAGACTTAAACTTATGAAAATGTTCGTGGTGTGTTGAAATAAGTATTTTATTTCCGAGTTTTTCATATACATATGAGATTTTATTATATTCGTCATTGATTATAATCCAAAAATTTCATCTTCTTCATAACCGTTGTGAAATTTTTAAGATGTGAAATAACTCGAAATAAAAGATCCCAGGAGAAATCTCTGACAGTTATTGAAGAAATTCTTCCCAAATGGGATAAAATCTTTTAAATTAATTTCCACCATTTAAAAATATCGAAAAATGAAAATAGCTTCAATTTGTCATTTGCGTTTGACTTTTCACAAATACAACAAAAAACAAAAACTTCTGAATCAAGAAAATTTTGCAACTTGTTCATTTGGCATTCTGGACCGAAGAGTTCCGGAAGTTTCTTCCAGACTAACAAACGAAAACGCTATTAGTTTTTTGCACGAACTGTTATTCTTTTAGGTGTGTTCAGAAGCAATAAAAATATCCTTAGCACCATACTACATAGTATAAAAATGTTTAAAATTAAGAAATACATAGTTAGTAAACTGCTTATAAGTTAGAATATTTTTGAGCAGCATCATACTTATACCTTAAAAGTGGGCTGTTTAAATACCAGCGCCAGTGTTTGAAAACACATTTGCTTTTCTATATAACATACAAAAATATTTTTGATAAAGCTTATAAAAGTTTTGAATTTTTAATGTAATTTCGAAAAATCAAAAACAACGGGCCTAAAGATCAGTCATGACTTAGTAAAATTTAATAACTGTCTTTTAACGTTCTTTGCGTTGTTTTATAACAATTAAACATAGAACCTGTATTTTAAAAGTTAACGAAAACCAAGCTTTTTAAAAAAGAAATTTTTTTGGGTAACAACACTATTCAACTAAATTTTCTCGAATTCGTTCAAAAACTCTCGTTATTTACGTGTCCTCTCATATATCAGAATAAGCATTAGTTTTTTCTTTTGATTTATGAACGACGAAGAGACGTGGGCTTAAGTAAGACAAGCTTGTATGTAGCCTAAGCACATATAAAATGTTCGGCAAACATTGTCGGAAAAGCGTCTACTTAGTATTCTTCCTTAAAGTATGCATCTTGAGGAAGCTCAAAAATCAATAAATTTTTTGATTTTAATACTTTATCTTGAACTACAAAAAATAAACCTTGCTCGATTGGTTAAAAAAAGTAACTGTCAAAATAACTAACTGGTCAACCAAACTTTCAGATATTAAAGGAAATAACATGACACTAAAATAATGCAATCATGAAACAAATAATTGTTAAAATTGTTTTGTCATACAACTTTTAGCTTTTAAACAAAGAAGAATACTTGTAACAATAAATTAATATTTAAATCCATACATGCCTTGTGTGTGTTATCATTTTACAAATGCGAAGACTTTTTTATGGTAGTGGATCGACAACTGAGGAATCAGCAAAACCAAGAGTTCTCCGATTCACTTGGTCGATGAAAACAACATCTCCATTAATGCCTGACCAGATAATGCAAAAAATTCGCGAAGTACTTGATCAGAATAATTGTGACTATGAACAAAGGGAGAGGTTAGTACTTATTTATTTTTGACTGATATCACACTTCTGATACTTAAAATTCTGTTTCTATTAGGTTCGTGTTATGGTGCGTTCATGGGGATCCAAATACAGATTCTTTGGTACAATGGGAAATCGAAGTATGCAAGCTTCCTAGATTATCATTGAATGGCGTCCGGTTTAAACGCATTTCGGGTAAGTTCCAATCCGTACATAATTTATACAAAAATATCAAATAGAAAAACTAAAACAAGACTATCTGTTTAATTTGAATATTTACTTGTATAAAACTCTGAAAACCTAATGATAAAATGAAACACACCAGCCATATACGATAGTTTTTGGCATTCAAATGCAGCTTCTTTTACAAAACAGCTTTTAGTCTTTTGGAAGTTATCTTGCTAGAACAAACGTAATTGTAAGATTTTGATAATATTTTCAATTTAAATCGTATCTTCTCTTGGAAAAATTCTCACAATATCACTGAAATTACTTAAAAGACGGTTTAGGCAACAGCTTGCTAATATTTATCAGTTGGACATCTAAGAAAAGTGAATTCGCTTTTCTTTAACAATTCTCTCATTTTCGAACAACCAAAGTTCTTCAAAATTCATTTATCTACAAATTTGGTCTAAGCGATTTTTATCTACCACTGATATTTTTCAACTTATCCGCAAAATAAGATTATTCTTAATTATTGCAAATTACCTGCTTTATTTAAATGCGTGACTTTTTTAGAATCCTACAAAACTAGTCTTAATGAATTTTTGACCAAAGCTGATACTTTTCGATTTAAGTGGTGTTAGCCTTTTAACTATTTGCACAATTTGCGGAAGATATACATTATGGAATTTATCCAAATGTTCCTACTTAAACCAAATCTGCAAATTATCTGAAAAACTGCACGTTTTACTACTGCAGTTTTGACACAATTCAGAAAATTGCAATCCGACATAGCAATGCCCAAAATTTGTATTGGCTCCCAAAGATTAAGATTCTTCGAAGTCATAACTTTCTAGGAAATTTCGATTAGTAGTATGTTGCCGAATAACACGCTTTAATTGAAAAATTAAATAATACGATATTAATCATATTTTCCGGATTAAATCGAAAAATATCAATCGTAAATAAAATTGTTATGCCAATGAGGATTAAGTTTTCTTTTTTTTTCGTTTAAAATTGAAAATGAGATAGTTCTTTTTATTATTATTATACATATGTTATTATATATTTATTATTTGTAAACATGGCAATAAACCCAACATTCCATCTTCGTCATCTTTAAAAGTAAATGATGAAGATAAAATAATTGGGTTATCCATTTTTGTATCACTTTTTTAATTTAATATTTCAATATAACTTTGCAAATCAAAATTGCACAGTTCTTAAATTAAATAAACAAAAAATGACATTTCAAACTAACAATTTCAGAAGCATTCGGGATGCTTCCGGACAACCAAACAAAAACGCTATTAAACTCCTTCTGGACCGCTCTAATGTTTTTATTTTCAATGCTCACACTTTTCTTTCGTCATCCTGACTTGACTTAGTTCAAGGATTTTAGAGCCTTGTCAATTATTGCATTAAACATCTAAGTTTGTCTTTTGAATAGGCACTAAATTTTTTCAAAAGTTTTTTTTTTTGTTGGAAAATTAAATTAAAAACAAAATAGCATTTTTCTTATATTGGTACCAAGTGCGATTATCCTGAAAGCATTGAAACAAATTTTTTATCTTGCTTTTAAGAAATCACCATTAATCCTTAAGTCCAACAGTGGCTGGGAAGCATATTAACGGACCAATAGTCAAATTGTGATACCAACTATTTATTGTTCTCTATTATTGTTCAGTTAAATGTTATATTTCTAATACATTGCACAAGCAAAATCGGTACAAACGTTTATCCATGCTTTCTTTACACACTGCAGATAATGCACCAACATAATCTATACACAAGTTTTGAGCTATATCCTTCACAAGCAGAACGTACACGCAAACAAAGAAATTTATTTTTTTTTAATTCGAGTGAACTGCTTACGGTTTGCACATGGTCGTTTTCGAAAACGTCTTCTGTGTCAAACTCATTTTGCCAAATTGTCTAAATGGAAATTGCATAAATCTATTTTTCGGAAACGCAAATTCAGATTTTAACTGGTTATGTATTTGGGTTCGATAATGCAGTTTGATTGTGTACAAACATCTAATGTTGGAATTAAAATCAGTTGCGTAATGAAATGACGAACATTTAACGATCAAATGAACTTAGATTTTATGCTTCAGACGTGTTGTGTTTGTGATTTATTGGACCTATAATAGTACCTACCAAACACATTATATTGCAAACTTAAGTGGATAGTAACCTTTAACCGAAACCGATTGTTCCCCTTACAAGAATTACTGTCTTTTATAATTATCTTGGACAAATACTTGACTAAAAAATTTCTTGGATTAAAACATAGATAACACGACCTTAATCGAAAAAAACAAACTTAGTACTGAAAAAAAATCCCTTTTTTTTGTACCATGTTTTTAAATTTATTTTAACATAACCTTTTCTTTTTGTATATATTTACATAAGTATTTGATTCAAAAACTCATAACTTTTATTTTGTTTATCAGGTACTAGCATTGGATTCAAAAACATTGCATCTCGCATAGCATTTGACCTACGTCTGTGACTCGACCAAACTAAAAATGAATCATCATCACTAGTATCATCCGACGACCAACAAAAACCTTCGTCCTCGACGAATCATCGCTTCAAACACGAATCTAATCCAACATCTTCAACTAGAAAAGCAACATCTTTATTAAAGACTAAGTTAACTGACACTTTAGTTCACAACAGTCTATCTAAAAATAGAAAACCATCTCTAATTCAACCAATCATAGTTACAACTAGCTGCACAAGTAACATTTCTGGTGCAACAACTTCAAAAAAACAAAAAATTCGCTCAAATTCGGAATCAGATAAAGTCTCTTTGAACCTATCCTCTGGTGAAAGGTTGGACACAGCAAGTAGTTCCAAGAATAGCAGTAATCATAGTCTTCGTGGTCAACCATTGTCCTTTGAAGAGACTTCTTCAGCAGTTGCCCCTGCTTCTGCTGCGCTTGCCACTAATGAAGGGAGTGTTATTGTAAAACCTTCTGTAACAGGAAACAGCTCTGTTACAAAAACAATTACAACAACAGCAATATCATCCTGCAATCATCCGAGCAATCGCATTGATTCGACTATTCAAATATTTGAAGAAATAATTGATCCTATTGTGGAAGAAGAGGACGATGAAATTGATATAGACAATACCTATGAGGAAGGTATTTGTGATTTGGCCTCCTCAGCGCCAGTCAAGTACAGCATTGGCAGCACCAAGCAGCCAGCTTTACATTCTAGTACACCTAGTACATCTACTGGACTGACTGCTCTCAAACTCAATGTAAAAGGCAAATCGAAAACTGTAAGCGATAATAATAAACAAGTCAAGATGAATACAAGCAAGAGTCTCAACGATAACTCAATAATTGTAAATATGAACAAGACTAAAACAAAAACAGCTGCGCGGACACCAATTTCTTCAGAGAAAGGTCGATCTAATTTTTCGTTGGGCAGAAAGTGTCTTAAAGTAATGGCATCAAAAACAACCATTTCAGCGGAAGATTCAACGATAATCGCAGCCGAATCTAAAACAACTGAAGCAGCTGTAGAAACAGAATCGTGCACGACAAGTGGAAACAATAAAAATGAAACTGGTAGTAAATTAGGATACAACAATTTGATAGCATCACTCTTACGCACAACAACGCTTTAAAGAACTGAAACAAAAACATTTGAAAATAATTATTAAATTATGTACTCGTATATGAACAAAAGTTATTGTTTACTTGTTTAGCTCCTTAGCTAAATACCAAACAAAATGTCAAACGAACATTATTCATTTGTTTCTGTATCAGCAAAACAAAAGGCCGCACAAAAGAAATTATAATTATTGTATTTGAATTGTAGCAAGTTAAAATGTTAAAATTATAAAATGAAATAACCTTTAAAATCCTAATGCTTGATAATGATAATTGTGTGAATAATCGGGATATCTAATGTATGTAAATGTCTTTGGATAAAGGCACACTATCTCAAAAATAACAGATTTGTAAGAAAAGTTATTTTTTAATTCATGAAAAATTTGTTTTGTATGGTTTGTGCTATAAAAAAAAATAGTAAACAAATATCTAATATAATAGCTTTCTATTTTGCTTGCCTTCGTCGGGTAACTGGAAACATTTCTATAAAGGTGGTTCTTTTAGGAGCTAAGTGACTCCGATTTCTACGCATGCGCGGTCATTTGATATCAATCGTTACGCAATTTACCCGTGTTCTCTTAAAGTGATGGCTACGTCTATCTTCAAGATGGATCATTTTTGTTCATCCGTATTACATTACAGTATTTTAGTTGTTTGAATACGATTATAATATAAAGCTAGACAACGCTAATTCCGACTCATTCTTCCAATGGAGTTAATTTCATTGAAATATGTCAAAACTGCTAACGATAATATTTTATGTTCAAATTTATGAGTTAAACACAATACTTTTAAGAGTTGCACAACACAAATACTTCTTCTTGTGAAATCCTTATTCGTCTGGCACAGCTAGAGTTTGGTGTGAATATAATAGCATGCCTTATTTAAAGAATTGTATGTAGCCATATTAATCCGACATTATTTACCTTTTTCCGACCGAATATTTGTTTTTTCCTAAACAATAATTAAGAAACAAAAAATATACCATAGAGTGAGGACTAAGATTTGGATTTGTTTCCATGAGCCCAGCAGCAGTCAAAATATTAAGTTTTGGGTGTTCATAATGCAAGTTTTTAATCCGAAACATATTTGTTTGATAAAATGATGACTAATTTGTAATCTTTTAAAGAAAAAACACCAACGGCAAGCACAAACATTTCAAAAACATGTAATTTAAATTCATATAAAAGTGATAAATTCTCTCAGCCAATAATAAAATATGTAATTTGAAATTCTGTTTTATATTTTCTTTTAAATTTTTTTATATTTAAACATATTTTCACACCACATAAACATTTAACATCCGATGTTTTAAATTTAAAGTTTAAATATTTACAATATGTTCTCATTTTAATTGATAAATATTTATATAATATATAGGTACATATGTATGTATGTGTTTGTAAGAATTTAATTTAATTTCATGTCTCTTGCTTGTATGTTTTCTATTATTTTTTGTTTGAAATCGAACCCAGAAAAACAGGAAATAATCTCAATTGTGTTTTATTTAAAAATAAATATTAAATAATTTAGTAAAATAAAAAGATTCAAATATAACAGCAACAAAATAATAATATTAAGTTTTAAGTAAAACTCATAAAAAATACTTTAATTATTTTACTGTAGAAATTAGTTACAAATATGTAATCTTAAAGCAAAACAATTATGCACTTTATATATCAGTAGGCAAATATTTCTACTGTTATTAATTATTATATATTATCTATCTAAAACAAACATATACATTTTAGGCTTGTATTTTGTTATTTGTTTTTTTTTTTTTTATTAAGATAAATTTAAATTATATTTTGAATACAATATAAATATTATAATGATTACATTGAATATTCGAAGAATGAGATACATAATTGGATTCTTATTAGTTATTATTATACATAATGCATAAAATAATGATGTATGTAAAGGAGAATTGTATTTACTAAAGAATTTTAATATTATATTGAGTTTGTTTTATTTAAAAAAAAAATGTCTTAAGGAATAATTTCAGTTTTTATAAAAAGTAAAGAAAGAAATTTATTGGTGTAAAAGCTCGTAGAGACCCAGGACCTAGTGACTTTTTAAACTCTGAACCATTTATATGTACGTGCTATCAGGAATAGAGGGGACCTGCAAATCTCAGCAAATTCTGAAAGGCTACTTTTTATGACGAGAGAAAAATTACTTTTGCAAAAATCATTTTAAATCGAAAAACATATCGATTTTGTTGCCCAATGGATCCATATCAAAAATAAATTGAATTATTTTACAAATGGAAAATCCAAAGATCTAATATCAAATAATTAACAGTAAAAATGTTGTTTATGTATGTAACTCATCCCTTATCACTAAAGTCGTTGCGCGTATGTGTGCTTGTATTTCCACAAATTCAAAATGTCCAAACAAAAATCATACATTCTATCTCTATTTTTACCTCGTTCCGAGTTTGTATCAATAAGATTGAAGATAGAAGATCAAAAGCGGGAACATATCGCCGAACCGGAAACAACCACACACAACTCAACAGATTTTATATTTCAAAAAGTAGGAAAAGTAATTATATAAAGCGCGGAACAGATTGAACCAGCAACAGCACCGTCAACAGCAACAGCGGCCGCCATTAATTTAGAGCCAATGTATTTCAATTGTTCAACACACATAAGAACAGCAACAGCAACGCCAACAGCGTCGTTAGGCCAAAGTCCTAAATTTGCTGTTGCTGGTGTGGTGTTGTCAACTTTCCCACTGCAATATTCAGTGGCACCACAACGAAAAACTTTTTTTCTATATGAAATGGCAAGCAGATGAAATGACGTTGCTGGTGGCAATGTGTTTGAGAAATATTTGCTGGTCAGCGTGCTGTTTGCTGTTGACGATGCTGGTGCTGTTGCTGGTTTAATCTGTTTCGCGCATAAGGCTTACCGGTTATCTAGTAGAATATCCAATCAAGAGCTCTGTTTGTTTTAAATTTGTAACTGGAGCCTTTTGTTTTTTTTTTTTCACGGGTTTTATGCAGAACATTGTGAAGATGTGTTGTTATTCTTCCGGACTGAAGATTTGTATGTATGTATCATGTTTGTTTATATAATAATAATAACAAACAATTGACCTTGAGCCCACTTAAAGACAAACATTATTTTTTTAAATGAAAAGGTCACGAAGAAAGGAAACATTGATTTGTATGTATCGGGTTTTTCAATAAGAGCGCTACAAAGGTTTTTTTAAATAAAACAAAAACGGTTTTGGATATCAATGAAATTCTTTATTCCTGTGAAAGTACGTTCGATGCCATTATGTATGGAACTCGATTTCTTTTGCATGGCCACCACGGGCACGCTTGCAGAAGTCCAGACGCTGAACCCAATTTTCGACGGTTTTCAAGCATAAATCGGCCGATACTGCTGCAATTTTACGTTCGATATTCGTACGAAGTTCATCAATCGTCGCTTTCTGTAACTGAAGCCTCAGCGGCAGCAATATTCTCGACACTACGGGCACTTCTTTGTCTCACTGGCACGGGAACATTTTGTACTGTGCCTGTGGATTCAAATCTTTCCACTAGACGCTCAATTGTTGATCTGCTAGGATTATGACGACCATAAATTGGACGTAGCGCTCTTAACGTTGAGGCCACTGACTCCCAATTTCGGTAGTAAATTTTAATAATTTCGGCTCGTTGTTGGCTCGTATATCTTTCCATCATGAAATGGCAAACCTTAACTGAAGAGAAATGTCAAAAGAGCGGCAAGAAATATGGCGTCGTTTGCTGTCCCTGTCGCTCTACTTTTGTAGCGTCCCTGTTGAAAAACCCTTTATCTATGTTGTGGGGTGCAGTTTTTAAATTTTAAAATCAAAACCTTTTTTCATGATGAATTATAACAAAGTCAAATTACTCGTTCACGTATACCATAGCTCGAAGCAAGAACAATTTAAGACAGGAGTTTGTTGGTCTTATAAATTACTAACTCAAAGCTTTTAAGCTTTTGGCAATAACTAAAAAACCTATCCATATCCATAATCCTAAAGACAATAGAATAGACGAGGGCAACTTGATTAATTCAGTTCGTATACCATTGGATATTTTATTACCACGTCTAAGAAGAATGTACCCTTGCCATATTTCTAAGGTCTAGCTTCGCTCCCCAGGTGTAAAGCCTCTTGCAAGGAAGTGTTAATTCTTGAAGAGTTTTTCTTGTTATTGAAATTGCTTCTTTATTTATATGTTCGGACTCGGCAGAAAATTTTCGGTCCCCTCAACTCCTGCCAACAGCAATCGCACAAAAATGGTTGGGAGTTGTAAGAACCTAGGTTCAGGTTCTCTACGAACCGTTGGCCACTAATTTATTTTATTTGTAAAAAAGAAATTACTTCGCAACTATCATAATTTTTTTTTTTTACTTTTTTTATATGTATGTATAAAAAAGTCGTTTCATAGTTAATCTGGCAATATTAGAAAAAAACCTTATTGTTTTGACATTTTAACAATGGCCTTTATTGCAAATGTCGTTTGTTAATTGATAAACGACTTTTATTATCGAAAATCGAGCATCCAAAATGTAAGATATCTGAAGTCTTTGTTGTATCAGATGCCATCAACTATGTTTTCACAAGTGGTTACAACAACATAAAGCTATCCAGATAACTTTGGATACAAATATTGACGCATCCACTGTTTTGATACGATAGACTTTTATCGAATCGAACGTTGATCAACACACGCAATAAGGGCCTTTATGTTAAATGTGAGTCAGTGCATCTAAATTCAAATTCAGACGCATTTTCTATTTAATAGAAGAAGAATTGTCATTCTGAAGGATTAGAAGTTTTCTGAATGACCAAACCAAAATGCCATGTTTCTATGTTAAGACAGAATGTAATTCTAGGTCTTCCGAACGAGATAAAAGAAGATTTACATATTTATAAGATCCCAAAGACAACCGAAACAATTTGAGTTTTTTATTTTGTATATCTGATGTTATTTTCTTATCTGATGTTAATTTTATTTAAAGTTTGAAGATTTTTCAAAATTTCCACTGAGTATTAAAATTCACGTGCAAACAAAATCACAAAATCTTGTCCTATTTTAATTATAGTACTTTCATGTATCTTTGAAAAGAGATTATTTTCCAATAAAAAAGAGGTGAGTATTAACTATTTGATTCATACCTTATAAATTAATACAACTGTAACTAAAAAAATCATAGTGACGACAATTAGGGTGATTGGTGAATATTATGTAAACTGGAATATTTTATAAATACATTATCGGTTTGCTGATTTCACAAAAAAAAAATGGATTTTTCTACCGTTTCGTCAGCAATATGGAAAGCTCCCATACATTTATAACCGTTAACGGTTATCTATTCACATAAGCGTCCTTCCGTTCGGTCGCCCATTAATGGGCGTTTTTCTTTTTTCATTCAGAGTAAAGCACTGAACAGAGCACGAGCAGGTCGAACATGCTCTGAACTTTCTCCGAATCGAGCGTGTTCTAAGAGCTCTGAATTATTTTATAAACACACGCGAGGTTTTGAGTTTTTTTCCTGTCTGTCAGCATGATTTCAGCACTTAACTCTGTCTGCTCAGCTATTTTATACCGAGCTCATAGAGTGCGCTCTGAACAATCTCTGAACATGCTCTCAACGAAAAAAGAAACACAAATTTGAACTGTTATACACTCTGAGCTAAAAAAGAAACACGATTTTTTGTTTGACAGTTCAGGTTCTACTCTGAACTAAAAAAGAAAAACGCCCAATGATAACCAAGGAAAACAAAACGAGCTCCTAAATCTCCACGATACTTTAAAGTTTTTATTTGTTGAAATCAATTCATATTGCAAATGTTTAATACCACGAAAGTCGATCACATCTACAAGTTGGGCTTTTTCAGATTTGCATTCAAAAGTATCTGGATAGTTTGTGTTGTTGTAATCAATGGAGTAGAATGTATGAGAGTACACTTTTTTTTTTTACCAGGTGCCCGGTGCCATTTAGGCGGTTGGTGGGCGTGTCTGAAATTGGAATCTTGCCTTATTACAAAAAACGATATACGTTTTGACGATATCTTTCACATTTTGTGCCTACGGGGAATAAAGGCCAGTTGAAATCTGGACCAAATTTAAGTAAAACCAAAATCGAACGATATCGTTCATTGTAAAAATAGGTGTCTATCTATTCTATATTCGATGAAGATTGCAGTTTTTAAAACCGTTTGGTTCCGTCGATTTATAAATCTCGTTTTTTATCACTTACAACAATTTTATGTTACAGCCTTCTTTTATATAAAACCTGGTTTGTTACATATTTTGTGTATAACGTTTTATTTTATCTGAACTCGACGACTTTTTTATAGTTGATAAATACTTAAATAAAATCAAAAGATGTTTATTTGCAATTTCTTTAAATTTTATTTGATAACAACCGTTTATAACCTTTTTATGTTGAACAAAATTTCAAATTTAATTTATTTTATGCGTTTTTGTCAATAATTTTGCAGGGATATTCAAATTTGCTTATCATCAAACACTAAAAATAGATGTAATGTTTATTGTTTTAAAACTGTAAATATCATTATTTAACTTCAAACATAATAAAATCATATATGAAAAATCTAAATTGTAGAAAAAGACTAACCCAAATTTAAAAATTAAAAAAGCAATATTTTCTCCAATGAAGGGGAATGGTGTGAAAATATATAGATTCACGGTTTCGGATGGTAAAAGTAGAAGAGTTACTACACACATATGTACATATGTATGTATGAATATGTCTATTAATTATTTATAAACTTTCTACCTTATTCGGCTATAAAACATAGTGGTATTGAATACTGAATAGCAAATTAAAAGAAATTAATACAAACAAAACCAATATTAATTTATATTTTGTATTATCAAATAATATAAAATCGACTGATTTAAATATATCGTGAACAAAAATAAATATAATTTAAATATTAAAAAAAATGCACACACTGTATGCTATGTTTAATAAGTAGAGACGTGTATAAAATAATATTTATTTACTCAATTTGTTGGAAATAATAAAACTGAAACAAAAATTAATAAATAAATTCAATTCTATAAATAAATTATTTGATAAAGCGAATGCTTTCTTGTATCTGCATAAACTAAAATTAATACATACATTTAAGCTGTACCTATACTTAGTAATTATAATACTTATTGCGAGTTGAAATTCTTCAAAGTATGCCACTAATATTTTAAAATGCTAAAAATCATTCTCATTAATATAAATTCATTATTTGGTGATGGTAAAAAGTCATATATAAAAAAATAAAATAGAGTACAATAAAACGATAAAAGATATTCGTTGTTTTATAGTGATTCTTTTGTAAAAACAAAAAACAACTCGCGTTCTTCAACAATCTTAAAAAAGCAAAGTATAAAATGTGCTTTTCGTTTACAATTTGAAATACCAATGATTAAAAAAAAACGCGAGTTGATTAGTTTCGAAGATAGAAATTAACGAACTCCATTTTAATGGGGTGTAGGTTGCTTTACCACTTTTAAATGGATTATTTTCCGAACAATCTTTCTTTTTTCTAAAACTAGAGCAATTAAAACAATAAAACAAAATTGCGGAGTTCTGTATTAATATACATACATATTTGTACGTCATGATAAAAGAACATTATTTCTGTTCTTATTCGAGCTTGGAAGTCCCAAATCAATAGAATAAGTTTACACATTTTCTTTTGATGTACTTGAAGGTACTTTCCTTTTCCTTAAATGAAAATTAAATTTATCCTTCCGTTTAATTTGAATCATCTTTGGAAAATGGATGTAAAAGTTAAATTTAAATTAATTGTAACTTGAAGTAAATTCAAAGGAGACAAAATATCAAATTACAGAAAGTAATGTTTGTTTTATTTAAGGCATGATAATAAATACAATGTTAATTGATATAAATTAAGGTTAAGGAAATACAAATATAATCACATAAATTAAATCATCATCTTCCAACCCCTGCTACACAAATCTCACATACTCGCACATGCAAAGCAAGCAAAAAACATTTATTGTTATTCAAATTCATTTGCATAATGTTTGAATTAGAAAACGAATGCAACTTCATACCATACTTAAAATTTCACTAAAATAAAAATAATCATTTAAATCATTTTTTTATGTACGAAAACACATCTTACTCATAACAATTACAAAAACATTTTGTAAAAAAGAACTGTCATTTTATACTTTCATCAACTTCTCAAATAGTTATACAATATAAACTGGATGGCAGTTGCTAAGATAATTAAGGTTAAAATTTAATGCAAAAGTTGAAAGTGAAAAATATAAATTTATAATCTGATGAATTTAAAAATATATTTAAGAAATTGAAACAATTAAAAACAAAATAAAAGAATAAGAACTGCATTTTAAACATTTTAGTTCGTAAGGTTGACACAATGATATATTGCTATATAGATGTGTAGAAAAGTATAACGTGTATAACAGTTTAAAAAGAAATAAATAAATCATAAAAGTAATAATCATAATAAAAGTATTTCTTTTAAAACTTTAATAGAAGTAAATATTTTCTATTATTCTGCAATTTAAACGAAAGCTGTTTTTAAAATCATATAAATATTTACATTCGTGTAATTTAGTTATTTGAAAGCGGTTTATTCGGTAGGTTGTTTGGGAAGGATACTTAAACTAGACATTGGCAACTGAAAAAGAACGGACGGAAATCCATCAAAAAAAATCATTAAATCATCCAAACAAAAATATCCTATCGAAAATGAAAGTGCAGTGAATAACAAAAGAAAACAGACTGACTCACTACAAGTGGTATTAGATGTTCTCAAGTCTGAAATTTATAAACTAAAAGCTGGTGTACTCCAAGGCTCCGTCTTGTCTTCGAATCTCTTCCTCATATTTACCAACGATTTCTAACGCTCGCACTGTAATAATCATTTTAAGGGTATTAATAACCCCTTGATTCGGGCATATTATAAACAACAACAAAAAAGCAGCATAACCTATGATGAACGGTGCTCCCTACTCCCTATTTTGTGTTCGATGATAAGACTCATGTAATATTTGGGAAGAAACAATTTTTGTGCTACGTACATCTACTCTGTTGTTAAGTATTTATGCCATCTATTTTGGCATTCAGTGAAACCTAAGTAAGTGAAAATACTGATATTTCAGAATTTAGCCTATGGGGGTTTAACTTAGTGGCACTTATTTTTCTCAAGCAGGGCCTCGCTTTCGTAATCATGGTGTTAACCAGCTTTAGCCTCGGTATGGACAGATATACATATATGGCTTGGATTACTGTCACATCATAATATTTGTGAAGCTTTGCGCGATGAGCACTCGAAATTTACTTCTATATAATTAAAATGGCTGCCATAGCAAAACTTTTTGACAAATCTGTCTGTACATTTGGGTGCGTTATTTTAAAAGATGATTTTTTACAAAAAAAAAATATGCGAATTATTGAAAATATTGTGTGAACTTCAGAAGTTATCTATCGACCTCTATATTTGACAGTTCGTCCGAAGTTAAGATCAAGCGTACACTAAGGCTAGGCGCGCAATATTTACATAGTTGCACAACTGTTTGGTTGCTTATAGAAAACAGATGAACTATTTTGTTGAATGTCGGCGCAGGTGCATATAATTATATGTTACTCAAAATAGCGAACTCATTTTAGGCAATCGTTTAGTTTGTGTCAAAACACAACCTTTTTTAGTTGCTCGAACCAAGCAGTTGCGCAACTAAAAATTGAATGTGCGCGCCTAGCCTAATGAGCCACTATTAGGACGGAATTGTTTGGCCACTGTCAAATCGGCCCAATCGAGGTAACCGTCGGAGCGAAATTCTCTCCGATCAGCTGATCGGAAATTCTGTCCGACGAAATTCAACCCATGTCATTTTTATGAGATGCTTCGCGATGAAGTACTTCTAATTGTCTTATTTTTGACAGATACAAACAAAATTTTCTCCGAAGTCCTCCGAGAAGTTCTTGTTGCGGAAAGTGTTTTCTTTTTAAAGAAATACCGAGTTAATTAAAATGTAAAGTAATAAAGAAATAAACTTTATTTGCGTTAACTCTTGTTACCTATTTATAATGGACCTTTTGTTCTTAGGCAGAACGAAAAAACAAGCTCGCAACAATATGAGGGGATGGTGAATCTGCTGAGCGAGTATCCCGATATTGCACAAAATTACAATCATTGTATATATATTTTAATAGTACTCTCATGAATAGGAACGCGACTAGGCGAACCAAGCGGCACCATAATTACTAAATTAGCAAAGATGCCTATGGCAGAGTTTTAACAGATAGACAGTTAATACATGACAGTGACAGCAATAGGAATACTGTATATAAAATAGGAGAACAAAGGCACATACTATGTACATTGGAGTAGAATGTAGGTGTGTGTGGGGATTTGTTAGTTGTTATTTTCTGTAGGCAAATATTTTCAAGGTCAATACTTTCAATACTTTTTTGGCGATTACGTATTTTTTGGGATAGAAGAAAATTATTTCTGTGCATATTGTCGTCTGAGTTATATCATGTTCAAAAGAGCATTTTTGGCGAAATTTAGTTAAAAATGCAGTTTTTATAAATCAAACATGCTCTTTCGAATGGTGTACTCCATTTCTTTCCATCTCTTTTAGTTTTTAAGTTATGAAGAACAATTATGTTCAATAAAGCACTTTATTAAACATTTGAGTTCGACTACAGCTAAACGGCTCGGCCGATTTTCTTCAAACTTGGTAGATATGGCTTTTAATTTCCCCCCCCCGGATGTTTTTTTCTTTGGAATTTTTTTTCGAAATTTCATAAATATTTTTTTTTCTCAAAAACTGTCCCACAGATTAAAAAAAAAACAAAAAATTTCATTTAATTAAAGCTAGGCATTGTATATATACAATGAGCTAGGTAATGGTTGAAAAAAATTTTACAAAAAATTGTTATTTTTGGTACCCCCCTTGGGACAATTTTTTTTGTTTTCGATTTTCTCAAAAACGGTACGACGGATTTTGATAATTTTAAAGGTCCCTAATAGTTTGAATATTATTGTGTATTCAAATTTTCCAAAAAAATATTTTTTGGATTTTTAAAAAAAATTTAAAATTTTTTTTTTGAAAACTCAATATTTCCTCAAAACTATCTTCGAAGAACAAAAATTATTATTTGTGTTGTTTTCTTAAAAATATAAGCTTTTATATACAAATATTAATAAAAAGAAACAAATTTCAGCCTCGGAACAGTTTTCGAGAAAAATACGATTTTCGAAAACCCTTTTTTGAAAAAATATCAAGTAACTTACGAAAAAAAAATATTTTCACGCGTATACAAATTTTCCTTTTTCCAAAAAATGTTCATACTTTTTTGAAAATTTTAATATTATGAAGTCTTATATATTTATAATATTTTTTTTTTTAATTTTTGGAAAAAAAGTCATTCTTTTTGGAAAATTCGATATCTCAAAAACCGGCGCAATGTTTTTTTCGAAATTTAATTTCCATTCGTACAGTAATAAAACTTAAAGCTAGCGCACGATTTTAGGAGATTTTACTTAAAAACAATATTTTTTTGTTCCACGCTTAAAATACTTTTTAAGCGTTTTTGTTTTTCGTTTCATACGTGGATTGAAAGGTGGCACTCCCTAGATCACGAAAATGTAATTTTTAATTCTGTAGGATGAATAGTTTGGCCAGAAATCACGTTTGAAAATGTCAACTTTGAGGGGTCTACGAGGCTCCGTTTAGCCGCAAATCGCGTTTAAAGATAAAAATTCGTTTTTTGATACCATTTTTTCAAATTTTGACATTTGACTATTTTCTCATTATCGAAATAGGGATTTTTTATAGAGATGCTTCCAATAAGTTTAAAAAACATTGCATCTCCAAGCTTTTTTTTTAATTTTTGGAAAAAAACTTGGAAAATTCGATATCTCAAAAACGGCTCAATATTTTATTTCGAAACACAATTTCATTCGTACAATAATAAAAACTTAAGGTTGGCGTACCAAATTTTTTTTATTTTATTTTCACTTACAAAATTATGTACATAATTGCAAGTTTTGCATGTGAAAAAAATTTAACTCGAGATTTTGATCAAATTTGACTTTACGATGATAGAGAACACGAAAAAATATTTCTTTATCTAAAAAAATTGTTTTTGAAAAATCAATGTCTTGAAAATGTTTGAGCGATTAATTTTTGAAAATATTTCCTAGAATCTTTATTTTCAAATACTTAAAATTAATATCCCAATTTTTTTTCTAAAAGAATTTTAAAGAAATTTCTTATATTCAAAATCAGTTTAATAATAAAAGGTTTTTTAAACTTTGTTTGCATAAATTCTTACTTTTTATATTTATATTAACAAAATAAAAAAAAAAGCAAAATTTTTATTTTAATGAATTAATAATTTCCAAATTTGATAAAAATTCGTAGACAAACATTAAAAGAAATGTTTGTTTGTTCAAAATTCGCAGGGCAAATATCTTATTTCTTACAAAATATATGGATAAAAACTATTTTTTGTAAAAAAAAGTTTATTTTTATTTTAAAAATGTTTCATGTGGGGTGCATCAATAATTTCTTAAAATTGACATTAAATTCCTTTTTTTTTAATTTTTCAAAAATTGCTTATAAGCAATATGTATGTAAATGCATACAAAATATTTTTTCCAAAAAAGGTATCTGATTTTTTTTTTAAATATTATGTCAATAATAATTTTATTCTATTTTTTTAATTAATTTAAGTTTTGTAAAATTATTTTTTTCTCGAAAAACTTATTTGATTTTTTTTTCAAAATAGCTTTATGTGAATATTTCTGAATTTCTGAAACAGTTTATTATACACATAAAAAGTATTAAAAATTTTCTATATTTTTTGCAAAAAAAGTTTATATGAATAAATTTTAAAAACTGGTCTATACCTATATCAAATTTTGTTTTTATATATTTAAATATATAAATACCTATCAACGCATAACAATAATTTTTCGTTTTTGTACCTAATCCAAATTATTATTTTAATTTGATACAATTTTCTATGGGTATGTACCTAGGTACATACCTACTATGCAAAAGCTATTTTCTTTAATAAAAATATAGGTACGTACCTATAAGATTTTCTTAAAGAAATAGTTTTCTAACTGTGTATGTACATATACCTACCTATCTATATTAATTACAAAAAAAATTCAATTGCCACTATCTAACTACCCACTGCAAATAATTATTATAAAATTATTTTGGTTACCATAACGAAATAAAGCCAATTTGAAATTATTTAGTTTTCAAAAACGAAATAAAACAATTTGAGTTTATTAAGTTCAAATTCCTCTAGATCTTATTACAAAGTCGACAAAATGGCAACCTCGGTAATTAATCGTATCAGAATTTAAACAAACCAGAACTCTCATACACTCTCAATACTTTTTGCTTGTATTCATTTCGCGCCTCGCATATGCAACTTTATATACCTACCTACAATTGATTCTGACAGCAAAAAGAAACGCAGATAATATTTTCTCCCTTACCCTCATTATTGTTGTCAGAATAAATATATCTCTACCTCGTCTCTTGTTTTGCTTATATTTTCTCCTTCCACATCAACTCTGCACAGCTTAACATAGCCACACTTACGATTTTGCGGCACAATAATAAAACATTTTTTCGTGTTCCATGAGAGTACTATAAAAATATATATACAATGAGAGTACTTCAATAAATGCATCAGGTCTTAACAAGCTATTAGTTCAATCTTTTTAATACCATTTCACTTTATAATCCCCTAATTCACTCTTTAAAAGTGTTCTTTCTGTTATACTATTAATAAAACATCTTTTAAACATCTTAAAGATATTCATGACAAATGTTATTATATTGACTCTCTATATACCCCCTTTAAAACCTTTTTAAAAGGAGTAATTTTAAAATGCTGAAAGAGTTTTTCATTTTAATCTTTCGAATACATCTTGAAGATATTCTGTGGACGTTTTCACTAAAACGTCTTTATGATATCTTAACAGGGTATCTTCAAGTAGTACTATTTTCCTCTTTGGTTGAAAAAAAATGTTTTGTTTCACCCGAAATATGTGAATTGTGTAACACTTCCCATGCAATCAAAAACATATGAAGGAAAAAACTAGCTAAAAAACAACTCAAATATTTAGTTGAATGTGCGCGCAGTTGCATATGATTATATTAAACAGAAAATAGACAGAAACTGATTGTTGTGAATTTTTTATCATTTTCTTTTACTCTTTGCTTACACTTTGTTTGCTCTATTTTCTTTGAATTTGACTGGCATTCGTCCTTTACACTTAGCTTACACTTTTTTCACTCTTTGTAGTTATTCGCGGGCTGAGTTGATGGAACTCTCGAGCTACTCTTTTGTTAATTTTGAAGATGACATTTTCGCTTTATCCCAGGAAAAAGAACATACAAATAAAAACGATGAAAATGAAAAAAATAATAAAAATGAAGTAATAACCGACGAAACAGATAGTGATGACTAGGGCAAAAATATGCTTTGAAATATTAGTTTTAATTAAATGCATACATATGAACATATGCTTCAATAAAAATTAATTTAAAAATTCAATAAAATTAATTACTTAACGAAGTTAATAAAATACATTTTTAAAGTATTTAATGGCCAATAATTTAAAATCGCATGCTTAGGTATGTATGTATATTTAAAAAAATGATCTCGACAGCAAAAATAAAGTTATTCCAAATGCATATTTCTTGAAAGTATTAGTGGTTTCAAGCAATTTCATTTTAAATGTAGAGACATAATTTTTTTTTTTGAACGAAACAAAAATGGAATTCTTCGATAATTACGGAGTCTTTTCAGAAATATTATTAAAATCGATTTAGAATCTGAAGGCAAGTACTTTTTTCAATCAATTTTATGAAAATGAAAAACATAAATTAAAATAAAGTGACTAAAGTGACTAAAGAAGCCCAAAATGAAGAAACAACAGATAGTGATAACTACGGCAAATAAAAATATGCTCTAAAAAAAAGTTTGAAGCGCTTAACATACATGTTAATGGTGCACATGCTTCAATAAATTTATTCTTTTTCAATGTTTACAAATAGTAATCAATACTAAATATGTTTAGTTCACCTATTCTACGTGTGATGGTATGCAAAAATATTCATTTTGGATGAAATATGCAAAAATCTACCCCAACAATTTGTGGTTTGATAAATCATGTAACTGTAAAGGGTTTTCGCGAATAAATTTTCCTCGGAATATTTCCCGTTTACTAAACTTAGGGTAGGTGAATGATGCTCTAGAGATTTTCTCAGAATTTGTTAGTATCGGAAATAAACTTTCTAGGATAATTAGTTGTTATTACATAGGACTTTCTGTGCGAAAGAAATTTTCTCCGCAAGAACCCGGCAACGCCGGGTATTTTACGCTAGTGATATATATGTGAAAACCTAGGGTGGAATTATTTCCTATTTGAATATTATAGTAAAAAAAACTTGGAAAATATGCCTCGAATATAGTTTTATTCATAGAAGTAGAAGTATATATGAACGAAGAACTATTTATTCGACCATTGTGCTGAATTGTCCTTCTTATATGGGTGAAAAAAGAATTAGCAAAGTGTTGTTTCGATAGAAAATTTTTAAACTCCTTGACCTAGAAGGCTGGGGAATATCTCTTCTTTCTGCGAAGGATCTTCTCCTCTCTTCTCTTATCTCGATACTCTTCTTTCGGTGAACGCAATCATTATCATAACAAGGTTTCTGGGGTTTTCGCTCTCGAATACGTGCTTGCCTCTTGCGAGGAATTGACAAATCCTCTAAAAGTATCTATTGTCATAAAAAGTGCTGCTGATTATCCGTTCGGAATTGGCAGAAAATTGTAGGTTAAAGTCCAGGTTACACTCACACAGGTTAGTTGAGAGTTGTCAGTCACTAGATCCCGGTTCTCTTCGAGCTGTTGCACTACCAAATGTATTAATTTATATCACCGTATAACATACAGTGTGGCGCAAAACTAAAGCAGGAAATGAATTCACTTAAAAAGACTTATCAGAAATTAAGAAAACCAATAATAATTTCATAATTAAATTGTTCATTTAATCAAAATATGAATATTAGTCTTCAATTTCGAGCTCCTCTTAGCTTATTCAAAAATCAACAAAATAATTTAAAACTCATTAAAAATTAAGTGGACAAAGTCAACTAAATAATGATCATTTACATTTAATGTACTCGTTTGATTATTAGTGGTATGTTTAGAAACGTTATAATGTTGAAAGATCCATCGAAATTGTATATTTTCCTCAGACTCAGGAAACGTGATATTTTGAAGAAGCTCCCTGTACATGAAACGATTTATTATAATGGAGAAGTAATTTTTTCTCAATCAGTAAATAATAAAAAAAGTTTAATGTGCGTTAGCGACCAAATTAAGCTGCATTTTATAAACAAAGTTTAATATGTGTGAGTAAAATCGGTAAATTCTGTAAGTTAAGTTCTTTTTGAGTAATATTCTGTTTTTTCTTTATTTTCTTTGTGGGTTTTAAATTTTATCGACTAAGATTTTAGGTTATAACAATTGGCAAGAAATATGACCTTACCCTTCCCAAAATATTCAAGCTGCCACTTTGCTTAAAGAGCGTAATTGCTCTTATGCGCAAACAGCCCAAAAAGAGGGAGTATCCAAGTCTTCAGTGGTAAATATGGCTAGAAATGTAAAAAAAAACTCTGCAATTTCCATGCACCACGAGAAGACATACAAATTGTAAATATTGCTTTGAGACATCGAAGTGCACCAACAAAAATTATTGCTGAAAAAGTGTGCTCTTCTGGTGTTAATATATCAGCCAGAACAGTGAGACGCAGTTTAAAAGAAAATGAGCTTTTTTGTAGGTGGGCTGCAGAAAAGTCAAAGGTTACAGAAGACATGTACGTGAAACGTTTATTGTGGCCTAAATTGCATAGGGACATGTCTTCAAAATATTGGGACAAGGTACGTCAATTGAATTAAGTCGTTACCATTTTGGTATCAATCTATCTCAAGCCGACTCGTTTTTAAAAATATTTTTATTTGCAGATTATATTCAGCGATGAGTGTGGGCTTGAGGCAGTAACTGTCAACAAAAAAATTATTCGCGATAAAAATGATGAACTGTATTTAGATTGCTGCGTGGCTCCTTAGGTCCAATATCCACCGAGTGTTATGATTTGGAGCTGTATAACGGAAGAAGGTCCTAGTTGCTGGTTCAATTTATTTTGTAGAAGGAACAATACGCTCCGGACGATACACAAACGTTTTGAAATCTGTTTTAAAGCCATACTGTGGTAGCCTAAGTTTTCAAAAGAGCAAATATACTTTTATGCGGTATGGTTCACCTTATCATAGGGTCACGACCAATGCATGCATTGATTTGACTAGTTGAAACTTAACATACTGCCATGGCCTTAACCCCATTGAAAAATGTTGATGATTTGAAAAAAAAAAAAAACATTGAGGATGCGTGGTATAACGACAACAAAATAAAAGAAGCTATAGAAAACTATATTATCAGTATGCTCCAAAAACAGAGGCAGTTATAAAATTCAGAGACGGACACACGAAATACTAGCTGATTTAATGGTTTAGACCCTCCTAACGAAAAAAAAATATTGAAATAAAACAAAATTGAAAATAAAAAAAGAATAATCTGTTTTTTTTTTAAGGGTTCAAAATAAAATATTGATGGAAATTTCAATCGGTCATAATTGTGTGGCCACTTACTGTAATAATATTCCTTTCATCATGCTTAACCTTTGTTTAGCAAGAATTTCAACGTTCGCCTTTTGGCCTCCGTACTGTACGAAATCCGTCAGATACCTTTAAATTGAACTTGGATTCATCTGAAAACGGAACCGTTTTCCATTTTGCCACATTCTGGCAAACTCCAGTCTCGCTCATCGGTTTTTCCGCTCTTCGCCGGATCGTCCTGTTTGAGATCTATCTATAAGTCTAGTTAATTTTGTATACTTGTTGACAACATAAAGTGGCCTTTTTGATAAGCCATTTCTTTCTAAAGTGAAATCATTTCGTGCTTTAGTTTTGGCCAACACTCTCTATGCTGCTACAGTTTCTTAGAAGAAAGCCCTTAGCTGTCGCTGAGTGGGGACTCTGTTTAGCAACTAATTCGCTGATGTCTTTTTTTAGACTTTCAAATTGAATTCCTTGACCACAACTTAAACATAGTACTCTAGACTCTAGAGGTTCTGCAATTACGTAGCCCTAGGTTTCATATGCAAGAAAATGGTTTTATAGTCAAAAAAATTGTAGGAACTTTTTACCATATTTCTTTCTAGGTTCAGTCATATTTCTTTCTACGCTTTCAAAATTAACCTAAATTTTTTATCCGTAGATGGGAATAAATTCAGTAAACAAATTTGTCCTGAAATAATTTCTTGTTCTGTCAAATTTATTTCAGGCGAGGTTTAGATACAATAGGGGAACATTTTAATATTTCAGGGGAATTGAAACTTCCGAAAATCATCAATTGAGTTTACCATTAAATCAAAGAACAATTATTTTGTCTAAATACGTTTTTTTTACCTGAACCAGGATACAATTTGTAATAGAAATTTTAATAAAAAAAGAACTTCAAAACCATCAGAGCCAACTAATGTTTGACAGCAGCCTTTTCTGCCTGGTATTTGTAATGTAATTCCATGCAGTCAGTGTTTGAGATGTTTATCCAGCCATTTGGTGTCATGTGGTAAACCCTCACTATACCCCCGGAGTAGGCATCTCGGAAGGTGGCGTGATAGATGGCGCGGCGACCCAATTCCTGGGCCACTTCGTCTGTCAAATCCCATTTGTAGCCAGAGTCTAGCACACCGAAAGCATAAATCGATCCACTTCCAACTGAGAATACGTTGCCTGGTGTGCGTGATCCTTCCGAATCGACATAATATAATCCAGGTCCTCGCTTGTCATAGCCTGCCATCATCATGCCCATACTCAGGCCCATTCCCTTGTATTCGTGAGCGATGTTGGCCATGATTTTGCTTGCAGCAGCAACAGAGATACGTTCTTTGTTGCGCAGCTCATGAAGTCGACATTCCTTAGCCAAAACACGATCCCAATAGACACAATCTGCAGCTCCGCCAGCGAGGGTACCTATGGGCATTGTTTTGTTAGAAATTATTCAAATACTTTTGAAACTTTCCTACCCAAAAGATATTGATTAATTTCAACAATTTTCTTCATTGTTTGTGAACCAATGAACTGGCCACCAGTGGCACGGGAATCCACAGCCAAAATTACACCGCCTTGATACTTAAAACCTAAAGTGGTTGTGCCGTGGTCGAAGTCGATTTTAATGCCAGACTTTTCCCCATGAGCTGCAATCTTACGTAAATTTTCGCATGGCTACATGAAATAGATGATTTTAATATTATGTACAAGGAAATGTAATGTATTAACTCACGTTTTCGAACGGGGGAGCCGCCAAAGAGTAAGCGTTTTCCAAGTTGCACGTATATTGAGACATCTCACGTTCCAAATCTGTTGAAGAATAAGTGCTCATTTTCATGTAAGGAGCATCAACTAAGCCACAAATCTCAGCCAGTGCCATGATTTTAAATAAATATTAAGCAAAAATTATACGAAATATCACGAGAAAATAATATCTTTTATTAAAAGACCGACGACAAAGCAATGAAATTAGAAATGGTTGAATCGATGAATGACAACTAAATTTTGCAACGAACTGAAGTTGGTCATAGTTCATTATGTACATTGAATATTGCCCGGGTTCATTGCATTAAATCGCGGTTGTATAGGAGTTTTACTCAGAGACCACACTAGATGGCCTCAACTGCGTTATTTTTCTGTAAAAAGTGAAATTTCACTATTATTAACTCTCATAGATCCTTTTCTATCATTTTGATCTGAATATCAGCTACATATCTTTGTGACGTCACAAAGTCGTTCCTTAACTCAAAGTTGAAGTGTTAGAAAGTTAATTTTGATAACATTTTCCTCTCATGAAAGTCAACCTGTGCCAAGCTGTTCAAAAATCTCCTTCGAGATCCCGTTTGCAATCGACATCAACTAACGGTCTTTGCTGTCATTGCCCTGTGGAGGGCTCGCGAGGAATTGCCGTAATCCATTTTCTTTTCAGAGAAACAGGGATACGCCAATCGTGGTAAGACATTGTCTCTTCATCGTTGTCATCGTTGGTTGTTGCGAATAGTAGGCAAGTTTTCCAATATCACAAAACTCGATTGGATATTTAAACCTACCAAGCACGCAGTTTTACATATCAACTACAACTGATCCTCGGCTTTTGAGGAAGACACACTTGCCGTTTCGCTCCAGATCGATTAATTACAGCCCAAATCCAAGCAGGGGTTTCAAACATTTTAAAGCTTAGTATTATCCGAGCCCGTGATAGAGATTGGCAGCCATGTAGCGATCTTCGACAACTTAACGCACGGAACGGGCCAGACTGCTATCCGATTCGAGGCTTCGGACCTTGCTGGTTGTTCTCCACCATTGATCTAGTTCGTACTTTTAAACAGATCCCTGGTGCCAAATGACATCTGTAAAACGGTGATCAGTATAAATTTTGACCTTTACGAGTTCTCATTTATAAATGTTGGTCTCCGAAATACGGCTCAGTTTTTTCAAAAGTTTACCAATGAAGTGACAAGGGAACTCGACTTCGTTTTCCCCTACATTGAGATATTTTGGTGGCTTCTAAGAGCAATGACGAAAACCAAGATCACCAATACATTCTCTTCAAGTGATTTTCGCAATTTGAAGTTGTCGTCAACACGGCATAATAGCCGCGTTTTATTATCGCCAATGATCCATTTAGATTAACCCCCAAAAATAAAATGATACAGATCATAGTGACAGTTGTGTTGTATGCTCATCTCCCTCTTGCTTTTCAATTGTGTCTTGTCTTTTTTCTTTACACTGTTGTTTACACTTCCTTACCATAAATAGCCATCTACTCGCCAGAAAAAGAACTAATTTATGGATCTTTAAAATAGATCCAGATAGGGAACAGGATCCCAAATTATTTTTGTAATACATGTTAAAAATTAATCAAGATCTAGATCCTCATAGATCCGTAGATAATAACCTAATGTTTCTTTGGTCATTCTAAGGCTAATTTTCTTACGAGTATATACCATGTATACGCTGAAGGAATTCGCCCTCCACCAGAAAGAGTAGAAGCCAAATCGACCAGAAACTGTCAAACAGCTCCGTGAGTTTCAAGGTATAAATAACTTTTTCGGTAAATTTCAGAAAAACGAAGCCACATACCAGTCCTCTCTTAATGAGTCCCTCAAGGGTTCTTGTGTCAAATGATCAGAACGAATCGAATAAACGATAGATCAGGATGCTACATTCACAGCTTTGCAACGCTATGTTACTGTCTAACAGGACACAAGTTTACCGTGGGTTATGTTTACGATTATACGTCCCAGAATGCTGTAGGTGCAGTATTTCAGCAATTTTGCAACAATATTTGGGGGCCTCTTGCATTTTTCAGTCAGAAGAGTAAATTATGTGAAACTGCATGGTGTGTACGCAGAGGTACGAAAATTCAAACACCTTTTAGAAAGACATCATAGAATAGGTAAAAAAACACTCCTGTATATTTTGCCGCAGAACCCAGACAAAAAGTGGATAGGCCGTTATGGTGTACCACTTTGTACAACTGTTGACCAGTAAGTTCAGTTGAAGCGAGCCAGCTATTCAATGCTCTCAATAAGTGCTGCGAAGTAATTAGCACATCCATACGACGTCAGTCCAATCACAGTCGAGCGACTCCACCGACAGCTAAAGACTGTGTAATTCGCTTCTGGATTGACACTTTACCGATAGTATTGTTTGGGATTCCAACTGTGTAGAAGGATGACTTTGAAGCCACTCCAGCTGATATAGTTTTTGGGAAACCTCTGCGATTACCGCATAAAAAAATCAATGCAAGCACGAATTTAATTTATAAATTTTGTAAATTTTTCTCCTCAACCGAAATAAACAATTGCTTGGTGGTTTACCGAGTTTAAACAGGGGAATATAGACACAGATGATTCCGAACGCTCTATGTACTTCCAAGTGGGAGATTCACCGAAAACACTTATAAAGTTCTCAAATTCGTTTTGGACAATCGCAATATAAGACTACAGAAGAAAGCTGGCTGACTTCCTTCAGATACCAAAAAGGTAATATTTACAGTATTTTGCACGAACATCTGGACATAAGAAAACTGTTGTTTAAATGTGTGACGTAATTTTGACAACTCAACGGATACTCAGAAAATGTCAACAAAGTACAATAATACTACTACATAAGAAAGGAAACAAGGATAACATGAACAATTATAGACCGATAAGTCTGATTTCAAGCTTTTCTTGAAGACAATATATAATAAAACCAAACAAGCTCTTATTGAGAGGCAACCAAGAGAGCAAGCAGGAATTAGTTTTCTCAAGTTTTCTCAACCACTGACCATCTTTACCTTTGTTTTACTGACTTCACAAACGGACGGCACTCAGAAATTGAAAGATTCATCCCAACCTGATCAAGACGATTAAAAAATAAAAATATATACAAAAATAATACCGCTAAGGTAAAAACCTACAAGCTTGTGTATTGGACGACATCCTCAAAGATTGAACTGAAGAAACAGGTACGGCATTCAAGTCTGTGGAGAGTCGAACCCACCTACACAGATACGGTCAATGTTGAATTAACTCTCAGCAACCTGCAAAAAAGATGGACTATCTTTAAACTTGACAAAAACAAAAAAAATGACCAATCACGTAAAAGAAAATATATTCCTGCAAAATGATGAAATAGACTATGTTTAAATCGTAAAATACAAAAAAATGAATTTTAAATTTCCTTAAATATAAATATTCAGAATAAGTGTTAATTATTGGTAATATAATTAAATTAATATAAATATGAGACCCTCCCAACATCAAAGGTATACCGCCTAAATTTTCAGACAAAGCAAAATATCTGGGTCTTATTTTGGACAAGAAATTAAGCTGGAAGCCCAATATCCAAGAGAGAATCAACTAAGCCAACATAGCTCTATTCTCTTGCAAAAAAAGCCGTAGGTAACAAATGGGGTCTACAAACTCATATTACACACACTGGCTATACATCTCAGTCATTAGACCGATACCTACTTACATATGGAGTAACAGTATGGTGGGTGGACTGAGCTGGAAACAGCAACAAACCGCGATAAGCTCAGCAAAGTCCAACGAACAGCCTGCTTAATCATGGGTGGAGCACTCCGCTCAACTTCCTCCGCTGCACTTGATGTTCTGTTTCATCTCATACCGCTAGATATCTTCAGCAAACAATCGGCCGCTAGCACAGCCATTCGGCTTAAAGCCTTTTCGCAGTGGATCAATACTGAACTCGTTCAGATCCCTACCTAGTAACGTCGATTACACCACCCCTCATCCAAAAATTAATAAAAACTTTCAAGCGTCCATCCCTTCCAGGACGTGTTGCCGATTAAAAAAATAATTTTTCATGATATTTTATCATGAGATTTCTAAAAAATCATGAGATTGCTTGGGATTAACAATGATTCACAAACATTTTTGAAAAAAATACACATATGAGTTTCCATTTCATTTTATTAAAAATTTAAATTATTTAATTATGCGAGTATCTTAGAAAAATAAATAAATAAATAAATGACATAACCACCCCTATTATGATTGTCAATTATCAATTGATATTTGATAAAAATTAAAATTTGGTACTTTTAAACTCAATTTTATTTAAGAAACTATCAATTATCTGACAAATTAGTCAATTTTCTTTCTGTTCACAACGGTAAGAATCGTTATCAATGACCAAAACTTTTTTTAATCGGGTTATAAAATATCGAAGTTCAATTTTATCAATTATCAATTGATTATTGGTTATAAATTTTACAGAAGTACTTATCGAGCAATGGCTTTGTGACTTTGAAATCAAAACAGCTTTGATTTTTCGCGAGGTCATTGGAATGAATTAGTCCAATAATTGAATCTACTTCAAGTCGGTTTCTTGTTTTTGTTTTTAGTAAAGTTAGTTTTGAAAATATATTCTTTCCGTGTTGGCTGACGAATGTGGCAGTGAAAGTATTTCAAAAACAAATTTATTTAAGAGGGGATATGCCAAGCTATCATCGGCCAGTTTAATTTGACCAACATATTTCCAAAATTCTTCAATGCCGTTTACTTTGTCATTCGCTTTAATATTTGAATTGACAAGCATTCTCCACTCATTATCTATCTCCTGATAACAACTTTCAGCCACTAAATTTGGAAAATGTTTTATAAGTGGGAAAATCGACGAAACATTTCTGTTTAAAACATTCGTTGGGGACAAAATTTCTATATCATTGAAGACACTGTCGTTAAAGTTATAAATCTTGAATATATTTCCTTAGTACCTTTAACTAAGAATGACAAACAGCGGCATTGAAAGCTTTGGACAATTTGTTTGTCAACGGTAACTTTTTGCAAAAATAGGGCTATTTTCACACCGTAATACATTTCACCGTACGAAAGCTGATTTCTTGGGTTGACATAATCAATATTTTTAATATTTGTGCTGTCAATATAACTTTTTTTTACATAGCAACTTAACAGTAACCTTAAGGCTGTCGTCACTTCACTATACATATCTTGAATTTTAGGTTTTTCTGATCGCATACATATGTTTAATTTTGTAAAGAACGGTAGCACAAAACTCAGAAAACATAAATACATATAATGAACAGGGTCATTAAGCATATTCAAAATAGTTTTGCTTGACAGTAAGTTGTCAGTTTTTGTAGCTTCTGTAAAGTATGCCTTCAAAGCATCGTATTGCACGAGAATGCAATTTACAACTTCTAATCTCGAAAGCCAGCGCGTCTGTGAATAATGCAAAATTTTGTTTGGTTTTATCTCCAAAATAGTTTGAAAGGTTTTAAATGCGGCAATTCTCTTAGGACTATTTTGAATATAATTATAAACATCTCGACATAAATCTTCAATACTTGCGGGCAAATTGAAACATGCATATGAAGCACAGAGATGAAAGGACTGACAAATACACTTCATTATAAATAAGTTTGGGATTTCAGGTTGTAAATAAGTGCGAACTGATGAGTTCACTCCCATCATCACTGCAGCTCCATCAGCACCAAAACCTATTAAATTGTTTTTATAATCAATATCGTTTTCATTAAAACTAGTTACTAAAATATCATAAATTGTTTTAGCATCTGCTTTATCCAGTGTAAGCAAATTATAAAAAAAATCGTGAATCTTAAAATCGTTAGATATTCTTACAACTACACATAAATATTTTGTACAACTTATGTCTGTAGACTCGTCAATAATAATAGAAAACTTATTTGTTTTCATTAATGAGCAAAGGTTTTCAAAATTTTGCACGTAACCGGGCTTTATAATCGCAGTGGCTTTAGTGCGGCTGCAGTGAATACTTTTTGCGACTTCAGAGTCACTGCAAATATATTTTATGAGACATGGCAAATGTTCCATTAGGTTGAATGCTAGATTATGTTCAGCGAGAAAGACACAAAGTCTTATCTCAGCTTCAGCAACCTTCCGTCTCAAAGATATTTGAATTTGTCATTGTCCGAGATGCTTTTATTCGTGACGATTATTCTTGAATTTCGTATATGTTTTCTTGATTCTGAGTGACGTTTAAGGCTTTTTACAGCCATACTTATTTTTAAGTCCGCGTGGCAAATTTTGCAAATGTGAATCCTTTTCCTACATAATAAAAGAAAATTTTCATGGCACATGTACACATTTGACTTTGGTTTAATAGATTTATACTAGAGATCGAAAATAACTATTGACTTTTGGTCTTTAAATTACTTATTTATTGATTTTTTATTTGATTTCGTTTAGTTCATTATGAGATTATTTTTAGAAAATTTTTGTAATTTTTTACTTTGTTTGTAATTAAACTTGTAAATTCTGACCCATTAAATCAGAAAGATGTCTTTGAATAAAAAAGACCTTACAAAAATTAAATCTAACAACCATACCCATACAAGAACTCTTGCAAGCAAATTCTCAAATTCAGGGTTGCAAAAGCTTAAGTCACTTGTTAGCTTGTTAGTTTTCTGTAAATCGTTTTTCTTGTGTAGCAAACCTTTATCAATAACTAACCGACCGCCTTTTTTTAGCTATAAAATTAGAAGAACAATTTTTAATTTTGGGTCCAAAATTAATTTTTAGTATGCAAACACTCTTATCATTTGAATGCTTTGAAAACCAAAGTGGTTTTCCAACAAATTGGCTAGGCTACGACCTACGAGACAAAATATTCCGTACGGTGCATCCCTGGCTTAGATCATCTCTTTCAACTCTCATCACACAAAATATTAAATACAGGGAAACTAATTTTTCAAAAGAATATGTTTTGTTTCGATAAATTCGCTCAAGTAAGCAAAAAATATCCCGCTGTCAAATTCATATACACTGCCGCTCATCTGAATAGGTTCACTGTTTTTCGTAACTTACTGTAAGACTATCTGCATATATATGGCAATGACTCGTCTGTGTTATGTATGTAATGAAAGAGCATTATTATGCGCTTAGTTTGGGAAAAAAAGTTTTCTCTTAAAGCTTACCGTTATTCTCACACGCTAGCTAAACTTAATTCATTAAAAAAAACTAAGTGTTTTTTTGGCTCATCTGAATAGGTTCAAAAGCAAAAAATGGAGGAAAACAAGAAAAATAACTGTAATTAAATGATTTATTTTGCACATTGAATAGGTAGAGGCATAATAATTCATATTAATAATGTGTATCGCCACTTTTTTTTTGAAACTGTTTCGAAAATTGGAATTGGAATGAAGTCATACAGTTTTTCTAGATATTGCAGCGAAATCTCTGCCCACGCTTTCTTAATTCCCTCGATTAAGGACAACTTGTCTTCATATTGTCTCCCCGACTCATACACCTTACGGAAAAGAAGTCCCCAAACATTTTCAATTATGTTAAGGTCAGGTGAGTATGGAAGCCATTCCAACACCTCTACATTTTGGTTCTCGATCCATTGTTTTAACGACCTCGCTGTATGGATAGGTGCATTATCATGCTAGAATGACAATGGTATTGGTCTGAAAAGGTCAGAGATTTGTGGGAAGACCTTTTCAAACACAACTTTGTACACATTGATATTCATTCGCGATGTAAGAAATTGCAGCTCAAAGGTTCCATAATATGAAATTGCTCTTCACACCATGACACTGCCTTCACAGCTATGCAGACGGCTTATATAATGTTCTTCTTTACGAAGGTCATGAAAGTAATAGTTGTAGCCATCTGGGCCCTCTAAGTTGTATTTTTTTCATCTGAAAATATAACTCGCCTCCACTCCGATTTCAACGACATGTATTTTTTTGCAAAATTGGAGACGATTTTCTTTTCGTTTTTCGTTCAAAGGTGTTTTTTTCGGTATTTTTTTCTTTTTGAATGCTTAGTACTCTTAATAACGCGTTTCACCATCACCAAACTACACTTAACACCAGTTTTGAGTCTAATTTTTGACGCGGAATCATGCGAATTAGAAGCAGCTGTTATGATTGCGCGTCTATCGGCCATTGATGTGGCCTTATAAGTGTAACCTTTCATATTTTTCCCGTAGTTTTCGATGTTCCGCAAATATTTACCCACTAAATTTTGGCTTCTTTTTATTTTTTCTTGCGATTTTTCTTTGGCTTATCCCTAATTCAATAAATGCTTTTATTTTGCCTTTTTCTACCTATTTTAAGGATTTTCCGCGACCCATTTTTCTTGTTAAACGGTTTAAAACAATTCGATTTACCAAAAAACTTAACTTTCAGTACACATCCGCCGCGCACATCAATTAAAAATGATTTTTTTTGCTTTCGAACCTATTCAGATGAGCCAAAAAAACACTTAGTTTTTTTTAATGAATTAAGTTTAGCTAGCGTGTGAGAATAACGGTAAGCTTTAAGAGAAAACTTTTTTTCCCAAACTAAGCGCATAATAATGCTCTTTCATTACACACATAACACAGACGAGTCATTGCCATATATATGCAGATAGTCTTACAGTAAGTTACGAAAAACAGTGAACCTATTCAGATGAGCGGCAGTGTACCTACCATTTGAATAAATTAATTGAATACACAAACTATTTTATTTGATAAATTATTTTCCAAGTATTTCATATTTTACTTTAAAAGAAGTTAGGCTTTTCAACAATTTATTAATTTATAATAATTATCGCATATTCTTCATATTTCTTTTGACACCTCATTAACCCAAATTTGTTCATTGTGAGAGTCGCAAAAAGGAGACGTACTTACGAAATATTAATACATATAATTCAAAATTTAATCCGACAACTACTGCTAAGTAAAGATTGAATTATACATTCATAAGTGCTTATAAAAATACTGTCCCGATGCATACTACTTATTACGATTACATATTTTCTTGTGTGGGAAAAAAAACTCAACAATTACATAATTTTCAAAAAATAAATCTCAGTAATTTGTGTAGATACGAGTATAAAAAAGTTTGTTTATACAATACATGCTACTACTATTTGCCAACATTTTTGATTTTCAATCTCTGACACATACATTTTTTTTTAATTAAATAGGCTAAGAGCCCACAGCAATATTGGGGTGTTGAACAAAAAATAATTAGCATAAATAGATAGTTATTTACAAATGTGAACGTCTTGCATGCTCTAGGAATAGTGCATAATTGTGCACCAAGTATGCAGTTCTTTCCAAAGTCTAAATAATTGTTTGCTATAACTTCAAAATGTAGAGCTTAGTTCCTTGATTGCAAATATAAAGGTCCAAGACGTTTTGAATTCACCCTTCTGCCTTCAAGACGCGATAAGAATAAGGTACGTCTTCCACGAAGAAGGCCTCCTGGAAAACCTCTTGGACTTCGATATTTGCAATCAGGGCGCTAAGCTCTACATTTTGAAGTTATGTCAAAGTTGTTATCACAATAATTAAGACTTTGTAAAAAAAAATTATAATTGATGCACTTATATGCACTATCATGCTAGACGTTCACATTTGTAAATGAGTACTAAAGGCCTATCTAATTATGCTTTTCAATCACACCCAAAAATTGCTGTGGACCGTCGCTCTAAAAAGAAATTGTTGAAATATGTTTATAAAGAAGAATAGGCAAAAATATTTGGGACCTGGCTGTTTCATTAAGAATAACATTGTGGTTGTTAGCTCGGAATATGAATATGTGTTGTTTAAAAGACCCAACAACCAACATAAGTACTACAAAACGGATATGACGTACGTATGACGACGTCCTGTTAAACAAGTACAACTAAAAATTAATAATCTTAAAAAAAAGTTAATACGATAAATGAAAACGAATTATAGCAAACGAACTATTTTTGTCTATTTTTATAAAACTTCCTTTATTTTGGGGTCTACTAAGTTCATCAAAAGTGGACAATACTTTAATTTAAGTGGAATGCTATTGCAATTAATGTTTGCTCGAATTGTAATCTTCGTTGCCATACATATATGTACATACTACCTAAACCCCATGGCTTACAGAATTGTGCCCATAGAAAAACTGATGTACTAGGGAAATTCTTTTAGACTATATAGTACATACATATACAGGGTGATTGGCATAAGGTGTGACAAAAAGCTAGGGCGTGTAGGTTGGACTTAGACAAGAAAAAAATCGTATGGGAGGGGGGGGTCTATTTCCCCCCGTTTAGGCGGGAGGGGCAATTTAAGAAAAAAATCACTTAAAACAGAAAAAAAATTATTAAAAAATAACGGTGATACCTACAGAGTAATGCTATAGCATTTTGAAAAGCCAGAAATACATTATTTAATCTTGTTTTTAAATAAAGTTGTTCGAGTGAATAGTTTTTGAAAAATTAATTTTCAAAATCAAAATTTTGAAAAAAAAATGAACATTTTTTTTTTTTAAACAAATTTTTTTCAAAATTTTACGTAATTAAGTATTATTTTTTTATTCAATATTCAATGCTCATATTAATTTTTGATCAAACACAAAAAACCGGATGTCAAAATGTTTTGTAGTTTTTGAGAAAATCAAAAATAAGAAAAACTACTTTTGTTCTAAGAAAAGCCTTTTATTTTAGTTTTTATACGTTTTTGGATTCTTAGGTGAATTTACGATTGAAAGGATTAACTTTCTTTTTACTATTTTTTTAATTATCGTCTTATAAACATACAATAAAGTGACAAAGTACTGGATTAACCATATTTCACACATTTTTTCATTGAGAACACCTGCGTGAGAGCATTGGTTTAAAATTGACCTGCCACTTTTTTTATTATGGTGGGGTCGGCTTGGCGTAGGTGCATTTACGAAAGAAAGGATTAACTTTTTTAAAAAATTTTTTTATTATCAGTCTTATAAGCATACAATAAAGTGACAAAGTACTGGATTAACACATTTTTTCATTGAGAACACCTGTGTGAGAGCATTGGATTAATATTAACCTGCGAATGTTTTTCAAATAATTTTTTGTAATAAGCTTTAGTTAAAAAATTGTTAAAAATTTAAATAAACAATAATTATGTATTTTATCTAAATATGCATGTATTTCTTATTTTAATTGATTTCAAGATTCAGGAACATTCTTGTTCTTATTTCGCAATTGCACTTTTCTGTCACTAGTTAGGGCGTGTAACGTTGCATTACTTAAAAAACATTCGCAGGTCAATATTAATCCAATGCTCTCAGGCAGGTGTTCTCAATGAAAAAAATGTGTGAAATATGGTTAATCCAGTACTTTGTCACTTTATTGTATGTTTATAAGACGATAATAAAAAAAAATAGTAAAAAGAAAGTTAATCCTTTCAATCGTATTCACCTAAGAATCCAAAAACGTATAAAAACTAAAATAAAAGGCTTTTCTTAGAACAAAAGTAGTTTTTCTTATTTTTGATTTTCTCAAAAACTACAAAACATTTTGACATCCGGTTTTTTGTGTTTGATCAAAAATTAATATGAGCATTGAATATTGAATAAAAAAATAATAATTAATTACGTAAAATTTTGAAAAAAAATTGTTTAAAAAAAAAATTTTTCATTTTTTTTTCAAAATTTTGATTTTGAAAATTAATTTTTCAAAAACTATTCACTCGAACAACTTTATTTAAAAACAAGATTAAAGAATGTATTTCTGGCTTTTCAAAATGCTATAGCATTACTCTGTAGGTATCACCGTTATTTTTTAATAATTTTTTTTCTGTTTTAAGTGATTTTTTTCTTAAATTGCCCCTCCCGCCTAAACGGGGGGAAATAGACCCCCCCCTCCCATACGATTTTTTTCTTGTCTAAGTCCAACCTACACGCCCTAGCTTTTTGTCACACCTTATGCCAATCACCCTGTATAAAATACCCATTCTCCTTTATTATAAAAATTACACTAAAACTAACCTTTTTCACTCGGTCGAATCCACTTTTTGCAAAAAGGAAGAGCTTCCCACTTTTTATTATATATTTGGTCATACCTCAACCTTCCTTTTTTTCTGGGCGTAGATTCGCATTCGTCATCTATTTCAATTTCAACAGTCTCTGGAATTGGAGATGCTGGCGTTTGCTCCAAAGCAGCAGTCTCAGCAGCGCTTGTTCCAACACCAGCGCCAGCACTTGATGTTGAAACTATTGAAATGTGTTGTTGGACACTAGAATCATTATGATTGTTCCCAGATTTTGAGCTTCCACTGACAATTTTGTGTTTTATTATAAATCTATCCATTGCCGACAACATTATAATTATATTATCGTATTAGGATTTTAAAAGAATACAATTTAAAAATGAATTTCGAAATTGAAAGACTAGACACAAAAATAACAGTTTAAATGTTTACCGTTGTTTTTTTGGTTTATTTATATGTATGTATGTATTTTTTTCGTTCTCTTTTGTTTGTCATTTGAATGACATGTAGGTTGAATAGGTTTTTTTTAAATTATAATAAAGAAGTTACATGGGCTGATTATAATGGACTAAGGCGATGCACCCACTGGACAACATAGTTGCCAGCAACTTTTAGTTGCTGAAAAATGCCACAGTTGCTCCAAGCGAGTAACTAAGTTGTTTTTTTTTAAAGAAAAACTCAAAAATCATGAGATTTTCAGTGAATTCATTATTTCATGAGAAGGGATGACACAGATGGATCTAAAACCGATGACGTGGTCGGTGGAGGCGTATACTCCGAAAGATTAAATCTTTGTCTATCTTTTCGTCTTCCCAATCACTGTAGCGTGTTCCAGGCAGAGCTTCTAGCAATAAAAGAAGTCCTCTCTTGGCTCAAAGAAAACGTTATATCGACTACTGATATACGCCCCTAGCTACTTGTAAGCTTATGCTAAAGTATGATACCTACCATAAGGAAAGCTAACCAAAGATGGACCAGAACCCCAACTTGCCGGTCTACTAAACTAAATTGGCCATTGTGGCTAGGCCACACATGTCTTACACACCAACATCTTCTCAAAAAAGAATCACCACCTACTTGTCCTACCTGCCAAAGCAACCTCACCATCAGCCACCTGCTCGGTCCTTGCATCCTCTCCTCTAATGCAATATTTAAAAAAATCAATATAAAACCAAATATTATAGAATTATTAAAAGAACCTACTCCATCCAATATTTTAACTATTAACAAAATATTACATTTACTTAAAATTAAGCTATGATCTATAATAATTTTACCTTAGAGCCGATAGTATTTCGCTGCTAGTGCTCCTATTAATTAGTTATTAATAGTATATTTTAATATGTTATTGATAAGAAAAAATAAATAAATAAATATTGATAGATTGCATATTAGCTCCGTTATAGGTGTCCTTACTGGCCACTGCCTAATAGGAAGACATGCTTTCCGTCTTGGAGTTCCTGCAAATGATTTTTGCAGAAGCTGCATGAATGAAGAAGAAGAGGAGTCAGTTCCTCACCTTCTATGTTCTTGTCCTGCCCTAGCACAAAGACGTAGACTCCACTTGGGAGACTACTACTATAACGATCCTATAGTGATCTAAATAATTCCGACATTCACTGTCTCAAACGCTTCATTGTTAGCTCAAAATGGTTTAACGAGTAAGGGTGATTTTTTAAATCCTGTGGTATCACAACGGACCAAATATTGGTCTAAGTGTATTGGCCTTTTCCGGTCAGCAGCCACCTTAACCTAACATAACCTAAATATAAGATATTAATTGGCAAATAAAGCTTCAAATAATAATAATGTGGCTTATGTGTGGCATCGTACTCGAGATTTTGATTAATCTTCAAAAAAGCTGGTCTCGGAATTCTGCCTGTTCTGCATGGCTGGCCCGATTTTAAAATTTTATATTCATTAGCCAACCACTTTTTTTTTTGGCCCGAAAATAGAGGCACCTACCTACTACAGAATATTTATGTGTCTTTAAATGATTTTTTTTTTAAAGAAACTATACCAAATAGACTTATTAAGAAATTTAATAAAACTACAACCTATGAAGATATACGAAAAACCCTTGTAAGAAATAGTCGCTTATAATCTGGAACTTAGGAGGTTTAAAATAGTGTTTGGAGGATCAAAAAAAAGCCTCGAAACCTGTTAGGATCATCTTGTTTTTCTCATAAATTGCTTCTACGATTTAGATGAAAAATTTTGTATGGACAATTATTGGTATGATTGGTTAAAAGGAAATGTACTCAAAACCATTGTTAACAGCACCTCGCACATAACCGTTATTTGACTTTCTCATCACTGGCTTAACCGATATAATATTTATGCAAAAATTGCTTATGTAAATGGTCCTTATTCGGAATTCCCCCCCCCCCCCCCCACCAAAATTCACTTTTTTTTAATGAATCGATAAAAAAAGTGTGCTGTTGATAAAAAACATCAAATTATGGAGGAGAAACACTTTTTTATGGTAAAAAAGTGAAGTATAAAAAAATTAATATAGGCCATAGGGTAAATTCAAAGTTTCTTTAAATCCAGATTCTGTAAATGCAAAAGAAACCTTGCATACACCCAACCTCGCACCTACCCCAAATCCTATAGTGTGCCCAAGCAGGGGGGTTGCAGGGGGGCAGCATGCCCCCCCATACATATATCACTGTTTAAACGCCGCCGTAATGCGTAAGCAAGCAAAAAAAGCAAATATCCCATACAAAAGTAGTTTTAGTTATAGTACTGTGGGTGGTCCGCTTTTACTTCACTTGTTTACCATAAAAAAGTGTTTCTCCTGCATAATTTGATGTTTTTTATCAACAGCAAACACTCTTTTATCGATTCGTTAAAAAAAAAGTTCATTTTGGTGGGGGGGGGGGGGAATTCCGAATAAGGGCCAACAGTACTGGGGGTGGGCCGCTTATACTTCACTTTTTTACCATAAAAAAGTGTTTCTCCTCCATAATTTGATGTTTTTTATCAACAGCAAACACTTTTTTATCGATTCGTAAAAAAAAAAGTTCATTTTGGTGGGGGGGGAATTCCGAATAAGGTCCGCTTAAATACCTAAATTCTATTGTGAACCAAAATATTGAGAAAAAAAATATAAAATTTCGAGATTTAATAAAAAGGGCTTATGATTTTTTTCTAAATTTATTTTAAGCTATGTAGTTACAGCGATAAACAGTAAAAGTCTACGAATATTTATTGATTAAAAATGTTTTAAACATTTTAGAATTGTATTAACAACAACGTTTTTTAATGCAAACAAATTTCATATTATATTTTTAAGTTTTCACTAATAAATGTTTTGTAATATATATCTTTTATAACTGAAGCTTTTACAGCACTGCAAAATTAAATCCATAATTCAGCTTTTTGTTGATTTTTATGGTAAAATGATAACTGAAAGTCGAACAAAATGCAAATGCATGTTCAAGTAATTTTAAGATCTTTGAACTATATGTCCGAGTAAATATTGCACTGATATTGTAGAACTTTTGTGTTCATCAAAAAAAAAACACCAGCCTATAAGCAATATTATTTATCTCAGGTATTAAAATTTTCATTATTTCTTAAGAGAACTATTTAAATGGAGAAAGATAATTTAATTTATCCATGTGAAAAAAAAAATTACTTTTGTGTTCAACAATTGTCACATTTTCTCCTGTCCTGAGGAAAAGGCGCCCGTGCCTTCATTTCTATGGTTTCCTGATCTCATTTAAAAGTAACAAAATCCAATTTCAGCTTACAATTTTTGTAGTCTCTTTTATCTATCCACGACAAGACTTAAAGTGGAATAAAAACAAAATCTAAGTGTATTCTCTTTTTCTCTTTTATTTCAAAATTACACCCGGTTTTGAGACCACAATAATGATATAAATTCATCTCACGTTTTAGATAAACACTCATGTAAAATAGCCAGAGCTGCCGTTTATTTTTTTTGAAAAAGCAGCACCAAGAAAAAAAAAAAAAAAACAATACAAAATAGTACGGGAGTAGAAAAAAATGTGTTCATATCTTTATTAATTATTATTAAAAATAGTGGCGAAAAATTTTAAACAGCTTAGTTTTAAGGTAATAGTATGATACTTAATTTTAATTTTAAACATTTTCTAACTAGTATCGTGCTAAGGCTATTTTTTAAATAAATATCTTCTGAACACACCTAAAGTAATGCAGTTCATGCAAAAAACTGTGTAAAAAGACCTGTTTTGATGTTTGTAAATGTCAAAGAGTCATATGAAGTTAGCACGATACTAAAAAAATAAAATAGGTATTCGAATTTAATAGAAGGGTAGAGAAAGTATGATATGACTCAATTAAAATTTGCAATGCAAACTTATTAATATAATTTTACTTATTTGAAAATCAGTCAAGTAGAAAACTACGCACTATTTATTTGGATCTTTTGAATTATTGGTGGAAATTATCTTTTAAAGCCCTTTAGTCCACACAAATTGGCGTTTAGTCACGGCGGTCTTACTTGGACTCGTCAGTTGAGTCAAGTTGAACTTAAAGTCATTTTTTAAATAAAATTTAAAGTGGGATGCTAAGATTTGTATATGTATAACTATCAAAGAAGATTAAAATTGACAATTTGTATAATTATATCTTCTCTCATATGCATTAGGGTGAGTCAAAAAAATCAAGTATCATTTTTTTTGGATCCGACACATGAAAACAAGTTCCTAGGTACCTCTAGAAAGTACTTTCCAAATAATAGCTCTTAATATTAACGGGAAGATTATGCTCATCATAGTTTTCCATTTTCAATTTAGTATCATATAAAAATGGTCATATCTTATCAACAATAGATCGTTTAACCAATCGCAGTCAATATTTATAGGAAATTGAACGCTCTACAAAAATGGTCTTCTATACTTTTTTCATTAATCCAACTATTTAAAAGATATTCAACGTCAAAGATTGAAGGATTTTAAGGAAAATAACTTTTTTGTTTTGAATTTTGTAACTTAATAAAAAATAGTTATTGTCAAATGAGTTTCAATTATTTCTATAGGAAATTGAACGCTCTACAAAAAAGATCTCTATAGTTAATCGATTACTCTACTCTAACCATTCAAAAGATATTCGCAGTAGAGTTCCAATGCCTACTGATTTTAGTAGTTTTTCGTAAGGTAACGTAAGGGTTACGTGACCCGATCTCTTTACATAGCGTTTGTCCGACCTTGGCACGAGTACGATAACTTGGCCGCCAAGATTTGATGACGGATTTTTGTAGAAGGGTCAAAAATAAGCACTTTTTACTACGGAAGGGGGGGGTCTATCTCCCCCCGTTTAGGAGGTAGGGGCACTTTTAGAAAAAATGGTTTAAATTGAAAAAAAAAAAAATATTAAAAAACAACGGCAACACCTACAATAAAGTGCTATACTGCGTTTGAAAGCCAGGAGATAGTTCTATAATCCTGCATTTAAATTTTATTACTCATATCAATAGTTTTTGAGAAATTCGCATTTAAAGTCCAAATTTTGATAAAAAAACGTGAAAAAAAAAGTTTAGACCGGTTGTTTTCAAAATTGTGAAATGAAATTGTAAATTAGCTGATATGTGTTTCATGTAGCTATCAGTTCTTAATCGAACACAAAAAACCTCATGGTTCTATGTCTTCTGGTTTTTGAGAAAACCTCCGTTTAAGAGGTAGGGGCACTTTTAGAAAAAATGGTTTAAATTGAAAAAAAAAAATATTAAAAAACAACGGCAATACTTACAATAAAGTGCTATACTGCGTTTGAAAGCCAGAAGATTGTTCTATAATTCTGCATTTAAATTAAATCACTCATGTCAATTGTTTTTGAGAAATTCGCATTTAAAGTCCAAATTTTGATAAAATAACGTGAAAAAAAAAGTTTAGACCAATTGTTTTCAAAATTGTGAAATGAAATTGTAAATTAGCTTGCATATGTTTCATGTATCTATCAGTTCTTAATCGAACACAAAAAACCGCATGGTTCTATGTCTTCTGGTTTTTGAGAAAATCGAAAATAACTAAAAGTACTTTTCTACAAAATGTTTGATATTTTTTGCTTCCTTACATAAATAAATCAGTGCTAGCTTCCAACATTACAATATATAAACAGTAAAGTATGTATGCAACCCCCCTGCTTGGGCACACTATAGGATTTGGGGTAGGTGCGAGGTTGGGTGCATGCAAAGTTTCTTTTGCATTCACAGAATCTGTATTTAAAAAAATTCAAATTTATTCTATTTATCCAATGTCCACTAAATACATATAAAATACAATAAACGATCTTGAAAACCAAAACAAACTTCTGACCATGTTCACCAATACATGGCACTATTTTTCTATCGAAAATACTGCCTAGAAAGGAAATATAAGGACGACTGGGGTTCGCCAATAATAGAGTTTTTATCAGATGTAAAAAAAGTTTACCCTTGTTATACCGATGGTGATATATGTGAAAGTTTACAGTTAAAAGACATCGATCCTCCCACCCTTCAGAGCGAAAATTTAGAAAGTGTTTTACCGCCAAAACATCCTCGGCTTCCCACCATAAAAGAGTAACTCAACGAACTCGACAGTTATAGTACGGACGATGGCTTTATTGACGAGACTTACACACCTTTTTAATACATTTTGACCTTTTTTAACTAACTATGACTGACTAACTCCTGACTAACTGACAAAATAACTGACCCAGATGCAATTCTACCTCCTCATGGTGCATTCTGGGTAACGCTAAATAAATTGCGGTACTGAACTAACAAAGATTCATTATGTTTATTAACATAAATCCTTAAAATGGAATCACCGTCACCACCAAAAATCAAAAAAAGTAGTTTTGGTAATTTTCGATTTTCTCAAAAACTAGAAGACATAAAACCATGCGGTTTTTTGTGTTCGATTAAGAACTGATAGATACATGGATCACATATAAGTTAATTTACAATTTCATTTCAAAATTTTGAAAACAACCGGTCTAAACATTTTTTTTTCATGTTTTTTTTTATCAAAATTTGGACTTTAAATGCGAATTTCTCAAAAACTATTGATATGAGTAATAAAATTTAAATGCAGGATTATAGAACAATCTTCTGGCTTTCAAACGCAGTATAGCACTTTATTGTCGGTGTTGCCGTTGTTTTTTAATATTTTTTTTTTTCAATTTAAACCATTTTTTCTAAAAGTGCCCCTACCTCCTAAACGGGGGGAGATAGACCCCCCCCTCCCATAGTAAAAAGTGATTGTTTTTGACCCCCCTACAAAAATCCGTTATCAAATCTTGGCGGCCAAGTTATCGTACTCTCCCCCCGACCTTTACTTGAGTATGCGTCTCAAGTTTGGTCTCCATATCAAGATATACACATATCAAGAATAGAAGGCATCCAACGACTATTCCTTCGTTTTGCACTTCAATGCCTTCCTTCGGATAATCCTTTGATCTTACCCCCGTATCGTGACCGCCTCCAACTGTTAAACCTTACCTCATTACAGGAACGTAGAGAAATAGCTAACATACTTTTTATACATCGGCTCCTCTCTGGATCAATTGACTGCTCCTCTCTCTACAACTCAATTTTTTTCAATACTAACACCCGTAACCTTAGAAATCGTCGCCTTTTCTATTTACTATGACACCACACCTACTATGGTCTTAATGAACCTCTAACCCGTATGCTCCGGTTGGTCAATTTGAATCCAAATTCATTCGATTTCAATACCAACACCTACAACCTCAAATTCCTTTTGTCCCACCCCCACTCTTAGCTATAAGTTTAGATTTAAGTTAGTTTTTAAGTTATACTTATAGCTTGAATTAAGCTGAATAAATGGGGGTTAAGCCCCCACTAAAATTAAAATTAAATCGTAATTGATGTTCCTTCCCGGTACTTGAAATTAAAAGATTGCGGGGGTTGTCTCTATTCCTATTTGCTGTAGGGCAAAAAACAAGACTAATCTAAAATTTCGGTGCAGATTGTGGTTGGCTTCGGTCGGCTATGATATGCACCACGGGATTTTCACTCCATTTGCTTAATTTATTAAGCGCCTGTCATATTATTGGTGGTATTTTTAAAATAACTCCATAATATTAGTAACAAATAACAAGAAAATAACAAAATAAAGATAAAGATATTGTTTATTAATATCTATAAAATAAAATAATAAAAATAAAGATATTACATATTATATGTATCTATAAAATAATAAATACCCTAATTGGGTACCCCTGGGATAGTGATTGTCTAATCCCCCGCTAATTATAGCCCCCATGCAGTAAGGACCATGGAATCATTGTCACTGGGAAGGCCCTCTGTAAAGAGAGCTCGAGCTGTGGTTATACCAATGAACATACGCGATTGGCTATTGTAACAGTAGTTGCAATAGATAGATAAAACAATTAGATCCGAACCAAAGGTGGTACTGCCTACAAAGTACAAATTTGGAACAGTCTGACTCGTACTCCGAAGACAAGACCAACGATGAAGCATTTAGTAGCGGTGTGGAATTGGTTTGTTTAGGAATCAAGTCTTGCACGAGGCTGAAAGGGGGTGGCGTCCTTTCATCCAGATAAAAAGCAACAGGGACTATGTCCTGGGCCGTCAGTGCTTGGTAGGCCAAGTAGTGGGGTAAAGCCGGAAACGGCAGGTATCCACTATAAATCCTATTCAGTTCTGTAAAAAAAACGTATTGGGTACATCAGTTTGTCACATCGCATATTCTCTCAAACGTGATTTTTGTAAACATTAACCTATTTAAAATTGTGAAAAAGAAGTCTGAAACTGAATTTTCAAATTTAATTTCAAATCATTTAATTCACTTTACAAATTCACATTTTGAAGTAATTTCAACTAAAATTGCAAGAAGTTCGATGGAAAAGCACGAGCAATGTTTACGAAAACTCCCAAGTATAATCGATTCCATTAATATACATGAGGTTGTCAACCACTTGTTAACGTTGCAAAATTTTCAGCCTTGAATTATTGTTACATCAACTGTTTTTTCCAAGTGATTACAACAACTTTGAATAAATATTTTAACGCAGCCATTGGCATATTAGAATCCATTGAAACTGTCTGAATTCAATGTATGAAAAACGAACAGAAAACAAATTATCAAAAACAAGTTATTAACACCCTGATCCAATTCAAAATGAAATAAACTGTCACACGAAATTAGGAAATTTGAGATGTAAACACTTTTTGTAATTTGCGAAATAACTTGAATTTAGATTTGATGAAAACGCGAAATAAGTTCTCCTCTCACTTTGAAAAGTGAAACACATTCCCATGTAAAGTAGATCCTCGTGAACCAAAATTTTCCTTAGAGGTCTGAACGAAAAAATTAAAAACGATTCGAAGCTGTGAGTTCTACGCGGAACTAAAAAAGAAGAACGCTAATGAGTTGTCTTACTTCGGTGTGCTTAGAGAGAACAGTATTATTGAATTATTTGAAAATTTTATATGAAAAAGTTCACAAGAAAAAGGCAATACATTGGCCGTGTTAGCAGTACGGTAGTACAAAGTTTAAAAGAAGTAGAACAAGGTTTGAAAAAGCAGTACAAATACTTCGATTGCAGTACTTCGGCAGCCCTGAAAATAATGGCGCAAAATTTTAAACGGCCAATTGTTAAGGTATTAGTATGATACTCCTTAACACTTTGCTAACTTTAAAGTAGTTTACTAAATCGTTCTTAATTTTAAACATTTTCTAACTAATATCGTACTAAAGCAATTTTCTTAATAAATTGCTTCTGAACACACCTAAAACAATGACAGTTCGTGCAAAAAACTAAACTAAACTAAACTAAAGTATGATGCTATATTCGATTAAAATTTGCAAAATCGTTGTTTTAACCTAGTTTCATACTAAAACAGCTTTAACATCGTACTAATTCAACTAAAATTGTTCGCCAATATGTTCATATGTATTACATACATGAGTGCCGGAATGAATTGAACCGTTTAAAATAAAACTCAAATTTATACACAAATTTAACGTTTTTCAGAAAAACTGTAGAAATTCGAAATTCGGTGCTTGTACATTAAACTGTCTCGCACAAAATTTTAAACAGTCTAATGTGAAGGTAATGGTACTAATGTATGCTACCATGATACTAATACCTTCAATTTTAAGCAGTTTAGTAACTTTTTTCTTAATTTCAATAAATTGCTTTATAGAAAAATAAGCACACAGAAGTTTTTTTGAGATTGTTTCCTAGTCTCCTAATCAAAGTAAATATGGTACTAAGGAGATGAATTAGGTATTAGATGGTTCAAACTTAAGTAAAACTTTAGAGACAATATGAATTTAATTTACAAAACCGTCTTTTTAATTTAGTATCAAACTAAAATAGTCTGAACAAAGTATTAATTTGACTAAAATTTCGCATACCTGGGCTTTATCATGGCTTTAATATTTCTTCATTAATAGAGAATAAGAGTAAAAAGTATCTACACACAAAGAATTTTGAGAATAACATATTTTAAACTTTTCATGAAACGCAATACGTAAGATGGAAATATCAGTTTATAACAGTTCTGTTTACACAGGTACAAAGTAGGAAATCAGAGGGTACACTTGGATTGGATTTTGACATGGAACATGGACTCCTATACTAAATAGAGTGCGTAAGTAAAGGTAGTTTGGCCCAACAAAATATTATAACGCCATAAGCAAGAGCAATCCACCACTGACGTCGCTTAAACAGGTGAGAGTGAAATAATCCTAAGCCTTAAGAGAGTATCAAAATTACTTAAGGAAAAAGATACGCTATTGAATTCTCATTCTCATTAGAAAATTAAGGTATCCGATCAGTTGAGTTCGAGCTCTGAGCTCAGTTTGAATTTTACTCTCGTACTGTCGATGATCGTTTGCGTGTTAGCCGGCAACTACTTTTTGGAATTGCTTTTAATTTTAGTAAAAATGTATGTAACGTTTGTAAATTGTAATCGATGTCGATGAATTTTCTTGTGTTACCGTGGCTTTATAGATATTCGGTTATTCCATACTCTGTCACCTGCAAAACTGCAGCTCGTGTAAATAATATTCACCCTGTTTGCGATAAAAAATAAAACTGGTGTGTGAAAAGGCCTACAGTTGATAAAGCAGTTAACAACTGAAAAATGGCTGAAAATCCCAGGGGGATAACATAATACTCGGTACGATCGTTTCTTTGCTTTAGTTGTGAACTGTGAAGTTTCGCCAAGATATCTGGTTTTCCTTGTGTTTCTTGATTTTACAAGATATATTTTTGTTCATAGTATAGAGGTCTTAAATAAAGTGCGTTAAAACGAAAATTCACCTTAAAATTTTTTATTTAAAAATTATTTTCGAGTGTTATAAAAATATTATGCATACCTACAAAATTCTCAGAAAAAAAATAAAATAGGAATGAAAAAAATCGGGGAATTCGTGCCTTGTTGTGAAGTATTTTATTGCTTACTCCATTGCGAATTGTTTGCTTTTGTATGTGTTGTGTGAGTGTGTTGATGTAATTTATATTAACTTCACGTTTTCGTGTTTGAATAAAGCAGCAGCAGCGACAGTGGAAGCTTCGAAGTATTTATTCATTTCATTGTTTTGGATATAAACGTTAAATTTTTCATTTGTGGATATTATTGATATGTTAAGCTAAAAGGTGAGTAAAGTTTGTGATATGTTTCTCAAGTTTTTTTTTATACTGACCTTATGATTTCGTGATTAAAGAGGATTATTTTTTTTTATATTTGTATTCTGCGTCTTCAAAATGTGTTTTTTTTTAAATAATTTATGCAGACTTTTATGACACTGGAAAAAAAAATTTGGACTGACTTTTTTGATTTGCTTAAGAATTTTCTTAAGTGAAAAAATATGATGTCTCTGAATATATTACTAACCTAAGTTAGCCATTGTTAGTTATGCTAGCGAAAGATTGCTAGCTTGAATATTAATATATTTAAGAAATATACAAACATATTATAGTGGCGATTCCTTAGGCTTTAATGTGCAAAATATAGTAGAGATTTCTAGTATTTATTTTTAACTTTGTTTAAGAAAAAGTTAAGTAAAGAATAAAATTATAACCATATCAAAGATGTCAAAACTTAACACGGTATTACAATACATACCTAAATAGATTTCATGAATTTTTCTGCACTGTTTTTTTCATTTATTTGGTATTATGTATCTACATTTAGTATTAAAATGATTTTAATTTGTACTGATATTGAGTTTTTTTTTTAAGAAATTTCCATTTAAAAATTTAGTTAAAGAAAAACACATCATCAACCCGTTTCTTACCTTCTTACAATTGTACTTCCATGTATATCTCTCTTCTAAATTCTCGAAAATTTGTTTTGAATTTTTCAAAACCCTTCGTGGGGTTTTGAGAAGAAAACTTTTCATTACATAAAAGGATCAAAAACCTCTCCGGGGTGTGTTCGAACATTTGAGCTTAACTTTTTATGAAAACAAATATTTTGAATAGGTACCTACCAACATATGGATATGTACCAGTTCCTGTTAGGATTCGATCGTTAATATTCTTTGTGTCTCTGAAACAGATTCTGAAACGCACTGGCTGTTTTTTTATTCTTTTGCGTTTATTTAAATATATTAAAATCAAATACAGTGGCTCCAACGCATAATCGGACAACAGTTTGTCTGATTATGTAAATGTACCCTACGCTTTAGAAATAAAATGCACGAATAGGTCGAACGAACTAGAAATTTATTTTATAGCTTTAACTAAACGAATTTATTAAAAAAAAAAATATTTATAAAATTTCGAAAAATAATCATATTTAAAGTCTTAAGCCTAGTACGCAGATCGAGACAAGACAAATTTTATCTCTACAATTTTAATCTCTACAAAACGTTTCCAAATCTCGCGCAAAAATTTGAATTTGGAGAGATAAAATCTAATTTAATGTGTTTTGTAGTGTATATCTCTGGAACGGGTTGTCTTACAAAAGTTGTTATACCGTTTTGGAATCTCCCCTTGAAGAGAAGCATCAGCACCTTTTACATAAAACCATCATCATCATCGGCTCGACAACCGGGTTCCGGTCCTGGCCTCTTTCAACAAGTCTCTCCACCTATCCCGGTCTCTAGCCGACGCCATCCAGTTGCGCACCCCAAGGCTTCGGGCGTCCTGGTGTACGCCATCTCTCCAGCGCAAGCATGGTCTACCACGCTGTCGTCTACCATAGAATGTACCACAAAGAACTTTCCGGGCAGGTTCCTCTTCGCTCATGCGAGCTAGGTGCCCTGCCCACCGGAGTCTACCGAGCTTAATTTTTGTCACGATATCTGCTTCTAGGTAGATTGCGTACAATTCATGATTGTACCGTCTCCGGAATCGTCCTTCCTCACATATGGGGCCAACAATTCTCCTTAAGACTTTTCTCTCGAACGCAGCTAAGAGGTCGGAGTGCCTTTTGCTAAGCACCCAAGTCTCGGATCCATATGTGAGTACTGGCAGGACCATGGTCCTGTACAGCAGCAGTTTTGAAGTTATGGTGAGATTTCTGGATTTGAAGAGCTTTGACAGACTATAGTATACATAAAACCAGTTTTGACAAAAATCACTTTCGGAAATCCGGTGGCTTTCAAAATTTGTCCCGCAAAATAATGCTTATACCTATCATTCTTTTTCCTGGCAAAATTTAGTGGAGATATTTTGTACAGCAATTCACAATAGTATGAACTTTGCGCGCTAACTGCGTATACTGCTCGGAAAAATATCCGAGACAAAATTTGTCCCAGGAAAAAAAAATGTATGGGAGACAACATTTTTCCCGATCTGCGTACTAGGCTTTAAGGAAAAATAAATGTGTTGTTGGAAAAATTTGAAAATGATATCTACCAAGTTTAAAGAAAATTGGATAATTCGCTTAGGCCGTAGTCAAACAGACAGACAGAAGAATTGCCAGACCTTACTTTTTTCATCTTCTCTCTGATCAAAACCTCGAGTTCGATTTTTTTTACGAATGCATTACTTGCTATTACCTACAGCAATGGATAGATTAATAGCACATCCAATTGAAAAAATTGAAAAAAAATTCCGTTATAGTAAATGTTTCAACTTTTTTTTGCTTACAACATTTATTCAATGTAGACAAGAATATTTAATTATTTTATTTATAAATATAAAACTGTCCATAGCTTCATGTATGTACAAATATGTTGCAACTAAAAATGTGCTTGATTATGTATATTTTTTTCGGTTTTATTTATACAAGCAATAACTTTTTTGATGATAAGTGTTAATTACAATTATTACTTCCTTCTAAATACTACAGTTACATATGTACTTGTGCTCACCGCATGATCGGACATGGCAAAAGAGCAATGCTAAAATGCAAAAATCCAACATTCAATATTTAGTACCATATCCTTTGTTATCCAGAATGCCCTGTAAACGTTTTCCAATAGATGTTACTAAGTTTTCGAAGTATTTATTCATTTCATTGTTTTGGATATAAACGTTAAATTTTTCATTTGTGGATATTATTGATATGTTAAGCTAAAAGGTGAGTAAAGTTTGTGATATGTTTCTCAAGTTTTTTTTTATACTGACCTTATGATTTCGTGATTAAAGAGGATTATTTTTTTTTATATTTGTATTCTGCGTCTTCAAAATGTGTTTTTTTTTAAATAATTTATGCAGACTTTTATGACACTGGAAAAAAAAATTTGGACTGACTTTTTTGATTTGCTTAAGAATTTTCTTAAGTGAAAAAATATGATGTCTCTGAATATATTACTAACCTAAGTTAGCCATTGTTAGTTATGCTAGCGAAAGATTGCTAGCTTGAATATTAATATATTTAAGAAATATACAAACATATTATAGTGGCGATTCCTTAGGCTTTAATGTGCAAAATAATAGGCTTTCAAAATTTGTCCCGCAAAATAATGCTTATACCTATCATTCTTTTTCCTGGCAAAATTTAGTGGAGATATTTTGTACAGCAATTCACAATAGTATGAACTTTGCGCGCTAACTGCGTATACTGCTCGGAAAAATATCCGAGACAAAATTTGTCCCAGGAAAAAAAAATGTATGGGAGACAACATTTTTCCCGATCTGCGTACTAGGCTTTAAGGAAAAATAAATGTGTTGTTGGAAAAATTTGAAAATGATATCTACCAAGTTTAAAGAAAATTGGATAATTCGCTTAGGCCGTAGTCAAACAGACAGACAGAAGAATTGCCAGACCTTACTTTTTTCATCTTCTCTCTGATCAAAACCTCGAGTTCGATTTTTTTTACGAATGCATTACTTGCTATTACCTACAGCAATGGATAGATTAATAGCACATCCAATTGAAAAAATTGAAAAAAAATTCCGTTATAGTAAATGTTTCAACTTTTTTTTGCTTACAACATTTATTCAATGTAGACAAGAATATTTAATTATTTTATTTATAAATATAAAACTGTCCATAGCTTCATGTATGTACAAATATGTTGCAACTAAAAATGTGCTTGATTATGTATATTTTTTTCGGTTTTATTTATACAAGCAATAACTTTTTTGATGATAAGTGTTAATTACAATTATTACTTCCTTCTAAATACTACAGTTACATATGTACTTGCGCTCACCACATGATCGGACATGGCAAAAGAGCAATGCTAAAATGCAAAAAGCCAACATTCAATATTTAGTACCATATCCCTTGTTATTCAGAATGCCCTGTAAACGTTTTCCAATAGATGTTACTAAGTTTTGACGTACTTCCGGCTCAAGGGAGTTACCTTTTAGTGAACTAACGTACATTTTTTGTATTCTTTCTTAGCTAATTTTTCCCAAAGATGTTCAATTACATTAAGATCTGAGCTCTGTGCAGGCGTTCCCATAAGTTTGCGACAGTTATGAATCAACCAAAACCTTTGCAATGCCTGAAGTTTATTTGTTTGTTTATTTATTTATTCATCTACTAGTCTTAAGCTCAACAGATAACAATTCAATAAGTTAAATTTAAATAAGCTAACTTAAAATAACAATTAGTGAAATAAACTATATTACCATTACAGCAATTCATACAAATAAGTTATTAACATCATTTTTAAATGTATCTCTGGAGCATGCCAGATCAGTATGACCATTTATTTCATTGAACTCTCTAACAGACCTTGAAATTGGTTCGTTCATACCATAATTGGTTCTGCGCCTAGGCTGAAAAGGGAGGTGTCTCTCCCTCGGTGGTCTCGTTGGAGCGTATATAATAAGTAAGGAGAGCAAAGTATAGGACACTTAATTTGATAACAAAAAATATCTCGCACAAAAACTAGATCATGAATAGTTCTACGGGACTTGAGCGGCTGCAATCCCAAAAGCTTTTTCCTGGGGCCCTAGCACGTAACTTGATACGATCGAGTTAGGTCGATACAATCGGGAACAGGCATAGGCAGTTCTTTCTTATGATCAGCCGATTGTTTTCGATTCGATTGAATCAAATAAGGAACTCCCTATACTCGATTACATCGACTAGACTCGATTGTATCAAGTTACGTGCTGGCACCCCTGGCTGTAGACAAATCTCGTAAAACGATTCTGGATTCTATCTGAAATCGATTTTTGGTGAGGGTTCTAGATGACATCTGCATATTCAAGGTTAGATCTTACTAAGGAGTTATATAAAGAGACAAGAGTGTAAAGATAGGAGAAATGTGTTGAATTTCTTTTTATAAATCCTAACATTGAGATCGCTTTGGTCTCTACAGTATCATCAACATGAGGAGCAAATGAAAATTTTGAGCTAAAAGTAACACCCAAGTCCTTGACTTTTACAGTTCTCTGTAGATTGTAACAATACCATCAGTACCAGTAGATGACTGCGATCTGGATCTGAAAAGTATGGGAACTCGTACATATGTAAACTGTTTTTTAGAAATAGAGATCACTAAGCATTTTTTAACATTAAGGTTCAGGTGGCTTAGTCGACACTAAAGAGATAAATTGTCCAGGTCCATTTGAAGCTTAAAGCACTCTAAAATTTTAGGAATTGCCGATAATTTTCAGATTCCCCTATAATTTTCAACGTTGTTTTTTGAACCCGATTTAAAAATTGAAATCAAAAAAGAAGATTTCCATTCGTCCAAAAATACTCCGGATGACAATGACAGATTGAAAATATTAAGCAGAGGTACACTCAGAAAAAAAAATAGTTATTTTCGTAACTATTGCAATAGTCATTTGATAATTTTCCATGAAATTTGTGAAGTGACTATTTTTTATAAAAAATAATTCAAAAATAGTTAAAAAATAGTTAAATATAGTTAGAATTAACCTATGAATAGTTAAAAATATAAATGACTATACAAAAAAGTAATGTGCGACTATTTTGAATAGTTATACTTTGATTGTAATAAACCACCTCTAAGAATAGTTGAATGCGACTATGGAGAATTCTGACTACTTAATAGTAAGTTTTAACTTTTTAATAGTCAAAATAAGAAAATACCTACTTAAATAAGTACTCAATTCTTTAACATTTAATAACATATATTAACATTTTAATAGTCAAGAAAATAATAAATTAGTTTTAAATAGGTAGGATAAATTGTTTTCACAAACGACTTCTTAAAATAGTTGAATACGACTATGGTGTAGTAGATATTAGTTTGTAATTTCAAAAATAATATATGGTAACCCTTTGTCTGATAAAAGTTATAAATAAAATAATTTAAATATGCATCATTTTGAAGGCGCTTTGTTTTTTTCGACGTAAAATGTTAGAATTAGTAGATAAAATTTCAACCGCACTTATATTTCGGTTCCCATATGTGCAAAATAATAAATATAATACATCGCTATTATACGAGTAATATAATAATTTATCGACTTACAAAATAAATACTTTCACAACCATGAAGTTGTTGACTTAGCACATATATCTATTATATACACAAACCTAAAAGTATTTTGTTTCTTTCTTTATTCCGTTTACAAATACTCTGTTCTCTTTTTACCTACCTCTAGAGGTTACAACAATGTGCGTATAGTAGTCAAGTATAACTATGTGTATAGTTATAGATAACTATTCGATATAATCAAAATAAACTATGTGCATAGTCAAGTTTAATTGGGATTATAGTTATTACCAAAATAACTATTTGTAAAAGTCATGTGTAACTTCTTTATAGTTAATATTAACTAGAAAAAAAGTAAAAAACTTAATAACAAATAGAAATAGTCATAAATAACTATTTTGTAACTATTTTGCATAGCTGTCGCTATTCGGACTATGGAAATAGTCAAAAAATAGTTATTAATGACTATTTATTTCTCTGAGTGATAGGCAAAGCGAATTTGCACATCTTTTTAAGATAAGGGCAGGAATACCATCAACGCGGGGCTTGGCATTTGATTTAAAACCTTGTAAGCCTTTTAAAACATCAAACAAATCTATTTATATTGATCCTATATCGACCTTCGGAGGATTTCCACTAGTGATGACGAGGTTTATCTGTGAGTTAGAATACACAGGTTCAAGGAACCTGGCAAAAAGTTCAAAGAGTCTTATTTGCATTTTTAGTAGATTCTTCACCTTTAAAATTCATAGAACTCAGACCCCCAAGCGATTTTCGATTTAAATTAACAAAGGACCACAATCGTTTCGGGTCAACTTCTAAGTGAAGCTCAACATTCATGACGCAATTTCTGTGCGAGAGTTTACTAAAATAATGAGTTCCCTACGATGTTTACAAAATTCTAATTTGTCATTGAAATTCTATGATTTTTTAAACTTAATCAGTTTTGAATTATTGCAATTAATTTTTAAATAATTATATAAGTGAACCTCAATGTATAATTCTTTATGATGAATTGAATTATTTAGTAAAGTAAAAGGAACAATTTCATGGACTGAAGCTTTGAATTCGTCTTTAATACAAGATCAAGAATTTTGTTTAAATCATTAACAACATTATTAACTTGGTGTAAATTAAGAGCAAAATGTCGATATCTCTTTTTAAGTTACAAGTTATGAGCATATTTTCAGAAGACGAATACAACCAATTTATATCCTTTTGCACACTGTTATTTAAACTATATATACAATTATTAATGTTCGATAGGTGCTTTCCATAGAGATCAATGTTACTACTTTTAGGCGGAATATAACTTATGATAATATAAACAAAAATACTTTCTCTGATGTTGATCCAAACACATATTTGTTCAATATCGGTGATATGTAGAGGAATTAGATTACATGAAATGCATGAACAAACAGCCATAAGTAGACCACCTCTACGATCATCAGCAGAAACGCAACGATGTATGAGTTTCCATCAAAAATTTCTGAATCAGATATTCCGCTCCAAAGCTAGGATTCAACAATAATTATGATATCATAGTCAGCACGGCTAGGCGCAAGATAATAATGAAGGTAAGTGCGAATTCCACTGGAGTTAAAATAATACATCCTCAGGCAATCATTATTTATCAAGTTATAGATGGAGAAACATTACATATATTGTTGTTAGTTCCTCCACCCTTTGAACGTTTTTTGTAATGAATTAAAATTTTCTAATGATAATTCCACATGACCAAAATGACGGATTTAAGACAGAAGTGCTTGGGATCATTGTCTTGGTAAAATGCAAAGTTGCTTGCGGTATTCAAGTTCATTGCGATTTGCTTTACATTTTATTTCAAAATGTTAAGGTAGAATAATTTACGGTTTTACCATCAACTAATTTTTAATTTTAAATTGCAACGCGTTTCGGAATTAAAATTCCATAATAATGGCCATTATTCAGTTCAAGTAGCCCGAAGATGGAATTTTAATTCCGAAACGCGTTGCAATTTAAAATTAAAAATTAGTTGTGTAAATAATAAAACTGAAATAAAAACATATTAAAATTAATATATATATTTTATTTTATTCAATTATCCAATATAATCAACACAACCAGAGACGTAAACCCAACAATATGTAATATACATCTTGCCTGCCATCTAATTAAATTTTATTTTATCAGTGAACACAATCTTGATGAAAACTATCAATGGAAATGCATTTTAAGATAATATACCATCATATAACATGATGCAAAAATCTTCTGTTTTTAGTAAATACTCCTTGGCATATTTTAATCTCTTGATTTCGTTTTTAAGGCTTATAAATGGCTTCTCTTTCAAATCTTCCATAATATAATTATTGTGCTCGTATTTATGTAATGTATTGCGAATATAACCTATTTGAGGAAATATCTTTCCCAGTGCGATTTCTTAAAGATATTTTAAGTTCTTTAGCAGTTTGAAAAGAAACTTTTTCAATATTCGAGTATTTCAATATCGAAAGTTCTTCTCGATTATTTTAAATAATGCATTGACTTTCTCTGCCTTTGGATGTCAACCTAAACTCATCATAAGACCTCTGTAGGTATTACGTCGTAGACAGTAGATTTACTTTTTCTAATCAGCTCGGCATTTTTCCTCACTTTTATTTTCAAAACTATATTTTATTATTCATTGTCTAGTTAGCTTTTCAATTGAGCTATTTTAAATAAAGTTTTATTTAGTGTTAAAACTACCTGCTACTAAATGCCATTCCCGAACGAATATGGCAAATAAAATGGCGTTTCGAAGTGCGTATATGGAAAATAACGGCATTTTTATCATTGGTCCTTTTGTTTGTCCGATTATGCAGTGAGCGTAAGTAATTGATTAATGTTTTGTTTTTCTGTTAAATTTCACAATTATTATTAAAAAAGTTTCTAATTGTTTTAAAATTAGTTAAAATTATTTAAATCCTTTTTGGTTTTCTCCAACGACACAAATATCATTATTTGATCTTGTTAATATTTCTGGTCTGACAACACTGGAAGGAAGGTATACGACAGTCGGCTTATCAGTCGTACCTGCACGAAACGCACTTTGGAGTTGAGGTCACTTGAGCTTTCAATTGAATTAAATTCAATCACTCCACTTAAACCGAACAAATTTTCTTATTTCATATCTCCATAATATTCAATACGTCCTAAAACGGGTTGATTGTTTATAATTCAAATGTATAGCATATTACTAATTGCTTAAAATACCAAACTTTTCTTAGAAAAGTGTTTAAAAACTTTTGTAGGTAGGTATGTAATGTACATATATACAAAATTAATGGGAGAGGAACGAAATCTCGCCGCACAAAATCCCTAATCACGAAATCCTGCCGAAAATAAAAATAAAAATCCCGCCGACAGATATTTTTGGAAATATTTGGCGGGATTTTCAATACTATTTTAGTACTATTAATAAAATATTTTATTTTGATTTATTCTTAAACAAATGGAAAGTATTTAAGGAACTGTTGGTTCGGGAAAAATTCAGTTCTTGTAAGAACTCCGAGCAATTAAGACCTCCTCCATCTTTAAAGAGATAAGATAATTTTCAAATTTCAATTATTTTTGGACATTTGACCAAAATATTTTTGGACTTTTGCCAAAAATATTTTTGGACATTTTGTCAAAAATATTTTTTTAACGAACCTTTTTTCAACAAATTTTTTTTTTAAGATTTTTTTTTTCTATAATTTTTTTTGAAGAAATTTTGATTGTTCATACATTTTTTTCTGGACAATTTTTTCAAAAATATTTTTTGACAAAAATTTGCCATCCAAGGTATTTTTAAGCAAAAAAAACTGTTTACATTGGCGCCTGCCTGGCGACTTTACATACCCTAAGCGGAGCAACGAAGTTGCGTAAGCGGGTATGTCTCCGAAAAAGGGAGTTAAAATCCTGAAAACCCGCGAAGCGGGCCACCCGAGGTGCTGTTGCCCAAGAAAACTGTTACTGCAGGCGCCTACCTGGCGACTTTACATACCCTAAGCGGAGCAACCAAGTTAAGTGAGCGGGTGTGAGCCCCGAAGAGGAAGTTAAAATCCTGAAAACCTGCGTAGCTTCGTAGACCCCCCAAAGTTGACATTTTCAAACGTGATTTCTGGCTAAACTAGGCATCTTAGACAATTAAAAATTGCATATTCGTGATCTAGGGAGCGCCACCTTTCGATCCACGTATCGCATGAAATGAAAAACAAATGTTTATCTTTAAACGCGATTTGCGGCTAAACGGAGCTTCGTAGACCCCCCAAAGTTGACATTTTCAAATGTGATTTCTGGCTAAACTAGGCATCTTAGTGAGTTAAAAATTTCATATTCGTGATGTAGGGAGTCATTTTTTTGTAATTTTTTATTTTTTTGACTCAAGATACTTTCAAGAATTCATACTTATACTTTGGACTAATCTTCAGCTTTAAGCCAATCAGAGCTCGTTAAAAATTTCCGAAATCAGAGCGGTCTTCTTCGTATTGAATACTCCAGTACAATAGCAGAAAACTTCGTTCTCGTTGCTTCTCATTGATTGGAGTCACCATTACTATGGAAATGAAAATCCATACTGTGCTCTCAATTTAGTATTCAAACCATTGTATATAAATTCTTATAGTAGTCTCATGACGAGGAACGCCACGTAATTTACCAAGCGGCAGAGAAAACAACCAAACCCAATACCCAAACCGTATATTAGCAAATTAATTTAACATTTTCTCATATGCTATCCTTTTCTCGGCAGAGAGAGACATAAACAACAAACATGCTATATTGCTATAGCTATTCAGAGCACACCGACTTGCACCAGCCAGTCAGCGCAGGCGCACACAAGCATGCATACATTATATTTATATGCAGAAAACCTACTGAGAAGGACAGCCTACGCTCGATTGAAGGCGGCGGCGGTGCGGTGGCGACGGCACTTTGCGAATGAAATTTTGTGTATAAGTTTTTTTACAACGTTGCTTTGTTTTTTGGATACCTCTATGAGAAATGAGAATATGCATTAGGTATATGAATGAGCGAATAAAGTAGCAATATATTGCCAGAGAGGGGTTTGCGATTGATGGCGGTCCATTGTATTTAGTTTTTGCATATACATGTATGTACTTACTTATATATGGAAAGACATATGCATTCGTAAAAACAATCAAACTCGAGATTTTGATCAAAGTTGATATAACGATAGCGAAGACTAAAAAAGTGGGTTTCGCAATTTTGTCTGCCTGTCTGTCTGTTCGACTACCTACAGCCTAAATTGCTCGGCCGATTTTCTTTAAACTTAGTGGATATCACTTTGAATATTTTCTCCCCACGTTTTTTTTTTTTTTTATGACCGAAAATAACGGTACATGCCATACGAATTTTTTCGAAATTTTATAAATATTTTTTTTTCTCAAAAACTGTTCGACAGATCTTAAAAATAAAAATACAAAAAAATTTCATTTAGTTAAAGCTAGATAGTATAGTTGAAAAAAAAATGTGCGAAAAATGGTTATTGAGGGTATACTCCCCATGGGACCTTTTTTTCGTTTTTGATTTTCTCAAAAACGGTACAACCGAATTTGATAATTTTTTTTTGCTAAAGCTCCCGAAAAACTTTAATAGAATTGTGTATTCAAATTTTCAAAAAAAATTTTTTTGGATTTTTAAAAAGAACTTCAATTTTTACTTGCGATATAGGTACTATAGGGCAAGTTCTGCATTTGGAAAAAAAATCCAATTCGAGATTTTGATCAAAGTTGACATTACGATGATAGCGAAGACGAATAAAGTGAGTCCGGCAATTCCGTCTGTCTGTCTGTCTGTCTGTCTGTCTGTATGTCTGTACCTCGATCTAGAGTCTTAGCCACTGGATCTATTTTCTTCAAACTCGGTAGTTATGGGTCTTCGGTGATTCCCTAGAGGGGAAATTGAAATTTTTTTTTTAGCTCTAAAACTAACGATACCCCCCATACACCCGTAATGAAAAATCTTATTTATCTCGAAAACGGCTCTAACGATTTTGATAAAAAAAATTAGGTGTGTAATTATGGACATGGACTACGTTTTGGTAAAAAAAAAATTTGGGGCAAAATGTTATTAACGGTACCTGTCATAGAACCGTTTTTTTGATTTTCGACTTTCTCATTAACGGTTCTAACGATTTTAACCAAAAATTTTCAGCAGGAGTCCCCCTAAGTTTAAAATAATATTGTATATAAAAATATTCGAAAAATTATTTGTTGGGTTTTTTTGAAAAAAAAATTTTTTTTGAAAAATCAATATCTTCAAAACCTATGAACGATTTTTTTTTAAATTATTTCCTAAAATCAATATTAATAAATACTTAAAATTCGCATCCCACATTTTTTTCTTGAAAAATTTTAAAGAAATTTCTTATATAAAAAATTTATTTATTTAATAATAAAACGATTTTTTAAAGTTTGTTTGCATAAATTCATACTTTTCTAGAAATCAGACGGCAATTTCATTTTAAATTCATGTTTTATATTTATAAAATGTATCTTAAATTCCAAAGTACTTTTACATAAGAGCAAGTTCGTGCGATCCAGTCGTGCATTTTATTTTTTCAAAACTCAATATTTCGAAAACCCAATGCTTTTTTTTTTTAAACTTTATAAATGAGAGTTTCTCAATATAATCTACAAGATGTGAGATTTTTTTTTTATTTTACCTAAAAATAACGGTACCCACCATAAAAATGTTAAAAAATGTTAAAATATTGTTTTCAAAAATCGTATTTTTCTTGAAAACGGCGCCTAGAAGTTAGATATTTTTTTTTTCTTTCAATTAATTTTTATGATCTTTGATTTAATAAAAAAAAAAAATTAAGATATCACAGCTTGTATACTTACCATAGAACTATTTTGTCTAATTTTCAATTTCTCACATATCGGCATTACGAATTTTAATGAAATTTTTTATAGAGATGCTTCTAAAAAGTTTTAAATAAAAGTTTAAATATCAAAGAAAGGAAAAGCTATGAAACAATAAAGTCTGATTTTCAACTTTGACATCGCTTTTTGATGATTTAAAAAAAGGGTAACTTTGCTGTACCCTGACCCATGTTAAAATAAATTTCTCTGTCAGTACTCACAGTAGGGACCTCATTCTGCACTTTTTTTTAGTATAATACTAACCTTTAAAACTACGTTTAAATTGGCCTGATATGTTTTTAGGGTTGCCAGATATTCGATTTTAAATGGTGTTCAATTTTTCTTTCCCGAGCAAAATTTTGACTTTGAGGTCAATTTTTTTTTAATGCGTCATAAACACAAAGTTTTCTTATTTTTACCTGATGAAGAAAACAATAATAAAAAAAAAAAGAACATCTTTTGATACATGGGAAAACTTAAACAGGTAAAAATTTTGGGTTTTTTACCTACTTTTATTGCAGCACTTGGCAATCGGAGTGGTTTTCCAAAAATTGATAGTTTTTACCTAATTTGTAATACTGTGCGATCATGAAGAGGGTTAAAAATATACTTATAGAGCAAGAGCCCGTGAACCCCAAACCTTCTTTATTTTATAAAAGCTGAAAGTTTGTCAGTGCATGCTCCCAACAAAGTTAAGAACAATGAACTATTATGAAGTTTGTATTTTACTTGTATTAAAAAACAGTTGAAATATGAAATAAAATGCATGACTGGATCGCACTAACTTGCTCTTATGTAAAAAAATTTTGAATTTTAAATACATTTTACAAATTTACAACATGGATTTAATGAGATAAAAATTTTCAAATGCATGGAATTACCGTCTGATTTCCAAAAAAAGGAAAAAATTCTGCAAACGAAGTTTGTAAATCGTTTTATTATAAAAGTTATTTTTTATATAAGAAATATTGAATATTTCACGCGTATACAAATTTTCTTTTTTCCAAGAAATGTTCATACTTTTTTGAAACCCAATATTATAATATAAGTTTTTTTTATTTTAATAAATTAATAATTCGCAAATCGCGACCTTAGAACAATAGGGTTCTTACTGACTTTTTTTTTCAAAACTGAGTTATACATGTCGTCACCTGAGTTCTATCTTGGTCAAAGTCCATTTTGGAAAATGTTGGGAAAACGATTTTTTAACTTCAGAAGCAAAATTTTTACTTAAATTTGAAAGGAAATACTGTGGAGTTTTTTTCTCCATTAATTTCAATAATTTTGTTTGCAAAATGATTTATAAATCTAGGTTTTATTAAATCCTGAAATAGTTAAAAAATAAAATCAAGTGGGATGTCATTTTGGATATTGAACAACGTTGTATGGGCTGTAAACAAGTTGATTAAATTGGTGGATATTGAACAAAAAAGCTAAATATTGAACAAAATAGAAGCACTTAATAATTAAATCATTGAAACTACGAAAATACTATGAAAATAGAACAAAAAATTCTAACTCATTCTTTGAGTTAAGCACTAAAACATAATGGGTGATCAGAAAAAATATTGCTGCTGCTCGGTAGGTAATGAAATTCAAAATTTGTTAAACATTTTTTTGAATTCACTTCTTACCCTTCTTTTTCAAATAAATACATTATTTGTTTTACATACAATTTTTAATTTAAATTTTGTTATTGTTTTAAACATACTGGCGCAAAATTTTAATTAAATTAGTAAGATGCTAAAGCTATTTTAGTATGATACTAAAATCGTCGAAAACCTATATTATTTTTTTAGTATCGAGCTTAAAAATGGTGCAAAAACAATTTTTTCTTAATAAATGATTAAGTTTTGTTGACATAAATTTATGTTTTCTTTTTTTATTTACAGTTCAGTTAAAAAAGAAGGAATTTTAATAGAAATAGTTTACAAATCGGTGTATAATGTACATAGGGCTTTTTAAATATATCTCTATAATTAATTTCTATATTCGGGTTGCTTTAAAAGATTTAGTATTTTCCTTTATAACTCGAAGTATCAAAAATGTAGTTAGGGCCTTCACGATATTATGGGCAGTGTGAGCTTTGCTATTAATTAACTTTTCTTTAGTAATGTTTATTTGTTTTCCTATATAAAAAATTCAAAAAAAAAAAAGGAATAAAAACTTCGTTCAACAAAAATTCTTATTTCTTTCACATAACAGGGTTCTATCTGAACAATTACATTTCTTATCATGACACTTAGTATCAGGTAATTAGAACCTTATTGTTCTATGCTCAAATGACTTGCGTTGAGAAACAAGGTTCTATCCATTTTTTCAACCACCAGTTACTGCAAAATTATGAATTCAATATGTTGTAGATTTTTAAATTCAGATCAACATAACTTAGTACAAAATTTGTGTTTTCAAAAAATCATGTACAGTACATAGATCCGAACCAAAATATAAAAGTTCAATCTCTGTGACTTGAGTGTAGTTAGAACCCTATTGTTCTAAGGTCGCGAAATTTGCTCAAAATTCGTAGATAAACATGAAAAGAAATATTTGTTAGTAATTTGAAATTAAAACGCCAAATATCTCCTTTTTTATTTCTTTTTAACAAAATGTCCTAGGTTATATGCATACAAAATATTTTTTGCAAAAGAAGTTATCTTATTTTATTTTCTAAATATTAGTTATGTATGTGTATATCAATAAATTTCTAAAATTTGTATACTACATTTTTTCTAATTTTATTTTTTTTTTTAATTAATTTAAATTTTCCATACTACGTTATGTTATGTTTGTATGCCGAAACGAGTATAGCCAAATGAATTTGCAACTTGCAACAACAAAATTGAGTTTTTATGCTGTGAATTAGCGATATATGTACATATATGTATGTACTTCATTTCCAAATTATTATAAAAACAGTGATGGATTGGTGATATAAATTGAAGCAGTTCAATTTAGTCTTTCTTTTGTTATAGTTTATTTTAGGTTGTTCAAGCTGGTTGAGTTTTTTTTTTAATATAAACCCATGTCCGGCGGCTACCAGTTCAGGTGTGGTAGGAACTTGAAATTTCACACACTGTCTATTTTTGGTCTAATTAGAGAAAATCTGAAAAAAAAATTTTTGGAAAAGCTTTTAGTTTTCCGGAAAATTCACGTTGCGTTTTCGCAACATCCGCATTTATAGGTATGGAGTTCAAGTGAAATTTAATCAAATATTTGTTTGATAAAGCGTATTAAAACAGAAAATAAATTAATAATGCATTATAATTTAAAAAAATTAACATTATAGGTATGTACATATATAGCTATGTATGCTCATGAAATATTAATTTTTGTATGGTAATCGCATTTAAAGATAAACATTTGTTTTTTCGTTACATGCGGTACGTGGATTGAAAGGTGGCACTCCCTTCACGAATATACAATTTTTAACTCGCTGAGATGCCTAGTTTAGCCAGAAATCACGTTTAAAAGTACATTGGGTGGCAAATTTTTGTCAAGAAATATTTTTGAAAAAAAATGTATGAAAAATCAAAATTTCTTAAAAAAAAATTGAAAAAAAAAATTTATTGGAAAAAAGTTTTTTGAAAAAATATTTTTGATAAAATGTCCAAAAATATTTTTGGCAAAAGTTCAAAAATATTTTGGTCAAATGTCCAAAAATAATTGGCCGAACCATTGAAATTCATCTTATCTCTCTAAAGATGGAGGAGGTTTACCTCCTCGGAGTTCTAATATTTCTTTCCATTTGTTAAAAAATAAATCAAAATAAAATACCTATTCTGAATTCGGTTTTATTACCAAATTCTGTTTGGCACTATTTCGGTTACCATAACGAAATAAAGCCAATTTGAAATTATTTTGTTTTCAAAAATGAAATAAAACCAAATTTAGAATTTGAGTTTATTAAGTTCAAATGACTCTAGATCTAATTACAAAGTCGAAAAAATGGCAGCCTCGCTGATTAATCGTATCAAAATGTAAGCAAACCAGATTGTATGAGAAATGAAACAAAATTCACAAAACTATCATACACTCTCAATACTATTTGTTTGTATTCATCTCGCACCTGGCATATACAACTTGATATACCCAGAGTATATCTAATAATGAGTAGGGACACTCTCTACACATATGCAAGTCCTACTATCACAAATAAAAAGAAGAACAAAAACAAACAATAAGCGTGAGAAGTTCCAAAGTATTAATTTTAATCCTTACGACAATTCACTAATGTAAGAAAAACCCACAATATTTTTTTCAAGCACCACCACAAACAATCTCATTCGTAAGATTTATAAATGCAATATTTTTTCATAAGGTTTTTTTAAAGGCGCGATAGGTTGGTTGCTTGTGAGCGTATTTTTTCTCTGTGCCGTTCTCTTCTTTTGAGTGACCATATTCTTTTTTTTCGTGATACTGGATTTATTTCTGTCGATTAATTTTTTTTTAATGATATAGACCATATATATGAATCTTAAATTTGTATTTCATTTTTAAATATTGAAATATTCATTTGATATTTGTTTGGTATTCTCAAAAAATAAAACGAAGCCATTTTTGGTTGAGTAAAGGCAACAGTATTTTTACTTCTTAAGTATTTTTTTTAAGAAGTTGGTCACACTAGGAGGAGTGGATTGGGAATTGTTTACATTTTTTTCATAATGTATTTTCAAAGGCGCGACGAGTTGAATTCTTATCTCTCTTTCACCATCACACTTCTTATTTTCATCTATTTCTCGTTTCTGTGTACTTAAAAAAAATTTACTGATTAGAAACACGTGGAGAGTGTCCCTACTCATTATTAGATATACTCTGGATATACCTACCTACAATTGATTCTGACAGCAAAAAGAAACGCAGATAGGATTTTCTCCCTTACCCTCTTTTAAAAATATATCACTACCGCATCTCTTCTTTTATTTTCTTATATTTTTCCCTTTCACGTAGTATATCTTATATCACAACCGCATCTCACTGGCGATATTAATATTTCTGCGGCAGAGATAAAAAACTTTTAATTCAGTTTCATGAGACTACTATAGAGTTAATATACAAAGTTCAAACGGCGGGATTTTGTGGGATTTCGTGATTCGGGATTTTGTGAATCGGGATTTTGTGATGCGGGATTTTGCGAATCGGGATTTTGTGATGCGGGATTTCGTACCCAACCTAAAATTAATTAATTACATATTAATAAAATCAGGTGGGTTTCTACTTTTTTAGCCCAGTTTTGCATTTAATTTTTTTGACCATATAAAAATTTAGCGAACAGTTTTTGAGAATTAAATTATTTTCTTTACTTTTGAAAAAAAAAAATATATTGTAGGCACCGTTATTTCGTCGAGGAATGATGAAAAAACGCTAACTACCAAGTTTAAGGAAAATCGGCCGAGTCGTTCAAGCTCTGGTCGAGCAGACGTACAATATTGTGAGAGCAATTTTGTTCGTCTTCCCTATCATCTTAATGTCAAGTTTGCTTAAAAAAGTATTTTTTTTATAATCTACACGCGCTCAAGGGATTATGATTACCCTTTAAATGTTTGAACACAGCGCGGGCGTGAAGTTAATGAAGAGAAAGAAGGATAGGAAAGATGTGTGGCACGATGTTCTGAGACTGAAGGTTGTTGTCTCAGATATTTTATCTCCAGGGATGGCGGCTGAACTAAAGCGGAGAATGCCGTGTCTTATTTCTATGTCGCTTATAATTCAAATTATTTTATTCGTGTTCATCCTTGTTGGGCATACTAGTTTAACTCAATTACATGTTGTTAGTGTTATGCCTGAACAACAGTAATGAGTAAACCAGAAACCCATTGATGACAATTTTAGAAGGTTTTTAATGGAATTAAAACGAAATAGACGACACGGCAGGGATCGAACCTGTGATCATATGGTTTACAGGCGAGCACACATCTATCGCGCCACGGCCACCCCCAGATCCAGATTCTCACACTAAACAGGTTGGTCGCGCTCCTTAATCGCGGCTCAAATATATATAATCGTTTCAAGGAAGCAAAAAAGTATTTAAATTCAAATTATTTTTATTTTTATAAACCAGCTGACACAAAAACGCGGATAGTTTCAATATTAATATGTACATAACTATTACAATCTTTGAATAAGTTTTTTTTTTCAGTGCAGAGAAGTACACTTTCGTTTAGATTTGTATAGGTTTATAATTAAGTTGGTTATGTATGCACATATGTGACAAATATCAGCTTGATATCATTCACAGCTACCATTTTGAAGGTTTCTTTTGAAAATGTAAGTGATTGCCGAAGCAGCGCCAATGGAGGCTAAATATTCTTTATAATGCTAATTGGGAAAAGAATCAGTCAAAATAAATGTTAAGGTCTTATTTGAATATGCAAATTAAATTTTATTTTGAACAAAAAATAATAAATTAATTTTTGCTCGATTTTATATTTTAAATATTGATGATGACATATTTATGTACACGTATTTACATTCATTTGAAAAATGTAAATGGCTATTTTATAGTGAGACGTTTTGAAAGTTATCGAAGTAATTTTTGATCTAATCTATCCATCTGATTTAAACCTCTTAGGCTTAGAGATTAAAATCTCATTTTTCGAGTTTTGGTTGAAGTTGCCAAGAAAATGGGAGCTGCCTCAGTTTTGGTAAATGTGTGTTTAAATATATTTGATCTTATTTTTTATTTTTTTATTATTTTTATTTTATCTTAACGATTGTGTCGATTGGCTGTCAGAGATGATGGCAATAATTTACGATAATCTCCTTAGAGATTTCGTTCGGCACTTTTTCTATGGCATTCACTTCCGCCTGAAATATGGCATTCACTTTGTTTCGCTTACCCAATCTTTCTTTATACTAAGTATACTTGGTTCTGAAGGTTTGCTCGAAGTTATATTTCTTAATCATTCATCCCATCAAGTATATCAAGTAAACTTGAGAGGTACTGAATACCTGGAATTGGTGCTTTTTATCCTGGGCTTAACTCAAAAGCTTGAGTCTGGTCTCACGCGGTATAAGGCAAATATTACCGCAATACAGTAAATACAATGGATAGCATAAGGGAAAGGCAAAATTGCGACATTTATACAGCTACGATAAAGAAGATTGTACATGTATGGATGCGGATTTGTCGTGTGAAATAGGTTAAGAAGGAAAGTGACTGGCTTTAAACCGATCGCGACCTATAAGCCTATATATGATCTTCTAGATTAAGTCTGTTTGAAGTTTGTCACAGTTCTGCTCGGGGAGTTCAAAGCTTAAGTCGAAAATGTAAACATCTTCGGCAGATTTGTTTTGGAAGGCGCAGCCTTCTCAAAACGTCAAAATATAACGGCTTTCCTGGCGGTTCTCAGACGGTCGAAAACCCAATATAATCACCGCAAAGCACTTATCCGAAATCCTAGAGTTTCGGAGGTCAAATGTCTACTCTCACCATTCACTTGTTGCAGAAAAATTCAGAGCTCGACTGTTTAAGCCTAAGCATGTCTGGAACGAAAAGCCCTTTGGTGTGCATTCACCTTCCACAGACGCCAACAATCAGTGACCAGGGGCATATTTCATAAACATTGACAAGTGACAATTCTACAAATTTGTCGCACTTATCTTTCAAGTTTTCATTTCATATCGTATTGACAGGTGACATAATTGTAAGTTAAAGACAATGAAAATTTTGTCGTGACAATTTTGTCATTGTTATATTTTGACAATTTTTTTGTAACGTACTCAAGAGACTGAATTGATCTACAATAATATTTACATACATATGTATGTATATATGTACTTATAAGTAATAACTGTTTTTCTCTTTCATTTAATTTTGACCTTATTTACAATCCGTTCTAGAGTATTATTTTAGTTTTAATACTCAAGTCAAGTGCAGTTAAAATTATAATGAATAATACACTAAAAATAAGTGTTCTTAAAATTATACTGGAAAATAAAAAAAGATTTTGTTTGGAAAATTCAGCGAGACCTTGAACCATGAAGTGAAAGCGAACAAAGGAGATCGTAGACCAAGCAAAATCCTTCAACGCAATGGACTCTTACAAAGATTGGAAGCATCTTCGAGACATTATATGACAGAATTGGAGAAAAAGAACAATTATTAATAATAACAAAGTATTCATTAAACATACGAAAAATATTTTAAATACTAAATTCTAGGAAAAAATAAACAACCGAAAAAGAACTGGTTCAGGAGCAACTAAAAAATGCATCATAGACGAAAGCGGGAACGGGAAGACCCGCATCATCTGAAGACGACAAAATCGCAACACAAATATATACAGTTAGAAGAAGCTAACTCTGAAAATCCACTGCCCAAAAAAAGACATCGTTTGGAAGGAACAGGTACAAGGAAGGAACAAGATAACACAAAACATAAAATTGAAAAAAAAAAAATTGGAAGTAAAATTAAAAATTTTAGAAAGGGAATGTTATCTAAAAGAGCTGGATATTTTACAAAAAGAAAGAGAACTAAAAATTTCACCATCAATTTTTACCAAGAAATTGTGTAAAGAGAGACCAGTCAAACCGAATGATATCTTATCTCAGGCCCTTAATGATGCATTAGCGTATTCTGATGAAACTGATTGATCATAACAACAACAATTTGAGTTTAAATTAAACAAATTCCGATGCAATCTCATACAGAGTTTATGTTTTAATTTATTCTTTTTATGACAAATGGGTGAAATTGTTTGTTAATTTTAGTTTGAATTTTTTAAGTTTATATTAATTTTTTAAATTTTTTTTTTTAACAATTTTACAAGTACATAAAAGAAATAAAAGGTTTTGTGTTCTACTAACATACATATATGGTAAATGATTAATTTCGTAAAAATATTGTTGTTTGTTTTCAAAAATTTTTTAGTTATGAGAGTAACATGACATACAGTTCCACTCATTTTATTTTGTATGTTTAAGAAAATCTGGAGTAAACTCTGCGAAAAACAGCAATTGATGTAGATTCGTTGACTTCGTCTTCGTTGGTATTGACATCTTCTTCAATCCGATCAAGCACTCGTATATCTTCAGCTTCTATACGATAACATTATTTCGGTCTATGCTTGTACAAAATTTGATGAGGAATAACTGGTGTAATTAGCCAATTTTTTCGTCCATAACCGCTGTTTGCAGCAACTACAGAGTCATTAGCCTTTTAAACATCGCTTAGAAGATCCTGTCTTGCGTATTATGTGAACGCCTAAAGCTATTTACTGATGAACTGATTGGCCCCTATCAGTGTGGTTTCAGGCCTGGAAAGTCTACCATTGACCAGATCTTCACACTACGCCAAATCCTGGAGAGGATCCAAGAATTTAATATCGATACACACCACCTATGGTATTCATCGATTTTAAAGCAGCTTATGACAGCGTTCATAGAGAAGAACTGTGCCGTGCCATTTCGAGTTTTGGTATCCATGCCAAACTGATACGCCTTATCAGGATGACGTTGTAAGATGCCCGTTGCTCCGTCAAAATTGGGAGGGATTCAACCGAAACCTTCGAAACCACCAGAGGACTTCGACAAGGTGACGCGCTTTTATGTAGCTGTTTTAACATTGTTCTTGAGAGAGTAGTGCGCAATACTCGGGCCAACATTAATGGCACTATCTTTCAAAAGTCTACTCAATATCTTGGATACGCGGATGACTTCGACATAATGGGAAGATCCAAGCAAGCAGTTACGAGTACCTTTTCTAGTATGGAGTCAGAAGCGTACAAAATGGGTCTAGTGATCAATGAGGAGAAGACGAAGTATATGCTGTCATCAAATAAAGCCGATTCCCAAGGCAGACTTGGTCAGAACGTGACTATTGATAGATATAACTTCGAGGTGGTCAGAGAATTTATCTGCCTGGGTACCGCTGTGAACTCGGCAAATGACATCAGTGCTGAAATCAAATGTAGATTAACTCTTGCTAATCGCTGTTTCTTTGCGCTAAGTAAGCAATTGAGGAATAAAGCCCTATCGAGAAATACCAAAGAGACGTTGTAAAAAACCCTGATCATCCCGGTCTTGCTAAATGGTGCAGAAGCATAGACCCTTTCCCAGGCGGATGAAAGCTCCATGGTGTTTTCGAGAGAAAGGTTCTACGCACGATTAATGGTCCGGTTTGTGTCGATAGGCAAAATAACATCTGGCGAAGACGATACAATTATGAATTGTACGAGATCTACAGCAACGTATCTCTAGTCAAGAAAATACGTATTCAGCGGTTAAGATGGCTACGGCATGTAGAGCGAATGAACATCGACGCTTCATCCCGTAAGGTATTCAACGCTATGCCAGAGGGTACGAGAAACAGAGGCAGACATCATCTCCGATGGCGTGATCAAGTTGAGGGAAATTTAAGGCAACTTGGGACTCGAAACTGGAGGCAGCAAGCTAGAGATCGAGACTGCTGGCGGGGTCTACTCTTTAAGGCCCAGGCGCACCCCGCGCTGTAGATCCAACTAAAGTAACCACTGTCTCTTAATAATAAAGCATTTGGAAATGGCCTTCATCCATTTTCACATCGTCTTGCTTAAGCGGTATTTCTTAGAACCCTAGTTCTAGAACGGATCCAGGCCAGCGTGCAGAAACCTAAAAAAAATCAAAATTTGGGCCGCACACAAACATGGCATTAATTGAATGGTCATCATTTCTGTCAACAAATGCTGACTCATTTTCAGTCGGTGCATCAATTCTTATTAAAGAGCCATCAACAATGCCAGCAATACAAGCAAAATTCCCACAATGTCTAAAACGTTGAGGTATGGATTTATATTTTCCGCAGGCCAGCGGATTTCTTCTCCCATAAGGTGCTCTACCGTCAGATTGCAAAATCTTTCGACACAACGACCGAGACTCAATTGCCTGTCACAATTGTCACTTTTATACGGACAAAATTGTAATTTGTATTTTTTTTTTCTGTTCCATAAAAAAATTGTCACTACAAATTTGTCGGGAAATTTTCCAAAAATCCATGACAATTCATTGTCATGACATTTTTTATGATCCGAATTCTTGACAATTGTCGCAAATTCCACGTCAATTCTACAAAATTGTCAATTTTTTTATGGGACAGAATTTAGACAATTGTCAAGTTGTCATTTACAAATTGTCATCTGTCACCTGTCGCACCTGTCCATGTTTATGAAATAGGGCCCAAATATAGCGATTTCATCAAAGAAGCAGCTGCAACCAAAGTAGGCTTCCGACTTCGCCACAGAAAGGAACCTATGGATGATGATGAATGGGTTCAACTAGAACAACTGACTTTTCAAAAATAGCGAAACCTAAAGAACCGACAGTCGACATTCGTCTTTGGTTTCGAATGAAGACAGAGAGAGATCGTCGATATGTCGTTCATCAAAAGGGGTAAGAGACGGTGTCATTTTTTCGTCAGTGGAGCCACCTTGCGGCGCATTTTGAAGAATAATTTGCATTTGTTTCCGTATAAAGTGAAATTGACTAAAAGTACATTGACGACAGACCCACGTGCGTCGTCGGTCGCTTGGAATATGTAAATGTGAATATATAAATTTTCTTATTTTGAGTTTTATATATAAACTTGAAGTCAGATCACGGACTCTAATTCGGATTCGAATTCGGGAAAAAGGTGTTTATTATACAAAAAAATCTAACCATTTAGAATCCCGAAGTGTAATTGTATATGTATATCTATTATTCTCGTTTTTTCTTCGTTTTGGAACGGTTTTATGATTTTGCAAAACTAATACGGATTGTTTAATATTGTAACAAATGAAGATTTCCTAGCTATTTCAAAAAAATAAATACGATGAACCCGGACGACTTTGGCAGTTTTTAATTTTCAAATGTGAAAAACTTTTGCAATACCTATATTTTTAGTTATTAAGAGGATATCAATCTACTTAAACCTACTTGGCTCACTCAATCAGTGTAGTAAGGTTAATTGAGCTAAGTCACTTTTCAATTTCAAGTGACTTGATATTGGTTTGCCCTCTCTTTTCTTATTTATTATTGATTTATTTATTTAGTATTGATTTAAATAAAAATATAAATATTAATTAATATAAATTTTCGTACGCACAAAAAATATATTTCAAAAACCAGTCTCCCTCATTAGTCAACAGTTGGAACAGGAAATTCCTTTTCCAAATCGTTTCGTTCATAGTCCTTAGTAATGTCCTTTCCGCGGTAACTTAAGCTTATTCCAGCTCCTCTCCGCAAGAATACGACGCTGTGAACTCATCGTTCTATTCATTTAAAATGCGTCCGATGTTATGTGTATTTTTTTTTATTCGATAATTTTTCTCATTACTCATCAATTGTTGATTCTGCCAGGCAGTGAAGAGTGTCTGTACCCACAAACTCGCTCTAGGTTCAGTGCCGCCCTTCATTTTTCTTGGCTTTATAGTGAAAACGCAGAAGTTGAGAAGTTTTCATATGGTCTAAAACTGCATCGCTAGGGTTTTCATTTTTATTCAAGTATTTTTGAAGATGCACATTTGTACATTTTTACACAGCAACTTCTCGTTTATTAAATCATCACTTCTTTGTATTAATATTAATTAATATTAAGTTAAGAATATTAAGATCCTCCATGGAAGCTAAAAGAAAAGGGGGTGTGGAGGATGGGTCTGTCTTAATGGTTGCAGGAGGTTGGTAGGTTTTTATTTTCTTGGTGGTAAGCTCACCATCAAAATTCTGGACACATCTTCGGCAAGAGAATGATTGATCTAGTATTTTATCGGCGGTAAAACTAAACATTGATGTTCGCCCAGTTGCTGCATTCCGTGGAGTTCTTCCTACTTCGTACACATTCACCTGGTCTGATCCACATCCAAAACTTGTTGTTATAGGTACTAGACTTTCACTCGTTGGATAGGTATTTTGGGTTCATATAGAATTTTGCTGGAGGTAATCGAATCATTTATTGAACAAGTCCGGAGATAAGAGCGAAGTATACGAGGGAACTATTCTATTGCAGTATGAGCCGGATGAGAAAACTGGGGTCATAAATGTAGTGCTTCATTACAAACCCTTCCTTCTTTGGCGACAAACGTCTTGAGTTTGGGTTTGAATTTTTTATTTTTATTCTAACATAAATCGACTCCTTGTTTTTTTCTGTTTAGAATCAATTTAAAATAAATTATATTATTTTTAAAAATATTCGCAATGAAGTTCGAAGTTCAATATAACCGAAAATTCCATCGTTTGTACAATCACCCAAATACTGAAATACATAGTCTTACACGCTTAATTCCATAATTTGGGTGTAAGGATTATTTGTTTTTTTTTTTCATGGATATGGTGTTATTCAATTTTACTCGAAAAAAGATCAGTAGAATACAGGAATATATTGAAGTGGAGTAGATTGTACCATTTTTCATTTTTTTCTTGCTTTTTATAAGTACCTACCTTCTATATGGTAAGTAATGAATTCGTAAAAAAATATCGCACAGACGAGAATGTGGCTGCTGTAGCTGCTGAGAGTGTGAGACTCAATTCACGAACATCAACTCGCCATCGATCTCAACAGCTCAACATTTCACGCGCTCGCCTGAGGAGAATCCTGCACAAATATATGTATATGGTCAATTGAAGGCGCACGACCATCCGCTTGAGCGACTGACGTGTTCCATAATTAATAGGAATGTTTGCTCTTACTAATAAAGCCATAATACATTGACAAAATAAAATTTTGTTCATTTTACTGCATTTTTGAAAAGAAACTTGTATTTGTCGCAACCTTTAGAGGCGGCTTTCTTTAACGCTTACATAAAAGCATACATTTTCAATACTAAGCTCAGTCAACCCACTTTTCGCACCAATAAGTATTTTTGATATGTGTATTTATTTGCTAAGCACGAGTTGTAAGTCTTTTGCTACCGGTTTCCGATCAAACCTGAACACTTTTCATCTGAAGGCGAGATTTATCTATCTATAATCCCACACTTTACATGTTCACTAATTGCCGAGAAAATAAAATATAGACAGACGAAACCAAATACGCAAATATGGTAAGCAAACAGATTTTGCACTGAAAAACTGAAAATTGATAAGAGAGACTCGGTCTCAAATGAAAACCGTGAGCCGTGACGGGCTTTTGTATGATTTATTTTGTACCAAAAGCATGCGGATAATTTAAAAAAAAAATTTATTCATGGGGCTAAAAAATCATACCATTAAAGTATACATAGATATCTGTTTTCCAAGATTGTAATTTTACTTCACAAATCCGCATAAGACATTGCGATGATAAAGAAGACGAAACAAGTGGGCCTCGCAATCCTTTTTATCTGTTTGTCCGGCTATTCAACTACAGCCTAAATGGCTCGTCCGATTTTCTTTAAACATGGTAGACAGCATTTTCAAACAATCCCCCATAAAACCATTTTATAGTTTTCGATTATCTAAAAAAAATTTTTACAACTCTACATATTATATGTACCTACTTCGAAAACCATACGAACCATAAAATACGTGATATTTGGAATCTTGAAAATTAACAGTTTTTAAATACTATCTACAAGATTTATGAAATTTGTTTATATTTTATCTGAAATAAAAAAGAATTTATTTTATATAAAATAACGGTACCGATCATACAAATGTTAAAACATGTTTTTCGAAAAGCGCATTTATTCGAAAACGACAACTAAAATTCTTTTTTTTTTCGCTTAATTTTTACTATTTTTAATTTGAATATTACAAACTTTAACTACCGTAGAACAGTATTTTTGAATTTTGACTTTATCATTATTGGTATAACGAATTTATATGAAATTTCGTATATAGCAGTTCCTAAAAAGTGGAAATTATTGCATATCAAAACTTAAAAAAATATATTTTTTTTTGAAAAAAAAAAAAAAATAATTTTTTTTAAATTTAATAATTCAAAAATGAACTTATATTTTTAACTTCCCATAGGGAGTTATTGTAATCGGTCCGATTTGTCAAATTGGAATTTTTGACATTTCTCGACGTTTCAAGGTCCCTAGAGGCTATATCAGTCATTTTTAGAAAGATGTCTGTGTGTGTGTGTGTACGTACATACGTTCGTACGTTCGTACGTGCGTACGTTCGTACGTCCGTACGTTCTTGTACCATTTTTCGTCGTCGATATCTCAAGAACGAGTAAAGATATCGACTTCAAATAAATTTTGTTTAATAGATAATAACTTCGAAAGAGACTGAAAAGGCGTTTATTAAAATTCAGTGAGTAGTTTTTTCACTATAACGGTTTAAAAAAAAAGTAAAAAATTTGGTTAGTTTCAAATATCTCACGAAAAAATAATGCTATTGATTTCAAATAAAATTTAATGTACTCATTATAAGGTCATACAGATTTGGTATGAATTTGGAAAAAAATTAACATACCGTTATTTTTTTAAATAAAAAAAAACTGAAAAAAAAAATTCATAACCCAGATATTCTAAGAACGGAAAACAATTTGAAACTCAAAATAATTTTATTTTACGAAAAATAATGTGTTTGACAACTGGTGAAAATTTCAAAAAAAAATCAGTTTACAGTTTTTTTACAAAAAATAAAAAACTATATAAAATTCTATTGAAAATTGGTAAAAATTGTTTTTCGACTCAAATTTCTCAAGAACTAGTAGTGATATTGACTTCTAATTTAGTTTATTTTATACATAGTATAATTTTGTACAATTGGTTAAATGTTGACAAATATTGAATTAATATTTTTTTTTTAAATAAAAAAACTTAAAAATTCTAGTGAAAACTAGTTAAAATTGTATTTCAAGTCGAATTTCTTGGGACTGAACACCGATAGTGCCTTATAAAGTATGTTGTTTTATACATCGATACCTTCCCGTAAGAATGTTTACTAAGCGACATTTCTAAAATTGTTCAGGAAACGAAAAAAACGAAGAAAGTTCTAGTTGAATCATTGTGTGCTAAGAGAGAATTTTGGTTAAACTAAGTGACATCTAACAAAATTTTGTGTTGCTCACGACAATGAGATCTTTATTAATGTCGCTTAGCATAATTTTTTTGGCGGATAATACAAATTTCAGTGGGCAACATTATTTTAATGAGAAAACATGGCAGTTTAGTTTCCTTTTCATGCATAATAGGTTGGCGAAACCCAGGCCAAGACGTGGCCCTCAACATATAGTATATTTCCTCATCAAAAAGTCATTATCGAAAAAAGTGTCGCTTAGTACATTCTTACGGGATGGTATCGACATAATACAATTATTAACATGTGGTTAAATTTTGACAAGTATCGAATTGACAGTTTTAACAAAAATATAAAAAAAATCTTCTAAAAAGTGGTAATATTTGTTTTCCGACTAGAATATCTTGAGAACGAGCAATGATATTGACTTTGCCATTTTTTAATTTCTAACAAATGGTTTATATTTGACATATATCTAGTTCTAGAGCGGATATATTTTGTAAGGACCCTTCCATCAATAACCAAACCATATCTTTTGTATTTGAATATTTCGTTTTAAATTTTTTTTCAATTAAAATGTTTGGAACCGAAATAATAAAGTAATTTCTATAATATAATACATAATTTTATTATCAACTTAGTTTTTAGAAGAATGTATGTACTGTTCATACGTATATGAATAAGGTTGTTCAGTTTTAGCCAAGTCCCACATATTCAAATTCCATCAATAGCTATGGTAAAATTGAAGAAAACGTCACAATATGTTTTTATCTAAATATAAAGTTTTCAAGACCACAAATGGGAAGTTATTAGTGTGGGTCGCACCCAGCCTCTTTTTGAAATTTAAATTTTGTTTGTACAATAATAAAACTTTAAGTTGTGTATCGTCGGTTGACAAGTAAAATTCACTAAGTGCGCTTAGAATGTAATGGAAAAAATCAAGTCTAATGGCTTTTTCCTGCCGTAAGAACGCAAAATTTTACAGTTGATGATATTTTAAAATTTTAAACTGGTGTGTAGGACCGTTTAATGAACATAATGAGCTGACTTCGCAATAGTGCATTCTGTCACTCCAAGCTAATAATCCGAGATCTTTGTGCAGAATTCTCCTCAGGCTATTGCCTGAAATGTTGAGCTATTGAGATCGATGGTACGTTACTGTCCATGAATTGAGTCTCACACTCTCGGCTACAACTGTTTGGGCTACACAGTACTTTTTTTTCCAAACATTGTTCAGACGTTAAGCGACTCATTTCGTTTCGCGGAGATATGATACTGACTTTCTGTCAAGATTTCGAGCGGGAAACAACTGTCAGTGTCAAAACAACCTATGGTTCAAAAAGAAACTACTAGATGACCCACCCTGCATAAATGTATAAGAACTCATTTTGTTAAGAAACCGTTACAACGGCTTTTAATTTTGGTTCTTGCTTAAATACATATTTACTTAAGAAGTCTCATGGCATTCTGTTGTTGCACTTTAACTCTACGAAATTAAACGAAACCCGATCAAATAATTAATTGCGCGAAAATATTATTATTATTTTAATTATTAAAACGATGACAAGCGCGAGATCAACCGACATGACTAAAATATGACTTGGTAAACACGGATAGAGTAGAACTGTCAAAGTCAAAGTGAAATAGAGAGCGAGAATGAAGGCGAGCTTGAAGTTAAAGCGCAACAGGGAGATAGCACTTTGGATGCTACTCAAACACTGATCTCTATAATACACTTGATAGAGCATTCATCAAAAAAAGTGGACTACAATTGAACATTGTTATATTATGAAGCCGACCACGGTGCCGTATAACAGTATAACTGTATAACATCTAAAACAGCATCATAAAGCGCGGATCAGATTGAACACTGTCAACAGCAACAGCGGCCGCCATTAATTTAGAACCAATGCATTTCAATTGTTTAACACACATAAGAACAGCAACAGCAACGCCAACAGCAGGTGCAGTATTAGCCGTGTTTTTTTGGAAAAGTTATCTGAAGTAAAGTAGGATTTTATATGAATAACAAATACAACATCCGCAGTATGATCACTGCCGATAAAAGAGGAAGGAAGTGAAATCCTGCTGCGGATAGAGATTTGACGTTTATTCGAGTATCGGATCGGCAGTGATCCTACTGCGGATGTTGTATTTGTTATTCATATAAAATCCTACTGTACTACGGACAACTTTTCCAAAAAAACACGACTAATGTCAACTTTCCCACTGCAATATTTAGTGGCATCACAATGCAAAACAAAATAGAACGCAAAATAATTTTTCCATTTTGCTACTTTTTTATTTTGGTTGAAATTATCGCGTGAATAAAAAACAATAAATAATTTTTGATAAACTAAAATTGTAAAATTAAGTGACCAAAAAGTAATAAAGAATAAAAAACTATCGTGAGTATTAAAAAATCGCTGAATAAATGAAAAAATTACTGTGCTTGCCAGTCTTTTGCCTAAAAAATAGACAACTGAAACGACATTCCTTCAATTTTATTAAATTGTCAATTTGTCAATCAAAACAAATGATTTTCGTCCAATTTTCAATTTATTATTTTAATTTTAATAATAAATATTTAAAACTTACAAATAATGCTAGAAATAGGAGAAACAGATTGACACATTAACTTCAACAGCAAGTTCAACAGCAACTTTAACAACCACGTCACTCTTTTCAGAGCCACCGTTTTAAATGGCTTTGATTACATTAAGGCTGGGCGCGCACATTCAATTTTTAGTTTCGCAACTGCTTAGTTCGAGTAACTAAAAAGTTTGTGGTTTGACACAAACTAAACAATTGCCTAAAATGAGTTCGCTATTTTGTGTAACATATAATTATATGTACCTGTGCGGACATTCAACCAAATAGTTCATCTGTTTTCTATAAGCAACCAAACAGTTGTGCAACTAAAAGTTGAATGTGCGTGCCTAGCCTAACACAGCCACTTCGACATTAACGTTAGACCTTAACCCTAAATTCGATGTCGCTGTGCAAATGCTACCAAATTTTGAGGCGAATTTTGTCAGTATTATCAACACTTAAATGAAAATGTAACAACCATCTTTTTGATTCGTCTATTTATTTTGGTTTTGACAACGGAAGAATTGCTAAAAACAAATAAATTTTAGTACGACAAAATGTGCAAGTCGTATACATTGACGCAATTTACGTTAATTTTTATCGTTAAATGTACGGAAAAATCATTTCGCATTTGAATTTATTTTGATTATATGCTTTAAAAAACGCTGTTCACGTTGTAATCTATTTCACAAAACTTGATGTTGAAGTTTTTGTTGCTGTTAAACTAGGCGCGCACATTCAATTTTTAGTTGAACAACTGTTTGGTTGCTTATAGAAAAAAATGAACTATTTGGTTGAATGTCCGCGCAGGTGCAAATAATTAGATGTTACACAAAATAGCGACCTCATTTTAGGCAATCGTTTAGTTTGTGTCAAAACACAAACTTTTTAGTTGCTCGAACTAAGCAATTACGAAACTAAAAATTGAATGTGTGCGCCTAGCCTTAAAGTTGCTGTTGAAGTTGCTGTGTCAATCTGTTTCCCGCATAAACAAGTGCAGTCACAGTTGTTTTCCTCTTTCTCATGTCAAAATATTTTTTTTTGTGAAAAGAAGACATCAAATTATGAAGCTGCACACCATCTGTCATCTTCAATTGGAGTCAAAAAATCTGTTATACAATGTAGGGAATGCGCTATCCAGTGTATTATAGAGATCAGTGTACTAAAATGACTAGCTCAGATTTAGGGTTGGGTTTCACCAAATTAATTTAATTGATTAGACTGACGATTTATCGAAGATGTTAATAAAAAATATACGAGTACGACAGGGGCGTCGTTTCTGAAAGAAAATAAGGGCGCCAGCAATTTTTTTTTTATTAAGGAAATTACAAACCTTATGAAGCGAAACCGACGATGAAAGCAAAAATTGTTTTGAGAGGAAATAAAATAATAAGTCAAATTTTAATTCCGAATGGGAAGTTAATCGATTTTATTTTTGATTGGGAAACCTTTTTAAATATAGGCTAAAAACCCAATATCTTTTCGAATATGAATATACAACTTATTTAGGAAAGATAAAACGTTACTGCTTTGTCCCGAACAAACAACAGCTTTTTGAAACGGGTCACGAGTTCCGCTTTTCCGGAATTTTTAACGGACAGAAGCCAAACGCGAAGTTACAGATTTAAAATCAAACAAAAGCAAAACGATAAAACCACTAAAACCGAAATTTCCACTAGACAAGAATTATAATACTTATCTTTTTATACTCCAAAATTCTGCCAATTCCTTCCTTCTATATGTCCCTTTAGAAAACCTTCTCCAATATCCAATCTTTGTCCTTTCTCTTCTGAACTTTTATTTTCCACCAAAAATTTCCTTTTTATTATTTTTTCTTCTTGATTTTCTTCTTAGCCAATTTATTAATTATTTTTATCCGCCTTTTTTTTCTCAAAACTTTTCTTAATTTTCTTTTTATTTTTCAAACTTCTATTATTAACAATAGCCAAAATCGAAGTATCCTCTCAGGTATTTTACATCCTGGGCGAAACCTTCTCTTAAGACCTCAGCCAGTGCTTTCAGCCAATCAGTGGCCGCGGTTTTCGGTCACTTCATTATTCAGCTACTCTCCGCCATCTTTGCTGTAGAGAGCGCCGACGTAATTGAAAACCAGCGGTAATGCTTACTCGCACTTTCTCTCTGCATAATCATCATAAATCCGCCGATCGCTGGTGCCATTTCCAGGAGCGGCGAATATGATGATAATGCATACAGCTATCAATATCCATTTTTTTTAAGTTGTTAAGAAAAGTTTTCAGAAACAAAAAAAGAATCAAGTCGCGATCAATTTTCCCCTGGAATAAAACAAAATCAAGCCATAATGTGGAACATATAAAAGAAGGGATTGACAGGAATACTATTTCCGCGAAATTACTTTAGAGCGTTGGGCTTCTGTGCAGATTGGGGGGATTGGGGACTAGCGAGTAACGTTTTATCTTTTACAATATTATATAAAATATAAATCAGATACGTTGGGCACTCGGCCATTCTCAAAATAAGTAACTTCTAGCATTCGGGGACCAACATTGGCCCGAGCTTTTCGAAACCAATTTATCCATATTGTTCGTCTGTTCATGATTTATTAGTGGAACGTTCCTCCACATTTGAGTTCATAAATATGTCGATTTTGTTTCTCGAAGATACTGAGAGAGCGTACCGATGGCTGATGGACCATGGCTGCCCCACTCTCTCTCAGTAAAGCGAATGGAACACCTGTAGGAAGGAAAAACTGGTATGGAAGGAAAAGGAATTTGGAGAATAGAAAGAACGATTTTTGTCGCGGTAAATTTTACCTTGACACTGTTTGTATTTCAAACTACTGAAAGAGTTGTTTTATTCTAAAAAATGTGTGCTTATGTACATTTTTCTCTAATATCAATAATTTTTTGAAATTCTAATTCATAAAAGGAAGTTTGTGCGACCAGTCATGCATTTTATTTTTCTAATCTCACCGTTGTATATAAAATAGGTTTTATTTAGAACTTAAATGTGTATAGTTATACCCACCGGTAAAACATGATTTTGAGAATTGCTGGTAACTCTGAAAATTTGCAACAGTAGTATCGATAATTTTAATGATTATAAAGTTGCTTTAGCCTAATACCATGACATTTGTTGCCTCTATTGGAACTTTTAGATAATTTAGTTTTAGTTAGGTAGTCTATATTAGTCCAACCATGCTGTGACCGACAAAAGCCAGCACATCTTGCTTATACATCTGTAACGCTATGGCTCCATCCAATGGGCTTTACAGCCCGGAGTCTTTTTCTTCGTAGAAACAGTATGCCAATATCAGGATTTACCACAAATCCTGATTGTAATTGGAGCCTAACCGTAATATGTGTTGTTTTGTGAAGCAATTTAAAGTGATAGTTTGTGGTGAGAGCCAAGATGCTTGTGCTTGTACTTACATACTTGTTAAAAGTTCAAACTTTATTCATTTAATAGTATGCATACATATAATATGCAGATGTAATTAAATATGAACACAAAAATCGCTTTTATTACATGCATATACGTAGGAGCATAATAAATATACATTACATATACTCGTGTATAAATATGACCAAAATCAAATTGTGTTATTTGCAAATCATTTATGTATGTATGTATATCCAAAAAAATCGAGCCTGGGCAATGCATCTGTTTGCTTTTGCAATTGTTATAGGTACATATATGGATTATACCTAATAATTATGGTTTTATTGATACCCATGAATGATTATATGACTATTTGAAAATCTTTGAAAACCTCAAAAACTTTGTTTTCCTTCGCTATATAGTACAGACTAGCATTAAGGATGACAATTATAGCTTCATATGAAATAAATATATCTAACTACCCATTTAATTTAGTTTTATAAAGTGTTTTCTATAAGGGCGCGTAGAGGTTGAAATGGAATAAAATAAGCTGTGCGTGTGCCGCGCTGGCCTAAGATTCACACCAAACGGTAATTTTGGAGGATGCATTATCATCTGGTGACCTCGTGTGAGTTCGTGTCGTCCCATGTACGTCAATTTTGCTTGTTAACAAAACCATTCCTCCAGAAAAGCGCCTCGCCACTAAAGATGATTTTTCGACCAAAATTGGGGTCCTCTTCGGAACGCTCTACGAACAAACAGCGCTGTCTATGGTCACAAGCTTTGAGCTCCTGTGTCAGTTTGATCTTTTACGGCTGTATGCCCAAGTCCCGACGCAAAATTCGCCAAGTTAAAGTCTGCGAACGCCGAATTCTTTTGCAAAGGTGATTTGGCATTAGTAACGGAAAAATAAACAATAGATTTTACAAATGTCACCAAAACAACATGGCCGCCAAAATCTACCTTTTATAATATAAAAATTAATTATTTATTACAATTGTTGAACTTATAAAATGTTTTAAAGTGTATACCTACCTTTTCTCATTTATTTTTTCTGAAGTGAATTGTTTTAAGGATACAAAGTATTAGTTTATTATTACAATTATTGGTTACCTACAGCTTTTTTGGAAATATGAGCCTTATATTATTGAGCTATATAGGCATTTCTACACCCCTATCCAAAATAAAACTATAGAATAAACCAATGAACCATTTTTTTAAAGTTCACCACTTCAAGAAATTTAGAAGAAGAAGTATGTAGTCTATTTTGCTCTTCTCATTTCAGGCTCTATTACTGGTATCTCTCATTCTTCTTAGCCTATAATCTTTAATTTCGCACCACGTAACTTTGCTTTGCTTCGCAACAGATTACAAAAGTTTATTGTAGGTAATGCTAATTTTCTTTAAAAAGATAAGTATGTATATATGAAGGTGATGATACAAATTGTATTCCATTTATTTTTTCATAAGATATTCATTGGGGTTAAGTTCTCATTTCTACTTCATCAGCTGATCCACTTAACAATATAAGAACTCACCACGACCTCTGATCTTATTTGTTGAAAGAAAGTTTCAACCTGGATCAAAAGAAATTTCACATTTTTCTTATTAACAACACTTCTATATAATTATACTATATGTAGGTACATACATATAAAAAGAAAAGAAAACAAGAATCCTAACTTAGATCTTATGCTCATATAGTTTGTTTTAGCAATTTTCTCCTAAAATAAGAATAAAATTCATAAAAATAGAAAATATAATAGTGACAGGTTCTTGAAGATTCAATCTTGGTTATCTTACCAATAACCATTTTTATTATGTACATATATCTCCTTTGATGATAAATTTGATTTATTTTTTGAAACAAGTCATTAGTGAGTACTTCCCATCATTTCGTTTATTATTTCCTTGAGTAATTGACTATTGTTCATTCACATACATAGGAAATACATATGTACTAAGAGAGAGTTTTGATTCGAAGGTTTATTTTAACAATTCGTTTTGAACCAGGGGGTCAAACGTCTGTGAAACTATGTGAAACTATGAAGTGATAAAAAAGTTATCATTTCAGTTTTCACAGCCATTTGTCATTTTTCCATTTCATAAACTCACATAATGCGATTCTGGAACTCATTCTTATAAATGTTTGTCAAAACATGTACTAAACAGTACTAAATGATAAATGTTTTCATTTTGATGTTTTTTTTTTTTTTCAATTTAATTTTGTTTGTAACTTCAATATTTTATCAGGGCTTTTCACAAAATCGTTTGAGTGTGAAAACAAATTTGATATTTGAAATTTTTTTGACATTTTATTAATTGTTTTCATAAATTGCGAATTGCTTAGTCTGGGAAGTTGGGAAAAAACTCATCACCTCACAGTTCCACAGATAGATAATTGATCCCCAGATTTTGGAAGTTTTGAGGAAAGCCAGGCGGTTTCAATTTTAAAATTCGGGAAAACGTGTTGGTATTACATTGGAATTAAGCCATACATTTAGCCACAAATAAACCACTATTCTAGGATTAACTTCCACCGAAATTGTGAATACATTTTAAAAATGATATTCAGCATTTAAACCAGTGATCTGATATTCTAAGTCAAGCAATTTCATGTGCGGAAGATCTAATAGAGTACAGAAAAGACACATAGATTAGTAAAAGTGTAGAAAAGTACCTTAGCATTTGGTTGGATCTTTATTTGTTTTTCCACAGCAATGTTAATGCTGATCTGATCGGGGCTAGGCCAGCTTCTGCAGGTGATTTGCTACTTGGTCGTCATCGTCATCCTCTCTATGGGTACATGTTGCCCGATGTGATTCAACGTTGCTTTATTTGAAATGAAAACGATTCGGGTATTTGTGAGGCAAAAAGACACACAAAAATGAATTTTTGAAAAGCAAAAATAATTAAAATTATTGTTGCGAGTTCTGCTTTACCACGGGGGTGTTACTTTGATATTGGAGAAGGGCGGCGGCATGCTTGCTCTTCGCTCGGCCTAGCTCGAAGGATGGGGTGGTTCTTGCCCCTCTCCAAGTATCTCTCACTTAGCAAACAATATCTCCATGCCTTGTTAGAGGAAAAGGGAAGGGAAAGGATATAGTTTATAAAGAAGTAATTAAAAAAGGATATACACAAATCTAGTGACCTATGCCACCATATGAAAGAAAGGATGAGGCCTGAGTCAATTTCCTTTTTTTTTTTCTCTTTATCTCTTTTCTGAGTTTTTTTTTTATTCTTTTGATAAATTTTATATTTACGGCCTATGGCCAATATTAAAATAATTAAAATGTTGTATCTTTGAATTTGAAAAATTGCGTTTTCATTGCAACAATGATGTGCTAATTCACTTGCGTCAGTGTGTAGAGGCCAGGCTAAGCCGGCTTTGTGGAAGAGAAGAAAAAGGACTATGTGACATTATAGGACGATTAAAGAACTTTTGGGACGGATACGCGACGATACGAACATTTACTTTGACTTGACAAAGCGAATTACTCACTTTTTAGATCGAGTACGCGACGATACGAACATTTACTATGACGAAACAAGACGAATTACGAACTTTTGGGACCAGGGACGCAACAATATACTAAAACTACTATGACATAAGGTGACTAGGAAAATATAACGATACGTACTTTTGACTACAATAGGATTATGACTGGAGGTTATGTTAGGGGCTATCTCCAGAGATTTCAGCCAAGGAGATAGCAACGGTTGTATCTTTGATACAAGGGTGGGACGGCTAACCTTTGACGATAACATCTGTCAATGCTTTTGACGATCTGACGAACCACTGTATGCGAGAGACAGTGGGGTTGAGTTTGAGTTTTTTTTTTAGGAAAAAAATTGTTTTTCGTTAGATTTAGTATAGATTAGTTTAGGTTAAGAAGCAAAAGATATTCTTATAAAGAATCTCTTTATATCCAAAAGGGTATAAATTTAGTGAGTAGGGTTTTAGATATTTAGATAGAATTAAGATACAATTTTCTTTTTCAAGGGAAATCGACTCAGGCCTCATCCTTTCTTTCATATGGTGGCATAGGTCACTAGATTTGTGTATATGGGTCGTTTTAAAAAAATTACATTTTTAGCGTTATATAGCTTCTATTTTTTTTTTTGCATTTCAATTTAAAGACTTGAAATTTGGCATGGAACTGTGTTTATATGTCAGCATTATAAGAAAAAATTTATAAATAAAATCAGTTTTATTAATATTTTTAATGATGAAAATGTTTTTAATTTTTATTTTGGGCCTTGTCGTTTGAAAGGCCTTCTCTTAAACTTCAATTTTATGATATGCAAAAAAAAAATTTTTTTTTTATTGCCCCAATACTTAGTTGAATGAGTGTGACAAGATTTTGAAAAAAACAAACATAATTAAACATTTTCGCTTTTTCACACAATTAAACAATTTTTAATAATTTTTGACGATGCACCATCTTATAGTACGTCAAAAAACCTTAAATTTCATGTTTTATTATAATTTAAAAATTTAATTCCTTTAAAATTTACATACAAAATAATTTTTTCATCCGAGTAAAAATTCAGTGTAATCTCCGTGGCCTTGTTATCTTTGTACCATATTAATATTTTTTATTCTAACCAGCGCCAAAATAAAGGTATTTAATCATACTTGAACCTAATATAATTTGGATGACATTGAATAACATTGACTATATTAAAATTAAGAAATAGTCGATTTTGTAATCTCCGTGGCCTGTAATCTCCGTGGCCATTTTCGTATTTGTTTTTTAATAAATGTTCTTTTAGTTTACGAGTATAATGGCTCATATTATTATTAATTTTTTTTATATTCTAGATAAATATATCTACTGAATTTCATCATTCCTTACAGTATTGGTACCGTAAAAGTTCCAAGAAAGTTACGTGTCGTTATTTAAAATTATTTAAAAATATTTAAAAATATTAAAAATATAGGGATGGCCGTGGCGCGATGGATGTGTGCTCGCCTGTCAACCTCATGATCACAGGTTCGATCCCTGCCGTCGTCATGTCGCTTTAATTCCATTAAAAAAAAACCTTCTAAAAATTGTCATCAATGGGTTGCTGGTTTACTCATTACATGTTGTTCAGGCATAACACTAACAACATGTAATTGAGTTAAATTAGTATGCCCAAGCCCAACAAAGATGAACACGAATAAAATAATGTGAATTATAAGCGACATAGAAATAAGACACGGCATTTCTCCGCTTTAGCCGAGCCGCCATTCCTGGAGATAAAAATATCTGAGACAACCACCAACAGTCTCAGAACATCGTGCCACACATCTTTCCTATCCTTCTTTCTCTTCATTAACTTCACGCCCGCGCTGTGTTGAAACATTTAAAGGGTAATCATAATCCCTTGAGCGCGGGTAGATTATAAAAAAAAAAAAAAAAAATTTTGACTCATTCATGCTTTTAAACAAAATCATTTCGTAAACAAACAACTTTTTTATTAATTATCCTATTAAATTTATTTGCTTTCCACAAAATTTCAACTATTTATTGTTACTATTTATTTTGTGGATTATTGTTATTTAATGCAAGAAAATAACATTTTTAATACATTCGAAATTTTCAATTTTAATTTTTATCGAAAAATACTCGTAAAATGAAAAATATTTGAAATTATTTTCGCACAACTCGGAGAACTCCTTTTCTACTTGTTTACTATAGATTTAGAAACTAAAACCCAAGAAAAACTGAAAAAATTTTTTTTTTCAAACGATCAATAAAAAATGTCGGCACGAGTACGATAACTTGGCCGCCAAGATTTGATAACGGATTTTTGTAGAGGGGTCAAAAACAAGCACTTTTTACTATGGGAGGGGGGGTCTATCTCCCCCCGTTTAGGAGGTAGGGGCACTTTTAGAAAAAATGGTTTAAATTGAAAAAAAAAAAAATATTAAAAAACAACGGCAACACCTACAATAAAGTGCTATACTGCGTTTGAAAGCCAGAAGATTTTTCTATAATCCTGCATTTAAATTAAATTACTCATATCAATAATTTTTGAGAAATTCGCATTTAAAATACAAATTTTGATAAAAAAAAACGTGAAAAAAAAGTTTAGACCGGTAGTTTTCAAAATTGTGAAATGATATTGTAAATTAGCTTATATGTGTTTCATGTATCTATCAGTTCTTAATGGAACACAAAAAACCGCAAGGTTCTATGTCTTCTGGTTTTTGAGAAAACCTCCGTTTAGGAGGTAGGGGCACTTTTAGAAAAAATAGTTTAAATTGAAAAAAAAAATATTAAAAATCAACCGCAACACTTATAATAAAGTGCTATACTGCGTTCGAAAGCCAGAAGATTGTTCTATAATCCTGCATTTAAATTAAATTACTCATGTCAATGGTTTTTGAGAAATTCGCATTTAAAGTTCAAATTTTGATAAAATAACGTGAAAAAAAAAGTTTAGACCAATTGTTTTCAAAATTGTGAAATGAAATTGTAAATTAGCTTACATGTGTTTCATGTAGCTATCAGTTCTTAATCGAACACAAAAAACCGCATGGTTCTATGCCTTCTAGTTTTTGAGGAAATCGAAAATAACTAAAACTACTTTTCTACAAAATGTTTGATATTTTTTGCTTCCTTACATAAATAAATCAGTGCTTGCTTCCAACATTACAATATATTAACAGTAAAGTATGTATGGGGGGGCATGCTGCCCCCCTGCAACCCCCCTGCTTGGGCACACTATAGGATTTGGGGTAGGTGCGAGGTTGGGTGCATGCAAAGTTTCTTTGGCATTCACAGAATCTGTATTTAAAAAAATTCAAATTTATTCTATTTATCCAGTGTCCACTAAATACATATATTTATATAAGTAGCCCAAAGTTCCAAACTTAAAATTTTTAAATATTAAAATGCATTATGAAAAATTCACATGTAATGCACTACTGCTCGACTGCAGCAAATATATATAATTTCTTAATATGTATCTATGTTTGTGTCTTACATACCAATTTATATAAAGCAACTGAAATGTTCAAAGTATACCAACTTAGATAAAAAATAAAGCTAACATTCCAATTTGTACCGTTGTTTTTTGTTCGTTAATGAAAATGTGGTACAAGTTATTGTTTACCAAGGTCATTCGTTTTTCAACTTTTGTAAGAGTGAAGTGTTTTTTTCTCTAAATGAAAAATGGCGGTTAAACATCCACTACTTCTTTCGGTGATTTAGTGTCGACCAACGAAAAAAGCATTACTTTTTTCAAAGAAATTGGTTTAATACCAAATGAAAATTCAACTCCCGTGGTTGTGAGCAATTCTGGGTAAAGCTAAATGAATTGCTGTACTGAACTAACAAAGATGCATTATGTTTATTAACATTAATCCTTAAAATGGAATAACCGTCATCACCAAAAATCCAAAAAAGCAGTTTTGGTAATTTTCGATTTTCTCAAAAACTAGGAGACATAGAACCATGCGGTTTTTTGTGTTCGATTAAAAACTGATAGATACATGGAACACATATACGTTAACTTACAATTTCATTTCACAATTTTGAAAACAATTGGTCTAAACTTTTTTTTTCACGTTATTTTATCAAAATTTGGATTTTAAATGCGAATTTCTCAAAAACCATTGACATGAGTAATTTAATTTAAATGCAGGATTATAGAACAATCTTCTGGCTTTCAAACGCAGTATAGCACTTTATTGTAAGTGTTGTTTAATATTTTTTTTTTTCAATTTAAACCATTTTTTCTAAAAGTGCCCCTACCTCCTAAACGGAGGTTTTCTCAAAAACCAGAGGACATAGAACCATAGGGTTTTTTGTGTTGGATTAAGAACTGATAGATACATGAAACACATATCAGCTAATTTACAATTTCGTTTCCCAATTTTGAAAACAATCGGTCTAAACTTTTTTTTCACGTTTTTTTTATCAAAATTTGGACTTTAAATGCAAATTTCTCAAAAACCATTGACATGAGTAATTTAATTTAAATGCAGGATTATAGAAAAATCTTCTGGCTTTCAAACGCAGTATAGCACTTTATTGTAGGTGTTGCCGTTGTTTTTTAATATTTTTTTTCAATTTAAACCATTTTTTCTAAAAGTGCCCCTACCTCCTAAACGGGGGGAGATAGACCCCCCCCTCTCGTAGTAAAAAGTGCTTGTTTTTGACCCCTCTACAAAAACCCGTTATCAAATCTTGGCGGCCAAGTTATCGTACTCTCCCCAAAATGTCAATTTTCAAAAAATGACCCATATCCTTTTTTAATTACTCCTTTATAAACTATATCCTTTCCCTTCCCTTTTCCTCTAACAAGGCATGGAGATTTTTTTGCTGAGTGAGAGATACTTGGAGAGGGGCAAGAACCACTCCATCCTTCGAGCTAGGCCGAGCGAAGAGCAAGCATGCCGCCGCCCTTCTCCAATATCAGAGTAACAGCCCCGTGGTAAAGCAGAACTCGCAACAATAGCGCCGAACGTGGGGCTATTCCAATAAACATGCTAGAGCAAGCATGCCACCGCACTTTTTCGACTCATGAAGTTACGCCCCTGTGGTACCCCTGACACGCAACATTATATAATCAAGTGTATAACAACCATAATGTAGATATCTGATTTAGGATCAAAATTTAGGATTTAGGATTTATACACTTTATCCTTTTTTGTATTGTCAACTTTTGATCCAAAAAAAGTTTGAAACTAATTTGTTAAAAATGTTACTGCTGATAAAGGACATTGATTTTTTTATTAAATATATATATTTGCATATAGTCAGGTTTTAAGCAGTCAAAATCAAAATAGATTAAACGTTTTTATGCAGGTCTTGTTGAACTGTTTGAGCAGTAGGTTAGTTCTATTTTGTATTCGAATGTTCTTAACTCGTCAAATGTACCAACAACTATAAAATTCCTATACACATATTTATTTTGTTTTGGTTTTATATACAAAGCTTAAATAGATTTTAGGTATTTTTTTAAGCATGGACGATCAAGATGGTATACAAAAATATAAAAATCGGAAAATGCTTTGCTGTGGCTGTTTTATAGTTTTACCCAGTTTTTGTTTAGTTTAAGTAGCTTTACAAATATACATTGATTTTCGTATAAATATAGTTTTAAGGCTGAAATGCATTGAAATTGAGATATCGTAGCATAACTTAGAGTGGCCGCATAGGGCGTTAAAAATTAATTTTTCTTGTTACTCTACTCGTACAATTTCCTGTCCGTCATTTAAATCTCCATGCTTTATCTATTCCAGTAGAGAAATATAATCTTGATGAATTTACCAAATAATTTTAAACTGCTTACAATTTGCTTTTAATTTTATAATTTCCTTATGGTGTATTGGACATCATTTTCACAATTTAAATAATAAATTATAGATTTCCCAACTGACAGCAGAATATTTTGTTGGTATATGTATTAGCAAAAAGGCATTTTGGCAGATCCATATCAAAAATAAATTATGTTCTTAATGTAAATCCCCATTAGAAATTTATTACAAAAAGAAATCATTGGAGCAAAATTTTAGTCGAATTGTTACGATGTAAGAGCTGTTTTAGTATGAAACTAGGTTAAAACGACGTTATCGCAGATTTTAATCGAATTTAACATCATATTTTCTCTACCCTTTTATTAAAGTTAAAATCAGCGTTTACATATGTTAGTTTTTTTTAATATCGTGCTAACTTCATATGACTCTTTGAATTAGTTTTTTACATGAGCTACCATTACTTTAGGTTCAGAAGCAATTTATGCCTTAGAACGATACTACTAAGAAAATGTTTCAAATCAAGAAAAAGTTAGAAATCTACTTAAAACTAAGTTGTTAAGTAGTATCTAATTCCTTAATACTAGGCTGTTTAAAATTTTGCGCCATTATCTTTAGGGTTCAATTACCTATTTGTCCGCCCTTGAACCATAGCGCTGCGTAACTATAAGTACCTATGTTAATATTCAATTGAAGTATCATGCCGCATCCTTTGCGACACAAAATGACCCAGGTATATTATACCCAGTCAATTCTTTTTATTGGATTCACGCTTTACTGAACAAATCGATTAAATTAAACACAAAATTAATCACGCCAAAGTGATACCCTTTAAAATAAAAAAATCTGACTAATTGAACTGGGGTGTGGTTTTCAACACCACAATATTAATTTGTTTTCGATTTTGAGTTTGAATATCTAAAACAATTTGTCAGTTATACGTCCGGTTTACCGGAATATTTGTATCAGTTGCCCCTTCGATAGCAAAATTATAGCGCTAAGAGATACAAAACTGTGCCTTTGCAGTTAAATGGAGTCGATTGTATATGTATGTAAATATTTAGAAAGCGGTTATCTTTGCGTACATACTGTGTGTCCAAATGCAACTTGTATAGTATTGTATGTACAAATGTAAACAAATGTACCTTTTATATTCGAAACTTTAATAAATCAAATGGAAATTTAAATTTAAATAACCTATGACTTGAAAATTACACAAAATGCACGTGCTGATGCTATATAATGTATCTATTTGTATCGAAGTCCATATAATGTTATATATTATACATATATGTACATAAATACTTTAAATGTATGTACCTACTTTTTATGTCACAGATTCATTTTTAGTGGCGAGGTACGCAGTTCACATGTTTGAATAACGGGGGCTATTTGTATATGGCTATAGTTAATACGTGTATAACATTATGCACATCGCAGTCATCCGGTATACGTATACTTTATCTTTTGTGCGAAAAGTAGGCACCTATTCGAGTAGGAAGAAGCCTTAATTGTTTAAGTTCACTTGTGAATGCAAAAGAAATGAGAAACAAGCGACTTCCACAAGAGACTTTTTTTTTATATTTGTTTTCACTGAATTTTATGCATATGCACAACCGGTCTATGACCCAGGACCAGGGCCACAGAATAAGAGGGCATAAAAGATTTTAAAAGTACATAATGGAAAAAAAAATAAATTTATTGGCAACTTGAGGAAACACTATAAGAAAAATTCTTACTGGTTTAAATCGCACTATCTCGGTGGCTAGTTCAAGTGACGCCTCTGGGTGAAATAATCATGTCCTAAAATCGCACGTGCACAATATAGACTGCGGCGTCAGAGCCATCGAGTCTTCCTGTTTGAACCACATCTCGGTCACTTCCATATAATCCAATTTGGACCAAAATAAATTGGTTATCATCGATGTGCATCGCTCTCCGTTCATACATACTATCAGCTGGCGGCTTTTTCGAAGAAGTATACGGACCGAGGATGCTTTATCGACTCATTGATTTTCGGAAGTATTGTTACTAGGTTGACCGCGTGTGGATTGGTATATCGTCTCAAATCCGACACTTTATGTATGGCTATGGCTACCATGAACTGTGGAAATATATTGGAAAACCCTTTAAATAAATCAAAATGGCATATTTAGTTCTCTGCGTAAATAACACACTGTTTATTTATTTCTACAAAAAATGTTGGACCAATACCATCAGCTGTGTAAAAACAAGCAGTAATAGCTCCTGGAGGAGTATTGGCGTATATTTTGAATTTTTAAAATAAACATTCCTTCTTAGTTTATTTTTGATTTCAAGTTTAGTTATTTTAAAATGAAATATATAGGTACTCGTACATATATTTTAAGTTTTTTTTTTTGACTGTGGTCTTTGAACTTTGAAGTTTTAAAATAGGTTAACTGAAAAACAAATAAGTGTAATCGATTTATTTCATGTATTCTTAACATGAAATAAATCCATTGTTTATTTCGAAGGGATTTTCAATTTGTATCAGAGATGTGAAGCATTTTACTTATGTACCTATGACTATATAAATTGTAACGAATTTTTAGGTGTAAGCGATCAACGTCTCTTTAACTCTCCACGATTTTTTTTATAGGGAATAGGGATGCTTCTCAATTTGGGTCATGCCCCGAAGCATTATCGTATTTTTTGCCCTGATTTTGTCAGATGTGGCGTAAATCCGTATTTCAAAGCTATGCGCAAATCAACGTGGGCTGGCGGTGAGAGTTGCGATCATAAAATTGATTATATACATGAAAATATGTAAATCAATATAGAAAGGCACAAATCCACACACACACAAGTTTTTGATCTGTCAGACAGTTTGCATTGTGAAAAACCTTGCAAAGTTGAAAAAGAATACTCGTACAATACAAAAATGAATTGGGGAAAATTAGAAATAAAACAATTTTAAATGATTTTCCAGACAAAGTATGTACAAGAATATAAAAGAGGCACAATTTTAGTATGAAATCGAATAAAATAATAATAAAAATTTTAGTTACCATAAGTGTGCTGTATGTGTATCTTAATAATCTATTTTATCTTATTCTACCTTTGTATCTATCTACTTCCTCATCTGTTAATAAATCCAAACATTCATGACTTCAAAGAGAACAAGCTGAATACTTAAATCAGTTTTTTTTATTATTTCCACTTTAACATATTCTTGATTGATTAAAGCGTAAAAACTCTGTAAAGATTAAGAGAATCGCCAAGTGTCGAGTAGAGCTCGGTGCAGTTTAAACAATGAGGTGGCGAACCTATCGTTGTTAAAAATATTCCAACATTTTTGAAAAATTATGGATATTTCCAAGTATACAATAATTATCAAGTAATTGCCAGGTATATTTAGTTAGTTGAGGAAATTCAGCTTCTGCTTACTGCTTATCAGATGATGTAGAGTTAGAGCTATAATTTGATGTTACTGACATGTAAAACGCGATGTCGATCAAAAATCCAAATTCAAAATCTTAGCTTACGCCCTTAGAAAAAGAAATTGTGTTGGTTTGTCACCTACCTAATGTAAAAAACCAAAAGTTGCAATAAATCTAAATGTTCTTACCTTTTCAAAAATTAAAAAAAAATATTTTATTTTTTTTCTGCAGAAATTCACCTATCTTTTCATTTATGTACCTTCATCCTACATACATATATAATATGTTTTCAATAACATGTAAAAATTCAATCAAATTTGGTGACAACAGATGAACTTAGAACGGCAGCTTATGAAAAGTTCATTAAATTCTGATCTCGATTTGACATAAACCGCGTAGAATTCAATGTTTCGAAAACTCAATGCTGTCTTCCTAGGTAAAGCGCAATCCATCCCAATGTCTTTTTAAATAAGGCAACCTTACAGGTCCCAGTTCTTGATACTTATGTGCATCACATTCCTTGTGATGCTTCTAAGTGTTAAATTTTCCTTAAAATTTCCTTCGACGTTGCAAGAAATTTTTCACTCCTTCCGATCTGGCTGTAATCTATAAGGCCAGGTGTACAGTACAGATTCTCCAATAACCCACTTGAGTTTCTTGAATAGAGTCGAAAAAAGAGCTTTAAAAATGATACTCGTAGTTGATAGAGGTTCAACAGAAACATTTAAATCTCTCGAGAACTACCGCAATGTTTCTTGTCTTTCATTATTTGATAATTTTTTTTAGAAACAGTGTTGCATTCCTTTAAGGAATGTTCATTAGTTTATCCTTGATCTGTTAAATTCAGATATCTTTTCCTTAGCAACACTACACGAATGATAATCAGCCATTTAAAACCAATGTCCATCGGTACTTCCTTTTAAATCCGCTCCAACTTTCCTAAACGATCGCACAACACCCAATCATTTTAAGGGTAGTTATAATCCCATAAGTGCAAGCAAAATTATTAAAAAAAAGAATATGAAACAGAATGCATTTTCTACACTTCATTACTTGCGATATTTTACTTTACTATAAGGCATTTGGAAAAAAATAAAATGCACGACTGGGTCGCACGAACTTGCTCTTATGTAATAAGGATCAGATTAATTTTTTAAATTCTTTTAATATTAAGAGACGAAAACAGAATGTTATGCAAATATGAATGTATGCAAGAACAAAACTTATAAGTCGTTTTAGTGGTTTCTTAAAAAAAGCTTTTATTTTCAAAATTTTTAAAAGACTTTTAAGAAAAAATTTTGGCACGTCAATTTAAAGTTTTTATTATTGTTTGAATAAAAATTAAATTAAAAAAAAAATATTGAGCCGTTTCTGAGATATCGAATTTTCAAAAAAAGAAAAAAATAGATTTTTTTTTTTCAAAAATTCAAAAAATATTTATTTTAAAGTTTTGAAATGCAATGTGTTTTAGACTTTTTAGAAGCTTCTCTATAAAAATTTTCATTAAGAACCGTTATGTGGATAATGACAAATTCAAAATTCGAAAAAATGGTTTTATGGTACAAGCTGTAATATCTTAATTTCAATTTTTTTTTAATAAATTAAAGATCATAAAAATTAATTGAAAGAAAAAAAATTTTATCAAAATTCTAGGTGCCGTTTTCGAGAAAAATACGATTTTAGAAAACCATTTTTTTTAACATTTGTATGGTGGGTACCTTTATTTTAAGGTAAAATGAAATTTTTTTCTCACATCATGTAGATTATATCAAGTTTAAAAAAATTTGGGATTTTCGAAATATTGAATTTTGAAAAAAAATGTTTTGAAGTTTTTTTTTAAAATCCAAAAAATTTTTTTTTGAAAATTTTATTAACCAATTCTATTTCAATTTTTGAAGAGCCTTCGCAAAAAAAATTATCAAAATCGGTGATACCGTTTTTGAGAAAATCAAAAACAAAAAAAATGGTTCCATGGGGGTGCCCTTAATAATCATTTTTCGGAAAATTTTTTGCAAGCATTACCTAGATTTAACTAAATGAAATTTTTTTGTGTTTTTAGTTTTTAAATCTATCCAGCAGTTTTTGAGAAAAAAAAATATGTATTTATAAAATTTCGAAAAAATTCGTATGGCAGGTACCGTTCTTTTTGGTCTTAAAAAAAAAAAGAAAAAACGTGTGGGGGTAAAAAATCAAAACCCATATCTACCAAGTTTAAAGAAAATCGGCCGAGCCGTTTAGGCTGTCTTTTTTAGTCTTCGCTATCATCGTAATGTCAACTTTGATCAAAATCTTGAGTTCAATTTTTTTTACGAATGCATAACTTGCCTTATAGTACCTATAAGTCGCAAGTAAAAATCGAATTAGGGATCTTGATCAAAGTTGACATTACGATGATAGAGAACACGAAAAAGTGGATCCGGCATTTCCGTCTGTATGCGTCTGTACCTCAATCACAGCCTAGACTAATGGAGGTATTTTCTTTAAACCTTGTACTTAAGGGTCTTCGGTGATTCCCTAGAGGAGAAATTGATACATTTTTTTTTTAGCTCCAAAGCACATACAGCCGTTATGCAAAATTTTATTTATGTCGAAAATGAATCTAACGATTTTGAATATTCGAGCGAGGTGAAGTTCTCGGACGAGTAAAAATATAATATTTTTGGGTCTGATGGCCGACTTAGGGTTTTGAGAAGGCCAAATGATGCCCTTAATCCAAAATGCACAATGAAAACTAAACATGGTGGTGGAGATTTTATGGAGTAGGATTGTGTCAAAAGTAAAAGACCGAATGGACAATGTTTAAAATCAAGTTTATTAAATATAAAACACTTTCATTAACTGACACGACAAGAATTACTGCGACGTTGGTAGGGACGATCTCTACTCCTTAAACGCTTGGTGAACACTGCCCCATCGTCAACGTACGTCTTATAGTTGTAGCTAGGTCGATGTCAGTGTTGCCGTTGACAGCTCGGCCTCTCCTGACGCTTCATCTTCGATGAGTGATTCATCATCTAGAGCAGCATACTTAGAATTGTTACTAAAATCGATGTCTGGACTGAGATTGCACCACGGCTTCATATGGTCACTTGAGATGACGTTACTATACCGTCTACGATTGAGTGGCTTATCTGGAAGATCTTCCACGATGTATCGGTCGAACTCCAGAACCTTTGTGATGATATAAGGTCCCTTGTATTCTGGATCTAGTTTGTGCGACTCCCCAGTCGCTTGAGGGGCATAGTCAACCACAACCAAATCGCCTTCAGAATATCGATGTGGGGGAAGATGTTTCTTGTCGTACTTAACTTTCCATTTGTATCGCTCTTTCGAAATGTTGTCGGCAGCTTGCTGTCTCTTGAGATCGACGTCGTCAATTTCGCCTCGCTCGTCATGTACCGCCTGTACTAAACGATTTTGGCTCACAGACCTAGGATTAAAATTAAAAATTAATTCATTTGGACTAAACCTAGTTGTTGAGTTCCGCTGCGTATTGAGGCTCCATTGAAGGTTTGGCAAAGACACATCCCAATCCCTATTGTTGACAACCGAACACTTTAGCATACTGAGCAGTGTTTTGTTCATTCGCTCGGCTTGGCCGTTGGCTCGCGGCGTCCGTACGGCGGTCTTCACATGCTGGACACCACATGCTGCAATAAAATCTCCGAACTCCTTCGAAGTATAGGCCGTACCTCGATCGGAAGTAATCCGTAATGGCTGTCCGAATATGGAAAATACCTCTCGCAGCATGGTTATGACTGGCGTTGTCTTCGTATTTCTCACAGCCCTCAAGATAGTATACTTACTGAAAGAACAGACTAAAACAATTATATGGACATTACCTTTTTTGCTCTTCGGGAATGGTCCTAGATGATCTATGTTCAAACACCTGAAGGGGACTGGCAACACTTCCATTACGTGCAACTGGCTTTCGGACTTACCGCCCTTAACTTTGTTGAGACAACACTCAGGACACGCAGCAATGTAAGACTTTATATAACGTCTAATCCTTGGGAACCAAAAGTCTCTTTTAATTCTGTCGATAGTCTTCTCTAAACCGCAATGTCCGACGTCATCGTGGCATACTCGTGCAACACGCCATCTAACCAGCTGGGGTATGACTAGTTTCTTCTTGCCGTCCACTCGTCTGACCAAACGTCCTCCATCCAAATCGTAGTCTAGTTCCGTCTGCTTCTTAACTGATGAATTCGTTGGGCATTTATCTTTCAGGATCGAAACGATGTTCTTCAAATGTGGATCCTGCATCTGCATGGCGAAAATCCAATCATCATCTACCTCGGATACCCTTAAGACATCTTCTGCTATTGTTGTCACTTCCTTGGGTGGCAATACAGGGGCTCTGCTCATTCCATCAACGTGGAGCATCCTCTCTCCGGGTCGGTGTATACACTCAAAATCAAACTCCTGAAGACGTAGCCACCATCTGGCAATAAGGGAGGGTAACGGAGTAGTTGCTTTCGTGGTTGCAATGGCGTTGCAATCCGTAATAACTCTGAAACGTGTACCCAATAGATAAATTCGAAACCTTTCCAATGTTTCTACGATGGCGAAGACTTCAAGTTCATGGCTCGCGTATCTTCTTTCTGCATCACTACATCGCCTGCTGTAGTAAGAGACCGGTTTCAGGTCGCCCTTTTCGATTTGAAATAGGATGCCTGCCAAGCCTGCAGAACTAGCATCCGTATGTACCTCATGGTCCTTCGTTACATCGAACAATGTGAGGACGGGCTTGACCGTGACAGCAACCTTTAACATTTTAAATGCCTGTTCCTGTTCGTGCTGCCAATGAAACTCTACGCCCTTTTTCAACAACCTAAAAAGTGGCTGAGCTATTCGACTATAGCTCTCAATAAATTTTCGGAAGAAACCCGTGATTCCTAGAAAACGTCTTACCTCTGTAGCATTAGTTGGCGTCTGGAACTCTTCTATACATTTTGTTTTGCTTTCTCCCGGTCGCACGCCCTCGCTGCTTATGACATGACCAAGGAAATGAACATTTGCCGCCATGAAGAAGCACTTTGATGGTTTCAGCGTTAAACCAGCATCTCTTACAGCTTCCAGGAATTCTTTGAGAACAATAATTCCTTCTTCGACATTGCAAGTCGCGATGATTACTTCGTCTACGTAGCTTACTATATGTTTTCGATGTTTTAAAGGTCGTATGACTTCTGTCATCATCTCTTGAAAATACATAGAGGCATTTATTAAGCCGAAAGGCATGACATTATGTTTAAACCGTGTGGCGTTAGAAAAGCTGTAAGTTGTTTGCATTCCTCCTTAAGGGGAATTTGATAATAACCGGCTGTCATATCCAGGGTGGTGAAAACTTTATTTCCTGCCAATTGAGATATTTGTTCCTCTACGGTGGGGGTAGGAAATTGCTTCTTAACTGTGACGGAATTCAGAGCGCGGTAGTCAACGCACATCCGCGTTTCTCCATTAGCTTTGTTCACTAAAACTATCGAGGCTGCATGAGGCGAAATACTCGGGCGGATAATACCATGTTGGAGTAGATTATCCACGATCTGAAATAATTTCTTCCTTTGGGCGAAAGGAACTTGATAGCGCTTACCTATGATCGGCTTGTCAGTCGTTACATTTATTTCCATACATGTATTCTTGCATCGTCCAATACGAGACACATCTTCAGCAAAACAGTCATCGTAACTGGTAAGGAGATCTAATACTGCCTGTCGTTGAGTAATGTCAAGTTGTTCACCAAGGTTGAATCTGTCTGCAGAACTCGTTTGCATTTGCAAAATACCTGCTTCGAAAACTAAACGTTGATTCTTTCGACACAGAATGTCACGACCCAAAAGTATGGCCTGCGGTAGGAATTCATCAGGTACGATGTTTAGTTTTGCAAAGATTTCGTTCTCGTCTATGGTCATGACGACGTCTATGGCATCTTTGGACTCAACTACTGATCCGCCGAACCCTTTCAACAACTTTCCAGATTTCCTTCTCGGGGCATCTCTTGGAACTGAGGATTCGCTTATTAATGAATTGTCGCTTCCAGTGTCGACAAATGCGGAATACGATTGTCCATAGAGCGTAACTTCTTTCGTGACTGGTGCCGGAGCATCCGTCTGCAGACTCTGCTCGACTTTAGCTACCGTGGGCTTCTTGGAACGACAATCTCTCGCATCGTGACCTACTTTACTACAGATGGTACATCGTGGTTTTCGTTGTGGCTTAGAGCATTTTGCTGCGACGTGGCCAAATTCGTTGCAATTGAAGCATTTAAAACTTCCTCGGACATTTGTGGTACGACCAGAATCAGTGACTTGTTCTTTTGTTTCCGATGAGAACGGTGTTGTAATACGGGTTGACGTTGTGGTTGTTGGAATCGATGACACATTTTCAAGAGATTTTAAGAGCTCATTGCACGTTTGAAAGTTGAGAGTGAGTAGCGTGCGTGTAAGTATGGAATCATTTAAGCCATTAATGGTATATGAATTTATGGAAAAATCGTCCAACTTACCTCGCCTTCCAATAGTGAGCATTGCGTAGTAGTATTCCGTTAATGATTCACTCTGCCTGCGCTTGCGCCTCATCAACTCTCGATGTATGTCAGCAACATTTACCGTGCAGGGAAAATCTTTTGTGAACTCAAGAACAAATTCAGGCCATGTCTTAAAAACCGGTTGCGCATCCAACCAATCTTTTGCAATGCCTTTGAGTTTCTGTTGAGCGGCAAACAAAATCATTTCGTTGCTCCACGTATACAGTTCCTGCAGCTGCTGGACCTTTTGAATGAACTGTTTCGAGGAGAGCGTTCGTTTTGATGGGTCAAAATCTGGGAGTGCTCCAATTATATCACGAGATCCGGTTGGGTGTTGTACTTGATGTAAAGAAGGTGTTGCAGATTGCGTTATACTTTGGATTGATGTGGCGGCGGCGTCAGGCAAGGTTTGTGAGACAGTCGTTGGCGGCTGAACTCTTAAGTTCACCGACATTTCGCTCACCGTTTTTGCCAGACTTGCTACAATGTTCCGCAGATCGTCCATGCTCGTTTGCCAAGGTTCCATTTCTTCTTCCTCAAAGTACAACTCCTCTGCATCTACCTCATCAGTCGCTAGCACCTCCGTCAGCTTCGCAATTTTCTGAACTTTATTACCTACGATCGGTAATTCGTGATTTCTTAGCAGTTTGTTTAACTGATTTACTTTAAGTACTTCTAATTTAATCATCTTGTTAAAAAAACTTTTTTCTCGAAGGAAAAAGACATGTGACCTTTTGAGAGGGAATAACCGATTACGTCTTTGAATATATTCGTCTCTTTCGTATTCGTTTTGTTGGTTTATGTATCGTTTGTTATGTGCTAGACGTTGCACACTGTTTGTTTTATTTGTATTTCGATTTATGTGCTCGACGTTGCACATACATGCAAAATTTTCTTTTTTTTTTCTTTTTTAAGGGGCGTTGTTCGTTATGTGCTGAACTTTACACATATATTTTTTCTAACGGACGTTGTTTTTTTTTCATGTACTGAACGTTGTACATAACTTTTTCCGCAACGGACGTCGTTCGATATGTGCTTAACGGTGCACGTACCTATCTTCTTTTTTTTTTGTACCGTACGTCGTTCGATGTGCTAGACGTTGCACTTTTTCGCGACGTTTTCCTTTTCCTTTTTTAGCGTTTTTTTTTTTTTTTATTTTAGGGCTTATCCCACTTCTGAGTTGTCAAAAGTAAAAGACCGAATGGACAATGTTTAAAATCAAGTTTATTAAATATAAAACACTTTCATTAACTGACACGACAAGAATTACTGCGACGTTGGTAGGGACGATCTCTACTCCTTAAACGCTTGGTGAACACTGCCCCATCGTCAACGTACGTCTTATAGTTGTAGCTAGGTCGATGTCAGTGTTGCCGTTGACAATTGTATGGCGTGTTCAGGGGTAGGTAAGCTGGAAATACTCGAAGGAAATATGAATCAATTTGTCTACATTTATATCTTCAGAAGAAAATTGAGCACAAGCGCCAAGTGTTGGCATTTCAAACGAATACTATACTTCCAGCAAGATAACGAACCCAAACATACCGCACGTAACGTGCGTACATCGATTTTGTATATGTAATACCCCCCACATACTATACGAACTTCACTTCATCAACCGTAGAAAGAGAAGTCCGCACCTACGATATTCGAAATAAGGCCCAATTAAAAGACGCTTAACTTTTCGAATGGATAATAATAATATAAGTATGTAGTTCTTACACAGAAAAACTTGTTGTAACCATGCAAAACCGTTTAAGGGAAGTAATAAAATTGGAAGAGCATCCTATAAAATATTGCAGCAAAACCCGCTTAAGAGAAACCCGCTTAAGAGAAAAACCCGCTTACCTGCAACACTTTTTTCATCCTCAAGTATTTTCCGACCAATTTCCCTTAAAGCACTCCGCTTAAGTGAAACTCGCTTAAGTGAAAAACCCGGATAACTGAAACATATTTTCAGTTAATTTTTAATATTTTTCATTAAAAAAAACTCTCTTAAGTGAAAAAAAAATTGAATCGAACAGAACAAAAATTTGTTAGTTTTCGTTTTTCAATAAATTATTTTTGTGTTATTTAATCGTTGTTTTATTTAACTTCTTTCAAGGCAAGTCCAAAAGATAAAAACAATATTGTTTCTAGCATTAAATTTCCGCTTAATGGAATTTTTAAATCTGCTTAAGTGAAATTATTTTTCACTTAAGCGGGGTTCGCTTAAGTGAAAAACCCGCTTAAGTGAAAGAAAGACTGTGACATTTTGTCGTTCCTCTTAAGCGGGTTTTACTGTAATACCGAAAGTAATAAATTGCCAACTTTGTTTTGTTTCTTTGTTATTTGCATAGATACAAATAAAAATATTGAGATTATTTTTGACTAAATTGATCTTTTGAACATGGTTTTATTGAAATATACTTACAAAGAAAATTTAAAACTTACCGTTGTGAGCGATTCCTTTTTTTCTGATATTTTATCGCTGTACGTAAACTTCTGTTGATCACTGTATTTTGGCTAGCGTTATAAGGATGAATTAATTATAATTTTTTTGAATGCAGATTCATCAGTAGTGGCTAACATTTCCAATTTACAAAACTTAGAAAAGCCTTTCGATCGAATAAAATTTAATGTTTCGACTATTTTCAGTTTGTTGTTATGAATCTAAACTTAAATATTCGGACACATATTATATATAATTGATATCTAGATTATATGTATTGCTTATTTATAAAGTTAGATTATTGCATCTTTCCAATAATTATGAATTGCTTCGTTGTAGAGTACCGCATGAAGCCGAAGAAAAAGTGTCACGAACGAACGCCAATAAACATTTGGCATGATAAAAATTAATGTGACTTTCCATTAGTAAAATAAATCAATTTAATATTGATTTAGATCTCTCAAAATGCCAATTTTTGTATTCTTTTAGCCAAAAATTCGATGTATTTATCGATTTAAAACCAATTTTGAAAATCTAAATTTTTAGGCAAATTTAACCCTCTATGTACTTATGTACGAGTATATTAAACAAAATTTCAGCTGTCAGTTTGCAAATGTTGTTTTTGGTTTATTTAATTTATTTCAGTGTGAAAATAAAATAAAATTATTTCTAGTAAAAAATGGAAGCAATTTAAAATGATTCGATAAATTGATCAAGCTCATAGTTTTCTCTACTAAAAGTAAATGTTTTTTTGGTCCTTATTCGGAATTTCCCCCACCCACACCAAAATGCAATGAATGAACTTTCCGAGCAGGTTCCTCTTCGCTCATGCGAGCTAGGTGCCCTGCCCACCGGAGTCCACCGAGCTTAATTTTTGTCACGATATCTGCTTCAAGGTAGATTGCGTACAGTTCATGATTGTACCGTCTCCGGAATCGTCCTTCCTCACATATGGGGCCAACAATTCTCCTTAAGACTTTTCTCTCGAACGCAGCCAAGAGGTCGGAGTGCCTTTTGCTAAGCACCCAAGTCTCGGATCCATATGTGAGTACTGGCAGGACCATGGTCCTGTACAGCAGCAGTTTTGAAGTTATGGTGAGATTTCTGGATTTGAAGAGCTTTGACAGACTGTAGTAGGCTCTGTTGGATTTGAGAAGCCGCCCGCGTATTTCTTCTTCTATATTGTTATCGGCTGCTACTATTGACCCAAGGTATTTAAAGGATTGCACCACTTCAAATTCGTGCTCCGCAACCTTGATTGTTTGACCAACTGTTCCTCTCGCATTCGATACCACCATGTACTTTGTTTTACCTTCACTAATGCCAGATTTTGTGCCGCCTGCTCGATCAGGATGAAGGAATCGTGTACAGCTTGTTCGGTTCTTCCGATGATGTCAATGTTTTTCATTTTTCATTTCATTTATTTCATATTAAACTATTTTACATCGTACTTCGAGATTAATCTCATGAATAGTATCAAATTAAAATAACAATAAGTTATGTGCACGAGTAAATGATATAGACGTTCGTATAAATTTTAACATAAATAAGTTCTAGAATTAATAAATAAATAATAAATAATTATTATAAGCTAATAATTATAATAATAGTAATAATAAAAAGAACAAACGTTGCAAAATATAATAATTTAGTTTCAGATATTAGATATGTCGTCTGCGTAAGCCAGTAACTGGCTGGATCTGTTGACGATGGTCCCTCTTGTTGCCGTGCCAGAGTCACGGATTGCTTTCTCCAACGCCAGGTTGAAGAGGAGGCAGGCCAAACCGTTCCCTTGTCGGAGTCCATTAAAGATGTTGATTGGTCTGGATAGCAATCTGGCTATTTTTACTTGGCTTGTTACGTTGGTCATGGTCAACCTACATAGTCGTGTCAATTTATTTGGGATGCCGAATTCTCTCATGGCTTTGTAAAGTTCTACCCTGGCTATGCTATCATAGGCGGCCTTAAAGTCTATAAACAGATGGTATGTTGGGATGTTAAATTCTAGACATTTTTCCATCGCCTGCCTAAGGGTAAATATCTGATCAGTTGTTGATTTGCCTGGAATGAAACCACACTGATATTGTCCGATGACGGTTTTAGCGTATGGGATTATCCGGTCTTGTAGGATAGAGGAGAGTATCTTATAGACGGTACTCAACAACGTGATACCTCTATAATTGCTGCACGTTGTGACGTCTCCCTTCTTATGTATGGGGCATATTATGCCTTTTCGCGAGTCATCTGGCATTTCTTCCTGCTCCCATACGTACACTATAATATCATGAATTGCTTGACGTAAGGCTGGCCCGCCGTGATGAAATAATTCGGCTGGTATGCCATCGGCTCCCGGGGCTTTATTCTGTTTAAGCCGGCTTATAGCCTTCTCAACCTCTTCTATGCTTGGTGGCGGCAACATAGGGTATTCTTCTTGAAGTAGTGGAGCCTCCACTTCTGTAGTGAGCTGACCATTTAGCAATTCATTAAAGTACACTTCCCATCGCTCCAGTATGCTTTCAGGATCGGTGATCAGATTTCGCTCTCCGTGTGTACTGCGTCATGTTTCGGACGGATTGGTAGAACTTCCGCGCCTGGTGCGGACCTCGCTCTCGGCTATTTTCTATTTCACAGATTAGGTTCTTCTCCCAGGCTGATTTTTTTTGTCTGTGTAGCCGTTTTTCTATTCTTCTGAACCCCGAATAAGGTCCGTTTTTTTTTTAAATTTCAACAGACATGAAATTATACTTAAATAGGTACAATGACAAAAAGATACCAATTTGAATTAGGTGCGAAAGAAATCAATTTTTGATTGAAATCTAAAGTTGCGAATGGAAAAAAAAGAAGAAAATCTAAAATATGTAGGTATGTATGAAGTACATACCTACTTAAAGGAAAATAAAAAAAAATAACATTGTCGCTATAAAATTTCTTCCTCCTGTTGATATCAACTTCAACAAGTTTTTTTCTTAATAATTAAATCTGACATTTTTCTCAATAACGTACCTAACTATAAAGATAAAACAAAAACTTCACAAAGATGCATATTCGTACAAACATTATTGTACATTGTGCATTCATCTTATATGTAAAACCGATTGTACTTAGGCACCACCCTCCAAGTCCTACAACTACTGAGACTACACTAGATTTGTTTATCGAATTTTTTATTCAGTACTGCCGCCATGCAATTGTTTTCAAGAAAAAACAAGCAACAAGAAAAGAAATCACAGCCAGCAACAAAAAACTGGCAAAGAAAGAAATACTAAAGGGAATGACGACAATGATCTAATGCGTTGGCGCAAGCGATTATACACGCTTGCTATTGTACCGTCGACATAAGCATAAGCCATTTTTTATTATGGAAAATATAAAATAAAAAATTATTTCCGTTTCTTAGTCAAATTACGTACGCGCATTCAAAATCACCTCAGTGAAATAGAAGAAGTAGAAATCTTTTGTATGAGTTTGTATCCTACCACGACCGCCCCTCGATCCGGAAAATGTGGGACTGGTATGACCGCCTGACATATCAGTGCACAGGTAATTGCACTTAAATAATAGTCACATCTTATACCTCACACCATACCAACATCATAGGCTCGGCTTGGAGTAGTTTAAAAGTAGATTTAGCTTCATACTCATACATACTCGTAGATAATTACAGTCAAAGCGCTCTCAGCCGAAGGCTTAAAAGTTCAAAACATTTAAATTAATTTATTAATTTGAAGTTTATATTCGAGGCGGTACTTAGGTTACAAAAGAAAAACAAAAATTTTGGAAAAATGACAATTTATTTCTCAACATAGTCTCCTTTTAGCTCGATACACTTGATTCAGCGATGCTCCAACCTCCAACTTCTTTAATCCATCCGAAAAATAGGTTTTCTGGGGGACTGCCAAGTAGGCCTCCATGGCAGCGATTACCTCCTCATTCGACTCAAATTTCTGCCCGATGAGTGATTTTTTCAAGTTTGCTAACAAAAAAATCGGGAGAATACGGTGGATGGAGCAGCAGTTCGTAGTGCAATTCGACCAATTTGGCCGTGGTGACAAAACGCGGCACCCATCACGCTGACAGCTTTCTCATGCCCAAAATTTCATGAAGGACATGACCCACGCGGTCTTTTGAGATACATACTATTTCTGCTATCTCGCGCACCTTCAATCGGCGATCGTGGATTTTTGACAATTTATCCTCCGTGGTAGCCATTTTCGGGGCACCTGGGCGGGCTCATCAAAAACCGATGTGCGACCATGTTTAAACTCGTTATAACAATTTTTGACTGTCACCTTCGAAGGAGAAGAGCCACCGTACACAGCATCCAAACGCTCTTTGATTTCGCTGCGCGATTTCCCTTCCAAAAACAAGAATCGTATCACCGACCGATATTGCTCTTTTTCCATTTTTCTTAAAATCGCGGACAAGCTGGCTTCCATACGTGGTCAAAACGAAACTACGAGTCCGATTCTGCTGAAATTTTGACAGTAGCCGTCTAAGAGAATGTAGTAGACGATAGTAAATCTCTCTTGCGATACTGGCACCATCGGGAGGTGAGGCTAATTACTTATCCGGCCGCCCTCGTACATTCATATGTGCCTACTGAAATAAACCCCTTATTCTGAAGTTCATACTACATATTATATTTATTTAAGATTTTATAAGTGCGTACGGCAATTATTTATTTATTATAAGATTCTTTGGTGTTATTTCCTATATTTTATATATATTTAAAAAAGGATTTTTTTTTTGTTAAGTAATGTTACTGGTGATCTGGTATTTTAATTATTATTAAATAAATTTATATATGACAGGATTAAAACAAGCTGTGCGCTTGGTATTAACAAAAATCTTTTTTTATTTCAATCACTCTTCCGCATAGATCCTGCTGAATTTTAGCGTAGGCCTGCGTCATGTTCACCTTATGGGCATCGGTCGATTACGTTTTATTCACATAGACCTGCAACCTGCAAACTTCACATGACCTTGGCGTTAAATTCACGTTATACCTCTGCGAGAGATAACCTTAACCTCAAATCGTTCATGCAGAATGTCAATCGCAGCGTCTACTATGTGGCACTTATTGCCGTGCTGCTGGAATCACATTTCGTCTAGGTGGATATGGTTTAATTTGGACCATAAGAATTTGTTTATCATCGTTCTTTAGGCCTAAAATCCACACCAAACGGTAACTTTTTGAGGATGCGTTGTCACCTGGTGTACCTCGTGTGGGTTGGTGTCGTCCCTCGAGAAACAATACCAACAACTATATTTATACTAGCAAAACCCCCGCCCGCTTCGCAGGGCGTACAAAAAATAGTGTTTTTTATTTGTTTTATACGTGCTTTATTGAATATTTTTTTATTTCAATGCTTTTTTATAAACAATATTTTTGGTTTTTCCATTGTTACCTCTACTTTTTTTATTATTTATAAATGAAATTCTGAGGTTTATTAATAAAAGTAAGCGTTTAATGCATCCTGACGATTTAAAACTTTAGTTTTGCATCAACTCAAATTTATATTTATCTAATTGGTGTAAGGATAATGATCTTCACCTCAACGTACCGAAGTTTCAAAGTACGTAAAATTTTTCTATCCACATTGACTATATTGAAAGAATCCGAAAACGTTCTACAAGAATGCCTGTTAAGTTTATGCAGTTGAATATTTTTAGCTCTCTTATAATTCGAGGTGTCTGTAGTTGGATATTTAATTGCCCCTTCTTGTTTTAACTTATATGTTATTACGCGGCTATTGGATAAATTCGTTCTCAGCTTCTTGTTTACATACATTTTCATAGGTTATAAAGAACCATTAATGCGTGCGTAGTTTAAGGCGGGACGTTCTTTGGTTTAACATGGTTTTTAAGTAGAGAATGTTTTAAAAAAATGTATTACTTGTTTTAAACTCTGGTGGTTAGAACCTAGGTATTTAATAATTTTTATTTATTCTGTATTCTGAAATTTGTTAATCTGTTTTACGAAATAAACAATAAATTAAAAATAAATCAAAATAATAAACAAAAACATAATTATGATGTATCCTACCTCTTTTATGCGTTTAGTCACTCTGTGTCGTAATTCGTTTATGTTAAATTGACTAATGATAGCTTAGCGGAGATCCGATCCGATAAAAAAGTATCCTAGTAAAATGGTGCTATTTTGGTTTGACAAAATAATGGGGCTCAAATTCCTTACCTGAAAGAAAAAGTGAAAGTGTTCCCCTATAAATCTGCCACTCTTACTTGAAGGGTCTTGGCCGATAAAAATAAAAGTATAGCTAGTACCTACTTTTTGAAATAAACATTCCTTGCCGAATACTTGGTCTTGTGAGCTAATAGAAGTGAACCGTGAACTCTATAAACTGTAAAAAAAAAAGTCAAAACATCGAATTCTATAGCCTCAAGATTAAAGCGACTGGGAAAACCAAATCTTATGTTTCAACACCATTCCACTGTGGATATCAAAGCACTAAATTTGGATTAATAGAACCTGTGTTCACGGGATCTTAGAGAATTTAAGACTGTCGTGTCTCTGGTAGTGGTAGACATTCTTAATGGATCAAAAGCCCGTTATAGGAAGCACTTTAGTTGTCAACATAAAATAATAACATATTTACCAGAGCCTTTGGTATTCGCGTGCCTCGTTTTTTGTTGGTTATTTAATTTCGAGCCCTATTGCAAATTTGCTGTGACGAGAACATTTTTTCAAGTTTTACATTTTATTTCAATTATTTCACTTAAACGTACACACCTAACTTAAGCGAAGTATCCGACGTCACAGTCGAAGAAGTTAGTGAGGCGGTAAAATACTCCAAAAAGGGAAAAGCTGTTGGCCCAGACGAAATACCCTCAGAGTTTTGGAAAAAGATGGGAGATATCGGGTTTAGATGGCTCATGATTCTTGTCTCCAAACTTATTCGAGGTGATCGCATGCCTAATCAATGGAGGGAAAGTTACCTTCTTCCAATTTATAAAGGAAAGGGTGATACTCGAAGCTGTGATAATTACCGTTCGATTAAGCTGATGTCACACACCATGAAGATCGTTGAGCGAGTTTTGGGTAGCCGACTGCGAAAAATAATTAGGCTATCTGATGACCAGTGCGGGTTTGTCGGGGGTAAGTCAACCACGGATGCAATCCAGAGTATAAGAATAATTATGGAAAAACATCGGGATTCTTTGGAGGATTTGCATGTCGTATTGGTTGATTTTGAAAAAGCATTCGATCGGCAACCACGAGATCTAATATGGGTGGCCCTCAGGCAACGAGAAACCTATGTGCGGATAATTATGGACATGTATGATGGAGCAGTTACTAAAGTAAGATGCGCAGCTGGAGTCACCGAAGAATTCGAAATCACAGTAGGTGTACACCAGGGAAGTGTCTTGAGTCCCCTGCTCTTTATTACAGTTCTTGATTACCTGCTTGAAGGCAAAGTGACGGATCCAAAAGTACATCAGTTATTCTTTGCTGACGATGGAGCCATCATAAGTGAAGACCCGATATCCCTACAACGAGCACTTGACGTATGGGTGGATGTTCTAGAAGGAAGTGGGTACCGCATAAGCGCGAAAAAGACAGAATACCTATGCTGCCCATTTTCTGATCCACACAGGCCTACTCCAGACATTTATTTGAATGGAGTAGTGCTTCCCAAGTGTGAAAAGTTTAAATATCTGGGGTCTATGATAAATAACGAAGCTACTTGTGATGACGATATCAATCATCGCGTAAGCGTAGGGTGGATGAAGTGGCGGGAAAATTCTGCTATCTTCTGTGACCGAAAAATGCCCCCTAAGCTGAAAGGAAAGCTCTACACTTCAGTTGTGCGTCCAGCACTCACATACAATGTTGGACAATGTACAAAAAGTATGAGAGTAAGCTTACGGCAGCTGAGATGAAGATGCTTCGTATGACAGCAGGAGTTACAAAGCTTGATCGAATTAGAAGTACGAAGATCCGAGGAAGCCTTCATGTTAAGAATACCATTTCCCAAAAAATTGAACACGACCGACTCAGTTGGTATTGCCATGTTCAAAGGAGAGATCCTGAGAACCCCGTCAAAAAGGCAATATCATACAACGTTCCAATTCGGAATAAAAAGAAAGGTAGGCCTAAACACTCCTGGTACAAACAAATGCAAAAACACCAGCATTCAGTTGGCCTCAGAAATGGAACAATACAAAACCGGGAGGCTTGCCGCCGATTTCTGAGGTCAACCCGGCGAACCCCACAGGCGGATCACTAGTGTGAAGCAGATACGTGGGAGAGTTATGATCCCCTCGACATCGAGATCATAACAGCGCCGAAGAAAAGGAAGAAGAAGAAGAAGTACACACCAACGCAAAGAAAAAATTTGTTTAAATGAACGTGAACGCTACACTAACAATCACATACTTAAATCACTCTAGACGGCCAATCAATAGAACCATTTCTCGATATAACACTTTTATGGAATTGAGTTTTTTATAAGTCGGTTGTAACACCCTTTGCGTGGCTTATAGCATGAATCTTGTTGAAACCATTAGATATCATTAATGTCTAGTCCATGTGAGTTTTTTATAAGTCGGTTGTAACACCAAAGAAATAACGTTGCAAAATGTCTATAGCATTCTCTGTTGACTGTAATGTGACGGTCACTTTCATGAACAAGAAAAAGCATTTGTGGATGAAGTGGTGTTTCTTGAAGAACATGAGAGTTCTGTTTGTTGACCAAGCCGCTTACCAAAAAATAAGCTTCATCATTTAATTGGTCATCTTCCAACATTTATAGAGTCAAATCCAATAAATTACGTCACTTCATATGCTCGAGTGTCTGTAGTTTTTGAGTGAACTTCATCTTATAGGTGTGCAGGTTAAGATCCTTTTACAAAATTCGCCCTAATATAGTCTTAGCGATGTCCAATTCTTGAAAACGCCGTGGTTCGTTTGCGATGGACGCTTGAACGGCAGCAATATTCTCGTCTTTTCTAACAACCCGTTCTTATTGGCACGCTACTCGTAACATACAGCAGCGAAAATTTAGACTCAAATTTGTTCACTATTGAATTTCTAGTCTACTAGGACGATAATTACAACCAGAAATGAGGAATTTTGGTAATGAAAATGTTGTTTTTATTTAATGTTTTGACATTGACAATTTGGTCATTGGTTTGAGGATGCACTCATAGTAAAAGTTCAAAGTTGGAACTTCAATTCACAATTTGTAGGAGGCTGTTTTGATGTTCAATTATTAATTCTGGTTGGCCACTCATATGATCGACTACAACCATGTTTATACGTTTATATAAGATACATCGATACAATAACTTAAGAATGTTGGCTTGAAGGTCTAGAATCAAACCTAGATATGAAGTAAAAATTAAGGAAACATAAACGTCTCCATCTTTTGAGACAGAGCTTAGAGAATCAGTGTTTTAACGCTATTTGTTTGTTGATTTCTTCGTTTGGTTTATTCTACGACTGTTTCATTCTCATAGGCAAATAAAAATAATATCCGCTTTTAATTGCGATATACAAAGGTACTAAAGGGCTGTATTTCTGTACCTCGACCTACAGTCTAAGCCGCTGAAGTGATTTTCTTCAAACTTCGTGTTTAAGGATCTTTGATGATTCCCTAGAGGAGAAATTGAAATTTTCTTTTGCTCCAAAACTAACGTTACCTGCGCTACAGCCGTAATGAAAAATCTTTTTTGTTTTCGAAAACGACTCTAACGATTTTTAAAATATTAGATGTGATTTTATAGGCAAGGAGCTCTTTGAATTTTTTTTTTATTTTTGTATTTCTTCTTAAGATCAATAAAATGCTATTCTTAGTTTTTAATGATTACCAATATATTTTGAGATAATAAGTTAGTCATTCCCAGGGTCTAAGAATCAAGATAAAATAGTATTTTTTAAATATAAATATACAAACAATAAATTACATCTGAATACTTCTTCTTCTTCCTTTGTTTCGGCGCTGTTATGATCTCGATGTCGAGGGGATCATAACTCTCCCACGTATCTGCTTCACACTAGTGATCCGCCTGTGGGGTTCGCCGGGTTGACCTCAGAAATCGGCGGCAAGCCTCCCGGTTTTGTATTGTTCCATTTCTGAGGCCAACTACCTTTCTTTTTATTCCGAATTGGAACGTTGTATGATATTGCCTTTTTGACGGGGTTCTCAGGATCTCTCCTTTGAACATGGCAATACCAACTGAGTCGGTCGTGTTCAATTTTTTGGGAAATGGTATTCTTAACATGAAGGCTTCCTCGGATCTTCGTACTTCTAATTCGATCAAGCTTTGTAACTCCTGCTGTCATACGAAGCATCTTCATCTCAGCTGCCGTTAGCTTACTCTCATACTTTTTGTACATTGTCCAACATTGTATGTGAGTGCTGGACGCACAACTGAAGTGTAGAGCTTTCCTTTCAGCTTAGGGGGCATTTTTCGGTCACAGAAGATAGCAGAATTTTCCCGCCACTTCGTCCACCCTACGCTTACGCGATGATTGATATCGTCATCACAAGTAGCTTCGTTATTTATCATAGACCCCAGATATTTAAACTTTTCACACTTGGGAAGCACTACTCCATTCAAATAAATGTCTGGAATAGGCCTGTGTGGATCATCTGAATACTATTTGTTTTAAATTATAATACATAACAAAAAGATTAGATATTTAAAATAAATAATTTCAAATTTGAATTTAATCGAAGTTAACCAAGAAAAAATTGGGTTAACGAGTTAGTTATAAATAAACTTTTGTTTGAATTAAATTACATGTGACCGTTTATATGCATTGCATTGACGATCATATATATGTATTAGTATAATCCTTTTTGTCAGTTTTATAATTACAAACATTTTCCTCGTTCTTAATGATTTGACTTACTTCATGTACTTGCAATTTAAATGTATATCTTTCAAATTTTAAAATTTGAGGTTCATTAAAGTAAAAAGAGTCTCTATTTTGATTATACATGTTCAGCTAAAGGAGCAATATTTCTTGCAATTCAACCATAAATTACTTTTTTTGCATTCATTTTAATATTAATCAATACGAAAACTGTTTTTATATAGTTTCTCCTATATATATTTTTGTACAATTATCATAATAATATTTTTAATATTCATTTTTATTTTGAAAAATTATTTTTTGAAATTAAACAATTAGTTTTTGAATTTATTTCTTAAAATGTATAGCATTATATATTTAAAATTGATATCTCAAATTTTTTCTTAGATAAATTTTAAAGAAATTTCTTATATACAAAAATTATTTCATATTTAGACAAAAGTTCAAACTTTGTTTGCATAAGTTTATACTTTTCTAGAAATCAGACGGCAGTTTTATGCATTTGTACATTTATTTCTAATTAAATCCATGTTTTATATTTATTTATAAACAATTTTAAATTTCAAAGTATTTTTTCATAAGGGCAAGTACGTGCAACCCAGTCGTGTATTTTGTTATTGTAGAACACTGATTCAGATCCTGGAAAATAGTTCACAAAAATTTGAACAACTTAGATGAGAAACTCTTGGAGGATTGTCACTTGTCTTTGAAAACTACATACATATTTGTTTTTAAGTGGAATAAAACCCAAGACCTCCGGTGTTGTACTCCAACCCACTTCCCATCACGCCAAGGGGACTACAATTAAAACACAAAAAGGAATATCTTTTAATAACTTTTTTTATTGAATTTCGATCTAAAGGTGTTTGACTGTTGAGAATCTCGTTTGCAGTATACAGCGGTTGTTAGTAATTACGGAAAAAGTATGATCCACCTGAAATGTGAGACGATAGTATGGATTGTCTTTTTGCTTTTAAGAAAAGGTGTGTGAGCGTTTTCTAATTGATATTTTTTCTGAGTTATTATTTCTTATATCTGATCCGATTGTTGTTATATCAAATTGGGTCATCGTCTACATTGCCGTATTCAAACGATAAAGCGGGGCTTAAACTGTTATATCTAGCTTCGGTAGTAAATTTAACCTAAGCCATTATATATGAAAGTCATTATTATAATGTATATATGAATGTACATATACATACAAGAAGAATTATCTTGCGATTTTTTTTAAACTTGGGAGCTGTTTTTAAAAAATTATTGACTTAAATTTCCAATAAAAATTGTATGACAGTTACCGTTGTTTTTGGGCTTGAGAAAAAAACATATTGGTAAAAAACTATCTACCAAGTTTATAGGAAAACGGTCGAACCGTATAGTCTGTAGTCGCACAAACAGCATTGGTTTTGTTTATCGTAAAGACAAGTTTGATCAAAATCTCGGGGTTGATTTTTTGTAGATATCGCAAGTAAAAACGGACACATTTCGTACCAGTAGTATTTTATTTTGATAGTATAGAACTAATGAGTTTTTGGTATATTTTCAGAAATCTTAGCTTTTATGGAATCAATTAAAAATAATTTAATATTCGTTCATAATTCTGATTTCATATTTAATGACTGAACATTAATAAAATTCCAAATTCAGAATTAGCAGCCGATCGTCAATGACGATAATTGTTTTTAAAGTTCTCCAAGAGAAAACCCCGGCTATTTTTTTTAAAATTGGGATTTTTTCCAATTTAAATTGGTGGAAAACTAGTAAGAAATAATGAATAAAATAAACATAGATTTTAATTCTAAATAGTTTTATACCACTGACAAAATGTTTAAAACAATTATTTAAATTTTCGTGCCGCTGCTTATACATTTGACCCCAAAAATGTAAAGCTGTAATTGTGCTATTTATTTGTCTATTCTATCACTAAAACCTGTTCAGAATAGAATATTGGAGATCATAGTTTAGATTAATACCTTAAATTTAAGCTTACATTCAGCCCTATCACGAATTCCATCGTAATCGGAAACTTGTTACGAATCCCGAAAAAAACTATCACAGAATCCATCGTAGTGGAAAATCTCATACAAATTGCTGTAACGAACGGATTTGATGATAGCTTTTTGTCGGAATTCGTAAAAGTTCCGATTACGATGGAATTTGTGATAGGGCTGATTATTTTGAAAAATATGGCATGCTATGGCTTTGAGTTTTATTTTTGTAGGTGTTCATTACATACGACACTGTATAAGTTGATTCATCTTTAAGTTACAGAGGGCGGAAGTAGTATTTCGACATACGTCTGATACCGAAACTCAAATACACAAATAAAATGGTCGCACGACACTTGGTGACCGATTCAAGAAGATCTGTTGGCGTGAGTACTATAAGTTTCATATACAGAGCCTGTACGCACCATACAAATGTTAAAAAATCGTTATCGAAATTCGTATTTTTTCGAAAACAGGTCCTTAATTTTTTTCTTTTTCGCTTAATTTTTACGATTCATCGTTCTATAAAACAAAATTTATAATTAAGACGATACCTACTATAGAATCATTTTTTTTATTTGTCACTTTTTCATTATTCGTATAACGTGTATTTGAATTAAATTTTGTATGGGACAGTTTTTTTATTTTTATAATAGAAATTCTATTTACTACTGAAGTATATCAAAAACAAATTTATTTTGAATTAAATTTTGTGAATACATATAAACATATTCTAAAAAGTTGAAAAGTCATTGTGTATTAAAACTTAAAAAAAATAAATATTTTCTTGGATTTAAAAAGAAAATAAAAATTGTTCCATTTTTTAGTAGCAGATTTTTTAAATTCGAAGACTTTAAATTCAATACATAAAAGCAAGTTCGTGCAACCCAATTGTAAATTTTTCTTCGACTTAAATTTTTTTTCCTCATCATTAAACATTTTTTTAAGTACTTTTTCACACTTTCTATATAAATATTCCACGTTATAATGTTAAACTTTAACCAGAAATTCGTGTGATCGAGACGTGCATTTTATTTACTGGCTGAACTTTTTTTTTTTTTTTAGAAGAGAGCTCTGAACAGAATCCGAGCATAATTTGAAATTAGGATATTACTGACTGCACCTATCAAAAAATTATTTTTTCGAATTTTGAATTTCTCACTATCAGTATAACGGATTTTAATAACATTTTTTATAGAGAAGATTCTAATAAAGTTTGGAGAACATTGCATTTGAAAACTTAAGAACAAAAATTATTTTTTGAATTTTTGAAAATTTTAGAAAATTCGATATCTGGAAAACAAATCAACAATTTTTTGGAATTTAATTTTTATTCGTACAATAAAGTTGGAGTACCAAAATTTTTTCCCAAAAATTTAAAATATTGTGTATAAAAGCAGTTTTGTAAGAAACTGCTACAACGTCTTATAATTTTTGTCCTTTAATAAGTTCATATTTGCTTAAGAGACCACATGACTTTCTGTTTTTATATCTTACTACTTCAAAAAATGAATCTTATGCTTATGAATAGTTTTCTTTAATAAAATTAATTTTTAAAATTCTTAGTCTTTTACATAAGAGCAGGTTCGTGCAACGCAGTCGTGCATTTTTTTTAAATTTAAATCTGTCAAATGCTTGTATTAGGCATTTAATTCCATCTGCACAGTTATTTTATTCTGAGCACATATACCGCAATTTGAACACGCTCAGAACATGTTCTAAATAAAATAAAATATATATTCAAATCTCTGAACACTTTGAAATAAAAAAGAAACAATTTATTTTTTGACAACTCAATCTCTGCTCTGAACTAAATAAGAAATACTTCTAAAACAGACGGAGCTGCAACTGGAATAGATGTCAACATATTGAATACAAACAAATAAAATGTTACGAGCACTATACGACCCAGCTGCAAGAGTTGGCCAACTTTTAACATTTAGGACTAGTCCTCAGATGTCAGATCGCGCTAAATTTTATCTCCCATATAAAACTCTCTTCAAAATTTAGCCAAGCTAAAATTAAAATTATTTCAAGTATTTTAGCCGAGAGGTACGCTGCTCAACCTAAAAAATAAAAATTTCTTTTCGAACTGTACATAACTTATCGGTCGAAATTTAGTGCGCGAAATAATTGCCTGGCACATTTTTTCTCGAATTAAATTTCAATTTGAAATGGAAGCGGATTTTCTACAGTAAAAATCACTCATTCATAATTCTTAAAAAAATCACACTTTAAAACAAACTCATTTAAATCTTTGAAAAAAATTCATTTATAGAACAGCTGTATTCTGTGACATATTCTCCACAAGGTTCTTATGTCAAAATTAAGTTTGGATTTGAGCTGATGTTTGGAGAAAAATGTGGGAGATAAAATTTAGCGCGAACTGCGTACTAGGCTTTAAATTTAAAATTTTGCGAGTGTCGTTCAACGTTTGATGCGACAAAATCGGGTGATTTTAAAAATCTGGGAGTGTTCAAATTGTTCTCCAAGGTAATGCATCTGGAAAACTTTATATTGATGCAATCTTTAAGAAAAACATATGAGTTGATAACAGCTTAAGATATCTTGATTTGTTGAATTTCCCAAGATTGAATTTCATTAAAAGTCGTGTCTCGATAAGCGCTATTAAAGTGATTAAATAAATCGTTCTTTTTCCTAAACACTCCAAAAAGGATGCGCTACCTACCTACATTATGTAGGTACATACATAAATGATATTTAAAGATTAAATTTTTTATACTTAAGTTTTCACAAGCACTTTCTTCATACCTATGTAGTTTTTTTTTTTTTTTGATAAGATTTTGAACTTATTATGTGTTTATATTTATTGTTTTGTTTTGAATCAGAAAACTTTGTTTTTTATATGGACTTTAACGAAACTTAATTTTAATAACAAATTTAAAACAACAAGGTAGTAACGCACGTTAAAACTGTGCTACCCACCAGCATAAAAGTCTTAATAAATTAGGCCAACAAGATTCGGATGCATAAAAATGGCATCGATTAAACATTAGCTGCAACGGGATTTAATCAATATCCACTTTGCCAACAATATTATGATTTAAATGTTTTCATTTTCAGATACATTTTTTTTTTTCAGGTTACCTTAAACAAGAAATGCTATCAATGATGGCAGAGGCATCGGAACCGGTTCATTAAATAAATATGTTAAACTTTCGGCGCGGATCGAGAACCTGTCGCTCGGTTTATCTAAAGTTCATTCAAGGCTTCGAGCTGTAAGCGTCCATTCGCGGTAGTGGCTAAGTACACATTGGTATCTCTTGCAATACTCGTAGACAATGTATGAACGTATGTTTTTGGTCTTACGTTACCCAAGTCGGGTATGAATTCTTAGGCCAGAAGCTTTGTGCAGAAAGAATCTGTGCTGGGCTGCGCGTCGTTGTGTGCGTTTGATTTCTTATAATGGGTTCTGTGATGGTTGGAGTATATGTTTACATGCTAGTGATTCCGTTTGAGGGAGAATTTGATTTCACTGTGTGCACTATCGTGAAATTGTCGTTGATTACACCCACGTTGAATGCGTGAAGTTTTCACGTTAAAACAACAACGCCTGTTCGTGTTATCAATAATTCATAAGGCTTTGTGTATGGTGGTTATTGTGAGCAATTCTTTGTAATTTTTATTCTTTGCACATTGGATAATTGGTTAACGCCGACCGTCGTCGATGAAGCATTTTTTCCTGCTTAGATATTTAGTCTGCCGAGAAGTGGACTGCAAGTTGACATTTCGCTCAGAAAAAAATTATGTACCTATTCTTAGAAATTTGACTGTGAAAAAAGTTTACAATTAGAATAAAATTCGGATCTTATGAAAATGGTGTACTACGTTCACATCTGCATCATTACTTCTATGCTATATAACATCATGATATGGATGTACATAGGTATGTACTTATATGCATAATGTATTAACACAAGTACTCGTATATTATATATTTATTAAGAGTACCTACCTAGGTACAGACTTACAATAGGTGTGGGGAAAGAATAAAATTAACATACTGATTTCAATCGAGTAAAAAGGTATTTTAAGGGGCCTTTATGCTGGAACTGCAAAAAGTGATAAAAGCAAAGATGAAAGCAGGAATAAAAACGAAACTTCATAATAATGCTAACTTCAGAGTTTGGGTTAAAAATAATGTAAAAGTATACCTACTTTTATATTGATAAAGAAGTTATAATTTTTACTTGACCTAGAATGCAAGTGGGTACCTATTAGTTTCGTAAATGTGCCGTAAATGATGGATAAGTCTATGAAGTGGTTTTCGTATTACCTACCGTCCATCGATATGTTTGTATGTGCGTAAAGGCGAGAACATATTGATATAGAGCCTTAGTGAATGTACTGATTTCGGTACAGAACATTTTATGCGAATCCGTAAAAAAAATTTATTTTTTATTGTATAGGTACTTCAAATGTTGGCAAGAAAGACTTTGATTTTGATTAAACATCCTAGGTATAATATCTTAGGTGAATGTAATAAAATCACGTTCCAAGTAACGGAACTATGGTATTAACTCCTTAACGTTATGTATTAAGGTCTTAAGTAAAAAGAGATTCATTCTGAGTTTTTGATTAGGTTAAGGTCAGTTTTTTTGATTAACTTCCGATTGGTGTTTACATCTTAAGTACATTATAACAAATAATTATGCAGGCAAGAAGTTTTTTCCCTTGGTAATTATTTAGTCTTTATGCAATATGCAATAAAAATGCTTTTTTTTTAAATTATGTTTGTCTTTAAGTGGGGTCAAGGTCAATTTTTGGTAACTATTTCTTTGTATGTTGTGACGTTTCGGATGTGATTACACCCTTCTTCAGACCTATTTATTATGCAAATTTTAATTAAAAACATTATACTTTATATATCTACATCAAAAACAAATATTTGTAACAAGAATTCAACCATAGTTAATAGTTCAACATCCATCACTAAGATCTGCAAGAATAACGTTGGTACTATATTTAACGGTTGGATATTTATTTATTTACTGTAATGAATCTTTTAATTTAAATATAAATTCAAATTTGTCACTAGTAAGGGGCAAGAGATAGCTGAACTGCCCCCTCTCCTTGAATTGAGTACTCACAACACTTTTGCTTTTTGTATCAAAAATATTTGCCTGTTCAGCGATACACCAAGGTTCAAGTATTTTAAACATTTTTTCTTATACTCTCACAAATTATAAATTAATCAATAATTTCTTTAAAACTTTTATTTTTCTTTTCAAAGAAAATTGTATATAAAATATTATTATTCAAAGAATCTATTGTAGGTATACAATTTTGGTCAAAAACGAACTGGTTAAAACAACTTTGGTAAAAAAAAAAACTTGAAGTTTTTACAATTCAACTTAAACCTACATTTACACTTAGATACTCTATTTATTGAGAAAAGGATCTTTTAAATGAAATGTTGAAATGTTCATTGTTCAACAGAACATTGCGTAATTTCGTAAGATGGCGATGGCGGTCAAAAATGTTTAGCCAGTTTAGTAACATTTTTCAGTGGGCAAACAAATATCACACTTTACCTTACATTTGGTGAATTGCATATTGGTAAACCTCACATTATAAGATATTGGGATTTTCCCAAGACTTTATGAGCAAATTCGTAAGTCTTTTGAAAACAGATTGATTGATTTCTTGTTTTTTTTTTTTTAAGCTCTAATATGGATTTTATACTGATTTAAATTATATGAATATAATATACATATATTACGAGTGTATACATCTTTTATGTATTTTTATACGTAGGTATAAAAATGATAGGTGATAGAAATATAACGGAAACATTTGAATCCCTCGATGTTTATTGTCTATCATTATCATAAACAGTGCTCTAGTGAAATAGCAAGTTGCATTCCTCCCCTCAAACAATTCAACGGTAATACCCGTACGTACTGTCAAATACATAGATTCTTTTTTTAGCCGCACTACACGAATGTGGAATGCTTTACCCGGCTCAATATTTCCACTAATTGCAATGTGCAGAGATTCAAAACCAATGTGCATCGGTTACTCCTTTCTAGTCCTATGCTGCTTTCCTAATCGTTCGAATTGTGTTTAACATTATAAGTGTATTCATAACCACTTGAGTGCGCTTTTAATATAAAAATAAATAGGTATTGTATGTTCTTATATTAAACGCTAGAAATAGTATACCTGGACTACTACCTCCAACTATAACCTAATATCTGAAATCACCCTGATTATAATTGGTAGTAAATTGATATTTTGAGATTTATAAAACAAAATATGTTATCTAATTAAACAAAATTAAATAGTTTTTAATTTTATTTCAGAAAATGCAGAATGGTTCATCACGAGGACCAAGGGAGGATACACTTCCGAATGCTGTGATACAGGTTTGGGCTCTTATATTATATTTCCTCTGATTAGAAAAATCCAACTAGAAAACAAAAATCGAAATCTCGAACAAATTTAAAAATGTATAGTGAACTCTTAAAACACAAAATACCTTTCATTTGATTTTTAAAAATACTTTAAATTATTGCTTCCTCTAATCTCTAATGAATAACAGAGTGTAAAATTGCATATGAAAAAAGCAGAGTAAGGATGATTGATCTGTATTAGCTATAGATAAAATTATGGCTTCATGGAAAAGATCAAATAGGTATCTTGTCAAAAATAAGTTGAATATTTTTATTTTTGGTAAGTTGGTAAAATCGATCCACAAAAGTTTGCGTACAACTGTAAAAGAAATGAAATGCACAACTAGGTCGCACGAACTTGCTCTTATGTAAAAAACTAAGATATTCAAAAATCAATGTTATTATAGAAAAAATGTTCACAAGCACAAAATTAATTTTTTTAAATGAGTAAAACTCTTTTAGTAGTTGGAGCTAAAAACAGAATGCCATGTGATTCAAGCTAATATTAGTTTATGCAAGAACAAAAATTATAAATCGTTGTAGTGGTTTCTTAAAAAATAAGCTCTTATACAGGGTGATTGGTATAAGGTGCATCAAAAAGCTATAACGAGTAGGTTGGTTAAGACAAGAAAAAAATCGTATGGGAGAGGGGTCTATTTCCCTCCGTTTAGGCGGGAGGGGCAATTTTCTAAAAAATTAACATAAAACAGAAAAAAATGATTTAAAAACAACAGTGAAACCCTGCCATACTTTTCTGAAAAGCCAGTAATCTATTCTCTAATTTTCATTTTAAGTTAAGTTGTGTTTGTGAAAAATTAATGTTCAAACTCGAAATTTTGAAAAAAAAAATAAAAAAGAATTTCAAGCTATTTTTTTTTCAAAATTTTATGTAATTAAGTATAATCATTATTTTCAAAATTCAATGCTTTTATTAACTTGCAATAAAAAACAGAAAACCGGATGCTAAAATGTATCTTAGTTTTTGAGAAATTAAAAAAAAAAAAAAGTACTTTTTCCAAGAAAAAACACTTTTTTGTTTGTTCTATCTTTGCATAAATACCATTAGTTTTTATGAGCAAGTAATATTCTTAATATCTGTGGTACCCCTTGGCATAATGGTTAGTGCGTTGGACTGTCATGCGGAAGGTCTCGAGTTCGATTCTCAGCCGCTGCAAGAAAGTTTTTTTTCAGGGGTGTACTGCCTCTTGCGAGGAATTAAGAAATTCTCTAAGAGTATCTCTTGTCATGAAAAGTGCTGCTCATTAGCCGTTCGGAATCGGAAAAAAATTGTAGGTCCCCTCAGTTCCTGGTAACACGCACACAGGAATGGTTGAGAGTTGTAAGTCACCAGGTCCTGGTTCACTCCGAGTTGTTGCACCACCAAATTTAATTTAATTTAATTCTTAATATGTATCTGTTACATTTTAGCCTATTCTAATAAAAATTAAATTAAAAATTAAAATTATAAGAAACTTTCGATATGATCCCCACTCTTCAGAAGGCAAAGATTGTATCTTCTTCTTATGGCTACAGATAAATTTAAGTCCGCCAAATTCTCCTAGAATTTGACTCCAGCGACTTCAATGCGTTGTTTAAGTTGCTCCAAAGAAGAAATTTCAACTTCATATACATACTCGTAGTTCTTCATGAATCCCCAAGTGAAAAAATCCAAAGGAGTTAAATCTAGTGATCTTGGTGGCCATTCAGTGGGACCTCCCCTTCCTATCCATCGGTCGTTGAAATGATTATTCAACCTGTTTCTCACAGCCAGGCTAAACTGTGATGGAGCTCCAACTTGTTGGTTTATTAAATTGTCTGTTATAGCCAAAGGGATATTTTCTAATAAATCTGGCAAAAGGGTTCTTAGGAATTGCAGATAGGATTCTCCAAAAAACGTTGGCCAATTACTGTTCGTCCAACAATGCCAAAACACACATTGCAGCTAAAGCGGTGCTGCGATTTGTTTTGTTTTTTAACATGTGGATTGTTGTGATTCCAGTAATGCAAGTGTTCTACAGAATTCAGTCCTCAATATCTTATCGTTTGATGTCAATTCTTGCACTGGGGTAAAGTGATATGGGTGAAGGCTATCCTTCTGGTGCTAACAGTGGGATTACTTGATACCAAATCCAAAATCCGTTCCTCTATGTGTGTTGATCCACAAGATGACCTTTCTCTCCTTCGAGTCTCCAGCACTCCATGTTCCCGAAGACGATTGTGAAGTCTTGCAAAGCTGAGCATTGCGAGTTTTACCGTTTTTTTCAAACATTTTTTTTCTGTTTTAAGTCATTTTTTTTAGAAAACTGCCCCTCCCGCCTAAACGGAGGGAAATAGACCCCCCTCCCATACGATTTTTTTCTTGTCTTAACGCAACCTACTCGTTATAGCTTTTTGGTGCACCTTATAGCAATCACCCTGTATATTAGATTAAAATAAATAAACAAATAAAAAAGAATATTAAAAAGTGGTAAATGATATTTAGTTTTGGCTGAAAATTATTTAAAAAATGTAGGTGCGATTTTATCGACATGCAGGGTGTCCAGTAAAGAATCGAAGCCTGGAATGCCTTAAAGTGCTCTTAAAACTAATCGAAGAAAATATGTATACCAAACCAAGAACAACAAAAGTGTATTTTGACTTGCTCACTTTACTCTTTTAAATACCACGACTACAATTGAATGGATTGCATCGGTTTTTGTTATAAAATAGTCTACAATATTTGTGCTAAAACTTAAGTGGTAGAAAATTTAGCTACCTATTCGTTTAAAAATGAAACAAAACATTATATTTAATATATTTGTTTGTATTGAACCTTTGTATATAAAACTTATAGTACTCTCATGAAGACGAAAGATTGGGCGATATCTAATTGTCTACTGTAAGATCGTGCGCTAATTTCAGCGCCACCACCAGTATAGCGTTTGCAACACAAAATCACGGTCCATGATAATACTATAGGTTATATGTACAAAGATTAAACTTATAAAACAAATGGTGAAAATGTCTTCCACACACACTTATGTCAAAGGTATTTAAATAGGCAGTTGTCCACACAAGACTACGTATTCGTAGTTCCTCCAAACATCTGATCGGCTTGCTGCATACGATTTCTTTTTTCGCAGCCCGAATACAAAAATCAAATGGATTTAGGTCTGATAAATGGCGAAGCCATAAAACGCCGCACAGTGGGGCCAAGGCGGAAAAAACTCGATTTTCCAAAAGTGCTAATTTCGATTAGCTGATTCATGTTTCTCACAGTAAATAAGTCAGAGAATCTGAGTACACTAAGGATTTGGGCCAAAGCTGAAGTCTTAACACCTAAATAGACGCTCAAAGTCAAAATATTTGAAATAGTGTGAGAATTTGATTTAACTTTCCTAGGGTGTTACGTCTATTCGGGATAAACTTAAAATGGGATTGTTTTTTGTTTGCTTATTTAAGATGCCTAATAATACGATACAGTGGTCAAACTCATTAAAAAAAATTTGAGTGAATTACGGTAGCACAATATAAGACTCAGCTAACAGTAATGGAAAGTTGTAGTCATTTAAAAAAAAAAAACCTCTACTTTCCTCTGGTCTGAGATATGTAGCTATTTTCTCGATGTAGACACATCAAAATTTATATTCAAATAAAATTTAGCTGCAAATACCTGCAAATCCGCACAGTGAGCAGATTTTATACATAATACAATTTTGAACAAACGGTTTATATTTGACATATATCTAGTTTTAGAGCGGATATATTTTGTAAGTACCCTTCCATCAATAACCAAACCATATCTTTTATATTTGAATATTTCGTTTTTAAATTTTTTTTTCAATTAAAATGTTTGGAACCGAAATAATAAATTAATTTCTATAATATAATACATAATTTTATAATTTTATTATCACCTTAGTTTTTAGAAGAATGTATGTACTGTACATACGTATACGAGCCCAAACGCAAAATAGTTGGACTACCTATGATAAAAAACAAAAATATTCTGATTCTTAAATTCCATCGGAAATAAAATCGATATTTTGGTATTTTTCTTAAGATATATTTATTTTGAATAGGAATAAGTAACAAAAACAAAATGATTTCAATTAAATAACGGTATAGAGCAATATTACAAAATAAAATAACGATTTAAACATTTTTTTAAGTGCAAAATAGTTGGCCAATGGGTCTTAATTTTTATTTTACCATGGTGTTACGTCGCCTTTGGCCTTGATAACTGCTTCTATGCGTCGTGGCATTGTGTCAACTAATTTTTGACATTCTTCGTACCAAAAGACTCCCAAATATTTATGATTTTAGCTTTAAGGTCTTGAAGAGTCCGGCATGGTTCTTTTCGCAGTTTTTGATTCATTTTATGCCAGCCAGTTTCAATTGGTGAAAGATCAGGGCTGCTGGAAGGCCATTCCAGTAAAGGAATAGCTTCAGCAGATAACCACGCCATTGTAGACCTTGCAGTATGACAAGAAGCTCCATCCTGTTGGAAAATATAGTCTCCATCACTAGTTTGAAGTCGTGGTATTGATGGGAGAAGCTCATTTTCCAGAATATCCTGTACCTGGCAGCATTGACAATTCCATTTACAAAATTTAAATTGCCCAAACCCCGCCCCGACATGCATCCCCATATCATTAGAGATGCTGGAAACTTGACCGTTTTTTTAAGGAAATCTTTGTGAAAAACCTCTTGAATTTCACGCAAACTTCAAACCTGGACTCATCACTCCAAATAACGGACCGCCATTGACTTAAAGTCCAGTTTTTACGTTGTGTGGCCCACTCTAGCCGCTTTTTCTTTTGTTTAGGTGTTAAAAGTGGTTTTTCTTTGGCCTATGTTTTTAACGAATTAAAATTGCTCTAATTTAAATAAATCTAAAACAAACCTTATAAAATTTGTATCCAATTTTTTTCATAGTCCGTTTGCAAGTGTCGACCGAAACACTTTTTTTTTATTCTTTCCCTCCATTGAACAGTTATTGCAGCGGCCGTTTGACGTCGATTTTCTTTTATTATTTTTTTTAAAACTCGGCAATCTCGAGGTTTTCCAATTGGTGGGCGTCCCGTTTTTTTACCGATCTCCACATTTCCACTATTTTTGAACTTTGAGATAATGTTTCGAATTGATGAGCGCGGTAAATTGAATTGTTTTGCGATTTTATAGCTCGATAATCCCGTTTCGAAGGCTTTATTTATGGATTCCCTAAGGTCTCATGATAATGCAACGCCACGCACCATGGTTGACATTAAACTGTTGCTGGATTGCATAAAACAGGAGATCAATAAACAACAAAACAAGTGCATGTCATTTTTTTAATAACGGTTAACTGAAAATCTATTTAAATCTTCATAGGCCAACTATTTTGCATCCCAGAGAGAGTAGTCCAACTATTATGCACTATCTTTGTTTGAGAGAATGCAAACTGGAGCCATATGTGCTTTCTCGAATTTAGTTCTGTTTGGTCTAATTTACTTATTAAATGTAATTTATTACATCGACAAAAAAAATTAAAAAACAACTGCTTGGGGACCAGAAAATATAGGCACATAAAAAATGTTAATTTGTTAATTGATGAGTAGGCCAACTATTTTGCGTTTGGGTCGTATGAATAAGGTTGTTCAGTTGTACCCAAGTCCCACATATTCAAATTCCATTAATAGCTAGTATGGTAAAATTGAAGAAAACGTCACAATATGTTTTTATCTTAATATAAAGTTTTCAAGATCACAAATGGGAAGTTATCAGTGTGGGTCGCATGCAGCCTCTTTTTCATTTCTGTTTCCTAAAAAGGAATATTTATAGGAATTGTTTTTGTATAATCTTTATTCAATAATTAGGAAAAATTTACAATAATTACTTACAGCTAGCAATATATGATAACAATACTGTATAAATTAATGAATTTTCTTATTAAAAAAAAAACAGTGTTAAATGTCACATCAGTAAGAATTAGGTGTAAAATGCGCGAACTTGTATACATTTTTTAATGACTTAGAATTAATATATAAATTAAAATCTTTCCCAAAAAAAATTAACGCCTAAGCCGACACATACCGACCATAAGTCAAGCATTTTATTTGATTTTTTTCGCGAAAATATATTTTTCTAATTACTTGGAGGTCATTTTTGAGGAATTGCAAATAAATTTAGGCTATACTGTTTCCCTCAAAAGGGCCATTTAGTATCCCAATAGTTAATTCTGAATTGGTACTGAGAGCTTTATTTTTTCCTTGCAATATTTGGGTTTCTTAAAGTCAAATCATCACTCGAAAATATCTTATCAAAAAACTGCGGGTCTTCCTGAACTCCAGCTAACATTTGTCGACGAAATCTCAATCTTGATTCAAAATCTCTTGACTGGAAGAAATGTATACCGTGTCAAATGAAGTGGGTGAAATTTGTATTTTTTCAAGACACCGTGCGCAGTCGGACTTTCCAAAACCAATGTGGCGTGCTATTGTACGCATTGTTATTGAAGGATCAATTTTAAAAACCTTACAAAACTATAAAGACGATCCTTAGAGTGGGAGATTAAAACTATTTCCTTAGTAGTCACTTACAATTGAAGGCAAACAATTTTTCTAGTATTGCATTTTTTTCAAAAGAATTGAATTTAGTTTTAGATATGTATTCCATTTTTACTTACTCTAGATACAATTAAAAATTATACTACGAGTATCTATTTTGAAATCTGCATTTAACACGAATATTATTCAAAATAATTTGCTGCTCAGCTATCCGTACTGAAGCGATTTTCCTTAAACTTGGTATTTAAAGATTTTCGATGATTTCCTAGAGTAGAAATTAACGGTATATGCCATATGGCCGTCATGCAAAAAATAATTAGATGTGTTATTCTAGGCATGGACTACATTTTGGTAAAAAAAAATTGTTTTAAATGTTATTAACAATACCGGTCATAGAACCGCTTTTCTGATATTCGACTTTCTTATTAATGGCTCTAACGATTTTTTCAAATTTTTTAACAGCAGCTCCTTTGAATTAAAAATATTATTATGTGTAATGGTATTTGATTTGTAACGAGTGTTATGTAGGCAATTGGGCTTAATGATCGTTTGAAAATATTGTTATGGCCATAACATAATCTGTTTACAATCTTTGTTTGTCTAAAATTTAACCTTGCTTATTTGTTAATGTTTAAAGTTAAAATTAATGGCGCAAAATTTGAAACAGCTTAGTATTAAGGTATAAGTATCATACTTATTAACAATTTGCTAACTTTTGTAGATTACTAACTCTTTCTTAATTTTAAACATTTTTTTAATAGTATGGTGCTAAGGCTATTTTCGTTTGTTGCGTTTGTAAATAGCATGATACTAAAAAAAATAAAATAATGTATTCGATGATTTTAACTTTAATGAAAGGGAAGGGAATAAAATTTGCAAAATCGTCGTTTTAAACAAGTTTCATACTAAAACATTTTTAACATCGTACTAATGTAACTAAAATTTTCCGCCATTTTGTTTGTATACAAAAATAATTATTCTAGTCATAAAAATTTTTTTTGCAATTACTTCACTCTCTTCATAAAATTACATAAATAGAACCCCCTATGAACCCGGAAGGAAACCGTTGAAACGTTGGGAAAATAATTAATTAATTGCATTATTTTCAAACGGTTATTAGGCCCGATTTTCTACTTAAAATAATACAATTGAACCGCTGAGAAGAAAAAGGAAAACATTCCACAAAAATGGGAAATTGAAGTAATGATGCAAAAGCGTAGCTATTTTCATAGCGCACATTATAAGCCTAAAAACAAAAACATTCCCTGTAAACCTATTTTTTAAATGCGATTATAAAATATCATTGAGTGGAAAAAGGAAAAGATTCCAGGAATATTTTCCTTTTTCTACTCAACATTTGAAATTTTCCGTTGAAATAATTTTTTTTATTTTGTTAGCCGTTATTTAAGTTTATTAAGTTTGTTAGTAGCCTATGCTTTTTGATGAGAAGTTCAATTAAACTTTGACACTTTAACAAGACTCTTGATGGCACTGACTATGAGTGGGAGATTCAAAGTCATTCAACAATATTACCCAGTCCGAGGACATAGTTTCCTCCCCTGTGACAGGAACTTTTCTGTCATAAAGCGAGTTGTTCGCAGATATGATCGTTTTTCGCCTTAAAAAAGTGGATTTGATCGAGGTTTATGATAGAAAAGTTCAAATCAACAAAAAAAAGTTGAACGATATTTCGAAAAGGAGGAAATTAAACCTTCAATTAAATTCTTCAATGGCCTACATCGGACACTGCGAATAGCGATAAAGACAATGGTTAATCTTTTTTCGTTTATAATGATCTTCTTTTTACTTGCGATTAGGTACTATAGGGCAAGTTCTGCATTTGGAAAAAAAATCGAACTCGAGATTTTGATCAAAGTTGACATTACGATGATAGCGAAGGCGAATAAAGTGTGCCCGGCAATTCCGTCTGTATGTCTGTATGTCTGAATGTCTGTATAACTGTATGTCTGTATGTCTGTACCTCTCCTTACAGCCTAAACCACTAGACCTATGTTCTTCAATCCCGGTAGTTAAGGGTCTTCGGTGATTCCCTAGTACCCCCTATACACCCGTAATACATAATCTTATTCATCTCAAAAAAGGCTCTAACGATTTTGATAAAAAAAATTAGGTGTGATATTATGGACATGGAATACATTTAGTTCAAAAAAAAAAATTGGGGTAAAATGTTATTAACGGTACCCGTCATATAACGGTTTTTTGATTTTTTGAATTTCTCATAAACGGCTCTAACGATTTTAACCAACAATTTTCAGCAGGAGGCCCCTTAAGTTTAAAATAATATTGTATATAAAACTATTCGAAACATTTTTTTTGGAATTTTTGAAAAAAAAATTCAAATTTTTTTTTGAAAAACCAATATCTTTAAAACGTGTGAACGATTATTTTTTGAAACTATTTCTAAAATCTATATTGCTAAATACTTAAAATTTGGCATCCCAAATTTTGTTCTCGAAAAATTTTAAGGAAATTTGTTATATAAAAAATTACTTTAATATTAAAAGAATTAATCAGACGGCAATTCCATACATTTGAACATTTTATCTGATTAAATCCATGTTTTATATTTATAGAATGTATTTTAAACTCCAAAGTACTTTTACATAAGAGCAAGATCGTGCGATCCAGTGGTGCATTTTATGTCTATTTATTTTTATTCCCTTGAATTATTATTAAAATATTATTTAGAATTTTGCAGAATTATTTAATATTAAATAAATAAAATGTTTTGTAACCATTATTTATATTATTTTAATAGAAAAACTTAATTTAAAATAATTTATTTGATTTTTTTTTTTCAATTAGTGGAAAAAGGAGAACATTCCACTCACTTTAACAGGAATTATTAAGCCAGACCTTAAAGTTTTTAATTTCTATTGTTTGGTATGTCACTCTTCTTTATTAGCTTTACATTTGTCCTTCAGTTTGATTTCCCAAAAACTATGATTAGTGGAATGTTTTCCTTTTTCTTCTCAGCGGTTCAATTGTATATACAATTTTTCCCAAAAAATATTTTTTTGCATTTAAAATCAAAACTACTACTATCTTGAAAACGAGTGAACGATTAGTTTTCAAAATTATTTCTTAAAACGTAAACATATTTTTAGAAAAATTTCAAAGAAATTTCTTACATAAAAAATTAAATTAATTACAAAACAATTTTTTAAACTTTGTTTGCATAAGTTTATACTTTTCTATAAATAAGACGGCAATTTTATTTATTTGAACTTTCTTCTCTAATTAAATTCATGTTTTGTATTTATTTCTACAAAAAATTTAAATTTCAAAGTACTTTTATATAAGAGCAAGTAGGTATGTGCGATCCAGTCGTGCATTTTATGTCTATCAATTTTTAGACAGCCTTAAAGTCTACTATAAGGCATTCCAGCCTTACCCATTCCTTACCGGATATCCGGTTGATATATATTAATATTCTAAAGTATTTATTTTTAAATCAAGGTTTATAGATACAACATTCTCCAATCTCCGATTTATTAAAATAGAGAAAACGAGCATTTTTAAGTAAAGTAAGTTTAATCTTAAATTATTTCCTAGAAGGTTGGGTTCTATTTTCCATCATAAGACAAAATTGTGAGCAGATTGGGACTGACAGAAATGTGTAAACAACATCAACATCACAGTTATGTACATATATAATATTAATTAAAAAAATGTCTACTGCCTACAAATTGGGCTAAGTAGTTGTAATTTATTCAGAGAAAAATAATGTCGACCAGAATTTTATTGTCTGTCTGGATGGTGGTCAAAATGAGACCAGACATGGGTACTGCTGGTATGTCAATAGGTAGGCACTTGGTTGGTATACTATACTACATATAAATATTAACCCTTTGTAAGAATCTTACACACGTACTAATTTCTCGGTTTCCGTCATCCTATTCTCTCATAAGAATACGAAGGAAAGGGAAAATAAATTAGAAAAATATCTTAGCCAGATGTTCCATCCAACCACCTTGTCTGTTAATATCTAAAGACTCAAGAAAGGGATATCGTTTCTTGTGCCTCGATCAGAGAAACCATTAGCCAAAACTGACTCAATTCAATTGACTACTGAGTTGGCGCTGTTCTAGCTGACGTGACGTGACGGTAAGCAGAGAATTAAGCGCACATCATTGAAGTTCGTTCAACTAGGAAGACATTGAAATAAATGTGTGGTACGCGTGTAGGTATGTTGTTTCTGGTTCAAAGAAACAAAATGAAATATCTGTACGTTCTTGTCAGGTACCTTATCTTAAAGATAGTTTGGTAGTGAAGATGGCGAATAATATAGGTATGTGAGAGAAAATTAATAAAAAAAGAAATTTTCTATCGCCTTATTAATAAATTGATGCTACATAGACACTTTTTATACAAATTGCTTACTAATGTAGAACATTCCCCTTTAAACTTCTCATAATAATGAGTTTTTGAAAAGAAACGCCAAAAAGTCTTTTATTATGGTAGCTACACATAAATTTAACGATAATTTTATAGGGAGGTCCTACAATTCTGTCTGCAGTCCGATGAAATCAAGAATCATTGAATTATGGCATTTTTCGTTATCTTTGCACGAAAACGGCTTTACAATGAGAATCAAATATTGACTTAGGAATAACTAATAATAAATAACGGTCATGTTGTTGTCAAATCTGTTGTTTATCATTTAGTAACTGATGCCAAATCACCATGGCAAGTTACACCATCGATTCAACAGCACGTTCAAATGATAAAACTTTGTTAATTCGTTAGAGCAAATGTTGCGCTTGTTGCGTTGGGGGGCCGAATTTGCAACCAGTTTGGTAATCACTCAGCCAACATTAGTACGTCAAAGAAACGCAAGATCCGCCGAAAATATCGTGGTGCGTCAAAGTTTACAGCAGAACCCGACTCAGTCGCTTCCTCACTGTGCACAAGAACTCGGCCTTTCGCAGACTTCAACTTGGCGAATTTTATGTCGTGCATCCGCCCAACTTACCCAAGAGTAGCTTAACGTTCATGACGATTCGCCGTTTGTTCACCGCACCGATCGGAGCGTTTGGAAGAGGACCCTAATTTTGGAAGAAAAATCATCTTTAGCGACGAAGTAAAAAGAAATAAAATGCACGACGGGATCGCACGAACTTGCTCTTATGTAAAAGTACTTTGGAATTTAAGATACATTTTATAATTAAAAAACATGAATTTAAAATGAAATTGCCGTCTGATTTCTAGAAAAGTATGAATTTATGCAAACAAACTTTAAAAAATCGTTTTATTATTAAATAAATAAATTTTTTATATAAGAAATTTCTTTAAAATTTTTCAAGAAAAAAATGTGGGATGCGAATTTTAAGTATTTAATAATATTGATTTTAGGAAATAATTTCAAAAAATAATTGTTCATAGGTTTTGAAGATATTGATTTTTCAAAAAAAAAAAAAGGTTTCAAAAAAACCCAACAAATAATTTTTCGAATATTTTTATATACAATATTATTTTAAACTTAGGGGAACTCCTGCTGAAAATTTTTGGTTAAAATCTGTTACGTAGCAAAACTACAACAACCTAAAACCACTTACTTAATACCTGACGAATTTTTTTTTACGCCACGATATATCCAACCGCTAATGTCCACTCCAATGTCCGTCCGAGATCCCAAGAAAACCTGAAAAGAAAACAAAAATGATTTAGTCAAATGAATACAAGAATGTGTTGTTGAGGTGGAATGGGGTTTCCGATATACAAATATATATTGATTTGGATTTCAAAAACAACACCAATTCCACATTCTTACTATCCTTAATCCTGAGTCTTTCCCTCCGAAATATCCTTAACCTCTCATTTATCCCTGAAAAGAAAATTAATTTAATTAAAAGATTCAAGAAAAGATATTAGTATGGCAGAATGTTTGTTTACATTTTTTTTGATTGCATTTCTGTAACGCACAGAATTGTGAACAAAAATTCTACACTTAACTTGACGAAAACTTACCTGAGACATATACCAATAGACTGGAAACGACCCGAACAAAATAATTATATAATCAAATGTTAATAAATTATAATAAAAACTACAAACCACAAAAAAAAAACAATCAAGTATAAATTAATTGCTACAACTAGCCGACATGTTGAATTTCGAATTGCAATAAGCCATGGTGACATTTCGAAATCATACATGCCCACTGGTTTGCGCACACTTGTTGTCCCTGTCGCTCTCAGGGGAACAAGAAAAGGTAGACAAGAGTCGTGTATTGGTGCAATAAGAATTTTGGGACACTTTTAGGTCTGTTTAGCAAAGTACAATTTCGAATCACCTAGGATATTTATAAGATAGAATCTATTACTGACGAATTATAAGAGATAGTTTGAGTAGGAGCACATACAATTTATTATAATTCAATTAAGATAAAACGAAAGAGTTGAGTTTAGAACTATTATAGGTAGAATTATAATTCGATAAATTAAGGTGTGAATGTGTTGGTGGTCTGGGTAGATGGACAAGGGGGTATAGATAAGGACAAAGAACAACTAATACAAACACAAAATAACCGACGTAATACTAATTAAAAATAGTTATCTCACTCAGTTATAGAGGTATCTATGTACTTTAAAACAAAAGAACTTGCTAAGAAACTTCTTGAAGAAAAATTAAAGATTACTTGGATGGTGATAGTCATCGTATTAACTACAAATTTTTTTTTTTGAAATCGAAGTTTAGTTTTTACTGAAAAAAAGCCTAGACGAAAGAAGAGAAAATTTGATATACATACATAAAGTGGAAAAAAAGGGAGAATTACTAGTTCCGTAAAGGACAAAAGGAAGTAGATTCTTTTTTTTTATAAGCAGAGGTAATAAAGAATTTTCAAATTTGAATGAAATTCTTCAAAAAATTAAATTTTATAAATTTAAAATAGGTGGAGACGACAGGTCGAAACCTCTGCTGGGAATTTCAAATTTTATTCCCCAAAGAAAACACTATAGGAACATAGTTATATATATATATAATATATATATATATATATATATATATACAGATGTACTTATACCTGCCCGCAACAATAGCCAAGGAAAAATAAGGGCATCCCAGAATTCAAAGGAAACTTATAATAACCTGAAGTTGGAAGAGAAAAGGAAGAAGAAAAAAGTGAATTTAACTAAAGAAAAGAAAAATTAAAAAAAAAAAAAAAATAAAAAGAAAGATATACTTAGTGATAGTGTAAAATCAGTAAATTTAATTTAGTTCTCTTTTAATTAAAAAAAAAAAAAAAAAGAAAGACATTTAGTTAGCTTACTAGCGACCCTTTTTTTTATTTTTTTTATACAATTAATTAATTGTAAAACATAAAAGAAATAGTGGTGGTGAAAGAAAGTAAATTCACCGAAGTGCTGCCGGCAGGACGTCGAGGGATCAGTCACTAGAAAAATTGTAAGTACCCTTTTTGATTATGATCCAAAGAATGGTCAAATAAAAAAATTGTATAATACAAAAACAAAAACAAGGGTCCACACAAAACTCTTAAAGTTTTTTTCTATTTAATTTTTGAATTTTCTTATATACTTATATATATAACTGTATTATAAATTTTTGTTGAGAGACATTTATTAAGATAGATATAAATTAGTTTTCTTAAGAGAACATAATTAAAATTAATTTCAATGTGAAAAGGAGTTTTTCTATTTTAATGGATTACTAAATTTCAAAGCTGTTGGTGTGTGGAGGCTGTGTAAAGCCGTCCGCTATGTGATAGGTTTCAGAAACACGACGGACATGGGACGCAACATTATCTAAAAATAGCAACTGGTTTGACCATCTAAGGGGCTGTCTTCGAAAATATTGGCCATGAAGCCAGCGTAGGTAGTATCCGACAGATACAAGGGTGGGGCGGTCAGATCATCGTCAACAACATCTGACGAGCGTTTTGAGATTTAGCGGAGTGTCATCTGGGGATTTAAAAGTGAGGTGCTTTAGTTTTCTATTTTTATTTAGAATTAGGGATTCAATTGTATTATAAGTATAGTATTCTAGGATAGTATAGGGTATTTTGGTGTTGGGTTAGGTAGGTTAGTTAGGGATTAAGTATTGTAGGGGATTTAGGTTAGCTAGATTAAGATCAAAAAAAAAAAAAAAAAAAAAAAAAAAAAAAAAACGAAGCACCGAACTTACTTTTCTTTAGATGATACGCATGGTCCTGAATTTTGTATCTTTACCTTTTCATCTTTCTTCCTGTTAACTTAGTCCTCATCCTTTCCTGATCCGTACCTTTTTTTTTTTACTATTTCCTGGCACGAATTTTATGATTAGCGTAGCAGGAGATACTTTTGTAAAGAGCAAGAACCTATCCCATCCGACGAGCTGCAGCCGTGCAACCACAAGCGTGCCACCGCCCTCTGCAAAGGTATCGACAAACTCCCCCGTGGAAACCTAGCTCCTAACATTGGCGCCCAACGAGACCCGATCGATAAGCCGTCCTTGGCTTATCGTGAGTAATTATCTTTTTCTTTATTTTTTTTCAATTTTTGTTACTTTTCTGTCACACACAAATCCAGAGACAGAGGGATCTTCCAAGGTTGTCGCAACTCGGCGACTGCTTTCCAATCTTAAAGCCTAGTGTTTGGGATCTTGTGAGGTGGTTCCCGACTCGTGACGGCACTGGAAGTAGAACAGGATTGCGGACGTCGGATTTTTGGCTATCCAAGAATTAGGTTTACCCAATTCTCTTGTGAGGTAGAAGATTTGGCGTTGGAAATCTTGTTCAGGTGAAAGTTTTTCAACATCTCGCAGCTATCCATACAACTAGCTATACGCTAAGAACTATGTTGTGGTTGCGAGGTAGAGATGAACGAAATCACCAGCTGAATTTCAAGCGCACCAGTTGCAATCCTAACGAACAAATACACTGACAAGACATGACAAACCAACAACCATACACAATCGGAAAGGAAACTTGGCGCAGCTCCACACACCTAAGCAGGTTTTTATGAAAATTCAAATAGTATTTTTTTTTTACCTTTCTTATTATACTAATTTTTTTTTTGGTAATTTACCTTTTTTCCTTTTGAAGTATCTTTTTAAATTATATTTTTTTTGAATATTGAATTTTTTTAATTTTTTTGTTTCATATTCCATTTCGATTTTTTTTTCTTCCTTTTTATTTTCAATTAGTTTAATTCTGGTTTCTTATTATTTATATTTCAAAATTTGAAGTTATTTTGAATTACATTTCTTGTTAAATACTGAATTTTAGATTAAATATTTTTGAAGTTGTTAGGAAGTTAAGTTTTTTCTTAGTTTTGCTATAGTAGTTTTAGTTTTTTTTTTGAATAGGTACATCTGAAATATAGTTTTTTTTAATTAGTATTTTTTTTTTGAATTGAAAGTTAGTTTCTTTGTTTTCATTTTAATCTTTTTTCTCAATTTGAAGTTTTTTTATTTTTGGCGAGTTTCAGTTTTTTGTCGAAACTTTAATTTTGAAGAGGATAAATGTCTGATAGAGCGAAAAAAATGGGGGCTATTCCGAAAGACCCTTCGAAAGCAGGCCCTATAACGAGGAGTTCGGCAAGGCAGGGTGGGGGCTCAGACATGGGAGGATCAGGTCCGCCAATGCTGACCGATAACTCAGGAACCAGAAACGAAACAGAAGAAGACAGACAAAGCCCCGACAACAGAATTATAAATCACATACGGAACACAACTTTACAAATCGACAGCGAAACGGAAGACGAAAGACTAAACGAATACGAAAACTATGCCGGAGAAGAACAAGACGAAGATGAAGAGGAAATGCTGACAGAGACACAGTCACTACAGACCGAACAAGACAAACTGGTAGAAGAAAATAGACGACTTATTCGAGAACGAAAACAAATCGAACGTGAATACAAAGAACGTTATGAACGAGATACAGACAAAACAACAAAACCGAATTCGACGGTAGCTTTGACAGAGTTGTATGAGCGGATGCAAAAAGTTGCTACTCTGACTGTTAAGGAGAGTCAGACAAAAACCTTAGACCTATTGGCTGAGGGAATTAGCAGCGTAATGAAGATGGTAGATGACAATATGAAAGATGTCACGACAAAAATAAACAATTTGGAACTCTCTTTAACAGATAGAGGAAACGAAACAGTTACAAGACAAAAACGAGACCAGACATTTACGAACGATAGGACTAGCACGAAGCACTTGAGGGATAGTCAACCTCGACATACCCCGTCGAGTGATCGTCACACATGTAGGGATGTCAAACCAAGAATTGACGTTCATAAGTGGGGCGTGAAGTTCGACGGGTCGTCAAAAACCATGTCGGTTGAAAGTTTTATCTTTCGAGTGGAAACACTACAAAAGAAAACAGGACTGACGGACGAGCAACTTTTTGGAAACTTTCATCACCTGGTTTCTGGGTCCGCGGAAGTTTGGTATTGGCAGTACCTGGAAGAAAATCAAGGAGATGAGCTCCTAAATTATTATGACCTGAAATCTGAATTAATAAGACAATTTAAGCACAATAAAAAAGATCACGAAATATTACGTGCAATTATGGATAGGAAGCAGCAGCCTCACGAGACGTTCGACGATTTTTATGCGGACATTAGAGGTCTGACCCTCCAGATGAAATCAAGGCCTGGAGAGGAAGATTTAGTTGCTATATTGAGAAAAAATATTAAGGAGAGAGTGGCAACACTTATTTTCGGTTGCATGATACATAGTATTAGGGAGTTAAGAGAAGAATGTAAACGTGCAGAAGAACACTTAGCTGCAAGAGACATGAAACGAAAATTCGTTAACGAAATTAATAACAGTAGACGACCAGAGAGATTTGATGACTCAGAAGATGATGAGCTGGAATTAGCAGCTTTCCAGTCGAATCAAACTGACAAAAGGAACAACGACAAATATAATAATAATGACAAATACAAAAAACAAAATTACAGTGACAAAGACAAAAGATATGACGGTAGTCAAACTAGACAACTCACGGGAACATGCAACTCAACTTTTCACACTTTGACGTGCTTCGGCTGTGGTCAAGGTAATGTTGCATTCAAATGTGCTTCCTGCCAGGAAAACTGCAGGGTCAGCAGTGCAACCGGGAACCCACAGCTGACGAAGAAGATGATCCCGGAGAATCCGAAAAATCAGGGGGTCCTAAGGGAGGAAAAATAACGATTTTAGAGAGAGAAATTAAGACTATTAATAACAAAACTCACCTGACGCAAAACGTAGGTCATAAGTTGACTCTCCATGAACGAAAATTACGGTATGAAGAAGCAAGGAGACGAATTTTCGGAGAAGAGATTGATGCTGTAAAAGAGAAGGGTAGGAATTATATAAAAATAGCTAGGCTAAGGAAAATAAGTACAATTAAACGAAGAATGAAGAACAGGATAGAAGCTTCCATTTTGACAGTTAGTGACGATAACAGACCTTACACAAAAGTGACCTTAGAAGGTGACGAAATTTTAGGACTATTGGACAGTGGGGCTTCGGTGACATGCTTATGGAGAGGTGCCATAGACTTTATTAATAGAAAGAAAATACAAATAACGAACATGAGACATGCGATTAAGACTGCTGATGGAAAGCATCAAACGATAGAAGGTAGCTTTAACGCGAATGTCTCGTGGGGTGGAAAATCCAAAATCTTAGAAGTTTTCGTGGTCCCCAGCTTACAACAGCCTCTATATCTGGGTGTAGATTTTTGGAGTTCGTTTAACGTAGCTCCAAATATAGTTAGTGAAATTAATGTGACGGACGAACGTAAGACAGAACTACAACAAAATATCGACTTAACTCCAGAACAGACAAAGCGACTGGAGGGTGTCAAGGTACTGTTTCCCTCCTTCGCCGTGCTGGGATTGGGTAAAACCAATCTCGAAGAGCACATTATTGAAGTGGATGACGAAAATATTCCCATTAAACAGAGACATTATCCTATTTCACCAGCCGTCCAAAAACTGCTCTACGCAGAGATTGATCGGATGCTTGAAATGGGAGTGATCGAGGAGAGCAATAGTGCTTGGAGCTCTCCAGTCGTTTTGGTTAGGAAAAATGGTAAGAATAGGCTATGTTTGGACTCGCGCAAAGTAAACGCAAGGACCAAAAAGTTTGCATACCCGCTACCACATATTGAAGGTATAATTAGTAGACTCCAAGATACGAGATTTATATCGAGTATAGACTTAAAAGACGCATTTTGGCAGATTCCTCTGGAGAGCAAATCGAGAGAGAAGACTGCTTTTACAGTCCCTGGACGGCCGTTGTATCAATACACGGTTATGCCGTTCGGATTGTGCAACGCTGCCCAGAGAATGTCTAAGCTAATGGACAAAGTCATACCTGGACGTTTACGCCAACATGTCTTTGTCTATCTCGATGACCTCTTGATTTGTTCCCCAGACTTCGAATCACATATCAAGACTCTCGAGGAAGTTGCGTTTGCTTTGCGACAGGCCGGACTAACAATAAATGTTGAAAAAAGCAAATTTTGTTTTAGGGAAATCAAGTACTTGGGATATGTAGTAGGAGACGGACATATCAGAACGGACAGAGACAAAGTGTCGGCGATTGATGATTTTCCCGTCCCGAAGACCCCCAAGCAACTTCGCAGGTTTCTAGGCATGACGGGCTGGTACAGACGCTTCATTCCGAATTATGCTACGATAGCAGCCCCAATGACTGACTGCCTGAAAAAAGGCAAATCTTTCGAAATGTCGGACGAAGCAAAAACATCGTTTGAGACTTTAAAGACGCGACTGGTGGAAGCACCAATACTAAACAATCCGGATTTTACAAAACATTTCTATATACAATGTGACGCTTCGACTACAGGTGTAGGGAGTGTGATATTCCAGTTGGATGATGGGAGAAACGAATTACCGCTGGCATTCATGTCCCAGAAACTTAACTCAGCTCAGATGAATTATAGTGTAACGGAACTAGAATGCTACGCCGCTGTTCTGTCAGTGAAGAAGTTTAGGGCCTACGTCGAAGGACTACCCTTTACTATCATCACCGATCATGCTAGTCTGAAGTGGCTTATGACTCAGAAAGACCTATCAGGGCGATTGGCAAGATGGAGCCTTAAGCTACAGGCGTTCGATTTTACGATCGAACATAGAAAGGGCGTTCAAAACGTAGTCCCTGATACTTTATCTCGCATCCATATGGAAGAGATCACGACCGTTGACTTAGCGCCCGGAGTTGACTTTAGCTCTCCACAATTTTCTTCGGAAGAATATGTTGAGCTGAAGAAAATTATAGAACAACAACAAGACCGACTTCCGGATGTTTGCATTTCAGACGGATTTGTGTATAAACGGACAGACATACGAACGGGTGACGCGATACAGGAAGACAGAGCCTGGAAACTGTGGGTGCCTGAGGGTCTTCGGAACGAATTGCTGCAAGCAGCGCATGACTCTCCGGCAGCTGGACACGGTGGTATCAAGAACACTTTGGCGAAAGTGCGTCAATTTTATTATTGGCCTGGGTTGGCTTCTGATGTTCAGCGCTTAGTGAGCTCGTGTGATACTTGCAAGTGCAACAAGTCTATAAACTCGACGACTCGACCGCCGATGGGACAACAAACTATTACTGAACGACCATTCCAACGCTTGTACATTGACTTTTTAGGACCATACCCACGGACTTCAAACGGAAATACTCATATCTTTATAGTGCTTGATCACTTTAGCAAATTTGTTTTTTTAAAAGCCATTAGAAAAGCAACATCATCTGAAGTAGTGAAGTTCTTAGAAGAAAATGTCTTTCATGTTTTTGGTGTCCCAGAATTTGTACATTCTGACAACGGTAAGCAATTTGTTTCAGAATTGTTTACCAGCTTCTTAAAACGTTACGGTGTAAGACACACTCGCACCGCAATCTACTCTCCGCAAGCAAATGATTCGGAAAGAGTGAACCAATCGGTCTTAGCAAAAATTCGATCATATCTCGGTACGAATCAAAAACTGTGGGACCAACACGTTATAGCAACGTCGCATTTTCACTCCGTAGTGTAGTGCACGATGCGATCACAGTAGAACCTTACTACGCGGTATTCGGATCCCATATGATCCAAAATGCGAAAACGTATGAATTGCTCAGAAAACTTGACGCGGTAAAAGAGTTTAATATCGAAATATTGAACAAACAGGACAAATTAGAACTCATTCGAGCAAAAATTTTCGATAACTTAAAGTTAGCACACCAAAAGGGCATGAAAACATATAACACAAGGAGCAAAGACATAGAATACAAACCCGGACAAATAGTATACCGACGGAATTTTAAACAAAGCAACGCAGCTGAAAATTACAATGCGAAACTAGCAGCTAAATCGGTAAAATCAATAGTATTGAAGAAAATAGGGAATTCATTGTATGAAATTGGAAATCTGAGAGGTGAAAAGGTTGGCGTCTACCATGCCAAAGACCTTCACACCTAAATGTTCTGTCTATATAACGAAATCAGATGATGTTGCTTTCCTAATACTAAACTGTGATATACATAGGTACCTGATTTATTTATTTATAGTGTATTTATTAGTCGTTTATTATTTATTATTTATTAATTATTAGAACCCTAATTTACTGTTCAGATCTGTGATATTTTATTTTTGCTATAAGACCCACTGTGATTTCTGACGATAGACTTTAGGAAGTTGTTCAATCTGTGATATTTTCTTTTAGCTATACATAGTTAATATAGCGATATAATAATAATATATTTAAGAACGTGTTCAATCTGTGATAGTTTATTTTTCTTCATTAGTGTTTATTTATTAGTTATTATTTATTTACTACTTATTATTTATTTAATTGCATGTATTTATTAGATTTTTTTTTATTAGTTATTTATTTATTTACTTTCATCGACGACCCACCCCAAGGCCATCTACCTGGTTCACACCCGAAAGGATGTATGAATGTTATACCTAAAGATAGTTTTTTTATGAATAGGAAGTTTGGAAGAACATGAGACTCATTGAAAATCTCAGGTTGTAGGCTCTACCACACGTTACGAGACCCTTCGACAAAAAATTTAGTTTTGCAACGTTTAAATTTTTTTACGTAGTAAGTGACCTCGCGACCACTCAGGCACTTCCAGCGAGCCTGTTACGTAGCAAAACTACAACAACCTAAAACCACTTACTTAATACCTGACGAATTTTTTTTTACGCCACGATATATCCAACCGCTAATGTCCACTCCAATGTCCGTCCGAGATCCCAAGAAAACCTGAAAAGAAAACAAAAATGATTTAGTCAAATGAATACAAGAATGTGTTGTTGAGGTGGAATGGGGTTTCCGATATACAAATATATATTGATTTGGATTTCAAAAACAACACCAATTCCACATTCTTACTATCCTTAATCCTGAGTCTTTCCCTCCGAAATATCCTTAACCTCTCATTTATCCCTGAAAAGAAAATTAATTTAATTAAAAGATTCAAGAAAAGATATTAGTATGGCAGAATGTTTGTTTACATTTTTTTTGATTGCATTTCTGTAACGCACAGAATTGTGAACAAAAATTCTACACTTAACTTGACGAAAACTTACCTGAGACATATACCAATAGACTGGAAACGACCCGAACAAAATAATTATATAATCAAATGTTAATAAATTATAATAAAAACTACAAACCACAAAAAAAAAACAATCAAGTATAAATTAATTGCTACAACTAGCCGACATGTTGAATTTCGAATTGCAATAAGCCATGGTGACATTTCGAAATCATACATGCCCACTGGTTTGCGCACACTTGTTGTCCCTGTCGCTCTCAGGGGAACAAGAAAAGGTAGACAAGAGTCATGTATTGGTGCAATAAGAATTTTGGGACACTTTTAGGTCTGTTTAGCAAAGTACAATTTCGAATCACCTAGGATATTTATAAGATAGAATCTATTACTGACGAATTATAAGAGATAGTTTGAGTAGGAGCACATACAATTTATTATAATTCAATTAAGATAAAACGAAAGAGTTGAGTTTAGAACTATTATAGGTAGAATTATAATTCGATAAATTAAGGTGTGAATGTGTTGGTGGTCTGGGTAGATGGACAAGGGGGTATAGATAAGGACAAAGAACAACTAATACAAACACAAAATAACCGACGTAATACTAATTAAAAATAGTTATCTCACTCAGTTATAGAGGTATCTATGTACTTTAAAACAAAAGAACTTGCTAAGAAACTTCTTGAAGAAAAATTAAAGATTACTTGGATGGTGATAGTCATCGTATTAACTACAAATTTTTTTTTTTGAAATCGAAGTTTAGTTTTTACTGAAAAAAAGCCTAGACGAAAGAAGAGAAAATTTGATATACATACATAAAGTGGAAAAAAAGGGAGAATTACTAGTTCCGTAAAGGACAAAAGGAAGTAGATTCTTTTTTTTTATAAGCAGAGGTAATAAAGAATTTTCAAATTTGAATGAAATTCTTCAAAAAATTAAATTTTATAAATTTAAAATAGGTGGAGACGACAGGTCGAAACCTCTGCTGGGAATTTCAAATTTTATTCCCCAAAGAAAACACTATAGGAACATAGTTATATATATATATAATATATATATATATATATATATATATACAGATGTACTTATACCTGCCCGCAACAATAGCCAAGGAAAAATAAGGGCATCCCAGAATTCAAAGGAAACTTATAATAACCTGAAGTTGGAAGAGAAAAGGAAGAAGAAAAAAGTGAATTTAACTAAAGAAAAGAAAAATTAAAAAAAAAAAAAAAATAAAAAGAAAGATATACTTAGTGATAGTGTAAAATCAGTAAATTTAATTTAGTTCTCTTTTAATTAAAAAAAAAAAAAAAAAGAAAGACATTTAGTTAGCTTACTAGCGACCCTTTTTTTTATTTTTTTTATACAATTAATTAATTGTAAAACATAAAAGAAATAGTGGTGGTGAAAGAAAGTAAATTCACCGAAGTGCTGCCGGCAGGACGTCGAGGGATCAGTCACTAGAAAAATTGTAAGTACCCTTTTTGATTATGATCCAAAGAATGGTCAAATAAAAAAATTGTATAATACAAAAACAAAAACAAGGGTCCACACAAAACTCTTAAAGTTTTTTTCTATTTAATTTTTGAATTTTCTTATATACTTATATATATAACTGTATTATAAATTTTTGTTGAGAGACATTTATTAAGATAGATATAAATTAGTTTTCTTAAGAGAACATAATTAAAATTAATTTCAATGTGAAAAGGAGTTTTTCTATTTTAATGGATTACTAAATTTCAAAGCTGTTGGTGTGTGGAGGCTGTGTAAAGCCGTCCGCTATGTGATAGGTTTCAGAAACACGACGGACATGGGACGCAACATTATCTAAAAATAGCAACTGGTTTGACCATCTAAGGGGCTGTCTTCGAAAATATTGGCCATGAAGCCAGCGTAGGTAGTATCCGACAGATACAAGGGTGGGGCGGTCAGATCATCGTCAACAACATCTGACGAGCGTTTTGAGATTTAGCGGAGTGTCATCTGGGGATTTAAAAGTGAGGTGCTTTAGTTTTCTATTTTTATTTAGAATTAGGGATTCAATTGTATTATAAGTATAGTATTCTAGGATAGTATAGGGTATTTTGGTGTTGGGTTAGGTAGGTTAGTTAGGGATTAAGTATTGTAGGGGATTTAGGTTAGCTAGATTAAGATCAAAAAAAAAAAAAAAAAAAAAAAAAAAAAAAAAACGAAGCACCGAACTTACTTTTCTTTAGATGATACGCATGGTCCTGAATTTTGTATCTTTTCTTACCTTTTCATCTTTCTTCCTGTTAACTTAGTCCTCATCCTTTCCTGATCCGTACCTTTTTTTTTTTTACTATTTCCTGGCACGAATTTTATGATTAGCGTAGCAGGAGATACTTTTGTAAAGAGCAAGAACCTATCCCATCCGACGAGCTGCAGCCGTGCAACCACAAGCGTGCCACCGCCCTCTGCAAAGGTATCGACAAACTCCCCCGTGGAAACCTAGCTCCTAACAAATCGTTAGAGCCGTTAATGAGAAAGTCGAAAATCAAAAAAACGATTCTATGACAGAAACCGTTAATAACATTTTTCCCTAATTTTTTTACCAAATTTTTTTATCAAAATCGTTAGAGCCGTTTTCGAGATAAATAAGATTTTGCATTACGGGTGTATGGGGGTACCGTTAGTTTTAGAGTTAAAATAAAATTTCAATTTCCCCTCTAGGGAATCACCGAAGACCCATAACTACCGAGTTTGAAGAAAATAGGTCCAGTGGCTTAGGCTCTAGATCGAGGTACAGACATACAGACATACAGACAGACAGACAGACAGACATACAGACAGACAGACGGAATTGCCGGACCCACTTTATTCGTCTTCGCTATCATCGTAATGTCAAATTTGATCAAAATCTCGAGTTCGATTTTTTTTCCAAATGCAGAATTTGCCCTATAGTACCTATATCGCAAGTAAAAAAATGGGCCACTCGGATTCGTGCCACGGTAAGAACCCGAGACGGGCATTTGAACTATGTCATATTATATAAATAATGGCATACATGGGTCTCTCAAATAAAAAAAAAATGATTTTTTTTACTACCTCACACAACTCGGTTTATTCTATTTTAACATCTACTCGCCCTTATTGAAAAAAAGTTTGACAGTTGACGATTAAGTTAAGGAAAATTAAAATATTTTAATTTCGTTTATAGATTTTTTAGTAGAAGATTTTAGACTAATTTTATGGAGCAACAGTAAAAATTCAACATTTAATATCATCCCAAGAGTTCTTTCTACCATACCTAAGATTAGTGAAAAATTCATTTTTGTAGCATTAATTTCGCAGAGAAATATCTGCAAATCACCACCTTATTTGACCACATATTCGCAGTCGCCAAAAACGCGGCTAAATGTTTTCAACACTTCTGATCTGGCTGTTATATATGTACATGTTTACATATACATAAATCCTAAATGCGGCCAAAGCTTAAGTAAAATTCCCATATTCGGTGGAGGTGCTAACCAGGTACTACAGGTGCTTCCCTGTATCTTTTTGAACTGAGTAAGGATTTCTGTTCCTTGAATGTGGAACTCCAATATCCAAAGGTCATGTGTGGTAAGCTTATTACATTATGTATAACCTTGAAAGCATCGTTCGGAATAAAAAACCGAAATCAATACTTCGAAAATTAAATGCTGGCTTCTGTCTTAAAAGCAAAACCAACCCCGATCACAACATTTACATGCATCCAAGAACCCAAAAAGTTCTCAGTACTCAACATCACCATCATCATCATCATCATCGGCTCGGCAACCGGGTTCCGGTCCTGGCCTCTTTCAACAAGCCTCTCCACCTATCCCGGTCTCTAGCCGACGCCATCCAGTTGCGCACCCCAAGGCTTCGGGCGTCCTGGTCTACGCCATCTCTCCAGCGCAAGCATGGTCTACCACGCTGTCGTCTACCATAGAATGTACCACAAAGAACTATCCGAGCAGGTTCCTCTTCGCTCATGCGAGCTAGGTGCCCTGCCCACCGGAGTCTACCGAGCTTAATTTTTGTCACGATATCTGCTTCAAGGTAGATTGCGTACAGTTCGTGATTGTACCGTCTCCGGAATCGTCCTTCCTCACATATGGGGCCAATAATTCTCCTTAAGACTTTTCTCTCGAACGCAGCTAAGAGGTCGGAGTGCCTTTTGCTAAGCACCCAAGACTCGGATCCATATGTGAGTACTGGCAGGACCATGGTTCTGTACAGCAGCAGTTTTGAAATTATGGTGAGATTTCTGGATTTGAAGAGCTTTGACAGACTATAGTAGGCTCTGTTGGATTTGAGAAGCCGCCCGCGTATTTCTTCTTCTATATTGTTATCGGCTGCTACTATTGACCCAAGGTACTTTGTTTTACCTTCACTAATGTGCAGCCCCAGATTTTGTGCCGCCTGTTCGGTTCTTCCGATGATGTCAATGTCGTCTGCGTAAGCCAGTAACTGGCTGGATCTGTTGACGATGGTCCCTCTTGTTGCCGTGCCAGAGTCACGGATTGCTTTCTCCAACGCCAGGTTGAAGAGGAGGCAGGCCAAACCGTCCCCTTGTCGGAGTCCATTAAAGATGTTGATTGGTCTGGATAGCAATCTGGCTATTTTTACTTGGCTTGTTACGTTGGTCATGGTCAACCTACATAGTCGTGTCAATTTATTTGGGATGCCGAATTCTCTCATAACTTTGTAAAGTTCTACCCTGGCTATACTATCATATGCGGCCTTAAAGTCTATAAGCAGATGGTATGTTGGGATGTTAAATTCTAGACATTTTTCCATCGCCTGCCTGAGGGTAAATATCTGATCAGTTGTTGATTTGCCTGGAATGAAACCACACTGATATTGTCCGATGACGGTTTTAGCGTATGGAGTTATCCGGTCTTGTAAGATAGAGGAGAGTATCTTATAGGCGGTACTCAACAACGTGATACCTCTATAATTGCTGCACGTTGTGACATCTCCCTTCTTATGTATGGGGCATATTATACCTTTTCGCCAGTCTTCTGGCATTTCTTCCTGCTCCCATACGTGCACTATAATATCATGAATTGCTTGACGTAAGGCTGGCCCGCCGTGATGAAATAATTCGGCTGGTATGCCGTCGGCTCCCGGGGCTTTGTTCTGTTTAAGCCGGCCTATAGCCTTCTCAACCTCTTCTATGCTTGGTGGCGGCAACATAGGGTATTCTTCTTGAAGTAGTGGAGCCTCCACTTCTGTAGTGAGCTGACCATTTAGCAATTCTATAAAGTACACTTCCCATCGCTCCAGTATGCTTTCAGGATCGGTGATCAGATTTCCCTCTCCGTCCTTGCAGTATGTGCAGCGTGGTGTGTACTGCGTCATGTTTCGGACGGATTGGTAGAACTTCCGCGCCTGGTGCGGACCTCGCTCTCGGCTGTTTTCAATTTCACAGATTAGGTTCTTCTCCCAGGCTGATTTTTTTTGTCTGTGTAGCCGTTTTTCTATTCTTCTGAGCTCTTTATATTCCTATTCGCGTGCCCGCGTTCTATGAGATTGTTGCATTGCTCGGTACGCAACATTCTTACGTTCAGTCGCTAGCTTGCATTCATCAAACCAGACGTTCCGATTTTTACGACTGCTGCCTAAGATGGAGTTGGCAGTACTAATGACAATATTCTTAAGGCGTGTCCACTTCTCATTTACGCCTAGCAAACTGGCTCCAGGGCTTACTCTCCCTTAGTCAGGTGTTTCTAGGGCGAGTCCTAACGCATTACCAAAGGTGTTACTGGTGTTTTCATTGCGCAGGGCAGCCGTGTTGATTCGAACCTGATCGGCGGATGCAATGCGTCTTCGCAAGGCAATCTGCCCTCGGAAAACCATACCAACAAGATAGTGATCCGAGTCGATATTGGCACCTCGGTACTTCGTACCGTCATCAAGTTCGAGTAGTGGCGACGCACAGTGGAAAATGGTAGAACAACAGCTGATCATAAATGATTTTTACAAAATTTTTTTTAATTTTACATTTGAATTTTATCTGAAAGCTAAATAGTCAATCTTTATGAAAGTGCAAGAATTTTTTGAAATATATGTATAAATCATTTTTTTAAAGCATTAATGTTTATTATTTTTTTAAATTTTCAATTCAAGGCCGTTTGGTTCATCACTTTGAAATTTAGTTTTCTATAAGACTTTGTAGGAATAGGTATAAAGTATTATACATTTTTGAAAAGCTTATTTTATGAAAATATTAAAACAACTTTACGTTTTTATAAACTTTGATTTATTTCACAAGTAATTAATTAAAATGTAAAATAAAATAAAAAAAAAATATTTTTCAAGTTCACAGAGCCTTTTAGTAGTTAGCGATGCTTCGCTATGCTTTGCTTTTTATATTAATTGGTAGTTTAGTTTCTTATAAACAAACATTTATAAAAATCAGCTGCGATAACGTGCGATTTTGGAAGTTATCAGTAAAATAATGTTTAAAGCCAGAAAACTAAAAATCGCTACATGAGCCATTTTAAAAAATAGTAAAAAACAATGGCAAGACTTGCAATTTCATATTATATCTTTTTTTAAAGCTAGAAATTAATTCTTTAATTTACTTTTCAAATCAAATTATTTTATTACACAGTTTCTGAGAAATTAATTTTCAAACTCAAAATCTTTAAAAAACAAACAAATATTTTTTTCTTCGAAGTGATTTTTTTTAAAAGTTTACATTATTTAGTCCCATTTTTGTTTTAAAAATTCAATGCTTTTATAAATTTGGAATTAAAAACTGAAAACCAGATGGTCGTAGGACTTATACTTTTGAAGATATAAGCAAATATCAAAACCAACTTCATTATTTGACTTTTAGAATACAGCTTAATCGAGATGTTCCTTAAACCTTTTTTATTTGAATGGTTATTCATTGTGATAAGATGTTAAAAATATCCGACCAATTAAAACTTGTTGATTAGTTAGGCAAAGTAAAGAACTTACTTTTTGATTGCGGCCATGCATTTTGTTTAAAATAATAAATATAGTAGGTACCTCAAGTAACTGGGTATTTCATTTGATCACCTTTAGACTTTATAACATCTCTTATGGCCGATTTCATAAACAAACACTAAAAGCACTTTTATCAAAAATCCTCTTAAATTTTATCAGGCTCCTAAAAATTTTTAGTTTCACCAATCTATAAAAGGGAAATTTTGGGGAAATTTTTGTTAAAATTGAGTTCTCTTTACATCCCTGGGAAAAATAAATTGTTTTTTTCTTTCTAACAAGCGAAATGTATGAGAAGAAATGAGAAAGCGTTATGTGTTCAAACAAATGCCAAGAAATGAAAAAAAAAAAGAAATGCACACAAAATATTTGGAAAGATTCTGATCCTGTCCTGACATTCTGTGGCATAAAATCATTAAGTAATAACCACTTAATTTATTTTGTATTGCATTTGTTGGTTTTATTTTTGGTTTCAAATGAAGACCAAACATATTCAACAAACTCATCCACAGATGCTTTAGAAAGTCGGAACCACATTTTGAAGTCATATAATGTATTTCTGTGAACCGGGAATATTCTTGCTCAGCGAATAACTTTGTGTTGCACTTTATTTTTGGATGAAGACGATCAATATTTTTTTCGAAATAAAGAAACAAATCATTTAAATATTTAGTACTAACCTATTCATTTTGTATCTTCAAAAATTGAAAACTAAATCTTAACAAAACAATAATTTCAGCTGCTATACCTATAACCAATTGTTGTTATCTACATCTGATGACATTTCAATGACACTTTTTAAAATTTAATGAGCCAAAAATGGGCATTTAGTTTATAAGGGTGTTTACAAGCTTGTTTAATTTAAAAGCGCTTGGTGAAACCAAAACATCTCATTTTAAGGTTTAGAAGCCTGTTAAATGTTTAAAAGTCCTTCGTGAAATCGGGCATTAGTCAGCGTGACATGGAAACAACAATGTTATTTCTAACATCGGAGGATATTTGGTTTGTGAAATTTTCCGGTCCAAATGATCCCATAAATGTTGTATGTAGCTTAGGTGCAGCGATTTTGGAAGGTGGTGGAGGTGCTTTGAAGTCCTATAAAATATTCATTCTTTAAGAAACTGCGCGGTATGCTTAGGATCATTGTCTTGCTAAGAGATCCGATTGCTAAGCATCCCTAATTTTCGTAAGGTCGGTTGAAGGTTATTGGTTAGGATATTCAGATAGTCTTGATTATTCATTGTACTTTCAATGAAAACAAGATTCCCGATCGAATATGCTGCCATACATCCCCACACTATCATGTTTTACTGTGCTCCTTATATTCTGCTTATGTTTTCTTACTTGTGACGCGTTAATATGGAGTATGTTTAGTTTCTATTAGGAAAAATTGTAAGAAGCTATATTTTGAATTTTTATTTATGTTTTGATTTATTTTTATTGATTTTTATTATCAGAATTCATTGCTTATTTGTTTGATCGAATTCCATATAACTCCAGAAATTATATTGGTGTTTACTCACTTTTGACGCTCACTGTATGTTATTATAATTAATTTTTCTACTTATATGTATATATGTGTGGGTACACAGACATTATTCCATGAAGTTTTTTTTATACATACACACATATGTATATGTATATTTTTTATTTAATCGGGATTTTATTTTAATTTTCTCATGTCTTAGAAATAATAGATCATCTGATTTGAAATTTATAACGGTATTGAAAAAATTAAATTTTCAAAACTTTCAGTTTGAAAATCAATTCTTCAAAAATTATTTGCTCAAATAAATCGATTTAAAAGACAAATTAAAGAATGGATTTCTGTCTTTCAAAAAAACTGCATGACATTGTAAGTATTTCTAAATAATTTTGTGTGTATTCCCCTACCCCCTAAATTGGGGATAAAGACCCCCCTCTTAATCAATTTTTGTCTTGCCTCAACATAACCTACAAGTTCTAGCTTTTTGTCACACCTTATTTGCAATCACCCTTTACAATAAATTGTTCCATGGAGTTTTTATAAATTTTTGTTTGTTTTTCTAAATATGCAAGTATTATTATCGTTATTCTTATATTAAAAGCAATTATTCATTTTGACAATACTTTCCTTTGTATTTGTGCAAAATTTCAATACTCTATCTTTAAAAACAAAAAAGTTATAGATTTTTGATCAGAAACATCCAATTATTTTCCACTGTGCGACGGTCTATCAACACGTGGTCTATTTGGTTACGAGTGACTCCATCAGGTGATACCCAGGTGGCTTTGTAGATATCTTTACGCGGGAACCTGGTACTCGCAACGACCATGTTTTTCGATGCTGCCAATTCTAAGACTCGAAATCCGTTGTCATTAGTGTTCTCATGCAAACTATGGGTGCCTGCGTAATGCCTGAATACCGGCTCCCGACCTATTTTTGCGTTCAAATCCCCAAGGATGATTTTAACATCATACCTTGGACAGGCATTGAGGGCCCTCTCGACTTGTTCGTAGTAAGTCTCTTTTTCTTCGTCTGAGGACTCCTCCGTAGGTCCGTGAACGTTAATGAGGCTGATGTTCGTAAATTTGCCTCGCATGCGAAGGGTGCATAGCCTTTCGCTTATAGCGTTAAAGCCGATGATGGTAGACTTCATTTTTTCGCTGACTAGGAAGCCTACCCCGAGCACATGGTGTTTTGTATGACAGCTGTAGTATATGTCATATTCTTTCTTCTGTAGAACGCCATTCCCTGTCCATCTGATTTCTTGAAGAGCTGTTATGTCAGCTTTATATTTTGACAGGGCATCGGCTAGCTGCTGAGCAGCTCGAGCTCTATAGAGCGATCGTACGTTCCATAAGAAAATTCTTAAATCGTTTTTCCTTTTTCTTTGCGTGGGTTGTCGTCGTGTGATCAGTCCGTTTCCGAGGCTTGTTGTCGGTCTCGTAATTCATTAAGTTTTACGGGACAGGGAATTAACCTGTCGCCAACCTGAGGAACCAGCGTGATCATATTAGCCAAACCTTTTTAAAGGCTTGTTTCTAGCGGCCGCCACAGAGAGGCTATGATCAGACTTCCACCAGTCCCGAATAGTTACGGCACGTGCATGTTTTCGTATGCTACATGTTATTCCCCCTATTCGTCTGATGGCTGACCGCCATCAACATATATACCACAAATCGGCTTCTGTGATATAATCACTTATTCAAATTCATAAAATATGTGTTGTAAGTTTTCTTCGACACTTCAATAAATTGTTTAATACTTTTGATCTGGCTGTAATTTATAAAGCTTTCATTCATTCAAATCTTGACTAAAACTCTTGCATCTGGGCAGGTGCTTTTAAAAATATAAATAAAATTTGTATTCAAATCTTACACTTAAAAATTTATTTTTTTTTTACTTGATCTAGAAACAAATTTAAAATAAGATTTCTGCCCTTAAAAAAAAAACAGCTATAACATAATATTTTAAGTGCTGGCGTTTTTTTTTAATATTTTTGAAACTGCGCCTCCCGCTAAGAAGGGGATGGAAAATAGACAGCCCTCGATTTAACTTGTAATATCCCTATATAAAAATCTAATGATTATAAAAAATTCTCTCCACGGAAAAGTTACTTTTATTGTACCAAAAATAGAGGTATGGAAAGAAACAATTTTGGGTCTATTACTAACTCTTTTATATCTAACCAAACTCCAAGAATCTAATAGTGCAATATTTTGTGTTCATATTTTTTTTTTAGCAAGAAGACGCATACTGGACTCCCCTCCATGAAGCGGCTTCCATTGGAGACGATAAAAGGCTTCAAGCACTTATTATTGCAAATACCGATCGCACTGCCAAAGAATCAAAACACGGAAACACTCCTCTTCACGAAGCTGCGTGGCGTGGCTTTAGTCGATGTGTCAACATTTTATGTGCACCACCGAATCCAAAGAAAGATCAAAAAGATAAAAAGCTTAAGGGTGTCCTGCAAGAAACTCGGGGTGCTCTCCATAGTGCTTTGTTAGGAATAAAAAACGACGGTGGTTTCTCAGCACTACATTTAGCTGCTCAAAATGGTCATAATCAGAGTTGTAGGGAAATCTTATTGGCTGGAGGAGATCCTGATATTCAAAATAATGTAAGTAGAAGTTTAAATGTTTCCGAAATAGTATTTTAACTAGCTTTCATTTTTAGTACGGGGATACCGCTCTACACACAGCCTGTCGTTATGGGCATGCTGGCGCAACACGTATTCTTTTATCTGCCAATTGTGACTCAAATAAAGCGAATCTTAATGGCGATACTCCACTTCATATTGCCTGTGCAATGGGTCGAAGAAAGCTGACTAGAATCCTTTTAGAGGCTGGCAGCAACACCGCTTTACAAAATTCCCAGGAAGAAACACCCCGTGATATTTCAACCCGAAAGAACTTCAATGAGATCCTTTACATCCTCGATAATCCCAAAAGACCTCGCAGAGACAAAGAAAAATCAAATGGAAGTGGTGGCGACAGACATTCCGGCCACAGAAAAGGACACTCGAAAGGTGATCATGTGGATATGGTAGCCAACCCTGTCAGTTGGTCACCATATGGATGTCATTATTTTCCCGATCCTAGCTCATTCCCTTCACCCAAACTTGATACATTACCAAAGGAACCTTTGAAAAAAGGTGAACAATACTTTCTTGACCTGGCTGGCAATATTTGTAAGGGTCCAGTTGGTGTTGGCAACACTTGCTACTGCGGACCATTCTTTAGGCACATTGAGGACAAGATCAACAAAAATCGTAAGAGTCTGCGGAAATATGTATTTAAGGCAACTGAGAGGCTAGATAGTAAAGTTCAAGCTCTGGCCATTAGAACCGATGACCAAATTGAGCAGTTGACGCGTTCGATGATAGCTGACCGCATCCGTTGTGAGAGTAGACGACTACACCTAGAACACTGGCTAAAGCGCGGAGAACCTTGTCGCGTCACAACAGCTGGTCATCAATTACGGCCACGAAAGAAGTGTCACACTCTTAGTAGATGCAAGAGCCTTGAATTACTTGACGACGAAAGCATACACGGCAGTAAGATGCAAAACTCAAAGAGCTTTGATGCATTAGAAGAAGCTCAGGTGACAGTCCATCGTGGGGCGGAGCTAAGTGACGATGATCATATTTCTGTAACAAGTCTGGGTCGAGCAGATAGAGATGAAGAAAGGTGGGGCCGTTTAGAAACAGATTATTTTAATGTATCCGAGCGGCTAGAAGAACTTCTAGCAAAAACTAATGAAATCCTAGAAATGGAGAAGGAAGCAAGTAAGAAAAGAAAAGAGGAGCTCCTTGTCTTTGCAGAACCCTCCGTAAAACGTAGAGAACGAAGGGCTCAGAACGTAATGTCAATGGGAAATGACATTATTGAACAACTGCAGCAGGTGTCTCTTGAAGAAATGCCGAATGAAGATCTTAACGAGATAACAGTTTTACCTTTAGAAGAAGATAATGCGAAACAAGAACAGACCGTTTCAGGGTTCAGTGAAGCAACAAACGATTATGTATCATACCTCTCAACAATGCAGTCGCAACAGTCGATCAATTATCCACTGAAAGAAAAATATCAGTCGTTTTCACAAATCCACAGCAACGAAAATATGTTGCATGACGTTATTACCGCCATTCGGAAGGATCACCAAATGGTTAAGGAACTCATTGAATCGGAAACTCTCAACGAAATGGAGAATACACATGAAGACAAACTAAGCTACAAGGACGAGCAAACACTCTTGAATGTGAACGGATTTTTCCAAAATACCTGCTTTGAAGATGGCATAGGAGATTCTCCAAGCAATAGCGTCAAAGCTGAGAACAAGGTTACGATGACATCGATGAAAAACATTTCCGAATTATGTGAAAAGCCGTTTGAAATTCCCACTTACGCTGAGTTAAATAAATTAAAGCCTCGGGTGGAAGCAACTTCAAATCAATCAAAAGATTGGCGCCGCAAAGCCATAAAAAATTCAAACAAAGATTTGGAAGACTTACCAGAGAGAGTCAATGGCACCATTAAAAAGGTGGAAATCAAAAACAGTGAGATCAAAACTCTTAAGAAACCATCAATCCTCAAGCGAAACAAAGTTCAGGAACTCGTTGCTCGATTACAAGGCAAGCTGAGTAGTTCGGTTGCAGTGAAAACCACTGAACATGATTTGTCTGAAAGCAGTGAAGATGAGCAAAATGAACAAAACGAGGCAAACCAGTTGGATAATAATCAAATTCAAATGGGTGCTTACACCTCCTATCGGCAACCACAGATGAATTCACCAAACAATAGCGCTGTAGGGTCTGCCAACAACATGGCACAAACAAATCAGACATTAAGTTTATACTCGACGATTGTTCCAAACAACAGCTATCCTTTTCGCTTTATTCCCAAGGATGCATATTTTCATGAGTTACCGAATAGGGGGAGACCAAATCTTCAACCACATTGTTTCTCCAATCAATCTGAACAACAAACTCAGCAGCTACCCATTGCTCTTCCTAATAATTTCTACCATCACCAACAACATCTTCAGAATCAACAAAAGCATCATCAGCACCAAACGTGGAGTCGAATTCCTAGTGAAAGACAAATACCAATGAGTGTCCAGCAGCAGCAGGAACAGCAACAAAATCCTTCTCTTATGAATCATCCATACCCATCGCCTTATAACAACATGCCACCCCTGATGGTACATACTCCCCCACAACCCTTGCGCCCGCCCGTTACAGAGCGTCTTCTTTCCAACAGGAAATTCATGCCACTAAATAGCAGTTCTCCGGATTATGAGTTAGCCACAGCTCCAGTTAACATTAAGAACTGCAACCAGGTGCAAAATGCAAACATTCTAATTCGACAGTCATCCACTGCTGGTTTGATGACTTCTATGGATCATAATCAGCAGCACATGGTTGAGCGTGATGTTAGCAACGATTCAGGTTTTAGTACTCGAATCTATGGAGGAAGCAGTGAATCACATCGACCCAGTCCCAGTCTCTCAGGACACACTGATTACGGAGGAATGCAGTCACCATCACATGGCCTTATTTATCCAAGTGGACATGTTCAAACAGAAGTTGGAGATGTAACTTATTACATGGCCAATGTCTCCAGTTTAGTTTAAATATTGTTTTGTTAATATTTATGAATTAAGGATAATTTAACTAAATTAATTATTATTAAAACAAATAACAGATTTTCCTTATTTAATTTGATCTTACAATATTATTAATTGACCTCTATATTTACTGAATTATTTTTAAGTTTTTTTTACAAACAAAAAAGACAATAATTGAATTCTATACAAAAAAAAGGGTTTAGTTTTTATTTATTTACATATTTTCAGAAACAAAATATAAGACACATTTTTACGAAACAACAAAAACTTTAGGATATTACTACAAGAAAAGGCTGGACTTCATATTGCTATTATAATTAAAATAAAAGATTTTTTTTAAAGTTCCTTTTTTATTTTGTTTTCATCTTCACTGCTTCACAACATTTTCCATGAATCATTCGGCCCCAGCGAGGTATCCGTTCGGACCGGAAAATTCTCCGATTTCGTACGGTTCGGAGGATTTTTGCTTCGAGGTATTCCTCCGAACAGCTGTTCGGAATTTTTCTCCGACATTTTTTTTAACGCACCCGGCGAACTGCGTTAAAGTGCGATCAAGTGCTTTATTTGTGAAATTTCTGACAGCTTAAATTGTTTTTCCGATTTCGTCCGACACAAATTCTTCGCGGAACAAATTAAGCCAACGCATTTATGTATTTCTTTCCGATAGGATACCTCGAAAGCAATTTGAACCTCCGACAAAGTATGCGTTGCGGACAATTTTCCGCTCCGAACGGATACCTCGCTAGGGCCTATTACTCGTATCTTACATATCGTCGGTGACACGTGCAAAGTGTGTAACTCCAAATTTTTCGAAAATGGGATTTTGATGCAATCTGTTAGATTTAACTGAATATTACAATTTCTTAAACCAGGAATTCCTATTTTATTTAAAATAACCGTAAAAATGGCAATTTAGAAAAAACTGTAACTCCTTGACCTATCAGTTTAGTGAAGAAAATAGTTTATCTCCACAATTTCTAGTTGTAAAAGGTTGTGAGTGACATCGTGTTGTGAAAAAAAAAATATTCGTGAATATTAGCTTTTTTTATTAGTTCTGATAGCTTTAATTTAATGATAAATTGCCGGCAGCTACCTAACAACGGTTTTTTAATAAAAATCAATATTTTCTCCACAAATCTCCTAAGAAGTCGTAAAAGAGTTACACTATTTCCACTTTCTTGTCTTCTGTAATAGAAAAAAAAGGAGATACACGTTTATTGTGATAGCCATTCAGTATTCAAATTGAAGCACTCTGATAATGAATGGACTACATTAGATGTCCGGCGCGGCGGGGTTCAACTATAGAATTATGTAGTTCGTGAACAAACTAGTTCAACGAACTAAATATGTATACGTATTTGTCGATAGATTTTCTAAACATAAGAAATTTTAGAAAATTGTTTAAATTGTTAGTAAAGTCAAATAAATCAAAATGATCTTGGAATTTAAGGAGTTTGATATTTCTGGAAAGATACAAATATTTTACCCATGTTTGATGAAGTTTTGATCTATCCGTTTTTGACATAGCACATTTTTTGAAAATAAAATCTTTCCGGTCACTTTTGATTTGTATTGCTTTAAGGGATAGTTTTAAAAATCAAGGTTTAAGGGATGTTAGAAATTGATAATTTGGATTTTAAATATGAAATTGTTTACATTTATGTCAAAAATGGTTTACAATTAAGAGTGATATTCGTGAAAATCAAACTCAATTTTGATTCAAGATAGCGGTAGCGGCAATATACAACTGACTATCGGGTCAAAGAAAGTGTTTCTTATAAATTTTCCTGGTAAACAAATAATTTCAAACCAAAATGAACGAATTAGTTCAGTAGGGTGAATTGAACTAAATTGATCAATCAGTCAAATGAACTAAATAGCACAACTCTGATGCAAGAGATCCCATTTGATGCATCAACATTACCTTTCTGGAAAGGAAAAAAATCGAAAAAGAAAAATACGACCACTTGCAAGCCTTAAAGAAAAGTTTAGAGTCGGATGCTTTCTATGTGCAATTCTATTTGCCACAAGTAAATCGCTTTATTTATTTCTTGTATGTAGGTTTCATATAATAGAATATAAAGTTTTTTTTCGTTATATTTTGTTGAAGCTTTAATACTAGTTTTATTTTATTATTTGTACCAATAAAATTTCTTGTATTTTCGTGTTCAAAATAAATTTGAAATATTTATTTAAGTTATCTTTTGTTTCAATAAAATGTTTAAATTTTCAAAGTATACATAAGTATTAGTAGTTTTGTTTATTAATATTATTTGTTGTTT